>OW026358.1:2686965-7486965 GCA_932273835.1 Sarcophaga variegata
TACTACCATAGTAGCTATACTACCATAGTAGCTATACTATAGTAGCTATACTACCATAGTAGCTATACTATAGTAGCTATACTACCATAGTAGCTATACTACCATAGTAGCTATACTACCATAGTAGCTATACTATAGTAGCTATACTACCATAGTAGCTATACTACCATTGTAGCTATACTATAGTAGCTATACTACCATAGTAGCTATACTATAGTAGCTATACTACCATAGTAGCTATACTACCATAGTAGCTATACTACCATAGTAGCTATACTATAGTAGCTATACTACCATAGTAGCTATACTACCATAGTAGCTATACTATAGTAGCTATACTACCATAGTAGCTATACTATAGTAGCTATACTACCATAGTAGCTATACTATAGTAGCTATACTACCATAGTAGCTATACTATAGTAGCTATACTACCATAGTAGCTATACTATAGTAGCTATACTACCATAGTAGCTATACTACCATAGTAGCTATACTATAGTAGCTATACTACCATAGTAGCTATACTACCATAGTAGCTATACTATAGTAGCTATACTACCATAGTAGCTATACTATAGTAGCTATACTACCATAGTAGCTATACTATAGTAGCTATACTACCATAGTAGCTATACTATAGTAGCTATACTACCATAGTAGCTATACTACCATAGTAGCTATACTACTATAGTAGCTATACTACCATAGTAGCTATACTATAGTAGCTATACTACCATAGTAGCTATACTACCATAGTAGCTATACTACCATAGTAGCTATACTATAGTAGCTATACTACCATAGTAGCTATACTATAGTAGCTATACTACCATAGTAGCTATACTACCATAGTAGCTATACTATAGTAGCTATACTACCATAGTAGCTATACTATAGTAGCTATACTACTATAGTAGCTATACTATAGTAGCTATAATACCATAGTAGCTATACTACCATAGTAGCTATACTATAGTAGCTATACTACCATAGTAGCTATACTATAGTAGCTATACTACCATAGTAGCTATACTATAGTAGCTATACTACCATAGTAGCTATACTATAGTAGCTATACTACCATAGTAGCTATACTACCATAGTAGCTATACTATAGTAGCTATACTACCATAGTAGCTATACTATAGTAGCTATACTACCATAGTAGCTATACTATAGTAGCTATACTACCATAGTAGCTATACTATAGTAGCTATACTACCATAGTAGCTATACTACCATAGTAGCTATACTATAGTAGCTATACTACCATAGTAGCTATACTACCATAGTAGCTATACTATAGTAGCTATACTACCATAATAGCTATACTATAGTAGCTATACTACCATAGTAGCTATACTATAGTAGCTATACTACCATAGTAGCTATACTATAGTAGCTATACTACCATAGTAGCTATACTACCATAGTAGCTATACTACTATAGTAGCTATACTACCATAGTAGCTATACTATAGTAGCTATACTACCATAGTAGCTATACTACCATAGTAGCTATACTACCATAGTAGCTATACTATAGTAGCTATACTACCATAGTAGCTATACTATAGTAGCTATACTACCATAGTAGCTATACTATAGTAGCTATACTATAGTAGCTATACTGGTATAGTTGTAGCTAAACTGGTATAGTAGGTATACTATAGTAACTATACCATAGTAGCTGTAGTAGTATAATATACATAGTATATATAGTATATATATATAATATAGTAGCTATACTAGTATAGTAGTAGCTATACTAGTATAGTAGTAGCTATACTAGTATAGTAGGTATACTATAGTAGCTATACTACCATAGTAGCTATACTACCATAGTAGCTATACTATAGTAGCTATACTACCATAGTAGGTATACTACCATAGTAGCTATACTATAGTAGCTATACTACCATAGTAGCTATACTACCATAGTAGCTATACTACCATAGTAGCTATACTATAGTAGCTATACTACCATAGTAGCTATACTACCATAGTAGCTATACTATAGTAGCTATACTATAGTAGCTATACTACCATAGTAGCTATACTATAGTAGCTATACTACCATAGTAGCTATACTACCATAGTAGCTATACTATAGTAGCTATACTACCATAGTAGCTATACTACCATAGTAGCTATACTACCATAGTAGCTATACTATAGTAGCTATACTACCATAGTAGCTATACTACCATAGTAGCTATACTATAGTAGCTATACTACCATAGTAGCTATACTACCATAGTAGCTATACTACCATAGTAGCTATACTATAGTAGCTATACTACCATAGTAGCTATACTACCATAGTAGCTATACTATAGTAGCTATACTACCATAGTAGCTATACTACCATAGTAGCTATACTACCATAGTAGCTATACTATAGTAGCTATACTACCATAGTAGCTATACTACCATAGTAGCTATACTATAGTAGCTATACTACCATAGTAGCTATACTATAGTAGCTATACTACCATAGTAGCTATACTACCATAGTAGCTATACTACCATAGTAGCTATACTATAGTAGCTATACTACCATAGTAGCTATACTATAGTAGCTATACTACCATAGTAGCTATACTACCATAGTAGCTATACTACCATAGTAGCTATACTATAGTAGCTATACTACCATAGTAGCTATACTATAGTAGCTATACTACCATAGTAGCTATACTACCATAGTAGCTATACTGTAGTAGCTATACTACCATAGTAGCTATACTATAGTAGCTATACTACCATAGTAGCTATACTACCATAGTAGCTATACTATAGTAGCTATACTACCATAGTAGCTATACTATAGTAGCTATACTACCATAGTAGCTATACTACCATAGTAGCTATACTACCATAGTAGCTATACTACCATAGTAGCTATACTATAGTAGCTATACTATAGTAGCTATACTATAGTAGCTATACTACCATAGTAGCTATACTATAGTAGCTATACTACCATAGTAGCTATACTACCATAGTAGCTATACTATAGTAGCTATACTATAGTAGCTATACTATAGTAGCTATACTACCATAGTAGCTATACTATAGTAGCTATACTACCATAGTAGCTATACTACCATAGTAGCTATACTATAGTAGCTATACTACCATAGTAGCTATACTATAGTAGCTATACTACCATAGTAGCTATACTACCATAGTAGCTATACTACCATAGTAGCTATACTATAGTAGCTATACTATAGTAGCTATACTATAGTAGCTATACTACCATAGTAGCTATACTATAGTAGCTATACTACCATAGTAGCTATACTACCATAGTAGCTATACTATAGTAGCTATACTATAGTGGCTATACTATAGTAGCTATACTACCATAGTAGCTATACTATAGTAGCTATACTACCATAGTAGCTATACTACCATAGTAGCTATACTATAGTAGCTATACTACCATAGTAGCTATACTATAGTAGCTATACTACCATAGTAGCTATACTACCATAGTAGCTATACTACCATAGTAGCTATACTATAGTAGCTATACTACCATAGTAGCTATACTATAGTAGCTATACTACCATAGTAGCTATACTACCATAGTAGCTATACTACCATAGTAGCTATACTATAGTAGCTATACTACCATAGTAGCTATACTATAGTAGCTATACTACCATAGTAGCTATACTATAGTAGCTATACTACCATAGTAGCTATACTATAGTAGCTATACTATAGTAGCTATACTACCATAGTAGCTATACTATAGTAGCTATACTAACATAGTAGCTACACTATAGTAGCTATACTACCATAGTAGCTATACTATAGTAGCTATACTATAGTAGCTATACTACCATAGTAGCTATACTATAGTAGCTATACTACCATAGTAGCTATACTACCATAGTAGCTATACTACCATAGTAGCTATACTACCATAGTAGCTATACTACCATAGTAGCTATACTATAGTAGCTATACTACCATAGTAGCTATACTATAGTAGCTATACTACCATAGTAGCTATACTACCATAGTAGCTATACTACCATAGTAGCTATACTATAGTAGCTATACTACCATAGTAGCTATACTATAGTAGCTATACTACCATAGTAGCTATACTATAGTAGCTATACTACCATAGTAGCTATACTATAGTAGCTATACTATAGTAGCTATACTACCATAGTAGCTATACTATAGTAGCTATACTAACATAGTAGCTACACTATAGTAGCTATACTACCATAGTAGCTATACTATAGTAGCTATACTATAGTAGCTATACTACCATAGTAGCTATACTATAGTAGCTATACTGCCATAGTAGCTATACTATAGTAGCTATACTACCATAGTAGCTATACTATAGTAGCTATACTATAGTAGCTATACTACCATAGTAGCTATACTATAGTAGCTATACTACCATAGTAGCTATACTATAGTAGCTATACTACCATAGTAGCTATACTATAGTAGCTATACTATAGTAGCTATACTACCATAGTAGCTATACTATAGTAGCTATACTACCATAGTAGCTATACTACCATAGTAGCTATACTATAGTAGCTATACTATAGTGGCTATACTATAGTAGCTATACTACCATAGTAGCTATACTATAGTAGCTATACTACCATAGTAGCTATACTACCATAGTAGCTATACTATAGTAGCTATACTACCATAGTAGCTATACTATAGTAGCTATACTACCATAGTAGCTATACTACCATAGTAGCTATACTACCATAGTAGCTATACTATAGTAGCTATACTACCATAGTAGCTATACTATAGTAGCTATACTACCATAGTAGCTATACTACCATAGTAGCTATACTACCATAGTAGCTATACTATAGTAGCTATACTACCATAGTAGCTATACTATAGTAGCTATACTACCATAGTAGCTATACTATAGTAGCTATACTACCATAGTAGCTATACTATAGTAGCTATACTATAGTAGCTATACTACCATAGTAGCTATACTATAGTAGCTATACTAACATAGTAGCTACACTATAGTAGCTATACTACCATAGTAGCTATACTATAGTAGCTATACTATAGTAGCTATACTACCATAGTAGCTATACTATAGTAGCTATACTACCATAGTAGCTATACTACCATAGTAGCTATACTACCATAGTAGCTATACTATAGTAGCTATACTACCATAGTAGCTATACTATAGTAGCTATACTACCATAGTAGCTATACTATCATAGTAGCTATACTACCATAGTAGCTATACTATAGTAGCTATACTACCATAGTAGCTATACTATAGTAGCTATACTACCATAGTAGCTATACTATAGTAGCTATACTACCATAGTAGCTATACTATAGTAGCTATACTATAGTAGCTATACTACCATAGTAGCTATACTATAGTAGCTATACTAACATAGTAGCTACACTATAGTAGCTATACTACCATAGTAGCTATACTATAGTAGCTATACTATAGTAGCTATACTACCATAGTAGCTATACTATAGTAGCTATACTGCCATAGTAGCTATACTATAGTAGCTATACTACCATAGTAGCTATACTATAGTAGCTATACTACCATAGTAGCTATACTACCATAGTAGCTATACTATAGTAGCTATACTACCATAGTAGCTATACTATAGTAGCTATACTACCATAGTAGCTATACTATAGTAGCTATACTACCATAGTAGCTATACTATAGTAGCTATACTACCATAGTAGCTATACTATAGTAGCTATACTACCATAGTAGCTATACTATAGTAGCTATACTACCATAGTAGCTATACTATAGTAGCTATACTACCATAGTAGCTATACTATAGTAGCTATACTACCATAGTAGCTATACTACCATAGTAGCTATACTATAGTAGCTATACTACCATAGTAGCTATATTACCATAGTAGCTATACTATAGTAGCTATACTACCATAGTAGCTATACTACCATAGTAGCTATACTATAGTAGCTATACTACCATAGTAGCTATACTATAGTAGCTATACTACCATAGTAGCTATACTATAGTAGCTATACTACCATAGTAGCTATACTATAGTAGCTATACTACCATAGTAGCTATACTACCATAGTAGCTATACTATAGTAGCTATACTACCATAGTAGCTATACTATAGTAGCTATACTACCATAGTAGCTATACTATAGTAGCTATACTACCATAGTAGCTATACTATAGTAGCTATACTACCATAGTAGCTATACTATAGTAGCTATACTACCATAGTAGCTATACTATAGTAGCTATACTACCATAGTAGCTATACTACCATAGTAGCTATACTATAGTAGCTATACTACCATAGTAGCTATACTATAGTAGCTATACTACCATAGTAGCTATACTATAGTAGCTATACTACCATAGTAGCTATACTATAGTAGCTATACTACCATAGTAGCTATACTACCATAGTAGCTATACTATAGTAGCTATACTACCATAGTAGCTATACTACCATAGTAGCTATACTATAGTAGCTATACTACCATAGTAGCTATACTACCATAGTAGCTATACTATAGTAGCTATACTACCATAGTAGCTATACTATAGTAGCTATACTACCATAGTAGCTATACTATAGTAGCTATACTACCATAGTAGCTATACTATAGTAGCTATACTACCATAGTAGCTATACTATAGTAGCTATACTACCATAGTAGCTATACTACCATAGTAGCTATACTATAGTAGCTATACTACCATAGTAGCTATACTATAGTAGCTATACTACCATAGTAGCTATACTATAGTAGCTATACTACCATAGTAGCTATACTATAGTAGCTATACTACCATAGTAGCTATACTATAGTAGCTATACTACCATAGTAGCTATACTATAGTAGCTATACTACCATAGTAGCTATACTATAGTAGCTATACTACCATAGTAGCTATACTATAGTAGCTATACTATAGTAGCTATACTACCATAGTAGCTATACTACCATAGTAGCTATACTATAGTAGCTATACTACCATAGTAGCTATACTACCATAGTAGCTATACTATAGTAGCTATACACCCAATTCTGTTTTTGCACGGTCTTTTTTTACACGGTTTTGATATAACACGGTTTGAAAATAAAATATTTTTAATTTTTTTTAAACGATTCTTTTCCATTTAGCACGATTTAAAATTTTTTGTGCTTAATTTTTTTTTGTCAAATTTAATTTTTGCAAAGTATGTTCATATCACAAATTTAAGGGAATTCCCTTTTTGCGCGTACAAGCAAATTTACTGGTCAAAGCAAATGTAAATGGCATGAATTTAGGGGAATTCCCTTTTTGTGCATACAAGCACAAAGGTCAGAGCAATTGAAATGTGTTAATATTTTATATTTATTAAGTTATTTATGTTTTTAATTTTGTTAAATATTTTATGAATCCCTAAAAGAAGATGTCAAATACAAAACTTCTTAAAAAATCCTTGTTTTTCACTAATTTTAATAGGTTTTAGAGATTAGGAACCAATCACCTATTTTTGCATACGATCAGTGTCTTTTTTTACACGGTTTTTTTTTACACGGTTTTTTCTGGAACCAATCTACCGTGTAAAAACAGAATTAGGTGTACTACCATAGTAGCTATACTATAGTAGCTATACTACCATAGTAGCTATACTATAGTAGCTATACTACCATAGTAGCTATACTATAGTAGCTATACTACCATAGTAGCTATACTATAGTAGCTATACTACCATAGTAGCTATACTATAGTAGCTATACTGGTATAGTTGTAGCTAAACTGGTATAGTAGGTATACTATAGTAACTATACCATAGTAGCTGTAGTAGTATAATATACATAGTATATATAGTATATATATATAGTATAGTAGCTATACTAGTATAGTAGTAGCTATACTAGTATAGTAGTAGCTATACTAGTATAGTAGTAGCTATACTAGTATAGTAGGTATACTATAGTAGCTATACTACCATAGTAGCTATACTATAGTAGCTCTACTACCATAGTAGCTATACTATAGTAGCTATACTACCATAGTAGCTATACTATAGTAGCTATACTACCATAGTAGCTATACTACCATAGTAGCTATACTACCATAGTAGCTATACTATAGTAGCTATACTACCATAGTAGCTATACTACCATAGTAGCTATACTATAGTAGCTATACTACCATAGTAGCTATACTACCATAGTAGCTATACTATAGTAGCTATACTACCATAGTAGCTATACTACCATAGTAGCTATACTATAGTAGCTATACTACCATAGTAGCTATACTACCATAGTAGCTATACTATAGTAGCTATACTACCATAGTAGCTATACTATAGTAGCTATACTATAGTAGCTATACTACCATAGTAGCTATACTATAGTAGCTATACTAACATAGTAGCTACACTATAGTAGCTATACTACCATAGTAGCTATACTATAGTAGCTATACTATAGTAGCTATACTACCATAGTAGCTATACTATAGTAGCTATACTGCCATAGTAGCTATACTATAGTAGCTATACTACCATAGTAGCTATACTATAGTAGCTATACTATAGTAGCTATACTACCATAGTAGCTATACTATAGTAGCTATACTACCATAGTAGCTATACTATAGTAGCTATACTACCATAGTAGCTATACTATAGTAGCTATACTATAGTAGCTATACTACCATAGTAGCTATACTATAGTAGCTATACTACCATAGTAGCTATACTACCATAGTAGCTATACTATAGTAGCTATACTATAGTGGCTATACTATAGTAGCTATACTACCATAGTAGCTATACTATAGTAGCTATACTACCATAGTAGCTATACTACCATAGTAGCTATACTATAGTAGCTATACTACCATAGTAGCTATACTATAGTAGCTATACTACCATAGTAGCTATACTACCATAGTAGCTATACTACCATAGTAGCTATACTATAGTAGCTATACTACCATAGTAGCTATACTATAGTAGCTATACTACCATAGTAGCTATACTACCATAGTAGCTATACTACCATAGTAGCTATACTATAGTAGCTATACTACCATAGTAGCTATACTATAGTAGCTATACTACCATAGTAGCTATACTATAGTAGCTATACTACCATAGTAGCTATACTATAGTAGCTATACTATAGTAGCTATACTACCATAGTAGCTATACTATAGTAGCTATACTAACATAGTAGCTACACTATAGTAGCTATACTACCATAGTAGCTATACTATAGTAGCTATACTATAGTAGCTATACTACCATAGTAGCTATACTATAGTAGCTATACTACCATAGTAGCTATACTACCATAGTAGCTATACTACCATAGTAGCTATACTATAGTAGCTATACTACCATAGTAGCTATACTACCATAGTAGCTATACTACCATAGTAGCTATACTATAGTAGCTATACTACCATAGTAGCTATACTATAGTAGCTATACTACCATAGTAGCTATACTATAGTAGCTATACTACCATAGTAGCTATACTATAGTAGCTATACTATAGTAGCTATACTACCATAGTAGCTATACTATAGTAGCTATACTAACATAGTAGCTACACTATAGTAGCTATACTACCATAGTAGCTATACTATAGTAGCTATACTATAGTAGCTATACTACCATAGTAGCTATACTATAGTAGCTATACTGCCATAGTAGCTATACTATAGTAGCTATACTACCATAGTAGCTATACTATAGTAGCTATACTACCATAGTAGCTATACTATAGTAGCTATACTACCATAGTAGCTATACTACCATAGTAGCTATACTATAGTAGCTATACTACCATAGTAGCTATACTATAGTAGCTATACTACCATAGTAGCTATACTATAGTAGCTATACTACCATAGTAGCTATACTATAGTAGCTATACTACCATAGTAGCTATACTATAGTAGCTATACTACCATAGTAGCTATACTACCATAGTAGCTATACTATAGTAGCTATACTACCATAGTAGCTATACTATAGTAGCTATACTACCATAGTAGCTATACTATAGTAGCTATACTACCATAGTAGCTATACTATAGTAGCTATACTACCATAGTAGCTATACTATAGTAGCTATACTACCATAGTAGCTATACTATAGTAGCTATACTACCATAGTAGCTATACTACCATAGTAGCTATACTATAGTAGCTATACTACCATAGTAGCTATACTACCATAGTAGCTATACTATAGTAGCTATACTACCATAGTAGCTATACTACCATAGTAGCTATACTATAGTAGCTATACTACCATAGTAGCTATACTATAGTAGCTATACTACCATAGTAGCTATACTATAGTAGCTATACTACCATAGTAGCTATACTATAGTAGCTATACTACCATAGTAGCTATACTACCATAGTAGCTATACTATAGTAGCTATACTACCATAGTAGCTATACTATAGTAGCTATACTACCATAGTAGCTATACTATAGTAGCTATACTACCATAGTAGCTATACTATAGTAGCTATACTACCATAGTAGCTATACTATAGTAGCTATACTACCATAGTAGCTATACTATAGTAGCTATACTACCATAGTAGCTATACTACCATAGTAGCTATACTATAGTAGCTATACTACCATAGTAGCTATACTATAGTAGCTATACTACCATAGTAGCTATACTATAGTAGCTATACTACCATAGTAGCTATACTATAGTAGCTATACTACCATAGTAGCTATACTACCATAGTAGCTATACTATAGTAGCTATACTACCATAGTAGCTATACTATAGTAGCTATACTACCATAGTAGCTATACTATAGTAGCTATACTACCATAGTAGCTATACTATAGTAGCTATACTACCATAGTAGCTATACTATAGTAGCTATACTACCATAGTAGCTATACTATAGTAGCTATACTACCATAGTGGCTATACTACCATAGTAGCTATACTATAGTAGCTATACTACCATAGTAGCTATACTATAGTAGCTATACTACCATAGTAGCTATACTACCATAGTAGCTATACTATAGTAGCTATACTACCATAGTAGCTATACTATAGTAGCTATACTACCATAGTAGCTATACTATAGTAGCTATACTACCATAGTAGCTATACTATAGTAGCTATACTACCATAGTAGCTATACTATAGTAGCTATACTACCATAGTAGCTATACTACCATAGTAGCTATACTATAGTAGCTATACTACCATAGTAGCTATACTATAGTAGCTATACTACCATAGTAGCTATACTACCATAGTAGCTATACTATAGTAGCTATACTACCATAGTAGCTATACTATAGTAGCTATACTACCATAGTAGCTATACTATAGTAGCTATACTACCATAGTAGCTATACTATAGTAGCTATACTACCATAGTAGCTATACTATAGTAGCTATACTACCATAGTAGCTATACTATAGTAGCTATACTACCATAGTAGCTATACTACCATAGTAGCTATACTATAGTAGCTATACTACCATAGTAGCTATACTACCATTGTAGCTATACTATAGTAGCTATACTACCATAGTAGCTATACTATAGTAGCTATACTACCATAGTAGCTATACTATAGTAGCTATACTACCATAGTAGCTATACTATAGTAGCTATACTACCATAGTAGCTATACTATAGTAGCTATACTACCATAGTAGCTATACTACCATAGTAGCTATACTATAGTAGCTATACTACCATAGTAGCTATACTATAGTAGCTATACTACCATAGTAGCTATACTACCATAGTAGCTATACTACTATAGTAGCTATACTACCATAGTAGCTATACTATAGTAGCTATACTACCATAGTAGCTATACTACCATAGTAGCTATACTATAGTAGCTATACTACCATAGTAGCTATACTATAGTAGCTATACTATAGTAGCTATACTGGTATAGTTGTAGCTAAACTGGTATAGTAGGTATACTATAGTAGCTATACCATAGTAGCTGTAGTAGTATAATATACATAGTATATATAGTATATATATATAGTATAGTAGCTATACTACCATAGTAGCTATACTACCATAGTAGCTATACTACCATAGTAGCTATACTATAGTAGCTATACTACCATAGTAGCTATACTATAGTAGCTATACTACCATAGTAGCTATACTATAGTAGCTATACTACCATAGTAGCTATACTATAGTAGCTATACTATAGTAGCTATACTGGTATAGTTGTAGCTAAACTGGTATAGTAGGTATACTATAGTAACTATACCATAGTAGCTGTAGTAGTATAATATACATAGTATATATAGTATATATATATAGTATAGTAGCTATACTAGTATAGTAGTAGCTATACTAGTATAGTAGTAGCTATACTAGTATAGTAGTAGCTATACTAGTATAGTAGGTATACTATAGTAGCTATACTACCATAGTAGCTATACTATAGTAGCTCTACTACCATAGTAGCTATACTATAGTAGCTATACTACCATAGTAGCTATACTATAGTAGCTATACTACCATAGTAGCTATACTACCATAGTAGCTATACTACCATAGTAGCTATACTATAGTAGCTATACTACCATAGTAGCTATACTACCATAGTAGCTATACTATAGTAGCTATACTACCATAGTAGCTATACTACCATAGTAGCTATACTATAGTAGCTATACTACCATAGTAGCTATACTACCATAGTAGCTATACTATAGTAGCTATACTACCATAGTAGCTATACTACCATAGTAGCTATACTATAGTAGCTATACTACCATAGTAGCTATACTATAGTAGCTATACTACCATAGTAGCTATACTATAGTAGCTATACTACCATAGTAGCTATACTATAGTAGCTATACTACCATAGTAGCTATACTACCATAGTAGCTATACTATAGTAGCTATACTACCATAGTAGCTATACTATAGTAGCTATACTACCATAGTAGCTATACTATAGTAGCTATACTACCATAGTAGCTATACTATAGTAGCTATACTACCATAGTAGCTATACTATAGTAGCTATACTACCATAGTAGCTATACTACCATAGTAGCTATACTATAGTAGCTATACTACCATAGTAGCTATACTATAGTAGCTATACTACCATAGTAGCTATACTACCATAGTAGCTATACTATAGTAGCTATACTACCATAGTAGCTATACTATAGTAGCTATACTACCATAGTAGCTATACTATAGTAGCTATACTACCATAGTAGCTATACTATAGTAGCTATACTACCATAGTAGCTATACTATAGTAGCTATACTACCATAGTAGCTATACTACCATAGTAGCTATACTATAGTAGCTATACTACCATAGTAGCTATACTATAGTAGCTATACTACCATAGTAGCTATACTACCATAGTAGCTATACTATAGTAGCTATACTACCATAGTAGCTATACTATAGTAGCTATACTACCATAGTAGCTATACTATAGTAGCTATACTACCATAGTAGCTATACTATAGTAGCTATACTACCATAGTAGCTATACTATAGTAGCTATACTACCATAGTAGCTATACTATAGTAGCTATACTACCATAGTAGCTATACTACCATAGTAGCTATACTATAGTAGCTATACTACCATAGTAGCTATACTACCATAGTAGCTATACTATAGTAGCTATACTACCATAGTAGCTATACTATAGTAGCTATACTACCATAGTAGCTATACTATAGTAGCTATACTACCATAGTAGCTATACTATAGTAGCTATACTACCATAGTAGCTATACTATAGTAGCTATACTACCATAGTAGCTATACTACCATAGTAGCTATACTATAGTAGCTATACTACCATAGTAGCTATACTATAGTAGCTATACTACCATAGTAGCTATACTACCATAGTAGCTATACTACTATAGTAGCTATACTACCATAGTAGCTATACTATAGTAGCTATACTACCATAGTAGCTATACTACCATAGTAGCTATACTATAGTAGCTATACTACCATAGTAGCTATACTATAGTAGCTATACTATAGTAGCTATACTGGTATAGTTGTAGCTAAACTGGTATAGTAGGTATACTATAGTAGCTATACCATAGTAGCTGTAGTAGTATAATATACATAGTATATATAGTATATATATATAGTATAGTAGCTATACTACCATAGTAGCTATACTACCATAGTAGCTATACTACCATAGTAGCTATACTATAGTAGCTATACTACCATAGTAGCTATACTATAGTAGCTATACTACCATAGTAGCTATACTATAGTAGCTATACTACCATAGTAGCTATACTATAGTAGCTATACTATAGTAGCTATACTGGTATAGTTGTAGCTAAACTGGTATAGTAGGTATACTATAGTAGCTATACCATAGTAGCTGTAGTAGTATAATATACATAGTATATATAGTATATATATATAGTATAGTAGCTATACTAGTATAGTAGCTATACTACCATAGTAGCTATACTACCATAGTAGCTATACTATAGTAGCTATACTACCATAGTAGCTATACTATAGTAGCTATACTACCATAGTAGCTATACTATAGTAGCTATACTACCATAGTAGCTATACTATAGTAGCTATACTACCATAGTAGCTATACTACCATAGTAGCTATACTATAGTAGCTATACTACCATAGTAGCTATACTATAGTAGCTATACTATAGTAGCTATACTGGTATAGTTGTAGCTAAACTGGTATAGTAGGTATACTATAGTAACTATACCATAGTAGCTGTAGTAGTATAATATACATAGTATATATAGTATATATATATAGTATAGTAGCTATACTAGTATAGTAGCTATACTACCATAGTAGCTATACTACCATAGTAGCTATACTATAGTAGCTATACTACCATAGTAGCTATACTATAGTAGCTATACTACCATAGTAGCTATACTATAGTAGCTATACTACCATAGTAGCTATACTATAGTAGCTATACTACCATAGTAGCTATACTATAGTAGCTATACTATAGTAGCTATACTGGTATAGTTGTAGCTAAACTGGTATAGTAGGTATACTATAGTAGCTATACCATAGTAGCTGTAGTAGTATAATATACATAGTATATATAGTATATATATATAGTATAGTAGCTATACTACCATAGTAGCTATACTACCATAGTAGCTATACTACCATAGTAGCTATACTATAGTAGCTATACTACCATAGTAGCTATACTATAGTAGCTATACTACCATAGTAGCTATACTATAGTAGCTATACTACCATAGTAGCTATACTATAGTAGCTATACTATAGTAGCTATACTGGTATAGTTGTAGCTAAACTGGTATAGTAGGTATACTATAGTAACTATACCATAGTAGCTGTAGTAGTATAATATACATAGTATATATAGTATATATATATAGTATAGTAGCTATACTAGTATAGTAGCTATACTACCATAGTAGCTATACTACCATAGTAGCTATACTATAGTAGCTATACTACCATAGTAGCTATACTATAGTAGCTATACTACCATAGTAGCTATACTATAGTAGCTATACTACCATAGTAGCTATACTATAGTAGCTATACTACCATAGTAGCTATACTATAGTAGCTATACTATAGTAGCTATACTGGTATAGTTGTAGCTAAACTGGTATAGTAGGTATACTATAGTAGCTATACCATAGTAGCTGTAGTAGTATAATATACATAGTATATATAGTATATATATATAGTATAGTAGCTATACTACCATAGTAGCTATACTACCATAGTAGCTATACTACCATAGTAGCTATACTATAGTAGCTATACTACCATAGTAGCTATACTATAGTAGCTATACTACCATAGTAGCTATACTATAGTAGCTATACTACCATAGTAGCTATACTATAGTAGCTATACTATAGTAGCTATACTGGTATAGTTGTAGCTAAACTGGTATAGTAGGTATACTATAGTAACTATACCATAGTAGCTGTAGTAGTATAATATACATAGTATATATAGTATATATATATAGTATAGTAGCTATACTAGTATAGTAGTAGCTATACTAGTATAGTAGTAGCTATACTAGTATAGTAGGTATACTATAGTAGCTATACTACCATAGTAGCTATACTACCATAGTAGCTATACTATAGTAGCTATACTACCATAGTAGCTATACTACCATAGTAGCTATACTACCATAGTAGCTATACTATAGTAGCTATACTACCATAGTAGCTATACTATAGTAGCTATACTACCATAGTAGCTATACTATAGTAGCTATACTACCATAGTAGCTATACTATAGTAGCTATACTATAGTAGCTATACTGGTATAGTTGTAGCTAAACTGGTATAGTAGGTATACTATAGTAGCTATACTATAGTAGCTATACTATAGTAGCTATACTACCATAGTAGCTATACTATAGTAGCTATACTACCATAGTAGCTATACTACCATAGTAGCTATACTATAGTAGCTATACTACCATAGTAGCTATACTACCATAGTAGCTATACTATAGTAGCTATACTACCATAGTAGCTATACTACCATAGTAGCTATACTATAGTAGCTATACTACCATAGTAGCTATACTACCATAGTAGCTATACTATAGTAGCTATACTACCATAGTAGCTATACTATAGTAGCTATACTACCATAGTAGCTATACTATAGTAGCTATACTACCATAGTAGCTATACTATAGTAGCTATACTACCATAGTAGCTATACTACCATAGTAGCTATACTATAGTAGCTATACTACCATAGTAGCTACACTATAGTAGCTATACTACCATAGTAGCTATACTATAGTAGCTATACTACCATAGTAGCTATACTACCATAGTAGCTATACTATAGTAGCTATACTACCATAGTAGCTATACTATAGTAGCTATACTACCATAGTAGCTATACTATAGTAGCTATACTACCATAGTAGCTATATTATAGTAGCTATAATACTATATACTATACCATAGTAGCTATATTATAGTAGCTATACTACCATAGTAGCTATACTACCATAGTAGCTATACTATAGTAGCTATACTACCATAGTAGCTATATTATAGTAGCTATAATACTATATACTATACCATAGTAGCTATATTATAGTAGCTATACTACCATAGTAGCTATACTACCATAGTAGCTATACTATAGTAGCTATACTACCATAGTAGCTATATTATAGTAGCTATAATACTATATACTATACCATAGTAGCTATATTATAGTAGCTATACTACCATAGTAGCTATACTATAGTAGCTATACTACCATAGTAGCTATACTATAGTAGCTATACTACCATAGTAGCTATACTATAGTAGCTATACTACCATAGTAGCTATACTACCATAGTAGCTATACTATAGTAGCTATACTACCATAGTAGCTATACTACCATAGTAGCTATATTATAGTAGCTATAATACTATATACTATACCATAGTAGCTATATTATAGTAGCTATACTACCATAGTAGCTATATTATAGTAGCTATACTACCATAGTAGCTATACTATAGTAGCTATACTACCATAGTAGCTATACTATAGTAGCTATACTACCATAGTAGCTATACTACCATAGTAGCTATACTACTATAGTAGCTATACTACCATAGTAGCTATACTATAGTAGCTATACTACCATAGTAGCTATACTATAGTAGCTATACTACCATAGTAGCTATACTACTATAGTAGCTATACTACCATAGTAGCTATACTATAGTAGCTATACTACCATAGTAGCTATACTACTATAGTAGCTATACTACCATAGTAGCTATACTATAGTAGCTATACTACCATAGTAGCTATACTATAGTAGCTATACTACCATAGTAGCTATACTATAGTAGCTATACTACCATAGTAGCTATACTATAGTAGCTATACTACCATAGTAGCTATACTACCATAGTAGCTATACTATAGTAGCTATACTACCATAGTAGCTATACTATAGTAGCTATACTACCATAGTAGCTATACTATAGTAGCTATACTACCATAGTAGCTATACTACCATAGTAGCTATACTATAGTAGCTATACTACCATAGTAGCTATACTATAGTAGCTATACTACCATAGTAGCTATACTATAGTAGCTATACTACCATAGTAGCTATATTATAGTAGCTATAATACTATATACTATACCATAGTAGCTATATTATAGTAGCTATACTACCATAGTAGCTATACTACCATAGTAGCTATACTATAGTAGCTATACTACCATAGTAGCTATATTATAGTAGCTATAATACTATATACTATACCATAGTAGCTATATTATAGTAGCTATACTACCATAGTAGCTATACTATAGTAGCTATACTACCATAGTAGCTATACTATAGTAGCTATACTACCATAGTAGCTATACTATAGTAGCTATACTACCATAGTAGCTATACTACCATAGTAGCTATACTACTATAGTAGCTATACTACCATAGTAGCTATACTATAGTAGCTATACTACCATAGTAGCTATACTACTATAGTAGCTATACTACCATAGTAGCTATACTATAGTAGCTATACTACCATAGTAGCTATACTACTATAGTAGCTATACTACCATAGTAGCTATACTATAGTAGCTATACTACCATAGTAGCTATACTACTATAGTAGCTATACTACCATAGTAGCTATACTACTATAGTAGCTATACTACCATAGTAGCTATACTATAGTAGCTATACTACCATAGTAGCTATACTACCATAGTAGCTATACTATAGTAGCTATACTACCATAGTAGCTATACTATAGTAGCTATACTACCATAGTAGCTATACTATAGTAGCTATACTACCATAGTAGCTATACTATAGTAGCTATACTACCATAGTAGCTATACTACCATAGTAGCTATACTATAGTAGCTATACTACCATAGTAGCTATACTATAGTAGCTATACTATAGTAGCTATACTGGTATAGTTGTAGCTAAACTGGTATAGTAGGTATACTATAGTAACTATACCATAGTAGCTGTAGTAGTATAATATACATAGTATATATAGTATATATATATAGTATAGTAGCTATACTAGTATAGTAGCTATACTACCATAGTAGCTATACTACCATAGTAGCTATACTATAGTAGCTATACTACCATAGTAGCTATACTATAGTAGCTATACTACCATAGTAGCTATACTATAGTAGCTATACTACCATAGTAGCTATACTATAGTAGCTATACTACCATAGTAGCTATACTATAGTAGCTATACTATAGTAGCTATACTGGTATAGTTGTAGCTAAACTGGTATAGTAGGTATACTATAGTAGCTATACCATAGTAGCTGTAGTAGTATAATATACATAGTATATATAGTATATATATATAGTATAGTAGCTATACTACCATAGTAGCTATACTACCATAGTAGCTATACTACCATAGTAGCTATACTATAGTAGCTATACTACCATAGTAGCTATACTATAGTAGCTATACTACCATAGTAGCTATACTATAGTAGCTATACTACCATAGTAGCTATACTATAGTAGCTATACTATAGTAGCTATACTGGTATAGTTGTAGCTAAACTGGTATAGTAGGTATACTATAGTAACTATACCATAGTAGCTGTAGTAGTATAATATACATAGTATATATAGTATATATATATAGTATAGTAGCTATACTAGTATAGTAGCTATACTACCATAGTAGCTATACTACCATAGTAGCTATACTATAGTAGCTATACTACCATAGTAGCTATACTATAGTAGCTATACTACCATAGTAGCTATACTATAGTAGCTATACTACCATAGTAGCTATACTATAGTAGCTATACTACCATAGTAGCTATACTATAGTAGCTATACTATAGTAGCTATACTGGTATAGTTGTAGCTAAACTGGTATAGTAGGTATACTATAGTAGCTATACCATAGTAGCTGTAGTAGTATAATATACATAGTATATATAGTATATATATATAGTATAGTAGCTATACTACCATAGTAGCTATACTACCATAGTAGCTATACTACCATAGTAGCTATACTATAGTAGCTATACTACCATAGTAGCTATACTATAGTAGCTATACTACCATAGTAGCTATACTATAGTAGCTATACTACCATAGTAGCTATACTATAGTAGCTATACTATAGTAGCTATACTGGTATAGTTGTAGCTAAACTGGTATAGTAGGTATACTATAGTAACTATACCATAGTAGCTGTAGTAGTATAATATACATAGTATATATAGTATATATATATAGTATAGTAGCTATACTAGTATAGTAGTAGCTATACTAGTATAGTAGTAGCTATACTAGTATAGTAGGTATACTATAGTAGCTATACTACCATAGTAGCTATACTATAGTAGCTATACTACCATAGTAGCTATACTACCATAGTAGCTATACTATAGTAGCTATACTACCATAGTAGCTATACTACCATAGTAGCTATACTACCATAGTAGCTATACTATAGTAGCTATACTACCATAGTAGCTATACTATAGTAGCTATACTACCATAGTAGCTATACTATAGTAGCTATACTACCATAGTAGCTATACTATAGTAGCTATACTATAGTAGCTATACTGGTATAGTTGTAGCTAAACTGGTATAGTAGGTATACTATAGTAGCTATACTATAGTAGCTATACTATAGTAGCTATACTACCATAGTAGCTATACTATAGTAGCTATACTACCATAGTAGCTATACTAACATAGTAGCTATACTATAGTAGCTATACTACCATAGTAGCTATACTACCATAGTAGCTATACTATAGTAGCTATACTACCATAGTAGCTATACTACCATAGTAGCTATACTATAGTAGCTATACTACCATAGTAGCTATACTACCATAGTAGCTATACTATAGTAGCTATACTACCATAGTAGCTATACTATAGTAGCTATACTACCATAGTAGCTATACTATAGTAGCTATACTACCATAGTAGCTATACTATAGTAGCTATACTACCATAGTAGCTATACTACCATAGTAGCTATACTATAGTAGCTATACTACCATAGTAGCTACACTATAGTAGCTATACTACCATAGTAGCTATACTATAGTAGCTATACTACCATAGTAGCTATACTACCATAGTAGCTATACTATAGTAGCTATACTACCATAGTAGCTATACTATAGTAGCTATACTACCATAGTAGCTATACTATAGTAGCTATACTACCATAGTAGCTATATTATAGTAGCTATAATACTATATACTATACCATAGTAGCTATATTATAGTAGCTATACTACCATAGTAGCTATACTACCATAGTAGCTATACTATAGTAGCTATACTACCATAGTAGCTATATTATAGTAGCTATAATACTATATACTATACCATAGTAGCTATATTATAGTAGCTATACTACCATAGTAGCTATACTACCATAGTAGCTATACTATAGTAGCTATACTACCATAGTAGCTATATTATAGTAGCTATAATACTATATACTATACCATAGTAGCTATATTATAGTAGCTATACTACCATAGTAGCTATACTATAGTAGCTATACTACCATAGTAGCTATACTATAGTAGCTATACTACCATAGTAGCTATACTATAGTAGCTATACTACCATAGTAGCTATACTACCATAGTAGCTATACTATAGTAGCTATACTACCATAGTAGCTATACTACCATAGTAGCTATATTATAGTAGCTATAATACTATATACTATACCATAGTAGCTATATTATAGTAGCTATACTACCATAGTAGCTATATTATAGTAGCTATACTACCATAGTAGCTATACTATAGTAGCTATACTACCATAGTAGCTATACTATAGTAGCTATACTACCATAGTAGCTATACTACCATAGTAGCTATACTACTATAGTAGCTATACTACCATAGTAGCTATACTATAGTAGCTATACTACCATAGTAGCTATACTATAGTAGCTATACTACCATAGTAGCTATACTACTATAGTAGCTATACTACCATAGTAGCTATACTATAGTAGCTATACTACCATAGTAGCTATACTACTATAGTAGCTATACTACCATAGTAGCTATACTATAGTAGCTATACTACCATAGTAGCTATACTATAGTAGCTATACTACCATAGTAGCTATACTATAGTAGCTATACTACCATAGTAGCTATACTATAGTAGCTATACTACCATAGTAGCTATACTACCATTGTAGCTATACTATAGTAGCTATACTACCATAGTAGCTATACTATAGTAGCTATACTACCATAGTAGCTATACTATAGTAGCTATACTACCATAGTAGCTATACTACCATAGTAGCTATACTATAGTAGCTATACTACCATAGTAGCTATACTATAGTAGCTATACTACCATAGTAGCTATACTATAGTAGCTATACTACCATAGTAGCTATATTATAGTAGCTATAATACTATATACTATACCATAGTAGCTATATTATAGTAGCTATACTACCATAGTAGCTATACTACCATAGTAGCTATACTATAGTAGCTATACTACCATAGTAGCTATATTATAGTAGCTATAATACTATATACTATACCATAGTAGCTATATTATAGTAGCTATACTACCATAGTAGCTATACTATAGTAGCTATACTACCATAGTAGCTATACTATAGTAGCTATACTACCATAGTAGCTATACTATAGTAGCTATACTACCATAGTAGCTATACTACCATAGTAGCTATACTACTATAGTAGCTATACTACCATAGTAGCTATACTATAGTAGCTATACTACCATAGTAGCTATACTACTATAGTAGCTATACTACCATAGTAGCTATACTATAGTAGCTATACTACCATAGTAGCTATACTACTATAGTAGCTATACTACCATAGTAGCTATACTATAGTAGCTATACTACCATAGTAGCTATACTACTATAGTAGCTATACTACCATAGTAGCTATACTACTATAGTAGCTATACTACCATAGTAGCTATACTATAGTAGCTATACTACCATAGTAGCTATACTACCATAGTAGCTATACTACCATAGTAGCTATACTACCATAGTAGCTATACTACCATAGTAGCTATACTATAGTAGCTATACTACCATAGTAGCTATACTACCATAGTAGCTATACTACCATAGTAGCTATACTATAGTAGCTATACTACCATAGTAGCTATACTACCATAGTAGCTATACTACCATAGTAGCTATACTATAGTAGCTATACTACCATAGTAGCTATACTACCATAGTAGCTATACTATAGTAGCTATACTACCATAGTAGCTATACTATAGTAGCTATACTACCATAGTAGCTATACTACCATAGTAGCTATACTATAGTAGCTATACTACCATAGTAGCTATACTATAGTAGCTATACTACCATAGTAGCTATACTATAGTAGCTATACTACCATAGTAGCTATACTACCATAGTAGCTATACTATAGTAGCTATACTACCATAGTAGCTATACTATAGTAGCTATACTATAGTAGCTATACTATAGTAGCTATACTACCATAGTAGCTATACTACCATAGTAGCTATACTATAGTAGCTATACTACCATAGTAGCTATACTACCATAGTAGCTATACTACCATAGTAGCTATACTACCATAGTAGCTATACTACCATAGTAGCTATACTACCATAGTAGCTATACTACCATAGTAGCTATACTACCATAGTAGCTATACTATAGTAGCTATACTACCATAGTAGCTATACTACCATAGTAGCTATACTATAGTAGCTATACTACCATAGTAGCTATACTACCATAGTAGCTATACTACCATAGTAGCTATACTATAGTAGCTATACTACCATAGTAGCTATACTATAGTAGCTATACTATAGTAGCTATACTATAGTAGCTATACTGGTATAGTTGTAGCTAAACTGGTATAGTAGGTATACTATAGTAACTATACCATAGTAGCTGTAGTAGTATAATATACATAGTATATATAGTATATATATATAGTATAGTAGCTATACTAGTATAGTAGTAGCTATACTAGTATAGTAGTAGCTATACTACCATAGTAGCTATACTACCATAGTAGCTATACTACCATAGTAGCTATACTATAGTAGCTATACTACCATAGTAGCTATACTACCATAGTAGCTATACTACCATAGTAGCTATACTACCATAGTAGCTATACTACCATAGTAGCTATACTACCATAGTAGCTATACTACCATAGTAGCTATACTACCATAGTAGCTATACTATAGTAGCTATACTACCATAGTAGCTATACTACCATAGTAGCTATACTATAGTAGCTATACTACCATAGTAGCTATACTATAGTAGCTATACTACCATAGTAGCTATACTATAGTAGCTATACTACCATAGTAGCTATACTACCATAGTAGCTATACTATAGTAGCTATACTACCATAGTAGCTATACTATAGTAGCTATACTATAGTAGCTATACTATAGTAGCTATACTGGTATAGTTGTAGCTAAACTGGTATAGTAGGTATACTATAGTAACTATACCATAGTAGCTGTAGTAGTATAATATACATAGTATATATAGTATATATATATAGTATAGTAGCTATACTAGTATAGTAGTAGCTATACTAGTATAGTAGTAGCTATACTACCATAGTAGCTATACTACCATAGTAGCTATACTACCATAGTAGCTATACTATAGTAGCTATACTACCATAGTAGCTATACTACCATAGTAGCTATACTACCATAGTAGCTATACTATAGTAGCTATACTACCATAGTAGCTATACTACCATAGTAGCTATACTACCATAGTAGCTATACTATAGTAGCTATACTACCATAGTAGCTATACTACCATAGTAGCTATACTACCATAGTAGCTATACTACCATAGTAGCTATACTACCATAGTAGCTATACTACCATAGTAGCTATACTATAGTAGCTATACTACCATAGTAGCTATACTACCATAGTAGCTATACTATAGTAGCTATACTACCATAGTAGCTATACTATAGTAGCTATACTACCATAGTAGCTATACTATAGTAGCTATACTACCATAGTAGCTATACTACCATAGTAGCTATACTATAGTAGCTATACTACCATAGTAGCTATACTACCATAGTAGCTATACTACCATAGTAGCTATACTATAGTAGCTATACTACCATAGTAGCTATACTACCATAGTAGCTATACTATAGTAGCTATACTACCATAGTAGCTATACTATAGTAGCTATACTACCATAGTAGCTATACTACCATAGTAGCTATACTACCATAGTAGCTATACTACCATAGTAGCTATACTATAGTAGCTATACTACCATAGTAGCTATACTATAGTAGCTATACTATAGTAGCTATACTATAGTAGCTATACTGGTATAGTTGTAGCTAAACTGGTATAGTAGGTATACTATAGTAACTATACCATAGTAGCTGTAGTAGTATAATATATATAGTATAGTAGCTATACTAGTATAGTAGTAGCTATACTAGTATAGTAGTAGCTATACTACCATAGTAGCTATACTACCATAGTAGCTATACTACCATAGTAGCTATACTACCATAGTAGCTATACTACCATAGTAGCTATACTACCATAGTAGCTATACTACCATAGTAGCTATACTATAGTAGCTATACTACCATAGTAGCTATACTACCATAGTAGCTATACTACCATAGTAGCTATACTATAGTAGCTATACTACCATAGTAGCTATACTATAGTAGCTATACTACCATAGTAGCTATACTATAGTAGCTATACTACCATAGTAGCTATACTACCATAGTAGCTATACTATAGTAGCTATACTACCATAGTAGCTATACTATAGTAGCTATACTACCATAGTAGCTATACTATAGTAGCTATACTACCATAGTAGCTATACTATAGTAGCTATACTACCATAGTAGCTATACTATAGTAGCTATACTATAGTAGCTATACTATAGTAGCTATACTGGTATAGTTGTAGCTAAACTGGTATAGTTGGTATACTATAGTAACTATACCATAGTAGCTGTAGTAGTATAATATACATAGTATATATAGTATATATATATAGTATAGTAGCTATACTAGTATAGTAGTAGCTATACTAGTATAGTAGTAGCTATACTACCATAGTAGCTATACTACCATAGTAGCTATACTACCATAGTAGCTATACTATAGTAGCTATACTACCATAGTAGCTATACTATAGTAGCTATACTACCATAGTAGCTATACTACCATAGTAGCTATACTACCATAGTAGCTATACTATAGTAGCTATACTACCATAGTAGCTATACTATAGTAGCTATACTACCATAGTAGCTATACTATAGTAGCTATACTACCATAGTAGCTATACTATAGTAGCTATACTACCATAGTAGCTATACTACCATAGTAGCTATACTACCATAGTAGCTATACTATAGTAGCTATACTACCATAGTAGCTATACTATAGTAGCTATACTATAGTAGCTATACTATAGTAGCTATACTGGTATAGTTGTAGCTAAACTGGTATAGTTGGTATACTATAGTAACTATACCATAGTAGCTGTAGTAGTATAATATACATAGTATATATAGTATATATATATAGTATAGTAGCTATACTAGTATAGTAGTAGCTATACTAGTATAGTAGTAGCTATACTACCATAGTAGCTATACTACCATAGTAGCTATACTACCATAGTAGCTATACTATAGTAGCTATACTACCATAGTAGCTATACTATAGTAGCTATACTACCATAGTAGCTATACTACCATAGTAGCTATACTACCATAGTAGCTATACTATAGTAGCTATACTACCATAGTAGCTATACTATAGTAGCTATACTACCATAGTAGCTATACTATAGTAGCTATACTACCATAGTAGCTATACTATAGTAGCTATACTACCATAGTAGCTATACTACCATAGTAGCTATACTACCATAGTAGCTATACTATAGTAGCTATACTACCATAGTAGCTATACTATAGTAGCTATACTACCATAGTAGCTATAATACCATAGCAGCTATACTACCATAGTAGCTATACTATAGTAGCTATACTACCATAGTAGCTATACTATAGTAGCTATACTACCATAGTAGCTATACTACCATAGTAGCTATACTATAGTAGCTATACTACCATAGTAGCTATACTACCATAGTAGGTATACTATAGTAACTATACCATAGTAGCTGTAGTAGTATAATATACATAGTATATATAGTATATATATATAGTATAGTAGCTATACTAGTATAGTAGTAGCTATACTAGTATAGTAGTAGCTATACTAGTATAGTAGGTATACTATAGTAGCTATACTATAGTAGCTATACTATAGTAGCTATACTACCATAGTAGCTATACTATAGTAGCTATACTACCATAGTAGCTATACTACCATAGTAGCTATACTATAGTAGCTATACTACCATAGTAGCTATACTACCATAGTAGCTATACTATAGTAGCTATACTACCATAGTAGCTATACTACTATAGTAGCTATACTACCATAGTAGCTATACTATAGTAGCTATACTACCATAGTAGCTATACTATAGTAGCTATACTACCATAGTAGCTATACTACCATAGTAGCTATACTACCATAGTAGCTATACTATAGTAGCTATACTACCATAGTAGCTATACTACTATAGTAGCTATACTACCATAGTAGCTATACTATAGTAGCTATACTACCATAGTAGCTATACTACCATAGTAGCTATACTATAGTAGCTATACTACCATAGTAGCTATACTACCATAGTAGCTATACTATAGTAGCTATACTACCATAGTAGCTATACTACCATAGTAGCTATACTATAGTAGCTATACTACCATAGTAGCTATACTACCATAGTAGCTATACTATAGTAGCTATACTACCATAGTAGCTATACTACCATAGTAGCTATACTACCATAGTAGCTATACTACCATAGTAGCTATACTATAGTAGCTATACTACCATAGTAGCTATACTACTATAGTAGCTATACTACCATAGTAGCTATACTATAGTAGCTATACTACCATAGTAGCTATACTACTATAGTAGCTATACTACCATAGTAGCTATACTATAGTAGCTATACTACCATAGTAGCTATACTATAGTAGCTATACTACCATAGTAGCTATACTACCATAGTAGCTATACTACCATAGTAGCTATACTATAGTAGCTATACTACCATAGTAGCTATACTACTATAGTAGCTATACTACCATAGTAGCTATACTATAGTAGCTATACTACCATAGTAGCTATACTACTATAGTAGCTATACTACCATAGTAGCTATACTATAGTAGCTATACTACCATAGTAGCTATACTACTATAGTAGCTATACTACCATAGTAGCTATACTATAGTAGCTATACTACCATAGTAGCTATACTATAGTAGCTATACTACCATAGTAGCTATACTATAGTAGCTATACTATAGTAGCTATACTGGTATAGTTGTAGCTAAACTGGTATAGTAGGTATACTATAGTAACTATACCATAGTAGCTGTAGTAGTATAATATACATAGTATATATAGTATATATATAGTATAGTAGCTATACTAGTATAGTAGTAGCTACAGTTATGTGAAAAATAATAGAGGCAGTGCCCACCCAAACATAGATTATATTAACAACCGAATAAAAACTCGAAAATTCTTTCTTGTTTAAACACTTTATTTTTTCTTAAACGGTTGAAAAAAGATTAAAAACGAAATTTTTGCTATTCCTATAATATATTTTGATTTTTTGTGATTCTGTATGAATGTATGGAGTTTAAGGTGTGAAAAAAAAATAGAGCCACTTCATTACATCTTACAGCTATAACTGAATTAAGTAAAACTAAATCGATATTTATACTGAATATTGTTGCTTCAAGCCTTAGTGCCACATTAGGCTACTAGTATAGCAGCTACACTTGTATAGTAGCTATGCTGTAGTAGCTACTACTATACTAGTATATAATAATAATAATAATACAAATCGATAATAATAATATAGCAGCTAGCTGGCTGGCTAGGTGGCTGGCTGGCTAGGTAGGTGGCTGGCTGGCTAGGTAGGTGGCTGGCTGGGTAGGTGGCTGGCTGGGTAGGTGGCTGGCTGGCTAGGTAGGTGGCTGGCTGGCTAGGTGGCTGGCTGGCTAGGTGGCTGGCTGGCTAGGTGGCTGGCTGGCTAGGTGGGTGGCTGGCTAGGTGGGTGGCTGGCTGGCTGGCTAGGTGGGTGGCTGGCTGGCTGGCTAGGTGGGTGGCTGGCTGGCTGGCTAGGTGGGTGGCTGGCTGGCCATTGATATATTGATATATTGACATATTGATATATTGATATATTGATATATTGATATATTGATATATTGATATATTGACATATTGATATATTGATATATTGACATATTGACATATTGATATATTGATATATTGATATATTGATATATTGATATATTGATATATTGATATATTGATATATTGATATATTGACATATTGACATATTGATATATTGATATATTGATATATTGATATATTGATATATTGATATATTGATATATTGATATATTGATATATTGATATATTGATATATTGATATATTGATATATTGATATATTGATATATTGATATATTGATATATTGATATATTGATATATTGATATATTGATATATTGATATATTGATATATTGGATAATGATGATAATCGATATATATATAATAATCGATATATATATAATAATCGATATATAATCGATATATAATAATCGATATATATATAATAATCGATATATATATAATAATCGATATATAATAATCGATATATAATAACCGATATATATATAATAATCGATATATATATAATAATCGATATATATATAATAATCGATATATAATAATCGATATATAATAACCGATATATATATAATAATCGATATATATAATAATCGATATATATATAATAATCGATATATAATCGATATATAATCGATATATAATAATCGATATATAATAATCGATATATAATAATCGATATATAATCGATATATAATCGATATATAATAATCGATATATAATAATCGATATATAATAATCGATATATATATAATAATCGATATATATATAATAATCGATATATATATAATAATCGATATATAATAATCGATATATAATCGATATATAATAATCGATATATTATAATCGATATATAATAATCGATATATATAATAATCTACTATACTAGTAGAGCTGGCTACGATACTAGTAGAGCTGGCTACTATACTAGTAGAGCCGGCTACTATACTAGTAGAGCTGGCTACTATACTAGTAGAGCCGGCTACTATACTAGTAGAGCTGGCTACTATACTAGTAGAGCTGGCTACTATACTAGTAGAGCTTGCTACGATACTAAAAAGTTAGCTATACTGGCCAGTCAGCTGTATATACTAGCCAGCTAGCGACTTATAATAGTCAGCTAGCTACTGGCCAGCTAGCCACCTATACTAACAAGCTAGCCACCTATACTAAACAGTTAGCTATACTGGCCAGTCAGCTGTATATACTAGCCAGCTAGCGACTTATAATAGTCAGCTAGCTACTGGCCAGCTAGCCACCTATACTAACAAGCTAACCACCTATACTTACAAGCTAGCCACCTATACTAAACAGTTAGCTATACTGGCCAGCCAGCTGCATATACTAGCCAGCTAGCGACTTATAATAGTCAGCTAGCTACTGGCCAGCTAGCCACCTATACTAACAAGCTAGCCACCTATACTAAACAGTTAGCTATACTGGCCAGTCAGCTGTATATACTAGCCAGCTAGCGACTTATAATAGTCAGCTAGCTACTGGCCAGCTAGCCACCTATACTAACAAGCTAGCCACCTATACTAAACAGTTAGCTATACTGGCCAGTCAGCTGTATATACTAGCCAGCTAGCGACTTATAATAGTCAGCTAGCTACTGGCCAGCTAGCCACCTATACTAACAAGCTAGCCACCTATACTAGCCAGTATAATAATAATAATAATGATGATAATGATGATTATTAATGATGATGATGATGATGATGATGATTATTAATGATGATGATGATGATTATTAATGATGATGATGATGATTATTAATGATGATGATGATGATTATTAATGATGATGATGATTATTAATGATGATGATGATGATGTTGATTAATGATGATGATGATGATGATTATTAATGATGATGATAATGATGATTATTAATGATGATGATGATGATGATGATTATTAATGATGCTGATGACGATTATTAATGATGATGATTATTAATGATGATGATGATGATGATGATTATTAATGATGATAATGATGATGATGATGATTATTAATGATGATGATGATGATTATTAATGATGATGATGATGATGATGATTATTAATGATGATGATGATGATGTTGATTAATGATGATGATGATGATGATGATTATTAATGATGATGATGATGATGATGATTATTAATGATGATGATGATGATTATTAATGATGATGATGATGATTATTAATGATGATGATGATGATGATTATTAATGATGATGATTATTAATGATGATGATGATGATTATTAATGATGATAATGATGATGATGATGATTATTATTGATGATGATGATGATGATGATGATGATAATGATGATGATGATGATGACGATTATTAATGATGATGATTATTGATGATGATTAATAATAAATATGGCTACTATACTAGTATAGTAGTAGCTATACTAGTATAGTAGTAGTAGTAGCTATACTAGTATAGTAGTAGCTATACTAGTATAGTAGTAGCTATACTAGTATAGTAGTAGCTATACTAGTATAGTAGTAGCTATACTAGTATAGTAGTAGTAGTAGGAGTAGCTGTACTAGTATAGTAGCTATAATAGCATAGTAGTACCTATACTAGTATAGTAGTAGCTATACTAGTAGTAGCTATAATAGTAGTAGCTATACTAGTAGTATATATAGTATAACCAGTAGCTATACTAGTAAAGTAGTAGTAGTATATAGTTACTATAGTATGTATAGTATTACTAGTGTAGTTAGTATAGTATAACTAGTATTGTATAATTAGTATAGTATAGTTAGTATAGTATAACTAGTAAAGTATAGTTAGTATAGTATAACTAGTATAGTATAGCTATACAAGCTATACTGCCTAGCTATACCAGCTGTACTACCCAAGTAACCAGCTGTTCAACCCAGCTAACTAACTGTAATAGCCAGCTAGCCAACTATACTATCTATAATACTTTAAGTGGACCGGAATGTAGTCAAGTAGAACATTCAGATTTTGGGATTCCAACAAAGGAATCCTGATCTACAGATCCAATGGGAACCGTGGGGTTTATACAGGCGCCTCAACAATGTAGGCTGTGGTGTATTTATTAAGAGGGTTATGATATTATACTTTTAATAAAAGCAGCGCAATGCTTGTTGAGTAGCGAAATTCGGCCTAAAAACATTTTTGATCTGCTCAAACACGGATTCTATCGAATAAATTTTAAACACACTTGTCGTATGGCGCTGAATTGGCGCTAAATCAACAAGCATTGCGTCGTTTTCAAATGCAATGGTCAACCAGCCTATAAGAAAATTTAATATCAGAAGCGTTAATAAATATACTCGGAGCCACCCTGTAAATAATTCCAATGGGAACCTACGGTTCTTCAGAGCAGAAAGTCTAGTTGGAATTCTAAAATCGAATGTTCTGCTTGACTATGTGCAGGTCTATTTTGCCAAGTTTAAAGACTATTTTTAGGAGTTTTCTTTATTTTTAATTGGCTTTTAATTTTTTCCCATATTTTTAGGGTGCTTAAATTAAATGTTAATAAATAAAGTCTATTTTTAGGCTGGATTTGTAGACAATTTTGTTTTTTTATGTATAAAATTAAATAAAACTTCAAGACGTTTTCCCTCTCTCTCTCTCTCTCTCTTTCTCTTTCGCTTTTTCTTGCTTTAAAGCAAATGGCCTAAGAGCTCTCTTGTTTTTTGTAAAACCCTACTTTATGTCCCCTTCCTTTCGCCATGGCTACAACAATAACGTGAATGGAAATGAAATTGAAAAAAAAAAAAAATAAAGAAAAGAAAATAAAAGAAGAAAAGCGAACGAATGACTATGAATGAATTAAAAAGAATGTGAAGAAGTGAATGGAATTGTATTGAAAAAGTATTGTTTTGAATGGATTTTAATCAGTTTTTTTTTGTTTTGTTTGCTTTTGTTTTTCCAAAATAACACTGAGTGTGTGAATGGAAATTTATTTCTGTTGCTGCTTGCAATTGTTCTTGAATGCAAGGAGCTGAAGTAAAAACAAAAAAATCTAAAGGCAGGCTTTGTTTTCAAACTTTTTTTCTTCTGTCACTGCTGCTTCGTCTTTGTTTTAATAAAACATTTAAAAGCAAATAAAAATAAAAAAATAAATAAGAATCTTAGAAACAACTTTCAAGGTTTTTATGATTTCAAATGGAAGCTGAAAAACAAAAAAAAAAATTTCAAAAAAAATTTCTTACAAAAGTTTTCACAATGAAAACAAAGTAGTTTTTAAAAAACAAGAAGGAGCAGAAGCTTTAGAAGTATACTTAAAATACTTAAACTTGCAGTAGCAGTAGGCGTAAAGCAAATAAACACTAGAATTACAATACGAAACCAAAGACATTTTGGCACCTATGCTTATTCATGACAAAAATGCCATCATCATTATTATTTGAGAAATTAAAAGAAAAGATTGCAGCCTTGATAGCAATTCTTAAGCTTTAAACAATGGAATCAGTGTATCAAAGCCTTAATGTATGCTTTACTACGTGGTTCCTTTAAAGCGTTTAAAGTATCGTTAACATAACCTAAAAAGTCATGTTTATCTTGAGTCAATAGCAAAGCAAACAAAACTAACAAATGGCTAGACATGCTGGTCTGCTCTGCTCAGGTCTAATTGAATCACTGTTTATACCGAAAGGAAATTGATAATCAAATTTAGACAATGTCTGGACATTTAAATAAAAAAAAAACGATATTGCAAATATACAGTGTTGTTAGCAATAATAGGGAGTCTTGAAATTTTTTTTAATTTTTTTTTTTAATGTATTCTAGCTTACCTTGGATGCAGTCACCAGTTTACTCTGTTCAATATTTCTGATGATGTCCATATACCTCACAGTACCTTCCTAGTTATCTATGCAGTAGACACACCAAGATGCCTTTTTCTGCTTCGGTATTGTTGTTGACATGTATCCAATAGGAGAAGAATATGCTCTTCCTTTTCCTTGTCTCTACAGCTACTGCAGAAATCGTGTGCTAAGTATTTAATACTCTTATACTTTGCATGAGCGCCCATAATGCAATGTCCGCTCTTAGCTTGCTCCTTTGAGGTTAAAAGCACGTTTTTCGTGTGTCTGCAAAAGCAAGAAAAAAAAAACTATAAATTTCGGATCTCCCAATGTTAAGTCACATTGTTAGGCACCGTTATGTTAATGATATGTGTGTTTGATATGTTATATGGGTACAAAGCCGTTAGTAACATAACAAAGCTCTGTAAACTGAATAGATTTGCATCTCTAGGGTTATATACTATCTATCTTTACACAGCCACACAACAGCCAAAAACAAACTTAATAACACAATAATTTTATAATGACTTGTTATAGAGAGACGGATAGAAAAAAAAATAAAACATTTTCACTATTATTTTTACCTATACTGTACTCTGTGTTACTCTGTGCTCTGTGTGGTATAGAAATTAAAGGAAAAAACAATTTCTATTCCTATTCCTATTTCGTTTTTGTTTTTTAAAGCATACCTTGTAGAGTGTACTAATCACAGTAATTTAATGTTTTCTGAGCCATAATTTGTTTTGTGTATACCACACTATACCGTTATCTTTCATAAGTATTTTGTTTATTTGTTTAACACAAACCCCGTTATTATAAATAATAATAACAACAACAACAAAATCTTATATTAACAATACAGACGCACACATTAAGCCTTTAGCCAAACAGCACAGACACACATGCACACATGCACTCAACACAGTAAAAGATTTAAAAACTATACACCATCGAATACAATACACCATCCCAAGGAGAAGTGAAGGAGTATGACGACGTTTTTCTATAAAATACGCCATTATCATAACTGTACTACACTCGTCTACGAATGTATGTATGTATGTACGAGTGAATGCTTATCATCATCAGGCTCAATAACATATTTGCACAGCAACACTTGCAAATATTCACTATTTTGCTCTTCTGTTCTCCACTTGCAATTACTAATACGCTGTACTTACATATTAAGCACTCTCATGCATACAACCAATATACACACACACACACATGCTTCATGTATTCTATTTACTGCCATTATTGTTATTGAGTCTTGCTTTATAAACAAGTGACAAATACATACACGCACACACACCCATATTATTATTACTAATGCTGCTCTCATTTGCCACATAAAAGAGAGAAAAAGAATAGAAAAAAAAAGCATACAAGGAAATATGAATAACAATAATAATAATAATAATAACAACAACAACAACAAATAGGAATATTTACTCTCTTGTCTATAACTTAACCTTAAGGGAGTAAAATGAGTGTCAGAGTGTTATTGCGTGGAAGAGAGAGGAGGGAGAAATTGTTATGACTGGCTCGTATGTTTACAAGTTTTGCTTGCCTATGCCAGCAACGGCTTGTCCATACAGAAGAAGGGTACACAGTGTTGGAAAGGAGTGTTGCTTTATTTAGTTTATAAGAAAACGTAACACACAGTACAGGACAAAACTAAAGCACAAAATTCTTGTAAATAAAACTTTACTAATCTAAAAACTGCAAAAGCCTTATTCAACAATTTCGCAAGTTTCTCGAAAATTCTAGGTGTTGGTCCATCATAAATAAATTTTAAGACAAAATATTTTTTGAATTTTGATTTCAATTGTAAGTTGAAGATTCAATAAATATAGGACATGAATTATATTTTTTATATCTAAATTTAATTCGAAAGTCAATCCTAAATTAAAAAATAATTGTTTTTTTTTTTTGTTATTTCCCCCTCTACACAGTTTTAAACCCACACTGTATGTAAAAAACCTGCCGTTATTAAATTAAAAATGAAATTTCTCTTTAAATAAACTAAACAACAGCAACAACAACAGTTAAACTAAAAAGAATAGCGCACATCAAAAAATTGTTTCACAATTAAATTATAAAAGTAACAAAGTTATTCGCTATAAATAAAAAACACCAAAAGCAACAACACAAATACGAATAAAACCAAACAAAAATTTTCACACTCATACACTCTACTCACAATCTCTCTTTCCTCTATCTCTCTCTCTCTTTATTGGTAAACTGCATACAAATATTTTGCTGTCATGGCTTAACCCAAAATAACACAGAGAAACAAAAACTCCAAAAGAAAAAAACCTAAACCAAAGAGAAGTAAAAAAGACTCTGTTGTGTCTCTGTGTATAGAAAACAACAACAACAAAAAAACGAAAGCAAAAATTGAAGAGAAATATGAAATTTAACAATATTAACAACAGTAACAATAAAAAAACAATAACAAAACAGTAGAAAAAAACTTGCTATTCATGGCATGAAATTTTATTTAATTTCACACAACGTCAAGAGTGTCAACTAAAAATGCCATTTACACTGAATTTGTTTTCACATTTTTTTTGTTTTTTTTTTTGTTTTCACTCTTTGCTCTCTGTGCTCTCTAACGGTATTGTTAAATTTATTGTCGCTGTTGTTAGAGCATATTTTTTTATACAATAAAAAAAAACAGAGTAAAGAGGCAGAGCGGAAAATATTAAATTGTCGTCATAAATTGTAGCATTTTCTTGTTTGTTTTTGTTTTAGTCTTTTGGAGAAAGAAAATTATAATATCCCCTTTAAATATGCTTTAAAAAATTTAGGAAAAGAATGCAAATTAGATAACATATGAAAATGATTTAATTTCTGTAAAAAATGTTAAAAATTTAATTTAAAAAAACTAGTAATTGTGAGTGTGCCAAGGGAATTATTTTCTGTTTTAAAAACGTATTATAAATATGGGAACATGACTCTTGCATATGCTGGCAAAGTTTTAAATTTACTGTTGGAAATTCTGGAATCTGCATTGAGACTATTATTGAAATGGCACAACAAATATGGGCGGACTGGGGAATAAACCGAACCAAAGCACAGGACTATTCGCAAGGAGATGTAAAACCGCTAAATTTCTAACCCAAAAAACCAACGCAGTAGCTCTCATTCCATCTAATAAAATATTTCAGGATCATATTGAATAGCAACTAAGCTGGAACTTCAATTCCAACCTACTGCTACTGCAGCTACTGCTTGCTCGTTATTGTTCGCAAGAGAACAATAGGCCTTAAAGATTGGGTATTGTCCTTAAAAACGCAGACAGTTTATGTCTCATCAAACAAACCAACTCAGCAGTGAAAACGGGACACTGATCTCTGGGTGCTCAGGCCAAAAGACTGGGAATACCTCACAATGACTTTTGCAGCAGCTAAAATGACGAGAAAGAAGGAGAGACCTTACAACAAAAACGAACGGACGTTACGTAAACGTTCGGCTAATTCTAGCTTAAAACACAAAGATAACGTAGCTCCAAGTATCAATAATTATTACCCGTATGTGTTTTAAATATGCCTTTGAAAATGAAAAGAGAGAGAGTGAGAGAGAAAGACTAAAAAGAGAATTAATTCTTAACCTGATTCCAGTTTAATTATGTTACATTGTCTTAAGCAAAAAAAACAAACAAAAAATGTGGAGCCCATTATGTTTTTTTTTTTTTTTTTAATTTAATGCCATTGTTGTTGATTTTTTTGTTTTGGTTTATGGTAATATAATACAATATATGTACATACACATACATATGTACATACATACATACATATGCTTTAATGGTATGTGCTTTTTTTGTATAATTTTATGGAATTTTATTAATATGCCTACACACTGTGTGTTGTACTCAATAAAATCAGTGTTGTTGTTGTTTTTATTATCTTTCTTTCATTCACTCTTTCTTGCTTCAATTATGTTGTTTAATGGGAGAACATACAACAGATTTTTTTTGTTTCGTTTTTTATATGCAGTTTATAAACAGAAATAAAATACGCAGAAAGATAAAGAGAGGAACAGTGAAGATAACATTACATTTATAATACAACATGTTATTATTATATTTACAATACACACATACTTAAGCAAATAAATTTACTTGTATTTTATGCTCTTTACATTGTATAAGCATGTTTATAGACACATACATATACATACTCGCATATTAAACCTACAAAATTATTGAGGTTTTAATAATAACAATAATAATCATAATAACAACGTAAAAAAATATGTTGCTTATGTAGGTTTTTGTTACTCTCGTGCAGGCTCACTCGTTTAGCTCTCTCCTCTCGTGCCTTGTGTATGATGTAAACAATATGGGAGTACTTAACATTTATTTTTTCTTGTTTAAACAGGTTTTTCTGTTTTTCTTCTTTTTTTATTATAAGAATTAACGCCAACGCAACAACTACGTAAACGGCGTCAACAATAACAAGAACAAGAACAAAAGCAAGAATAAAAACAAAAACTTGTAAGGCAGGAAAATCTCATGAGATAGTTAGTAAGAGAAAGTGGAGAAGAAGTACCGTTGCAAAACAATGCTTGCTTGCTTTATTATCATGATGATAAGAGGAGGCCGTTATATTTTTCTCTTGTTATGTTATGTTGTGTTGTTGTTGTTTATTTTATTTTTTTAATGGCGTATTTATCTAAACAGTGTTGTAAATAACACAAAACGCATTACATTTTATTGATTATTATGGACTAATGCTGCTGCTGCTTTTTAAATGTTATGCTGTGTTAAAAATAAATTCTCCAGTGGTTTGAAAAAACGTCAACGACAACAACAATGCTAAGGAATTGAAAAATGTTTTGCTGCAGCAACATTGTTTATTATGATGGCCCAGTTTTAAGAAAATAAAAATAGAAACTTTTGCCTTTGCTTTCGCTCTCTCTCTCTCTCTTTCGTTCTGTCTCTCGTATTGAGTGTTGCTTTTCTTACAAGTTTAAAGCGATATTGATGTGTGTGTGGCGTATGATTTATTTTAATTAATCTTAGAATACGTTACGTATACGCATACGTGTCGTATTGTATTGTATGCATTAAGCTTGCGGCTAAATATGACTGGGAAACACAGTTTGAAGCAAAAGTTATGCTTCTCTTGCAATTATTTAACCGTTTCCTAATCATATATTATCCCGTGCTTTTATGTAATTAATGTAACAATGCATAAGGCTCTTAACGTAACATAATAACCATAAATCTCATTAAATTACATTATTAGTCATTGAAAATTAAAAAATTTAATTTGTTTTACTTTCTTGGTTTTTTTTCAATATTCCCTTAAGAGGAGTTCAAATTTCTTTGGCTTAAAAGTAATGACTTTTGTTAGGCTTATCATCATCAAGACTTTTGCTTGTTTAATTTCATATTTTTCATGTTTTGTATCGTTTTTTTTAGGCTGCCTCTCCACGCTGGGAGCCACAAATTGCTGTATTATGTGAAGCCGGTCAAGTTTATCAACCGCAATATCTTTCTGAAGAGGGACGTTGGGTTACAGATTTGAATAAGAAATCAACGGCTGCTTCGTGTCTGCGTGATAAACTTGATTTGTTGGATTATTGTAAAAAGGTAAGTGGCTGGCAAAAAAAAAAATGTTTTAAATCCCTTTACGACCAAATCCCTTTCCCAGGGACCAAAATATACATGCCAATAAAAAAAGAAAAAAATTGAAGAAGAAAGAAGGAAGGAAGAGAGAATAAATCTCTATTAAATCAGCTTAAGATATACTTGCTCTGTATTTCCATACTTGCATTTCTTATTACCGCAAATTACTTCAGGACTTTTTACCACCAAAAAAAAAAAAAAAGGAAAAACGAAAAGCAAAGTAATAAAGAAGAATGAAAAAAAGTCCTGTAGAAACCACAAAACCTAAAAGAAAAATTAGTTGCTTAAACGAAAACTTTTTTCTTCTCATAAATTTCTAAAACCAACAAAAAGAAGGAGAAAAAAACTCCCAAAGCCCAAAAAAAGTACTTTTTAAATAAACTCAAGTATATTCCAATAACACACAGTTTTAAATATTTAAAAAAAAATTCCTTATAATTATTCGAAAAATCCACCTTCAAATGATTTTATTAAAAAGGTACCAAAGAAGCCTTTAGTGCATAATGGGCTTACTAAGTCAAAACCATACAAAAATTTGCATAAAAACGACCTTTCTTTTGGTACTTTATAGCATAGCAACTTTATTGTAAAAGTCCTAAATGTACTGACATCTGACTATTCACAACAAATAAAAATTAAATTAAATTAGGAAAAGGTACCAAAAGGTCCTTTTTTTCTTTTTCAGAAGAAATAGACGGACTTTAAATTATTGGCTGTATTTAATTGTTTTGAATTTATGTATCTTGTTTTTATAAAATTATTATAACAAAAAGTACCAAAATAAGTACCTTTTCTATTTTAAATGCAATTCCAGTTTAATAAAAATTTAGAATTAAATTTAAAAAACTTTTGTTAAAGTAGTTTGAAAAAAGGTACCAAAAAAGTACTTTTCTAGGAATATTGTTGTAGCCTTTCAAGCAATGAAGAGATAGAAAATCATAAAAAAACTACTTTTTTCTTTCAGCTTGTATTCATTCGTTCTCCCTTGTGTTTTCTGTTTTGCTGCTTTGCTTTCTCTGTTGGTTGGTTGGTTGGTTGGTTGGTTGGTGTTGCAATTTTCAATAGTAAATTGTGTTGTGCGTGCTTTAACCTCAAGTTAAGAAGATTATGCGGTTTTTTGGTTTATCGTTCTCTACATCGTAATATTGAATGAGAATTACTTTTGCAGTTGTGAGACAGTTGTGTACGTGTGAGTGTATGCGAGAGGTTATACTCTCTTGCACTGTACAATCTCAAAACCCAGGCCATATGAGGTTTTTATGGTCATATACTACCATACAACCAACTATACAATGAATAACAACCAGTGTATATGGGCGAGTGTGTGTGTGTGTGTATGTGTGTGTATTATCGTATTTGTGGCCATTAGACTACAAACGATTTGCTTGTACTATATTTAATAAGAGTATTATTTTAGATTGTCTGTGTCTGTATGCTCTCTCTTGAACTCAATAAATAAAAAGAGAAAAAGAAAAAGTAAAAAAACAAAACAAAACTATTCGAAAATAAACTAAAATTGTGTTAGAAAACTGTTTAATAAACATTTTGTAGCCACAAAATAAAAGGGAAAAAAATATAAAATAGAAAATGGAAATGTGTTTTATTTTAATTTTCCCTTGTTTTTATTAAAAACTTTAATTTAAAATTTTAATTTAGGTCAAGTATTACATTAAAAAAACACACACACACAAATTAAGGTAAATAACTCTGAAAACTTTGTTTGTTTTTAATTAAAATACGATCACAAATACAAGTAAATAAAACTCTACTCTCTACACGACATTACACTCTTAAAATAACCACAGTAAACAGCAAACGTATGAAAATATCTGCTTAATTCTAACTGTCTCTCTCTCTCGCTCTCTTCCGCTCTCTCTCTCTCAACTCATACTTTCTCTCTTGCAACTCATAATTCTTTATTGTTTGCATTACTAAAATATGTATCAACAAAGATGCAATTATTTTACAACAATAAATACATAAACAACAACAACAAACAATAGCAATAATTTAAACATGATAACGATAATAAAAATAATAATAACAACAACAACAGCTACAACAACTAGTTATAGGTACAAACAAAACTATAAACAAACCCGTACACTTATACTCCCCTTGCATGTATATGTAAAGTCTACACTTTATTTCTACGTTCTTTGTAGCTCCTTTGCTCTCTCGCTTAATTTTCTTTATAAAAAATTCTACTCATAACGGCCAAACAATGTATGCTTATTTCGTTGAATGCATGTGTCTGTGTGTGTATGTAAGCAAGACAAGCTGTTTAATAACACTTAAAATAGTGATTTATATGCAGCACTTTAGTTTTTTTCTTTTTTCTTTTCTCACACATCGCTTTCTCTCATTCTGCCTCTCTCATATTGTATGTAACTGTAGCAGGTATTAACACACATTGTTTGCGTACACATATGCACAGAAATCCTTTAACGTTTGTGGGTCTTTCCATTTGTAACTGAGGAAATGTTAACGTTTAAATTGTTATATTTTCTATAGCGGTGGAGGGACCTTAGAGATATAGGGCTTGATTAAAAGGTAATTTTCAGCAGAATTAATAAAATTCAGTTAGGTTTGCCTTCCATTAGGAATTAATGCGACATCATCTGCATACGTTTAGTAGTTGGTATCCGTCTTAGATAGTTTGTTTAAGAGTTGGCCGAAACCAAGCTACATAATAGTGGTGAAAGGGCTTCATTATGTGGGTATCCTCTGTATTTTCCACTAGATCGTATGTCTAGAATCTCTGCCATCTATCTGGTTGTCATAGGCTCTATACACCTACTATCCAATACTCTATTTACGATCGCGAAAATAGTGTTACGCGCCGTCTGCTTCACATTCAAGGACTCCTGGATGTTTCCCAATACATCTACAAAAGCATTCTCAGTTGATCTGCCTGTCCTATAAGCTTGTTGCCAATATCCCACATATTATGTAGTTATACACAGTTTTCACAAGTGAGGCCAATTGATCAGAAGAATTTTGGGAGTGTGGTATACTTTTTTCCACTTGCTCTTCGCCAAATTTTTGGTTTATTCACAAGACCTGGACTACTGCGGCATATATTTATTAGGAGTGGCAATAGTTCCAACACGCCAATTAGACAAAGTTCAGGATCTTTATCTTTGCATTGGTTTTCAGAATTTTGTAAGGAAGAAATGTATTTAAGCTCGAATTCATTCATGCGTTCATTTCATCATTTGAAAGTGAAATGTCCCCACATATAAAGATTTATGCTTCTCATCGTTACAAAAAAGGTCACACACAAGGTATTAATATAAATGCGATTGTACGTGTATGTGACTTACATAGCCTTTGCATCAGATTGGGTCTGTAATGCCGTGTTACAATGCCTGTGTGCTTTTTTGCACCTTTTTTCCTTCTCTCATTCTCTCTCTCTCTTTCTCTTCTCTTTATTATGGGATTTAACATAAAATTTACGATAATAATTTCGTTGTTGTTGTTGTTGTTGTTGTCATTTTATATTGATTTATACTATGTGTATATGTAAGTATATGTATATATATGTATGGATGTAAATATTAAAGGACACAACGACAATATTGTTGTTTTATTAACAACAAATTTAAAATATTGCTTGACAATATAGAAAAAACGGAACATGCAAGCACACTCATGTATGCATCTCTGTGTACATGTATAAACATGTAATTACTTGCCTCAATGATTGAAAGTACAGTGGTTAGGAAAAATGTACGTACGACGACTAGGAAATAATTTTTGAAGACTTGGTCATCACTTGAGATTATTATTTTTTCTTTTTTTTTTAATTGCTTTTAAAACAGGTTTTTGCTCTGCATTTGTTTTCTTTACTTTTTCCAACCACACTGTGCTGGTATTGCTTAGTTTGTATGCAGAAATTTAAGCTCACTGTATACTGTTTATAAAATATACTTGTTTATATTTTGTTGTTGTTTTTGGTTTTGTTTATATAGAGACAAAGAGCGAGAGAGAGGGTGAGAGAGAGAGAGAGATTGAGGCATTAAAAATGTCAGTAATTATTATTGTTGCAGTAGTAGTAGCATGTTAATGATTTGCCTGGATTGTCTTATTACAACAGCATGGTTGAATACATTTTATCGTTTTTTTACTCTCTCGCTCTCTTCCTCTTAAGCTCATACATGCACATATGTTTTGTATGTAAAACCCCTTTGAAGAGTTGAAAAGGCCATTTATTTATACCGTATTAAAAAAAAAACAAGTCACAGGTTTACAGTTAGTGAGAGAGAGAGGGAGAGCCACATACATATGTACATACTACATACATGTGTGTATGAGACTATAAATACACGCTAAAATCAATTGAAATCACTAAAGCAGTATAAAATGCATGGAAAACATTTATAAAATCTGTTGCCAATTGAAGTGGAAAATCAAATAAATTTTACAGGCAATCTATTCTTTAATAATGGACAAAAATTTAATATGATTTTAATTGCTTATCAAGTCTTTAAATAATGGATAAAATAACAATAAATATTAAAATGAATTCAAATAGAATTTTAAGAGATTTTATAGAATTCATTATTAAATATTTTTAATTTTCTTTTTTTCTTTCTTTTCAAATGTCTCTTTAGATTTTCTAAAGTACCTCCTTAACGTATGAGAGTGCCATTTAATTATTGGAAATTCTAATAATACTTATATGATGTGCATTCTAGACTTCATTGTGCTACTCTACTCCCATTCTCTCTCTCTCTCTCTCTATCCCTCTCTCCTGTAATAGTTTTCATTGTATTTACCCACTATAATTGGTAATACAATAGAATTGTTTTCCTTTCTCTTTTCGTTTTTTTTTTAAATAAAGAAAACCACATAATTGGGAAGAACATCCATCAGAATATAGTGAAAATAAGGAGTGTAAACTAAAAAATTTCCTCATACTTCTAAATTTGAATATTTTAAAAGTGATTGCAAGAAATAATTCCTTTCATTTTTATAATATTTTAATTAAAAACAACATTAATGTGTTACTTTTTAGCTTTTTTTTTTTAGCAATTTAAACGCTTTATTTAATGCCATTTAGCATCACTTTGTTTTAAAAACAATTTCTATGTGAAACTGTTTAAACACAATAAATAACATGATGATGAGGTACAGTTAAGTTAAGCGGCCATACTTGAAGCTCTTACGCACTCTTTTAATAACACAATACAGCTACACGCATACTAACATAAACCCCGAACACACAACATCAACAAGGAATTCAAAACAAAACAAAAACCAGTTTCAGTATGTACGTACATGTGCACACAGGCTAAGTACACACAAGAGCATAGCAAAGGAATGAGAGGGAGAGGGGCAAAGAAATACAGAGTGAGAGAGTAATAAGCATTAGTAAACACAAAACAGAGCAAATGTTTAAAATGTTGTGATTAGGAGCCGAGTTTGGAAGAAATAAAAATACAAACACACGCACACACACACATGCAGTGTGATTTCTTATAACACAGGAGAAAGTATGCAAAATATTTGTAAATATTCGAGACACTTCTTCTAAGCAGCAGCAACAGCAGCAGCAGCATGGGCAACATTTTAAATAGCAGCTGCGACCATAGCTTAACGTTAAACTACGATGCCAGAGGTGTTGTGTTTTCAATTGAACCTCTTCTCTTGCTTTCTTTCGTTTGCTTTTTAATGGCCATAATGTTGTGTTGTATTGTTCTTGTTGTTGTTGTTGTTTTTGTTTATATTTCCTTTAAAATAGCATTGAAATTGTTGTTGCTGTTGTTGTTATTATTATAAAAAGAATACAAAAACACGAAGAAAAAAAAAACACGAAGAAAAAAACTTTTATGCCTTTTGTGCCATTAAAATAACATGAAAATCAACAACGAAATAAATTTTCTTGTTTTCCTTGAACAACAAACATCAACAGAAGCAGGAACAACAACAAGAGACAAGAGACGCAACAACAGAGCTGAGCAAAGAGTAGCGTAACGTAATAATGAGTTCCTTTTGCATGAAAGCAAACAAAACAAATAAACTTTCCGTTATACTGATTTAACACAACAAAAGAGAGAGAGCGAGAGAGCGAGAAAGTGAGATAGAAAGCGTAACAATCAAATGGCAACATAGAAAGGAAAAAAATAAAAAAGAATATCTTTAATAAGAATAATTTCTTATAAAAGAAAAAAAAAGAAAATTTTAAAACTTAATTTCATAAAACCCCTTAAGAAATATCGCCCCCTAAAAGTATGCCTTAAAATATTCTTTGGAAATCCTTTATTTTTCAACAATTTTTGTTTTAAAAAACTTTCGTCGTAATAAAATTACTTTCTTGGCAAATGTTTATGAGCGAAACAACATTAAAAAATAACTTCAATTAGCATAAGCAATTAAAACGGCATTACCGGGAAAGGCAGGAGGAGCAACGGCAAAAATAGTCTCTAAAATAAAACATACTTTTAGGGATTAAAATAAAGGATACGATTTTAATATAAAAAAATGGAATCTGAAAAGCTAAATGCTCGATAAAAATGTATACAATTGATTAAATTTTAAAACAAAAATGGCTTAATATTTGTAGAAATAAAACGTAAAAAAAACGTTTCGTAATTTAAAATTTTTAAAGCATACTTTTAGCCAGGATTATTAAAAATTTTCAAACTAAACACAAAAAATATGGAAAATATACTACAACGATAAATAAATGCTTTGAACAAAGATTTTAAGGAAACTTTTCAAAGAAATTTTTTAATTTACTCTCAGAATTTCTGGCAGAAGAATGCTGAGAGGAATTCAGCAACAGAAATAATTGGGGAGAACTAATAAGTCAGCACAATTTCTATTAGACCACGGCATCTTCTGCGAGCAGCATTAAACTGCCGTGTATTCTTTCAATCACAATGCATTGCGTTTTTCAACCAACCATTACGATTGGATTTATTTTCTGCTATACGCCTTACTCAGTGTGGCTACTTCCCTTCCAGGACACAGTTAAAGTAAAAATTTTAAAGCATACTTATAAGTGTTTATCTAAAGTGTTCTTTTGTATAGTCTACCTTGAGGCGCCTTCAATATTAAAAGCATTAATTATTTGTTTCTTCTATTGTGTCACAAGTTAAATAATCACAACAAAGAAACTTATTTCAGTAAAATTTTCGTATTTCTTTTTGCCCAAAAAATATTTCCCCCGAACAAATGTTTAATTTTCTTGAAATAGTTTCAAGTCCCAATCCCAATAATAATGAAAATGAAAAAGTTTTATTACATTTTACTTTACGAATAAAAATAGTATAAAAAAGAAAACATTACACAACTTGAGTTGAATTATTACCCCCACCAACCTTTCCAGGGGATTTGTGTGACAGAGCTGAAGGAATTGTCTCCAGCATAAATGAGTGAATAAATGAACGAATGATGGCATACAAGGCGGATGTAAAAGTCATTTCCTTATTAAAAAAATGAAAAATTCCAAACCCCAGAAAATAATTACAACCAGAAATAATTTTCCCATTTAAAGAAAACAAATTAAAAGCGAAACAGACTAGAAAAGTAAAGAAAAATCACAAGAAGTTTTATTTCTTTTTGTCTTCATTATTTTCTTGGCAAGTAAAATAAAAAGCATTCACATAAGAAAGAGGAAATAATACAGAAAACGAAACACATTTCCCTTAAAAATAAACAATATTTCTAATAAATCCTAAAAATATGCTACAAATGTTATTTAAAATTCTTTTTCTTTTGTAACTAGAAACGTTAAAGCAATAAATATTTAAAAATATCCTTCAGCACAATAAAAATCTAAAGTCTAGTTTAAGGAGAGGCGAAATAAGGCCAGAAAATTTGAATTCAGAAAAATGTATTTAATAACCCTGAATGTATGCAACAATGTTTACATAACAAATGGTAACAAAAAGTATTCCCACACAATATCACACATTCAGAAAGTGTAAACATTGCTTCAAGTATGTTGAATTTGTGGCATATCAAAAGTGGGCACAAGGTCAGTCAAAATAATTCGAAGACAACCATTTGGAGAGATTACATTCTGAACACTGTTGTTAAACTCTAAAAAAAATTGCGATCAACAGGTTCAAAACCTTGATGAGCAGTGGGAGCCATTCAAAATATTTTACAGCTGGCAGGTTTAGCAGATCTAAGGTTTTGAAATCACAATAACGTATTTTTAAGTTACACGTTTAAGAACGAGAACTATTTTTAAATAAAACCTAAAAATATGCTACAAATTTCTGGAGAGAAATAGAAAAATCACAAGAAATTTTATTTCTTTTTGGGCTTCATTATTTTCTAGGCAAGTAAAATAAAAAACATTCACATAAGAAAGAGGAAATAATACAGAAGAAAACGAAACATATTTCCCTTAAAAATAAACAATATTTCTAATAAATCCTAAAAATATGCTACAAATGTTATTTAAAATTCTTTTTCTTTTCTAACTAGAAACAATAATAACGTATTTTTAGGTTACACCTTTAAGAATGAGAACTATTTTTGAATAAATCCTAAAAATATGCTACAAATTTCGCGAGAGAAATATAGAAAAAATCCATTTTCATAACATTATAAAACGATAAAACCTTAAAGGTATGCTTGTTGAGTGGTTTGGTTTAAACAATTTTACTTGCCTACAAAAATTTAATGCCTATTTCTAGGTGTTTAATAATAATGAAAGGCATTTTTTTCTGTCATGCAAATTATTTTGTGTATGTTGTTGTTCCGCAAATTGTTACAAATTCTGTTATTATGCCTGGAAAGCTGTTTAACGGTATTTAAAATTCATAAAAACTCCTGTGGCCCGATATGAGACCCAGGTGGGTAGTATATATGTATGCATATGCAAATAACAATTTTGAAATTTTAAAATATTTTTGCATAAACACAACAACAACAAATACAATAACAACAATAACAAATTATTGCTAGCACCTAAGCAGTTAAATATACAAACTGGAAATAGGAAAATAATAATTATTCAGCTTTTATAACGAAATTCCAACATTTTTCAATTGAAAAACAATAAAACTTAAACAAAAATTGTTGTGTACATTGAAAAAAGAAAAAAAAATGCGACATTGTGGGAGCAAAAAGGATGGCTTAAAAGCAAAATTCATAAACAAATATAAGCTACGCATTACTCTTATAATGTTGTTTACTTTAATTTGTTTTTCTTGAAAACATTGAATTCTTTCTTTTTTTCACCCATTATACTCCTTCTGCACCCACCTATTAGCATTAAAAAATTAGGCAATGAAATATGATTTAACTTGCCTTCTTAAAAAATGTTTATGGCATATTTTAGGGGGCCAAAAAAAATACAAAAGTTTTCCAACAGTAAATGCAATGCTATTTCAACACTCACATTCCCACCTACAATCGAACATTAATCTTTCAACGCATATAAACTGTTCTTCTTCTTCTACGCTCTCTCTTCCCATTCTAATTAAATTTTACTTACGCCGTTGAGTTTTGTATTGCATTTAGTATATGTATGTACAGAACGAATATGTGTGTGTGCGTGAGTTGTTTGCTAAGCAACACAACAAGTCTAATTGAGCTGTGCTCATGATTTTTTGTATTTAGTGTGTGGCCGGCCTTTAAGGCAGCTGGTGGTAATGCGGGTTGTGGGGGGGATGGTTGCTGAGTTTTTCTATTTTTCCAAAAAGTAATGAAAATAATAATGGAAAATTTTATTGTTACTTTTTCTTTTGTAACGCATTGTATTGTATTTTAAAAGAGAAATATTCATTTGGTATATTATTTTCCATTCTATCATGTTATAAACGAAGGTTTTAATTTTTTTTTTCTTTTGGTGACAAATATTATATTCAGCATGTTTCTGGGCTTTATTACATACATAATGGCCATTATAATCCTTCAGTCCGGATTACGGCCTAGTTTCTCACACCACTTATGTTGTGTGTGTTGATTTTATACATGAGCGGCAGCACCTACAGTTTAAAGTCGACTCCGAACGACAGATTTTTGAGAAACTTTTCCATGGCAATTTTATTTACTCTCACAGTTTTTGCCAGAAATCTGCTGAGAGGAAGTTGCCGAAGAAATACTTTTTGTATTGTTGTTTTGATGTCTGGCCTGGGGCTCGAACCCTGGCTTTACGTCTAGTAAGCCAACACACTGCCTACTAGACTACGGCGACTTCAGGCTTCTGGGCTTTATTATTAAATAAAACTGAAGAATTCAAACACGGTTTTTGGTTTCATTTCACGGATAATAATTCGCTTTAATGGGGGTTTCCTTTGCCTTCCTCTTTGTTGGTTTTTGCAGGGCCATAGTTTGCGATTGTTTTCACTTGAGCTTGTCATAAGACTACTTCAGAAATAAAACCACTTTGCTGCATACCAGCAGGGATCGCTGATAAGATTCGGTTTATGAGCGCTTTTTTGCATTTCCGCCTATCAATACTCTTTTGGGTGGCCTAATCATCACACACAATCGTTTTCCTTCGAGGATGTAATAAGTGAGGCACTTTTCATTACTAGTCACGGTGCTCTTCAGAAAAAGTACAAGTTTATTGCAATTCGGAAATAGAAATTCATGTCATAAGGGTTTTTGTGGCCTTCATTGGCAAATAAAGTGGACGATGGTCTCTTCTTACTCGGGCGATCTTCTACCTCTGCAAAAGTATACGAAGCGTCTGCGCAAGCTTACAAATTTCGATGCCGTTACAATACAATTTAAGTGGTTTATTGGTAGACATTCTACACAATTTAGGCCAGCAATAAAACAGGATTCTTCTTAGCAACGTTCAGGAGTGGTATAGACAATGCCACTCAGAGTCTAATGATAATCAGATAGGATAGAACAAATGCCCTGCTCGACATATTATTAGATTGTTAGTAGATGGTAATCAAGTAAGCGTAACAAAAAGATTCATTGTAGGCGTAATACATACGTAGCGAACCTATGTATCAGCGGTATCAGAACATATCTCCTAACTTTATCAATTCAAGCAATCCCAATATAAACATCAGATCTAAATGTGATATGAAAATATGCAAAATTGTGAATTTAAAGGAAAACTAAGGGCAATTTCCTTTGCTTTTTAATTTGAAAAAAAATTATTTTTAATGAATTTTATTTGCTCCCAAAAGTATGCTAAAAAATTTATGTATATAAACTCCTTACAATATGCTTTGAATTTCTTTTTAGATTTTCATTAATAATCAAATTTTGTTTACAGTTACACTTACTGTTTAAAAGAAAAAAAAAATATTTCTTGCTTTCAACTCTTGGTCTCTTTCCCCTTCTCCAAAATAATGTTTTCGTGGGGGGTATTGATCTAAATGTGGCAAATGTGATTAGGATTTCATTTAAATAATCCGGTAAATGTATGCCTGTCTGCCTGGCTGCCTGCCTGCCTGACAGTCTTTGCTTTGCATATCTCTAATAAAAATCTTTCTCTATAAATGGGTCGTGCTTTTGCTATTGGCTTCGAGACTAAGCCTTCGAAAAGAAAAGAAAAAAAGTTTACTAAAGCTGTTTATCTCGCTTTTAAACAGACTTTTTTTCCTTCGTTTCTATTTTCTTTTTTGCTTTCTGGCAAAAGACATTTAAAATTCAATTTCAAAGCTTACCACCACAGCATATTTTAAGGAGATTTTTTTGCGTTTTTTTTCTTATTTTTTCAATAAACTACTCAGCATTTAGTTATTTGGAGATAATAAAGACGCAAAAAAAAGAATTGTTAAATGATATTTAAATAAATACGTTGGTTTAAAAATATTTTATAATCAATTTATAGCTTAAAGGCCATTTGTTTTGTTCATTTAAGCCCCCCTTAAAATATGCTTTAAATTTTGTAATTTAATTTATAAACCTAAATTTTGATTGTGATAAAATTGTTAATGATTTGGAAATTTCTAGAGAGAAAATGTTTAATAAATGAGGTTAGGATAGGTTAGGTTGCAATAATATTTGCCATTACAACCCTTTAGTCCATTGCAACCCTTTACAGCCTGACTTCTTAATCCCACCCATATTATGTACGTTAATTTTAAGCACGAGTGGAGTGGAACCTACATCTTAACATTGACAAAAGCTCCTTGGCTGTATGGTGACCAACTTATTTCGAGCTGTGATTGAATATTATAAACTGAACGGTCGACGGCTTCACGAAAACGGTGCCATCAATCAGAAAACATGAAAGTGTATGCCTTTATCGCTTGAGAAGCTTAAAGAAAGTATAATTTCACATTATAACAAGGTTATGCGAATTCACCCCTCCAGATTTTTTAAGGATTACATCAGAGATCATGTCTACGCGGATAACACCCTGACATTGGACCAAATAAAAAGCAATATTCGTTAAATTATCCCCGAATTACCGTTGGAAATTAGCCAATAAATGCTCACAAACTACTTTGAAGGAATAGGCTGCTGCCAGCAAACTGGAGGAGATTATTTAAATGGCCTGGTATTTCGAACATAATGTCCTGGCCCAAGTATTATAACGAAATAAACTTTTAATTCGAAATAAAAACCATATATGACCTAAAAATAATAATACTAATACTACTACTAAATAATACTAAATAAATAAAATAAATAAATAAAATAAAATAAAAATGGTAGTCGATCGTTGAGAGGCAGGGCTAGAAATAAGATGTTGTAGGCCAAAATCCTCTAGAAATTATTGAAGAAAGTTACAACAGCTCTTGTAAACGCTGCATTTTAAATTCAACGAAACTATTGAAATTTTAGAAATTTGTTTAGGCGTCCTCTTTAAAAAAAAAATAAAACTTTAATAAAAACTTGGAATCATTAAAAATCATAAAATATTTGGCCTTAAAATATGCTTCACATTTTGAATTATTCTCTCTCTCTCTCTCTCTCTCTCTCTCTCTGTGTGTGTGTGTGTGTGTGTGTGTGGGAGCGCGAATGTATATGAGTGTGTTTAAAAAGAAATTACAATTTATCTGCGCGTATTTGTATTTTGTTGATGATGATATCCCTCCTAAAAGTATACACGTTTTAATTTTATTTTTTTTTATCACTTTTTTCATCATTTTTTTCGTGGAAGGTGAAGGTAAAAAACTTTGTTCGTGCTTTTCATTAGTTTTTATTATTAAAAGACCTTCAATTTATATTTAAAAAAAATGTTGCTTTACAAACATACGTTCTTGTTCGTTTTTTAAAGCAGCCCTAAAGTAGGTTTCGGTTTTTTATTTTTATTTTTTTCGTTAGTATATGTTGCCCCATAAGCTTATGTAATGGCTTTTTTTCTTTTTTTTTTTGTTAAAGAGAGCATGTGGAGTATGACATAAATTGTAAAGGTTAACAATTCTCAGATGAGCTTACATATATTATGAGAAGAAGAAGATGAAAGAAAAAAAACTGGAGAATGAGAGAAAATGTTAAAATGTTCCCTTAGCTTAGCTGGTTCCCTTGTTACACTCACTTACTTTATAACACAATAATGATTAACGAAAATATGAGATTGTAAAACAAATATTATTCCTGGTGCCTAAAAGAAGGCAACAATATTTTATGCTGGTCTTAAATACGAAATTTTCTCTGTTTAAACGAGCATAAAATAAAAAGAAAAATTTAAAACAAAATTAGAATTTAAATGAAAAAGAATAAATAATAAAAGAAGAAGAAAAAATTTCAATAAAAATGTTGATTTTAATACGAGGGTAAACCGCTATAAAAAGTTTTAATAAAAATCGTACACTGTGGAACACTGGAAAATATGCTCAATACAATTTCCTCTGCCTAGATATTTGGAAAAGAAAAAACACTTACGAGCGTATTACATATACAAGCCATGGAAGCTTAGCCACTCGCCTTGGCCTAGGATTGCATCTTATCATACTTCACCAAATCTAGGAGAAGATTCATGAAAGCTAAACGAAAGCACATATGGCTGTGCCAGGCAATTCTTAAGGATATGTTAAGTTAGGAGAGAACCCTCGGAAATCAAACTAGAAATTACACTTGCCAACACAAGTGTTATTATGGGCTCAATTGGGACAATTGGGTAGTAGGAGTAACTCTCACAAGCAACAAAACTAGCGTTCAGTTCATTTACATCTAACGTCTACACTAGCTCATCCATGTCAATCGGATGGAAGATAATGTTCCCGTGTGACGGATATTTAATGTCGGGAAAGTACCCAAATTGAGGAAGCATTGTCATTGATACTGGTATAGATTTTTAAACATTTTGTTTTACTTTCTAGAAATTTAGTATTTTATGTCGAAATATCTTGAAAAACGTGGCACCTGCTTTTAAGTTTTTCAATTGAAGTTAAATTTTTAATGGAAATTGAAAAGAAAATTTTTTTTTAATTTGAGTTTTTGTTTTAAATTAAATCAGTAGCCAAACAGAAACAGAAAACAAAACAGTCCTTTAAGGATTTAAACTCCTCAAAAAACTTGTGTATAATTTTAGGCGAGCGAACCCCAAGGGGAAACCCAAAGATTTGTTCAAATTCTTTTATTTTCTTTTTTTTCTGTTTTTAATGATTAAACTTTGTTTTTTTTTTTTTTTTTTTTGTTTCATAAAGCTTTTTACTGTGCCAACATTATGCACTCATTGTTAATACGTTTGAGAGCCATGGACATAATATTAGAGAGAGAGAGAAAGAGAGAGATATAGTTTGTGCGTGTGTAAGTGTATGTATGTGTGTTGAAGAAATATTATGACGAATGTTTATTTTTTTCTCTCTCTTGTTTCTCTTTAAAATAATTCTGTGTGTGTAACAATAAAAAATAACGGTTTCTGTTTAACTTTTACGCTTAAAAGAATGTTTAAATAAAATGTAAAATACACACACACACACACACACAAATACACTGAACAAAAAGAACTTCTAATAAAAATAACACACAACTACACTGCATCTCATTCTATGGAAAAAACATACAAAAACGCTCGCTCAGATGAACATGCAAAATTATTTGTCTTACAGAAACAGCTCTTTAATCCACATACATACAAGTCATTAACTGAGGGCAGAAGCAAATTGTATGCCAACTGCATGGAATTTCGTATTTTTGTAAAACACAGCCCTGTTTCGGTCAAACGAATGTATGAAAATCACTCACTATTTGAATAAAGGGTCCGCCAAATAACTTTTTTTTTTTGAAAATGCTTTAAAAAAAAACTACGGAATATTTTCTCAAATTTCTTTTTTTTATTGTTTGAAAGTACAATCCTTCCGCTTAATAATAATGAAAGATAATTTCATTCAAATGACTGCCTCGGCTGGCCATGCATGCAGTAGCCTACACGATCGGTCCAATTTTTAAGCACATTATCTGTTGTGTGCAGGTGTATTTCACCAATGGCTTCCCGAATATTGTCCTTTAAAGCGTCAATTGTCTCTGCCTTATCGGCGTAACACTTATCTTTGACGGCACCCCACAAATAATAGTCCAACGGTGTCAAATCGCATCTCCGAGGTGGCCAAACGACATCAGCTCTGCGGCTGATAATGCGATGTTCAAAAATAGGGCGCAAAACATCGAGTGTAGCTTTGGCTGTGTGGCACGTAGCGCCGTCCTGTTGAAACCAAATGTTGCCAATATCATCCTCTTCAATTTTTTTGAACAAAATGGCCCAATTATGCCTCTGGACCAAAATCCGCACCAAACAGTGACTCGTTTTGGGTGCGTCGGCTTTTCAATGTATGCGTGAGGGTTTTCTGTGCCCCAAATGGGACAATTTTGCTTGTTTACTACATACCCGCCAAGATCAAAATGAGCTTCATCTGAAAAGATGATTTTTTTTTTTGCCAAAACCGGCATCTTCTGGTGTAGGCTACTGCATGGCCAGCCGAGGCAGCCATTTGAATATAAAAAAAGAAATTTGAGAAAACATTCAGTAGTTTTTTTGTTAAAGCATTTTCAAAAAAATAAGTTATTTGGCGGACCCTTTATAAGTATCGGAACACTGACGATCGTCTAATTGCTGAAAACTCCACACTTTCTCTAACACAAGCGATATTTTCGATATATTTGTGCATACATTGCGATAATGTTCGGGAATAAACATATGTACCTGTAACGCTTCTTATATACTAACTTACTTAATAGCCCATTACAAACCCTTAGTACATAATTGGTCATTACAACCCTTCAGTCAGGATTACTACCTAGTTTCTCACACCACTGTGTTAATTTTATACATGAGTGGCGGGACCTACAGTTTAAAGTCGACTCCGAACGACAGATTTTTGAGAAACTTTTCATGCCAATTTCATTCACACTCAGAGTTTTTGCCAGAAATCTGCTGAGAGGAAGTCGCCGAAGAAATACTTTTTTTGTATTTTGTTTTGATGTCTGACCTGGGGCTCGAACCCTGGCTTTACGTCTAATAAGCCAACACACTATCTACTAGACTACGGCGACTTCAGTCGGGATTACAACCTAGTTTCTAACACCAGCCACATGATTAGGTGTATTAACCTTATCAATGAGTCGAGGAATGTACAGTTTAATGTCGACTCCGAACGCTAGATTTTTGAACAACTTTTCATCGCAATTTTATTTTACTCTCAGGGTTGTTTGCCAGAAGACTGCTGGAAAAGAAAGTTGCTGAAAAAATGTTTTTTTTTTTCATTTGGTTTGAGACTTCTAAGCTGGTTTTTGAATAACGGGCTCGCGGCCAATGGAGCAACGATTGCATGTGAAACTAATAAAAAAAAATGATGCTAGCATCACTGATCATGCTTTGGTTTGTGATCATACAAAAAAACCGAGAACAATGGACTCATGTTGGTTGCGAGCACAAATGTTGCAAACTGTATGTTTGAAATGAACGTACGCCTGGTCATGCAATCATTTCTTGCATATAAAAAATCACAGAAAATGTACGCCTTGGTTGCCTGTTCCTTTTTTTGTTGTTGTAGAAAATCTAGAAAATATCTTTCATTTCTTTTAACTACAGCTTAGATAAATAACTATGAACGTATTTAAATTGTTATTAAAATGTTACCCACTGTTCTTATCAAACTTAAAATGTCTTTAATTTAAAATTAAATTGCCTACAGAGAGAGAGAGAGGTGGAAGGAAAGAGACAGAGAGTAACGGAATATTTAAGAAACAACCAACAAGTTTTAAGTGAAAACAAACACGCATCTACACACATACACATGTGTTTACGAAATGGAAAAAAATCAAGCAGCAGCATATAACACATTACTTTCATACACGCTTACTGTTATACTTACATTGTGTGTATTTTTTTGTATGTGAAACTTTAAAATGTAAAGCAATAACAAACACGGGGAAATAATAAATACTTGCCATACTTGTGTGTGTGTGTGTGTTATACACTTAAACACACAAAAATTAAAAATAAAGCTTTAATAGGCTTCAAAGCACATTTGGGTCGTCATGCTAAACCAACAACAAAGTTAATTTATATTAAAAAAAAACGACATGATGTTAAGCAAGCAGCAACAACAGAAAAAAAAAATTAAATAAAAAGGAATGGAATGGAAAAAGAAAATATAAATAAAGAAGAAAATAGGAGAATGGGAGAGCGAGAGAGAGAGGGTGAGCGAGAGCAAATAAAGAGAAGAAAAATGTTGTTTTTTACAACCAACACTGGCTGCGTAATTTAACTAAAAATTAACAGGTTTAAAGAGAAGTACACACGCACACAAACAAAACCAAAGCCTGCTGCCTTGGCTGTGCCTGTGCCTGCCTACAGTGCAAAACAAAATTAAAATAAAATATTGACCATAAAAGAAAAGAAATGAGCGAAAAAGGACTTGGCAAATAGGAAATCCGTTTTATTTTCTTTCATTTATTTTCTTTAAATTAACAAATACTCGGGCATATATTTTTTGTAAATTATTTTCCCTCTTTGCCTCTCCTTACTAGGCCTTTAGGACATTTTAAGCTTATGAAAGAGAAAGAAGCAGCAAAAAAAAACCTTCATTATTAAGGAAACACTCGGTTCTTGTGCTGTGTATATACATAATATCTCTCTCATAAGCCTTGAATAAGAAAGAAAAATAGGAAAAAATATGGAAATATTTGTTGTGTTTCTAATGCTAGAAAATTTTCTTATTGTTGTTGTCGGTATTATTGCTGTTATTGTTGCCGTTGCAATTTTCGTTTATGCATCGTTAAGAATGCATTTGTTTGGAAGACAGAGAGGCGGAAAAAAGAATTTCTAAAAAATGTTTTCATTTAGAAAAACAGAAAAACAAAAAAAAAACTCAACAATTTTTTTTTCTCCTTTTATTTCTACTCAATTCACTTATTCAGTCATGTTTTTTTTTAATTCAAAAACACACACACACAATCAAACAATTGCTACAACAACTATAAAGCAACTTAAATACATGGAAAAATAAACGGAAATTTATACGTTGTATAATGGCCCGTTTCCAAAAACAAAAAGAAAAAAAGAAAGAAAATATTTCAAATTATGATAATCATTATAATGATACACACATACATACATATGTATGTATACATATATATGAATATGTGTGGCTATCGATTATAAATCTAATGTTTAATGACAAGCATTTGATGAGAGAGAGAGAAAGCAACTCAATGAGTAGAACCAGGGTATTCATATTCATTCATTTGGACATTCATTTCCCATTCATTTCACAGTCACAGTCACACACAGCCAAGGAGATATAGAAGGACAACAACAACAACGATTTTGTTATTGAGTTTGAGACAAGACAAGGCAATCAAAGTTTGAAATTTAACGCTTCAGTTAATTTTAAAAAGGCCAAAACTACACACACACACTCGCACGCACACATACACACTTATATAAAAACCACTACGTATTTAATACATAGAGAAGGAGAGAGTGAAAAAACCACAAAAGAAAAGAAAATTAATATTTCCTTCATATATACATATAAAGGGTGTTTTTTTATAGAGGTATAGAACTTTAAGTTGGCATTACTTTTTAAGATGGCGACCGATTTAACAGCTGCCAAGTGATTTATTCTCAGTTTGGTTTGGCAATTCATCATGAATAGACTCACGCCTGAACAACGCTTGCAAATAGTGCAATTTTATTTCGAAAATAATGGTTCTGTGCGGAAAACGTATCGCGCACTACGTCCATTTTATCGTCGACAAAATCGTCCATCAGAGCAGTTAATTCGTTTAACCATGGAACGTTTTCGCACCACGTTTACTCTTATTGATAACTCGCATCCCCAGAGACGCTGTACGGTGCATACAGAAGAAGCTATTGCTGCTGTAGAGCGTAGCATTGAGGAAGACCCGAATGAGTCCATCCGCCATCGAGCACAGGAATTGGATCTGTGTCCATCCACTTTATGGAAGATTTTGCGGAGGGATCTTGGTTTGCGTGCTTACAAAATCCGACTCGTGCAAGATTTGAAGCCAAACGATCATCAAGTAAGGCGTAGATTCGTCGAATGGGCCCAAAACGAGATTACCGTTGTTCCCGATTTGGAAGACAACATTCGCCGTATTATTGCCGATATACGGCCACAAATGTTGGAAAAAGTCATCGAAAATTGGACGTCCAGATTGGACTACATCCGCGCCAGCCGTGGCGGTCATATGCCAGAAATCATATTTAAAATGTAATGCCACAAGATTATCTTTCGGACAAATAAAATTCATGTCAATCGAATAATCCATCGTTGCTTTATTGCAACTTAAAGTTCTATACCTCTATAAAAAACACCCTTTATATGCGGCGCCCGTGGCGAAAGGTTTAAGGGCTTACAGATGTTGTCAACCCAGAGAATAATTGTTAGCTACCCACTGCCGAAAATAAAGCTTCTGTTAGAGAAAGTGATGCGAACACTCACAGCATTCTTGTGACAACCTAGTGCAGCAGTAGATCAAGTCCGTGAATATGCTCGATTAATTGATTAAGTGGGTTCTTATAACTCTATGAACAGTTGCTTAGACAGTTGTCACCTCAAATAGAGATCACTGGAATGCATGACCAAGATTCTTCTACGCATTCTCTGCAAGTTTTCCTTGAAATTGGATGGAAAAACAGGGTGCTCCAGAACATTGGATATCAGGAACTCATATAGACTGGCGGATCACTGCAGTGTTTTCCAGGAGATTGGTAAGATGGCTGATTACCTTTGGAGATTATATGGCACATGCACTCACATTTTCCCAAAAGCCAGGCTGCCATAAAACCTCTAAAGGATAGCACTACGACATCCAAGTTCGTGTCCATGAGTGTCGCCTATTTCTCCGGGAAATCGCAGGCTATTCGAAGGCCTCCATTATTCCGATTCTGGAATATAGAAGGGACGAAAAGGGTCCTGAATTGATATTTTTGTAAGTGATCTAATGAAGTCGCCGTAGTCTAGTAGGTAGTGTGTTGCCTTATTAGACGCAAAAGCCTGGGTTCGAGCCCCAGGCCAGGCATCAAAGACAAAATACAAAAAGGTATTTTCGGCGACTTCCTCTCAGTAGATTTCTGGCAAAAACTCTGAGAGTAAATAAAAATTGCCATGAAAAAGTTTCTCAAAAAATCTGTCGTTCGGAGTCGACTTTTAAACTGTAGGTCCCAGCACTCATGTATAAAAAATTAACACACACAACATAAGTGGTGTAAGAAACTAGGACGTTGTACAATGGGTCAATTCGACCTCCGGGTACTGTACTTGTCTTAATTGACAAGTACACGTCCTCTAACCTAACCTAATCTAACCTAAGTGATCTAATGAGACATTGCTTAATAGGGAGCGGCATGCCTGTGAGCTAGACACTTTATTACGTATTTGCTGCACTGGTTGACTCAAAGGAGCGGGGGAAGAGCCCGTCTATGACTGCCCAAAACGAGCGAACATATTTTAACTCCTTGATCCTGGACAGAATTGTCTAAATTTAGGATTTAAACAGGTGGGACATTGTGGCCTATCATGCGGGCCTAAATGGACAGCACGCGTATTTTGTATGCATGCGGTGATGGCGCTTAGTCTAATCTAACCTCAAATCCAATCAAGCTGTTATCACAGCTTTATGGGGGGTTCTATTTAGTTTTGCTTTTGAAATCCAAGAAATGGATGACCCATCGTTTATAAGCAAAAGGATAGAGAAAGAAAACAAGCGTACGTTTTTAACAGTTAATGTTCCCATTTGGTTTTCTGTTGTATTTTTCTCGTTTTCATTTTCTTTTTCTCTTTTCTTTTTCCCCTTTTTTTTGTTTTTGAAAAGTTAATGAGTTTACTTCCACTTTAGTTCTTTTCAATGTTTTACTTGCTGTTGCTGTTGTTGTTATTGTTATTTGTGTTGCTTTTGTAGTGCTGCTATGGCTACAAAACTACACAAACTATTTTGTATTTAAGCATACTCATGTAAAACCAGAAAGTCCTTTTCTGGCACAGGGTGTCATTGAATGCGTTGTATTTTATGGTTTAATATTGGAATACTTAAGAGTAAAAACAAAACTATGCAGATGTATGTGTATGTGTGTATGTGAACATTTAGTTGTTGTAATCGTTAGTTTAGTGACTCTTGTTTGGTTATTGTTATTGCCATTGTTGTTGCTGTTGCTGTTGTCAGTGGTGGTGGTGGTGTTGTTGCATGTCAAATACATACACAAATGAGGACATTTTCCAATTTCATGTTTTTTTTTTAAGTCATCTGCTGGTTTTTTTTGTTCTTGTACTCTTACATTGTTATGTTATGGTTTTGAAACATTTAACCACACACACACACAGACACACTCACACGCAACACATATTTTTAGCCTACCCCCCCCCCCCATTCTCCTTCAAAATGCTCTGAATATTGGTTATTCATACTCACTTGAACATTTCGTTCTTTTTTTCTTCTTCGCACTTGTCGTTTCGTTTCTGCTGTTGTTGTTCTCGTTCTCGTGTACTCCCAGTGTTACACTCTATACAACACAACACAACACAGCATAAGTATTACTGTTTATGACTCAAGTAGTGAGTAAAGCATTGAATAAGTGTAAAAGAGGGGAGGGAGGGGGCCAGAGAAAAAAAAAATTTAAAAAACTATTGTACAAAAACAAAACAAAACCTCGGTCATCTAAAAACCTTTTAGAAAAATGGGAGAGAGAACGACAAAGTGTAGGAGAAGAGTAGCAAATTTGAATAAATTTTTATAAGCATACATGCATGCTTATATGGTTTGAAGTAATGAGAAGAGGCGAGGTGAGGTGAATTGCATATGAAGCATATTTTGCTATACATACTGAACCTAATTTATTTCCGTTACTTTTTTATTTTTTGGTTACCATAGACTTTCAGGGCTGGTTATGATAATACATTAAAGCTTTCAAATAATATTAAAGCGATAAAAAAATATTAAATTTATAGTTTTTCGTTAACGACATACATATGTATACATACAGTTTATATGTAAATATCATTTTTATTGAATAATTAAAAAAACCTGGCTTCTTGATATATTTTTTTAAAAATTCCATGTTTTTGGAACGATCTTTACGATCTACACCCAAATAGAAGCCGTTTTGATAAAAAAAAATTATTTAATTGGATTATGTAGCCCTCAACGGCATACAAGTTTACAACATTAAGAGAATCCTATTGAATCCCATTGAAACAAATAATATACCCCAAACTCTTTGGGTTGCTGCCCGTTGTGCATCATTCAAGGTTCATCGTTTTAAACGATTAATTTCAATTCGTTTGCTTCAATATCATCAATTGTTGACGGCATAGATAAGAACCAATCCACTGACCAGATTATAGAACCCATTAATAAGCAATTGCCATTCAATCTTATTAGGACACACAATCCTTGCATTGCCGCCGCTTGAAAAACTTTATCCTTCTTTGTGCATGAACTTTTTTGCACATTGTTGTTGTAGTTAAATCAATTTTCATCATGCTTTTCTTGCCACTTTAGCAGTGAATTGCAAATACTTCACTGTTAAGTCATGTGTCATGCATAGTTGCAGCTGTCGATTCTTTTAAGGTAGTTTTCCATCACTCTTTCTCAAATTTCCGTTGCCATTTACTTGACGAAAGTTAGTTTGTAAATATTCTAACATTAGAAAATTATCACAATTTTTGACTTACATACATCCACAAAGAAGTCTGTCGGCCAATTACTCTTTCTGGAAACCGTTAAAGTAATGAAATCGAAATCGAAATCGCTTTATATACAGTCACACAGATAATTATACGTACCCCTCTAAAAATCATTTTTTTTTAAATGATAATATATGGAAAAGTCGACTGATTTATGCGCCAATTTTTTGTTTTCCGTCACAGCCGAACAAATTATATTTGCTCTCATCCCTAAATATTACATTCGCCCAAAAATCAGTTGACTTGTCCATATATTATTGGGCAAATTCCAATCGTGGCTTTTTTCTCAGCACTAGGCTTCGGAAACCGTTCTTTCTCAAAACACTTCGAACTGTTTCGGAATGCAGAATAACACTGTGATCACTTTCCGAGGTATTTCGTATTTCTACGGCTGTAGTCCTAAGATTTTTATCCACAATACCTTTTATATACCGGGCTACCCTTGGAGAAATTTTATACGAAATATACGTCGTACATGGCACCATATTGGTTTTAAGCAAACTGCAGTCACAAATTTATAGATTTTGGGAATCTTTTTTCTTTGTTTAAGTAAATGTGTTGTTACAGACGCTAATGTAAAGAAATTTTAGATTAGAAGTTCATTACTTAAAAAAAAAGAAATCATTTTTAGAGGTGGGGGGGGGAGTTATACGTATAATTATCTGTGTGACTGTAGCTCATAGCACCGTCTTTTTGAAATCACATGCCGCCCAGTTCATAATCTTCAATTGAAAGCCAAAATTCACACGGCCTTATGGCACCTAAAGACTAAATTTCTTACAAACACAGCCACTTTTTTCTGATGATGATGCTAAGGCCGGAACACATCTGTAACACTTACAGTCTTCTTAAATTTCTTTATAAACTTGTCAATTCCTTTACATATTAGATCATGTCACAATCGACCTCTAATGAGAAAAAAGGGCCAATGATTTCAATCATCCTTTCAAACGTAAATTTACACCATGTTTACGCATTCCATATACGGAAATAGCAAACCTGCCTTAAAATAAATGATACTTCAGTTGAAGGAGATGATGATCGCAGATTTTGAAATCCCTAAATATGAGAACCCATAATAAAAATAAAGCTTTTCTAGTTAGTTACAATAGTATTTTAAAAATAAAATAAAACAAATGTGTGGAGGCAAGCAATGCTTTATTAAATTATTTTAATTCTTTTAGTTGGAGGTAACCAGCCCTGCAATAAAATAAAAAGAATTTCAATAGAAAGACTTCACCATAATTAGAGGGGACTACACTTATTGTATGAATAGTTTGTCGCTCTTAACCACACCACTCTCTCACTCTCTCTCTCTTACTGTACTCTCTGTACTCTAATAATAAATAAAAAATAAAACTCTTTCTCTACTTCTCCTGTATATGTATCTCTGTGACTCTCTCTCTCTCTCGCTTTCTCTCCCTCCCGATTGTATTGCATAGGCTGGGTTTTATATTGAAATAGTTTTGCTTATGAATGAATGGCTGACTGACTGGCTGGCCGGCTATTCATTCGCTCTTAACATCTAATGAATGAAACGAAAAGAAGAGGAAGAATGGATTTTTGTATGTCTGTGGTTGATTAATTGGGGTCATCATTACTGAAGGATATAAATGGTTTCCTGTATAATTTTCTTTCAGTATTTTTTTTGTTCAGTCATAAGCACCCATATCATCATGTGATCAAACACAGGCACACTTATGCACTGTACTTAAACCAATACAAGTGTGTATATGCATATGTATGTGTATAATTTAAGCATACACTTATTTATTATGCTGTTTTATGAAATTTTATAGCCACAGCTTTTGTGTTGTTTGGACATGGAGACCAAGAGTAAGAGTGCAGAGTGGAGTGTGTGTGTGTGAGTAAAAATGAGAGGTTTCTTTTTTCGTGTATGTATGCGTGTATGTTTTTTTAAAGAGGTTACACACACAGGGTAGTAGGGATAAAATTAAATTTGTCATTAAGTCGAGTGTGAAATTAGCACAAAAAAATAATGGGTAACCAAACCATTTTATGGCGAATGATTTTTTTCTTTTTTTTTTTTATTATTTAAGCATGACCTAAAGGTAATTTTAATTTTATTTAAATATATATACGCTATAATATATACAATGTATGTATGTATGTAAATATAAAAAGCCTTAACCATAAATAAAAATGAAAATGAAAATGAAAAAAAAAAACAGCAACAACAATTGAAGCATGAAATTTATATTCAACTGCCAAGCCAACCCCCCTTGTGGACCAAAGTGTTAAGCCATGAAAAAAGGAAAAAATCCAACCTTTTTTCAGAAACAATTTTTTTCTCTCATAAAACTTAATTGCCTTAATAATTTTGTTGTTATTGCTATTCTTGGTTTTATTGTTGTTGTTGTAAAAAGTAAATCTGTTTTGAAAACTTAAACTGCATTAAACAAAATGCATGCGACTGAAAAAGCAGGCAAGCAAGCACTTGAACTTACCAGGAAATTATTTTCTGCAGTTTCTCTTGCCATTCTTACGTTTTCGTTTGAAAACGTCCCAGGGCTATAAATAGTTTATCGTTTGGTTTATAAAGAGAGAGAGAGAGGGAGAGCGAGAGAGATAGAAAACGGATTTATTTTAAGCATAAGTAATGTAATGACCAGCAATTAATCTTCTTCCAGCATAATAATGTGTCGACCCGTAAGGTTTTTAAAAAAATATCTTCAAAAATTTATTGAAAATCCTAGAAAATTAAGGCATTTCCACAACTACAACTCTACCAACTCATGAGAGCAACTACTACAGGAACTGTAGGGAAAAATCAAATACATTTCCAAACATTTGAATTTGTTTAAAGCCATTAAGCAAAATTTCCATAATAAATAAGACCCAGACCCCCCTATCTCCCCTTGTAATAATGAAATGTATCTGTTAGAAATTGATTTGTTAAGAATTTAAGGGAGACACACTAACGTAAGGCATACACAAAACGAGGATGGTTTTAAAATAAACTTTATAAGGCTCTACAAGCATTTGTAAGCCAATGCCTCAGCAAAATACTGCAGACTATAAAGGCAGTATCAGGCTAGAGATCAACAAATGTGGATATTAGCGTTGGATTTTACACAGGCTCCTTAAACATCTGAATAACAAAACCTGGGGTATGTTATTGACAGGAAATCACAAGAAAACCAAAAAAGAGAAAACTGAAGACAATCTTAGGTTAGGTTAGGTTAGGTTAGAGGACGTGTACTTGTCAATTAAGACAAGTACAGTACCCGGAGGTCGAATTGACCCATTGTACAACGTCCTAGTTTCTCACACCACTTATGTTGTGTGTGTTAATTTTATACATGAGCGGCAGGACCTACAGTTTAAAGTCGACTCCGAACGACACATTTTTGAGAAATTTTTCATGGCAATTTTATTTACACTCAGAGTTTTTGCCAGAAATCTGCTGAGAGGAAGTCGCCGAAGACAATCTGAAGTCGCAGCAAAATCCAAAACCTGTAACGCTTCCCAGTTGTCGACATTCCAGTGCATCTTCGCAAAGTACACGCTGCCGATAATATCTCCTGTTAAAGAAAGTGTGGCACACAATCTGAATTTTACGATTCCCTAGCGTTTTCAGCATTTTCGCTTATCTTATGGCTCTGCTTAACGTACTTTGCATTTGAATGTGCAACTCCATCCCACATATGGTACCATAAAGTCCAGTTCACGTTGCATTTACATCCGGTTAACCATTTACAACACCGTTAATGTGCTATTTGAAGTGCCATCGCAATAGGCTTTTAAAAATTTGTTTATTTTTCAGCTCGGTGGCTACAAAATTGTCGCATATACGCTCGTAGAACCTAGAATGTCCCCGGCCTCACACTAACCCACCCTCATCCGACCGCGGAGGGCTCGTCCCCATTACGTAGAGACACGTACACACTACAGTCCGGACTGACTGTAGCGAGTAAGGGAAACTAAACTAAACTAAACTATAATTACTTCTTGCAACGGCCCTCGTATATGTAAAATGCGTGAGGCTGCAATAAAACCACATTTAATGGAGAGTGTCTTACAGTAAAAACCACACACACCATCACATGCCATATCAGATGAGAGAGAAAAGAAAACTTAATTAACAAAACTGATGATAATAACCATGATGATGACAATGCATTAGAAGAATATGTCCGTCTGTCTGTCTGCCTGTTTGTCTGTACGAATATTCTTGAATATAAATTGAAAACAATTCAATTGAGGAAAAGCTAAACAAGAAAGGGGGATACAAACAAAACAAAACCTTAGTCTTTCTTTATTTGCAAATTAATTTGAAAATAAATTCTTCAAATTAAATTATTATTAAAATTATTATTCAAAAGAGGATTTGGGGGGACTTCAAGATAATAAATATCAAAAGAACACTTCCATTGGTAGGTAAAGCCTAGAAAGTCTTCGTCTTTTGGCATTTATGTGTGTGTGTGTGTTCCAAAACATTAACCCAAGGGCTGCTATTAACAAAAAGAAAAGGGATAAAGAAAGCAGAAAGGATATCCGTAAAGAGGCTATAAATTAAATGGCGTTTTAAAAACCTTGCCTCCTCCTAATAACACAAATTGTTAAGAAACAATTTTAATTAAAAAAATTTTTAATCATTCTGCAGCAGCAGCAGCAGCACAGCAATAAATGCAACCAAAGAAAACCTATTAAAATAAAACGAAAAATATTTGAAAAAGAAAAAAGAATTGGTACCAGAAAAAAGGTACTTTTGACGCAAAGCAACATACAGAATAAAAAGAATTTTTATTTAAAAAAAAAAAGAAAATTTTTGCCACAAATTTCGTAAAACTTTTCACCCAAAACATCTAGAAAAAGAAATTTATTTTCAAACTTTCACTTCTCCTTACAAAAGAATGTCAAGTTCGAGAGGCCGAACTCTGAAAGTAAATAAAACTGCCATGAAAAGTTTCTCAAAAATCTGTTGTTCGTAGTCGACTTTAAACTGTAGGTCACCAGCCATTCATGTATAAAAATTAACACACACACAACATAAGTGGTGTGAGAAACTAGATCGTAATCCTCAATGAAGGGTTGTAATGACCAATTATGTATGTACATATGTATGTAACATTCAGTTTCCAAGACTACTTTTGGAAGCAAACATATTCCAGAGAATGGGTCCCACCACTAAGCAGCATTAAGATCCGAGCAGTTCAGTGTCGAATGCTGCTGATAGGTGACGTTTATATGCCGATTTGGTAAATTTTTTTCAGTGCCCGGAATGAAAGGAACGCTGTCAACCGCATTGGTGTTGACATATGCAGTTTCACCAGCATGAGATTATATAAAGGGTGTTTTTTTTATAGAGGTATAGAACTTTAAGTTGGCATTAATTTTCAAGATGGCGACCGATTTAACAGCTGTCAAGTGATTTATTCTCAGTTTGGTTTGGCAATTCATCATGAATAGACTCACGCCTGAACAACGCTTGCAAATTGTGCAATTTTATTTCGAAAATAATGGTTCTGTGCGGAAAAGGTATCGCGCACTACGTCCATTTTATCGTCGACAAAATCGTCCATCAGAGCAGTTAATTCGATTAACCATGGAACGTTTTCGCACCACGTTTACTCTTATTGATAACTCGCATCCCCAGAGACGCTGTACGGTGCGTACAGAAGAAGCTAATGCTGTTGTAGAGCGTAGCATTGAGGAAGACCCGAATGAGTCCATCCGCCATCGAGCACAGGAATTGGATCTGTGTCCATCCACTTTATGGAAGATTTTGCCGAAGGATCTTGGTTTGCGTGCTTACAAAATCCGAACTCGTGCAAGATTTGAAGCCAAACGATCATCAAGTAAGGCGTAGATTCGTCGAATGGGCCCAAAACGAGATTACCGTTGTTCCCGATTTTCATAAGCGAATTTTGTTTAGCGATGAAGCGCACTTCTGGTTGAATGGCTACGTCAACAAACAAAACTGCCGCATTTGGAGTGAAGGTAATCCTCAAGTGTATGTGGAAACACCGTTACATACAGAAAAACTGACTGTTTGGTGCGCTTTATGGGCTGGTGGAATCATTGGTACGTACTTTTTCAAAAACGATGGTGGCCAGAACGTTACAGTCAATGGTAATCGGTATAGAGCCATGATTACTAACTTTTTCATTCCTGAATTGAATAACCATGATGTCCAGGAGATGTGGTTTCAACAAGACGGCGCAACATGTCACACAGCTCGTGCCACAATAGATTTATTGAAAGACACGTTTGGTGACCGCCTAATTTCACGTTTTGGACCTGCGAATTGGCCTCCAAGATCTTGTGATTTAACACCGCTAGACTACTTTCTGTGGGGCTATGTAAAGTCATTGGTCTATGCGGTAAAGCCACAAACGCTTGACCATTTGGAAGACAACATTCGCCGTATTATTGCCGATATACGGCCACAAATGTTGGAAAAAGTCATCGAAAATTGGACGTCCGGATTAGACTACATCCGCGCCAGCCGTGGCGGTCATATGCCAGAAATCATATTTAAAATGTAATGCCACAAGATTATCTTTCGGACAAATAAAATTCATGTCAATCGAATAATCCATCGTTGCTTTATTGCAACTTAAAGTTCTATACCTCTATAAAAAACACCCTTTACAAAGAAAAGAGTATTTTCTTCCTTATATATGTTAGTTTTCACGCCGCCATGCGACGCCAAATGGCATCCACATTGGCAATTCTCGCACAGGTGATCTGTTGCAATATCATTTTCAGTTCCACCAGAACGAGATTACATAGAAGGGAAAGAGTAGCTCCTTCCTTATGTATGTTAGTTTTCACGACGCCGTTGTTTTCTTATTTCCTAGACAATAAGCGTTTGCTTGTCTGCATAATCCACAACGCTCTGTGCTAGAAGTCCAGTTGTAAGGCCTCAAAGGTCTCAAATACACTGATAAACCCTTCTGATCTTTAATTTTGATTTTGTTAGCTGTTAAGGCTTCACTTAGTACCGTTTTCGCTTGAAATTTTTTTTAGAAAACATCATGCTTTTCGGAAATTTTTCCATTATTGGTTTAGTTAAAGGAGTTTGTTTTTTCCTTTTTTCCTAAATATTCTGCAAACTATACATAGAGTTTTTTTTAATTTTTTATTTTAATTTTAATATACAATTTGAAAATTATTTTAATTTTCCTCCTTAAAAACTGCAACAAAATAAAATTTCTTCTATTTTAAAGCCTTCTTCTTAGGGGCCCCCAGTTTTAATTGTTATTTAAACCCAGAGAGAGTAATAAATATTTCATGTCTGCACGAAGAGAATTCAGGTTTTTTTTTGGCATTAATTTTTGGCCGCTCTATTGTTTTTCTTTCTGAAAGAATTGCCAGAATTTTAGGAATTTGTGTAAAGGATTCAATAATGAATTGCCTTTTTCGTATGTATGTATGTATGTGTGCGTTTGTGCATAGCTATCAAGAGATATAAAGCAAGAGAGAGAGCGAGAGCGAGAGAGAGATAAAGAAAAATATTGCCAAATAACACAGGGTATTACGAAAATAACAACAACAACAACAACAGAAAACATGGCAATGAATAAACCTTTTTTGATAGACAAATTCAATTTTAAGACTTCAATTCCTATTGAAATCGATTTGTTATGCTCCATTTCCTGTGTATTGCTTTTATGTATGCTTGTAGTTGTTGTTTCTGTTTTCTTTTTCAACCTTAACGATAAAGGGTTTTAAACATGTTGGGTCTGTATGAGGGGTAGTGTACAGTGGTGTGTGTGAGCTGGAGAGTGAGTGAGCATAATAGACTATGTGATGACGATGATGTTTAGTGCTGGTGGTTCATTTTATTTTTAAACCTCATGATTTAAAACAAAATTTCACACATTTACCCACACTACACCATGCCATACCATACCATACCATACCACACCATACCACACACACCACAGTATCCCAACTCTATATTCAACTCGTATGTACATAGTATATCTCTTGTGTTGGTATGGTCTCTCTCTTGTTCTTGCTCTTGCTCTTTTGTTTGTTTCTATTGCCTGTATAAACACAGTAACAACTCTGTGGTGTATTTAAGGCAATTTATTCTCAGTTCACCTTCATTTCTCCTCTTCTTCTCTGTTTATTTTTAAAGAGTTTTTACTGTGTGTACGAGTTGTGTGTTACTTGTTTTACTATGTATTTTACTTACATATTGTATTTGTTTTTTGTTTGTATGTGTATTGCAGGCATATCCCAATCGAGATATTACCAATATCGTGGAATCATCACACTATCAAAAAATTGGTGGCTGGTGTCGCCAGGGTGCATTGAATGCTAATAAATGCAAGGGTGCCCATCGTTGGATTAAACCATTCCGTTGTTTAGGTAAGTACATATATGTTGTTGTTGTTTTTTTTTTGTTGGTCTTTTTCCAAACTACACCAACACACAAAAAGGGGGGACGGGTACCATTCACACCATAACATATAACAATACAACGTTGTCTCTTATTAAATACCGATTTACAAATTTTTCTTTCATACTCTGTGCAAAGTTTTGAATTTTTATTGGTTTTTTCTTTCTTCTCTTTTCTCTCTGGTTTGTTTGTTCCTGTCTTTTTTTTTGTTTTTTTTTTTTGTGTTTCTTTGTTTGCTTTTGTTGTTTTAGAAGGACCATTCCAATCGGATGCATTATTAGTACCCGAAGGTTGTCTATTCGATCATATACACAATGCTTCACGTTGCTGGCCATTCGTTAGGTGGAATCAGACTGGCGCCGCTGCCTGTCAAGAGCGTGGCATGCAAATGCGTAGTTTTGCCATGTTGTTGCCATGTGGCATTTCCTTGTTTTCGGGTGTTGAATTTGTATGCTGTCCAAAACATTTCAAAAGTGAGTATAAATTTTTCTATCCACAGCACAAATCCTCCTACCTAGCCTCCTAACAACCTAAAAACCCCATACAATCCGTTCAATCCCATCTACACAACACACATAGTCATACACAACACACACACACTTACGCAAACAGACTTTCCTTCCTCCTGCTTACATTTCCTTTTTCAAATTGTTGCACAAACATTGGGAAAAAAATCTAGGAAAGCTAAACTTAAGCATTCATTGCCTGTTTGACTGCCTGCCAGCCATTTGGTAGCCAATTTTTACTTTTTTTTCGTTTGTTTTTTCCCAAAAGAAAAAAATCAAAAAAAATCGGCTTAAATATTGCAATCGATCAGTAGCAACAAATTTAGCGTAAAGAGGGGGGGGGGGGGTTTTAAAATTTGTTACAAACAAAAAAAAATCAGTTTAAAAAAGCATCAAAAAAGATATAAAAATTCTAAACCAAATACCTCAAGTACAATATTAAAAACATGTTCGGAAAATAAAAAATTCATAAAAACTATGGGCAACGAAAAAAAAATGCAAAAAATTGTTCGAAAAATTCTTTCATTTTCAATTTAGTACTCAATTGTGTACTTTAATATAAGGTTATCAACACATAATTTAAATTTTAAACATTTAAGTGAAATTAATTTAATTTAGTACTAAATTTAGTACTTTTTTCTCTCTCAAGTTATACAACTAGAACTCGTTTTTATTAAAATTTATGTAGAAATTTCAATCAGTATTTCTTTGTAAGTAGAAGAAAAAATAAGTACTTTTCCTGTCAAGTACTAAATTTGAAAATGTACTAAATTTAGTACCTTTTAAAATTTAAATTTTATTCTTCTAAAGCAAGGTAAGGAAACTTTATATATGCATATCCTTCAATTAATTTGAATGGGTATTTAGTACTAAATAATTAGTACTAAATAATTTGTACTAAAAATAATACTAAAAAATTAGTACTACGAAATTAGTACCAAGATGTTTTTAATATTAACTTTAATAATTATCCACAAAAATTAAAAATTATTTTATTTTAAAATTGTAATGACAGATTTTTAATAAAAAAAAATAAAAAAAAATTATTTAGTACTAAATTTCGTACTTTTTCCTCTCTCAAGTTATACAACTAGAACTTGTTATTATTAAAATTTAGAAATTTTAATCAGTATTTCTCAGTAAGAAGAAAAAAAGTTCTAAATAAGAAGTACTAAAAAATAGTACAAAATAATTTGTACTAAATATAGTACTATAACATTAGTACCAAGATGTTTTTAATATTAACTTCAATAATTATCAAAAACAAATAGTACTAAACGTTTGGTACAGAAAAAATAGTACTAAAAAATTAGTACCAAGCAAATTAGTATAAACAAAATTAATGAAAAATTAGTGCACATTGATTTTTAGTACCAAAATAATTAATTTTTAAATAAAGTACTAAATAGAAGGAACAAAATTTAAAACAAATTTAAATTTAACTTAATTTACATAAAAGGAACAAGATTTGGTACTTTTTAGTACAAAATTTTGAAGCACTCATTTGCGAAAGCTTTTAATTGGATTACTAAGAAAATTGTAGTACCTTGTGTACTAGTTTTAGCTTAAATTTATATCAAAAAAGCGATAATATGGTACTTTTTTGTACTAAATTCGTTTATATTTTAAGTTTAGTACACAATGAAGTACTTTTTCAATTGTGTTTAAATGAAAAATCATATTCTTTTAATTTATTGAATTTTCTTTCAGTTTTTTTTAATAAATTTTTGTAGATTTTATAGTACTTTTAGCCAACTTCCAAATATTTTATCCAAATTACCTTATCCCGTTGTACCCGTCTCCTGTATTGTTTGATCCTCCTTTATCTAATATATGTAGAATGTTTTTGCTGACGTAATTATTCACAATTTAAATTTTCTGTTTTCTTTTTATTTAAAAAAAGCCGATGAAATACGCGTTAAGAAAACCGATTTGCCCGTTTTGCCCCCAGCTGAAATCACTAATCCGATTAGTGATGATTTAGACGATATCAGCAGCGATGATAACGATTCCAACTACTCAAAGGACAATGCAGATGATGTTGATGACACCGATGATGATGAAGACGATCTATTGGCTGACGATGAGGAGGATGAAATGGCTGCCGATGAAGCTGCTGCAACCGGTGATGATGCCAATGCTGAATACGATTCGGTCGAGGACAATTACGAAGAGGATGCCAGCGATAATTATGATCAACAGGGTAGCTCTAGTGGTGCCAAACCATCTTCATCGAAGTCGTCGTTGTCGTTGTCCGCAGCGGCTAAAGAAGATCAGAAATCATTGGCAGTAGTTGATGGTGTAGGCGGCAATGGCAATAGCAAATCGAATGGTGGTGATTTACCAATGCCACCCACTACCGGCCAGCCAACACCAGATCCTTACTTTACACACTTCGATCCACATTATGAACACCAGAGCTACAAAGTAAGTCAAAAAGTAAGTGTTTTCCCATGCTGAGGCATTATTTTTAATATCAAAAACAAATAAATTCTAAAACAAGGAAGCCCAACAGCGCCTCGAGGAATCGCATCGGGAAAAGGTTACCCGCGTAATGAAGGACTGGTCCGATTTGGAGGAGAAATATCAGGATATGCGTTTGGCTGATCCCAAGGCAGCACAAAGTTTCAAGCAAAGAATGACAGCACGTTTCCAGGTATTTTACTAACTACTACTGCTAGCTAGCATATATGTATGAATTGTTTCCCCCCTTTTTTGTTTTTGTTTTGCTTTTTCTCTCTCTATCTATCTCTCTCTCTCTGTAGCTATATTTAGAGAATGTGTATAAAGATTCCTCTTTCTCTCTCTCTCAATTGCTCTCTATCAAATGCTATTTTATCATATCATTTCCATTAAGTAATTTTGTTTTGCGTTTTAATTACTCTCTTTAACTGTAACTCTCTCTCTCTCTGTTTGTATCAGTTAAGCGGCTATTACAGTAGCGAACATCGCCTGCAAACACTACCTTATGGCAAACTAGTAATACGGCAAACTTCGTGCTTACAAACTTGATCAGATGGGCTGCTTTCCAAAATGTTAGTTGTTTTGTGTTTGAACAAAGTATCGTGTTTTATAATGCCGCTGTACAAAATAAAGGGTGTTTTTTTATAGAGGTATAGAACTTTAAGTTGGCATTACTTTTCAAGATGGCGACCGATTTAACAGCTGTCAAGTGATTTATTCTCAGTTTGGTTTGGCAATTCATCATGAATAGTCTGACGCCTGAACAACGTTTGCAAATTGTGCAATTTTATTTCGAAAATAATGGTTCTGTGCGGAAAACGTATCGCGCACTACGTCCATTTTATCGTCGACAAAATCGTCCATCAGAGCAGTTAATTCGATTAACCATGGAACGTTTTCGCACCACGTTTACTCTTATTGATAACTCGCATCCCCAGAGACGCTGTACGGTGCGTACAGAAGAAGCTATTGCTGCGTAGCATTGAGGAAGACCCGAATGAGTCCATCCGCCATCGAGCACAGGAATTGGATCTGTGTCCATCGACTTTATGGAAGATTTTCCGGAAGGATCTTGGTTTGCGTGCTTACAAAATCCAACTCGTGCAAGATTTGAAGCCAAACGATCATCAAGTAAGGCGTAGATTCGTCGAATGGGCCCAAAACGAGATTAACGTTGTTCCCGATTTTCATAAGCGAATTTTGTTTAGCGATGAAGCGCACTACTGGTTGAATGGCTACGTCAACAAACAAAACTGCCGCATTTGGAGTGAAGGCAATCCTCAAGTGTATGTGGAAACACCGTTACATCCGGAAAAACTGACTGTTTGGTGCGCTTTATGGGCTGGTGGAATCATTGGTCCGTACTTTTTCAAAAACGATGGTGGCCAGAACGTTACAGTCAATGGTGATCGGTATACAGCGATGATTACAAACTTTTTCATTCCTGAATTGAACAACCACGATGTCCAGGAGATGTGGTTTCAACAAGACGGCGCAACATGTCATACAGCTCGTGCCACAATAGATTTATTGAAAGATACGTTTGGTGACCGCCTAATTTCACGTTTTGGACCTGTGAATTGGCCTCCAAGATCTTGTGATTTAACACCGCTAGACTACTTTCTGTGGGGCTATGTAAAGTCATTGGTCTATGCGGTAAAGCCACAAACGCTTGACCATTTGGAAGACAACATTCGCCGTATTATTGCCGATATACGGCCACAAATGTTGGAAAAAGTCATCGAAAATTGGACGTCCAGATTGGACTATATCCGCGCCAGCCGTGGCGGTCATATGCCAGAAATCATATTTAAAATGTAATGCCACAAGATTATCTTTCGGATAAATAAAATTCATGTCAATCGAATAATCCATCGTTGTTTTATTGCAACTTAAAGTTCTATACTTCTATAAAAAACACCCTTTATATACAATGTATTCTGTTTCAAAGCGTCGTCAGTGTGTATTTTTAACGCAGTCAAAAAACAATCAGGCATCGGATTTACAGTTGATGCATTGTTCGGTTACTTTGCATATCTACATAGTTTATATACAGTAGTAGAACTGCATACAAACTCTGTATTGATACATTTTGGAAGGCAGCCATGAATATCAAAAATTTTCTCTCTCTCATTAGGTTGTGCTTGAAAGCAAAGTTCGCTAGTGCAAAAGCCGCTTAACTGTATAACTCTCTCCACTCTCATTTCGTTTTAATTTCTCATTATTTTAATTTTTATTCTCTTTTGTTTTTGTTTCATTTCTTACAATTAGTATGTACGAGTATGTATTTGAATGCCGTATGTGTGTGTGTATATTTAGTTTTTATGTCTCTATGTTACTCTCCCTATACATATATGTATTTGTGTGTGTCTGTCTCTTTCTATTAGATTTTTAGTTGTAGTTGTGCATAATAACGGGAGCGAAAGAATCATCAGATATTGAAGCTTTTTTTAAAAGAAACAAAAAAATACTCTCTTCTGTTCATTCTCATTTTTTTGTTTTGATTTGAATTTATTATGGAGTTTTTAAGTAGTAATATGGTGATAATGATATTAAATATTGATAATAATGATGATGATGATGATAATGATGATTAGCAATTATACTATTTACTCTCTTACTTAGTTAATCAAAATAAGTATTTTAAAATGCAATAATAATGCCCGCCCCCTCCTCTCTTGTTTTGCTGTAATAAATCAGTTTTTTTTTTATTTTTTAAATTAAAAATTTAAAGCTTTTGCTTTTAAAATAACATAAATATGCATTGCAACAACAAAAACAATAACAATAAAAACAAATTATAATAGAAAATATTAAAAAATTATACATTCCAAGCAAATTTACGTCAATTGTATCTTAAGCAACTTCTTAGGTTATGGTTATGCTAAACAATAGAAGGCAATTTGTTTTGTTTATCAACCAAATCGTTTACTGTATGACCCTTTCAGGCATCAAAGCCGCTGTGTTTTAACGGCGTCATCATAATTAGAGTTGTATTTCTCTTTAAAATTATTTATTAAAGCCGAAATGCAACAAGAAGAAAATTATTGGTCGCTACAACTCTTCAGTCTGTATTACGATCTAGCATCTCTCGCACCACCCATGTTGTGTGTGTTAATTTTATCCGTGAGTAGCGCGATCTACAGTTTACAGTCGAATCCGAACGTTAGATTTCTCAGCAAATTTTCACGACAATTTTATATTACTCTCAGCGTAAAGGAAGGCGTAAAAGAAAGGTTAGGTTAGGTTTGAGGACGTGTACTTGTCAATTAAGACAAGTACAATACCCGGAGGTCGAATTGACCCATTGTACAACGTCCTAGTTTCTCACACCACTTATGTTGTGTGTGTTAATTTTATACAAGAGTGGTGGGACCTACAGTTTAACGTCGACTCCGAACGACAGATTTTTGAGGAACTTTTCATAGCAATTTTATTTCACACTCAGAGTTTTTGCCAAAAATCTGCTGAGAGGAAGTCGCCGAAGAAATACGTTTTGTATTTTGTCTTTGATGCCTGGCCTGGGGCTCGAAACCAGGCTTTTGCGTCTAATAAGCCAACACACTACCTACTAGACTACGGCGACTTCAGAAAAAAGAAATCAAAAGAAATCTTCTTTTAAATTTTGTTTTGCTTAAGATGTCTGCGAGGTGGGTTTGAACCACGCTTTTTTCAAAAATTTTTGAAGAACTTTTACCCCGTGATAGTCCTGAATGTAGATATGTTTCCTTACATGGGAAGACTAGCATTTAGAACATACGATCAGGCTAGGCAATCTCATGACTATCGGCATTCACCTAAGCCAGCAAGTTGGCTTAGTAACGCGCTTATCATTACAGGATACGAAGTTAACTTCCTACATAGGAAACTGTATCTTTCAACCCACAATCCTCCAAGACGAGTTACGTCTGGTAGAGTATCTTCCCTAAAATACTTGACAATTTAATTTTAATTATTATCTACCACGTTCAACCGCCTAAAGTGTCAGGCTGAGTGCCTCATAAGGCCACTGATCGGTGCACAGAAATCGCCTTTATTCAGTTTCAATTTAATCGTGGTTTTTCACCTCCCAGAAAACGCTCCAGAGTATCTTCGCAATATTTCCTACTGTGGGTCATTGTCCCACAAGAGTCAACTTCTTTCTCAAGTAGGATTTATCCAGATAATACTGTGGCCCTATTACCTAGAATTTTCGCTTTCTTGGTGACTAGTTATCCATATGCAGTGAGCGCCATAAGTGAGTCAACACTTTTGTTCTCAAGTATAAAACAGTTTTGTTCTTAAGTATAAAAAAAGTTCCTTTATCATGAATTGTTGTTTTTGTTTTAACATTTATAAAATTTATAATAAATAAACGTTTTTATTTTTGAAAATTTATTCGACTATTCTCATTTACTTTTCTCGCTATCCTAAGAAAATGAGTTATTTCAGTGGTGTTTACTCACTTTTGGCGCTCAGTGTATGTATATGTGTAGCACTATTCCATATACCAGGCGTAATCGTTAATCACATTCCATGACGGCCCTGGATTCTGTATACTATCGTTGCCCTAATTGTCATTTGACTATCAGTGAAGATGATAATAAAAATCGACTGCGTTCTGTATGTGAAAATAAGTCCGTGTTAGTTTAATTATCCTTAAGAAATTACAAAAAAAATATCTTGATTTATAGGAAAGTTTGAAGAAAACAGTGTTGAAAGAAAATTTATACCATTTTTTCATTAATTTTCTGTATTCATTTCCATATTTTTCGAATACTTTCAAACATTATTCCTTAAAAGTTTGTTTTTTTCTTCACATTTTCTTCACTTCAATTCTTCTTTTGTTTCACACTTCAATAGTTAACTTTTAAAAATCTTTCAAAGCTTTTCACATTTTCTGTCAAAAAGAATTTGTTTTTTTTTCGCAATCAATTGCACAGTTTTGTTACCCTAAAAATTCTTTTTTTCTCTCAAATTAAATATAAATTTAAAAAAAAAAATATTGTCCCACAAGGTGAATCTCCTGTTTTTGTAAGACGAACGATTTCACACGTTTGTCTATCTTGCATAGCAAGATATTTGGACAGCATGGAGAACTGCTTCTGACTGCACTTAATCCAATGCAATGTGTTGTCCTACACTCCCTCCTCTCTAAGCATAGTAAACTTAATGATTTCTATTAATAAACACATGCTACCTGTTCATACTCACCCCCCATTTCCCTTTTCACTTCTTTGTCAATACCCAAAACACTTTGACTCTCACTTCACTTATCACTTTTCCAATGTCTTTGCCAATGTGTATGCGCCCATTAAACGCTATTGAAACACCTCAAAGCATGTTAATTCCCGTTAGCCGTTGCAATATTCCTCAGTGAGGGGCATATCATGTGTTAAGTAGAGTGTATGTTTACCACCAACACCGCCACAGTAGTAGTTCCTCCTTTATTTCCCGCTTACTAACCATAATTTTGTGAGTGTAACAAACCATCATCATTTAAAATCAATTCATACGACAAAAACAAAAACAACAACAAAGAAATCATCATGACACCATAATTTTAAAGTCACACTTTCAATTTCACAACTCGAAATGAAATGTAACGTAACGAAACGCAATAGAACGTAACCAACCACCAACCCCCAAACACCAGGCAAATGTCACATAGAAAAAGAGGCACCAGCTGGCCGGCCCTAGTAATGGCTGGGTGGCTGGGTGGCTGGCTGACTGGATGACTGACTGACTGGGTAGCCGTGTGGCTGGTTGGCTGGCTTCTTCTTTCTGATAATCTTTCTCTCTCTTAAATGTACAATATACGTCTTTATATGGGAATATAATTTTAGACTTCTGTTCAGGCACTCGAAGAGGAAGGCAATGCGGAAAAGCATCAATTGGCAGCCATGCATCAGCAACGTGTCTTGGCGCACATCAATCAACGTAAACGTGAGGCGATGACTTGCTATACACAGGCCCTTACCGAGCAACCACCAAATGTAAGTGCACACACACACACATAGCCAATCACCTTTCAATACACTCACCTTACTACACTCACTTGCTTTCACTTACACTTCCTTTGTTTAAAGGCTCATCACGTAGAGAAGTGTTTGCAGAAACTGTTACGTGCTCTGCATAAAGATCGTGCCCATGCTTTGGCCCATTATCGACATCTTTTGAATTCGGGTGGTGCTGGTGGCTTGGAGGCCGCAGCTTCGGAACGTCCACGTACCCTAGAGCGTTTGATTGATATCGATCGTGCTGTCAATCAGTCCATGACCATGTTGAAACGTTATCCCGAGTTGTCCAATAAGATCTCGCAGCTCATGAACGACTACATCTTGGCATTGCGCAGTAAAGACGATATACCCGGCTCCTCTTTGGGTATGAGTGAGGAGGCTGAAGCTGCCATATTAGACAAATATCGTGTGGAAATTGAACGTAAAGTAGCCGAGAAAGAGCGTTTGCGTTTGGCTGAAAAACAACGTAAAGAACAGAGGGCCGCCGAACGTGAGAAATTGCGTGAAGAAAAATTACGTTTGGAGGCCAAGAAGGTGGATGACATGGTCAAGGCCGAACAACAGGATTCGGGATCAGCCTTTACCAGTGAGGAATCGAAAACCAGCAAAAATGATGATGTTCTAGTAGATCCCACAAAAATTGCTCACAGTGACAAGGAACTCAATGCAGAAGAGTATCTGGAAGCTACACTCAGGTAAAATGCACACTTCCACGTTCTCTCTCTCTTTCTACCAGTCACACTCACTATTTTTTGTTTTTTTTTTTTTGTTTGTAGCACTAAAACTCAAACCATCCTACCCACCGTGGATGATGAGGCTGTCCAACGTGCTGTTGAAGATGTTGCTGCCGCTGTGGCCCATCAAGAAGCCGAACCCGCTGTTCAACATTTCATGTCACATGATTTGGGTCATCGTGAATCGGTATTTTAGTTGACTTTAACCCTCATCATATGCATCATCAATTTATGTGTCTCTTTCTCTCTTTCTTTTTTGCAGAGCTTCTCACTACGCCGTGAATTCTCTCATTCATCGGCGCATGCGAATAACAAGGAGGGCCGCAATGTCTATTTCACTTTATCGTTTGCCGGCGTTGCCTTAGTGGCCGCCATATTTGTAGGCATTGCTGTCGCCAAGTGGAGAACAGCTCGTTCACCACATGCGCAAGGTTTTATTGAAGTTGATCAGGTGAGTATCAGAAATGCTAGGCGCTCTTACGAATTCCAATCACAATGTATATTCAAAAACGGTTAACCTTTTTGAAAAGCAAAGTTTGCTGGAAGCTCCATACATACATAACATAATTGGTCATTACAACCCTTCAGTCAGGATTACGACCTAGTTTCTCACACCACTCATGTTGTGTGTGTGTTAATTTTATACTTGAGTGGTGGGACCTACAGTTTAAAGTCGACTCCGAACGACAGATTTTTGAGAAACTTTTCATGGCAGTTTTTATTTCACGCTCAGAGTTTTTGCCAGAAATTTGCTGAGAGGAAGTCGCCGAAGAAATACTTTTTGTATTTTGTTTTGATGTCTGGCCTGGGGCTCGAACCCTGGCTTTTCGTCTAATAAGCCAACACTCTACCCCTACCAGACTACGGCAAATTTAAAAACTTCAGTAAATTTAAATCAAATTCAGGCCTTAACAAAAGTCCTACTAAATAAGAGAAATTATCTCAGCCTGTAAACAATACAACAATAATCTGGTAGAGCAAGGAACGATCTAATAATCAGTTATTCTGAAATGATTCCACATCCGACATTGTTGCGTGATCTGGTTCCATCAGTGAAAACTTAAATCCCGTTTTCTGAGAGGTGTAAACCATATTCATAAAAGGATTTATGCGGCATCTACGTTGTAGAATCAGGATCGTGCTTTCGATTTAGGTTTAGATAACGTGTAGTCGATAGGTACAGTTGTGTTCAAAATAATAGGAGCGCACTTCATTTAAAAATAAAGTTTTTCTAATTTTTTAACACTTAATTATTTAATTAAAACTACGAAAACAAAAAATATTTCATGTAAGTAAAGCCTACTCTCAAATATTAATTGTTCAAAATAATAGGAGTGTTAGCACACAACATAATAATTTTTAAACAAACGGCACAAAAGTTTGATAATATCTTAAAATAGTAAAGTTATTATAGTATTTGGTTGAATAACCTTTGTTTTTAATAAATTCAGCACATCTACGAGACATTGAGTCAATAAGATCTTGGCATCTCTTTAAAGGAATCTGATGCAACGCATCGAGCACTGTGAGCCATAGTTCTTCTGCATTTGAAGGTTTTTTTTTCTCTGCAACATACATTTTAACATCTCCCCATAGATGTTCTATGGGATTAAGGTCAGGAGACTGAACAGGCCACGCCATAACCACTCATTTGCCAATTTACTGGTGTGTTTCGGGTCATTATCTTGTTGGAATATCCATTTTAGAGGCGTGGAATATGGTAACATCACTTATCTCAAAATGCCAACACAGACGTTCCTATCCATTGGATGTATTGGGGGCCTATACCATTATATGAAAACCTTCCCCCCCATATCATTAGTTTTGCACCACCATGTTTAACTGTCTTTTATGTATACTGAGCTTTATATTTGGTGTTGGGCGGACATCTAACATACTGTCTAGACCCAATGCTACCAAATAAAACAATTTTGCCTTCGTCGGTCCACTGTATGTTTCTCCATTTTTCTTTCGGCCAATTGATATGTTCCTGGGCGAACTTTAAGCGTGCTGCTGCCTGTTTTGTATGTCAACAATGGCACCTTTTGTGAACTTCTTGCGAATAAATTGTTGTCCATCAGACGCCTCCGAATAGTAGGGCCACTTACGGCAAGATTCAGATCCTTTTTAATTTTTTTTTTGCATACGCCGAAGGATTCATTTTTCTGTATCGCACAATTCTGTAGTCATGGACAGTTGATGTTTTGCCCTTGCGCCCACGCGTTTTGAGTTTTTTTTATATTTTAATGCATTTGCAATCATTTGATTGGAGTAACTTAAGATTTCCTCAATTTCTTTAGAAGTTTTTTGCCTTTTTTTCGAAGATTTTTAATTAGTTTCCACTTTTCTTCAGTACAGTGCTTTCCTCGTCCCACTATTACAAAAATTTATGTAAATCACTGTAGAAAAAGTTTTAACTACATTGTTCCATACTTACTGTTCACTTTTTTCTTTAAATTATGTGCTGTTATATTTTTATTTTTAAAAGAACACTCGTACTCCTATTTTTTTTTCATCAACTGAATTCATGGGCAAACACAGAAATGAATCAATTTCATTGTACATATTAAAGTTATTACGAGATTCTTTCTTTTTTGTATTTTATTCCATACATATCGTTGTAACTACCATTAAAATATATCATGTTTTGCATATGTTTTGGTAGAATAAAAAATTTTAACTTTGAAAATATTACATGGTAGCACTGCTATTATTTTGAACACAGCTGTACATTCAGACCAACCATACCCAAGTTTTTAGACCATAGGCTCCGCGCTTCAATGCTTTTATAGCGCTTAGCGTCACTACCCGGGATCGCAGACATTTGTTTTGCCAACATGTCCCATTTGGGGATAGTAAACAATGCCTTGGATGATGTAGTCTCATAGGCCTGTGTTATCAAGAGCCATAATTGGCTTAAATCGGGTTTCTAAAGCCAATTTCCAGTAAATAAAGATTGAAATAAATTTGTTTGCTTGCAATCCTTACCAATTTTTTTTTTATAATTTCTGGTTTTGTTTGTTTTATGTTTTCCAGAATGCCACCGCTCATCATCCCGTTGTACCCGAAGAGAAAATTGTGCCGAGCATGCAAATCAATGGTTATGAAAATCCCACTTACAAATATTTTGAGGTTAAGGAGTAAATATTACTACAACAACAACAACAACAACATTGAAGATAAAACAAAACACACACACAAACAAAAATAAACAAAAATTTCAAAAAATCATTTGAAAATAATAAAAAAGAAAAAATCATGGAAAAAAATGATGTTTTTGAAAGCCAAGAAATTTATAGAAAAACAAAAACAGAGAATTTCAAAGAAAAAAAATTAATTAATAAAAAAATCATTTCTTTTATTAACATTTAAACGTTGTTCTTGTTTAGCAGAGAAAAAAAAATAAATAAGAGAAAATCAGAAGAAAAACACTGAAAGAAATTAAATGATAAAAACCAAAAAATTAAATTTAAAATTGATGGTGTGTAATGAAATGAAAAAATAAAAAATAAGAAAATAAATTAAAATTAAGTAATAAATAAATGTAAAACAAACAAAACAACACAAAGGAAAATTATTAATTAAATTTAAAAAAAAAATCTAAAAAAAAGTAAGAAAAATAAATAAAAAAATAATAAGAAACAAGCAAAGAAATATTATTTCCTACAAAAGCAAAACTCATAAACTAAGAAAATAAAAAAAAACGTGTAATAAAACTTGAAATTTAATTTAAAAAACAAAAAACCATGGAGAGATTAGTAAAGGTAAAATAATACGAAAAAAAATATAGAGAACTACATTTACGACAAAAAAATTAAATTTAAAAGCAAGTTTATAGCAAGAAAAGGAGCCTTATTATATGGTGGGGGCTCCTTTCAATTTCTAGGCATTTTTTGAGCTGCTTTCTCAACGCTTTTAAGCATGTTTAAACCAAAAACATAAGTAACAAGAAAAATAAAGAAGATTAAAAAACTTTTTTCTAAAAAATTAAAGAAAAGATTTAAAAATAAAGAAAAGGAAATTAATTGCAAAACAAGGAAAAGAGAAAGAAATAGGAAAAGTGAAAGGCAAAGGAAAAGTTATTGTTAAATACTAAAATGAAATGGAAAAAAACTCTCACTCACACATTTAAACTCAAATACACTCTTAAAATAAATAATAATAATAATAAAAAATTAATAATAATACTAAAAAAAATTAATAAATTTTAATTAATAACTAAAATCAAAAAGGAAAAAAATTTCTCTATATATACATACATATATATATATAAAACAAGAACAAAAATTAAGAAACACAAACACTATGAAAACATATTTGTAACTACAGCTTGTTTAAAAGAATTTTTTTTTATTATTATTATAATTTAAAAAAAAATAAATAAAAAAAAATAAAACAAAATAGATAAATTAATTAATTTTCTTTAAGTAAGCAAAAAATGTTAGAAAAAACAAACTATAAATGTACACTTTATTTATTTATTTATTTTTTGTAATAAATTTTAAAAAATAGTCCTCAATTTTATACTCAAACGCATGCCTTAGTTCGTTCATAATAATCTTTTTCGATAAAAAAAAAAGAAAAACAAAAAACTAATCAAGTTAAAAAGAAATCTTTACGATTTCTATTTAAAAATTGTGAAATTTCCTGTCGTCACATTTAATTTCTTTTAAAAGTAAATAAAAACACATACTCTCCCCCAATACATTTGCAATTGTCGCCGTCTAACCGACGATTAAGCTCAAGAGCTTTACAACACCTTGTTATTAAGAAAACACGTATGAGTTCGCTCTGGACAACTGTACTACGGCATAGTCAGTGCTAGTTTGGTAGCAAAAATTCTGGAATTAAAGACAGCAACAACAGCATGATTTCCCGTTCGATAACGAACGAACGAACCACTTAATGCAAAACTGATGAATATAAACACATTGAGGCGATGCATGCTTAGAAAAATTTAATTTTTTGCATGTGGTGCCTAAATCTTTAGGTCTTCAGAAAAAAAACATAAAATAGCTTAGTATTTGCGCTCAAGAGCGTTTAATAAATCGAATTTTAAAATTAAAAAAAAACCTTCAAGAAAAATCGAATATGAACGAATCTAAGGACGGGTTGAAATCAATTTTATTAAATTATTTCTTGGAAATTAAATTATTTTGTAATGAAAAGCTTAAAACTTGTATCATGCCTTGTTTCATTAATTTTCCCCTTATGAAATAAATTTTTTTAATATTTTTTTCTATATTTTCTGTTTAAAATAGTTATTTAAAAAATTATTTAAATTTTTTTTTAAATATATTTCTATTAAAATTTCTAAAACATAATCCTTAATACTTTTATTTTTTTTAATTCCTTCATTTTATAATTTTTTTAAAAGCCTCTAAACAATTACAAAAAAAAACTTTGCTGTGACAGTCATCTTAATAACTACATATTATTTCTTAAAATGTTTATTAACAAAGCAACTGCTTTTTTATTTTTATATTTTTCTCCTCTTTTTTTTAATTATTATTTTTAATAATGAATACAATACCTAACTTAACTAAAAAAATGAAATCTTTATATATAAAAAAACGCAAAAATAAAACAATATTTATATATTTATTATGATATAAGAAATTATTATAAATTAAAATTATTTATGCTAAAATCCGAAAACAACAACAAGAACAACAACAAAATAAGAAAAAAAAATGTTATAATAACAATTTATATATACATTTATAAAATATTATATACAATTCAACTGAAACCAACTATTGTACACTCTGAAAAAAAAAGAAACAAGCAAAAACAGAAAAACAAACAAAAATTTTCAAATTTTTTCATTTCAATTGCTAAAGAGAAGGAAAGAAATATTTACACAGAACAAAAATAAAAAATACAAAACTATAAAATTCTAATTCTTATTATTATGACATATTAAATAAATTTTCAGAAAAAAATACATTATAAATTTTACAAAATTTTAGCAATTTAAAGTTTGAAAAAGATGGTAAAACAAGGTAAAAAAAACAATCAACATTGAGAAAAATTAAAAACACGAGAAAGAATACGTAAAAGATGATGATTTTATCTTAAGATTATGCCATTCACATGATTTCCCCATTAGACAATGTAGTTTTTCCACTTTTTGTATGAAAAAAAGCCTCAATAACACGAAAATTTTTATTTTATTTTCATAAAAATTAACGTTTGTTTTAAGCCCCGGTAAGCCAAGCATGCAAGGAATATAACTTAATGTATGTTCGTTTTTAGAATAGAAAAAGAAATGAGCAATATAATTTCAGTAAACATTTTTATTGCTCTTTATATGCTAAAAACTAACGTACGTTTCGTGGACGTTTGCCTAATCGGAGCTTTACACAAACAGAAGAGGAGAAACTACTTCATCTACGCATTGACACGACTTCATTTCGAACATAAGCATACGCAGCAAATGTAAATTGTCTACACAATGTCGTAGTCTTTAGTTCTATCTATCTTGGTGGTATATAAATTCAAACAAAACCTAAAAGCAACCTTCGCTTTAAACGTTTACAATACATGAAACACACACAAAATTATACTCCATTGACGTACCTACTCATATTATTTCGTTTCAAACACAATGTGATTAAAACAGTTGAGCATGCAGTATATTTGCATTGGTTTTGTCGTTTCTGCTTGTCGTTTCTTCGGCAACCATCCATAAATTAAATAAAATAATGTGACAGACATATACACCTAATTCTGTTTTTACACGGTAGATTGGTTCCAGAAAAAACCGTGTAAAAAAAAACCGTGTAAAAAAAGACACTGATCGTATGCAAAAATAGGTGATTGGTTCCTAATCTCTAAAACCTATTAAAATTAGTGAAAAACAAGGATTTTTTAAGAAGAAGTTTTGTATTTGACATTTTCTTTTAGGGATTCATAAAATATTTAACAAAATTAAGAATATAAATAACTAAATAAATATAAAATATTTTTGGCTTGCCTTCTATCTTAATGCGCTAAATTTAATGTAACGATAGAAAAACAAATTTGCCAATAAGAAATTTCTTTACCAAACACAAAATATTAACACATTTCAATTGCTCTGACTTTTGTGCTTGTATGCACAAAAAGGGAATTCCCCTAAATTTGTGCCATTTACATTTGCTTTGACCAATAAATTTGCTTGTACGCGCAAAAAGGGATTTCCCTTAAATTTTTGATATGAACATACTTTGCAAAAATTAAATTTGACAAAAAAATTTAAGCACAAAAAATTTTAAATCGTGCTAAATGGAATAAAATCGTATAAAAAAAATTAAAAATATTTTATTTTCAAACCGTGTTATATCAAAACCGTGTAAAAAAAGACCGTGTAAAAACAGAATTAGGTGTACATACATACATACTTGTAACTTGTGTGCAACTCAAACGAGACTTTAATCAAAGGTTTAACTAGGATTCTATTGAATTGTTGCAAGTGCTCGTTTATCTAGCATAGTACACGAGTATTTTTCGTTTCAAACACACAATAAACAATGTAAGCACAAAATAATGCAAATTTTTATTATGTGCTAGTATTTGTTCACAAAAACCAATTTGAATGAAATACATTCTCACACAAGCTTATACTTGCTACTACTGCATGCAACTCGTGAAAGATAGAAGAGCCAGAGGTTTAATAGCATTGTTTTTAAAGTGTTAGTGTTAGCCCTCTTACACATACACTCGCAATTGTACTCTTTGATCGACAACAACTCGGGTAATTTTAGTTTCGAACACAACCAAAAGCAATACTGTACCGTAACTGATACCCATTACTTGCATGCAGCTTGTACAAGAGCCAAACGAATGAAGTTATGTAATGCAACTAGTTTAATCAGTTTACATACACATTCGTTTCGAACATAATTGTCAATATAATTCCAGCTCTTAGTGTGTTGCTGTACAATCAATATATTTTTGTTACCGAATGTTTTTCGGCCTAAGGATTAAACAGTTGGCATGCTTGATGGAAGAATGGTATTGAGTTTTTAACGTATTAGTATGAAGATCCTCCTTCCAACTTGTTTGATACTGTAAAGCACACCAAGTTTTTCTTTTTCAAACTCTTTCTTGCTAGAAAAGCTTCTTTAAATTCTTTATTTAATATTTAAAAATTTAAAATTTATTATTTAACGTATTAAACGAGAAATTATTGACAACATTACTACACTAATAATTAATAAAAGCAGCCACAAGAAAATTTTATAAAAAATAAAAGAGAAATCTTCTTTAAGATTATAACTTAAATACCAAAGCATTATTATAACAAAACAATTAAAAACAAAAGTATATTAATTTTAAAGAAAATCTAGTCAGAAACTGCATAAGAAAAAAAATCAATAAGAAAACAATGCTTAAAACAAAACTCATCTAATCATTTAATTAATAATTAATTGAAAAAACAAAAAACTTTATTATATATTTAATAAAAAAAAAAACAAGAACAAAAATATATATGAAACAACAACAACAACAACATATTTATGTAAAACTTAGCATGAATGTAAGAGAAAAAAAAAATAAGAAATAAAATATAAAAAACAAGATAAAAAACCCCGTCCTGCGTAAAACAAAAAAGAAAAATAATTAAAATAAAATAAAAAATTATAATAATAATATGTAATGATAACAAAGAAAAAAATTAACAAACTTTACACAAATGAAGAAAAAACAAAACAATTCTTATCATTTCAATTAATTTCGATTTTCGATTACTTTTACAATATAAGTAAAATATATATAAAAACAAACAAACAAAACAAAAAAACCAAAAAAAAACAGAATCTTTAATTTATAAATGTACTCAAGACAATTGTAATTGCAACAATAATTGTACGCTAAACAAATAAAAATAAAAACAAATAAAATAAAGAACAAAAAACCCAAAACAAAAAGAATTATGTTTAATGAACAACAACAAAACCATGTAAAATGTTTCAAAAAACCAAAACAGAGACAAAACCTTTACGACCCAACCAAACCAACAAACACATGATCGATCAAACTCCAGACAACCGTTTCTTTTCAATAAACAACCTTAACCAGCCCCCTCCACTTCCTCCCCCTCCAAAACAAAAGAAAAACAAATTATAACGTCCCAATAATTAAGCCAGACAAAGGAAAGAGAAACAAAAACCAACAACAACAACAAGTATTTGTGTTAAAAATCTTTTGAAATATTTTGCATAAAATATATTAAAATAACAACAAAAACTAAAAAAAGAAACTAAAATTGTGTTTTTTTATTTTTGCTTCAGTTCGAATTGGTTTGTAAACAACAGCGACATCCAACAACAACAAGAACAAGAAAAAAATGTCTTAATGGACCCACAACACACACTTATTAGGGCCTGTTTACTGTAAGACAAATGATTTCATGAGGACATCTGTGTCCCTGCCATACATATGTATGTATGCACTCAATCGACCGACACAGACACACAAAGTTATACGCCACTGACGTGCTCGTGTATTTTCGTTTCGAACACAATGTGATCAAAACAGTTGAGTTTATCTGCTTGTGTGAAAACACTCCATTTTGTTTGTGTTTTCTATTCAAAAAAGAAAGGCGTTCGTCTGTAATCGTTTGTCTTACAAAAACAGAGTATGAAAGAAGAAAGAATTATTCTTTGTTTTATTTTGATTTGATTGGCCTTGAGAAGAAACATAAACTTTTACACACCTCGTGACAAATAAACTGTTCTCCCATAGGAATTTTTACGGTTTGTAAAAGAGAAATCTTGTTAAAAAACAAGCGATTTTGCTTTGGTACTTTTTTAAAAATTGAATTACCATTACAGTTCTTTAGATTACTTTATGGTACTTTAATAGAAATTAACATTAAAAAATAAGATTTTTTTTTAATAATAAGATACATATTATTGGCAGCAGTTTTAATATGTACATTAGCACCAAATAGAGAGTGCTTTTAGAGATAATTTTGTTACTTTTCTGAGAATTAGGGATAAAAATCGATTTGTTTTAGTATCTACTTCAAAAGTTTTCGGTACCTTTATGCCATTTTGCTACAGTTCTTTAAGAATTTTTGTTAGTTTCTTCAAAAATTTAATTAAAAATGTGTAATATTATTTAAAAATAACAATTGTGGCCTAAACTACTTAACTTGGTACTTATTTAAGCGTTTCGGTACTATTTGATTATGGACTCCTGTAGGAATTTAAGAAAAAAAGTAGTTTTCAAACTATAATATCGACTTGTATTGATACTAAGTAGGAGCACTTTAGGGACATTTTTGATACTTATTTATTATTTAAAAAATTTAAAGAAAAAAATTGATTTTCTTTTAATAACAGCAATTTTAAAAAGTTGTGTAGCTTTTCTTTAAAGTACTTCTTAAAAGTTTTAAATTTTTAAAAATGAAAATTTTTAAAATAATAGAAACTAGACAGCTGATTGATTAATTTAGGGGACTTGAAATACCATTTTTTAAAAATTCATTTTTTTTTTAATGTTTATCAAAAATTTCTTCTATAATCCCTTAAAGTATGCTTTGGTTTTAGTCGAATTGTTTTTAAAATATTCAAATAAAATGTGGCACCCTGTTACTTGAACTTGTAAACATTAATAATTAGTAGATTTTGTAAACATTTATTTTGAATCACCCTGTTTCACAACAAGATCAGCTATATTTTAAAACGAAAGTGTAGAAAGGGTGGGAAAAAGCCAATAAAACATTTTTAAAGAGTTTTTTTATTTAAGCAGGACCAAAAATCAATAGATTTTAATAGAGTAAAGTATTGACTTACCTTTGCTTGCTTTAGAAGGACCTTTAAAGGATGGTGTGTTGTGGTGTCAAGTTTTTAAAAAAGCCCTTTAAAGAAACAAAATAAAATACAAGGTAATTATTACAATTTTATTATTACTTAATTTTTTTTATTGATATTGGTAATGATAAATAAAGATTTTAATAAAATATTAAAAAAAATATTTAAAAAAAAAGAAAATATAATTATTAAATATAAAAAAAAACCAAAGCCACCGCACCTGCTTCATATTTACTCTTTACAAAAATAAAAAAAAATTATAAGAAAAGCAAGAAAGAATAAAAATTAAACCTATATACACTTGTTCTCCCTATAAACACTTTTTAGCTTTAAGCCCTCTTAAAACAAATTTTAAAACTATTTAAAAAACAGAATGCTTATTAGTATAAAAAATTATAAAAATAAAATAAAATAAAAACTTGAATATAATAAATGTTTCAGGGTGTTTGTATGATTTTTTATTGAATATAATTTTTATTTACTTTTCAATTTATAAATAAAAATTATTTCATTGCATTATTAAAACAGAAAAAAAATTTTAAGAAAATTAAAAAAGGAATACAATTTTACAACCATCCACATGCAATGGTTTTGTATATACAAATTTTACACTGTAAAAAAAGCGAAATAAATAAAAAAAAATCAGTAAAAAAATAATAAAATTTCCTAACATACATACACACAAACACCTACATACAGTAAATAAATATAAATATATACAACTTTATTAAACAATAAATAGTAATAAATAATAATTTCTTATAAAAGCTTTTTTGGTATTTCAAAATATATATAAAAAAATAATTTCTTTTTTTATAATATTTAAAGAAAATTCTTGTATTCTTTTTTCTCCTTTATTAATATTCATTTTATATACGTGCGCACAATAATTATTTTTCATATAAAAAAAGAAAAGAAAGAAATTAAAAATAATAATAATAAAAATTATATAAAATTATTATGTATAATAAAAAGAATTCATTTAATCGTCATATATATACTTTTATATTTAAAAAAATAAAAAATAAAAAACAAGAAAAAATTCAATAAAAAACAAACAAAATAAATTAATGAATAAGAAAATAATGAAAATGATCAATAAAATATGAAAAATGAAATTAAATGTAACAGCTTGCATTAAACAGAAAAAGAAACTCAATAAAAAAACAACAACAAAAAACCAAAAAAATCAAGAGGAGTTTTATTTAAAAAAGAAATGTACTCTTGCACTGCACAAATACCAGCGAATTTATTAAATTTATATCGTTGTCTTGGGTTAACAACACTGCAACAGGGTGTCATATTTAGCAAAGACAAATACCTGAAAAAGTTTAGGCACACAACATCATATTCCTTCCATATGTCGTATATTGTACCGCTTAACAAGCAATCCAACATAAAATTCCATAAAAACAACAAATATTAGAGAATAGAGCGAATTGAGTTGTAATAACAATAACGCACACACACACATTGTTTTAATACTTCTTCCGTCACAATTTTCACACAATGAAAAAAATCAATCCGTTTTAGAGGCAACGAACCTACCTATCTGCACAGAAACAAAAAAAAATCCGCATAGTTTTTCCATTTGTAGTTTTTTTTTTAACAAAATTGAACGCCGCTGCAGATATGAGACGACAGAAATAGAATTCACTGACACAATAGCAAAACCTACATTCGTTAAGTGTAGTCCTTCTATTCAGTGTTTCACTAACCGAGATTAAATACATCCTTAATGCAAAAACAAACCAGTAATAATGGTATGTAAAATGGTAAGTAACCCAATGGCTTCGCTAATGGAGGTGAAAATTACTTATTCTTGGCACACATCGGTTAATTCACCACTGATAGTACAGTGATATCTGGTAATGTAGTACTTAGTTCGAATAACGACACTTTGGTGAATTTCAATTTTATTTTTCACATCAGACAAATTTACCACGCTTTGCAGAAACTCACCACCCTGAAAATTCAACACGCCAAATAAATTCATAACACTTACAAAAAAATTCACCAAGTTAGAAACACAAAACACTTAAATTGGGGTCCCCCCGTGCGTCCGTCCATCAAATCTGCCCAAATTCCAACAAAAAACACACACAACGACCACACCACCCACCCCACCCCGTCATTACCAGACGACGCACTCCACCACAGACGACACTCAGACATTCATCAGATTCAACCATCACCTTTGGTTGGCAAATTCTATACGCTTCTTAAACTACATCGGCCTTACTTTCATTTATACAAATCGGACACGAAAAAGAATGTGCGAATTTCAAACGATGTTTTCTTCCACCAGTATTGCCGCAAAGAAAAAAAATTTTTTTTACCAAAAAAAACGAAAAACGGCAGCACCCACAAACAAACACAGAAACATTCCACCCAAGTTAATATTCCATCCACATTACTTTTCAATTCGCCTTACACATACCACCACATACACAGAGAAAGAGAATCCACTTGTGCCTACAAACACATTGTTCTACCAGTGCGTATGCCCATATTCTATGAATAACAATAACTACAGACAAAACACACATTTATCATCACACAGGTATAAGACTCCGTGGCGCAACGGTAGCGCGTCTGACTCCAGATCAGAAGGTTGCGTGTTCAAATCACGTCGGGGTCAATTGTTCAGGATTTCTTTTTTTTATATTTAATTTTATAATTCACTTCCAAAGGGCAAAATCCCCGTGTGACTGTGTATACACGTCCTTAAAGGAAATGAACGAAAATAAGCATGTATTTTTTTATTATAGATTTAATCCGGTTAGACCAACCTAACTTCAGACAATCCCGTAGGCAAGGCAACGATTCTCAGTTTTTCCTAAAGACAGTCTATTTCTCCTTCTCAGACCCCCACGACTCATTTACCGGAATGCCAAGTCTTTCGGTATGTCTACAAAAGGACATTGGCCCGTAAGATTCGCTATCGTGTGATGGATGGCCAATGTATCATCTTCTTATCAGATAAGTATTCATCAGAATCTGGCATTATTGCACGAAATTGCTGACAACAAGATTGATGTCTCATTGCCGTGTATGCAACAAATTGTTTCGCCAATATGTCTGTCTGGTAACAGCCAGTTAAGTAAGGATAGTAAACAATTCCTTTTCTGTAAGGCCAACCAAACACCCAACCGCGACCCTCCGTAGACTAGAATTGGATTGATTACAGAGTTGTATTACATACATACATAATTGGTCATTACAACCCTTCAGTCAGGATTACGACCTAGTTTCTCACACCACTTATGTTGTGTGTGTTAATTTTTTATACATGAGTGGCGGGACCTACAGTTTAAAGTCGACTCCGAACAACAGATTTTTGAGAAACTTTTTCATGGCAATTTTATTTCACGCTCAGAGTTTTTGCCAGAAATCTGCTGAGAGGAAGTCGCCGAAGAATACTTTTTGTATTTTGTCTTGATGTCTGGGCCTGGGGCTCGAACCCTGGCTTTACGTCTAATAAGCCAACACACTACCTACTAGACTACGGCGACTTCAAAACCTTCCTTTTCTGTAAAGCCAAGCAACCACCCAACCGCGGCCCTCCGTAGACTACAGTTGGATTGATTATAGAGTTGTATTATAGTCCGCATTTATTTTTAGGGTTAACGAATAGAGGAAGTTTCCCTAGGATTCTGAGGTTTATAGCGTTGTTAAGAAGATAAGGCCACTTCACATAAAAATATGAATCGAATTATGGGCCCAAAGGAGAGAATATTTTATTTCTTTTTAACCCTTTCGCGACACTTTGCAACAAAACAATTCTTTGTTGCCTTTTTTCGGACTGACAAATCTTAATTTCTCTAACAACAATACAGGGTGGCTGATATGTATTGCAACCAACTTCAGGTTGTTATCATTTGAAAACCGCTCGTCTGACAGCTGACAGATTTATTCCAGTGACAGTTCATTTTATTATTTACAAGCTTACAAAAGCATTTTGATCTATTGCGTTCAGAAAAAAAAGTTATTCGTGATGGAATTCAAGCGTGATAGGGTGATTGCTTTATATTTGGCTGGAAAACCACAGGTGGCTATCGTTAGAAACCTCCAGCATTTAAATGTGAATAAATCTTTTGTTTCTCGTACCATTACTTGTTACCGTGATACTGGCAGTGTTGCATCGCGTCCAAAGAGGGGACGAAAAAAACGGTAACAACACCAGAAATGATCCGAAAAGTGAAGGCCAGATTTGATCGAAATCCACGCCGTAGTGGTAGAAAAATTGCTCGTGAGCTGACCATATCGCGAGAACGGATGCAACACATATTGAAAAATGAGCTTGGACTAAAGCCTTTGAAGTTCCAAAAAGTACAAGAGCTCACCGATGGACAAAAAAAAGTTAGACTGCAAAGAGCCAAGGAGTTAATTCGCTTGCACGAAAGTGGCCAGTTACCGAATTTGGTTTTCTCCGATGAGAAGCCATTCCAAATTGAGCAGTTTGTGAACAAACAAAATGATCGGGTTTACTTGCCAAAGAGGTCAGCTGAAAATTTACACCTGCGATTGGCCACCAGAACTCAAGCACCGCCGATGGTAATGGTGTGGGCCGCCGTAACGGCCGATGGTCGCTCCCCGCTCGTATTCATCGACCATGGGGTCAAAATAAATGCCAAATATTATCGGAAAAAGGTCTAAAAGACAGTATTGAAGCCCTGGGCAGACAAACATTTCGGCCGCAGACCATAGACATTCTAACAGGACACAGCACCACCGCACTCAGCACGCGTCAACCAAGAATGTCTTAAAAAGGAGGTTCCTCGCTTCATTTCTACCTCGCATCATTTCATGGCCACCAAAATCTCCGGATCTCAATCCGCCTGGGGCATTTTGGAGAGTAAGGTTCTCACTAAAAAAATACCAAAGTGTCGATCATCTCAAGGCGGCGTTTCGCCGGGAATGGGCCAAAATACTGCAGAGCCACTTACGTGCAGCCTGTGATGGCTTTGTCGGCCGTTTGAAGGCCATAATTCGTACCAAAGGTGGCCAATTCGAACAAATCTAAGCTGATCCTAAAATTTAATGTTATTTCCAACATTTTTTGCTTTTGAACAATAAAATTAAAAAAAAAATTAAAAAAATATAGCGCTTTACTTTGTTGCATTATATATCAGCCACCCTGTAAACCTTTATGTGATTGATTGATTGCCGCACATAGACGGCATCAGTTGCTCTAAACAAATCTATGAGTGCCCTGTATATACGGCATCTACCTCTGTCAACAAATAAGGCGTAATAACTGCCTTATTAATGTGTGTACATAATGTTAGCCACTGTGATACACCATGTGACGGCGCAAATGGGTTAAAAAACTTGGATGCAAAACCTTTAAGTAGGAAGTGGGGACCCAAGATTTGTCTTCAAAAAAAAAAAAAAGAATATAAATATGACGTGTGTATTGATTTTATAAATTAATTAAAAACCCCAGTCATTGTTTTATGTAAGAATTTTATAATTTTTTTTAATCAAATTTTTTTTTAATTTAATTATTGATTGTTTCATTTATTAATTTTACATTATCTTTAATAACACACTATTTCCAAGTATTTTTTAATATAAATAATTATCTCTGTAGATAGTTTTCTAAATTTTATTTATTTTTTTATTTATTTTTTATTTTTTGTACAATTTCTTCGATTGTATAATAAAATAAAAACTTTTTAAGTGTTTTTTAAACAATAAATCACTTGAAATGTTACAAAATAATCGAAAAAATCTGTGTAAAGCACTTGTATTAAATGAAAATTGAAAAAAATCTACAAAAAAAAAACTAAATAACAAGTGCTATTTCAATAAATAATAATAAAATATTTAATAAAAAAATTAACACAAAAAAAATTAAAAATTGACGCAAAAAAGTGTTTTTTTTTTTCATTTTTGTTAGACACAGAACTACCACGATCTATCACTAGCAGCAGGTAAAACAAAAAAATATGAAAACAATAGAAAAACCATAGAAAAAAATGATCTATTTAAACCATGTTAGTAGGGGAAAAAGAGACATGATCGATGGCCCATAAAATAAATGGGCTTTCAAAGCCTTAAAGAATTTCTTGATAAAGATGGATCGTTCAAAATGACCACAAAATGTTTAAAGAAATGCAAGAAAATGAAAAAGAATTACAAACTAAAAGAAATGAAACATAAAAATAAACAATTCATGAATAAAACAAATCCTGACTAATACTTGGGGAATGTCTCCTACTCATGCAATGGCATTTTTTTAATTCTAGGAAAATAGGTTACGAGGGACTGAAAAGAGAGAGAGAGAGGATATAGTGTTAGGATGGAATAGAAGATCAAAGCTCACTTAAGCACACAAAGCGGGCCATTGTTTTACTACAAGAGACGCTGTGCCAGACTTAACGTACTTAACCTGGTTGATTAACCGATCTTCACAATCCACATCAAGTTTTCGCATGACTTTTTTAGAATCAAGCCGAAAACCAGTATAAAAGTATAAGGAGTTTAGGAATCGATCCAATAGGATTTAGGAACAATAGCTCCATTCAAAACTATCACGAAAAAGTAATCCAAATAAGGGAAGTTTTCATAGAACGAAACATAGCCAGACATTGGCAAATAAAGGCAGTAAATTAGACACTGAGAAACTGGGTTGTAATCGTGACTGAAGGGTTGTAATAGCCAATTATGTATGTATGTATGTATGTATGTATGTATGTATGTATGTATGTATGTATGTATGTATGTATGTATGTATGTATGTATGTATGTATGTATGTATGTATGTATGTATGTATGTATGTATGTATGTATGTATGTATGTATGTATGTATGTATGTATGTATGTATGTATGTATGTATGTATGTATGTATGTATGTATGTATGTATGTATGTATGATTTGACGCTGAAGTTTCTTTAAAGCATAAGGTCCCACTTAGACTAGAGGTTTGGCCCATTGTTATAGCATAAATCAGTATTTAACACGGGGATCAAAAAGTTACTAAAAGGAGAGTTCAATTAAAGACGACAAAAGAAGAAATTTCAACAATTTATGCCTTTTTTAATGGTAAGCTTGAGCAGAACTCTCTGTCTAACGTTCGAAGGAATACCAAGCCTATAAGCATGTCTTTGAATTGGATAGTGGACAATGGGAACCGCATTGTCGAAGCAAATCCTCTACTTATCCGGATCAGTCCTGAGCTGAGCCTAGGCATACTGTACTGATGCCAACAAATCTGAGACCCCCTGTACAAGGAACGAACAAAATCTTGTTTAACTGAGGCTGTCGTAATCACCAGAACATGTCGGAAATTGTGAGTTTTATGCCGACCCAAGTCAGCTCATAAGCAGTGAAATTTCCAAGGATTGCGCAGATTCTGGAACCCATATATTGAGTTACCTTTAAATGATACGATATTTAACTGTGAAATACCCGACATTCATTAGCGAGAACGGACGTCCACGACACTTTCATAAGGCGTTGATCGCCTTACATCCATAAGGCAAGATTTATTAGCTTAGACATGCCATCACTTAATTACTTCACATGGCCGTGGTGAAGCCGAACATCCTCATGTTTGATAGACGGTGTTCAGAAATACTTTATGTTCGCTTCTCGCAGCTGTACGAGGAATGTTTCCATCACTTGTACGACATAAAAAAGGGGGTCATCACCTCGATACAAATCCCTGATGTGGGACATTAATTTTTTGTTTATTTCTCCTCCGTTTGATTTGAATAACCTCAAGCACTTTCAAAAAAGTTCAAACAAATTGACACGGGGGTAAAAAAACAAACAAACAACAACAGCTACAACCATAAACACTCGAAAATAAATCATAAAATCACCTCGAAAAATATGTACAAAAAAAATGATTAAAAAATAGATGTAGAAGACCTGCATGCGCCCTCTTCAGTGGTGTTGGATCATAAACTCTCTCTCAACTACAACAGTAGTGACACTCGCTCATTTACTGCCACTGTCCATTACCAATACACAGTAACATGCTAATGCTAATACCGTAATCAACCAATACAACATGTTTGTAATCTTTGGAACAAAACAGCGATAAGCGTTCTGTTCTGTTTTTTTTTTTTATAAATTTTTTTGGGGTAAGAAATGAATTTTTTTAGCACACAATCAAACAAAAATTTATCTGATAACGGGTGTTAATGTTTGTATAACAAAACAGCAACAATAAGTCCAAATAATAAATAATCATGATGTTAAACGTCAAAGAAATTCTGATACAGAAATATAACCAACAAGTGTTGACAATTCCACGGTTTTTTAAACGCTAAAATTTAAATAATCTGACTTTTTTAGTTAATTTTGCCTAACATGGTATACTTAGGGGAATTCTTTTAATTTTAATCTCTTCAAACACGCATTTTATGATCGCAAAGAGGTCAAATCCACCGCTTCCAAACACCGAATGCCTTTAAGTGCTTGTAATGCTTGCCATGAGTGAATGCAAAATGGGCCACCATCACATTTGAGGATTTTGAGCGTTCTCAGCCCCTTCTAAAGATTATTCTTAGCCCTCTCGTCATGGATGTAGTGTATATGCGGCAGTAACTTGATGCACAACAGCGCCTAGCGCCGTGTAAATATGGCACTTGCTCATTGGTCCACAAAGGCTGATCCCGTATATACACGGCAGTCGTTTATTTGTTCACTTAACCCGTTGCGAAAGGATTAAAGCACAATCAGGCCTTAAAAAGAAGCATAAATGGTGCTCGTTGTTTTGTTTAGACGTGGATATCTACGAAACGGAACTGATAACATTTTCAACTTCAATATTACGAGTCTTACTGGCGGAATCGAACTTTCTTTATCCGCAAGTGCCCAAATGTTTGCTTTTGGTTTGAAAACTATCCTAACCATTGCTCTAAGTACTACTAAATCCGCCCTCTTATGCAATTTACAGCATTAGGACGAAATACAATGGAAGCTAATCTGAAACAAATTTGTTTGTGTATATACGGCAGTAACTTGGTGCATAACAGCGCCTGCATTAAAGCCCAATCAGGCCTTAAAAAGAAGCATTAATTAGGCGTGGATATCTACGAAACGACACTGATATTATTTTCACCTTTAATATGACGAGTCTTATCGGCGGAATCGAACTTTCTTTATCCGCAAGAGCCCAAATGTCTGTTTTTTGTTTGAAAACTGTCCTAAAATTTGCCCTAAGTAAAGGCTTATCATTCAGAGAGGATCTACTACTTCACTACTAAATCCCCCTTTTATCTAATTTACAGCATTAGGATGAAATACAATGGAAGCTAACATGAAACAAATTTGTTCTTCTAGCGTTTTTCCTTTTTTGATTACAAGTTGACAACATTGTTTATTACCAGTATTAATCAAATCTTATTAATAAAATTGCCTGCTTAAATAAAGTACAATAATATAATATTTATTGCTATTGTTGTTGTTTTGAGTTGTTTTAAAGTAAAAAAAAAATAATTTTTGTATCGTTTTTGAAATTAAAACCTTCTAATCATATACACCATCAACCATGATTTTTTTTTTTGTTCTTTTGTGGGGTTTCCATACAAAGAAATGAAAATTTCATTGTAAATACGTCACTACTGGGTTAAAAGAATAAATAAATAAAAACAAATTGAAATTGAAATGAATTAAATTGAAATATAACAGCCAAATAGTAGTAGTAGTAGTGGCTACTAGTCTTTAATTTTTTATGGAACTTTATTTTACCTGTTGACAGCGAGCGATAAGCCCAACGTCCACAAGTCAAACAAACGCTATAGAAATGCGTAAAAATTGTAGAGAATGACTGATTAAAAATGAAAAAATAAACGAGAATTGATTGAAATGATAAAAAAAAATAAATAACAGATGAAATCACGGGGGAAAATATACAAGATTTGAGGATAAGTGGGTCATTTCAAAAGAATTTCTTTGCTTTTTTTTATCGGAAATTTGAAGTGTCATCGCTAATATTTTCTTTCCTTGTGCTGGAAGGTAGCGTGTTATTATAATAAAGAGTTGTAAACATAAACCGTGTTATGGGTCTTGTCTTTAAGTGTCTCTTCCTCGTTCACTTCTTTACTTTTTGCAGAAAAAAAACTACGACACACACTTTCTCTTACTCTCCTTAATTTGCGTTTGTTTTGATACCCACAAACATGTATTGTAATGAAGTGGGAATTAACTTCGGCATACTTTCAATGCTTTTGAATCCTTCTTCTCTTCTTTGTTATTCTCTTTTATACACTCATTATATTTGCTCGTCTTTTGACTATTCAAACCAAAAATTGGAATACAGTAGAGTAAAACGTTTGATGTATTTAAATTGCCTGCAAACCAATACACAACCAAACGGATTATGCTCCTCTTCTATCCCACACTCACTATTGTCCTTCTTCGTTTTTTAATTTTAATACTCCATACAATTATTGTAACGAAGTGGTGGTGGAGTATAGAACCTCGATCTACATTAAATCAACGAATTAATACGAGTACCCAATCTCATGTTGTTTGTTGTTGTTTTCTTAACACACTGTGCATATGTATATAAATCATTACATTTTATAACTGTTGCATGCCAGAAGTTATATATTGTTACTCTCAAAAGAGATAATTTCATATCACTTCGTATTGTATTTCGTTTTTCTATATCACTTTGATTATTATGACGACAACAACAACAACACCACCATCATTCCCGAGTATGGTAAATAAAATATTAAACAAATACAACAAGTAAAACAAAAATAATAATAAAAAAACATTGCACTGCTACTAATAATACCTACTGGCTGACACACACACACACACATCACACTGAACACAACAAATAAAACAAATGCATTAAACGCACCAACACTAACACAATCAACAACTCATTTAACAGCTTTAGTATGTAATATAAAGGAGAGCAAATAATGTAAACAAAAAAAGTTTTGCTATCTTTAAACGAAATACAATATGAGATATCGATATCGTATATTACAACAACAATAATAACAACAAATATAAGAAGAAAAAAACTCATGCTCTTACACAAATACTTATGATTGGCAAGGCAGGCAATAACAACAAGTACGTTATTGGGACAAATGGAAATATTATTAGGGAAGGGCAAAAATTCAACAATTATTCTAAGGAATTAAAAAAAACACCAATAAGCTAAAAAAAACAACAATTCAGCTAGCTGAATAATAATAATAATTCATATACTGCTTTTTTAAAAAAACTGCTTATTTAATTATATTCTAGACTTTAAAAGTTTGTATTCAGCTAGCTGAATTTATCGTTTTTATGCTATTTTATTTTAAAAAAAATATTTGTAATTAAAACTGAGATTAAATAAAATCAGTAATTAGTTCGGTGAATTCATAATTTAATTAATATTTTAAAGAAAAAACTTTGTTCTAAATAATTGAATCCAGTTGCAAAATAATTGAACTCAGTCAGCTGAATTGATAACTTGTATACCAATTTATAAAAATAATATCATTTAACTATAAATGGCTTCTAAAAGCTGCTATTCAGCTAGCTGAATTGCTAAAAATTAGTTTATTTTCAAAGAAAAATGGATATTTTATGTACGACAACATAATTACTGCATCTGAATTGTTGAAATGATTAGCTGAATTGCTGGAAATAGTTTGATTTTGGGCAAACAAGTAATATTTTAGCTATGACTGAATATCCAAAAATGAGAAAATCAAATTCAGCTAGCTAAATTGCCACAAACTGTTATTTTTGGAAATAAATAAGTAGTATTTTATGTAAAAATTCAAATTCAGCTAGCTGAATTAGTAAAATAATTAGCCAAATAGCTAAAAACTGTAACATTTTTAATAAAAAAATAATATTTTATGTAAAAATTCTAATTCAGCTAGCTAAATTGCCAAAACTGTTATATTTTGAAAAAATAAGTAGTATTTTATGTAAAAATTCAAATTCAGCTAGCTGAATTACTGAAATAATTAGCTAAATAGCTAAAAACTGTAACATTTTAAGTAAAAAAATAATATTTTATGTAAAAATTCTAATTCAGCTAGCTGAATTGCAAAAACTATTTATAATTGAAATAAAAACATGGCGCTTAAAATGTTGCTTGCCATAGAAATTAAAATTCCAAGAAATTAATTTTTTTCTTTACCTAATAAAGGTGATATTTTGGTTTTTTTTTCTCTGCTTTGCAAAGGGGAGTCAGCCCCTAACAATATCAATCGTTACTCTAAATATCACAACAACAACAACAACGACAACAATGGAAAAGTTAATAAATAAATAAATAAAAAAAAAAACGAACGAACAAAATATATGATTTCTGTCACACATTTTTAATACCTTTTTGACTTTAATAAGTGATTGCAGGCATTTAAAGTGAATTTTTGTAGCGCCCACTTTAGACGTGCCAAACGCATAAACGCCGATCTGTTATAGCGTGAACGGGATTTACGGATCTACTTGACACACAGACGCACACACACACACACTAATCGATTAATTTGAAACTCATTTGGTTTCTTTAATCACCCCGTAATTTAGACTCAAGTGTCGTTTAAAGATCATTAAGAATTAATTTTTTTTTGTGTGGATTTTTATGTGGAATTTATTGGGGAGTTATTGAAAACGTTTTATGACAGGCACTCCTGAATAATAATAAAAAAAATATACGAAATTTTTTTTATTTCGAAAATACTTGTGAATTTTTTTTTTTTGGCAACAAATAATTAACAAAACAAATAATTAATGTGAAGAAAAGAGAATAAATAAAATAGAATAGAAGAAGAGAATATAAATCCCTTAATGAGTTTATAATTTCAAAATTAAGGATTAAAAAGCAATTGGCACGGCTTGCCGCAAAAAATCATTAGAAAAGCAAACAAATCGTTAAGAAAAAGTAAAAAAAAAAATTGTGTTTCATTTTCATTTTATTTAAAACAAAATTAAATAAATTAAACGAAAGAAAAAAAATAATTAAAATTCAAAAATAAAAAATAAAAATTAAAAAAAAAATTAAAACCAACACAATCATGACCAATTATAATCCAAATTGTGGTTATTATGAGGATTATGGTTCCGGTTACTATACTACAGCAACGTCAGCCGTATCAGGAGGACACAATGTCAATAATGTTTATCAACAGCAGGATTACTACATGACACAGGATTATGAATATAAACATGGTTATGAGTAAGTAGACCACACAAAAAACAATTCCCTTTATTTGTGCTTCTTTATATTCTCATCAAAAAAAAAAAAAGAAATATTTTTTTCAAACAGCTGTTGTACCCTTTTCGTACCAAAAACAATAAAGGGATTAGAAATGTTTAAAACCAAAAATTATTGTTTAAGCGACGGAATTTCATTTTTTTTGAATTATGAAAATATTTTTATTCATCAAACTGCCTTTCAAATTAACATTCATTTAGCGGAATTGTTTTTAACCCCCAAAAAATTCATAAAAATAAAAAACTAATCTCTGTTTCAATGCAAAAGGCTCTAAATCAGCTAGCTGAATAGCCTTTTAAGCCTCAAAAATGTTTGGAAATTTAAATAAGAATATTTTTACCGCAAAACATTCATATTCAGCTAGCTGAATAGCCTTTTAAGCCTCAAAAATGTTTGGAAATTTAAATAAGAATATTTTTACCGCAAAACATTCATATTCAGCTAGCTGAATAGCCTTTTAAGCCTCAAAAATGTTTGGAAATTTAAATAAGAATATTTTTACCGCAAAACATTCATATTCAGCTAGCTGAATAGGCTTTTAAGCCTCAAAAATGTTTGGAAATTTAAATAAGAATATTTTTACCGCAAAACATTCATATTCAGCTAGCTGAATAGCCTCTTAAGCCTCAAAAATGTTTGGAAATTTAAATAAGAATATTTTTACCGCAAAACATTCATATTCAGCTAGCTGAATAGCCTTTTAAGCCTCAAAAATGTTTGGAAATTTAAATAAGAATATTTTTACCGCAAAACATTCATATTCAGCTAGCTGAATAGCCTCTTAAGCCTCAAAAATGTTTGGAAATTTAAATAAGAATATTTTTACCGCAAAACATTCATATTCAGCTAGCTGAATAGCCTTTTAAGCCTCAAAAATGTTTGGAAATTTAAATAAGAATATTTTTACCGCAAAACATTCATATTCAGCTAGCTGAATAGCCTTTTCAGCCTCAAAAATGTTTGGAAATTTAAATAAGAATATTTTTACCGCAAAACATTCATATTCAGCTAGCTGAATAGCCTTTTAAGTCTCAAAAATGTTTGGAAATTTAAATAAGAATATTTTTACTGCAAAACATTCATATTCAGCTAGCTGAATAGCATTATAAGCCTCAAAAATGTTTGGAAATTTAAATAAGAATATTTTTAACGCAAAACATTCATATTCAGCTAGCTCAATAGTAATTTAAACCTCAAAAACGTATAGAAATGTAAATTAAAACATTTTTTGAGCCAATAACTAAGCTAGCTGAATCAGTAAAAAATGTTTTCTGTTATTATATAGTTTTGAATACAATTTTACTTAAAAAAATACAATTCAGCTAGCATATGTGAAATATAATTACAACTATCTATTTACTATAAAATTGAAATTCAGCTAGCTGAATATGGTTTAACATAAAAATACAGCTTTTAGAATTTAAAATTTGAGTTGTAATGTCAAATAAAATTATTTTATTTTATATGCAAAGTATTTAAATTACAATTCAGCTAGCTGAATTAGAAAAATATGCATTAATCTACAATAAAAAATAATTTTTAATACAATTAGACCGCTAAAACTAAAATTCAGCTTGCTTAATTGGTAAATTAAAACATAATTCCAAGTAAAATAATACAATTTGATATAAAATTAAAAAAAGCTAGCTGAATACGCTGTACTACAACTATTCAGGTAGCTGAATTTGTAAATTTTATTATAACATTAAATAAAACCATTATTATACCACATAAAATCAATTCAGCTAGCTGAATTAGAAAAATATGCATTAATCTACAATAAGAAACAATTTTTAATATCATTAGACCTCTAAAACTAAAATTCAGCTTGCTGAATTGGTAAATTAAAACATGATTCCAAGTAAAATTGATTGATGATTGATATAAAAATAAAAAATCTAGCTGAATACGCTTTAATATAACTATTCAGCTAGCTGAATTTGCAAATTTTATTATAACATTAAATAAAACCATTATTATACCACATAAAATCAATTCAGCTAGCTGAATTAGAAAAATATGCATTAATCTGCAATAAGAAACAATTTTTAACACCATTAGACATCTAAAACTAAAATTCAGCTTGCTGAATTGGTAAATTAAAACATGATTCCAAGTAAAATTGATTGATGATTGATATAAAAATAAAAAAGCTAGCTGAATACGCTTTAATATAACTATTCAGCTAGCTGAATTTGTAAATTTCATTATAACATTAAATAAAACCATTATATTTCAAATAAAATCAATTCAGCTAGCTGAATTAGAAAAATATGCCCTATTTTATAATAAAAATCCTGTTTTCAATACAAATTTTTCTCTAAAATAGCAATTTAGCTAGCTGAATAGGAATATTTTCTTTTGCAAGGGATTTATTTCTATTTCTATTTTTTAAGCAATTGTTAAATGAATTTTAAATTGTATTATTATTACACAAACACGATTAGACAAGATTATCCGAAGGTAAAAACGATGATTAGCAACAAAACCCAATTACATGAACCATAACCATACAAACAAAAATTTGTCTGCCTTGTATTCATTCATTCACACTCACTGAGCCGAGACACTGTGACACTGTGTGTGTGTGAGACACAATAACAGTTTTAAACCTATTTGGGGAAAATTAAGAGAAGAATGGCAAAGGGAACAGAAACACAAACAACAGAAATAATTTTTTGAAAGAAGTCTGTCTGCAGTATGTAGTGTGGTGTGTATGTCATGTTGTTGCGGTATTTTCCAAACGATTTCACTCACTCGTATGTGTGTTGTTTGCTGTTGTTTTATGCCAGCAAAATAACAACAACAATGGGGAAAAAACAAAATCTCTTGTGCGTCTCTCTCTCTCTCTGTCTGTCTTAAGTTGAGGAAAAACCTAATAAATAACGAACGTATTTGCCCATTATGACACTGGCATTGGTACTGGTACCAGGGTGTTAAGGTGCGATAGTATTTTTGCAAGGATTCAAAAAAGCAATGTATGTGAGTGCGTGTGTGTGTGTGTGTGTGTATGTGTGTACTATTTTGCAAAAAAGGTGACAAAGTGTAAATAATTTCCATTGTTTTCTTTAATTCTGTTTCTCGGTTATATTGAACTCCTCATGTCATGTTCGTAACATTGATTGTAAACGGATTTGTTGTGTGATGTTGTTGCAACATTTTATGTATTATTCGACCAGATGAATGAAGGAATCATTTCAATCACATTCTCTAACGATTTGTTTTTAATTGTTTTTTGAAATAAATTCTTGTTTTTGTTTTTTTTTTTGTTTCCAAATCTTAAGTTGTTTGTACAGCGGCAGACGTTCCTAAGCACACATAGGAATTTCTTTAGCAGACAACAAACAATTTTGATTCAATAAAGGCTGTAAACGTAATTCTATTGCCTTAAATGCATACTTTTTTTTGGTAAAGCCAAGTCGAGAAAACGATTAGTTAAGGTTGTTAAGGCGTCTTTAAAAACAAATACGTTTTCCAAGAAATGCATGCAAAATTGCATTTAAAACAGGCTTTAACTTTACTCAACAAATCCAAGCAATTTAGTTAACTACGATATGAATTATTGGAACTCAAAATAACAACGATTATCCCTTTCATAAGGGCGCACCTGTACCACACTTTGCAACATCTCACGACGGTGTGACTGACATCGTACATCGTCGGGATCATTCGCGGTAAGGCAAGTGAACAATTGAATGACGGCCGGCTGTGCCAGCCACTGTTATCCACCCCAGAGACTGCCGTATACATATATAGACAACCGTCCCGAAGCAGTTAACAATATAATGCTTGGACCTGGCAATTGCGTGTGGAAATCCGTCATTCAGCCAGTAAAATGTGCACTTTTTTCGAATGCAATGGCTTTGCTACTGTAAGTTCTGGGTTTTCCGAGCTGTGTTGCTGCACAGGCCTGATCCTAACTGTAACACATCTTCAGTCTCTTCGAATTTCTTGGTAGTTTTGCCAAATACGTTGCCCAGTAGGTCGATTATGATGAACATTATCACGACTTAATGATGGAAATGTGGCCGGTGATTTGAGTCACCACTTATGTAGTCAGTTTTTGCTCTTCTTTGCTAGTTAAACGATCCATATTCGTAAACGGCAAACTTTTTCTGTAAACAAATGTCACTTCATATGAAAGATATTGGCTTGTCTAGTTGAATAGATCCAACATTAAGGATTTTTATAAGGAGAAGAAGATTAGAAATTTTAATTGTAAACGTTTTAAAATCTTTGAAATCATTTAAGTTTTCTTTATTCTCTTTTCAAACCAAAAGTACTTCTTCCTTTTGCCATTTTCTCTTGTTCCTTCCTATCTTTTTCTATTTGAAGAAGAAGGAAATAACTTGGAATCCATTTATGTCTTTAAAACCCTATAAAATTTTATTGCTTTTGTATTCCATTTATTGTCATTGTTTTATTATTGATTTGTAATGCCATTGCTTTCGTTTCTTTGTTTCTTTCTTTTTTACACCTTCAATTACACTTACAATTCAGTTTTTATTGATGATGACTGTTAACATTATTTCAATTCTTTCTCACTACTCTTCTCATTTCCCTTCTTTTTGTTAACAATTTAAGGATTTAACATCCGGTTTATATTGTATTTGTATTGATTATTTCCTCTCACTGGCCATAAATCAATTCCAGATTTTTATTGTCTTTAAAGACAGGGGCACCCTATGCCATATTAAATTTTTGGTTATTCTTTAAAAAAAATCTTTCTTTACTTGAGTATTCAATCTTATAGTGGGTATGTGTGTTTAATTTAAAGCGACTTTTTTTAACGTATTCGTAGAAATATTAAAAAAAGGATAGAGAGAGTATTTCTAGGCTTTTAACACCGAGTATCTAGCATTATAAAGCATTTTTTCTATAAAACTGATTGATATTTCCCTATTCAGCTAGCTGAATAGTTTAAAAATTTGGAAAAAAATTATTAAATGTTCCAGAATGGGTTTAAATTAGGAAATTAGTATATTCAGCTAGCTGAATATCACAAAAAGTAAGCTGTAGTTTCAATATTTAATAGTTTACTTAAATTAATATAAAAATACCCTATTCAGCTAGCTGAATAGATTTTAAACTGGCTGATAATTGCAAATCTTTGATTATTTGTGTAATTTAGAACAAACTATTCTTATTCAGCCAGCTGAATAGCCTTAAAATTGGCAAAAAATTAGATATTTCCACCAACTCTTTCAGCTCTAAAGAAATTATTCTTATTCAGCTGGCGGAATAGCCTTAAAACTGACCAATATTGCAAAACTTTAATTAAAATTTTTATTAAAAATTAATTTTAATTAAATTTTAATTAAAAATTAGTGTATTCAGCTAGCTGAATATCACAAAAAGTAAGCTGTAGTTTCAATCTTGCTTTAATCTTTAATATTTTACTTAAATTAATATAAAAATACCCTATTCAGCTAGCTGAATAGCTTTAAAACTGGCTGATAATTCAAAATCTTTGATTATTTGTGTAATTTATAATAAACTATTCTTATTCAGCTAGCTGAATAGCCTTAAAATTAGCATAAAATTAGAAATTTCCACGAATTCTTTCAGCTCTAGAGAAATTATTCTTATTCAGCTAGCTGAATAGCCTTAAAACTGACCAATAATTGCAAATATTTAATTAAAATTAATTAATTTTTAAAATTAATTAAATTTTAATTAAAAATCAGTATATTCAGCTAACTGAATATCACAAAAAGTAAGCTGTAGTTTCAATCTTTAATAGTTTACTTAAATTAATATAAAAATACCCTATTCAGCTAGCTGAATAGATTTTAAACTGGCTGATAATTGCAAGTCTTTGATAATTTGTGTAATTTAGAATAAAATATTCTTATTCAGCTAGCTGAATAGCCTTAAAATTGGCAAAAAATTAGAAATTTCCTCGAATTCTTTCAGCTCTAAAGAAATTATTCTTATTCAGCTGGCTGAATAGCCTTAAAACTGACCAATAATTGCAAATCTTTAATTAAAATTTTTTATTAAAAATTAATTTTAATTAAATTTTAATTAAAAATTAGTGTATTCAGCTAGCTGAATATCACAAAAAGTAAGCTGTAGTTTCAATATTTAATAGATTACTTAAATTAATATAAAAATACCCTATTCAGCTAGCTGAGTAGCTTTAAAACTGGCTGATAATTGCAAATCTTTGATTATTTGTGTAATTTGGAATAAAATATTCTTATTCAGCTAGCTGAATAACCTTAAAATTGGCAAAAAAAAATAGAAATTTCCACGAATTCTTTCAGCTCTAAAGAAATTATCCTTATTCAGCTGGCTGAATAGCCTTAAAACTGACCAATAATTGCAAAACTTTAATAATTTTTGTAATTTAGAAGAAAATATACTTATTCAGCTAGCTGAATAGCTTAAAAAAGATTAAAAATTATGACATTTTATGAATTGTTTTAAATTTGAAGAAATTATCCTTATTCAGCTAGCTGAATAGTAAATTAAAGTAAATTTAAAGAAATGTTTGCTCATCAGCTAGACGTAGAATGAAACAAATATTATTTAAAGAAGGCTGTACTTATTTTTTTTCTTTTGTTAAGCAAAGTATTAAAAATGTATTTAAAGATTGTTGCCTCTCAACTAAAATTGGTAATAAATTGATGTTTTTTATTCCTTTTTTAAAAATAAGAGGAAATAAATGTTACAAAACAATTGTTTAATTTTGTTAAGAAGATGACAAATGGTTTTCGGATACATCCCATATGAGAATATCTATCTTTTCTGCACACTTAATGAAATGAATTATTGGCATTAAAATCCTGGTCAATACTATAGTACAGTACAGTCGTAGAGTATAATTGTAGGCCTGTATCGTTAGTCAGTTATTTGACTTCCTTTTCCTTCCGTTTAGCAAACACAGCTTGAGGTCCCACAACAAGGCATTTAAAGACATGCGGCCTGTTTGTGTGTAGAGTTTTCGATGGAAAACAAATAGACGTTCATTTGAAATCGTTTGTCTTACGGCAACAGAGGAAACGGTGTGTGTATTACAGTATCACTTACACACACATAGACATTGTATCTCTCTCTCTCTCTCTCTCTCTCTCTCTCTCTTTCTCTGTCTTTTATTTAAACTCTCTGTAAGAGGATTTGGTCATCAGATGCGTATTTATTTCAAATCTGGTTGCCATGGTTTTTGTTTTTTGTTTTAAGAATTTAAGAATCCTTCTTTCACTCATTCATTCTGTGATACTCTGCATTCAAGCCAGTTTTTCAATTAAATGTTAGTGAATGAATGAATGAATGAAGGATGAATGAATACTACCGGACTGGCATCATAGTTTGTGAATGAATTTTTTTTTGCTGCCTGTTGAGTTATTGTTTGAAACACCTTTTGTTTGTTGTGTTATGTCCGGGTATTCTTTTAAATTGGTTTTTAGGGCGATTTCTAGTCAAGGCTTATGACACTTTAAAAACCCGTGTTATTTTTTTTTTTTGAAATTTTCTTCTTTTTTTTTGAATATTCAGTTTCCTTTGCAGGTTTAGTGTTTTAAGTCCTTAAAATTAATTACAAATTTTCTATTTTACGTACGATGATATGTGTGTATAGTATTGGTGGCAGGTTTCGCTTCACTTCTAGGGCAGGCAACCATTAGAATTTTTTTGTTTAATCGTCATGCAATTTCCCTACACTTTCATTTCTATATTTTTGTTGTACGTTTGTTTGTTGTATTTTTTTATTTATTTATTTAGAAAAACATTTGTGCAAATTCCCACTATTAAAGGAAATAAAAAAAGAAAGAAACTCTTCAATTTTGTTTCTTTTTTTGGGTAATTGAGGACACACTTGTCACAAGAGCTTGATTATAAGCAATTGATACCCTACATCAGCAAAGGTGGCATAGGAAATAAAGCAAATAAACTATGAAATCTAATTCATTGGGGCTACGACTTCACGAGGAGATTCAGGACATCGGTTCCGGACAACGGGGCCTGGAAGAGCGGTGTGACCCATCTGTTTAGAGACTCCGTACAAATCTACACCAATGGCTCCAAGCTGAACGGAGCGATGGAAGTTTTTTCGGAATCGGTTGGAATAGCTCAGTCTATAAGACTACCAGACCACTGCAGTGTCTTTCAGGCGTAGGTGGTGGCCATACTGGCTGTGGCGAGTGTTATTGGGGATAGAAGGGTCTCCAAGCGGAGCGTCAACGTACTTTCTGATAGCCAGGCGGCTATCAAGGCTTTGAGTTCTAATGTGATGAACTCCAAGACGGTGTACGGCTGTCGCAGATATCTCGACGAGATAGCGGAACGATAGCGGACATCCATATCGTATGGGTACCGAGGCACAGTGGTATTCCGGGTAACTGTACAGCTGATGAACTTGCCAGGCAGGGCACGACCATCATCGAACTCACCGCTGAGTTCTCGTATCTGGACATACCTATGAGGACCTGCAAGCTCATAATTGATAATGCGAGGTGGGCGGCCTCGGACACGGCTAGAACGGCTCGTAAAATCTGGCCAAGGCTGGATGAGGAGCGCACAATGAGCCTACTTAAACTCGCGCGCTCAGTGTAGTTGTCGGTGTCATTACGGGGCATTGCATTATGGGTACGCATGCGAGGCGCATTGGTCTTGGACACCTTGCTAACGACTGCTGCAGAAGCTGCAGAGATGAGGAAAAAGCGGAGACTCATGCTCTCATCTGCTGGGTACATGCCCGGCTCTATGCCAAAGGAGAAGTAAGTACTTGGGTACTTACTACATGGATGATCTGGAGGAACCGGCAGGGATTGACATTGGCAGCCTAAATCGCTTCATCAGGAGCTCCGAATGGTTGCGAGACTAGGGGATAACGGATGACTGTGGTAGCACAATGGGCCCAATGCGGTCTAAGTGTGTCCATCCAAGAATAGATGTGATTTACAATCACAGAGGATTGATCTCTAAGGGAACATGTTGGATACAAAACTTTAAAAAACTTTGAAAGCTGTGTAGAGGAGAGACTGCAAAAAAGGTCTGTGGTGTTTTTTATTCCCGTAAATCTAAGTTCTGAGAAAAATAGGAGCTTCAACCACAAATGGTGCTCTAGATAAACAATCTGAAGGTTCTACCAATTCTCGTTAAAAGCCTTGTCACCACTAAACTGAAAAGAATGCAAAACACAGCCTGTTTGTGTGGTACTGTAGCTTGAGAATTCGTTTCTATGCTGTCCTCAACTCTAATCAGCATTGACTAATCATCATTGATCCATTGAACCATTGACAGCGGTGCAGTGGCGGAATTTTCCCTAAAAAATCTCTTGATTTACTAGAACAACCAGGCCGCAATTAAGTCTCTAACGAACGTAGTTTCAACGTTTGTCCTTGTTCCCTGAATACCAAGAATTTCTCAGAGAAATTTCGGATCATTGAAACGTAATTCTTAGCAGTCGCCGTAGTCTAGTAGGTAGTGTGTTGGCTTATTAGACGCAAAAGCCTGGGTTCGAGCCCCAGGCCAGGCATCAAAGCAAGAATACAAAAAGTATTTCTTCGACGACTTCCCCTCAGCAGATTTCTGGCAAAAAACCCTGAGAGTGAATGAAGTTGCCATGAAAAGTTTCTCAAAAATCTGTCGTTCGGAGTCGACTTTAAACTGTCCCGCCACTCATGTATAAAATTAACACACACAACATGAGTGGTGTGAGAAACTAGGACGTTGTACAATGGGTCAATTCGACCTCCGGGTACTGTACTTGTCTTAATTGACAAGTACACGTCCTCTAACCTAACCTAACCTAACGTAATTCTTATATGGGCTCTGGAATATACGGATATCGTTGGAAATTGCATTGCTGATGTGCTGGCCTGCTCCGGTACAGAGCTAGGCATTGATATTCAGATTGCCTCACTTAATTTAGAACTTTGCACAGGGAGTGGCACAATCTGGCTGGCGATATGAGGGTGCAAGAAGAGTACCAACTTACTTCTATCCTTAAATCGTATGGTCACCTATCGCACAATGGCAATTCTTACGCGTCACTGTGCTTTTGGTAAGCATGCGAAAAGACTTGGCATTCCGTCAAATGGCTTCTGGCTGGAGCTGTGGTTCTAAGGAGGAGGAAAAGACTGTCGTTTACCCCAATTTACTTTGGAATCAGGATGGTATTCTCTAATCACTGATTGATTTTGGTATCACAATGGCTCTAAGTGGGACATTTTCCTTCAAGAGTGTTCGCCACCTTACCTAACCTAACCTAAATGTACTGACTTTATCATTTTTTCTTGAATATTCAAGTGTAGTTTTCTAGGTCTTCTTTGCCTATCCATTAACATTTTTTTTTAAATTGCTTTTCTCCTCCTTCTCCTTCTTTTGTTTCTATTTCAAATTGTCATGCTATTGTGCTGTGACATTTATGACAGTCAATTCCATCCTATCCCATCTACGATTGTATGACGAAAATTAAAATATTCCTTTACAGTTACATACATATTATAACGGTAAATATAGAAACTCGAAGGAAAACGGAAAACTTTTTATGACTTTATTTTTCTGTTTTCTAAACGATTTTGTTGAATTTATTTACGGGTAACTGGTACGTTAAAACACCTCATGTGTGGGACTCAATAGAAAAGTACTTGAGAATTATAAGGAGAAATAAATTGAATCATGGGTTTATTATTACGTATCAAAACCATAAAAGGGTTATACGTATGTACGTACCACAATAATATAGTGGGGAGAAATAAACTGAAGAAGGGGCACTTGTAAAGAAAATAAATTGAAATTAATTGCATGGCACGAGTAAAAACAATCAATTCAGCTTAATTTCATATAGAAATTGGTTAATATGTTCAGAAAATTTCTAAATGTATTGGTTTAGATAAGTAATTAAGCAATTCAGCTAGCTGAATGAGCAAAGTTTCTTTAAATTTAAAAGAATTCATAAAGATTTCCAATTTTCTACTCATTTTTATGCTATTCAGCTAGCTGAATAAGGATAATTTCCTTTAATATAAAGGAATACCTAAAGACTTCGAATTGTTTGCGAATTTTTAAGCTATTCAGCTAGCTGAATAAGGAAAATTTCTTTAAATTTAAAACAATTCACAAAAATTTCAAATTTTTGCTAACATTTAAGCTATTCAGCTAGCTGAATAGGGAAATTTCTTTAAATTTAATTAAATTACTAGGGATTTACAACTATTGCTTACTTTTTATGCTATTCAGCTCACTGCTATCACTAATTCCTAATTAATTTAATCCTACTATAGAAGATTTATATTTTTTGTAAAGTTTTAAACTATTCAGCTTGCTGAATAGGCCTTTAAGGCAACCTTTTACGTAATAAATACGATTATTAAACATTTTCTTAATTTTAAATACAAATCCTTGTAATTCAGCTAGCTGAATAGCCATTTGTATACGATAAAAGTAAAATAAAAGCCTTTTATTTACTTTAGAGGTAAATCATTGTAATTCAGCTAGCTGAATGGGTGATAAAAGTAGTAGTGAAGCATTATCTTTATTTTCCATACTTCAGTTGAACTAATTAATGACTTTTTAAGATCCTTTCTAACATAACTTTGATTTTGTGAAATAATTTTTATGATCATTTTAATTATTATTACAATTTTAATGTTATTGAATATGAAATTGCAATAACAACCGCATCTCCATTCAGCTGAATAGCAGAGACACTCCTTAAATTCTTATTTATATCCCCCAACCCCTATATACATACATACATACGTATGTACGAACACTCATCCTTTGCAACGTTATTGTCTGTCATTTATGCTAAGTAGACATCTCTTCGACATATTTTTTGCCATTTCGTTGCAGTTAATTATGCTTGAAACGAGGCATGCCATTGACGAACAGTGTCATGCCAAATACAATCGCAATTCAATTTCGTTTTACACTACACTACACAACCCAAAGCAACTTCCCTTTTAGAAATCAAACCCTCTCTGTGTTCACGGCAAACCTTGTGTTGTGGCCTAACAAATGCTCGTTTTTCGCATTAGAGGCGTAAAAAATCAAATAAAAATTCTATTGCAGTTGCACAGATTTATGGCGAACAAACAAACGAACAAACGAACGAACCCTTCAAGCTGAAGGTAGCCGACGACAATGGAATGGGAAGGGAAGGGAAGGGAAGTGAATGTGTTTTTGAGAATGTTTAACAAGCATTTACGATCATCAAACACTCAGCCATGTTTTTTCACATGTTGTTGTTGTTGGCCATTGGTTGTTGTAATTGTACATACAATATTTAAGAGCCAAAGGTGCGTATGTGCATGAGTGCATGAGTGTTAAAAATAAAAAAGTAACCGCCATTATTGAATTTCAAATCTGGTTGCATCTGCACTAGAGAGACAAAAAAACGAGAAAATCCAAATTAATGATGACAATAAGTGTGATGAGTTCGTTATAATTTCCGTTTCTTTTGCCTTTTTTTTTTTGTAAAGAGTTACGTGTATAAAGAAATACTTCAATATGCGTGCCATTAGTAGAAAAAAAAATAAACGTTAACCCTGTAAAGGTTTAAATCAGTTTACTTTAAAAAACATTAGAATTTAGGCCAAATATATAGCTAAATAGCTTTTTACAACTTTCTATTAAAAGCTTTAAGCTGTTTTACCACTTATCTGATCATAATTATTCAATTCAGCTAGCTGAATTACCTAAAATTGAATGTGTTGGCAACTTAAAGCCACTATTCCTGCAAAAATCATAAAATTATTCCTATTCAGCTAGCTGAATAAGGTAATAATAAATTTCTATAACATAAAACTAAGGTTTAAAGATATTTATTTAAAAAATATTAAATAAAATGTGATTCAGCTAGCTGAATCAACTAAATTATTTCAATAAAGCGACTATTCCTGCAAAAATCATAAAATTATTCCTATTCAGCTAGCTGAATAAGGTGATAATAAATTTCTATAACATAAAACCAAGGTTTAAAGATATATATTGAACAAATATTAAATAAAATGTCAATTCAGCTAGCTGAATTGACTCAAATTAGTTCATTATACAAAGTTAAGCTAACTTTTTTAAAAATATTGCAAAAATATTTCCATTCAGCTAGCTGAATTAGGTAAAAGTTTAATATTTTACAAAGTAAAGATATATTTCTTATAAAAATCGCAAAGTTGAGTTGAGTTTTTATGATTATTTTCTTAATTTTCTTACGTTTTTATACAAAATTTTAAATTTGTTTCTTATTTCTTTAGTTGAATATCATATACATACATACATATGTATATGTATGTATATGTATGTATGTATATAGAACTGTTTGGTTTGTTTGTTTGCTTTAAGGGTTAATTTATAGTTTTTTTTTTCTCTCTATTTAATGTCATTTATTTTAATACATAATTCCGGTTTAGAGATCTTTTTACGGGTAACATTTATTAATTGTTGAAAATTTGTTACGCGGAAGTGATTAAGAAACAAAAAATGTTCTATTGATTATTGTGATCATTTACTTTTTGAAAAAAAAAGTTATTATTTTTCTCCCCCTTCTTTAATACTAAAAATGATTTTAAATTTCCTTTCATTTCTAGAAATTTTATTTTAAATTTATTATTTGTATTGTTTGTACATTTTTCCAAAATCATTAGCAAGAGGGTACTACAAGGGGGTACTACATAATAAATACATACATATCAACAGTGGCGTGATTGTTGTTGAATGTATTTCCAATATTTGTTTGAAAAACTCTCTTAACAAATCGGAAATAGGTTTTGCAATTTTTGCAACGCAGTAAAATGTTTGGTAATTAATTTGTCGTCAATCAGGAGCTTCATGTTTAAAGAAATTTCTTTTCTTTTTATTATTTTCTCAAAGAAAGAAATTTTATTTTATTTTTAATAAACTTTTTTCTTAAAAAAGAAACATATTAAATAAATACAATAAAACTTAACCCCTTTTTATAAGCATTTCAAGTATAAATAAACAAATAATTGAAATTCTAAAATAAATCAAAAAAAGAAATTCAATTTCCTTAAGGTACCACAGAAAACAGGATTTTTCCCCCTTAAAAACCAAGGCATTTAAAAGCAGCAACGGCAACATTCTGTTTTCATGCACACAAACAAACAAAAAATTATAAGAAAGATAAACAGAGGAAAAAAACAATACGAGCAGCAACCAAAGTAATAATCGTTTTGCAACAGTAACATTAAAAGCAAATCTCAGCAAAGAATAACACACCAACAATAACAAAAACAACAACAGAAAGCAATAATAAAGTTGTCTAAATAGCAAAATCGTACTTAAATACATAGTTATTTTTCTTTATAGTGTACCTTACGTATGTATGTACAATAGTCTTATACAACAGTTATCTACAATACATACCAACAATAATAACAACATATTACTTATGCTCTCTCATTAAACAACAACTCGTTTTATAACAACAATAAACTTCAAACTACACAACAGGCTAATGATTAAACGTCTGTTATTTTTATAAAGAGAAGAATAAAATTGAAAAAAAAAGTAAAAGAAAAAACTACAGGAAAAAAGGATATTTTTTTATAACAAAGCTTGTTAGCACAACTCTTTAAATATAACATAAAACGCCTTCATTTCATTTTCAATTTTTTTTTTCGAGAAGGCGTTATTATGTGTACGATATACCATGGTTTCTCTTTTTCTCTTAATTTCCCTTGTAAACGATAAAATTTCCCTTTTTCAAAAATCCTGTTAAATTTCCTTTTCATGGCTTATATTCCATGCATGCAATATATACCATGCATGAACAGCAAACTTTAAGCTGATTGGTGGTTCTCAACAAAAATAAAGTGGTGGATTCTTTCTGTTACCGTTATCTATCTCTCTCTTACACTAATTTTCTGTCCCTCTCTCTCTCTACGCTTTGTTTCCTCTTAAAGTGTTTAAGCGAGTGAGTGAGTGTGTATATAACTCAAACACAGTAAAACTTGTTTGTTTACTAATAAATGGGGTTTTTCACTCTTGTTCTCTATTGAAACGAGAAAAAACGAAAACAAAAACAACAAAAACTTGTTTGTATCCTTTCTTCCATCGTCGTCGTATCATAATAACAATTGTTTTGTATTTTTTTCGTAAAAACTCTTCTCTTTATTAAAGTGTATGCTGTGTAAGTGAGTTTGTTTTTGTTGTTGTTGTTGTTGTTGTTTTTGTTTTGTATTCATGGCAACTTGTAGAGAAACAAAATAAAAATCCGACAAAAGAGTAGCGACACGCAAATATGGAGTTCAGTGTGGAGTGGCCTCTTATGTGTTACAAGAGTCCATGCAAAAATATGCATGTAAAGTTAACACAAAGCAAATCAAACAAATAAGATTGCCAAGTTTTATTAAAAAAAAAAAAACAAAACAAAATAAACAGTAAAACCTACAAAATAGTCATGAATATACGCATTTAAACCAGAGATTATTATTCTTTTAAGGAAAATTACAAAAAAAAATGTGCAAATTTATTAATTTGATGACTTAAAAATATAGTTTACGCCCTATTCAAAAAACATTTTGTCAAAAAGTTTTCTAACAAAAGAAAATAAGAATTTATTAACCTATTCAGCTTGCTGAATAACACAATTCTTGTTATTATTACACAAAAATTTCTTTAGGTAATAAAAATCCATAATTTCAAGCCATTCAGCTAGCTGAATATACATTAAATGTAATATATGTTCAACATTCCGTATAAAATACCTTCAAAGGCAATAAAATTCAAATTCAGCTAGCTGAATAACAATAATTATCTCAATATTTTATTACAAAAACCTTTAAATTATAAAAACTAAACATTTTTACACTATTCAGCTTGCTGAATAACAGCAATATCATAATTATTAAGTCAAAAATAGTTTAATCCATAAAAATTCACACCTTCAGCTAATTCAGCTAGCTGAATCATAGTTTTATTTAGTATTAATATAAAATATAACCTGATTTTTAATATTTATCAAAGAAACTATAATTTAGCTAGCTGAATAATAGGATTAGTGAAGGTTTTAGAGAATAAATAAATTTGTTCTACAAAATATGCTTTTTTTATATAAAAAGTGGCTTTTTAAATCATTTCAGCGAGCTGAATTAAAGTTTTAGCAAATATTTATATGATCTAAGGGCTCTTATGCTATATAAATCAAGCCAAGTGGAATTCAGCTAGGTGAATAACACGAAAATTATAAATTTCAAAGAAAAAAATGTTTAATATTTAAACTGGTTAGTTAAAGCAATTCCGAATTAGCTGAATTAGACTTTTCTCCTCCATATTTATAATATATAATGAGTTTTATTTTATTTTCAATAAAAAAGCTTAAGTTTTAATCAATAGTAAGATAGTACACAGCCTTACGTTTTATATTACCTAGGAAAATCACAATTCAGCTAGCTGAATTAAAGTTTTATCTAGTATTTATATAATATATAACAACTTTTCCAATATAGGCCATAAAAATGTGAATTCAGCTAGCTGAATTAGAGTTTTCTCCGCCATATTTATAATATATATTGAGTTTTATTTTATTTTCAATAAAAAAGCTTAATTCAGCTAGCTGAATTTAAGTTTCAATTAATAGTAAGGTAGTACACAAGAAAATTATGTTTTATATTACCTAGGAAAATCCCAATTCAGCTAGCTGAATTAAAGTTGTATCTAGTATTTATATAATATATAGCAACTTTTCCAATATAAGCCATATAAAAGTGAATTCAGCTAGCTGAATAGCATAAATTATTACAAATTCCATAGAAAAATAGCATTCTGAAGGCAAAAAACTTTTGTTTAATCAAATTCAGCTGGCTGAATATAAGTATTAGTTGATAATTATTTATTTTGTAGCCATATTACAATTGTACCTTATTCAGCTGGTCTAATTTGTAACAATTTATTAAAATTGTAGTGTCAGAACGTAAAAATAAAGAAATTAAAAACTGTTTAGGCAATTCAGCTAGCTGAATAACAAAGTTACGACATATATTAGCTAAAAACCTTACTTAAAACTTAAAATATAAAAAAAGAATGGCAACCCTTTTATACAAAAATTTCCAATTTTAATACTTTATAAGTATATTAGTCTAGCCCTGCGTGTCTGTTCGCTTCCTTTACTCTCATGCTCACATAATAAGTTTTCCATTTTCCCAAAAGTAGTTCTTTATGGCCACTTTATTATACGTACGTACGTACATATTCAGCAAACTTTTACGTTTCATTTCAGCAATTTTTTTTTAAACGACGAATTTGCATGTGAACTAAATTTTCTGTTTTTAGAAAGAAAAAAAAACGGAGACCAGAAACTACAACTAAAAAATCAATACATAGTTAGAATATTAGTTTCTGGTTGTTGTCGTTCGTTATTCACAAAGAAAACTTTTTTGTATTTTCCAATACAAAAAAAAAGGAAAAAACTATGGAGTTTGAGAGCACTTTTAGTGGAAAGTTTTTCTTGTTTTTTTTTTTTGGATCACAATAAAATACTTCTAAAATTGAAGTAGTTTTGCTAAAAGTATTACTTTTTCGGGGGCTACATGAGGGACGAATTGACAATAAATTCTGTTAAGTCAGCCATTCGACCATTTACAGGAAAAACAGATTGACAGGGACATCCATAAACGGTAGTGAGGTACCCAACAGTTTAAAACAGTTCAACTGATTAGCCAACATCCTGATGCGTCTTACGTCAGAGCAAAAAACGGTTACAAGCAGTTGCTGAGTCCTAATATAATCTAATAGATTAACACCCTAGTGTGGTTAGGGTGTGCGGTACAGTAATACTTGGATTTACGGTTTCAAAAGCAAAAGGGAAAATAAATCAAAACGATATTAATCGAGGGATTACTGTCCTCTATGACGCTATACTAACAGACAACTGATATATCGAGGCTTCACACAGTATATAGAGGCTTGCACGCCTCACAGTTGCTCTTAAACGATGGCCTCCAACGAATGATATGGAAACTCTTGTAACATCTAAACACCGTATAACGTGACGAGGCATAAAAATAGGCTTACTACTCAAACGGTTTCCAATCAGAGAAGGAAAATTTTCACTATCAAAAAAAAAAAATTGTCTATGGATGTAGGAGAAATGACGTCACTTAGTCACTTAGGCTCAAAACTAGACCTACTAGGCAAACAGTTTCCAATCAAAGGAAGGAAAAGTTTGAAGTACTTGAACATTATTGGCCACCAAAGTATTTTTTGTGTGGATTTACTGTAAAAAAAAATAATTTTCTATAGATGTAGGAGAAATGACGTCACTTAATACGTTTATATTAGAAAATAAAGACGTCCTCAACGAATGATATGTAAAATCTTGTATAACGTGGCGAGGCACAAAAGTAGACTTACTAGGCAAACAGTTTCCATTCATAGGAAGCAAAAGTTTAAAGTACTTGAACATTATTGGTTACCTCAGGATTTTTTGGGTGGATTCACTATCAAAGAAAAAAATAATTTTCTATGGATGTGGGAGAAATGACGTCACTTAGTACGTTTATATTAGAAAATATAAACATTACCGATGGCCCTCAACGAATAATATGGAAACTCTTGTAAATCTAAGCACCGTATAACGTGGCAAGGCACAAAAGTAGGCTTACTACGCAATCAGTATCATAGGAAGGATCCAGGAAGCAGTCCATTCATAGGAAGGAAAAGTTTGAAGCACTTGAACATTTTGGTCACCTCAGTATTCTTTGTATGCATTCACTATCAAAAAAAAAAAAATAATTTTCTATGGATGTAGGAGAAATGACGTCACTTAGTACGTTTATATTAGAAAATATAAACATTACCGATGGCCCTCAACGAATAATATGGAAACTCTTGTAAATCTAAGCACCGTATAACGTGGCAAGGCACAAATGTAGGCTTACTACGCAATCAGTATCATAGGAAGGATCCAGGAAGCAGTCCATTCATAGGAAAGAAAAGTTTGAAGTACTTGAACATTATTGGTCACCTTAATATTTTTTGTATGGATTCACTATCAAAAAAAAAAAAATAATTTTCTATGGATGTAGGAGAAATGACGTCACTTGGTATGTTTCGATTGGTAAATAAAACCGTTGCAGTAGTTGCTGTGTAAATGTTATCAAGCAAAAAAAGAGAAACTACGTCATCTAACGGTATTTTGTAAGCATGTTGAAAACTCTAGTTCTGTTATTTATGCTTTGTATGATCACATAGGCCCCCTATGCTCTCAGTATCTTTAGAAGATACAGAACGAGAGCTTTTCGACCGCGAGTTGGCTCACAAAAGTAGTATATGGATGGATCCGAAATATTCTAATAAGTGGATAAAAACTTTAACCAAATACGCCCCATTATATAACAGGCAGAACTCTACTTAATACTAGAATCGATGAGAATCCTATTCTATCCTAAGGGATTAAAGAGAAAAAAACTCTTTCCAAACTCTTCAGCAACGTGAAACCAGGACAACTTTGACGAAACTTGGTAACTTTACTAGACTTGTGCAGCCCCCCTTGCACTGACCAACTTCTTCCTTTTCCCTGATTTTGGTGGAACTTGGTTAGTACAGGGACTGCGTTCACCCGTGGCATTACAACGGGCCGCTATGCGTGCTCAAGTGAGCTTTGTGATAACAGAGCTACCACTCCGACCTAACCTAACCTAACCTAGACTTGTCGTCAATACAAGTCTACAGAAGAGGAGGAAATGATGAAATAGTAGACAAAACATCCTACAAAAGACCGCAACTATGCAAGAATAAACCTGTAGCTTCGACGTTAAGCTCGAAACCGCGCAGGGAAAGCTTGAGTGAACTTTTGAGGAGCAACAATAAGCACCAGTAGAGTACAGCATGGGCATTCTTTCGTGTGGAAAAGCTGTTGTTGCAACACTAAATCGCCGACTGTGCAGCACTGTACACAATCGATCAACTTTTAGTAGCTCCGGCAGGGTACACAAACACTCGTTTGAGTTACTAAGATCTGCGTGTGTCCTAAGCGGCCAAAGATGCGGTAGTTACACTGAAGAACTTACTTGGATCTATGTACGTGTTGATTATGCATTAAGGTTAGGTTAGAGGACGTGTACTTGACAAGTACAGTACCCGGAGGTCGAATTGACCCATTGTACAACGTCCTAGTTTCTCACACCACTTATGTTGTGTGTGTTATTTTTATACACGAGTGGTGGGACCTACAGTTTAAAGTCGACTCCGAACGATAGATTTTTGAGAAACTTTTTCATGGCAATTTTATTTCACACTCAGAGTTTTTGCCAGAAATCTGCTGAGAGGAAGTCGCCGAAAAAATACGTTTTGTATTTTGTCTTGATGTCTGGCCTGGGGTTCGAACCCAGGCTTTTGCGGCTAATAAGCCAACACACTACCTACTCGACTACGACGACTTCATTATGCATTAAACTCCACTTTGATATCTTCTATGTTAAGCTACAGATTTCATGTGTGTAGCAATTGCCCAATTTTCCAAGACTCTGGAGCCATAAATCGGGGTGAATTTCCCCGATAGCATGGCTATGTAGGCTGATGTTTGTGGCTCATTCGCATATACCTGATGTGACCCATAAAAGAAAAAGTCTAATGCGGTCAAATCGTACGATCTCGCTCGTGCAGAATATTCAATGTGGCTTAGGTTTGTCGCTCGTAGTACTGTCCTGTTGAATCCTCAAGGCGTTAGTGTTTAGATCATCCGATTCAGGCCAAAAGAAGTTGGTAATCATCGGCTTAACGTACTCTCCGTTATGTATATATGGAGTGATAGCCTGACCTACGTCGTTTTCAAAGATATATGGACCGATGATGCCACCTCAAGCCTAAAATCCACACCAAATAGTAACTTTTTAGGGATGCATTGAACGCTCTTGGATGTCATGCGGACTGGTATTGTCCCATATCCAAAAATTTTGTAGTCAGCAATGTTGTCATCGTTGAAGAAGATTTTGCAATGAATTTTAACAACAAAAAAAATTCGAAAGACTCTTTGTTGAAAGATCTTTTTGTCAAAAAAAAAATCCAAATTTCAAACCAAATCTTCATTAAGAAAGAGTTTATAAACGGAAAAATAATTTCCTAATCCTTCTACATTTGAAGCCAGGACAGATTTTAATAGCCGACTTACAAAAAAAAATTAAAAAACATTTTCAATTTTCATTAATTTTCCTGACTTTTTAATGACGAAGAAAAAAATCCCATTAATGTGTGTAACATTATCACACAGGCCATCATTATTATTACGACGATTACAGACGATTTTTGTTTTGTTCTTTAAAAACGTTTTAATATCGAACGAACGAACGAATGAACGAACGGAAGTATCGCTATTTAACTGTAAAAAAAAAAGTTCCGCTCATAATGGTTAAAACTAATGAAATAAAGAAGGAGAAGAAGACAAGGAAAGGGAGAACAAATCAATGAGATGTAGGAAGAGGAAGAAGGCGCACACACACAGAACACATTTAATACGGGTTTTAAATCCCAGATTTAATAAAGGAAGGAAAAGAATTGATAATGAAAGGAAAAAATAAGAAAGAAAAAAACACAACAGTAGAGTTTTACTTGTGAATTACAAACTAAGTTGAGTATGTATTCATATTGTAATATTAACCAGGGGAAAAGGTAATTTCCTTAACACTTCACTGAAAGAAATTTTAAAAGAAAGCGGTAGTAAATACCGTTTCGTAAATATGTAATTATTAGTACAGAATAATTGGAAATTCAATACTTTCATTGCCCCTCCACCTTAATCGACCTGTCTATTGTTGCAGCAAAAATATTCGACCGTTTTTATTGAAGCGAGATCATAAGATATTTAAGCCCATTCATATAAAGGGTGTTTTTTATAGAGGTATAGAACTTAAAGTTGGCATTACTTTTCAAGATGGCGACCGATTTAACAGCTGTCAAGAGATTTATTCTCAGTTTGGTTTGGCAATTCATCATGAATAGACTCACGCCTGAACAACGCTTGCAAATTGTGCAATTTTATTTCGAAAATAATGGTTCTGTGCGGAAAACGTATCGCGCACTACGTCCATTTTATCGTCGACAAAATCGTCCATCAGAACAGTTAATTCGATTAACCATGGAACGTTTTCGCACCACGTTTACTCTTATTGATAACTCGCATCCCCAGAGACGCTGTACGGTGCGTACAGAAGAAGCTATTGCTGCTGTAGAGCGTAGCATTGAGGAAGACCCGAATGAATCCATCCGCCATCGAGCACAGGAATTGGATCTGTGTCCATCCACTTTATGGAAGATTTGGCGGAAGGATCTTGGTTTGCGTGCTTACAAAATCCAACTCGTGCAAACGTGTTTGAAGCCAAACGATCATCAAGTAAGGCGTAGGATTCGTCGAATGGGCCCAAAACGAGATTACCGTTGTTCCCGATTTTCATAAGCGAATTTTGTTTAGCGATGAAGCGCACTTCTGGTTGAATGGCTACGTCAACAAACAAAACTGCCGCATTTGGAGTGAAGGTAATCCTCAAGTGTATGTGGAAACACCGTTACATCCAGAAAAACTGACTGTTTGGTGCGCTTTATGGGCTGGTGGAATCATTGGTCCGTACTTTTTCAAAAACGATGGTGGCCAGAACGTTACAGTCAATGCTGATCGGTACAGAGCCATGATTACTAAATTATTCATTCCTGAATTGAATAACCACGATGTCCAGGAGATGTGGTTTCAACAAGACGGCGCAACATGTCACACAGCTCGTGCCACAATAGATTTATTGAAAGACACGTTTGGTGACCGCCTAATTTCACGTTTTGGACCTGTGAATTGGCCTCCAAGATCTTGTGATTTAACACCGCTAGACTACTTTCTATGGGGCTGTGTAAAGTCATTGGTCTATGCGGTAAAGCCACAAACGCTTGACCATTTGGAAGACAACATTCGCCGTATTATTGCCGATATACGGCCACAAATGTTGGAAAAAGTCATCGAAAATTGGACGTCCAGCCGTGACGGTCATATGCCAGAAATCATATTTAAAATGTAATGCCACAAGATTATCTTTCGGATACATAAAATTCATGTCAATCGAATAATCCATCGTTGTTTTATTGCAACTTAAAGCTCTATACCTCTATAAAAAACACCCTTTACAAGGTGACTAGGTTGGAGGACGTTCATATTAACCAACACAGATATGCGTAGGCCATTGGGCTTACATTTCTGTAATCGTTCTAAAAAAAAAAGAAAATTGAAAAAGAAAGAATAGAGATAATGCAAGCAGAACAGAAACAAATGGATTGATTGGCTGCGCATGAATATATGTACGTTCATCCTTCAGCCAACGGTATTTTCCACAATAAACTTCCGTAGTGCAGGAATATCAGCTCTCGACAGAGATTTTCAAATCTTCAAACAATTGCCTCCGTAATTTAAGCCCATTTGAACCTGTAAACGTTCGCCTACACCAAGAACCTCTACAACTACTCCCCGCTGCCGCTCAAAGACACTCAAACCTACACTACCCGTCCAGGTTTCAAAACGACTGGAAATATCAACTAAAACTACAGCCTCTACAACAGTACCCACGAATACACCAGCAGTTGGCTTACAAGATCATTTGAGAATACCCAACGTGCTAGTGACTGCCCCTCAATACACAGCATGACCCTGATTCTAGCAAGAGCCGGATAACAACAAAGGAGATGCTGTATCGTATGTAAGTGGATGACCACATACTCTGCAGAAATTCGATTCAAAACTATCAGAGAAATTCGTTAGAAATCTGTCATTAGCATGTTTCATAGGGAAACCAGTTACCTGGCTTACAGTGAGCTTATTGAGCAGTTCCACGAGCCCATAGAAACAGATTGAGAAAGAGGGCCAACAGCCACTAAAAGATTTGTAAGAAAACCTATTGCAGAAAGGGCATCAGGTCCTGAGTTGCCAAAGTTATAAAAGTCCTAGATTCAAACAGAAACTTACTAAGCCTGCTTCCAAATCTCCTTATGGAGTTCTTGCAGTAGCAAACAACTCATAACTTACACCAGGCTGATTTAAACCGCCTAAAAATCGCTAGACTGTGAATGAAAGGAACCTCAGTACCTATACTATACTAGAAGCAGTAAAGTCGTCTATGCCCTCAAATGCTCTTCATAGAGTAAAGGACTCTCCCAGGAAAACGCTGAAGTTTGTCAGCCAACCTATAAGGAAACTTCAGACTACAATTTTTTTAAAAAAATTCCAGTACTAGCGCCGTCATCCATTCAGTTTCGAACCATCCGTGAATATGGGGACACAAAAATGCCCATTGTGATGAAAAATGAGCTTTCCGCGAGCACAAAGTGTTCGAAAACGTTGAAAAGCATGCAAATATTGTTTGATTGATGAGATCAAACCTATGTCATGCATTTTGGAGGTTTAATTCTTGCATCAAATTTGGCGACTTTTCATGAATAATTTCAAAGTCTAGATTGACGGTCACTACACGATTATATAGAATATTTGGTGGGCAGAATTGCACGTAAATTTGCACTTCAAGCCATATACTTAAAGCTGCACGAATATGTATGCCAGTACCCAAGAGTATTATTTCTGATCATTTCTATACTCTTCACATTTTCGACAACTACTTTCAAAACAATTCCTTTCTTTGCTCCTCTTAAAAGATTTGCTAACTGAAACCACAACAATTAAATTCGATTATTTTTTCCTCCAACCCAATAATCAGCCATTAAAGATAGAGTGCGAGAATAAGAGTGACAGAGAGAGAGAGAGAGGAAAGAACAAGAACATAAAAAAATTGTAATGATGAAAATGATGATGACAGCACAAAGTATACATAGAGATCATATTTAAATGGATGACTGACTCTATATTGGTTGTATTAAAAGAGAGAGAAGGAGAGAGAGAGAAAGAAAATGTAAATAATCATAAAGAAAGGCCCCCCCACCAAGCATTATTGCTTTCTCCACATTACCAAACAAACAAAACAAATAAAACTCCTTGCAACACACATATTAACACACACACACACACACATCCCCATGCATACAAACAGAACGTAGAACATTTTTAATAGTGGAGAGCACAGCGAGTGAGAGTACTTAAAAGGCAAGTGAAAAATGCTTGAAAATAAAAGAGCCCCAGAAATGTGAAACCCCATTATCATAGAAGAATAAGAACAACAGCAACAGCAACAGCAACAACAACAGTAAGTAGAAGCAAAAGCAGAACAACATCTACACGAGCTAGAGTATGAGCATAAGTAAACAAAAGAGTTTTAAGCCTCAATCATGGTTGGTTGAGAAGAACACATTGAACGCACACACACACATACATACAATTGCATGAATACCTACATTATGTTGTTGTTGCTGTTGTTGTTGTTGTTGTATTTTTCATTGTAGCCTCTATAATAAGTAAAATTTTAACAACAAATTCAAGTACCCTCTCACCCAATTTTTAAGAGGAGTATGCGCGCTCTCCATTAATAAAGTGTTAGAAAGAGTAAAGCCTATAGAGATGGATTGTATAAGTGTATGCGCTCTCTTCTCTCGATTGTACATACACATACATACGTACGTACGTACGTACGTACAATTGTCGTGTAAACCTTTTGCTCAAAAAGGATGTGTGTGCTTAAAGGCAATTGGTGTTGATGATGTTTTCATAAGAGTGCACTTCTAGTGTTTGTTGTTGTTGCTGAATATGTAGTTAAAGAGAGAGACCGAGTGCTGTTCGTATTGTATTGTATTGTATTGTATGTTGTTGTAGTAGTTGTATTATACACACATTAAAAAGGACATGAGAGCCCACTTATGATACATAAAAATCGATCTCTGCCTTGTTATTGTTGCTGTTGTTGTTGTTCTTGTTTTTTTTTTGTATTTTGTTCTCGTGTCGGCTTGTAAGAGATTTTCCTTTTTGTTCGCTGTGTGTTGATTTTATAACAGTGGGCTGGAGGTGAAAGTGCACTGCATTAGTTTGTTTGGGTTTTCACGTGTTCGTTGTGGTGGTTGTTTGGGAATTTCTGAACGGCCAACCACTTTTGAAAATGAACATTTTTTGGTTGGAATTATGTTGAGTTCTTATTTACAAGTCAGTTGTTGATGACACTTCAAATAGTCTGCATCCTATATTCGTAAATAATACGCGTGTTAGAAAGAAAGAAAAACTCAATCCCCTTCCAATCAAAAAGTGAAAAGGCAATTATTCCCAAAAAAAATAATAAAAATTTCCAAAATTACCTGAAAATTTGAAGAATCAAAAAACAAGGATATTTGCAAAGAATTCTAATTTTTTTTTGAATTGTGAATAAAAAACGAAACAAGTGTATTAAAAACAAAATTGGGAAAACCCTTTAAAAACCATAACAGTGGTCAAAACAAAACCAAGGAGTTTAAACTCCTTGAAAAAAATTGATTTTTCTTTAACAAATAAAAAATCTAGACAAACTGTGTTGAGAAAGTGTTTAAAAACCGGCATCAAAGTGGCTGAAAAACGAAAGCGTACGCCCTCACCGGCGGCCCGCTCGCCATCACGACGGAAATCCTTTAGTGATGCCTCTACTACAACGCCTTCACAATCGCCACAAAAGGACTCGGATATATCAGTGTGTTCAACACCTTCCCCACCAGTTAATAAGCCCACCAACAGTACCCGTAAACGTTCGCCTACACCGCCGCCACTAGCAAGAACCTCCACTCCCACTCCTCTCTCCCGCTCAACGTCCCCCACACCACCCGCCACCAAGGATTCAAAACGCCTGGAAATATCAACTAAAACCACAGCCTCTACAACAGTACCCACGAATACACCGGCAGCTGGATTGCAAGATCATTTGAGAATACCCACGGGTGCTACGGGGTTTAGTGGTTTCCCCTCACTGCACAGCATGAGCAGTTTAATGGTGCCTTCGGCTGCTGCCGCCGCAGTAGCCGCAGCACCTTTTCTACCCTGGTCTCCTATGCTGCTGCCACACTGGGGTCACGCTTTACTGCCGGCGGCTTTTTATCCAGCAGCTTTGCGTAATGCTCTACCAGGGTAAGGATTGTTGTTTATGGCATTATGCTCTTAATTTAAGAATAATTTTGAGGAACTTAAAAATAAAATTAAATTATATATATATGCCAAGGAAACGGCGATGTCTAAACGAGCGACATAAGTTTTCCCTGTAAACACGCAGATCATCTGCGTTTTTTTCGATACCTCTTACTCACCCGCGTGAGCGCCTACTGCAGTACTATGTTTAAAGGAATTTTCACCCTCTTGCACTAGAGAGAGTCTGTGGTTTCTCCTCTCAGCAGTATCCTTCGTATTACAGACTGTTTTCCGCTCCTAATATTCCGAGAAGCCTATGTATCGCAGTAAGTTACAAGGAAGATGACAACATTGCCTCCTCGGTTTACCTCCCTAAACACTCTCTCTAAACTTCACACCAAGTGAACTGCAATTTCACTCTTAAACTGGTAAAAAGACTGAATAATGTATCGAAACATGCGTTATTGAAGACGCCTTCAATGTCCATAACTACTGCAACAGAGTATTTTTTGTAATTTAAGCACGTTTCTAATTAGTGGGTGACTGTGGGGAGTGTAGCGTCGTTTCAACTCATCGCTCTTTGATGTACATATGCGTGTTGTCTGGTCCTCAGCTTTTCATTCAAAATCGTGTTCTTTAATTGTATCTCCAACCAAATTTTTGGAATATAGGCACCAGTTAAACAAATGTTATAGATGGCGACAAGATGAGTTCTGGCCATTTCCACTTCAATTTGAAGACGGCCCGAACACAGCTCCACTACCTTGATACCTAATACCATACCCTGATTTCAGGAGCTTTAAGTGAAAAACCGAGAGTTTTATATACAACCAAGAAGTAGCATTTAAATTAAGAGCTTATTTCATAGGCTTCAGAATTTTAAACAGAATTTAACATAAATTACATGAAGAGTTATATTATTTCTTAATACAAAGCCTGGAGAGTTTTATCTATAACACACACAATTTTTCACAAATGAGTTTAATCATGAGTTCTATATTAATTTGACGAGTTAATCATACAATCAAGAGTTTTTCTCAAAACCAAATTGATCCCAAATTATATGAAGCGAGTGTTAGAGAGTTTTATGTAAAATTAAAGAGTTTTATTTAAAACTTGCTGAAGTTTCATCTAAAACTGAAACATTTTATCTACAATTTGATACTATTATTTCAAATTAGGGAGTTTTATTTAAAACTGGAGAGTTTTATTTAAAACTGGAGAGTTTTGTTTAAAACTGGAAAGTTTTATATAAAACTTATTTAAACTAGAGAGTTTCATTTAAAACTTGGGTGTTTTATTTGAAATAGAAGAGTTTTGTTATAAACAGAAGAGTTTTATTGTAAAGTGGAGAGCTTTACCTAAAACTAGCGAGTTTTATTGAAAATAGAGAGTTTTATTTAAAACTAGAGAGTTTTATTTAAAGCTAGAGGGAGTTTTACTTAAACCAAAGAAATTTATTATTAACTGAAGAGTTTTATTTTTTATCAGTTTAAAACTGGAGAGTTTTATTTAAAACTTAGTTGTTCTATTTGAAATAGAAGAGTTTTTTTTATAAACAGAAGAGTTTTATTGTAAAGTGGAGAGCTTTACCTAAAACTAGAGAGTTTTATTGAAAATAGAGAGTTTTATTTAAAACTAGAGGGAGTTTTACTTAAACCAAAGAAATTTATTATTAACTAAAGTTTTATTTAAAATTCACTAGCCTCAGAAAAAAAAGACATGAGGTTCTCATTAAACTTACGAGTTAAGTATATAATCGGAAGTATTTTTCAATTAAAAGTAAAATTTTATTAAAAATTCTAAAGATTTAAATATTTTTTTAATTAAAAACCTTTTGAATTTTATAAAAAAAAACAAAGAGTAGTACACAAATTAAGAGTTTTCTAAGCATTTCTTTTCTAACGAAGTATTTTCATAAAAGACACGAGATTTGCATTTTGAAAAACAAAAAACTCGCGAGTTTAAAAAAAAAAAACCTGGAGGAAAAGTAAACATTTTTTTTAAAAGTTCATACTTAAAAAACTATTTTTCTTTAAAACTTTTAAGAGCAAAATATTTTCTTATTAGAATTTCTTTGAATTTTTTTTAAATCTTTAAACACTTGTGTTGTCTGGTTACACAAAAGAAAACTTTCAAGAGTTTTATAAAAAGTTCTTAGAAAAACATGTAAAACTCGAGTTTTGTTTTTAAAATGTTGAATTTAAGAAAGAAACCATAATTAAAACTCTTGAATTTGCCAGGCAGTTTGTTACTTTTCGAAGGCTTTTTGTAAAACAGGTCCGAGACTTACATACTCGCTAAACATTTCACACCTCTGCTAAACTCATTTCAACTCAACAATTGCTGTTGTTTGCAGGTACATAATTTCCTTTTACAGCATGTGTATGGGACTTTCCCAGTGTCAGTGCCAATAACTTAACAGACAGTGAGTCGCCTATTATATGATTTCTTATTATGATAGCTGATTAATGCACGCCATATGTTCTGAAATTTTCCAATGGTTTTTCCCAATTTCACAAAACAAAAGCAAAAATTGCAACAAGCTGATGATAACCTTGCTACGCGCCTTTGTGCAGAGTGCGGATTAGGTAAATTTATAGCGAACTCTTGAAGAGCTCTCAAGTGTGTGGTGGAACGAAGACAAGTCACAATATTAAAACAAGATTGGTGTTCTTTCACATATAAAAAGTAAGAAAAGTGTTTCAGAAATTAAGCTTTCTTTTCTGCTTGTTTAGAAATTTATTTCAGGATTTACTTTCTGACTTCAAAAAACTGTTGAGATTTTTATTTACGAGTACGGATTTCAAATGGAACGAAGTTGTGATTGCCTTACACCCACTGGGTTTCAGAAACGTCTTTGGCCCTCTATACATTCCCTATGTTTTGTCTTTTGTATGCCCTATCCAAGTTGAGTTGCGCACATCTTTCGGTGGCATAGACTTCAGCTTGCAAAATACATGCGGGTTTCCCCATGAGCTTGGAATATCTCATTCTAGGACTAAGAACTTCTGCTTCTGTACTAAAATCTAATCTATTTCTCCTTCGACTCGCAACTTTTTCTAAAATCGTATGAAAGAACATCTAACCGACGAGCATGTCGCCTTAAAAATCAGATTTGGCTAACTCAAGCAATTTAACAGGTGAACAGGGAGATAAAATTATTTTAAAATCATTCGCGACGGGTTCCGTATATTGTATATACGACAGCCACTTGGTGCATCACAGCGGCTGACGTCGAGTACATACGACAATTACTTATTGGTCCACAGTGACTGATGCCACATATACACGGCATTCATTTATTTGTTTCGCAAAAGATGGAGACGATGTATGGTTAGTCAGGCCGTTATAAAAAATTGCAAATTGTAGTACAGGTTCGCTGCCGCGAAAGGGTTAATAAGCAGACTTGGCCATCTCAAGCTATTAAACAGGTCTTTCGGCTGTTGTGTTAGCCAGCCTCAGCGTAGCTAAACGGATACATATGAGGGGGTCACATGGGGGCGTTGCTAGATTCAGTAAGATTTTGGCAACGTCAATTAGCCACCAAAATCATGTAATTTGATGCCGAAAGTTTGCGTAAAAAGGGTACGCAATCATAGCTTTACATACATAATTGGTCATTACAACCCTTCAGTCAGGATTACGACCTAGTTTCTCACACCGCTCATGTTGTGTGTGTTAATTTTATACATGAGCGGCAGGACCTACAGTTTAAAGTCGACTCCGAACGACAGATTTTTGAGAAACTTTTCATGGCAATTTTATTTTACTCTCAGAGTTTTTGCCAGAAATCTGCTGAGAGGAAGTCGCCGAAGAAATACTTTTTTTGTATTTTGTTTTGATGTCTGGCATGGGGCCCGAACCCTGGCTTTGCGTCTAATAAGCCAACACACTACCTACTAGACTACGGTGACTTCAATCATAGCTTTATGCGGGTTTTATTGAACTTTACTTTTAAAACCCAAAAATAAAAACAAAGAACGTATGTAAGTAACTTGCTCACGAGTTTTACATATTTTTGCGTGTGTTAAACTAGAAGATTATTTTCACGATAAAATCTGTTTCAACAATCAAGCCAACATTTTTTTTTAACACCGGCTTTAACAATACAACACAACACACGTAATTTCCTTCCTTGCACTGTCCTTGCCTGCCTACGAGGCACATGTGTTTTTGATTAGTTTTGCCAGAATTTACGCACTTCTTCTCTTTCCCTCGTTAAACAAGGCGCGCGTAGAAGGATCATCTGTTTTGAGAAAACAAATAAAAATTCCCATAAGGTGTTTAAGGAAAAACCATAAGAAAATTTCAAAATTTCCAAACATATGTTGAACAGACACATCATAACAGGCGACACAGTGTCTAGCACACCAGCTACACACAAAAACACGGGGAAAGCCCGACTCAAGAAAAAAAAGAGAATTTCATTTAAGGAAAGGTGAATTGAAATTAGTGCATGCAGGTGTGTGTGTGTGTAAGTCTAGTTGCGGAAAATCCCTGTTTAAAATACAAAATTTTTCCATATGTTTTGTATTAGCACAACAGTTTTTATGTTGTGGTCATTACACAAGGACGTTGTGTAAAGCAAGGTACTAAAAACAGGTACTAAATTTTAGTACCTGTTTGTCTGTCTCTTCGTTTCGTTTCGTTTCGTTTAATCTTTAGCTTAGGCTTAGGCGTTAATTGTTGTTGATGGTGATTAAATTATGAAAAAATCAAATTTTCTTTTTAAACATTCACTTACGAAATGTTTATCCAGAGGGCCCCGCCGTATTAACTTTCACACATTTTTAAAGGAAAATACGGAAAATCATTCAAAAAAAAAAACAAGAAAATGTGTGTGTGTGTAAATAATCTTTTCCCAAATAATTAAACGAACCACACACGCAAATATTTAATCTGATTTAATATTATAACAACACTTCTTCCTTTTCCCAAATTTCTTTGCAGCCTCTTTGATGCCAAGGTACCATCGTCGCAACGTTCTTCCGGTTTTCATATTTCGGATATTTTGAATTTAGAAAACTCGGAGCTGAAACACAATGTTGTTCATCCCGCCGCCGCCGGCCATACAGCGTCCACCAACGATATTATTTCCCCCCATCAAAGCAACGACCAGCATAGCGATCATTTAGCCACAGCGCCAACTCTAAATGGTGGCGGTGACTCTGCTGCACCGCATTTAGCGGCGTCACAAAACCATCATCATCATCATCATCACACAACATTGTTGGATCATAATAATGCCGTTGCTGTTGGCAACTCATCATCAGCTACTGCCGTCGCGGCGGTTAATGCCTCCGCTCAGGCTCAGGCAGCTGCCCAGGCATTTATAGCCGCCAATCATAATGCAGCCGCAGCTGTAGCGGCTGCGGGGCAATATTTACCGAAAAATTTCGCCAATGGCTTTAACGATGACATGTCCTCGTATCATATAGCCCACACGATGTTAACGCATACGGGTCGTTCGCCCTGGATCAAGGAAAACGAATTGTATGGTAAGTTTTTAAGCTTAAATTTCAATTTTCTTGCAAAAAAATTCTTCTGTTAGTTGTATCCACTAGTGGTGGGACTTGCTATGTAACGTCGTGCCCGACTGACAGACTTTTGAGAAGCTTTTCATGGCAATTGTACTTAACTCTCAGAGTTTTTCAACAGAAGGCTATTGAGAGAAAGTCACCGAAAGAAATATTTTCTTAATGTTTCGTTTTTGTTTGAACTACGGGTACTAGTCTAATAAGCCAAGACACTACCTACTATCATTAGGCTACGAAGACTTCAATCAGATGATAACATATTCTAAATTTACTATTGCCGAGCAGAAGAGTCAATTAAACGGTTTGTTAACTGGCTAAGGTCTTATCGAATACACAGTAGATTCAGATCCTGGAGTAATCCTGAAAGCCTTCGATGATATTTACCGAGATTTCATTCTGATTATGCCGGACATCTCGTAAAGAGAACACAGAAAAACTATTGTTACCCCTCTCTGGGTGAATGCAAAGTTACGAGGGTTGTTAACTGTCCCAGGTATTATCGAATATAAAGGGTCCGCCAAATAACTTCTTTTTTTTAATGCTTTAAAAAAACTACTGAATATTTTCTCAAATTTCTTTTTTTATTTGAAAGTACAATCCTCGGCTGGCCATGCAGTAGCCTACATGATCGATCCAATTTTTAAGCACATTATCGATTGTGTGAAGCTGTATTTCACCAATGGCTTCACGAATATTGTCCTTTAAAGCGTCAATTGTCTCTGGCTTGTCGGCGTAACACTTATCTTTGACGGCACCCCACAAATAATAGTCCAACGGTGTCAAATCGCAGCTCCGAGGTGGCCAAACGACATCAACACTGCGGCTGATAAAGCGATCTTAAAAAACAGGACGCAAAACATCGAGTGTAGCTTCGGCTGTGTGGCACGTAGCGCCGTCCTGTTGAAACCAAATATTGCCAATATTCTCCTCTTCAGTTTTTGTGAACAAAATTTCGTTCAACATGGCCCGATAACGATCGCCATTGACTGTAACGGCCACTCCTTGCTCATTTTCGAAGAATAGTGGTCCAATTATGGGTCTGGACCAAAATCCGCACCAAACAGTGACTCGTTTTGGGTGCGTCGGCTTTTCAATGTATGCGTGCGGGTTTTCTGTGCCCCAAATGCGACAATTTTGCTTGTTTATATACCCGCCAAGATCAAAATGAGCTTCATCTGAAAAGATGATTTTTTTTGCCAAAATCGGCATCTTCTGGTGTATGCTACTGCATGGCCAGCCGAGGCATTTTCATTTGAATGAAATTATTTTCCATTATTAACCGGAAGGATTGTACTTTCAAATAAAAAAAGAAATTTGAGAAAATATTCAGTAGTTTTTTTTTAAAGCATTTAAAAAAAAGTTATTTGGCGGACCCTTTATGTACGTAGAGGGCTTTTACATTCTTACAAATAGGCAAAACAATCCTAGAAGCTACTTCCGGTTTCACAACCTCCATTCTAGTTAACGGCAAGATATTATACTGTTATCCTTGTCTGTTTGAATGGTTTCGCAGGCCATTAGGGAAAACTAGTGGCTGATAGGCTAACTTAACCAGGTACTAAACTGCATTTGCATTTCAAACTTAAGTAACTGCTAGAGCAGGCAATATCAGCCAGGGAACCCTATGCATTCCCCTTACAAATCTACGCAAGCTATGATGCCAGTAGAAAATCTTCACAGACTGAAACTTACGCATAATGGGTACGGAAAATTACTGGTCATTAACTCATCGGTATTCATGCAAGAAGACTTCATTTTAGTATAACAATTTTCGTCCTTAGATCCTGCAATGAGGTTGATGAGGGTAAAAGTATCACCCACCATCTCTGTCACTGTTCAACAAACAGAAAAAGCGACTGTAACTGGACTTTTTTGGATAGCTGCAGATGTTAGGTTAATTCGAATGGTTTGCTAAACATGGTTTCAATGTGGCTACAGTTAATGCACACAAAGATCTTTGATAGGCTTTATGAGCTCTTTGGAACTTGATGCAAAGAGAAGTTTAATGGCTGTTCTGAAGATGAGGTTATGTTTTTGTCATCTAACGGCTTAAGCATGAACCCGTACAAAACTAAAGAGGATCTAATTTCCCATTATGAGATCAAAATTAAAAAACTCCTGTGTTTTAAATAAAACTCTTTCTAAAAAAAATTTTTGTGGATTACAAATCACGATTTTTAAATTCCTTTATATTGAAAAATCAAGTCTTTATTCTGTGTTTCAAAAGTAAATAAAACTCGCGAATAAAAAATAAAACTCGCGAGCAGTAAATAAAACTCGCGAGTTTGAAATAAACCAAAACCAAAAAAGGTTTTTTCTGGATTACAAAATACGATTTTAAAATTTTCTATATTGAAAACTTCAGATTTTCCCTTCTGTTTCAAAAGTAAATAAAACTCGCGAACAGTAAATAAAACTCTTGACCAAAATTGACTTGTGAATTATAAATAACGATTTTTAAACTTTTTTATATTGAAAAAATGAAGATTATATTCTGATTTTTCTGTGAAAAAAGTAAATAAAACTCGCGAATAAAAAATAAAACTCGCGAGCAGTAAATAAAACTCACGAGTTTGAAAGAAAAACAAAACCAAAAAAGGTTTTCCCTAGATCACAATATACGATTTTAAAATTTTTTATATTGAAAAACTTAGATTTTCCCTTCTGTTTCAAAAGTAAATAAAACTCGCGAGCAGTAAATAAAACTCGCGAGTTTTAAATAAAACTCTTGACCAAAATTGGCTTGTGAATTACGTAAATTACGATGTTTAAACTTTTTTATATTGAAAAATGAAGATTATATTCTGATCCTTCTGTAAAAAAAGTAAATAAAACTCGCGAAAAAATAAAACTCGCGAACAGTAAATAAAACTCGCGAGTTTTAAATAAAATTTTTTATCAAAAAATGCTTTTCTGGATTAGAAAATACGATTTTCAAATTTTCTATATTGAAAAAATCAGATTTTCCCTTCTGTTTCAAAATAAATAAATAAAACTCGCGAACAGTAAATAAAACTCGCGAGTTTTAAATAAAATTCTTGACCAAAATTGGCTTGTGAATTACGTAAATTACGAATTTTAAACATTTTTATATTGAAAAATGAAGATTATATTCTGATTCTTCTGTGTTTCATAAAGTAAATAAAACTCGCGAATAAAAAATAAAACTCGCAAGCAGTAAATAAAACTCGCGAGTTTTAAATAAAATTTATGATCAAAAATGTTTTTCCTGGATTACAAAAAACGATTTTCAAATTTCCTATATTGAAAAATTCAAATTTTATCTTCTGTTTCAAAATAAATAAATAAAAGTCGCGAATAGTAAATAAAACTCACGAGTTTTTAATAAAATTCTTGACCAAAAAATGTTTTTTCTGGATTACAAAATACGATTTTCAAATTTTCTATATTGAAAAATTCAGATTTTCCCTTCTGTTTCAAAATGTCGGGTGCCCTGGTAGTCTAGTGGGTAGCGTGGGGGTCGTGGGTTCGATTCCCACCAGAGACTCTGGTCTGTGACACTACACCGAGCACATAATCAAGTTACTTCGCTCGTATATAATTAGGATATAATTTGTAATTGTATTGTAAATAAATGAATAAAAATAAATAAAACTCGCGAACAGTAAATAAAACTCGCGAGTTTTAAATAAAATTCTTGACCAAAAAAAGTTTTTCTTGGATTACAAAATTTCATGTTTATCTCTTTTATGTTTAAAAATAAAGATTATGTTGTGATTTTCTTTTCTGAGTTTTAAATGGAAATAAAACTCTCTTATATAATATAAAATTTATTTTTTAATGACAAATCGTTGCTAACAAAGCTCTTAATTTTCTTAATAGTCACAAGGCACTTAACTGCTTCAGTTAAACGTTATTTCAAGGATATTTCCCCACAGTCCTTGCTAAGTATTTCACTAAATTTGTTTATTATTGCCTTATAGAGTGATTAATGATTATACCATAGCAACAGCTAATGTATGTACATATGTATGTATTATTATTACTGTTATTTGAATGTATTATCCTTTTAATAACTTAATAAAATACAAAAACAAAAGGAAGACGATAGATAGTCTACTTAGAAATTAATGCTAAGACTGCAGGGAGCTTTAGAGCAGCTGTAGAAATTCCCATGAACTCTCACTTCACCATGAAGTCAGAATAGTTTTGTGTGAGAGTGAGTGAGTTTTTAAGCAGAAAAGGAAGTGCGTGCCAATTTTTCTTTTTTTTTTTTCTTTTAAACTTATAAAATCCTGAATTAATGTGACTTCAAAAAAAAAAAAATGTGAAAAGAAAATAAACAAAATAATCCTCAAGTGTGAAGCACCCAAAAAATGGAAAACTATTAGTCAAGATTAAAAAAAAACGGCATAAATTGCCGTTTAGGAATATCATGAAAAACGAAAAATTATTATTAAGGGGTGGCTAGGCTAGGCTATTAAATATTATTTTTTGTCTTTTGATCGAAATGGAAAAAAGGAAGGAAACATCTGCCTTTTGTATGCGGTGACCAGGTTAATAAATCGATAGTGAGTGAGTGAGTGAATGAAGGCAAATAAAACCCAACAAAATAAAACCCAGAAAATAACTTTTTAACTTACAATTAATGACAAGCAAGATTTTCTTTCTCTCTCTCTGCATTGTGGAAAAACAATTGAGAAAATAAACACGGAAAATTTGTCTACAATTTGCCATTGAATTTTCGATTTGAAAAAATATCCTCAAGGATACCAGAGAATACCATCTATACAGTGTGCTGGCACTTTCAACTCTTATTAAACACACCCTAATGAGCCAGCAGCATTGTACACAGAAAATAACTGGCAATTCATATGTATTTACTCACTTACATTGATAGATAGACAGACAGGATACACAGAATACACACAAACACAAGCACACACGATATAAAACTGTTTAGTAGTTTGTCTGCTACGCATTAGTGTTGCTAAATAATTTAGTCAAACAGGGTGGTGGCTCTATATTCACTCATATTCTTCTACTGCAATTGCATTGTAGAGACTAAATCTCCCCATCAATCTTAAAAGGATTTGCTGTTGGCTGTGTGTATGTGTGTGTGTGTGTCGTGTCGTGTTGTATACAAAAATCAAATGTCAATTAATCCTGTTACTTTTTGTTTTTACAAATTTCTAATTGTTGTTGTTGCTGTTGTTGTTTGAAAACCAAATTTACAAAACCGGCATCGTTTACCTGATGCCACACAAAAACAAAAAAAAAGTTTTTCATTCATAAACTCAACTCTCAATTCAATAGCTCAGCAGGAGCCCTAGAGAGACAATTATTACTTCCTCTCTGCTTCCTCTGAATTATTGTTTATAAAATGCATACGTTTGCCTGCGTACGTTGTTCGTTTTTCGTTCGTGTATGATCACAGTAGTGATGTGATCTTTACACGTTTTCGTGTAAACAGGGTGGATGGATTTTCTGCAGTCATATGTATCTGCTAGGAAAACATGCTCATTTAAAAAAAAAAAAAACCTCAACTAGAGGTGTGATCTATTAGGCCATCCTTTCGGTTTGTAAATGGGCAAAAAAAAAAAAGGCAACAATTTATTGGAGGACACCCCTATAAAAATAGACAATGAATTAAATAATGTTGCTACAGGGTGTATTAAAAGAAAAATTATATTCAAACAGACTTTAATTTGAATATAATCTCGTATGTGCTGAGTACAGGCACACCACCGTTAATTTTAGACTTCTGTCTGATCATTGATCACTGATAGGCAAGGCTATGCTAGACTAGCAAGGAACAAGTTTGGCTATTTTGTGGCATACAGTTGGGGGAAGAAGAACGGATTCTTGAAGCAAGAGCAGTAGCTTTTGGTCCCAGAAAGAAATATTCCACGCCCACACTATTTGTTATTCAGGCCATTCGAACTCTGTCCTCTTATGAATCCTCTTTGAATCAAAATCAGACATATAACAGAGGATATGGGAATCAATCCTACAGCGGCGCTGAATGCTCTGTAAGATCCGTTGAATACGTGGTAGTGAATACCAAAGCTTTGGAGACTATGGTTAGATTTTTTTTTTTTTTTTTTTTTTTTTTTTTTTTTTTTTTTTGTAAAATCAGCACTCAGGGGATGGCCCCTACTCATGCAGTGCATTGTGCAGGTTTAGGAAAATAGGTTATTGGAAGGTGGAAAGAGGAAGTAGTGTTTGTGGACATTTGATTTAAACTCAAGATGGGAATGGCAAGGAAACGAGTTGCTGCCAGGTGACTATATAATGGCCAGTGCTATACCTTCACTATTAGACAGTCTACAGCAATCGTCTCCAAGAAGCCCGCATCTTAAGGTTATTTGAGTTCAACTATGATTGATGGTACATTCGAGCACACTGCTCTTATGAGATTAAATTGAAAATATTTTGGAACTGTCTGCAGAAACTGAATCAGTTTGGTAAGCAGAATAAGGCTGCTCTCTGTTGGGACTCGAAGATCATGTGGGAATTCTCTCGGCAATGAGCAAGAAAAAGAGCTTGCAGGCCTGAACCCTTCTGTAGAGCTGGGGCTATTGTTTGGAAAAGAATGCTCATCGAAAGAGAAAGTAAAGAGAGGCAGAAATTTATTCCAAGTGGATGTGAGGCCTTTGAACTAGGTTTTGATTTCTTTTATATACTAAGCAGCGTATTAAGAAAACCTTAGTTTTTCTGTTTCTTATAAAAATTCTTTTGTTTTTTTTCTTATGCAACTCTTTTTAGGTGTCCAACAACCTGCCAGTCCCGATAGTACCTCACCCGTTAACTCTGAAGTCTCCTACACTTATATCGGCACAAATTGCCAAACCTCGCCAGCATTATCGGCAGACTACAAAGCCTACAGTCGATCGGCGGATAGTGATGCTTTGTCGGTGGGTGGCGGTGATTCAACGAACCTACATCACCTAAACGGCCAGACGAATGCAAACGGCCAACTACTCAAAACCAATACGGACAGTAATAATAGTGCTGGCGGCAATTCCTCTAATCCCCATGACGATAGTCTCATAGAAGATGGTATTGAAGAGGAAATTGATGATGAAAACGATCAAGATGGCACAAACACGGGCACCGGAGTGGATGGCATGCCCAGTAAGAAGCGGAAACGTAGAGTTCTATTTACCAAGGCCCAAACGTATGAACTGGAGAGAAGATTTCGCCAGCAACGCTATTTATCGGCACCCGAGAGGGAACATTTGGCCAGTTTGATACGACTGACACCGACCCAAGTGAAGATTTGGTTTCAGAATCATCGTTACAAGACAAAACGGGCCCAAAACGAAAAAGGCGTCTACGAACAACATCCTGCTCTGCATGGTCATCATCATCATCCCGGTGCATTGCCATCGCCTAGGCGAGTGGCTGTGCCAGTGTTGGTACGCAATGGTAAGCCGTGTTTAAGTGATGGCACCAAGATTGTGCCGCAAGATTGTGTGTCTGCTTCTATGCAAAATGCTGCCGCTGCTCATCATTTGGTGTTGGCTAATGGTGCTGCCTATCAGCATGCTGCAGCGGCTGCTGCTGCGGGTATGCATGCTGCCCATGCCCATCAGAGGGCCTGGTGGCACTAGAAATTAATGGAATTTTTGGCGTAGCAACTCTAGTGAATTTTTAGAACAATTTTTCGCGATAACAAATGCCTGTAAAAAGGACAAGGAAATGATTATAAAGCTAGTGGATGGCGTAGGGGAAAAACGCAGAAAAAGGTGAGAAAAACCGTAAATTTTCTTGAAAAAAAAAACAACAAAACAAAGCAATAATTTGAAGGCACAGCCATGTATGTATGTAGTAGAAGCGACTCGAATAATCAACAATTTGGACAATAAATTTTCTCACTGTAAAAACAAAAATTTTAAAATTTAAAAAGAAAAAAACAAATAATTTTCTTTTAAAATAAATTGTAAATATTAGAAGCAATTCCTTAACAAAAAATAAAATAAAATAAAATTATAAAAAATATTAAAAATTTTGTTAAAAAATTTTAATAAAAAAAACCTGTACAGATTTCCATAAAAAAGTTTTCTTTTCTTTATGTTTGAGTGTAAATATATTAAATAAAATTGAAATAAAAATAAAAAACTTTAATAATAATATTGTAAAATTAAAATTAAATTAAAATTTACCTGTAAATGATTCTTTAATTATAAGATGAGTTGAAAAAAACCTAAAAAGAAAAAAAAATTAAATTAAAACATTTTAAAAATACTAGAATTTATTATAATTAATTATTATTAATTAATAATAAAAATAATAAAAAAAAGAATTAATTTTTAAATAAATTTTAAATAATTTTTTTTAAGCATTTTATGGGAATTTATAGTTTATAATTTGTAATTGTGTAATATTAATTTGTATTATAATAAAAAACAACAAAGAAAAAAATTAAACCAAAACTTTAAAACAAAATGTTAATTTAGTCAATAAAAAAAAATATAAAAAAATTCATAAAAAAATCCTGATTTTTATTGGTACATGACAATGAAAGTGAATGCAGTCAAATTTTGGGTCAATCTGGACTATGGACATGCTGCTAATCGGAGAAGATCATATGTTTCCTTACAACTTTCTGAATAGAACATTCGATTCGATAGATCAGGTTGTATGCAATGTTTATACTAATGGCTTAAGGCTGTTGTGTGTCTTTTTGGCATATGTGCCAGTTCCATCATCGTCAGCCTGCGTCCAGGCCACGCTATTTCCTTATTTTACTGCTTCTAGGTAACATTTTTTCCTCAGCAGGGCATGTTCGACAAGTTGTTTTACTGCGTTCCAGCTTTCCCTACTGTTTGTAGCACTAATAATGCCGATTTCAGCCTCGAGACCATGCCGAAGAAAGTGTGTTTGGCATCATCTAACATTGCTTTCTACTCATACATGCAGAATGGCGAGCGGCATTTTCCCATGCGATGCAGGTACTCTCTGAAATATCCATCTGACCGGTCAGCATCTGGGTTATATACAGCTATGGACAGAGAAATAGCGCACTAATCTTGAGCTTTATACAATGTATTATTTCTTGAAAAGTAGAAAACTTAAAACAAGAAATGCGATGGTTTTGGTGTGTTTTGATAAAAAAAACAATTAACTTTCGATTGTTGGCAGGAGAAGTTGTTTGGAATCCCGTTTCTTAGTTTTGGTCGAAAATTAATTAAAATATTAATTTTAATACAATTTTTTTCATTTTGTAATTAAAAATGGGTAGAGGACTACACTGTTCACTTGAGAAGAAAAATATTATCTGGGATCTTTATCAGAGAGGTAAAAAACAAGTGGAAATAGCTGAAATTCATGGTTGTTCCAGAAAAATGATTTAAAACGTAGTCAAATGCGTTAGTGCTGATCATAGTTTGCTAAAAAGAAAGAAAGATCGAAACAATCCCCCTCGAAAAACAACCTTGCAGCAAGACAGAGCAATTGTTCGGAAGAGTAAGCTTGATCCTTTCAAGTCCTCAAGAACAATAATGGCCGAAATAAATGAAGATTTTGGCTTAAATATGTCGGCTAGACTTGTGCGAAGGCGGCTGAATGAAAATAACTTGTTGGACATTTTCGTTTTAAAATAGAAGACGACGTTTAAAGATTAGAAATGAAATAGAGAACCAGAAACACAGCACTTTAAATGTATGAAAACATTAACATGCTTTCGTTTATTTACTTCACAACTTGCCTAACGGATTTCGGCCTGCCTTAACGCATCTTTTCATGTGCCTCTGCTTCTTGCGCGCCTTCTCCTCGATTTGATCCTTCTAACGCAGACAAGGCCGTCCTCTACGCTAATCCCCTCATTAAATACAAATCTCACAGTAACATGATTTTCTATCTAAACGACAACATGGCCGAGGCGGCACAGCCACACCCTCCATAGTCGTTGAGGAGTTCATACACCTCCTTGTTGAATTGGATAAATCTGAGTGTTGATCGCAATTTTCCTTATAGGAATGTGTTGAGGGCCTGTTAATACGATTATGTGTAGAATAAAAAATCGCTTAAATGTCTGCAACAGCTTCCCTGTTCAGTTTCCCATAATCCTGGAGCACATAAATCAGACTGAATTTGTCCGATGGCATGGGTTACGTTGGCTGTGGTTTGCGGTTTATCGCATGCATCTGAATTCGATCTTTATGCCCGACAATGACCCCAAACATACGACAAAAGTAGTAAAAAATTGGCTTTCCGATGAAAAGATTCCAGTTCTGGATTTGCCTGCACAGAGTCCTGACCTTAACCCTATAGAAAATTTGTGAAACGACGTAAGGTAGGACAACAGAAATGTAAAAATTCTGATGATCTTTGGAAAGCCATAAAAGAAGCATGGAAGATAAATGTCGAAAATTAATAGAAAGTTTACCCCGCAGTTGCGAAGCTGTAAAAAGAAATAAAGGCTACAGCACAAAGTACTAACACGTCAAGTACATTCGTAAAAATAAACCAAGTTTATAATTAATTTACTTCTTTTTTTTTGCAGATCAAAGTCAAACTTTATAGATTTTATGTTGATTAAAATATCAGTTAGCATTGTTTTTAAGTTTTCCTTTTTACTAACAAGTTAAGTGAATTAATTTACATAAAAATATTTAATGAGAATATATATATTTTTTTTGAATTTGTTGAACCATATCTCGAACGACTATGAAGTGCGCTATTTCTCTGTCCATAGCTGTAGATGTCTACTTCACCGTTTTTTCTGTTTTTCCACACTTACAATTCGGGAAACACCTACCATGCTGTTCATTTTCCCAGCGTGATTGCCATTTTAGCAAGACTTCATGCTGTATCGTTCCTATGCTCTGTGGTATATTTATTAAGGGGGTCGTGATATTAAATTTTCCTATAGGCTGCCTGACAAACACTACAATGTTTTCCCTAGCAGAAGTCATACCTATTTTGAAAGCGTCACAATGTTTGCTGGTTAGTGGAATTTTCTCTAAAAATCTCTTGATTTACTCAGACATTTTGAAGTCGCCGTAGTCTAGTAGGTAGTGTGTTGGCTTATTAGACGCAAAAGCCTGAGTTCGAGCCCCAGACCAGGCATCAAAGACAAAATACAAAAAGTATTTCTTCGGCGACTTCCTCTCAGCAGATTTCTGGCAAAAACTCTGAGTGTAAACAAAAATTGCCATGAAAAGCTTCTCAATAAACAAAAATCTGTCGTTCGGAGTCGACTTTAAAACTGTAGGTCCCAGCACTCATGTATAAAAAAATTAACACACACAACATAAGTGGTGTGAGAAACTAGGACGTTGCACAATGGGTCAATTCGACCTCCGTGTACTGTACTTGTCTTAATTGACAAGTACACGTCCTCTAACCAAACCTAACCTAAGGGGATCGTGATATTAAATTTTCCTATAGGCTGCCTGACAAACACTACAATGTTTTCCCTAGCAGAAGTCATGGCTATTTTGAAAGCGTCACAATGCTTGCTGGGTAGCGGAATTTTCTCTGACAATCTCCTGATTTACTCAGACAGCCCAAGCTGCGATTAAGTCCGTAACGAACGTAGTTTGAACGTGTGACCTTGTTCAAGAATGTCATGATCATTCAAAGGTAACACTGATATCGCTGATTGCAGGACAAAGCGATATCATTGGAAATTGCAGAATTTTCTTTGAAAATCTCTTCATTTACTCAGACAGCCAGGCTGCGTTTAAGTCCCAAACGAACGTAGTTTTGACGTCCGTTCTTGTCCATGAATGCCATGGATTTCGCAGAGAAATTTCGAATCATTCAACCGTAACTCTTATATGGATTCCAGGACAAGGCGATATCATTGGAATTTCCTTTGAAAACCTCTTCATTTACTCAGACAGCCAGACTGCGATTAAGTCCCAAACGAACGTAGTTTTGACGTCCGTTCTTGTCCATGAATGTCAATGATTTCCCAGAGAGGCTTCTAGGACATAGCGATAACATTGGAAATTGCCTTGCTGATGAGATGGCCACGGCCAGTACCTACACACATAATTGATCTTTACAACCTTTTAGCTAGGATTGCGACCTAGCTTCTCACATCACCTACGTGTGTCAATTTTATATACGCGTAGCGGCGGGACCTACAATTTGAAGTCGACTCCGAACGATAGATTTGTGAGAAACTTTTCATGACAATTTCATTCACTTACAGAGTTTCTTTAAAAATCTGCTGAGAGGAAGTCGCCGAAGAATTATATGGGGTTTGAACCGTGGTCTCTAGACTACTACTAGACTACGGCCAGTAAGGAGCTCGCTATTTTCGACATGTTAGAGGGCATAGATATTCCGATTACCTTAGTTAAACTGGAAATTATCCACTCTTTTTATAGCGAAGCTCAATATCGTTGGTGGCTAGGATTAGACTGCAATGGGTCTCACTGTCACCATAGGAAGCCATAAGGGAGCCAATTTAGTATGGAAAAAAACAGAATATTAGTGGCGATGCTCTATTACAACAATAGACCTTTTGATACTATTACATGTAGAATAAAAAATCGTTTAAATGTTCGCCATGGCTTCCCTGAATGGAGGGCATTTCAGATGTCCAATTTTCCATGACCCTGGAGCACAAACCTCAAACCGTATTTGTCCGATGACATGGATTATGTTGTCTGTGCTTTGTGGCTTATTCGCATGCGTCTTTTGTGGTTTCAGAAAGCGCCCACAAGAAAAAATCTATCGTTGGTGGCCAGGATTAGACTGCAATGGGTGTCACTGCCACCAACTCAGCCCTCGGCCTTAATAGGAGGGGTGGGTTGATCTATCATAAGAATATACGATTCTTTACGATTCTATTACTGAAAACATTACCATCACACCGTCGGCATATAAATTTGTATTCGGTTTTCTTTATTTTTTATTCCAATATTTATACCGCCGGCATGTAAGCTATTTTCGATAGATTTTTATAAACTTGAGAGAGAGTCTATAAAAACATACTTGTCTTCACCCAATTATATATTAATTTGCCGTCATAAAAAAACATATGGAACTACAATATGGAATGGAATCATCTTCAGAAGTACCTTTAATGAGGTCCTCATTAAATCGTATTGAAATCATTATGATGGGGCACTTGAAAATTATGATTGTCGTGGTAAAACAAAACAAAACCAAACAAAACAAAACTAAACGAAACGAAACGAGACACTCTTGTAGGAATTGAAGTGTCAAATCATAAAAAAAAAATAAAAACTTTTTACAATGTATGAGGGAAAGGGGAGTAGGGGACTTGTGGCAGGGTGTTGTAAAAAGAATTGGTATACGGAATACGAAATAGTACGTACAGACAACTAAACTGCGTTTAATTAAATAGAAAAACTTATTCATTAAATGGGAAAAAAATGTACTTCAGTTTTGATACGATGACACATTTTGAACACAAATTGTTCATGTACAACACCACTTAGTACTTCTCTTACACTCGTCCGTACATACGTACTCTCATTGCTGTTCAACTCATTAAGAAAAGTACTTAAACGCGTACTCGAAAAGTGGGAAAACAAATTGGAAAAGAAAAGAAAAGAAGAAAAAAAGATTTTAAAATGAAAATTGACTGGCAGTCCCAGGAACAAGTACCATAAAAAGCCATCCAATGATGTCCATAGGCCTCATAAATTCTTTCTTATTCAAACAATTTAAATTTAAAATAATTTGTCATTTTTTTTTTTGTTTTGTTTTAGCTTTTTGATTAAATATTCGATCAACACGGGTTGTCATAAATTGTTTTTTGTTTTTTTATTTTTTTTTAATAATAAATGGACGTAAGAGGTTATAACATTAATTCACGAGTGTCATAAATTTTCAATGATTTATCAGACACCAACCATCAGAAATTATATGAAAATATCAAGACATTTTCGTTTTAAAATAGAAGACGACGTTTAAAGATTAGAAATGAAATAGAGAACCTGAAACACAGCACTTTAAATGTATGACAACATTGACATGCTTTCGTTTATTTACTTTACAACTCGGCCTGCCTTAACACATATTTTCAGGCGCCTCTGCTTCTTGCGCGCCTTCTCCAGCGAGGCCAGCGCTTTCTCGATTTGATCCTCCTAAAGCAGACAAGGCCGTCCTCTATGCTAATCCCCTCATCAAATACAAACGGACGATTGCTGTAGACTGTCTAATGGTGAAGGTATAGCACTGGCCATTATATAGTCACCTGGCAGCAACTCGTTTCCTTGCCGTTCGCATCTTGAGTTTAAATCAAATGTCCACAAACACTTCTCCCTCTTTCCACCTTCCTATAACATATTTTCCTAAACCTGCACAATGCACTGCATGAGTAGGGGCCATCCCCCTGAGTGCTGGTTTTACAAAAAAAAAAAAAAAAAAAAAACATTAACAAGATTTTCCATTCAAACGACATGGCCGAGGCAGCACAGCCATTTTGTGTGTTAATGCGCTGCACACCGTCCATAGTCATTGAGGAGTTCATACACCTCCTTGTTGAATCGAATAAATCTGAGTGTTGATCGCAATATTCCTTATAGGAATGTGTTGAGGGCCTGTTAATACGATTATGTGTAGAATAAAAAATCGCTTAAATGTCTGCAACAGCTTCCCTGTTCAGTTTCCCATGATCCTGGAACACATAAATCAAACAGAATTTGTACGATGGCATGGGTTACGTTGGCTGTGGTTTGCGGTTTATCGCATGCATCTGTTCTGATTGAAGTCGCCGTGGTCTAGTAGGTAGTGTGTTGGCTTATTAGACGAAAAGCCAGGGTTCGAGCCCCAGGCCAGACATCAAAACAAAATACAAAAAGCATTTCTTCGGCGACTTCCTCTCAGCAGATTTCTGGCAAAAACTCTGAGAGTAAAATAAAATTGCCATGAAAAATTTCTCAAAAATTCTGTCGTTCGGAGTCGACGTTAAACTGTAGGTCCCGCCACTCACGTATAAAATTAACACACACAACATAAGTGGTGTGAGAAACTAGGTCGTAATCCTGACTGAAGGGTTGTAATGACCAATTATGTATGTATGTATGTATCTGTTCTGATTTAAGAAGACCCCCCACAAGAAAAACTCTAACGGAGTCAAATCGCACAATCTCAATGGCCAGTTAACATGACCTTCACAGGAGATGACCTTGTCGTCAAATCGCACGTTATGTATTTGTTGAAACGACTTGTCATTGGTATTCAAATCATTCTATTCAGACCCAAAAGAAATTGATACACATCAACGAATGTGCTCGCCATTGACAATGATGGCCTGGCCTACTTCGTTTTCAAAGATATATGGGCCAACGGCACCGTGTTCAGCCCAAAATCCCCACTAAACAGTAACTTTTTCTTTTTGGTTGATGTAGCTTCAAACCTTTTTTACCACAAGGTTAGAGGACGTGTACTTGTCACTTAAGACAATTACAGTACTCGGGGGTCGAATTGACCCATTTACCACAAAGTGACATAAAAGTGACAATTGATGCCGTTTTCCATCACAAAATAGTGAAAAGAAATCCGTTATCATTTGTCAGTTTTGGGTGATTGCACACAGTGATTGTACAAATTGCATGCATTACCATATGACTTAACCTCACTTCCATTTCAATTAAATCTAGCGACTGGCTACTTCCGAATTAGAGAAAAAATACCTACACAGTGTAAATAAAACTTAAGTTTACCTCTGTGGGGAAACCCCAATTAAACAATATCAATTCAATGCTTTTCTCTGTTGTACAAGTAGTAGTAGGGTTTCTAGAAGCCTATCAGCCCTATTGTTTACATTTTCCCCTTCAAACTATATCTCCTCTCACCATATCAGTTTCTTTAACAATCAGCGCTCCTCCACCATTAAATACGTACGTATAAAATGATGTTTTATCGTGACAAAAATATGTTTTATTTTGCTATTGGAAGTCAAATCGTTAAGTTGGTTGGCAGCAGCAGCAGAAACAGCACCAGCAGCAATCAGTGGTGTATGGTGGTGGGCTGAGTATTTCGTCTGATAAGCCCCTGTTTGCTTAGTAAACAGTTTTTCTTTTTTGACCAGTCACAGCCTTAGTTTTGTTATCAGATCTCGCATGAAATTCACCTGTATTATCACAACTTAATGAAAACCAAACCCCAAAAAAACTAAAACAAAAAAATTGTCCATCATTGTTGAGGTTTTTTTTCTTCTTTAACGAGTTCTGTTATCGACGACACAAAACATTGAAAAAATCGCGCAAATTTCTTGATTTAAATTGAAATGATAGCAGCGTGTGTTAAATAAACGATAAATTTGTACTCCTGCGAGTGTTTGAGGAAAAAAAAGGATAACTTTAAAAGACAATAATGAATGAATTTATATGAGAAAGGTTACCCTATAAGGACCTCCAATAAACAACACTTTCATAAATGTTTTCAAGCTTTAATCCTTTCGCGGCAGTCACTTGCTTCATCACAGCGGCTGATGTCGTCTAAATACGTAATGTGTGGACAGTCGCGTTATCATGAAAATTTCCAAATTGGTATATAGGTGCGCCGCCGCGAAAGGTTTATTTCATTGGTGTTGGCCATCGCAAAAGTGGATGTGTGTTGCGAAGCGTTTTCCTTAGTTTCATCACTTTCAATAACACAACACCACTGATGTGCTGTGTGTGTTAATTTTTTACATGAGCGGCGGGACCTACAGTTTAAAGTCGTTTCCGAACGACAGATTTTCGATTTCATGGCAATTTCATTCACTCTCAGGGTTTTTGCCAGAAATCTGCTGAGAGGAAGTCGCCGACGAAATGCATTTTCATGCTTTCGTTTCGATGCCTGATCTGGGGTTTGAACCGAGGCCTCACGTCTAATAAGGCAACATCCTACCAACTAGACCATGGCGACATACATTTAGCCACAAAAGTATACCTTCGGTTAACAAATTTCAGAAATTTTTTAATAAGATAAGATACCCGATAAGATCTCTATCGGGTTTCGTGATTAGCTCTAGGATCGTTAGGGAATGTCGCCGCTGTCTCGACCTTCTCCCGGGGCGCTTCACCAGTGTCTCTCTGGTGTGGGTCCCCGGGCACAGTGAAATTCCGGGAAACTGTAGGGCCGACAAGCTCGCCAGAGCTGGTGCGCTCCTTCCGGAATCCTCTTCTGTTGAATTGGGTATGTCACTTGCCTCGGTCAAGTTGACCATTGCACGGAGGTTCTTTCGGGACGCCAACCTATCCTGGGTCAATGAGGAGTTCTGCTCTACCGCTAGACTCACCTGGCCCAAGATGGATAGAAGGCGTACCAAACGATTACTTGGTCTTGGTCGTGATGTCATCTCGACTACAGTGGCCGTGCTTACAGGTCATTGCGTCATGGGTAGACACGCGGAAAGAATGAGGCTCCCTTTCAACGACTTCTGCCGTCGATGCAGGTCCACTGAGGAAGAGGAGACTGTTGTTCACTTTCTTTACCAGTGCCCGTCTCTTGCTAGGTGTATATATAGATTATTTGGCTCCCCATTCCTTGTTAGCCTAACGGAGCTATCATCTATTGACATCAAGGATATATAGCTTCGTTCATCAAACTTTCTGGCTGGTTTTCCAGTGTGGGGTAGTCATGCTTTTGTTGTGCAGCCCTTGCGCTGACCGACTTCTTCCATTTCCCTGATTTTGATGGAACTTGGTTAGTACAGGGACTGCGTTCACCCGTGCATCATAACGGGCCGCTATGCGTGCTCAAGTGAGCTTTGTGATAACAGAGCTACCACTCCGACCTAACCTAACCTAATCGGATGTATACTTTTGTGGGCCTGTGCAGGGCCATAATTCAGTTCAATTTCAGAAATTTTTTAACCAATGCAAAAGACCGTCTTTAAATCGAGGAAACTATAAAGATTTCCAACGAAAACGAAAAATTTCAGAAATTTTTTAACCGTATGTATACTTTTGTAACTGTGTGTACATACATGGGTGACACATATTTTATTCAAAATTACAAATCAAAATGGAAACTCTTACTAACGACACACTAATGAAAATGAAATTATCTCTTGGCCTAGACAATATCTCACTAGAATTGCTTACAGTTATCCTAACAAGCAACGCTCAAACTTTTAAATGGCTAAGAGTGGTTAACGCAAAACTGTGCTCCAGCTCTACATGCCCAATGTGGTAAATGTTTTAGCCAAAGACCGTCTAATACTCTGCTACATGATATTCGGAATGAACAAGTAAGGGGGTCAGGTCAGATGTGGACCCCCATAAAATAAAGCTAATTGGGCGATCCTCAGGGATAACTACACAAGAAAACTTCCTAGCTTCGAATGATGCCCGCTGTAACATGTTCAAGTCCATGAATGTCGATTATTTCTTGGGGAATTTTCTAAGAATTCCAAGCTATACATAAGAATATCATTGGAAATTGCATTGCTGATGGACTGCAACACGTTACAGGATATACACGATATTGTCCGATCGATTTACAGGGAGGCTCAACTTCGTTTGCAGCCGAATGGCGTACGCAATATTCCTAGGCTCTGCTGAATTGATTTGAATAAGAGGATAATTGATTGAATACCTTAGGTTAGGTTAGGTTAGCGTGGTAGCTTTAATTTACCAAAAAGCTCTCTTGAACGCGCATAGCGGCCCGCTGTGACGCCTCAGGTGAACGCAGCCTCAGCACTGACCAAGTTCCACCGATCCAAGGAGGGGGAAGTTGGTCAGCGCAAGGGCTGCACATTTTCCAAAAAGCACGACTACCCCACGCTGGAAAACCAGCCAGAATGTTTGATGAACGAGGCTATGTCTTTGATATCAATGGACGATAGCTCCGTCAAGCTGACAAGGGTCGGAGAGCCAAATAAACTATATCTGCATCCCGCAAGGGATGGGCATTGGCAGAGGAAGTGGATGGCAGTCTCCTCCTCCTCGGCGGATCTGCATTCACGGCAGAAGTCGTTAAATGGGAGTCCCATTCTTTCCGCGAGTCTACCCATAACACAGTGGCCTGTAAGCATGGCCACTGTGATCGAGATGATATTACGGCCAAGTCCAAGTAGCTGGTTGGTACGCCTCCCATCCATTGTGGGCCAAGTGAGCCTAGTGATGGAGCAGGACTCCTAATTGACCAAGGACCGGTTGGCATCCCGGGAGAATTTCCGCGCAATAGCCAGTTTGAACGAGGTAAGTGGCATTCCCACATTGATTGAGGAAGATTCCGGAAGTAGTGCGCCAGCCCTGGCCGTCTCGTCGACCCTGCAGTTTCCCGGAATATCGCAGTGTCCAGACTAGTGTGATGCCGAGGCGCCCAGAAAGGAGATTGAGGCAGCGGCGACATTCTCTGACGATCCTGGAATTATCCGCAACGTTCGAAAGAGACTTTATCGCAGCCTGGCTATCGGAGTAGATCGAGATACGGGTGAAAGGTACAGGAACACCATAGGCGAGGATCCACTGTGCGGCCCGGCAGATGGCCATTACCGATTGAATACCTTACTTAAACCTCAAGGCAGTCCATTGCACTCTTGCGGTTCTTACAGGCTATTGTTCTATTGGAAGCCATACCGATAGACTTGGTATCGGAGTGAGCCTGAGGAGGATAACGAGATTATCTTTTATCACTTGTGTCGCATTCATATGGTTCCGAAAGCATACTGCCGCATTGTAAATCATGCCGATTGACTTGGTATTCACTCAAATGACATCTGCAAGAGGTGTGGGCCTGAGGAAGGGGAACGTAATGAGGTTCTCACAAGCAACTGTCCTATTAGAGGTCATGCCGATACACTTGATAGTCCCTCCAATAACTTCTGCAGAAGGTGTGGGCCTGAGGAGGGGAAAGGTGTCACGGTATTGAGGTTTTCACAAGCAACTGTCCTATTAGAAGTCATGCCGATGCACTTGATATTCCCTCGAATAACTTCTGCAGGAGGTGTGGGCCTGATGTAGAGAAAGTGAAGAGTCTTTATCTCATGTTTCCAAAATAAGTATTACTGCCATAGCAAGATTTATTTTGCACTCGGATTGGTTTGCTCTAGGGAATGTTGGATCTCAGGGTTGAATATTAATTGTGGTATCAAAATGGGCCTCAGTGGGACCTCTTCCTTCAAGAGGCTAGGCTATCTTTTCTAATCTAACCTAAACCTTTTCTGGCTAGTTTTTATTATTCACTTTTAAAGAATTCTACACATCCAAGCATATTGCCTTAGGTTCACCTCTCTGGAATGCTCATCTTAAAATATAAAGTTTTTGTTTCCCTTGACTGGACGGCCTATAAAATGTGGTTCTCTAGAGATGACCCTGAAAAAGTGCTTCAATTGGAAGCGTTTTTTATTTTTATTTTTGATTTTGTAACAAAACCATGGAATTTTTCTGATACGTTTTGTAGGATTTTATCTGATTTTTTGAATTATCTTGTTTATCTCTATCTACCTATGCCTACCTTAACTGCTCTATATTTTAATAATTTTTTAATACGATAAATCAATCATAAACGTTCAATATTTAATTATTTTCTTAATTAAATAAACATTTTCAAAAATCTGGGTCTTACAATATCAACCAGACTTTAATTCTTTATTTTTTGTTCATTTTTTTTAAGTCAATAGTTTTGAAGTGCTTGTGTTAGCTGTAGCTGTTGTAGCTGGTATACAATCTTGATACTTTTCTTATCTTTTGCCAACATATCGGTTATCGAATATCGAATAAATATTGCAAAAAAAAAACAAAACAAAGTAAATATGCAACAGCAACAGAAACAACATGCTTCAAAGCAATTGAAAATTTATGTTGCAGACAATGTAAGTTACAACAGAAACAACAACAAAAAACAAACAAAAAACAGAAAAAAAGGAAAACAAAAAAATTCCTGTGCCTCTTAGGAGGAATGTAGTTCAACAGAAAAACCGTAAGAAAAACAGATAAAAACGACGTTTATTTTTCCATTTTGTTGTTGTTCGTAATACCTGATGACCTGAAATGCAAACGCAGAGATAAAACGCGTACTGTGTGGTGTGTTTATCAATAAAACACAGAAAACAGAAACAGAAAAACGGTTAACGGACTGCGAGTAAATGGTGGGGGGGGGGAACGAACAAAACTCAAATAAATTGTCAATATTTTCAACAACAAAAACAAAACAAAAATTGGTATTAATTTTTATTGTATTCTATTGATAATATTGTTGTTGTTGTTATTCTTGTTGTTTATATATGTACATAAAGTCGATAATAAACGAATGGATGAATGAATGAATGAATGAATGAATCAATGATTCTCAACATTAAATCACATTATGGCTGTGTAACGTCATTTATAAGCCAAAAACAAAACCAAAACAAAACCAAAACAAAACAAAACAAGAAAATAAAATGTGACACAAAACCAACTAGTACTAGACTCCATGAAAGGGTTTTAGATAGCGAGAGAGGAGATGGGGGAAGGAGGGGGGGGTCATATACCAACATACAACTGTCAGTTTGACAATCATCCAACAATAGTTATTAAATATTAAAGGATTTTCTTTACGTACGTACGTACGTACAACAATATTTTTTGATTTGAAACATGATTAATGAGTTGCAGAGTTAAATTCTATTGAAATGAATACAAATATTATGATTGAATATTATTTATTTATTGATCGTATGTGTAGAAAAAAACTAAATAAACAAAGAAATCAGAATTAAAGAATAATTGCTTAACAGATAAGGTAGAGGATAGGAGAGTAGAGGAGGAAGAGAGAGGACAAAATACAACAAAATTAATTAATTTAAATCGAACGTAGTAAAACCTCCGTGGTCTAGTAGGTAGTGTGTTGGCTTATTAGACCGAAAAGCCAGGGTTCGAGCCCCAGGCCAGACATCAAAATAAAATACAAAAAGTATTCCTTCGGTGACTTGCTCTCAGCAGATTTCTGGCAAAAATTCTGAGTGTGAAATAAAATTGCCATGAAGAAGTTTCTCAAAAATCTGTCGTTCGGAGTCGACTTTAAACTGTAGGTCCCGCCACTCATGTATAAAATTAACGCACACAACATAAGTGGCGTGAGAAACTAGGTCGTAATCCTGACTGAAGGGTTGTAATGACGAATTATGTATGTATGTATGTAGTAAAGCCTTTAAAATTGCCTTAAAATGTGAAGAATTATATTTTAAAATGCATATTCTGGAATATTGAAATATACAAGAACGCTCCAAAAGGACAATCGTTAGTTAGGAGACGTGGATTGCTTGCTTATAGCGTTCGATCTGTATCTTAGTGTTTTTAATAGGCACTGGTATATAAAAACTTATAAGATATGTGACAAATGACGCCACCATATACATACATACATACATACATACATACATACATACATACATAATTGGTGTTGGCAAAGACAATACCAATAGACATATTGGCGGATGAGATGAGGAGGATATACCTTCGCCGTCTCGAGCACCCGGGACGAATAGCAGCTATAAAAGCGGAGGAACGAAGGACTTCCATGCACAAATGGCAGTCACGATGGGAAAGCAGTTTAAAGGGAAGATGGACATTTCGCCTTATCCCTGATGTAACCCTTTGGATGAATAACAAACATTGCGAGCTGAACTACTACGTGACTCAGTTCCTAACTGGTCATGGGTGCTTCAGGAAGTACCTGCACAGATTTGGTCATGACACTTCCCCTATATGCCCAAACTGTGTAGATGAGGAGGAAGATGCGGAGCATATTCTAATATGCTGTCCCAGATTTAGATGGCCCGGGGAAACGAGTTTAGGACCAAACCGGCTAATGGAAGAGCTGTTGAATCGTAGGATTCTATGGAGTCAATATAGCCAGAGAATGGCTGAAGTTTTGATAGTACTCCGAAGACTGGAAGAACAGAGGCGAAATTTGAATTAACGAGATAAAGCTTTCAAGCTAACCAGCTCTCCGCGAAGTAATACCTTACGGCAGTCCCGCGGAGGGAGAGTGGTTGAAGTGTGTAGGGGGTGGGTTTAGTACGTAGGCACCAGTGATGGTGAATCGTGCACTCTTTTGTTGGAACAAAAGTGTCTTTCGAAGATTCCCACCTCCGGCTCAAGACAAAAAAAAAAAAAAAAAACATAATTGGCCATTTCAACCCTTCAGTCAATATTATGGCCTAGCTTCTCACATCACTCATGTTGTGTGTGTTAATTTTATACATGAGCGGCAGGACCTACAGTTTAAAGCCGACTCCGAACGACAGATTTTTAAGAAACTTTTCATGGCAATTTTATTTACTCTCAGAGTTTTTGCCAGAAATCTGCTGAGAGGAAGTCGCCTAAGAAATATTTTTTTCATATTTCGTTTTGATGTCTAGCCTGGGGTTTGAACCGGGGCCTAATGTCTAATAAGCCAACACACTACCTACTAGACTACGGCGACTTTGCAACCTTATAACAGCACAAATTTCCCACAGCTGTCTAGGAAGGATATGTGATTGGATTTGCATCCTTCTTTCTTCGAGCCCAAACATGTTCTTCGGAACCACTTGATTTTGCAATTATACTGCACAGGTAGTACTTGAATAGATTTTTTTTGGTTAGTTAGTCACCGTTATCTAGTTAGCTAGTGTGTTGGCTTATTAGACACAAGCCCGTGGGGTTCAAACCCTATCAAAGACGTTTTGACCAAAACGAAATACAAAACATATTCCCTTCAACGAGTTCCTCTCAGTGGTGTTCTGGCAAAAACTCTGAGAGTAAATAAAAAAATTGTGCAGCCCTTGCGCTGACCAACTTCTTCCATTTCCCTGATTTTGGTGGAACTTGCTTAGTACAGGGACTGCGTTCACCCGTGGCATCACAACGGGCCGCTATGCGTGCTCAAGTGAGCTTTGTGATAACAGAGCTACCACTCCGACCTAACCTAACATAAATAAAAAAATTGCAATGAAAAGTTTCACAAAAACCTGTAGTCCGGGGTCCACACACAACATTTATTGTTTTTGTTCTAAACGCCTACGCGCGGTCCTGCTAATCAAATCAAATCTAACCTTACCATACAAAATCGTAAGAAATATTGAAAGATTTTTTGTAAAAAAACCGTGTATCTTTTTTAAGAGAAAAACGCCTTAGAACTGGCTTTATTCCGTTGATTAGATTCCTTTATGACAAAATCCTAAAAGTAGACAAGAAAATCGGTCTAAAGATTTGCACATGAACCTGCTGCCCAATCCGAACTAATGGAGGCAAGGTTCTGAGAAATAGAATTCGATTTTCTATGTCTAAAGAAAACCTACTTAGAATAGGCTTTATAATACTATAATGTTAAACCCTAAAAGTATACATGATTTTTACAGAAATTTGTTTAAAGACTTACCCACGAACCTACTATACAACTCAAACTAATGGAGGCAAGATTCTGAGTAATAGAATTTGATTTTCTATGTCTAAAGCTAAATGTCTAACTGTCAACGTCCAAACCTCCTTAGAATAGGCTTTATAATACGAATTTAAACCCTAAAAGTAGACATGATTTTTACAGACATTTGTTTAAAGACTTACACATGAACCTGCTACACAACCCAAACTAATGGAGGCAAGATTCTGAGTAATAGAATCAAATTTTTTATGTCTAAAGAAAACCTCCTTAGAATAGGCTTCATTTTGATTATTTTCCTTAATGGTTACACCCTAAAAGAAGGCTAGATTTTTACATTAAGCGATCCTGCAAATACTCTTTATTATAATTTAGAAAATATTCAGAAAAGAAGGCCAAATTAAGACTTTTCATGGGGAAAATCTGAAGTAGAAATTCCATAAATACTTATTAAATTCAAAAACTTATTTTATACCCAATACATGCAGAGGCCTTCTTCACTAACAAAATGTAAGGAAACAACTTAATTTATAACTGAAGGAGGAGAGGAAAGCAAAATAAAACCTGCCGTTTTGCAACACCCTTCTCTTCATATTTGCCCTCTCCATTTCTGCCTCACACATATATTTTACTGGGTAGAATATTGGGTGAATGCGTATAAATTTTGTACCAAAAAAACGTTATTAAATAACTGCTGACTGGTACAATATGTTGGTTGGGCAACAACAATATTGTCGGCTGGTAGCTGTTGTTGTTCTTTGCCTTGGCTTCTGGTGTGCGATATGGTATCAGTTTGGTTTGGTTTGGTTTGGTTTGGTTTGGTTTGGGCTAATAAAACAATTGATGTTAACCAAGGATTACATGACGGAAATTGAATTTTAAAAGCAGCTGCCACGTGTCGTTATAGTGCTTGAAATTGTTAACGCCGCTTAACGGCAGTCACCAACCACACCAACAACAAATAAGGGTTTTGCAGTGAGCGCTCGATTGACTGCCAATCTGTTTGTCTGTCTGTCAGTCTATTTGTTTTCATTGTATTTCTCACTGGTCAGTTACAGAGCAGCAATTGAGTAGTAACTGTAGTTGCTGCAGTTCGGGCACAACGCCTCTCACATGTCTCTTTCCCTTGCCATTTTAATACTTTTGACGCCCTTTTCTGTTTGGTTTGATGGCCAAGTTATTGCTGCTGTTGCCGTTGTTTTATTAAAAAATCTTTAAATAAATATTGTTGTTGCTGGTAATGACAATGAATACAAATTTTTATACTTTTTTTCACTCTCTCGCTCTCTCTCTCTCTCTCTCTCTCTCTCTCTCTCTCTCTCTCTGTGTGTTATTTTGTTTCTTTACACGGCTGGCTAATAAACATTATGATGCAATTTTTATTACAACAAAGTAAAGAGAATCGAGGGGGGGTAAAATTTAATAAAAATTAACTTTTTCCCGTTTATTATCAAACAATTGTTTCTGTGTCTGTCTGTCTGTCTGTCTGTCGGTTTGCATTTGTTTTAGAAACTCATCACCAGTGATGAGAATTAAATGTACAGAGGGAATGTTGTATGAATGAATACTCTTCAACGGAAACGGATCTACATATACCAGCAGCTAACAATAACAAGCATTATCTATCACTCTATCACTCTAATATTGCATGTAAAATACACCCGCAATAAAATGTTAGTAAAACTACTTAGCAATGGAAACGGAGAGTCCAGGTATTAAGGATTCGAAAATAGCTTTCGTTTCGGTTGGGTGTTATTTAAGATTGGAGATATAGGGGACGAAGCAAACTAATTTTGGAATCCTTGATGCCATGGCTATGCAGCCCACTTGGTCCATATCCCCTACAAGTCAATATTTATACGAGTTTGGCCGATTTATATGGAGGACTTTTTTTTGGAAAAAAATTGGCTTCGTCGCCTATATCTCTGATCCCAAATAATGCCTGACCGTAATGAAAACTATTTTGTAATCCTTGGTTTCATCCACCATCATCACACTCAGCCACAAAAGTATACATACGGTTAACAAATTTCAGAAATTTTTTAACCAATCCGTTTTCGTTGAAAATCTTTATAATTGTCTGACATCTTTCTTCGATTTTAAGACGGACTTTTGCATTGGTGCAGTAATTTGTGAAATTTGTTAATCGGATGTATACTTTTGTGGGCCTGTGCAGGGCCACAATTCAGTTCAATTTCAGAAATATTTTAACCAATGCAAAAGACCGCCTTAAAATCGAGGAAACTATAAAGATTTTCAATGAAAACGGATTGGTTAAAAAATTTCTGAAATTTGTTAGCCGTATGTATACTTTAGTAACTATGTGTATATCGGTGTATAATCATTAGGATCTATATGGCTTGCTTTACCCGCCTGCAGTATAAGCACAACAAGCACGTCCTTCCACCTTCTGATGTGACATACAATTTGAGAGATTACCTATACACACCCCACCACGAAATTAGACAACAAATCGCCAGTATGTTGAAGCAAAGCCGAAAGGATGCCATCAGGTCCAGGCAACCTTCTGGTCATTGAGGACATTAATTCATTATTTCAAGTAAAGTGTAACCCTCACGGCGTGTCACCTTTCGCCTTTGAGGGGATGAATGAGCCCATGGGGACTAGTTCCTACGCAGATAGCTCTAAACATTGAAATAGGACGGGACTGGAACTATACATAGAAGAACCAGAATCCAAGCTTTCCCTCCGGCTATCGAATCATAATACAGTTTTGGAACCGGGGGTACGCGCGATGAGGGAATATTTCGACGCCTCCATTCTATAACGTTCTAAGTATACTTAGAATGTTTTTGCATTTTTAAATTCTACGTTCTCTAACTTAAATACTGTCAAAATTTTAAGATGCGCCGATCCGTTCCGAAGTTATAGGGAAAAATCTCCTAGGAATACATATATAGGCGTATGGCGCGTGAAAACTTTGAGAGCTCATAACTCAAAACACCCTTTTTCGACTTAGAATGTTATAGAACGGAGGCGTCGATATGATCTGATTTTAATATCTTTACAGATAATCCGATGACAATTAGGGCAATAACACCCAGAAATACGGGATCAGAAATTCTCTTGGAGTGTAAAAAGGCGATTAACAATTACTCCAGGCATAGAGGATGGTACACATTATATGGGTTCCTAGTCGGCATGGAGTGATTGGAAATGAAGAAGCGAATATTCTGACCAATAGAGCCACGACATCATCTATCATAGGCTGGGATAACCCAACGCCTTTCAGTGCATTAAACATCAAGCTGAGAAAGTGGGCGGAAAAGTCACAACGGCTAATGTGGAATAATGACTCAAATTGGATGATTTACAAAAAATTTGGGGCGATCCTAATGAGGAGATAACCATGAGTTTTTTGAAACTAAATAAGAACGACAGGAGCGTACTCACAGGACACTTCGCCTTGCATGTACACCTGAACCGTATTGACCTGGTGGAAAATGATGAATGCAGGGCATGTGGTGAAGACATCGAAACGATGGAGAGCTTTTTGTGTTATTGTTCAGCCCGAGATCCCAATATTTTGGGGATGACACTATACCAGACATAACTTAACTCCGAGGAACGGACTGGAAGAAATTAAGGAAGTTTGTACAAGATACTAAGGGTGACCACACAACAAGTCTACATGATGGCTTAAGTGTATATAAATAGGCATGAGACCCTCGATTGGTCTCCTCTCCTTCAAGCGACCTACTCATGGTCAAACTGTGATGGTTTGTTAGCAATTTAGTTGGTGATATGGGAATATAGAAAGATCGGGTCGTGTCTGTTGGGTGAAAAAAAATTTATGGATCCCCAGGAAGTGTAACTTTCATTAGAAGCGTACCATCTTTTGATTTAATAGGGGGGGGGGGTCATGTGATTTATTACTTCGCGAATTTACTAACTTTTTAACGTGGGTGTATTATGGATTCATCATTACATTGTTTCCCTGTTGTCTGTCTGTTCAACATTATAAACAGTGGCTGTGGTGGGTTGTTGGCTTTTTTTTTTTGTTTGGCTTTTAAAAGGGCGTGTGATTGACTTAATTGACGTTAAAAATGAGAAATTACCCAAAAAAAAAAAAGAACAACAAACAGCTAAAAATAAAATGAACAATTACAATAACAACAACAACAGCAACAACAATAAATTGTTAAATGCCAAGACAACATAATAAACACCTTCACAATGCCTTTAAAACATAGAACAGAACAGAACAGAACAGAACAGAACAAAGCAGCATAGCAGCCAGCATTTACTAACCAAAGTGAAGGGAAAGACGAAAATTCAATTCAAGACAAGGACTTCGACTTACAGCAGCAGTTGAGGCATTTAATGCGAGAACACAAAAAACCACAAAAAAGGAAGAGAGGGTGGATAGCTGGCTGGCTGGTTTTTAACACATAAAACACTTACAACAACAACAAATAAAATAAAAATATTGTAACACTGTGTGGCATGTGCGAAGAGTGTGCTAGCGCACGCAGAGTGTTCATGATTGCGCTGTTTTGCGTCAAGTTAATGAGAGAAACTTTAAAATTAAAATTAAAAACCGAAATGAAAATAAAATCGAAAAAAATTAAAGGCATTCAGTCTGTCAGACAGACAGGCGGACAGACAGAATGTTGTGTTCGTCTTTAGGGCGTTATAAAGCTTTCGAATTAATGTTTGTGCAGCTCATTTTGATTTAAAAACGAGGTACGAGATGTGACGACGACAATGTTTGATTGTGTGTTTAAACAATTTGTATCCTGTGGTCTATTTTATGGCCTAATACACGTTTTTTTTTATTTGGGAATAGCGGTTGGAAGGGGAAGGGGGGGAGAAGAACATATTGTTGTTAAAAGATTTATGACTTTCGTCAAGTCAATGTAATTAGTTTGAGAAGAAATCTCTAAACGCAATGATTTTAAAAACACTAATTGGATTTTGTTATTGGAGGCCTATTTACTGAGTTCAAATTATTCAAATACATACTTTGGCTAATAGGTCTTGATAGCACACAGCGAGCGTATGGTATACCCATTGAGAACCACGACGAAAAGTGTAGAGCCCTCCAACTAAGTAACTGCAGAGACTTAAGAAATTTTCGAAACTCCCATCAGCTCATCGATCGATCATCGAAATTATCGCAGCTTTTGATTTCATGCCAATGACTAACTTTTGTACTGGAAATCTCAAGGTTAATTAAGAAATGAGTGCATGAACGTATGCTAATTTATTTGGGACCAAACTACAGACCAACTAGAGATTGATTGATGCTGTCCAGTGGTGGCCTGGATCTACAATATCTGGGCCCTGTTTCACTAAACTACAATTCTACAAGTTTACAAGTTACAATCACAATTCTAATTGTTACAAGTGCTAATGAATTGTGTTTCATGAAAATTTTCACAATACTTGTAGCTTTTTGTACTTGTAAACTACAATTCCTACAGTTATGTACAATCACATTAAAATAAAATATTTTTACAAAGATATTTTGATAAATGAAATATATGTGTGAATATATGTATATTAGATTACTAATGAAATATATGAAAATTTCAAAAATTATTTTAAATACTTTTAAAATTATGGGTACTCTAATATTATCGATATACATAATTTGTTTTGATTGCTATCACACCACTAATCAACCAAAACATATAAAGGGTGTTTTTTTATAGAGGTATAGAACTTTAAGTTGCAATAAAACAACGATGGATTATTCGATTGACATGAATTTTATTTATCCGAAAGATAATCTTGTGGCATTACATTTTAAATATGATTTCTGTCATATGACCGCCACGGCTGGCGCGGATGTAGTCCAATCTGGACGTCCAATTTTCGATGACTTTTTCCAACATTTGTGGCCGTATATCGGCAATAATACGGCGAATGTTGTCTTCCAAATGGTCAAGCGTTTGTGGCTTTACCGCATAGACCAATGACTTTACATAGCGCCGTCTTGTTGAAACCACATCTCCTGGACATCATGGTTATTCAATGCAGGAATGAAAAAGTTAGTAATCTTGGCTCTATACCGATCACCATTGACTGTAACGTTCTGGCCACCACCGTTTTTGAAAAAGTACGGACCAATGATTCCACCAGCCCATAAAGCGCACCAAACAGTCAGTTATTCTGGATGTAACGGTGTTTCCACATACACTTGAGGATTACCTTCACTCCAAATGCGGCAGTTTTGTTTGTTGACGTAGCCATTCAACCAGAAGTGCGCTTCATCGCTAAACAAAATTTGCTTAAGAAAATCGGGAACAACGGTAATCTCGTTTTGGGCCCATTCGACGAATCTACGCCTTACTTGATGATCGTTTGGCTTCAAATCTTGCACGAGTTGGATTTTGTAAGCACGCAAACCAAGATCCTTCCACAAAATCTTCCATAAAGTGGATGGACACAGATCCAATTCCTGTGCTCGATGGCGGATGGACTCATTCGGGTCTTCCTCAATGCTACGCTCTACAGCAGCAATAGCTTCTTCTGTACGCACCGTACAGCGTCTCTGGGGATGCGAGTTATCAATAAGAGTAAACGTGGTGCGAAAACGTTCCATGGTTAATCGAATTAATTGCTCTGATGGACGATTTTGTCGACGATAAAATGGACGTAGTGCGCGATACGTTTTCCGCACAGAACCATTATTTTCGAAATAAAATTGCACGATTTGCAAGCGTTGTTCAGGCGTGAGTCTATTCATGATGAATTGCCAAACCAAACTGAGAATAAATCACTTGACAGCTGGTAAATCGGTCGCCATCTTGAAAAGTAATGCCAACTTAAAGTTCTATACCTCTATAAAAAACACCCTTTACATATAGTTTGTGTTTAAAAAATTGAAAATTATTATTTTGTAATGGCAAAACAACACAATAAAGTTAGAGTGGTGCGGCAGATTTTAGCTGCCAAAGACGTTCTTTTTCCTAAGTTTAGCGATAAACTTACCAAAGAGATAAAAATGGAAGAGTGGGAAAACGTGCGTATGAGGTGTCTTGCACTTGGACTGGTGCCAAGTGGAAAAAACGCCAAATACGTGCGTGATGTTTTTTGGGCAAACATCAAAAGGACGACACTGGTAAGTTGGCTTTATAAAGTGATAACATTATATTATAATATTTTTTTTTTAATTAAGGCCAAGAGAGACAACTCCCGAAACCCAGGGGCGGCTGGTGGAAAGGCCAAAAAGCTCACGTAGCTGGACACCCTGGTCTTGGAGGTTATTGGAAAGGAGTCACCAACATGTGATGGCATCCGACCACAGGAGCCTAATGGTGAGCAAGTGTCATTGCAAAAGTTAGTGAGTATCACTCACTTTAGAGGACTGCAATGATATTGTGTCATTGCTGCCAGACACTGATGTGACTCCTACCCAGAACGAGGAGGTGCTAGTGTCGATGCCTGAGACCTCCAGGAATTCGTATTCCAGACGTAGTCTAAATGTTCCTCTTCTTTTTAATGCGATTTCATCACTTGAATCGTATAAAAGGTTCATTTTGCACTCAAAAAAAAAATATGAACAATTGAATATTTTATATGTTTGACTTGCATGTGTGTTTATTTGTTTATAACACATGATTAGTAGTGGTGTTGCCGCTTTCGATAATTTGTGATATACTTTGTGATATAGTTTGTTTTATTATATTCACATTTTTAAAAAAATAAATAAATAAATGCCAATTAATATTTAAATTGTTTGCTTTTGTGTTTATTTGAAGTAATTTTTATTAAAAAATAGTTAAAAATCAAATTTTAATTCAATTTATCATTCACTTGTAACTTGTAAAATTTTTTTGAGAGTCTTCGTCGACGACCCTAAGCTTTTTTCTACAATTCTACAACTGTACAAGTGATAATTTATTTTAGTGAAACATAACGACATGTAGACTTGTAGACTTGTAAATTGTAAAAATCACTTGTAGCCACAAATTTGTAATTGTATTTTTATGAAACACAATTATTTACAAGTTCACAATTTTACAGGCAAAAACACTTGTAATTGTGAACTTGTAGCCTAGTGAAATAAGGCCCTGATGTTACGAATTCCTGCGCTCCTTATACACTACCACTTTCGTAAAAAAAAACTGGGTACTTTTGCCAAATTCTGGCATTATTGGAGGTCGCCATAGTCTGTTAGGTAACTTATTAAATTAGAGACCTTGGATCATCTCCCAGGTCAGACGTTTCGAACGAAACAATGTATGAAAAATATATTTCTATTTGGTGATCTTCTTCTCTCACTAGTCTTTTGTGAAAAACACTGAGCGTCGTAAATAAAATTTCCATGAAAATTTTCTCAAAAATCTATCGTTCCGTATTGACTATAAACTACAGGTCGCCCCGGCGCTTTGAATAAAAAAACTAATACACAGCATGGATGGTGTGAAGAGCTAGGTTATAAGAGCTAAGAGCCGATTCTAAGGACTTGCCTCTTGTGTAAGCATGTTTTTACTTTCTGTAATAAAAGTTGGATCTGCTATGATTTAAATCAAATAAGGGGTACGCCAAATAACTCTTTTTTTTGAAAATGCTTTAAAAAAAACTACTGAATATTTTCTCAAATTTCTTTTTTTATTTGAAAGTACAACCCTTCCGGTTAATAATGGAAAATAATTTCATTCAAATGGCTGCCTCGGCTGGCCATGCAGTAGCGTACACCAGAAGATGCCGATTTTGGCAAAAAAAATCAAATTTTTTCAAATGAAGCTCATTTTGATCTTCATTTTGGCATTTGGGGCACAGAAAACCCGCACGCATACATTGAAAAGCCGACGCACCCAAAACGAGTCACTGTTTGCTGCGGATTTTGTTCCAGAGGCATATTTAGGCCATTTTTCTTCGAAAATGAGCAAGGAGTGGCCGTTACAGTCAATGGCGATCGCTATCGGGCCATGTTGTACGAAATTTTGTTCACAAAAATTGAAGAGGAGTATATTGGCAACATTTGGTTTCAACAGGACGGCGCTACGTGCCACACAGCCGAAGGTATACTCGAAGTTTGGCGCCCTGTTTTTGAAGATCACATTACCAGCCGCAGAGCTGATGTCGTTTGGCCACCTCGGAGCTGCGATTTGACACCGTTGGACTATTATTTGAGGGGTGCGCCGTCAAAGATAAGTGTTACGCTGACAAGCCAGAGACAATTGACGCTTTAAAGGACAATATTCGTAAAGCCATTGGTGAAATACAGCTGCACACAATCGATAATGTGCTTAAAAATTGGACCGATCGTGTAGGCTACTGCATGGCCAGCCGAGGCAGCCATTTGAACGACATTATTTTCCATTATTAACCAGAAGGATTGTACTTTCAAATAAAAAAAGAAATTTGAGAAAATATTCAGTAGTTTTTTTTTTAAAGCATTTTCAAAAAAAGAGTTATTTGGCGTACCCTTTACATTACCTTGGCATACTTTCATGCTTCTAAACAAATAATAAAATTAATTAATTTTCAATCTCTTGTGTTTTGGGTTTTGTCTATAGCCTATCTTAAGGAGTTTTTATTTAAATAAATTTAAAGCATACTTTTAGGCTTATTATTATTATGGAAACTATCATTACAAACCACATTACTTTAGGTATTCAATTTCATCGTATTATTTAGCGGTATAAATATTTGCTTATTCACCTCTAAATGACCCCTTTTTAAACACCACAGAGATTAAAGCCATTTAACACTTATGGCCGGTACATTGTTATACTTATTGAGGCTAAGAAGCGAAAACAAATATCAAGATTATCGTTACTCTTCGATGTACATATATTTTATGGAATTATTATTTGTTTGTTTATGATTTATCTGGTAAAGAAGCTTGCCTGTCGATATGCTATTTAAGGACACGCGTTACAAAAACCAAGCACCCCTTGATGGCCATATAGGAGAGGAAAGAGAGAGGTGTGGGGAGGGGGGGATTGCCACTACTTCTCTCCATTATTGATTTGTTATAAGTACGTGTAGTTATTATTAATACGAACGATGCATAGATAGATGGATGGATAGAGATATAGATTGTGTGTGTTCATTTAAGTGTAAAGTATAGATAAAAACTAATAATTTTCATATCGTTTTTCCTTATTCTTAGGTTTTCTTTTAGGTTTTCCACTTAATGATTTATGTTTTATTTTAATGTAGTCCGGTAATGGCTAGTTTTCTTTGGTTTTTTTTTTCGCTTAGCTCAGCTCAAAAAATGTTCTTTAATTTCTTTGTGCTCTGCTTGTGTCTCAAGATGACCACATGACAAGGCAAATTTATAATGCTGCCTACTTTTAGACTTAAAAGGCAAAACAGAAAAAAGAATTTTATTATTTTTTTGGTTTTTAATTTAATTAAACGAAATTAAATTGTATTCTCCTTTTGCGCTTTCTTAATCCTTTTTATATTAAAAAAAATCTGTTTATCCATCATTTAAGGCTGACATTGGTTACAATTTTTGGATTCCTATTTTTTTTTTTATTTTTTCTCCGGCGGCCTACTTTCATGACTTTACAACAATCGAGAAAACAAGTGTTCTTCACCCTTCCTTCCCCCCTGTAAAGAATAGCCCGCCCAATGGCATGACTTTATGATTTTGTTCCTCCTTTTCTTCCCTTTTTTTCTTTCCTATTGAAGCATAAACCACGTGATTTTGTTAACCAAAGAGAGATAGAAAAAGATTTTCAGAGAGATTTTTAAAAGGTTTTCATATGCCCCTTAGCATATAATGAACGGCTTTATGCGTATTTTACTTCCTGAATTTTTTAATTTTAAATTTTTTTTTTCATTCCCCTTCTCCATACCTTTTCCTCCCTTTGCAAAAGGCTTTCATTACAACATGATTGATGCGTTGCAAGGATTTTTAAAGGCAAGGGGACGACGATCATCATCACCTTCTTGTTGGCGGTTTTAAAAGCCCTTTATTACGTTATGGTAATTAATGTGGTGATGAATTATTAAAAAAATTTTTTTTGAATTAAATAGTTAATAAAACGAAATAAATAAAAATTCTAATTGGCTTAAGAAAAATGTAAAAAAAAAAATATTAAAATAGATATGGAGACGAGACAATAGCTGCTCTTGGGAAATCCGAGATCATGTTGTATGACCTCAACATCAGGGACTACTCTCAATGGTGTGTGAAATTGAAGCCATCAGAGAGGGCTTCAAACACAGGATTTGTGCGTTTCTAAGCTTCCACGTAACTTCATCTCTTATCGCCACAGTCTAGTAGTCAGCATGTTATCTTATTAAACTCGAGCCTCAATTTTAAACCCCAGTTCACTTTCAGTATTCTTCTGGCAAAAACTCTGAGAGTAAAATAAACTGCCATGAAAAAGTTTCTCAAATTCTGTCGTTCGGAGTCGACGTTAAACTGTAGGTCCCGCCACTCACGTATAAAATTAACGCACACAATATGAGTGGTGTGAGAAGCTAGGCCGTAATCCTGACTGAAGGGTTGTAATGGCCAATTATGTATGTATGTATGTATGAATGACCCAAAACACAAGGCCAAGGTGACCATGAAATGGCTAAAGGATCATAATATTAGGTGCTTAGATTGGCCTCCACAATTCCCGGATTTAAATCCGATTGAAAATTTATGGAATATTTTGAAAGAAAAAAAAAATTATTATGAGAAACCCAGTGCCACAAAACCTTGAAGAGATATGGGGCGGTGGTTAATAAGGAATGGAGCAAAATAGAATCATCTATTTTAACAAATTTAATTAATAGTATGCCAAAAAGGATACACCTTGTCATAAAAGCAAAAGGCGGCCATATTAAATATTAAAATATCATTTAAAATATCCTGTAAAATGTGTTTAAGTTACAAAAGTGTTCATAAAATTTTTTTATATGTTTCTTACTATATTTTGAAGCAAATGTTATTTTTTAGTTTAATTTTTTAATATTTATTTTATTTTTATTTAACATGGAACAAGTTTAAAACACAATGAATAAAAATTTTTAAATTACTACAAATATTTATAATTCGAAAAACCAATAAGTTTGAATTTTTGTGGAAGTCACTGTAAATTATTTAAAAAACTGATGGGTTTTCAACGATTTTGGTATTTTTTTTTTTTGGCAAAAATCTGGTAGGATTAAAATTTATTCAGTGGCAACGCTGATCATCATTTTTAAACCACATACCGTTCAGTTTATAATCTTCAAGTGCAGGTCAAATAAGAGTTACACACGCCCTCCGCACTTTGACTTCTTCTCTACACATGCTTGTATGCAAAAATCAATTCAAAAATAAAAAGAGAGAAATATCTCTCTGAGGAGAAAACCTAAAGCAGGAGGTCCACACCACGCGTTTTCGCGTCAAAGCGTTGCGAGCATTTCATACCTTCTTCGCATTCTACGCTTCAAGTTACATGCAACGCTTTTTACGCGCCAATGTTTGTTTTGATTTAAACAAATTAAAACAAAAACAACCTGTCAAAATCAGCTGTTTAGTACGCGCGCCGCTTGTGATGCTTACAAAAGTAGAAAGTAGATTTACTTTTCGCGTTCTATGCGTCATGGCATCCTACGCTTTTGTGTGTGTAACTTGCAGCAAATAAATACATTAATTCTACTTTTTTGACAGCCGCGTAGAATGCGAAAACGCGTAGAATGCGTGGTGTGGACCTCCAGCTTTACTCTTTTCTTACGAACAGTGAAACAACAACAATAATAAAAGTACAATACAGCTCAGTGTTGCAAAAGTGAAATTTTAAAGTAGTACTGAACTATAACTGAAAAAGTACCTTTTTGCATCAAATGGTACTTTTGCAAAAAAAATATTTAATTATACTAAATATACGGAATAGAATAGAGAAACTAACGACTTATGCATGTTTCTCATATAAAAAAAACAGTTTATTCGGAACGTAAAAGGACGTAAAAGCTCTGCTTAGTCAAATGTCGACGTACGTTGTGTGAACATTGGCCTAACCGGGGCTAAAGACTAATTCTACCTTTAGCATTACGTTGAACATATTGATTTATATGCTTTAATAGTTGACAGGCGCAAACCATAAAATATGTAATAATAAAAAAGTACTGAAAGAGTTGCGGCGGTACTGCGGTATTTGTAAAAAGGGAAAATATTGAAAAAAGTACTAAAGTAATGAATTTTTCAACACTGACACAGCTACACAAAAATTTCTCCCAAAAGTTATTTCAAATAAAATCAAACTCAGACCAGTGTTGAAAAATTCAGTACCTTAGTACCTTTCCATTTAAAAAATACCACAGTACCCCCTCGACGCTTTCAGTACTATTTTTATTTCATATTTTATTCTTGCGCTTTTCAACTATTAATGGGTTACCAAAATGTTCAACATAATGCTAAAGGTAGAATTAGTCTTTAGACCCGGTTAGTCCAGCTTCCTCCATGCAAAGTACATTCGTTTTTACAATACGAAAAGCAATGAGAACGCTTGCCGAACCGTAATGTAATTTCGGTAAGTATTTAATTTGCTCTACATATGCTAAAATGAACGTTCCGTTGAATTTTGACTTTTACGTTTCGAATAAACTTTTTTTTGTTCTGTATATGAGAAATATTTATAAGCTTTAGTTTTTCTATTCCATTCCGTACGTGTATTAAGTATAAATAAATATTTTTTTTACAATAGTACCACTTGATGCAAAAAAGTACTTTTGCAGTTATAGTTCTGTACCATTCAAAAATTTCTATTTTGCAACACTGACTCAGACTGTTCGGTTTTTCGTCAAAAGAGATTAACTGTTCTTCTATTCTATCTATCTATATTATCTCTTCTCATCGAAAGAGTATAACAAAGAAATTTAAGCCCTAGGGTTGCCGCTGTAAGTGACATGAAGCAATAAAACGGATTTTACAAAATGGGAATATTTTTTAAATTTGAAAAATATGAAAACCGTAACAACACGCAAGAAACTGGGTCCTGTGCGAGTTGATAACGATTTTCGCTCCCGACCGAAAATAAGCACCATATTAACACTAAACAGATGGGTCACGATGGAAAGACGATTTTTATATGACGATCAGCTGACACTAGTGTACAGCACGTCTTTATCTGAGTTCTATGGACCAAAACGATCAGGAGATCAAGTCGGCAGTGTGTCTACCACAAAATACAACCTTCGTGGGAACCGTGGCATTCGCACGAACTTATGACGAAGTCATTAGCCGGAATGCCAAACCCTTCATCTTGCCTACCAAAACGAAAGTGGCGCGTAAGAATCACTATTGTGCTATGCATGGCCATGTGGACAACCGTTTGTGGATAATGAAACTATTGAAACCCTTACGTTAATGGGAAAAGCCCTTGTAAAATCAAGTAAAAACGACAAATTTCAGAGGCTAATTGCGATAAATTTATTGTTTTAAATAGAGGCAATACAATTGGATCTTTGGATATAAAACAGTCTTGACTTGAGATATTTAAGAGGCCAACGTACCGAATAATATCATCATCGTCATTAAATTTTCTGTGAAATTTTCTTAAGTTTTTTGAAGAGAACAAGTATGATTAAACCTTAAACAAACTGTAAGAAAAACCAATCGATTTCTATAAAATCCCTGTTAATTTGATTTCTAATTACTACCACGTTCTCGAAAATATAACCTTATGGCGACAATGTTCATTAAAATTCCAAAACAATTTGAATGAATTTCATTTAGGAAAACTACTCTCCACACTACTATCAACGAGAGTGTACATAAATTAATTAAATTTACATTTCTAATAAAATCAAATCACTCCTTAATAACGAGCTATTTTGCCTCTATAAAAAGAGAAAAAAAATAATAATGTCCTGTAGACACAGGACAGGACAAGACAAGACAGATTTATGTGTGTTACATCATGTGCTTAAATGCTGAGCGTATAAGGTCACACAAAATAAAGTGAAGAAGTGAGCAGACTCTTTACAACCGCATAAATCACCGGAAATGTTACTACAATCGTTAGGATGGACTCCAGGACGAACAACAAATAATTGAATTGATTGACAATATTTTATTTAACCAAATAGGGCACTTGTTTTGCAAACCGAGAGAGTGGGGATTGATAAAAATTTGTTTAGATTAGCAATAATGATGTTGTCAAACATCAATGTCTCTGGAAATAAATTTCATCTAGTGAGAGTGCAACATTGTAGTGTTTTTCTTTTTTTTTTTTTTTGGCTACGCATAGTAGTACTTAATATTGTTAAAAGGCCATAAAAAAACAAAACACAATGAAGTTGTCAAGTCTTAAGACCATAAAAAAGAAGAGGAAATACTTTAAGCGGAAAAACAAACTCGTTTTGTTAAAAGAATCTCAGACTGAAATGACAAAAACGTACAAAAAACCCAAACTTCCCCTTCAATTTAATGAAAGTCAACGATGTTTGATAGCCAGCACAACAGCACAGTCACCCTCACTTTTTTGTCAATCTAACTATGAAAAAAAAAGAACACACGGTCGGTCATAAAAAGTGATTTGCAAAAAGTCAATAGCCAGAAAAGTTAAACCAACTATTGAACTTCGATGACAGAAGGGAAAAGGAGATGAAAAAATAATAAAGAAAAGTCTTAAGTTAATAGCGTAAAAAGAAAAACAAATTGTATGACGATACACTTGCCAATAAAATCCTTAAATACACTGGGAAAAATAGAAAGTTTTCTAGAAAACAAGCACTTAAAATCATGTAAAGGATCTACTCAGAGTGAAAATAATTTACCAAACAAGTAAAAGAAGATAGAAAAGTTGCCACGCACTAGATTACGGTATCACGGACGGAATATGAGAGTATAAGCATAATAGAAACTACGCTATCTAACGGAACATTATATGATTTGATTTAATATTTTATTATGTTTATGGTTTTTCAATAAATCTCTTTAAAATTTTGCAACAACACAAACTCATCAAAAATTGATAATTAATGGGAAATAATTTGCAAAAAAAACCAATAAATTAAGCAATTACATCAAAGTTTACTAGCAAATTCATTTAAAAATAATTAGTTTTTTAATTTTAATAATTAAAAATTATTTTAAAATCATAAATTCTTACTTAAAGGAAGATAGATAAGTTGCCACGCACTAGATTACGGTATCACGGACGAAATATGAGAGTTATGACGTCACGTTAATAAGCATAATAGAAACTACGCTATCTAACGGGACATTATTTGATTTTATTTAATATTTTATTATGTTTATGGTTTTTCAATAAATCTCTTTAAAATTTTGCAACAACACAAACTCATCAAAAATTGATAATTCATGAGGAATAATTTGAAAAAAGCCAATAAATTAAGCAATTACATCAAAGTTTGCTAACAAATTAATTTAAAAGTAATTAGATTTCTTTAAAAACCAACAAACACAACAAATTAATTTATAAATAAATAGATTTTTATAAAAACCAATAGAGTTCTTAATTTTAATAAATAAAAATTATTTTAAATCATAAATTCTTACTTACCACTTTAAACAATAATAGTTTTTTTGTTAATTTAATTTTTTTTCACAAAACCGAAATAATTATTATATTTTTGATAATGAAAATAAAAAACCTAAATAAAACCTAAAATAACCTATTCTCCTATATTTTCTTTCATTACAGGCGATTTTACTTTTTTTTACTTCCAATTGCTTTTGAACACTTCACTTGTAATGGTAACCCTTTATTTTGCTTATTGCTTTTTGATAGCCACCATTTTGTAATGAAAAAATTTCACAACTTTTTTGCCTTGCTTTACATTTTAAGAAAAACACTTTTTAAACACATTTTTTATAAAGAAAAACTGAATTATTTAATTAAACTTTTATTTTATACTATAAAACACTTATTTTTCTTTACTTTTAAACACTTTTATTAATAAAAAAACACTAAGAAAACTAAATTAACCTACTCTATGTACTGAATTACGCACTTGAATTATGCAAATTATGTCTGCTCCGCTGAAAGGGAGATTAGTTACTAAGATGTTTCGTTTTCTTACTAAAGCTAAGTGTGTATAACAACTTGAGCATGATCGTTTCATGAGAGGGAGATGTAAAAACAAATATTGTGACGTCATTTGTGCTTACTGTAATTAAAGAGAACTTAATCTCGCACTTTATTAATGTCTATTGTTGTTGTTTTGAGAACGCATTGGTCTGTTTTGTTAGATGCTGCAAGTAATTGAACTGAAGTTGTTTTTGTATCAAGAGTTCTTTTTTAAAAGAACTTTAAAGAAAAGAATTTTAAAGAAAAGAGCGTACGAACATTTGGTTTTTTTTTCATAGTTGTTGGTATGTAACGTAATAATGGATTGGAACCTTAATATTGCATATTTTGTTATTGTTTTCCAAATTTTCTTGAGTTTAGAAACACACAGAAGTGGGAACATATTGTTAGTTGTTGTTGGTATGCACAAATAATGTGACGTCAGAACTGATTGAGACTTTTAATGGGAGTTTAATTCCAAACATTATTTGCATTTCTTGTTGTTGTTTGCAACTACCGTTTAAGATGTTGAAAGCAATTGAACTAAATGTGTTTTTATATGAAGAACTTATTTTAAAAGAACTTTGCGATTTTTGAAAAATAATATGAATAACGTTTTGCATAGTTGTTGGTATGTGACGTAATAATTGATTGGAACTTTTAATGTTGCGTTTTTTGTTATTGTTTTCAAAGTACTTGGGTTTGTAAAGTTTTTTTTTTTGTAGAGTACGATGAAGCTTTGGTATTTGTTTTATTTTCTTTACTATTAATGTAAGTGTTGCTAAACGCTCAAGACTACAGTGTTAGTAAGATGCTTTAAGTAATTTCTTAATATCAGTGTTGCTAAAGATCTGATGGTACCGTTAGATTTTTCTCTTTGTGTACTTTCTAAATCTTGCTTCTTTTTTTGTTGTTGTTTTTAACAATACATTTTTTTATGTGCCCCAAAACTTTTTTGTTCGTTTTTCACATTTTTTTTCAAAATGTAATGAAATTATTTGTTAAATGGTATGTAAACAAGAGAACGCACGCACAAACTTGCACTGGCTCGCAAAATAAAAAAATATTAGTTTGTCTCTTAAGCCGAACAATGCAAAAATGGATAACGGAAACATACTACATACATAAATAGCCAGAGAACATATGTAAGTTGTTGGGATACAAGATAACGGCTTTGAAGGAGAATATTTTAAAAACTACAAATTTTTTTCCAAATGTTTAACCGTTACAATCAAATAAAACGAGTTAAAACATGTGGTTTTTCAATGAAGTGTGAGAGAAGTGATAAAAAATCACTTTAAAATTTAAAAAAATAATGGAAAAAAGGGTTTAAACGCTTTGAAATAAATAAATTCAATTTAAATCTGTTTAAAGCATAAGATTTTAATGTAATTTCTTAGTGATTTATTAACCGGAAGGGTTGTTAAAAATATTTTTTTTATTGTTTTTGGTTTGTCTTTTGGTTTGTGCAAATAAATTAAAAAAAACAGACTGAAAACGTAAAAATCATAAATAATTTATAATTTGCCTTTTTTCTGTTGAAATTCTTAATATTTATGACTGTTTTCTGTTTTAACTTGGCCATTCAGTGTCTATGCAAATTTTCTAACTGTTATTGTTGCTCTCTTGTCTTACTTCCGTTATTTAATGGTCTGAATCCTTTTATTTCTCTTTCCTTTTGGGTTTCTTTTCTTTTACTACACAATAAATGTTTGTGTAAAGCCAAGTAAGTTTAGTGATCCGTTTAATAAATTTTTAGTGTGCTTTTTGTCTTTTTGTTTTTCTAAAAAGAACGATTTTATTTAAAATTTATTTGCGGCAATTCAATTAAATAGCCATTAGCCTAGAAAGAAATAAATTTTCTTTAGTAATCAAAAACATAAAATTGGAAATGAAATAAAAATCATGAAAACAAAAATTTTTTTTAATAAAATTGTAATTTAAAATGTTTTCTTACATCCTCCCGGTGTTAAAATAATATCCTAGGAAGAGCGATTGCTTTCGTCACATGTCCTTGTTTTGAATTCCACTTTAATAACGGTAACAGTAAATGAAAGTCATCAAATACAACAACATCTCATTTATTTATGACAACAAAAAACATTTAAAATCTCCACAATTTGTAGTACAAACTGTTAATGAGCGAGTCTTCATTAAATACTCTCTGTACTTCAATAATAAATAAACATTTGTTAGAGTATGTGTGTATGTTTCTATACGTGAGTGTGTATTTAATATTACACTCCCCATGTTTGCTCCAAATGAGTTTAACCCTAGGTAACTCCACCCCTTATTTGTTTTATTACTGCTCACTGCTCCAGCAATGAACAATGGCAAGCAAGCACAGTATTTAATAAAATCAACACAAAACACATACACATACACTGTTGCTTACACATATTTTTTTTATTTACTTTTCTCTCTCACCGCGGGGGGCCAACAAATGAGTTTTTCTTTTATTTGTAGAGGAGTAAGAGAAAACACACCATCCATGTTTGTTTTGTGGCTCATGTAGCCAAGCAAGTAAGAGAAAAATGTTTTGTGAGCGCCATAAAGACATATAGTCTGTGATAAAAGCATTAGTTGTTGTTGTTTTTAAGTATAAAACTTATTTTCTTATTGAATTTTTCTTTTTGCCAAGGTTAAGAATATGCCTGATTACCGTTATTCTCAAGCGCACTCTTTATTTATTCCCTTGAAAGTTAAAATAACAAATAAAACTTAGTGATCATGCTATAATGTAATCAAAAAGAGAGAGAGAGAGAGAGAGAGTTACCGTTAACTTTTCTTAAAGCACAATTTAAAGCAGACAAGGCATGCCATCATGTAAAATATGTCACATTGGAGACTGAATTGCGGTCAGAGAAGGCGTTAGAAGGAGCTGCTTACTATATCGTCTCTTCTATTTAATGCTGGCTTTCACATAATTATGAATCAATAGGTGATCGTATATCTAAGATTACGACGTTCGATCGTTCATTCCAGAATGTAAAGTGCAAACTAGACGGGGCAATACGTAGTAAAGCATATGACAATAAGGAGACACGATTGGACGGCTTATGGGCTGGCATCGCTTATTCAAATGTGGACTCTCATAGGCTCATTCTGGTGTAAGTCACTAATTCATGACTGTAATAAATACATAAGAGCCCATTTGTACTAGAAAAACTTACAATTTTCTGTGATACTTTGTAGAAATAAAACTGTTTACTGTTCTTCTTAAACAATGAATTTTTTTATACTCAATTATTTATAAGGTTATCAACTACGTATTATTGTTCGGTTTTCTTTAATTTAGATGACTCTTACACATTTTATTATTATTGTATTCTATTCTATTATCACTTCTATTTATAAAAACCCAGACCAGTAGTATTCGAAACTACTATTGATTTGTATTGACCGGAAAAATCAAGTAAAAATCTTTTTGTTATCCTCAAAAGGAAAAGAAGACGAAAAATAACAGCAATTGTATCAGTTTTTCCTGTATGTATTTCTTATTTAAGGAAATCAATTGTTGTTGAGTTCCATTGTAGTTTTTTAGGTTTTCCTCTTGAAAAAAAAAATAAGTTTTCTTTGTAGTTTTTTTAGTTTTGCTTAACAAATAGTCATTTAACCGGAAGTTATAAAATAATTTCAGTATTTTCTATGACGGCATAATACTATAGAACAGGGGGGTATAGCCAAAGAAACGTAAAAAACAGAGAAAAAAAATTTTTATATTAAAAAATACTTAAAAAATCGAGATGGAATTTGGATTTACAAGGCAATTTCTATACGTAAAGATGAATTTCTTTATTAATAATCTAGAAATACAGCATTACTAAGGCAAAATTATGGATTAATGCTTGAAATAAATCAAAGAAAGAGAGCTAGAAGCTATTGCCACTCATTTAAGACTTGATTTAAAGACTTTAAACCGTAAAATGGGTTTCTATAAAAAGTAAGGACCAAATTTAAGAGTCTAAAGGCCATAAAACCAATGAAAGCCACAGAAGTCAATGTAAAATCTTTTAACGCTAGAAGTTCTAAGTAAATCTCACTGAAATTGAAATTTGCCTTAGGAATATATTTTAGGGTATTTTTCCCTAACGATCATAATTCTTGGATGGACAGTATAAATAATGGCAGATACTGAAGTTAATTTAGTAAAACTCATTAAACTTTAAGGTTTTGCAGCACTTCCTAGAAACAATTTTAAACCAATAAAATGTGATTAATTGAAAACACTTAATTTTCACGAAAACACGTGTCTGTGAACACGTTTTAACATCAATACTTTTGTTTAAATACATAAATTTAATATTGCCTGATAATAATATCCTGTTTTAAAAATAAAAATAAACCTTAATAGATCAAAAACAAAATTTTGAAAAAAAAATAAATATTCACATGACCTCTTTAGCTAATTTGCATAGACACACACGCCATCCACATAACCAACTTCCCACGCCGGCGTTATATTTGAATTTTACTTTTCTTTACCACCACAAAGCACTGTCATCACTGATGAACTTTATTATTAAATCAAAAAAAAAGAGAAATGCTTTTAGCATTTGGTTTTATTATTTAAAACATCATTATCATGCTGAACATATCCATTACATTACTTTGTGATATAAAATTAAGTGTTGTGTGCATATAATTTGTTTAATAAACAATTTAAATATGAAAATATAACGAAAAAGCAATAAAAAAACATGCATTAATTTCAACGGGCGCACTTTCCTTTATTTATAACCGTGTTAAAAGGTTATGAAAATTCTCACCACAAACCCACACACACACAAATCCAATAGCTGAACAATTGCGTTAAACACAAAAGGATAGGAGGAAAGGAGTCTCAGTGTAGGTGTTATAAAAACAAAACAACACATACACACACCAACAACAAATTACGCGCATTACATATCATATTTCTTTATGAAATCAAAACAAAACAAAACAAATCGAAACAAATCAAATCAAAACAAAAGGCAAACAAGTAACACAAACAAATCCATGTCAAACACCCTTTTTTTCTGAAGAGATCAAAACAACAAACAATACCAGTGTGTCCATGTAAGTGTATGTAATTGAGCAGAACCCTTTTACTTACGTGCTCTGTTTACAATTTATAATGATTTCCGTTATTGAAAGTATTTTTATGGGTGTATTGTTGTTGTTGTTGTAAATGTTGTACATTTAAGTATTAATTGCGTGGGCTGTAATAAAAGTTGCAGGAAAATGATTTTTGTGGCCTTTTCTTTGATAAAAACCATAAAAAAATCATTTGAAACCAGGCAGAAGGGTTGAGAAGTAGCAATCGTACGAAATTAAATTAGTTTTTTCATGAGAAATTTACTGAAATCAAATAAAAATGAATTGAAAAGACTTTTGTTTCTTATATTTTTCTTTTTATATTTTTTCCACAATCCTTTAGTGCCATTTGTATAAATTTTTATTGTTAATTAAAACTCCTTTTAAATTTTGCATAATTTTTCGGTTTTTTTTCATAAATTTTCTTCTTTTTGTAAGAATTTTATTCAAAATTAAAAACACAGTATTTTTAAATTAATCATTAGTGATGAATGCCTTACTTAAGAAAATTATTATTTTTTTTTTAATTTAATATTTTTTGTTTAATGATGACATTGATGATGATTCGGTTTTATTTTTTGTTTTAAAAATCGTACAATATAGTGGATTGATTGATTGATTGGTGATGGATTTTGAGACTTATGACAAGGTTTTTTTTTTAATATTTTTTCTTTTATTTTTTTTTTAATTTTTTTATAAGTATAATCATAATAATTATTTATTTTTTAATAATTAATTGTAAAATACTATTGCTATTAATTTTTTTTTATTGATTTATTAATTCTTTTAATTAATTTTTTTATTTTTATTTATATTATTATGTATTATTATATTATTTTATGTTATTTATACCTTTTATAATTGTATTTAATATAGATTTTTTTATTTTCTTTAATATGTAATACTAAAAGTACGTATTATTTTTGTATGCTTTAATAAAAAATATTAAAAATAAATTTAAAATATTTTATTTAAATAAGTTTCTTAATATTCGATGATTATTTGTTATATTTTGTTTTAATTGTCAAAAAGATTTTTTGTTTATGTTTTAAAATAACTCTCATTTATAAAAATATTTAAAACATATTATTTTATATTGTTTAAAAAAAATAAAAAATTTTAAAACAAATAAAATACTATGTACTTTTAAAATATCTAAAAGGGTTTTTTTTTTTAAGAGAAAAGTTTTAAAAAAATAAAATAGTATTTATTTTCATAAATGAGAGCCTGTAAACGTTGCACAAATTTGATATTATTTATTTTTTTAGGTTATGTTTGTAGTAAAAAAAATTAATTTTTGTCTATTGCTGCCTGCTGTAGTAGAATTTTTTTTTTTTAATTTCATGTTATGGTATTTACATTATATAGGAAATCTTTTTGTTTATTGTTTATGTACGTATATTGGTTACTATTAAGATTTATAATTTGCTTTTATTGTTATATTTAATCGAAATAATTTTCTCTGTTTTGTAGTAGTAAAGTGGAGACCCATTAATAATGTAGTTGTCAAGGCAAATGAATAAAAAAATATTCAGATTTTTTATTTCTAGACTTAGTCATAACCTTTAAAAATATATTCGAAAAATATGGATGTTCTGGTAGCCTGTTAGTGGGTTGCGTGTTATACTGTTAGCATAGGGACCAGTGGGATTGATTCCCACTAAAGCCACACACAAACAAAAATCAAATAAATATTGAAAAATCCATCATGGTTTTGTATTTACAATTTTATTTTTGCTATTCGAGAATAAAAATGACCAAAGTAACCAAGAAGATCTATTTCGCAAAGCCTATTAGATTTACTTCCAATCTAAGGCCTTTTAGAAACTCAATTCATTCTATAACTTTAGTAGCATTGCCTAGTTGCAACTCGATCTTACTTTTCCTAAGTAGCAAGGAGATAAAGCTAATTAGGAGTGTATGCGTCATTTCCTTAACACAGGTCCTGGAACACAGAGACGTCGTTTTAAATAAAAGAACTTGAAGAGTCATAATGAATGTGAACTCTGACACTCTCGCACAAGGTCTGTTGTAAAGTTATAAATCTGTGGACTTTCCTTTGGGAGAAGCTCCATCACTTCCAGTAATACTTCAAGGTACCTCTCGCATCTGTATAACAGTGGCAGAACACAGAACATTGAAATTACGTAGCGGTGTACTCGGATCATTGGACAATCAATACGTAACACAGAAAACCATACGGAAAATTGGAATTAAATTTTAAACATCACTGCAGAAACTGAAGGCACAATCCTCAGAGGGTGACAATTATTAATTTTTTTCAGTGAATATTCAGGCAATTCAATACAAGTTTTTTCAAAGGCTTAGTGCAGTTAGTAAACCTAGATCTTCTCCATGTTTTCAGTTTTAAAAACAACTCCAGATAAATGCAATCTTATTGAAAGATCTTCGAATCAACAGAGCCCTAATGGTGACAGACTAATGCGTAAGCGAAATGTTCGTAAGGCTGATTTACTAAACGCATAATTTTAGTTTGGAGGCCAAAAAACGTAGGGCAAATTGCTAAAGTATTAGATGAAAGAAAGATTGTATCGTTGGTTCGAATTTTCAAAGGCCAGGATTACATAATCAAAATTTCTTCTTTTGCCAGAACAACTTCGAAATTTATGCTTCAAATAGTAACATTCTCTTGTCCTCAGATTACTATTTCAATAGTCGTAGAACAATTTTAATTAATTATGAATTAATCTCTGAAGACACACTTAAATTAGTTTTGGTTTGCCAATAAAAACTAGAAGATTCCAGAAAGATAGCAAAAACATATCGAGTAGTTAGAAAATCAAATTACTGTAGATACGTATAATGAAATAAATACAAGAAAATTATTTTTAACAACCCAACAGAAATATGTAGGTTATGTTAGCTAAGGTGGCGAACCCCCCCTTGAAGGAAGAGGTTCCACTTAAGCCGACTGTAATACCAACACAAGCTAAGGTGACGAACCACCCTTGAAGGAAGAGGTTCCACTTAAGCCGACTGTAATATCAACACAATCAATTCTAAACGGGGATCAATCAACTCTCTGAAGAAAAAATATCGACTGTAAAATAAATCTTGCTATTGCAAAGTAAGATTCGAATTTCTTATAATGCGCTGCCCATTTAATAAACAAATGAATTTTTAAACAATTTCTATACACATTTTATAATAATAATAAAAAAAAATATGTATGAATAGCAGAGCATTTTATTAAAATAAAGAGAGAAAATCAATAAAAAAAAATGCTTAAAATAAATAGATTTTAAATGAGTCCAGCAATACATGATGAATATGCTTTTTTATATGTTTTATAGCTGCTGCTTACAATTAATATTCAATAATAATATGCAATAAAAAAAAGATTTCTTAAATTTAAAAATATGTATGTTTTTTAGAGATTTAAATCTCTGCATTAATTATTATTTTACAAGAATTTTATATTTGCTTTTTGCCTTTTTTTTATAATCAAATAACTACATTATTATGAGTTTCCTTAAGTTTATTATTGCATTTTAGGCATATTTAGCTTAATTTCTGGTTTTTCTTTTCATTGTTTTAATCTTCAAATTTAAATATTCTTATGATTGATGTATGTATGTATGTATTTATGAATGATTGGTTGGTTATTGCATTTTTTAAAATGGATTTTCTTTTTAGGTCTATGGCTTAAATAATATTATCGAAGATATGTTGGTTGTTATATGTTATTTTATTTTTTTAGAATTAAATAAAAAACAAACAAAATAAATTATTATAAATTTTGCATACATTTCGCTTAAATAATTTTTAATTTTTTTTGTTGTTGTTGTCATATTTTTTTTTTTAATTATTTTATAATCTATTATGGTATATAAACTATTTTACGCTTAAACAAGTTTAAAGGGTTTTAAAGGGTTTTTACTTATAAATTTTGTTTGTTTGGGGTTTTTAATATTAAAACTAATTGTTTAAAATTTTTATATAGAAATTAAAATAATAATCAAATAAAAAATATATATTTTATATATAATTAATAATAAAAAAAAACTTTAATAAAATTAATCACGCTACACATTATGTATACATTTCGAAGCCAAAAGTTTTTTTTACGAGTTTTTTCTTTTTATAAGGCAAGCAAGTGCTTTCTGAAATTTTAATTCTTGTTTTAATTTCTTTCGTAAATTCTCAAGTGCCTTAATGCTTGCTCTCTATTCAATTTAAACTTTATGCCATCAACTTGTATCATAATGTGTAACGAGACTTAATCAATATTTGTTTTAAAAAGAAAGGGGTTTCCTTCAATTATTCAATCATTTTCAATTTTAAAATCCTTTTTTTAAATATATTCATCAGCCCTTTAAAGTTTAACAAAACATAATGAATAATTGTAATAGAATAAAGGCAATGCATACTACGTTATATAGGATTTCGTCTACTATTTGACAATCAATGCTTTTTTAACAAATTGAACACAACACAAACATTTTTCTTTAATCTATTAGACTTCCCTTTGGATAAAGTTCCATAACTTTCAGTATTATTTCAAGGTTCCTCTTGCATTTGGGTCGCTGGACAATAAATACGTAACTAACACTACAAAACCAGAAGGCAAAATGCTCAGAGGAAGACAATCATTCATTTTCTTTCTATCTAAAAGCAATTAATAAGTAAGTGAGTAAGTCTAGATCTTTTCGATCTTCTCAGCTTTATAAACAAATTAAAATAATTGCAATCTTAGGAGGAAAACCCTCCAAACAACAGATCCCTAGTGGATATAGTATATCCATGAACGTTTTTCTTTAATCAATTACAAAATTGTTGAAATTCGTCTACAATTCGAAAACCGCACTAAAGCACATAAATATACAATGTTTTTTGGCCATTTGACCCTTTAAAAGAAAAATGTGGCATTCTGAATTAATTTTTCTGTTCACACGATTGCAAGTCTCTGGTAAGTAGAAAAACTTGCAGAAATATTAGCCAATTCGTAACTGTATTGCAGCACATTTGGATGCTAGCTAAAGTGATAAGGCCTCTCCAGGTAATGTAACCTAAAAGGTTAACCTAGTCTAATGCCTTTGGAAAGTAGACAAATTTGCATAAATAACTGCTGAAATATGATTGTATTTATAGAACGTTTGGATACTTAGGCAGTAGGCGTATAACCAAAGCAAAAAGCGACGGTCGGGAACTTAAATGAACGAAATTTGAATTGCTGGCCAATTGCCAGGCGTGAGAGTAAAAACGTATACGTATACCAGGACTAACAACAGATCTGTGAAAAGCAGCGAAGGCGAATTATAATATCAAATGCCGACTGTTAAGTTGCCTGGCCACACATCAAACAATGGATCAAAAAGGCAAAATACTCACACGTATAGCCCGAGATGAGTTTGAAGAATATCAAAATACTTTTGATTTTTACTACCTTCGCTGCATAAACAACAATATAATGAAGGTTTGAAGGTTCAATTTAGATAAGTTGCTGTGCTAAGCAATACAAATGTAACCAACACATATGTATGCAAATTTAATCATTTCAATTTGATGTGTCGCCATGCGCCATTAGATTGATTATGGCTTAACAATGCAATGCTAATTGTCTGCTAACCAGAACGCTGTATTAAAAGAAATTTTTTTTAACAAATTTTCTACACAATATTAATCATCGGGTCAAGGCTTAAAAATACATTTAAAAAAAGGTTCTTTTGCTATTTTAAAGCTTGATTATTTAACATTAAAAATTAAATTTAAAAAACATTTTTTTTAAAAAATAATTGCTTGGCTTATATAAAAAAAATTACATTTTTTTTCTTCTTCTTCATATAGTATATATAAGTTTGTATATGTATAATTAAAATTGTTATTGGGGTTTTTTGTTGTATTAAAAAAAAAAAACAAAAAACAAAATCGTAAGAAAAAAAGTATGTATGCTTGAAACATATTCAAAAATTATGACAAATCATAAGTTTTGAATACATTTTCCTTTTTTTCTATTTGATTTGATTATTGGGTATGTAACGTACTTTAACTTGATTGCCCAATAATAATTGTTGTTGATGTTGTTGTATTAATTGTTGTTGTTGCTGTTGTTGTTGTTGCTGCTGTTGTTGTTGCTGTTGTTGTTGCTGCTGCTGTTGTTGCTGCAGATGTTGATTTAATTGTTGTGGTATCGAAAGACCACTTACATTATTTATAACTGGCTGATTATAATTCAGAACATCATTAATTTCGATTTTTATCAATGATGGTATATTTAAAGAATTTGAATTATTTACCTTGTTTTTATTCTTAGGGGGACGACCACCTAAAAGTAAAAAAGAAAACAAAAAGAACACAGATACACACACATTTATTATGTGTTTTTTTTGTTTGTTTTTGTTGCACATTAAGGAAGGACCAAGCGGACGGATTAAGGACCAGAGAGAAATGGGAAGAATTTTTTTTTTATAGAATTTTTTGATTTTTTTTTTGGTTATTGGATAGGATAAAAAGGATAAAGGATTAGAAAAATAATTATATTTATATTTATTATATTATTTAATAATAAAGTATTAAAAAAAAGATTTTTTTATTTGCTTAATGAATATAAAAAGGAAATTTGAAAGTGTTTTATTATTTTTTTGGCAGAAATCATAAAGAAAATCTTGAAATAAATTTTGTTTTTTTGAGATTTATTAAAAAAAAAATTGTTTTAAATTTTTGAGTTAATTTTTGTTTTTTTTTGTTTGTGATTTATAAAGTCTATATATTTAAAGCTTTTTCATAAAAATTAAAAGATCATTAGTTCATTTAGTTTAAGCCAAAGAAAAAAAAGAAGTTAAAAAAAGAATTGGTAATATAAATAACATCATACATACACCCTACTAAATAAAATTTAAAAAAGCAGTTTTCGTAATTGTTTATAAATTATAAACTTTAAAGGTGAAAAAATTATAATCATCATCATTATTATTATTATCGTTATAAACTTTAAGCGTTAAATGTTAAGACAGTTAAAATAGTTTTAAATTAAACAAAACAAAACAAAAGACAAAATAAAACAGAAATCCTTTTAAAATTAATAGAGATTTTTGAAAACCCATGTTTTAAAATAATAAAAATTTCAACAATAATCTGTTTTAATAACGTATTTAGCTAATCTAATTCTAATTGAAATCTTTGTCTTGCTTAAGCCTACATATCTTTGTTTTTATTTTTATTTTTTGTTGTCTAAAAATTTGAAATTTGATTTTTCTTTTAATTTATACAATTATTTTAAGCCTAAACACTCTTTTTTTTTCAATTTTTGTCCAGCCTTATTATACATTTCAAATTGTAAACGAGTTTCATTTATTTTGTAATAGATTAAACACCACAGGAAAAAATTTTCAGCACTGCAACTGCATAAATATAGAACTGTTGATGGCTGAGTGAAGCCTACAAAGCAATATAAATCTAATGACGACAAATGGAATATTACCCTCTAGCAGAACAATAACGTTGAAATAAGGAAGAGGAAATATTTCTGCATTAGGCACACACTTTGCGAAAGTCATGCGATGTCTTTTGCTATACCACTCTAACATAGAACCGGAAATCTTTTGAATAAACCTTATGCTCCTATTATAAAGTATTGGTTTTATTGCAGAAACATTCATTTTTGCTATAAGGGCCATATAATCCCATTATAGTCGAAGTGGTTAGTAGCTGTGCTGTGCACCTACATTGCCATTTGGGTTATAATTTTGATTAGTTTATGTACATCGGCACTCCGTGCATGGTTTGACTTCTACTAGTGGAACAAAATATATGGAAATTTACGGAAATCAGAACAAAATATACTATCTGACGAACTGGCAGATTTCATTCTGTGTCAATAATTTTCTTGTTCTTCCGAATGTGACTTTGAAAGCTCAACTAACTCAACTTCTAAAGAAAGTGAAAGAGAAATTGCTGGGCTCTAAGGCCACTGTTCCATAGAGACAATCAAGCCCCACTCAGGGTATTCTTAAGTTTGGACAACTAGCTGGACAGCACAGCTATCTTCGATCAGATATAATGCTCAAGGCTCGGTGGAAAAGGGAATATAAGATGAAAATCCGAGTAATAAAGACTCATTAAAGCAGACAATCTGTGATGGTAATCTGGGTAATCGAAGCTTTTGGATTAGCGGAACGTCTTTAAGGGTAATCAGAGCCAATTCAAGAAGTTCAAATCACACTTTCACTGTCTGTAGTAGCAATATGCATAAATGAACACGATCTATCACAGAAATCATTTGTATTTATGTTACCACTATGCCAAAACCTAAACTATAGTGAAAAGATCAAGCTGAAGATCTACTCAAACTTGGTGGTAGAATCTAGAAAAGAAACTGTCGCAGTCTATTTCAATAAGTATTAACTACGAAATCATACAGACTTAGGCTCAGGCTCAGAGAAGAGATTGTGGTAATTTAAGGAGTTTAAAAATTCATAAGAAACGAATAACTTCGTAACTATACAGTTCAATGCAGATCTTAACCACTTTCTATGTCTCAAGGGCTCACAGTTTGCTGTAATTTAAGCAAGTTCATCACCGTGAGCTGTTTATTTCGACTCGTTGAACTGCCTTTTCTGACTTTTGTTTGCAAGTTTCCTATAGAGATCAGGAAGTGTAAAGATGTGGTAAGATTTCTAATTGATTCTGCTTGGTGAACCCAGGCTGTCCCTTGTCTATCCCATACCTCCACGTGTTAGCCCCTAGGTGATGCTTTTCAAACCCTTCATGCTTTAGTGTGTTGTAAAAGGCGAATTCAGTGTCTGTTCTTCTAATAGAGGAGAGTTCGTTCGTACTTAGATTAAGCTGATCGCTATGTGTAAATTCTATAGCCAATCTAATGACTTATAAGGCAGCCCTCTATGTGGGATTGATGGGAAAATACATAACAAGCGTATAAGCCTTAACCCTGCAAGGCAATCTTGTAACAAAGTTTATGGGAATGAATATGTTAGGCAGCAAACAATCAAGGGATTGTTCACGGGGAGATATTAAGATTTACGGTCAACATATACTAATCTATTGCGCCTGTAAGATCTAAAGATCTTTTATAGTTAAATTCCTGTATCCTTAAAGGCCTTGCAGTAAATTGTCTTTTGTGGAAATGAAAATGAAAATGAGAATAATAATGAAATTATGAAATATGGTGCCCCTATTAAGGGATTATTTCAATATGAATGATGAGAATGTTTAGAACGTTGTTTAATCCCATATACCTTGTATTGAAATAATTAAAGTCTTTTTGAGTATTATTTGTATACGATAAAGTTTTTCGTTTTGTTTTATCTTTGCTTTTATCATTATACTTTTCTTATATGTTTCACTTTAACAAATAGATTCTTAAAAACATTGCTAAATTTTAAGTCTACAGGCAAACAAAAATTTAAAGAAAATAATCAACAACTAAAAGGGAAACAAAAAAGAAAAAAGAAAAAAAATTAAAAACGTAAAGAAACTTCTTTTTTAAAACAAAATTTTCAAAAATCTCTATTGTTAGTAGAAGAAACAGGAAGTCATTGTTGAAATTAAAATAAAAAAAAAATTAATGGGGGGGGGGGTTGTTAATTAATTTAGTTTTAAAAATATAGAGTATATATATATATATAGTAGATGGTATATAGTAGTAGTAGTATGTGTGTAAATAAATAATATATTTAATCATCATCTGATTCATCTTTTATAAACATACGTTGGGGTGCATGTTGTAAAGACAATGGCTGGCCAACCATGGTGACAGGCTGTTGTGGCGGTTGTAATGTTATACATTTCTTAGACCGTTTCGGAGGCGGTAATTCCGTATGCGAATGACTATTTAACAAATGTTTCGAGAGATGTTGGCGAACAGCAAAGGCCTCATTACAATTGGCCACAGGACAAGTGAGGTACCTGTGTACGGCAATCGACAGTGGACGAGAAAGAAAAAGAAAAGGAAAAAGGTAATAAAAAAAAATACAAACAAACAATAAGACAATGTTATATTTTATAAGAATGCTTAATTAAACGCAACAAAAAAAAAAAAAAAAAAAAAAATTAAAAGAGATTTAAGCATGCAAACTTAAGCTCTAGCCAGCACCTGCCCTCTAAATGACGTTGTTCATGCTTCTTAAGTAGTGTCTCCTGATTGAAAGAACTTGGACAAATATTGCATTTATATTTGAATTCATCGTGCATTTTAAGATGCTGCTCCAAGTGCGCCTGCTGTAAGAATTTCTCATCACACTTCGTACACTCGAAGGGATACTGAAGACCATGCGATTTCATATGGGTATGCAGTTGTGATTGCTGTTTAAAGGTCTTCTCCGGACAGCGTGGACAATAGTAGCCCGTTATGCCGGCATGTGCCTGTAAATGTTGATTGAGCGAGGTGACTTGGGTAAACTTTTTCGGACATTGATTACAACAATATTGCTGGACTTTATGGTGGGTTTTCATATGATTATTGAGATTGGTTACTTGGGCAAATGAACGTCCGCATTCGGGTTCAATGCAAACAAATGGTCGTTCACCGGTATGTAAACGTCTGTGATTATTAAGGTTTGTTATCTGCGTCGAAAAAAAAAAACAAAAAAAAACATCAAAATCCATTACATTCTGTTTAAAAAAAACAAAAACAAAAACACAAACCTGTGTAAATGTTTTGCCACAATCTCCACATACATAAGGACGATCATTGGTGTGTATGCGTTCATGATTTCTTAAATTGGCCGCTTGAGTAAAACCTTTAAACAATTTTAGAAATTCAAATTTAAATTCCCTTTGAAATTAATATTAAAAAAAAAAACCAACGTACCTTTATTGCAATAATTACATACAAATTTACGTTCAGCTGCATGATTACGTATGTGTGTTATCAATGAAGATTTTCGTGAAAATGTTTTATTGCATAAAGGACAAGAGCCCTCTTCATTGAAGATTAAATCCACCTAAAGTTTTGTATAAATTATAGAAAGCCAAAGGACATATTAATAAGACAAAAGATAGAAGAAAAAGAAGAAGACAAAAAAAGATTTTGGGGAAGAAACATAAAAGTAAAGTGTAAGTAGGAAAGAAAAATCTAATAAAAGTTAAAAAATTAATTAATTTTGTAACGAAATGTTAGAGAAGAACAGCTAAAAGTCACAGTTGTTAGGGTAGTAGGTCTTTAAGGAAAATGTAAGCTTAGGAATATCTTTAATGGAAACTGTAATAGGAAGTAATAAACCCCTCGTAACTGGGTGCTGATTTAGAGCTTTAATTTATCTTACTTTAATGACTTAGGAAAGATGTTCGCTTTTAAATAGACCAGGTCGCCAGGCCTTTAGAATGTTTCGAAGACATTGGTTTGATTTTATTTCGGTAATCTCTAATGCGGTTCATTGTTGCTCGAGACACGATACAGTGATCTAAAAAGCTTTTGTCTTGTGCATCTTCAAGTGTGCCCCTAGTGATATCTATTTCGGTAAACCCAGCTGCAATTCATTACATGATACAAAAAACCCCTGTCTTGTGTGTGCCCCCAGTGGGAGCTAAAAAAGCATTAAGATATTGGCAATAGCCAGACAGGAGCCTATTTTGTTTAAAATTTTCTGGAGGATAATTTCAGTATTTAGTCTGGAAAGTGATTGTTGCGAGTGACAGGCTTGCTATCTACACATATGTATAGTCAGGATTGCTTTAAAAACACTGGCTTTGGTTGGTTTTTGTTCGCAGGAAGACCTTACAAGGGTCTAGAAAAGGTATAGGATGGCACTGTGCTAGATGCAATGAGATAGCTGATGAAACGACAATAGATAACGCGGCAAATTGTATGCAACTAGTGGAGAATAGTTTGTTGAATAGGGTTGATCGCTCAAGTAATTACACGAAGAGTGAATATTTCACGGTGTTATAGAGAAGATTGTAGAATCTCCACGCTGTTATGGTCTGTGGTCGACCGTTTTATAAAATAATGGGTACTGAACCTGTGTGAGGAATTATGTCACCTTGTGGTTTGTTTGCTGTCTGCACAAGCATTCTTAGTAGATATGATATGATATATGATGGTATAGAGCTTGGTCCCAGGACATTGTGGCATTTGGTGGCAGATGACACGGCCGAAAAGCATCGATCTGATACAGATCAGTTAGACCTAAGTTAAGTTAAGCCTGAATCTGTGTAGAGCTTACGTTAATGTGAGGGAGCTTGAAACTATGAAACACAATCTGTGTTTCTGATCAGGCGTCCGTAAGCCTAAGGCAAAAGATTCTTAGCTGGGGTTTCTTATATCGAAATGGGGAATTCACAACTGAAGTTGAGAGCGTTAGTTGCTGACACTCAGGTATCCTTAATATTTTCTTTCGTTTTCTTTTGCTCTCGCCTTTCTCATTGCTAAATATTTTTCTGATACTTATATTGCTTAACGTGTGTAATTATAGGCTCTTCCAATGGATCTTTTCCAATCTCTAGATGGAGATCTGGTCTTCACACTTGCTTTGCAATGCAAGCTAACCAATTTCTAAAATTCTTCTTAAAGTATTACTTCTTCCTCCTCTTGTTCTCCTGGAACAACTAAAGCTGAGTTGAAAATCGTTAGCCTAGTGATGCTCGGGTCGTTCGGGAAGTATTACTAAAAATATTTTATTTTTCATTTCTCTACAGGGGCCAAACTCTTCTAAAAGGAATAAAAAATAACTTAAGCTTACATTTTCTATACAAATTTACAAAAAAAGAAAAATTAATTTCGAAATCAAATTAAATGTTAGGAAAACAATTTACAATCAAAAAAAAAAAATACAAAATAATTGGGAGAGTATGTTAAAAGATTTACAAAAAAAAAAGAAAAACAAATTTAAGACCAAAATAAAAAAGAAGAAGTACAAGGACTAAATAGACTAAAAGATGGGATTAAAAGTTATATTAAAATTGTATATTTTGATATGTACATCTAAATGTTGTATGGTCTTCTCCAATTCATAGGAGGACATCGTGATTTGTTGCAGTTTATTAACACCGTTTTTACGCGGACGGCGTGTCGGTTGCGGTACTCTCTGCTTATAAATGGGGTGAGAAAAATAAAATTAAAATAAAAAAAAAATTACACAACATTGAATAAAAGAAAGAAGAAGGAGAAGAAATATATTTCAATATTATATCATTATATTTAAAATATTCTTATATTATATTATATTATTATTATTTATAATTATATTTAATATATGTATGTACGTATGTAAAATTAATTAGGAAAAGGAAATTAAAAACAAAAACAAACGAGAAGAAATAATTAGAAAACAACAATTTTGTTTTTCTTTAATTAAATTATTTCATAATAAAATATTAAAAAACAAAGAAAAGAAAAATAAAAACGAATTTAACACACAAAGGGCAAAAGAAGAGAGAAAAATGGGTTAAAAATTTGCATTGTGTTGGCGAAAAAGAAAGAAAAAGTTAATTTGGAAAAGAGAACAAAAAAATTTTTAAAATAGCGGCAATAATAATTAAGGCAGAAATTTAAAAGAATGCATAGGTAATTTTAAATGATTTAAAAAAGAATTGCGAAAGAATCCGTTATCCAAAGTTACTGTTTCTTGTTAGAAACCCATGATCTGATTTAAACTGAAAGGCTGTGACATTACTGAATGACATACATGTACATATATGTTTCGAAAGGAATTACAGCCTCTTAATATTATAAAGAAAACTTTTTCGTCTTCTCCCGTGTTTAAACGGGATTACATAGGTTTGTAGGCGATGATCTCATTGAACACTTTGTCCAAATGTAATTTAAAATAGCAGGGTATGGAACAGAACAAATGCCATACTGAGAACTAAATGCACTACAGAAATACCATCATCGGAAATCCACATGGCATCCACACAAGACGAAAACCTGTACGTACTTAGAAGCGCCAAATTATCATTGAAATGGCATTGAAAATACACTGTTCGGTGTGATATGGGCGGGATAGCATTGTCCTTTCTTATCATTTAGATTTGATTGGCATGTGGTTTCAAAGAGACGGGGAGTGGCATGATTGGTGAGCTATTAAACTCACGTTAAAATCCATTCGTTCCCCAAGTCGTACGATTTGTAGGAACGTGTAGTCTCTAGTGTGCAGGTACAAGCAAGCCACAATTTTGGTGGTCACAAATGACATATCGGCCAAACTGCTGGAAAAACTATTAGTGCTCATGGCTGCAGGCTCTATTAACATGGAACAATGTTCAGAATGTAAATGGCAGTGAAGCACTTATCACTCCAAATAAATATTTCATTCACTTATGCAAGTTTTATGAAAAAAAATTGCTTTTAGTATGTTTTTCTTTCTTGGATCATCACATGGAGCGAGTGTGTAACTGTTCTTCTATTCAGATTATTTGCTGTTCCAGGGTGACAATTTTCTTAATACATTTTTAATGTTCTTCCTCTATTCTGTATCGTTTGATAGAATGTTTGCATTCTTTTAAATTCTTGCCTTTTTCGGGTATTTTTTGTTGTTGTTGTTGTTTGGGTTTTTTTTAATACTTTTTTGAGTGTGCATAAAAAATAAACAGTAAAAAACAGAATTTATTAGTAATAAAAAAAACAACGTTAAGGCCAAAAACAACAACAACAAAACAGCAGAAAACACAAAACAAAAACAACAAATAAAAAGCTATAAAAAAATAGTATAAACAAAACACAAAATTTCGTATGCAAAAGTTTATAATTTTTTGTTTTTTTATAAGTTTTAGTAAAAAAAAGAAAAAGTAAGAGTATGTTTGGGTATGTGTATGAGTGTGTGTGTGTGTTTGTTTGTTTTTAATGATGTTTTAAAGGGAAAAATTTTTGACTTACTTCTTCCGAATCGTCCTGCGATTGCAGACTATTGGTGGAGTTGGTGGAGTTTTGTAATTGTTGTTGAGGCATTTGTTGTTGATTTAAATTATTCGCTGTATTTGTGGTATTATTATTATTGTTATTGGTGTTGTTGTTATTATTATTATTAGAGTTGTTATTGGTATTGCTATTAGCAGCAGCTGATGCCGCTAAAGCCGGTTGGCCAGTTGCTGAAGCGGCTACTGCTGCCTGATAGAATCCATTGCCACTGTTTGTTAAATGTTCCGAACACTTTACACAGGTGGGTATATTATAACCGGGTACTTGAAACAACTAAAACAGAAAAACAGACAAAAAAAAATGAGATTCCATTAATTAATTGCATTAAATAATATTCAAATTTATAAGATTAATTTTACATTTCTTTAAGGATTTTGTATTTCTTCTGTATCTGTATATTGCATTTTGAGAATTGAATTGAATTTTTTTTTTGCTCTCTACCAGAACCAGAGAGCAGCGTACATCGTATGGCAAAGAAAAAAAATCTAAAATAGTACTTTAATAATAAACAGCTTTAAGGCTACTCTATACTCTACTATACTACTGGAAATATAGAAAAAACATGAAAAAAAAAATTAATGAAAAAAATAAATAAAAAAAATCGGAAAAAAAATATCAAACCTCATCATACTGTTAACATCACAGTGGATATAAAAAAAATTAAAAAAAAAAGAAAATAACACAGAAAAAATCGAAATAATGAAAAAAAAATCAAGAAAAATGAAAAAATAAAAAATAAAAAAAAATATTGTATAGCCAACTCACAGTAAACTATTGTAAGGTTGGTTATCTTTACATCTCTGTCCCCTCGTTTAAACCCTCTGCCATGGCATATTCATAAGAGGTAACCGCAAGAATACAACAAGTACAACAATGCAAAAACAACTGGCATTTTGTTTTTGTTAAAGAGTACACGGAATGTCAAAAACAGCTTCATAACTGACTGACGAATAACAATAGAAAGAGAAATGTTAAAAAAATTTATAAAAATGGTTACAAAACACTAAAAAAACAACAAAATTTTGACATTCTAAGACTCGTCAGCTGTTGAATTGCTCTTACCTGATATAAATATGCCATGCCCTCTGCCAAGAGACAGCTTTAAAAATAACAACAAAAATGTGAGAGAGAACAAAAACAAAACAACAACAAAATAACACAACATAAAAGAAACGTATAAAATTGAAAAAAAAAATAAAATAAATAAAAAATAAAAAAACAAGAGAAAAAACAAAACAGAAAAATACAAAAAAAGAAAAACAAGAAAAAAACATTGTGCGCGCTAAAGAGAAGTTGTATTGTAAACAACAAGCGTAGTTGTTGAGTAGGGGCCGTAACTATAAGACGATGCCAAGTGTGTAAATCAAAAAAAAAAAACTGAAATTTTTTTTTGTGAAATCACAAGGAAATTATTAAACTTTCGTAAAAAACCAAAAGTTAGCTTAGGTTGGAAAGTTGTAGCACCAGTATATTCACAGTGTCACGTCTTCACCCAGAGATCTATAGGTCCATTTTGACCCTTCATTAAAAAAAGGATTAAGGAAACAAGGGGGAAAAGCAATAAAATAAGAGAAAGGAGAAGAAAGGGAAACAAAACTAACTAAAAAAAAATAGAAAGGCAAAAGGGGAAAAACAATTAGCCATAATGGCACTCATAGATAAAAAAAAAAACAGCACTACATATGAAGTTATTTTGGAACAGTCCCCGTATACGACATTCCAAAGCAAAGTGTTGCATGAGGTGGCCCTATCTGATCTTATCGATATCGCTTCAGGTGTCCCACAAGGACAAGACCTCATATTTGTGATAATAATCGGCGATTTTCTTTGAACGAGTCTGGGAACCAGAAAAACATCAAAGGGACACCAACGATCATGCGATAAAAGCCACATCTTTCTTGATAATAAGCCTTTTGAAGAAGTACAAAATTTCAATTACCTTGACCCACCAAATCACCATGCCATTACAACTGTCATCTACAACCAGAATACGATTCTTCGATGCGAATGTGAAACTTAGCTCATGCCAGATAGAAACAGATAAGCAACTGCAAGATTTCTTCAACTGTTACATAAAAAATATTCTGTGCATATATAACGGCCTCGCAATTTCATTTTCAACACGGAGCTTTGCAGAGTATGCAGCCAAACACTCATTAATTGGGCACAGAGCCGACATGCAATACAGCAAAAATGGCCCTCGAAAGGAAGCGATATTTTCGGCCCTACGTTCACTAAAACAATGCATAGTCCTGATCGTATCTATAATGCTTTCTACTTCTTAAAATTTGTTCATAATATTTCAATACCTTTCACAGTAGATCGATTATGGGGACCAAGATCACCTCGTAATGCTCGTAAAATGATTAGTACATTGAATCACCACATTTATGGAGAAGTTTTAAATCAAATGGCAAATCTTTCGGAACTACTAAATGGATAAGCCGCAACTATTGTAGATATTTTAAAGATGTCTTAAAATAGATAAGAAAAGAGATAGAAGGACGGAGAAAGGAAGAAAGAAGTAGCAAAAGAATAAATATGGGACAAAGAAACAACCACATGACATAAGAGAGCGCAAGAAAAGACTACCATCTTAAACCTCAATAGAACCCTGATGCCGCCCCCGGTATACCAAGAAGGCCCTATCCTACTAAGGACAGTTACAAAGGAGGTGGAATCCGTTCCAGATCTTTCTCAGCCCTCGCAGTGCCCCGTAAACGCGTTCAAAGTTTACTTTGACAAAGTCTTGATATTCTTTTTGGTACACATAGAACGACGAACGAAGAACAAAGCAACTTTGCGAGTACATCAAAGTGTTTACTTACCTCCATTCGTTTTTTCTTCTTTCCTGCGAATTTAAGACTTTGAAAACTAAACTTTGAATCTGTAAAAGGGGGCTATGCAATCTCACTCTGGCTTTATTCAAATACAACAGCAAATCATTTCTAGCAGTATCTACTAAAGACCATAGATTCCTAGACAAATGACAATGCGATCCCAGCGCGTCCTTTCTTCCCCAGTATTACACATAAAAAGGCTGCCTTTATAGTCAAAAACGATTAAATAAACTTTTTTCTTTCTTTAAAGACATTGTAATACATTTGCGTCCCCTTAACAGCATTTATATAATAGTAGAGCGACAACCCTGTTCAATAATAACAAACTAGTGCTTGACGTCAATTAACACTCTCACAGTGCTAAGCAGCAACAGCAATGCTTAATGAGAGCCATAAGAGTGGAGAATGCACCACATACTGTACGACAAGAGAGCGTAGAGATTCACCCATTCTACACCTACTTACAGTAACGCACCTGTAGGGAACGTAATTTTGTTGTTTTCTTATTTATTTATTTTTTTTTGCTTGTGTTCTTTTATATGTGATTTTTCTTTTCTTTTTTTTCATTTTTTTTTTTTTTTATTTGTGTTGAGTTTTTTCATTTTTGTTTTTCTTTTTTTCAAGTTAAAATCAGTGAAGCAAATGGACGGTTGGTTTATAAGGGTGTACGTACAAACTCGAAAATTAAAGTCTTTAAATAAAATAAAAAGAAGAGAAAAACAAAAATAAAGAAATATTGTATAAAATAGAATTCCAAGCAAAAAAGAAAAAAATAAATAAAACGGAATTAAATGAAGAAAGAAAAAAAAAGAAATTTTTTCCAAGTATACCTACTAAAACAATATTTAAACGGAAAATTTCAAAAAATCTTATTTAAATATGAATTAATTAAATAAATAATAAGCACACAAGATGATGAATTTAACTAATTTCAATTAATTAATTATGTATGTATGTACGTACTTACTCGCTTTTTTCTTTCTTAAGCAATACCACTATTACCGTTACTTAAGAAATTATAACGATTAAGGATATCTTATGCTGGGCTGTGTATTTGTATTTGTTTTTATCTACTGCTGATGCCTGTTTGGTTATTTGTTTTGATTATTGAAATTTATTATTTGTGTGTGTTTTTATATTTTCCTTTTATTTATTCTGTGCTTTTTTTTTATGGTATATTATTCAGAAAACAAAAAATATTCTTGATTTATTTGCAAACACAAAACACTTGTCGCTTTATGAAAAGTTTTCGTCAAACAAAAAACTTTTTAATTTCCTTCACATACACACACTGAATGAGTGTGTAACTACCCTTAGAAAAAATACGGACAACAACAACAATATGATGAGAACTACCCCTTGCTACAAAAAAAAAAGAAATTCGAACCAAGAAATAAGGAAAATACACTCACTGAGAGTGATTTGACATTTCATCTCTACAGCAACAGTGTGGTCAATACGATTAGAATTTCACAATAAAAAGTGATTTTTTTTAAACGTTAATCTTTATTATATGTACGTACAATGACTTCCACGATAAAACATCGTTTTCTTATATTTGAAGCGAGGTTTATTTAATCAAACAGATGCCGTTTTGCTGATTTTTCCAACAGAATTTTTCGTTTATGGTTTAAAGCCATTATTCCATAAGTGTAGAAATTGTGGTGCACTTTTTTTCAATTTCTCTTTGCAGACATCTATTTAAAATAGTTCAGGTTATGCTAAAGGACGTGTACCTGCCATTGAGTACAAGTACAATATCTAGAGATTAACTGAAGCATTGTAATTGTCACACCGTCAGATTGAAAGAAATAAGAAGAAGGTAGAAAGAGAAATATAAAAAGTCACGCCAAACAAGAGAGGGCTGAATAGACTACTGGCTCTCAACCAGCTTAATACCAGTATAAATCTCTGAAGAACCTTCTAATCGCCTCTCGACAGAGAATCCAGACTATCCAAGCAACCCCTCTCCAGGGTTCTCAATCTTACAGAGAAGGCATTTGACAATATCCAACTCTTAAATTCTGTTTCAGACCCTTGTCAGCGATCTAACCTCACAATGACCCTTAAGAAACACAGTAATCAGCCTCACACTGGCTTTATCTAAATCCAGCAGCAAGCCTGTGCTAACGCCTTTGAGAGAATTATGCAAATATCGAAACATTCTTCTGATCTATAGAGGGAAGATGCGAGCTATATGGGGAATGCAACAAAACAGAAAATGTGTGCAGGCGACACTTGTCATCATAGACACAAAAAAGACAATGTAAGTAGGCAAACTGCAGCAAATGAATAAAAGGTGAGAGACCCGATAAAAGAAAATGGATTGAAAATATTACCAAAGAGGCACAATATGCTGCACTAACTATTCAAAAGAGAGTCGTGTGTGGTGCATTTAGAAATTCTACAACTACTCCACGACTTTTATCAGCTTAATAAAATACATTTGACGCTCAATACTGGTTTTCATACAAGAAATTTAAATTATTTTAAGAGTTTTATACGTTCAGACTTAGGCTATAATAACTGGTGCAATAAACAATATTTTTTAGAGTCTAAAAAAAGACACCAGAAAGACATCTTACTGTCCTGTATGCTATATTCTCTAGTCAGAGTTCAAAAACGCTTTAACACTAACGAAACGATGACATTACTTTTTTACGAGTTTGTCAAGTTTGTGTCCTATAAACAAAAAAAAGCAACAACACAGTAACAATCACATACACAAACATATTTTTATTCTCGCTCTGCCTAATATTCGCTCCATCTCTCGTTGCTTTTCTTATCAATGTTTATACACATGCACGCCTAAGCGAGTGTATAACTGTGTGTTTACATTATTGCACTACAAAAAAAAATATACACAATTAGAAGCACGTATGGATGTGTGTGAGAGAGTATTTTAAAAATAAACAGAGTTGCATTTTTTAGCAGTATACGTAAAAACTACTATAAATAGTGGACACAACGCAACCAAAAGCATTTTATAAAAATTACCGAACAACGTTTTAAGCCTTTTAGGTTTTCATTTCGTGTGCGTGTGCGAGCGCGAGAGTGTGTGTGTTTTTTTTCTAAGCAAGTTGTTTTATTTTTTTTACCCGCCCTCTTTCAACAGCAACAACAAACACAACTAAAAAACGAAGTCGAAAGCAAAAAATTTATGATAAAAGAAAACATTCATATTTGTTATTGTTGTAGTAGTTGTTTTGCTGCTCTGCTGGTTCGTTTCGTTGGTGTTGTTTTGTACAGTGTACCAACTAAACAGGAATATGAACTGTTTTCTGTCTTTTTTTTATTTTTTCGTTGCTCTAACAAAACAAAAGCCGCATACTCTACAAAAAAAAAACCAAACGAAGCGAATAAACCCAATAGATGAAGAGCAAGAGGAGCAAAGGAAAAAGAGACCAACAACAGAAAACCAGAAAATCAATAAAAACAACAAAATACACATTTTTGCAAAAGCAATAAAAAGACGCGCGCAAATTGTTATTTTAACCCAAGAAGATGACTTTTTTCGTATTGCATTATAGAAAAATTACATTTTTTAGCAAAACTATGCATATACAGAAAAAATTTAATGGTTTTATAATAATATTTCCCTAATTTTTAATTTTTTTTGATAACTTACCGCTGCAGGTTGAAAACACAATCTACATATGCTTTCCATGTCCTTGGAAACGACGACAGCTTAACTAAAATTATATAAAAAATATTTAAACATGCAAAAATTGCACTCCCAAAAATAACAACAACAATAGCAGCACTGGTGACAGGCAAAGGCAGCGGCCGGATTGCTCCAAAGCCCGGTAGTTCATTAAAATTTCATTAACACCGGGGGAGGTCTCTTTTTTACGCTGCTACTATTTTCCTCTTTTTTTTCGTTTTTCTTTTTATTTTTTTACAACAAAAATTACACAAACACTATTCTTTTTTTGTTATTTTGCTTTCTTTGCTAAAAAATTTTTTTCATTATTTTTGTTTTCTTTAAATAAACTTTTTTTATTTTTCCTTTGTTGTTGCTTTAAAATTTAGCAAAAAATATTTTCCACTTTTTTGTTGGTTATTTTTCTTTTTTACTATTTCACTTTTTGGCCAGCGGAGCACCTTTTTTTTCTTATAATTTTTTTATTCACACACACATTCACACACTATCTCTTCACTTTTTTCTCATCTCTTTTGATTTTTTAATTCTTTTTTAGGCTTGTCGCCTCATGTTAAAGATTTTCTTTTATTATCTTTTTTTTTGTATGTTTACTTAACTTTTATTTGCAATTGTTTTACTTTTTTTGTTGTATTTTGTTTGGGCTAATTTATGTACTTTTTTCTTTTTTTGTATTGTTTATGCTTTTTCTTATTATAATGCTTTGAAACTTTTTTTATGCGACCGTCTAATCAAAATAATTTTTTTTTCTGCTGGCAAAACGAGCAGAGCCAATCAAATATAGAGATGACGTCTCTTTAGTTCGTGTGCAGACCGCAGTAGGGCGCTGATAAAGTGTATTATTTTGTAATAATTTGTTGTTTATTTGCAAGATTTTACTAGTTTGGTTAATATTTTTAAATAAATTCATTAATAAATATATAAACACAATGTAAGTTGAAGAGTAAACGCCATTTTAAGCTCTCAAATATGCGTAATTCGTAAATGACACATATATGAAAACTGAAAGTTATGAAATCTTGTCATTAAGCAACTGGACAGCACTTAAATTAAAGTTGCCACATCACATAAAGGTTTAAATAAATGAATTTAAAGAAAAAACTTAAGGAAATATTTAAATTCTTATTAAAATATTATATATTTTGGGGCTATATGTTCACTCCATCCATTATGGTTCTACAAAGTTGTTTAACGATCCATTTTGGTAAGCGGCAAACTTTGCGCGAAATAAATGACACTTCAGATAAAAAACGCCTTCTGTACGTTCAAAGTTTACTTTGACAAACTCTATATTTTGTTATTATTAATAAAGTAGTAGAAAGTAAGAATATTTTACAAAAATTTCTACATTTACTATGGTTTTTGCATTTAAACTTGAACGGTTGTGTAACGTTGTAATAAAAAAGTGATGCCAAGTTGTGTATTTGCTGAAGACGTGTTATAATTTCCGAAACAAACACTGACTGTTATACGGTTTTTTCGCAAATATAAACCACAACAACAATAAATAGAAAGCGAAAACGTAGTAAACAATATTGCCAGGAAATAAAAAATTGTGAGATCAATTATCCTTAATTTAATCATAAACCACAGCTTTGGTAATACAGTAAATAATGATAGCCACACATGTCGGTGAATATCTCCTCTAACAGAGGCGACATTTACTTATTCTAGACATACACCGTCCAATTCACAACATACAGTGCATTGATATATGGTAATACAGTAGACTTCCGAATAATGGCAGTTTGGTGAGTTTCGATTTTATCCACCACACCGGACGAATTCACCACAATTTGTAAAAACTCACCACACTTCAAAAAAGCTATTTTTATTTATTTTCTTTCTCCGTCCGTCGTATATGGGACCTAAAGTCCAACAACAACGAAGAGCGAGTGCAGCAGCAACACAACCACAATTGTCATACAACAACAACTATACACTTCCTTTTTCCTTTTGCTCACCTCATTTACTTCGCTCTCACTACTATTACTACCTACACCCCCACCCATCACACACCAAACCTCCAGCAACAACAACAACACACACACATCATCAACCAGCAACACACACCTAACACACACTCAAAAGCAAGCAAACAGTGGCTTAATTTTTACTTATATTAACCGGAAACGGAAAAAGGATGTGCGAATTAATTTAAAAACGTTTATTTTTTAGACGAAGACAAACGATTTCCAACCATCAGTGTTGCCAGGAAGAAAACAATTTTGGTACTCAACTGCATCAGTGTTGCCAGGAATGAAAATATTATCTAAAAAACTCACTGATGACCAGTGTTGCGAACACGTGAAAAGAATGCGCGATTCAATTGCTAACATTTGGTTAGAAATAATCAACACATCGGCAAGACTGGTTGTAAACATGTCTGTTTTTGACAACATAAACCACAACAACAATAAACTAGAGAGAGAGAGAGCGAGAAAGAGAGAGAAATCCATAGTAAACATGTCTGCGGTGCTCTTGTCAAAACAAAACAACAATTTTTGCAGTTTTCCAATTGCAGTCGAACTTAATGGATGTTGGTACGCGGTCGGCCGATATGATGATAAGTTTTTGTATGTGAAAGAAAAAAAGACAACAAAGCTAAGAAAATTTTACACACTTTTAATTAAAAACAATTAAAATTAATTAAAGCCTTTAGAATATAAAACAAATGCAGCAAATATTTTAGTGTTAAGACTAAACAAAACAGCTGCAAAAGGGCCAATACTGCTGTGGTAAAGGAAAATATGAGAAAAATTGAACGACAGACAAAATTGGTGGAAAAATCATTAGAAAAATATTACAAGAGTTTTCTTCCCATAAAGAAATAAAAAGATAAAGTGTTCAAAAGGTGAAAATTAAATTTATACATGGGAAATAAAAAAAAGGAAAATTTTATAATAAAAAAAATAATTGTTAGCGGTTTTTTATGTTGAAAGCAAAACGAAACTAAAATTCAAGCCAACAAACTGTCTGTGGCACCCAAGTGCGTTTGTGTGCGACAGACATCAACAACAACAAATGTTGAAAATTATAAAAGTTCAATAATAACAACAACAAAAGTAAAACATATTAGCAACAACAAAACAACAACGGTTTCTAACGTAATTAGATTTTCTTTGCATTGCGGCTTATTAAATTAGAAAAAGAGGAGGCGAGTGTTTGTGAATATAAAAAGGAAAAGAAACCAATAACAACAAGGCAAAAACAGTGACCCGTTATTTAATACAATACAATACTATAACAAACACCCTAAAAGGAATATCAAACGATAATTACGGCTCTCTCTACCTCTCTCTTTAAAAACACCCAAAGAAATGAGTTTGTAATAATAATTTAAAACGAAGTTAAATTTAAAGTAATTAAATGTCAATTAAAGTTTTTGTATTTCTTTTTTTATAGAAAATATAATTACCAAAAAAACGCAATCTTTTTTAACAATTAAAGCTCATCATTAGCTGTATAATGAGCGTGTTATACTACAAAAAATTATCTTTATGCTACTTAGTTTACAAAAAGTTTTAAAACGAAGAAATACATTTAAAAAAAGGAAAAAACAAATCATCTTTATTACAAATCGATTGGGTAAGTCTTTCTTTTCCTTTTTCTTTTTTTAACTTTTCGTTTAAAAATTTCTATTTTGCAATACTTTCGTTTTCATTATTTGTTTCACTTTTTTTGTATTTCTTTACATTTGAAAAGAAATTTCAAATTTTTTTCTTAACATATCTCTCTTTGAAAAAAAAAGAAGAAACAAGAAAAAAACCAATCTTCCTCAAACAATGAATAAAATAGAATAATTTTGCATTTAAATTATTGAAAATTAAACAAATATTTGTAAGAAACCAACAAAAAAGAAGGAGAAAAAAAAAATGTAAACGAAAAAAAAACGGTCCCATGGTAAAACAGAAATATTTTCTATTGTTTTGCATACAAAACACCAAAATAAAAAAACAACATAAACGTCTTAGCAGTAATGACAATTTAGCGTTTTTTTCTTTGCCTTCTAAATAAAATTATGATTCCTGATAATTATTAATTTTCATAAACATTGTTTTAATATTTAAAACAAAATATTTTCCACCTCAATCTTCAATTAATTATCAATATTGTCATCTTCAAAAAAGTATGTGGCTTCACTTTAGGTTAAATGATGACTGTAGCATCTTCCAGGCAGGAATTTTTACTATCCTGAATTCGTTGGCTGCCAGTCTGCCCTACGGAACAATGCATAGGTCAGATATATGTAAATCAAAACTGGTTCTTGATAAGAAGTCTATAAGAACCTTTGGACCAGAACGAATCCGTCTCTGTTGGGAATGAGACGGCGGATATTCACGCTAGTTTAGGTTTACTTTTTGAGGGCGGTCTAATAGTTGGTCCTAAGCTTACAATATGCCACTTGCTGATGAAAAATAATTTAATTTAAATTAAAACAAATGTAAATTTCAAAAAGAAATAAAAAAGTTATAATTTCTAGCGTTTTTTTTGTATAGTTTCAAACCAGCTGTTTTTTATTTTACTCTTGGCAGCATTACTGAAAACTGTTGTTTTTCTCTCTCTGTCTCTTATTTATTTTACTGACACCTCTAATAAACGTTTTTTATGTTGCTTTCGTTTGTTGTTATTGCATACAAATAAATGCTGCTGCTTTAAAACAAGAAAAAGAAAACAAACAAAAAATTCACTCTTTCTTAAATTTATTTCATCTGCCACAACAATGTTTGTTGTTATTTTTGTATCAATGGCTGTATATTTTTTTTCATAACATTTTTGTTGTTATCGTAATTTTTTTGGGGATAATTTGTTGTTATTGTAGCCGTTTTGTTGTGTGTGTATGTGACCTATGTAAAGCACATTTGGAACACAGTTTTTTGTGTATTTTTTTCTATTTTTCTTGTTTTCTGTTACACATTTTCCCCTTTCTAATGTTGTGTTAAGTGAGAGAGAGCGAAGGAGTGTTTTTTGGCTTAAAACAACAACAAACGTAAAGAAAACCATAACAATTATGTAAAAAAAACACTACAGAGAAGAAAACGATGAGAGAAAAACTGTAGATAACTGTAGAAAGGCTGCATTAAATACTGCAGGAACAAAAACAAAAACAAAAACAAATAGAAAAAACAAATGGGAGTAGCATGTCAAGGAGAGTGTTATAAAGAATATAAAATGCATCATTAAATATTGAAATTCTACTGTTATAAGGACTTTTTATCAGGCAACAACAAAAAAGTAAAAAAGAGGGTGTTTGAAAACGAACGTAAAAAAGGAAAATGATGCCAGAGTGTTAAGTGCGATAGAAATTTATACAATAACTCACACTTATGTACATATTTCTAAAAAACAATTAAGTGCTGTTTCAAGTGCTATTTTTAGAGACTTGTTATGTCATAATAAAACAAATATTTTTCAAAATATTACATATGTATGTATATGCACGATTGGATTAAAATCTATTGCCTGGTTAGGTTCGGTAAGCTGCTTTCTAGGCACATAATGTAATTCCCAAAGGAATTCTTGATAGCAGCAGCAGAGCTGTTACAACAGCAACAACCACAACTGAATGTTGCTTGAATTTTCAAAAAGTAACGTTTTTTGTCGTTAAATTTAAATTATCAGCATTAATAACCATATTTTTGTTGAATGTTTTTTTTTTTTTTTTAATTTAAAATTTCTTTTACATTCCCAAGGCACTTGTCTAATTAGAAATTATTGAAAATCCAAATCAATCAATTACTCTCTAAAAGTCGTGCCTTATTTTTATAATTTGTCTCTGATGTCCCCTCTCGTATTCACATTTTTAAATACTAGTTTGGAATTTTAATTAGTCATATACACACATCCATACAAATAAGTTGAAAAAAAGTTAAAAAAATATGAAAGTTGTTGCTGTTGTTATTGTTGTTGTTACGATTGTTAAAGAACCACAATTATTTTTTATGAAAATAATTATACACGTATATATGTACGTACATATTTATATATGTAGGTATGTGGTTGGTTTGGTAAACACTTCTTTTTTCTATTATTAACGTTTGGTATTTATGAATTTTTTTCCTCATCTTTTTTTTTTTATTATTTATTAAACCAACATTAGAACCAACCAAACAGCATTACAGATAAGATTTTCCAAAAAAAAGCAAAGAAAAGTGTAGAAAAATACCACATACTGGCTGGGATGTTTTTTTTTGTGTGTTTCTCCAATAGTTTCGACTCTGGCTGGTCAAATCAAATTAGAATAATTCTTTATTTTTCTTGTTCCTTGCATGCATATCTATCTATGTAGTATGTGGTAACTTATCTTCTAAATTTGAGGATTAGAATGTTCCCGTGTCTATTAAAATTGATTACAAACAACACTACCAGAGTGCACACACAGTAAATGTAACTGTATAGTCTCGAGCCATATAATACAGGTTTGAATTATAAACTGTGTTTACACTAGATCAAGAGAAAACTCTTTAAATCCCTTGCTGTAACAGTAAAAGTTATTTTTAGGTTGATATTAGTTGTTGGCCAGCTACCTATTGTAGCCTTAACCACAGTTCCACTGTGCTCAATGCAGTAGGCCTGGCTATAGCATTAACTTGTCGACAAGTATTTTCAAAGTTCATGGACTTATTTTTATTAAACATTATAATTTTATTTTGGTTTATTAATAGAATTCCTTTCCTTTTATTAATGATTTTTAATTATTATTTGATTTCGATTTGAATAAGCAATTCGTATATCTAATCAAAACATTAAAAACACAAGCGATTGATACGATTTTAACGGTTTTATCGGTTTTTTGACTTGTAATGCCAGCTTCACACACTGTCTGCTATCCATGCCTGTGTTTATTCGCTTCTTTGCAAAGTAACGGATCAAAGAATAATAATAAACCGACGTAAACACTGCGCTATACTCCTGTTTATTTTTTTTTTGTGTATGTCTCTTTTTCTTTAATACAATTAGAAATGTGCACAGTTGTTGTTTGTTTACTTTTTTGTGTTTTGTTTTTGTTGCGTGTTAGAACAAGTTGTAAAGTTATTATAGCATATACACGCATATCAATTACAATGCCAACAAAAATAATAATAATAACAGCAATATATAGAAGAGAGAAGAACTGCAACAATAATAATAACAAACGCCACTTTTTTATTTTCTATAACTATGGTGGACTTTTTAAAATGTACAGTTTTTGCAAATGGTTGGAGAGGAACATATGAATAAAAAAAAAAATTTACGTGTGTGTGTGTTTGTGTATTTACAAATGTATAGAAATCATGTCGTTAAACATAAACGTTATCAATTACAATAAAACATGTAAGGCTTTGTTGTGGTTTGTCTTCTTCTTTTAGTGGTCGTTGTCGTACAAATGCTTACATGCAGTTGTCGTCAATTGTCTTTTCTTACCGCTATGCATGTACGTATGTATGCATATGTATGCATGTATTTTCTTTTAATAATACAGTTTTATGTTTTTTTTTGTTTATCTAATAAAAACATCAATGTAAACGTTTGTACATAAAAAATAAATCATCACTTCAAATTGTAATTGAGATAATAATTGGTTGAGAGGAAAAATTAGAATTGTTTTTATTGTTTTAACAAAATCATTTATGGTTTTTATATTTTAATTAAGAAGACTTTTTTTTTTATTTATTTCTGGTATTTTTACTCAATATTTAGTATATTTTGCCATTTATTTACTCAATGTAAGACGACAACATGATTATTTCTTGTCCCTCGTAAACAGTAGCCATCAACAGTAACAGCAATAACAACAACAATACTAAAGTAACCGTACCGATAAAAAAACAACACCAACTATTCTGACTGATCATCTCTTTTCTCTTCTGTTTTTGTTTTATTGATGTCAACGCATTTTGTTATTGCTTTGTTGTTCTTATTATTTTCCTTTTTTATATTATTGTTGTTGTTGCTGTTCTATAATTATCAACAAGAATCAAGAACCATAGGCGCGACAACAAAGTATTGTACTACATACACTCATATAATAATAATAAGAACAACTACTAGAACATAATAAAAATCTGTTATACTCTGCATTAACAGAACTAGTGAGAGTCGGAGAGTGGTAAGAGATTGTAAGAAGAGTAGAATAATAATAATAAAAGTGTTCTATTGGAATAGGTCGCGTGTCAAACTTACTTCTTCCTAATTAGCAAGACAACACAAATAAATCAATAATTAAGGTATATGGTAGAGGTATAATTGGGCCGTATAATTGAAGCTTGGAAGGAATCCAGTATCAATTAAAACCATTAAGCCTTAAAATCTAAGATTTTATTTAAATTTCAATGATTCCATCGATGGTAAAAATAGTCAGTCTTATTTATGATCATATGATAATCTTTTGCTGATATTCTTATCATTGCCTTTGGTAGGGTGTTTAGAAAAGAAAAGCCAGTAGCCAAGCAGTCAGCAGCTGTGATTGTTGATGATTTTATATTTCCCGATACTGTTGTTATCGCTATTGAAGCCATATCAAAAGCAAATTATCTTCTGCTATTGTTGTTGTTGTTATTGTTGAATGATGGTGGACAACACTTTCTGTAATAACGCTTTATTTCTTTCCTTATTGTTACTGCTATTCGTAGTTCTACTTCTTCTTTATCTTTTAGATTCTTTGGCAAGGTTTCCAGTTTGTTTTTTTCTCAAAAAAAGAAAGAAGAAGCACTACTATCATGACATTTAACTTTTTTTGTTGTTCTGTTTTTTTTTCTTTTTCTAAAAGATTCTTTTCTTAATGAAAATTAAAATCCAAATAAATAAAATAAGTCACGACATTTAAAAAATGAGGTTAGAATTTGGAACACAGCGGCTTCTTTTATTTATTTATTACATTTAATAAATTATAAATTTTAATTAAATTTATGACGTTTAGTTTTAAGATAAAGATAAAATAATTATTAATTTTCTTTTCTTTTGTTATTATTCAAACATATTTTAAAAGCGTCGGCTTATGACGTCAATTGTTATTTTTTTTTTATTATTATTTGTTGTTGCTTTATTTCATAGCTTTTGTTGTTGTTGTTGTTAGTTTTCTTAATACAACTATTTTATTGTTGTTGTTTTTTTTTTGCCGCTAGCATTTCTTAGCTAACGGCACATATCGTGCATAACGTTTTTGCGCATGTGCACAGGTTTTATTCAGCTTTTTTCATTTTTTATATTTTCAAGTGCTTTTTAAACAATTTTTCAAATGCTTGCAGCCAAAAACCAGTAAAAAGCAAAAAAAAAAAAAATACGTAAAAAACTGAAAAAAAAAATGATAATAGAAACACTAATACAATGAATACAGTGTCGAAGAAATAAATAGGGAGGCAGTGAGTCAGGTTTTCTTTCAGTGTTTTTTCGTTCGTTCTTCTCCTTCCAAGGCCTGTTTTAGAGTAGGAAATCAATAGAGAGTGTAACACTTCTAAGTCTCTACATATCATGCAATAGTATGGTTGGAATATCTTCCAGACCCTTTCTAGGTCACGAACTCTGTCACCAATTCCACGCTGGATTTATTAATCAACAACAGCAAGCCTTCTGATCGAGATAGTCTGGCTTCAAACTGCTGGATAAGAAAAACACTGTAGACTATTTCATTAAGGGTTCTGACTGGTCTTTTGTGTGATGAAAATTTCTCTGTAAATAAACAGGGGGCATCTTCGTACCCCTATTATTTTACTCAACACTGTGCTTACATAGTTTTTGCTTTATTATGGTATTATATTGTATTATATTGTATTTTAAATAATAAATATTTATTTTTATTATATTAATTAACTTGAAAAAGAAACAAACCAAAAAAAATAAAAAAAAATAAAATACAAAATTATACCCTAAGCAAACCGCGCCAGCCGCTAAATTGTTAAAGTTCAACGAAGCTTAACACCAGCTCACAAGCTCAAGTCAACAATAAATCACAAGCACAAGTGAAAATTTTTTAATTTCGAATTAAGTTTTAAATTTCACTTGTCTTCACCATGTTAACCGTGTACACTTCACTTCACTCCACTCCACTCCGCTCCGCTCCGCATTTGTTAAATGAATTATTAAATAATTTTATTTTATAGTTTTTAGGTTTTCTTTTAAATAACTTCTATTTTTCTTTACCGTTATCCGCCTTAATTATGGGTAAAATAAACCCCCAAAAAAAAGTGATTAATTTAGAAACGAAACGAACGAAATTCTAAATAGAAATTCATTTTAATCACTTAAAAAGTGCTCCGGGCAAAGCTAAAGCACAGCTTCTTATTAGAAACTTTAGAAATTTGAAGTGAAAATTGATTGTAACATTTTAAAAATGGTTAATTTTCTCCAAAGTATAGAAAAGGAAACTTTTTTTCGAAAGAAAACTTTTAGAGACTGTCAATCTGTCATCATTATTATGAGAACGACACTCTAGCAAGGCGTTACGTCATGTTTAATCGGCTTTTTACAGGGCATCTTCTGGAGCAACAGCTGAAGAAGCAGCTCCTTGAATATGCAAAGGTTTTAAAGCCTTACTACTCGATACTCATTGATTATATGGCCGTCATAACATAATGCTAAGCAGAGAGACTGCTACAACGTTAAGCCAGATATCTCTTTAAATTCTTTGGAAGTGCACTATGGTACTATGTTGGTTTCCGAAGCATTATGAAGTGTACGGCATTAAGATTAGAGAAGAACTGGCAAGGAAAGACGTACCGAAGGGCGTGGACCTAGTGGAGTGGTTGGTTAGACCTCCCCTGAGACATTTCTTCAGACAGATCGAGATGGTGATCAGGCGGAGAGAAAATATTGCAAAATCTTCAAGCTATTAAGGCCCAGTTCCGTCCGTTCTAAAACGAAATTTTCCCAAAGCAGGTTTGAGAATTTACTAGAATCGTAAATGTTTTTTGATCTGACATTGCACATTGAAGGCAGGGTTACATCGATGTCTCAACATTGAATGGGAAAAGAATACATTGCTCGGTATTCTGTGCCAACTTTACACTAAGCCAACTGTATAACAACACCGAATTTTTTTTGTTATTATATCGTATGAATCAATTCCCTTTTTCATTAATGATTATAACCCACCCAAAAGTTATGATGATTAATTTCGGGTTAACATTTTCAGTTAGGCAAATAAAAACGTCTGCAGTTTCTTTTAAAAGTTTTCCGATAATGACCAAATAAATAAAATTTAACTGATAAAACAGGAAATTCTAGTTATACATTCCATTTGGAGATATTAAAATAAAATAGTCAATTTAAGTAAATAAATTTCGTTATTAAAACATTTTTAAATTGTATACTTTATTAACGATTTTATTTTCAAATCTTTAACAATCTGGCATTGCTGATTTCTTTTAAACTGTTATTAGGCTTTTATGTTAAAAACAATGCATTCGTGTTGTTGTATTAGAACCTAAATAATTTACTGTTCAGTTTTAACATTTGTGTTCATTATTAACAGTTTTATGTTAAGCTTACACCTGAATGTATTAAACTGTTAGTATAATATATACAGTGTTGCTGTTTTGGTTACTTATACACGCTTTTGTTTTAATTGCGTGATCTCTATTCTCTCTCTCTCTATCTTCCTGCTTCTTCTCATTCTCTTTTTTAATTATTTGAAAACTCTTATACTAGTAATTTAAACGATACAACCATGGCATATTTATATCAGGTAGGAGTAATTCAACAGCTGACGAGTCTTAGAATGTCAAAATTTTGTTGTTTTTTTAGTGTTTTGTAACCATTTTTATAAATTTTTTTAACATTTCTCTTTCTATTGTTATTCGTCAGTCAGTTATGAAGCTGTTTTTGACATTCCGTGTACTCTTTAACAAAAACAAAATGCCTGTTGTTTTTGCATTGTTGTACTTGTTGTATTCTTGCGGTTACCTCTTATGAATATGCCATGGATACAACAATTACGTGACTTGTTTTTTATTAAATTAAATACCGGTCTCTTATTGTATGCGTTTATGTGTTTGTGTGTATGTATGTACGTACACTTATTGTACTCATAAAAGAAAACAAAATTCTTTATTGTCATACTGAATAGAAGAAAAAAAATTGCTTTTTTACTGTCTTGCATAAATATTTTCTACAATTTTACAATTCTAGTTGACAATATTAGTCATCTTTAATTATATTTTTCTATTCTAATTATATGTAAGAGGGAGCGCGAGAGAGAGAGAGAGAGAAAATAATAGGTTTTCATTTAACTGCGTACGTTCAAACGTACTCACATTAAATTTATGTTAGTCTCGTATTAAATTGTGTTGTTTTGGGCATGTGTGACAGGGGGAGTGAGTAGGCTCTATTTACAATTTGTTTTTTGTCATGTTGCTTTATGGGAAGAAAAAAGGTTACCAAGTTGTTAAGTAAACTCTTAAATATTGGGTTACGAAAGCGGGCGTGAAGAAGTACACCTCCATCGAAGGAGAAAGAGTAGAAAGGATAGAGGGGAGCAATAATGAAAAGAAAAGGATAAGAGTAGGTTTGTGACACAGTCAAACAAGCAGACAGGAAAAGAAAAATTAAAAATATAGAAATCAAAAATAATATCACCAAGTTTCCAACTTTGTGCTCCATGTTCCACAAACTATTTATTGCTCTCAAAGTACAGCGAATGAAATACGCTACGCTCATCAGAAACCCTATAGGACATTTTTACAAGATCCATTAGGTGAACTTGCAAATTAGTTGATAGTCTTGTTTAAATATTATCTTTCAAACGCCGTCTCGTGTAATTCAATGACCCTCAAACAAAGCGAAATAGAGAGATCAATAAATAAAGGATTTCTTCTTACTACCCATTGTAACACGATTCTCATTGAAACCAAATTAAAAAATTATTTCCACATCTCTTTATATATCATGTCACCTACATTTGTCGAAATCTCTCAATTTCCAAAGAAGTTTGGCAACCCATATGCAATATGATTGCATGTTGTTTTACTTGTTTTTTTTGTTTATCTTTTATTTTTAATTTCGTGTTTTTTTCCTTTCCTTTGGAGGGCTCACGTGAGAGAGCCGAGCTGTGTATATTGTGTGTATTTTAGCTGTTGCTGAAGTTGCTGTTGTTGTTATTATTTTTGTATTTTTCTTATATTACTTGAACTCTACTTAATATTTACAGTAGATGTTAAGTTAGTTCGCTCATACATTTCGTAGCAAATCGTTGTCTGTTAACGGGGAGTTGCTTGACACTCCAAAAATTTCGTGTGTTGTGCGTGTGTGTGTGTGTTGTGTTTTTTTTTGTATATTGTTTTTGTTGCTACTTAATTTCTGCTTACAACCGAAGAGCAGTAATAGTGCGAGTGTGTGTGTTTAATTGTTGAGATTTTGTTTTTACAAGCAATTCTACAAACAACGATCGTTATTGTAAGATTAGTTCAGTTGGCGATGTTGTTAAGCAATGGTTTTCTTTTATCTTTATTTAATTTGTTCAGTGTTTTATGTGATAATTAATCATCAATTACTGGAACTGTGTTAAAAATAAATAAATTGTAAAAAATTGGTGAAATTATAGTTCATATCAACACAAAGAAATTTACAAAGAAAAAATAGTGGATTAAAAAATATTGATTTGGATATATTAAATGGTTTTTTTAATGCTGTTTAATTATTACAATCACAACAAAAATAAGCTGTTATTTATGAGTGTAGAGAAGAGAGATTGTTTATGTGTGTGTGTGTGTATGTATAACAAATACAGACAAATCTGTAGATGCTAATGCAAAGATTTTCTAGTCTTTCTTATTGTAAGACTTGCTTAATCTTTTTATTTTGGAGAATTATGAGTGTTTGTTGTATCAAATCCGTGTTTTCAGTTGTGACGCGTCAAATTATCATTAAAAAAAAACAAGTTTTTGCGTTTGTTTATTTTTTGAAACTTAAAACTGAACAACCTTTAAATTGTTTGCATAAATATGAATAAATAATTATACTTAAATATTGATAATGTAGGTTAACAATAATAATGATGAAAGAGAAAAAAATGTTATTGGAATTAATGGCGCCTACAATTTACTAAATATGGCATCGGCAACGAACACACTTTTTTCTATCAATTACAACATCCACTATTGAAAAACTGGTACAATGAAACCCTTAAGAAATACTTGAAACAGATAAAAAAAGATATCTCAAAAACAAACCACAAAGCATAAAAAAACAAATCAAAAAAGTATGTTGTTGAAAAGCTAAGCCAAACAGGCAGGCGGGCAGGTCAGGCTAAGCATATTATTATAAAAAAAGAAACAATGACAATAAAAGACAAAACAATGCATGCAAGCAACCTAAGAAAAACAACTCCATGAAAATTTCAACAGATGACAGCCATATTTTTTTAGACTCCCTTTCTCTAAAAATTGCCTTTTTCTTACTCTCCAACAAAACTGCTTTCCCTACGTATTTTCTTCCATATAAATATGCATGCATGTATGTATGTGTGTTTTAATGAAACCGTATGGAGTTTTAAACCAGTGAGTGAGTAATGAGCACAATAATGATTTACCATATCAATTACTCCTAAACATGCAATAAGTTGGATAAAAATAAACAACACCACGTTTATGTCGTTTCTTTTTTTGTTCAAGAAAAGCGGTTTGCTTTAACGGTTTTTGGTGTGATTTCTTTTTTGTTTCTATTAATCAAAAATAAACAAAACATTAATAAGATAACAACCAAAGATTCAATGATTTGTTTAGCTTTGCTTTGTTGTTGCTGTTTTCTGTTATAGAAATCCAAATACGAGCTCATATTACGAAAGAGAGATAGACCAAAAAGTATTTTTTAAGAATTTAAATGTTAGATAACAGTAAGACACTAACAGTGGTGCCATAATGTTAAAGATCAGATTATAAACAAGTACAAGAAAATGTTTTACAAAGATGTTTTCACTAAAAGTGATAGAAAAAGAACAATTTTTTTTATACAAAAATTTATTTTTATTTAAAAATTTTTAAACAATTTATTGTTACTACTACTGTTAAAATGTTTACCTTTACTTTTAATTCTTTTAGCTGTTACTTTTCTCATTTTCTGTTTGTTTGTCGCTCTCTTTCGTTCTCGTTAACTCAATGATCACTTCCCTTTTGGATTTTTTGTTTCTTTATTTTTGGTACCATTGCATTTTGAAATGCAATACACGTCTCTGTTGTTTTTCCATTTACAGATTTCTCTTTCTTATTGCCTTTGCTTTGCATTGTGTCTATCATTTAGAAATTCCAATAAACTATTTGTGAATGAACAAAAAGATTTTTGTAAATAATTAGTTTAAATAATCCGCACGTAATTTATAAGCAAAATAGTAAAACAAAAATAAATAAATTAAAAACAATTATTAGTCGAAAAATTGTGGAATGAAAAAAAGTGTTTTATATCGAAGTGCTAAAGTTCCTAAACTCTGCAAATCAATCCTCTCTCTCACACTCTCCCATTCTCTTTATAATAAAAGCAACATTATAAGAGTGTAATTAGATTACAAGCTATTTTCAATTATATTTTGTGTTTCCCTTTTACAAGTAGAAAATAATTTTTAATTTAGTCATGAAAATTAAACAATTAAACAAAAATGACTGTAAATTAAATTCTTTTTGTAAAGAATAATTAAAATTACATATAAACAATAAGGAATTTAATATTTTATTCATTGTTGTGTGGAGATTTACAAAGGAAAACAAATCAAATAATTTTTTTGAAATACAAAAAAAGTGAAAAACTTTATACAAAATGATTAAATTAAAATCACTGTTTCGCAGAGGTGGCCAAACACCCTCGCAAAGCTCTTCCTCATCGAACAAACATTCCAGCAACAATAATCGCAATAAATCCCAGTCCACCCAGTCCCTGAATACAGCCATTGACAACGAAGATAAACAAAAAGCCGCTACTGCTGCTGGTACCAATTCATCTACGAAATTCTATCCAGCAGATCAAAATCCTTTGGTAAATATTGTAGACTCATCGGCGGAAAGAGGCGTAGATGTGGGCGATGATCCATTGATACATGCCAGTCATAGTTTGGAAAATCACAAATCCGCTGCTAATAATACTAATACAAGTGGTCTACACGCATATACTTTGCCGCATAAGAAACAAAAGGGTACCACCGCAAAAAAAGGCCAGAAACAACCAAAACCTTTGCCCTCAACACCAACAGCAAAGAAATCGTCAACAGTTAACCATAGTCATCAACATACGATTGAACCAAGCAATGTAATGACTTCCATGGCTGCTGCTGCAGTAGTATCCGGACAACAAGGTGGTTCTTCGGTGAGCACTAATAAGAATAATAATTATAATACCACCGCCACCACCACCTCTGCTATTACATCATCGCATTCGAATCCTGCTTTATCCGCTGCCAATGCTGGTAATGCATCGGGAAATAATGTCGCCAGTGATTCGTATGCCATAAATACAGCATTTATGGCTGCTGCAGCTGCTGCCAGCTATCAATTGATAAATAACGAACAGCAACAAATATTAGAGGTAACTTTTTAATAATTTTTTTTATTTTGTTGTATTAAAAACATGAATTTTTTGTTTGTTTATAAAGGCTACCAACAGCAAAATGCAAGAATTACAATCTCAATTGGATCATTTGAGTCGAGAAAAATTGCAGGCAGAATCACGTGTCAATGAATTATTACCCTATCAAAGTGAAGTTAGCAAACTTAAACAAGAACTTATAAAAATGCAGGTGAGTTATATTTTGGGAAACATGCTGCCAATTATTATAAATCAATAGTTGCTTTATATTCTACTGGCATATATTTTAAAATATTTTTATTACTTTTCATTTTAAAAAGGAAGTATAGTGATTACGTTTATCATCTTGAGTTTTTTTTATTCACATTTCGTTAGAATGTAGTAAACATCTTAAAAAGTTCTCTTTAATGTTGTTCTATTGAATGCATTTATAATTTCATTCATATTCATTTATTTTTATAAAGAAATTTAAAAGAAAACAACGATTACAAAGAAGGGGAGACTGTAGTAGTCATAGCCCCTTCCTTCTTATATCTGAGTAATAGCCGCACTATGGCACACCTTGTATAAAATGAAAAACAATAGTAGTTGCATCAGTTAGGTTAGAGGACATGTACTTGTCAATTAAGACAAGTACAGTACCCGGAGGTCGAATAGACCCATTGTACAAAACTATGTAAACTATAGGGCAATAACTAGCAATACCGTGAACCATGCGTAGATGCCTTCTGCAAATACTAATCTATGAACGCAATTGAGCCAAATTCTATGTACCACAGCTTAGGTTAGAGGATGTCTACTTGCCAATTAAGACAAGTACAGTACCCGGAAGTCGAATTGATCCATTGTACCACAGCTTGCAGAAGCTCGTTGTCTATCCCTATTCTGCTCTGTTGTGCTGTCGTTCTAAGCATTAGAACATTAAGCGCGGCGAGAGTCCAATATAAAATGCATTTTCTAATCCCAGATGATTTGTGATACGTACATGCCAATGCGTCTTGCAATGCAAAAGTCTCTATTGATTCTATTTGAAAATTCAAAAAAAGTCTAAAAGGCGCTTTTTTTAATTTAATTACATAATAAATCCTCAGGTATGATGCAGAATATTTTTGTCTTTGGAGGTTCTTGTTTTTCTGCAAAGAGAAGAAATTATTAAAAAATATATAATATACATATATATATAATATATATACATATATATATATAAAGGATTTATTGAGTATCTTTTTAACACTCTCAGCAATGTCTAGCACAGTCCCTAATTAATAACAAAAGTGGTTTCGCCACAATTCTGGTATTTTACGAATATTATGCGCATTTTTAGTTGTCAATAAATTAAATGTCCTTATTTTTTATTGATTAAAGAATTACTAAAATTATTTAAAAACAAGATTATTTGAGTATAAATATTAAATAAATGACGTTGTGTTTTTATTGTTTTAATAATTACTGCTACACTTTGCGCGATCTATTTAAAACTAAAAGTCTATTCAATCAATTTCCAGTACCTACTAAAGAATGTTGCAATGATTTCACAAACGATCGGATTTAAAGAATTTCTGATATTTAATTCACATGTTAGAAAAACGAGATATTTATTTAACATACAATACATATGTAGAGGAAAGAAAAGGGAAAAAAATAACAAAAGATATTTGTTTTGTTTAGTCAATCATAAAACCACAATTCGAAAACATTTCATTCGAAAACTGCCAAGAAAAGCTCAATAACAAATCTAAACTTAAAACCACAAATCCACAAATCAAGTGTAAGGAGGAGGGTAAATTAAATAAAAACACAAACGCATATAGAATTAGAGCTCAGCTCAACAGGAAAAAATATGTGTATGAATGAGCACAACTCCTCATATAATAATTAGATTTGTTTAATTCAAATTATTACACTTTAGGGGAGACTTCTCTTAATTTCTAAGCGTTAAATTACATTGATTTTATATTCAATTTTTTTTCTAACATTTTTATTGTCATATTTCATTATTTATTTATTCATTTATTTTATTATTATTGTTTGAAATACACAAACAAAACAAAAACAGAGTGTCCAAGAGAAAAATCAATTGGAAATTGCCAATTTGAAATATGAAAATGAATCATTAAGAAATCGTTTGAGAGACGTTGTCAATTCGCCACTATCGGATGCGGAAAAACATCAAATTATACAAGACTCTCAACGTTTACATAGTTCAGCACCAGCTTCTATAGCACTACCTACGGTAAGTCTCAATTGCTTTTTAAATTTCAAGAAATTGTGAAAAGAATTCTTTTCTTCTTGTTTACAGACCACCGATAATGATAATGGTGGCACACCCTGCCTTACACCCGACTGGGATAAGCATTCCTCTTCCAGTGAAATATCTGTAGCTTGTTTGCAGGACAAAATCATACAAATGGAAGAGACCCACTACTCGACTAATGAAGAATTACAAGCCACACTACAAGAATTAGCCGATCTACAAGTACAATTAACAGATGCTCATGCCGAAAACGAACGTTTAGCCGAAGAGAAAGACGTTCTATTCCAATCATTGTGTAGGCAAACTGAAAAACTTAATGAATCCCGTACACAAATTAATAATCTCCAAGAACTTTTGCTAAGAGATGCTAAACAAAATACAGCTGCCGAAGAGGTGGCTTCCACAGAACGTGAAAAGAAATTAATGGATTTAATTAAAACGGCTCAAGATGAACGCGAAGCGGTTTTAGTAAAGCACGAAGAACTAAATGGTGAACTACAGGAAATGCGTCAGACGTATGAAGCCCAAAATTTAGAACAGGCCCGTCTAAAAGAACGTATTGGTCTGTTAGAATCCTCCATAGATGCCGAGCATGCTCAACGTAAACAAATGGAGTCTCAGCTTTTATCAGCCAAAGAGGAAATATCCCATGGTCTCATAGAAATCAATCGTTTAACTACTTTACTAGAGAATGCTAAAGCCAAAATAGAAGAACTTGAACAAGACTTGGCACGCGGTGATAAGACAGATCTTAGCGAACTTTTAGATACGGCACGCAAAGAAAAGGATGTCTTGGAAGAGAAAGTTGCCGAATTGCAAGATCAATGGTCTCGTAGTCAAGCTGAAGCTAGGCGTTTAAAAGAACAATTAAACGATGTTTCCGAAGAGCTTAAGGTCTCCAAAAATAATGCCAAATGTGCTCTCTCACATCTTGAATATCGTTTTGAGCAGCTGCAACAAGAAAAAGACAAACTTACGTTGGAAAATCAACAACTTAACGAAACAACAGCCGAATTGCAAGTGCAATGTAAATGCCATTTAGAAGATAAAACCCAACTGCAAAATCTATTGACTGAAACGCAAAATCATTTAAACGAAGTTGAACGTAAACTTAACGATACTCAAACACAATTAGAGGATTTGCAACAGTTACGCAAACAGGAAATAGAAGAATGGCAACAATTCCAGTCGGATCTTTTGATGACGGTACGTGTAGCCAATGATTTTAAGACTGAAGCTTTAAGCGCTAGAGAACAATTAGTTTTGGATAATAAAACACAAAAAGAAAAGATTAGAATGCTGGAGCAACAAATAGAAAAATTAACTAAACAACGTAAGTATGAATGAATGAACTTTTTTTTTTAGTAATTAATTAATTAAATACATATATACATATAAATACATACAGAACAACAACAAACGGAAACACAACAATCGGTATTAACCACTGTACAACAGGAAATGGCCTCAAGGCGCACTAAAATAGGCAGCTTTTCAAGACAAGACTCTAGGCTATCGGTTAAAACTTTAATCGAAAGTATAGAAAATAATAAACAGGTAAACACAATAATATTGTTATAAAAGTATATTTAAATTTATTGCTTAAACTTTTTTCTTTCGTAAAAAGACTGCTAAAACAGAAGAACCTGAATCGCGCTACAGTTCTTCTTCTAGCTTAAATAGTAATACAGCAAACGAAATAAACTCTACAGCTATGCCTTTGGGCAATACAAATACCAACAATACACCCGATTGGACAGAGAATGTAAGTTTCTTAGCATTAAGAACTAAAAAAAAAGTAAATTTTAATTTTTATTAATTTCATGTGTGTTGTGATGTTTTGCAACATTTAGGTTTCACGCCTAACACCTTTAATAGGCAGCTTAAATACCACAACAACGGCAGCTTCTACACCAAATACTCAAAATACCACCCATACTACAGCGTTGGTATCATCATTAAACAATACCACCACCTCCAACACAAACATCAACACCAATGCAACAACCAAAGGTCCTTTAAGGGAACAACAGCAACAGCAAACCACAAATATACACATAAGCAGTTTAAATAATGTCTCCAAATCTTTATTAAGTGGTAAGTTAGCGAGGAGGTGATGTGCTGTTATGTGATTTAAGGTTTTCTTTTTTTAAAAATGAATTTAATTTGAAATATGTACGTTGTTTAATGTTTAAAGGTGAACGCAAAGATCCTTTAAATATGCTGGCCAAAAATGGTGGTTCAAAGCGTAATGCTTTATTGAAATGGTGTCAAAATAAAACTGTAGGCTATCGCAATATCGACATTACAAATTTCAGTTCATCCTGGAATGATGGGTTAGCATTTTGTGCAATTTTACATTCCTATTTACCGGATCGCATTCCTTATGATACTTTAAGCCAATGCAATAAGAGACGCAATTTTTCATTGGCCTTTGCCGCCGCCGAATCGGTCGGCATACCAACTACTCTGGTAATGTATCCTTTGAAGTCTTTTTATAAAATCAAAAACTAATTTTATGATTTTCTATTTTTTTTTCTCCAAAGAACATTAATGACATGTGTCAAATAGAACGTCCCGATTGGACTCAAGTGATGTCGTATGTTACTGCTATTTATAAACATTTTGAAACTTAAGTTTTTTTTTTTTAATTTCATTTTAAACTAGTTTGGCTTTTACATGATAATTAATATGCTATACTATAATATTTTATGTAATAATAGTTTTAATTTAATATTAATTAATAATAATAAATACTAAACTTTAAACTTAAAAGCAAAAAAAAACAAATTAATTATTAACAATTTAATGTATGTTATGCTCATTATTTAATTGTTAACATATTTACTACTACGCGTTATAATATGTATACTGTATGTGTTGTATTGTAATGACATGTTATTATTTTTATTATTATTTAATTCATTATTCATTATTACATTTTACTTTATTTCAATTTCTTCTATTACAATTACAATTTAATGATTTTTGCATTTTTTTAAACATTAAGAAACTAAGAAACTTAAAAATTTAATTTGATTTTTATGGGTTTTACCCCTCCTGTCTGTTGACCCCTTACATCTCTCCTTAGGATTTTATCTCTTTTTTCTTATATGTTTATTATTATTTTATTACATTTGTTTTAAATAAAATATTCATAATAAATTTATTAAGATTTAAACATTAAATAAATACTGTATATATGGCTACTAATACGAAACAACAACACCAATTACTAAAACTAAAAAACTCAAATGAAAAACAAATTTTAATTTATTTTTGATAAAAATAAGAACAACACAAACAAAAACAAAGAAATAAACGAAAAATTTAATTAAAATAAAAAAATAAAGTGATAAATAATGCTTAATTTAAACACTTACAATTGTTTTAAATTCTTTGCTACTATAATCATACTAAATAGAATTTTATAATTAAAAGATACAGTAAAATAAGACTCAAATGTAACTCGCATTGAATCGTAGCCTTTAAGTCAGGATTACAGCCAGCCTTAATACCCAAAGAAAGTTACTAAAAAATCATTTTTAATTGTTCTGTAATGTCTTGCTTCAGTTATCTTTAACACGAATTAAAATGGAATAAATTTATCACCAGGGATTTTTCATTTTCCTGTTGAAAGAAGTGCAAAAATTTAAGAAAAAGCAACGAATTCCGAAAGAAACATTTTTCCACGATAAGGAGGCAAATATTATTTAAACTCGCATCAGAAAAGGCCACCTGCAGATAGAAAATTTTCCAAGTTTTACAAATTTTCTTTGTTAAAAGCGTAAAAGCCAAGTATTCAGCTGAAACTTAGGGATCCTGTGAATTCTAACTTTAATATTAAAAACTCTGGAATTATTATGGCCTGCGGCTGTGAAAGCACTGTTTCGATTGCTCTGAATTCTGAAATCTATTTCCACATACATACATAATTGGTCATTACAATCCTTCAGTCAGGATTACGACCTAGTTTCTCACACCACCTATGTTGTGTGTGTTAATTTTATACATGAGTGGCGGGACCTACAGTTTAAAGTCGACTCCGAACGACAGATTTTTGAGAAACTTTTCACGGCAATTTTATTTACTCTCAGAATTTTTGCCAGAAATCTGCTGAAAGGACGTCGCCGAAGAAATACGTTTTGTATTTTATTTTGATGTCTGGCCTGGGGCTCGAATCCTGGCTTTTCGTCTAATAAGCCAACACACTACCTACTAGACCACCACGACTTCTATCTATGCAGCAATATAACTGCCCTCGTTCCCATTTCTCTAAAAAAATTAATAAATACTTCGTTACCTTAAGGCAATTGCGTATCTCTGCAACCATCTCTAAGACCAAAGGATTTTCTCTTCTGTATTGCTCTGGCGTAAAGGCTTTTAAAGCTGCTTGGCTATCTCTATGAATCATTAAGGTCGCCTCACTATCCTTATGGATTTAATATCCCTGCATCCACTCGTAATAATTTCTCCATTTTTACTACCCTATGGATAAAGTTCTTTACACAGGATAATAAGGAATGCAGTATGACGTAGTGAAAAACGGCAAAAAGTGGTATTGTATAGCGTTACTGTGAATAATGCTCTCATCTTCGTATAGGTCTCACTGTCCCTACAAATGCCGTGGCATTCTCTCATGAATACTTTTGAGACAGTGATCGATAAGTTGGGGTGAACGTATAATCTTATAAATGGCATATATGTAATTATCTCTCAGCCCTAAGCATTTTCCTTTATCAATTCCTCTGATATTAAAACCAATCTAAAGGACCAACCTATCTGCTCCATATCGCTGTGTGTTGGGTTGAGTAGTCAGAGTATTTAGTATAATGCCTATTGATTTAGATTTAAAAACAGTTCTTTAAAGCGGTATAAGCACATCTTATATAATTTCTATTTATATTTTTTCCCCTTTATATGTATACGTTAATGTAACAAAAGTAACAACAAAATATCCTTAAGAATACTTTTTTCTTTTTTTTATGGTAATTAATGTGTAAATATGTATAGACAACAACCTCCAAATCCAATTTCTTTTTTATAATGGAAAATACAATTATCGTATGTGTAAATAACTACAAATTAATTTTGACTTTTAGTCATTAGTTTGGGTTGAGCATTCATGGCATCCAATTCGTTTTGTATACATTCAAATTGTTGGTATAACTGCAGTAATTCCTCATGATTCATTTCCAAATTTATGTCCTCACCAGCTCCGGTCTTGAGTTGCAAGACGGCCAAAGCGGATTTTTCACGTTGCTGGCACTGGGAAGAGATTTCCACATTGAGCTTCCAGGCTACATCGGCTATTTCATTCGATTCATAACGATCGCTGGCCAAATTATTCATAATGGGTGTGGTCTGGCGTACCCAGAGACGTACAATGGCATCGATTTTGGCCTCATCTTTAAGCTGCAGTTTGTCACGCAATTCGGCCTGCAGTAAGGAGGGTTTAATTATATAAGTACTGGTGCGTCTTAAAATATAGGAAAATGTTTTAATCAATAACAGGAAATCGGCTCTGGGTACACCCACTAAACGTTCCAATTCCTCTAAGGCATTTTCATTCTCGGCAGAGGAGCTAAGGCCCTCCTCTGACGAATCGCTATTTATCATTTGCCGATGCACATACTGCAGTACCGTACTGAAGGTGTTATAAGGCAAGGAGTTGATTATTTTAATGCCTTCACGAGCTCTGTTTAAAGGAAATTATAGAATTTTTAATATGATTTTATGTTTTAAAATAAAAATGAATGCTCTAAATACCGATCTGTTATCTTTATCCAATTAATGCTCATGATTTGTCTTATAATTCTGCTTTTACAAGTTTTTCTTTTTGATGTGCTGGTAAAAATAAAATCCTTTAAAGAAAACAATAACAAATCCAAGTTTGTTTTTTGTTTGCTACTCACTCTCTGTTTACGTTTGTTCAGTACCATATAATACAACTTTGCTCAATAGTCTTCTTTCAAATAGACTATTGTGAATGATTTCTTTGTAGTTAACCGCAGCAAATCAAGACAAGACAAGTCGTGTTATTTTTTTGTGCTTTCCGTGTAAATGGCTTGTTTTATTAATTATTTCGCATTTTTCGTGTAATTAAACGTGATATTGTGTGCTTGTGAAAATGTCTGCTACTTTACGTTATCGTGGTGATAAAAATAATTTAATAGAATTCGCAAAAAATCTAGATGCCTTCAAGAAAGTACCGGAAAAGTACACAGAGACCACAGAAATTGGTGGCACTTGTAAGTTTGTTGTTGTTATTGTTATTTTTTTTATCAATTTATTTCGCATTGCAAGACGTAGCTGCTAAAAGTCAGGGGGCGGAAAACGTTTTTATTTTCCAATCTTATCAAATAAATGATTTTGTTCAGCAAAAGGCCTATTTATTATAAAAAAATTGTTGATGGGTTAAGTTTGAGGAAGAAAGCATATCCGTATTATAGGTTTTAGAGACCTATTTATTTAGTTATAATATCAGGTTAGGTACGTCGAATAGGAAAGAGTATTAGGGGGCCTAGTTGAATGTTGGCCCGTATAAAATGTAGAGATTGATCTGATTCGCTAAGTCATCATGGGTCTAAAGCCTGACTTTCCATCCAACGCTTTATTACAAACTTAGAGAGCAATAGAGGCTTTTTTCATCAAACTTACTAGGGTATAATCCTTAAAAACTAATTGAGGAACTGAACAACATCAGAAAGGCCATCTTTTCTTCTATAATCTATACCGAAGACCCTATTTACTGAATTTTGAGGTCTTTTACAAGTTTATTAATTTTTATTATTTTTACATCCCTTTACCAGTATCCTTGCTAAGTCGCCTACTTATTATATTCCTTATCTATAAGGAAATCATGTATTATAAGGATGCCAAACTGAAATATCAATTTGAAGCTGATACCGATACGGAAAAGGTTCATATGCATGTAGATATTACAGTAGCCATGCCTTGCGGTTCCTTGTCGGGTGTCGATCTAATGGATGAAACCCAACAGGATGTTTTTGCCTACGGCACTTTACAGCGTCAGGGAGTATGGTGGCAGTTAACACCAGATGATCGTATAGAATTCGAAAGGCAACAATATATGAATCATTATCGTCGAGAACAATATCATTCCATAGCCGATATTCTATTCAAAGATATGATCAAGAGCAGTGAGGTACATGAACAACCATTGGGAGAAAACGGTAAACCGGTACCTGAAGATCAATATGACGCCTGTCGTTTGCATGGTACTTTGGGTATAAATAAAGTGGCCGGTGCCTTGCATTTAGTGGGCGGTGCCATGCCTGTAGTAGATTTGTTTGGTGACCATTTAATGATTGGTTTTCGCAGAATGCCAGCCAATTTTACACATCGCATAAATCGTTTAAGTTTTGGCCAGTACTCCAAGCATATAGTGCAACCTTTAGAGGGCGATGAAGTATTTGTAACAGATGAAGAGACCACAATACAATATTTCCTTAATATTGTACCCACCGAAATACACAATACCTTTTCAACTATTAATACTTACCAGTATTCGGTTACTGAAAATAGAAGGGTTCTGGGTAGGTTGTTACGATTTAACTTTACTCGTAGTTTCCATGAAAACATGAACTTAAATTTTATTTATTCTAGATCCTGCCCAAAATTCTTATGGCAATCCGGGTATTTATTTTAAATACGATTGGTCGGCTTTAAAAATTATTGTACGCACCGATCGCGATAATTTAATACAATTTATTATACGCTTATGTTCTATTATTGCGGGTATAATTGTAATATCAGGTACGTTTCAAGACTGTATAACCAAATGGCATGTTTAGTAAATTTTTTATTTTAATTTCTTTGAAGGCATTTTAAATTTTGTACTGGTTAATATGCATAAATGTATATTACAGACATTAGCTCCGGAATTGTTGTACAAACGTTTAAAGGAAACTCCTGAACATGCGTCCACGTTGGCGACAGCCACTCAAAGCTTAACGCCTCCGCCGGTTGTGGTTACCAACGATTTGATAGTTAATGCCAATAAAATGTCCGCTCAGGTGTCTGCCCTTTTACCCGCCACAACTATCACTAACACTGCCAATAATGGCTTAAAAGAATCTCTTTAAAATTTCTTTAAGAATCTCCTTTAGACGTTTTTGTTTTTATTTTATAAAGTTTCTTACCTTTTCTACTACATATTTATACATACATACATACATATAAAAGCAAACAAAGTAATAAAATTGTTTGAATTATTAAAGTTTAATTATAAAAGTAAAATGTGGCAGTTTGTTTTTTAAAATAATTTAAATTCATTTAAAATATTGTAAGTTATTCATTCATTATTCATTCCGTTTAATAATCACCCTGCTTTCATCGATATTTTCGAAAGTTCCTTTTCTTCTATAGCCGCCACATATAGTTTTTAGTATTTCCATTGTAGCTGTCACAGTATGCTGTACATCTTGCTTAGAACCCAAACTGGGATTAAGCTCTACCAAGTCGACACCTTGTACACGTTTGGTTTCACTTAAGCTTTCCACTATAAAGATACCCTCGCGCATAGACAAACCACCATACACTGCAGTACCAGTACTGGGAGCTACTTTACTATCCAACGCATCAACGTCAAAACTCACATGAATTTTATTTTTAACATCCAAAGCATCCAGAGTCATCTCCATGATTTTAGCAATGCCATATTTATCTACGGACTGTTTGAAAGAAAAAGTAAAACGGAAGCTGTTTAATGAATCGACACAGTAAACGGTAAGACGAAATTATATTATTAGTAGCATAGAATGTATTATAGAAAAAAATTTTCCATTAATAATTTAAATTATTATCAATCAATTATGATAGTTATGATAGAAATAAAGGTTTTTCATTAAAAAATTGGAAGAGGTTATTTTTCGATTTGGATCACAACCGAACCACAGTTGAGTTGTTAGTTCCCAAAATTGATATGATGAGCAATACAGATGGCAACTGACAACCATCACTTTAATTTTTCCGCAACTTTAAACTTATGATTACCGAATGAAGTTCGGTTGCTATCCATAATCGAGTCTTAAGGTTAGGTGTTATAGTCTCCTTGAAAAATAAGGTTCCACTTATACTAGAGGTTAGGCCCATTGTGATACCACAAATGAATATCCAATTCCGAGCATTAAATATTTCCTATAAGAAAATTTCGATGACATTCCTATGTCGTGGCTCTCTAACAAGAGTTACCATTAAATGATGCGAATTTTCCTTGACAGATTTCCGGCATTCGTGTACGAGGCCGGACGTCGGGGAAAAGTTTGAGAAAGTTGAGCGCAGTCTAGCTGTCCATGTTTTAATTAAAAGTTTCACAATAAAAATCCCACCACCCAACAAGCATTGGACCGCTGCAGAGGTTAGGCAGATTATACGGAAAGAGTGCACTGGTAATGAAAACAGGTGACAAGTTTGTCATATAAGCACTGGTTGTTTTTACTTCCGCTGGAAAAAAAATATTACGATCCAATGGATAAAGGCATAGTTGAGTTTGTGCTACTTCTATATAAAGGCCCAGTCCCGACCTATCTACATGTATTTGTAGCAAGTTTTTTGTGTATTTCTTTACAATATACACAGATATCGTAACGTATAGTACCATATACGCAGTGTATAAAAATCCTATTTGAAGAAATTATTCAACAATGTATTTAAAAGTGACAGTCTTTGTACATAAACATAAATTATGAGAATTATTACAGGGAATAATAACGAACCTTAACGTACCATACCCTACCCTAACTAATGCTATAAAAGTACACACTATATCCTGAAGGCTTTTTTAATGGCACGTTTGCGTATTTGGGAACAAGACCAGACATATAAAAGCCTAATTTTATATTTTTATTTAAAAACTTGTTTACGTATGTATGCATATATGTACATATTTATGTATATTTGGTTACAGGGACAAAGTCAAATAAGAACAACCCCTAAAATATCTCCCCCTCGTTTAAATACGCTATAGGGCATATGGATTTCTTTTTATTTCTATTTTTTGATTGTTGTTTTTGCTTTTGCTTTTCCTTTTTTTTTTTTTTTTTTTTGTAAATGTTACAGATGTTGTAAAAACATACATACATAAATAGTGATCGTTTTCTCTCTTTTTTACTTTAAGGGTGGTTTTAGTTGGCTTCTATTCTGCTACGACTATTTCATACCCTTGATATGTACTTGGCTGTATTGAGGATCATTAAAAATACCGTGTGACTATATAACCTGAATCAAAATAGTAAATTTGATCCATGATACACTCATACAAATGTATAGATTTTGTTTCATGTTTTAAGTTACTTACATCCATAGCATATGCACGTATGCCCAGTTTATTTAAAATGTAGGCTTCATAGGGGTCAATGTCCCGTAGACCAATATAAACCAATTGATCGGCACGCAAGCTGAAAAAGGAAAAACGAAAAGAAAGGGAAAAAGAAATTTAATCGAATAAAATTAAATGAAACAGGATATAGAAAATTATAAAGAAAATCTTAATTAAAGGTTAGACTTATCAAAAGCAAGTTTTATTTGTTTTTATTTTCATTTTCATTTAATACGAAATTGGTTTTAAAAGTTAGCTCATAACCAGACATTATTTTGACAGCTTTCATTGTTTTTCGTATTCTAAGTATTGAACTTAGTTTTTAGAATTTGTTTCTTTTTATAAAATATTTTCAAAGGGTTGGAATAAAGTCTACACACAAGTTTAGATAATGAGTTTTTATATGCACATGTGCTTTTGATTTCTTTTATATTTTTTCCATTGTTTTTTTTTTTTCTTTTTTTTTTGTGAATAATGCCTTTGCCATTGTCCGTCATAATCAATTAATTGCAAAATCTCTACATATGTACATACATGGTTTAATTTAAAAAATTATTCCTTTCAAATTTTGTTTCCTTAAAAAGGGTTGATTTCCCTTGTTTCATTTGTAATTCAAAAGCCTTTCAAGTGCTTTTTAATCAAAAAAATCTAAATTTCAACAGGATTTAAAAAATTTTGAAATTGAACATTTGCAGAAAAGAAAACAAAAAATATGAAATAAGAATTTTAATTAGAAAAAATATTATAATAACTTATTTTATGTTCTATAATATATTTCCCTAAGTTTGTTTTACACCAAGTATTGGTTAGATAGCTTTCCAGCTACCCAGCTAGTCAGCTTTCCAGCTACCCAGCTATACTAGCGAGCATCCCAGCTACACAGCTACCCAGCTAGTCAGCTACACAGCTTCCCAGCTAGCCAGCTTTCCAGCTCTCATCTAGCCAGCTTCCCATCTAGCCAGCTATGCAGCTATCCAGATATACTAACCAGCTACAAATGTAGCCAGCTCCACAGATTCCTAGCTACCAATGTAGCCAACCTCCCGGCTACAAAGCTTCCCAGGATGCCAGCTACGTAGCTATACTAATCAGCTTCCCAGCTATGCAGCCTATCAGCTCACATCAGCTTCCCAGCTACACAGGTAGTTAGCTATCAATGTAGCCAGCTTCCCAGCAAATTTCCCAGCTACCCAGCTTCGCAGGTACCAATGTAGCCAGTTTCCCAGCTACGCAGCTACCCAGGTATCCAGCTACTAATGTAGCCAGTTCCCTAGCAAGCCAAATACCCAGCTATATCAACCAGCTAATCAGCTTCCCATCAAGCCAGCTACCTGTGTAACTGCAGAGTCAGCTATAAATGTAGTCAGCTTCCCAGCTACCCACCTATTCAGCTATCCAGCAAACTGAGTAGCCGATTACATTTGTAGGTGGGAGCTGGCTGCATTGGCAGTTCGCTACTTGGGATAGTTGGCTAGCTTGGAGCTGGCTACATTGGTAGCTGGCTGCATTGGTAGCTGGCTCCATTGGTAGCTGGCTCCATTGGTAGCTGGTTACCTGTGAGCTGGCTACATTGGTGCGCTACCTGTGTAGCTGGGAGCTAGCTGCATTGGTAGCTGGCTACCAAAAAAAAAACCTGGGCAGCTGGATTACTGACTAGATGTCTACATTGGTAGCTGGCTAAATGGGAGCTTGGAAGCTGCATAGCTGTGAAGCTGATTAGTATAGCTGCATAGATGGGTAGCTGGTTACATTGGTAGCTGGCTACATGGGAAGTTGTGTAGCTGGCTAGTATAGCTGGGTAGCTGCGTAGCTGGTTAGTATAGCTGAGTAGCTGGCTTGCTTAGTGGGAAGCTGGCTGGCTGGGTAGCTTGTTGGTATAGCTTGGAAGCTGGCTATTTTAGCTGGGTAGCTGGGTAGCTGCGTAGCTGGTTAGTATAGCTGCGTAGCTGGCTTGCTGGGGAACCGGCTACATCAGTAGCTGGTTAGATGGGAAGCTGGCTATCTGGAAAGTGGGTTAGCTTAGAGCTGGATGCATTGGTTGTTGCTACCTGGGTAGCTGGCTACATTGGTAGCTGTCTACCTGGGAGCTGGCTACATTGGTAGCTGTCTACCTGGGAGCTGGCTACATTGGTAGGCCACCTGTGTAGCTCGTAGCTGGCTGCATTGGTAGCTGGCTACGTTGGTAGTTGGCTACCTTGGTAGCTGGCTACATTGGTAGATATCTACCTGGGAGCTGGCTACATCGGTAGGCTTCCTGTATATCTCGTAGCTGGCTTGATTGGTAGCTGTCTACCTGGGAAGCTGGCTGCATTGGTTGTTAGCTACCTAGGTAGCTGGCTACATTGGCAGCTGGCTACATTGGTAGCTGTCTACCTGCTAGCTGAATACATTGGCGGATTACCTGGGTAGCTGGCTACCTGGGAAGATGGCTACCTGCTATCAGGCTACATTGGCAGCTGGCTATACTGGTAGCTGTCTACCTCCTAGCTGGCTACATTGGTAGTTGGCTGCCTGGTCAGCTGGCTATATTGGTAGGCTACCTGTGTAGCTCGTAGCTGGCTGCAGTGGTAGGATACCTGGGTAGCTGGCTACCTGGAAGCTGGTTATATTTGTAGCTGGCTACACTTGTAGCTGGCTACATTTGTAGCTGGCTGCATTTGTAGCTGGCTACATTGGAAGCTGGCTACATACGTAGCTAGCTATATTGGTAGCTGGCTACACTGGTAACTGGCTGCTTGCATCGGTAGCTGGCTACATTGGTAGCTGGCTACGTTGGTAGCTGGCTACGTTGGTAACTGCCTACATTGGTGACTGGCTACATTGGCAGCTGGCTGCATTTGTAGCTGGCTGCATTTGTAGCTGGCTGCATTTGTAGCTGGCTGCATTTGTAGCTGGCTGCATTTGTAGCTGGCTACATTGATAGCTGGCTGCATTGGTAGCTGGCTACATTGATAGCTGGCTGCATTGGTAGGTGACTAACGGTGGGTAGCTACATTGGTAGCTGGCTACATTAGAAGCTGGCTACATTGGTAGCTGGCTACATACGTAGCTAGCTATATTGGTAGCTGGCTACATTGGTAGCTGGCTACTTTTGTAGCTGGCTACATTAGAAGCTGGCAACATTGGTAGGTGGCTACATACGTAGCTGGCTATATTGGTAGCTGGCTACATTGGTAGATGGCTACACTGGTAACTGGCTGCTTGCATCGGTAGCTGGCTGTATTTGTAGCTGGCTGCATTTGTAGCTGGCTGGATACGTAGCTAGCTGCATTTGTAGCTGGCTGCATTTGTAGCTGGCTACATTGATAGCTGGCTGCATTTGTAGCTGGCTACATTGGTATCTGGCTGCATTTGTAGCTGGCTACATTGGTATCTGGCTGCATTTGTAGCTGGCTACATTAGAAGCTGGCTACATTGGTAGCTGGCTACATACGTAGTTAGCTATATTGGTAGCTGGCTACATTGGTAGTTGGCTGCTTGCATCGGTAGCTGGCTACATTTGTAGCCGGCTACATTAGAAGCTGGCAACATTGGTAGGTGGCTACATACGTAGCTGGCTACATTTGTAGCTGGCTGCTTTTGTAGCTGGCAACATTTATAGCTGACTACATTGGTAGCTGGCTACATTGGGAGCTGGCTGCATTTGTAGCTGACTGCATACGTAGCTGGCTACATTGGTAGCTGGCTACATACGTAGCTAGCTATACTGGTAGCTGGCTACTTTGGTAGCTGGCTACACTGGTAGCTGGCTGCTTGCATCGGTAGCTGGCTACATTTGTAGCTGGGTACATTGGAAGCTGGCTAAATTGGTAGCTGGCTACATTGATAGCTGGCTACATTGTTAGCTGGCTGCATACGTAGCTGGCTGCATTGGTAGCTGGCTGCATTTCTAGCTGGGTACATTGGTAGCTGGCTACATTGGTAGCTGGCTACATTGGTAGCTGCCTACATTGGTAGCTTGCTGCATTGGTAGCTGGCTACATTGATAGCTGGCTACATTGTTAGCTGGCTGCATACGTAGCTGGCTGCATTGGTAGCTGGCTGCATTTCTAGCTGGGTACATTGGTAGCTGGCTACATTGGTAGCTGGCTACATTGCTAGCTACCTTTGTATCTGGCTACATTTGTAGCTGGCTACATTTGTAGCTGGCTACATTAGAAGCTGGCAACATTGGTAGGTGGCAACATTGGTAGGTGGCTACATACGTAGCTAGCTATATTGGTAGCTGGCTACATTGGTAGCTGGCTACACTGGTAGTTGGCTGCTTGCATCGATAGCTGGCTACATTGCTAGCTACCTTTGTATCTGGCTACATTTGTAGCTGGCTACATTTGTAGCTGGCTACATTAGAAGCTGGCAACATTGGTAGGTGGCTACATACGTAGCTAGCTATATTGGAAGCTGGCTAAATTGGTAGCTGGCTACATTGATAGCTGGCTACATTGTTAGCTGGCTGCATACGTAGCTGGCTACATTGCTAGCTGGCTGCATACGTAGCTGGCTGCATTGGTAGCTGGCTACATTGCTAGCTACATTTGTATCTGGCTACATTTGTAGCTGGCTACATTAGAAGCTGGCAACATTGGTAGCTGGCTGCTTGCATCGGTAGCTGGTTACAGTTGTAGTTGGCTACATTTGTAGCTGGCTGCATTTGTAGCTGGCTACATTGCTAGCTGGCTACATTGCTAGCTGGTTACATTGCTAGCTGGCTGCATTGGTAGCTGGCTACATTGCTAGCTGGTTACATAGCTAGCTGGCTGCATTGGTAGCTGGCTACATTGCTAGCTGGCTGCAGACGTAGCTGGCTGCATTGGTAGCTGGCTACATTGGTAGCTGGCTACACTGGTAGCTGGCTGCTTGCATCGGTAGCTGGCTGCATACGTAGCTGGCAATATTGGTAGCTGGTTGCTTACGTAGCTGGCTACATTTGTAGCTGGCTGCATACGTAGCTGGCTACATTGTTAGCTGGCTGCATACGTAGCTGGCTGCATTGGTAGCTGGCTACTTTGGTAGATGGCTGCTTGCATCGATAGTTGGCTACATTGGTAGCTGGTTGCTTACGTAGCTGGCTACATTGGTAGCTGGCTGCTTGTATCGGTAGCTAGCTGCAAACGTAGCTGGCTACGTTGGTAGCTGGTAGCTTACGTAGCTGGCTACATTGGTAGCTGGTAGCTTACGTAGCTTGCTACATTGGTAGCTGGCTACATTTGTAGTTGGCTACATTTGTAGCTAGCTGCATTTGTAGCTGGCTACATTGGTAGGTGGCTACATTGGTAGCTGGCTACACTGGTAGCTGGCTGCTTGCATCGGTAGCTGGCTGCATTTGTGGCTGGCTGCATACGTAGTTGGCTACATTGGTGGTTGCATAGTGGGTTGCTGCATTAGTAGCTGGCTACACTGGTAGCTGGCTACATTGGTGGGTGGCTACATTGGTAGCTGGCTGCTTGCATCGGTAGCTGGCTACATTTGTAGCTGACAGTAATGGTGGGTGGCTACATTGGTAGCTGACTACACTGGTAGCTGGCTGCTTGCATCGGTAGCTAGCTGCCTTTGTAGCTGGCTAAATTTGTAACTGGCTACATTGGTAGCTGGCTGCATTGGTAGCTGGCTACACTGGTAGCTGGCTACATTTGTAGCTGACTGCACTGGTAGCTGGCTACATTTGTAGCTGACTACATTTGTAGTCGGCTGCATACGTAGTTGGCTACATTGGTAGCTGGCTGCTTACGTAGTTGGCTACATTGGTAGCTGGCTGTATTGCTTGGTGACTAGTGGTGGGTGGCTACATTGGTAGCTGGATGCTTGCATCGGTAGCTGGCTACATTGGTTGGTAGCTGGCTACATTGGAAGCTGGCGACATTTGTAGCTGACTGCATAGGTAGCTGACAGTAATGGTGGGTGGCTACATTGCTAGCTGGCTACACTGGTAGCTGGCTGCTTGCATCCGTAGTTGGCTACATTTGTAGCTGGCTGCATTTGTAACTGGCTACAGTGGTAGCTGGCTGCATTTGTAGCTGGCTGCATTTGTAGCTGGTTGCATTTGTAGCTGGCTACATTAGAAGTTGGCTACATTGATAGCTGGCTGGATACGTAGCTGGCTGCTTGCATCCGTAGTTGGCTTCATTTGTAGCTGGCTACATTGGTAGCTGGCTGCATTTGTAGCTGGCTACATTGATAGCTGGCTGCATTGGTAGCTGACTAACGGTGGGTAGCTACATTGGTAGCTGGCTACATTAGAAGCTGGCTACATTGGTAGCTGGCTACATACGTAGCTAGCTATATTGGTAGCTGGCTACATTGGTAGCTGGCTACATTTGTAGCTGGCTACATTTGTAGCTGGCTACATTAGAAGCTAGCAACATTGGTAGGTGGCTACATTAGTAGCTGGCTATATTGGTAGCTGGCTACATTGGTAGCTGACTGCATTGGTAGCTGACAGTAAAGGTTGGTGGCTACATTGCTAGCTGGCTACACTGGTAGCTGGCTGCTTGCATCCGTAGTTAGCTTCATTTGTAGCTGGCTGCATTTGTAACTGGCTACATTGGTAGCTGGCTGCATTTGTAGCTGGCTGCATTAGTAGTTGGCTGCATTTGTAGCTGGCTACATTAGAAGCTGGCTACATTGGTAGCTGGCTATATACGTAGCTAGCTATATTGGTAGCTGGCTACATTGGTAGCTGGCTACACTGATAACTGGGTGCTTGCATCGGTAGCTGGCTACATTGGGAGCTGGCTAAGTTGGTAACTGCCTACATTGGTGACTGGCTACATTGGTAGCTGGCTGCATTTGTAGCTGGCTACATTTGTAGCTGGCTGCATTTGTAGCTGGCTACATTGATAGCTGGCTGCATTGGTAGCTGACTGTAATGGTGGGTAGCTACATTGGTAGCTGGCTGCATTTGTAGCTGGCTACATCGGTAGCTGGCTGTATTTGTAGCTGGCTGGATACGTAGCTGGCTGCATTTGTAGCTGGCTACCTAGGTAGCTGGCTGCATTTGTAGCTGGCTACATTGGTAGCTGGCTGCATTTGTAGCTGGCTGCATTTGTAGCTGGCTGCATTTGTAGCTGGCTACATTGGTAGCTGGCTGCATTTGTAGCTGGCTACATTGGTAGCTGGCTGCATTTGTAGCTGGCTGCATTTGTAGCTGGCTGCATTTGTAGCTGGCTACATTAGAAGCTGGCAACATTGGTAGGTGGCTACATACGTAGCTGGCTATATTGGTAGCTGGCTACATTGATAGCTGGCTGGATACGTAGCTGACTGCTTGCATCGGTAGCTGGCTACATTTGTAGCTGCGTACATTGGTAGCTGGCTACATTGCTAGCTGGCTGCATACGTAGCTGGCTGCATTGGTAGCTGGCTACATTGGTAGCTGGCTACATTGGTAGCTGGCTGCATTTGTAGCTGGCTACATTAGAAGCTGGCAACATTGGTAGGTGGCTACATACGTAGCTGGCTATATTGGTAGCTGGCTACATTGATAGCTGGCTGGATACGTAGCTGACTGCTTGCATCGGTAGCTGGCTACATTTGTAGCTGCGTACATTGGTAGCTGGCTACATTGCTAGCTGGCTGCATACGTAGCTGGCTGCATTGGTAGCTGGCTACACTGGTAGCTGGCTGCTTGCATCGGTAGCTGGCTATATTTGTAGCTGGCTACATTTGTATCTGGCTACATTTGTAGCTGGCTGCATTTGTAGCTGGCTACATTTGTAGCTGGCTACATTTGTAACTGGCTACACTTGTAACTGGCTACATTTGTAACTGGCTACACTTGTAACTGGCTACATTTGTAGCTGGCTACATTTGTAGATGGCTGCTTTTGTAGCTGGCAACATTTATAGCTGACTACATTGGTAGCTGGCTACATTGGGAGCTGGCTGCATTTGTAGCTGACTGCATACGTAGCTGGCTACATGCGTAGCTAGCTATACTGGTAGCTGGCTACTTGGGTAGCTGGCTGCATTGGTAGTTGGCTACACTGGTAGCTGGCTACATTGCTAGCTACATTTGTATCTGGCTACATTTGTAGCTGGTTGCAATTGTGGCTGGCGACATTTGTAGCTGGCTGCTTTTGTAGCTGGCAACATTTATAGCTGACTACATTGGTAGTTGGCTACATTGGTAGCTGGCTACATTGGTAGCTGGCTGCTTGCATCGGTAGCTGGCTACATTTGTAGCTGACTACATTTGTAGCTGACTACATTTCTAGCTGGCTGCAGTGGTAGCTGGCTTCATTAGTAGCTGGCTGCATACGTAGCTGGCTGCATTGGTAGGTGGCTACACTGGTAGCTAGCTGCTTGCATCGGTAGCTGGCTACATTTGTAGCTGGCTGCATTTGTAGCTGGCTACATTGGTAGCTGGCAGAACATCAGCTATTTAACAAAATTTATTTCCGCCCACATATACCACGCCCACTAAGAAATATATTGATTTTTTATATATAATGCTTTATATTTCAGGCGGTATTAAAAATTTTTAAAAAATTTTTTCTGTCTAAGATAGCTGATGTTTTTTCCAGTCGCATGGTGAAAACCGATTGTCATTAGCTCTTATAGTTTCCGAGTTATAAGCAAAATTGTAAAATTGTTATACGATTATACATGTGCGTATGTGTGTGTACGTCGAAAAATTTTTGGCAATTTTTCGTTCAAAAATTTTGTCTAATACCAGGCCAACAGAATTCAGCAGCAAGTGTTTTTTGTTAAACAATTTTACAATTTTGCTTATAACTCGGAAACTATAAGAGATAACGACATTGAGTTTTGGCTATACGATAGAACAGAACATCAGCTATTTAGCAAAATTTATTTCCGCCCACATATGCCACGCCCACTAAGAAATATATTGATTTTTTATATATAATGCTTCATATTTCAGGCGGTATCAAAAATTTTTAAAAAATTTTTTCTGTCTAAGATAGCTGATGTTTTTTCCAGTCGCATGGTGAAAACCGATTGTCATTAGCTCTTATAGTTTCCGAGTTATAAGCAAAATTGTAAAATTGTTATACGATTATATATGTGCGTGTATGTATGTCGAAAAATGTTAAACAATTTTACAATTTTGCTTATAACTCGGAAACTATAAGAGATAACGACATTGAGTTTTGGCTATACGATAGAACAGAACATCAGCTATTTAGCAAAATTTATTTCCGCCCACATATGCCACGCCCACTAAGAAATATATTGATTTTTTATATATAATGCTTTATATTTCAGGCGGTATTAAAAATTTTTTAAAAATTTTTTCTGTCTAAGATAGTTGATGTTTTTTCCAGTCGCATGGTGAAAACCGATTGTCATTAGCTCTTATAGTTTCCGAGTTATAAGCAAAATTGTAAAATTGTTATACGATTATATATGTGCGTGTATGTATGTCGAAAAATGTTAAACAATTTTACAATTTTGCTTATAACTCGGAAACTATAAGAGATAACGACATTGGGTTTTGGCTATACGATAGAACAGAACATCAGCTATTTAGCAAAATTTATTTCCGCCCACATATGCCACGCCCACTAAGAAATATATTGATTTTTTATATATAATGCTTTATATTTCAGGCGGTATCAAAAATTTTTAAAAAAATTTTTCTGTCTAAGATAGCTGATGTTTTTTCCAGTCGCATGGTGAAAACCGATTGTCATTAGCTCTTATAGTTTCCGAGTTATAAGCAAAATTGTAAAATTGTTATACGATTATATATGTGCGTATGTGTATATCGAAAAATGTTAAACAATTTTACAATTTTGCTTATAACTCGGAAACTATAAGAGATAACGACATTGAGTTTTGGCTATACGATAGAACAGAACATCAGCTATTTAGCAAAATTTATTTCCGCCCACATATGCCACGCCCACTAAGAAATATATTGATTTTTTATATATAATGCTTTATATTTCAGGCGGTATCAAAAATTTTTAAAAAATTTTTTCTGTCTAAGATAGCTGATGTTTTTTCCAGTCGCATGGTGAAAACCGATTGTCATTAGCTCTTATAGTTTCCGAGTTATAAGCAAAATTGTAAAATTGTTATACGATTATACATGTGCGTATGTGTGTGTACGTCGAAAAATTTTTGGCAATTTTTCGTTCAAAAATTTTTTCTAATACCAGGCCAACAGAATTCAGCAGCAAGTGTTTTTTGTTAAACAATTTTACAATTTTGCTTATAACTCGGAAACTATAAGAGATAACGACATTGAGTTTTGGCTATACGATAGAACAGAACATCAGCTATTTAGCAAAATTTATTTCCGCCCACATATGCCACGCCCACTAAGAAATATATTGATTTTTTATATATAATGCTTTATATTTCAGGCGGTATCAAAAATTTTTAAAAAAATTTTTCTGTCTAAGATAGCTGATGTTTTTTCCAGTCGCATGGTGAAAACCGATTGTCATTAGCTCTTATAGTTTCCGAGTTATAAGCAAAATTGTAAAATTGTTATACGATTATATATGTGCGTGTATGTATGTCGAAAAATGTTAAACAATTTTACAATTTTGCTTATAACTCGGAAACTATAAGAGATAACGACATTGAGTTTTGGCTATACGATAGAACAGAACATCAGCTATTTAGCAAAATTTATTTCCGCCCACATATGCCACGCCCACTAAGAAATATATTGATTTTTTATATATAATGCTTTATATTTCAGGCGGTATCAAAAATTTTTAAAAAAATTTTTCTGTCTAAGATAGCTGATGTTTTTTCCAGTCGCATGGTGAAAACCGATTGTCATTAGCTCTTATAGTTTCCGAGTTATAAGCAAAATTGTAAAATTGTTATACGATTATACATGTGCGTATGTGTGTGTACGTCGAAAAATTTTTGGCAATTTTTCGTTCAAAAATTTTTTCTAATACCAGGCCAACAGAATTCAGCAGCAAGTGTTTTTTGTTAAACAATTTTACAATTTTGCTTATAACTCGGAAACTATAAGAGATAACGACATTGAGTTTTGGCTATACGATAGAACAGAACATCAGCTATTTAGCAAAATTTATTTCCGCCCACATATGCCACGCCCACTAAGAAATATATTGATTTTTTATATATAATGCTTTATATTTCAGGCGGTATTAAAAATTTTTAAAAAATTTTTTCTGTCTAAGATAGCTGATGTTTTTTCCAGTCGCATGGTGAAAACCGATTGTCATTAGCTCTTATAGTTTCCGAGTTATAAGCAAAATTGTAAAATTGTTATACGATTATATATGTGCGTGTATGTATGTCGAAAAATGTTAAACAATTTTACAATTTTGCTTATAACTCGGAAACTATAAGAGATAACGACATTGAGTTTTGGCTATACGATAGAACAGAACATCAGCTATTTAGCAAAATTTATTTCCGCCCACATATGCCACGCCCACTAAGAAATATATTGATTTTTTATATATAATGCTTTATATTTCAGGCGGTATTAAATATTTTTAAAAAAATTTTTCTGTCTAAGATAGCTGATGTTTTTTCCAGTCGCATGGTGAAAACCGATTGTCATTAGCTCTTATAGTTTCCGAGTTATAAGCAAAATTGTAAAATTGTTATACGATTATACATGTGCGTATGTGTGTGTACGTCGAAAAATTTTTGGCAATTTTTCGTTCAAAAATTTTTTCTAATACCAGGCCAACAGAATTCAGCAGCAAGTGTTTTTTGTTAAACAATTTTACAATTTTGCTTATAACTCGGAAACTATAAGAGATAACGACATTGGGTTTTGGCTATACGATAGAACAGAACATCAGCTATTTAGCAAAATTTATTTCCGCCCACATATGCCACGCCCACTAAGAAATATATTGATTTTTTATATATAATGCTTTATATTTCAGGCGGTATTAAATATTTTTAAAAAAATTTTTCTGTCTAAGATAGCTGATGTTTTTTCCAGTCGCATGGTGAAAACCGATTGTCATTAGCTCTTATAGTTTCCGAGTTATAAGCAAAATTGTAAAATTGTTATACGATTATATATGTGCGTATGTGTATATCGAAAAATGTTAAACAATTTTACAATTTTGCTTATAACTCGGAAACTATAAGAGATAACGACATTGAGTTTTGGCTATACGATAGAACAGAACATCAGCTATTTAGCAAAATTTATTTCCGCCCACATATGCCACGCCCACTAAGAAATATATTGATTTTTTATATATAATGCTTTATATTTCAGGCGGTATTAAAAATTTTTAAAAAATTTTTTCTGTCTAAGATAGCTGATGTTTTTTCCAGTCGCATGGTGAAAACCGATTGTCATTAGCTCTTATAGTTTCCGAGTTATAAGCAAAATTGTAAAATTGTTATACGATTATACATGTGCGCATGTGTGTGTACGTCGAAAAATTTTTGGCAATTTTTCGTTCAAAAATTTTTTCTAATACCAGGCCAACAGAATTCAGCAGCAAGTGTTTTTTGTTAAACAATTTTACAATTCTGCTTATAACTCGGAAACTATAAGAGATAACGACATTGAGTTTTGGCTATACGATAGAACAGAACATCAGCTATTTAGCAAAATTTATTTCCGCCCACATATGCCACGCCCACTAAGAAATATATTGATTTTTTATATATAATGCTTTATATTTCAGGCGGTATTAAATATTTTTTAAAAAAATTTTTCTGTCTAAGATAGCTGATGTTTTTTCCAGTCGCATGGTGAAAACCGATTGTCATTAGCTCTTATAGTTTCCGAGTTATAAGCAAAATTGTAAAATTGTTATACGATTATATATGTGCGTGTATGTATGTCGAAAAATGTTAAACAATTTTACAATTTTGCTTATAACTCGGAAACTATAAGAGATAACGACATTGAGTTTTGGCTATACGATAGAACAGAACATCAGCTATTTAGCAAAATTTATTTCCGCCCACATATGCCACGCCCACTAAGAAATATATTGATTTTTTATATATAATGCTTTATATTTCAGGCGGTATCAAAAATTTTTAAAAAATTTTTTCTGTCTAAGATAGCTGATGTTTTTTCCAGTCGCATGGTGAAAACCGATTGTCATTAGCTCTTATAGTTTCCGAGTTATAAGCAAAATTGTAAAATTGTTATACGATTATACATGTGCGTATGTGTGTGTACGTCGAAAAATTTTTGGCAATTTTTCGTTCAAAAATTTTTTCTAATACCAGGCCAACAGAATTCAGCAGCAAGTGTTTTTTGTTAAACAATTTTACAATTTTGCTTATAACTCGGAAACTATAAGAGATAACGACATTGAGTTTTGGCTATACGATAGAACAGAACATCAGCTATTTAGCAAAATTTATTTCCGCCCACATATGCCACGCCCACTAAGAAATATATTGATTTTTTATATATAATGCTTTATATTTCAGGCGGTATTAAAAATTTTTAAAAAATTTTTTCTGTCTAAGATAGCTGATGTTTTTTCCAGTCGCATAGTGAAAACCGATTGTCATTAGCTCTTATAGTTTCCGAGTTATAAGCAAAATTGTAAAATTGTTATACGATTATACATGTGCGTATAATTTTTTCTAATACCAGGCCAACAGAATTCAGCAGCAAGTGTTTTTTGTTAAACAATTTTACAATTTTGCTTATAACTCGGAAACTATAAGAGATAACGACATTGAGTTTTGGCTATACGATAGAACAGAACATCAGCTATTTAGCAAAATTTATTTCCGCCCACATATGCCACGCCCACTAAGAAATATATTGATTTTTTATATATAATGCTTTATATTTCAGGCGGTATTAAAAATTTTTAAAAAATTTTTTCTGTCTAAGATAGCTGATGTTTTTTCCAGTCGCATGGTGAAAACCGATTGTCATTAGCTCTTATAGTTTCCGAGTTATAAGCAAAATTGTAAAATTGTTATACGATTATACATGTGCGCATGTGTGTGTACGTCGAAAAATTTTTGGCAATTTTTCGTTCAAAAATTTTTTCTAATACCAGGCCAACAGAATTCAGCAGCAAGTGTTTTTTGTTAAACAATTTTACAATTTTGCTTATAACTCGGAAACTATAAGAGATAACGACATTGAGTTTTGGCTATACGATAGAACAGAACATCAGCTATTTAGCAAAATTTATTTCCGCCCACATATGCCACGCCCACTAAGAAATATATTGATTTTTTATATATAATGCTTTATATTTCAGGCGGTATTAAAAATTTTTAAAAAAATTTTTCTGTCTAAGATAGCTGATGTTTTTTCCAGTCGCATGGTGAAAACCGATTGTCATTAGCTCTTATAGTTTCCGAGTTATAAGCAAAATTGTAAAATTGTTATACGATTATATATGTGCGTATGTGTATATCGAAAAATGTTAAACAATTTTACAATTTTGCTTATAACTCGGAAACTATAAGAGATAACGACATTGAGTTTTGGCTATACGATAGAACAGAACATCAGCTATTTAGCAAAATTTATTTCCGCCCACATATGCCACGCCCACTAAGAAATATATTGATTTTTTATATATAATGCTTTATATTTCAGGCGGTATTAAATATTTTTAAAAAAATTTTTCTGTCTAAGATAGCTGATGTTTTTTCCAGTCGCATGGTGAAAACCGATTGTCATTAGCTCTTATAGTTTCCGAGTTATAAGCAAAATTGTAAAATTGTTTTACGATTATACATGTGCGTATGTGTGTGTACGTCGAAAAATTTTTGGCAATTTTTCGTTCAAAAATTTTTTCTAATACCAGGCCAACAGAATTCAGCAGCAAGTGTTTTTTGTTAAACAATTTTACAATTTTGCTTATAACTCGGAAACTATAAGAGATAACGACATTGGGTTTTGGCTATACGATAGAACAGAACATCAGCTATTTAGCAAAATTTATTTCCGCCCACATATGCCACGCCCACTAAGAAATATATTGATGTTTTATATATAATGCTTTATATTTCAGGCGGTATTAAATATTTTTAAAAAAATTTTTCTGTCTAAGATAGCTGATGTTTTTTCCAGTCGCATGGTGAAAACCGATTGTCATTAGCTCTTATAGTTTCCGAGTTATAAGCAAAATTGTAAAATTGTTATACGATTATATATGTGCGTGTATGTATGTCGAAAAATGTTAAACAATTTTACAATTTTGCTTATAACTCGGAAACTATAAGAGATAACGACATTGAGTTTTGGCTATACGATAGAACAGAACATCAGCTATTTAGCAAAATTTATTTCCGCCCACATATGCCACGCCCACTAAGAAATATATTGATTTTTTATATATAATGCTTTATATTTCAGGCGGTATTAAATATTTTTAAAATATTTTTTCTGTCTAAGATAGCTGATGTTTTTTCCAGTCGCATGGTGAAAACCGATTGTCATTAGCTCTTATAGTTTCCGAGTTATAAGCAAAATTGTAAAATTGTTATACGATTATACATGTGCGCATGTGTGTGTACGTCGAAAAATTTTTGGCAATTTTTCGTTCAAAAATTTTTTCTAATACCAGGCCAACAGAATTCAGCAGCAAGTGTTTTTTGTTAAACAATTTTACAATTTTGCTTATAACTCGGAAACTATAAGAGATAACGACATTGAGTTTTGGCTATACGATAGAACAGAACATCAGCTATTTAGCAAAATTTATTTCCGCCCACATATGCCACGCCCACTAAGAAATATATTGATTTTTTATATATAATGCTTTATATTTCAGGCGGTATTAAAAATTTTTAAAAAATTTTTTCTGTCTAAGATAGCTGATGTTTTTTCCAGTCGCATGGTGAAAACCGATTGTCATTAGCTCTTATAGTTTCCGAGTTATAAGCAAAATTGTAAAATTGTTATACGATTATATATGTGCGTATGTGTATATCGAAAAATGTTAAACAATTTTACAATTTTGCTTATAACTCGGAAACTATAAGAGATAACGACATTGAGTTTTGGCTATACGATAGAACAGAACATCAGCTATTTAGCAAAATTTATTTCCGCCCACATATGCCACGCCCACTAAGAAATATATTGATTTTTTATATATAATGCTTTATATTTCAGGCGGTATTAAAAATTTTTAAAAAATTTTTTCTGTCTAAGATAGCTGATGTTTTTTCCAGTCGCATGGTGAAAACCGATTGTCATTAGCTCTTATAGTTTCCGAGTTATAAGCAAAATTGTAAAATTGTTATACGATTATATATGTGCGTGTATGTATGTCGAAAAATGTTAAACAATTTTACAATTTTGCTTATAACTCGGAAACTATAAGAGATAACGACATTGAGTTTTGGCTATACGATAGAACAGAACATCAGCTATTTAGCAAAATTTATTTCCGCCCACATATGCCACGCCCACTAAGAAATATATTGATTTTTTATATATAATGCTTTATATTTCAGGCGGTATTAAAAATTTTTAAAAAAATTTTTCTGTCTAAGATAGCTGATGTTTTTTCCAGTCGCATGGTGAAAACCGATTGTCATTAGCTCTTATAGTTTCCGAGTTATAAGCAAAATTGTAAAATTGTTATACGATTATATATGTGCGTGTATGTATGTCAAAAAATGTTAAACAATTTTACAATTTTGCTTATAACTCGGAAACTATAAGAGATAACGACATTGAGTTTTGGCTATACGATAGAACAGAACATCAGCTATTTAGCAAAATTTATTTCCGCCCACATATGCCACGCCCACTAAGAAATATATTGATTTTTTATATATAATGCTTTATATCTCAGGCGGTATTAAAAATTTTTAAAAAATTTTTTCTGTCTAAGATAGCTGATGTTTTTTCCAGTCGCATGGTGAAAACCGATTGTCATTAGCTCTTATAGTTTCCGAGTTATAAGCAAAATTGTAAAATTGTTATACGATTATACATGTGCGTATGTGTGTGTACGTCGAAAAATTTTTGGCAATTTTTCGTTCAAAAATTTTTTCTAATACCAGGCCAACAGAATTCAGCAGCAAGTGTTTTTTGTTAAACAATTTTACAATTTTGCTTATAACTCGGAAACTATAAGAGATAACGACATTGGGTTTTGGCTATACGATAGAACAGAACATCAGCTATTTAGCAAAATTTATTTCCGCCCACATATGCCACGCCCACTAAGAAATATATTGATTTTTTATATATAATGCTTTATATTTCAGGCGGTATTAAATATTTTTAAAAAAAATTTTCTGTCTAAGATAGCTGATGTTTTTTCCAGTCGCATGGTGAAAACCGATTGTCATTAGCTCTTATAGTTTCCGAGTTATAAGCAAAATTGTAAAATTGTTATACGATTATATATGTGCGTGTATGTATGTCGAAAAATGTTAAACAATTTTACAATTTTGCTTATAACTCGGAAACTATAAGAGATAACGACATTGAGTTTTGGCTATACGATAGAACAGAACATCAGCTATTTAGCAAAATTTATTTCCGCCCACATATGCCACGCCCACTAAGAAATATATTGATTTTTTTAATATAATGCTTTATATTTCAGGCGGTATTAAAAATTTTTAAAAAATTTTTTCTGTCTAAGATAGCTGATGTTTTTTCCAGTCGCATGGTGAAAACCGATTGTCATTAGCTCTTATAGTTTCCGAGTTATAAGCAAAATTGTAAAATTGTTATACGATTATACATGTGCGCATGTGTGTGTACGTCGAAAAATTTTTGGCAATTTTTCGTTCAAAAATTTTTTCTAATACCAGGCCAACAGAATTCAGCAGCAAGTGTTTTTTGTTAAACAATTTTACAATTTTGCTTATAACTCGGAAACTATAAGAGATAACGACATTGAGTTTTGGCTATACGATAGAACAGAACATCAGCTATTTAGCAAAATTTATTTCCGCCCACATATGCCACGCCCACTAAGAAATATATTGATTTTTTATATATAATGCTTTATATTTCAGGCGGTATTAAAAATTTTTAAAAAATTTTTTCTGTCTAAGATAGCTGATGTTTTTTCCAGTCGCATGGTGAAAACCGATTGTCATTAGCTCTTATAGTTTCCGAGTTATAAGCAAAATTGTAAAATTGTTATACGATTATACATGTGCGTATGTGTGTGTACGTCGAAAAATTTTTGGCAATTTTTCGTTCAAAAATTTTTTCTAATACCAGGCCAACAGAATTCAGCAGCAAGTGTTTTTTGTTAAACAATTTTACAATTTTGCTTATAACTCGGAAACTATAAGAGATAACGACATTGAGTTTTGGCTATACGATAGAACAGAACATCAGCTATTTAGCAAAATTTATTTCCGCCCACATATGCCACGCCCACTAAGAAATATATTGATGTTTTATATATAATGCTTTATATTTCAGGCGGTATTAAATATTTTTAAAAAAAATTTTCTGTCTAAGATAGCTGATGTTTTTTCCAGTCGCATGGTGAAAACCGATTGTCATTAGCTCTTATAGTTTCCGAGTTATAAGCAAAATTGTAAAATTGTTATACGATTATACATGTGCGTGTATGTATGTCGAAAAATGTTAAACAATTTTACAATTTTGCTTATAACTCGGAAACTATAAGAGATAACGACATTGAGTTTTGGCTATACGATAGAACAGAACATCAGCTATTTAGCAAAATTTATTTCCGCCCACATATGCCACGCCCACTAAGAAATATATTGATTTTTTATATATAATGCTTTATATTTCAGGCGGTATTAAAAATTTTTAAAAAATTTTTTCTGTCTAAGATAGCTGATGTTTTTTCCAGTCGCATAGCCAAAACCCAATGTCGTTATCTCTTATAGTTTCCGAGTTATAAGCAAAATTGTAAAATTGTTATACGATTATACATGTGCGTGTGTGTGTGTACGTCGAAAAATTTTTGGCAATTTTTCGTTCAAAAATTTTTTCTAATACCAGGCCAACAGAATTCAGCAGCAAGTGTTTTTTGTTAAACAATTTTACAATTTTGCTTATAACTCGGAAACTATAAGAGATAACGACATTGAGTTTTGGCTATACGATAGAACAGAACATCAGCTATTTAGCAAAATTTATTTCCGCCCACATATGCCACGCCCACTAAGAAATATATTGATTTTTTATATATAATGCTTTATATTTCAGGCGGTATTAAATATTTTTAAAATATTTTTTCTGTCTAAGATAGCTGATGTTTTTTCCAGTCGCATGGTGAAAACCGATTGTCATTAGCTCTTATAGTTTCCGAGTTATAAGCAAAATTGTAAAATTGTTATACGATTATATATGTGCGTGTATGTATGTCGAAAAATGTTAAACAATTTTACAATTTTGCTTATAACTCGGAAACTATAAGAGATAACGACATTGAGTTTTGGCTATACGATAGAACAGAACATCAGCTATTTAGCAAAATTTATTTCCGCCCACATATGCCACGCCCACTAAGAAATATATTGATTTTTTATATATAATGCTTTATATTTCAGGCGGTATCATAAATTTTTAAAAAATTTTTTCTGTCTAAGATAGCTGATGTTTTTTCCAGTCGCATGGTGAAAACCGATTGTCATTAGCTCTTATAGTTTCCGAGTTATAAGCAAAATTGTAAAATTGTTATACGATTATATATGTGCGTGTATGTATGTCGAAAAATGTTAAACAATTTTACAATTTTGCTTATAAATCGGAAACTATAAGAGATAACGACATTGAGTTTTGGCTATACGATAGAACAGAACATCAGCTATTTAGCAAAATTTATTTCCGCCCACATATGCCACGCCCACTAAGAAATATATTGATTTTTTATATATAATGCTTTATATCTCAGGCGGTATTAAAAATTTTTAAAAAATTTTTTCTGTCTAAGATAGCTGATGTTTTTTCCAGTCGCATGGTGAAAACCGATTGTCATTAGCTCTTATAGTTTCCGAGTTATAAGCAAAATTGTAAAATTGTTATACGATTATACATGTGCGTATGTGTGTGTACGTCGAAAAATGTTAAACAATTTTACAATTTTGCTTATAACTCGGAAACTATAAGAGATAACGACATTGAGTTTTGGCTATACGATAGAACAGAACATCAGCTATTTAGCAAAATTTATTTCCGCCCACATATGCCACGCCCACTAAGAAATATATTGATTTTTTATATATAATGCTTTATATCTCAGGCGGTATTAAAAATTTTTAAAAAATTTTTTCTGTCTAAGATAGCTGATGTTTTTTCCAGTCGCATGGTGAAAACCGATTGTCATTAGCTCTTATAGTTTCCGAGTTATAAGCAAAATTGTAAAATTGTTATACGATTATACATGTGCGTATGTGTGTGTACGTCGGAAAATTTTTGGCAATTTTTCGTTCAAAAATTTTTTCTAATACCAGGCCAACAGAATTCAGCAGCAAGTGTTTTTTGTTAAACAATTTTACAATTTTGCTTATAACTCGGAAACTATAAGAGATAACGACATTGAGTTTTGGCTATACGATAGAACAGAACATCAGCTATTTAGCAAAATTTATTTCCGCCCACATATGCCACGCCCACTAAGAAATATATTGATTTTTTATATATAATGCTTTATATTTCAGGCGGTATTAAATATTTTTAAAAAAATTTTTCTGTCTAAGATAGCTGATGTTTTTTCCAGTCGCATGGTGAAAACCGATTGTCATTAGCTCTTATAGTTTCCGAGTTATAAGCAAAATTGTAAAATTGTTATACGATTATACATGTGCGTGTATGTATGTCGAAAAATGTTAAACAATTTTACAATTTTGCTTATAACTCGGAAACTATAAGAGATAACGACATTGAGTTTTGGCTATACGATAGAACAGAACATCAGCTATTTAGCAAAATTTATTTCCGCCCACATATGCCACGCCCACTAAGAAATATATTGATTTTTTATATATAATGCTTTATATTTCAGGCGGTATTAAAAATTTTTAAAAAATTTTTTCTGTCTAAGATAGCTGATGTTTTTTCCAGTCGCATAGCCAAAACCCAATGTCGTTATCTCTTATAGTTTCCGAGTTATAAGCAAAATTGTAAAATTGTTATACGATTATACATGTGCGTATGTGTGTGTACGTCGAAAAATTTTTGGCAATTTTTCGTTCAAAAATTTTTTCTAATACCAGGCCAACAGAATTCAGCAGCAAGTGTTTTTTGTTAAACAATTTTACAATTTTGCTTATAACTCGGAAACTATAAGAGATAACGACATTGAGTTTTGGCTATACGATAGAACAGAACATCAGCTATTTAGCAAAATTTATTTCCGCCCACATATGCCACGCCCACTAAGAAATATATTGATTTTTTATATATAATGCTTTATATTTCAGGCGGTATTAAAAATTTTTAAAAAAATTTTTCTGTCTAAGATAGCTGATGTTTTTTCCAGTCGCATGGTGAAAACCGATTGTCATTAGCTCTTATAGTTTCCGAGTTATAAGCAAAATTGTAAAATTGTTATACGATTATACATGTGCGTATGTGTGTGTACGTCGAAAAATGTTAAACAATTTTACAATTTTGCTTATAACTCGGAAACTATAAGAGATAACGACATTGAGTTTTGGCTATACGATAGAACAGAACATCAGCTATTTAGCAAAATTTATTTCCGCCCACATATGCCACGCCCACTAAGAAATATATTGATTTTTTATATATAATGCTTTATATCTCAGGCGGTATTAAAAATTTTTAAAAAATTTTTTCTGTCTAAGATAGCTGATGTTTTTTCCAGTCGCATGGTGAAAACCGATTGTCATTAGCTCTTATAGTTTCCGAGTTATAAGCAAAATTGTAAAATTGTTATACGATTATACATGTGCGTATGTGTGTGTACGTCGGAAAATTTTTGGCAATTTTTCGTTCAAAAATTTTTTCTAATACCAGGCCAACAGAATTCAGCAGCAAGTGTTTTTTGTTAAACAATTTTACAATTTTGCTTATAACTCGGAAACTATAAGAGATAACGACATTGAGTTTTGGCTATACGATAGAACAGAACATCAGCTATTTAGCAAAATTTATTTCCGCCCACATATGCCACGCCCACTAAGAAATATATTGATTTTTTATATATAATGCTTTATATTTCAGGCGGTATTAAATATTTTTAAAAAAATTTTTCTGTCTAAGATAGCTGATGTTTTTTCCAGTCGCATGGTGAAAACCGATTGTCATTAGCTCTTATAGTTTCCGAGTTATAAGCAAAATTGTAAAATTGTTATACGATTATACATGTGCGTGTATGTATGTCGAAAAATGTTAAACAATTTTACAATTTTGCTTATAACTCGGAAACTATAAGAGATAACGACATTGAGTTTTGGCTATACGATAGAACAGAACATCAGCTATTTAGCAAAATTTATTTCCGCCCACATATGCCACGCCCACTAAGAAATATATTGATTTTTTATATATAATGCTTTATATTTCAGGCGGTATTAAAAATTTTTAAAAAATTTTTTCTGTCTAAGATAGCTGATGTTTTTTCCAGTCGCATAGCCAAAACCCAATGTCGTTATCTCTTATAGTTTCCGAGTTATAAGCAAAATTGTAAAATTGTTATACGATTATACATGTGCGTATGTGTGTGTACGTCGAAAAATTTTTGGCAATTTTTCGTTCAAAAATTTTTTCTAATACCAGGCCAACAGAATTCAGCAGCAAGTGTTTTTTGTTAAACAATTTTACAATTTTGCTTATAACTCGGAAACTATAAGAGATAACGACATTGAGTTTTGGCTATACGATAGAACAGAACATCAGCTATTTAGCAAAATTTATTTCCGCCCACATATGCCACGCCCACTAAGAAATATATTGATGTTTTATATATAATGCTTTATATTTCAGGCGGTATTAAAAATTTTTAAAAAAATTTTTCTGTCTAAGATAGCTGATGTTTTTTCCAGTCGCATGGTGAAAACCGATTGTCATTAGCTCTTATAGTTTCCGAGTTATAAGCAAAATTGTAAAATTGTTATACGATTATATATGTGCGTGTATGTATGTCGAAAAATGTTAAACAATTTTACAATTTTGCTTATAACTCGGAAACTATAAGAGATAACGACATTGAGTTTTGGCTATACGATAGAACAGAACATCAGCTATTTAGCAAAATTTATTTCCGCCCACATATGCCACGCCCACTAAGAAATATATTGATTTTTTATATATAATGCTTTATATCTCAGGCGGTATTAAAAATTTTTAAAAAATTTTTTCTGTCTAAGATAGCTGATGTTTTTTCCAGTCGCATGGTGAAAACCGATTGTCATTAGCTCTTATAGTTTCCGAGTTATAAGCAAAATTGTAAAATTGTTATACGATTATACATGTGCGTATGTGTGTGTACGTCGAAAAATTTTTGGCAATTTTTCGTTCAAAAATTTTTTCTAATACCAGGCCAACAGAATTCAGCAGCAAGTGTTTTTTGTTAAACAATTTTACAATTTTGCTTATAACTCGGAAACTATAAGAGATAACGACATTGAGTTTTGGCTATACGATAGAACAGAACATCAGCTATTTAGCAAAAATTATTTCCGCCCACATATGCCACGCCCACTAAGAAATATATTGATTTTTTATATATAATGCTTTATATTTCAGGCGGTATTAAATATTTTTAAAAAAATTTTTCTGTCTAAGATAGCTGATGTTTTTTCCAGTCGCATGGTGAAAACCGATTGTCATTAGCTCTTATAGTTTCCGAGTTATAAGCAAAATTGTAAAATTGTTATACGATTATATATGTGCGTGTATGTATGTCGAAAAATGTTAAACAATTTTACAATTTTGCTTATAACTCGGAAACTATAAGAGATAACGACATTGAGTTTTGGCTATACGATAGAACAGAACATCAGCTATTTAGCAAAATTTATTTCCGCCCACATATGCCACGCCCACTAAGAAATATATTGATTTTTTATATATAATGCTTTATATCTCAGGCGGTATTAAAAATTTTTAAAAAATTTTTTCTGTCTAAGATAGCTGATGTTTTTTCCAGTCGCATAGTGAAAACCGATTGTCATTAGCTCTTATAGTTTCCGAGTTATAAGCAAAATTGTAAAATTGTTATACGATTATACATGTGCGTATGTGTGTGTACGTCGAAAAATTTTTGGCAATTTTTCGTTCAAAAATTTTTTCTAATACCAGGCCAACAGAATTCAGCAGCAAGTGTTTTTTGTTAAACAATTTTACAATTTTGCTTATAACTCGGAAACTATAAGAGATAACGACATTGAGTTTTGGCTATACGATAGAACAGAACATCAGCTATTTAGCAAAATTTATTTCCGCCCACATATGCCACGCCCACTAAGAAATATATTGATTTTTTATATATAATGCTTTATATTTCAGGCGGTATTAAAAATTTTTAAAAAATTTATTCTGCCTAAGATAGCTGATGTTTTTTCCAGTCGCATGGTGAAAACCGATTGTCATTAGCTCTTATAGTTTCCGAGTTATAAGCAAAATTGTAAAATTGTTATACGATTATATATGTGCGTATGTGTATATCGAAAAATGTTAAACAATTTTACAATTTTGCTTATAACTCGGAAACTATAAGAGATAACGACATTGAGTTTTGGCTATACGATAGAACAGAACATCAGCTATTTAGCAAAATTTATTTCCGCCCACATATGCCACGCCCACTAAGAAATATATTGATTTTTTATATATAATGCTTTATATTTCAGGCGGTATTAAATATTTTTAAAAAATTTTTTCTGTCTAAGATAGCTGATGTTTTTTCCAGTCGCATGGTGAAAACCGATTGTCATTAGCTCTTATAGTTTCCGAGTTATAAGCAAAATTGTAAAATTGTTATACGATTATATATGTGCGTATGTGTATATCGAAAAATGTTAAACAATTTTACAATTTTGCTTATAACTCGGAAACTATAAGAGATAACGACATTGAGTTTTGGCTATACGATAGAACAGAACATCAGCTATTTAGCAAAATTTATTTCCGCCCACATATGCCACGCCCACTAAGAAATATATTGATTTTTTATATATAATGCTTTATATCTCAGGCGGTATTAAAAATTTTTAAAAAATTTTTTCTGTCTAAGATAGCTGATGTTTTTTCCAGTCGCATGGTGAAAACCGATTGTCATTAGCTCTTATAGTTTCCGAGTTATAAGCAAAATTGTAAAATTGTTATACGATTATATATGTGCGTATGTGTATATCGAAAAATGTTAAACAATTTTACAATTTTGCTTATAACTCGGAAACTATAAGAGATAACGACATTGAGTTTTGGCTATACGATAGAACAGAACATCAGCTATTTAGCAAAATTTATTTCCGCCCACATATGCCACGCCCACTAAGAAATATATTGATTTTTTATATATAATGCTTTATATCTCAGGCGGTATTAAAAATTTTTAAAAAATTTTTTCTGTCTAAGATAGCTGATGTTTTTTCCAGTCGCATAGTGAAAACCGATTGTCATTAGCTCTTATAGTTTCCGAGTTATAAGCAAAATTGTAAAATTGTTATACGATTATACATGTGCGTATGTGTGTGTACGTCGAAAAATTTTTGGCAATTTTTCGTTCAAAAATTTTTTCTAATACCAGGCCAACAGAATTCAGCAGCAAGTGTTTTTTGTTAAACAATTTTACAATTTTGCTTATAACTCGGAAACTATAAGAGATAACGACATTGAGTTTTGGCTATACGATAGAACAGAACATCAGCTATTTAGCAAAATTTATTTCCGCCCACATATGCCACGCCCACTAAGAAATATATTGATTTTTTATATATAATGCTTTATATTTCAGGCGGTATTAAAAATTTTTAAAAAAATTTTTCTGTCTAAGATAGCTGATGTTTTTTCCAGTCGCATGGTGAAAACCGATTGTCATTAGCTCTTATAGTTTCCGAGTTATAAGCAAAATTGTAAAATTGTTATACGATTATATATGTGCGTGTATGTATGTCGAAAAATGTTAAACAATTTTACAATTTTGCTTATAACTCGGAAACTATAAGAGATAACGACATTGAGTTTTGGCTATACGATAGAACAGAACATCAGCTATTTAGCAAAATTTATTTCCGCCCACATATGCCACGCCCACTAAGAAATATATTGATTTTTTATATATAATGCTTTATATCTCAGGCGGTATTAAAAATTTTTAAAAAATTTTTTCTGTCTAAGATAGCTGATGTTTTTTCCAGTCGCATAGTGAAAACCGATTGTCATTAGCTCTTATAGTTTCCGAGTTATAAGCAAAATTGTAAAATTGTTATACGATTATACATGTGCGTATGTGTGTGTACGTCGAAAAATTTTTGGCAATTTTTCGTTCAAAAATTTTTTCTAATACCAGGCCAACAGAATTCAGCAGCAAGTGTTTTTTGTTAAACAATTTTACAATTTTGCTTATAACTCGGAAACTATAAGAGATAACGACATTGAGTTTTGGCTATACGATAGAACAGAACATCAGCTATTTAGCAAAATTTATTTCCGCCCACATATGCCACGCCCACTAAGAAATATATTGATTTTTTATATATAATGCTTTATATTTCAGGCGGTATTAAAAATTTTTAAAAAATTTTTTCTGTCTAAGATAGCTGATGTTTTTTCCAGTCGCATGGTGAAAACCGATTGTCATTAGCTCTTATAGTTTCCGAGTTATAAGCAAAATTGTAAAATTGTTATACGATTATATATGTGCGTGTATGTATGTCGAAAAATGTTAAACAATTTTACAATTTTGCTTATAACTCGGAAACTATAAGAGATAACGACATTGAGTTTTGGCTATACGATAGAACAGAACATCAGCTATTTAGCAAAATTTATTTCCGCCCACATATGCCACGCCCACTAAGAAATATATTGATTTTTTATATATAATGCTTTATATTTCAGGCGGTATTAAAAATTTTTAAAATATTTTTTCTGTCTAAGATAGCTGATGTTTTTTCCAGTCGCATGGTGAAAACCGATTGTCATTAGCTCTTATAGTTTCCGAGTTATAAGCAAAATTGTAAAATTGTTATACGATTATATATGTGCGTGTATGTATGTCGAAAAATGTTAAACAATTTTACAATTTTGCTTATAACTCGGAAACTATAAGAGATAACGACATTGAGTTTTGGCTATACGATAGAACAGAACATCAGCTATTTAGCAAAATTTATTTCCGCCCACATATGCCACGCCCACTAAGAAATATATTGATTTTTTATATATAATGCTTTATATCTCAGGCGGTATTAAAAATTTTTAAAAAATTTTTTCTGTCTAAGATAGCTGATGTTTTTTCCAGTCGCATGGTGAAAACCGATTGTCATTAGCTCTTATAGTTTCCGAGTTATAAGCAAAATTGTAAAATTGTTATACGATTATATATGTGCGTGTATGTATGTCGAAAAATGTTAAACAATTTTACAATTTTGCTTATAACTCGGAAACTATAAGAGATAACGACATTGAGTTTTGGCTATACGATAGAACAGAACATCAGCTATTTAGCAAAATTTATTTCCGCCCACATATGCCACGCCCACTAAGAAATATATTGATTTTTTATATATAATGCTTTATATTTCAGGCGGTATCAAAAATTTTTAAAAAATTTTTTCTGTCTAAGATAGCTGATGTTTTTTCCAGTCGCATAGTGAAAACCGATTGTCATTAGCTCTTATAGTTTCCGAGTTATAAGCAAAATTGTAAAATTGTTATACGATTATACATGTGCGTATGTGTGTGTACGTCGAAAAATTTTTGGCAATTTTTCGTTCAAAAATTTTTTCTAATACCAGGCCAACAGAATTCAGCAGCAAGTGTTTTTTGTTAAACAATTTTACAATTTTGCTTATAACTCGGAAACTATAAGAGATAACGACATTGAGTTTTGGCTATACGATAGAACAGAACATCAGCTATTTAGCAAAATTTATTTCCGCCCACATATGCCACGCCCACTAAGAAATATATTGATTTTTTATATATAATGCTTTATATTTCAGGCGGTATTAAAAATTTTTTAAAAATTTTTTCTGTCTAAGATAGCTGATGTTTTTTCCAGTCGCATGGTGAAAACCGATTGTCATTAGCTCTTATAGTTTCCGAGTTATAAGCAAAATTGTAAAATTGTTATACGATTATATATGTGCGTGTGTGTATATCGAAAAATGTTAAACAATTTTACAATTTTGCTTATAACTCGGAAACTATAAGAGATAACGACATTGAGTTTTGGCTATACGATAGAAAAGAACATCAGCTATTTAGCAAAATTTATTTCCGCCCACATATGCCACGCCCACTAAGAAATATATTGATTTTTTATATATAATGCTTTATATCTCAGGCGGTATTAAAAATTTTTAAAAAATTTTTTCTGTCTAAGATAGCTGATGTTTTTTCCAGTCGCATGGTGAAAACCGATTGTCATTAGCTCTTATAGTTTCCGAGTTATAAGCAAAATTGTAAAATTGTTATACGATTATACATGTGCGTATGTGTGTGTACGTCGAAAAATTTTTGGCAATTTTTCGTTCAAAAATTTTTTCTAATACCAGGCCAACAGAATTCAGCAGCAAGTGTTTTTTGTTAAACAATTTTACAATTTTGCTTATAACTCGGAAACTATAAGAGATAACGACATTGAGTTTTGGCTATACGATAGAACAGAACATCAGCTATTTAGCAAAAATTATTTCCGCCCACATATGCCACGCCCACTAAGAAATATATTGATTTTTTATATATAATGCTTTATATTTCAGGCGGTATTAAATATTTTTAAAAAAAAATTTCTGTCTAAGATAGCTGATGTTTTTTCCAGTCGCATGGTGAAAACCGATTGTCATTAGCTCTTATAGTTTCCGAGTTATAAGCAAAATTGTAAAATTGTTATACGATTATATATGTGCGTGTATGTATGTCGAAAAATGTTAAACAATTTTACAATTTTGCTTATAACTCGGAAACTATAAGAGATAACGACATTGAGTTTTGGCTATACGATAGAACAGAACATCAGCTATTTAGCAAAATTTATTTCCGCCCACATATGCCACGCCCACTAAGAAATATATTGATTTTTTATATATAATGCTTTATATCTCAGGCGGTATTAAAAATTTTTAAAAAATTTTTTCTGTCTAAGATAGCTGATGTTTTTTCCAGTCGCATAGTGAAAACCGATTGTCATTAGCTCTTATAGTTTCCGAGTTATAAGCAAAATTGTAAAATTGTTATACGATTATACATGTGCGTATGTGTGTGTACGTCGAAAAATTTTTGGCAATTTTTCGTTCAAAAATTTTTTCTAATACCAGGCCAACAGAATTCAGCAGCAAGTGTTTTTTGTTAAACAATTTTACAATTTTGCTTATAACTCGGAAACTATAAGAGATAACGACATTGAGTTTTGGCTATACGATAGAACAGAACATCAGCTATTTAGCAAAATTTATTTCCGCCCACATATGCCACGCCCACTAAGAAATATATTGATTTTTTATATATAATGCTTTATATTTCAGGCGGTATTAAAAATTTTTAAAATATTTTTTCTGTCTAAGATAGCTGATGTTTTTTCCAGTCGCATGGTGAAAACCGATTGTCATTAGCTCTTATAGTTTCCGAGTTATAAGCAAAATTGTAAAATTGTTATACGATTATATATGTGCGTGTATGTATGTCGAAAAATGTTAAACAATTTTACAATTTTGCTTATAACTCGGAAACTATAAGAGATAACGACATTGAGTTTTGGCTATACGATAGAACAGAACATCAGCTATTTAGCAAAATTTATTTCCGCCCACATATGCCACGCCCACTAAGAAATATATTGATTTTTTATATATAATGCTTTATATTTCAGGCGGTATTAAAAATTTTTAAAAAATTTTTTCTGTCTAAGATAGCTGATGTTTTTTCCAGTCGCATGGTGAAAACCGATTGTCATTAGCTCTTATAGTTTCCGAGTTATAAGCAAAATTGTAAAATTGTTATACGATTATATATGTGCGTATGTGTATATCGAAAAATGTTAAACAATTTTACAATTTTGCTTATAACTCGGAAACTATAAGAGATAACGACATTGAGTTTTGGCTATACGATAGAACAGAACATCAGCTATTTAGCAAAATTTATTTCCGCCCACATATGCCACGCCCACTAAGAAATATATTGATTTTTTATATATAATGCTTTATATCTCAGGCGGTATTAAATATTTTTAAAATATTTTTTCTGTCTAAGATAGCTGATGTTTTTTCCAGTCGCATGGTGAAAACCGATTGTCATTAGCTCTTATAGTTTCCGAGTTATAAGCAAAATTGTAAAATTGTTATACGATTATATATGTGCGTATGTGTATATCGAAAAATGTTAAACAATTTTACAATTTTGCTTATAACTCGGAAACTATAAGAGATAACGACATTGAGTTTTGGCTATACGATAGAACAGAACATCAGCTATTTAGCAAAATTTATTTCCGCCCACATATGCCACGCCCACTAAGAAATATATTGATTTTTTATATATAATGCTTTATATTTCAGGCGGTATCAAAAATTTTTAAAAAATTTTTTCTGTCTAAGATAGCTGATGTTTTTTCCAGTCGCATAGTGAAAACCGATTGTCATTAGCTCTTATAGTTTCCGAGTTATAAGCAAAATTGTAAAATTGTTATACGATTATACATGTGCGTATGTGTGTGTACGTCGAAAAATTTTTGGCAATTTTTCGTTCAAAAATTTTTTCTAATACCAGGCCAACAGAATTCAGCAGCAAGTGTTTTTTGTTAAACAATTTTACAATTTTGCTTATAACTCGGAAACTATAAGAGATAACGACATTGAGTTTTGGCTATACGATAGAACAGAACATCAGCTATTTAGCAAAATTTATTTCCGCCCACATATGCCACGCCCACTAAGAAATATATTGATTTTTTATATATAATGCTTTATATTTCAGGCGGTATTAAAAATTTTTTAAAAATTTTTTCTGTCTAAGATAGCTGATGTTTTTTCCAGTCGCATGGTGAAAACCGATTGTCATTAGCTCTTATAGTTTCCGAGTTATAAGCAAAATTGTAAAATTGTTATACGATTATATATGTGCGTGTATGTATATCGAAAAATGTTAAACAATTTTACAATTTTGCTTATAACTCGGAAACTATAAGAGATAACGACATTGAGTTTTGGCTATACGATAGAACAGAACATCAGCTATTTAGCAAAATTTATTTCCGCCCACATATGCCACGCCCACTAAGAAATATATTGATTTTTTATATATAATGCTTTATATTTCAGGCGGTATCATAAATTTTTAAAAAATTTTTTCTGTCTAAGATAGCTGATGTTTTTTCCAGTCGCATGGTGAAAACCGATTGTCATTAGCTCTTATAGTTTCCGAGTTATAAGCAAAATTGTAAAATTGTTATACGATTATATATGTGCGTGTATGTATGTCGAAAAATGTTAAACAATTTTACAATTTTGCTTATAACTCGGAAACTATAAGAGATAACGACATTGAGTTTTGGCTATACGATAGAACAGAACATCAGCTATTTAGCAAAATTTATTTCCGCCCACATATGCCACGCCCACTAAGAAATATATTGATTTTTTATATATAATGCTTTATATCTCAGGCGGTATTAAAAATTTTTAAAAAATTTTTTCTGTCTAAGATAGCTGATGTTTTTTCCAGTCGCATGGTGAAAACCGATTGTCATTAGCTCTTATAGTTTCCGAGTTATAAGCAAAATTGTAAAATTGTTATACGATTATACATGTGCGTATGTGTGTGTACGTCGAAAAATTTTTGGCAATTTTTCGTTCAAAAATTTTTTCTAATACCAGGCCAACAGAATTCAGCAGCAAGTGTTTTTTGTTAAACAATTTTACAATTTTGCTTATAACTCGGAAACTATAAGAGATAACGACATTGAGTTTTGGCTATACGATAGAACAGAACATCAGCTATTTAGCAAAATTTATTTCCGCCCACATATGCCACGCCCACTAAGAAATATATTGATTTTTTATATATAATGCTTTATATTTCAGGCGGTATTAAAAATTTTTAAAATAATTTTTCTGTCTAAGATAGCTGATGTTTTTTCCAGTCGCATGGTGAAAACCGATTGTCATTAGCTCTTATAGTTTCCGAGTTATAAGCAAAATTGTAAAATTGTTATACGATTATATATGTGCGTGTATGTATGTCGAAAAATGTTAAACAATTTTACAATTTTGCTTATAACTCGGAAACTATAAGAGATAACGACATTGGGTTTTGGCTATACGATAGAACAGAACATCAGCTATTTAGCAAAATTTATTTCCGCCCACATATGCCACGCCCACTAAGAAATATATTGATTTTTTTATGTATAATGCTTTATATTTCAGGCGGTATTAAAAATTTTTAAAAAATTTTTTCTGTCTAAGATAGCTGATGTTTTTTCCAGTCGCATGGTGAAAACCGATTGTCATTAGCTCTTATAGTTTCCGAGTTATAAGCAAAATTGTAAAATTGTTATACGATTATATATGTGCGTGTATGTATGTCGAAAAATGTTAAACAATTTTACAATTTTGCTTATAACTCGGAAACTATAAGAGATAACGACATTGGGTTTTGGCTATACGATAGAACAGAACATCAGCTATTTAGCAAAATTTATTTCCGCCCACATATTGTCATTAGCTCTTATAGTTTTCGTATATAGCTGGGAAGTTGGTTGGCTGGGTAGGTGGTTAGTATAGCTCGGTTGCTGCGTAGGTGGTTTACTGAGAAGCTGGCTACATTGCTAGCTGGCTAGATGGGGGCTTGGAAGCTGATAAGCTGATTAGTATTGCTGCGTAGCCGGGTAGCTGAGTATCTGGGTTGCTGGGAAACTGGTTAGTATAGCTGCGTAGCTGGCTTGGTGGGAAGCTGGCTCATTGGGAAGCTGGCTAGCTGGCAGCTGACTACATTGGTAGCTGGATAGCTAGTTGGTATATCTGGTAACTGCGTAGCTGGCTTGCTGGGGAACTGGCTACATTAATAGCTGGGTAGCTGGCTACATTGGTGGCTGGGAAACTGGGTTGCTGGTTAGTATAGCTGCGTACCTGGCTTGCTGGGAAGTTGGCTGGCTAGCTGGTTGGTATAGCTGGGAAGTTGGTTGGCTGGGTAGGTGGTTGGTATAGCTGGGTAGCTGCGTAGGTGGCTTACTGGAATTATTTAATTCTAGTCCAAAGAAGGTAGCAAATGTTTTATGCAATTTTAATAGAACTGCCTCTAGAAGAGCGATCTGAGTAGTATTAACTGGTCGTTTCAACCCTTACGAAGATTACGACCTAACTTCGCACACCATCCTTGTTGTTATGTTAATTTCATCCATGAGTGGCCGAACCCACAGTTTAAAGTCGCCTCAGAACGACAGATTTTATGAGAAACTTTTCATAGTAATTGTATTTAATCTCAGAGTTTTTGCCAGAAGACTAAAGAGGAAAGTCAGCGTGGAAATATATTTTGTTTTGTTCAAAATGTCGGGTGGTGGTTGAACCTTGGCCTTACGTCTAATAAGCCAACACACTACCTACTATACTACAGCGACTTAGGAATTACAAGATTTCGAAATTTTAGGTTAACTAAGCTACAATAACGTTTGTTTTGAACAGGGAACAATTTTGTTTTAATTTGCAAACATTTGTCAATCTTAGTGGGGATTCCCTTCTGGAACATATCAATAAAATCATGCCAATTAGCTGTTGTCGTCATTTAATTAATCAACGTGCAATAAATCTAGCTTAGTTCCGAGACTACGTGGTATACATATGTGTGAGTATTTGTGTGCAGTTGCACATCTGGACTATTTATTATCAATAGCGGAGATCGAGTGAGACATACAGGCAACTTGCATGTGTATTTGCCAGATCACACATTCTCTCTATTTATGTACGAGAGGATGTTTCGTGTGAATGACATCTTCTCTCATTCATGACGCGATTTACGCTCCAATTTACGTTCATGCCAAACAATGCCGCCGCCAACTTGTCTAGTTATTGTTTTAGATTTTCATTTTTTTTTTTGTTTTTGTTGTTCTCGTTGTTGTTGTTTTTGAAAAAGACGTCTGACGTTGAGGACGACGTTAGCGGCGACAATACAGTATGCATTGGCAAGTTGGTGGTTGAAATAATTTTGTTTTGATATCGAAAAACACAAAGGGAAGACAGACGGACAGAATAAACAAATTGTGCCAATTGGGTTGCACTATGGCAAGGAGGTGAGAAGGAAAGAGATGGCGAAAAAGAAAAAACACAACAACTACAAGACAGACAGACACTTTAACGTTCATTGATCGCTAAACAACAACAAGAACAATTTATTTGAACAGGGTTATTCCCTGCAAAAAAGAAAAACACAAAAATACACTGTTTTAGATATTATTTCACACCTCCTTTGTTTAAACTCTATGATTTTGATTTTTCTGTACGGTGCGGTTGGTTGTATTTATTTATTTTTTTGGCATGATTTGATTTTGAATAAAGTGTTGATAAATTATTTGTTGTATTAAAATAGGAAACGTTACATTTGCCTTTATTTTTATAATAAAGAGGTACGTAATAACGTTGACAGGTTTTAAAAAGCTAAATGAGAAACTAAGCAACAGAAACTTTGTCGAACCGATATTTTCTTGTTTCACATTTTGGCCATATGTGATCACTCCTGCTTAATTATCAGTGCAACTCCCATAGCTGTAATAGTACTTAGTGAATCAGAATCGTCCATTGTTGTCACATCACTCGAATGATCCCTCAAGGGAAGAGGACAGTCTCAAATCCATGCCAAAACTTCGCGACTCTCGCAATGAAGTCCAGTAAATCCAATTTTTTGTCGATGACTTGCATTTTTTGTCAATGGCTTGCATTTTTTGCCGACGATTTGCTATTTTCTTTTCGATAACTTGTATTTTCTATAGAAAATTTGTGCGAAAACTATATTCCTGCTTTTTGCTACAAACCTTATCATTTTAAACGAGAACTCCATTCTTATTTTAAATTAAAAATGCATAACAAAGTACAGTGTTTAACTGAGATCTTATCGGATATGTATGTATCTGTTTTAATTGTTTTCTTTAACTTTTTACATAAGCTAATGAAAAAAAAGTTTCCTAAAATACTTTTGTACTCGTGTTACTCTGTCTATTCACCCTCTCTTTTAAAGTTTTAAAATAAGGGGTGTTTAAAATAAGAAGTATTGGAACTGGACATGAAAAGAAAGTTTAAAACAATTTACATTCAAAATGAAAAATCAGACAAACGGCAGCATCGAGTACTTTTGTAAATTTAAGTTGGTTTCGCGTATTATGCATGATGCCATGCCAGAGTCACAAAAACCAACACTCACGAGCTAAAAAAAGTAACAACGCCGGAAATTAAACAAAGTAACAGTAAAGAGCAGTAAAATGGAAGTGAAAGAGAAAATAATATCCGACAATAAAATGAGCTATTAGCCAAGGATCCGGCACAGACGAAAACCGAGTCTGGATAGATATCGGAAACGGAACTCAAAAATCCCATAAGAACCACATAATTATTTGAAAAATTAATTTTTTCGTTTTCTTGGATTGAAATTCGATCAGGTCCTCTTTTCTATCCAGTAGCTTTAGCCAAGGAATGGAATTTTGACTCTAATTTCTTGCCTAATTACGGTCAGGGTAATCCCTATGCACGAATTGCATATTATTTGCTAACGAAAACTTTAAATTTCTTTTTACTACAACACCTCATATTATCTTACGCTAGTGGAATAAAGAAGCGGGATTAACGTTATGAAAATATATCTTTTGTATTCTGAAGTTTTATCGCACCTACAGTAGCTCAATATCCAGGATATTACCAAACAAACAAAAGACAAACCAACCCCTCTTTATTATGCAAAACAGGTACGTGTCGCGTATATGAGACCCTTCCCTTGATTTGTTTCAATTCACTTGGTAACTTGTAAAGCCAGACACACTCTCGCTACAGCACACTTACACACACTCATAAGGATACGTTTATGCTTTCTTAGCTGTTGTAAATATTTTACATCCCTTTAATAACTACCAAAGGAGGAAAAATAAAAAAATTTTGAAACTGAACCATAAAAGGAAGTTGTAACTACGCTCACGCTTCTTTCAACCCAAGAACGACAACAACAATAAGCAAACAATAGCAAAGAAAAAGAAGAACAGAAAAAAAAGTGAAAAACTTGCGCAATAACAAGGACGCGGCGAGAGACAAACGAGTAACAAGCCAACCAACCGCTTGGCTGGCTGAACGTGCTGCTAAAAAAGTGAAAAACTTGCGCAATAACAAGGACGAGGCGAGAGACAAACGAGTAACAAGCCAACCACCGCTTGGCTGGCTGAACGTGCTGCTAAAAAAAGTTGTCTATGAATCCTGCAGCATCTGTTATTGGAAGTGTCTTGCACGCGATTTACGGCAGCAAACGTTTGATGACCTTTTTATTATTAAAACAATAATCGGCATATATTGGAATTGACATTTGGAACGAGGGTGCGGTCCTTTATGCTATTGGAAAATCTCTATTCTCTGATATACAAAAAAAAACCTGTTCCGTACTAACAACTTGTATGTAAACAAAGTCCTTTGGAAGTTTATAATAAAACAAAATGGACGTTTTAAAGAAATTTTGTAACCTTTAATTTAGGTCTTGAGGGGTAAGTCAAAACTTACTTAAAAGTGTATGGAAAATTTTCAAAACACGCTGTATTAAATACTTCCTATAGTTTATATAAGTATGTACAGTTACAGACTGTCTATTAAGAACATTAAATGTCCAGTATCCTGACAAAATATAGCATCCATCCATGCAATCCCCCATGAAAATCGAAAAAAAAAACTTACTGCAAATCTATCAGCTTATGGATCTCATCCGTTGGTTAGGTTATGTTAGGTCACAGAAATAGCTCATTAGAAATATCTACCCTCAATTTTTATAATACACAACATTTATGAGAAATACTAGTATTTCTAAGGTCACTTGTTGTAAGAATATACAAGATCACTTTTGTCTTGAATTCAGAATCTTATATTAACTGATTGGCTAAGCATCTATGTTTTTTCGAAGCCTGACAGTGGTGTAGTGGTGATTTACTGTTATTATTAGTTAAGGTACCTTCAGCATATATCACTTCTCACAAGTCCCATACTAAAAGATCTACAGATCTATGTGGAATTCAGTATTAAATAAGTGATAACGAGGAAAAAGCTTGTTCTTATTTACAGACTGATCTTGAAACACTGAGACCACATGGGTACTACAATGGTAACACTCCAAGGAAACACGCTGCTGCTGCTATAACGCGTACTCAAGACAACTGTAGTAGAAAACTTCCTGCGCATATATGTGGGAAACAGATTAAGAAGGAAATTCAAATATCTAGAAAATGCATGTCGTCATCGACAAGGAAATGTCATCGACAAAATTTTCAATATAAAATGCAAATCATCGGCCAAAAATGCAAGTCATCGACAAATTTCCTATAGAAAAGCAAGTCATTGAGTGAAAGTACTCACTTTTTATTGCTCGGATAACTCAGAATACGCGAATTTGTTACGGCCCGGGAGTTTTTTTCTTTTTTTTTTTGTGATAAATACAACGTATGGGAAACCCTTAAATTGATTTAAATTTTTATAAAAAAAAAAATTAAGATATTTTACTAAACTTCCTAATGTTGTTTAAAATAAATTTCAAATGTATATGTATTTCTATTTTATTTCAATTTTTATAATATTTTTAATTTTTAAGGCTATTTTTACGTTTTAACATAAGCTTTTTATTACCGTTGTGTTTATTTACTTTTCCAACACCTAAATTATTTTTTATATTATTTGAATAACACAGGAAACCCTATTGTGAGAGCTTTAATTCCAGTGAGAATATGTGTTTTTCTTACAATATAGTTGTCCCTTTTGTGCCTACAATTACCGTATGTGTAAACAATGCAAAGAGAAAGAGCGACAACTGTATGAGAGTCTGCACAGAGCAGCCATTTTGGAATTTTCTTTTTGCCAGAAACAGCAAAGAAAGCAGTGGATAGAACGAACACAAAATTGTGTAGAGTATTCATTTTATAATAAACGTTCGTTGGCAGCAGACGCACTAAACGTTGTAAGGCACGAATAAAATATAAGTGGAAAAATTAAATACTAAAAGAAATTAAAATAATTAACAAGTTTTTATTATAATAATTAACCTGACAAAAATTACAGAATAAAAATTGGCTCATCAAACATTACAAATAAAAAATCTATTCAAAAGTATTAGAAAAAATATAGCCCGAAAAGAGAAACAAACGCAAAGCAAAACGGAAAAAAGTGTATCTGTATCTATAAAATACCAGAAATTAAATAGAAAAAATTAGAACAACACTTCCATACCACACCATACTTTAAAAAAAAAAATTTATTTCAATTTTTAAAGGTACTTTTTTGTTGTTGCTTAATCAAATATAAAGTTAAAAAATATAATTTCTGTTTTAACCAATAATTGTGTAACAATTGTCTACAATAGCTGCGAATAAAATTAAGGGGAGATTCTAAAATAATTAGAAAAGAAACACTGAAAGAAAAAACACTGTTCATTAGTAGAATAATAGAAACAAAAGAGAATATCAAAAAATTAGCAAATTAGTGAAATATTTTCAAAGTGTTAAAAAAAGAAAAGAAAATTTTTGTTGAATAGAAGGAAGAAAAAATCAATAAATCGATTTTTCATAACTGGAAGCAGCAGAGAACACAGTGCAGAAGAGAACGAACACTCCCCGTGGTTTAAGTGAAGGAAAACAAAAACAAGAAAAATTACAAAAAAGAATATAGAAGTGAAGCAAAACGTACATCAAACGTCGTCTACGTCCGCCATCATAGTTTACATATATACATACAACAACAACAGTGCTAGCACATATAATTTTTGTCTAACAACAAAAATTTAAAAGCAAAACAACAACCACATCGAAAAACGAAAAAATCTATTAAAGCAGCTCTAATCAACGTCTGCGTCTGCTGTTATTACAATACACGCAAACTCATACACTCACTTATACATACAATAAGCACACGCAACAAACACCTTTCCACTAAACAAGAGCAACAACAAATATTTACGCTTATATTCGCAGAGTGGGAGAGTGTAGTAAAAATCCCAACGAAAAAAAAGCATCAAAAGCTTAAGATCATTTAATCAACAACTACAACAAAATTAATAAAAGTAAGTATAAGGAAAACAGAAATTAAACACACCACCACCCCTTAATTAAAACTTGTGTACAATTGAATGCTAGAGTAAAACAGGGTTGTTTGTTGCCATTTATATTGCTTTTGGTCTGTTCTCGCTCTTTTTAAAAGACAAACTCATGCGTGCTTATTGTGAATTATTGCTTTACACATTCAGCGTCTTTTTCTAATTGTAAGAGAGTGAGGAAATAGGTATTGAAAAAAAATATTTTTTCTCATTGCTATTATTGTAATGTGGATTAGAGTTGCCAAATTTTCGTTAATAGAAATTAAAGGGTGGTTTTTGAAAAAGTTATTGAAGTATATTTAAAAATGTGAAGCAGAATTATATTATTTTGCACACAATTGAAAATTGTTTGGTTTTTAATTAAAGTTTATAGTGTTTTATTGGTATTACGAAAATAAGTAATTTTTTGGACTGGACATGGCTTTGACTATGATGGTGAATTAAGAGGTTTTATGTGAATAAAGCCAGCCAGATCGTTCAGATATTTGGAAATACATTTATTTATAGTAGTGTCTCTACTTAAAAGATCTGTTAACGGAAATCGTTTAAATTAGCTGAAAATACATTTTTTGTAGTGATGTGAGAAAGATTTAAAAAAGATTGAAATAACGAGTGTTATTTTAGGCACTCTCTTGTGGAAGAGGGGTTGTAGGGGGGGTAATAAGGGTTGAAAGCAAGTGTACCTAACTTCCAAAGAGAGTTGCAATTATAATTATTTTAGGCAAACTCTCTTGTGGAAGAGGGGTTGAAGGGGGGGGAATAGGGGGTGAAAGCAAGTGTATATGTATAAATATATATGTATAAAATATATTGAAATTAAATTTTGTTTTATCTCTCCCATCTAACCCTTACAATGCGTAATTATAATTGCAACTCTCTTTGGAAGTTAGGTACACTTGCTTTCAACCCCTATTTCCACTCCCCCCCCCCCCCCTTCAACCCCTCTTCCACAAGAGAGTTTGCCTAAAATAACACTCGTTATTTCAATCTTTTTTAAATCTTTCTCCCATCACTACAAAAAAAAATCCTTTAGGAAAATTAAAAATTTTATCTTTATCTGTAAATCTATATATACAGATATAAATTCTCTATACGGTAAAGATAATTTTAGAACGCTTAATAGTGTTGATAAACATATTTTAAATTCAATTAGATAAATTAAGAAAAGTTTGAAATTCATTTATAGGAATATAACGTAATTACAGTTTAAAATTCATTATTATTAAAAAAGTTTATTGGACAAAGATGTATTTAAAACTGCAGGCTTATTATAAATCGTCAACAATTTCTATTTTTTAACATAATCAAATAATTTCAGATAATATATCTAAAGGGAACATTTTGGATTTGAAACAAAATTCACGGATAAATCCCTCTTTATTTCGAGTTCGAAAATTTCTATTGTAGAAAATAAGAATCTTGTCTAATTATATTCCATCCTGCATTCATTAATTTAAGGCTTTATATTACTTTTTTTGCTTTCTCTCTTAGTTTGCTTTAACTGAACTGAAATTTGTATGTATTTTAAACCTGTTAGGAATTCTGAGTAAAGACCTAAAATTGTACATTAGTTCTTATTTGAAAAAGAAAAAGTGAAAATATTCCATAAAAAATGTTTCTAACACTTGTATTAAAATACAATTCATTTATCATTGATTTTTATCCAGTTCACCACCGCAGAACCATTATTTTTTTGTGGAAATTAGAGGTGGGGAAGAAGCTTCTTCTAAATGTAACTTTTCTATTCGACTTCTTCTATGAACAACCAAAAAGCAGTGTATCTATCTTGTTGTATTTTTTGCAGTTAGAATATATTTGTTTTGCTGTTTTATCAAAGGGTAGCTTCCAGTCCAACTTGATTTAAGAAAGCATTGAACTTTATGTTTTGTAAACAAACATTTACACCCTATATACATACATATTTATGTAACCATCCCTTAAGCTACATAGATACATATTTTGTGTAATTGTCAGCTCTACATTGCAAACACAAGCACATAATGGAAAAAGGGGAAAGAGAGAGCGAACGAAATAAGGGATGTTTTCTTTTCTCTTGACTTAAGATATTGATTATTTTTGTTTGTTTGTTCGGCTTTGTTTGTGAATAGCGTACACAACTTTTCAATTGTTTATTTTGCGTTTTTGTTGATATTGATTTACTTTTTTGCGTTTCTTTTCTTTGTGTTTCTTCTGTTTTTTTTATTTATTTGTGTTTTTATTTGCAGTGGATTTCATTATGGCCAGTCCCGGAGCTGATAATCAAACACCCATAATGCCGGCAACAAATGCTGCCGCCGCCGCCGCTGCTGCAGCTGCTGCGGCAGCCGCAGCGGCCGCTGCATCACCAGCACAATCAGCTGCAGCAGCGGCAGCCGCTGCACAATTGCAACAGCAGCAGCAGGTGCAGCAAGCCATTTTGCAAGTGCAACAACAGCAGACACAACAAGCTGTGGCTGCAGCAGCTGCTGCTGTTACACAACAGTTGCAACAAAATCAAGCTAATGGCAACTCGAATGGCTCCACCAATGGCAGCACCGAGACCCGCACCAATCTAATTGTCAACTATTTACCGCAGACCATGACTGAAGACGAAATACGTTCCCTTTTTTCTAGTGTGGGTGAAATTGAGTCGGTTAAATTAATCAGAGATAAATCACAAGGCTTCATGGATCCCTTAAATCCACAAGGATCCTCCAAGGGGCAAAGTTTGGGTTACGGTTTTGTGAACTATGTACGCCCCCAAGATGCTGAACAGGCCGTTAATGTACTTAACGGTTTGCGTTTGCAAAACAAGACAATTAAAGTATCATTTGCACGACCCTCATCGGACGCAATAAAGGGGGCCAACTTGTACGTCTCCGGTTTGCCAAAAGCCATGACCCAACAAGATTTGGAACAAATATTTGCTCCGTACGGTCAAATAATCACCTCACGCATTCTACAAAATGCCGGCAACGATATCCAAACAAAGGGCGTGGGTTTCATACGTTTCGATAAGCGCGAAGAGGCTACTCGTGCCATTATTGCTTTGAATGGCACTACACCACCCAACTGCACCGATCCCATAGTTGTGAAATTCTCCAATACTCCTGGTAGCACAAGTAAGATTATACAACCGCAGATGCCGGCTTTCTTAAATCCTCAATTAGTGCGGCGTATTGGTGGAGCCATGCATACACCTGTCAATAAAGGTTTGGCACGCTTTTCACCCATGGCTGGCGATATGTTGGATGTTATGCTACCAAATGGCTTAGGAGCTGCTGCAGCAGCGGCCACCAGTTTGGCCAATGGTCCCGGCGGTGCTTATCCTATTTTCATTTATAATTTGGCTCCAGAAACAGAAGAATCTTCACTGTGGCAACTATTTGGCCCCTTCGGTGCTGTGCAATCGGTTAAAATCGTCAAAGATACCACAACAAATCAATGCAAGGGCTACGGCTTCGTCTCAATGACCAACTACGATGAAGCAGCTATGGCTATCAGAGCTTTGAATGGATACACATTGGGTAATCGTGTTTTACAAGTCAGTTTTAAAACCAACAAACAAAAGTAAATTTAAAAAATTTTATTTATTTTTTCTAATTTTATAAGAAAATCTTTTTCACTCTAAACGTAATATTAACAGAACATAATGATAACAAAACAAAACAGAAACACACACAAACCACTACCCCCTCCACCCAATATAAGTATACAGTTCTATAAAACAACGCAACTACACTTTACGAAACCTACATACAAACATAAATACATATAGAGAAATATTATATAGAACTTCATGTAGCGAAAAGAAAAAACCCTTTAAAATGTACACATACATACATATATACATATACCGAACATACAGACAGACATTTAATATTTAGTTATTAAATATTAAATAACAAGGAAAGAGAAAGAGACGAGGCCTGAGAGGGCAAGAAAAAGGGAAGCTAAAGCATTTTGTTAGCAGCAGCAGGTTTTTAAGGGTGGCAAAAGCCAGCCAACAGAGAAGAGACTTGGTTTTTGATGGCTAGAGTATAGCAAAAAAAATACAGAAAATGAATTAAACAAACGCAAAAAAGGCTCTCTGTAACTAAGGAGGAAAGAAAAAACACAATTAATGCATGTCTTTTTTAAAAAAGAAAACCAAACATACGTGAAACAAGGAATAAAAATGAGAATTCTGGAAAATTCAGAGAGGAAATGTTGGCCGGCCAATAAGTGGAAAATAAAGCATATTTTTTTTTTCTTTTGATTTGTTAGGATTTAAAAATTCTCTTAAAAGAAAATAACTAAAGATTTTGATCATGAAATTGATTTTGAATTTTAAAAAACTACAATTCTTTAAAATAACTCTGAAACAACTTTTTTGATAATAATAAAAAAGGGATTTTGAAATCAATACAATATGGAATATTGACAGATAATAAAGTCATTTTCTTTATAACTTTAAAAATTTTAGAAACGAATCTCTTAAACATAATTTATTAAAAAAAAAATTATAATGATTTGAATGGCTTTTAGTTTTCCCATGAAAATTTTCCTCTCTTTATTTCGTTGGTCTTTGTTAAGCTTACGTTTAAAATTTATATACAAATTTTTCTTATACTCCATATTAGGCAATGAAAAAAAAAAAACCAAAAACAAAAATTATATAGAATTAATATTAAAGAAATCAACAAAAGAATGATTTTTAATGTGTATTGCAATAATGTTTTTGCTATTAAAATTTTTTTTAAAGCAAACAACATTAAAGCAAAGTAAAGAAAAAAGCGAAAAAAATCACAAAATTCAATGAATTTTGTTTAAATAGAGAAATACTATTAAAAACAAATAAACAAACTATAAGCAAAGAAAATCTTCCAAGTAAAACGCATAAATTTTTAAAAAATAACAACAAAAAACCTTTAATAATGTTCATTAACACTTGCCAGTAAAAAAAAACAAAAACAAAAAAAAACTAAAACTAATTAAAATAATTATTAATAATATTTGTACACAAATGAAAGATGCAACTTATTTATTTATAAAAATATATTCATTTATATAAATAACGTTGCCATCGTAAAGCTAAAGAGGCTTTTAACAGTATTAAGCATTATTAGACAAAAACAAAAAAATACATTTTTTTACTGGTAATTGTTTTAATTAAACTACTACTCCTAAATCCCCCCCAAGTTCCCTTAAAAAATCCTACCTTAAATATTTATAAAAAGTAAAGGAAAAAATACAATAATTTAATAATAATCATAAAAAAAAAATTCAAAGTAATCATAATTTATTAACACAAAAAATAACAATGACTTATTTATGGTTAAGTAGTAAATTAAAAAACCTTTTTTCAAACTGCTTAAAAACCAAACAAAAAGTAAGAAAAAAAACAATATTATATAAAAGTAATTAAAGCGTAAAAAAATTTAACAAAATATTTTAAACACAATAACCACACACTCATCTTAAAAGAAAATTGAAAAGCTTTTAAAAAAATATGGTCAATAACATTTTAATATTTGTTTTCTCATTGAATCAAAACAAAAAAAAAAATAATTAAATTTTAAATATTTAAACACACATTGAAAACTATTAATTTGTTTTCGAAGGTATTGTTTTAAAAGCTTTACATAACGAAAAATAAAAATTAGTTTTAAATTGTTTTAAACAAACAAAATAACGTAAAAAAGCACAAAAACTCTAAAGGAGAAAGAAAGGTAATCATGCAATACCGACCTCACATTTTAAATTTATAAAAACAAATTATTTTTCAAATTAATTTTTTTTTTTTTAACTTTTCTTTCGCATAGTAAATTAAATTATTTGATTTAATTAAACCCCCCTTGACAACAAGTTTTATACTTTGAGTTATGTTGTAATTATAATTCTTGATTTGTTGTTTCTTTTTTTTTCTGTTTATATTGTGTATTCAAATACCGTATATCGTATATACAACATGTTATTATAATTAGTAGCATTTAATTTAAAAAACAATTTTTTCTTTTATATTCAAACAATTTCAGCGTTTCTATTTTAAGTTTGTTTATTTCTTTTGTTGATTTCTTTAAGTTTTATTATAAAAAACCACAACTTTAATTAACATTTATCAATATTATGGTGTATACCATAGACCAGACCATACTATAAAAACAGTACATATATATATTTTAAGTTTATACTTTTCTTTGTCAAAAACCCTCCTCAAAATCATTGAAAATTTTTTTCTTTTTTCAAAAGGCAGCATTATTGGTTTTCAGTTTTATTTCTAACCTAACATTAATAAAAAAAAAATAGTTTAATTCAATCTCATAAAAGGGGCATGGAAAAGGCAGCACATGACAAATTCAAACAATCAAGCGGAATTAAGATGTCGGTAAAGAAAGAAGTATTAAAAAGAGGTTTTAAAAAAGGTATTCCATAGTTGAATTGGTTTCAGCTATTATAGTAAATTAAAACCGGCCGTGGAAGAGTTATTTTCATTAATTTTAAATTAATCCCTTGTTTCTGCCAGGCAAGACAGTCGTTTGTCTTACAGAATCAGGAGTATACTCCGCTATTCAGCTGTATAAATCATATTGAAGTTTTAATTAACTAATATTAGTTTATGGGTCTATTATGAACAGCAACTGAACTTCAGTTGTCAGCTGGCAATTAAAAATTTGTAGCTTTCAAAAAGAATTTAAAGTTTTTGGTTGAAACACCATTTTTGCAATGCTACTTAGGTCCGCTTGTCATTCATAGTCGAGCCAATCAATTTGAAATTTCATAGGATTTATATATGAAATAATTATTATTCAGACGATGTTATTAAACAATGGTAGCTTAGTATTAACAATCCTAATGAAATATATAAAGAAAAAAACTGTTCAAGTTTGAAAGATTGTTAAAAACTTTATAAAAGAAAATCGAAATGTTATGTATAATTTTAAAAAGATCTTAAGCTTAAAAGGAATTATTGTAATTAATTCCAAAATTTTACGGGTTTTCCAAATAACTTTCAATAACTGCAAAATTTTAAATGATTTCTTATACGACAATTTTTCTATTCTCCATTTTGATTATTTTTTAATTGTCGAGCTGCTTTTCTATATCCCTTTTGAAAAACTCGCTAAAGAAGGTTCAGTTTTAAATATTATACTATATGCTTTCATTTGATTTGTAATTATTATAAATTTATATATACACATTTTTAACATATTATGTATGCAATTATTTATTTATTTTTACAAGAAACAAAAAACAAAAACATTTTTACATACATGCATATAATAATATACACACATATATTTACATACACATAATTTTTAATTTAAAACTTAAAAAATTTTTTAGATTTTAAGCAACAGTTTTAAACGTTTTATGAGAAACTGATACAAAAAGGAGAAAAAAGTAGTTTATACAACCTTACAGGCGATAAAACAAAAAAAAAAAGTTTAAATGATGCAAGTAGTTTTAGTAGTTTAAACAAAACGAAGCTTAAGAAGGAAATAAAAAAAAAAACAGAAAAGAACAAAAACCTACAAAAACACACATAAGCAACAAAAAAAAAATCTAGTCAGTGAAAATATTAAATTAAAATATATAAATTAAGTATAAAAGTTATCGATATATATATATATATATATATATATATATATGAAGAAACAAAAAAAAAACTAAAAATAGTGTGTAAGTAAATTTAAATTAAAGTAATAAAAAAAATTAAAAAATTTTTAATACTTCTCTTAAATATTGAAACTTGAAACATGAAGTAGGAGTATGAAATTAAATGAAAAAAATGAAGAAAAATTCAAAAAAAAACTCCTAAAATTATTAACTATACATACATGTAATTTTGAAAGAAAGAAGAAAAAACCCAAAGATTTTATGGTTAAAAATTTAACACTAGTAAAATTCTCTAAAACAAAAACATAACGAAAAATATACACTAATTATTTCTATATTTTCTTTTTTTAAAATAATAGTAAACGTTTGTAATATTTTGTTTGTTTTATCTTTTTTTTGTGTTTTCAACTTCTTCTTTTTAATGGAAAATCTTCTGTGCAATAGTTGATATACAAAAGAAAGAAAGCAAGAAAGTAAAGAAATGGAAATTAAATGAAATTAGGTATCTCATATTAATAAACAAATATATATTTATATATACAATAACTATTTATATATATATATAAATACATATTTATTTAGCAATTTTTTTTTAAAGAACGTAAATTTAAAAAGTTTTTATAAATATTTTCTAACTATACAATATATATATATATACATATATATATACATTTATACAATTTCTTTATATCTTAAATACTTCTAAATATTTTTTTCTTTTAATTTTAAGTGTAATTTAATTATATTTATATATATACATAACTACATACAATATAAAAAAAACTTATTTATTTTTCACTTTTAAGGGAAATACCACAAGAAATTGAATGAAAAAGCAAACAAAAAGAGAGAAAAAAAAACAAATAAACAAATTGATCTGGCATCAATTTTTTAACTTGGCTTAGAAGTTTTAAAATCTTTTTTTTTTTAATATATTTTTTTTTTTTTCTTTGTCATAAAATATTTTTATAAAGGCCAATTTGTGTGTCGTGTTGTTTAAGCAAAAAAAAAAGGGAAACAGAAAAAAATAATGTGTAATAAAAAATATTAATTTTATTAATATTATAATTTTTATTTTAATTTTATTTTAACTTTTCTCATTATGTTCTTATGATTTTCAAATAACCCAAAAGGACAAAGGGGAAAAGCTGTCTTTTTTCCTTTTAACCTTTTTTTTAATTCTTACTATTTTTTTGTTATTATTATTATTATTTCCATTGTCATCCTTAAAATTAACTTGGGGTTTTAGTTTAATTATGTAATTTTTAATTTTTTTTATTTAACTTTTTAATTTTAACTTTCGTTTTTGTCATTTAATTATTATTTTAATTTTTGTATAATTTTTTATTATTTTATTTCTTGAATAAATGTAAAAAACTGCTACCAAAAGTTTAGTTTTTGGCAGTAGCGCAAAAAAATATATAAACAAATTTCAATCATTTTATATACAAAACATTGTAATATTAACAAAAAATGCATAAAAACATTAATTAAAGCAGCTGTTTAAAGGGATTGCAATTTGAAAACAAGAATTACTTGAATAAATATATTTTTTATGTCATGTTGCCTAGTTGCAATTGTTCTTATTAAGTTTTAATTTGGATTTTAAAAACTTTTCAAAAGTCGTTTTAAAATTTTTTCAATTATGTTTCTTGTTTTTTGTCTAAGAAAGGATTAATAGCAGATCCAGCAGTTTTGAATGTATTGTAAACGATTTAAAAATTTTTCCTATTGCTTTTTAATTTTCATCGATTTAGAGAAAAAAGTTTAAATACTTATTCTTTGTTTGAAGTTGTTAACTACTTGAAACTTAAAGACTATTAACGGTCTTGTGATCCAATTTATTAAATAATATTTAAAGAATTCCCAGTGAAAAATTCAAATTTAATTATTGCCAGTTCATATAAAAAAATATATTTAAAAAAAATTCTCAATATTATGAGTCGATAATATGGATGGTTAGCGAATGAACTTTAGTTTGAACAAAAGTTCAGATGACAGTCTATCAAGTTAGTTGCCATCTGTAATACCTGATTCGCAACTATTACTTTATTTAGATATTGATAGCCGTAATAACTCTTCGGCAACTGGAAATTATTTAAGTTCGACGATTAACATCCATAACTGGCTTATTAAATTGGGTATAATTAAAATGAAATAATAAAACTGTGAAAATCTTTTACAATTTCGAAAATTGAAGATTATTTTTTAGAAATTAAATAAGGCTTGAATTTTTTAATAATTGGGATATCCCTTTTAAATACTTTAATGTAATGTTTTTAAGTAATTATTTTATATGTACCTTTAGTTTTTTGTTTTCATCATTTTTTAAAGGAATTAATATTTTTAATTATGTGTGTGTTGGTTTTTAAATGAATTATTATCATTTTAAATTATAATTTAATTTTATAATTATTATTTCTTCATTTGTACTTTAATTTTTTTTTTTATAAACTTATGATTTGTTTTTTTTTTTTTTTTTAAATATTATAATTTTTATTTATAATTATGTAATGCATACAAATTTTTTAATTAATAAAAACAAAAAACTATTTTATGTTTTTGGCAAACAAATAAAAAAACATTTTATTTTTTTCCTGATTTTGTTTTTCTTTTTATTATTTTTTAAATTTACTTCAAAGGCTAACAACAATATCCTCCTTATGTTCTTAGTTAACAAAGAAATTTTTGTTTTATTTACTTTTATTTTATGTGTAGAAATTTAAACCTTTTCCCTTCACCAATTTTCCTTATCATGTATGGATCTTTATAGTAAAAAGAATATATTTTATTTCGTTCTCTAATTTAGAGAAAATAGTAAACCATTACCTAATGATGCTAGTCATGCTGTCATTGAAAGTATTTAAAAAAGAAGAAGAAATGATCTCAATTATAAATAAAAGAAGAAAAAAAAATGTAACCAAAAAAGAATTAAAAAAACCTAAACATTCCATTTTTTTTACAAATGTTTAAGTGAAACAAATTTAATTAAAAACATTTCCAAAGAAATAAAACATATGCTAGTCAAAATTATTATTGATTATATAGTATATAATATAAAAACAAAAACAAAATACATCAATAATTAATTCAAATATTTAGCTTAGTAAGTTCTTAATATACATACTTTTAATTTATTAAGAAAATGAAAAAACAAAAACAATATAACAAATTTGTATGGAAAATATTGTTAACAAACTCTTTTCTACTTCATATACTATTTCCTTTTTTGTTTTCGTTAAGAAAAATTACAAAAAAGAGATTTCAAACAAAATTCTTGATTTTTGTTTAATTTCTTTTAGAACGGGGATACTCATTAAAATTTTCTTTTAAATAAATATATAAACAAATTTATATAGAAAGCAAGGATTGATTAATTCTTCTAATTTGCCCTATTTTCTTTAAATATTTCTTTTTGTATTTTATAAGTGTACTACAATTTATATTTACTTATTATATATATTATATTTATAAACAAAAAAAAAAAAAACAAAAAACAAAAAAAAAACAAACGAAAAAAGATATTACTTAATTTTTCTTACAGATATTATTACCAGTAAATAATTTATTATTAATTCTTATATTTATTATTATTATTATCATAAACAAACAGAAAACGTCACCTTTAAAAATAAGCCCAACATTTTTTTTTAGTAACTGGGCTACAAAAAAAAAAAATAATAATGATATCAAATAATATTATAAATGTATTAAAAATTTTAAAACAACTTATGAGTTTTTTATTATTATAACTTGTTTCAATATAAAATAGTTTCAAAAGCAATTTGTGTAGGTTTAATTTCCGTAAGAAAAAGTAATCATATTACAGCTTTATAGCAAGCCTTTTTGAAATAATTTTAATATTAATTCAATAGGTTTTGTAAACAGCTACAAAATGATTACTTTTCTATTTTATATATTATTATTTATTTATTTATAATTTGTTTATTTTAATTTATTTTCAATTAACTCTTGTTTTAGTTTTAAAAATTCAAAATTATTTGCTAGTTTTTTCTTTTTTTTTTTTTTGACAATGGAAAAATTAAAATTCTTTAATAAATCTTTAGTAACATTAGTAAGCCAGACAGATACAACCCTGCTGTCAGAGAAAATTAATTTAAAATTAAGCAAATTGACCAGATATATTGACGACTGGATGAGTAACAAAACTTAGAAGCTTGTCTTTAAACACGAAATTGACGGTTAAACTCTGGTCTTATAGAGAATTATTGATGAGTACAAATTCGAAAACTCTTTTTTTTTGTTCGAAATACTCTAACTTAGAGAAATTTTCTTCATTCAAAAGATTGATCAGACTGATTGCAAGATGACTGTGAAATCTTTACTGACAATTAATACGAATCTGTTAGCAGATCTATACTGATCTGACGTTTGCATGATCTTTACTGAATTTTAACAATTGAGACGAAAATATCTTGCGACGAATAAAAGATGGGGTTGTTGGAATTTTTGTAATAATTTTATCTTTATGAAACCAGCAAATAATTTGAATTTTGTTTCCTTTGGTTTGAATATTTTTTTACATTTTTGTTATAAATAAAGCTAATTTTTATAATTTAACTGATTTTAATTATAATTTTTATTAAATTTATTTTTATTATGATTCTGTTTTATTTAATGACTGCAAATTGTATGATTTAAATTTTTTTTTATTTATTTAGTTTTAGAATTAAAAAGAGATTTACCGAAAAGTTTCCAAAATTATTTTTAAATATTTCAATAAATTTTTGTACATCTCTTTTTTTAGTTGTATTTAAGTTTTAATTTTTCTTTTTGTGTTGATGTTATTTAATTATTATTTCTTTGTTTATTTGATTTTATTTAATAAAATTAATTTGCTTAGGGGTTACACTACTTTTCCTTTACAGGTTGTATTTTGGTTTTTCGGTTGGATTGTATTGAAGTTTAATTAAAGATCATTACATTTCAATCAAGATTGTCTTTGATTTTCGGTTAATTATCTGTACAAGTCTAGGCTGTCGTTACTTATTGTTGGCTTAAAAAATTGTGTATAAAATTATAATTTCAAATAATAAAGAAGAAAAAATTACAGTTCTTTGGAAAAATTTTGTGAAAAAAAAAAATTAAAAATTTAAGAAAAACAAATAATGGTTGTGAAAATTAAAACATGGAACTGTTTTTTTTCTTCTGATAAAAGCTTTGTTTGTACTCCTTTCCCTACTGTTTGTTATTGTTTTTGATTTCCTATCTCTCACCAATTATTGTAAACAAAACTCGTGTATTTCATTTTTCTTTGGTTTGTTTTTTGGTTGGTTGGTTGATTTCTCTCAGTGCAAAACATGTTTTTATTCACCAAAAATCAAGACTAGAAACCTACTCTCTCTAACAAAACCTAATTTAATATGCCAAAGTTTTCTGTCATCATAATATTTAAAAAATAAAATCAAGTACAAATAAATTTTTTATTTCAAATTATTTTGTTTTATAAAATTCAATTTTTCTTTTAAAGTGTTGTTGTTAATTTGTTTTATTTTTTTTTCAATTGCTGGCATAAAAAACAAAGTAACTATAAAAAAATTTAGTTTTGAAAAACCGAGGCCAAAAATATATCAACAATATTTGTTTTTATTTGTTTGGTATATAAAAAAAACACATTTAATTGTAATTTGTTGTTCTTGTTGTTGTCTAACATTTATAAGTTTTTGGTAAGTAATAATTTTTAAATTCTTTACAGATTTTCTTTTTCACTTAATTTCGTTTCCTTAATGTGAACAATTCGGCTCGATTAATACAAAAAATAAATTGAAAATTTAAAATATAATATTGTATTTATCATTTCAACTGTCTTTCTCTCTTGTTTTTTCTTTCAGTGTATAATTTCATAATTTTGTTAAGCCACCAAACAAAATGTGTTATAATTTAACAAAAACGAAAAAAATATATTTTATAATTTCTTTAATTTCAGCGGATTCAGTAAATACGTGCTAAAACTAAAAAGTATATAAAATTATCATTTTCCTTTAATATTTTATAATAAAAAGAAAAACAAAACAGAAATTAATGTTAAACATCTGCAACCAATTTTTTTTTAATTTAATTCTTAAGTTCAATTTAAATGTGCTAAGGCTCAATTTTATTTTAAATTAATATTTCATTTTATAATTTATAATAAATTATAATAAAAAAGTGTAACAATGTACAATTAATTTTTCTTTTTAAAACTATCGTTTTGTAATTTAATTTATAATTTTTTTGTTTAATTTTTTTATTATGTATATTATAAACTTTAAAATCAATGTAATTTGTTATAACTTAAAAGAAAAAAAAAAAACAAACACAAAGAAACCTTTATAGTGTAAAAACATACTTTATTTTTATTATAATTTGTAATGTCTAAGGAAAAAAACGAAAATTAAAGTTAAAAAGTCAAAAACAAAAATTAAGGAATTAATTTTAAATTATTATTGGAAGCTTTAAGGACCTTTTTATTGTTACAAATACAAGATGAAGGATCTTTTCTAAAGCTCGAAATTAATAGTAAAGAACAATTCAATGAAAAAAAGGGGGGGTCACCCAAGGCAAAACATTGTCTACTACAAGAAGTAATTTCTTTGAGAGTATTTAAGAGCAGAAGGACTTGCAGATTATGGTAATAGGATCTCAACTCTTAACACCGAGGATACACTTTTTTTTGTTTACTAGTGGATAGAAGGGTAGGGTAGGACTCAATTGGACAAAAACTTCTTTAACACTACATGCAATATATGTTAACAGAAAGCGTTGTTTCTAGGCAACGAATAATGGTAACCTGCTATGTGGTATGTGGGATTAACTAACTAACTAACTATAATTTTTTCAAATAGAAAAAAATATTCTCAAACATTAGTTTAGAAACATCAATGCAGATTGGCGAAGAACATACCCTTGAATGTTTTAAAATGTAATATGAAAAACAACCAAGAAAAACTTTAATTTTCGTTTAATATACAAAGAAATTATTAATTTTCTTTTAATTATTATTTAATACTTTTAATTGTATTTATTCCATATTGTTATTTAGTCTTAAGTTAATTTCAGGCTTAAATATTTTGTTAACTGTTAGCTAGATCCTTAAAATGGTTATCATGTTTTATAGGAAATGCTTTTAGAATATTATAAAGCCAAGAAACATGCTAAATTCCTTTAGATTTGCAGTATGGATGCTTATTTTTAGTAAATTGAACTGATTAGCTTCTTTCTCTTTATTAAGTTACAACAATAGTTTAGAATTTAAATTCCAACAGATGCCATTGTAATTACAGAATGTAAAATTGTTTCAAAACAGAAAGTACATTATTTAAACGATCTTTAAATTTCATATTAAGCTTTTCTGAAACTGAAATTCGGTTGCCATTCAATAATCAACTCATTAGGATAACATGTTTACGAAATAACAAAATAAAATGTGTAGAATTATAGCCTGTGAAAAATTCAAGTTTGAATGGAATAATTCATTCATAGAATTCTAAGCAAGAAAAATATTTAAAACAAAATACCTTCATTTTATTCAAAAATTCACAAACTCAATAGATCTTGTACCTTTTATCTTTATATATAAATGAATACGAAAATACTTCAATAATCGTTGATATATGTATACAACATATAGGAAAAAAATATACAGTAAAATCGCGTTAATATGGTAATGTGAATACGTTCCCACGACAAGCGACAAAAGAACACAATGTGGGAGAATATATTTCAGTTCACGTTATCGCGAATACACAGCAAGAAAGAAGCAAAAACAGCTGTACTTTAAGAAAGTTTTATAAATAAATTTTGTCAAATCAAGGTAATATTTAGTTTTCAAAGTTTTAGTTTTATTTTATTGCAACTTAGAGATTTTTTAAAAGAAGACTAAGTCAGAGGTATATGAAAAATATGCAATAAACAAGCCAAGGCGCTTTTCAAAGAATAAAATTGATATGAAGAGTTTCTCAAATCTGTCGTTCTGAGTCGACTTTAAACTGCAGGTCTCACCTTTCATGTATAAAATTAACACAAACAATATGGTTGGTGTGAGAAACTATTTTGTTATACCATTTGCAACTTTAGGAACTTTATTTAGCGCACCTTAAGAGTTTTAGTATATTTTTTCAGATTTTTTAAGAGTATATCTTTCTTATGTGTAAAATATATTTAGGCTTTATTATATAGAGTTTAAGTTCTAAGTTTTGTTTTTGTGTCTTCTTAATTAAATTCATACAAATAAAACATTTTAAATATCATTTTATAATTTATCCGTTAAATTATACTTTGTAATGTATAAAAAAAGCACCAGTAACAACAAAAAAAAAATCAAAAAAGTACTATTTTCAGTTTTATAATTTTTAGCTAAATAAAAACAAAAAAACCTATTTAATTATTGAAAACATTTTTAAATATTAAAAAAGAAGAAAAAAAAAACAACAATTAAAGCAGTCGTATTCATTTCTTAATAATTTTTGTTTTCAATTAAATTCTTGTTTTTTAAGTTTAATGTTATATTTGTTCAAACTTCATTTATAATTATTTGTATAGTTTTTTGTTATTGTTTTTAAATAAATAATTTCCTTTCATTTTTTCTATTTTGTTGAAATAAATTTTTGTTTATAATTCTGATTTTGTAAAGGAATTTGATTTTGAATTTAAGTTGAAAAAGAAAAATAAAAACATTCTTAAAGACTGAATTAAAGCTTTTGATTTTATAGAAAGCAAAGCTTTGAAATTTATTTAAAAATAAGCAATAAAATAGAAAATTTTATTTTAAATAAAGCAAAAAATGCGTAAAACCAAACGAATTTTAGAAATTTATAAGACTGAAAATTTATATTTAAAAAAAGGAAGAGAAATACCAATTTAAGTAATGAAAAAAAATCAAAGTATGAAATATGTGATATTTATGATAATTTAGATTATTAAAAATTTTATATTTAAACGTATATACCTACTATACATATATATATTATATATAAACATTGTTAAACATTGAATTTAGTAAAAGTTTTTTTTTTTTTTTAATATTAATAATAAAAAAAGAAGAAATAAAAATGAAATTGACTTACCAATTTGGTGCAAAATCATCTAATTGAGCATGTTTCCAAAAATCTCTTAATTCTTCCAATAGAAAAGACACGGGCATACCATGGATATTACCCGAGGCTGTAGTGGTGTGTAAGTTTATATCAGCATGAGCATCTACCCAGACTAATGACAAATTTGGCGTATGTTTCAAATGTCCAGCCACCGAACCTGTTTTATTGTATTTAAATTTTTATTATTTTCTTTATTAATAATTCTTTCTTTTCTTTTTATTTTAAAACTTACCAAAACCTATGGCATGATCACCACCCACACATAAGAATTGCTGGTTTTCTTGTAGTATTTGTGGTATTTTATCGATTAATGCCTTATTACAACTCATAAAGGAACCATAATTTTTCATATTCTTATAAAAAGTTGGTGACTCCAGATCGTTACCATTATCGTATTTTATATTACCATAATCCTTAACAATTAAAGAGCCTTTTTTGAAAACATACGAAAAATAAAATAGAGAAAAAAAATAAAAAGAAAAAACAAAAATAAATAAATTAAAAGATTATCTCAGCAAGACTTTAAGACTTTTTTAAAAATATTTTTGGAAACAAGTAAGTATTGTTTGTATGTACATATGTATGTATATTTACCTCTGGCTGTTTCCTCTAAAATCTCGATTAAACCATGTTGTCTTAATAGATCTGGTGCACCTTCCACGCCCCCTTTCGTTTGGCCTTTGGAAAAGGGCACACCTATTAAACCCAACTTTGTTTGTTTGACATCCTTCTTCAAGGCTTGTGTGGAAAAATGCCTCAATTTGCTGAAACACGTTTTCAACATTTTTAAATGAATTTTAAAATATTAAAAAAAAACGAAAAACTTTCACTTTTCACTACAATTAGTCTTTAATAAATAAACAAAACGTTGTGTATTCTAGTTAATAGACAACTAAAACTGTTGAAAAACGTTTAGGCTTGTGTTTGTAATAAAATGTTGAAATTTCTATTTTTCAGCAGCTTTCGTAGGCAGTGTCAGTGATAAAGTTAAACTTTTCAGATAACCTTTAACGTAGAAATACGCAGGCTTACGCTCTTCACTTCGCTGTGTTATTATTGTTTTTGAATTTTAAAGAAAATTTTGCAAAAGCCATTAAGAGAAAGCAATATGATGGAGAGCCCCCTAAGTCTTCTTTGCCATATTTTCTCTGATAAGCAAAAAATAAGAATTGTTATCAATTGAGTCGAAATGTATACAATGAATGAATTTTTAAAATTAAAAACAACAGTGTTACCAACACTATCAATAAGTATAGATTTGATTAGGGACTATTTCCATTATAATTTTGGGCTTTACTACAAATTTTTACTCCGTTTTTTTTTTTAAGAAAACACGCTTTAAATTTACTTCCAAGCTCTTTAGTCTTGCCATTAAAATTAAAACGAGTGACGCATTATATTGGGGTGCAAAAAGAACGTAAAATTTATTTTCCATATACGAGTACATGAAAAACAAATTTATTTTGCAACCAATTAAATTTTGTTTTTAGTTCTACAATATATTTTAGAACTATTAATCTTATATTTATTAGTCATTCATGTGAAGTCCATTTGTTTGATTATGAAAGCGAATTGGCAAGTTATGGTAGAGTTTGTGTAAAGTCTTCTAATCTAAATCTATACTATTTTTCTAAATCATCTGAAAAAAGTAAAAATTATTACAAATACTACATATGTACATACTTTTTAAATTTATCGATTTCTATCATCCAATAAGGACAATGAGGACTGTGAATTTTCGCTGAAGGGCTTGAATCTTGCAGCAGTTTTGTGACAATCCTAATTAAGTTTCTGTTTACAGAGTCAAACCGAGTAATTATGTGGTCAGCGATGAAAATGAAGACTCACCCATAAATGCATGAGACAACTTGCAATAGATAATGTAGAGATGACGAAGTCCTAAATAAATAAAAACTAAATATCAAAACCGTATAAAAGTTAAATTTTAAATTATATATTTTCTTTATTTAAAATTTTCTATATTTTACATATAAGTATTATTTGTGTATCAAAAAGGTATTTTATTTTCAGTATTCTGTGTATAACATCTACACAAAAGGTTTAAACATTTTTAATATTCTAATATTTCTTACAAATAAAGTAATGAAAAATCAAATTAAGGCAAATTGTATTTTAAAATGATGCATATATTTATTTATTTTTTTTTTAACTGTTGTAGCCTTTATTTCATATGGCAAAATAATTGTTCAAGTTATTGCGCATGTTTTTCTAATCTTATGTAAAGGATTTGGAAGTATTTAAATTACATTTATATACGTATTATATAAATAATTGCCTTTTGTAAAATAAATAACTTTTTATTGCCTTAGAACAACTCATAATATGGGTAAAGAAATGTATGTAGATTAGAAAATAATTAACGAATTAAAAACAATATATGTACTGTTGTAAAAGGCTTCAAACAGTGCCCAGCATTTTTTAATAACAGAAGAGAAAACCTAGGTTTTAAAGGTAAGTAAAACAGCTTCATCTAGCGTTTAAAAATTCGAAATAAACTTTTTTTCGGGAGAAAATTTATAGCAAATAAAATAGGGGCTACTAAGTATGTATCAATAACTGCCTAGCCACATAGGCTCAACTAGTAAGTTAATAAATTTAACTAAAAACAGTTTTAGTAGCTCTGTGGCTCTGAGTTCTAGGTACATTCAGTATTAAAAAGAATTGAAATTAAATTCATACCTACGTAGTACGGAAAAAAAGAGAAGTGGGGAAAAAAGAAACCATAACACACCTATACCAATAGGTCTTAAACATTTTATTTCACCTGAACTTCTATTCATGTGTACTGTTTCGATGTCGATCCTGAGATATTCAAATCGGCTGGTCGTAATGTTGTCTAAATGGTTGTGGGCGTACACTCGTAGTTATTCCTACCTTGCTTCTTTAATACAAACTTATTAGCATGTTAAAAATTATCTAAAAACGGACTCTTCTGCTAAATTTTATTACTGCTGCATGTAGACTGATATATGTACATATACTCGAATAATGCATTACTCTAACCATAAAGAAATCAAGAACTATGTAAGGATTGTGTTTCTTCTCTTCAATAACCTATTTCCCTAGTTCCAACAGAATGTTGTAAGAGGTTATATCCTTGCCGGACTCCAAGGACTACTGAGATTTGATTGCTTTATTGATACATTTTTTTAAATATTTTTTTATGAATAAGGCATTTAATATTTTCAATATAGGCAGCTTATTGTAATTACAAAAAAAGTTTTCTAAAAAATAGGTTTTCTAAGAAGTAAATTTTTATTTAATACAACCTGTTTGGGCGGATGAATTTACTTAAGGACAATTAAGATTGTGTTCTCTTTTAGTACATTCTTATAAAAAGCTCCGAGAATTTAATATTAAAATATAATTTTTTTTATTAAATAGAATGTTAATAATATTAAATCGTTACGCAATTTAGGTTTTAATAGAAAAGAAAAAACCGAATTATTGAAAGGTTAATTTAAAATTTTGTCTTTCTTGAAACTTACTAAATATTGTGTGTTTTAGGACCGTATAAATTTAATTTAAAGGGAATGTTTATTCTCAAAGATTTTCAAGAGATTCATAATATATTCACTGGAGTTTTTTAACTTTATATTGCTTAAGAATCTACTCATTTTGTTGTTTTTGTTAAAAAAAAAAATTACAAAACTTTTATATTTTATTCTCAATTTTTGGCTTAACTTATCTGTATATATATATAGGTAATATAAATAATTCTCTAATATTGCATATAAATATTTACTTTTTTGTTATATTGTATTATTGAAAAAACATAAGTTAAAATTTGTATCAATTTCAATCTGATGTTTAAGTTTAGAATATAATTCATTCGACACAGCCGAATTTGTTTTTTGTTTTAATATTTTCGAACTCAACACTATTTTGAGTATAATTTAGATTTTGGAATTTATGTATTTTGAAAGGAGTAAGCTAAAAAATATATTTTTTACTGTCTTTTTTTCTTTTTTTTTGTAAATGTAAATATGTGTTGAGTTTTGTTGTCGTTTTGAGCAAGATCACAGTTGTTTTATTTGTTGTGTCATTCTAATGCGTTTTATTCAACATGACAATTTCTTCGCCACTATCATCATTATAAAGCACATCCTCATCATCATTGTCCATATCATGATGCTCGATGCCACCCTCGCCTTCATCATCCGAATTTATGATACGTTTTAAATCATCCTCGTCATCGTCCTCATCAAAATAGGGTTTAATGATCATGCCCTCTGTTGCAAGAAATTCGTAATTTCAAGTAAAAAAAAAAAAAAACAAAAAAAAAATACCGAAAAATGGTTAAAAAAAAATAATAAAACTCCCCCGTTTCTAACGAAACCATCAACGTTTGTTTTATATGCATGGAGATAAATAAAAATTATATAAAAAATAATTAAAAAAGAAGACTTACTTTTAATAGGAGATCTAAACAATTCCGTTTCGCCATCATCGCCATCATCTTCAAACAGCTCTTTACCCTTTTGCGGCAGTAATGAGAAATTATAGTATGGTTTATCTGCACGATGTCTACGTGCCATTATGAATTGGGCACATAATATGCACATGACAACACCGGTTATAATAACTAAACTGGCCAATAAAATGAATACAAAACGTGGCATGCCCATAACATGTTCATTACGATTCAAACGGAACACCACATTCTTCACATCTTTCGACAACTCCGCTACATTAACCAAACGTGTGGTTTCCAAAAATCTGGGAGCTTCTACTTTAATGGTAATTTCTCCTGCGGGTACATTTTTCAATACATAAGAGCCCAAACTATCGGTGAAATTGCGTATGTATTGCTTAATAATGGGTTTAACTACAGAAACCTTAGCATGTTTTATAGGATGATTGGACCAATCCAAAACGAAACCAGTTATGGTGGCAGTATTTTCAGGCAATAGACTTCCTATATGACCCAAAGCTTTTATTTCACTACGGCCTGTTACTAAAGTAAATGGTGCCAGTTTGATAACACCCAAGTCGGTAATTTTGCCATGCTTTACTTCCAATTTTGTTACCGAAGATGCAAAATTAGGTGCACTGACTTCCAAAGCATATAAGCCTTCAGACAAAATTAATTTGAAATGGGCCGCATTGCGTGTTACATTATACATTTGAGCATGATCGATGAGCCTAATAGAAGCCTCACGTATAGGCTGGTCATTCTGGTTGTGTACAAAACCTTTGGCACCTGTGTCAACTAAATGAAGGAAATTTTTCAATTTCTCTATATTTTTACGCCATACCGAAGCTATATCTGCTTGTTGAGGCATACTGCAGCAGGATAAACCCAAAGTAAACATGGGTATATTGTACATTTTATAAAATAAATTCGTTAAACGTTCGGTAATATCTTGTCTCAGGGAACGTGTAGAACTGGCAGGGCATTGCAGTGGTGAGAAATTAAATTCGGTTTTTTCTATATGATGGGCAAACTTTTCCAATATCTGATCACCTTTGGGATAACTACAAAGCAAATTATTAACAAACTTAACAGCCAAATAATTAAAATTTTATGCAATTATTACCTTAATTCCGATGAGCCTGCAGTAAATGTCAGCATTAAATCAAATCTTTGATTATCCAAGAATTGTATTAACAAATCTCTTCGTTTTTCTGTTTCGGGACTTAAAATGCGCTCACCTAGTTCATTTCCAATGACAGGATCACATATAGAATTACTACAAAGACAAAAATGTTTAAACTATTCTTTTCATGTCTTCCATACAACATACTTATTGTTAAACATGTTGAAAACTATTTCAAAATTCTCAGTTACAGGCAAAAAGTATAAAATACTGTTCTGCAATAGCTTTAATACCAAAGGTTCTCTTAACTTATAGCCTTCGATTATGTGTCGTACTAAATTCATAGAGATTTCGCGCCCCAATGGTGATACAGTGTCGAAAAAGGAACTCAAAACTAAAATCTTATGTTTACTTTCCTCGGGAGCACCAATCTTTAATTAATTAAAAACAGAATATCAGAAAATTTAACGACAATAAGCTTTCAAACTCAATTACTTACGTCTGAAGTCAACTTAATGGAATTGTAATAGAAACCAAATTCCGATTCGGCATAACCAAATGTGGCTATTTGACCATTGCGTATTTCAAATTCAGCTAAAGTGGTTTTTAATTCTGAAATGGTGTGATAGCGGGTACGCACTACATTCTCGATTATGCGATAATCATTGGCGGAAGCCCAATGTTGGGGATCATCACGCATCAAAGTAATATCCAAACGCATAGAACGTTTAACAGGATCTATTTCCACCTCTTCACGTTGAGGTGTATATCTGAAAACAAAGAAATTAAAATCAAGATATAATAAGAAAATATTTTGCATATTGCATACCCATCTGCTAAAATGGTTACATTATGCCGGCCAGGCAAAGCTAATTTCCAATAATCACCGTAAGTGGCGGAATATATAGCATGTTGGGCGTCATCCAAAGTAATTGCTGCCCCGGGCACAGGGGTACCTATCGAACTGCGCACAAAACCATGTACGCCATTATGTACCTGCTCTATAAAGAGTAGCAAGGGTTCTCTATTATCCTGCCAATATTTGGGCAGTTCTTTAGCCATGGGAAATTTATCACAACCCAATTCCAAAGTCAATTCCATAACTCCTGCCTTGACATAATTCCAATCTTGCATGCCACCAGTAACACTATACCATTGCGCTCCATTTGTAATGCCATTGGGAAACATTTCGTTTTTGAATAAAGGACAAGGGTCACCCAAATGCATGGTGGGATGGGCATTAGCGTAAATCTTAGCTAAATGCTGGAACAATTCATTATCTTCAGTAGGATTTAATTTTCTGCCCACATTGGCTATACGTAAACGTGTCATGGGATCATTGAAATCATTTTCATTATCATCATATGGATAATTGGCTACCAAAGAGCCGCCATGTAAATTAGCCGACAATACAAACGGTATGGATAAAGTCCAGTTCATTAAGGCTAAAACTTCTGGTTCCGTAACTTTGTTGAACTTGTCAGTGCCATATTGATCGGGGAAATTACGATTCAAGTCTACATTGTTGGCATTAGCACGTCCCAATCCGCTAGTTTTATCACCTTCCCTAGACATTTCATAACCATCTGGGTTCATGGAATACAGAAAATGTATTCTCGTGTTATTAACCAATTTCGTTATGCGTTCATCATACATATAACGTTCACAGATGTATTTGGTGAGCAATAATAACATTTCCTTGCCCACCACCTCATTGCCATGCATGTTGGCCACATATTTAAATTCGGGTACACTGGGCACATGTTGACCGGGTGTGGCAAATATTTCCATCACCCATAAGTCACGATTTTGTACAGATTTTCCTATAGAATACAGTCTTGTTATGGACGGATACGAATCGGCTATATAATGTAGGAATCTGAAAGAAAAATGCAAGAAGTTTGAATAAAAAAATTTTATGATTAATTGGCAATATAAGCAGTCTGGCCTCAAGCGCAAGTTGAACATTTTTTCATCATACATCAGCAGGTATTATACCTCATCAGCGTCTGTATTTCAAGAGATATTAATTTCTATGTAGCTTAATAACGGTCTACTCATTAAATTAAGGCATTTTACTGATTTTAATTAAAGTTGGAACTAATTCGTTTGGTAATGGGCGTCCAGCGTTGCTTTTGTATAATAAATTTTAAAAAAGCAAGAATAATACGTTTCTACATTTAGAAGTACTCATTCTAAAGAAATTAAACATAAAAGAGGTCCTGATTTAATACTAACATTTAGCTTCTTGGATAAATTTTTTTTCAGAATCTAAACCTTTAATATTATATACATGTATTATATGTATAATTAAAAATAGTATACAAACTTTTCCATGGCGGTAAAATTGTGGTGCTCAAATTTTGTAGGTGTTAAAAAGCCACCATTCTTCTCAATATTCTCAGTGGTATCAGCACGTTCTACTTTTAATTTACGGAAATCACCTAAAATGATAGAAAATAAATAAAATGAAAAAAATTTTCAAAAACAAAAAAAAAAACAAATAAATATGTATGTATATGCCATATGTTTGTATGAATAAAATTAAATCAAATTAAATATAACAAGGATGCAATGTAATGAAATTTTAACTATGATTAGAAATGAAAGCCACTCCCCAAAAAACTACAAAAATTTGTGCAATTTTTAAATCTTGTTAATAATGTTAATATTGTATTAATTTAAAATGTATAAATTAAATCTTTTCAATAATAATATGACAATAATAAATAAATAGAAATTTTATAAATGAGATGAAATGATTTTCAAAATATCAAGTTTTACAAAAACAGTTTAAATTTTTTACTGGTTGTTTTGCTTAATAAATTTTATTTATTTAGCAATAATCGTTACACGTTACATACACAGAAGAATTATTATAAGATTTTTTAATTTTTTTGTTTTAACAATTATAATTGCCATACATTTATATTTATTTATGTAAGTATTTTGAGATGTTTATTGTATTTATATTTCTTCATTTAAGGTATACATTTTATTTGTTTATAATTTAAAGAAAATTACACAAAAAAAATTTAAATTTTATTTTTGTTATTATTAAACAATAATCTCTTAAAAAATTTTAATATATTAATATAATTGATATTAATTTATTTATTAGATAATAGGACTGACTGACTTTTATAGATTTTATAATTATTTTTTATTTTTAATAATACATATATAAAATATTTAAAATGTATATAATATATGTATAAAGTTAAAATGTATATGTTTTAGTATATATATTTGTATTAGTATAAGTAACAAATATTAAAATAAATAAATAAAAAAAATATATATAATAATAAAGGAAAAACCGCCACCATTATTTTATAATTTTAGAAAGAACAAAAGTAAGTTATTTACTCAAACGAATATTGCGTTAAAATCTCAATAATTTAAATTAAAAACCACATTTTATCCTTTCAAGGAATTTATTTAAAGGAGTTGAATATCAAAAATTTATTTAAAAAAATAGAATAAAATTCAAATAAAAGAAAAAATACTATTCCGGGTTCAATTAACCAAAAATTTATTTTGATTTAAATTTTTTTTTCTGTTTAGACTTAGCAGCATTGTAAAATTTGTCAGGGCAATAGGTTTATAAGGATACCCTACAAAATTGAAAGCGGATATGATAGATCGTATAGCAATAGTACTCATCACGGCAATAAAGTTCAAAGTATTAATTTAATAAAAAAATAATTAAAAATCAGAAACACTTTACTACAAAAAAATTACAAGCTGTACTTAGACGAAAAAGTCTAATTTCTTCGGTTTGTTTTTTAAACTTGAATTTTTCAAATTGTTTCACAACTACGAATAAAAAGGTCATTTTGTTTATACTCCTTAAAATATGCGATAAAACTAAAATGAAAAGTTAATAACAAAAGTCAAATCTTTAAAAAAAGTACTTCATAAATACCAATTTCGGTTTAATGAAGATTTTATACCAAATTTATAATAAAATTTTAAAAAAGAACACAAAAAAGAAAGCCCATCCAGAATGCTCTGCACTCCACTATGAATTGTCAACAATACTGTGTTGCTCGAAAAGTAAATACACCTAATTCTGTTTTTACACGGTCTTTTTTTACACGGTTTTGATATAACACGGTTTGAAAATAAAATATTTTTAATTTTTGTTACACGATTTTATTCCATTTAAAATTTTTTGTGCTTAAATTTTTTTGTCAAATTTAATTTTTGCAAAGTATGTTCCTATCACAAATTTAAGGGAATTCCCTTTTTGCGTGTACAAGCAAATTTACTAGTCAAAGCAAATGTAAATGGCACAAATTTAGGGGAATTCCATTTTGTGCATACAATCATAAAGGTCAGAGCAATTGAAATGTGTTAATATTTTGTGTTTGGTAAAGCAATTTTTTATTGGCAAATTTGTTTTTCTATCGTTCATTAAATTTAACGCATTAAGATAAAAGGTAAGCCAAAAAATATTTTATATTTATTAAGTTATTTATATTTTTAATTTTGTTAAATATTTTATGAATCCCTAAAAGAAAATATCAAATACAAAACTACTTAAAAAATCCTTGTTTTTCACTAATTTTAATAGGTTTTAGAGATTAGGAACCAATCACCTATTTTTGCATACAATCCGTGTCTTTTTTTACACGGTTTTTTTTACACGGTTTTTTCTGGAACCAATCTACCGTGTAAAAACAGAATTAGGTGTACAGTAAAACTGTAATAAAAAAAGTATTTTTTTTGATTAAAACTTGTAAAAAGGCAATTTTCTGTTGTCCTAGATCCCAAATCATTTCTCATTTAGTAGTTACTTCAGTAAATAAAATTTGTCGCATATGGAGTCCAGAGGACCGAGAGGTGATGTAGCAAAGCCATTGCATACGGTAAATACAACGGTTAATTATGAGGTAGAGGTATCATTGACATTAACATCACTATAATATAACATAACCTACAATTTCAAAATTTTGCTTGTACAAGAGAATGGGAATTTAACTGGCATTTAGAAACTTCTTTCGCACTTCTCATATAAAAACAAAATAATAGTAAAACCACTACAAAAACTTGATGTTTAAAAAGCGGCCTTTTAAACTGAAAACACTTTTTTGTTACATATTCCGAAAAAAAGGTACTTTTTTAGTTTTCTTGCTTTATATTAAATACACCTTTAAAGTCATTAATAAAATATTGTTTGTGTTTGTTTTCAAATTTCTATCATTAAATTTTAAATTGTTAAATTATTTCGTAATAACATATACATTTTTTAACACATTTAAGTCATAGCACTTGAAAAAAATTGATATTAAAATGCCAATATGTCTTAAAAAGCACAGCATTGTTACTACTATTACGAGCAATGTTTGTCTTTTTAAAGTTTTAGCAGCCGTTAAAGATTAGTATCATGTGGACTTTTAAACGTCATGTTAAATAATGACTGTCCACTGTAAGATATGTTTGAAAACTAAAAGATTTATAATCTGACCATTTAAATGATTGGGAAATTTTTGAAATATTGTTTTGTATTTAGCAATACGGGAAATTAAAAAGATAAATAAAATTATAATTGAGAATTAAGAGAATTCGAATGAGTATTGCATGAGTTAAAGAGTCTTCTGAAATTGTTTGTCTTACAAAAACTAGGGATTAGTCTAGTAACACGGCATATAATAATTAGAATATAATTTGTAATTGTATTGTAATTGAAAAATACACAAATAAATACTCTGTTGAACTGTTAGAGATTTTCAAAGATTTATTTTTCGTTAAAGTGCAGAGGTAATTACTTATAAACTTTCCCTTCTTTGTTCTTACAAAATTTATTTTTCAATGGAAACTTGTTAGAAAAAAATTTTTGTGCTTATGGGCCTTCCCACACCATCCACCCATGTTGTGTGCGTTAATTTTATCTATTAGCGGCACAGATTTCACAATTGAGGTTTGAACTCTCAAGGTCTCCTCTAGTATGGTAATACTTAAACATACATTCTTAAAATTTTGTCAAGGAATATCGTAAATGTACAGTAAAGTATATTGGAGGCGCAATAATGCTGTGAAACATATAACTGAGGAAATGTATCGATTGGAATGCTGCCTTATGTAAGCGATAACATGATAATATCCAGGAAATCAAAATTAACTCTCGAACAGGCCAGCTTAATTGCAAATTCTTAGCTCTATTGAAAAGCTTTAGAGAACCGTAAATCGTACAATTAAAACAGATTTCTATACCAAACGCATGGTCCTAAGGATTACATTAAGAGTTGGTTCAATATCTCGTAAATTATGATGCCGTTGTTTAAAATAAAGGTTACGATATCGGCTACATGTTTAAATTTTAAAGTTTGTAGTAAAACTTGCTTTAATATTGACTAGTCATGCAATATTGTTAGGCTCTGCGGGTCTCATATGAATAAGATGAGAACTGATTTTCGTCTCTCCTTAACGGATATCTATCGCATTATTGTGGTTCTCACAGGCCACTGCCCTGGCATGCCGATATGATTGGCATTCCCTCAAATGATTCTGTAAGAGCTGTGAATCTAAGAAAAAAGAAGAGGACTATCTTTCACCTTATGTGTCAGGCAGGCATTTTTGAGTTTCCATTTTCTGTCATCTTTGATCAACAAAGGGATTAATTCCATAGCAAGATCTATTTAGACGTCGGTTTCCAATAACGAATGTTGGATATTGTGATTTGTGGCATTACAATGGGCCTAACCTAACCTACCCCTTAATCTGGCTTACCTAATACTTATTTCTTTATTTTGAAAAAAAAAATAAGTTTTTAAAAAAAATAATTATTTTGGTTTTGCGTTTAATGTGCATAAAGTGCCAATGTTACATTTATTTTGCTGCAATATGGCTGTGTAGTTAGTGTCAGTTGCTTTAGTTTTGATCACCAATGTATTTACTGCATAACTATTATGTCAAATCATATACTGATTTGAATTTGAGGCAACAAAGAAAGTCTAAGTCCCAAAATGTTTAATAATTACTTTAAGCTTAAAAATCTCTACGTAAATTTTACATTTATATTATCATTTTGAATACGAAAAACATAATTTTTGAAAAATAGCTTAAAAAACATTTTCATTGGTATATGAAAACTGTGTATTTGAAAAACAACCAAATGCTGCTTAGTTTAAACCAAGCTTGACTAGTCATAAAAGTGCATTCTAATGAAATAAAATGTTGAACAAAAATAGAATTTTAATTCAAATAAAAATAAACACATACAAAAAAAATTAATTCAATAAGCAAAACATAAAAAATAAATTAAATAATGACAATAGAAAAAAAACAACACAACAAAAAACTCACGACGAAAACATAATAATACAATAAAAAAAGGAATACAAAGTGATGAATTGTATACCGTTTAATTTTTTTTCTTTTGATTTTTAAATAGTATATAATAAAGTATTAATTTTTTTTTTTTTATTTTTATTATTAATTTTTTCTTTTCAATATACGATAGTAAATTTATATGAATATGTTTTGTTGTTTTGTATATGTGCGTTTTATCTTCTTTTTCTTTAATTTTATTTATTTCATTATTTATTATAATTATAGTTAAAGTAGTTATAATAGTAGTTTTTTTTTTGATCGCTATACAATTATGCATAAAATTTTATTAAAAAAATTTTTTTATATGTACGTTCATATAGTTATAAATAACAAACATAAAAAAACATAAAAACAATATACAATCATTTACAATAGTTTGTACAAACGAAACTGTATGAAGAAATGAAACTTTAACAAAAAAAAAAAAATAATAATTTAAATTAATAAATTTTCCTTTTGGAAATACCTTTAAAAAATTGTTTAAGGAAATGTACGAGATGTTTATGAGAAAGATAATACAGCAGAAAAAAAATCCCAAATAAAAAATAATACATAATTAGCTGTAATAATAATAATATAAAATAAAAACAATGCACAGTAAAATTAAGCCGAATACAAAAGGAGGTCTAATAATACACATGAACAATAACAAGTGAAAACTGAAAATGTATATGTATATGGATAGTGTGAGTATAGAGTATCGTAATGCGAGCTTTTAACAGTGAAAGAGTGAAATATAGTGAGTGGAAGTGAGAGTGATAAACAAATATAAACAGGTGTAGTGGCGTTCAACATTAAGCTGCTTGTGTGAGAACGTATAATTGAAAAAAGTGCCAACAATAATTTAAATTCAAATACAATTTAAAAAGAATTTCTTTTTTAATCTAAAGGAAATGTATTTTTGAAAAACGTTTAAGAGAATAATAAAAATTAACAATTTTTTTTTACAAATTTTTTATTATTTTTTAGAAACATTGTTTAAAAGATTTCGAAATATTTGTTTTAGGCAAAATATTTGTCTTGCAAAAAAGGCAAACTATCATAAAGCGTACATTTTTAAAGCCAACCGAGTTAATGGTTTAGCTTTACACAACATTTTACAAATTTGTATGTAAAATGTAAAATTTATAATTGAAAATTTTTGTTATCCTCTTAAATTTCTCAACTAAAGTTAATGGAAGTGTAGGCATGTTTCTTTTTTGTTTTAAATAGTGGAAATATGTTTTGTTTTCTTAAGTTTTTCTCAAAGTTTTTCTCTTTAGCTTAAGAAATGTTTTGATTTTTTATCACTAAAATCTATCAACAACAATTAAAAGAAAATTTATAAAATATAAATAGACTAAAACCACTTTGGATAATTTAATGTCTAAAAAAGTAAGGACTATAAAAACTGCTTATACCATCATAATTGGTCTCAATGGGTGACAAGGTAAAGTCCAAACGTTGAGCCACATTCTTGTCGTTTTTAATATGGATTTGTTGTGGTACACTGGCCTGGTAGCTGTAACAGAGTAAAGATATTTGGTTGATACAAAAAAAAAAAAAAACGAGACAAAAAGAAAGAAAGAAGAAAAAAGTCACATAAGACACATTTACATATATGGTGAGGGGGGTATGGTTAAAAACAAGTTGTAAAATTATTACATAATATGCAAGAGACAACGTTGCAACAATTTTTTACAAAATAAGTTAAAAAAAAAAAAAAACTTAAAAAAATAAAAAGTAAACCGAAAAAAAGTAAAAGTTAATAATGGAAATCTTACCCGAATGCCAATGCCTGTATATTATAGATGCCTGGTGTAAGTAAACGCCAATATTCGCCTCTACGCGTGGTGCGTATAGGCTTATCTTCCAAACCGGAAACTACAATGGTTGCATCATGTATAGGATAACCATTGACATCTTTAACAATGCCCTTAACACCCAAATGAGCCAGTTTTAAAAGATTCAATAAACTGCGCTTGTTATGCTGCCATTCCGAAGGCAAAGCACTAGCTGGTGGATATTTACAACATGACAGTTCAATGGTCAATTCAAAACAATTGCTAAAAGCATAATTAAAATCTTGCATGCCACCATTAAGTTCATACCAATGGGCACCATTTGTAATGCCATTGGGAAAGGTATCATTGCAGTTATTGCCGTTACGCATGATGGGATTATTGTCGGAATATGTATGAGCCATCAGTTTAAAGACACGATCGTCGGGTGTTAAACTATCCTCACAGCATTCATGATGGGCTCTGTAAAGAAAGAGAATGAAAAGGAAAATTAAAAAACTGATTTTTTAACAAAAATCCAAAGTAAGGCTTTAAAAACAAATTAAAAAACTAATTATTTTTAATTAATTAATTAAATAGTTTAGTAGGCCAATAACTTACAAGGAATTGTCATATGGATAACTGGCGACTACAGCACCACCATGAAAATTGGCTGATAAAACGAATGGTTTATTTAAAATCCATTCAATCAAAGCAGCAGTTTCTGGCTGTCTGGTTTGGGCGCGTAATTGTATTTGCTGTTGGGTTTCCAAACGATCTGGAAAATCGCGATTTAAATCTACACCGGCGGCATTTGTACGGCCAACATAATGCGGTAAAGACTCACAATTGCCCTCCTAGAAAGAAATAAAAAAAGGGAAGAAAATATTAATTTAAATGCAATTACAGTTATATTTAGTAATACTCTATAAATTTCAATTACTCCCCCATGGAAAAGACATTAGCATAATAGCCGTTTTTTTCTTCAATTTAGCTGGCATTAATTATACAGTTTTTCGTAATGACTACTTAAAAGACATGCATAAGGTTTTTTGCAAATAATTTTTAAGTACCTCTTGTAGACAAAAAAAAAATCAATAACTATTGTATATTTGCCTAAACAAACAGCAATAAAGAAATGTCAATTGATTGGCAGAGACAATTACAAATTACAAAACATACAATATAAGGCGTAGTAAAAAGAAACATGAAATTGTATGCATTATTTAGTGTAATTCGATTGTTTATATTCAGGTCAAATATGCATATGTATATTTCATATATATCACCTTGACTACGCTGATGAAATCTGCTTGCAACAAAAATTTTTTTTACCATCAATCTTAACTTGGCTACAGATTCCAATGCAGCCGTTTTCACTTAACGTTATCGTAAATGGCTTTAAAATTAAACTTCAATTTTAAAAATTAACCGAATCGCAGTTGGAAATTTATTTCCAGCTCTTTTTTTTTTTGTTTTGACTAATAAAAGACCACTCATTCTCTTTGTGTCCAGCCTAATTAATACGGCACCAGGTATCAAAGTAATGGATTCATAAACCCTTTTTACATCTTCAACTGCTTGGCTTGGGTTTCAAATCAAAGAGCAATTATCGTATGTTCTGAATCACAAAATTTTCAAAGAAAAGTTTTTTACAACGAAACCTTAACTTTCCTACACCAACTAGCGTCAGCCAATCATTTTTATACTACGCGATTTTTAGATCGTCTATTGAAATAATAAAGAATTTCGTTTTACTACACTTTTTGTATTTTTGTAAGTGAACACATACCATAATTATGGCTTAAAATAAAAATTGAAAAATTAAAACGTTTTCAATTGAATTTAGAAAAAAACAAAACGCAAATAAAACAAACGTGTTCCAAAGCTTTTATGGCGTAAAACGCGGCTATATGAATTGAATCTCGTTTTATTGTTTTTGTTTTCCGTGTAAAACCCAAAATATACGATAAAAAAAATTAATTCTAAATTAAAGCAATGACACCAGCAACAAACAGAGTAATTAGAGGAGAGTTAGTTAAAGTATTTACATTAAAAACAAAATAATTGTTTTATTTTAAATAATGGAAATATTAGAAAAAAGCAATATATTGTGGTGGTAGTTTATATTTTTATACAAATGACTGTCATCTTTACGACCGAGTAAATAAAGGAAATTATCCAATATGAGCCTGTAAATTGACTGTAACACATAGAAGTTCTGCAAGTTCAAAGTTTTGTTTATCTTCCTTAACTTTAAGAAAATGGTTTAAGTTTATCTTCAATATGTCCAGAGCAGCCAGAGTATTGTTCTCAAAGTCAAAAAAAACCTTAAAAATAATTACGAAACATTTACAATTCTATTCTATTTTTAATTAAAAATGCATGAACTGCCCTAATAACTCAGTTTAATAACAATATTTTCTTATGCAGAACTGAAATGAAATTAACATAAAAATAAATGAGCAGCAATGGATTGATTTACCATAAGTTCCGCGGAGGTTGTTTTCTATTTTAGCTTTTGTTAGAACAAAAACAAAAAATATATAAAAAAAATATGAATAAAGAATTGCATTTTTTTTGTTTACAACATTACATGCCAGACATTCTTTTTGCATATTCTAAAGTATGTATTTATGAATGAAATTAAACAGAATTGCAGTGTTTTATTAAAACAAAAAACTGGTGTTTTATACGTAGTTTGTATGCAAAAAATTAAAAAAAAAATTGTTTTAAAATAATTAATTTCAAAAAACTGTTTCGTTTTCATGTGATAGGCGATTAATTAATTATTTTTAAATTTTTTTAAAGGTTCATTCAACTCTCTCATTGTATTTGTATTTGTTTTTGTTTTGATTTTTATTTTTATTATTTTAATAGAAACCAGTATTTGGTTTTTTAAAAATTTTATCATGTTTTACAATGTTTTTTTTAAAACAATATCTGAAGCATACCTCAAATAGTTTAAAAAACATGCAAAAAAAACCAAATAATTTATGGTAATAAATTTCCAAAACGACAAAACTAAACCATTTATAGACTTAAAGGTCTCTGTACACAAAAAAAGTTCAAAGATCTCATTGCTTTAGTTAATGTTTCCATACTGTGTGTTGTTTTTAAATTACTTTACTTGTAGTCCCAGTACTCATTTCATAAAAACGAATGGAATACTTATTGACTCAATTCCATTCTAATCTTTAAGAAATCGCATGAAATTCGAATACTTGAGTTAATAAAATATGAATGGAAATACGCAGAAATATGGATGAATATGTCAATAGCGCTTGTAGGGTCCCACTCTAAGCCTATAAAAATTTAAATATAATATGCGGAATTACAAAATCAGTTAACTGGCACACTAACCCCGTTTTTAGATCGATTTTTTTAACGTAGTAATAACACTGAGAAGGTCAACCGTCTTAATTTATTATTCAGTGTGAAATATAACAGTTGTGGCAATGATTTTCCCCAGAGTATGAGGTCTATGGGAACACACCAATTCTTAACTTGACTAAACTGGTTAAAATTTGTCTTAAAATTAACTCAATCGGCCGAACAGATCCGGATTAGAGGATTAGAGCCTCCTTTAATTTATATACTGATTCTGTATATAGATTTAGGACAGTACAATAGATCGTATGGTCTATGTACTCTAACAGCTCTGCATGGCTATACAAAACGAAAGAGAAAAGAGTGAAGGGAAATGAGGAGATAGCAAGAGACAGGCATACATTGAAGAATTTTAATTTGATACGATTTCCTTAAATACTTGGATTTTTTTATAAAAACTGTTTTGGTTTTAAAAATGTACACCAACAGCAATCAATGTCATCTAATAACAAAACATGTGATCAAATAGAAATACAACTGGAAATACATACATATGTATGTTATAATATACAATATTATATACAAAGTTTTTTTTCACTTGAGTTGTCAATATTATTTAACAAAAAAGTTTTTTTTTTAAATAAAAGTTACGTTTTTAGCATTTTAAATATTTTCCTCTACAAAATTTAAGCGTATCCAAACCTAAACAAAAATTACAAAAGCAAACAAAAATTTGTTTTAAAACCAAAGAAAAGAAATAAAAATAATAAACAATTTCGCCATTAAATAATACTTATGGCCTTACCAAATAAATTAAAAAAAAAAAAAAAACCGAAAAAAAATCCAAATTGTCGTCTAAATTTTTGTTAATTTTTTAAATGCATTTTAAGTGTGTTAAAACAAAATCATTCCTTTAAACCTAAAGACGCAACAAAACGCTGAAATTTGAATCGAAAGTCACGTTACTATTCAAAATAATCACAAGTCAAGAAATACCCAAAGGTAGAAAAAAAAAATTAAAAATTAATTAAATTATTAACATAAAATACGTGTAGTGTAGTGTAGTACCTAGAATTAAAAGCCTAAAATCAACTGTTTAGTTATGCCGGAGCGGCTGCCTGCTTAAATGTGAAACCCACCATCACAAACTGTTTAAATAAAACATGGCCTTGGTAGTATGTATTAAAAAAAAACGGAGGCATAAAATCAAGTCAAAGTTATAAAACCATAATCATGATCTGCCATTATAATGAAACACTATCATATCAATTTAAAAACAGCGTTTTTTGACAACGTCTCTAAGCGGAAACTTATAAATACTTTGCGTAAAAATAGACCTAGACACCACTTGCTGAGATTGAGAATTAAAAAAAAAAAACCGCAGAATATTTATGACCACTTTACAGCTCGTTAGTCTAACAAAAAGTCCAATAAAATACACCCTTACATCCTTTAAAACTGATTTTTGACATGTGGTCGACTGGTCAGAGAATCCCACAATGTATTATAGAGTGGAGTTGTCCTTAGCTGCCATATCCATATGTGGGAGATTGTTCCTGTAAAAGTTTAGCCTGTCACTTGTAAATTAAGTCGATTCAAACTTAATATTTATAAATCTTCCTCTTTCTTTTCTCCCATAACATATTTTCCTAAATACCAGAGATGAAACTATCCTGTTAGAGACTAAATCTTCTGGACATTGAAGAAATCCCAGCCAAGAATCATGAGTTTTTATCTCTTCACGCCTGGGCAGAGACAAGGAACTTGTAGAAAGAAGGGGTCTCCTATCTCAAATACTAATTCTTGCCCGCAAGGCGATTGATCAGCCCGAAGAAGTGTTCTAAAGTGAGGCCGACAGCCAATACCAACTATTTTAACCCATTAGGAAATTTAAGCGACAAAAATAAGCCTTAATTGGGTATAATTTGTACATAATTTCAGAGGTATGGAAAATGCGAAAGAAGCCTATGGTTAATTATAAAAAAATAAGAACCCTTACAAATTACCAAAACGAATTTCTTTGATTATTTTAAATGTCAAATGACGTGTACACTATGCAGTAAGTAAACTTGTTGATTTATTATTCATGCCAAATATTTTTTTTTTGGTTACTGTGTTAATTTTTTGTTTGTTTCATTTTTTTTTCTGGGGAGATACACACACACTTTGTCGGCCTGTTGCCTTATAAAGTTTGTGATTCTTTTTTTTTTTTAATCACTTTTCTGGAAACTGGTTTAACAACAGCTGTTATCAGTAATTCCATAACACTTATCAGAGAATTTTTATCAGTTTAACATACAATATTTACCTGAGAACGTTCAAAACCATCCGGATTCATGGTGGGCATAAGGTATATATCGGTGCTGTTGATTAATTGGGCCACATCCAAATTTGTGTGATAGTTATACAGCAAATATTTGGCCAAATAAACTAACAGCTGGCGGCCAATGGTCTCATCGCCATGCATGTTGCCTACATACTTAACCATGGGCGTTAATAGTGGCCTTTGACGTACAGTTTGACCTATTTGCAGAACAATTAAGGGTCTACCCTCCAGGGAACGTCCAATGGTCTCGACACGAACATTTTCTGGAAACTGTTTGGCTAAACGAGCAAATGTATCTTCTAAATCAAACTGTGAGTCATAGTGTGGACGCTGCAAGAAACTTTCATCTTCTTTGATAATATAACCTTGACATAAACTTGGTATACAGACTACCATTATCAACATCATCATAATGAAGCTGTTTAATGCAAATATTAAAGAATCCTGTTTTTGTGTTGTTTTATGACGTTGGAGGTGTGAAGCTTCTGTGGCGCATTTTGCCATCATCTTTGTATTGAATGTCAACATATTGGCAACGTACAATGAGCCGTAATGGCTGGCTGGATGGTTGGGTGCTGGCTGGTTGGCTGCTGGCTGATTAGTTATAATTAAAGCGAAAGTGGCGCTGTTCTCTTGGAGGTAGTAATGAATTGACGTAGTTGCCTTTCCCTTTTCCTTTTAAAAGTTTAGAATTTCTTGCTCTTTTCTTGTGCTTTATTTGTGCTTTTTGTCTTTTATCTGCTTTCTTTCAAATTTAACTAGAAATGACGTTGGAGTTACGTTACACGCGTAGGTGTTTATGATATTTTTGTAACTATTTTTAGCTTCAAATGTTCTTGGTGAATTCAACAAACAAAAATGATATCTTTGGTATACAAATACTGTTAACCACCGTAGTTATATTTGGCCTTTAAATGAGTTGTTGGAAGTTCAAATTTCAAAACTTTGCTCCACTTTTTGTTTCTGTTTTTCTTTCACCGATTCTCCTCAATTTATGTTCGGTTTTTAATGCAGAATCCAAATCGTGTTCTTTGCCTTTCCAATGTTGAATTAACACTTTGGTTAGAATTAATGTTAATTAATCGGAAAAAACACAACAAAACACAAAAAAGAGTATTAAATTTCATTTAATATTTCTTTTCTTAAACATTTTTAACTCCCTTGTCTTTTTGCTGATGATGATATTGACGATGTCGATGACAACGTTGACGACGTTGGAGAAGAAGTTCTTCCCACCGAGTGTGGTTGTGATTTTTGTTCAAGTATTTTTTGAGGTATTGATTTTTGTTGTCGTTTTACTTTTAACGTGTATTGTTCGTTTTTAATCCGTGCTCATCCAGTGTTGCTTCTCTTTTCGATAAGTACAAAAGACTAACTGAAGCAAATTGCTTGCTTTATAAATACGTGATATGTTGTGTTTTTTCTTTACTCAGTTTCAATAATTCACACAGCAGAGTAGCAACTTGACTAAACAATTCCAAAAAAAGTGGTGCAAGCGCATGTTATGTGAGTTTTTTTCTTTGCTTTTATTTTTGCCTCTGGTTTAATTTTCTCCTTTTATTGCGAATTACCCACACAGAGAGCGATAGAGAGAGAGAAAAGTCCCAGAGAATTGAATTGAGAGTAAAGTTGGTGTTCAAAAATACAATAACAAGTTGGGGGATTTTTTTCTACTCTATTTTAAGGGTAATTTTTTTAGTTGATGATAAAAAGCGAGGGTTGTTACAAAAGTGTTAATATAACAATAACGATTTTGAAATGCCGATTATTCAACTTGATCGATGCCTTTGTAGTTGAGGAAGTCCAGAGAGCTATTCACGTTAGCTTTTTTGTGCACCTGCATCTTTTTATATCCAAAGCATGATCCAGCAAAATCATCATGTGTTCTTGTACACTTATAAAAAACCAAAACTTTGAAAACACTACACGTGTTTACGGCTTCAATTTATTCTCTTTAATACTTGTAGCTTTGTACTCGTAGTTGTACTTGTTAACGGGAGAAATAATCTATCAAAAAAGCCTCTCTGTTTACATTCTCCCATAAATAGATTTTTTTCTTTTTTAGCGTTACTTCTTTGTTGTTTTTATTATCATTTTGCAATTTCGCAAATATAGCACACACTACTCAAACGAGTTTTGAACTTTTGATTTGTTTTTCGTTTTAAGAGAGCACCATAATATAAACATTCTTCCCACTCTCCATTTTTAGCACTCTCTCTCTCTTTGTTTACAACTTTGAATATTGCAAAAAACTACACATATTACCCAGAAAGCTTATCACATTACGTTGTTTTTTGTTATTATTTTTTTTTTGCTTTGGCTTATCTCAACAAGTTATCAATGAAAGGGCAGAGTTTTAACAAAAATAGTTTGAGAAAGTGGGTATTATTATTGTTATCAGTAAAATAAATATTATTATATTGGAAAACGTTTTTATAAATTAAAGGAAATGTTAATACAATAATAATATTAACAAATTAGAGAGGGAGGAAGAGAGAGAACAGAGTATGAAAGTTATTATTGAGTAGTTAAATAATGGTGTTATTGTCGAACGGCTAACTTTAAAGAGTAAGAGAGGAGTTTAGAAAGAGCACAATAGTTTAAAGCTTTACTTGAGTTTTGTTTTTGTGTGAAATATTATTTGTAAGAGAAGCTTTAAATTACTTTGAGCTTATTTATTTATTACAAAAACAATTGGCAATTACCCACATACATTATTGTTGCAATAGTTTTTTTTTAACTCAAAGTGTTTATCTGTTTGCACATGCACTACTACTTGTAGCTGTACCGTAAACAATTTTGTAAACAAATCGCATTTTATAGAGGCTCTAGGCGAATAGTAAGTGCACGCTATGGATAGAAAAATAAGTTTTCTTTCCTATTTTTAATAGAATTACAATTTCGAAGAACTCAAAAACCTAATTGTGTTTCGAAATTGATGATTAACTGAATATACCTACTTTTTGTTTAATTATATACAACGTGAGTAAAAAACAAAAAATCCCCTTTCATCTGTGAACAAATGATGATGAAGGCATATTTTTTATTGTCAGGTTGGGTTTATTTATTTCTTTTTTTTTAATTGAATTATTATACACAAATTCATACATCCATTATGGTGATAATAAAATGAACTAGAGTCTGACAATATTTTATTCAATTCAATTGAAATCAAAGCAAAAAAATTTAATTTAATTATTGAATGTTTGAAACTAAAAAACAAAAAATACTTAATTATTACAGGAATGGTCTAATATCTTCTAAGATATCCGCCGCTTGCATACATCACAGGTAGCAAAAATACTTCACGTGTTTTATGATCTGATTGAGTGTTACAAAACATAATTATTAGAGGCATTAATTACACACATTTCAAGTATTTTTCTTTCTTGACAACACGATAGTAGTTTCTCAGGATTCTGTTGTATTCTATTAGCCACATATTTGATGGGGAAACACAATCAACAGAGATACAGTAGATATTTCTAGAAGCATCAGCTTAAAGTTATGTTTATATTGGTCCAAATGTCCAAGCTTTAGAGTTTGGTAAAGGAAAACTAGATTGGAGAAAACTGGAGCGAAAGTTCCTGCGGAAATACAAACGAATTTAAGAAAATACTCTTTGTAATCAATGGAAGCACAAGTCTTATAGAGACAGCTAAAACTGGACCAACTACCTGCCAAAAAGAAAGAATAAAGGCGTATATCCATCGGATTGTCGCCTTAAATATTGCAGGAGTTTGGAGATGATATCTTCATCCTCGGGCGGTCACACTAGTAGTCCGAAATCTTTTCCGAGGTTAACCATTCTCATTCCGAATTGGGAAGACAACTGTAGTGTTTTTCATGCAGTGATCTTTAGAAAATGGAGAGCAATTGAGGCCGAAGACTTTCTAGCGCAAAAATGGGCCGAAGAAAAGTGGCAGGGATATTAGTAGAATAGGCCGAATTGCTTTCGAAACGAAGCCCGTTACGGGACATTGTGGCGTCAGGGTAGTGCAGAAAAGTTCTCTGATAACTTTCTTCTCCAAATAAGGCTTTCATTTCAAATGCGTGTGCATTTAATTTATTGAAATAATTTAGCAGGCAACAGAATTACCTTTTCATTATAGATTTGGTGTATAGCAACTTAATTTATGTACAATATGATAACAAAAAAATAACACCCACGCCGTTTTTAATATGAAATTATCTTATCCTTTTTGTCAATAAGTAACTGCATGAATAATTGAATGAGGACATGAGGAGCCGGATTATACGCGTTTATTTCAATATTTATACATTTGATACGTTGATATTTTGATGACGTTAAAACAGCGAAATTATTATCATTGTCTATCGTTATTGTAATATGTTTATTTATAATTTATTATGTCATAAAAACAAGAATAATCACAACGACAAGTGACGTTCAAAAAGGATTTTCATTTTTACAAACATTTGTGTTTGTTGAAGAATTGTTTTCCACAGTTTTTCTATTTTAGGATTTCCTAGAGAGCGGGAAAATTTCTTGTTAATATTCATAGAATTTGAAAATGAAAAAAAAAAGTTTAAAACAAACGTGTGTTGTTCTAGTAGACGTAACAAATGCAAATAGACAACAACCTTGAATGTTAATGTCAGTTTTAAAGACATGGATACGTTTAGAGAATCCAAATAAAGGCAGAATAAAGTCAATGGAGGCGGTATTAGAATTAAAATTCTAAACACTTAAGCAATAAAACGCTCCAATTAAAGTTTATTGGCCGATATAGAAAAATTTCTACGTTCGTTTATTTTAAGATGGTGTTGATGACCAAAGGAAACCTTATTCGAAAGAGAAGCTATGAGGGTAAGAATAAAAATACTTTCAATCTGTCCGGAAGGCTCTTGGGATAGCAACCTCCTATCAGCTTTGCTTAATTCAAACTCACTTAAGTACACATATCGGACAGTTGTAATGTTACATGAAGATGTGTGTAAAGATGTGTAGATATAGAGCAAGATTCTTCAGCTCAAAATTTGTTAGTGCCCAATTAATGCCTCTGCCTAGCGGTATACCTATAATCCTATGTAGATTGACATTCGTTAGGAGGTTGCCTGCCCCAGCAAGTTTGTCAGCTTCATAATTACTGGTATCTAGTGTAACCAGGAACCCATAATAAACTCACACAACACTGACGCGAGAAGCAATCAAGCTCCACAAGGTTCTTAGCAGTTAGACACTTATGCGTCAACAATGTAGCCACTCGGGCATCTATGTCAAAAGGTAGACTGACAGTATCTTAACTAGACCCATTCCATCTTTTAGCTGCAATAGGAGTTTCATGAATTGCACTACTCATTGGCCTCTCCCAGACCAAACAATTCCTCAGCACTAAAACTGGACAGAAGAAGCTCGGGGTGAAACTCATCGACCAAAATCTGCAAGTCATCGAGAAAAAAAATGCAAATCATCGAACAAAAACTGCAAGTCATCGTTACAAATGGGTCCAAGGTGGAATACGTTCCATGTCCTCTTGTAATTTTTTAACGATCGTCTGTGTTCCATATGACAGAGACGGGATATTAAAACTTCTAAAAAACTCTCACCATTCTGTCTCCAAACTCATACATGGTTTTAAGAGTCATTGGGCCATAGGAGTACATGCGAAAAAACGAGAATACCCTTTAAAAATCACTTTAGATGTTGCAGAAACACTTCTGAATGGAAAATAATCATGACTCTTATCCTTCTTTCTTCCTCATTATTTGGTTAATTCATCATCTATTGTCTTAATTTGGTTTAAAAACTGCACTCTTGTACTAATACAAAATAAATTTTCATTAAAGAAAATGCAAAACACATGCCCCTTGACCATGTATTTAAAGGTTGGAATTGTTTTGGAATGTTTTGAAAACCTGCTGCTGCTATAAATTAAAAAAAATTGTAAATTTCTGAATTCCAATGCAGCAAAGCATCTTCAGTAAAACCACTTAAAGACCAAAAAAAAAACCAAGAAGAAAAGAACAAGAAAAACAACACTTGTGTCACGAAAACAATATTGTTTATCGATTTGAAATACGGTGTACTTGAAGCAAGATTGTCATTGCATTTGTAATTTAAGAAAAAAAAAAAAGAAAAACAAATTTGTTAAGAAGAGTATTACCACAATCCATACAAACAAACCACCAATCAATAGGAACATGTATAAACAAACGAACGAATGAACGAACAGCCACCACAAATTTGCCTTCAATAATTAAAAGTCTACTTAGTCAAGTGTATGTTCAAGAGAATATATCGTTTTCTAAGTATAATATGCACTACAAGTGGCAGCGCAAAACGACGTCAACATACCTCACCAAAAAACAAAAACAACAACAAATAAAAGGCGAAAAACACAACCAAAACCACGTACACATAAATGTTTTCAAGTCTAAGAAAACTTGGACTTGACCAATATAATGTGATATCATGTCTGCTATGTCTGTCTGTTTTCTTTTTTTTTTATAGAAAATCAACTCAAAATCTGTGCGATTTAAGTGAATAATACATGTGTGGTGAACAGATTCACGCATATAATGGTCTCAATAAAGAAACGGAAGTTGTTGCAACAAAATAAAATAAAAAAATCTATAAAACAAAAACAAACAAAAAGCGACCAGAGAGTAGCAGAAAGTCATTGAACTGTGAAAAGTTGTAAAAAGAAATGATGCCAGATAGAACAAAAAATTTGAACTTTCCTATAAAAACAATAAATTTTTAATTGATTTCCTTTATAATGCTTTGATCTTCAGCAGGTCAATGAGAAACTCCTTCGAAATAACCTTGAGCAAGTAATTAAATACTGTTTCACTCTCTTCCTTGCATCTGCATAAATGACCCACATTATGCGGTAATAGCTTTAACAACGTCGCTGTGTGTGCTCCTATTGAGTTTAGCAGACTTTCAGTGCGCCCCTTATCTATCTTTGGGTAAATATGTATGTTATGCTATCATGCCCGTATCCAATGCTACTTATGAGGCATTAACGAAATTTAATGCCCTACCTTAAGCTTAAATACTATCAATAGATTTCTCGGTGTAAAATGTTGGGTGGTTGTGTCGTTTATCAGCTCTCAAATTTCCCATAGTACCTCCGTGGCCCAGTATCCATATGATATGAATGCTGTACTGCTCGTTAAGAGATCTGCGGTAGTCACAACCGTCTTCGATGAAATATTGCGTTTTCCGTAAACCATTACAACGTCCTTACCCGGCGACAGTGAAAGGTTTCCGCCATCCACAGATTCATTCAGTGTTCTTTTGACGAGGTTAGTTATACAAATTACCTCCTATCCGGAATGGTTGTCTCTTAAAGTTCCCAGAGAAGTCATAGGGCGGCGCCGTGTAATATATGTTCTGTAAAGTTACCACTTCCATCCGAATTTCGAGTGATTAATATTTGATAAATGGAAGTCATCGTCCAAAAATTTTAAGTCATCGACCAACAAAGGCATGTTATTGACCAAAAGTTGCAAGCCATCGAATAAAAACTGCAAGTCATAACACAAAAAAATATAAGTCATCGACCAAAAACTGCAACTCATCAACCAAAAAAAAAATGCAAGTCATCGATCAAAAACTTCTACTCATCAACCAAATAAATGCAAGTCATCCTTCAAAAAATGCAAGTCATCGAGCAAAACATGCATGTCATCAACCAAAACACGCAAGCCATCAACTAAAAATAATGCAAGTCATCCACTAAAGAATTGCAACTTGCGAAAAAAATACCTACATTTTGTTGGATATATATTGAATAAATGCATATGAACTCAATGAGAATTATTAAAATTTTTATGTTCATATAAAAAAGAGTTAGCTTCGTCGCCTATATCTCTGGTCCCAAGTAACACCCGACAATAAGGAAACCTGTTTTGGAATTCGTGAGGCCATGGCTATCCAGCCCAATAGGTCCATTTCCCCCACAAGTCCATTTTTTATCCGATTGCGCCCCATTAACACACAGTACTTTTTTTGTGATCATTTGAAGAAAACAATTTGCTTCGGCGCTTATATCTCTGGTGCCAAATAACGCCCGAGCGTAAGGAAACCTGTTTTGGAAAACTTGATGCCATGGCTATTGGATCTAGGTCCATTTCTTCCATAAGTTTTCGCCTTTGCTAGTTAAATTCGAATTTATCTTCATACACATTATTATTTGTGAATATTTGAAATTTATGAATAAGTTTTAAATATTTTTTCTTATTCATTTTATTTTATTAACTAAAATAAGTACAGAGATTAAAGAGACTCGATAATAAAGCTAATAAGTATACATGTGATTCAATTCATATTTTTATGTGGAATTCTATTGCTAATATACTCATATTTTTGTACTGAGTCATAGTAAACAGCAATAAAGAGAAAAAAGACCAGAAATAAAAGTTTAAAAGTTAAAAAAGATAAAAGGTAATTGGGTTTGAAATGATTAAAAACGCCGGAAGGTTTAAATAAATTTAACGCACCTTTCATTTTTATTGTTTCTCTTTTAAATAGTATTTATTTGATGGAGTACATGTATCAAAATGAGAAAAATGCCAGTGGAGTGATCTAATTATGCTTTTGTTGTACAAAAACTTGATTGAAAAATATTTTAATTACTTTCTCTTATTTAAATATCCACTTGAAACGCTATAGCACCACAAAAAAAGATAATTTTATACTTTACTGAGACAAAAACTATGTGGGTTTGTTAAAAATTTCAACAATGAATAGATTTCTAGACAAAATCAGTAATTTGAATAAATTTGATTGAATTTTTGGTAAACAAACCGGTCAAAATTAGAAAATGTTAAAGAAATACTAAAGCAGTCGGTTAAATGAAACGAAAATAAGAGAAGATCCCATTTCAGAAACCACTAAAAATGGCAACAGTTTCGTTAAAATAAAACTAAGATGAAAATAAATTGTTTTTCAACTTGTTTTATAGTTGGAACTGTACCGTGTTAGATTAAAGTTTAAAATTCAGCACGAGCTGCACGATCACAGGCTCTATTTTTCTAGGAAAAACATTATGACACTAGAAACGTTGTTACAACATCAACAAGATTTATTAAAAATCTACGAAGCCTTCAAGTAGAATATGTATTCTAAAACGAGTTTCGAAAAACGATTTTGTAATGGAATTAAACAATACAGGAAAAATTTCTCTAATGCCATGAGAAAAAATAGTGAAGGACATTTTCAATAGGTTTTCCTTTCTATTGTGGGTTCTTTTAAAGACTTATGGTAGGTAGGTAGGTAGGTGGCTGCCCTTCCAAGAGAATCGGATGGACACACTTAGGCCACATAGGGCCCATTGTGTTACCACCGTTATCCGAGCTCAATGTAGTTTAAGCTATGGTGTTGTAATTCGGCAAAATGCAGATACTTAATACCCTTACAATGATCATTAAATAAGAGACGAGAATCCATCATAATAGCAAGCATCACTCCCACTACCGTCACTGTCGTGTGTAAATTGTAAATTACTTAAAAACGGTAGCAAATCACCATCGTTATCTTTAGCTTAAGAATCTAATCAATTGACCTCAGGCCTAAGGACTTATTTAAATTAAAGTAATATTATTGTTATTGACATTCTAAATAAAAATAATGTACAACTCACCTTAGCTGCCGCAAAACCATCTGGATTACAGCTGGGCAAAAAGTGAATATCTGTAGTGTTCAAAAGTTCTTGTATTTCCGCTACTTTGGCATAATTCACGACCAAATACTGAGCCATATACAAGACCATTTGCCGGCCTACAGTCTCATCACCGTATATATTGGCCGAAACTTTAATGATTGGTTTTAAAAGATCACCCTCTAAAACATCACCGGGAGCGCTTACGGCTAACACATTCATATCGCGATCTTGTAACGTTTTACCGATCGAGTATGCGCGCGCCATGTGGGGATACTGACGTTGCAACTTCGCGAACAAAGAACCGATCTCGACGTTATCCAAATATTTCGGTGGTTTAATAAACGATTCATCTTCTACAATTTGCTGAGCATGCGCGACAAAACACAAACAACACAATGCTAACAAAGATGGCCACAACACATACTTGAATGACTCATTTTTATATGGCCGCCATAAGCAGCCTCCAATATAATGCGCATTTGCGCGCATATTTCTTAACTTGTTTCCCTTTTACCACAAAATTTAACTTTTTATAACACTTTTTAATAAAAATATTTACTTTTGCACTTTTTCTTTACATTTATTATAAATATTTTATATTTTTTATAACTTTTAATGAATTTTTAAGGGAATTTCTTATTTTTTTCTTTTTTAACTTTGCTGACGTTGTTGTTGGCCTACGACAATTGGCTTTTCTTTTTATTTCTTATTCTTACACTTTTCTATTTAAAATAACTTGTTGTATGTGGAAAAAAGACACTTTTTGTTATAGAATTATATTATTAAAATTATATTTTTTGTGCTGAAAAAATATAAAAACTAAATAACTTTTCCTTCTTTTCTGCAATATCACACCACAGCCATATCTCAAACTAACTGGACACAAATCTACCGTTTTTTCTTGTTGTCTACTTTCTTTTGACACGAAACGTAAAGTTTCTTAAGATTAAAGCTGCCAGATGGTTGACTTTATTAAAAACGCTAAAGGAAATAAAAATTTATATTTTGTTTAATAAAATTTAAATAATTCATTCTTTCTAAATTTTTAATAACGGGCTTGAAGAGGTCAACTCTGTTGTGCCAATAAGAAAAATTCCTGGCCACGATACATAGTGATCATACAATCGTGCTTTTATTAATTTTGATGCTTAAAACGCTACACTTGGGTTACTAACGTCTGGCATCACCTTTTGCCATTGTTTATCTGTTTTTAGTGCTTCTCAAACTGTTAAGAGAATAAACAAATAAATTTCCCATTGCATTTTGCAAGCTTGTCAAAAATATACTCTCCCATATGGAAAATTCCCACTTCAACTGTCAAATAATAAAGAATTTTTCATTTTAGATCATATTGTCAATTTTTTTTGCAAAAAGTGATTAATAACTGAAGAAAAACTCGAGATTTTTAAGTAATCTAAAAATTTTTTAAATAAATTCAATAAACAAAACGAATTTAAATGTGTGTGGATAGGAATTATCTACCAATTAACGCTCATTTGAAGAGCCCTAACATACAAATTGTGTAAAAAATCTTTAAGGAAACAAAAAAAAAAATTTCAAAGACGACATAAAGAAATTTACGACGACATTTAAAAAAGCAAAAACGGGAAGAAGCAGCAGTAGAGACACACCATAAATATATTGAAATAAGTGCTTAAATACGGAAGAAAATTTAACATAAAGAAAACCTTGGAAATACCATTTAAATATCTGGAAGAAAGAAAAAGAGAAAATGCCTACTTCCAGATCCTCAGCTGCAGCCGAAATCGTCCATACTGGCTCGGGACCTCAACCTTTGGTTAAGATTGGCCATTATTTGCTAGGTGCTACATTAGGCACTGGCACCTTTGGCAAGGTCAAGATTGGAGAACATCAAATGACCAAACACAAGGTTGCCGTAAAGATTTTGAACCGGCAAAAGATCAAATCTTTGGATGTTGTGGGTAAAATACGAAGAGAAATACAAAATCTAAAGCTCTTTAGGCATCCCCATATTATCAAGCTGTATCAGGTCATCTCTACACCCACTGATATTTTCATGATTATGGAGTATGTCAGTGGTGGCGAACTGTTCGATTATATTGTGAAGCATGGCAAATTGCAAGAACACGAGGCCAGACGTTTTTTCCAGCAGATTATATCGGGTGTAGACTATTGCCATCGCCATATGATAGTGCATCGTGATTTAAAGCCGGAGAATTTGCTGCTGGATCACAATCGGCATGTCAAAATAGCTGATTTCGGACTGTCTAACATGATGTTGGATGGTGAGTTTCTAAGAACCTCATGTGGTTCACCAAATTATGCTGCTCCTGAGGTTATATCGGGCAAATTATACGCTGGCCCTGAGGTAGATATCTGGTCTTGTGGTGTTATCCTTTATGCCTTATTGTGTGGTACTTTGCCTTTCGATGATGAACATGTGCCTACACTATTCCGCAAGATAAAATCGGGCATTTTCCCTATACCGGAATATTTAAATAAGCAGGTGGTCAATTTGGTTTGTCAAATGTTGCAAGTAGATCCTTTGAAGCGTGCCACCATAGAAGAGATTAAGAAACATGAGTGGTTCCAAAAAGATTTGCCATCGTATTTGTTTCCTTCTTCCATAGAACAAGATTCCAATGTTATTGATACCTATGCTGTGGCAGAAGTGTGTTCTAAGTTCGGTGTAAAGGAACAGGAGGTACATAATGCCTTACTAAGTGGCGATCCCCATGACCAATTGGCTATAGCGTACCATTTGATAATAGACAACAAACGTTTTGCTGATGAGGCAGCCAAAACAGAAATCAACAATTTCTTTGTAGCCGGCTCACCACCACCATCTGCCCATTCACCTAATGAAAGTCCTGAAATAACTGCAGGCGGCTCTTCATCCGGTACTTCTACTCCTGGTAGAACTTCTTTGACGCCCTCTATGAAACCACATCCTGAGCGCATAGCACCGATGAGAGAACGACAAATGGCCATGTCTATGGTGCAATCACAAGGTGGAGCTGCCTTTCCTGAAAAAACTGCACGAGGCACACCCATCAAAAGAGCCAAATGGCATTTGGGCATACGTTCGCAAAGCAAGCCCAATGATATTATGCTCGAAGTATATCGTGCCATGAAGGCCTTGGATTACGAATGGAAAATCATTAATCCCTACCATGTACGTGTGCGCCGTCAGAATGCCAAAAATGGCATATATTCTAAAATGTCTTTGCAACTATATCAGGTCGATGCTAAGAGTTATCTCTTAGATTTTAAATCTTTAACCAATGAAGAGGTCGAGCAAGGCGATGATGTTATATTGGAAAGTCTAACACCACCACCCTTAAGTAATAGCGGCATTATGCCACCACAGCCCACCGGGCACCATACTATGGAGTTCTTCGAAATGTGTGCTGCTTTAATCATACAATTGGCACGTTAATTAACACCTTTTTTAAGTAAACAAAAAATTCTTTATAAATATACCATATATCCCATGTATAGAGGTTTTATAAATAGTAAACAAAATTATTTATGGGCTATATTTAATCAACACAGCAGCAACAACAACAAAAACTAAAAATGTTAAATAATAACTCTTTAAAATTGAATATAGAAAGAGAGAAAGAAAAAGGTTTTCAAATTTATTTCTTTTGAAGAGTACAAAACATGAATTCAAATGGTAAATATTTTGAAAATCTTTTAAAAAAAATCATAAGTAGAATACATATATTGTTGGCTAAAACGTTTAAGGCTGGTACTAGTACATTTGGAAGTTTTATAGCAATTGAACTTTGAGTAGGTTTGCTAGGCAACTAAAAATTTCAAGAACATATTTTGTGATTAATCTTGCTTTGCAGTTCATAAAATATTAAAAGCTTCTAGGTACAGCTCTAAACGTTTTAAATGGCAATATATTGTTCCGTAGGTCTTATCAAATACTAACAAATTCATAAATTACTTTTAAAAAACTACATATAAAGGCTTAAAATAATTTTCTTTATAAAAAAAATCGAAAAAAATAAATTAACAGGTGTGTAGTATTTAAAAATCGAGTTCTTTTTAATCTAAATTCTCGAAATTAAAAACAAAGCGATCAAATCGCTTACATGCCTGCAGTAAACTTTGTGGATATTAATTAAACTCAGTTTATTATATTTTAAAAAGTTGAAAAAAAAAATAATTAAGAAAAGCTTGGCTTTGCCTTCTTCCGTAATTTTTTTCCTCCCTTTTTATTATTGTTGTTTTTCTATTGTTTTTGTTTTATTTCTTTTTTTTTTTTCCTTTTATTAATTGTTATGGTTTAAAATCAACGAATGCTTTATAAGAAAATTTTTTTAAAACAAATGCTGATGCGGTATTTTAAATAACTATTATTCAAATAGTAGATTTATGAATTACTATTATTTTGTTTATTAGTTTGGTCGGAATAATTATATTTTTTTGTATTAGTTTTAAGTACACATTTATTCTTTTGTTAATAAAGTTATAGAAAGTATTAAAAAACAAAGAAAAATCCGAAAATGAAGTTTTTAATTCAAATAGTTTTTCAATATATTCATTATAGCATGGTGCACCTTGAATTCTTATGTTGATTAATGCTGTCGGGTTCTCTGAAAGTTCGTATGCTCCAGAAATGAATCACAATCGTCAGCGAGTAATTTGTTAGCAATTGAGACTTCGATCGCACAGCTTACTAGCCTCAATTTGATGGTAGGCAAGTTCTCTGAGCATCCAAATATAATACGGCCATACAGCAGATATTCCCAAGAGTTTACCTACTTACTTTAGACGTTAGCCATTCTCAGAAGAATCAGAAGAACCGGAACTAAATGACTACTTGGACAGTCGCACAGTAGAATATACGAGTTTAGAAGTTATCTGGCAGTCCACATCTAAATACCACTTCCTAGAAAATTTAAGGGAGTTATTGTTTTAGTACTTTGTCTAGTGATATTTGCCTGAGGCACTCAAACTGCTGGAAAAAACGCTCAGACGGTCACTGCGATATTCTACTGCTTATCGTCTTTTAGAATACATCACTTACCAAAGCCACATTCATCCCTAGTTCAAGAACTCTTATTTAGAGAAGGGCTTTCCAACATAGTTTGGTGCACCCATTGTGATGGATGGATTGAAACTGGGATTGTAGCTCAAATGTACCTTGCAACTGCAACATTTTATCATACTTGCTTTATGGGGGCCGTAGTCCACCTCTCCACCACTTGTGCAGGTTCTTAAGAAATTTTCGATGATAGTCAAGAAACTCTCAGGGCAATTGGATCGGTTTGGTGCAAGTTGCGAGTGGTGTAAGGATCCAAGAACTCTATATGGGTCTTTGAATCGGATCGAATTAGGTTCAAGAAATGATTATGAGGTGACAGCACTAGTGAACTAGTTGAATACCGTAAGGAGGGTATTTTTCTTTTCTTCAACTATGTATATGATTAAAAATAATTAAAAAACAATAATAATTCCTTAACGTAATTTTTGAAAAAAGTTTTTATACTTTAAATATTTTATTTTTTGTTTTAAACTTAGACTAACTACTAAACGGTTAGAGGAAATAAAGACACTTATACACAAAATTGTAAATAATTATTTCATTTGCACAGTGGAAACAAGGAAAATTTCTTAAATTGTTGAAACTTTAACTAGAATATGTTTTTGCATCAATTTTGCTCTTCTTCAGGAGTACGATTTTTACGTTTTAATTTATCTATAATGGACTCTATACTATTGGCGTCGACTAAACCAATAAATTTGTCCACTACTACGCCATTGCGAAAGGCCAAAACGGCTGGAACAGCTTTTACTTCAAAAGTTTCAACCAAATCGGTATTGTTCTCCACATCAATAATGGCCAAATCGATTTCCGTTGAATTCTCTAAAAGTTCTTCCATTTTAGGAGTTAAAATTTTGCAGGGATCACACCATTCAGCATGGAAATTAACTATAACGGGTATATCACTATTGATCACCTGGAGAGGAAGAAAGAGAGATAGAGAAAAAGGAATAAATGAATAGGCAAAGGTCAGTGTTGGTAAAAGAAAAAACAGAGTACGTGCATGAAATCACGTATTTTATTTAATTTATGTATTTAATTTAGTATTTTGCTATGTTTTTTATTTTCTTTAATATTTTGTTGTTGTGGTGTTTTCTGTTTAAGGTAAATTTTGTATTGATTGCATAATTTTGTTTACATTATAGTAAGTTTAGCAAATACAAACAAACAGCTGCCTAAATAAACAAATTAATAGGTAAGAGAGAGTGAGAGACGGATTGCTCTCTCAAATAGTTTACTATTACAGAAGCAATTGTAAAAGGATCATTACAAACGTAAACTTAGGGAAAGTACAACAAAACTGTGACACTGTATTATTACAAAGTCAATATGTATGAAAATAACGGTTATGAAAAAAACAAAAGCAATTACTCTAAGGAGTAAAATAATCGAAATAAAAACAGAAAAACTTAAAGGAATAAGTTATAAATATTGAATCAGATGTGAGAATATTCACAAAATTCAAAATATAAAAAAATATGTGAAACACAAAGCAAGTACTCTAAGGAAATTAAAATAAGAAACCGTTAAAGAGATGCAAGCAAAGAGCAAATAAAGGATGAAGGATAATGTTTAATGAGAAATATCAGGATTCTAAATCACGGTTTATAAGAAAGTTATTAATGAAAGATTAAAATTTTCAAGTAAATTAAAAATAACAATTTACACTGATTTGAAATTGTAATTAAACGATACAAAGAAAACTAATAAAACACTTGTTATATGGATCAAACTATAAACAATGAGTCAGTCGAAAATAAGATAAATATTATTACTCACTTTTCTATCAAATTCATAATGATCTTTGACGACATATTTCTTGAAGGCCGTTTGAGATTGTGATAAACATTTTTGTGTGGCCGTCACAGCCAAGGGAGCTAAACGTTGACAGGCATTTTGAGCACTTGCAGAGGCCTGTATACTAGACACCAGACGTGGCATAACACCTTCAGCTGCTATTTTCAACATATTGTCCTATAACCCAATGGGGGAGCTATAAATCAAAGTATAGGGTTAATAACATGCACGCATTCTTTATCGCTTCATACAAAACCATATAACAATTAATATTTAATGAATTCAATAATCGTCTGTTCTAGATAAGATTATAATAAAACGCTTCACTTTATTATTTTAATGTCGATTTTTTTTCTGTTTAGAAAAGCGCATGGCTTGTTTCTTGCAATGAGATTTACTACTTTTATTTGGTTTTAATCAGTTTTAAACTTTTGCATAATTTATTTAGCTTTTTTTATTGCATGATAAATTCTATATTCTTTTCAGTAAGTCCTCTTGCCCTTGTTGCTTTTGTTGTCTTGAGACTGCTTTTCGTTTGTAACGATGAGGTAATTTGTTTTTTGCGTAGTTTTCTTTTTTTTTCACTGAATTCCTTTACTACTTACTTCCTTTTAATAGTTGCTAGTGTCGTTGTTCGATTTTCTATAAATTTTTTTATAATTTTAATAAATTTTCTGATAAATTTATTAAATTTCGTTGTTTTATTATTTCATATGAAAACAAAGTAGAAAAAAAAACGATGACAATTGTCAAATCAAAGAGAGAAAACTTTCTATTTTTCTTTGCTCTCTGAAGCAAAGTGACATTTGAATAGAGATGCCAAATCTAAAATGTAATGATATTCAATAGTTTGAAAAGTGTTGGAAGATATCATTAAAAAAGGCGCCAGTTAACGCTTCTATTTGTGAATGTGAGCTTGAAACTTATAACGAATTAACAGAAAATTAAAATTTTCTTAATAAGTGCAATACAAAAAAAAAAAGAAAATATATAAAATTAATAGAATACAAAAGTGATATCAGAAAGTAAGTGATTCAAATGTTCTAGTCGTTCCCATATTCTGGGGAAACATTTTCCTGTCGGGCAGTTAAAAATATCTTCAATAGTTAAATCAATTCTGAAGTTGATGATTTCTGGAAGGATGTGTGGAACAGTAAGTACCACATTATAAATATTACACCTGTTTTATTGCTTTGTTGTAAATATTGTCTCTCCCACTATCAAACATATATTCGGGTGTTCCTTTTTTTTCCCCAAAAAATTTCAAGGTTAAGAAAAGGTTACATACATTTTTAAGCAAGGTTACAAGTTGATAGTATGTGACATCGGCACCTGATATCAGCTTGGTTGCCAGAGAAGATTCAATGTGTAGACATGATGGAAAACTTAAAAGAAAATTAAGGAAAATTTCAAATAGAATTGTGAACTGGGGATACTGTTTCATTTTGAAACGAACAAGGCGATTAAAAAGGAATTTTTCATAGACTGAAGAATAAACTCTTCATCATGGTTTGTTCCTAGTGTTTACTTTTTCCTTAGTCTGACAGCAGTACGACCTCTTCTATAAATGCCTTTTGTTCTGCCATCAGACCCTATCTGTGTGTACGACCATTCCAATTCCGTTTCCTCCTGTTGTCATTGAATTTGGGCCGAAAACTTTAAACAAGTTTTTTTCAGCTGCATTCCTTGACACACAATCATAAAGCATAATTGATTGGACGTTAGAATATAAATTCTTTTAGTTTAACTTTGGGAGAAAGCACTGCAGACCTCCAAATGCTGCTAAGATGTTTACTACAGAGTTTTAATTGTTATTCATTTTTTATTCTCATAATTAGTAAAAAATGTTATTTACATTTCTTTAGAAAACATTTGAGTATGGCCTTAATATTAAATTAAAAACAATTACTGCTTAAAAGTAATACTTTCTTTGTTCATTAATGCATAGATTAAAACAGATTTTGAAATAATAAATCAGGATGTGATAAAGTCTTCTTCAAGTTTCTAACACTGATGCGATTTTTCTGTTGTTTCCGTTCCGCCGAGCAACTAAAACATGAATTAAATTAAATGGGACAATTAGATGAGTTTCGAAAGTTAAAAAATGAAGTGAAAGGTTAAAACAGTCTAACAAAATTTATGATTATTATTGTTTAAGGTAACGGGGTAAAGGTAAGGGTGTTGTACTGGTATTATTGGCTATAGTAAAGCTACAGTATTGAGGAAAGTAAATATAAAAGGCAATTAGTTTAAATTTTAAAGCCAATTAATAAATAAAACTGTTTTTTTAGTTAAACTTACTCAAAAAGTTTCTGATGATATTCAATCATTATCTTAACACAGTCCGATAAAATTTCGGTTTCTTTTAAGAGCTCATGCATATCTTGTATGCGCGCCCCAGTTTGTACCGCATGAAATATGGAAGGTGTAACTGATATTGCTAGAGTTTCGGCACTTATATGTTGTAAAGGTACTTTGGTTAATCTGGAATACATTTCAACAAAACATTGTAAAGATAAGATTATTTTTGGCTGTTGGTTTATGAAATGTAATGCTTACTTATTGAAATGATTAAATAAATACTCCATAGTATCACGATTTATTTCAGGCAGAGAACGTATCAGTCTTTTTAAAATTTCCAATTTATGGGGCAAATCAGTCACCCCTAAAAAAATTCAATAATTGTTATTCAATTGCTACAGTGGCATGGAGAGAAGGGCATGTTTCAACTTACACCATTGCACGGGTTTGCCTATAAATGTTTTGGCCTCATTAACAGATACCAGAGGACTTTTAATTTCTCTTAAAAATAATTTTAATACACCAGCCAATGTATGTATATCCACATTGGCTTGCCTTAAAGCCATATAATCGTTGTTATCAATACTAAAGCGAAGAGCTTGCATTTTATTGTAATCACCACACTGGCGGTATATGCCCTCTATGGGTTCTGGTGATTTACGAAACTTTTCCTCTATTAATTGGCAGCAATCCACAACAATTTTAGGCACACTTTTAAAAACTTCATCCTTAAGCACCAATTCGATTTCAGTATCAAAACAGGGCTCATCTAAATCGTTTAAAAAATAATGAATCAGACATTTTGAAATAAAATTAATTGAAATTTCTTTACCTTTATAAATTTCCTGATCCTTAAGCGTTTGTAAACTGGGACGTTGTTTCCAAAAGTTGCTTAATTTCATCCAGGCTACCAGTTTTGATGGTTGTACTCCAGTTTGTATACTTGACGAGGATTCCTTTCTTATTATCCTCATACTGCTATACTTTTTAGGTTTATTTTGTTTTTCCTGTTGTTCTTTTAAAAATAAATCCATTTTCTTTTGCATTTCGTTTACCAAATTAACCACGGCTTTTGTTTCTTTACTTTGTTCATCCAATTGTCTCTCCAATTGTTCTAATTTTTGTTCCATTTGCTGTATTCTCCTGCTACAGTTTGTAGAGCAAGATGATGAGTTGGTAGAATTAGACGAAGAAGTCATTTTATTTAAGTCCGTAGAAGAGCTAGAAGATAAAGGTGTCAAAGGCTGTGTTTGATGTTTTGTACAATAGGAGTCGAAATCATAAAGCCTTGTTAAGTCTTTGCTACTGGAGCTTTTAAGCAAGGTCAGTTTTATGGGACGAGGTCGTGTTTCTTTTAGGATTACAACTCCACTTTCCGGTATTTGATGGGTGGAAGGCAACTTTTTTGCAACGGGTATTATATTAGCACGTGTGTGTTGATTGTTGGAACGCGTATAACTGCTGGGTGTGCGATCGCGAAAACAATTCATAATAGTTTTCTGGGCTCTACGTTCGTTGGCTGCTGAAGCTGCAGTGGCGATAAGAATGCCCGCAGAATCTGGTGTTTGTGGCAAATGCTGGGATGAGTTATAAAAATATGGTTGCTGCTGTTGTTGTTGTTCCATTTTTATTTATTTATTTTTGTTCTAAAGCCTCAAAAGTGTTAACAAGAGACGGGAGAGTTAATTTGCGGTCAGTTTTACGTTGTATTTTTATTTAATTTTTTTTTTATCATTCATGTACATACAGTCGTAGTGTTATTGTTTTAGTTTGATCTGCTAATCACTCAGGCTGAACATTTTTAAAAATAATTTTTCTTTCTTCATAACAATTCTTAACTCATTATTTTTTCTGTTCTGTTTTATACCTTTAAAAGACACGCTATGACAAACAAACTGTTATAAGCGTTTCAATAGTTTGTGGGAGACTATTGAAAATTGATTCCCATTGTATCTTATCGCTTCCCTAAAATGTATAACATAATAAAACGTATAAAATTTCAATGCATGCATTCTTATCATTTCATTTTTTTTCACTTCAGCCAACTAAAAAGAAGAGTAGCTAGCTAAACAAATACGTTATTTATTATTATTATTATTATTACTCATTCAAATATGAATGCTCTTAAAAATAAAAATAATTTAATTTAACCACAGACAAAAGAGCGTGTATGAGAGAGATGTAGAGCTTAGGCATGTGAGTTAATTCTTTAAAGAGGGTATTTTGGAGCAGATTTTCGTCGGCTTAAAAAATATTTTGCATGCCATTTATTTTTATTGTTTATATTCATGTTGATTACTCACTCCATCCATCTGTATACCCAGACAGTCATATTTATATAATAAAATAAATGTAGTTGTATTTATTTTTGTTGTTGTTAGTATTTGTAATTATGCTTAGCATTTTGGAATTTAACCCTTCAACGTTGAGTTAACAACGTTTATTTAAAATTCATTGGAATTCGTATTTGCAATTGGGTTTTTAACAAATACAAGTAAAATATAATTTATACAGTCAATTCAAGTTTAATTATTACAAGTTTACATTTAATATCGGAAAGCGATAGGTTTCAGAGCTGCTAACAAAGTATTCATTTTTATAAAAAATTAATAAAATTTTACATCGAATGAAAAAAATTAATTTTTTTCAATTTTTCAAATAAAACAATGTAATTAAAATTCAATACTTAAGCATGTCTCTGTAATTATTTCACGCTATACTCGTTGAAATATGTAGGAATGTGATATAAATCGCTTAATTTTTTGGTATCGATAATAGAGCATTTAAAATCAATCACAACTAGCTTATATTTGCATAAAGTTTGTTATTAAGCTATGAAACCATGTCGACACTTAAGTTAATAGAGATAACAACAAAACAGTAAGCAACTATAAACTTGTGTTTAGCTACAAAATAATTTAAAATGGATAATTTTAGAACATCTCTATGTACATACATATGTATATATTTCCTTTTTTTCTTCTGTGAGAATAAAAAGTCATTCTTGTCGGATTTATTTATTGCTAAATACTTTATTCCACTCATGCCTATATGTATTTGCAGGCTAATCTCTTCTTTCAGTGCCTGGTGGCAATATCGTATGTTGGCATTTTCATAGTATGACCTATCCACTTCTACTTACATTCACAGATTTCTTTCTTGTGTTACTGGTTTCTGGTTCAATTACCCTCAATAACGCTGCATTTGGTATTACATTAGGCCAATTTATCCTCATTTTTCTACGCAGAAACCTATTTATGAAGACCTTCAATGCGTTTCATTTAATACAATGTTTTAAAACTATAAACAGTAACTTACTTGGCATTAGAATAAAATATCTGCAATTTCTTTTGTCCTGAGTTAAACTGAGAATGTCATACGTTACGTCAGACGCAACGTCGTTTCTTGATACGGGTGTTACTTCAGCAAGAATGTTCATTTTGTCATATGTTTGAGTTCGTGTAAGATTCTGCGTGATGCATTCTCACACAAGATTTTAACAAGGTTGATAAGATTTTTAGAAATACTTTTACACTCTAGATTTCATTGTAGTATCTGAAAAAGTTGTGTCCGCCATTCTACTGATTGTTCAATTGTTGTTGACATACTCAAAACATCATCTGTGACACTGTGACATTTTGAGTATATAGGGCTACACAATGTCTCCATGGGATATATTTCCGCCACTAATGTTTACTACGCACATGGTATGGGACACAACAATAAAATATGGAAAAAATCCTTAAGCAAATAATTTTAAAGTTTTTTTGCTTGGTTGTTTTGCTTGAATTCGTTTTTTTTTTCTTGTCCATAACTTTCATTAAGTTTAAACCCATCTAATCTGGAAAAACAAAAAATGTTATAATTATTTAAGGCATATTAAACATTATTAACAAATGCTTACCTTTAAATAAAAATATCGTCAGGAAAAGAAAACTTCCTTTAACTTTCTGTCTAGAGCCAATATCCAGACTATCATTACATTTATTGTAGGATTACGTTTACTGAAGGAAATCTACCTATCAATTCAAATCCCATAGCTTTGTATTTAAATTCGAAAAGGAAAGTATTCAAATTTCTGTTTCTTATTGGAACACTTTTTCTTTCGATTTGATCTTTTAGTTTCTATTTTGTTTTGTGTCATTTACTGAATAAAAAGTAAATTTTTTCAAATATATCGTAAATAGCAAAACAAACTCGTAATCTGTGATATGCCTTAATAAGTTACCCTCTATTTTAATTATTATATTATTTGTTGATTGATGTTATCTTTTAAAATTAAAGTTTGTTTAGGGATTCTTTTTATTTTTTAGTTAATAACACACACGATTTTTGTAATTAATATTCTACTGACGTAATTGTTTAATTTACGCTGATATTTTTTGTTTTCTTTTACTGTAGACAATTTAATATGTTTCAATATTTTTATTAATATTTTAATACCCGGTGGTTAATTTATTTAAGTTTGTTTGCCTGCTGGTAATTCCATTTTAAATTTATAATAAAACACTTTAAAGATGCGTGTTGTATGGTGCTTTTTAGTTTATTGATTTAAAGTGCAAATTTATTGCAAAAATTTTATTGATTATTTCGATAAAAATCATTTGATATTTTAATTTTAATTAAAATAAAAAAATAAGAAAAAAAACAAATTTGCATTATAAACTAAAGCTGCCAACGTAACAATAAAATTTATAATAACATTATAATTACAATATTCATTTATAATAGATGCCAAGCAATAATAATAATGAGTTGTTATAAAAAATTCCCTAAAACTGTTCGCGTACAGAGTATAAGGCCATTAGATTACAATTATTCCTTTCTTTAATTAGTTTTTGTTCGTTTTTTTGTTTAGATTTCTTAAATTTTTCTGAATAGAGATATAACATTTCAAAGGGGGGGAATAATATGTAAAGTTTAATAACATTTAAAAATGAAGCTAACAACGTTTTGTAATGACATTGGTTTATAACAAAATTATAGGGATTACAATACCTATGCATATTTAATAAGGAAATAAATATATAATAGTTTAGAATATTTTTCCTTAATGTCTTCAAAAAAGAGTTCACATTCAATATATTAAATACAACAAATTGAATAAAATATTAAAGCTTTAGATAAACGTGGCTATACTACACAATTATGTTTAAACATTTTCGTTTTTTTTTTGTTTTTTTTTTTGTTTTGTAAAGGGGTTTTTTATTTTTAATATATTATTCAAGGTTAAACGTGTTTTAAATTATTCAATACATACATTAGTAGTGCTGCACTTCTAACTACTGTTGTCGTTCGTTAATATCAAGTGTTATTTGCTTTTATTTACAAATAAAAGCTGAGATAGTTGTTTACCATTCTTATGACCAGATTAATTAATTTACATTGAGATTTTTGAAAAAAAAAATAATACAAAATATATGTTTTTATAAGGTTTTTTGTTCTTTAAGGGCTTTACTTGCTAATAATAATCACTTGTTGATTTAATTAAAAGCCATTAGATAGCTTACGACGAAGCACAAAACTACAGCCAATGAACCAGTTTCTTTAATGGCTGCATTATCTGCAGATTTCATTGATTGATCGCCAATCATGGTAGACTCTTGTTGCAATTGTTGTGACGAACCGCCAGGTGTTATGGGTTGCAAGGGAGCCAAGGGAGCAGAACCTGCTGCAGCTGCAGCTGCAGGTGTTTCATTCATGGGAGCAAGTGGAGCTGTGCCATTATTGGCCATAGCCATATCATTTTGGGGTTGTGGAGGTGGTGGTGGTGGTGCTGGATAACAGGCAATTTTTTCGACCTCCACCATTTTGGTAGCATCATTGGGATCGGTTTCATTAACACGCACAGGCACACAAATTATGCCACCTGGAGCTGGGGCTGGTTGTTCAGGATTAGTGGCTGTGGCGTTGCCATCTGCAGCAGCCACTGGAGGTGGTGCTGCTACAGCTGGAGTTTCAGCATTAGTAGCATTTTGGGCAGCCTCTGCGGGTACAGGAGCAATGGGAGCCAAAGGAGCAGGAGTTGCACTGTCACCGGCAGCCCCAGCAACAGCTGGTGCGGCTGCAGCCGCTGCTCCACTATTTACAACGGTAACACCATCAGTAGCATTAACTGGTTGTCCATTATTGATGATAATAACCTGAGGTCCATCGGAGCCGCCACTGGCAGCAGCGGGTGCGTGTTCAACTACCTTAGTTTGTGTGGGTGTAAGAACATGGCCCAAAATAGCACCGCCTATGGCACCGGCTGCCAAACCAGAACCTAAACGTAAAAAGACGATTAAAAACGATAAACACCAATCTTAATGGAATATTTTCGTGTTATTAAAATTTAAATAATTAACACTTCAAGGGTTGACTCTCAAAACCGTAAACATTTCAATAATAATTGTCAGTTTTTTCTTTTGGAGAAGCCTCAAAACAAGAAAAAAATATGTTAACACCTTTGAACGTAAACGCAAAATTATTAATAATTCCAAAAAGAAGATTTCTCTAGAAAGCGATTAATAATGAAAGCAATATTCACACTTTGTTCATCATCTAGCAAAACAGTTGGCTATGTCTATGTAGACCACTAAAAAATCAAACAAATAAATAAATCTACAAAAATTATTATTCTCCCACATTGATTGAAATGCAAACTCCCAATTTAAAGCGTTTTGTTCATCAAATGTCTATTATTCTTCAAACAATTTGTAAACCTTTATGCAGATATTTGATTGCATGTGTTAAGTGTTAACTTTCTATATTTTTGTTTGGCTTTGAGCCAAATTTTTCTCTAAATGCTAAATTTAAGTATATAAGTAGCCTTCATTATGATGAATTAATAACGGTTTATTTACAAAAGCCGCAAAAAAACGTCATACTGTTGTGTTTTTCATAAGCTAAAGTTGATTTTTCCTTTTAAGGCTTTACATTACATTACAAACAATACACTGCGAGTTATATAATTAAATCCACTAAAAGCATATCCATTCGTTTTCTTTTAACTGACGTCAATAACATCAAAAATAATTTCGAAATTTCCAATTTCCTGACATTTCTTTTGAATTGAGAGGGAGTAATTGCTTTCATTTTTAAATTCCATTTTAAAGTTATCAAATGCAGATAATGTAGTAAGAAGTCTATAATTAAGAGCATTTCAAATTGTATTCTTGTAACATGGATTCAAAAATTTTAAAAGTTTCGAAATTTCCTTACATTTATTTTAAATTAAGTTTTAGGGGAATAATTGGTCGTTGTAATCTTCTGTGCGAGTCCGAGAGTTCAAATCTCAGCTCTGATATCTTGAAAGAAGGAATATTTCTTGCGGTGTATCTCTTTCTCATCTGTATTTCACGTTAAACTGTAGGTCTCGCCACGCATTAACACTCACAACATGGGTGATGTGAATAGCAAAGCCCCTACTCAATAATGTATGTATGTATGTAATAAATATTTCAAACAAAAGATATCACTTACCGAATCCTAAGCCTGATGAGGTCTGCTGAGGTGGTGATGAATATAGAACGGCACCGGGTGGCAAAGCATTACCGGCTGGCAAGTAAGTGGCCCCTTGTGGCAAGCTTTGAGATGAAGGATAGTAAGTAGCACCACCAGGCATACCAGCAGGAGGTGCATGATAACCACCGGCTCCACCGTAACCACCATAACCGCCTGCTGGATAAGATGCTCCTCCAGAATAACCGCCAGGAGCTTGAGCGGGATTGTTGTAATATGTAGCGCCTGGTGGTAGATTATTAGGACTATGGTAGGTGGCTCCAGCTGGCATCGACTGACCACCATGATATGGTGGTGCTGCTGCTCCATAGTTGGTACCAGTGGCCTGATTGTAACTGGGTGGGGGAGCAGCATAATTAGGTTTCTGGTAAACTGGTGGAGGTTCATGCATATTAGTTTTAGCACCTCCAGCTACATTAGACGCTGAGTAGGCTGGTGGTGGACCAGCTTGGTTTTGATTGGGTACATTCCATCCAATAGGTTGTTGGTTACTTGAAGACGGGGCACTAGCCGGACGATTGGGTTGAGAATTGTAATTCGGGTAGCTTAGTTTGGCAGCATCTGCATGGGAATTACCGCTGTTACTACCACTGTTCGTATTATAAGTAGGTTTAGTAACACTAGTACTTGGCTGCCGACGTGTGCTGTAACCTCCGCCACCCGTTTTACTACTGCTACCTAAAGCTCTCTTGGCTTCACATACGGGTCCAATAATCAGCAACACACTTATTGTTAAAGCAACCACAAATTTACGTGGTGCCAATGACATTTTCACGAATTTATATAAACACTTCTGTTCACCTTGTTCTGGAACTTGTATTATTATTCAATAATACTATATATTTGCACCAAAAAAAAATTTATTTACGACTCTGACTTTGTTGACTCGTTGAATTAAAACAGAGAACTGAAATGCTTGGCAAAAATAAAATAAAATTTAAGTTTACAATGTATTTATGGCGTGCTTGTGACTGAAAGGGGAATTTAATAAATAATTCACTACCGTACTAATTTAATAACCAGTTTACCTCTTTGCCTCCCCAATTGTTTTTAATAATAATTTTCACTTTTTTGTTTGTTTTTTTTTCCTAAAAATTGAATTTTACCAACAGACCAAAACATATGACGCATAAATGCTTATAAATAGTTGGCAACGCATGTCATAACGATATGGTATTATTACTAAGCAACAGCTGGTGTAAACAAACACCAGACCGGCCACTTTATATTAAAATCCTCTGGCAATACTTTTATTTACTTTTTGTTTCTGTTTTTTTTTAAGCACCGCGTGTAAATAAATAAAATTGTTTCCCCTATAATTTTCATTAAAAAAGTTAAATTAAAATGTCTACAAATGTTAACATAAAACTAGCTTTGGATCGCGTCAATATGGGGCTATTGGCTCAGAATCAAACCAATGCACCTCGTCTGTATACACCTGGCGAAGTTGTTACTGCCCAACAAGGTTTTATGAAAGGCCATGGCACTTACGTAGAGGGAGACGATATTAAAGCTTCGGTGGCTGGTGTCATAGAACAAGTTAATAAATTAGTATCCATAAAACCGTTAAAAAGTCGTTATGTCGGTGAAATAGGCGATGTAGTGGTGGCTCGCATAACAGAAGTCCAACAGAAAAGATGGAAAGTTGATACCAATTCCCGTTTGGATTCTATATTGTTGTTGTCTTCTGTTAATTTGCCAGGTGGTGAGTTGAGGCGACGTGTGGCTGAAGACGAACAAGCTATGCGTAAATATCTGCAAGAAGGTGATCTTATATCTGCTGAGGTACAGAACATATACGATGAAGGCACTTTGTCTTTATACACCCGTTCCTTGAAATATGGCAAACTATCCCAAGGGGTATTAGTCAAAGTATTTCCATCCCTGGTAAAGAGGCGTAAAACTCATTTCCATAATTTGCCTTGTGGTGCTAGCATTATATTGGGCAATAATGGTTTTATATGGATCTCGCCTTTGGTGAATCCAGAACAAGATGGTGGTGATGGTGGTTTTTCACAAAATCTTTCTGAAGTTATACCGCGCGCTGATCGTGAAGTTATAGCCCGCTTAAGGAATTGCATATTGGCTTTGGCTCATTGCAAAATGATGCTGTACGATACAAGTATTTTGTATGCCTATGAGGAATCTATGAAATATGAAGTCCATGAGTTGTTGCAACAGGAAGCTATATTTGATGTGGCATTTTTGACGCAACATCGTTTAAGATTACAAGAGGAATAGTTGTAATGAGTTGGAAAATAAAAGTTTAGTTAATAAGAAATGTTGTGTTTCAATAAGTTGTAGGCAATCAATTTTGTTTTAAAAATACTTTTGAAACTATATGGATATTAAGGGTTTTTATTTGAAAAAAATACTGCTTTTTTAAATTATAATTTAAAAATATTTTTATTTTTAGAAATTAATTAACTCACTCTTAAAAATATGCTACACTTTATTAAAATTAATTTCGAATTTATTTGTTTGGGTACCACTGTATAGACTTTATTAATATTCAAACCCTAGCATAATGAATACTAAACAATTACACAAATAGGGACGAGTAGAAATTACTGGCCCAAAATGCAATGTTAAAAATTCCACAGAAATATATAAACCCCACAATGCCTCTCATTATAATTCTATAGATGTGTATGAGTGTTTGTGTAAGAAAAGAAAAAAAAACAAAGAACATTCAATACACGTACGTAAATTTAAAAACACACATTTACACACACTCTTCTCCATAACTGATAACAATGCAATATGTGAGGTAAGGGAATAAAAGCAAACCAAACGAAACCAAAAAAATTGGAAAATATACACAAACGAATGTCTGGAATGTCACGCAGTTTTGCACTTGTATGTTATGTAGTGTGAGTAGGTTTGTGAAGTGTTTGTATTAAAAAAACAAGCCAGACAATGATATACAGTTATTGCATAGCCAAAGAATTGGAGAACTAAAAGCAGAGAGAGAGAGTATGTTAAAAAAGAGAGTATTGAAAAAGAGAATAAAAACTTACAAAAAATATAAGGAAATAATAGGAACATAGTGGAGTTGTATAAGGGGGTTGTACGCACACATATTTACAGAAACAATCATTTTCATCAAGACTACTAAGCAACAGGCAGAATATGGTAAATTTTAGTCTAAATTCAACCATTAAACAGGGCGTAACAAGAAACGCAGGAAAGCGTAAAAATGATAATGTCTGAGATAAACTTTTAATTGTAAAAAATAAAACAATTTAAAATGTTTAGTAATAAAAAGGAAGTGAAAAATTGTTAAAAAAAATTTAAAATAAATAAAAAAATAAATAATTTTCATTAGCAACAAAAATAGATCAAAATCTGCTTGAAATATGCGTAAAACTTAAACAAAAATAAATTATTAAATATAAATTATTAACAAATAGTGTTAAATTTCAATAAAACAGAAATAAAATCTGTTCAGAATGGATTTTCGAAACCTTAACAATGGCGCTAGCGGTAATAAATATGTCTGTCCCAGCGACAGGCAATTGGCATTGAGGGCTAAGTAAATATACAAAAAAAAATCTTTAATACAACATACATATGTACATACATATGTATGTATATATGTACGTTTACACTTACATACATATGTATATTTAAACTTAAAGGAACCCTTTTTTTAACAATACATGCTTATAGTTAAGTGGACTCGACTCTCTGTTACAAATGGTACCACACATACTTGAACTTCAATTTTGTATTTTTTTCTAACCACAGTTATTCTTTTCGTACATACAAATATAGACATAGATTTACAGTTTTATTTCACACTCTCCATACTTTACATTCCAACAATTTATTTTTATGGTTGTCGCTTTTTGGTATGCTTTGTTTTGTTTTTTTCTCCATCTACTTTGGCTCCCTTACCGTTACCGTTATTTCTATTATGATTATTATTGTTCTTGTTGTTAGGGTATTCGTTATGTACATGCATGCATGATTTTGTATTTGTTTTTTCTCTTTGCTTTAGTAGCTGTTGATACAAGATAATTTCATTAATATTTTTTTATCTGCTGACGTTTGTTGTTGAAAAATTATAATAAAAAAATAAATACACACATACGCACGCACACACACACTTTTGCCTATACACATGTACAATAGCATGGCTCACGTACACTTTTTCAATGTTCCACACGAGTGAGTGTGTGCATAAAAGAGAGAGTGTAGGTAACTTGTTAACTTTAACTAACATATGCTTAGTTAAATAAACATAAAAAATATTAGTCAAGGGCAAAAGTAAATTCTGTTTAAAAAGTATTTTTCGGGTAAATTACAGAAAATCATTTTTGAAATTGAATAATAACTCAAATTAATTAAATAAGTTTGATATAAAATAATTAAATAAATAATTAATAACAGTATATTTTGTTAGTAAAGATATATAACATTATTTGTTGGGAGCAAAAACAATTTCCACAATGCGTTGTAAATTTTCTTTTAATATATTTTTTTATTTTTTAAATTTCTTATTAAAGAAATAAAAATTTTAACAATCGTCCAAATAACTTTAGTAGGAGGTGATGTATAAGTACTATTTTATAAATATTAATCATACGTCTTGTAAAAAATCGTTTACAAAACGTTGATAAACTCTTAAAGCGGACAAATAAAACATACTTTGGTACAGCTAGAAGGGTTTATTTATTATACACAAATGAAAAGTGTGTAAGGACACGGAGATGCCCTGTGATAGTGCTATCCTTCCAAAGGAAAAATATTTATTTAGTTATTTCGTATAATTAGAAGAATCCCATTCAGACTAAATGTTTACCGCTTTCCATAAACAGGGAAACTTTAAACCAAGATCCTATTGATATATGCCAGTCGCTATGTGCACATAGGGACTGAAGTAGTCACAATTATAAAAATGGGACGGTGTAACAGACGCTTTTATATATTCGAAATGTTGCTTAAACGTTACATAAGCTTGACATCTTTGCATAAAATCATTACTGACGATTAAAAATAGATCCATTGACGACACAACGTGAAGTGTAATAAGCTGTATCAGAGACCCTGCCAGCTAGTTTAATCAATATTTGGTATGCACTGTATTTGGTAGGAAAAGAAGAGCTTCATTTTCCATAGCAATAAATTACTTTCAAAGCCAAGAATCCTTCATAAAACTAGAAATGTTAGTCAGGTACTACAGTTGTATGACCAAGACCAAAGTCAGCCATCCTTTTTGGGCCAACTGGCAATTTAACATATCCAAACCGATTATGTGTAAACAAGTTCACAATATAAAACCATTTAAATGCATTTGAAATAAGAAAAAACTACATTATTTTAGAGTTTTGATTTAATTTTCCATTTATATTTTTGTTTTGCTTTATTTTTACAAATTTTGTAAGAAATATTGTCATGATTTTTGATTGATTTGTGTTAAATCAACAAAATAGTTACTTTTTTGTTATAAATAGTTTTGTTTTCTTATTTTTCTTAAGACAATCAATTGTTAGCAACAAAAATAACCCGCCCTTAGGCTTGTTGTATTCAAATTTACATCCAACACAAAATAATTTTCGTTTTTATTAGAGAAAAAAAAATAACACTGGAATTGGCAAAAGGGTTTCATATTTTATGTCGTTTGTTGTTGTTTTAGTTTCTAATAAATTGTAAAGAAAATTAGAAAATTTTTATACGGAAATCTAATTTCCTGCAAAATAATTAATTTTGAAATGAAAAAAGAAAAAATGTCCTAGAAATGATGACGAATAGATAGACTGTGGCTTAATTGTGTTGGTAATTAAATTCTAATTAATTGCTAATTAGAACTACAAACATGATTGTAAAATGAATGATTCACAATTAAAAATTATGATAACAAACCAATAACGGTACAATACAATAGTTGTGAAAAGACCTATACAAACAAAGAAATGTAGAGAAAGAGAGAGAAAGAAGAGGCTTTTTAACGCCAACTATTAAACATAAAGACGCCAAAACAATTGTAAAAAGAGTGGTCCTCTTCACTATCTACATTATTAGTACTATGTACACTACTATGACCAATAATAACAACAACAACAATGTAATATATGGTATATATGTACGTACATATAAAAAATGAAAGAAATGATAATGGCGTCCTTTAATATAATAACGTTGGCTGCATGTTGTTTTTATTTACATTTATGCATGTGTATATACAAGTGTGTGTATGTGCATATTGAGAATCCTTGCGTTAATTAGTTGCTCATTATATTAAACCAGTTTTATTGTTGCTCTCTCACAACATCTTCCTCGCTCTCTCTCTCTCTCTCTCTTTAGTGTTACATTTCTTGCTGTTAAGCTCTTATTTACAGTTAATTAGTGGCAAATGTGCATTATTTTATTATTGTTTTTAACAATAACTCATGCCATCATATATTTAGAAATATTGGATAGGGGAAATAGTCTCTCTCTATGTGTATAGTTTATGAGGTAGAGGAAACATTTTTTTAATTTAAATGTTTTTGTTAACGAAAGCTATATATATTGTCGATAATACATAAATTGTGGAGAAACCCCCTTTATTTTGCTTGATTGCATATATTTTACTCAATTTTTAAAATTACAAAAATCTAAAAATAAATAACTTTTTCATACACTAAGACATAAATCAAGTTGATATAAAACCTTTATATGATGTTCCTGGTGTGTCTAAAGCCTTGAATTGCTTTAAAAATAAAGAGAAAACTCAAATTTCAAGTTCAATACAAGTCATATTGTATTGCATACATGTATGTTTGTGTAATATTAGCTTTGATTTATTTCCATCAACTTAAATCAACTGTAAGACGTTTAACACTTGATTTATATTACAAAAAGCAAAAAAACAATGAAATTGAAATCTGAAATTTGATTTTCTTTTATAGACAAATTGTTATGAATACAATACAACCCCTAAGACATTATAAGCTATTTATACAATATTATCTATAGCGTATAACCTGGTATTTTATTTTTATTTCCTTTATACTTTGCAATTTCTTCAAAGCCATACAGCTAAAATATAAAAACAAACAGAATATGAAACTGACATTGGCTGTCAAGAAAAAACCGGATGTATGTATCATATAAAGGAAAAAATTAAAACAAAAATATATAAAAAATACTCAACCGCTGTTATTTTTTTAGGTGGGTGTATTTACATTTTTGTAGCCTTTATTTAGAGGTTTAGTATTATGAATACTTGCGTTTTAAACCAAGCAATTGTGGCAGATAAATCTTGCATAAAGACTATCTTATGTAACTTTAAAAATCTGAATTTATTTTAAAAGCATTTAATTTGCATTTTTTATGACTTTAAACTTAAAACTTTTCCATTTTCCCTTTTCTTTAAAACTTATTACAAGTAAGTAGAATGTATAAACCTTTCTTATAATAAAAGAAATCATTTCTCTTTAAGAGCGCAATAAGAGTCAAGAGAAACTTTGTTCATTTCCTTATTTGAAATTTAAATTACTTACTTGGCTTCTTATTTCCTTACAACAACAACAACTACAATTCGGAAGAGCTCTATATGACTAATGTAATTTACATGTAGTAAGTAGTATGTAGATTTTAATAGCATCTACAGCTATAATAACGGTACAAAAAAAAAATCAAGTCAAGTGTACAAAAAATACATACAAACTCTTAAACTTAAATTACTCTCACATACCTTCTTACACATACTTAGATACAGTAACATAGAAATATACAATTAGGATAGCCTAAAGACATTTTAAATAACAAACATATCAGATGATAAGATTTTTTAAGCAAGTATTTTCAGCAATAAAAACAATTTTCAACATTGTATGCTGCTATAATAGTAAAATACATATTTTTTAATATTAAAAAAGGCTTTTAACACCACACCCTCTGTCTTTTATTTTTAAACTGTTGTCATGTTTTCAATTTCCTTTATATGGCAGCTCAATTACCAGTTGTGAATTCATTTTATAAAATATCCTTCATTTATATTCAATCATCTATCTGTTCTTTATAATACTTTCCTGTCTAAATTCTGTATTTTCACTCTTTCACTTTACTCACTTACTCACTGTGTTTGTATCAAAAGCCAATAACCTCAGTTATATGCTCACACTTTCATTCGTATACACAAATACACATACATATGTATGTGTGTGTACATTTTAAATTCATGTATTTATGTACATACATATTTATGCTTTTAAACAAGAAACCACCATATTTTATACAAAATTACTCTCTTTCTCTCTCTCAAAATGCTAGTACATGTTTAGGTAGAAAGCAGCTTTGGGTCTTTGGTTTGTTTACTTTCGGTTTGTTTACAATCAAACACAACTTTTAAAAGGTAATTAAAGTGACCAACTACAATACAAAACTAAAAAAGGTCAACAGTTTTTTATGGTCCCAAAGTAAAAAACGTTTTTTCTTCTAGTCATTATTTTATATTACATCAGTAATCCCATATTTTAATTAAGATTTTCGCACACATTACTGATACGCAGTGTTTGCCACAAAATAAAACCAACATTTCCCTTTCTTTCTTTTCATAGATTTTTTTAACAGTGTTGCCGTTGTTGATATTTTTAAGTGTGTAGACGAGTACTTTTATTAAACTTTAACGATATATTTTCTATTTTCCAGATTTCAATAAAAACAAATTTAAAACTAGATCTTTTTAGGCAGAGAGGGCCGAGTGAAATCAGTACAGAAATCAGTAGAAAGCCTGCCAAAATTTACTTGGCCTTTTCAAACCGTTTCTACCTGTGCACTTTGGCCAGTGCATACATATTGCAAACCTGTCAATAGTCTTTTAAAAATCAAAAATTATTTGATTCAATCATTAAATACAACATTATTAGTTTGTTTTTAAAAAATTGTATTTGTATACACTTACACGTACATACTTAAGACATATGCATGTACCCATTTCACCTACCCAATGCATACGTATTCGAAATTTTCATTGAAAGTTATTTGGTCTACTTAGAAATGATTAAATAAAGTAAAGAGCATAATGTTAAAAATATAATCATCTAGTTTTAAAATTATGAAAATCTTAGTTATTTATTGCATAAATTTGTTTGTATAAATTTTAACATTATGGCAACACATAAATAGTCTGCATTACTCATACGTAGTGGTGCACTCATGTCTGTTAATGTCTTCTGTTTGTTTTTTTTTTTTTGTTTTGTTTTGTAATAGTAGTAGTTTTGTTGTTATTCAACTTTTTCTTGTTTAATAGAAAAGTAAACAAAAACGAGAGGGAAAAGAAAAACAACAAGTAAAAATCTTCAATTTAATGGCCACGTACTAACAGTTTTTGAAGGACTCTTCTAAAAACATACCTTTAGCATTTGTAAAACGCGTTTATATGTATGTGTGTGAGTGTGTATGTAAATGAAAAAGCGTGTTTTTGTTTTCCTTTTTAAATACAAAATATATGCTCATTGCGACTACATGTAAATGACTTATACCAGAACTCATACCTCTACTTAGTTTCATTGTTATTGTTTATTATTATTGCTTTTATTTTCTTCTTCTTTTTATTTTAGCTATTAGGCTGTTTAGTGGGTGGCTTTCTTTGTTTACAATACAATTCTATTTGTTTTATTGTCTATTTTTTTTCTTCTTTAAAGTTTATTTGTCTTTCATTTGAGCCAAAAAAAAAAAGAAATAACAATGAAGCCAGGTTATCATTTATTAACTGAATTAATTAAGGTTGAACTTGAAAATCTTAGAAAAACTTTTTGCCCGTCTGATAGAAAGCCATTCAATTTGAACATTTTGATTTAATTTTACCCCCATATTGTAATAATTTATGTGCGTTATTCACGTTAAAGCAACCTAGAACGGTTAATGACTGCTAAAGTTGAGGGTCAAAAGAATACACTTTGCTTTTACACTTGTTAAGTAGGGGTTCAGGCGTTCAGAGTATCATGTTATTTGTGCTTGTAAAGTGTTAATTAAACACTTGTTATCAACAAGTACTTGAGCAAAAAAATATAATTTCATGGTAAAAACGTTTAAGGAAGCAATTTAATTGCTAACCGGAAGGCAAAAAAAAACAAATTAAAATATTTTGTGTACAATCATGTAATGTTTGATTGCTTCATTAAGAATAATAATTAAAAATTTAACAAAAACTTACATATTTCCGACATATTGTTCTTGAGTTCAATTCATTATTTTACCAAACTCGAACTTATGTTTGAAAATAAAAACAATTAATGTATTTAAAATATTTCCACTTACTATTTTTATTCCTTTAATTTCCCTTGCAGACTAAGAACTGGCTGGAATAGTTCACAGGTCCATGAACCTTTAAGGCCGGATGAACAGGCTGCCATTATTTCGGTTATACGCCGTAATGAAGAACTGGAAACCGCCGAAAGACAGCGCGTAGGACGTTTAGTGGAACGTGTGGAAAAGATAAAATCTCGTGCCGTAGAACGTGGCCCAAATTGTTGCCGTTTATGTGGCGATACATTTGGTATACTAAGAGCCCAACGTATAATCTGTGAAGATTGCCGCAAATCAGTGTGTTCAAAATGTAGCTTGGACATCAGCATACGCTATCACACCATGGAAAAGACCCGAGAAATTTGGTTATGCCGCATTTGTTCCGAGACGCGTGAATTGTGGAAGAAAACGGGAGCTTGGTTTTTTAAAGGTCTTCCTAAATATGAAGTGCCAACTTCTACCACATCAACACCTACCCGTTGTACTGCCCTTGCTAAGGAGGCCAATGAGGCCATGATAGCCCAGCGTAAAGCTCAAAGTTGCCAAAGCACACCAACACACAATGTACGTGTTAAGAAATTGACTATAAGAGTATGTGATTCCAGCAGTTCAGAGGACGAGGACAATGGCAAAAGGCTTGCCACGGATGTAGTAGATAATGCCTGCAATAATATGAATGAAACAGACAAGGCTGGTGCCAAAAATGCTTCCAAAGTTAGTCCCACCATTAGTGAAGGCAAATTGCAAAGAGAGGATAGCTTTCGCATGCGCACCTTTGGTTCCATACGCAGTTTTATTGACGGCTCTACAGGCGAACGAAAACTATCGAATGCTTTCTTCTTTAACAATCGTTCCAATTCAAGATCAGAGGTATTAACACAACCAGAATATGATACCATATCCACAGCGTCCACAGTTTACACCACAGCTTCCATGGGCAACAACACAAATCGTCGTGAAAGTTCCAATTATTGCTCAAGTCAAAGACGTAGTTCTGTGTCATCTTCTTGGTCAATTAGTGACAGTTCGTCGGGTAATTCGGCTACCACGGCCTCTATTACCACCGCTAATCAAGCCAATCCTCATTGTCGTGATCCTTTATTGGGCTGGCTAGAAGTGGCCATTACCTATAGGGAAAACTATCACACCTTAGATGCCACTGTGGTCAGAGCTAGAGATTTACCACCAATGGATTCAGCTGGCCTTACAGATCCCTATTGTAAACTAAACATCATTACCGCTGAAGCAACAGCCAAATATACCAGATGGCAGAAGACACGTTGTGTGCACAAAACAAGAAATCCTGAATTTAATGAAACTCTGCAATTTGTGGGTGTGGAACCGGAAGAATTAGGCAATGCCTTGCTATATGTGACCATTTTTGATGAGGATAAATATGGTCATGATTTTTTGGGCGCTGCCAAGATAGGACTGTCGACGGTAAATATGAGGCAGTACAGAATGGATGTTGTATCGAAAGATATCTTAAATATTTTGAATTTCTATGCTCTTTCGTAGAAAAGTTGTGATTTATTAGTTTAGATGTAGTTTCGTAAATTCGGTCTTAAATTCGAAAATTTCGAACATAGTCCCATAATTAATAAAAACAATCGGAAACTCGAAAAATTCTAAGACTAAATAATTGTTTTACATTAATTTACTTTCAGGTGCATAATACCAATCAGTATCGCATTTCGGTACCTTTGGGTCCTGAAGATCAATACAGTAATGCTGCTGAAATGTCACAGGAATGGCCACATGGTAAAGTTTTAATATCCTTATGCTATAACACCAAACGAAGAGCTTTAACGGTTAATGTTAAGCAATGCATTAATTTAATACCCATGGACAATAATGGCAGTTCAGATCCATTTGTTAAATTGTAAGATTTCTGTTTGAAAAATTACAAAGAAAAAAAAAAAAGAATAAGATTGATTAATTGATTTCTGTTATTTTGTAGACAAATGAAACCTGATTCTCATCGCAATAAAAAATACAAGACCAGTGTTAAGTGGAGGACACTCAATCCCATTTATAATGAAGAATTTCACTTTGAGGCCAGTCCCCATGATTTGAATAAACAATCGTTGATTTTAACCGTATGGGATAAGGATTTGGGCAAAAGTAATGATTTTCTAGGCAGTTTGATAATCGGCTATAATAGTAAAGGAGAACGTTTGCAACAGTGGCTGGATTGTATACGTTTGCCAGATCATTTTCATGAGAAATGGCATTGCCTGGCAGCAGATAATCCCTTGCATTAGAGATGGTTGAAGGTTATCAACATAAACAAGCCAATTTTATTTAAAGCATTTAGCAATCTTAACTTAAATACCAACAAACAAGTAACATTTCTTCTTTTCTTCTTTAAAAACTTAATTCATTTTGATAAAAAGAAACAAAAACAAAAGAAACATAATAATTAAATATAACAACATAAAGTATATATTTTTCTTAATATATTTTTTTAAGTGTCCTTATTAAAAGGCTTTAGTTTATTTTTTTTTAAAAAATAAGAAACAAAAAGAAAACAAAAAAATGAATTTCCTTATTCATTATTAAGAAAAGCTCTCAATACTTAAATAATAATAATAATAAAAACTATTTACAAATAAAAAAAAACAACAAGTCTTCTGAAAAGCAAAGGTTGCAAGCAAATTAAGAAATCTTTGTTTTTAATTTTTTCTATATATTTTGTTTTTTATTAATGAAATTTGTTTTGTTTGTTTTTTTTGTTGTAATTATTATATTTAGACCTCATTTTGTTTGTTTTAAAGTATTTTATTATTATTATTATACCCATACATACAATCTTCTTTTGTTATTGTTTATTTTTACACACAATTAATTTAATTTAATTTATTTATGTTTTATTATTATTTTTTTTCATTAAGACTAGTCTTTCTTTTCTTTTCATTTCTTTATAAATTAATTACATTTAGCTCTTCCTCAAATTCCTTCTCTCTATCGTGTTCGTTTCATAAAATATGAATTTGTTTTTAAAATAATTTTACATTTATTACTCTTTAAATTAAATTAGGAAAACGAATTATATATTTGGCTAAAGGAAATTATTTTAAAAAAAGAAATCGTTTTTATTTTATTTCTTTTTTTTAATACATATGCGCTTATATTGCTGTTGTTGCAATTCTTTCAGAAACTAAAATACAATTTACAAAGAACCAGCGCTAAATAACGCCATAGAAACAACAACAAAAAAAAAGAAAATAAAATAAAAAATTAAAGCGGTTAAAGCAGTTCACCCTTATAAATTATTCATTCTCTTGTAGCTTTTTTAGATCTTTTGTTAGCAGTTGTTGTTGTTGTTGTTGCTGTGGTCTGTCCAGGGCTTGCCAATGGCATGGATGTGATATTGGTATTGTTTGTTGTGGTGGTGGTGGTGGTAGGCGTATTGGCTGCACTATGCTTATGTTTGTGTAAACGTTTGTGATAACTTTGTGCCAACGAATTTACTATGGAGACCACAAAATAGCACACCATGCCTATGACAAATGTTTCAAAGATTTTCGATAATAAATTACCCGATTCAGCTGGTACAGCATTACGTTGACGATGCAAACGCTGTTTTTGATTCTTAAGGAAACCCTTAAAGGGTTCTTGCAACTTTTTACCTACCACCGGTATGGAGGCCAAAGTGTCCACCGCCTTTTCTATTAGCGATTCGTTAAACGCAATAATAACGAATACTTTTTGTATATGCATTTTAACTATGGCCTTGCCAATTAAAGTGGCACCGAAAAACGTCCAAAAGGGCACCAGAAAATGGCCACAGGTAATGCCAGCCAAATCGAATAAGGGATTTGGAATCTAGAGGAGAAAACGGGGAAACAAAGAGGAAAAACAAAATATGAAACGACTTACATTTTTAACATGGGCAGAAAGAAAAAGTTAAGAAAAGAAACAAAATTAAAGGAAGTCGTCTTGAAAACATGTCAATTCAGATATTTTTCATTTTTTTTTTTTTCAGATATTAGGAAATATAATCTTAGTATGTTAATCTAGAGATGCTTTACTAACACACTTCTCAGTGATACTCAGCCTTAAAGCAAAGGCTTAACTAGCAAGTCTGAAATCACCATAACAATTTTAATAAGAGTATGTAACAAACTTTTCTTATTCAAAATAGTTTTACAATATTAACTCTTTCACTCATTTCAGACAAAATACAGAATATACAATTGGTTATAGGACTGGAAACATAATATCCATATTATAAGCGATTTCAACATGTTTAGACTACTTTGTAAAGGCAAAACCAATACGAAAGAGGTAAATATTAAAATCATTTTATAGTACTTACACTGGCACAAGCTAAAATCCCAAAGAAACCGATACGTTCGACAACACGTTCCATGAACAATTTGCCTCTGTCGACTAAACCCAAATTCTTTTGATTCTTTTTAGCCTTTAAAGCTTCAAATTCGGCCAATTCTTCGGCATCATCGGGATCATAGCCTGAGAGGCGGGCAGCTTTAGCCATAAAATAGGGTGGCAATTCACCTAAGGCGGTACCAGCACCCCAAAGGAATGCCTCAAAGCGTACCTTAGACATAATCGACCAAATATTGGGTATATTCTTAACATAAGGTTCCTCGGGGCAGATGATACTGTAATGGAGAGTAAACACATACACACACACACACTCGTTACTTAAACAGAATAATGGAAAACGAAACAAAATTTCTTTACTTACTCATCTGGATATGGTGGCGTGGGAAAATTCAAAGAATTACATTCGTAAGCTGCTAATGTAACACTCGCTATATGAGGACCTAAATACAATAAAAATGTATGCAGGCCGGTGCCCAAGCCCACAGAGGATAAGATGCCCAAACCAGTCCAGTATACCACAAACCAGGTATTATTTTTTAAAAATTCTACTAAAATTTGATGACGACCTGGTATTTGATATATAATAGCTATAAAACTAGCTAAAATTAAAAATGTTAACAGCCATATCTTCCTTTGCATTAATCTGAAACCACAAAATAGAGAGGGTGATGAATTAATTTAATTTTCGTTTAACGCTTTTAGCCATACTTACATACATATGTATGTATGTCGTGTACTTACTTTCCTGCTAAAGTCTTAACAAGTTCAATTGCTTCTAAACTACAGTATGACAATGTTTTTATGGGTTGCCTCCATATTACAATAGCCTCACGTTCGGCTTTTAGTTTTTCCTTTTGCTGTTTACTTAATGGCTTCATTTGTTGTTTCTGATTCATTGTTGACAATGCACCGTTATTAGCCGTTTTCTTAACTTTATCTGCTCCAGCTCCTCCTACTGCTGCTGCTGCTGCTGAAGCCAAATTCAAAGATGAATTTGTTCCTGATGTTTTCGCTGAGTTTGTCTTTGTTGAGTTGCTTTTATTTTTGTTGTTATTGGAATTGGTATTCTCTTTATCTACATTTTTACGTTGTCGCGTATCTTTGTCTTTTTTATGTTGTTGTGACATTTAAAAAAATAAGTTTGAAAAGGTGTTTTACGCTTTAGTTTCTTAACTTGATTAACGTACGTTGCTGCTGCTCCTTCTAAAACGGGGGGAATTGATTTTCTACTCTCTTTTTTTTTCTGTTCGCTATACAAAAACGTGTAGAGAGGTGAGTGTGCCGCCTTAAGTGATAGTGGTGGTGTAAAGCTGAATGACTTCTAGTTTTTTTGTTTCTTCTTTCTTTTATTTGGTGTTTTGCTGATGAGCTGTAAAAGGAATAAAAAGAAGAGGATTAAAGTTAAAGCACTTTCTATTCAGTACAGGAAATTCGTTAAGGAATTTAATGTTAAAACTTTTTAGACAGCAAAATTGAATTAATTTCTATAAATTGATAGGAAAACTAAGTTAAAAAGTCTCTTGAATAATAAAAAAAAACAGAAATAAACTGTGGCTTCTTGCAGCATATAAAATAAATTGGAAAGAGATAAATTAGTAGCAGCAGCATAGAGACTACCATAAGGACCCTTAAGCGGCATTTGAATTCTTCATTAAAGCATTTCGGAGAAAAGTAACTCAAAGTGTCTTAAAGGAAAACTTAACAAAAGACTGCTTTACGAAGTAACACTCAGAGTTTAATGGCAAACAATAATAACTACCTACTATGGAGAAAAATTGACACAAAGGAATGCCTAATCTTTGTAATTTCGTTAATAGCACGGCGCTCTGCTTAGCAAAATAAGCCGTTTTTCGCAATTTAAAGATTTTTTAAATGGGTTTTCTAGCAGAATTCACTAACTGATAGTAACCCAGTCACCAGTCTCACTTTGGGCTTACTGAGACATAATGGTGAACCAACTTCCAGTTGAATGATTAAGACCCAGAGGCCTTTCGTTCCCAAGAATACAATTATGCACCGATACCCAACAGAGATTAACTCGAGTCCTTCCAAAGTCCTTCCGAAAACTACTATGGAACCTTAGCCCAGTCGAATCTTAGCCTCCCCAGTATAGCCTATCTGTCAGGGAAAATCACATAACGACCATCATTGGAATCAAGGTCAGACATGATCTCAAAAGTGTTCAAAATATCGAATATCTCAGCCTGAAAAACACTACAGTTGTTATCCTGTTTACAATGGAGCTTCAGTCCGAGACGCTTACAAAACATCCAAGATCAGTGTCTTCTTTAGGTTTCAATACGACCGTTTTGAAAGCCCTTCCACAGATACATACTATGCAGAGAAGCTATTTATCACAAAGTGTTATAAATTTGTTTCTTTTCTTTACAAATAGAGTTCTCTCTCTCCCATCTTCCTGCTGCCAACAGAAACATAACATTAACATAGATGTTTACTCTTGTTTGCTACGTTTCTATGTTAACCACATATTAGTGGTTATTATAGCAGCATAAAGGGAAAGAGATCCAGTATTAAACTTAATAGAGTGGTCTGTTAGAAACAAGAGAGACGATAAATGAAAAGATTAATTCAATTTATTATACAAAAACGGTTAATGACCTAAATTTCAACACAAGTACGAACTTATGTACATACATACATATGTATGTATATGGCACATACACATATAAATAAACACTGGGGATTGAAGTACAAAGAAAAAAAGTAAATAATGTAGAACACTATAAGAGAGAGAGGGAAAGAAAGAGATAGAAAATACTATTTTGTACTCACATAATGATAAAATAGTTTTTAATAGGTACTTCTAAAGATTAGATTATCTTTAATGTGTATAAATTATTATAGTACAGAAGCTTAACAATAAATAAGAGCACTATAGTACAACATTTTGTACGCACTAACAAAACTGCGTCAGGAAGTATGCAATTTATCTTTATTATTGTTATTAAATTAAGGTAAATTGGCAGACTGTGTGACATTTTGTTTTACAGAAAAAATTCTATTTTTTTTCTAAATTTGGACTTTGCTTATGATACATCATTTAACATTTTATTTAATTAGTAATGATTTAGTCAACTAATATACATTACGTGTAATAAAATACATGCATGCCTAGTTAAAAATAAATGAAATATATTACGGGAAATATAACATACGATACAATAACAACAAAAAAATAATAATAATAAATAAAACGCACCAATGGCAAGAAACCACACAATATATTGTGTACTGTTGTTGTATTTGTTGGTACAAACAATGCTGATGATTTTGAAATTGTATTTCACCGCAATTAATACAAAGAAAGCGGCAATTCAAAGAAACAATCAAAGTAAACAATAACAACAAAGATGCTCTTAAGATAAATATAGCAAAAATAAACTAAAAATTTAAACAAATAAAATTTAAACATCTTATGTTGTTAAATAATATAAATACTGTATACTATGTAAATTACTTTAAAAAGCGCTTATTTTCTTAGTACACAATCTGGTAACTTTATTTGCTTTGCAAAAACGTGTTTGTCTTTACATCGAAGTTCCTTTTGCATTGTTTGTTGTTGTATTGTATTCTCAAACAAATGCAGAGGGTGTTGTTTGTTAAAGAAAGTAAACAGAGATATGGGGTAGTTTTTCTTGCCTACACTCGCTTTTTCTCTTTGCTGCTCTCTCTACCACACAACAACAATAAGTAAAAATAAACCAGCATATGAAAACTGCACAGCAAGCAAGAGCACTTGTAAGAGAGCACAGAGCAAAGGGAGGAGGGAAATAAAAACAGCAATAAATATACCGAAAACAAAAAGTCTGACAAAAAAAAAAGCAGCCAAATAATCAATTTAACACTGACACCAATAAATTTCAAGAATATATTGCAAATACTCTTTGCCTTGTCTAATTGTCCTTTTCTTTTCACAATAATAAATTATTAAATTACAATATCTCTTAAACAAAAGATTTGTGGCATGACATGATAAATTTTTTTTTCAACATTACCTTTTTGTTGTAGTTTTTTATTATTTTATATAAAAAATGTAGTTGATGTTTCTTGTATTTTTATTTTACACTAAAAACTTATTGACAATTTTTGTTAAACTATTATTTTAAATTAAAATCATAACTTATTTAATTAGTTTTCTGGCTAATTAATATATTTATTAGATATTATTTCTTATTGTAAAAAGAATGTTACGACAACCAACCACCGCTCATTGAATTTTTTACACCACTAGTAAGAAAACAAAGAAAAAGAGAAATACTGAAAAGTGGTGTTGCCGTATTTGGTTATTTCTAATGAATACTGGTTACTTTTTTGTGCAAACTTTTCTGGATTCGGTTATTCTTTTTGTTGATATTATTAACACTCAATTTTGTTTGTGTTATCCATTTAAAAATGTAATTTAATTAATTATTTTATTGTAAATCAATTTAACAATTAAAAAGATTGAAATGAATTCAATTAATGAATATGAACTATTTGTATATATTTTCTACTTAAGCGACTATTTTTTTTCTGTGGCAAATAAGAAAATAGTGGTGGCAACACTGGTGTGGTTGAAAAAATTCGTATTTCGTTCGGGTGTTGGTTCAATACATGGTGAACTTTTGTGAGGTGTGGTGAATTTATTCGGTATGGTGAATTTCCAGTGGTGAGTTTTACATAGCGTAGTGAATTTTTGCAAAGTGTGGTGAATTTGTCCGGTGTGATGAATCTAATTGAAGTTCATCAAAGTGCCGTTATTCGAAATATATACCGTATTACCATAGATAAATGTACTGCAAGTGGTGAATCAATGGTGGAATAATAGAATAAGTAATTTTCACCTCCATTAGCGGAACCATTGCGAATTTTTTCAGTCGGTTACAAATTTTTCGATTTCCTGGCAACATTGCTGAAAAGGTTGTCAATAATAAGGTGTTTTGTATAATATATAGACAACAGTGGAAACTCCCTAAAGAAAACAAAACAGGGTACACTTTATACAATTACACAAAAAATAAATATTTAATTTATAAAATACGTATTAACAATGTTATTAATATTTTTGAAATAACATCTTCAACACTTTCCTTAATTACCTGTACCTTGTGTTCCATTCCATATTGTTTCTTTTGGACGCAGATTCGTATAAACAATGAATTCTTAATGACATTTCGACTAGTAAACAATTTTTCAATTATTTGCGGAAATTTTTAAGACATTTGGCCAAATTTTATTAGAGAGAGGTAAATAATAGAAATTTCTAAATTAAATATTCCTAAATTCTATTTTTTTTAATAAAAAATGTATTTTCAGTCAATGCTCTTTTAGTTTGTTATAATTTTTGCTTTTACCCTGCAATCGACAAGACAGTGTTAGTAATTTAGAATGGAGCCTGAGCCACCAGCAAACGCTTTGGTGGATAATACCGGAGCTGGGCATAATGAAGGTACACCTATGGATACGGATGATAATATGAATACTAGTGGCGATAATATGGCAGAAAATTCGGGTAAGGTTTAAAAGTTCGAATTTTTGTAATACTTTAGTTATTCCTTCTGTGCTTTTTAGGTGCCCAAGACCACTCTATGGACACGGATAATGCCAACAATGAAGCTCAAAATCTGGATAGTTTGGCTTTAGCAGGCTCTCTACAAGATTCTAGTAATCGCTTACACTCTGCAGAATCGTCCGGCATGTCTTCTGTTAATCCTGCACAATCCGAGCATTTAGATGCTGCTCATGAAAATCTGGCTACCTTAGCTGCAGCTGTTTCGGCTGCAGGAGGTGCAGAACTAAATGCAAATCCTAATCCAGCTATGGAATCAACTGCCACAGTTAATCCCTCGGCTTCAGAAGAAATAAGTAAATCTACTGCTGGCCTTACTAATGCTAATAACAATAATAATAATAACAATACCACCTCAACATTGCAAACGAATCCTCCCATAGACGAAGAGGATGCTAAATGGCATACAGTAGGCATATTTTCGGGTCTTTCTACCACCGTTACTAGTTATGTAGACAATACGGTATGGTCTTCTTCAGGCCTTAATTTAAATGCCGAGGATATACCTGACTTAAGCCAACATTCCCGCATTAACTTAGAACCTGGTACTGCTTATCGTTTTCGCATAAGAGCTTTGAATTCGGTGGGTGCCAGTGATTGGAGTGAAATTTCTAGTTTTAAAACCTGTTTGCCTGGCTTTCCGGGAGCGCCTTCAGCTATTAAAATCTCGAAATCTTCAGAAGGAGCTCATCTAACTTGGGAACCACCACCAAGTTGTGTTAGTTCAAATGAAATTGTTGAGTATTCCGTATATTTGGCTGTAAAACCGGGTAAAGAAAAAGAAGCAAAAGCGGGTCAACGAGCACCTGCCCAACTGGCTTTTGTGCGTGTTTATGTTGGGGCAGCCAATCAGTGTACCGTATCACATAATTCTTTATCGGCTGCTCATGTTGATTGTTCGAACAAACCGGCTATTATTTTTCGTATTGCAGCTCGAAATGAAAAAGGCTATGGTCCAGCTACACAAGTCAGGTGGTTGCAAGATCCTGTACAAAATTCCGCAAATACAGCTGGCTTGGCAGCCAATAGTTTGCTGTCGCCCACAAGAGTTAAACCCGAGTTAACAGGAGCCTCGCCTAGTAAAAGATTTAAAACGGCTGCCGGCGTTGGACGTTGAGGAAAAGAGGGGGTACATAATTTTACTATTTTTTTTTGTCATTAATTTAAAAGTATATCCATACATATAAAAACTTTATAAGTTATTACGAAAAACAGAAGTGTTAGAATGTTGAGAAATTCAATTACATATATATTATGTATATCTACTAACGATTGTACTTTAAAAATACATTTAAATTAAATTTATAAATAAAACAAAGTGTAAAATAAAATGTGCAAGTTGCCGAAACTCCTCGTAAGCTTTAAATGGTAAATGGATAGAATTTTGACCATAGTGGATCTAGCTTATTGGTTTATTTCTTCATTTAAATAATAATTATTTAAGAACGGGTTTTAATTGCTTTATAAAATCGATTACATTTATTTAAATAACTTGTACTTTACAATATTTTAAATTATCTGGAAAAAGAAAATATGATTTTTCAGCACATTAACATTGTTACATTGCTACAAAACCATTACCTTCTATTATTCTACATTGTTTATCCAAATTCTCCTCTGTGTTAAGATCTTTTAGAAATTTCTCCTTTTTTATGGTTTTGCTATAGTCCGGACCATATTGCAAAAAATCTTCATCGTCCGCAGGTATATCTTCACTAAGTGTTTGCTGACAGATGCTTGCCGTTACAGCACACCAATAACGACTACTGTTGGTGAAATGATAGCCACCGCCACCAAGCAATAGACAAGGTAATTGATAACTTAATACCAAATTTATACAATCAATTAGGTCTTCAGGTATTAAATTGGAGCCTCCTAATGGATCACCCACTATTGCATCAGCACCACATTGCAATAACACCACTTCAGGTTTATATAGATCAAACACGAGAGTGGATATTCTAAGGGGAACAAAATTTAATTCGGCTTTTTGCAACAGAGAATAAAAACAGTACCTTTTGAAGCATTTCACATATTTCTCTCCAGTAATGCCAGCTCTATAGGGAAAGTTTACGGTATAGCCTAGACCTTTGCCAAAACCCTTGTCTTGTATAAGACCTGTGCCTGGATAGTAACCACATTCCACTTGGTGAAACGATAAACAAAATACCCTTGGACTGGCGGCAAAAGCTTTCTCTACACCATCACCATGATGATTGTCCAGATCTATGTATAAAATTCTTTTAAATTTCTTAGTTAAAACTAAAATACCCAAAACGATGTCATTTATGTAACAGAAACCAGCTGCCTTGTCCCTTTGGCCATGATGCCAACCACCACACCAATTTATAAATACATCCCTAGTATCCTGGGATTTGCACAAACATGCACAGGCAGTCATGGTGGCTCCTGCTATGGTGCATACATATTGCTTTATACCCGGCCAAGGGGGACAATCATAGGCTAGGCCATGGCAATCAGATAAAAAAGTACTATCGATGTCTTGCTCTTCCTGCTCCTCCTCTAGAATATCTTCTTTCAATTTCAATTGTTTGTCATACATTTCCAGTTGCTTGATGTAGTCCGGTTTGTGAAAGTTTTTCAAATCGCCTGAACCACACACCAAAGGCCGTATTCTCTCCATATGCATTAAAAGACCATAGGATTTAATAAGGTTGTGGGTTAAAGAGGCCTGGAAAATTTACATTTTAAACGAAGGTTTGTTTGTACGTTATGTTTACCCCCTACCCGGCCTTTGACTGCGGGATTTTTATCGGCCTCCTGTATTAAATTATCACTATAAATGTATTTAACGTTTCTAGACATTTTATTAATGAAAAATATTCAACAATTTTATTTTTAAACAATATTTTAACGTTTTGACAGTTTGCTGTCTTTGGCGGCTCTTTAGTAGGCTGTTTTCTTATTTAAAAAGAGTTGCCAGACGCATCTATTATTTGATGAGTGGCCGGGCGACTTTAAATGTTTAAATAATCTTTTTTTATATCATAAATTATTTTAAGAATTATAAATTAAAAAACTTTTTTAAATTCAGTGTTTGCGCTTTTATTTAATTATTTTATTTCTATTGAAAATTTTAATAAGAGATTTATGTCATTAAAATGTTGCCTGACTGTTTTTTTGTGTTTATTTAATGGCGGTTATTTGGCGTTGCTGCCAAAAACTTTTCAGTATAAGCGCGAACTTTCATCAGAAACTTGTGGAAAAAAATTAAAGGTTAGGTTGAATAGTAAAAAATTAAGAAAGTGAAAAGTTTTTAATTGTGATAATTAATATTTGGTTTAGAAAATAATTCTGTGATAAATTTGAATTAAGAATTAAACAAATCTATTCCTTAAAATCATCCACTGTTTTGCTTCTATATATGGAAAAGCGTTGGAACTGGTCCAGCAGCTGCCGAGTCATGATTGTCTTGCACACTCACTAAATGCTCTCTGATTTTAATTATCTTTTCTGATATCAGTGGTGAAGATAAAACTACCGCGGTGAAGGCAGTACTCTCTCGGACTTGTTGCAAATAAAACAAGCCAACGCCCAGTATCATCCCTTTTGGATAATTTCAGATATAAACTCATGAGGTAAGTCCATTTTTAAATTCATTATTAAATTAACTTAGTTGAGTGAACAAAATCAGCACTGATCGTGTGTTGGTAATGAACTAGGATTTTGGTTTAAACGCTCACCTTATATATGCTAAGAAAAAGGGTGAGGATTTTCTATAATAAAAGCATACGAAATAGAAGAGAACCCAACTGCTATTCTTAAAGGACAAATTCGAAGATTCTTCCCGCAAGCTACAGCAATATGACTTACTTGCTGTAACAGCTGTGTTGTAGCTGTCAATAGTTTCTTTCTAATGTCGTTGGTAGGCGTTGTCTGCCGTAGTAGATTTTCTAGTGGTCTTAGATACCGATCTAACATATCTGACACAAGTCTATAGGATCTATTGCAGCAATGAAAAATGTGCTTCGCGTAATTAGGGCCTTGTTCACAAGCTGAGCGACTGTGCAGAGTTTAATGTATTATTCCCTCGTGCTGTTGATGGAACACCAATCAAATCTCAGTTGTCGCAGGGTGTACTTCATTCGACTGGGTAGGAGCGTTTATATATCTGCACTGTCAGGTGCTGAAATAGTAACTTCTTAGTATCCGAGACAATTGTCCTGTCAGCAGTCAGTAATTGCATCCTTGATAGTTGAGATCCTGTCGTATATCATGTCTGATGTGTCGGCAAGTTGGGTTCTTCGTTATAATCTAGTGATTGAGGCGATAGGACGGGTGAATTGACGCCAGAAATTACTTGCTCAGTAGGGTTTGTGTTGTTTGACTTAAAGTATTTTGGTGTCGTCCTGGAGATGATCAATACTAGTGATCTTAATAGAGTCAGTAGCAATGCTAAGAGCACTTAGTCACTTAGAAAACTAGTCCATGCAAGAACTATGTGGCAGTGGATCGATCAACTTATTGTAGGTAGATACTATGATCTTGAAGGCTTTGCTATTTTCCAATTGGAAACAAATCTTAAGGCTGTCAACCGAGATCATTCTTTAGTGGGACATATTGAAACTACATTAGACTATAACGTTGTGGTTTCAATGTGGTGCAGGTTTATAGATTTTCAGCATTGGTTTATAGTAGCGATTATCTAGCTATTTATATACATATATGTACATACATAACTGGTCATTACAACCCTTCAGACAGGATTACGACCTAGCTTCTCACACCACTCAATTTGTGTGTGTTAATTTTGTACATGAGTAGTGGGACCTACAGATTAAAGTCGACACCGAACGCCAGATATATGAGAAACTTTACATGGCAAGTTTATTTACTCTCATAATTTTTGCCAGAAATCTGCTGAGAGGAAGTCGCCGAAGAAATAATTTTTGTATTTTGTTTTGATGTCTGGCCTGGGGCTCGAATCCTGGCTTTACGTCTAATAGGCCAACACACTACCTACTAGATTACGGCGACTTCTAGCTATTATAATCTACTAATGGAGTCTATTGTGTAACGTAATAAATAGGCCTCCCATTGCAAAAATAAACAAGTCTTTAGTGATTATTTTTTTATTAATTTTTTTTATTGATTTTTGAAAATGTTTTGTTTGTTGTTTTTATAATATTTTCTTTTTATTTATTTATGGTATTATACATTTACACAATTTGTTTTTATTTATTTTGTGTTCTATGAAATCATTATTTTTTTTATTACTTAAGTTTATGGAATATTTTTTATATTTTTTTTTGTTTGGTTTTGTTTTCATTTAACAATTTTTGTTTTTTTTTTTGGGTTTATTTTAGAAATAATTTTCAATTGTTTTTATTTAAAAACTACCATATAATTTAGGTTTAGTTAACTTATTTGTATTATTTTTTAAGTGTAGTTATTATTATTATTATTTTTATTTTTATTTTATATTATTAACTAGATTAACTAAAATAATAAATTAGTATAAAAACACTAAAAAAAATTTATAAATTTTTTGTTCTTTTCAAGATTTTTGGAAAATGTTTTTTTTATTTTTTGTTTTGTTTTAATAGTTAATAAGAAATTTTATATGTTAGGTTGCAAGTATCAGTCACATTATTTTAGTTTTATTTTTAATTTATTTTATAATTAATTATAGTTAGAATAATTAATTTTATTGTTTTTCTTTTCTTTATATACAAATTATTTTAAATTAAACTAAACTAACTTTTAATTTTAACTATTCAAGTTAAGTAATGTTAAATAATTTACTATTATTATGGGCCTTAAAATTAAATACGATCTATTTGTGTTTCTTGAGCCTCTAGTTCTGGTTCCTCGGCCAGTGTATAGACGCCTTTTAAAGCATGATTACTTGCCGAATCTAAAGAGGATTGTGTTGTCGGTGTCAAGTTGTCCATTAATGGACTATTTAAGGAATTTAAAACACTACACGTTGTATTGCCAGCTGCTGGTGGTGGTGGTGGCGATGTGGCCAGGTTTGTTAGGGGTAAATTTACACTAGACTTTAAAAGATTTGTGCTTGTTGCAGCTGCTGAATTTGGATCCATTGTTAATATAGGCACTAACTCATGATTGACATAATCTTTAAGACTGTGTATATTACTCAAATCCGTATCGTTATGTGTGCCAAATACCAAGGATGTAGGAGTGCCTAAAAAAATTAACACAAAACATTTTGTTTTTTAAATTTATTTTCTTTTCAAACTCAAATATCGCATTTGTTTCAAACCTTACCCGTTACCAAAGTTTCTTCGGTGGGATTTCTTTGATATAAATTTTGTTTCTTTTCATATTGTCAAGGTGTTACATAATAACCATTATCCTCATTCGTTGTATCCAAACCGCTAGATTTTTTAAATTCTACCACAATCTTAATACGATTAACAATCTCCTCGTGTATGACATTAAAACACATGGCTGTCAGTGCCATACCAGACATTATATAAATCGAACAGAACCATATGGTGGTATTTGAGTCTCTTCGAAAACCGGGCATCATATCACCAAAACCTATTGTGGATAGACTCATAAAACAAAAGTAAACACCATCCAAAAGCGGCCATTCTTCGAGCCTATATAATACCACCGCACCAAACAGTATGTAAATAATCATCATGCAAAAACAAAGTAGTATAGGAGCCAATATGGCTAAACCATGCATGCTGCCTCTGGACTCACTATTACTTAGCGAATCCAAATCGGGTATTTGAATGCTATTATTGCCCAACGATTGTTTTTCGGGGGTTTGAAAGTTATCCGGCATAGAGCCAGATCGTACATAATAGGGTTCTTGCATGGCCTGCTGTTGTTTACGCATTTCCTCATGCTGTCTCTTGCGTTTCATGCGTCTCTCTTTCTCTGCCATGCGTTTCTCATCGTAACAGCAATAGCCACAATTCGAACACAGACAACAGCATAAAGCTTTGGAAAAAACTTCTCTGGCCACTTTGGCCAATATGCCGCCAGTGCTGGATAGGTAAACCAAAGTCAAGGGTATGCCAAAAAACGCATAAGCCAAAGTTACCAGGCGGCCTAAAGTAGTACGTGGTGCTATGTTGCCATAACCTAAAAAGTAAAAACAAAAAAACATTTTTAAATAATTTTTTTAAACCCAAATATTGTTTTTAAATCTTAAGCTTATCAACTATATTCTATAAAAAAAGTTTTAAAAATATCATAGAAACCCCCTTCCCTTTATTATGTTACTAAAATGAACACGGAAACATTCACTTTTATACTGGGCCTTAAAATTTTTTTCATTATCTTTTATAAGTGGAATGGTATGGCATTCTCTGTTGTTGTATTGTCTTTGTTACATATTTAAAGAGCATTTTTTTTCTTCAAGAGGTTTATTTCCCTACATACACACACACACACACTTACATGTTGCAAAACATTTGATACTGCAATAATAAATAATCGGTACATAAACATAAACACGATTGCATAATGACCTATAATGATAACAAACATATGCATGCATATGCATGCATTGAAACACACACTCAGAGAGTTATAAAAGGAAATTGTATGAAATTAAACTCAAAAAGGAACACACTATGTATATCGAACACAATGGAAATGATCTAAACATACCATACACAAATACAAACACAATTATCTGAAATGTAAACACAATAAGAAAGTGCCACCACTGTTGCTGGGTTTGTTGAGCATAAAATCAAGTTTTTAAAAGAAAATCTTCGAAATGGAAAATCGTCAAAACATTAAGAAAAAAAATCTTCAAATCATGTGTGTGAGTGAAGTTAGCTACGATAGAGACTGCTAAGTTAAGATAATGCAAAGCTTTGGAAAAGTGCAGAAAGAAAATCTTAAATAATCACGAAAGTAGAGATGAATTGGAGAAAAAGTGAAAGGAAGACAAGACTAATTTACTTATTGGAGATAATAAAGTTGAAAATCGTGTATTTTAGCCAAATATGACCTCCATAAATCGGGTAAAATTCAATAAAATTTAAAAAGGAGGTTTTTCGGACCTATCAGGCTGGTTATCGATTGGGTCAAGGATTCCAACACAGTTTTCGTCACGGTCAGGTAACCATTGGGACCGGAAATATAGCCGCAAATTAGCAAAAAAAAAAAGGTGCTCTATATAAATTGGTTAAAATCGAATAAAAATGGACCTAGTGGGGGAAATGGATCTAATGACTTGCATTTTATTTCAGTTGATGTCTTGTATTCCTTAGGTTGATGACTAGCATTTTTTAGTGAGTGACTTGCATTTTTTTATACAGAACCCTTTTTCTTGCTCATTTGAGTAATGCGACCCCATTTGAATCACTATTTTATAATCCGTTTTTCACGAGTTTTTCGTTTATTAAACGCTGCATAGACGGAAGTGGTAAAGCTAACCTTGAGAGTAAGGCGGCTTTAAAACCTTAGAATGGAACATAAAGCCTAAAAACCTAAAAGATTAATTTTACGATTTTCTTTTAAATTTTTATAAATTTTTCTCTTATTGTGTTTATAACTTGTCCAGCTGCTTGAAATTTGTTCCACTCTCTCAAACATACATACATATGTAAATAATCTACATTTTTTAACACATTTGAGCCACAGCTGGCCCGGTATAACAACCTATAAAATTTGTTGAATGAAATGATAATAAAAAAAGACGGCAAATAAAACCGAAATGAAATCTGTGCTCTTTTTCTTGATTTTTATTTATTTATTTTTATTTTTTGTTTGTTTTTGTAAAAGATTTTGCTGCTTATGCGGCTGTTGTTAATAAAATACGAAAATTTTATGCATGATTTGAGCTAAAAGAACACACTAACACTGAAGGGGGGGGCAGGGCAGGAAGGGAAGGCAGGCAGAGGATGGTTTCAAAGAAAGCAAATAAGCTTACAAAATATAATATATGTATTGGATACTTGCTATCATCAGCAATTCTAGAGGACGACCCAAACAGAAAATGAAGTCAAATTTACATTTCGTTAAGCATTGCTCTCTCCTACGATTTCAACTTTAAACAGCCAATATCATATACAATGTGTGCGTATGTACATATACAGATAACACTTACAGACATGCATATTATATGAGTTTATTTAATGGAAGAAGAGCTTTAACAATAAAGTCATGATAACAATAATGATGATGATAGCATGTCCTTTTTCTTTGCTTCATCTCTCTTGACAATGTATGTACATATGTACGAATGCTTGCTATTGAAGTTAAGAAATTTTGCTTTTTTTATAGGCGTTTGCACGAAACACTTTGTTTTTTTTTTTGGTATTTTCTTTATCCTTTACAATTGCCCGGATAATGTTAAGGACGATTTTTAATCAATTTTTATTTGGGAAGAAAAAGGGATGTTTTATTTAAAATCACTTTAAAAGGTTAAGGCTTAAAAGTATGTAAATGGAGAGAAAGCAATTGAAAATTTACACAATGTTTATTTAACAGGCCAGGCGTCTGATTAATAGTTATTTATTTAGTTTTAAAATTAATTGTAAATATTTTGAAGAAATTTATTTAAAAGAAAAATAACTAAATGCCTTGAATTTAAGAAATTTTCTTTATTTATTATCGTCTTGTCAACATTTCTTCTTTGCATTGAAGTATTATTGTTTACCCTGGTTTTTATTTATTTTCGATATTTTCTTATTTCTCTATTTGCCTTCAATCATTGACTTTCTTACTTACTATCAACACACATTGTATGAGTCCAATAAAATATGTAAATTTTCTCTTAGATTTCTCTCTCCCTTTCTCTTTTCCTCTTCTTTTATTATGCAAACACTGGACGAAATATTGTCTAAAGCCAGCATCTGAACTTAAGTATCTTCGCATTGGCTCATAATCTTCAAAACAAATAGGGAGGAATATCAATGAATTGTTCGAAGAAATTGAAAAAAATTGTCTTACAAAGCAGTTTTTTTCTTTCTTTGTTTTTTTTCCACTATTTTCATGTTCTAAGCATACATACTATACATATGTATGTATGTAGCTTAGTGGCAATATGGGCAAGTAGTAGAGCAAATAAGTGTGGTGGTATTTCTTCCTTTCTGCTATTTGGTTTGGAAAATTAGCAAATAGAGAGTAGGTACTTGGTAAGCAAATGTTTTGTAAAGAAATGATATTGGGGGTAAGAATAAGTTTCGAATTGAATTTATTTTATAATTTACTTGTTAAGATGTTTAAAAAGTTTTATAACAAAGTTTTTTCTTTTACTTTCAGACTTTTAATTGCTCTGAGTAGCCTCTGATAGTCATTGCATCATACTTGCTGACTTACAGGAAATATGTGATATCGTGATTTCTTGGCTGCAGATAATCTGTTATGCCTGTCTCAAGTAATTTCATGTTCCCGCTAAGTGAAAAGAGGTGAGTGTTTGTTTTTATACCTAAGGATAAAAGATCTCATGACTAGAATTCTGACAAGTTTTTGGGTAAGGGGATAGGGTCTAACTTATTTTCTATTGTTGCCAGTAGTGCTTAATATGCCTACTTATTGTAGGATCGGTCCACTAAGACTGTACTGAGTGCCTTGGTGGGAAACATTAAGAAGGAACTTTTGATTGTTATTTTCTCCATTGAGTAGGTTCATATGACTAGAGGAGTGATTAGAGGTACCCCTCAGAGTGTAGTTCTCTTGCCCTTACTGTGTAATATCATTGTGGATGGACGGTTTCGGATCGGCAATGATGTAGTTTCAAGCTCCTTGAATATGCGAATCATCAGGTTTTCATCCACATATCCTCTGCTTTACTTATAAACAGACATTAAAAGAAAGCGTTGCTCACCGTGTGGGTTAACCCTCAATTCTCACAAAACAAAATTAATGCTTTTCACCAGATGATACAAGATGGATACATCCCGAGCCTACATGGCTTTTGACGCCATTTATTCACAAGGGTAAAGCATCTAAGGCTTATTTTTTCTCTCCCTAGAGGGCGAACTTAATGGAGAGAGTAAAGAAAACGATCACAATACCTCTAGAGGGCCTCTGGTAATATTTGAGAGCTTACCATCACCTTTATTAGGCTTTATTGGGTCGTGTTCATGTTTGGTAGGCGTTGTGTAAATACCAGTGTCATTGTAATCCGATAAACAGAGTGTTCAGACAGAGCTTTTGAGATCTGTTTTGATGACTACAAAATGCTGGACAAAGTATGTGGTATCTATATAAATGGTTCTAACATCCGGATTTCGTATGTATGCCTACATCAACATATTTACGACTTCAATCACGGCCGTACTGAAGATTCTGCAATGCTTGGTGGGTGACAGTATTTTCTCTTAAAACCCTCAGTCGTACTCGGACAGCCAGGTTACGATCGAGTCGTTTGCGAACGTCACCCTGACGTTCTTGTATATAAATCTCGAGGAGATTTCGGATCAATTAAAGGTAACTCTTATATAGATTTCAGGACATAGGAATATTGTGTGAAATTACATTACTGATGAAATGGCTAGGGCTAAATGTAGGTGTTTAGATTGGCTCAGTTTAACTGGATACTCTTCGTTCAATTTAATTGAAGGGTTGGTGATTGCATGGGGGTACCTGCAATATTGCTGGGCTCTACAGGAGCTGATATATATATATATAAAGAGAGGGTGGATTGTCTTCTTTCCTAAAATTGTACAACCATCCATCATACAATTGTAGTCCTCATGGGTCAATGCTCTGTTTGAAGGCATGCCGAATGACTTGGAATTTCTTCAAATGACTTCTGTAGGAGCTGTGAGTGTTCTTTTATGTTCCCATATTATATTATATACCCCTAATATTTATATATATAATATTGATTCTCTTTTATGTATTCTTTTATAAAAAAAATTTGCTGTCAAAGCAATTATTGATGAAGCCAATTGCACGCTGTACAACCATACTTTTAAATATAAATATTATATTGATATTGAAATGAAACCATTATTGAAAGCATCATTGTCAGCAACACTAGCAGCATAACAATCATTATCATTATTTTCATTATTATACACAACATTTTATGCATAAAAAACTTTTTTTTTATTATTCTTAAGGCCGTAAGACTTAATTTTTTTTGCTAAATTTGTAACACAGTTTTATTTTGCGCTTTTCTTCGCAGTTTTTTTTTTTGCTCTTTTCATACGCACAAATAATAGGCATTACTTCGTTACTTTTACTGTTACAATGCACACTTTTTTCTTTTACTCCTGCTCTTTCCATATCTATCCTTTATTTTTTTCACTTTTTTCGGCTTTCAAATAAAAGGCATTTGTTTCATTTAAATGTCTTTCAATATGACTAAATTCCTTTACTGTTCTCTGTGTATTGGTGTTGGCATTGTTGTTGTTCCTTTTTCTTTTCTTTAACTTTTAAGTATTTGTATTGACATCTTTTTGTGTTTTTTTTTTTGTTTTGTATCCCTATTGTTTTGCCTGTTTCAGTTTCATTGTTGTTTCCTTTTTGATTGAGTAGCAAATAAATACGACAAATACTCTCCACTCTTGTTTTCTACGGCTTTGTTGTTGCTCTGCTGCGTGTATTGTTCTCTTTTTGTTTATGTTATTGGTGGGGGATCTTTACTGTTATTGTTTGTTTGATTGTTTATAGGGGAACAGGGAAACGGTTTGTGAATGTAGGAGTGGGATATAAAGCGAAAAGAGTAGAAGTATTTGGTAGTTATTTGTGTCAATTTGATGCTAATAAAAAAAGAGCATAATATTGACACATTTTGTGAGAGTGTTATTAAAAAACGAAGCACAAATTGCGTAAATAACAAACAGAATGGCAGCTTCAAGCGACAAATGATTGAATTCAAATGAAATACATGAAATGGTTGTAAAAATTAATAATAAAAATTGACAAAATATTATTAAAAATGTAAAACGAAAGGGAAAAAGAAATGGAAAACAAATTGCTCATGATTTTCAACACACTTTTTAGAGTCTCTTTTTTTTAAAATAACCTCTTAGTGTAGGTTGCATAACAGGCTTTTAAATAATCTCTAGCTTAAGGCTATTGCTGGTTGTATTTTTTAATTAACATTCCTTTCAATTTCCTTAACAATTCCCTTCTGAATTCCTCTCTTTTTTTCCTTATGAATACACTGAGTGGTATTTTTTAACCTGTTCTTTTGATTTACATTGCCTATCAATTCTGGTTTTGTAAAATCCATTAAGGAATTATAATTGGATTTCACACCGAAAGACTAATGCTTAGATCTCCCTTGTATACACTTACCAATTGTGGTTAAAACGGTTAAGGAATAAAGGAAAGCTCTGGCAAAATTCCATTCGTGATGATGATGATGCGTATGGTGTGGCGTTAGGCCATGCTGATGAAATAATAAAACAGCTTCCGTTGCTGGTGTCTGGCCATTAACATCCGTATCATGGGGCAATTGTAGTACAGCATCTTCATTCAGTCTCTTAATTAATTGGTCTTGAAATTTTGCAATTTCTAAAGCAGCCAATCTAAAGGCATAAAGAAGGAAGCAGAAAAATAAAATGGAAAATGGAGAAAAATTATTAATGGCATGAAAGTCTCGAAAGGACACTTACTTTGTCCAATTTTCTTTGTATAAAATATTTAAGGATACTGTAATATCCCATATATTCTCTATAGTCCTTTGTCGTACATCAAATGTATCCGGTGACAAGGCATATTGTGGCGTAAAATCATCACCATAACCGAAATCATTGTTTTGCAATGATATCATGCCCTCTAACATTTGTGGCGAAGACGCTGAAGACGATGCTGATGACGCGGATGCTGACGATGAGGATGATGAAGAGGATGACGAGGCTGCTGATGTGCTTGATGAAGCCGGTGCATTTATTGTGGCATTATCATAATGTTGTTGTTGTTGCTGTTGTGATGATTGTAGTTGTTGTTGCTGCTGCTGTTGTTGTCTATGATAAATATTGTTATTCATGTTGTTTTGTGAGCCTGTTGTTGTCCCTGTGCTCCCCGTATGCTGTTTGTGCGTTTGTACATTCCGTTTGGTAGAAGCTAATGTTCGTTGTTGTTGCAAGTAGGCGGAATCTTCACCTTCGATTGTTAGAAATATAAAGGAGCCTGAAAAACATACATAAATAAACGAAATAACCCATGATGAATCTGTATTTGTTCTTGGAAATGTCTAGTAAATGTAGAGCAGATGAACCACCAAGTGGCATCAGTTATGTATATTTATTATTCTACACGAAGCGTTAATATTAATCATTCGTCCAAGAGGTGTCCTAGGAGGCTAATGGAAGATTAATCATGTGTCACACAACACACAAGATTAGAAATAAATTGTTTGTTGTATGGTCACATACATAGCAGGGCAAAGATGTGTACCACACACTACAAAGCTTTAATTTATATGGATTGCTACTTGATTTTTATAGCAAATTTTAAACAGGATATATGACTTGCTCATGAAAATAATAAGAAGGATTAAATAAGCTTTTCTATTAAAATAAAATTACACCAAATTGGTTAACCTTTACTGTCAAAATTGCAAAAGATAACATTTTTCTTTCAAAATTTCTTAGAGTAAATGCCTGATTCGTAAAAAGTTTGCCTTTAATTTGTATTTATTAAAATTTTGGAAGAATTTTAAATCCAAAATTTATAAAAATATATAAATTTAAGAAAAAGGATATATGAACAGCTAAGTTACAAATTTTAATTATTTTAAATACCTTTATATTTTCCAAAAACAAACGTAATTTGGCGTCCGGTAAGCCATAATTCAGAACGAAAGTTTTATTCCTACACAAGAAATTTTTTGCTTCACTTTAAATTATTTAAAAATTAAAAATTCTTAAATTAAGTAAAACTATGAGGAAAGGATATATTTACAGCTTAGAGAACTAATAAAAATTTTCAAAAAATTTTATTTTATTTGAAAATAAAACAAAATTTTACGTACTGTATGCTGAAAATCGTTTTGAAAGTTTGTCCTTTCCAAAGAAAATGTTTAAGCAAACAAATATTTTAAGTTTTATTGAATATATTTCATTAGTTTCTATGATTGAAAACTGTTTAAATTATTGTAAATTTTAATACTATGAAATTTTTGTAAAACTAAGAAAAAAGGATATATTGCCGAGTAGTCCAAAAATTGTACAATTTAATAAAACTTTTATATTTTTGAAAATTACACAAAATTATACGTTCCGTAAGCTAAAAATATATCTAAAATCTAAAAAAATTAAGCATGTTTTTTCAAATTTTTTTTTAGCAATTTTTTTTGAAACAAATTTTTATAGTAAGAAATAGAACATTACAAAACATATTTTACAAATGAGTTTTTCATTTGTAATTTGTGCTAGTACATCCTGCTGACTTTCTTTGAAAGCAAATCTAAAGCAAGATATGAAAAGCATTTTATTTTAGGGTTCCTTTTTTTTACTATTTTTAGTACAACAACAAACGACGTTTTTCGTCCCTTCTTGTAACTTTTATTGAAGATGCTGCTGTTGGTTGCTTTGTTTATTTGAAAATCTGATGATGACCACTGTGATGATGAGCATACTAATGGTGTGATTGTTGTTGCAGAGTACATACACATTTCCACAAAACTAGTTTGGTTATCTATGGCTTAACATCTATGCTTATTTGGCATTCCTTCTTCTTATAGTTACGAATAACTGACCTACAATTTTTAGTTCTTGGTTTTTATTGTGTATTTTCTTTTGCTGCTCAGTTTCTTTTCAATTTCTTTAGTTTCATTTATTTCTTGGTTGGTGGTTGGTTTGTTTTTCTTTCCTTGAAACACCATAAAGTCAAATGAGTTTTACTTTTCTTCGAATGTTTTTTTGTTTCGTTCCGTTCTATTGCTTCATGACATGACTTTCTGTATTTATTGGGGTTTTCTGTGTTCAGTTATTTGTAGATTGTTAAGCTTTTTCCACCAAATGTACGTATCCTTGTTCTTTTTTTTTATTATTTTTTCCCCCCCAGAGCATAATTACCAAGTATTCATTAACTTTTTTTAAAGCTACTTTTGTTTTTCAACAATAAACAAAAGTTGTTGGCTGTTTTTCTTTGTTCAGACAAATGGTTTTGCTGTGTAATACATGACGTTTTGCAATAGTAAATACTAACAAAATATATATTTCTATATGAGTTACATTTGTTTTTATACGTAAAACAATACAAAATAATTTTTTAAAAACAATTTTTTTCAAATAAAATTTTTCCTTGAAATGAAAAGTTTTTCATAACTTTTTCTAGCTTACAGGGTGTAAAATTTAGTGTAGTTTTTGTAGTTATGAAAGTTCTTTAAAATTTTTTTAAATTTAATGTTAGTCATACATATATCCTTTTTTCGCATTTTAATTAAATCTTGAAATTTTAAAGTGTTAAATGCCTTTAAAACCTATAAATTTTAAATAGTTAAACACGTTTTGCAAAAATCTTGAAATAAGGCAAATTTGATGAAGATTTTTGTGTTGAAATTAGAAATTTTTATTACATCTCTATAACCACAAGACGTCAAATTGTATGTAGTTTTTGAAACTATAAAGATATTTTTAAATTTTTTGTTGTTTCGTATATTTGGCCATATATCCTTTTTTAAACTCTTAACTAAATCTTAGAATTATAAAGTTTTAAATGACTTTAGCAATCATAATCTTCATATATTTTAACAATTTTTAAATTATGTAATTTTGTTGAAGAACTCACTTGTTAAAATAATAATTTTATGTTGATTTTTCTGGTATACAGGATGTGAAATTTTGTATAGATTTTGTAAATATAAAACTTTTTAAAAAACTTTTAATATTTCATGTAGCTAGCCATATATCCTTTTTTTCACATTTTAATGAAATCTTTAGATTTTAAAGTTTTAAATGTGTTTAGCAGCTGAACACTTTAAATAGTTAAATATGTTTTCAAAAATCCTTAAATTATTTTAAATTTTATGGAGAAATTTTTCTTATAATTCTTCTATTGCTAAGAAAAATTTCTTTCAGTTTAAACCGTATTTGTGTAAGTTATATAAAATTCTAGTGTTTTTTATATTTCCTTTCATTGCAAGTGGTTTTAAATTATTTTGATTTCATATCCCTGTTTTGTTTTCCTACATTTTCTTTTACTGAATTGGGGTTTGGGTTTGGGCAGAGTAATTTTATTTGTTACAATAATAATTTTTTTTTCTATTTTTTTTAACATTTTTTTTTTTGCATTTTATTTTTCATCATGTTGTTGTTATTGTAGCTGTTTCACTTCATTCTCATATAATATGATTTGAAATCTAATGAAAATAATTTGTGGTTACAGGCTTAAAAAGGATGTTTGTTTCGGTCTTATGCCACAGCTTATAGTCTAACAGACTCAATTTCAGTTTTTAGCCATTTTCTCCCCTCACGTTTTATCTCTCCTTTGTCTTCTTTTATTTTTATTTAACTCTCTGACACTAAGGGTTTCTAGCCAATTAAAATGAGAAATCCTTTGTGATTACTAGCACACAAGCATAGCCAAGCCAGTATTACTCTTTCGTATGCTGTTTCCTACAGTTCACTTTCTCTCTCTTACTCTCTCTCTCTCTCTCTCTCTCTCTCCCGTTTCCCTTTCCCTGTCCCTTTCACTTACTGTGTAATAAAAAGAGCCGTATTTTGCTTTATTTTCCTGCAAGCGCTTGGAGAGCCGAGCCCACAAAGTTGTTTATGTTGTTGATTCCTTTCCACAAAACTTATTTTTTATTGCTACAACTAATTAAAAATCCTTTTTATATTCCCCAGTTTTTTTTCCATTTTTTTTCAACCTCAAAAAAATTGTTGGATTTTTCCAAAAAAAAAAAAAAATAAAAAAAAAAATACAGAAAGCCCATATATTTCTATTTAGTAACGAAAAAAACCAAAAAAGCAAAACAAAAAATATTTGTGCGGAAGGATATTAAGGATTTCAATTTATATGCACGAGTTTTCTTTGTTTCAAGGCCATTACAAAACTGAAGTTGATGTTTTAATCTAAAGCCTTTGCTGGTTTTTGCTACAAAAGGATTTTAAGGACACGACTTTAAAATGTAATTTGAAATTTAAAGGGGCTTTAAATTCATTAACAAGCCATTAAGACCACAAAATCCTCTCTACTTAATGGCAGTAGAAATTAATTTTTAGGAAAAATAGCATTTTTCTAGATTAAAAGAAATTCACATTAATTTCAAAGGAAATTTTTATAATGTTTTTGGGAATTTATTATACTGTGTTTTAATTAAAATGTTACAAGTATTGCTAATGAAAGGAATTAGGAATCTATGAATACATTTTTTTAAAAGGGATTTTTAAATTTCTTTTTTGCGAATCCAAGGGAAAGTATTGTTTTTGACTTGTAATTGAATAAGAAAAAATTATTTTAAATTCCCAATTATTTTTATAAGATCCCCGACTGTATTATTATTATTTCTATGGTATTATTGCTGTAGAAACTGTACAACAACATATTTTCTGTAAACAATACAAATTATCGACAAATTTTCTACAGAAATTTTTTTATATTATCCTTTTTGGAGAAAATTTCTTAAAAAATTTATTTTTCTAAAAACTTTTCTTGGCCTACAGGACGTTTAATTTGCAGTATTTGATACAATTTGAAGAATTCCTTAAATTGTATAATTTTTTTAGAAGTTGCCCGTATATCCTTTTTTGGGATTTGACAAATTTAATGTTTTTAAGGTTTCATTGCTTGAAAGTGATGTTTGCATTTTATTTAATAATATATCTCCTTTCAAATTTGTTCTTTTATAAGATTAAATTCTAGTTGAATTGCTTTAAAAACTGGAGAAAATATTGCATTTCAAAAAGTATAAAAACTAATTGTTTCTTTACCCTAAAAACCAATCAATTTACAAGTTAAGCTACTTAAATGGAAGCCCACAAAATAAAGCAAAGAAAAAAAAACCAATGAAAGAAAGAAGAACAAATCCAAGTTTTTATCCAAAGATTTTAAACAATGAAAAGTATTTTGCAAATATTGTACTTAACAAAACTGCTTAAAAAAGTAAAGGTAATACAACCTTTTAATTCTTGGAAAAGTATCAAACCCAAAAGGCTACAAAATCCTGAAACGAATGCACATACATATACAAGAATAGTTTTAATGAAAACGAGCAGAGAGTGTGTGTGTGTGCATATGTGGGTAGGAGTAATAAAATTTGCATGACCATTTTTAATCTTATTAAATTTCGAACAATTTTTCCCCTCAACAAACAAAACAAAACAAAAAGTGTAAGTGGATGTGGTAGGAGAGGACAGACAGACTGTGTGTGTAAGGTCCTAGAACCTAAGACCTGTCTTTCAGAAACAATATTGATCTTTCTTGTTTCTTGTTGATGTCTATACAAATGTGTTGTTGCCTTAAAAGAAGCATAATTTATTTAAACTCATAGATTATTTACATAAAAAGTAAGACTGTGTGTGTGTGTGTGTGTGTATGTGTCATGTAACATACTCCTTTCTCCTAAACGTTGTGGGTTTAAGTGTGGTAAAATTTCAAGAAAAACAAAAAAGAAGATGAAAAGTTCAATTACATTATCCTGTATTGAGCTAAAGGCTATAAAATACATTTTCTTGGCATACTTTTAGGCGTAAACTTTGTGGGAAAAGTATGAAATTGTTTTTACGACAAAATGTGTATTTGTGTATTCATGGTACAGGTGTACATATTTATATTTGCTGTTTTGGTTATAACCTAAGGCTAGAATTATTATTTGCTTATGACATTTGCTGTCATTTTGTGTATTATGGGAAAGAAAAATTTGACCTTACGTAGTAAAGTAAGCGTACATATACATACATATATCCTTAAACCTTTAAATTTAAGTTTAAAAAAATTTAAATACAATTTTCTCACAAACCACTTTTCGTTTACAATTTTAGACTATTAAGTTATAAATTTTTCTATAAAATTTATGCTTAAAGGATAGCATATTTTGCGTAGATTTAATATATAAAAAAGTTTTTAAAAAAGTTTTTTTCTAACTAGTCAGCCGTATATCCTTTTTGCAACATATAAATCATAGTTGTTTTAAGTTAAAAAAACTACGCAGCCTAATTATTGAAATAATTAATACTTTTGATTAAATGATAATCTTTTTGACATTTTTTTCTCTTTTATTTTTTAGTTACACATTTTATAAATAATTTCTAAACTACGGAACGAGATTTTAAAAAGCAGTCAAATATATAAAACTTTCAAAATTCTGAACGTTTTGGATACCTGACCATATATCCTTTTTTGGTAAGTGCAAAAATCTCTATTTTATTAGTTTAAATAACCGTTTGTTTAGCTTTGAAGTTTATAAAACTGTTTTAAAGCTCAAATCCTTGTTACTATAGCTTCTTGTGAACTTTATACTTTCGAAAACTATACAAATATTTCATATGCTTGAAGAGTTTATTATGATGAGTTATATATATATTTCAAAATTCTTTAAATTTTTCACAATAATTTAAAAATTATTTTAAATATTTTTGTTCCTTTCATTTCCACTTCTCTAACAAATATTTTGTATTTTCATACAAATTAACATGAAAAATTGCCATATTTCGCTGATGCTTGGTAATATTTTATCATATTTAAATTGGAAATATAATGATTTGGTAGTATGTTGCACTGTAACAGCCTTTTAATATTAAATAGAAATGATTTAATATTTAATCCTTTAATTAAGAGTTAATGTTTTGTTATAAAATAATTATTTAAAGTCTTTTCCTTTGAAAATTTCATAAAAAATTTCAATTTTAATTGAAGTTATTAAAAAAAAGTTACAAATGTTTACTAATAAGCTGGCTGCAGCTGCTAAATAACAGTATTGTGTTGTTTACACATACACATGCTTGTAATGTGACTAATGTTGATGATTATTATAATGATAACGACAGTTGCAAAAAACCAAAAACAAAAAAGGCGACAAACTTTAATAATTTGTAAAAATCAAACAACACTTACACATGCCGTTACAAAAGCAGACCAAAACCCATTTAAAACACACACATGTGCTCTTGTCTTTTTTTGTTTTGTTCCACACACTGCACATACTACATACAAAACTATAAATAATTGTACAGCCATGTTTGTCGATAATAGATGTGATCTTTCACACATTTTAACATAAAAAACTAACAAATCACATACAAAGGCTGTCTTTATAATGCTCTTTCTATCTCTCTGCTTGTGGTACACACAAACACACACTCTCATACACACATATGTATGTATGCACATTAAACTGTGGAACAAACTTTTAAAACTTGTTTTTCCTACAATAATAATGCTAATGATGTTTTTTGTTGTTGTTGTTTGTTTATGTTTTTAATTTATTGTTTACATTCTTATACACCCGCTCTCTCTCGCTCGCTCTCGTTTTTTCTTTCTATATTTATAACTGTGTTAATGTAAATGCTCTTAAATATTTATAAGAGCCCATAAAAACATACAAAAACGAATTCCTATACACCATGTTATTACAGAGTACACACACACACGCACGCACATTAAGAGTTATAGCAAGTATTTATTGAAAAGTATGTACATGTGTTTATGTTTGCCTATTCTTGAGTATTTATTTTACTATTTAACTATGTGTGCGTGTATGTGTAATAACTATGTATGTGTCGGTGTATGTATTTATAATTAATTACATTTCTATGTATTTATTTAAGATTGATGTTATTATTGTAACAAAAATACTCAACTAATTGGTATTAAATACAAAGAGGATATACGCTCATCAACTTAAACATGTTAGAAGACATAAAAGTTATTAAACAAAAAGAACACATACAATAATAAGAAGGAATAGATTAAAACAATTATATACAGAAAACAAAACAACACAATTTGTGTATAAAAAAAGGATATTTAAACAGCCATACGTAGAAATTAAAATATTCGTAAATTTAAAGCATTTTTAATGTGTATAACAACTTTAACGTGCTATAGGATAAAAAAGGATACAACAATTAAAAAAAAGTATACTTTTAAAGACAAGATGATAGCGTGTAAAAAGAATATTAAATGAAATTATGTGATTTTAGAACAGCAAGCTTTAAAATTTATGAAAATACTGAATATTTTTAGTTTCAAAAAAGGTTACCATATTAAAAATTTAGTTTTGACAAAAAAAAAAAATATTTTTTAATCTGCATTTAAATTGACATCATGCGAGTTAAAAAAAACATATTAAAGAGCCTTAATAAACAAATATATTTAGTATTTAAAGATAATAAACCAATTTAAGGACAAAACAAAACATAATTGTGTAACTTTAGAACACAAAATTTTAATATTTATTAAAAATACAACCATTTTAACTAATTAGGAAAAAGGATATATAGGCCACCATACAGAAAAATTATAATATTGAGAAAATACAAATATTTTCATGATCTGCATTTAATTTGACATCCTGTTGTAAGCCAGAAAATATATTAAAAAATTTAAAAGTAAAATATAGTTTGTTTTTAGGGAGAGCATTATACAGACAAAACAGAAAATGGAAGAAAATTTATAGTCTTAGAATAGAAATCATATAACAAAATTATGCTATTAAAAACCAAAAAAAAAAATTGCATGATTTACAACAAATTTGACGTCTCAAAAGAAAAAAAAATTGTTAAAAACGAGTAAATTTGTAAATTTAACATAACACAAGTTTTTTAATATAAATATTTTACGAATTTGTATAAATTGTCGGGAAAAATAAAATTATATTAAACATTTAATTAATTTTAAATGAAATTTGAAAATTTTTAAATTTTACTTTAATTTAAAAAAAGGACGAAACGAAATTTTAAATTTTTTTCAAAAATACTTTTATTTTTAGAAACTATACAAAATTTAATGTGCTTTAAGAAAAAAAATATAAAATTTTTTTGCTTTTTTTTTAGCTTACAGGATGCCAAATTTTATGTACATTTAGAAGTATAAAACTTTTTCAAAAATATTTAAATTTGTGGTTAGCAGTTCATATATCCTTTTTTTAAAGTTCGAACAAAATTGATTATTTTGATTGTATTAAATACAATCAAAGAAATATATTTGGTCAATTCACACAAGTCGTTGTATCGTTGTATTCATTGTATTCTTGGAAGAACATACAACAGTGTATGATAGTTGTTGATATTTTTCATATAAAAATCCGATACACTTATACACATTTTTTCCATATGTTTTTAAAAGTTGTATTGGTTTCGTGCTATCAAATTGTGTGAATGAAAAAAATGTGTATATGTTTTCATATGTTTTTAAAAAGTTGTGTTGGTTTCGGGCTATCAAATTGTTTGAATGCCACGAGATACACAATACAGCATAGCATTGAGCGTTCACAAACAAACAAATGTATTCAATACAACATACACGATACAAAGTCGTGTGAATTGCCCAATTATATTTTGCTACTGTTTTTGATAGTTGTGCATGCATGTTTCATATAATTGAGAAAAAGAAAGACAAATATTAAAAAAAGTATGAAAGTGGAGAAATAAACAAATAGTAATTAAATGAATTTAATTGAAACAAACATTTGTTTTCTTGAAATTTAAATTTCTAATTTGAGTTTATTTCTGTTTATAATAATAAAGCGATTAATTAAAATATTTTAACTGTTATATATTAAATAAAAACAGAAATTTTTCTAGCTTTTTAGAAACGAAATTTATTTATTTAAAATTGTATTAAAAAAATACAGTATACTTTTGGGAGTATTTGACATTTTTAAACTATTTAATAACAATTTTTAGAACGATTTAAAAAATAAAAAGCAAGAGAGTGTGTGATATTGTAAAATGAGAGTTATAAAATTAGAATAAAAAATAGAAACAAAACTAGGAAATCAACAGCTGCTTCTCACAAACAAAACAGTATTTAATTTAGGACTAAAAGAAGTCTTCTTAACTAAATAAAAAAACGATAAAAAGAAGCATAATCAAAACATTTTTACAGTTGAAATAAATACGGAGTAAAACTACGTAGAAAAATCTTTTAAAATCGTTAAATAAAAGACTCTGAAGTTGTTAGGTTTTAAAAAGCAAGAGTAAAACAGTATAATAAAGTACATAAAGCTAGTGTTCAAATGACTTTAATAAATAGTATTGAAATAATTAATACTTCTTTTTATTCTACAACTAAAAAAGAGACTGCATTTACAGCTATCAAAAGCAAAAAAAAAATTAATACTTACACTTAAAATTTTTAATTATAAGAGACTTTAAAAATCAGAATAATAAAGAGAATATTGCAGAGACAGTTAAATCTGTACATTCTGTTAATCATAATAAAACAGAAAACATCTCAAACTCATTGCAAAATTGCATGCATGCAAATAAGTGTAATCGATAAAGAACGAGAGCGAGCGAGAGAGAGAGAGAGGTAGAGGAAAAAAAAAAACAAACAACAGTAAACAGTACTTAGTAGCAATGATATTGAAACGCATGTAAATAACAAATACATATAAAAGAGGAACATTTCTTAAGATGTTAAAAGAGAGCGTGTGATCTTATTTTCTCTTTTACTGTACATAAGCTCATACATTCGTTTATAAATGCATTCATTTTAAAATCCATACATACATACATATATGTATGTATGTATGTATGTATATGTGTGTATAGTACCCACAACCAAAGTGTTTATCATTGTTTACCATGATTTTAAAATTTTTATCTTCTAAATAACAGTGAAATTTCCTTAAAACAAACTCTTTTTAAAGAGAGCATAACAGTACAAGCTAAAGAGTATTTCACTAAACATTTTACTGTATTCAGTAAGAGAGGAGTACTTATATGTTTTAATATAAGTATTATCACTGTTCTACATGTGTTGGTAACAAACTTAAACAAATATTTGTTTCTACTAAAGTTTTCCTTAATACAAAACCAATACAAAAGCTTGTAATTGGGCAAAAGAGAGATAGAGAGTGAAAATGTATATAAGTGTGTAAACGTATGCTAGTGTGTATTTATTACATACAGCAAAATGTTTAGGGGGGTGTAAATACTTGTTGTTTATATGTGTATTTTATTTGTTATAATAGTTGTACTGTTTGTACAATTCTGTACCCATACACATTACATATGTACATTGTACCATATATATTTGAAGAAATAATTCTACTAATAAATGTTTATTTAAATACTCTGTTATACAAAATAAGTACAATAGTGCAAGTATTTTTGTCTTGTGGGGTCATCTCTTTGCTATTTTTTTTTAATTTTTTTCTTTTCGTTTTGTCCACAAAAAATTTTTTCCAATTCAAGAGGCAAACAAAAAGGAGATGGGTTGTTGTATTTTAAGGATTATTAAACAAATTCTTTTTATTTATTCAACTTTGTTGTCAGAATAATTGAGCAGTTCTTGTGGTAAAAAGTTATAAAATGTAATGAAATTGTTTTTACAAAATTTAAAAAAATTTAGAATTTACATAAAAAACTATTGTTTACATTGTTGACTTTAGGTAAACTATTAGAGTGACATGGTTTTACAGCATTCATTGTTTTTGAATAATAAATTGAGAGAAATGTAAGGAAAATATTAAGTATTTTTTTTAAATTGTTTACTCGAAGTAAACTATTAAAATATGTAAACAATATTTAACGCAATTAAGCTATTCATCTATATATCCACTGTCTTTTTTACGTAATCTACATTAAATTTTCATAGCGAAACTATTGCATATAAAAGATTTTTCATTTCCAAAATGAATTAAAATGTTTAAGGATTGATAATTTTGCCGTATGTAAACAATCGTTTATTTGCTTATATGTAAAGAATTAACTTTTTACGTAATCTGCAAATAAAACATATATTTAGTTCGAGACGTCTGTTTTAGATTATTCTTTGCTTTAATTCCGTAGTTATTACATTGTTTACATAACGTAAATTATTAAGTACCTCATTTGTATTACATAATAGCATTCGATTTCTGTAAACTGTGTATTGTTTACATATTGGTAAACAATTTTACAAATTAAGATCGCTTCGAATATCAATATTTTTTGTATTTATACAGTGTTTACATTCTTTACCTAAGGTAAATAATTAAATTACGGATTTGTAATCCAAAACAATAAAAAAATTCTTTGAAATTCTGCTTCTAAAACTTTCTTCACTATTGTTTACATTGTTGGGTACATGTAAACAATTCACTCTTTACCAAAGTTTCGGGTAAAACATGATTTTTCTTTTACAGTCGAGTTGAAAACTCAATATATTGTGAAATTATTTTTTGTTAACATTTTTTACATGAGGTAAATAACTAAATAAGTTCTTTATTCTCGACAGTAATAAAAATTTAGTTTGAAACCGTATTCTAAATGGTTATTCCACTATTTTTTTTTATCTTATCGATTGCATGTAAATAATCACCCGACTAAGAAATTTATTATATTATTATATTACATAATAGCACTCGGTTTCTGGAAATTGTTAGACTATTGTTTACATATTGGTAAACAATTTCACAAATTCAGATCGCTTCGAATATCAATATTTTTTGTATTTAAAAGTTTTTACATTCTTTACCTAAGGTAAATAATTGAATTACGTATTTGTAATCCAAAATAATAAAAAAATTCTTTGAATTTCTGTTTCTAAAACTTTCTTCACTATTGCTTACACTGTTGGGTACATGTAAACAATTCATTCATTCATTTTTCTTTTACAGTCGAGTTGAAAACTCAACATATTGTGAAATTATTTATTGTTTACATTTTTTACATGAGGTAAATAACTAAATAAATTCTTTATTCTCGACAGTAATAAAAATTTAGTTTGAAACCGTATTCTAAATGGTTATTCCACTATTTTTTTATCTTATTGACTACATGTAAATAATCAACCGACTAAGAAATTCTTAAGCGTTTAAATGTTTTCTTCTGCAGCTTAATTTCAAGGTCATTGTTTTTAATAAGTACATATTGTTTACATTCTTTTCCTTGGGTAAACAATTAAATATGTTATTAATTTTAAGAAGTAATTAAAATTTTCCTAGTTTTCATGCCTTAAAACACATTCACATTTATTGTTTACACTGCTATTATGTTGTAAACAATAGTTGGTGAAGCAATATTTTCGATAAATTTATCTCCTTTAACGTTTCCTTGGGGTTGTTGGTCAATAACGATTTTTAATTAATAATTCTTTTGTCTTTAATGTCAAGTGTAAATATTTGCTTGCATTGTAAATGCCTGGGGCGACAATTTCTTTGCCAAATATTTTGGCAAAAACTTTTTAATTTAATTTCACCATAAATTTGCCCATGACCAATTGCTTTTACTAGCCATTGTTTACATAGCAAGAAAATTGAAAATATTGAGCTTTAAGGCTATATCGTAGTCAATGTTTAGCTAAAAGGAAGATGAAAGAGAGACAGAGAGAGAGAGAGAGGGAGGAGAGAACTTACCCAATAATGTGTAGGCCAGGAGTAGAGCACATATACCCAGATTGGTAAGCACAGCCGACCAAAATGTTTGACTGTTGTGACGACTATGGCGTCGTCCTTTCGTTTGCGTATAGCCCCCATGGGATTTCGTTGATAGCGATGATGATGATTTGTTGTTTGAGGAGTTGCGCCCCCGATTGTTATTGTTGCCACCACCGCCACCAAAACAAGCACAACATTTTGGAGAGGCGGGTCGGTTATGCAAATTATTTCTACTGCTCGTTTTGCTGGAATTGGCAGTTGTGCTGTGTAGATTTAAAGGCACTGTACTGCTGCTATTTGATGTTAAAGTTGTCGTTGCTATTGCTGTTGCCGTTGGATTGTTGCAATTATTTGTTATGGCCGCCACAATATTAGCTGCTGTGCTGTTAGAGACTTGAGCTGTTGTTACAGCTAAAGTGGCAGGCTGTTGTAACTTGGCAGAACTTTTCAAAGTGCCACATGTGGAGGCAACATCACCCATTACCACCGTGGCAGAGGAAGCTGTAGAAGAGCCCAAGGATAAGTTATTTGGCGGTGGTGGCAAAGATGTTGAGGGTGTTGCCAGAGACAGTGAGAGATGTGAGGGTGGTAATGGTGACTGGCAGCCGGTGTTTGATGGTGGGCCTGGTCCCATGCCTCCCATATTCAAAGTGCTACTAGAGGTCATGGGATATTTTAATATACCTGTGGGCAGATTTGTAGCCTGTGACGATGTAGCAAGTCCCACTTCTATGTCCTCCAGCGAGGGCATGGGCAGTAGCGGTGTCTTAAACGTGGAGGTGGTTGAACCAGATGTTGTTGATATGTTTTGTGATGCCATCGCATTAGCCGCTGCCATTGTTAGCGTTGACGATGATGGTGGCGGTGGTTGTTGCGGCATCATGCCTATGGTGACATATGATGTGGGCACATTAACATACTCGCCGCTAGAGTTTAATGATGAAGCCATGCCCGCCGTCAGGCATGTTGAGGATGGTGGTGGCGGCACTATCGAATACTGTTCGTGTGGATCTTGCGTGTCCATATTCATGTTGCCAAACTATAAGTAATTGTTGTCATTTGTGCAGGATTTGCTAATATTTCTTTGTGTCATTTACTCAGCTACTCGTTTCGATTGTGAAATGGAATTTCTCCATTCAGTGCCATGTAAAGTGGACGTCACTGTGATATGCATTTGAAAGTAGAAAGCAAAGAAAAAATCTTAATTAGTTTATATTGCCAGGAAGGTAACACATTATTGGTGATTTTAAATATTACAAACAAAATTCAAAGTATACTTTTAGATGTAAGATTGTAAATTAAAGTTTGAAAGTAAATTTTGCGAAATAGTATTGCTTAATTTCAGGAGTTGAATGAAAATTATAGTCTATACAATATTATTGTAAAAAAATGTTGCCTACTTTTAGGATCTTTATATTAGATTTTTGTACAAATAGGCTTATTTTTTAACGACTAAAGAAAAACTTATTTTATTTTGTTGGATTTAAGCTTTAAATTATTTTTTGATACTTTTTTACTTGCCCTTTAACTTAACATAGAACCCCCTAAGGTATGCTTTTGAAAATTCAGTTTCGCTAACAGCAAAATTCTAAACTAGACATGTTGGCTTATATTTTATAATTTATTACGCAAAAATAAACGAAAGCCTGTGTAAAAAAACAAACATGTTTCAAAATATAAAAAAACATTTGGTTTGTGCTACATTTTGTTGCATGATTCTGTAGTTTTTGCTCTTTTTCCCTCTTGTTTTTTCAATTTTTTTTGAGTGTTAATTTTAGTTTTTGTTTTGAAAACTTTTTACTTTACAATGTTTATCACTCTGGGGCAGTAAAAGTGAAGGTAAAAACAGCAAAATAATAAACGTTTGCTGTTGCTGTTACATCTCAACTTGTCGCTGTTTTTTTTTTATATGATCAAGTATATTCTGTGCACTTGAAATTTCATCGCCAACAAAGGTATGAGAAAAAAGAAAACAAATAATGATAAAATATGCTGCTGTTAACTAATCCAGTTGCTAAGCCATGAAAGGGTGGAAATTGAGTGCTTTTTTATGCTCAAATTGCTCAAAATTGTTGTAAAGGTCGCTTTACTTAAATTTTGTGAATTTAAGACATTAAAATTCAAGTAAAGTTTAGAAAAATTTAATAAAAATTGACCTTAGTTCGGTAAAATTATTAATAAATTTAAAATGCCTAAAAGTGTGTTTTTAAAGGGAAGATACTCAGTTCAAGATTTGATAATAAATATGGTCAGATCTATAGAGCTGAGATCTTTCGCTGTGGAGATCTTTAGTTTTCAAGCCTTCGATGTTAAAACAACATTCCATCCTCTCAACTTAACAGCTATATAAGAGTCTCTAATACTTAGGCAAACTAGATTCTCCGCAGTAAACCTCTTAGTAGAGGCCTGCTGTAATTCAGCAGTTATGATACTTTTAGTAATTGGCGATATATATCGCTTGAGAGATCTGTTGCGCAGTTGAGGGGGCTAGCAACTACATTCGCAATTACCCAGAAAATGTGCTAAACATAGTCTTCTAATTTGAGTCGACGGAGGGATCAAAATTCGCACTAATGAACCCTGCACTGCACATAAAACGCTAATTTTAATTAAAAATTATAATACAAAGGCCTAAAAGTATGCAACTAAAATGTAAAGATATGCTTCCAAAGTTCAAATGTATAGATTCGGAAAGAAATTATAAATGTTTTTCGTTCAACTTTTATGCATATTTTAATGTAAGCAAAAGCCAATAAAACGGCTTTAAAGTATGACTTAATACCATATTTTATTTTTATTTTTCCCATTTTTTCAAGCCTTTTTCCGTTGTACTACAAACCCTATTCATTTAAAAATGCTTGTTTTATGCCAATCAGCATGTATTATAAACTAAAAATGTACTCCATAAAATTTGCCTCCAGCTGCTTGTTAAGCACAAAAGTAGGCTACAAAAATGTGTAATTTATTATTACTTGGAAAAGGCAAAAAATAAACCAAATTTAAACGAAACGATTGCAATAAAATATAATGCAATGAAATTGCCATTTGGTAATAATGTGTTTAAAAAAGTTATACACAAAAATCATATAAAAATTCACAGTAAATTTTATATTTTGTAGTATACTTTTAGGATATTATAAAAATAAAACTGTCCTAACTGCTATAGTTTCGGCAATAATTAAAGTCTACTTCAACAGAAATAATAAATTTCAATTAAATTGTATTGACGTGACTTTTGTTTTAAATTGGAAAGCCCTTTTTTGTTGCCTGCTTTAAGGCATTTATATTTTGATTCTGCATTTGAAAACAATCTGTTGTTATTCTTTTCATATTATTAATTATGGAAAGGCATTGCCATTGGTATAAAGTGCTTAAAAAACAATAAACAATTTTGGAATTATTTACAGTAAATTGAAAATTGTTATAGTATACTTTTAGGTTGTTATTAAGAATATAAAAATTATAAATAGTTTCTCCAATAATTTTACAATATAAGAAACATTGTGGGTGTTAAAATTTTTTGATTTAATTTTCATTGCCTACTTTTAGGATGTTATAAACTCCACTGAAAGTTATGTACTATTTAAAATGAATATTTTTAATGAGATGCTAGTGTAACAATGTTTTAAATAGTTTAGTTTTTTGTTAAAAAGTTTAATTTTGTATAGCCTAATTTCAGGCTGTTATAGGATCAAATTAAATTTATTAAATATTTTAAAATGTAAATTTAAGTGTCCTAATGTGGAAGTTAGTTTTGTTATGGCTTATTTAAAACATATCTATTATGGCCTACTTTGAGGCTGTTAAAAGATCATATTTTAAATAAATATTCTAAAATGTAAATTTAAATCAAATTAAAGTGGAATAACATTTATAGCAGTTTCGTTAAAGTTTGTAGCAGAAATATTTTTGAAATCTACTTTTAGGCTGTTCTTAGATTGTATGTAATATTTTTAAAAAGTTTGTAGTCTACGGCCTACGGTTTGGTGATTGGCTTTATAGAAAAGGAATCATTAAACCTGGTTTGTGAGGATTATGAGGTGCTCTTAAGACTACATCGTTCAAGGAATTGTTTACTATAAAAAATTTTTGAAGCCTACTTTTGGGTTTCAACTAAAAGATCATGTTTAAACTGTTAACATGGTGAAAAATTAAATTTTTTAAAGCACATTTTCTGTTCTGTATTTTTTTCTTTCTCTGATTGTTTAAAAGCTTTTTGTCAAATCAGTTTTAATTTACTTTTTCCAATACCTTAACATTCCTGTAAAAACTGTTGTAAAGGAAAGTAAAAAAAAAGAAAATTGAGAAAGAAAAAATACCAAATAAACCCTGAACAATAAAAGCTTTATTAGTCGTTTGTAAAGAAAAAAAAGAGGATAAAATATTCCATAGAAAATTACTGAAAATAGATAAAGAGGTATTGTTTCCCTCTTTTACTCTCTTACTGGATATTACAAACAATGACTAACAAATCAATTGAAGGTTGTTGTAGTGTTTTCACAAAACATTACGAAAACTGAATGTACAAACAAACAAACAGCATTTGTATACAGCCTAAAAGTATACTAACAAGTATGTTTTTAACTAATGAAAAAATCTCAAATTATGCAGGGATAAAATGAAAATCAAGCGCACACATACACACAATTTTATCTACACTTACTACACTACACACATGCATTTGTGTAGGCCAAACAACATTGAGGCAGCATAACATGTTCGTTACAGAACTATTGAGTTGAGAGGGAGAAAAAATAGTGCAGCGAGAGAGTGAGAGAGAGAGAGGCAGACAAGAGCCTAATACTAATCCCCATTTAGTGTTCATTTGAAGGTGAATGTAAACACAAAGAAAAAAACACAGAGTATGAGTCGGATTTAGAAGCCAAGTAGGCAATTGCCAAATACCCTACAGTAGTAGTTAAGGGGGAAACTACTGCAAAAACAATAATTATTGCCTCTTATCTGCCATGTAGGGTACGTTCAAACGGCATTTCTTGTAAACTTCAGAGGGATTTACTTGCCTGACTACCATAAGGCATGCACAGTTAAGTGCCTAAATTTCTCGCTCTCTCTCTCTCTCTCATGCTTGTTTGTTGTATTGTTGCTTATTGAGTTTCAAAAATTTTTCTCTCTGCTTTGCTTAGCTGTAGTAGTAGAGTGTAGTTTGTTGTTTAATAAAGACAAACCAGTTTTTCTGTTGTTGTTGTTGTTATACTTGTTGTTTTTTCCTGTTTATATGTTTTTACACAAGTACAGGTAGGAGTTGCTGTCGGCTTGTGTGTGTGTGTTTTTTTTTTGAGTGAAGGAAAAAAAATTAAAAATTCATTACAAGCACACACAAGTTTTCTAAACTGCAGGGAAATTTTCCAATTTATTTTCTATGCTCCTGAATGTATGCTTTGAAAAATAGCAAAATTTATAGTTGCGTTTGTTGGCTTAACATCCTTACTTGGCTGTATGATGTGTTGATTATTTGAAGGAAGTGATATATTGTGGCTAGTGAAGGCCTACTATTTTTCTTTTCTTTTTCTTTTTTTGCTGCCAGTGGCCCAAGTGTATGATTATGAACATGACTCGGTAGTGTTGCAGTCGATGGTGTTGAAATGTGGTCCAGAAGCAAAAAAAAAAAAAAAAAAACTAAACTGATAGACCTGTTAGGAAATTTGTTTTAAAGTAAAAAAAGTTTGAAAATGGTTAAAGATGCTGAAAATGGAAATGTTGTTTCAAAGTAGACAGATTAAAAGTGGAAAAATGCTTAAAAAATTTGCTTTTGCAATGAAAACAAACTAACCGGAAAACAGATAACTGCGAAGCAAACGGTTTGATTTAAAAGCAGCTCTCTCTTCCAGAAATACGGTATCGCTACTCTACTCTGTATTGGCAGCAACGCGATTGACTCAACGCTTTAGTAAACGTTTACATATGTTGGTGTACAGCATCGGCAGTTTAATCCTGTAGGATAATGCTTAAACAGCGTTTATTGCTTGGCCTTATCCAAGTTCTAAATTTGGGCTCTTAAAATTTTTTTTTTTGCTTGAATCTCCAAATAAAGTCCACTTAGTTTTGGGCTTTATGTATAGCTTTGGCTCTTAATACATTATAGAGAAGTTACCGTACTCTAGTAGGAACCTAGAAATATCTGCTGCAAGCCTCTTTTAGTCTATTTGCTTAATACTTCATCCTATTTTTTGCTAATCAAAATTTTTAGTCTAAAATTTTAATTAAAAGCCTTTGGTAAAGATAATTAAAGTTAATTACCATATCTTTTTATGTTTTTTTTTACATAATTATCCTGTTTTACAAAGGAATTTACTTATCATACTTTTTCTTTATTAAATCCCTGTTTTCTTTTAATGCTTTACTCTTTTTTTAAGCCTTCATATTTATTTAAAAAAATTCCATAACACTCATACACCATATACTCGTTTTAATTGGTTTTATGTGTGTGTGTATAAAAAAAAACTTTCCTTCAAATTTTCTTATTTTTATAAATATTTACTCTTTTTCTTTGCACGATAATTGAAATTATTGTCAATTAAAACGATGTATTAAAAGTGAAAACAAGTAAAGATAAATAAAAGTAATACAGTGTACGTACGTACATACACATATAATAAAATCCTAAAAGTATGCCAAAGAAGTTGCTCAAAATAAATATCAAATATTAATGAAACAACTGTCAGTGTTTCAATGTAAAGAAAAAAACAAGATATAACATTAATTCACTGCAGTAAATACGCTGTAAAACATTTACTCAGTTAACACAACACCCGCTTTCCTCAAGCTTTTAATCCATATGGTTTTCCATTAAATATTACAAAAAAATTAAAAATAATTTCAATTTCGTTTAACAAATATTGAAACACATGAAATTTTTGTACACAAAATGCACGAAAAACAACACTGATAGACACCAGTGAAAGCATACTTTAAGGGGGATTGAAGAAAAAAGTGATGGAGAAAAATTAAAGCATATTTTGAGGGGGGACTAAAGTAAAAAAAAGTTTAAAAACGGAACGGTCCATTAAAATAAATAAAATTTTATTAAATTTCTTTGTATTTCTTTGTATTTCTTTGCATTTTTATTCAAATTATTTTAATTGCTAAGAGTTCCTATTATTTTTGCCTGCTACTGTATAATTTTACAGTGTTATTTGTAAAAAACACAAAAAACACATACAAAGACATTTATTCAGAGATTATTGTTGCGAATAAGAAATAAAAAATGAAATAAATGAGTATGACAGCCAAAGTATGTAAGGGAGAAAGAGAGAAAGAGAGCCAAACAATGTTTACAAATATGCCATATTAACGTGCATTTAATTTGTTGGTGGCATATATAATATAATACACGAATAATGTGTATTTGTTATTGCTAGTGTTGTTGTTGTTGCTGTAGTTTTTGCTTTTATACAATCACCATTATACAACAACAACACAATGTAACACAACCGTTATCATCAACATCAGTATTATAATGATTGTCATCAACATATTTTTGTATCTCTTACACAAACTCTCTTTTCTTCTCTCGCTGTCGCTCTTCTTCCCTTTCTCTTACTCCTGACTTTATTATTCACAGACTATCTAGCACAAGTAGTTGTTACTTACACACGTACACACACAATCTGTAAGCCTTTGTTTGTTTGTGTGCATGTGTGTTCGTTGTATGGGTTTTATTCCTTGCTGTGTTCGTTTGTTCCCTTTCATATTTGTTTTTATTATAATTTTCATGTTAAAAGTTGCCTGTCAATTATAATGGCGGTTACATATACATACATATATTCTAGGGGTATGTGGCTACATGTTTAAGAGTAAAATGTTTTACTCTCTTCTCTCCACTCTCTACATTTCTCTGTCCCCCGTATATGTTATTTAAGAGCTTCATAATATGGCTGGCTACACTGTATTGGTTTGAGTGTTTGCGTTATTATAACATGTTTATCAACAAATGTAATGTAATGAATGTATGTTATGCATGTAATACAGTGGCAAACAAAATAAAAGAAACAAAACCAAATAAAATTTAATATTTAAAAAATTTTCAAAGAAATGAAAGTGAATAAAATTTTTTTTTTAATTTTCCCCCCATTTTGTTTTTATTTATTTTTTCATTTTCTTGCCCCCTATTTTTTATTTATTTTATTTTGTTTTTTTTTGTATTTTATTTTGTAACTGTTGCTTACGTGTACATTCTCTTCAATATGTGTACGTTTATGTGTTGGTATATAATTTGTACCTAAACATGCCAAACATTTTTTCCCTGCCTGTAATGTATGTGACATTTTTATATTTTGCCATAATGTTGACATTAATGTGTGGCATTATTTTCATTTTATTAAAAGCAAAAATGAAGGGACGTTTGCAGGCAGGCACAAGACAAGCTGTTAAAAACAAAAGTTGCCATAGCACTAAACGTGAAAAAGCATCCTTTCTCTTCTCTCTCTCCTTCTCTCTTTCTTTTACCTAAATGATGCTGCTAAAATACCTGAAATTATTTCGAGGAAATACTTTTGCTGCTGTTTTTGTCTGTGCTATTTACTTTTAAAGTAAATGAAAACAGAAATTTTGTACGTATCATTAAAGGGTTAGAAGTCTTTTGTGGTTTTTAATTCGATTTTAGAACTGTTGTCAGTTAAGGTTCATTAGTTTTCAAAACTTTTACATGTAATAGTGTTGTAAAAAATTCAATCTAGGAAAACCATCAGGACTTTACAAAGAAACCCCTTTTCTTGCGTTGTCGTACTTTATAGATGACGCCTTGTGGAAGCTAGAACTTTGAAACACTTGAAACATGTATTTCTCTGGCCTTTTCTGGCAATTGAAATAACCAAAACACATTTGACCTTTCCAACGGCCATAATTAAGAAGAAGAAACTATCAGAATGAGGGAAAAACTTACGAATCTAGTAAATTTTGTCCGGTACCATGGTACCAGTTCTCACGTACAGATTTCACTTGGAACAAATGTGACCTAATGTAGGGACTTTGTACAATATCCAGGATGCTCCGGCCTCCTCTTGCAAGTGTAGGTTCTTCATTGACTCTTTTCTAAAATTTAATAAGATTCTGAAAGGATGTAATTGTATACTAATTGGATAATACTTAGCACTTGGTTATGTGGTTATTGATTTCTGTAATTGGTACAGAGAAAAAGAAGAAAACGAAACGATTTTTCACCTACTATGTGTATTGTTGTCGCCGTGGTCTAGTAGGTAGTGTGTTGGCTTATTAGACGAAAGGCCAGGGTTCGAGCCCCAGGCCAGACATCAAAACAAAATACAAAAGTATTTCTTCGGCGACTTCCCCTCAGCAGTTTTCTGGCAAAAACTCTGAGAGTAAATAAAATTGCCATGAAAAGTTTCTCAAAAATCTGTCGTTCGGAGTCGACTTTAAACTGTAGGTCCCGCCACTCATGTATAAAATTAACACACACAACATAAGTGGTGTGAGAAACTAGGTCTTAATCCTGACTGAAGGGTTGTAATGACCAATTATGTATGTATGTATGTGTTTTCGGACAAGGCCTGCTAAATTTTGTCTTGTAGGGGTGCTAGAATACTACAACTATTATACTGCAACCATCTAACTCTCTCAATTCTTTTCACCAGAGAACTTGTGGATGTTTTCCAGCATCAGTAAGGATATCCCCCTGGATAGTGCTTGATATGCACGAGTGTAAGGCTTACTTACTTAATTGGTCATTACAATCCTTTGGCCGGGATTACAACCTAGCTTCTTACATCATTCATGTTGTGTGTGTGTTAATTTTATCCATGAGTGGTGGGCTCTTCTGTCTAATATCGACAACTCCGAATGACAAAATTGAGTAGTTTTTCATGGCAATTTGATTTTGCTCTCTTAAGTTTTTGCCAGAAGACTGCTGCGTAGTCGAATATTCTTTCTTTTAGGAAATTTCCTTCTTGCAAATGGGACTGGTGCGACTTAAATGCAGCACTGACTTATAATCTCAAGCCCTCTTGAAATAATGCGTGAAAGAAGCACTTTGAATTTGTTTGTTGTCATCAGGCAGAAAGATCCATTGTCGTATGACAACGGACCATGCTAGTGTACTTGTTTCCATCGATTCTATCGAGGGCAGTCACTTTTTATACGAACACCCTGTATTCAATAGTTCTACTATTTTACCATTGAAATTTCCTGTTATACATGACGTATGATTAATATCATATTATTACTTTCATTATAACAAATAAATATCAATCATAAGCTTTGGTCGTACAAAAAAAAAAAAAAAAAAAAAAAAAAACAGAAAATAAAATATTTCGATTTCAATAGAAAAGAAATCCATTAAAATAATTGCTGGTAATATTTTATCATTTCGAATGCCTTCGAAAATCAATTTCAAATAATTAAACCGCCAAAGGAAACCATCATTAATTTACAAAATGGAAATCAGGAAAAAAGAAAGAAATTGAAACTATTCAAACGCTCTCTGCTGACCATGACTCAGGCTGAAATTATTATTCCAAGGTAAAAAAAGAAGAGTAAAGAAGAAGCACAGAAAAGAGTACAGAAAGAAGTTCAATTTAATTTAATTACAACTAAAAGCCACACACACACACACACACATAAGACAATATTGATGTACATTGAGTAGGAAATGAAGGAAAGTGTTATTAGAAGTAGAAAAACCATAAACAAAATTAAAATTCTAGATTGTTAAGCTTGTAATCCTGCTTGTACAAACAGCAGGATAAAACTCATTTTGGAAAACAAATTTCTAATGAAAACCCAATACAATCAACCCAAACCCTTTAAAAATTGAGCCGTAGATTTAAGAAAAAAAACCCAACAACATTTAAAAGAAAAAAGAATATTTTTTTCGTTTTCGAGAAAATTTAACCCACAGAAAAACACTTCAATGAGTTTGTTTTCCACTCTATAACCCGTAGTGTGTGCATTTCCGTTTCTCTTGTTTTTTCTGCATGTGTTCGCTCTTCTCTCTTTTTTTTTATTGACAATAAAACTTGACAAATCGAATTTTTCAGCTGATGCCCGCACCATTACCAAATGCCATTTGTTACTTTAAACTTCTAAAGGAATCGTTGGAAATTCGAAAAAACAAAAAATTCTAGAGGGAGTGAGTGAAAACTCAGAAAAAAAAAGAACGAAAAAAAAGAGTTGAAAATAAACGAGTGGCTACAACTTACACATCCTGTGAATTACAATTTATCTAGACAATCAACTCGTTTGTTTTACGTAATTTCGTATAGTATGTATATGGAGGTTCTTCTTCTTCCTTTTTTTGGCCATTTTATTTTACTGCGAATTACAATTTATTTAAGCAGCAAATAACAAAATTTAGTACTTTTTCTGTGGCATTCTCTACACTCCTACAGCATGGTTATGATAAAATAAAAAAAGCAAAATTAATGTGTTGAAAATTTTCCAATAATTTCAAACATTTACTATGGTACACGAAAAAGTACTAAAGGAGAAAAAAGTACCAACTGGTTCTATTTTTTATTTCCGGAAAAAGATAAAATTTTTAAGAATTTGTTCTTTTAAAACATTGACCACAACGAAAAAGTACCAATTTATAGTACCAATCCATAACACTATTGAATAATTATTGTGTCCAAAAGATACTAAAAAATGAAAACAAAAACTACCAAAAAGTAGTGAAGGAAATGGTACCAAATTACCGAACATAACTGTTTTCTAATAATTTTAAACATTTATTATGGTACACAAAAAAGTACCAAATGAGGGAAAAGTACCAACTAGTACTATATTTTATTTTTGAAAAATGATAAAATTTTAAAGATTTTGGACTTTTGACGCATTGAATACAACAAAAATATCAATTTTTAGAGTCATACCCATCAGAAAGTACCAATTTTTGGTACCAAAAAGTGCTAAAAAAGAAAACACAATGTGCTAAAAAAGGCAAATATACTGAAAAGTACTGAACCAAATGATACCAAATTTACTATGGTATGAAAAAAGTACCGTGGCATGTGGCATCGCCTACAAGTGACCTTTTTATTTAACACAACTAGCACTCCTTCGTATTCTGTTCTGGGTTCGAATAGACTTTCAAGATTTTCTGATACTTTTTTTCTGGTACTATTCTATACAAAAAACGTGTTTTATGTATTGTTTTTAATCCAAAATGCTCTTTTAACTTGGTAGGGTACCGAAAAAAATACGAAACAACAGCATGAAAATTGTATCAGAAGCAGAAAAAACAAAAAAATTTTTGAAAATGAAGCAGCGGAAATAAAACTAAAACCAATGAAGTATGAAGTGAATCAGGGTGTTAGTGTTAGTGTAGTGTGTGACTGACTGTTAATGTAACTGTGCATCAGATCATGCCCATTACTACGGTAACAATGGTTGGGAAAACGAAAATAGGAAATAGTGTTGCAAGCACGTAATTTAAAGTTCTCTTTAACTGAAAAATAATAAACGGCAATAGAGAGCATTACTATTTACAACAACAACAACAACAACAATAACAGAACAGAGTAACAGAGATGGAGAGAGAGAGCAAGTGAGAGAAAAAATAAAAATCGTAAAGCAACTAAAACCATCACAGAGGAGTAAATGATTGATATTTCAAATACATGTCATACACAAAACCACACGTACATACACACACATGCACATGTGTTCATGTGCATGCATACAATCCGATATAAAAACCAATTTTCTCTCTCTCATACACTCTCATACAATACAATATACTCCACTCCAATCAGAGATTTACCGTATGCTTACTGCTGTAAATATTATACATTATGTGCGACTGGGTACAAGAGAGTGTGTTTGTATGTATATGTGGCTGTGTTGGTAAATAGAGTTTAGAAATCATCGTCATTATCATCAACATCATCAGCTTTTAGTGTATTGGCATTGCTGTTGAATTGAACAATTCGTTTAATGCTGTGTGTATATATCTGTGTGTGTATGTGTGCGTGTTTAGCATTTAAAAACGATTTCCGCCGGATAAGCGTTGACTGCTTTGTGCACGTGTATAAATTTTATAAAAATTTCTCTTTTGCCATCTCGTAATTCTTTTTCTCTAGGTCCTCCCATTGGCATTGGTTTGGTTTGGTTTGGTTAGCGAAACTATTTCTTTCTCTGAGTTTATTTTGAAATTGTTTCAGTGGCTAAACAACAGCTTTGGCCGAATTCTGTACATACATATGTATCTTTTTTTGATTGATTAAGTTTTTAAATTTGTTTTCTCGATAATCACACAAATGCTTTAAAAACAATCAAAAAACTTTACGCTGATAAAACAGATGAAAAAAAAAACAACGGAAATCAATACAAACATTTTACACACTGACATAGTGGCTGTAACACTCGTCTTGCATCATAAAGTCGTTTATCAGAGTAAGACCCCTCTTATGTTTAGTTTTCGATTTCTTCTGAAAGTTCATATTGTACTTTTCGACTATACAAGGCTCCGGTAGCGGATAAACTAGTAAATACCTACCATATGCCATACCAAATACCGCAGTTGTCTGGCTCCTGATTAAATACCAGCAGTTAGGAGGAGGAAAATGGGGTATTTATATTGAAATTGGGGGCAAAACGCTTCCAAAGTTTTAGCCTAATTAGCCTTACAACGTCTATGCTGAATACTTTTGTAAAAACTGTAAATATAAAAAAATATAGGGTGCCACAACGAATACCATTGCATCCTGGGCAGCACGCTTATAAGACGATTTGATTGACAGAAACAGCTTTTGTGGATGTACAATTTACAACTCAATTTTGCTCTTGGGGTCACAGAAAGAACTTTGAATAGTAGAAGTAGAGGCGTATAACTTATCACACCCGATTTGTGGAAATAAACCCAGGGAACTATATAAGCATCAGTTCAACCAAAAGTTGTGCACGAAAAGGACAACAATACTTAATGTTGTTAAAAATATGGGCATCAGTTCTTCTTGATTCTGGTAGGAGTACAGGGTCTCAGTTGATTATTTTCTCGAAGTTTCGCTAATCCGTTGATTTAGCATGATTAGGTGACTGTCATTGGAAAACGGTTATTGAAGGCGCGCATTGAAAGCCACAATTGTTTTAACGCGATACTTGCTCCCCTACTATGTGCAGCCCTTGCACTGACCAAATTCTTCCCTTAGTTTGGTGAAACTCGATCAGTACAGTGACTGCGCTTACTTATAAAAGGCGCGCATTGAAAGCGCCAATTGTTTTAATGCGACACTTGCTCCACTACCAGGTGCAGCCCTTGCGCTGACAAACTTTTTCCCTTAGTTTGGTGAAACTCGATTAGTACAGTGACTGCGCTTACCTATAGCGTCAAAACGGGCCTCTATTTATTCGTGCTCAAGTGATCTTTGGTAATCAAACATATCACTTCGACCTATCTGCTCTCCCCCACCATTCGAAATATTGTCGGCTTGCGGAGCTTGTTAGAAATCCAGTGTTGATCGGAAATCCTTTGAGACTTTCCAGCCAGTATCTCCCATTGTCTGCAACTGCAACAACAGATTCTTCACATATCCGTCCATAGTTGTTGACAAAGTCTTAATCAAATTGTCTAAGCTGAGCGGTAACTGCCGAGGCTATGAATCATACAGACAGGCAAGTTCGAAAAAATCTTTGATGATATTATTCAAATTGGTATTGATATTGCAAACCGCTTGTGTACATTAACGTTGTTAAACATTAATCCTAACGACACTGTCACTGTACCATTTAAGACTATCGTCTCTATACCTTTTTGAATTTTAAACTCTTTTCTAAGGACATATTAAGAGTACACAGCATTATTTAAGCAAGCATTAAAGTAAGTGAACCATATTCACCACAATAACTTTAAAGAATACCATGGTTTTGATCAATCAACAATCAAAAGAGAATCTGTTCTAGAAAGTCTTAAAATTAAAGCTTCTTTTGAAAATGAACATTTGATGACCTTCAACAAAAGCATACTTTTTGCCAAATAAGACTTTCATTAGTGTGTGGAAATTGAAAATTTTAATTCTAATTTCTAATTTAATTAATTTTGTAAATATTTATACAGAAATTTTCAATTACATTCTCCACCAAATGAACGTATAAAATCCTGTTCTGAACCGTTCTGTGTCTGTTTCTGTTTCAGTTTTGGTTTTCATAAACATTGTAATAACAATACAGTGACACCATAACGTATGAGTAATTAAATAATATTTTAATTAAAATCACTCATACGTGAGGTTTTAAATAACACAACTCATATGCTTCTCACACACGCACACACATCCTCACATACATATGTATGTTGTATAGAATATTGTGGTTAATTTGGTTTTATTTTACTAACGAAAGGAAGGTAATAGAGAGAGAGAGAGTATGCGTGTATGTCTGCTTGTGTAGGTATTTGTAATAAATTTTAATTAAGGCCTCATGTGTGTTTACTGTAAAATTAACCATAAAATAAATACAATAAAAAAGAAGGCAAAAAATATTGTAATATTTTAAATATTCTCCTCTCTCTGTCTCTCTTCCCCTCTCTGCTTATCTCCTTTTTTGTTTGTTTTGTTTTGTTTTGCTTTTGTTTTGTTTTTTTTTGGCTAAAATATAAATCAAGAGATCAAAGCCAACAAAATAATTTTCAAAATGAAAGTTAAATACCCAAGAGAAAAATTTATGCAAAAATATGAAAAAAAAGGATAAGAAAAAAATGAAAATAAAATCCGAAATCAAGGTTAAAAATGTAATAAAATTTACATGTAATTTGCATAATTATAATACTTATGTACATACGTATGCTAGTCAGGTTTGTTTTTATTTAATTATGATTTAGAATTTCATTTACAAAAAAAAAGAGAAAAAGTGGAATTAAAAATTGTATTTAAGATGTGCAGATGCATTCGGAAAATAAATGACTAAGGATTTAAAACATTTTAATTTAAAGGCTTATCTACTTTTCGGTTATAAAAGTAAAATTGGCTTTTATTTAATAATAAATAAAGAATCTATGATTTCGATCAAATTCGTATTTCATTATATTGCTTTGAAGGCTTGGAAATACAATGTTATCCAAATGGCCGCCTCTGGATTCATTGCAGCAGTTTTCGACCACTTTTTTGTAGATTTCGAGCGGTATATTGGCGATAGGTTAGGTTAGGATAGGTGAGGTTAAGTTAGGTTAGGTTAAGTTATGTGAGGTTAGATTAGGTTAGGTTAGGTTAGGTTAAGTGAAGTTAGGTTAGATTAGGTTAGGTTAGGTTAGGTTAGGTTAGATTAGGTTTTTTAAGTTAGGTTAGGTTAATTTAAATTAGGTTTGGTTTGGTTTAGATAGGGTGTCTAGGGTAGGAATAGGTGGCGTACTTCCTTGAAAAAGAGACCCTACTTGAGTCCCATTATGATACCACAATTAATTTTAACGGGGGGGTCAACAGTTCCCTGGTGAAAATCATCCCGAGTCCAAAATAAATCTTGCCTATGCAGAAATTTTTATATTAGAGAACATGGTCAAGGATATCAGAAAATGAGAGGTCAGAATTCTTCGTCGCTTTATGACAATAACGGGGCGCTAAAACATAAGGTGAAAGACAGTTTCTTCCTCCTCCTCATACACATAGCTTCTGCAAAAATCATTAGCATCAATGCCAAATCTTTTGGCATGCCTACCAAAGGAATAAAAACCATAAGAATCATTGGCTGATGCAATGCCATGCAATTTAAAGACAGAAGTGATTAAGTCCTCTTCTTGTCCATACGTATCCAGCAGAGTCTAGGAATTTGCAGATACCTTCCTGCTGCCAATGATGTTAAGCTTCTCCGTAAAACGAGTGGAAAATATTCAAAGTAGCCGAAGCAGTGGGAGAACCTATGCCCTATAACATGTGGGAGATTGCTAGCTTTGCACCGGCCCTGGCCAGCCAATTAGCAATGCAATTTGCAACGATAACCCTTTGCCCCGGAAGCCATATAAGAATTACCTTTGCATGCTCTGAAATTTCTCTAAAAAATCCTGGGCATATATTGACGTTGAAACGACGTTCGTTAGGGACTTAAGTGCAGCCAGGTTGTCTGAGTAAATCAAGGGATTTTCAGTGAAAATTCCGCCATTCAACAATCATTGCGCGGCTTTTAAGCTAGCAATTGCCTTTTATAACCAGTTCAGCTATAAAGCCCTTCAAGAGTACTCAGATGCAAAGGAGGAGAATACGCTTTTAGTAGCACTCCTCACGAATAGACTCATATCTATTGTAAATAGCAATTCCACTTCGATTGAGCATGGAATCTGCTGTGGGTATACTGCAAAGAGAAGAGTTATTAACAATGAGAACTCAAGCATAAATTCATCACAGCTAATTAGCTTTGTTTGCTCATTTCTTTATTGCGTAATTCTATCGTTATCTTCTCCTACATTCATGCCACTCGAAATTGCTTCTGTTAATTAAATAAAAAAGAAAAAAAAAAGAAATTCATTGAAATTCTTTTCTGTGCACCTTGACGTATGATTATTACATTTGTAAAGAAAAAAATCCAATCAATCATACGCTTCCCTATACTATACGTATATACTTAATACTATTATACCTAATATAATATAATCTAAAGCCTTTTCAGTTTTAGTTCATCATATCAATCATGCGCCTTCCCCGTACCCTTCCCCCTCTATCATATTTACTTTTCTAATACCTTTTAATATCTCAGTTAATAAATTCGTTATTTATTTTGGCTGAAATTGTATGTTTGTTATTGTTTTTGTACGTGTTTATTTTTGGTCTATTAAATGCTATAATCACGTCTACAATATGCTTTTTGGGCCATTTATCATCATCATCATCGTGGCCATCATCATCAACTCGTTATATTTGTGGTGTTAATGGCCACTTTTATGGGACCATTTTCTTTCTGTTTTTTTTTTTTATTGTATTTGTGGGAACTTTTTAGCGTATGGCTGAACGGTTTTTAATACGATTTTATGATTGATTGACTTGCTTTAACAATGCACGTCTAATAATTGTGGCTTTAAAATAAAAGGTTATTATGGGAAATTTGTTGTCAGGGAAAACGAATTTTTTTTAAAGAAAATTTTAAATTTTGTGTGGCAAAATAATACAGAAATTCATATGGTAAAGACTTATTAGCCAGTGTTTAAGGTTCACAGAATTTTTTTGTCATTCCTTTGCTAGGCAAGGAATGGCTATAGGCCTGTAGATTTTTAATAGAAAAACCAGCTCTTATGAAAAGCATAGCCCTGCACTTTAATTAAATGCTTATGATTTAATTATGATTTCACATGTTGGAAGGATGCTGTACCTTTTCAAACTGCATACATACATACATACATACATATGTACATTCATATATAATTTGTCATTACAACCCTTCAGTCAGGATTACGGCCTAGCTTCTCACACCACTCATGTTGTGTGTGTTAATTTTATACATGAGTGGCGGGATCTACAGTTTAAAGTCGCCTTTTCATGACAATTTTACTTACTCTCAGAGTTTTTGCCACAAATCTGCTGAGAGGATGTCGCCTAAGAAATATTTTTTCATATTTCGTTCAGTTGGAGATGCCTGACCTGGGGTTTGAGCCTTGGCCTTACGTCTAATAAGCCAACACACTACCTACTAGACTACGGCGACTACAAACTACAAACGTATTGTAAACTGTTTGATGCATTGGTCTTCTTGTGTCGTTCTAAGAGCCAGAAAAAATGGTACAAAGAGTAAAGAAACGGTAGACAAAATTACTAGGACTGTCTGATGCCTTATGCAGGGCGTGACAAGAGGTGTTGGCTTATTAGACTGAGAACCTGTGACTCAAACGCCAACTCAGACGTCTCGAACAAGACCAAATATGTAAAAAAAATATTTTATTCCACGATTTCCTTCAGCAGTCTTTTAAAAAAATTCTGAGAATAAATAAAATTGCCATGAAAAGTTTCTCAAAAATCTGTAGACTTCGAATGACTAAACTGTAGGTTCCACCGCTCATGAATAAAATTAACACACACATTGATGGTGTAAAAAACTAGGTTTTAATCCTAACTAAATAAGACAATTATTAGGACCATAATTCTCCAAAATTCGTTACGTTTCAGTTCTTCGATTGTTAAAGGATAATGCTCGCAAAAGGCCAAACTTTTACTAAATCAATGAAATGAAAGATGAAAGGATACCATTAATTGGATAACCTTGTATTTTATAAAAATGTTATTGGAAAATTATGAAAAGAAATCCTTTGTGTTCGAACCCTTTTCTAAAAGCCACTTTCTGCGCAAATATTTTATTTTTTTTTCAAATAAAACTTTAAAAAGTTTAAAACTTCAACATTTTTTTTATTTGCTTTAAAAGTATCTTTTCCTGAAGTTAAATATTTATTTTTTTTTTCTCATATTTTTTGTTTTTATGTTCCATTTTCCCCGTATGCCTTTAGTGCATACATCTGTTGTAGACTTGTATCCCTTAAAACCAAATATAAGTGTTTACTTGGGTACGAACTTAAGTAATCTGCTTCATCTTTACCCTCTAGTTCTTCCCTCGTATTTTTCTTTTTTTTATTTCAACAGTCTGCAGCAGAACTTTTACACATGTTTGCGATGTTTGGATAAATACTTCGTTCTTTTTTTTCTGACTCCGTCTATATACAGCTGCTGGAAACTGCTGGGAAGCTGCTGTTGCTGCTTTTGCCAGTGCTGTTCTTAGTGTTGGTATGTTTACTTTGAGCAACGAAGTAAAAGTGCAAACAATACCAAAGTGTTTACAACTTCATATACAGATTCTGTACTTTTTTTTGCTTCTTTTTAAAAAAATTATTTTTTTTCTTTTCTTTTCAAATGCTGCAGATTAAAATGCTTTTCTTTTATATGCGATATCTAACACTTTGTGGTGAAACATATAGGAAAGGGTCTCTCTCCTTCTCTCTCTCTCTCTTTCTTCGTTGTGTGTTCAGACAATAGAACTATTTTTTTTTGTTCTGCCTGCCTCTATTAAATGTGTACACACTTGTGTTCCATTTTTGCAACAAATGTTCCAACAAATAATTCAACAAATAACCTTAAGGTTAATTTCAGTAGTTCACAGTACATATTTCTATGAATGTTTGTTAAGTAGACCTCAGCTTATTTATATGTATGTTGCATGAATGATATGAGGAACAATATGTCGATTTAGTAGGTAAACAAGGATAATTATTTTTTCTGTATTTTTTTTTAATACAAAACTAGAGTACAACAAGCATTCTTTTATATTTTGGTGTATCCTTAAGAACTTAAAAGTTTTTCAAAATGATAGCCAGTTGAATGACCGGGTTTTTTTTTATGGAAGCACCAATACTTTTATAACCTCAAGAAACTTACTTAATCGATCATCACATCCCATGTTGTGTGTATTACAATTATCTACGAGTGCATAATCGTAGTTTTTGCCAGATGAATGCTGAAAAGAAGACGCCGAAAGAAATATTTTTTTCATATTCCATTTGTTCGAGATGTCTCATCTATGATTTCAACCGCAGATTCGCGTTTAATAAGTCAAAACACTACCTACTAGACTAAGGCGGCTTTCTCGTTAAACTTTAGGTTTCGCCGCTCGTGTTTAAAGTTAATATACACAGCATGGGTAGTATGAGAAGCTAGGTTGTTGTCTAGACTAAAGGCTTGTAATGGCCAAGTAAGTAAGATCACGAGAGTCATTATTTGGCGCCAAAATAGAACAGAGAAGATCTTTTGGGTCAAAAGAACTTCTTTCGCACAATCTACTGTATACAGTATAATAATCCATTGAATCCCTTATTAGTTACACTTAGAGTTCCCCGTTTCCTGTGCGGATTGATGAGTCAGTCATAGAGTGAGCCATTTCGTCAGTAAAGCAGCTTTTTTTAGATTGACATTAAGTTCTCTACGCAGTTTTAAAGCTTTTTAAATGAATTTTATCTCCTTTTTTATCGTATTTCTTTAATAAATGGCCTCATTGCAATTAATTTGTGTTTATTCAACCCTTGAAGTATGCCATGCCAGAATCAAGTGATGGCATACAATCACAGTATTAGGCAGTAAATACTTAATGCCTTACACAATGGTTAGAGAGTAAAAAATTGTTTTCATTTTCGTAATCATTGTAGCGTTTAGAAAATTAACTAAAATAGTGAGATTTTAATGCCTATTTAACTATTACCATAGTGGTGGTATTTGTTTGTTTTTCTGTTTTTTATTTTTTTTATTTTGGTGCTGCTAAGCGCCTAAACATAAGCTACAATAATCCTTCAAATAAAACTTATCATTTTCTCTCATGCCACTAATACTACGACATAAACTGGGCTTTAGTTTTACACTCGAAGAAGGGGGTAAATGACAGTGAGCGCTAGTGAAACTAAAGAGAATTTCTTATGAAGTGAAAGCGCCTAATTTGTTATGAGTGTGATTTAATATTTCCACAGGCCTTATACAAAGGTTTCCACTGTGTTCTGTAGTTTGGTTTATAGGTTTTCTGTTTTGTTTGTGATTATTCTGTTAAAGATTATTTCGTTTATTGTGAAAAATAAAGTTCTGCGAACACACATAAATCTTTAACTCTGGGTTCAGCTACATACTCTGCATAAACATATGAACTGTAATGGAATTTTGATTTTCACAAGAAAAAGGCCTTAAATTGAAAATGTTTTAATAAAATTTTCTAAAATAAATTAAGAAAATTCCTTAACAATCTTTTAAATTTTTATAGAAATTGATTTAATTTTTATTTTATTTTGTTTTTACATTTTAATAATTGTCTTATGTCCTTTTTCCTAAAGATGATGCCGCTTATTGTGTGTTGTTTACTATAATGTGTTTGGGATTTGCTTGATTTTTTTTCTCTCTCTTTGTATCACTCTGTTATTGTCATTTTTTTCCAAACTAATAAGGCCGGGTGTAGAGGATGGTGGGGCTTATGGTATATGTTACCATACGCCGATATATTGTAAAAGTTTTTCTCATTTTCTCTATGTGTGATACTCTTTTTTTAATGTCTTGTATGGCTTTGGCTCATGTTTTTGGCTGAATGACAAAAAGATTTAAAGTGTTTTTAGTGAAGCGATAGTAAGAACAGAACAAAAAAACAACAGTTTTTGGCAAGAATATCTTTTTTTTATGTGATCCTAAGCAAACAGAAAAAAACAAAATATTTAAAAATAATAATGATTGAAAATTAAATGAATATTTAAATGTTTTACAAATTTTTTTGTGCTTTGAGGAATTTAAAAGGTTAAATGATCTTTGACAACAACTATAAAGGGTTTTAGTTAGTTGTCGAATCAAGTCTTTTTATGAAAATTTCAAATTGAATTTCTTTGGGTCTATATAAAGAACCTCATTATGACTTTATATGCCGTCACTAACCTCACTTATTTACTTCAATTTGCCATTACAACCTTTTAATCAAGCTTATAACATAGTTCTTCACTCGGCCTAGGTTGTGTGTGTTAATTTTAGCCATGAGTGATAGGGCCTACAACTTAACTTCGATTCATAATGACAGATTTCAGATACTTTTCATGATAATTTTATTTACTTTCAGAATTTCACTCCGCTTAGGTTGTGTGTGTTAATTTTAGCCATGAGTGATAGGGCCTACAGCTTAACTTCGACTCATAATGACAGATTTGAGTTACTTTTCATGACAATTTCATTTATTTTCTGAAATTTTACTGTAAGACTGCTGAGGGGAAGTCGTCTACAGAAATACATTCTTTCGATGTGTAGACTATAGTCTATTGGATACAAGTGCTGTCTCTCGTTGGTCTCGAAATATCAGAGTGAGTAGTACACAATTTGAAAACATAGAACTTTACTTATTGTAGACATGTTTATAAACTGTCAAGCTAGAGGGAGTAGTAGTAGTATATTGTTAGTTGGTTATAATTCTTTGTAGCCTCCTGACATCTCTCTCTCTCTCTGCATTCATAGTATCAGTATACGTAGTCTATGATCTGAAAATAGAACACCACTGGATATTTCAAAGATAAAACTAAAACCGAGTTGAATAAGGCATTTTAGAAGGGTAGAAATTACTGACAATGCATATGATGTTGTTCAAGTATGTAAATGATCCTAGTTGAGTTACAAAAACTCCTTTTAATTCTTCAATTTTTATTTTTTTAAATTCCTTTACAATAACTTGACATTCATTTTCAAAAATATGAAATAAAACCAATGGTTAACCAATGGTAAATTTTTCCTAAGCTTAAAATATTTAAATATTTAAAAAAATTGCTATGCTTTTCAATTGTTTATTTAAGTCCCCCCTTAAAGAAACTGTCTATATTTACCTTTAACAGCTCCTTAAAGTATGCTATAAAAATGTAATATTTTTGTTTATTTACACATGCCATAAAAAATATTATTTATAACGCAACTACAATTTCCTTTTCTTTTTTTTTGTTCTTTGTTCTTTATAAAATAATAAGAGATAGAGAGATAGAGAGAGAGAGAGAGAGAGAGAGAGAGAGAGAGAGAGAGAGAGAGAGAGGAAGAGAGTGAAGCTGGTAAAAGTTTTTATAGCATTTTTAATGATTTGCATATTTTATGAGCCTTTCTGTCTGCACCTACTTTTCTTTGTTCTTTTCTTTATTTTGTTGTGTTTTATTCTTTAACAAAATATTCTTTTTTTCTTGATTTTTCTTTTGAAATATTTAAAATATTACACATCAAAAGTTTCTAAAGACAGCAAAAAGAGAAATAATGGAAAATATAACATAATTTAAGGCATTTAAAATAAATGACGGGGGTGGTACAGGTACCCTATAAGTAGGCTTTATAAATATTATATTTCCTTAGCGAGATATTCTTTTTGTATTTAAAAATAAAAAACAAAATATTTTATATTTTCGAAAAATATTTATAAAATTTAAAAGCTGTAGCCTACATTTAGGAACTAAATAAAAAAAATTAAACTGTCGGACAGTATACTTGAGTGTAGTCTGACATGTTAGATGAAGTAGCTTCATTGCACATGGGAACGATGTCTGGGTACAGAATTTCCTTTCAAATGCTAACGCACTTGAAGATTAGGATCGCGCTCTATTAGTGATATGGTTGTTGGCCATAATCCTCCAAGGACTCGTAGGTAACTGGATCAGGAGATAGAAAAGAGACACTGGCAGATTAAGTCTGCTACCCACAAGACCGTGAAGGTTCGCTACTTTTTCTTTTACTGTCTATTTCGTAAAATGAAAAGTCTAGTAGTTGACCGATGCATTATATTGTGTGCTTAGAACATATTGTGAAAACAGTTTTAAAAAAATACGTCAAATTATTTAAAAATTAAATTTCATGTAATTGTCTTGCCATTCAAATTCTGTCTCTTTAAACAATTCCTTTTAGCTGACGACCTCTTATTATAAGTATATTGATTGATTTTCTGAAGAAGATCGAAAAATAAAATGCATTTGCAATGAATTTCATTCGTTTTTCTTTAACAAATAAAACGAATTTTTTTTTTTCAAATTCATTCCATACCCTACACCTACGAACGTTTTGTTATCCTGAATATACTCTTTCCTGAATACGTACATTTTTTTACCATCTTTTACATACTCTTGCCGCCAGTGTGACCACATATTCTCTCTTTTTAACTTAAACATATCCTGGCATTTTTCTAAATGCGTTTTCTGGGTATGCACATACACATTCGTGTGTTAGTGTATGTAAATGTATTTCTCTAAGCCAAATACACTTATGGTAATAAGATTATTTTGGCAGATACAGTTTTTTTTCCCATTTCTTTTGAACGAGTAACGAAATTTTTCTAGTCTAGTACAGCAAAAAAGAAAAAAAAAAGGAGAAAGGAGTGTAGAGAGCAGCGTAGAGACATTATCTAAACAGGAAAACTGAATTTTACTAATGGTTTTCAAATTATCCTAATAGAGTTCGCAAAGTCTTTAAAATTGCTTCCTTTTTTTCTGCTTTTCTTAACAACTAGTTTTTCAATTTGTTTAATTTAATCTGCCGAAATGCTTTCGATTTTATGTCCTGGAAAAAAGTGAAGTGAATAATGAAATTGAATTGAAAGGAAATGTTACGAAAAATTGTTTTGAAATATCGTATGAGATACGCCTATTTCAGCTGCGGTTTGAAAATCTCTAAATCTTATCTATGCCTTCTAAAATTGGCTTCTCACTGAACTTCTTGCGGTAACTGGATGAACGTACTAGAACTGCTGAGTTTATACAACCCTATTCCTTGGTACCGATTGTTTATATTTTTCTCTATAACCATTTGAACGAAAGCTTAGACACCCTTATCCCAAGCAGAACTACTGGAAAGAGAAACCAGATCCTCCTCCAAGTTCCCTAGAAACATACATCGAAGCCTCGAAATAAAACAATAAATCGGGCATGACGTATATATCGATTACAGGATCCCGCATCATTGCTTAATAGCAAAATATTTCCTGAGAATATGCTGATCTTTTTTTTGGGCAACCAAGCTGCCATAAAGCCCCTGGTGAACTTCAAAAATTATCCATGAATGTTGCATATTTTTCGCAAATTCAGATGAAGTGTAACCATAACTGTGTTACGGTGGAAATAGCGTAAACAGGTGCTAAATTGTGAACCTTCTATAGGGGTCATCTAGGCTACAATAAAGCTAAAAATCGGGAATACATTTCACTCCATCCAGTCCAGAGCAGAAGTAGGGTCATACTCAAACGCCAGAAGGAGCTCACCGACTCAGCTCTAATATTCATCTGATTATTCACTACTTGGTCTTCTTTCTTGCGACACACTGCCTACTAGGGACGCACATTTACTTGCTTAACTGTTTAACTGGTCATTACAACTCAATCTAGCTTTTCACATCACCCATGTTGTGTGTGCTAATAATTATTCATGAATGGTGGGACCTACAGTTTAACGCCCACTTCGAGCGAAAGATTTTTGGGAGTGAGTACGAAGAGCTTGTTTTTCACTTAATGTTCTGATGCCCAACATTTGCTCTAAAGCTTCTGCGTAATGGAATTACGAGTATCTGTTCCCTTGAAATTTCTACGAAAATGTTCACTACACTTTACAAGCTAAAGTCCTTCCTTACTTATTTTATTGTCAGTGACAGAGTATTTTATATCGTGACAGAATAACTTCATAAATAGGCCTCGTACTGACTGAATTTCTATTCACACAAAATGGTTTTCTTTAAAAGCCTCTTTTCAAAGCGTATTCTTAAGCAATAATAGTGAAAAGAAGCCCTCTGTCTTTTAACATTTTTATTTGCTTTTAAACCCTTTACACTGTAACGATTCCTTTCTTGGCCTTTCTCTTTATAATAATTTTTTCTAATTTCCCTTTAATGGCTAATGGTGTAAGCTTTAGTTTCGTTTACCATATGCTGGTTGGTTGGTTTGTTGAAAGGCAACCATTTGGCACGTTCCTGCTGTTCATATTTTGTCGCCTGCTATGCCTAGTACTCTTTACAATTATTGGCTTAAGACTCAGCCATAAAACAATTGGTTTTGCCAGCGGCAATTTAACCTTTTTGGCTGAATGAAGCGGCAATGTTTACCCAGGGCTGGCTACGGTTAGTTCACTGACTTATAGGACTAACCTTTTTAACACCAAGAAAATATCAAAAAAAAAAAAGGAACAGAACAACAAAAGAAAATATATAAAATAGGGTAACCCTTATTAAAAAAATGAAATTTCCTTCAGTTTTATTTGAAATTTAAACAGATTTTCTTACTGTTTACCCTAAGCCCAACACAAGCAGCAAACATTAAACAACACTAGTCAAGCTTGAAAAAATTGGCAGAATTTCATATTTTTGTAAGCCATGGCATAAATAAATCACAGGAAATTTCTCTGGGGTCATATCGCCATTATATGAAGCCTTTAAAGTCTTCATATACATATACTCTGCCATATTATACAATGCATGTAAATATATATGTATGCAGAGGATATGCCATGTATGTCTATAGTTGAGTTATATGTGTGTTCTATGGGTCCTATATTGATTTAACATTATGGTGACATTTTTTTTCATCCTTTTTTTTGTCTTCCTTCCTTCTTTATTTTCATATAAAGTTTGTGCCTTTTCTGTCCATATTTTAATGGTTTTACTTTAATGGCAATAAATAGCAGTTTTTCTGGTTTTTGTTTTCAAATTTTCGTAAAATATGTAGCACACTGTAACTATTAGCCTTAATGTAGGCAACGTTATGTGTCAACATTATTAATTTGTGGTAAAATAAAGTTTGGAAAATGAAAAAAATAAAAGTTTGTTTTCACTAAGTAAAGTAATCTAATATTTTCCAAATCTTCTGAGATTATTTTCTTTAGAAAAACATGAAGAAAACATTATTAATAAAATGCTAAAAGTATACAATATTTACGTTCTATTATCCAAACTTATTTCACGTTGTTATAACAAGGCAGTCTGTGGAATGACGTACATCTCTATTACCACTGCTTCAGAAAAGGAAAGCTCTCGACAAATTAAACCATAAAACTATAAGAACATCATCTCAATCACAGTCGCCATGCTTACAGGTCATTGCTTTATGGGTAGACACGCGGAAAGGATGCGGCTTCCATTTAACGAGTTCTGCCATGGGTGCAGGCTCGCTGAGGAAGAGGAGACTGTTATCCACTTTTTCTGTCAGTGCCCGTCCCTTGCTAGGTGCAGATACAGGTTATTTGGCTCTCCATTTCTTGTCAGCTTGACGGAGCTATCATCTATTGACATCAAGGATATAGCTTTGTTTATCAAACTTTCTGGCTGGTTTTCCAGCGTGGGGTAGTCGTGCTTTCGTTTGTCAGCCCTTGCGCTGACCAACTTCTTCCTCTTCACTGGTTTCGGTAGAGTTTGGTCAGTACAGAGACTGCGTTCACCTGTGGCGCCACAAGGGGCCGCTATGCGTGCTCAAGTGAGCTTTGTGATATCAGAGCTACCGCTCCGACCTAACCTAACCTAACTATAAGGAGCACACACTTAGATATTCTTAGCCTTTATCAAAACTTTATAAAACTTGCCTAAATGTCTAAATAATGACTTATGTTTTACAGACCATTCGAAAACAGAATTTATTTGAATGAAGTCATGGCATTGCAGTGAGCAAATGGCAAGGGAATAAAGTAATTGCAATGCAGTCCTTTGTGACACCTCAGGACAATTCAAATCTTTGATTTTTTTTGATTCGAATATAGCGAAAAGTTTGAATAAACTCTGTCAGCAATACTTAACTCAGGTCAAAAACGAGCCAGACAAGAGTTGAATCGAGATAGAGGTGTAGGTGGCAACGTTTGAATCAACTCCCGTAATGCTTGTTAGCGTAATTGTGTTGTATTACACCGTTTGATATCTGCCCCAAAAGTATGCTTTATTTTTGTTAATTTATTTAACAACCTTAAAGAATGCTTTATATTTTCAATAAACCTTGTTATTATTGCTGTATGCAATAATATTTTTTAATTACGTTTAATACTCAATCCTCAAAATATGCTTTGAATTGCTTTTATGCTTACAATATAGTTAATTTTTTTTGGCATAAAAATAAGTTCCTTTTATAACAAAAGGGATTATAAAATCCTTTTTAGTGGATTTGAAAAGAAATTTTTTATTCCCGATTTTGCTTTTTATTTTCAATTTATTATTGATAAAGTTTTTGCATTTAAAATTTTTTTATTGATTTTTTTTTTCATAACAATTTTGTCTCCTTGACTTTATGCTGCTTATTTTTTGTTGCTATTATTTTTATTATTGTTGTTTGGAAGTCCTTTATGTTAGAAGCTACAACCACTACAACTCTAACGTCCATACTTTTTATATTGAATAGTGATGGTGGAAAATTATAAAAAAAATACAAAAAATACCTGACGCCTTATGTTATGCTCAATAAAATTTTTCCTTTTTTTTTATTTTTTTTTATATTTTGGTATGCAATACAATAGTTATTTTACCATGGCAACCGTAAAGCTATCACAAAAATTGTTTGCATACTTTCAGGTGACAACCAAATTAAGTTCTCTTTCATATTGAATTTTATTCATATTTTTCGTATTGGTAGATGGCTGGCTGACAGAAATTTATTCCTTACGACTACAGTTGTCTGCTCAGATTTTTCATGAACTTTGATTGTACGAATGAGTTTTTCATATTTTCATATTTTCTGTTTCCATTTTCATTTCTTTTTTTTCCTGGATGTTTCAACATTAATATGAAAAATTGTCATATAATGTTATGACAACAAATTGCTGCAAATTGAAAGCATACCAGAAGGCGACCCAACAAAAAAAAAAAAAAGGAAGAAAAAACTTGAAATAAATGAAAAGAAAATGATGGGGAAAAACAGAAAAATAAGAAATATTGAATGTTGATTTCAAATTATATATTTTTCATTGATTTATTTGATTTTTCTTTCCCCCAAAAAATAAAAAATATACCCTTAATAAACCAATGTTGACATAACAAGCTCTTGACATTATGAAATTGTCAAAAAAAAAAAAGAATAACAAACGAGGAAAATATATATTTATTTAACAAATCTATAGCCTACTCTAAGGCTGAATGTACATAGTATTGTGTATACTGAGAAGGAGACGGAGATGATTTCATTGAATTTCATATTATATTTTAACATGTTATTTATTTTGACGTTTCATTACAAATTATTGCTTTTTATTTTAGACAAATGTATTCGTCAAAAATTTCAATGAAATTGGCTTAAGGGTGAAAAGAATTTTTTTTATTCTCCCTTATTTTTCTTCCTTTTTTTTCTTTTTTTTTCGTTCGTTATTTTTTGTATAATAATTTCATATTTATATTATATAATGATTTATGTTTGCGTAATGAATTCGTTATTAGCAACAGAAAAAAAATCTGTATATCTGCTCTGCTATAGCTAAGAGCTTGGCAAACTTTTTAATAATTTTATAAATAATTCATAAAATATGGCAAAAATTCTTTAAAGGACTTTTTTCTGTTTTATCAAAATTAGCTAAAAACCTTGATTTAAAACGTGTTTTTCTATTTATGTTTTATAAAAAAGTAATTGAATTATTTTCACTGGCCCTAAAGGTATTATTCGTATATCATAATCAATCAAAAATGTTAAAAAGTTTCATAAATATTGAATATTATAATCAAAAAACATGTTATAAAACCTAAAAGTATGCTTCACAATGATAAACCCCAAAAAATAAAAACACTTCTTATTTTATGCAATATTTTTTGCATTAAAGCATTTTTTTATATTTTTTTTGACCCTGAAGGTATGCTTAATTTTTTAATATGATAATCACTTCAAATTTATCATTGAATGCTTATGAAAAAATGCATAAAAGTTAATTTTTGTATGGAAAACATAGTAAAAAAGCCTAAAAGTATACCACATTGCAATGGTTTGGTTTATCTCGTAGCAATTTTAAGTGAATTTTATAATTAATGAAAAAACAATTTATTAATTAATTTACGTGCTTAAAGTTAAATCACATTTTTTTGCTTTAAGAGATTATGTACAGGGCGAAAAACTACGAAATAAAAATGGGGTTGGGACTGATATGCGACGTGTGTTTGATATAATCTCGAAGTCCATGGTTGTGGCCCCCCTAGCCTAGTAGGTAGTGCAATAACTTATTAGACGACAGCCTGTGTGTCAACCCCTAGCACAGACATATCGACGTCTTCTTCTCACCAGGCTTCTGACAAAAACTCTGGGAGTAAATAAAATCATAGAATATATGAAAGCATTCTGAAAGCATACCTTATTAATAAGGCGCTTAATATTAGTGTCATTGATAAATTTGCCTAAAAGTATGCTTTATATTTCCTTTTTGTGCTTAAAAAAATAAAGGTATAATTAAAAACGCACTATAAACATACGGGGTATTTTTAGTTGAATTAATCTGTAAAGTATGCTTCAAATTTGTTTTTTTTAGAAAAGTTTCTTTTTACATCATCTCTTATATATTACCATGGCAGTATTTGGCGTGTACTACTTACTTTTTTGTTGTTACAATAATTCTGTATTTGGCCTTCGAATCTGGAAAAAATTAAAAAGAGAAAACCGTTGAAAAGTATGCAACAGTTTTTTTAATTCAAATTTTTTTTAAAGGATTTAGTAACATTACTCAGTTATAAATATTATTGTATTTATATATTTTAAATCAGTATTTTAAGTCCTAAAAGCATACTTTATATTTTTTCCAATTCTTTTTATTTTTTAACAGTGAAAGTATGCTTTACCTTGAAAAATGAGTTTTTTAAATCGTAAATGTACGCTTTACTTTAGGGATTTTTCTGTTTTCAAATCCTAAAACTATTCTATACTTACATACATATGTACATATATGAAATATGCCTTCAATACATTTTGGGGTTTTGTTATTGATAAATTGACTTGCTTAACTTTTTTAATATATAAACTGTTTATTGATTTAATCCACTTTCTAGTGTTTTTAATATTTTTAAAATTTAATAACTTTCTAGTGCAAAAGTTTAACAAAAGTTTTCACTTTTAACTGGAGACTATTTTTTTTCTTTTTTGGGTAATGTTATCAATTTTCTTTGTGTATGTTTATAAGTTTTGCTGCTCTAGTTTAGTTACTTTTAGCTTAAACTCCCAAAAGTATGCAATAATTATCATGTAATGACTTTCAATTCTTTTTTGCTTGAGAACTTTGTATTGGTCTTTATTATTTTTTATTTTTATTTTATTTATCATGTAGCAAAACTTTTGCGTTAGTATATCCTTTTGACTACAAAAAAAAAGAGAAAAGTAGAAAACTTTTGCTTTAGAGACTGTAAGAGAGCGTCGTTTAAGCGTAAACACCCCTGATAATATGCAGTTGCTGTTGAAATACAATATTTTTTTGTATTTTATTTCCTATACATAAAGTTTTGAATTTCGGTTCTATTTTTTTTTCGTACTATTTGGGTGAAAAAACTTTGTTTTTCGAAAAAAAATTTAAGCCAAAATAACAGGAAAGAGTAGAAAACTAAAATAAAATGAAATATATGGGTTAAAATACTATAGATTTTTGCCCCTCTTTTTTTTATTTTTTTGGTGAAGTATAATGTATTACATTTGGAAAACATTTATTAACAAGAATTTACATTTGTATAAAGCCATATACAATCTACAAAAAAGAAGGAAACTAATATTGCATAAAAATAGGCGAAAAAATAAAGTGAGGGAACATAACGATATATACTGATTTCTCGTTGTAAACAATGGCGGAAAATAATCCATTTCTGCATAAAAAAACTTATTTTACAATACAAAGAACCCTTTGCAACACACAAAAAGACAAAAAAAGAAACTGAATAAAAATTAAACCTAAAAGTATGCTTTCATTTGTTATAAAAATAAAGTCAAAAAATCAAAACAGTATTATTTCCTGTTGTAGTAAATGTTATACAAAGATATTATTTTAGTTTTCAAAATATTTTTTTTTATCAAGTTTAAATTTTGTAGAAACCAACATTCGAATTGATTTCTTCATTGTTACAAAAATATTTGCAAAAAATTATTATTCAAAATAAAAGAAAAAACTTTAAAGAGAATTTTCTCTTCCAAATACAAACGTAATATAGTAAACTTAAATACTACATGAAATTCTATGGCTGTAAATTTAACGAATTTGCAAGTTATCCAACCTACCTGGTCATCGACCATAATCTTCTTCATTTTTTGAGATACTTTTCATGGCAATCAGGACCTGTCAGTGAATTCAAGTGAGCTTTTATTTAACAGATTTGCAGAACAAGGTTAAACTCGATGTTTGATGCTACCACCCTGCATTTGTTTTGAAGTAGTTCCTTACTAGTAGGTTGACTGCAGGCGGTACCTCTTCTAATACTAATAAGCCATGACTATCATAGAATCAACCAGTGCATTAGGGTCACATCTGCTATACATACGTATGATGTCCTGAGTAAAGTGTTCTTCAAAATATTTGCTTCTAGGGGCCTACAATTGTTCGTAAAATACTGTTTAGACTTCTCTTCTTATTTGTTTAGCCAAATGCTTTTAAGGTATTTTTTGTATTTATTATGACGACCACCTTACAATAGATTTCCGTCAAAAGCTTCGAAATTGCCATGGAAAATCTACCATTTAGAACCTTTAATTTCAGGTAAAATAATGGATTTCTATTTACTACACCTTTATCTGTGTATAAATAACAAAAGTTTATCTATCCAAAGTTTTAATTTTTTCCGTTTATAAATTCCTTTTTAATATTCTCAAAAGTTTATTAAATGTGCATAAAAATAGGCTTATTTTGAGTATGCCCCAAAGTAGACTTTAATTATGCTTAAATACTTCAGCAATTGTTGCTTTTTTGTATTTAATAGTCCTTAGAATTTATTTAAATGTTAAAACAATAGCCATAATGAAAATTCAATTTTGTAACACCTAAAAGTATACTTAATATTTCAGAAAAAAAGTTTTCCTTCATAAACAAAATAAAAAAGAGGGTAAAAATGTATAATATAAGGAATTAAATGTAATGCCTTAAGATAGACTACAGGATATTGTTTATTAAAAAAGTTAAATTAAATGGAAAAACAATAGCTGTAATGAAATTTTAATTTTTTAACACCTGAAAGTATACTTTATATTTTAAACAAGTTTTTAGGAAAAGTAGAAAATAAAGAGAGTAAAAATAAATGTGTTGAGGAAAATAAATAGAAAGGAAATGGAAATTATAAACAATTTAATCTTATGCCTTAAAGTAGGCCACACTTTTTCATTAAAAAGTTGCGCTTGGAATACTTTATAACAGCAAACTTTAAAAATAGTTTATAAAGCTTGCGATAAAAGTTGCTTTGAAGTTTAGTTATTAAAATGTGTTTTAAATATTTATAAAACCCTTAAAGTATGCACAATATTATTAGAAAGCTTTAAACACAGGTAAATAAAGAAGGGAAAATTAAAGATTTAAGTTGTTTAGTATGGTAGATAGTGTCGCTTTGATGTAGAATTTCATTTCCTTTAATGGAAGCCTTGTAGTATGCTTTAAATATTTAAAAATATTGGCACAAAAAGCTATGCTTTCCTTTTTAAAGTATTTATTATTATGTCCTCTACTTTTAAGCCTGTAATTATGCTTTAAATATTTAACAGTATTAAACCTAAATGTATACCTTAAGTTTATATAATAAGAAAACCCCAAAAATAGGCCACAGTTTTTTCTATTAACTTTTAAAACTTTCATTTTTTTTTACACCCTAAAGCTTAAAACAAAAACAAAATTTGTAACAATTTAGGTTTTACAAATTATTTAAAACAATAAAAACAAGAAAACAACAACAAGAGCACTAAAAACTAAACATCGTGTACAACATGTTGCAAGAATGATGGTACTGTCGATGAAAGGTAATATTTTTTTAGGCTTCCCTTGCCTCAACCAACCTAACACTGATGCTAGCTAGCATTACTTGCAGAAACAAAAGCCTGGTTGTAGTTGAAAAAAAAAGTTTAGCCAGTGGTGGTGTTAAAGAGCACAACAGAACAGTTGCTAGTGGTGCTCTGCTCTGCTGCTGTGATACTTAAATGTGTGATGATAACACTTTAGGGCGACATTTTCATTCGCCAACTAAATATTTTCATTTTCATTGTTTTTTCTTTGTTTTTTAACAGTAACAAAATTGTTTTCAACCCCTTTTTCAATTTGAACTGGCGAGAGAATTTTGTTTGTGTTGTTTTTGTAATGGCTTACTGAAGTAGACCACTATCTAAAATGCTCAACACAACAGCAACAACAATAGGTTTATTTACATAAACAAGAGTGACCTAAAAATATGCAATCAAAAGCATTTTCTTTCTGTTGCCATAGAGGTGTGCGTGTGATTTTTCTATTAAAAAAACAACAACAAGAACAAGAAAAAGTTAAAAGCGAAAAATATTTTTCCATTTAGTAATCCAACAATATTTTCTGTAACAATTTTTTTGCTGTTGTATTTATATTTCCATGCTTTTAAGCCAAAAGAAAAAAGCAACAACTAAAGTGTAACACACAGCAGGGGTAGAACATTAAATATTTTATGGAGAAAGAAATAAAATGGCACAGGATTTTAGCCGTGGGAATTGTGTAAAAAAACCCTTTGAAAGGCAAATGGAATCGATAAAAATTCGTTGGTAATTGCACAGGAAAAATAATGCAATTCTTTTAGAAAAAATAATCGTTTAACAAAAACGAAAAGGAAAATCAATTAACGATAAATAAAAATTATCGATAAAAATGGGTCACCATATAGTAATTAAAGTTAACAGGAATGGAAGTTTAATCCAGGCTTTATTAAATCAATTTTAATTCAGTATTCTAGTATTCCACATACTCCTGTGACCAAAGGCCAAGTCTTTTGAGGAGAAAAATCTTAGCACGACCCCTTCACATCCATCCCACTTGCAATGTCTGAGGTACATAGTGCCTTGGCGTAATGATTGATGCGAGGCTTCTTGGCCCTTAGCAGAGATAGTCACTTAGTGCAAGAATTTGGAGAAGATACTCATGAAACTGAAGTGCATGGAATCTTATACGTTACATATGACCATATCGGGTTGTAACTAATGGCCATCTGAGTATGTGAGTTAAAGCCCCATGCCATCTCCTTCAATGTGAATAACATCCAAATCATGTCTGTCAAAATTTCTAGTTTCATTATTATTCATTGCATAAATAAGGGAGGGGGGCCTTACCCGAATTGTTGAAACTGTAAAAAAATAAATCAAAATCAAAATTTATTTTAAAATAATAAATGAAATTGCGCAATAGCTAAAGCGTTTGAGGGTTTTAGATTTCTATTACCATTGCCATTAACCATTTTTATTGCTTCACTTAACTAATAAATTGAATTTTTTAAAGCATACTTATCCATTTTTTTTTGTTATTTTATTTGTATACAACGCAGTAGAGTTTTAAGCCTTATGTGCTATAAACTTCTGGTCTAAATGTATGCAATAGATTTTTTAAATTAAACAACCATTTTTCAAAAAGCATTAAAATCTAATGTAAAACAATATTGTTGCATACTTTTAGACATTAATTTGATTTTTATATTATGCTAACGTATAAAATTTAAATTTATAAAGAATCATAGTATACTTTTAGGCTTTGAGGCTATTTTTCATGTATTAATAATGTATAAAATCAAAATTTAATTATAAAAGAAATCAAAATTCATGCTGGGAACTTACAAATGTTCTGACGGTTGAATAAGCTTCAACGGGATGTTGTGTTTATTACTCCCTTGTTGACTTTTAAAGTACTGGTTGCTATGCCATGATTGTTTTATTAACCACAGAAAGAATGAAGAAAAAAACCTGATAAAAACTTAATCATAAGTTAAATTATAATGTATGAGTAGAAAATGAAGTATGCATGCTCCTCTCCACTCAATTGCTAAGGATTTTAGTTTCAAACATGTGTTATGAATTATTCATTAGTTATGTTATCCAAACCTGGCAAATGTACACACACACAATGTGTGTGTTTGGGAGGGAGTATGGGCGAGAAAAAAGTGTGGGGGGTTTCTTAAACATTATTACATATTAACTGATGAATTTATAAATTTTTTTCCTGTATGCCATAATGAAATCTACTTGAATATGCACAGGTGAAAGGGAAAAATTATATTCAGAAAATATTATCAAAATCTACTCTCAAGTTCATACAACGTATGCACATGGAATTTATTAAAAAAGGACGAAGAAAAAGAAGAAGAAAAAATGGATTAGAAAAACAAAATTCATGCAAGAAAAACGAATACGATACGAAAAATGAAACTGAATAAGAAATATTACTGTATTGTATTATATTAAATTACTTTAAGACATTTTACCAGTTCTACTGTGTTATAAATTTGTATAAAATTACTGGAGTATTATAGTACAGTATAGTACAGACTTTTATCATATTAAATAAGTCAAGTCAAAATATGTAAAACAAATGAAAAGAAAACTAAGAAATCATGCACATGATAAAATTCATAATAATTTTGAAGTATTTTTTGTCTTAAACATACAAGACCATGGTTACCAGACACATATCTTGTAACTGCTTGAAATGATATTGAAAGAAGAAAAATAAATGCATACTTTTAGGTAAATCAATTTAGACTTAAGTTATTTCGTCATTTCTCACATCAAGTAAAGGCTGTGCTCTTATTATTATTCTTGTTGTGTGGAGGTGTCCCCGCCAATCCTATACCTTAAACTTTAGTATATTGCTCAGTATCAGTAAGAGTAACTCTCCCTCTATTACTTGATACGCATTCACATTGTTTTCAAGTTTAATTTATGAAGCTTTATACTCTTTATTGCAGAATCTATATACTGAGGTCGAGACGATCCCCATTCTGCACATGTGTTCTTGCCGGTTACTAACCACTGGCTAACTATAGAGTGATGTATGACTCCACTCTCATCTAGACTTAATACATTCTTCTACGTAGAGCGGAAAAATAAACAATAACAACAAATTTATAAGAACAGCAGCAAACAAAGATCAGAATACAGCAGAAAAAATTAGGTAAGTCCCATTATTCCTTTTACTTTTCTTTACTGTAATAAAATTGTAGCATACATTTAGGCACTTTATATAAAAATTTATGTATTCCATATGCTACGCGAAATTACGTGCTTTTTCTTTGCTTTCCTATTATAATTTAACCATAATTTAATCAAGTTAAAAATTAAAACATACCTTTAGGCATTCAAACTATCAGTTATGATAATGTACATATGTGTGGCATTGAAGGGTTATACAATTTCTTTTTAATAATACAATTTCCACAAAAAGTTTTATATTTTCTGTCTTTAAATTAGGGAAATTTGGAAAAAAATCATAGCATACCTCAGGTGTTAAAAGTGTTTGCTGACATAATAATTGAAAAAAGAGAAGTTATAATTTTCCAAAAATACACATTTTAAATCATTAAGGAAGTGATTATTTTGTGTATTTAGATTATTAGTTTAATTAAATTTAATAATTAGTAGACTTCTTGCTTTTAATGCTGGAAAAAACCAAAGCATACTTTGAGGCCTTAGGGAAATCTGACGCATAAACGTTTGTGATTGAAAACAGAGTATAAGAGAAAATTTAGGAAATTCTACATTTAATTACTATATTAAGTTAATTAAATTATAAAATTTTTAAAGCATATTTTCAGGTGTTAAACCTATTTACTGCTGTGTTCACATAGAAATATGGGGAAAATATCCCATTAAATGTAAAGAGAAATAGCTTCGTTTTTATAGCGCTTCTGCAAGTCATATTGTCTTTTTAAGCAAATTGTGGTATACTTTTAGGCGTTTAAAACATTTGTGTTGTAATTATGCCTATACTTTTTATATATTATTTTTCATTTATGAAATTTATACGCAAAAAAATAATTCTTTGCAAATTTGATATGATACTTAAAAATTGTAGTAGGCTGTTAGGCAGTATACTAGTTTTTCATAACAAGAAGTAGGGAATGAATCTATAAATTTTCTTTATACAACACTTGACTTAAATTGCATAATATTTTATTGAATTAATTGACAATAAATAAATAAATTTTCTTTTGATTTCCAAGAACATAAATAATTGTCTGAGAATGCCTCTTGTATTGGCATAATTTAAACTGACATTTTTTCGATTACTTTTTTGTTGTTGTTTTCCATTTTATTTATGGGTTTTTTTTTAATAAAGTGTTGATTCTATTATAAATCTTAGGTATTTTATTTGTTTCTGTTGTTAATTTAACACTTTAATTTACACATTGTCAGAGTCATTAAAATACAACAAAAGGTTTTGTGAAAGTCTGTTCATTTTCAAGTCTTTCTTTTTCTTTTTTTGGCAAAAGATTTATTATTTTTGAATATCTTATAAAACTATTGTAGATTTATAAATATTATATTGGCTTTATAACATGTTGTTGTTGTTGTTGTTGATGATGTTGGTTGTTATTGTAGTTTATTTTTTCTACAAAATTAATTTTACTTCAGATATTTGAAATATGCCCCCAAGTAATACTTAAATTTATGGCATAAATTATTTCTAATCATTTGCCATGATTTGATTTTGTAACTTTCAACTGCAGCTTCAGTTTCGTTTTCGTTTTCATCTTCAGTTTCTCAGCTTTGGCTTTGGCTTTAACTGGGTTTATTTTGTTAGAAATAAATTTGGTAGTAGAAAGTGTGTGCAAAAATACTACGTATGTATGTATGTATGTTACGAATGTATTTCATATCATCTGTCTGTTTTATATTATTCATTAGTTTTTAGTCTTTGCAGCATATCTTAAGCAGTTGTTTGCTGTTTGCTTGGCTTTTCAATCCAGAATTCTGCTCTCTCTCTCTCTGTCTTTTGTCTTCTTACTGGGCTTTAAATCTTATGTTATAATATTTTTGATTTATTTGTTCAACAGTTCAACAGAAAATACAAAATTATACATACACAGAGAGTGATAACAAGCTCAGGTGATTATTTATGCAGCCAAGTTAAGTACAAAAGGCGAAAGGAATGAGTACAGTTCGGGCATAATAAAGTTTCCCAAGGAAATCCAAACCGGATTATTACAAAATATTTCCAAATAACTTTAGGTTTGAATAAATGAATAATGGAAATATTTTTCTATGTATTCGTTAAGGAGATAAGAAAGAAAAAATACTAAAATATGTATGATCAAAAAATATAAAAAAAGAAAGATTTTTAAAGGACACAAGTTTGTCTTCTCAGAAGGACTGTCCAGCCACACATATTTTATCGATGAAAATTGCTTTTTTAAGTGCTTTTTTAACAACATGTTAGTCTAGGCAATACCATAAGCCAAGATACAAACCGAATCCAAGATCCAATCGCCACAGGACATTTCGTAATACTTTTCTCTTTTGTACAGTTCAGTCCAATATGATTGGCAATGAGAGGTCTCGGTTTTTGATTGTCAAAGCTAATCGCAGACACGTAAATAAAATGTCCTTTTCTTGCAGAAGTTTTATGAGTTAATACTGAGTCATGAACATGCCTCTCAATGCAGCAATGGCCTAGGGAAACTGAAATAGTACGGTGGAAGGACATACGATATAGGGAAAGTGGAGAATTAATCCGTTTTTTAGCGAGGTCGGTTTTGTTGTCAGTCGAGCTGCCTCGAGCGCCATTGCGTCCTTACTTACTTAATTGGTCATTATATTACTCTTTAAAAAGGATGTGTGTTAATTTTGTCCATGCGTAGCGGGATCTGTACTTTACAGTCTACTCCGAAGGTCAGATTTATTTTACAAACTTTTCATGGGTATTTTTTCTTTTTCTTAGAGTTTTTGCCAACAAAATGCTGAGAGGAAGTCGGCGAAAGAAATATATTTTTTCATATTTGGTGTTTGAAGTGCAAGCTCCCTTTTAGAAATCAAACACACTACCTACTAGACTACGATGTCTTAATTATCGATTTGAAATCGTTAGGGCTATGACAGAGGCCATATCTACAAGGGCCTTTGCTGTTCAAGCATTTGTAAATCTGCATTCGGCAGGCATCTCCAAGATACCACCTGAAAGGTGCCAAAAAGATATTGTATTCTACCCCAAAAGACCGCTAGAACCAATCTAGCCTTCTATTCCGTACATAATGCTATGGTTTAGGCATTAAAATGATATTAAATTTTCATTGAAATCTCAGCTTTATGTGTGTTTCAATGTTTAATTTTATCTATACTTGGCTGTTTTGTTCCTCGAGAAACTTCGTAATCCTTTAAATTATCTGTCCTTAATGCTTCTTCTTATTTCAGATAAATTTAAAATCTTTGTTTTCAACATTTCCTCTATATTTTTTGCCTCGTTTTTTCTGTTGTTGTAGCCCACTTCCGCTTTAAACTTGTTGTTTACAAATCCATTTATAAAACGAAAAGAAAAACGAACACAAAAAATGAATTTTCTTTTAAAAAACTTTGCTTAACTGATTTAACTCATGGTCAGAAAGGAAAAATAAGTAAAAGTTGTTTGAGTACTACCAGCAGCACTTTTACTTTTTAGTTTCAGCTTGTAAAAGTAAAAAAAAAAGAACGAGAGAACCCAACCACTACAATAACAATACATAACACTTAAGTGGCTCGAAGCAAGCTAAGGCAGGACGATTCAAAAAATGAACAAGTCCTTACAACCTTACAACGACCACAAAGGAAATGTAAAGAATCATGATAAATGATAAACGGAAATAAGAAACGAAATAAATACACCCAAGGTTAAATACTAAAAGAGCGATACTCGGTGCTAGCATTGTAAAGCAAAATAAATCAAAGGATTTCTGATAAGTTTTAATACGAAAAATAAAAAAAACAATTTTTGTTAAAGAAAACTTATTTATAAAGGATGGACCTTGAAGTAAAAGTGATGAATAGAATAGAAGAGTTATTGTAAATCAAACAAAACAAAAAAAGGACTAAAGCAAAATAGTGTGAATAAAGGAAATGACTAGAATTTTTGATTTTAAGGCCACTGTACTCACAGCTAACTTTTTATATGTTATTTCACATACAACAGAAATAAGCTTAAGTGTGTGTTCATTTATCAATTTTAAGGCCTATCTAAAAGGATTTCCTTCTTTAATATTGATAAGAGAACCCCACTTTAGAGATTTTTATGGGCCTTTTGCTTGTTTTCCTTTAAATTTACGATTATTTTTCGCCTTTAAATCGCTTTCGTAAGACTTTTTTTTTTTTTTTTTTTTTTTTTTTTTTTTTTTTTTTTTTTTTTTTGTGAAATGATTTCTTAACGTTACTTTTTATATTCAAAAACAAAAAATTGAAAACAGAGTGTTGCATAAAACTAATAGATCAAACAGATTTCCGTTTTTATTATTCTGTTTGGGTTTTTATGTGGCGCTCGAACGATATAAAAACCAGGACATTATTTGCTGAAACAAAACAGATACTGATACGGATACTTCCTTTTGTATACAACGTTGTCATATCGTTTGATAAATCCAGTGTCAGTGGTAGTGGTTATGCTTTTAACACTAAGAACCTTAACTATACTGGTGCTCTGCTGTTGCTGTTGCTACTGGTTCATGTCATTTTATTTAAGTTTTATTATATGATGGCTATAATCTATTTTTATTTATAGTGGCAATGATTTGGCCAACGAAATTTGGAAAATATTTTCATTTTTGCCACACCAAATAACAGTGTAACACAAAATATTTAAATGTTCAATTAAAACAAAAAGAATTTAAAAAAAATAGGCATCAGGTGAAGCTTTTCCAAAACCAAATCTCGGAGATATTATTGTCGTGAAGAGGTGTTTTAATACTGCCACCATACGATCTATTGTACATCCCTTAAACTTTATAGGGCATCCATTTAATGCCTCTTCCAAGTCTATTACCATGACAATTGCCCGCCTAGCATTTGATATGCACTCAGGTGTTTCTTCCTGGGATGCTTTAGTATTCCAAAGGTTCCAGAAATGTATTTGAATGATGCATGCCCATCGTCACAAAATCTGTATGAATAACATCCCCATTTTGAATAAGTTTACCCTGTCAAAATACCCTCTACCAAGCTCAGTTTATTCCTGACTCAGATCTTTTATTATCATTTCCCAACAAAAGTTGAGTTTGCCGTAAATCCACTTGTTTCGAAAAGAGTCTTTGCTTCTCTTTTGTTGGGCACACTTTTCTTAACATCCGCTCCTACTTCACAGAATAGTTCTGGTCCCATCAGAAGCTTCTTTCTTCGCAAGCTTGTCTACTTGCTCATTACCGAGATTTTCCAGCACAAAGTAACCTTAGTTTCCGTTCCGATTAAGTTTCCCCAAACAGTCTCTTACTATTTTAGATGTAATCTCTTTTAACAGCAAACTGCTTGTTTTTCATACTTCATAAGTACCTGACATTATATTTTTCCACATGCCATAATGACAGTGACAAAATATCCATTTAGAAGACGTCTAAGAACACTATTCCAGCATGCTTTCTAACTCGCTTATCTAAGCACTTATACAGTTCATACAAACAGAGCAATCATTAGGTGTCATTCATATTGCTTCCGGGATACTGAAGATGGTAGTCAAAGAATTAAGAACCACCTGCTACTATCCAACTTAAGTCTCAATAGTTTATATAAGGTTTTATCGTAAATATTGTCAGAAAACACTGTAGAAACTGAAAAGAAATCTTGCCATTCAATCCCTATCCTTAGCCTTCCTTAAAGTTCAAGGAATCACAATGAAATTTGAAGCGTTGTTGCTTGCAAGGTTGATGCAGCAAATTCTTATGCCTATTCTAGCTTTTTGCAGAGATTCTAAGGGTTTTATACGATAATATATACGATATACAATAGCCTGAGATGAAATCTATCTTCTCCTCTTCTAAACATGGCTCTAGGAGGAGAGAAAGATGTTTTAGATGACTGCTCAACAAACTACTCGTCACCCTAATATATGCAAATAAAATATGTTTTTTATTATATAATCATCGACTAATGTCAGCTGAAGTCGCCATCTTCTAGTAGGTAGTGTGTAGGTTTATTAGACGAGAGCCTAGGATCTGCTACAGCAGACCAATCTCGTGCTTAGTTGGAATAGCAAGAGATTAACGAAACGAAAACGAGGCTAAAATGCTTTGTGGAAACCATATGTTGCTAAGATATCTCTTAATCTCCTAAATCGAGGTGATGTATGCTATTACCAATACCACTACTGAACAGCTTTCATTTTCGGCATAAAATCCATTCCAAATGGCTGATTTTGTATTTTTAAATTTAAATTAAATTTGAATTGAAAATAAAAAACTCTTGAAATATTTTTCATGTTTATGGTGGAAATTGTTACACTGTTTGAGAGTTGCTATCAAATGTTGAAATGGTAGTTTTATTATTTTATTTCTGTTGTTGTTGTAGTTATATACTTTGGCTTAAAGTACTGGCCATTTCAGTCCATATTTATAGCTCTGCATTATATTAACTCCATAAAAACTGAAATACTCTGTTTTTACAATCAACATGAAACAAAAACTACAACAATATCGTGGTAAAATCACTGTTTTTACAGATTTACTCTACGACCCCTTTTGTTCAGGCATACAAAACAAAAAAAAAAATAACTTATTGTGTTGTAAGTAGACAGAGGAGCAGCAGAGATAAATTAAAAATGATGGATTTATACACGAGAACACACAACTGAATAACAACAGAGAGAGAGAAGAGCATAATCTCTTACAGTTAGAGTAGCATTTAAATCTCCTCCACCCCAAAACATTAAATTTTATAATAAATTTTTAATAACCGAATCAACGGGGGAGGAAAAAAGTTCATCCATTATTTTTATAAAATTGAGGTTTACAATCAGTTTGTATTATGAAAAGTTTGTGCTGTTGAATGGTAATGGATGGCAATGATTATGATTTTACAATTTTTATAATTTTATTTATAATATTTTATGACAACAAATTGACCACAATGGAGTGTAATTAATAAATTTGTTTATTTATGATGATGGCGTGCTGTTTGAATGCGGTAATTCATTGAAAAATATTAAAAACGTTTGACACTTAATTATGGTTGATTAAAAAAGAGAGAAAAACAAAAAATTGAAAATTTTAAATAAAAAACATTTCTGTTGTCATGATTTCTACAAAGAAAAATAAAATTGTAAAATCGAAAAAAATATTCATTTAATGAAAGCTTGAATCTTGGCTTCAATTCACCTTAATACAGATTTAAATCCTTTGCCAAGCAAAAGAGTTTTGTATGTCAATCATCGTTATACCAGGTACATAATACATGATCAATTAAACAACTGTCTCTGCATTATGATCAGCTTTGGATATTTCTGAGTTAATTTTCGATCACTTTCGGGCCGCAAGGTACCGACAAGGTACGGTTTCTTGACAAGTGTTAATTTTTAAATTCCCTATGGTCGAGTAGTTGAGTATTCGAGTAGATCTGGCCTTTAACGTAGTCCTACAAAATCGCATAATCTAGCAATATAGCTAAAATCCATCTTGTTGTGTGGCTCGTCGCTGCGTTTAGTTAAAACCCTGTACTGTCCTATTCATAATCTTTGATTGAAGGCCAAAAAAGTCAGTTATCGTGCCGCCATAGTGTTCTGGATTGATGGTTGCAGCTCTTTCTGAAAACTCCTCATGTAAAAAAAGCAAAAATCAGTCGTGTTCTGTGGCTTATCGTACCATCTTTTTGAAACCCTGTCCTGACTATCCATGATAGCGAAAAAGGCCAAAAATTGATGGCAGCAGCTTTTTAAGATTCATTTTCTAAAAGACTACGGTCCAATGACTTCTCCCTAGACCATTATGGCTACACAGTCCATACATTTTGCCGGATGTAATGGTTTTTCCACTTCTAGATTTTCGATGTCCTATATGCACATCGAAAAACTCCATAATAAGTCCGCGAAAGTAAAAAATGGTAAAATAGAAACAATAACAAAACGACAGTGAGATTAGATTCTAGAAGTTGCCAGACTAAAATTGCCAGTGAGTAGTAGCAAAAAGAGCTTTACAATTGTGAAGTTTGGCTTCTCTAAGCCATCATTCTTTTTGAGTATTCGGCTACTAAGCCAAATAAGCTTCTTCACTGCAGAAAATTTTGTTCTTAAAATCAGCATATATAGGACGTTGTGATCTGCCAGCCGGCTTTATTTTAGAATAGCTGTTGTACTGTACATGAATAATAAGCCAAAACCCACTAAAAATTACTGAGAACACCGTGTAATCGATAAAACCGGTTTATCTATCATAGTTTTTCTAACAGAGGCGATGCACAAGCCTGACGATGTTCGTAACTTTAGATATGCTTTCAAATTTCTTTACAAAGTTGATGATACCTTGGACAGAAGGTGGACTTAATCTGTGTGCATATCTAGTACTAGGCAGGTAATTGGCATTGTTGCCAACGAGCAGCATCCTAAACTTTGTCGGAGTAATAGCGTTGGAGGAGATATAGTAGGATACCCTGTAATGCTTGAGGGGAGTAGGAAGCACTCCTAGATCGTATGGTCGCGAAACAAAAGCATCTCTTTAGGATAATAATAACAATAACGACCATAATCACTTTTGAATTACCACTTTTATGGCCTACTTTAACTAATTTAATGCGTTCGTTGTACTTTAAACGATCCATATACGCAAATGACAAGTCATTCACTTAATAACTGGCAGTTCGAATGAAACATACTCAGCAACTGACATGGAAATTAAAATTTCTTCTTTTTAATACCAAATGCCTGCTTGATATCCTTTAAGAGAGAAACATGTGCCATTGAATATAATTTTTCTACTCATGAAAAAGTCATACCCATGAGTGTTAAATTGATACAAGCCAACTGGTAAGCGAACCAGTAGAAGGTACTGGGAACTAAATACTATTGGAATTGTTTAAGAAAATGTAACAGAAAAATTGATACTGAAAAAATCATCTTTTGTTAAAATATTCTATGCGAAAATGCCCTAGAGGCTAAGCATGTTACTTGATATCATGTTCGAACTTATTTTAGTTTTCTCTCACACTTGAAATGTTTTCTTCTACTATTTCTGACATGTAAGGAAGAGGTTCATCCCTTGGCATTAAGCATGTTACAGTAATTGGTAGCTTCGTATCGAAACAATTGAAAGGAAGGTTGAAGGGAAATTAAAAGAATGGCAAGGCGTTTTATTCTTTGGGTTTATATAACTAATGAGCCTTATAAACAAAGACACAGTATAATAAGTGTCGTAATTTTTTATAAGGAATTGCTTTCGTTTTTTTCTCACTTCCTCTTTTTTTTGTAATTTTAATAATCCACTCTACACATCAACTTGATCATCATTAACATAATCGTTATGATAGGAGTTGTTGCCATCATTATCTTCTGAGGATGATGGTGTCAATGGGATGTGAAACAAAAAAATATAATGACACGTACATTTGAACTAATAACAAAAGAAAATGTACACAAAGAGAAAATTGTATGGAAATCAGAAAATTGAAAAATTTCTTAATTTTCTTAGTAATTTAATGGTTTTTCTTAGATTGAGAGTCAAATCAAAAGCAGTACCCTGATAGCCTGAAATCTTGAAAATTTAAAATTTAAAAATTTCTTAGTAATTTAATGGTTTGTCTTAGGTTGAGAGTCAAATCAAAAGCAGTACCCTGATAGCCTGAAATCTTAGCTTTAAAATGCCTTTTAAATTTTCTAAATCCATTGAAAATTACGAGCAATAAAGCGATTTTAAAAAATTTGTTACAAATTAATATCAATCATACGTCCTGTATGGCATATAAAAGAAATCATTTTTAAAGCAGAACTAACACACATTACAGGATTATTTTAAAGGATTCTTAAGCTATTTTTAAGCAATCTTTCTCAGTGTATTTGTTGTTTATTGTTGTTATAACTTTTGTATCCTTTTTTTGCTCTCTCCATACTTTGTATTGAGATAAAAATTTATGTTTGTTGCCACACAACACAATACAACGCAGCACCACCGCACAGCACAGCATCCAACACATAATCAACAATAAAATTGTCACATAATTTTTTGTTTCTTTTGCTTATTTCTCGTTTCTTCTAATTTAAGCACTAGGGAACTAAAAAGTTTTACCGCCTAGGAACATAAGAAAACCCGGAAGACTTTGTTAATGTTCTGTTGTGTTTTTTTCTTCTGCAGAAAGACAACTTTGTCTCACGTCGTTTTAATATTGAAGAGACTAAAAAACTTAAACAATTTTCTTAAAGTTTTGTTTTCGAAACTCCCATATATTTTGAAAGATTTAAAGGAGTTTGTATTTAAAACATAAGAAAAGTGAAGCATACCATTGGGAGACTGTATTTGTTAAGCAAGTTATTCTGGTAGAAAGAAACAATGTTTAGTTAGAAACCTATTAACAATTGAACAGATTTTTTTTTTAAAGGATTTTGCTTGGCGTATAATTGATAGTAATTATTGCTGTTTCCGGTTTAAACTGCTGTAACTTTTCTAACTTTTATGGATTTGAAAAGATTCTTGGTATCTTCTATTTTACTCAGATTATCAGTGTCCTCAGATAACATTAATAGGTGCCCATAGGGGTTAATATGCTAGCGTGACATGGCATTCAATCACTTTGTGTGTTGTGCCTGTTCTTTGGCCAGTAATCTTGAAGATGAAAGCTAATAAAACATATCAAAGTTGGCCTATGTAGAGAATCATAATCTGTACCTCTACACTTTATAGTCTTACATTGAAATTTGAATTGAGATCAGTTCCCTAGAAGGCAATTCCATTGAGAAGATTGGGTTCTACAACCATCGAACTGATTTAAAAAAAAAAAAAAAAAAAAAAAAAAACGCCAGGACGAGGTCCCTATTTTGTAGCAACAGCCTTTATGCTTTACGTTACATCTGATTGTGTAGCGTCTACTAATATCAGGCTTAGTAGATCCACTGATGCATGTTGAGTGTGTCGTTTAATTAGAGTGCGTTTATTATCTGCCAAGATTCTATTATAAAAGTAGTCTGTTTCTTATTGGCAACAAGACGCTAATAAAGTCCTGTTGTCGTATGAATTGATTTTAGAAGACGGCGAAGTACTTGTCGTTTACCTTTTACTAGATATCTGGACATGAGATGAGCTATTCTTTAACTTAAAAGCTGGCGAGATGCAATGACAGTGTCGACTATAAGATCACAGTAGGATAGAGAAACTATCTATCGTCCTACGGCCTGAGGACGAAAGATTTCAATCCGCTTTATCCAAACTGCCTCTGATATAAGGAACATACAATACAAACTAGTCACAGATGTCTAGATGGACATGTTATATTGAAATAAACGTGCACAGACTTTTTTTTTAGTTTTTAATGCGATGTTCTCTAATTTGTAGAGTTTTATTGAAGAAGAGAAATATAAATATACAGGACTTAAGCTGCTTTGCCAAACTGTACGCAATTTTTTATGTGTTGTCTTTTCGAAAGCAATTTTCATTGGCAATTGATTTTGTATTCCGTTGTCTTTTTTTTTTAAACATGAAATGAAACTTTATCATTTTCTTCTTTGTCACCACTCGTTTGCCTTAGTTTTTTTTTTCTTTTTTTTTTTAATTTTCATTTACTACACAGTCTGTATTATTTTCTTTTAGAACAGCATGTTGAAACGTGCCTGGCATTTGTTTAATTGCCGAGACAAGGCAACCAACTTTTCCATTTTAAAATTTTAAGTAATACCTCTGACGTTTTAAAATATATTTCAGGAAAATTTCAAGTGTTATTTTGACAAGAGGTTTAAATATATTAAGAAATTTCATGTTTTTCAAGAGATTGAAAAGTCTTTAATCATTCAGCTTTTAAAACTTTAATTTATCTTTAAAATCAAAAGAGTTATCGAATATTTAAATTCTTCGAAAATAATTAATATTACTCATACGCCTTCATATGAAAAAAAACCTGTTTTATGTATTATAACATAGGACTAGTAGACCTTTCCCTTTTTCTATTCTTTACTTCTTAGAAATCTAATCACTTTTATTTAACTTTTAAATAAATATCGTTACAAAGAATACATAATTCCACCCTAATGTCCTTGTTTAGTTTTATGAATGCTTAGAGAATGAAAGCCTTACAAACAAACTTGTTATTATTATTACTTTCTCTTCAGTTCTTATTTTTTTTTGGCAAACAATACAAAAACCAAACTAATAATGCCAAACGAGAGAGAACAACGAACGCCTGGCAAACCACCTCTTAAAAAAGAACCATTAAAGAATGACAATAATATTCTTTAAATATTGCCAACAAGAGAATAAAAAAGGACATAAAATGTCAGGAAAAAAACAACATAAAGGAAACAAAAAACTTGATACAATATTCATAAGAATGTTGCTGCTGTTGTTGGTTTTAAACCATAACTAAAATGAAATGAGCTGAGGGTATGTACAACCAAACAAAACGGAAAATTTTTGCATAAAGAAATGACACCTGAGCTCATCAAAAAAAAAAAAAACAAAAAGAAATTCTCAGTTTTTGTTTTGCTGAGATATTCTCAAGAACTTTTTTCTTTGTATTTAGAATTTTATTAAATTTCCATTTTTTGTGTGTTTTTGGCTTCGTTTGTTGTTGTCTATAAAAATTATACTAAAACAAACAAAATTTAATATAATTTTTTTTTTGTTCTTTAGAGAAATTTTATTATGTTTTCTGCTTGATTTAATTTATTAAGGAAATTAGAAATAAATTTTAAAGATAAAATACATACAGAAATAAACCAAAAAAATTGCTTTTATTTAAATAAACATCAACTCAAAATAATTGGAAAACTTTATTAAAGAGAAATTTTTAAGTAAATTGGATGAAATATTTGAATGCAAAGTATTTAACACCTAAAAATAGGTTGTAATAATTAGTAATACAAACGATACTAATGATATTACAATGTAACACACTTACAAGTCGTGTTTGCTTTCAAAATTTCATCAAAAATGTTAATTTTTATTTTGTGTGAAAAAAGGACATTCGTAGAGATTCTATATTTTTCCAACGAAAACAATAAAATTTTCTGGAGATATTAACAGTTCAATAATACATTCGTTTACCAAGTTTCATAAAAAATTGCTTGGAGTTTGTAGAAACTACAGTAACTACATAATATATTTTTCTTTAAAATTTTTTTTTTGTAAGTCTTTCCCTTTAAATGCACTTGAACATGTTTTTATTGAAATGTGCGTCCGTTTAATTAGAACACATTATTAAATAAAAATATTAAAGATATAAAAAAATTTATGAATGCCATAAATTACTTGTAACAGGTTATTGTTATTGTTATTTTAGAACACTTGAAAATCGCCAAATATATTTGTTTTTATAGGGAGTAGAAAAAAGGACATTTGTTGATGTTCTGTATTTTTCAAACAAATGCAATGAAATTTTGTGGGACTATAACAATATAACGCTACATTCATTTATTGAAACAATAATTAGAAAAAGTTTTTTGCAAATATTTTTTTAAATATTTTTTTTACATTGAAGGTTATTCATTTTTATTTATTTGCAATATATCTTCTAACAACTTTTTTATGATGCTGGCAAATAAAACAAAATTACCAGAATTCAGATTTAAACGAGTATTTTCCATTCGTTTTTTTTTGTTTAACTTTTTTAATTTCTTTTTATTTAATTTATTAGTTTTATCTTTGGGTATTATAATTCATTGTTTATTTAATAGGAAACATGTGTATTTACTCTCTAATCCTTAGTGACCTAAAATATTAATTTTTTTTTTGCAAAACTTTTCTTTCTCTGTCTCTCTGTGTTATTTTCCTTTTTAGACCGGAAAGGTTTTTTGCTTGTGTTTACCATAGAAATCAATTTATTTTATAAACTTTATTACCTTATTTTTTATTTTTTATTTTTCTTTTATTGTTGTTGTATCTATAATATCATATTTTTTATCCTGTGCATATACGATACAATAGCATGTACTAAATAAATAAACAAAAATCGTAAACACGTATTTAAATAATAAAACATGAAAAGAAAAATTAAAAATGAAAAATAAAAACCTGATAGGATGAGCATATAAAAACAGGATCATAAAATAACCATTAAATTGAAAATATAAACTGCTCATAAATCCAAGCAAACTGACACAGGATAAATTATTGCAGTTTTTTCTCTCTCTTTTCTGTGTGGTTTTTTTTTGTTAAAATAAAATTTTAATTTGAAAAGCTACACCTGTTATCCTTTCTCTTTTTTCAATTTTTTTTTTTGGGAGAATAGAATTATTTATTGGCACCACTTGAAAATTGATTCAAATTTTGTTGATTACAATTAAAAAGGTATTAAATATTGTTATTGTCCATATACATGTGTATGTGCAGGACATGAAGCACAGTTTTACTGAGGAAAAGAGAAGAATTGTGTTTTTATTGAAGTGTATTGGAAAATTTAATTCGAGTTTTTATTTAATTTTATGTGAGAATGGTAGACCAGAAATTTTGAAAGTAGGCCAAATCAAATAAGGAGAGAATGAAAGTAGTAAGCAGTTGAAAAAGGGGTGGACGAGATAGATGGGATAGCAACTTATTAAGCTTATGTTATCTGAAAATTAAGTAAGAAGAAAAAAGAAGCATAGAGAGGAACAGAATCATCTTACATCCCAGTCAGGGCTAAGAATCTCAGTGCCAGAAATTCTATCAGAAACTAACTCACCAAAGATTTGAAGAAGCCACACGAAAGAACCCTAAATCCTCAACTAATTCTGGAACAGACGCAGATTGTAATCACCAGACTCTGCTGCCCCATTTTCACATACTAGTCCTTGTCTTCAAGGTGCATTGTTCTGTCAAGAAACCAAAAAAGATCCTAAAAGATTCCTTCATCAGTTTCAGAACCAATTCCGTAAAATGAGTTAAACCAAGAAAAATAAGATTCTGTAATGTCCTTTGTATCGCCCTGAAAACTCTGCTCTAAATCTGATCACTTGACCAATAAGTCCAAAGATGTTTACGACATCTTCTCCTATAAGCTTACCGCCTTATTAGCAGCCTCATTACCCTACATGTCACCATGCCTACGGAAGCCAATACAGTATCGCCTTGTAATAGTCATGAGACTGAAATCAATCTCGGGCTAATCTCCCCTATTCCCCTTATGAAGGGTCTAGTTTTCGTCTGATTACTAGAACGATCAAATAGAAGAAGTGTCTTAGGTGAGACCAACAGTTCTAAGTTCTCTACCTTCGCCGCACTTTGTCTTCTTAGTTTATCTGCAAACTTTACTTAATATCACTCCGTCCCGAAACCCAACCAAACCCAATGCCGCCCTAAAACTGTTCAGAAGCTTGGAAAGGGTCTTTCTAGAGGCTAAAAGCAATCACGAGGTAACATAATGTCCAGCCAGTATGCTCTAAACAGCTTAACTAGTGTTCATGTCCAGAAGCATTAGGAGGGTCTTCCTGCAGATTGAAACCAGAACTGGGCACTATTGCACCCAGTCAATATCCTCAAGATTGCTTCACTATCCTTATATAACCATAGATGTCTACTCTGCCTGCATTCATAAGAGAACCAATAGGACAGCTTAAAGCAATCTTCGAAATAGACTGACCCCAATACCAACCTCCATCTCCTATTAATCCTCAAAGAATGCATGACCGTCAACCCATCACCACGCCATTGCGTGGTAAAATCCGAATTCATTGTTCATATACCCAAGTCGTCAGCCTTCCAAGTTCATGGCAACTTCACACTAACCTATCCTACCAAGACCCCCTTTGTGATCGCATGTCACTGCCTTCACTGCCAGACATATAAACAGCGGCCAGCAACATAATTGACTGACAGCATGCATTGAGTCCCCTTCTTCATTTTCTCTAAAGAAGTCTTCTTCCAGGATACCAAGATATCTCTCTTCGTTTGCACAAAAATTTAATGAAAGATTTTACTACATTCCATTGCTTCAAATAAAGGGCTTTCAAAGAAATATGAAAACTTTCGTTTAGTAAGGATATTCCGTAAAATATTACAGGAAATTTCTTTCTTTTGCAAATATTTCCTTAAAAATTTTTCTTTTAATTTAAGTTGCCAAGCACTTTACTTTTACTCATTTTATATATATCCTGTATTAAATGAAGAACTTTGAAGAGTTATTAATACTTGTTCTCTTTTCTTTTATATCCTTTTCAAGGATAAATTATTCTTCTATATAATATAACTGCCATCACTAATGCTTTACTTATCAAAAGTTTGCAGAGAAAAATACGAAGAAAAAAGAGAAAAAAACAAAACTCGATTATAATTCACCGTCTTAATGGCATTTGTTTCAGTTGAGATAAATCAAAAGGCATGCCAGGCATCTTAAGAGAACGTGATATTTGCCATGGCGATACAATTACCGTTTTAAATGCATATTAATTACAAATTAGAACGCAAAGGAGAGCAATTAAACATTCAAATTAAAGAAAAAAAAACAAGTTGAAACCCTGAAGTATTAAAAAATTTTAATTTTTTTCGTTTTTAAATTTTAGTCCCAAAAAAGGACATTTGCAGACTTATGCTAATTTTCCCTTTAAAGCTTTAAAATTTTGCCTTCGTGAAAATACTACTGTGCTACATTCATATATGAATTTATCATAAAATATTTTAAAAATTTCTAAGGGTTGCCATACTTTTAAAAAATGTTTTTAAAATTTAAAATTTTTTTTCTTTTTTGAAAATTGTTTTAGCTAATTGTTAAACAAATATAAGAGAGAATTCAGATTCCAAACAGTAAGAAGAAATTCTTAGAAAGGACATTTCATTGTCTTTCTACGTAGGTAGAGAAAGCCAAGCGTTCTGGGGAAATCACTTTCTGAATATATTTGCACGTCTAAGACGCCTTTGATAACACTTACTATCGATCTATAGAATGAGCTTTATTGGCATGTTTTTGGGCACTTTGTCTGCAGCGTATTAAAGGTGGATATTATTAGGAATACAAGGAGGTATCATCTTCTATAAGATCATCTATTTAATCTTTGCTCTTTGGATGATATTCCTTTAAAGCTGCTTACATTTCACTGTGTGGTATGTAATTATGTTCCTTCAAATTAATTTTTATGTTGAATATATAAAAAAGGACATTCAAGTGGTAACCCTAAGCCACAACCCGTTGCTATTAAATGTTGTTATAAGATTAAGAATATTAAATAACGTTCATTTATAATTCTCTTGCACTAAAATAAACTGTATTTATTTTATTATGGACATAAATGATTTTTGATGAGTATATATTTGTGCGCACAAATAAGGAATATTGTGCATGAATTTATGCTGAAAATTATTATCAATAAACAAACGGAAATTAACGAGTACAGTCTTGATGGCATACTTTGTTTTCCAATTTTTTGTTTTTTTCTTGTTTTCTGTTTCCCATAGTGTATTAATCGCAATATGATAGGCACGTACATAGTATATGACCGACCACACACTATCATTTATATAAATATGGAAAACAACAAACCAAATATTTACCATTATTGTATGGTAAATTAATAATAAATCATACAGAAAAAATATCATATTAATCAATATGTATGTGTATACATTTTATGGCCATGAAAAAGAGATTAAATTGTATGATACATAAAAAAGGATAACATTTCTGAATGTCGTATATTTTTAAAAGCAGGAATTAACAAGAAAAATGGGTCATATAATATGTTAATATTATTTATATCCATCAATTGATTGCACTCTATGCTGGGTATGTTAAGAGGTTAATAAATTATGTTGAACATGATTTCAAGAATAGCTAAAATTATGCTACATTTTTAGTTTGAAACGCTCCCCAAAGTTATGTTTTAGTTTATTTCTTTTCAATTTCATATTTTTTTTCTAAAGGAAACATCCACATACACAATTTTTTTATATTATTAAAAAAGGACATTCGTGGAGCTTTTTTATTTTCTAAGCAGAATGATTGAAATTTTAGGAGTACATTTATAACATAATTCTGCACTCATTTTAATAATTTGGTTTTGAATCTTGCAGTTTTGTAAAAGTTACAGCCAATTAAAAACATTTTTTTTAAATTTTTTGAAAATTCATGCAAAAATAAATGACAATTTCGTTTGTTTTGGTATAACAAAGCATGCTATCATCATCAATGTAAAATAATAATTATTTAAACAGTCAAGGACCTGAAAATAATGTCCTTATGCTACAATAAATTTCCTTAACAAATTTGTAGCACTGAATATAACTTAATTTTATCTTATTTGTTTAGAATTAAAACTGGCAAGACATTTTGTTAAAACAAAATTTATGAATTTTTTGAAATTAATATTTAAAGCTACAAGCATGTAATGCTTGCCTTTCTTCTTGTCTTCTCCCTGTCATTTATGTTATTTTTCCATTATATTATTTAATAAATAATTCATTTCAAACATTTTATCTACTCTACATATTTGATTGCATATTTAAACAATTTACTCATGGTATTTTTGTCAGCTCCTTTTTCATGCTTCAACGTTTTTATGTTTCCACACACATATTTATGTACATGTAGCCAAAAAATAAAAAAGAAATACTTTCGAAAGGGGACAATGTGGAGGTTTTTGTTATATTGTTGTATACAGGCTGCCAAAAAACAATATATCCTTTTGGAAAAATATAAAAATCCATAAAAATAGCTTTGTTTTCCTTTTGTTTCTTCCCCTCTCTCTTTTTTTTTTTTTGTTGGTGTGTATAAAATACAAAATTTTTTTCCACAATATAAGCATGTAAATGCTGTGACAGGTTGTTGACTTTTTGGGTTTTCGCTGTAAATTCAAATCAACACACATGCTTTGAATATCATGAAGTGTTATGCTATAGAAAATTAAAACAAAACACCAGAAAAATATGGATGTGGGGGCGGGGAAGAGCGACACATAAATAACAATATGATATATTCCCTTTTGTTAGGTTTTCCTTCCGTCTTATGTATACAATAAACATAGCGAGCATACGTCATTCATATGACAGCTTAATGTAAATTCTTAAAACAGAAGTACAGTAACAGCATAATAGAATGCAATTAACCTACTTTGGTCGTCTTTAAAATCAACACAATTTAAATAAGTTTTAGCAACTCAACCTCCTCGCCAAAAAAAGGACACTCGTGGCAACTCATTATTATGTTGTGGCAATTATAATGCTTAGTTTTATTAAATTTCCTGCAGAATTAAAAAACTTTTAGGGTTAAAAGAATTTAATTGTTTTCTATGCAAGTAAAACTATAGGCCTTTGGCTACTTTTCTTTTTTTATTTATATTGCAAAAAAGGACATTCGTAGGGCTCCACTATTTTTCGGACAAAATTAACACAATTTGGTGAGCATGACAACAACATAATGCTACATTCATTTGCTTAATTTAATTACGTTTTCTGCAAAAGAAAGGGAGAAATAAATAAAATAAAATAAGAAATAATAAAAGAAAAAAATCTCGAATACTCCCTTTATATTTATTGCTGCTGGTTGTGTACCACATCCCCAATAAGGCGTACTAATGCCGCCCAGTTTCCAAAAGTGTATTTCTTCAATCCATTCTCATGATCACTTAATCTATATGCTTAGCTCGAAATAAGCCTGAAAAAGTGTTAACTGTCATAAGTTTACTGTCAAAAGCTCTGTTACTAACCCCAGATTATTCCTTATTGGTATGATGTATGGATCATATCTTCTCTTATTGTAATTTCCAAATAAAAGTTTTGATTGTCTGGTCTCCACAGACCTTCCCTTACCCCTGTTATACCAACACGCGGTAACCTCCGTACCTTGTGCTGTTGTCAGATTTGTTTTATTTTCGATACAGACAGCTTGAGAGTTTCACGGTCTTTATCTGAATCAAATTGAGTATGGAATGTACTTTTTTCCCCACCCTACCCATACGTCCCCAAACTTTGTGAAATATAAAATTTAATTAAAATTTTTTATGTTTATTGGGTAGTAATTCCCGTATTATTTCAATTCAATTTTATAACCCGCCACCTGAAAAAAAGCGATTAAAAGAAGATTTAATACAGAAAATTTATATATTTGTAGCCATAAATAATTCTCTTCTTACGCATTACCATTCATACGTTTTTTTTGTTAAAATTTTATTCACTAACATCGACACAAAGGCACAAATACAAACACAGAACTTTATTTCCATACATATTGAAGTGCCACCACCATAACTCTACAACTTGATGTCAAATAAGGAATTGCGTGTGTGTTCTGCATGTTAATTACTTTACATAACTGTTTTGTACTCTACTGTTTTGGAAGCTGTACATACTATAACCTATTAAACATGCAGTAGAAAGTGTCAGGGTGGGCAGGGGTGGTAGGTAGGTAGGATGGTAACGTTGCTCATATGGTTTTGTGAATTTTTAAACAAATTGTATACATTGTTTAAAAGTTTTTCCTTTTCGTTCTCATTTTTTTCATTTTATTTTATTTTATTTTTGTATATTTTTCTCATTCTCGTTCACGTTTTTATTATTGTTTCTGTTTTATTTTTGTTTTCGCAATTTTTTCATTATTTTTTTTCGCCTGACTTTGTTGGCGTACCGTAGAACGAGAAGAATTTATTTAAAAAAAATGTTTAATTTATTTAGAAAACGTGCTTTTGGCTACGTATAATACACCACTTATATATTAAAGAATACGTCAGTTGGGTTTGAGTTGGTTGGTTGGTTGTGTTTTATTTTTTTTGTTTTGCAATTTACGCCAACAAATAAATTTAAAAAAAGAAACAGAAACAGAAATAAAAAAGTATTTAATTTGGGTTACAGAAGAATTAAATTCCTGGGCAGTGAGAAATTTGTTGTAATGGTTTTCAGAAAAAGAAATTTATCGATTTTCAGCCAGATTAAATGAAAACTAAGTAATGCATGTTCAAATAGGTAAACTAATGTACAGCAAAATAGAGCAGATGTTGGGAAGTTTAAAAAAAGAACTTTTGGCAACATGGCCAGAGAACATAAATTATTTTAAAATTCATTTAAAATTGAATTCATTGACTTAAAAAATATTTTAAGTCTCTGTACATCAGTTACAACAATTAGAGCAAATTTTACATGGAGTAGAGCATCTAAGCTCTGAAGATAAAAACAGTTAGATGATATAAAAACTCATTACGAGTACTTTATGGTGCGTGTTAGTTAAAAATAGAATAAAGTAACAGACTTACAAGTCGTTTTCCTTTCAAAATATCATCAAAAATGTTAATTTTTTACTCTGAGTGAAAAAAGGACATTCGTACAGGTTCTGTATTTTTCAAACAACAGCAACGAAATTTTGTAATGATATTAACAGTTCAATACTACATTCGTTAACCAAATTTCCTTACAATTCCTTAGGGCAATTAGAAAATATTGAACAAAAAGTTTTTCAATTTAAAATTTTGTTTTTTTTTCTTGTTTGTATTCAAATATATGTCATTTGAAGAAATTGCAGTAGCCCTTATTTATTTGTAACATAAAGGACACTAAAGTTATTATAATTACGTACACCTGAAAATTGATTTTCTTTCAAAATATCATCAAAAATATTACTTTTTATTTTGCTTGTGATAAAAAGGACGTTCGTAGAGGTTAACTATTTTTCGAACAACAGCAAGAAAATTGTATGCAAATATTAACATTATAACGCTACCCTAGTTTTACGCGGTATAGGACAGAAGTACCCAAAGATTTAAGATTATTAAATCATATTTGAACAATAATTCCCCTTAAGCTATGCTTTACATTTATTGATTTGTAGTGCATTTTTAGGCATTCGAATTATACATTTTAATAAGTTTTGAAATAATTGTCTTAAATACCCTATGAAATACATTAAATTATTTCCTATAATCTAGTTCATATTAAAGAAAAGCATACTTTATGGCTTTAATTCAATATCCTCTTTGCTGAGTCTATAATTAGGGATAAGCAGATGTGTTTTATTTAAAAGTATTTTCTCTAACTGAAATTCCTTTTGAGAAATCATCTACAAAACAATGACAAATCATCAACCATTTTTCAAAATGTATTGCATACATTAAGGCTGTAGAAAATTCAAAAGAATAATTATTTGCCATCCTTTTTCCTTAAGAAACTGTACTTATTGGTTGAAAAAATCCTTGTTATTGTGAGATTTACTTTAAGTTCTTACATTTTAAATACTTAAAGACTCTGACAGCCTATTTATGGCTGGCAGCCAAGGACATTCGTAGATGAGAGAAGTGGTTATAAGAAGACGTTAACAGAGGATAATATGATTGTAGCGGCTGTGTGCAAGAAATGGTAGAGTAAAGTAGAGTAGAGTAGAGTAGAGAGCTGGAATACAGTGTGGTAAATCATTTATGTGCAAAAGCCATAAAGAATATTAAACGCAGCTTATTAACATATTCCCGGGCCTCAAAGGATGCAAATGAGCACAAGAAAAGCAAGCTATTGGCCAAGCATTATATACACATACATACTTATGTATGAATAAACCAAGTACCACAGGACATGAGAAATAGAGGGGCAATAAAGAAAACAGAAATAACCAACAACAGAGAATGAAAGAAAATAAATGTACAATTAAACAGATGTGATTATTAATTAAATAAATGAATTTATAGTGCAAAATAAACGAAAAGGGAATTGTAATAAATTTTTACACTCCTTATTAAAAGGTCTTTAAAGGAATCTTTTTTAATTCAATAAATAAATAAATTCTTAAACTAGCTACCAATCTCGCTGTTTTAGACTCTATATAAGCTAATAAACGTGTTAAATGATCCTTTAATAATGGCGTCAATGACTTTTTCCGTCCACATAATTTTCACACTTTTTGCACTTTCAATTTAAGGGGAAACATCATCATTATTATTTTCCATGAGAAAAGAAAAAATGAAATTTAAATGACCCTTAAAGTTTGCTTTAGAAATTTTGTGAATTGACTCCTAATGGCAGACTTCAATTATTCAACATACTTCTTTTTAATAAGGTTGAAAAGAATGAGTGGTCATTCTTTGCAATCCTAAGAACAATTGAGGTGGAAAATTATAATAGGAAATTGGGAATTTTATTTCAGTTAGATATTATTTGCCTTTTTTACTTGTCCCTAAGGTTATGCAATATTTTTATTACTTTACTTATGCTTTAATATTTTTATTAAATTCTGCTTTGTATAACCAATTATATCCCTTTTTTAAATTAAATTGTTTAAAGATAAGATTTAACATTTAAAATTTTATTTAAATTTCACCTAAAAATATGCTTTAATTTTTTTTTCGTTATTTCGTAACATATTGAATTTGAAGAAAAACTTTTATTGTTGGCTTCCTTTTGTTTTGCCAGGTAAATAATGGCAAGTGTTTTAGCCAAAAAAAAAAAAAAAGACAAACAAAAAACCGTTAGAAATAATTTCCCCCAAGAAACTTTACAAGACAGTGACAAAAGTTTTACATGCTGGTTGTAAGCAGAAAATCCTTTGCCTGCCTTATATGCTGGTTATGCAGAGTTTTTTTTTCTACTTTAAAGTGTTCTGTTGTTTTCAAAATGCATTTTAGTTCAGAGTCTTTTTGTCTTTGTGAAAAAAAAGTAACATGTTCTAGAAAAGTTTTAAATAAAGTGCCTGTTAAGAGCAGAGATTTTTCTTTTTCGTGTGGCACAATTGAAACATGGCTGAGAAGTAAGATAAGTTTTCTGCAACGACTCCTTTTCAGGATACAATTTCATTTCCATTGTTATTTAATGTTTTTGTTTCTTGTGTGTTTTTTTTCACTTTTCTTATTTGTTGGGTTTGTTTTGGTTTGTTTGTTGCCAATATAAGATGGATGGAGTTCTGGTATCTGTCTTTGTGTATATGGTTTGAAAAGGAAAATTTAAGCCCATTAATCTTTGTGCCACATCAATGTTTGTCAAGGAAATTACAATTTGTGCAGCATATTTGTTGTCGTATTGCCACACCACACCGCACACAACATCAATGCCAACACCAACATTTTCACACCATCCATCGTCAATTGTATGGAATTTTATTTTTAAATAAAGATTTAAAATATAAATTTCTATTACAGTTTAAAGGAAAAAACAGGGTGGCACTTATATAGAAAATTTCTTTGATTTTTATATGAAAAATTCTTCTTTTCACACTTTCTAAGGGTCCACTCTTTTGCATTTAAATCTTGATATTCTCTTACTTATTTAAACATTAAAACTGTCGAATAAATTTTACCATCCATCCGTACTCCCCCAAATGTAGCAAATTTGGTTTCCCTTTCCTCATCGATTGTTGAAATTTTTTAAAATTTCTTTTTTATTTTTATTTTTTACTTTTTGTTTTAAAGTTTTAGTATTTTTTGTTTGTTTTTTTTCGTTTTTTTGTTACCACTTTCTCTGCTTCTGCTCTGTGTGGTTAACATATTTGGCTGACATGCCAAAAGCCAATTCGTTTCTTTTGTTTTATAACTTTTGCTCGTTTCGTAGTTTACCAGAGTGAAATTTCCGTTCAAACAAAAACAAAAAACAGAAAAAAAAACACTCGTGGTATGAAATTAACTTTTGTGAGAGTGAAAACCGAATGAAATTTATGATATTTTCGATAACTTTGCTTGGTAATACCAATACTATGCATACACACACTTGCATAATATGGGAAAGCCAATGAAAGTGTCACAAATTAAGTTAAAAAACAAATAAATTCTCGTCCAATGCCAGTAAAAATTAGGAAAATAATATGAAATGTTCAGACGTAGCATGGTTTGACGTATAGGGTAAGTCATTTCGTGGTTTTGGTTTGGCAAGGTTGTCTGCGATTAGATATCTGGAGTAGGGATCGTATAGCAACCAATGAACGCATCAAAACTGTACAAATTCCCCAATACATTGCGGATTCGACCGAAACCGCTCTTCCAGTATTATGGAGAGATTATCGTAGTCATGATCGACCTATTGGGCAAGGAATTATTATAAAGAAATTAGAAGAGAATGGAGGCGATATATTTGTTGTCAGGGGTGTAAATCTTGAATCAATTTTAATCCATCACAACAATTCTTTAGTCAGGATTTCAATCTAGTTTGGCACATCATATATGTTGTATGTGTTAATTTTATCCATACAGTTTCACGTCGACTCCGAACCGGAGATTTGAGAAACTTTTCATGGCAATTTTATTTTACTCTCAGAGTTTTTGACAGAAGACTGCATAGAGGATACCGCCGAAAGGAATATGTTTTTCGTAAAGGGTCCGCCAAATAACTTTTTTTTTTGAAAATGCTTTAAAAAAGAAAACTACTGAATATTTTCTCAAATTTCTTTTTTTATTTGAAAGTACAATCCTTCCGGTTAATAATGGAAAATAATTTCATTCAAATGGCTACCTCGGCTGGCCATGCAGTAGCCTACACCAGAAGATGCCGATTCTGGCAAAAAAAAATCATCTTTTCAGATGAAGCTCATTTTGATCTTGGCGGGTATGTAAACAAGCAAAATTGTCGCATTTGGGGCACAAAAAACCCGCACGCATACATTGAAAAGCCGACGCACCCAAAACGAGTCACTGTTTGGTGCGGATTTTGGCCCATAGGCATAATTGGGCCATTTTTCTTCGCAAATGAGCAAGGAGTGGCCGTTACAGTAAATGGAGATCGTTTTCGGGCCATGTTGAAAGAATTTTTGTTCACAAAAATTGAAGAGGAGGATATTGGCAACATTTGGTTTCAACAGGACGGCGCTACGTGCCACTCAGCCGAAGCTACACTGGATGTTTTGCGCCCTGTTTTTGAAGATCGCATTATCAGCCGCAGAGCTGATGTCGTTTGGCCACCTCGGAGCTGCGATTTGACACCGGTGGGCTATTATTTGTGGGGTGCCGTCAAAGATAAGTGTTGCGCCGACAAGCCAGAGACAATTGGCGCTTTAAAGGACAATATTCGTAAAGCCATTGGTGAAATACAGCTGCACGCAATCGATAATGTGCTTAAAAATTGGACCGATCGTGTAGGCTACTGCATGGCCAGCCGAGGCATCCATTTGAATGAAATTATTTTCCATTATTAACCGGAAGGATTGTACTCTCAAATAAAAAAAGAAATTTGAGAAAATGTTCAGTAGTTTTTTTAAAGCATTTAAAAAAAAAGTTATTTGGCGGACCCTTCATTTTGTTCGAGATTTCTAAGCTGGGTTTTGAACCACAGCCTCACACTACTAACTAGACTACGGCGCCTTTTTTACAAGAAATTTAAGTTTAAATTTAAATGCCATACAAATCTTTGTAAAGTATTGTGTAGTTAACTTCAATCAAGTCAAATAATAGTTACAGTTTTTCCTTCAATTTTCTAAAATTGTTCTAAATTCTCATTTTAATTTGTTACTTAAAATATCAGCGAAAATTGCTTTCTTTTTTTCTTTTTCAATTTGAGTGCACGGCCTTAACTTTCATTTTTTATTTTCCAGTTTTTATTATTTCCTTAACAGTTTTCTTTTGCAATATTTTCTTTGGCAATTTTTTTTCTCGTTTGACTACTTAATTTAATTGTTATTTCTGGCATTGAGCCTAGTAGCATACTTCTAGGCTACTTGTAAATAAAACATGTTGAAAGCCTAGAAATGTTAAAATACAAATACAAACAAATTGCTTTCGTTTAAGTTACAAGGTTATAAATTCTGTTATTTATTTATTTATGTTTGTTTGTTTGTTTATTGTACTTGTTTTTGCTTCACAGCCTTTAAATAGGCTTTATTTTTTGAATTTTTTTTTTGTATTTTACATTGCTTAGCATACTTTCGGTTGTTTGTTGAAAGGAAAAAAAAAAAAATAAAAAAACTGAAGCTGAAAATTTAAAACATTTTTCCTTTTGCTGGAAAATAAAATTGTGATTTATTAACTAAGCAAAAACGAAAATAAAATGAAGTGAGGCACAAAAGCGGAGAAATTGTAAAGGAAAGCATAAATATATGTATATTCTTATTTGATAACTGTATTTTGTAGCTCGTTAAATCTCATTGATATGCAAGTGTTTATATACACATAACGATAAATGGTGTAAAACCAGGGAACAACAACTTCTTATTTTGTGTTTTACAGCCTAATTTAAGGCAATAAAATTGAATCACAAAAGCCCATAAAATTATGCTTTATTAAATATTAAAAACGTATGGTTTTTTAAACATAATTTCTCTTTGTTTGAATTTAAATGTATAAGGTACTATACACAAATAAAGTGTTGCCTACTTTTAGTAGTCTGTATTGAAATATGCAAATATTGCCTAAACTTAGGCAAATACATTTTGCTTCCAATAGGCGGTTCAATTTTCTTACATAGATCAGTGCATTAGCTAGTGAAAGTGTCATCCTATCGATGAACTGACTAACAAATTGACCGCAATACGATATCAAATAAGAGACGAACTTCATTGTTAGACGTACTTAATCGCTGGAGTGCGGAATAGCAAGTAACCATCATCTACAGTTTGCGGGGATGGATATCAAGACTGCTTTGTTTAGATATAATAACAATAAGAGTGAAGCTTGTCAACATAACCAAACAGAGAAGCACGACAATCGGATCTTCGCTCCGGAAGTAACGACCCGGTCCAGCGAAAGCTGTATCAACCGGAAGTTTTTTCCCAAGGGGGATACTTCCGGAGACAACAGCAGAACTGTTACAACAACAACAACGAAGTTTATGGATCTCTGATGAGACATGTCGTGTGATTAAACTGCTCAAACAAGCGAAACCAGATCTCAACAATGCAAGGACTCTCAAAGCAAACAGGAAAGAACTCAAATTGGCGAAGAGGCAGAAATAGCTGCCGGGACTTTTTGAATTTATAAATTAGTGAAAAGGATAATGAATACAGGATATAGTGTTGATTGATCGAAAATTTATATTCTTAGGAATTGTGAAAACCATAGGCTTTCTAAATGGTTCAGTGATTTCAATCGACCTCGTGTGACATGTTAGCAGTGTGAACAAGTTTTTGTAAATATTTTCTTAGAATAAATCTATATTACCTTCTCCACCATTGAATTGGATAACATTATTATCTATGTTGGTGATTTCTTTCTTGTTCGTATCTATTTTACTTTTAATTAAAAATTAAATTTAACACGTGGAGATTTTTTTTTAGAAAATTAAAACATTTTAAATAAATACCTATTTGTAGGCATAATTATTTACTGAGTATTAAAAATATAACAAAATTTGTTGCCTACTATTGGGCTTTATTCTTTAATAGCAAATCATTTTTATTGCATACTTTTAGACGTTTACGATTTAAACTTTTTTTATAGCAAACATTTCTGATTTCAGGGGCCAGTGTTTGGCCATTCTTATTCATTCAAAAAACTCATATATTTCATAAAAACGATAGCATACTTTATGGCTTACAAATTTGTAAATAAAATAAAGCGTTAAAGTAAATGTAAAAAATATCACAGTATAAGGAATCGCTACTCCAGCTTATAAAAGCCTATTTTTTAGGCTTCTTTGAGACATTATACAGTAACACCAACAACAATAACAGAAAATAATAATGTTTCTGGCTTTTTTTATTATTTTCTTTTTTTATTTATTTGTAACCGACTTTAATGAATTAAATTGTTTGTAAACGACAAAATAATAATAAAAAAGAGAAGAAAATTCACTCGCAGCCACCATGACAATTGTGAAGAACGAAATAAAATATTTTTTCATATTTTTTTTTTTTGTTCTTGTAGAAATTTATTGTGTAGCATATGTTAAGGTTAACATAAGAGGTTTATTGCTATGACAACTGAGAGCAAGTAAGGCTGTAAATTGCGGGTCTATAACAAAGGAAACCAGGTTTAAGGTTATACTGTTTCAGGCATAAAATTTAAATTTTTTTTCTTGCGTTTTTATCCAACAACTCCGTTTTATATACGGAGGATAGAATGAGAGCGTATAGGCGAGTGTATGATTCTGTAGAAAAATGTTGAATAAATCAAAAAAAAAAGAGGAAAAAATAGGGAGAAAAAAACAAAAACAATATTGCTATTGTGTTCAACTGCCATAACATTGAATGTAAAAGTAGAATCCTTTGCACGTCTGGCTGGAATGTTTTTTTTTTGTTTGCTTCTTTGGCGCGCGTTTGGCAATATGAATAAAGCGTTTATTTATGAGGAATGAGAATGGCTGGCACGAAAAAGCAGGAAAATGGTTATAAATCAAGCTTAATAGGGGGCTATGGAAGTTTTGGTATCTGTGATATACGGTATAAGGAAAAGCGTTGGAATTCGTTGGAATACAGAGTTTTAGAAACAGTTGATGATACTGGAACGTTTGTTTTGTTATCGATATTAATAAAGTTTGATCACTTATCTTATACAAAAAAGTAGTGACTTGTTTATTTCTAGTTGTTTAGACAAATAGATTTTTATCTTTGTTTTGAATACTTATTCATAGTCTGACGCCTTCTACTTCACAAGTTGTGGAGACGAATTTGTGTTATACTATCTCTGTAACACTACTAAATATCATCAGCTTAAAGTGGCTTCTGGAATACTTTTTTTCATTAAAGACATATTTTTTTCATTTAAGTGGTAGGCTTTATTGAGAACAGTGGAGTGATCCCTTTAACGTTTACAGCGCCGTAAAAAAACTCGTCGTCATTGAGATAAGTTTTCTACAACAGAAATTATTCTTTAAAGATAGCTCCTGCGGATTCCTAGTGCAGATTACATACACATACATAATTGGTCATTACAACCCTTCAGTCAGGATTACGACCTAGTTTCTCACACCACTTATGTTGTGTGTGTTAATTATATACATGAGTGGCGGGACCTACAGTTTAAAGTCGACTCCGAACGACAGATTTTGAGAAACTTTTCATGGCAATTTTTATATACTCTCAGAGTTTTTGCCAGAAATCTGCTGAGAGGAAATCGACGAAGAAATACTTTTTGTATTTTGTTTGATGTCTGGCCTGGGGCTCGAACCCTGGTTTTTGGTCTAATAAGCCAACACACTATCTACTAGACCACGGCGACCTAGTGCAGATTACGACAGGATATTATACGCACTAGGTATTGGTCGAATTCTCTTAGCCTTGAACGGGGCCCTCATAATACGGAATTGCTGTTACTCGGCAATAATATTCTTTAATCGAGAAGGAGTAGCATTTAGCCGATTTAGTTATCGAACAGAGTTATCGATCGAATTCACTGATTTTAAGCAAAACAGCTAGGATGGCAACACAACTAAGTTGACTAATGGAAAACGCCAGTAGACCTCTTCCAATCAAAAGAAAGCTACTGATGGCGGTTGATAAGTGTGTACTCCTCTATTAATCTAAAATATGGGCTCTCACTCTGAAATCAAGCCCCACAGCAAGTATTTTCCATACTTCTCACAAAATATGTGATATTATCAGAACCCGTAGTATAGTTGGTAGCAGAGGTCAGCAAGGAGTATTCAAAACGATGAGTAGATTCGAATTATACTTATAATTTCTGATTCTTATACGCATTCATACTTATTTTAATGTCATACTCATACTACTCATATACAAAGTTTGATATCTTCATAGTACTCATACTTAACAATACGCATGATGTTATTGATTTGGACTCTCCATGATTCATCGTATACACGAATCACAAAATAAGTATGATTCGCGTACGAACACTACAATACTCACAAGAAGGTTGTGTATTTGCTCTGCTTGCTGTCTTTGTCTTTTTTATTTCTGTGTCTTTCTTCTTTCTTTGTAAATGCAACAACAACAAAGACTATAAATTGTGACGAATAATTCGAATCACTCGAATCATTTATGAGAATCATAAGTATTTTTCTAAACTTATGAATCTGAATGAGTAGGCGCATGAATCAAACATAGTTCGAATGTTATGAGTTTGATGTCAACGTTGTACTCATACTCATTGCAACTTGTACTTATAAATCAATGTTGTACTAAGTAAGAATGAATCAGAGTAGTTGGATTTCAATACTGTTGACTCACTCGTACTCAAAATTTCATGAGTACTTCTGAGTAGCGAAAAAGCGATTCTTGCTGGTCTCTGGCTGGTAGCTTGTAAGTTTAAAACGTGTCGCTGACATCACGAATAAAAAATGAATATTTTTTTTCGACGATATTCCTTCAGTAGTCTTTTTGTAAACGTTTTTGGGTGTAATAATTGCCAAGGAAAATCTAATAATCTATCTTTTGGAGTCTATTTTGAACTGTAGATCCTGCCATCCACGGATAAAGTTAACACACGCAATGGGTGATGGAAGAAGCAAGGTTGCAAGCCTGACTAAAGGGTTGTAGTGACAAATAAAGTAAGCAACAATTGATATTAGCTTGGAATGAGGTCTGGACTATGAGAATTGCAGGCTATTGTGGTAATCTTAAAGCTTCAGAAGACTAGGTGATAAAGTGAGTGGGCAGGCAAAGATCTGATTAAACACAACTGATCTACTACCATGACTGGTTGTTTTGGTTGGTCAATTCAAATAAGGACAGTGTAGGTTCGGGTTGATAGTTTGGTTATCTCTTTCGGATATTGAGTGTGTAACTGGTGGACGGTTATTATCACTTAAAAATTTTTGAATACCATAAAAAATCTTATTCAACGAACCAGAGCTGGCTGGTCATTACAGAACATTGTCTAATAGCAACGCATGCGCTAAAAACTGGGTCTTTTACTATGATATGTGGAAGAGCACAGCTTTTTATTGATGAATTTCTTGTAAACTATACTACACCATATTGTTATCATTTTGAATTCGTTGCCTAACCCAGACACTTTCAATAGTTCAATAGCCTTGTCGTGATGCTGCTCATACATAATAAATTTGCGAACTAACTAAACTAAGAAAGCATCTGGCAATTGTCAAATAAGTGCTCATGTTATCCTTTGAAAAGACTTCGAATACTTTAAAAATTAAAAATATTGGAGCGCTATACAGATTTCAGATTTTCGAGAGCTTTGTTTTCCCCCTAAATTTAGTTTTTCTTTGCCAATCATCCCATTTGTGTTAAGAAAGCCTTTTATTTGTAATAATCTTTTAAAGGATACGCCAAATGAATGGCTAACAATTGTATTTATTTTGTTCGTCACAGAGAAGGACATTTCAAAAGCCCAATAATAAACTAGTGGTGGCAAGAAAGAACTCCAAACAATTTCATCAATAATTTAAGTAAAAAAAATAAGATTTGTGTTGATATATAACCAGACTTAACAGCAAAGGATTACCATACACTTCGTCTATTCACAATAAAAGAATCGTACTAATATACTTACAAAGAGACAGACAGAGAAAGAGGGAAAGAGAAAAGGAGCGAGAGAGAGGGGAGAAGGAAAAGAAATCTCCTTAGGATTTAACTAAACAAATTATTTACGAGCACAAATAAAAATGAAATCCTTTGCATTTCTTTTTCTATTTTTCAACAAGCCAATGGACATTTGTAATAGAAACGCCTAAAGGTTATTTACAAGAGTGACAAAAAAGTCATTGCAAATGTCACACAAACACACTCAACGAAAGTCTTAAACTTGGCCAACACATATAAACAGTTTTGGTTATATATACGTAACACTATGTGTTCGTCTGTTTTTACTTTACATAGCCAAAAAAGAAATGTAATGACTGACAGTAGTAGTAGTAGCTTAAGGCAAAAGGACATTATTCTCATGTACAATTTTTATTTGTATTTATAAGCATTGTGCTCTTATCCTTAATATCTTCTGTTATATGTATGTATGTATGTACGTACGTGTATATGCTTAAAGATTTCGAAAAGTCCAAATTTTTTTTACGAGGATTCTGTTTTTTGTTCTCTTAAGGCCTTGTGTATTTCGCAATTTAGTAGATTTACAGCAAGTGCGTGTTTCCTTAGGCAAATTACTGGGGTGTTGTTGTTGTCGTTGAGTCGTCGTCTTTTGTATATTAAAATGGGGTATAAAAGCATGCATTTAAATACTCCATTACACGTGTCACAAAATGATTATTTATATTTCTAATAACAGCTCAATGTACGTGAGGTTTTTAGCAAATTTTTATTGCAGAGAAGAAGAAAAAAAAACTACACTCTTCCTTCACATTAACAAAGAATAACAACCGGGCGTTGTAGCTGATATTGAAAACAGAAGCATATGTTAAGGCGTTTTAAAGTAACGCATTTTTTAAACGCCTAAATTACATATCCTTTCACCATAAATCATTTGGAAAATATTCACGAAAACAACAATTTCTGTAAGAGACACGCCAGTGAGAGCAGACAAATCATGACTTATTCATAATCAGTATATTCCTGCAGCACAAATCATCTTGAAAATCTCCAAGGATTCGACAGAAGACTTACGTTATATTAAAGCCAACTCTTCAAGGCGAAGAGAGCAGTAAGAATCGAATCAAACAACATCAAACAATCACCACATAAACAATAAGTCAAAGTTAAACCAACCAAGAGGGAAGAAACAACGAAAAGGTGGATGGAGGATATTACACTCCTAAGCAGTAAAAGGAAACTGACCTGGAATCACTTTAAAAAACAAGAAAACAGCAATGGATTGTCATTAAGTCATGGATATAGCAAACTTAAAGTATTCTCTGCCTGAGTCCAATCGGCCTGTACGCCTAAGGAAATTGGACTGCTGAGGACCATATACAGAACATATTTTTTCCAAAAGTGAGAAACGAACTTTTTGATCGAACCCAAGGCTAAATGATGATGTTCCTGTTTGAACTGAGGATTCTACTTCTGGGCTCTGTGGGACGGTGGCAAACTCCCAAAGCGGGCTGGTACATCGATCTTCACAAAGGATACCAAACTGGACTTGAACTTTTCGTGATGATATTCGTGGTGATATTCCTTTCAGGGTTGAGAATTCTGGTTCTAGGACGGTGGTAGGACGGTGGAAAGCTTTCAAAACTTGCTGATAAGCCCGTCTTCATCGATGATTCTAAACTATATGAAGACACTGGTGCTGATGCCTTTTGTTAGGATCTCGTATTGAAGATCAATTACAGATTTGACGACAATTGTCTTTCAGGCGCAGACATTTATTATTATGAAAGCGCTTCAGCCCCTAGCTGGCTGCATTTGTTTTCAAATGCGTATTATATGTGATTTTCTTTGACACTCAGGCTAACCTGAGGGTATTATATTCGGTCTGCTGCAAGTCACGACTAGTTCGTGACTCTAAAAACTCTATAAGAGCCTTTGAACGGCTTCATCGCAACTGTCTCTGTTGCGTTATAAGGGGATACCTGAAAACGAGTTGGCTAAAACTCTTTCTAAACTAGGATCCCATGCTGTAGTTGATCCACTAGTTCTCCTATATGTTACTTTTATGGGTTCATCAAAAAATGAGCTTACTTTAGACTCAAAGAACATTTATTTAAAAAAAGGAACGCAGAACGCCAGCACTCCAGAAACCTATGTGTGTTAATTCACTTCAGATGGAAATTTCTCAACTGTGTGCTTCTCCAATAGAGGACAAAGAGTTATACTTACTAACATCGGACCACATTCCGGTTGTTGTTTAGGCAACAAAGTTGGAGCAAACAATTTAAAAATTCTACGGCTGTAAGCTCTACCAAAATCTTGGTAGAGAAGGTTTCCACCATCAGAATAATGACAGAGGTCGTAACTTTTTTTTTTAATTTTTGAAGGTGATGTAAAAACCTTGAAAATTTGTTTGTAAAAAAAAAGAAATTTACTTCTCCAAATAATAAAGGTGCCCTTGAATTTACTTTTATTCTGTATTTTTTTCTATTCTAATTATAAAGTCCTTTATATTCCTTTATATTTTCTTCTATTCTTTGTATGTTTTATTTTTGTTATTCTAAGAATTCATTATGATTTTCAAATAATTACAGTCAAATTCAATTAAAATGCCATCCACTTTTTCATTTTTAATCGAAAATCATAAAGAAAAATGTCCTTTTTTAAACAATATCAAACCAACAACAACAACAACTCTAACACTGCAGACAATTCAATAATTACTCGTATTTCAATTATTTTATAATTTTTTTCCTCCTTTTATTCCAGCAATTCTGCCATTAACACGTATTTTCCTGAAGTGTCCTTGTTTGTGGCTTAATTGTCGGTTTGGTTAGCCTTTTTCTTTTTGTTTTTCTCAGAGGAGGCTGGTATTGTTAATAGATTTCGTTTTATTTTTTGTTGACTGACATTTCCAGAAGTTTTAATAATTCGTTGTAATTTGTTTACGTCTCTTTCAATAACGCAGGACATAATAAATGGGAAAATCAATATAACGTTTGTATGCTCACTTATGACCTTGAATTTTGGATTTCTTGGAGAAAAATAAAGAAGGTCCTGGTTTTTATGTTCATTTGTATGCGAAGGTCTTTTAAAGCATGCAAATGCCAGGGAAATTTGTTACTTTTTAACAAATGAACACAATTTGTCATTCGTTTTTCTTTTTTTTGGATGAGGTTTTCAAAAACAGAAGCAATAGTAAGGAGATGTTTTAAAGACAAAATTTTATTCATAAATTTCAAATATTCATAAATCATAATGTACGTGAAAATAAATTCGAATTTAACTAGCAAAGGCGAGAACTTGTGGAGGAAATTGGCCTAGATCCAATAGCCATGGTATCAAGGATCCCAAAACAGCTGTCGTAACGGTCAGGCGTTCCTTGGGACCAGAGATATAGACGCCGAAGCTAATTGTTTTCTTCAAATGATCAGAAAAATGTATTCTGTATAAATGGCACCAAATTGGATAAAAAAATGGAGTAGAGGCCTAAATGGATCTAGTGGGCTGGATAGCCATTGATCAGGTGTAACTTGGGACCAGAGATATAGACGCCGAAGCTAATTGATTTCTTCACATGATCATAAAGAAGTACTCTGTATAAATGGGGCGCAATCGTATAGAAATTGGACTTGGGGGGGAAATGGACCTATTGGGCTTGATAGCCATGGCCTCAAGAATTCCAATACAGGTTTCCTTACTGTCGTACGTTACGTGGGACCAGAGATATATAAGCAAAAAAGAGGAAATGAACTTAAAAATTTTAATAATTCTCATTGAGTTAATATGCATTTATATAAATAGACCCCAAAATATGGTGTATTTTTCGCAAGTTGCAATTCTTTGGTAGGTGACTTAATTTTTTTTTTTTTTTTTAGGTTAGTGACGCATTTTTTTTGGTCGATGAATTGCATTTTTTGAACGATGACTTGCATTTTTTTGGTCGATGAATTGCATTTTTGGTCGATGACTTGCATTTTTGGTCGATGACTTGCATTTCTTGGGTAGATGATTTGCATTTCTTGGGTAGATGATTTGCATTTTTTGGTGGATGACTTGCAGTTTTTAGTCGATGACTTGCATTTTTTTTAGTTGATGAGTAGCATTTTTTTGGAAGATGACTTGCATTTTTTGGACAGACAATTTTTGGTCGATGTTTGTACTTTTTTAAGGAAAATAATTATTTTAGACTTACATACTTACATACATCCATAATTGGCCATTACAACCCTTCAATCAGGATTACGGCGTAGCTTCCCACACCGCTCATGTTATGTGTGTTAATTTTACCCATGAGTGGCGGATCCTACAATTTAAAGTCGACTCCGAAGGACAGATTTTTGAGAAACTTTTCATGGCAATTTTTATTTATTCTCAGAGTTTTTGCCAGAAATCTGCTGAGAAGAAGTCGTCGAAGAAATATTTTTTTATTTCGTTTTGATGTCTGACCTGGGGTTTGAACAGTGGCCTTACGTCTAATAAGGCAACACACTACCTACTAGACTACGGCGATGACTTGCCGAAAACTTATTTCAATTAATTCCGCTTATTTTGACTAATTTCCCCTCTTTTTTTTTGTTTCTTCTTATTTGGAATATTTTCAATGAATATCCTTTTTTTTTCTAGAAATTGTTCACATAGACTAACTACTAGGAAACGTTCCCAAGGGAAAACGAATTTAATTTAATGAGGATAATAAATTTTAACTCCATGAACATTGAAAATTTCAAAAGAATTCTCTTTAAAATTTCTTTTCGATTGCTTTAATGTTGATAAATAGGCCTGTAATTACAAAACTTATAAAAAATTGTCAGGCATTAGGAGGCCATTTAAAAACAAAATCTTTTTATCAGCATTATTTAAAATATATTTATAAAATGTTTGTTTTGTTTTTATCTTTCAGCAATGAAGACATGACTTCTATGACAATAGATATTGCGGCCTTCAGTATTGACTTTCATCGAGCTACAAGGCGTATGACTAAAAGTAATTGCGCCCCATCTGATCCAGTAAAAATCTCATCATAATATCAAGAGCAGCAAGTTAAACAATGAACGGGGTGAGTCTTCCTTTAATTTTTTTTAAATAATATATAATATAGTGTGTACTATGGGTTTAACGTATATATACGTCATGACACTTAATTACAAGTATAATATTGCTTCGAGCAATATTTATTACAATATCGCAATCTCTGGGGAGTATTCCTTCTCAAATCGCAGGAATAGAGTCTTGTCTCATGATAGGTGGTTGGATAAAGTTGGTCGATTAGAATCCTTAGAATAACAATTGTTATCTCAATGATGCCTCGTCTTGCAAAGTAGATCGAGTTGCCTGTCTACCCAAGAAGAAGTTGAATAGACATACTTAGGCCAAATTAGGCCCATTGTGATATCAGAGTTCTACATTTTTCCCTAGTCCCTGAACCTTTCTTGAACTTCTGATGCAGCTTTTCAAACTGTCAATGTCCATGCATGGCAGTTCGTTTAGATCGCCTATTTGGTTGACACCTCGATGTTCTCAATTGATAAACAACAGTTTGCTCGTCTTCCTCATCTTTACAACTTCTGAAAAACTCGTTTGCCAAGTGACAAAGACAATAGTGCCTAACGTTAGCCCATAATGCAATGTCCAGTAATGACTTTAATGAGTTTAAACAGGCTTTTCGTGCTCCTATATAAAGAATCTTTAGTGTTCTGTATAAGCACATGTCACGAATTGCAATTGTTTTCCTTTTTTCAAGTGTTCTCCGTTAAAAAAATATTTTCAAACCGAATGGTTACATTGAATTTTATCTAAGTGTTCTGGCTGATTCAAATTTCGAACATAATAAGAATTTAAACCATGTTGCGAATCACAGAATACAAAATTTCTGGTCTACTTCAAGGATATGGAGAGGGATATAATGGAGAAGAAGTCAGAAAATACTTTTTGACTTTGACATTTAACAGAACTAACCAACAAAGAATACAAATCTAAAAGCAGAGAATGAATAGCTTCGTCCATTTTTTTCTCTTTATTTTATACACTTTCTTTCATTGTCCTTTCTTCTACATAGTCTAGTTAAATTCCTGCCTTATGTTATTTGTTCTGTGTCATCCTACAAGGGGTATTTGTCAGTCGACAAGTATTAAGATTTCAAATGTCCTTTTCTCTTTTTGGTCCTTTTTTTACGCGCTTGTAATCTGATTAACTGCGACAGCTGGTGTACATTTCTTATGTTTCCATTTCCTTCGTTTGGTCAATATCCTTGTTAGAATTTATTAAATTTATTTTCTTCTCTCTTTTTTTTGTTTTCTTACTTTGCTTTGATTGGCATAAATTAGCACTTGTGTTCAGCTGATTTTGCTACTGACAGGCATACTGTGTTCGTAACCCTTCTCAGTTTTAAAGGAATTTTCTAATTGCCCATGTTTTTGATTACTTTTTAATTTGTTATCCTTTATCTAAATGTCTATGGTATGTTTATAATCAAATCTCAAAACTTTGCTTGTTACTTGATTATCCTTTATATCAATAGACATTTAAGTGATTTCATTTGCATAAATATGGCATAAATTAACACTTGTTGTCTGAGTTTAAGGAAAATAATTAAATTTTAATAAAATAAACACACAAATTGTTGAATACTTTCGAATATTTTTAAATAAAATGTGATTAGAATTTATAAAATTCTTCAAATATTCATACTTAATCTGTTTTACAAACTTATAACTCCATCTTTTATTTTTTTATAGTTCATTCACATATTTGTTTAACGTTTCACAAAAAAATATTGAGAATAATAAAAGAAAATCAAATTTGAAATATTAAAATATATTTTTTTAGAGAAATAGCAAATTCTCTTAAATTTTCCAAGTTAGATGTGTTCAAAATACGTGAAATTCTCCAAACTTTCCGTTTTTATATATTTGGCGAAGATCTACTTATGTTTAGCAAGGTCCTGCCATATATCCTTTTTTCATATTTTATTAAATTTAGAAAAACATTACAATTTCCAATTTTTTCGTTTAAAGAGTTAATATTTCATAAATTTGCAAATATTTTAAAAATTAACAAAAAAAATTATAATTTTTGAAAGTATTTCCTGATAATAGGCGTTAAAAATTAGTAGAATCGCCTTAGAAGCAATTTTTAAAAAAATTTAAATGAATATATCCACGTTTACTAACATCCTGCCATATATCCTTTTTATGGTTTTTGAAAAAATCTCTAATTATTTTTCATTTTATTATTTATCAATTTAAACATGTATTTCCTGTGCGGTTTATTTTTAATTCCTGGCTTAATTACCAATGAAAAACATTTAGTTTCAAATACATATCCTGCTGATTCATTAAAAATATTGTGTACATTTTATAAAATATGTTAAAAATGCAAATTTTTCTGAATATAAAATATGTTTTTAAAGTTTTTTTTCACTCATTTCATGCGGTAAAAATTTAAAAATTTTAATTTATTTCGGAATTTTTTTTCTTCTTCATTACAACAAACAGTTTTTACCTCAATATCCTGGCTGTCATATGGATGTTTGTATGAATTTTTAATATTGTTTAATTTTTGGAAAATTTTCCTTTGAATTTAATTGCTTTCGTGTGTTAAGCATGCTGAGCGTTAGGCATTGTGTATGTGTGTGTCATTTTAATTTAATTAACTTACTGTCCTTTTTGATTATATGTATTATACTCAAAGTGTCAGGCCAAAATGTAGAATGTGCCAACATGACAATGTCTTTAAAGGACATACATACATATGAGATAACGATTTGTTCAACTAATTAATGAATATATTTATCTTAAAGCTTAAGAAACTTTCTCATGTAGAATAATATTTGAAGTTATACAAGGATTTTCAAGGATATGCACAATGTCCTTTTTAATGTTTTAAATATTTTAGGATTCTTAAATTTCTGTAATGGATTAGATTTATAGCAAAGCCAGTATATTTTGTGTTAATTTTTCTAAAATGGTATTTGATTTATGAAATGTAATGTTAGGATATGAGAAAAGCTATACGAAATATCAGATATTTTTTTGTCAAGAAACAAGTAGTATTATTTAGACCTTAAGAATATTGAAAAAAGTATTTGTTAGTTTGAAGGCTAGCAGAATTCCTGCTGTACCCTTTTTTCCAAAATCTCGAAAACTTATTATTTACAAGATTTTTTATTGCTCCTAAAATTTTTTTACAACTCTTTTTAAAATTTGATTATATAAAAGAACGTACAAAGGCCTGTTTAACAAACAAAATTTAAATAGCTTTTAAATTTTAAAAGTTCTTCATATATCCTTTTTTTTCAAAAATATAAATTTTCCATTTTCAATCAATTGTTTTGTTATAAATTTAAATTTAAATGGCATAAATTGCTTTTTGCTATACAATTCTTCTGTTGAATAGTATGCTAGGCATTAATTCTTTATTTGGGTATAAATATGTTAAAGGATGTGAGAAAGTGTGAATTTGAAAAATACATAAAGAAATTTTAATCATCACTTAAATTGAACGACGTAGGCACATATCCTTTTTTCATAATTTAATTATTTTTAGCAATTTTTGTTAATATTTTTTCATTAAATTTAAAAGTTTTGGAGATATTTAATTAAAGTCATGATTTAAATTATTACAAAAAAAATATTCTCTGCTTCTGAGCTACTTTAGCAAATTTCCCTTTTTCATTTTTAAATATCTCAAGGGTCGTGGAAGAGACTGTATTTAAAGTACGTTTCTCATTTTCTTGCATAACTTTAGAAGTTTTTTAGTCTCTCATATATCCTTTTTTAAGAGTATTTGTTCTTTTTTAAAAGAATTTTAGTAGTGCACATAAATTTTTTGTATACTTTTTTAATTAAACTCATAAACTAAAGGTTTTTATGTGCAAATTTTCTTTGCTTTTATATGTATTTTGCTTGAAAAATAATTTTTAAACTTTCATGCATGTTAAAGGACATGAATAAGCTTGTTTTTTCAGAATATTTTCAAATTTTTGAGAAAACTTAAGAAATAACTGAGTTAGTCATATATCCTTTTTTCTTTGTTTTAATATTTTCAGTGAATTTTCTTTAATGAGATGCATAATTACAGAATTTTTTGTTCACAAGTTTTCTCTATCTGAACATTTGCGTTAAGCAGTGTTCCTTGGGATCAAAAGGGATGTAAAAATAGTGTTTTATGAACAATTTTTTTATACAAAATTTACCAGGTTCTTAACATATCCTTTTTCAACAATTATTCGTTTTGGACTAGCACCCAAACTTTACTAATTAAAAATAAATTTTTCGTAAATTTTCTAAAATTTTAACATGAATTAAATTTTTCCCAAATATTTCTTTGCTTTAGCATTTATGTTAAATTAATTTTCCTTTTTAAAGTTTCAAATAATGAAAAGCATGTGAAGAAGTGTGTTTTATAAGAATACTTCAAAATATTTCTTTTAGTTATATTATTAACCAAGTCCTTCATATATCCTTTTTCTCTACACTTGTTTTTTTTTTTTGTAATTTTTCCAACAGAATTTTTGCTATAAATTGAAAATATTTGTGTATTTTTCTTATGATATTTTTTACACTTTTGTCTTTGTTATGTCATTCTTTTGATGCAATTTTTTTTCAGGGTTGAAGTATGCAAAAAGTAACAAAAAACTGGAATTTATCTACATTTTTCTGAGCTTCAATATTTTTTTTTTTGATAAATTATATTTGTAAACAGAGTGAATGTGTTAAAGAGCACAAGACTAAAAAAATATTTTCAACTTTTTAAATATATAACAGTGAGGGACCTTCATATATCGTTTTTTCCAAAAATAAAATTGTGATTTAAAAGTGTTTGTTTACTTTAATTAAATTTTTAACGGCAATTTGTCACAGTTTTTGTTTGCTTTAAAATTTTTAACAAATATGCAATGCAAAAGGATGCAAAATAACTACTTTCTGTAAGAGTATTGAAAAAAAAAAATTTTAAATTTTATATAATATGAGTTCCTCATATATCCTTTTTTTTTGAAGATAAATATTTACGTGGCCAAATATAACTTCAAACTAAATTTTGTTGTTTGTTTGACTTTTTTGAATTTAAATTTTTATTTTTAATATAACACAATTTTTGTTTGTTTTAATTTATTTTTTTTTTTTGGTCAGTAAGGTAATTTTTATTTATTGATTGAGCATGCAAAAGGATACAAAAAACTGTTCAGTGCAGTAATATATTGAAATAAAATTTTTAAATATCAAATTTTATGAGTCCTTCATATATCCTTTTTTCAAAAGGAACATATTTTTGCGGTAATTTTGCTTTAATTTCAAATTTAAATATATTTTGCAATTTTAAGTAATTTGGTAGAAAGAGTAAAAAGTAAAAGAATATGAGTGTTTTAAAGGACGTGAAAATCAGTGTACTGCATGGATATATTAACATTAATTTCTTAAACTTAATATTCTAGGACTCTGCCATATATCCTTTTTTCAAAAGAATTCTTTTTGTTGCAATTTGTTTGCAATTTTATGTTAATTATCGTAAATATTGGTTTTATATTAGTATTTTTGTTTTCATTAATTAAATTGACTTCCTTTCCAATTTTCTAGTGCATCCTTTAGCTTATATTTTATACTGTATATTAATTATTATTTTTAAATATTTTTTTGATAACGTTAGCAGGTTTTATATCATTTTCATTTTTCATTTTTTGTATTTTTTTTGTTGATTAAAAAAGTCAATCATTTTGATGATTTAAGGATGTACATTTAACAGATTTTTTTTGTAGAATTTTCTATTTGTTTTCTTTCAATTAATTTAGTTAGTTTTTTTTTTAGTTTCATTTTTGCAATTTAGTTTTGCCTGATTAAATTTAATTCCTGTTTTTAATCCTGTTTTTTCAGCTGCATGTTGTTGTTTAAAAAATTTATTTGTTTTATAAACAAATTCTATGCAATTTGATATTATTTTTAGGAATTCTTTTTCTAGTGTTTTTTTTTAAATTTATTTGTTCTGTTTGGTATACAGTCATTATTGAGCACGATTAAATTTTAAATTTTTTCGTTTATAAAAGAAATGCAATTTTTTTTGTATTTTATTTTCATTTGTATTTTTGTTGTTGTTTTTAGAAACAATGCAACATTATTTTTCCATTAGTTGTTTCATTTCTCTCTATTAAATATTAAAACGCCATTATACTGTGCTGCTGTATAAACACATTCACAAATACTCACAAACAATTTCTCTTTCGCTCCCACTCTCACTCATTCTCTCGATCTCTTTTCTTTTTTGCGTTCCTTTTGCCATTTTTTTATTTTATTTCGCAAAACAAATGAAATAAAAGTGTTGTTTATTTTTACATTATATCGCCATTAGAGTGCAATGTTGTTTGTTTGTTGTTTTTTTTCTGTTATCATTATTATTATTGTAGACTATTATACAGTATCGTATATTATCCTTGCTTTTAACGCTTTAAATGTTGATGACTATAAGCTGTATGTACATATATTGTGCTTAGAATATTGTGTAATTTAAATTTTAAATTTAAAAGTTTAAATTCTTGTGCATTCATGCCGTTTATTCATTAATTTACAAGCTTTTTAAATATTCATACTCTTGGCCCCATTTTTATAAATAAATTTTACTTTTGCGGTTTCGCCTTGGTTTAGTGGTTTACTGTAATGGTCTTTTTTATTTCATTTAAATTTATTTATGCATTCACTTGTTGCTCCTTTTTTAATTTATTTGTCCTGGTTTGGTATTTTATGAGCATAATCTACTTTTTTTCTCTTCATTCGTTCTTCTTTACATTTAAAAAACTTAAAAACTTAATTAAGTTTTTTAAATCCATTAATTTAATGCTTAAATTAGTCAAATTAAAGATTTTATATATTGTGTGCATCGACTGCAACAGTAATGAAATTGAGTTTAAACAAATTAAAAAAAAAAAAAAAATTGTTTGGAAGAAATTTTTTAACTCAATTAGGCTTAGAACAGTTTTGGACATGTAAATGCTTTTTATTTCTGAATAGCTTACAGGACATAGAATCGAGTATTGTTTATTAAACTATTAAGAAAACTAAAAAATGTTTTAAATTAAAGATGTTTCCCATATATCCTTTTTTTGGAAACAAATATATTTTTATTTTTGTAACATTTTTGAAAAACCCAAAAGCTTTAAGTAAGTAATTTTGTTAAAATTTAAGGAACGTTTTAAAATGACGCGTAAGACTCCTGAAATTGAGGAACTTTTCGTATATCTTTCTTATATCCTTTTTTATACCCGAAAAGTATTTATTCATTTAAAGGCCTAGAAGCATAATGGACATATAATTCTCTATATTTAAAGAGTCGGTAAAAAATTTCTTCAAGATGCTTGCATTTATCGAAACTCTCCACATATCCTTTTTTAAATTTAAAAAAAGTGGCCGCCGTGGTCTAGTAGGTAGTCTGTTGGCTTATTAGACGTGAGGCCTCGGTTCAAATCCCAGGCCAGGTATCTCCAACTAAACGAAATATGAAAAAAATATTTCTTCGGCGACTTCCTCTCAGCAGATTTCTGGCAAAAACTTTGAGAGTAAATAAAATTGCCATGAAAAAATTCTCAAAAATCTATCGTTCGGAGTTGCCTTTAAACTGTAGGTCCCGCCACTCATGTACAAAAATTGACGTACACAACATAAGTGGTGTGAGAAACTAGGTCATAATCCTGACTAAAGGATTGTAATGACCAATTGTGTTATGTATGTATGGTACGGTTTCTTTATTTTATCCAATATAAGCATAAAAATTTCTTCTATGAAGAAGGTTATTTTTTAAGGAAGTCGTTTTCTTCTTCGTAAAAAACGATTTAATGTACATTTTAAAAGTCCTAACATTTTTATGGTGGTCAATAGTTTAAAGGACGAAAAATTACGTGCATTTTAAATATTTACCACAATATGAATTACAATCTCAAAGATTTTGATAGCTCTCCATATATCCTTTTTTTATAGCAAATTTAAACCTTAAAAAAAATACTTAAATATATTTGAGTTGGAGTTGTTTACACATATTTAGCAAAAATTACAAATCCTTCAGAAGGAGCAGTTTTATTTAATTTCTTTCCTATTCTTCAGAAAATCTGCCTAAAAGATTAGGTACACCTAATTCTGTTTTTACACGGTAGATTGGTTCCAGAAAAAACCGTGTAAAAAAAAAACGTGTAAAAAAAGACACTGATTGTATGCAAAAATAGGTGATTGGTTCCTAATCTCTAAAACCTATTAAAATTAGTGAAAAACAAGGATTTTTTAAGTAGTTTTGTATTTGACATTTTCTTTTAAGGATTCATAAAATATTTAACAAAATTAAAAATATAAATAACTTAATAAATATAAAATATTTTTTGGCTTACCTTTTATCTTAATGCGTTAAATTTAATGTAACGATAGAAAAACAAATTTGCCAATAAAAAATTTCTTTACCAAACACAAAATATAAACACATTTCAATTGCTCTGACCTTTGTGCTTGTATGCACAAAAGGGAATTCCCCTAAATTTGTGCCATTTACATTTGCTTTGACTAGTAAATTTGCTTGTACACGCAAAAAGGGAATTCCCTTAAATTTGTGATATGAACATACTTTGCAAAAATTAAATTTGACAAAAAAATTTAAGCACAAAAAATTTTAAATCGTGCTAAATGGAATAAAATCGTGTAACAAAAATTAAAAATATTTTATTTTCAAACCGTGTTATATCAAAACCGTGTAAAAAAAGACCGTGTAAAAACAGAATTAGGTGTATTTGTAAAGAATTTGGTAGGGCTTTGTGTGGTTTAAAGCACGTCTAATAATATGTATTTTAGAAGTACATTTAAATTTTAATTGCAACTTAAAAATTTTTAATGTTCTCCATACATCCTTTTTCTAAAAATCATACATTTTGACATATTTTAACTATATATCATATACATTTTGTTATAAATAATATAATAAAATAGAATGTGTATCAAAAACCTCCATATTTTGCATTGAATTTTAATACTTTTTACACCAACTCGTGGAGTCCTTAATTTAATTTTCCTTGAATTCAATGGTTTCTAAATCCAGCAATTTTTCATTCATCCTCTAAAGCCTGAAAGTCAATATTTACCCTTTTTCACCAAAACTAATTTGAAATTTTATTAAATTCATGGAAATTTTTCAAAGTCCTGCCATATATCCTTTTAGAAAGAATAACAATTTTCAGCCATTTTTCACATTTTGTTTTTTAACCGTTACCGAAAATTTTGGTGAAAAGCAATTAAAAATTTTCCAAAACATAACAACATACGGCATATTCTATGGGCTTGTTTTACACATGAAAAATTTCGTTAACAGAAATTTTCGTTTTATGTGGCGAAAACTAAAAGAAAAAAGAATGGATTTAAAAAAAAAATTAGGGTATTAAACGTAAACACAGTTTATATTTTAAGCTTAAGTTCGATTTAAAAAAGAAAATTTTTCTTTTTCGGTAAACTTTTAAGGTCCTGCCATATATCCTTTTTTTAAAATACTCTAAAATATCCAAATATTGTTTAACAACAAATGTTTTAGGTATTTTTAACCTGTTAATCCTTTTTTTTTGGGTATTTGTGTAGCCTTTTTCAAGAAAAGTAATGTTTTTTATTCCATGAAAGGTTGTAGAATCTTGTGTCTTATTTGTGTCAGTTAAATTTTTATTGTTTTTTAAATATTTGTTATAGCTAGCCATATATCCTTTTTCTAGATTAAAATTTTTTATTGCTTTTTTGCTTAGTATTTTACGATTACTAAGACTTTAACATGTGATATTATGTTTTATGGGATTTTGAGGGTTATTTGCTATCATTTTATTATTCTATTTCATATTTTCTTAAGTAAATATTTAATTTTTCTATGATTTAAGGATTAATACTCACATTTGATTTTTTTGTGTTCTATTTATTTATCCTTGTATTGCTTTATAAATGAGTGTTTTTGAATATACTGTTGAAATAAATTTCACTTAGTAATGGTTTTTTGTTTTCGGGAACTAAAACTTGGTTTAGTTTGTATGATTTGTAGAGGTCTGGTACTATTTTATGTAAAATTTTTATTTAAAACTTGACTTTTGATTTGTTAATGACCTTTAAACTCTTTTTTGACTTCCATTTTATTTCAATATTATTACAAAATTTCTTGGGATAGCGCTTCTCTTTATTTCATATTTTTCTAATTTATATTTTGGCATTCAGGTCGTATTTTTCCTTCAAAACAAATAGTTTTTAGAGGATATCTAGCAAAAAGAACGTAGTTTTATGTCTATTATTCAATTTAATATTAAACTTTAATGTGCCGTTCTTATTTTGTGTTCCTGGCGTATATTCTTTTTTTTCCAAGAAGCGAAAAAATTCATAAAAACTTGTTGAAAGGAATTTAGTTTTGTGTAAATTTGGGTTATATTTAAAATTTTCTATTTTTTTATGTTCGGTTTTATGTTTTTACCATATATCCTTGTTTCCAAAAAATGATTTTTAGTTTAGTTTTAGTTTTTGTTAGTTTAGGATTTGTGGTTTTAAGTTATTTATTGAAATCTGAAAAAAATTTGCAATATCTGTTATGCTTTACGACTTTGCTGTATATCCTTTTTTTCAATTTATGCGTTTTTATACGAATATTTATAGTAATAATTTATATTTAACTATTTTAATAAAAAATTTACAATTTTTTATATTCTTTTTAGTTTTTAATTTTTATTATTAAGAAGGAACACTATTTATATGGTTTTTAGATTTATTTTTTACTATGATCTTGTAGTTATTACCAGAAAATTCACTTGAAGTTTCACATTATTTCACAACGTATTATTTAATAGACTTCCATTGCTTCTGCCAATTTATTCAAACTTTTGGTATATTATTGTTATAATTTGCTATTGGCCATATACATACATACATACATACATATATCACTTTTTTCGAATATACAAAAAATTAATTTTCTCTTGACTAAACGGTCGTTATCTTGAATTATTTAACAAAATTCTTCACAGTTTTTAAAAAATCCGGGCTTAATTTCATACTTCTGCATATATCCTTTTTTCAGAAAAGACATGTTTGTGTTTCAAATTATTAAATCGAACGCAGTTTTAGTTACTTTAGTGAAATCGTTGAACACTTTTCAAATTTTCTTACTATTTTACCACAAAGTCGAATATCCTTTTTTGTAAATAGACTGTATTTTTATGAAATTTGTAAAGCGAATGTACTGTCTGACTTTTAAGTTGTATCTTTTAACATTGCTCAAATGCAGTGTCTATTTTGCCGCCCTGTCGTATATCCTTTTTTAGTTTGCATTGTTTAGACATGTAAAATTGAAAATTAGTTTTATTTTTTATAACCCAATAACTGAATTTTTAAATATTGGAAAGTGATTATATATGCATTACACCATATTTCCTTCTTTTAAAAGTATGCATTGTTCTTGTCAAAACTGTAAAACGAAAAAGTGAAATCTTCAAATATTTTCTCAAAAAGGTGGCCTATTTTACCACTTGGCCATGTATGCTTTTTTGCGGTTACCTTTAAAGTTAGTAAATATGCTTATAATTTTGTTTTTGTTTGTTTAACTGATTTTTTCGTTCGAATTTTAAAAAATTTATTTTTAATTTCATATTACAACGTAAATCCTTTCTTGAGAATAAATAATATTTGGATTTATTTTACGAAACGAATGTAGTTTTTTGTGCTTTTTTGGTATCTTTAAACATTTTTTGTAATACTTGTTTTATTTAAGGAGCTGGCTATATATCCTTTTTTACAACTTCCTTATATTGTTACCAAATTCACTTTTAATTTGTAAAACGTACTAAGTTTTCTTTTATTCTTTTGAATTATTAAAATTTTTAAAAGATTTTTGCTTAACTTTATCATTCACTTATCCTTTTTTGGTAAATAAAAAAAATTTTGTCCGTTAATTTGTTAAACGAACGTAGTATTATGTGCTTTATTAGATTAATCAAACTGTTTTTAAATATGTAGTTTATTTTTGCATCTGGCCATATATCCTTTTTTGTGTAAAAATTTTTAAGTTTTAAATATATTAAAATTATTATGTTTTGTAGTTTAATTAAGTTTTTTTTTAGAATTTTTTTTGTTAATACAAATTTTTACTCCTTTTGTATGTCCCCTTTCAGGACATTTCTAGACAATTAGGTTTCAGTTTTACAAAACGAATGCTGATTCACGTTTTGTATGCAAATCCCTAAGGATTTTTTAGTAATCATTATACCTTTATACTCCACCGTATATCCTTTTTTTCTGTTTGCAGAATAATTTTCCTTTTTTCTTTTTAATAGAACTGCATTTTAGGATTTTTAACTTAATCCCTAAGGATTTTTATAAAAATCGTTTTCATTTCATTTCGGGCCATATATCCTTTTTTATAGCTTGTGCTTATACAGTGCTTTAGTTTGGCAAAACGAATGTAATTTTTTTTTTGTTTATCGGAATTATTTAACTTTTTTTGTGTAATTTTCAGTATTTTAAAGCTTTACCGAATGTCCTTTTTTTTGTTATATTTTGTTAAACTATGGTTTTAACTTAATTTTGCCTTTTTATTTAGTTTAACTTATGAATTATTAATTCTTTTTTGTTTATACGTTGAATGTATACACGTTTAGTGACATGAATTTTATCCGTTGCGAGCACTCACGAGTGAACCGTGTCCGACGTTCATTGCAAGACTAACAACATGCTGTTGTACGCATAAGGGCGCTGTTTTGTTTATGGTAATGTGTTATAGCAACTCTCTTTGGTATGGCAATGAGAGTCTGAAATTCTCTCTTTAACGGTTTTGTTTTGCTCTTTAAAATCTCTTGTATTTTTGCAAAGCAAAAAGAGAGAGCATTTATTATTGATGTGTTGAAACAGAAGTGCTAAAACGACCTTGTCAAAGCATGTTGGGAGCTGAATTTTTAAAAACTTAATCCGTGTCCAGGCAAAGAGTGCCTGTAAATTATTTCATAGGAATTTGAAGGGACTCTTTTAAATCGGACTTTTTTCATTTAGTGTCCTAGGACTTCAAACAAATATTTTTGAAAAGATATGCAAGCTGCAGGTTTTAAAAGTATTTTGTTGTTAAAATATTGCTACTTAACATCCTTCCTTTGCTGTAGCTTGCATGTTCTATATTGTTCAATATATTGTAGGCCTTGTTTTCCGATTACAGCCTTTACAATATGCAAATAAAGATTGCACTATAATATTTATATGTCTTAACATGTGGTTGTTTACATGAGAAAACATGTACAAATTTTAAAAGGAAAATGAGCTACAAAAGGATCAGCATTATGACACAAATGATTCTTTAGCTCTGAACAATTTTTACTGGCTTTTGAATGCTTTCAGCATTTAAATTTAAAGACAGAAAACCGTACCTTCACTTCGTTGTTATCCTTTCACAATATCACTTTTAGTTTTCATTCATTTATTATTCATCATCGTCATCATCATCATAACAACAATAATTTTTGAATATTTCATGTTTCAAGCCATGCATCCTTATTTATACAAGAGACAATTACTGCAATATTTTGTATGTTTTTCTTTCTCTCTTTCTCTCTCTCCATCTCTTATTGTAGTATTGTATTGTATGGAATTGATGAATATTAATACTTAGGGGGAGGGTTTATATTGTCTGATTTTGTCATAGCAGCATTACTACTCATATATATCACAGATACATATATTTACATGCTGTGTCCTTGTTACCATCAAAAAATTGGTATTGTTGCAGTAGCAAAAACATGTAATTATAATTACAACAACCTTTATCCTTGACATGTTTGATAACAATAAATATTATTAATGAAATATTTTAAAGTGAAGTTTTTTTTTTGGTTAAGAATAATCACAACATTTTAAACTATTGTAAAAACAATATTTAAACTTGATAACAACATATGAAAATCTGTCAATTTTTGTGAAGCATTAAATTTTTTTACAAATTTCGTGAAATTTGACATGTGCTGCCATATATCCTTTTTTTAAAATTTGGCAAAAATCATTTAAAGACAGGTTTTTCATAATAATTTGCTTAATAAATATAAAAGTGAGAGAAGAGGGAAAAAATTGGTTATGTATTAAGAGTTTTAAGCAAACTTTTTAAATTTGTATTCAAACCTTTTTCAAAGTTGATAACAACATGTGAGTATGCGTCAATTTTTGTGAAACATTAAAGTTTTTAAAAATATCCTTCAATTTTTCATGTCCTGCCATATATCCTTTTTCTAAAATTTACAAAAATTTAAATTTCTTTTCCTTTAAACCCGTTATTTAAAGAAATATTCCATATAAAACAGGTTTTTATTCTCTTAGGCCCTGGCTTTTTCACTATTTTATTCATTAGCCAGAATATTTTAACAGTTTCCGCATGCATATGTCCTGTAAAAGAATTGTAATAAATATATAAAGAAATTTATATATTTTATTCATTCTGTAGCACCTTTTTGGTAGAAGGCTGTGTTGTTGTTATAGTATTTTTCTCTGCTTTTCTTTTCTTGTATACAGGCCGAATGCTAACCATGTGAATAAAATTGAAATTTTTTTGTTGTTGTCCCCAGATTGAAAAGGTCGCCACTTGCTTTTATTCTCACACGTTGTCATCGAAGTGTGAAATACATTCTGATGGAAATTCTATTTGTGCAGAGCATAACAATAACACAAAATGAAAAAAAAAGAAAAGAAAAAATAATAATCATGGCATTCCAAAAAAGAAATTGTTAAAATGACTTTCGAGTTTGGATTCATAATAAAGGAATTTGTATATGGACTAAAAGAATTTTATTGTTTATTAAAGCAAGAGACAGAGAGGAAGAAAAAGGAAAAGAAATTTTCGATAAAGGATAGGAAAAGGAAAATCAGAAACAATTTTTATCTATAATTTAAACACAACTTGAAGTGGAGCTTAAATTTAGAAAATTTAATTCCATAAAGTAGTTCTACACTCTGTGTCTTTATAATTTTGGGGTCTTTATGATAGAGTGTTTGGTGCCTTTTTTCCTAATAATTGTGGTCCCTTAAGTGTCGGTTTGGGTATGAAATTGTTAAGTTTTATGACAAAAGCCTTTACAATTTCTTATCCCTAGTAAAAGGGCTTCATATAATAAATTACGTACACAATACTTTATACTCCAACACGGCTTAACAATAAATGACCTTCACATTAAAAACACTTAGTCATTTACTTTATTACAACCACACTACACCACACATATCAAATATCCTGTGCCTTTTTAATCTTCCCTTCTATACTTTCCTGTTTCCTTTTTGTATTTCAGTCTACAATCCATTTCTTAGAGCAAGTGTTTCCAAAAAAATATTCAATGCTCTTGCCTAAAAACATGCTTTAACAATTATATGCTGTAAACCCCTATAAGTATGCTACATGTTGTCTAGCAACAAAAAAATCTGTAGTTGTTTCTAACAGGAAAGAAAAAGTCAAAAAACTTTAAGTGCTAAACAAAGAAAGGGTTTAAGCATGTGTCCTTTATAATTGAAATACTCAAAAACATGAGTGGTATTCAGTGTTGAATATTTTTACCAAACCCTAAAAATAGTCTATGGAAAAACGTAAATGTCAAGGAGTACAATTCCTACAGTCTAGACTACAATTAATTAGTTAAACAAACAGAAAAAATGAAACAAAATATTTAATATTTTGGGTATATTAAAAACATTTGTTTACTTTTTGCTTTTCTTTAATAATTTCAGAACCATTTTAAAATTAATTTTGGCCTATTTTTAATTTTAATAAAAGGTTTAGTTTTTGCTTAACCTATTACTACTCACGCAACTTTTTCTGTTATCCTCAGACTGCAAGATTGTCGTCATATGTCCTTTTTTACTAAGTTTTCTTTTTTATTTATTTTAAAGTACTATGACTAGTAATAGATTTGGTACTCATAGTACATAGTGGCATAGCTAATCTATTGTTTATTCTTGATTATATTACGAAATTGAAGGACTATAATAACATCTATATAATACAATGAGAGAGGTCTGACCGTTGTCCCGATGCTCAATAAATTGGCTTCTTTATCTCCTCTTAGTGTATGAATAATTGTAGTGTTTGTGAAATGTTGTATATCCAAAATTATATGTATTTGTCGATGGTTAATAGTATCAATAAAAAAATTTTTTTTGATAAATATTTTTTTTAATTTTTTCAAAATTCTTTTTAAAATTTAAATATTTTCTTTTATAAAAGGACGTGTAATATTGTCCGCTATTAATATATATTAAAAATTTTCAATTATCCTCCATATAAAACATTCTTGCCATATATCCTTTTTTGTCATAAATCTAAAATTTTGATATTTTCAAAATTTCACATTGTAAAACTGATCACAGACTAGTTTTATATATTGAAATGCATATAGTAAGCTATAATTTATACAAAGAAATACCGGTTTCTGTCTTTAAAACTTTATATGACATCATAAATTTTTACTTCAAAAACACATTCATTGGAATTTAATAACCATTTAAAACAAATAAATGCAAAAGAAAAACGCTTTCTAAATCCCCCATTCCTATGGCTATGTTACTGCAATGGCAACTGCTGCAAATATTCTTGCAAATATTTAAAAATCTTTAAACAACATCATCATAACCCCTAGCATTTTGACTCATCATAACCATAGAAAGTTCTATAGAAAGCAGAAAAAAAAAGAAATCCATTTAAAAATGATGATGTCATGCAAAACCTAAAGAAATATAATGCCACAGCATAATATTATGCCAGCTTTACTAACAAAACATAAAAGAAGAAGCCGGTTTCAGAAAAAAAACTTCATTTTTTTTTAAAGTCTTAAGCATTACATTACAATGCAATGCCACCAGGTTGCAGCATAAAGTACGGGTAAAAGTCTAGCAGAGTAAGAATATAAATATTCAACATATAAAGTTGAATACACTTTAAATGCTAACAACCATAAAGGTATGAAACTTTATACAGCTATTGCACAGCAATCTATTGCAAGAAAAATAGAAGAAAAAAAAACTCCCTGAAATATCTTTACTCTTCTAACAACACCTTTAAAATTCACACAAGCTACTATACAATATGAAAACCTATACTTATTCTCATACATCTTTGAACAATAATACATCGTGTGGATTTTACACATATGTACACACGCTTAGCTGTAGCATATATGTACATATGTATGTATATGTGTGTTGACAGACAATATAATACAGGTGGTTTTCTTGTACATAGAATTTGACATTTACTGACAACTAGATAATGCCAGTTGTGGTTAAAGAACAGCTGTTGTTATGCTCATACTGGCATAAATATAATGAAATTATCATGTTTTTTTTTTCACTCTCAAAAATTCAAACTCTTCATCTATGGTGGTTAATAGAAAATTTACGAAAAATTTAAAACATATTTTTAGGAAAAATTTTAAAACGAAAGCATAATTTAAGGAAATTTCAAAGGTGTACTCAGTATAGTATATCTTACTTGTATTCAAAATAATTTTCTTTGATATTTTAAAGCATATTTTGAGGGCCAATTTTGTGTTACAAAATACTTGCATTTATAATCAGTTTTCTGCTGCTCAGCTTCCTTGTAGATTCGTATGGGCCTTGAACTGCTGTACATTTCAGATGCTAATTGCTTCTGCTCAAGGGTGTTTATCCTTAGAAGGGATAGTTTGTTTCCGACAGAACCATGAAAAAGTGATTTGCAGCTTCCGCCTCTCCGCCCAACTACAGTCGAGAGAGTCTCATCAGGTTATGCTGTATGAAGTTGAGGATAACAGTTCAGTAGTATTTCCTACAACGCCCATGGTAGGGCATTATTTTTACAATGTTATCTGAATGTTATCTGGGTAAATCGCATAAAACTCTTGAGCATAAATAGTCTCGATGTATTCGTTATTATGTAGACATTATCAGGTGGGTGATGTAGGTTTCAGTTTCTGAAATTGAAAGCTGAAGTTGGTTAACAGTTAGCTTGGGAAATAGGCACTGAAGAATGAGGTCGGACTTGAACAAAAGTTTACGCCCATTTGTGACACTCGAACCGAGATCAAAAAGTTCCTTTGGAAAATTATTCGAATGCAGAGACAATCTTTCTCTGTTGTTATCCTAATTTTGGAGAATCCAGCTAATGAAAAGAGAAAATGACAGCTGAAGTACATCTAAGAGCATATTCACTGATATATGAGGTGAGTGATGATCTTCTCCTACTCTTCAGAGTGCTTTTGTGGATGTCATGGAAAGTCAAGAGCACGTGCACTCACATATGTGATGAGTCTCCTCCTATTCTTCAGACGGTCTTCTCCTACTCTTCAGAGTTCTGTGTATTATCATGGGAAGGAAAGTGAAGAGCATATGCACTGATATATGTGATGAGTCCGCTCCTATTCTTTAGACAGTCTTCTCCTACTCTTCTGGGTGCTTCTGTGGACGTCATTGGAAGGAAAGTCAAGAGCATATGTGCACTGACATATGTGATGAGTCCGGCCCTATTCTTCAGACTGTTTTTATGGATGTCGTGGAAGAAAATGGCGAGCCTTTTAGCATGATTTTCAATTTCATAGAGGCGTTTGGTAATCACAATACTTCGTTGAAAATCAAAAAAGTCCTTATACCCAGTGATCTGGACAGTTGACTGTCTGCATAGTCTGTCTGTCAGCTTAAAATGACACAGTCGGTGATCGTTCAATATTCTTCATATTCCGTGCCTTTTTTACTCTCTTTTTAAAGATTTCTTTCTTCTTTCTTATAAAAAATAATAACAGAGATATGACGTATGTTTCTTGTCTCTTGTAGTAGTCTTATGTTACTTTCCTAAACTGATATAATCAGTAAGCAATATGAGAGATTATCTTCGTTTTTTTTATTTCTTTTCAATTTTTATTTAATTTTTCTTTGAACGTATGATTTATTTCTAATTACCTCGTTACTCATACGTTTGTTCGTTTGGTCGTTTGTTGTGTTTTCTTTTATTGTTCGTTGTTCGTTGTTCTTGTTTTTTGTTTTTGTTTTTTGTTTTTCTTACTTGAAGTTGCATTATAAGACCCTGTGGTAATATAAAGAAAAACGAAAATCTCTCGTCTTAAAAACTTGTTATTGTTGTTGTTTTTGTTGTTATATTTCTTGTGCCAGAAACTTTGGTATAAACAAAACATGAGGGGGAAAGAAAAAACTAAAAATTGATTGCTTAAAACCAGCAGTAGTAGCACAAGCAACAGCAGCAGCAGTTTCTTGAAGAGAAACAACACATGTTTCGTATTTCATGCTTAAGTTTTGCTTGAATTTGTTGTTTGTTTGTTTGTTGCATCATGATGCAAGTGTGCAGCTCCCCCATTTTGATGTTGCATTTTAAGCTTAACATAGAGGCAAAAGTAGAAAGAAGGAAGAAAAGTTTAGAATGCTTTTTATACTTTACAGCACATTTTTAGCTTAAAAAGCAATAAAAGTTTGTAAGAAATTTTTTTTGTTTTTGTGTTTTTGGTTGTTTTTGTTTTTGTTTTAATTTTCGTTTTTTTGTTTTTTTTATTTATTTTATTTAAGAAACAAGAAAAACCTTGTGACTTGCTTGGCTCATGCATAGATCGTTTGGCTATGCAGGATTTTATTACGTTATGTATGGCACAAGTTCTATAAATCTTGTAATAATACTGGTAGTTTGACATCATTGGCTAAAAAAAATTTTAAACATTTTTCCTTTACCCTTTTGCTTGCCTTGCTAGCCGTTTAAACAAGCTGTTGTTGTTGTAGTTTTTTCTTTAATTTTCCTTTTTTTCCTTGGGTTTAAATGCCTTGCCATTAAACTGGCTTATGAACAAACGTGTTAAAGACTTTTGTTGACTTGACTGGCAGGCAAACAAGCAAGCAAGCAAGCAAAGGAATTTTGGTAAGCATTTCCTTTATAATAGACATTCAGGCTTTTATAATGAGTTTCTTAATTTAACTTAAAGGCCACAACAAACAGACCAACTATTTAAGCAAACCACCACCTCCTCAAACCACCTGAAAGCCATGCAACCAACATAAACAATATTTTGGCCAAGTAGCTGGCTTTTCTTCTTCTTCTCTTTCAGTCTCTTGTGCTGTTGGAAAACCAAAATATTTTGCCTTAAAAAAATAAGAGAGAAGAAAAGCTAAATTGCCTTTCCATGTATTATAATTGACTTTTATGATTTCATAACTGCTACCTACAATTTGCAAGTGTCTGTGTGCGTGTTTGTGTGTTTGTATTTCTTATAAAGCAAAGGAAGAGTAGTAACATTTAAAAACCAACCACCCACCCCCATTCCCCCTTGGTATTCTAAGTCATTAAGTCCTGAATAGTGTTATTATTAACAATAAATTTTCTAAGTTTTTCGTTCATAAAGCTGGCCTTTTGCATTTTCTCTCACAGAAATCTCCTCCCTCCCTCTTTTGAAAGTATTGTACACTTGTGGTTACATATTCTATTTTATAAAGTCTTATGGTCTTATGGTTTTAAGTTTTTTCTTTTTTTTTTGTTTGCATTTGTACATGAGGTTTCTATAATAGTACCTTTGGTACACACTGCTAACACAGTGTTAGAGTGTACTACTATTTGCTTAAGCAATAGTTTGTGGCAAATACTAGGTGGATGGGTAGGTGGTTGTTTGAAAAAGGACATCATAATTTATGCACATTTAATTCCAACATCATTTATTATGATGCTCAAATTGTGAAACTTATACTCATTTTAAGGCGTTTAAAATTAAAATTTTCTTGAATATACAGAACATACGAAGGCGTATTAGTTATAAAACTAAATAAATATTAATCATACGTCCTCATATGTTCACGAATACATAGGGGTTGGGCTGTAAGTTTTCCTTAAAATCTTGGAAGTTTTTAGTTTTCCATGTCAGTCTCTGTGTGTGTGTTTTTTTAAGGTTTTATAAATATTGTGTTAGAAAATGTAAGGATAATTAAATTTTCGTATTATTTAAACATTTTAATTAAATATTAATCATACGCCTTCATATGCAAAATAATAGTCAGCAGTTTTGTATGCAATTTTTTAAAAATTTAAAGTCTTAGACACCCACTTCTGGTTATTTAAATCAAAATTCTTTTTAATTAGTTGATCTACTCTGGTCTTTATTCTTAATAATAATGGAATTCCATAGGAGGATTTCCAAAAAGTCTTAAAAGATCACCTTCTAGCTGGTCTCCTCCTAGGACTTTGACAAACGTTTGCTGCGCCTTTCCTTGGATATAATCCCTAAAGATCAAAGCAAACATTCTCTTAATCTGTAAACACCGTGAAGCTAATAGCACTGAAAACTATCATCAGAAAGAAATTTATTCTGCACGTTCCAAGAGTAAAAGAATGATCTTTATTTAGATTCAATATTTATTTAATGTTGTCACTTCAACGAATTTTTCTTAATTAACTTATCTTTAAAAACGAAAGCTTATTTATACTTTACAAAAATCGTATGATTTAACGGGATTAACAGGATTAACAATAAGGGAATATTTGATAATTTATAAGTAAAGAGTAAAAAGAGATAATTAGTAATTAGGAAAATAGTTGATAATATTAAAAATAAAGAGTATTACATAATAAATGATATTTAAGAAAATATTTGATAAAAATGAAAATTAAAGAAAAATGTTAAAAGAAGAATAAATTATGTTAATGAATTACAATTGATATAGCATTAGAATGTTAGAGTGGCGTACATATGTATGTTTATACATAACTCCCCCACCCTTCGACAATACATTACTCCTGGAATGTATTATATGTACATATTTCAAAAAATAATTAGTAATTTTTTTTTTTTTATCTATTTATATAACATAAATTTTACAAAAATTTATATTCCTTAAAGCCAATTAATTTTTTTTTTTACAAAGTTTTTAAATATTTCATTTTTTTATTTTATTTTTGTATTACAATATTTTTAATATATAGTGATATAAATATATGTATACAATTTAAAATTTTCTTTCTCTTTGTTTTACATAAATTTTTATATATGTATATTTATTTGTGTAACAAGTTTTACTAGAGCTATAATGAACAATGGAATGGAATGGAAATTTTATGAATCTTATTTTTTTTTATTTGTATAATTTCTGCCGGTTAATTTTCTTTCAAATTTTTCATCGGGTATTTGATTTTGATATTTAAAATTTCTTTTTATTATTTGTCTATCACGTTTACAATCTTTTTCGTCCAAAAAATGTGTATCTTTCTTTTCTTTTACTTGTTTTATGATATATTTTGGTTTCTGTTTTAAATTATTAAATCCTAAATTTTTAACAAATTCTCGTTCTCCAAATTCATGACAATCTTGGCCATCTTCATTAGCCTTCGCAATTCTTTTTAGTTTTTTTTCATGAACAGTATCATGTAAATTTTTCCAAATTGATGAGTCAATTTTGTTGTGCAATAGATCATTAGGTTTAACACCAATTGTGCTATGAATTGAATCATTATAAATTTCTACTGATTTATATACCAAAGACCTATCGTCGAGATCCTGATCCTTTTGTTGCAATTTAAACAACCTAATATGTTCATTAAGTGTAAGATGGAATCGTTCAATGTCTGAATTTCCTGTGTGTGTATTTGGAGAAGTAAAGTGATAATTTATATTCTCTGACCTCAAAAAATCTCTTATAAGAGCAGTATTAAATTCATTATCTGCTATAATTTTTACCGGTTTTCCTAAAATGGCAAATCTTTCTCGAATTTTTTCAACAATACTTACAGAATTTTTATCAGTCAAATAATGTATAGATACATGTTTTGTCAGTTTATCGATACATGATAAAAATGTCGTATTCCTATTTAAAAACCATATATCCATATGTACAATTTCATTTGATTTTAAGGGTGTTTCAGTCACACAAAACTTGTTTCGAATAGGTAATCTGTCGAATTTGCACATATTACACACGACACAATTATTAATGAATTTGTGTATTTCCTTTTTCAAATTCGGGTAATATACTATTTTTCTCAATTCTAAATAGGTTTCCTCAATACCTCTGTGATTCTTATCATTATGAAATTTTTCCAGTATATTCAATAGTTTTTCTTTCTCTAAAACATCTTTTATAAAATTTGTACACTTAACAAACTTCATTCCTGGTACATTAGAAAAAAAATGGATCAACGTTTGTTGTAAATTTTTATATATTTCCAAATTACTACAAAAAATTCCTACAGTACCCTTTATTGGCAATATTTTTTTCAAAAATTCCAATAACTTTTCTTCAAAATAATACTTTAATGTAATTTTGTGTCTTATATTTTTAAATACGTTTTCCTTTTCATATCTGAAACTATTTCCCAACATAATTATAATTTGATTTTTATATATATTTATAGGTGACTCTGAAATAAAAATATGGTTATTTAAATTATCCTGTCCACTATGAATTGTTGCCAAATCCGAGCTAGGATTTTGCTCCTCCTGTAGAACGTTCACTTCTAGACGACTAAGATAATCTGCTACTACATTAGTTTTGCCCTTAATATATTCTATGTCAAAGTCGTACTCATTCAGTTGAATCTTCCACCTTTGCAATTTTATATTAGGCTCTTTCAATGAATTTAGCCATGTTAGGGGACGATGATCTGTTTGAATTTTAAATTTTCTGCCAAACAAATATGGCCTAAAATATTTAACTGACCAAACAATTGCTAAGAGCTCCTTTTCAATGGCACTATAATTAAGTTCGTGCTTGCTTAATGTCCTTGACGTATAAGAAACTGGATGTCCATTTTGGGAAAGCACTGCTCCTAATGCTCCATTACTAGCATCGGTTGTTAAAACGAATAATTTGTCAAATTTGGGATATGCCAGAACAGGATTTGTACATAAAATTGTCTTTAATTTACTAAAGCAATCAATGTAATTCTGGTCATTAGCGTCAATTATTGAACCTTTTTTCAAATTTGAAATAATAGGGAGAGCTATTCGGCTATAATCTTTTATAAACTTTCTGTAGAAACCAGTTAAACCCAAAAATGATCTGATTTCTTTAATTGTTTTCGGAATCGGAATTTTTTGAATAATTTTGATTTTATCCGGATTTGGCCTTATACCATCCGGAGTAATAATATGTCCTAAATATTCAGATTCACGTTTGAAAAAATTACACTTATCTACCTGTACTTTGAGATTATACTCTGACAGTCTTTGAAAAATTTTCTTCAAGGAAACTATATGTTCCTGAAGTGATGTAGAAAACACCAAAATATCATCTAAGTAAACAACACAAATGTTGTTTACAAAATCATGTAGCACCTCATTCATCATCCTTTGAAAAGATGCAGGCGCATTTTTCAAACCGAAGGGCATACGGTTAAACTCATAATGTCCCGTTGGCGTGGAGAATGCCGTTTTATGCCTGTCTTCGGGTGAAATTGGGATTTGATGGAACCCCTTTGCTAAGTCGAGTGTGCTAAAATATTGAGAACTTCCTAATTTTGTGAATAAATCCTCCATATTGGGAATAGGAAATTTATCCTCAATAGTCACCTCATTTAGTTTTCTGTAATCTACCACAACTCTCCACTTTTGTTCGCCAGAATTATCTAATTTCTTAGGAACTATCCAAATGGGAGCATTATATGGACTACAGGACTTAGTTATTATCCCCGATTTTAACATCTCACTAACTTGTTTTTCAACTTCAGAGCTGTGGACTTGTGGAAAACGATATGTTCTACTGTACACGGGAATATTATTAATCGTAGGTATCATATGCTTATATTTACCAACAGATGATAAATGCTCACCCTCTATATAAAAAACTGTTTTGAATTCTTTAATTAGCTTTGTCAACTCTATTAATTCCTCGTCATTCAAATTCTCCGCTTTCAATTTATCATTCAGATAACTAATTCTCGGTTCATTGAAGTTTATATCTATGATTATGTTTTCAAAGTACGAGATATCCTTCTCATTGTACGGTTTCGAAGATTTTTCAAATATTATTGGAATTTTTGCATTATTGGTTATTAACATATTTTCATTCAAATCAATTTTTGCACCCAATGGTTTCAAAATATTACAGCCTATAATTCCATCAAATTCATTAAATATTTCGGTCTCTAACAGTTCAAGTTTGGAGTTAGGTAAATTAAATTCTTTAAAGAAAGGAATAGTAACTTTAGTTGTAGTTACTGTTTTCGAACAAATAGTATTTAAAATAATAGGATGTTCTAACTCAGATTGAAAAGAAGAATGAAATAAACCTTTTCTAACAATTGTAGTACCAGAACCTGTGTCTATCAAAAATTTTACTGGAATAGATTTTGTTTTCAACACTATACAGGGTAAATTTCTTCGGCCTGAAGCTGAAAATTTGACACTTCAACACAATCTACGTCCATAGGATATTCGTTTCTACTACTTTTTATCTGTCCGCTACCATTTACATTTCGATTTGCGTTATCTCTACTAATATTACTATAATTTCCTCTAAAAGTTCTACTATTGTCATAGCTTTCATTTCCAAAATTTCCACTATTTGTATTATAAGAATTTCCGCTTCGATAAAAATTTCGAGTTAAAAAATTTGGATTTTCAAAATTATTATTATTATTTTGGTATTGTAAATTACTATTAATATTTCCTGAATTTTTTTGAGAAAAATGTTTCTTTCGATTAACATTAAAATTACTAATATTATTCATATTAGAAGAAGATGCTTGCAAAAATTGTGAACTTTGAAATTTGTTCACGTAAAAATATTCTGTTTCAATCAAAATTTCTTTTGCATTTAGCATAGAAGATGGATTTCTTGATTTTAACACAAGTTTGGGTTCATTAGGCAATTTCCCAATAAAAATTTTCAAAACCATTTTTTCATTATTTGTACAACTGTACCATTGTTCATTATCTCTATCAAGACTTGTTTTCAAATTTAATTTTGTCTTAAGTGATTCTATATAATCATAAAATTGATTAATCGAGGTTCTTATTTCCGAAGTTTTTATTTTATTAATAATACTTTCTACACTATCAGAAATACTAAAATTAATAGTTAATATTACCTTAACCGCTTCCCAATTCGTTGGATTGTTATTGTTAATCAGCGACACATTAGCCTCATCCACGATTTTGTTGCGTATTCTCAAGTCAAATATTTCTTTAAATGTTGAATCAACATGTTGACGGATTGCTTCAACATTTTTAATAAACATCTCCAATTCCTCTGGTTTCCCCCCAAACTTAGGGACATCGGCTAATAGCTGGAAGGGAATCATTGTTGCTGTAGACATCTTCGGTTAATTCTCGCCTCTGTCTCCACAAGCCTCTTGCTCACTCTCTGGCAAAACCGGTTTGTGATGTTGTTGTTGATTTTAAAAGTTTTAATATTTGTAGTTGATTTTAATAGTTGTTGTAGTTTTAATATTTGTTGTAGTTGTTGTTTTCTCAAAATTCTCTCTGTAGTTGATCTAACTTATTGATTTTTATTGTTGTAATTTGTGTTGTGCGCTTCACGTTTTTTTTTTCGTTTTATGCTGCACAATAAATTTACATTAAGTTCGTAATGAAGTTGTTGTTATATTTATTTTTAGTTTATTATTTTGTTATAAAGACCATACATTTTCAAGGTCAGTTCTTTTAGAAATTATTTTCTTTATAGTTAATGATAATTATTTATTTTAAATAATAACGATTATGTTAATTATCATTGTATTTTATATATTGTATATATTTTTATTCAAAGTTTTTTTTTTTTTTATTTAAGTTATATTTGGTTTATATTGTTTAACTATATTTTATCACACTTTTTATTGGAAAAAAATGTCAGTATTGTGATTTTATATACAAAAATATTTCTTTATTTTCTTATGTTTTTGCAATACCTTTTCACTTTTTAGTTTTATTAGAAACAAGTGTTTAATAATTTTTCTGCTTTTTTTTTCACTTCAAATTAATTTAACAATTTTAAATGTAGTTCGTAAACCCGACTGCGCCAGTAAAAGAATGATCTTTATTTAGATTCAATATTTATTTAATGTTGTCACTTCAACGAATTTTTCTTAATTAACTTATCTTTAAAAACGAAAGCTTATTTATACTTTACAAAAATCGTATGATTTAACGGGATTAACAGGATTAACAATAAGGGAATATTTGATAATTTATAAGTAAAGAGTAAAAAGAGATAATTAGTAATTAGGAAAATAGTTGATAATATTAAAAATAAAGAGTATTACATAATAAATGATATTTAAGAAAATATTTGATAAAAATGAAAATTAAAGAAAAATGTTAAAAGAAGAATAAATTATGTTAATGAATTACAATGATATAGCATTAGAATGTTAGAGTGGCGTACATATGTATGTTTATACATAACTCAAGGCTATGGAAAGTATAATTAAGCATAGAAGTCGCCGTAGTCCAGTAGGTAGTGTGTTGGCTTATTAGACGTAAAACCAGGGTTCGAGCCCCAGGTCAGACATCAAAACAAAATATAAATGGTATTTCTTCGGCGACTTTCTGGCAAAAACTCTGAGAGTAAATAAAATTGCCATGAAAAGTTTCTCAAAAATCTGTCGTTCGGAGTCGACTTTAAACTGTAGGTCCCACCACTCATGTATAAAATTAACACACACAACATAAATGGTGTGAGAAACTAGGACGTTGTACAATGGGTCAATTCGACCTCCGGGTACTGTACTTGTCTTAATTGACAAGTACACGTCCTCTAACCTAACCTAACCTAACCTATAATTAAGCATCAGCAATTTGATTATCAACAGGAAACAGGGTTTTTGTAACACCCGTTCTACAGGTGGCCTGTTGTCCTTACTTTCAGAAAAATGAAACCAATCCTAGTAGAAGTAAGGCTTTTGTCTTATGTAGAATAAAGTTGCCTCAGTATAATACTAGTTGTGATGGCTTATAAGACTAGAGTCCGTGGTTCAAACCTTAGCTGAGACATCTAAAATAAAACCGAGATAGGAAGACTTCCTCAGCAGTCTTCTGGCAAAAATTGTGAGAGTAAATAAAATTGCCATGAAAAGTTTCTCAAATCTGTTGTTCGGAGTCATGGGACTATGAACGGCATTCCGGCAAGTACAGATAGTCACAGTATTTGCAATTATAAACAAACTTACGAGCAATACCTACACACACCTACTATTTTGTATCAAATTTCATATCAAATTTTATTTCTCGTAGAAAAAAAAACCACAAAAAACAATCAAAAAAATTCCTTAAAAACCGGATAATTTATCATTTTAACACTTATTTAAGAGCAGCACATAATTTTATTTTCAAATTCACTCAATTGTGAAATTCAATTTCATTGTCTGTGTAAGGAAATCATATTTCTGTGTGCATGTGTATGTAGATTTTTAAAGCATTTTTCTAAACATTAACTAAGGAAATGCTGTAACATAAGTATTCCCATAAATCATCATAAAGAAAAAAAAACTGTTACTCTTGAAGGCAAGGCAAGCTGAGTCGTATTGCTTCTACCCTTTATGTATTGTATGTCATATATTTTTCACTTATGCAAGTATTACTATAATTTAATATCATACATACATATGTACATACATACATACAGAATATATTTTTTTCAATTTCGTTTTTCTTTATATTTCTTTGCTTTCTTCTTAACATATGAGTTTCCTTTCCCTTGAAAAGGAAAAACTGTGTAACTGTTTGCATATTTGTCAGTGCATTTCCTTTGTGAAGGCAAAATGCAATTTTGCTGGGGTTTTTAGAAAATAATGGAAATGGTGATGGTACTTCAAAATACCATTTTAACAATTCACCTTGTAAGAAAAGCAAAATGTAGGACTGCTTTTATGCTAAGCCAAGAAACTACTTTTCCTTCACTTTCTTTTTATTCTATATTTTTTTTTTAATAATTTTTTTTAACGTTTACAAATAAAATTCAATACAATCCTTGTATATTTTATATTTTCAAATGCTTTAAACATTTATTTGTTGTTGGAGAAAAAGAAAAAAAAATTATGATATTATATTCTTGAATTCAATTCAATTTATCAATACTAAGAAATTAATTTTCTTTTGTAAACTCTTTAAATTATTATTCCCAAAAGAGTTTCCTTTCTCAAACATTTTAAATTCTTCCAAAAGCTTTAGCAGTTTAAGAGTTATGAACGATTTTCTAATTTTAGTCCGTAATTAATATTAATCATACGCTCTCATATAAAAAAATTTTAAATCTTTAAAAAACTATGATAGAAATAAAATCTCATTTCTTCAATTAAGGAATTGTAAAGCATACGAGTATTCTGTGAAATTCATATTGAGTTTTCCATTTCTTTTCCACGAACTGTCGAAAAGAAAAATAAAAACAATTTTGAATTCATCGAAATTTGTTCCTTTTGTAATAGTCGAGCTTATCTTGATCTTGACGTATGTTTGGTATGATGTAAACCTCTTATTATTACTATTGTCGTGAAGAGGTACCCCTTAATACTGCGACCAATTTATAAATTGTTCTACTCCAACTTTATAGGGTATTTGCATAATATCTCCTCCAAACCTATTGCCTTGATTAATATTGGGATGAGTTTTGACGTCAACAATGACAATTTCCTGCCTAGTACGTGATACACACCCAGTGGTTTATTCTTGGGATACATTTGTACCCCATATGTTCCAAGAATGTGTTCCGATTTATTCTTATCATTACAGAATCTACATATTGGGTCCTCAAGTAACCCTAAGTTTACAGAGCCCTGTCAAAAGACTGAACAACAGGATCTCTTATTGGAGTTTTCCAACAAAAGTCTCGCTTGTCTTAAATCCACTTGGTTAGAGAAAAGCCTTTGACTTGGGCATACCATTCCCAACATTCGCTCTCACTCCACAGAAGGGTTATTGTTTCATCAGGGGCGTGGAAGCTCCCCTTCTTGCAAGCTCATCCCATTTGACCTGGGAATTTAGCTCTCAGAGATACAGATTGATGCCACACTATGGGTTCCTAGGGAAGCCCAGTAGTTCCATGTAGGCACAGATTAATTACAACACTTTAATCCCCTGTTGTGTGTGTTATTTTCATCCATGAATGCCGGGATCTATAGTCTAAAGTAAACTTTTCGTGGCAATTTTATTACATTCAGAGTTTCTGCCAGACGACTGTTAAGAGGAAGTTGCCGAAAAAAATAGTTGTTCATATTTCATTTTGTTCGAGGTATCTGGGCTGGGATTTGAACCTAGGCCTAATAAGTCATCACATTACCTTTTAGACTAGGGCTACTTCAAACTTGAGTAAGACCACGATATCCAAAAGTAGGTACGAATAATGTCTCAAGGACCAAATCATCATTGCAGTCTCCAAAGAATCAATGAATATAACACAATGGGTTGTGATTTCTACGTCCTCTACGAGTATTATTTAAATGCAAGTGATGATGACACAGTTTTTATACTTCTCTTACTCTCACATTGTATCCTTTTTTTTTTATAAATTTTCGATTCTACCTTCGAGTAGTAAAATTTTTATAATTCAAAAAAACGTATATTTTTTCCCTCTTTCTCTCTATGAAACCTGCCTTATTTGATTTTGAAAAAGTCATAACTTTATCTATAAGTGTGTACATAAAAAGCATTATTTTTGACATTAAGTGTGTGGGTGTGAGTGTGTATATTAGTTTGGAAAAATTTTCGATTTTCTTCTTCCTTTTCATTGAGTCGACAATATTCAGGAGCAAATAACTGTGCCAAATGCGATACTATAATGTTATTATTAATGGCATTTTGATTTCAAATTGTAGTTTATTTATCAGGATAATGCTCTAAAGCAGAGAGAGAGAGAGAGAAAAAAAGAGACAGTGAAAGAATAAAATCCATAAAGTAATGTGAAATTCGTAGAAACACACATCAAAATGAAAAAAACGTTTAAGCTTTTAAGAGATTTGAATTGAGGAAATATAAAAAGGAATAAAGAAATCAAAATTGATTTATTTTGTATCGAACGATATTGGAAAACTTAAAAATTTATTAAAAATTGTTTAATATTGAACAGTTAAAACTAAGCTGTAGAAATTATTTTAAATGGAAACAATTTTCAGGTATTGCTCTTCCAGCAGCATAGAGACGAAATATTTTAATTTTAAAAGATTTCTTGTTTAAAAGATCAATAAAATGTAATAGATTTGAATAAAAAAAGAGAAATAAAATAAAATAAATGCAAATAGCTGTGACAATCTGACAATTACAATCGCCGTAGTCCAGTAGGTATCGCGTTGGCTTATTATACGAGGGTTCAAGATTCAAATCCTGACTCTGAGATCTCAAACAAAACGACGACTTTGTCTCATCTGCCTAAATAGTAAAATAAAATCTCTGTGATAAGTTTCTTAAAAATCTGTGTTTCAGAGTAGGTCCCGCCACTCATATATAAAATTAAGACACACAACATAAGTGGTGTAAGAAGCTAGGTTGTAATACTGACTAAATGTTTGTAATAATAATCTCGTTCTCCATTCAATACATCATTACAACCCTTCAGTCAGGATTACGACCTAGTTTCTCACACACACTGTGTGTGTTAATTTTATACATCAGTGGCGGGACCTACAGTTTAAAGTCGACTCCGAACGACAGATTTTTTGAGAAGCTTTTCATGATAATTTTATTTACTCTCAGAGTTTTTGCCAGAAATCTGCTGAGAGGAAGTCGTCGAAGAAATACTTTTTGTATTTTATTTTGATGTCTGGCCTTGGACTCGAACCCCGGCTTTTCGTCTAATAAGCCTTGTATATTTTTCTGAAGAATTTTAGGGTAGAGACTGATTGGTATCTTATCCTTAATCTGACGCAATTGATTCGGGTATTTGATTTTCCATATCTGTGCTTGAAGATGCAATATCGGGTTGTAAGCTTCAAAGAGTTGGTTCTGCAGTATTTCACAGGCCCTAAAAATTTCCCTTGGGAGTTTGTAAAGCGACCAGCTTTTGGTGGTGACATGTCATCATTTTGGTTAATCGGTTTGCATAGAAAATCACTCATGACGCTCAAACGTCCTATAATATCTCCATTTTTAAACCCATGAGACCAGAAAGATCTTCTCTTTTGGTCATGAGCAGAAGTCGTAAGAGACTTAAAATTAACTCTATAGCATTGGCGTTTAGCAAGTAATGTTTGCTTAGATTCTTAAAATACTCATCAGCTGCAGGCTATTTCATTTAAATAACTATTTTTGAAGCGCACAGATCATATTTAAAGACGATAAAATATATTTAAGAAAATTTTCGATGGGTAATCGATCAAATTGAAATAAAACCTCCCTCAAATGATGCTAGTGATGGTTTCTTTCAATGGTGATATGAGAATAAATGACAGATATTTGCTCTAGAAAAGCCATACAAATTATTGAAGCCACAAACAAACATATTTCTGTTTTAAACAATTTTAAAGATGTCGGGTCCCTATTTTACATTCCTAAAAGCAGTGAAATAATTTACATGTTTATGAAGCCTAAAAGTATACATATTTTTTAATTTCATTTAAACAAAATTTATTTTAATTTTCTTACGAAATATTTTAACTTGTAAGAGAAATCTTCCTCCCAATTCAACGCCTTAAGTTAGGCATACTGTACGTTGTAAATAAAAACAACGCCTTAATATATGCTTTACTGTTGTAAAAATTTTAATTTCTAAAAGCTTTTTAACACATTACATAATTTCCTGTTAATGTTGGTATGACATATAAATTATGTTTTTATTTTAAAGTTTATGTTTTTTTTGAGGGAGAGCCCACAAAATCCTTTTTCGGTTGACATTAATGTTCAGGCCAATGCATGTTTATGTTTAATTAAAAAAAAAATATAGTTTATGTGCTTAAATATTAACTTTGTTTTCTTTTGAGGAGAGAAAGAGCGAGAGGCCAGGGTGTGTTTAGATAAAATATAATAAAATTTATGTTCTTAAGGATTTCACCAGGTGCTATGGCAACTAGCCAGAGCTGTTATTACTTCAGGGAGTTTATGAGAAACCAAACCAAACCACGACCATAAAAGGATTTCAAGAAGATAATTAAAAATTCTGTGAGAGAAATAACAAACCATGGAAGATTTAAAAACGAAATAAAACTTTGTTAGCAAGGCTAAGAACCCACATTAGTTCCACCAAAAACAAAACGTTCCAAATCAGTAGATAAAGCCACACAACGAACACGGTCATAGCCAGTATAATTTTTCTTTTAACTTTTGCTCTCGTTGACCTGACTCTTATTTCGCATCATTAATACACAGATACTCACACACACACCCACGAATAGATATTCTGCCACAAAAGCAGAAAATCTTTGAAAAAAGGCCATTTGGTTTGCCAAAAGCAAAAAATTACTAAAACGACAGTGAAATCTAATTCGCAGTTTTTGTTTGATGGCCGGTACCCCATTAGCCTGCTTCAGACAGCATTGACTGTTGTTGTTGTTCCTTTTGCTGACAAATGATTTTTGGTTTTTTCACTTGACATTTTTTTTTTTTTGTTTCACTGTTTATCGCTATTTCAGTGATGGCATTCTTTCTTTTCAGTGGCGGCTATTGTCCGAAACGTTTTCCTATATGAGTGAGTTTCTTGACGTGACGTTTTAACCAATTTGTGTTGATGTTTTTCGTTCACTCCCAACAACATTTTTTTTGTCGTTGTTGTTGTTGTCTATGCTTTACACATTTTCGTATTTCCTTGCATATTTTTGGGCGTTGTGGTGTTTTTTTCCTCAAGTTTTAACTGAGTTAGCCGGGCTTTTATGCAAATACAGTCATTTATAGTGTGTTTGGCACACGCACAGGGAAAATCAATCATTTTGAATTGCTAATGTGGGCGTGTTTTTGTTTGAGATCAGCTAGAGAAAATATATTTAGCATACCATTAGGCTTGTAATTAATGAATTATGGATCCAAAACAGTTGGCAATAAAAGTGAAGTTAATTAAAAGCATTAAGAATTTTAAGTTAGGTGGTATGGTGCTTTCACCCTCTTCTGGCGCCAAATTTCTTTGAATTGGAAGCGGAATGTTTATCAAAGAATGGAGAAGTACTGAATGCATTGATCAAAGCTGCAATTTAATTGTTCAGGATTGGAGACTCCCTCCCAAGGTCAATTGTTGGTCCTACACCAAAATTGTCAGATCGGTTATGATGTATGACTGTTTTTTCTCGTAGAGTGTCTTTGATAAGAGCTTCCAGCAGGAGATCTTTAATAAGGTTTAGAAAACTGTCTCTTTAAGTGTTACCGAAATAAGAAGACGCTGCTCTTGTCATTATTCCTGCCCTGATTCCATTGGATCTGTATGTCAAACGACAGAGCGCTCGTAGTGCAATATGTCTGAGGGAAATCAGCTACTGACAACAGCGTCTAAGCGGTTACTTTGGTGTTCTGAACGTGCCTTCACCAACAAAGCAGAACGAACGTCTCAATCGAACCACAGGCTATATGGTGCTCGAGACAATGCTTCTCACTGGAATAAGAATTCCCATTTAGAACAAAGGACCTGCGGAACTGTTACAGTGATCTTCATAGAGGAATCGTAACTGGATGCAGGCGCAGGGGTGAAAAGATCGGGAACTGGAATACCGTCATATATTGAACGACTACTGTAAACCCTTTTAGGTGGACGTATCTGTTGTTTGTAAAAGGTTTTAATTCATAGCCTGCCCTACTTTTTCACTTGTGGAATCATTCCGGATTTTCAGCAGCCTTGTGTTAGGATATTGGTTCGGAACTTGAGTTGGATCGAGTCCGTCTTTTTTTTTGGGTTGCAAGGCGCTGCGTGAACAACATGTCTTATACTTTATCTAGACATGTAGCCATTCTGTGGGTTATTTGATGATAGGTTCTCATACAAGAGGCCTTGGCTCTTCTATTCTCTCTACAGCTATCATTGTATTCCTTATACACCTAATTCTGTTTTTACACGGTCTTTTTTTACACGGTTTTGATATAACACGGTTTGAAAATAAAATATTTTTAATTTTTGTTACACGATTTTATTCCATTTAGCACGATTTAAAATTTTTTGTGCTTAATTTTTTTGTCAAATTTAATTTTTGCAGAGTATGTTCATATCACAAATTTAAGGGAATTCCCTTTTTGCGCGACAAGCAAATTTACTGGTCAAATCAAATGTAAATGGCACAAATTTAGGGGAATTCCCTTTTGTGCATACAAGCACAAAGGTCAGAGCAATTGAAATGTATTAATATTTTGTGTTTGGTAAAGAAATTTTTTATCGGCAAATTTGTTTTTCTATCGTTACATTAAATTTAACGCATTAAGATGAAAGGTAAGCCAAAAAATATTTTATATTTATTAAGTTATTTATATTTTTAATTTTGTTAAATATTTTATGTATCCCTAAAAGAAAATGTCAAATACAAAACTTCTTAAAAAATCCTTGTTTTTCATTAATTTTAATAGGTTTTAGAGATTAGGAACCAATCACCTATTTTTGCATACGATCAGTGTCTTTTTTTAAACGGTTTTTTTACACGGTTTTTTCTGGAACCAATCTACCGTGTAAAAACAGAATTAGGTGTACTTTCTTACCTTTCGTCTCTAATATAAACACAATGGGTCCAATGACCTCCATGTGTAGTTTATTTGCCATGATGGTAGGCACACGTCCTCAAACCAAGCAATCAAATCTTCTCCTTTTTACGGTTTAATTTTCCGGTTGTTGTACTCCAGCCTAAGTACCAACTGTTTCTAATGTAATGGCTTTTATTTCGTTTAAATAATTCATTTTCGAGTCCATTAATTAAAACGTGAACAAAAATAAATCGTATTCAACGCCTGTATGTAGGCGACAAAAAAAAAGAATAATTACAATTCCTGTGTAATATTTTATCGCAATAGAATTTTAAAATATTGTAATTTGAACAATCATTTGATTAGTTTAGAGAGATAGAAGAGGAACAAAAAAAAACATGGGCGTTAAAAGCTTTAAGCTGTGATATGTAAATTATTGACAGGATAACAATAATAACAATAGGATTTAGACACACACGACGCATACATACACAGCATTTACACTCCCATGCTTTGTTTTATAAAATAACACATATGGACTAACATAAAGCAACCATATTAGCCATGCATGTAGTTGTTAATAATGACCAGAACAGAACGATTGTTGGTAGTGGTAATGGCGGTGTTTATTTAACACCGACGAACTACAAACAAATTGACAAGTACGACTTCCACTACAACTAAAATGACTGCAAATGACTGGCAATTTCGACACTCTCTATTGTGCATTGATTGTCATAATGATGGCGGTTGCTATTGGTGTTATTTTATGTCCATCAGTATGAGTATGTACATTTGTGTGCACAGACGGGTATTTATGTCTAAATTAAAATGAGTTGCAAATTAATTGATTTTCGGAATTACAACATCAGCATTTGCCACAAATTCTATTCAAGGGATTGTTTTTTGTTTTGAAATTAATTTGCATAACACAGTGGTTTGTGTGGCAAAGGGATCATAAAATTTGACAGACATAGGAATTTGAAGTTTAAAACCAAATTATATGACCAACTAATTGCGCAAGATATGCCTTATAATTTGAAATAAAAAGTTTGGTTTTGTTTTTATCAAATCATTTTATTCTATAACAAAAAAGAACTTTCATAGACAATAGAAAGTGCTAAAGTTATAAAAGTTTATATTCTATACATCACTGTTACCAATCAAATATAAATCTTTACGTCTAAAATCCTACAATAAAAATTTTACATTTTATTTTCAATACATCTTTAAAGTCATAAAACATTATTTAATTATTGTCAAAAACATTAATAAACAATCAAAATTATTTTCAGTATCATAGGAATATTTTCAGCTCTTTATTGGCCTTAAACTATGCCATAAAAAACTTTGATTTAGTAATTTCTATTATTAGTAAACAAAAGAGCTTAATAAGGCTTATAGTTTAGCTGTCAATTAAAAGTAAGTGTTGAACATAAAATATCTGTTGGAATAAATTGAATTTGTATAATTAAAATGCCTTAAAATAGGCTTTAAATTAATTATTACTATTTTCTATATAAAATTTATTATTAAATCTTGTTTCTAAAATCAGTTTTATGACTGATTTATGTTATGAGATCTTATTGAAAATTAATTGGCATCAATTTTATGTGGATATAATAATATACTGAATGTTTGCCTTAAGGTAGGCTACAAAATGTGGGATTTATTTGAATATATGGGGAGACAGCTTAATACTTAAGACAAAACTGTGTTTCTGTCTTTGTGAAATGGCAAATCTAACATAAATCAAGATTATAGAGATCTCCAGAACTTGGTTATAGTTTCAACCACCTATTCACTTGCTAATTATAGTCCTGGACACCTATACTATGAGTCTAATATTTTTGTGCTTAAACAGTAATGAGGCTCCACCATTTTATTTACCGGATGATTAGTTTTCTTTGTTTTTTTTTTCTGGATATTACTGCTAATTATACTATGCAGAAAAGACAAGGATACACGTATTACACCCATAAGCCCGGTAGTAATTAATTAATTAATAAAAAAATAAATATATTTGTAGTGAATTAATTAATTAATTACCATTAAGAGCTGTTTGTCACCTCCTAAATGTATGCTTTGTAAATATTTTATTACAATTTGTGTAAACAAGAGTATTAAAACTGTTGCCTATTTATTAGGCTGTGTTTGTAGTTACCATAAGTATGCTTGGATTTTTGTTAAGTAACATAACATAGTACCTAAAAGTAGGCTACATTTATAAAACATGTAAAACTAACAAAAAGTATGCACAAAGCAAAACAAAGAAAATAGATAAGCAATGAAAGCTTAAAAGCAATATATTCTAAAGCATAATTTAAGGCACTCTATAGTAATAATTTTTTGTTCTCCAACTATTTTAATAATCCTTTAACGCTACTTAAACTTTTTTAAGTTTTAAATTATCTTGCAGTTGCTATTGTAGTGATAGCAGTAGTTGAGGCAAGTTTATCCCTTAATACCTTATTATCATTCTCTTCATTAAACACACTTGTGCTCGTTCAGTGGCTCTCAAGAAAGTTTTTCGTTTAGCCTTTATTTATATTTTAAAAGAGATTCTTACAAAAGATAAGAGAGAGCACAGAAAGAGTAACAATAACAGACAGTTTTAATGAAATTAAGACGTTGGGCCATGCAGAACTGGTAGCTTTTCATTTTTTTTTCCTTTCTAAGGCGTATGAGTAATATTAATTCGAGTTTTGTTAGGAAAATAATTACTAAGTTGAGATCCAAAACAGATATTTTTAATATAAAAAAAGGTTTTAAAAGCTAAGAAATGCGAGCACTTTATGAAATTATATTTTGAATTATTTATTGTTTCTTATTTTGAAAAAAAAAAAAAAAATGCCTGAGTTTCTAACACACTTTCCTTTAATTTAAAGTGATTATGTGGAGTTCTTTATTTCGTATTCAAAAAGTTTTACTACTGTTTTGTTGCTTTCCTTTGTTTTTATGCTTGTAAAGCCTGTAATCTTAAAACAACTTGCAAATCTTAAATATATTCCAACAACAAGTTAAAGAACAAGACAAAAAACGAAAATAAAATATAGAAAGGAACAGAATCTTGTAATCTGTCTTGTCTTGTGTAAAGACAGACATACATACATACATACATACATACACTATTATCTCTCTTGTTAAAGGACAGTTTAAATATGTAAATATCTAAGCACTTAAAGGATCAACTGTTAAACTATAAAACATTTTCTTAACAACAATGCCCTGGTATTTAGCAAACAAAGGGATTTCGACATAAACTATATACAGATAAGCGTAGATTCTTTTTTAAATATTTGTTTTATTATCTTAAGGAATTTTATTTACGTTTTTTAAGCAATTTAAATTCATACTTTAACAAGCGTGAAAGGATATTTTCTGAATTAATTTTTTTTCTCCTTGGGTGGCGTATGATTAATTTTAATTCCAAGTTATATTTGAGAAAATATGAAATTCGTCTGGAACCGAGGGAGATATTACCAGTATATGGTCACTCTTTTTCTTTTAATTATAAGGTATATTTTATACATGATATAATAATTAAAAGAAGTACAGTGGAGAGTACTTTAAGTATAATTTTGTGTACATTATTGGCCACTGATAAAGCGCTTTCTTTAGTGCGCTTTCTTCATACAAAGATAAGTACCATAGGCAGTTCGATTACTTGCTTACTTCCTTAATTTTCTATTACCCCTTAGTTAATATTAAAACTTAGCTCCTCACGCCACCCAGGTTGTGTGTATTAACACGTTCATCGCCACAATTAATTAGAATAATTTTCACATGGGCCACGGTGACTTTATTAGATAATTTAGTTAAAAATTTATCAAGGAAACTTAATGTATCAGAAAAAAATTTTTTTTTTGCCAAAATACGCCAACTCGACTCACACGGCCCTATATTAAAACTTTTTACTCGACCAGCCGTGTCAGTCTTATATGTCTGACGCATCCAAACAAGATACAAAAAGTATTAACCTGTTGTTTTGAACACAGCGTCGTTTGCGTCGGACATTTGTGATTTACCAAATCGCGTACGTCAGCCACATATGACTGACATGCCTCATGTAGAACTTCTTAGCGTCAGACACATATGACTGACATGGCGATGAACGTGTTAATTTTATCGAACGTCAGATTTTTGAGAAACTTTTCATGGCGACTTTATTTAGTGTCAGAGTTTTTGTCTGAAGATTGCTGAGAGAAAGATAGGTTAGCGGGTAGCTTGCCGTTCACAGGCATGTTCACTCGCTGGCCATAGCGCCCATTGTGATACCCAGTATGAGGTACACCCCCTTGCCATGATCCGTTAGTGGTAGCTTTTAACTACCCCGACTTTCGGATGAAACCTCCCTGTTTACTAAGTGGCATGTTCGCCACAATGCCCAGATCTACAAACGTTCCATCATCCAAAAACCGATGACGTCTGTTCTGAAGCGCAGGGCACTAGCATAAAAGGTTTGGCATCGATTCCGTTTCCTCCACATCATGACAACTTCTGCAGTAATCCTGAAGGGGCAGAGCGAGCTGATCAGTTAGTATTCCTGTTAGAGTGAGAACCGTTCTCTTGTCGGACTGCTGTCCACTGCTGGACACAGCAGTTTTGAAATTCGCAACCAGGTATGTTGGACCACCTACGGTCTGTTAAATTCCATGCTGCTTTTTCCAATTTGGAAAAGTATTCCTGTAGTGACACATCACCTCTATCGTCTCCTGCTGAGCGGAAGTCGCCGAAGAAATATTTCTTTATATTTCGTTTTGTTCGAGACGTCTGAGCTGGGGCTTGAACTACAGTCTCTTGTTTAAGAGTGAACATTCCTAGAATACGGCTACAGTGTAGATTACCATCACTTAATTTGGTGGTATTAAAGCTACTAAGTGTGTGAGAAAATTATTCTTACATGTACCTTTAAAATCTGCCTACTTTTTTCTTCTATTTGTCCCACTGTTTATGTGTCTTTATTTGCATTCAATATCCATATTTAAAACAATTGTTTTTTTTTTTTTTGTATTTATTTTCAAATATTTTTCCACAAATTCTAAACTAAAACTTTCTTTATTCTGAAGTGCATCTTGGGATATTTTCCAAATATTTTTCCTCTTATTTAGGAATTTGTTATCGAATATTTTTTTCTGTTTTTTTTCTTTTTTTTTCAATTATTGTTCTACGTTCTGCAATTGCAAAACAGTTTAAATTCATATGGAAATTGTTACGAAACAAAAGAGAAAAAAGTAACAAAAGAAAGGGAAAAGTAAAATAGAAATGTGCAAGGGAAACATATGCAGAGAAAATATTTTATTGCCAGGAATGTAGAGAATATTTGTTATTTATTTAAAGGAAACTTTTATAATATCCATCGAATAGATTACGTGCCTTTCCAAAATACTTATTGGCAATATGTACTGCCGATAACGTAAGGGATGGAGGGGGGAAATGAGGAAAGCATTTGAATTTACATAAAAATAATGAGAAGTATTCTAGGAATGAAAATATTCAAATATGGATTAAATTTTAATATTTTCTTTAATTAAAAATAATTGGGAAGCATAAGAATTAGGCCTTAATTTAGAATTATTTTTTAGAAGATTAAAGAAAATTTATTTTCAAAATTCATTGGAATTTGTTACGTTTTCAATGCTTTCAACCAACCCCCTTGAGGAATTAAATTTTTTTTAATACCACCTGTACTCGGCTTATAATCTAATGCAAGCAGTGAGTGATATTTTGTTTTGTAACCGATTGGGAAAGAGGAGAAAAGAGGAATTAGTGTTTGTGTATATTTTATTTGAATATACTTGTAAAGAAATCTCTACAGAAAGGATATGTATTCATACATACACAATTGGTTATTACAAACCTTCTGTCAGGCTTACAACCTAGTTTTTCACACCACTTGTATTGTGTGTGTTAATTTTGTAAATGAGTGGCGGGACCTACAACATATTTTTGAAAAAAAAATTTTTACCAGAAATCTGCTGAGAGGAAGTCGCCGAAAAAATATTTTTTCATATTTCGTTATGTTCGAGACGTCTGACCTGCTAATTGAATCTTGGACTCACGTCTAATAAGCCAACACACTACCTACTAGACTACAGCTACTGAACCCCAAATAAAAGTGTTCTGCAGAAAACAGCACGCCCACACAAAGCTATGGAATTTTCGAAAATCATTCCTTTTATTTCAGTGGACATCATTCCTTGGAAGTATCGAAAGAATATACTGGGCATAAAAAGAAAGGTTTTAAAGAGTCAGTTAAATATCGGACTCAATAATCACCAAAAGACACTTTTGTTCTTAAGCAGTGTTGCAATTACGAGGAGCTATCTTCAGATTTCTCTTCGAGGATTGCTGACATTTTTGTTGGTGACAAAACTGTTGGCATTGGGACTGCATAAGTTCAACATGAGACTCCTTACAGGTTTATTTTGATGGTGGAACAGCGTATGGTACAGATTTTTTAAGTTTTTAAACTCTATCGCGAGCTAGTACCAATTATTTCCTGGGTTATACTGTGAAATTACTTTGATAAAGAGATAAGGAAAGATTAGGATTTATCCCAGACCTTTTTCAGCGACCTAATCTTATAAAGTCGCGTAAGGAACCCTAACATCAGTCGAACATTGGTTTTTTTCCTATCTAATGGCATCACACTTCTACCATCGTTTATAAATAGAGGCCCAAGGACCCTAGGGTACGAAATATTACTATCTATCTTTCCAAAGTTTACGGTTCCTCTCTCTAAATCATTTCCCGATCATCATTGAGATTAGACCTCCCGATAGGTACATTAAAAAGGATTAGGTGGGTCATGAAACTTAAAAGGGGAGATTCGCTCCGGTTTAAAGGTTCGTACTAGATCGACTCTTTTGTCATTAGAGTAGCGTTCCTGTTGAGGTATTATCGCCACTCTTTTTGTTAAAGGGCGTTCTGTTAGAATCTTCTTCCAGCATAAACCAAATTTCAAACTCTATGAGCAGCGGAAATTCTGAGGTTATGAAGGAATGAACGTAGAAGTTTTGTGGTTGTTGAAGTATAAATTCTAAAAAGAGTCATTGTCACAAAATATTTACGTTTTTCAAGTTAAAAGTTGAGACATTTTTAAAAAACTAAACTTTTTTGCTTAACATCTTAAAATAATCCTTCCATCTTACTAAACTTTATTGCATCTTTTCATTTGAAGTTTTCTTAAAAGCAGTTTTCTCGTGTTTATTTTATGCTTTTGCATGTTCTTTTTCTTTTTGATTATAATTTTAATTACATTTTCTATTTTTTTAATTTTATTTAATTTTTTTCCTGTGTGTGAGAAATTTATCAAAAAAAAAAAAATTTGATAATACAACACGTATGTTCAACTAATTGTATGCGGACTTGTTTTTTTTTTCTATAAAAAAAAACTGCAGGTTTCTTTTTGTGTATATGAAATGAAGTACACATCGCCAGCATTTTATAAAAAAAATTTAAACAAAATAACATGTGCAGCTGAAGGTTATTTATTGTTAAAACAGCTTTAAGAATACAGGAAAAACTAAAACAAAAAACAAACAAAAAATTGATGGAAAGAAATAATAAAAAAAGAGAATTTTCTTTTGAAAACTTGCTTATAGATTTTCTTTCTACCAATAAAAAACGAAAAAAAAAAACACTTCATAAACAACTACTTTGAGGAAAAACAATGAATATAAGTGTGAGTGAAAAGGAATAAAAAACGAAATCTTTGAAAAGAAATTAATAGAAGAGCAACAATAATTTGCAAAAAATTTCTTCAAACAAAAAACACTTAAAATGAACAACACTTGTTCACATTAAATGTTGAAAAGATCATCATCATTTTTATAAAGAAAGAAAAACACTCAGAAACTAAGTAAAAAAGTAAAAAATTCTTTTAAAAATTATATTCTTTTTATTAAAGGAATTCAAATTAAATATTTCGATTCCAATTAGGCCTTAAAGTCCTTTCAAACAAATCATGTCCATATTAATTGGTATTGATAATCATCATTAAAGCTTTGCATCCTGACTAAAGGATGACTAGTTAAGTATGTAAGTTAGAGTCTGACAATAAAGCAACATTTTTCCTCTGTCCACGATTTGTCAGTAGCCAATTCCATTTCCTAATAGATAGGCTAATAGAAGCTAGAAGTATTCGTGTAAAGAATGCTATTCAGTAGAGCGTGTTTGTGTCCTATGAAGTTCATTAGCTGCATGATTATCTGGTATATTTCATGCCATCTGCAACCTATATTATACGGACACAAGGCTACTGCGATCGGTCAATGGATTGCTATATTATGTCAACTAGTTAGATCTAATGATTATACCAGAAAGATATTTGATTATTGTGTGGCTGTTGAACAGTGTGGAAATACTAACAGAATGAGATCCCGTACTCGGAATCAGTTGTGTGGCACGATTTATGACCATTATCACAGCCTGAAGCATACTACAGTAGCCAGGGAGGTGGAGATATATCATAAAATTAAACTCTGCGAAGAAAATTTCTTAGCCTGCCTTTAGTTTAGAACCTACATTAGACCTAGGTTTTAGGGACCATCCCTAAAAATATTTCTTTCATATTTTGTTTTGTTCGATATGCCTTATCTGGGGTTGGATCCTCGGGCTCTTGTTTAATAAGGCAACACACTACCTACTAGACTACGGAGACTTTATGCTTTGCATTCTGATATGAAATTTCTCATCAACACTAAGCTCAAGCGAGCTACTGCCAGATAGGATAGAGGAGTCTCCAAAGGGAATATTATGCTACATTTAAATCCAAGAGTATTGACTACATATTATCTTAGTAACGTTAGTTTCCTTCGGCAGTAATTTATTGTTATTGAATTTTAAATTTCGATTATTCTCCAATACTGTCTAGACCATAGCTTCCCGTGTTAAGTCTACCTTCTTAATAATTTCCAATTAATATTCATCATATGCCTAGAGGAGTCTCCAGAGGGAATATTATGCTTCATTTAAATCGAAACGAATTGGACTATTTATTGTTTTGAATTTTTAACTTCGATTATTCTCCATTACTGTCTAGACCACAGCTTTTCGTGCTAAGCCTAGATTCTTAATAATTTCCAATTAATATTCATCATATGCCTAGAGGAGTCTCCAGAGGGAATATTATGCTTCATTTAAATCGAAACGAATTGGACTATTTATTGTTTTGAATTTTTAACTTCGATTATTCTCCATTACTGTCTAGACCACAGCTTTTCGTGCTAAGCCTAGATTCTTAATAATTTCCAATTAATATTCATCATATGCCTAGAGGAGTCTCCAGAGGGAATATTATGCTTCATTTAAATCGAAACGAATTGGACTATTTATTGTTTTGAATTTTTAACTTCGATTATTCTCCATTACTGTCTAGACCACAGCTTTTCGTGCTAAGCCTAGATTCTTAATAATTTCCAATTAATATTCATCATATGCCTAGAGGAGTCTCCAGAGGGAATATTATGCTTCATTTAAATCGAAACGAATTGGACTATTTATTGTTTTGAATTTTTAATTTCGATTATTCTCCATTACTGTCTAGACCACAGCTTTTCGTGCTAAGCCTAGATTCTTAATAATTTCCAATTAATATTCATCATACGCCCCTGAGTACAGAAAATTTATTAAAATTTCATAAGCTTTTAAAGTAAATTTTGCTCAATGTTTCCAAACATAAAGAGCCAACCTAATGAGCCCTATTAATTTAAAAACATTATTGTCGTAGACAAATCTTTTCAAAATTTCCTTTTCATTCATAATTTTCCATTTCCATTTTGGCATCGTAAATGTAAACGTGAACGTCTTTAAAGTCTTTAGTTTTTCTTTCATATTTAATGTCTTGGACGAAAAATTCAATTTCCTTTCTGTAGCTGCCGTAATTTATGCAGACGTCTTTGTGTTTAAATATATTGTGTATTTTTGCCTTAAAGTATGCTTCATTATTCTATTTACTTTAGTTTTATGCTACATTTTGTTACTAACGTTGAACGAAGGGAAAGAAAGAAAAGTCAATGGTTTTACAACTAAAAATATGCAAATTCTGGCAGAGAGAAAGATAAATGTCTAGACCAGACATAAAATCATGCTCATGATTTCTGCTCTCTTTTTCATTTTCAATTATTATTTTTTTTTCTTCTCTGGCAGAATATTTGTTTATAAAATCATGTTACGCTTTAAACACAAATTTTATTTCCATAATAAATTTAAACTTTACAAATTAAATTAATTTTGTTTTTGGCATTTGAATAAAAAATCGTTTGAAATTTTTTCTACCATTTAAACTTTGATAAAATTTTATTGTATTGTGAAGTAAAATATTAAATTTGAGACAAGAAAAATTAAATTTACTGCTGGTCGATGGTTGTTTTTGTTTGTACTGATAGAGTATTAAAAAAATGTGGTCAAATAAACTGCGCTACACAAGCAAAGGGGATATTTAAGTTTGAAGAAGAAAAGGTAACTTTCATTGGAAAAAATCAATCGCTCAAGCGATAACTACGAACAGTATAATGCTTGGAACTTCACTCTATTGTATTGGGTAGTGTGTTGGCTTATTAGACCAGAGCCTGTTATTTAAGCCTGAGCACAAATAATTAAAGGAAAACGCTGAATGGATATCTGAGTATATCAGAATATTCTAAGGAAGAGTCTCAGAACAGATCTGTCATTTAATCACCATGAGTATGACCATGGTACAGCATGGATGATCCATTATCTGTATGAGTTTCTTTTATCCAACACATCTCATATTCCCGAACAATTTTAAGTCGTCTGTGTATATTTCGAAAGCATTCGGAGTTATTCTCTATTTGGGATAACGATATCTACGCACCTATTTAGATAGTTGTAGGGGACCAAATGAGCAACTGTCTATAAAATCATCATGAATCAAGCAGTTTATCGAGTTCCACAAGATTGCTTCAAGAGTTATCTGTTAATCTAAGATAAGCTTGCTGAGACTCCAACAAAGAATTGCCTAAACATCCCTGATTGGTGTTGGCATAAGGATAGTATTGCCGGTTAAACTATTGCCTTGTACAATCATGATATCACCTTTTGACAATAACCTCTTAATAACGTCTTAATAACCTCTTAATAACGTCTTAATAATCTCTTAATAACTCCTTAATACCCCCCTTAATATATGCTTTAACTTTCTAAAAAGTAGTGTGTTTTTCTAGATCATTAACACTCAACTTTTTATTTCCATTTCCTTCACTCGTTCTGCGTTTTATTTCATTTTATTTATTTTATTTTTTTTTGGGGCAATATTTTTTTTTATTAAGTTTTACAAACTCTGGAATAATAAATGGTTGTGGTAATTTATAAAAATGTTACTGAATTTATGGACACTGCAAAAGCGAGATTGACATGTTTCGCTCACATATAAAAATTTGTTGCCTTTTTTCACATTTGTCTCGATTTGTTTGTAACAGTTTCTTCCCTTTCTCTCACTCTCTCTTTTGCTACTATTTTATCATTTTTAGTTCATAAAAATATATCGTTTATGTACCAGCAGCAACTAAAATAGTTTTTTTGGTTAACAGAACAGTAGCAAAAAAAAAAAAATGTTGAAACTCAATAAATTTGTAGATTGAGTGAAAAAGTTTTTTTTATTGCAGCAAAACCCCCCAAATGCTATACAATACATTTATTAAAGAGTAATAAAAATATTTTCACTTTTTTCCCTTCATTTTTATGTTTTTCAAACTAAAAACTTATGGTCATAAAAGTAACAAAAATAAACAACAAAAAATATATTAATTTGATAAGAATATGAAGAGCCTTTTATTTGGGGCTAAAATAATATCATAAATGGAAAACAGCAATTAATCTACTTACCACCTAAAAGTATGCTTCTAAATTTTCAATTTTAGTTTCTAAATGTTGCCTCTATTTATTTAACAAAATAAATTTTGAATATTTTTACTCTTGCCTTAATTAAAAACAAAACCACACACTATATTTAATACTTTGTGGTTTGGACCAAACGTATCCTTTTTATGATATTCTACTCTCATACCTTTCATTGGATATTTGTTTGAAGAGATAAATTTCTAAAAAAAAAAGAAAACAAAAGGGATCACTACCCCTATCTGCTGCTGGCCGTTAGAGGCCGTTTAATGTGTTTTATAAACACAAAACCACAGAAAACTTTCAAGTTTTTAGTGTCAATATTTGTTGGGTGCAAATTGTTGCTAATAGCGTTCGTATCCCTAAAAGTATGCTAAACAACTTAATTGTTGATATTAAAAGCCAAAAAAGGATATTAACAGCCTAAAAGTGAGAGCCAAAAACCGAGATAAAGCAATAAACAAGCATTATCAGCATACTTAGAGGGGGAAAAACATTTAAGAGACTGAAATTTAAATTTAAGCCATTGTCGAGTAACTTTTTTTGTTATGTGATGTTAGTCCAAATTATTTCATTTTTAAAAAGGATTCATGGCATGTGGTAAAGGCTTTAATTTTCCTATTAAATTTTTTTTTTTATCAATAATTGAACGTTTTCTGTGACATGTATTGAAGTCTGTAAAGGCTTAAAAATTAATTTTACTCCTCCAGTGCTATTGTATTAATTTCAAAGTTAATATTTCTTTGCTGTTAATAAAATATACGTGGCCTACTTTCTTAGGGCTATTAAAAGAAATTTCAATTGAGATTCTTTGTTAAATATTTACAACTTTTTCAATTTCCTTTTACATAATTCGACTCTTAAGAAAGATAAAAATTTTATTCTTGCTTAACCCAATTATAAGGAAATAATTTTCAATTCAACCACAATCTGCCGCCGCTATATCCTTTAACAATTATCTTTATTTCCCTTATTATAGCTGTGATGAGTTAAGATTGTTCTTTTTCTTTTCCGTTCTTATTCATCTTCTTCTTCTTGCTCTTGTTCTTGTTCTTTCGATTATTATTATGCAAATACTTTTAATTATTTACTCCAGCCAGTTGTGGCCCTAGAATAAAATTTCATGAAGAAATGCCAGCTTATTACCATTCAAATAAAAGTTACGAAAAAAAACTTTCTTTTTATTATAATTCGGGGTAATATCAATTCAGAGAAGGGGTGGTGAACGGGCTAAAAGTGCTGGCTGAATAAAAGAAAATGATGCCAATATTGGCCTACTTTTAGGCAAAATGGAATAAATATTAAATTTTAATTATATTTAATTAAAAAGGTTGATTGTATAAATTTTGTGCCATATTGTTGTCATTAAATAGAAATAATTAAAATAGAAATAAAAAAGAAGATATTTTCATCAAAAAAAAAGAAAAAAAAAATTAAATCTTAAAAATATGAAGCATATTTTCAGGGGTTATAAAAATATTTTATTGAAATTTATTATGTATATGCCATAGGAAAGATTTGCTATGAATTTGAATCAAGCCAGACACTTTAATTTAAGACTATTGGTGCCCATCATAGAGCGTTCGTTCATAGAGTTTCATTTCCGGAATTATTGCCCGGTTAATAAGGTAAAAATGTTAAAAACAATGAAATCATAAACAGTAAATTTTTAGAACTTATAGCAATCGCAATCACTTCAAGTATCGACAAGTTTGTATTCTTTCTCGAGTAATATTTCTGTGCTACGAACAAGGGGTGATTAAAGGGTTGTAATGGCTACTAATATTACGAAAGCTTTCTCTGTACATTGAAATGCTGTTCAGTTTTAGTATAGGGGGTTAATTAACTCATTATTCTCTACATAATTAAGTTCTTTACAATTGCCGTAATGGGTAGGTCCTAGTTTTCTGGAATGGTGGTGGAATTCTGGGCAGAACATGGGATCTCTTTTCTTTTTTAAGGGTGTAAAGCAGTCGAAGTCGCCGGGTCTAGCATGACTTGTTAGAAACGAGAGTTCGTAGTTCAACTCTTGTCCTAGACATCTGGAACGAAATGAAATATGAAAAAAAAATTTAATTTTTGGCGTGTTCCTTCCCATCAGTCTTCAGGCAAAAACTCTAGGAATAAATGAAATTGCCATGAAAAGCTTTCTCAAATATCTGTCATTCGTAGTCCTCTCTAAACTGTCCATTCCGCAACTCATGGATACAATTAAGGTACTCTTTTGTCTGTATTTTCTATATACTTAGCAACCACCAAAAGCTACCGTCATTAATTAAAAATCACGCGAGGAGATCTCAATCAAAACTCTCTTAAAGAGCTCTGTGTAGCTCCGTTACATTTTTTAAATTGTAAAATTTTTACTTAATTTTATTGTATTTTACTTTTCTGGTTTGGTTTCAATTTCTCAAATGAACAATTTGTTAAAAAATATTAAAATGAACAGCAATTGTGGTAACCAGGATAATAAAAATAACACCAGTGGGAAGCACAATACTAGCATGGAAGTGAACCACAGAGCTAAATAATTCAATTGTCCTTATATTTCTCTATATGGTCACATATTTGATAAAAAAAATATACTGAAGCAAAATCAGTGATATCGTATGCAGTAACATCAAGGACAATACCAAGATTTTCACAAAACTTTTTTATGATCACAAATAAAAATGTTTAAAATCTTTTTTTAGTATTTGAAAATAATGAAAGTATTTCAAAAGGCACTTAGTTTTTGTACTCCATTTGGATTTAAATGAATAGTTTTTAATTATTAGATTTTTATTTTCTCATATACTGCTGTCATCCATTAAAATCTTTTATTTTAAAATCTTTTACTTCATTACTTCAATTATATCACATCACTTTTACTGCATTTTTATAGTTTCTGACTGACATTTTGTTGGCATCATAACGATTCATGACAAGGACACACAGCTCTATAGTTTTAATGCAAGACTTCCTTTCAGTTGTATAACAGTCATAAGAGCTAACATATTTACCCACTTGAACTATAAATAAATCGTAAAAATGAAAATTTTAATTAAAAACAATAAACGACAGCTTTATTGATATTTATCGATAACATAAAATCTTTTGTTTCATATGAATTGCTAAATAAAATTTTTAGTTTTTAATGACATTAAATCGTTTAATAATTGAGATTTAGAAAATAATTAAAAATTTAAATAAATAATAAAAATGACATTTGAGAAATTTGAGATTTAGAAAATAATTTATAAAAACGATTTTCTTCCATAAAATCGAGCTGTAAATACGTTATCGATAGCCGATAATTTTTCATAAAGTTAATTAATGAACCAATAATTTCACAAAACTTTTCAATGCATAATAAAACTATGTAAGTTCAATAGAGTTTTTTCTTAAAAATTATCGATAACACAAAATTTTTCCCATAAAATATTTGATAATGAAAATTTCTTTTATTGATAACAGAGATTTTATCTTATAGAAAATTATCAGTATTATCAGGAGAATTTTTCAATAAAATTTTTAATAATAGGGAGTTTTTGTTATTATAAAAGTTATCGATAACATGAATTATTAAAAAATATCGATTATAGGGAAAAATCGATAAGACAGAAAATTGACGATTAAATTGAATTCTTTTTTTTTTTTATAAAATTATCGTAAACAAACGGTTTTTTTTCTTTTTCTTCAAAAATTGTAGATTACAGAGGTTTGCTTCCATATTGTTTTCCATCGGGCCTTTCATTAAGCGTTTCCTCTCTTAAATTTAACCGTTTGATTGCTACGCGGCGCATTTGCGCTGCGAATTTTAGTGTAAAAATTTAGTCAAAAAGCAAAAATAAAATTAAAAGACGAAATACAGGGTCTTCTCTTTATACATAGGTTATTAGAATTTTGTAGATTTTTTTATTATAATAATTAATTGTAGTTTTCGAGCAGTTTTCGAACGTTCTCACCAGAATCGCTTAGCAGTCAAACGGTTAAATAAAACAACGTATGTATATGATGCGTAATGTGTATCAGTCGTCAAAATCTAGTAGGTAGTGTGTTGGCATATTAAACGAAAGCCAGTGATTCAAACCCCAGCTGTGTGAAATACTCTCTGACAATACTGACTGGACCTTATAAGTGCGACTTTAAATTAAAAAAAATTTAGAATCCATACCACATAGTGACTATTTCGATATGCTTAGGATGCTCTTGGATCTCATAAGGATTGGTATCAATAATTTTGTTTGTTCACGTACCCATTCATACAGAAATGGGTGTCATCATTGACGATAGTTCTTCGAGCACTCTTTCATTGAACACGTACTGCTTTAGTTTAATATTAGCTGATCTCCTTCCTATCTCCAAATTTGTAATTATTTTTGAACAACAATTTTTATTTGCATCAGATAAAGTTTTTCTTTTGTTTGTTCAATTGCCTATACTGCTTATGGCCTATAATTTTTAACTTTTTATTTGAAATTAAAAATTTCCATTTTTCATGTGGCATGTAATTTAAAATCCATTGAAATTGCCACGTTCATTGTGGCAACTATTCATACAAACATGTAGTACAGCCAGTACCAAGTATTATTCTAATATTTTTTAATTCTTTTTTTGTTTTTTTGTTTTTTTTTTGATGCAATTGCGTTAAGCCAATTTATTTTGCAACAAAATGTTGTACAGTATCTATTTAAATTTTAGTTGTTGTTGTTATTATTATTATTATTGTTATTCGCATTTGCAGCAAAACAAAATGAAAATTTTGTAAATTCAACTAGAAGTTGTCACCAAAAAACAAAAAACAAAAAAAAGCGATGCAACAGTATTGTAAATAACATGATTGTGTGTATATTTGTCATTTAGTTTATATGTATTAGTTTGATAATATTTGTATGTGTGTAGTACATAAGCGGGTGTATATACATGAGTGTGTGTATGTCAGGACATTGTTTATGCAAAATATTATTGTCTAAACAAATGCACAGCACGCTTTGACTTTAGTTGATTACCCCAGCAACAATAACAAATTATAAAAACAACAACAACTACAATAACAACAATAATACCAACAATACAATACCAACAATACAATAAAAAAATAAAATAAATAGAAGAACTATAAAAATGTAAATTACTAGTCCTGCGGCGATTGTAAAGTTGTGTTATTGTTGTAATAAAACTGCGAGTATTGGTTATGGTTGACCCCTTTGCCTGTGTATGCAAATGAATAGGGATTATGGGAGGAATTCTAGAAAGAAATTTTTAATAAAATTTTAAAACAAATTTTTTTCAAATGCTGATGATATAAAGCAACTTAGCTCAGGCAATCGAGTCTGTAGTTATAGTTAAAATTTTTAGATCCAAGTATTATGCAATTAGCCTGAGACATGGATCTACTTTTTAAGATCTAACAGACACAAAATCAAATCTACACTAGCTTATCGATCTAGGTTTGATAGATTTACTCCGTCATCTGGTACTTATAGTTTTCTCAACTAAAATACGACCGCCGTTACCAGCAAAAATTATGTCAGTCTGGAGTTCAAACGTAGGAAATGATGCTACTATGGTCGGAATAGGCAATTGAGTAGTAGAGATTTCTCTCGTAAAATGACACCTATACTCTAAAAGACTCTTATTTTTATGGTGTAGAACTTGCAGCTTCTACTGTAAGAAAGAGTGATTGAAGGACCACAGGGACACCAACTTGGTAACTCTGAGGCATTGCATTTACAAACAACAATACACAGGACTTGCTGGTACTCCTGATGTAGCTTTTCCGGTTTTATTTTTTTTTTTCAATTAAATCTGTGATCGATAAGGCGATGCTCATTAGATCAACAAAGATAACAGTGGAAAAGGCCGTTAGACTCTGCATTTCATTACGTAAACGTAAATTGAAAGGTCGAATCTTAAGTCAATCTTTCCATTTAAATTTGTTTCACTTTTCTAAAACCAACTCAACTTTTTTCTTACTTTATTTACTGCTCTTAGCACACCTTCCCTTACACAATAAATTCCACTTAGACAATAACAAACTTTTAGCTAAAAAAAATTATGTTTTTATGCCTTTTCAATAATAACAGGCCGATTCATTTCACAATCAGAAATATGGCGAACAGCTATTGTCATACCATTTACCACACTCGTGTGATTCACCAGCATTTCTGGACCACCAAACGAGAAGAAACTAAAGTGGAAAAGTTTTCTGTTAATGTGTGACACATATTGTGTGTGTTTGGAAAACTTTTTAAGATTTATTAAAGCCGATAATAGTTTTTAAACAATGACATGCAAACAGGGATTGTCTTGTTAAAAGATTGTCTTTTCAAAAGGAATAGTTTTCTTGGAAAATCCAATGAAAACTTGCCCACAAAGGGAAGATGAAAACAAAGCTTTTATTTGAAATGATTTTATTGGCTTCGAAATCCATGAAATATTTGAAGAAATCGTAACAATGCAGGCTAAAACAATGTATTTGTTGAAGAAAATTATAACTCGTGGATATCACATGGCATACAGTATTCCTTTATACTTTACTCACACAACGAATGTTTTAAAATCTAATTTTTTATTTTATTTGGTGGGAAAAAAGTGTTCAAACGAGGGCGTGTAATCGTATATCATGTGTTACCCACTCTTTTAGAACAGAGACCATTCTGTGGCAAGGGATAGGCCAGGAAAAAATAATGGAACCGGAGCCGATGTGTCCGATCCCAGAGAAAAACTTTTGAAATCCATGTGGAAACAGGCTAAATCAACTGGACTAAGGCGATCGGGTTACTCCCCACTGGATTCTATATCATTTGGAAGTTCACAGCAATAAGCAGGTAAATGAGTTTGCAATGAGGACAGCTTCAAACTAATGGAGTTGAAATCACGGACTCTTCTTTGAGACAATCTAAACTTTTGTTGGATAATTAAAAAAAAACTTAGAGATTTCAGTGCATCGGACTGTGTAGTAGCCTAAGGATAGTAATTTATATTTTGACCAGGCTCTGTAGACACAAAAAACAAATGTACAGACTCAATATCGCTTCAAGCCCAGAACTATTTGAAATGATATGTATTTCAAAAAGTTTTTTACATCACAAATTGACCTAAAATTTGGGAATGAGAAAGATGAATGCGATGTTGCATCACAATTATAATAAAAACAGCGCCGTAAAGGATTTTAATAGTGTTGGGCGATATTTTTTTTTAACATCACATAATCAGGTGTAAGCATTGTTGAATAATTCTGGATGAGAAAGGAGCCCAAAATTTCACAACTTAGACTAAGAAATAATCAAAGCAATGGACTGGAAGAATCGTGTTAAAAAAGATCGAAGAGCGTGATATATAGGTTTTTTAATTCCTTTGATTTTACAAAAATAAAACAAACCAACAGTGTGTAAAATGCTAACATAAAGCAAAATTAAAGAAAAATTAAGAAAACATTTGCTAAAAAAGAAAGTATATTTTCATTCATAAAAATAAGTTTAAAAAATCACTACAATAGCATTACTGTAAAAATGAGTGGATTATCTTACAATTTTCTATTTTCCTTTGCTACTCAAAATGTTAATAAAACATACACTCTCACTTATGTCAGGACTCTGAGTGATTATAGGGTTTGTCAACCTACCTTAAAAGGAGAAAGCTAACAGAATAGTTTTTTATTGCTTGCTTGAACAAAACTGTGCAGTGAGTTGCTTTTAAAGAGTGATTTCGCTCTCATTTCCTGTTAGATACAATGGTAAGAACAGTTGTATTAATGCTTTATGGACTATTCTTTTAACAGTGTTTTAAATGCAGGACATTGTGGTGAATTTGGTGTGTTATTCTTAAATTCTAATATAATAGGATATTCTTAAAAAATTGTGTCTTAAAAAAGAGAAAAAACCAGAAAAAAATTTGCTCAACAAGTTAACAAAACATCAGTTTTGTTTTTGTATAGTATTGTTTAATTTACTCGTACTCCTTTACTAATATTCAGAGCATTTTCATTGTTTGTTTACATTGCAATGAAGTGAGTGAATTTTGTTTTTATAATAACAGAATACCGTTGTTGTTTTGGTTTCTTATAGGAGTATTGTTTAACATGCATACTCACACATCTAAAGTAAGTACTTACAGACTATTTATTGGGTATTGATGGTGAAAATATTTATCGTTTGTTTACACTGTAAAGAAATAAGTGTTTTATTTTTGTGTAGAGCAACAGCAGACTCCTGTTGTCTGCCAGCAGTTAGAATCCTATTGTCTGCGAGAAGTCAGACTCTTGTTGTCTGTTAGCAGTCTGTTGTTGTTTTATGTTTTTATGGAAGTAAACTGTACAGAGAATAATTTGCGTGAAGTACTTTCTCTCTCATGTACTGTTTGTTAAAGGAGTAGGAATAGTTGTGAGTGAAATACTCTTTTCGTAAAACAGACTTCTGTTATGTGTTTTCGTACATTTCTCCTTCGTTGTATTTAGAGAGCCCCTTCACTATAAATCTAACATATTTTTTTGCTTCCTAATAATGTGAAAATATTGTTTTTGTGTACAAAACAACAGACTGCTGTTACTATTTCGGTTTATTACATGGGTAATCTGTATAAAGAGTCATTTGTACAGAGTATTTTCTCTTCCTTTTTAACTATTTGATTAATGAGTAAGTATAGTTTATTAGTATATATAAAACCCAGTTAAGCAATACTAAACTTGCTTATAAAACTCTAATAAGTATGTATATGTGGAATATAAATTCAACATGTTTCTTTTTACATTACAGGCTATATAATGGACTTTGTCACTTTTGTGTTGTATAATAACAGACTGCTGTTGTCCTTTCGAGCTATTCTAGGAGTGAACTGAATAAAGAATACTAATTAAAGGGTAAGTACATATTATTCTATGTTTAAGAAACCGAATACTGTTGTTATTTCTAGCTATTATTTGAGTATTTTTTATTTACTCTCACTCTTTAATTACTATTCCACGTGTTTTCAATGTAAATTTCCATCATTTGTTTACATTGTAAACAATTGACTGAATTATTGTGCTGTTCCTTTAAGACGCTTGAAATTAGTGAATTTTATTTCTGTATAGAATGTAATAGTCTGCTATTAATACTTTGGTCTGTTAGGTGAGTGAACTAGTTAGAAATACATCGTTTGCAAGGATTACGTTCTCTCTCATTTACTGTTTATTAGAAGAGAAGGAACAGCAGTTGTGTTTAAATTTAACACTCTGTTTTATAAACTGTTTGAATAAGGATTTGTGGTGAATAGGGTGTGTTTAATTTAAATTAGACACTGATTTCTTAGCATTTGTGGGAATTGTGGTAAAATATTATTTGTTTTGATAATTTCTTTATGTTATGTGGTGTAAATATAAAATTTAATATATTTTTGGTTTGATTTTTAATAAAGTAATCGAGCTTTTGAAAAACTTGTCTTATAAGAATTTGTAGAATTGTTTTTAACTTCAATTGCCTATGACTGATTTAGATGGTATAGGAATTTGGCTAACACTGAGTAGCAAAAAGAGGCATAAATGTAGGTGATGGGAAGTCTTGACTTTGTTTTGGCCATTTGAGTAAATGATAGAACAGTAATTAGGCGAGTGCTTCAAAACTTTACCACTTGAAACAATAAAAAACGATAAATTGCTTCACCTTGTATATCAAAACGACATTAGTTTCTAATGAGACACTGAGACCTGATATGGTTAGACAACACTGTGTGAAATCCCTTCGACAAAATCTGGTTTGCTATGCTTGTGTGGCACCTACAAGTTACCCAACGGTGTGGGTGACTAAATGCTATATCGAGCCCAACAATTCAGAGTGAGTAAAGCCGCCAATTTTGTCAATAAATGATGGATCGTTAACAAATTGTAGGCAACAATGCAGATTCTATTTGAACAATATAAGTTCCTGATGTAGTTCGTGAATATATACGATATTCCAAACATAGGCTAAAATATGGCATCGGTTGTTGCAGTTTGGAACGTTATTTGTGTAAAAGCAACAACAATTGTGTTTAAGATTTTATTTCTTCGTGCCAAAATATGAAAAACATATGGTTTTATCTATAAATTTTGTGCAATGTCATGCAAGTGGTCATTTTTCAGTCTCAACCATTGTGCCCCAGTCACAGTCTGTTGTCTCGATTAAGTCTCTGTTTTGCTAACTCAAAACTCTTGTGTGTCTTATCTCGGTTTGGCTTATTTTGATATTTATCTGTGCTTTTGTGGTCTTGTACGTTTTCTCGTTGCGATATCTGTGTGTTATTTGTGTGTAGTTTTTAATGCTTGTGCTTATTATAGATTTTGCAACCACTTCCCGTTTATCTATTGGCCGGTTGTCTGTCTCTCTCTCAATCTCTCTCTCTCTCTGTTTGCCTATTAACTACAATGTTTTTTTTTTTGGCAATTTCTCTCTGTTTAAGTATCAGCTAGACTTCCTAGCTATCTGGTATTCATAGTGTCTGATAAATAACACAAGGGTCTGTTCCTGTTTTTCCAATGTCTTCTATTAGCCAACCACATGCCTTTTTATAATTTCTAATGCTTGTTCAAGGTATTCTGTATTAGAGTGTGCAATTGTTTAGTAATTATTATGCATTATTAATACGGTTTTAATGCATTATTTTGTTTACTTGACTTGTAAATAAATGAACCACATGAGGGCAATTTAAAATCAAACACTCAATAATTAATTGCTTGTGGCGACAGTCCACTAAAGTGTAGACTAATAACGGCATGAGCGCCTGTTACTGGTTGGTACCTTCATGAGTTGACAGAGAGACAAAAAAAGATGGGACATCTGGCAACAAAGACACAACAAAAGCAAAGGCGGCCGGGCAATATGCTACAAATAGAGAAAAAAACATTAAATCTTCTCATGATCAATATTTTAATGACGTGTGTGTGCCATGATTTACAAATTGAGTGTGCAGTTCTTTACTTAAAATATGGAAATGAATTGTAGAGCGTGTGATGATGATAATGACGATGGTTTGGTTGATTGTTTGTTTGTTTGTTTGATTTGGTGTGAATCTTTCCACTGAAACACAAAAATTAATCCCCAGGGAGGACTCTCACATCGCATATATATTCTGTTATACTTAATTGGGTTTTTAAATTAAAATAGTCATTGGGATTTGGTTTTTTCCTTTTCTTCTTCTTCTTGTTTCATGCTGTATTATTGATTGATAATTATTTCGTTTTTGTTTTTAAACACAATTATTTGATAAAAAAAAAAAATATTTTTTAAAAACATGACAAGATCAAATAACGAAATTCAGTTGAATTTCAACAGTTTTGATGGAAAGTGTTACAGTTCAGTGACTAAAAGTATCATCATTCATCTTGGAAAACAAAAAATTCGGGTTTTTAAATAAATTCAGAGAAAATTGATAAATAGAACACACACAGAATTAAAGTTTAAGCCTTAATAAATACCCTCAACTCCAGGCAACAAGTGTTTATTTCAAGCGCACACTCTCAGTGCTAAACACTTATCGTGTGATGGATTTCTTTGCGGATGGTGGTTTTCAACAATTATTTTGTGATTTAAATGAACAAATCGAACAGGATTATCACTCTTGTTCATATCACACCGTCAACGACAAATCCATTTCCTATGGCCAGGAACAGGGAATATACAACACCAACCTAACTGAACATCAACAACTAGCGTACAGCCCTCCTCAAATAATGGATTTGAATGAGAAACAATTGCAAAACAGTTTGGATTACTTGCTTAACAACAGCTCGGATTTTTTGGAAGACAACGATTTAACCTTCACCTCCAGTATAAATCAAGAACTATCCGATTGGGAATATAATTCCTGGACAATTACATTGAAATACCAGAACTGGTAGACTTTCTGCCGGAGAAAACCCCCTTATGTACAGACAACTGCAATCATTTCCTACAAGAAAGTGCTGAAAAACTTAAATTACTGCCTTCCCCTCCAAATTCTCCCTTGCAAGCGGAAAAATCATATCCCTGCACATTTGGTGAATGCCGTAAAATATATGCCAAGCCTGCACATTTAAAAGCCCATCTCAGACGCCATTTGGGTGAGAAGCCCTATGTATGTAATTGGCCAAATTGTTCTTGGCGATTCTCACGTTCAGATGAATTAGCCCGTCATAGACGTTCCCATTCGGGTATCAAGCCATACAAATGTGATTATTGCAATAAATGTTTTGCCCGTTCCGATCATTTAACGAAACATCGTAAGGTCCATGAACGGCGTTTATTGGCTGCCAGTAGGGCTGGCAAAACTTTAGTGAATGGTGAACTACCAGATTCAGTGCTGACCGTAAGGCCGGGTAGGAAAAGGAAAAATCAATTGTGACTCTAAGAGGAAAAAAAACTTTTTAATTTAAGTTAAAATTGTAGGAAAATTTAAATTTAAAAATGTGATCGTAATGTAATCATAGATTAAATTTTGTTGTAAAACTGCTGGTCTCAGGAAGGCGGATTAGATTGTAAATTTTTAAGTTTATGCTTGTAAAATAAGATTAAAAACTGCTTTATTGTTTAAATTATAATTGTTTTCTTATTAAAAAAAATTGTTTTTTAATTAAAAAAGTTATTAAAACCAGAATATTTCCCTTTATGAACCGTGTGAACCATCCATCAGCCGCGCCATCAATTAGTGGCCCCCAACTTTCTCGATGTGTTGTTAACTCCTCCATCTCTTCGAAGTTTTCCAAGCTTTGTTCTATGCCGGCCTATATCGAATTTAATTCTTTTTGTAGAGCGTTTCTCAATGTTCTCTTTGGTTGCTCTTATTATCTGTGATATCAGGGCATGTCATGTGGTGCGGGTTTGGACTTAAATTTTGCAGAAAATTTTAAAAATTTCACTTCATCAGCAGGGTCTAGGGATTTTAGTCAGATGCTTGATTTGGGTGATCCTATAACAATATTTTTATTGTTGTTGTACTGAAATGCCATAATCTGCAAGTATACGATTTGCTGTCTTCAATTAATGTGGGATATCGTTGCAGAGTCTCTCTCAATCCTATTGCTTTGCCAAACTTTAGGATTTCGTTCGGTGTTTGTAAAGATAACTCTTTGTCTTGTATGTAATATACACCCAGGTGTTCTCTTTCACGCGGAATTAACGCTATATGTTCTTCAAATATGTGTTCTTCCAGTATCTTACAGAATCTTCCATCCTCTGACAGGATCTACGGCTTGAAGGATAGCATTTTAAAGCAGTGTTGTCTGAATGCTCTTAACGTTGCTTCTGGATAGTGTAATGCATGATTCCAATCTCTTTTTTTTGTAATTACCTAGCAAAAGTTCAGATTGCTTTGAACTTTTTTGGTTTAAAAACTGCACCCGCCTCTATCCTAGTTCCCATTCTAAGAGTATACCCTTTCAAACAATGCTTTCCATTACTCAAAGTGATTCTCGCCCTATTAGTGACGTAAAAGCTCCCCTATGCTCAGAGTTGTCTGGATTTTGGAATTCCCACATGATCTGGGATCCTACAGAAAGAGACCCTATTTGTCCTTTCTAGATGGCAGTTTCATAATATTTTCGAGTGTCCTAATGGCTGTCAGATAGCATTACTATGTCCCGTCTTTTGTATTTCCTGTCCCAGCTGAAATTGAGCATATTAATCGATTGTATAGACTTCAGCTTGGGAGATATTCACGATATTCACGAATTTTCTCATGGCTTCAGAATATTTCATCAGGAACCGAACATCCTGTCATAATAGAGCAGCCTTTGACTTGCTTTACAGGATAAGGCATAGTTAAGTAACTCTGGTTTATACCTGATATAACACTTCAGACATCTTAAGGTTTTATAGATCATGTGAATTGTGAAAATCATCTTACTGGACGTGGTTCTAGTTGTCTAGTTGAACAGTTTCGGCTGAAAAACAAAAGAATCGACGCTGCAGTTTCTGGTGAAGACAATCTTTACATCACTTTCTGTGTGACTGACCGATTCTTTGATAAACAACAGCCCTTCACTGCTAATAATTTTTACAGACAACGTTTTATCGGAAATTCGACACTGAATCGAATCTGAATAAGTTCCTGATTAGGTCCTTAGGAGATCAGATGCGAAATATTTGAGTTTGTATTGGAAAGGTGGAAACCCAACCAAGCATTGAAAGGAGTTTGTTTGAAGAAAGTTATTGTAATTGTAAACCTGCATGGCCATTCGTTTAGATTAGGTAAGCGGGTAGCTTTGCGTTCACATGCAAGTTCTCTCGGTGGTCGTATGGCCAATTTTGTTACCCAGTATGAGTTATTACACAACTGAAGGAAAATATGATGCACTTCCGCAGCAAGCCTAAGCCTGTACACAACACGACAGTTTTTTTTTCGAAGCACAAAGTCTATTCTGTTATTCTAATCATTATTAACCTCAATTATGTAAAAGCGTCAGTTATAAATTCTCTCTCACTCTCTTTTCTCTCTCTGTCTGCCAGTTACAGTTAATCGCACCGCTCCATGCATTTGTTTATTTTCTGTAATTTTTTATTTTCGAATCATTCAATCAATTTCATCTTTACTTGGGGAACGTTTGGTTTTTGTCTCTCCCAACTTTAATTGAAACATTCACAGCCAATAATTGTATACCGCGCGTGTGTGTATGTGTGTGTGCTTTTGGTAGAGAATGAATTTGTAGTTTAAAGTTCTTTTTCTATTTTTTTGTTTGATTTTTTTCTCTCTTTGTTTTTGTTGTTTTTAATTTTTATAAATTTTTATCTGACTGGCTGTGTTATCAGTGTGGTGACAGTCAACTGCTGACACAGTGTGGATAAAACCTACAAAAAATTATTAAAAAACAACAACAGATGAAAAAAAAATACAAAAAGAAGCGAGAGAGAAGATTGTTAAACAATAACAACAACAAATAGAGTAACACCAACAGATATGTACATTTGTAAAAGTAAAATAAATCTTTATTCATACAAATGTAAATTTAACCAATGGACAGACAGACACATAGCCATACATACACACTAGTGATGGCAAAAAGGTACATTTTTTAAATTGTATTTTATAAAGTACTCAGTCTATATGGACGAGATATTGTTTTTAATTAAATTATTAAACGAAAAACCTTTGTAAGAAAAATACTTCGTAGAATTCTGAAACTTGTTGGATCATCCTAAAAGAGATCACACCTAAATTCTCATACAATTAATTCAAAAATTTAATCATTAAAACAAAATTGTAGTCCTGTAATGATTTCTGTACCAATGTACGAAGTTCTTCGTAGACAGGATTTCGTCGTCACGTGCTGCATTTCCATTTTACATTTAGAAATCGAATGTATCCTGTTGTTACACGAGGTATTCATCCTACCTTTATTCGGTCATATACACTTGAGCTACACTTGAGCTTGATAAATTATCTCATCGGTCGTTAGGGTTCTAATCAGGGTTGCATATGATATACCAAACATACTGAACTTAGGACATTCCATTGGATGGACAGTGAAGAGCTTTTATTTTTCAAATTGTCCGCTCCTGGCGGGATCATACAGTTCTAAACAGGGTTGCATATGATATACCAAACATACTGAGCTTAGAACATTCCATTGGATGGACAGTGAAGAGCTTTTTTCAAATTGTCCGCTCCTGGCGGGATCATACAGATGGTCAGAGATATCTTCGTGTCACAACATTCAATAATCTTCAGAGTATGCTTACGTCTATCTCATGCGCCTTTAGACTGAACAGCTTACAAGATTCATATTAACGCCTTAAGACAACTGGATATTAATCCTGCAGATACCGGCTTATCGAATCTATTTTAAACATCTCGTCTTTCTTTTGGAAAGCCAGCAAAATCGAGATGCCTGCACTCATATGGATACATGAATACATAGGCGTTGACGGTAACAATATAGCTGAGGCAGTTGCAAAATCTGCTAGACAGATTATTCAGTCGAATTCACAAGAGATAGGCATTCCTCTGTATAGTAGCAAGCAGGAAGCAAATAATCAATCCCATAAAATTTTACTAGTAAAGAAACTAGACGAATCTGGCTGTCTATTGATATAAATATAATAAAATTTGCTTAAAACCTAACCAGAGAGTCTATCTCAGAAACCTCATAGCAGTCATAATGGTACACTGGTCGCTGAGTAGACACGTCTGGAGGCGGGAAATGTCTCCCAACGACTTCAGCTGCAGGTGTAATAACAAGAACAGACATATTCACAGTCATTCTCCGGCACTTACGAGTCAGAGTCAAGGAATCTAGGATATTGAAAGAATACTTTAGTAAAAATGGATGTCAGGATGTCTTATCAGAAGTTGCAGTTGATTGACGTAATGGGTTCTATGGTCCTTGCTTACAAAGGGACCTTAAAAGGCCTAAGAAATCTATGCTTTTTGAGGTGATATATTGTGTGATGCCTTCTGTCTACTACCTAAAGTTAATTGACTATGCTAGCCATCCAATTACATTTATCGCACAACGCTTGAGTTATCAAAATTATTCTTGATGACGTATTTTTTGGTTGAACGAGCACTGATCACATTTACAGGGACTTACTACGTCATGTGATGATTTTTGTACATTTTCCTTTGCAGAATTAGTGCCAGGTAACGAGACCTAATAATTGCATCCTATTCCTGTCCTTGAAACCCGGTTTTTTGTTCAGTGGCGCTAGTGAAAACATTTTTTGACGGCTGATATTACTAGCTAGTGTAGTGAGTGTAGTTTGGCCGTAATGATATGATCAGAATATTTTCTCTAATGTATTATGGATGGGTATGCTTGTTTCATTAGTAAAATGCCAAAGCCACTTAAACTGTGCAGATACTTGCACATTTTCCTCTTCTGTAACCCGAAATTATACGTTTTTGGTACTCCTGTGCCTTTGACTAGATTCTTCCATCTCTGTTTAATAAAAATATTTTCATTTCATTTGTTTTTTTTTTCTTAATTTTTATTTTCTGTACATGTTTTCTTTATTTTCGAATGTGTGAATGTGTGAGAGTATCCATTGAGCATTGTTGTTACTATTTCCATATCCCATAACGAATTTATTTGTTACAAAAATTTCTTTTATTTGTTCAATATTTATTTCTGTGCGAATATTTGAATGTTTTTTTTACATTTTTTTTATTCTTTCATCATGAGTATGTTTTGAGTGCCAGTAGTTTTGATAAAATGAACAGCAATCTGTAGGTGATATTCTCTTAGGATTTTCCATTCAATTGGAGAATGAAGACAACAAGCGTTATGAATATTTCATGCAATTGTTAAAAAAATAATAAAAATATGAAATTTATTTAAAAGTTTCAGATTTTTTTAATTTGTTATGAGAGAATGAATACTTCAATAAAAAAATTCAATAAGATTTGCTTTCAAAGTCGCCGTAGTCTGGTAGGTAGTCTATTGGCTTAATAGACTTGATATCAGGGTTTAAACCCCAGTTCCGACATATCCAACAAATCGAAATCTGAAGAATATTTCTGTGGCAACTTGCAGTCAAAAAATTTCGTTTAAAATTTTCAAAAATATGTCGTTCGGAATCAACTTTTAAAGTGGAGTTCCCGCTACTCTTGGATAAAATTAACACACATAACAGAGGTGGTGTGAGAAGATAGGTTGCAATACTGACTAAAGGGTGGTGACTTCCTCTCAGCAGTCTTCTCGCAAAAAGTCTGAGAGTAAAATAAAATTGCCATGAAAAGTTTCAAAAATCTGCAGTTCGGAATCGGCGTTTAAACTGTAGGTCCCGCCACTCTTGGATACAATTAACACACATAACATAGGTGGTGTGAGAAGCTAGGTTGAGTAGCTAGGTCTTGACTAAAGGGTGGCGACTTTATTCTCTGAAAATAAAATAAAATTGACATGAAAATTTTCTCAAGTGGGCCTCGCAATACAAAACATGAATGGTGTGGGAAGCTAGGTTCTGATCTTGACTAAAAAGTTGCTTTAAAATGTATACTTTTCAAGATAACTCTCACGACTTCATTGGAAAATACCACATTGTTGCCTCAGGGCGTAGTTTTAGACTTAAGGGACATAATTTCCTACAACTTCAACTGCAGAACAAAAGTCTGGGGAACTTCTGCTGCAAGGGCACTGGGTCATTTATATTGCTGGATAGGTACTATTAAACGTTCTTTGAAGAAAACTTAAATGTTCAGGGTATTTAACTACTGTTTTCATTACAATTTTCCAAAGATTTTCTTATTTTTTTTCTCATTTCTTTTGTTTTCTGTAAAATTTTTTCTTGTGCTTTTTTTTTTTGTTAAACATTTCTTGTTGTGTTCTTGCCACACATAATGTCTTTAATTTAGTCAGGTTACTATAGAAAGTCTTCAAACAAAAGACCTCTTGACCCAGATAACATAAATAAGCCACCTTTTGTTGACTTAAGTATGCCACAACAAGCACTTTTGGTGGCTTTAGGTAAGGAACAGGCAAACTTTGTTAAAATAAAACATTTGAATTAAATTTTAAATTAAAACAATTGTTGTTTTTAATCTAATTTTCTTTTTTCTTTTACATTTCTAATCCATTTGCCCACAGAAACGGAAAAACCATTTTATAGCCTAGCCTGTCATGTTGTCAGAGTCCTCAGCAGCCACTTGTGTTTTTCTCTCTCTTTTTTTGTTAATTTTTATTTGAAAATAAATCCATTAGTCCTCATTCTAGTTGGTCAATCCATCTAAAGCTCTTCATACACATTTATATGACATCTGTCCATCTAATGGCCCTCCACCCTTAACCGCGAATAGTTTGTCTGACCACAAAATGTTGTGTGCGATGATTCCGCATCATCCTCTTCTGTTGATAATTGTTTCAATGACATTTTCAACAATTAAATCAATAAAAAATTTTTTGACAGAATTTGTAAAAGCCATTTACCACCCCCACGCCCCCCACTAAGCGTGCCATTGCAATTGTGGTCTGAGAGATTTAGAATTTGAATTTGGAATTTGAAATTGGAGGAAATGTTTTTATTTGCGTTTTTAGAAAAACATGATGTTTTATGAGTTTAAGTAGATAATGTTGTTTGTGTGTGATGTGGGGTTTAGGATAAAAGCGGAAAAACAAAGTTAAATGAGAAAGAAAATTCCATTAAAGCTAGAAAGTGGAACAAAGAGGCAAAAAAAAAATAAAAAAAAAATTCGGCTTAAGTGTTGTAGCGAGAAAAACTGTTTTAGCAAACCAAATCAGTTTAAAAACAAAACATGAGGATTTTTTTCATTTTATCGGCTTAGTGATGGACGGGAATACGCAAAGAAAATCATATCTGGAACACGGAAATCAGGAAGCTTTGCCTATACCGGACCAGATCTATAATGTGGATTAATTACCGCATTTTTCATTTGGATCTGGTGGACACCAGGAATAGCATGATTCAATTCAATGAGCAGCTTGTGCAGAATTTGTCATCTAACTTCAGTGAAGTTGAGGCAGTAACATCCAACGCGAAACCATTAATGGCATTGCGCTCTGATGCTGATGCCAAAAAAGTTAGGTCAGATAGTGTCAGAAAACTATAAAGAACCTCAGTTTGGCAATTGTTTGTCCTGGAAGTTGGTGTAGATCATTCTCATTCTGAAACCGAATAGACCAGCCTATATAAACCAACAGCCGTTTTTTTCCATTGGCGAAGGTTTTGAGGCCTCTTCTTCTTTTATCCCTGAAGGGAATTTTTGGAAGTTATCCCACACTTTGCTTGTGACCTCAACAATAGGGCACCATGTGAACCGACTGTTATCGTTTTGCTGAACTGTCAATAGTTGACATTATAGTGCTAACACAAGAAATTATAAATTCAATCCTGGTTAATGATAAGTAACTATGGTTGGGCAACTACCTCAGTAGCAGGCAGTAGAATTTAGGGGTCAAAAATGGAAGTTTAGAAAACTTAAGATAGGCGCTCCACAGGATAGAATTCCGTCTCCGACACTGTTTAACTTCTAACGTTACTTTAACTTCATAGGTGGTCATAACCTTAAACTGCCATCGCCTTAGTCTATAGTGATTCTATTCATCTCCTTAATAAGCAAAAAAACAATTGAATTTCGACATTGTTACTGTAAATAGGGCTATGCAAACTTCCGGTATGCCTTGATTTGAAGGATTTTACCTCTAATAGCATTTCGTACTTCTCGAAACATGCAAGCTTTGATCAGGGAAAGGTGAAGTCTGGGACAAGATTTTTGGTAAGATCAGCCGTAAATTATGGAATTGCCTTCATAGAGTCCTGAACAAAGTGCTGATTTCTGTGTACAAATGGGTCATTTACATCACAAAAGGCAGGATCTTTGACCCTATATAATGCACTGCTTTTCATGTAATTTTAATCGCACTCAAAAATTACATCCTATGGGTTAATCTCCCTCAGTAACATATTCGCTAAGATATCTACTGGTATCTACTTATTAAGCAACCAAGACCGAGTACACTCCACTTCAATCATAATTTCCAACGCCAAACGCCATAAAATCTAATTTCTGTTGGAAGCTCAATTGGCCAACTTTACTCTGTATCGAGTCCTAAACATGAGGTAGAGTCATGAGTTTGCCGATAGCATGAAGCAGGTCCCAATACAGATAAAAGGAACTCTTCTGTAATTCGGTATAGAATCAGTGGGATCGTACGTTTAAATGAACTAAGCTACGACGTATGCTGTTGCTTGAACGTAAATGTAGTTGGGATGTATTATTGTTCAAGGTACCTGACAAATGCATTAACTTTAGCTACAGCCTAATTCGGGTCTCCTGAACAATTAGGCGTCGCATGTATTTTTTTTTATTTTTCGCGCGGTTTAAACTTTTCAAAAAGTCTTTTTAATCGTGTTTCTCCTTCATATTTAAAACACTTCTTAATCTGCCTTAAAGAGTAGATTTAAAAGTTTTCAATTGCCCTCTGATATTTTTTTTTTCGTTAACCAGGCATTGCCTGCTTATTTATCAGGTTGACATTTTATTTCTTTCTTTTTTTTCAAAGTTTTCTCTTCTGTTTTTCTATAATTTCAAAGAAAAACTTTTTATTTACCTTTACAATTGCAAGCCTTATGTGTTAATTAAAAGAAAAACGAAAAAAAGTTATTGTATTGTAATCAATTTGTAACAATCTATTCTCACGCTATACTCACTTCTTACTTCATGCAGCCACTTTTTATTCATTTAACAGCAAAAAGTTTTCACGTGTGTTTAAAGTTTCATTTGTTAGGTTCCTCCGAACTGGGTTTACAAAATCCCAGTAAGTATTACCCATGCTGTGTTTGTTATTCTGTCCTTCTACTCTTTAATTTTCTTTCCTCTCTCTCTCTCTTTCTCTATCTTAATATGTTTTTGTTGTGCTACAATTTGTTTATATTTTACCCGAAACTAATTTTGAAAAATTCCATTTCCTGTTACCAAACAAAACAACCAAAAATTCTCCTTTTTCTCTGATTACTATAAACGAGAGAGACCGAGAATAAAGTTGGATATTGTATGAGTATACAATTGCATGTTAAAGTGCAGTTAATTTACAATTGTTGCTCATTTATTTGTTTTCTTTTCTGCTCCTCTTTTTCTCTCTCTCACTCTCTGCACCACATTACTAAAGGAAGGAATTCCCTTTTGCACCAAACAACAACAATAAGCGCACAACAATGGCATGTGTTCTGTTCACAGTGTACTGTTTTGTAAACATTCATTAGATTCTTGTTATAGTTTTCGTTTTACTCCATGCTTGCTTTGTTGCATTTCTGGAGAACGCAATATAGAGAGAGAGAGAAAGGGAAAAGAGAAAAACCTAGTAAAACTTGCATGATTGCATAAGTAAGTTGCTGGTGTTATTGTTGTTGTTGGCTATAGTAACAGTTGTTGCCTTCGTTTTGCTGCAATTGTAGTTGTTTTGTTGGGTGTTTCCATGATGTTCCATGTTGTGCAGGAAACCGAAATCAAAACTTAGTTGTAGTTTGAAACCGACAAAATCCTTCACCACCTATGGGATATTTAATGAGATTTCTTGATGTGGTAAGTGGTAAACAAATAGTTGAACTCATATTTACTTACATACATACACACATACATACAAATGTAAACACTTTGAACATTAAATATTTAAAGGCGGTAAACGGAAGAATATAAATAACGTAACAAGTAGCCGGACAAGGACTACAATGTGGAATAGAAAAAAAAAAACGGAAAAAAAATTTTTAAAACCAGGAAATAAGCTCTTGTAAGGAAAATTGAAATTAAATTAGACAATTGGAACTAAATTGAAGAAGAGGACACATACATAAATTGCTACTGCACAACACACGTTTCTTTTGGACGCCTGTAGGGAAAAACAATGACACAATTTATGGCGATTGGTCTAACAATTCTTTCAAGTTATCTAGGAAGCCAGAAACGAAATCATTTGCTCGTTTTCGTTCTAGTAATTTTGATTCACTTAAGTGATAAAAATTCAGAAAGGTTTTCAGATAAATGCTGTGAATGTTGCTAATTAACTAGGCATTTATCATCAAACAATTGTTAGCCATATGGAGAAAGCTTTAGTCCAATCAATAGTGTGTTGGTTTCTTAAAGGAGGGCCCGTGGTTTGCAATCCAGCTCAGACATTTCGAACATCAAAATTGTTCCACATCGAAGAGGAACTAGGATTTCTACCTTCTTTCATCAAGTCAAGTCAAGTTCTTCTGTGTGCCTAAAAACGTGTATAAGAGAAAACAGTATACAGATTACACTCTGAAACTCGGTTTGTCGGATGCCAGCAGTCTTTTCTTTGATTTTAGAGAATCTATTGGTTCAGCAATTTCTGTGATAACTGGGGATTCAATAAAAATTTCTTTCCTTATTGCAAAGCAATAGCTAGTACATATGTTTTGGTGATTGAAAATTGTGTGGGAATAATACACTGTTTGACACTTCTAGTTGCTGTTATTATTAAACTCTCTTTTTAATTTTTTAATGAGTTTGATGATTTCTCCCAGTGAGCTTCTCAGTGGTACTCCACAGGTTCTTTGGCCAATGATGGCTTAAATCTTTTGTGCTGCAACAGCAAGTTGATTATATCGGATTTCTCTGCACATATTGAGCATGTGCATAATTTTAACTGCGAGTTCTGGTTGCGTTTATTTTTCCTTGAGGTACTTATGGTCAAGAATGTAATTTTAGTCGTCATCTGAATTGCCATGAATTCTCTTAGGAACTGTAACGCGTACGTGTGCTTTTGCAATATCTATCTTGGGTCATCTTATCCTATGTATTTTAAAAGATTTATTATTGTGATCCAAATAGAAGCTTTTATGTGAGAGAAGTAACGAAGTAACGAGACATTAACGAAGTAAGCCTTCCTTAAGCAAAAGATTTTTTATTTGTATTAAACAGACTCTATTGGCGTAAACCAATCTTTAATTCCTCTTTTTTCATTTTAATTCCTCTTTTTTCTTTCATTATAAGCCTGATGGTGGTATTTTCTTGATGCAAATACCAGAAAAACTCTGTTTATGTTGAAATGCTAAAAAGCATAGACAATCTTATCTATCTCATCCTCTTTTTCACACAATCCATCATTATTTCAATCAATCTTCTTGTCACCTTGGTAACGATACGATATTTGTTTTTGCTTGATTTTATTTGTCTTTTTCGTTTTTTGTGTGTGTTTATTTTCCCTTTTATTTAGTCATTCATTCATTAATTTATTTATCTCTTTCGTATTGTACTTTACTTTTGTTCATTTGACTGAACGATTTGTATTCTTTATTTAACACACTCTCCTCTCAAAATGTGTTGCTTTGAAGGATGAAAAAACATTTCACTCTGTGTAGCACTCCAGTATATCCTATTGAGTAACGGGATCCATGTGTATATAAAAAAGTATTTGTGTTTGTATTTATGTATGTATTAGTGTAAGAGTTTTTGTTATTTGTTTGTGTTAATGACACCCACCCGCAGTTGTTTTAATGTAAGTGATGAAAAGAGTCTGTGTAAACAATATTGGAACTCTTTTTATCCAAAACGGAGATATTCTTATCAAATTCTTTTCTATTTTGTTGTTGTTGTTGTTGTGTTACAAACTAGAGAAGAAAAGACAAAAGAATTCCTCCACAGGTATTAAGAGGAACAGATAATCGCTGTAAATTCTGGGGAGTAGAAATAGTTACGAGGTAGTTAAAGGAAGACAAAAAATATTGGGTGTTGAAAAAAGAAAATTGTTTTGGAGAGTAAGACCTCTTGATAAATGTAAAGTTGCCTTCTATTTTGTTTAAAATAAGAAAAATACATACATACATACATAATTGGCCATTACAACCCTTCAGTCAGGATTACGGCCTAGCTTCTCACAAGTTTGAACAAAAAATAAGAAAAATAATGACTTTTAATTTAGTTTCTGCGAAATTTTCTTATGATTTCACCAAATCTTCTTTCAATCTTGGCCTCATAGTTTGTTATTTACCCCTAATACAACTACCTTTACATTGACATTAACGACAAACGTTAGGAAAAGAAGTTTTGCGAGTGTTTATCTACTCAATGTCATTGAGCGCGCAAAGCTATAAATGACAACAGCATTGCCTTTGTTTTTCTTTACTTTGTGTTTCCATTTTATTGTTCTTTTTGTTTTTGTTTTCGATTTGTTGATACTCCATTTTCATTAGTTTTCTTTACTTTTTTGTCGTTTTTCTTTTTTCTCCTCTACTGGAAAGACAATTTAATTCAATTACCGTGGTATTAAGAGCGAAGTAAAGAAACAGCTTAAAACTAGTTAATCAGACTAAAATTTATTGGATTTAAAACTTAATTGAAACGAAAGAAAAGGCCCTTGTTTTTCTTAGACAGCTTGGGCTAATAAGAGGCATTTAGCAAGATATTCCAGGCTGCTAGAAGAGATTGACAACCGCATATAGAAACTTGGCATTGGTTTTCGCGTTCTTTGCATACAAAGTTTACATGCAATGTTAATAATATCGAGTCAATTTTCCTTTAATGCAAGTCCAATTGTTGGTAAATAAAGGTCCTCACAGTATCTTTCGAATATTCTGACTGAGGGTTGTGTCTCACAACAGGCTTCGTAAACGAAACAGCGAAAACCCCATGATTACAGAACCAAAAAAGAAGTAAAGGGCAGTGAATTAGAAGGTCATATAGCGACATGAGAAGGAAGAAGAATGTAGTACAGTTTTTTTCCCACTAGGTGGCGGCACTGCCTGACCTTTCCTGTGATCTTAGCCTTCTTCCATTTTCAGAGGGTGAGGATTTTGTATTGAAGGTGGGGGTGATTCCATTTAATTTTAAAATTCGAAAACCTTGATGAACAATTTTTTTCCACTAGGATTCGAACCTGAGATTCTGGGCTTGTGGACACTTTTTTTGGTCAAAAACTATCTCAAAAAGATTTATTGTGGCAGCCACTTATATGAAATTTTATAATGAATTGGATTGTAATGAAATAGAAATTTCATTGAAATCATAGCCTCATGTACTCCTGTCTGAGGTGGACAGTCACCTCTGCCTACCTACCTAATTACCTAGCCTCCTATGCGTTTTTGCTTGCAAAAGAAAATTAAATGAAATTTTTCTTTTCCAAGATGTTTGCAACATAATTTCTGCGCCATTTTTTTAAAACGTTGGAATTGTCAGCAATCCTTTGCATGTATTTTGTGCTAACAAAAGCATTTTTTAACGAATCACAGAAGCTGAAAAGCTGTTAAATTCACTAATCAATTGGAATTTTTCTCTGTTTTTTTTTTTCTTTTTTTTTTACTGAAATTAATTTTTTGTTTTACTTTTCGAATATTTCTAAATGAATGTGTCAATAGCTGTGAATGTTTTACTTTATCATTGTGTGTGTGTGTCTTAATTGCATCCTGTCTATACAGAAATTTTCTAACTCCTACTTCATCAACCAAATAGCATGGACTTAAGCCCCTGCGCTGCATTTGCAGATTGCTGTCGTCTAAAGCAATTAAAACTCAATTTAGTTGCAAACTTTTGTGCTGCTTACTACAGCCAAAAGAGATAGCAAAATAGGAAAGGAGGATAATAAGTAAATGAAAAATTCTAGCCACCAAAAAGGAAGCGGAAACTCACAACGTAATTTTAAATACAGAATAAAATAATCGAATGAAAAACAGAGAAAAAAAAATACAAAAATATCATATGATGACAGAGAGAGAGAGAGAGTTAAAGGATAAAATAATAAAAAAGGATTTCATTACTTAGATTTTAATTTTTTGTTCATTTTTCCTCCTTTTTTTTTAGCAGAGTTAAGTTTGTTAGTACAATGAAGTAAAGTTAATTTCATTTGTAATGATTTGTGTTTTACAAGCATTACTGGCAAGCTTTTCAAGAACAAATGAAAACTACAAAATCAAACTGTCAATTAAAAATATTACAAATGAATACGAGAATGAAAGAGAATCAAAGGGTTCCATTCTACCCAGCTATCTAAACCCACAGTTAACAGTAAATATTTCTTTATTCTTTCTGTCGTCCTCCTTTATGCTGCCATAATATTCAGCCACAATATTATGCAGTCAAATGTAATGAAATTTTTAAAAAAAATTCTCGCTTGTGCATCATTTTCCATTAATTTATCGCTGAGCGCAGTAAATGTAAGAAACGAAATAAAAGCAGCATTAGTATAGCAAATGGATTTTGCAAAGTTAAGCAATAAATTTTCCATAAAAATACTGTAGCGTTATCAAAGGCTAAAGGAAAATTTGATTAAAGAAAGAGGGTAAGAAGAAGAACATGAAATAAGGCATTGGATCTAAAGATATACGGCAGGTAGGAACTTTAAATATCTTTAAGGCTTAGAAAACAGTTTAATTTACTCATCGATTAATAGATCATACATAATTGATCATTGCGACCATTCAGTCAGGATTACGACCTAGCTTCTAGCACCACTTATGTTGAGTGTGTTAATTTTGGTGGTGGCCCCACAGTTTAAAGTCGTACCTGAACGACAGATTTTTTGAGAAACGTTTCATGGCAATTTTATTTGCTCTCAGAGTTTTTACCAGAAATCTGCTGAGAGGAGATGTCTGACCTGGGAATTGACCAAGGCCTGACGTCTAATAAGCCAACACACGACCTACTAGACTATGGCGACTTATAGACTTCATAGATCATGTACTTGCTTAATCAAGCCAGTCTTGTTTTACCATATTTGCGTTTGGTGGGCAGTTTGCAAATGTTAATCTCACTGCAGACTGATTGGCAGGGTGCAAAAGCTGTGCACTCTGCTCTACTCCAACTATACAGTTATTTGTCATACTCAGGTGGTTTTCCCTTAAATCTTTTATAAAAGCACAGGGCTAAGGTGGTGGTAGTTAGGGTCAATGCGGTTAAACAGTTCGGTTCCCTTTAAACTTCTTTAAAAACAGAGGGCCGAGCTGTAGGCAGTTAGGCTCAATGCGGTTAAATACTAGTCCAAGCTGAACTGTTGACATGCTGCAATACTGAGGGGCCATAGGCATATTCGTGAACACCTTCAAGTTTTTGCTGAAGTCTATCGATTGATACACAATTCTGTGTCAAGTCATACTTCGGAGTCATCTACTACATCTTCAGCTACAGCAGAGATATCGCCATTAAAAATACATACTCCAAGTCCGCTTAAGCCTTACAGCACCTTTTCATGTCGAAAAAATAAATGAGGTTGTTTTCCCAGTTCATTGTCGACCACCAGGACTCTTCCTCCTAGCTATTTATGTCTTATTACCATGAATTTTATACATGTTTTGATATCCCATAGGTTCTTTGAATTTTGCGCTACCTTGCATATTTATTTTGTGTGTTTTTTCTTTGGTTAGAAATTAAGGATAATAATAAATAAACATTTGGACAATATATTAGCCAACAAACACATACACACACATATAAAAAAATAACGAAAAAAATTGTTTTTAAATCCCAAATTCCCTTTTGTGGTGCTGGTATATAAAATTGAAATTTTTGTTTTTAATAGAACCAAACAAGTTGGAAATCAACAAACGTGCCATAATAATGAAATAAATTTCGCAACACTGCAGAAGTTTGTCTTCATACCGGCAAAGACGTGACAAATTTTGACAAACAGTTTGAAAACAAATCCTTATTTGAATACCCGTAATAAATTTAGAGAAAAACGAAAGAAAAAAAAACTAAAACATAAAAATCTACCTAAGCAAACATTTATTTGCCGTAAAAGAGGGGAGGGGGGCTCCCCTTTAAAGGTAGGCACACGGTATAAAGTTTTAAATTAATTTTAAACACAAAAAAGGAATGAAATTATTTTAAAAGTTGAGATTGTATTTGAAAAATAAATTGCGGTTGTAAATGGCAGTTCTTCTCCTTCCATATAAAAAAAAACTTTATTTTATTCAAACAGTTGTAAGAGAGAAGGTAAAGTAATGAGGCATTGAATTGAATTAGAAAACTGAAGGCATTTATTTGAAACAAATTTTTTTTTTATTTTTTCTTAAAGAACAATAGAATGACACATCCACACAATATTGTGGACCAATTAGTCACTTTTTCCGAATTTAATGGCTTTTCCGTGATAATTTCGGTTTGGAAGAGTACGTTTTAAGGAAATATTTTAAAATAATTTTATGGAAAGAGATTTGTATTCCATTTATCTTAAACCATTAATTAGAAAGAATACTCAACCTAATCTTCTGTGTTTTTATTACAGTTTCACGGCAAAAAATTTTGATTTAAGGCTCCCATTATGTTAAACAGATGAACAATCTCCGCCTGATATTCAAGAAATTCTTTCATTATCATATTGTCTGCATCACATTATCATCTCATCAACATCCCATCATCATCATCTTTACAAAGACTCCCACAATTACCACGACTATTGCTATTAAAACTCAACATCCAGCCATTGTTTGTTGTGCTACCAGCAAAGAGGCCACCACTTTTCGTTTCACATTTCACAACAGACTTTTGCCTTGATGGCCGAAAAGGATATCAGCAAACACAAGGAGTAAACGTTGAAAATGGAAAACAAAACAAAGAATGCAAGAATGCTCATACAACTGTTGTGTTGAACCAGGTAAGAACTGATAATTGTTGTTTGTATGCCAGACAATGTAATTATTTTTTTTATAGTTGCTGCCTGCCAGTATTTCATTTCCTGTTTTCTATGCGTTAGCGGACCTGACATTTACTGCTGACGTGGCTGAATTGGTTGTCATTGTTATCAGGTAAGTCTAGTAGTTTATTTGCATTTTAATTGTTGTTGATATTTGCTGATTTCATTTTGCGTTGCGTTAGATTTGTTGTTAATGATGACATTAATTGCTCCATAATTAGTTAAACGATGTTTAAAGAGCTAATGAAGGAAGGAATAGTCTTATGGCACAGCTAAACTTGTAGAAGGGTTGTCAGTGAAGATTTAAAAAGTCAAAGAACAGAATCTTTAGTTACAAATATTACACAAATACATGGGTTTTAAATCAATTTTTTATACTTTTAATAATCAAACGAATTTGTTAGTCATTGTCACAATTTTTCAAGTGTTTTAAATCTTAAGTATTCAGGCATTTTAATAGCCTTAAAGTTGATATTCCTTCTTTGCTCTCTTTCGCTATATTTCCTCTTTGATTTTGTATCCTTTGTGTCCTTTATCTAAGACACAATCAAATGCCTGTTTTATTTTAAATTAGTTTCCTCGTTGGCCTTTTTTTACGGACAAGGCTTTCTTATCTATTGTTTGATCAAAGCGAATGAAGAAAAACTCCAGAAAGAGAGAGAGAAAAAATTAAAATACAAATGCTCCTGTCTCTGCATTCCTTGAGGCAAGAATATAATTAGAAGGAATGACATTTTGTTTCTTGTATTTTAGCAAATTAATGTTGAAATATCGTGAAAGATTACAAGACTATTAAAAAAATAAAAAGAAAATATCAACAGAAGAGATTTTTTAATAAGAAATTTAAATTTTTCTAAAAGCAGGCTGGAAGGAGCTTCAGCTGAAATAAATTAATTGAGCAATCAAGGACTAGGCTCTTCTATAAAAATTGGTGGTCTTCCGATACAGGTTTATTTATTATAAATTTGAAAATCTCTGTCCTTACTACATTTCTTCCTGAGATGCTTGCGAAACCTGGGCAATGAGATAAAAAGTTTTCAATTGTATTCGTATTCTCTGTGTTCTCCACATACCCCGTATTCATCACCTTCCACCACGCCCGCACGTTTCAAGCATACGAGTAAGGCAGGGAATCTCTTCAGTACGCTTATAAGTGCCTTAATTCAGTCTTAATATACTTAGGATTTCCCTACCATTGGGATAGCCACATAGGATTTTGCAATTCTTCCAACTCTAGTCAATTCAATTTTCTGCACACTTATTCAAGAATCTATTTGACCAAGAATGTCGATCTAGTATCAGAGTAATGCAATTGCTTGTAATGTGTGTTAGGCTCTGGTTAATCCCTTCCCTCATAGCCTGGAAACAAGAAGCCGTAAGTGGTTGAATAAAGAGTATTATTTTCAGTGTCCTTGTAGATGATGTTCTCACCTCACCATTTATCCTTATACTACACATCCTTGGGAATTATTGTCATGCAGCATTTCCTTTCCATCGATATCTACTACACAACTAAAGCATAAGTTAGTATGAGTCTAAATATGCTACTCTAGGGCCTTGGAATTAGGCTTCATTTGGAACCCAAGGGTCTGCTAAATAAGCCTTTGCTATCTGTAAGCCTTTGTTATCCTATTTGTCAAATGTTGCCTTCATTTCAATTTCCTTTTCAGTATAACAGGCAAGTATTGCACCTGACAGGATATTTGGATCCGTTTATCAAGAATGCGAGAACTAGTATAAAAGCTATCTTCATTTTCCTTTAAAATAAGCATATTTTGGTGTATAGAGGTTCATACTCTGGCCCCTTTGTCGTGTCCAATAGTATGTTACGTTCACAATGTGTTCTGCCTTCAAGTATAGTTGTCTTAGCCGTCTGACGTATTAACTCGTCATTCGTGTAGCATACTGGCTCAAGCCCCATTAAAGGACAGGTTGTTCTCTGTAAGAGTACTAAGTATTATCTACAAATGATACAAAAAATTAATGTTTTTCTTTTGATTTAAGCTTATTTAGCACGATATATGTTTCTCAATTAAAAATCAACTAATATTGCCCAATAAAATATGGCGAATGATTAATATTGATTGCCTTCTTATGTATACTCCTGTAAAGTAAAGCTAAAGCTTGCGAATGTAGAGTTTATTGGAAACCGCTTTTATTTGTTCTTGACCGTTTTGATAACTTCTTTGTTTATTGTTTACCTACTTGTCTCTCCTCCTCTCCTTGTTATTTGATTGTCTACTGGAGTCAAAATTTGATTAACTTTTGTAAACACAAGCAATCCATTCATTATTCACATGGCCAGTGTTGTCATAGTAAGTTTAATTGTTTGTATACCACGAAACCGCTTCTTTAGCTCCTTGTGTTTATGAAGACTGTCTTACAAACCAAATAATTTATTCAACTAAACAAGCATTCACACCACAGGGATATCAAGATATCAATATTGCTGTGATTAAATTAAAATTAGAACTCAGCAGCTGAAATCATATTTTGTTGAGAGAGACACAACACTTAAAGACACGTAAGGTTCTACAGGAACATGGAATAAAAAAAATAGTGAGAAACCGAAATCGCCGTTGTCTAGTAGGTAGTGTGTTGGTTTATTAGATGAGAGCCCCTGGTTTATACCTCAGCTTTGGCGTGCCGAAAAAAAACGAAATATGAAAAATAATTCTTTAGGCGTTTTCTCTTAGCGGTCGTCTGGCAAAAATTCTGAGATTAAAATAAAATTGTTTCTAAAAATCCTGTCCTACAGTTTAGGTTCTGCCATTCATGCATAAAATTAACATTCACACAGCATGGGTGGTGTGAGAACAATGGTTGTAATCCTGACTAAAGGGTTGTAAAGACTCGGCTAGAAGCAAGCATCGAATTAAAAAATAGAACAAGGTGTGTAACTCTAACAATAAAGCAGTTTTCTTTTAAGAGGCATTGCTGTATCAGCTTATTTTTAGGTTGCAAAAATTAAATATTTTCCGTTGAACTAGAATGCTTTTTATTTTAGAAAAATAGACTAGACAGACTACATGTGTGAAACACACAAAGGAAAACCTAATTATTACTTCCAATGATATCCATCCATTCTCTTTCCTTATATTCCTACTTAATCCTTATAAGGAGGTTTTTGAAACAATTCATTGTCCTTAATACCACTATATAAGTTTTAGTTCTTTTATCCTTTCAAAAACAATTTTTACGAGTCATTCTTTTCATGATTTTCTCTTCAGCTTTTGCCTGTTTTCTTTTTAAGCCAAAAATGATTGATTTATTGTGAAGTATTTTAAAGAAATCTGCTTCCACATCAATATAAGAAAACATTTTATCAAGTCATTATTGTAAGAAAATTCCGTGATAAATTTCCATTAAACAGGACATTCTTTAGTTATATTAACGGCTTTGTTAACAATAAATAATTGTAAAGAAGGTTTTAAAAAATATACAAAAATTCATGATAATATCCCTGAAGTATTTCTTACTTGTACTCTTTGGGGTGCATATTTTAATCAAGGCTTTAGGCATGGTTTTTCAAATTTAAAAAAATTAAAGAAAATCAAATCAAATATTGCAAGTCTAGATTAGATTAGGTTAGGTGGCGGACACCTTTGAAGAAATAGCTCTCACTTATGGCAGCATTTAGGCTCATTGCGATACCAATTTTACCAGCAATTGAATTTCCAGCGATATTTATATGTTCCGGAATACATTTAATTGATGCGAAATTTTTCTGAGAAATCTTTCGCATTCATGGCCAACGACCAACATTAAAACTACGTTTTTGGGGGTCTTAATTGCAGCCTGACAGTCCGAGTAAATCAACAGATTTTCAAAGATTATCCCGCCACTAAACAATCATTGTGCGGCTTTCCAAATTGCCATGACCTTTGCTTGGATAACACTAAAGTGGTCAGGCAGCCTATAAGAAAGTTTAACAGAACCTTTAATAAAAATACCATAGTCCACCCCTTCACTCATATGTGAGCCATTTGTGTAAATCCCAAGCTCTTTAAAAAGGAGTCCCACGTGGAAATTCAAAAATTGAATGTTCTATTCAGAGATCGATCCTAGTGAGTCTACGTATTCCCAGAATAGTAGCATGTCCATAGTCCAGCTTGGGCCAGGATTTCATTGAATTGAGTCTTATAGCCACCAACTCAGCATTTTGCTTTAATAAGCATAAATATTTCAATCTAAATGATAAAATATAACTCAGTTCATTTAAAGCTTATGAATAATTTCATATGTTCCTTTATTAATAAATATTTTTCATTCATTTTGATATTTCTTTGCATTGCTTAACAATTGATTATTTTTTCAGTTGTATTTCCAGTAAAAGAATTAAAAAAAAACTCCTTTATTTAGAAATAAAACAGCATATATGGTATGAAACAATTGCTTCTCTTTAACAATGCCGGGGCGAAATATATGTTCTCTCAACATATTTCCATTATTTTATAATTTTCCGTCTTGTTAGCCCCACCACCCACATAGATGTGCTAATTCTGTGAAAGAATTTGTATGTGCAGCAAAATTTTATTTCGATTTTCAACATCAAAAACTATTTTCCACCATTACATCACAATTATTGCTTCAGCCATCAGTTTTATTTTTTATGGTTGAATGAATCTCATATTTTGAGCAGTTTTATCTTTGAAAAACGTATGTGTGTAGTGCACAGCTCAGAAATAAAATTTAAAAGGGGATATTCTTGACAAATGGAATAATGTTTGACTCCCTGGATGAGATAATATAAATAGAAAATGGTGGTAAATATTTAAAAATAACATTGGAACGTAAATATACATTTTGGGCTTATATAGAAAGCATCGCGGAAAATGCCAAACATGTGAACATTGGCTCTAATTTTTTTTTTTTTTTTTGCATAAAGTAAAGCTATCTGGCATTAAATTTGTTTTTGTTTTCTCTTGTAAGCAAGTACTTAGAACACTTGTACTTATGCCATCTATTTAGAAACGTACGATAACTTTTTAGCTATAAAAACCTTTCATTAGCAGACAGCACTAACTCCATTCTACATTTTAAGAAGTATTGATTTTCAATTCCTTTCCATTTTCTTAGACTTTCCTTGGTCATTCACTTCTCAAAATAAAGTTCTCTTACAACTCAAAACTTGTACAAATTTATACGAATCGAATGCAATCAACAACTTTTAATTGAAATGTTATGATTACATTGAACGTAATGTAGGCCGGCTTGTGTGTAAAGCAACTCAAACTGTTGCATACACTGAGTCCTTGAAGTATGCTCTTGTGTGTGTTGTGTTGATAGCAACACATACTAACAACAACAGCTTATGGCTTTAGTAGTACAAAATATGATTTTAATTGAAAATGTTCATTCGCCTTTATGCTAATGAAACTTGAGTTAACAGTTATTATTGACATCTTTCATACATACACACATACTCTTTTGCTCTTTCTCTCTCTCTATAACAGTAAGTTTATTACAAACAACTGTTTGAGTTCTTATTTATTTGCGCATAGCAGCACACCTTCTTTGCAACGGGAAAAAGTTTAATTATGGTGGGAGTGGAAGCAAGAGAAAAAATTTTATAAACTTTAGCGACGAGTATCATAAACAAAATATAGTACAAGTGGGAGTAAAGTGTAGTGGTAGCAGTAGTAGAGTAGACTTGCTGATTAATTTGCACTTTAAACATGAAGTGTGTGTTTAACAACACACTAGCTAAAGAACTTAATGAATGAATGAATTGGCCTTCCAATGTTGTTTGTACTTAATTAAGTCCTTCAACCCCTATCAGCTGCATCAAGAGCTCATTAAAACAAAGCAAAAAAAGAGAGAAAAAAGAATTTAAGAAAGTATGACATCAATGGTTAATAAACCACGAAAATTAGGTCAATTTGATATTGAAATAAAGTCTTAAATTTTTGTTTTTACATTCCTTAAATGAATTAAAGTTGGAAATAAAAAAAGAAATACTCTCTCTTGAAAATGCCAGTTACCACCCACTTTAAGTTTTAATAAATTTCTACACAGTAATTTTAAAATAATTTTTGACTATACAGGCCAATGATAGAGGAGGAAGTACTATCCTCGTCCTTTTTTTGAATTACTGTGACTTCTGTAAAAATCTACATGTGAATAACCCACTATAGTGACCAGTAGTGAGTCCAATTACCAGAAATAAGTAGTCTTTCTACACATCAACACAGATCTACTTACTTATTTAATTGGTCAATACAACCCATAAGTCAGGATTACTACTTCGTTTTTAACACCACCAATCTTGTGTGTCAATTTTCCCCATGGCGTTATCTGTAGTATCTGTTGACTATTCTACTACTACCACTGTTACTACTACGCTAGTACCACTATTATTATTACTACTACTATTACTGCTACTACCACTGTCACTACTACAGTTAGTAGTAGCATTAGTCGTATAGTATTAGCAGCAGTATTAGCAGTAGTAATAGCAATAGTAGTATCAGCTGTAGCTCTAGTAGTAGCAGCAGTATTAGCAGTAGTAGTAGCAGTAGTAGCTGGCTACCCGCGCACCAGGATAGCTGGGTAGCTGGTTAGTATAGCTGGCTATCTAGGTAGCTGGTTAGTATATCTGACTATCTAGGTAGCTGGGAAGCTAGCTATCTAGGTAGCTGGGAAGCTGGCGAGCTAGGTAGCTGGCTAATATATACTAATATACAGACATGTTTTTATTATTTTATTTAAACTTTATTTGTTTTATTTATACATATTATAAATGATAGAATAAATTAATTAAATATATATTATAACAATAGTATGCATTAGCATTAAATAAATATATAAGAAAATTCTAAAAAATACGATATTATTTCAGTTTTTTACGAAATAAGGAAAAATATTAAATTTCTTACTACCTACAACCAACGCACAAAGTTTTTTTCTGCTGTGGCTCGCTATGAAATTAATTCAGTTTCAAACGTGCACAAATTACCAGGCGAACAGAAATTTCAAAAGGCCACTATAAAAAATTAAAACTAAATATAAAATATTGCGATCACCCTGTTATATACGTAAATCACAATAAGAATAGAAACAAGGCGAATTCATAAGAATTCTAATACGACTCTAAGAGAAAGCTAACCACACTTTTTACCGCATGGACAATAATCATACCGACGCGCTTGTTGAACGCATAAAAAGCAAAGGAAGAAAATCTTTAGGCAGCTTATCCAGAATATTGTAACGGAAAGACATCATTAACACGTGTTTACAAAGGCAAAATAATGTTTTAAGTGAAAATATTGTGTTGAACAGGTAAAAGGAAAAGTAAAAAGACAGACACTTTTGATTTGGTCAGTATGATCAGAAAACTTCCAAAACGAAAAGAAAGTTTTCGCCACATTAGAATGGAAGTAGGCGATGCAACAGTTATGACAGAGCCCCAGCTGAGGATGAAACTATACTTGCTGGTCGTGGCGTAGACAATAAAGTGCTCGACATCGATCGAAAATTAAATTCGTTTTAGGATTTGATGAGTTGAACAGCGAGGCCGAATTGGTAAAGGCTGATGTGCCTAACGATTCTACAGATAAACATGTGGCATATAGCAACACGAAGCTATTGATGTAGGAGTACCCTCTAACACTTAGTTCTCCGAAAGTCCTCTTTATCCTCCTAAAATATCTAAAAAGGTAGTATTTTAAAAACCAATATTATTTGAAATAACTTTTCCAAAAATTCTCACCTATTTTAGTTTTTCCAACAATAAAAATTACATCGCCTTTAAACCTAGGACGCCTCCTTTGGAAAATAATTCGCTTTCAAATGTGCTCTGAAGTCTCCACCTAAACGTGGCAGTATCTTCAGTGCAGCCAAACGTTCAATCTTTACAAACACCAGCTGAGAAACCTATATCTCCAAAGTATGACTTACAAGAAACCCTTTGAATATGGTTGGAGCCGTAAACTGGTATGGCACGATAATTTGTAATTGAGTAAAGACAAGGCTGATGTCTATTTTATATCGCTTGCCGAAAAAAAGTTAACAACGCGGATTGAAATCATACCTTTACTGGAGAGTGATTTTGATCATCGAGCATTTTCTTTTTACCCGTGAGCCGTTGGGAGTGAGTCCGGAGCTAGAGACAGCAAGAAGTGCAACCCCGTCGGTAAGAGCTTCGGTTATAGCTGCGACATTAGCTGCCGCACCTAATCCTCCCAATATTTGCAAACGTGTTTCAAAACCCAAAGGTCCTAAAGGTATTAATCCTCCGCCACAAGGGTGTACCCCAAACAGGGCTTTAAAAGTCAATAATGCCGCTTTACTTAGCAGTACGGGCGGTGCTGCTTGCTGCTTGGTACACCACCAAGCACGATAATAATCTAGATGCCAACACTACTCATTCCGCCAAGAATTCGAAAATGAAAAAGTAAGTTTAAAATGTTTCAATTACGTACTTGTATACTTCTTTGGTTGTATTGAAATCTATGTTAATTAGTAATCCATTTGGATTTTTAAGTTTTAAAATCGTAGCTCGCTCAGTTTAAATTTGTTTGTCCAACACAAATTGTTTTTGTTTAACACATATTTTTTCGTTCATAGATCTCCTGGGGCTAAATTGAATGGTGCTGCAGTTATTTAAAAGATTCCAAAGAATCATGATACGAAAGATCCTCGCACTATGATCTGTTTAATACCCCAAGGCCAAGTACCCCAGTTACATCGCTCCAAATTTTAATGTCTTCACCACCATGAATGTGTGGGATTCAATCAGTACAGCTCAGAATATCGCACAGTAAGCAATAGTCGAGGGAAGCAGTATATAATGCCAGGTATTTAGAAGAAAATTGCGAAAAGAATATAATTTTTAAATTAAAAACTTTTTTCACTTTAATTTTAAGGCTTGTGTACCAAAATCGCTACAAAAGTCTGCATCAGTTTCTAACATGTGATCACCATCATCAATCCACGTTACATGTTGACGACAACAGGAGGCCAGAAAAACCTTAGCGGTGATGACAGGAAGGAAATACGTAATGGTGGCTAAACCTCTAGGACTGCCCAGCAGGTGAGTTTTGTAAAGTATTGAGCAAAATGGAATGATTACAGCCACAAATCATTTTTTTCGGTGAGCGAGCTTAACTATTTGCCTATAATTCCTTACAATTTCCATCTGTCCTGGTTCTAATTTTGAATTTTATTGTATTTTTCCAGATTTTGAGAATGATTTGGAACAGATTAACGAGAGTATGTGCAAAAATCGGAAACAATCAAATAATTCATTGTATGACTCATATACGGCACATAATTCACACAATTCTCAAGCGGTGGAACATTCGAATAAGTTATTTGGCACAAATTTCTTTGCCAATGTTTCATATGCCTACGATTCGTTGTTGTGTTATTGTAAAGTATTTAAAAATTCATGTAAGTATCCGCAATCAACGAAAATAGTATTAAAAAGGTGTTGAATTTATTTGTTTTGTTAAAATAGGAATGTCCTTGTGCTGCTGCCGTTTGGAAGTTATGAAATCTGGCTGCTAAGGACACATCATTTTGGGATGTGGTGCGTATGAGAAATTGCAAAGTCTGCAGTTGGTCTCGTTTTGCAGGCGATTTGCATCGTGGATTTGATGTCTAGTGGTCGCAGTGAAGACATGTGAAATGATTTCTGTGCAAATATAAGAACTGTATACCTGCCAGCTAGCCAGATTCCCATCTATACTAGCCAGCTACCATGCTATACTACTAGTCAGCTTCCCAGATATACTATCCAGCTTCCCCGCGATGTGTTTAGAGAAAAATTCGAAAAGATATTGCCTTATAATGTTAATTTGCAAAAAAATATCGTTCTGTTTTTATTTTTTAAACTTTTATTTGCTTTATTTATATTATAAATGATAGAATAAATGAATTAAATATGTAATATTGTAACAATAGTAAGCATTAGAATTAAATAAAAGTATGAAAAAATGTTGCCTACTTTTCTGGTGTTTAAAATGATTCAAGTCTGAGTTGAATTTCCAGTGCTTGTAAAACTATACTGAGTCTTGTATTTTAGATTGAGATGTGATATCTAATGTAATTCTCATTTAGTTGATTGGAATTTTTAAATAAGTAAAAAGAAATTTTATGGGGTTGGAGGGTGGGTCGTATGTGATTTAGTGCCACCAAATCGACTGTATTTGAGAATAGAGCTTGATACTCCTACCAAACATGTCAATCCTTTACAATTATTGAGAATCTTCCTGGTCTCAGAAACTATTTTCAAATTCTATTCATCATCAATTAGACTATGTGGAGGTATCAGGCTGTATGAGAATAGTAGTCTAATGATTCCCAAATACAGTCGATTTAGTGACGTATCCTCATATAAAACCCACCCGCCGTCCCCAAGAAATTTCTTTTTACTTATTTAAAAATTGCAATCAACTAAATGAGAATTACTTTAGATATCACTCAGAAATTATTTTCAAACTAATTTTTCAAATTCTATTCATCATCAGTTAGACTATATTGCCACTGCACTATTGTCCAAATGAGCTCACTGGTGGAACCCCAATTAGTGGCATATATCCAATGGTTCATCACATATCACAGAAACCCAAATACATATGAAACTATCTTTATGCAAGCATCAGCATGCGACAAAATACATAAACATAAATAAGAGAAAGCACAATAAAACTTTGCAATTTGAAGCATATTGCTTAGAACAAATAAAAAACTATAATTATTAATAAATATATTGCCAATTAGGAATAGCTGGCTACATTCATTGGTAGCTGGTTAACCGGGATCCTGTGGCTAGTTTAGCTGTGAGCTGGCTAGTATAGCTGGTTGCCCGGAAAGCTGTATAGCTGTTTAACCAGGAAGCTGCCTAGTATAGCTGGGAGCTGGCTAGCTGACTAGTATAGCTGATTATCTGGGAGCTGGCTATCTAACTAGTATAGCTGATTATCTGGGAGCTGGCTAGCTGGTTAACCACAAAGCTGGCTGGCTGACTAGTGTATCTGGTTACCTGGGTAGCTGGTTCATACAGTTCTTATATTTGAACAGAAATCACTGCAACCACTAGACAACATTTTACGTAAATCTACGATGCAAAGCGGCCGCAAAACCAGAGCAACTGAAGGCTAGAATTTTTCATACGCACTGTATGCCAAAATGATGTGTCCTTAGCAGCCAGATTTCATAATTTCCAAACAGCAGCAGTACGAAGACGTTCCTATTTTAACAAAACAAATAAATTCAACACCTTTTTAATTCTATTTTCGTTGATTTTGGATACTTACATGAATTTTTAAATACTTTAGAATACACAACAACGAATCGTTGGGCAGATGCGTAGCTGGTTAGTATAGCTGAGTAGCTGGTTAGCTGTAAATCCACGACGCAAAGTGCCTGCAGATTTTGGATTTTTCATACGCAACGTATGCCAAAGCGGTGTGTCCTTAAAAGCCATATTCCATAATTTACAAACAGCAGTAGCACGAGGACATTCCTATTTTAACAAAACAAATAAATTTTTTAATCCTATTTCGTTGATTTTGGATACTTACATGAATTTTTAAATACTTTAAAATATACAACAACGAATCGTAGGGAATTGTGTGAATTATATGCCGGATATGAGCCATCCAAAATTATTTGACTTTTACCGATTTTTGCGTATACTCTCGTTAATCTGTTTCAAATCGCTGACGTGTCTGAAAAAATACAACAAAATTCAAAATTAGAACCAGGACAGATGGAAATAGTATGGAATTATATTATAGGCAAATAGTTAAGCTCGCTCTCTTAAAAAAATGATTTGTCGATGTAATCATTCTATTTTGCTCACTACTTTACAAAACTCACCTGCTGGGCAGTGCTAGAGGTTTAGCCAGCATTACGTATTTCCTTCCTGTCGCCAACGCAATGGCTTGAGGGAATTTATTTTCTGACCTCTTGGGCTTGTGTAGTGCGGTTTGTTAAGGTTAATGATGATATTGATGACATGTTAGAAACTTATTCAGACTTTTGTAGCGATTTGGTACACAAGTCTTAAAGTTAAATTAAAGTGAAAAAAGTTTTTAATTTAAAAATTATATTCTTTTCGAAATTTTCTTCTAAATACCTGGCATTATATACTGCTTCCCTCGTCTATTGCTTACTGTGCGATATTCTGAGCTGTACTGATTGAGTCCCACGCATTCCTGGTGGCGAAGACAAACATTTGGAGTACCACTGTAACTGAGGTACTTGGCCCTGGGCTTTCAAGTAGGTTATAGCGTAAGGATCTTTTGTATCATGGTTCATCGGAATATTTTATTATTTTTTAGCTGCAGCACTATCAGATTTAGCCCCAGAAGATCTACGAACGAAAAATATGTGTCAAACAAAACTGATAACAATTTGTGTTGGACAAGCAAATTTAAAGAGAGCGAGCTACGATTTTAAAACTTACAAATCTAAATGGACTACTACAATAGAAATATACAAGTACGTAATTGCAACGTTTTAAACTTACTTTTTCATTTTCAATTTCTTGGCAAAATGAGTAGTGTTGGCATGGAGATTATCATCGTGCTTGCGACTATTTGGCGATGTACCAAGCAGCAAACAGATGCACCCGTGCTGCTAAGTAAAGCGGTGGGTTGCCACCTTTAGGACGTTTATTGAAACACGTTTGCTAATGTCGCACTGAAACCGAAGCTCTCGACGAAGTCGTTGCACTTCTCACTGTCTCTAGCTCTGGACCCACCCCCAACGGCTCACTGGTAAAGAGAAAATGCTCAATGATCAAATCACCCTCCAGTAAAGGTATGATTTCAATCCGCGTTGTTAACTTTTTTTCGGCCAGCGATATAAAATAGACATCAGCCTTGTCTTTACTCAATTACAAATTATCGCACCATACCAGTTCACGGCTGCAACGATATTCAAAGGGTTTCTTGTAAATCATCCTTTGGAGATATAGGTTTCTCAGCTGGTGTTTGTAAAGATTGAACGTTTGGCTGCACTGAAGATACTGCCACGTTTAGGAGGGGACTTCAGAGCACATTTCGAAAGCGAATTATTTTCCAAAGGAGGAGTCCTAGGTTTAAAGGCGATGTAATTTTTATTGTTGGAAAAACTAAAATTGGTGAAATTTTTTGGAAAAGTTATTTCAAATATTGGTTTTTAAAATACTACCTATTTAGATATTTTAGGAGAATAAAGAGGACTTTCGGAGAACTCTTTAGTAAACTCAAGACTTTTAGAGGGTACTCCTACATCAATAGCTTCGTGTTGCTGCACGCCACATGTTTATCTGTAGAATCGTTAGGCACATCAGCCTTTACCAATTCGGCCTCTCTGCTCAACTCATCAAATCCTAAAAAGCACTCTTCGTAACCAGAGTGACACACCTCAGGACGTTGTCTTTTTATTGCCACCTTCTTAATTTCTCCCAGAACGTCTTTTGTCGCTTAAAATTCTTCTAAAGGCATCGATAACAACTTACGTCGTATGGCCGCTGTGCTGAAACCATCACCTTCATCCTCCTCCTCTTCCTTTTCGTTTTCGGAGCCTGGCACCACCAGTTTGAAAGGTGTCTCCGAGAGGCTCTTCTTTATCGAATTTAATTTTCGATCGATGTCGAGCACTTTATCGTCTACGCCACGACCAGCAAGTATAGTTTCATCCTCAGCTGGGGCTCTGTCATAACTGTTGCATCGCCTACTTGCAATCTAATGTGCCAAAAACTTTCTTTTCGTTTTGCAAGTTTTCTAAACATACTGACCAAATCAAAGGTCTCTGTCTTTTTAATTTTCCTTTTACCTTTTCAACACAATATTTTCACTTAAAACATTATTTTGCCTTTGTAAACACTTGTTAATGATGTCTTTCCGTGACAATATTCTGGATAAGCTGCCTAAAGATTTTCTTCCTTTGCTTTTTATGCGTTCAACACGCGCGTCGGTATGCTTTTTGTCCATGCGGTAAAAAGTGTGGTTAGCTTTCTTTTAGAGTCGTATTAGAATTCTTATGAATTCGCCTTGTTGTTATTCTTGTTAGACTAATTGTTTTCCTTTGATCGCTTCTATTCTTATTGTGATTTACGTATATAACAGGGTGATTGCAATATTACAAATTTAGTGTTAATTTTTTATAGTGGCCTCTTGAAATTTCTGTTCGGCTAGTAATTTGTGCGGATTTGAAACTGCATTGAAAAAAAAAAGAAAAAAAAATAGTGGGCGTTAGTTTATAGGCGATATTTTCATTTTTATTTTGATATTTTCATTGTAGTAAACTGTAAAAAGTTAATTCACTGTATATATTTTGGTTTTATAAATTAGTTAAAAATCAAATATGTATAAGGGAAAAATTTGGCAAGTCCTTTTGACATTTTAAGTATGAAAATACATAAACTTAAAATAGAAGTATTTGTATATAAAATATTTGTATGTTTTAGCAGAACTATGTAGGAGGGCAACCAGCTATACTAGGTGTACTGTTCGCCTGGTATCTGTGAAAAAATGTTGCTGGTAACATTTCGATATTATATGTCATTTTTTATACATGTATGCGGTCGTTTACATACATAAATAAACATGTACTTTTCAGATAGGAAATCAGTTCTTTACAATTGCATCCAAAATCTAAAGGGGGCGTGGCATTAGGGGCGTGAATTTAGACCCTCGGGTTTAATTTAGCCCACGTAGCCATCGAACAATGTAGCCATTATATGGCTACTTTCGCTTAGAGACATACACGGAAACGATGTTGCTAACGAATTGATCAGACTGGGTTCCAAGCTATGTAACCCATGCTGCGTCTAATGTGTTTATAGCCCAGGGCGTATAAGACTACTGGCAACATCGTCAACGGAACTGGCGGGAAGAACATTGTGGTGTACATTGTATGCTTCATCCCATAGCTCCAAAACAATTGCATTGCATGGGTAGGGGCCATCCTTTGAGTGTTGGTCACAAAAAAAAAATAAAATAGTAGTCTAAATGGCAGAGACCAAACGGCTTCCCTGTTAACAAGTATCAGCTCTTTACTGCCTTGAAACGTACATATTAGCATAATGGGGCGAATGAATTGTGATAAGTGGAAAACTGACGTTATAACATGAAGTGATAAGTGTCGTCACTCTATCTAATCTAATTTTTTTGAAGAATGTTTTCACAATTTGTGTGGCATTAGAATTAATATGAAATGAAAATTATATTTTCAAACATCTTTATAATGAAAACATAACATTTAAAATGTTATTGTTATGCGAAATATTTGCAAATACTTTTAACATTTTTTAATATCATTTATTTGTAGCCACTTATTGCACATTCGAGGATAATCGTATTGTGTTACTGTGAATTAAATTTTATTGCATGAGTATTCAAATGAGAGGCGGTTTTTAAAAAAATAACTGTGGTTTTATATGCTCTTGTTTAAAATACAATACAAGTACACCCGTCTCTGGTGTACTTGTACAATAATACCGATAGTAATGAGTGTATGAAAGACTTTTTGTCGAACAAATGTGTTAATCCTTGACACGTTAAATATTTAAGCCTATTGTTAACACACACACACACACAGATACATACAGATATTTGCCAAGTGATTGCATGTGTTTGTGCTTATTCACAGGAGTATATCATTATTATGTATGTTGAACAAAAATTACAACAATTTTAATTAATTTTTTTATTATTTTATTTATAATTTTGTTTTTGTATTAAATTGAAAGGGAAATTATTAATTTAAAAATGTTTAACATTCTTTAATAAAATTTAAAAGAATTTTATAATTATTGAAAAGTGTTTTTGTGTAAAATAAAAATATGGCATGTTACTGGTAGTATAACCTTAAAACCGATTATTTAAATGCGAAAGAAATGCTTTTATTATAATATGAATGAAGTATTGTCCATCGGAGCTTCTTTCTTTCCACATTTTTGGCAATTTATGGATTCCATCCTAAAAAAAACCCCCCTTTAAAGCTCAAAAAGAAATCGAATCAATTTCTGTAACATATAACCTGCCATTAAGTAAAGCATATTCCACTGTGACCGATTTGCATCGATCGAAATAAATGGTTTCCTGAATGGGTAAAGTGTAGGAAATAAGGTGGGTGTGGCAAAACTTCCCATTCAGTGTTTTTTAAATGTTTGACTGGCCGAGCACTGGCATGATGGAAAGGTACGGCCTGATTGCATATTTAGGGCGTTTTTCTGCAAATGTTCGCTTCTGGCCACCTCGTTGTAGAAGGCCGTAATGGACTGCAGCCTCCTGTCTTCTCCAAATGTAGAACTTTATCTCGGCACGTATATTGTCAGGTTGTCGTAATGAACCTATTTTTCATCACCAGCATTTTAGACATGCAAAATCGTTTTTGCTTTTGAATAAACCCTGCTTTGAAATGACTACTAGAGTTACGCCTCGTTCGAGTTAAGCTTTCCATTTAAGGCCTTCAAACTTTTTTGGCACAATTGTCTATATATTTGATGCGTAAATCATCGTCCGTTTCGTGTCAAAATCTTCATTTTGGAAACGCGTAAACCAAGCATTACATTCCACAAGCAAATGATTACTCGCCCGTGCAATATTTTTCGCAAAAAAAATTAACTCAACAAAGTTCCCTGCAAATGCTGTTATATCGTGACGAGCTGCCTTAACAGTACGATTATACGAACTCCCCTCATAGTTTTCAGGACTATTTCCTACCCAGCACCTGATATGCACCCAGGTATGTCCTTTTGGGAGTCATTAATGCCTCGCAGGTTACAATATTGTGTTCCGAAGATTCGTTCTCCTCGTCACAAAAGCTACATGTTTGGCTCGAGACAACCCCCTTTCGGAACAAGTGTAATCTGAGTCTACAGTGTCCTTTCAAAACACCGGATACTAGTATCACGTTATTTTCTGATAGTCGAAGATTCATTTTCGTCACAGGAGCTATATGTTTGGCTCGAGACAATCGCCATTCTGCACAATTGTACCCTGAGTTTACAGTGTCCTGTCAAAAGACCGGATAGTAGTATCACATTGTTTCTTGAGTCTGATGTATGAATTGTAATTTCCCACCCACTTGGTTTGCGATGAGTCTTGGCATCTCCTTATCTTCCCTTTTTGAACATATCTTTACAAAAATCCTTCCAAAAGCCACAAAATGGTTTGGGTTCCATGGAAATATATCCTCCCAACTCGAATGCTTTCTAATTTGCGATAATTCTGATATGACTTAGAATACAACAGAAACTGCTGATACTAGCAAACTATTTTAATTTCCTTTAAGGACCAAACAGCCTTACCTATTAGCTTTGATTATACGTTTATTTTACAATAAAATCTTTTTAACTTCCAACTTTACATGACTTTTTATGACATCCCTTCCATAATAATAATACTCATACGCCTAGTTAGGAAAAAGAAAAATCAAATGTGTGTACATATCTAGGTATGTACATATGTATGTATTACTTCTGGTGGTTATAACATTGCCTTGTTATTCTTAATTGGATTGGAAATCAATTTAAACTTTAAAAAGTTTCATAACTTCAGTTGCAAAACACAATGATTTAGAAAACTATGTATGTACTCAGGTAGTTAGGTTGTTTATCTTACACAGGTTACTGGCAAATATCCAATCAATGATTTGATTGCCCGAAAAAGTTTTCAATGCTTAGCTTTATACATGTCAAGCAAATTACATTCAATTCTAGGAATTTCATAGGAAACGTTTACTTTTAGTTTCGTTTTATGGTATTGACATGTATGTATGTATGTGGCGAGTGTATTTCAAAAGTCTTTCAAAAAAATCATGCGTTTTGTATGTGAGTTTTTTAAATTCCTTTTCAAGTTCATTTATGTTTGCAAGCAAATGTTATTCATGCCTTAAATATGTACGTACGTCGTTGTTAGAAGAAGAAGTTTTTCTTTGCCTTACAAAGCAAAACAAGTGCGTGCGTGAAAGTGTACCCAAATCAATAGAAAAAATAAAAAAGTTAAGAAAAGTAATATGTTTCTCGGAAAATTTAAATAAACTTTTCATTCTAATATTTTTGTTGAAATTTTTTTACATTTTTTTTAAAGTAGTTTTTCCTCTTTTCTGTGCAATATGCCGTAACAATCTGTTCCTTATGCAAAGCGAACTTTTTTATTTTGAAGGAAGCAAAGTAAATTTACAGAGAGCGCCAAAAGGAACTGTACACTAAGAATAATATTCTAACAGTTATCAAACTCAACTTAAGGAGAGTGCCTGAAAAAAAAAAAATTGAAATTATTTCAAATTATTTTTGTAATTTTTTTTGTGTTTCAATTTTAAAAACTGGCAATGAAAAAATTTTAAAATCAAAATAACGGTAATTTGATAACGTATACATTTTTTAATGTACATTTTCTTTTGATGCTCACTGTATGTCAGTAAAGTATTTCAAATTATGCGCTATAAGTTAAAAACTTTTCTTATTTAAAGTAGAAGTAAAATAAAAATAAGGAAGAGTTGAAAAACGAAATTCTTTTGCATTAATTAAGAGTTTGATTGATTTTTAGGATATACAGTCACACAGATAATCATACGTACCCCCCTAAAAATCATTTTTTTAAAAATGATAATATATGGACAAGTCAACTGATTTTTCCGCCAAATTTTTTGTTTTCCGTCACAGCCGAACAAATAATATTTGTTCTCATCACTAAGTATTACATTCGCCCAAAAATCAGTTGACTTGTCCATATATTACTGGGCGAATTCCAATCGTGACTTTTTTCTCGGCACTCGGCTGCGGAAACCGTTCTTTCACTTCTAACTGTTTCGGAATGCACAATAACACTGTGATCACTTTTCGCGGTATTTCGTATTTCTACGGCTGTAGTCCTAGGATTTTTATCCACAATACTTATTGTATACCGGGCTACCCTTGGAGAAATTTTATACGAAATATACGTCGTACGTATAATTTTCTGTGGTGCCCTATTGGTTTTAATATTGCAGTCTTAAATATTGCAGTCACAAATTCATAGATTTTGGGAATCTTTTTTCTTTGTTTAAGTAAATGTGTTGTTACAGACGCTAATGTAAAGAAATTTTAGATTAGAAGTTTATTACTTTTTTAAAAAATTATTTTTAGGGGGGGTACGTATAATTATCTGTGTGACTGTAAATGTATTTGAAATTTAAAAAAGGAAGGTAATCAAGTGGAAAAATAACTTAATCCCGCCACTTTAATTCTCTCAGTAGTGACGAGTAACTCATGCTATGTAAACCTAGACTAGATCTACGTCATTTAGCGTAAAGAGCCTTCTAGCTGCCACCTTCCTCACATATTCCTCAAAAGAGAATTTATCTCTCGTGTTAAACTAGCCCAGTTTCAGTACCTCATAATGAATAACTTACTTCTGATCCCACCAAATACAGAGCATAGCTTTGGATTATTGTATACTCTGCTAATGTTTGCTGCAAACGAATTAATTGTTGTCTGTACCGATCTCCCCTGACAGTTTGGCCTGATTTCAGCAGTTTGTAATGGATCACACATGTTTAATTCCACCAAATATAGAGCATTGACCAAATACAATGAAGTCACCGTAGTCTTGTAGGTAGCGTGTTGGCTTATCAGGCCTCGGCTCAAACTCCAGGTCAGACTTCTTTAATAAAACGAACTACAAAAAAACATTTCCTCGGTGACTTCCTCTCAACAGATTTCTGGCAAAAACTCTGAGCGTGAAATAAAATTTCCATGAAAAGTTTATCAAAAATCTGTCGTTCAACATATGTATGTGGTGTGAGACGCTATGTTATCAGCCTGTCTGAAGGGTTGTAATGATCAATTTATGTACCTATGTATGTATGGGCCGTACACTTCCAATTGTACCAAATACAGAAGACTGGTTTCCAGTGCCGCCTGAGTTAGGCTTCTACTGGCACTTGTAATGCCAACAGAGGCATATCTCTGTAGTTTAGGACGAATATTCCTATTGCTCCTTATTTCCAATGCATTCCACTGTATCATGCATATTTAGGTAAAAACATTTCCTAGGTCCCAGCTCCTACATACATACATAATTGGTCATTACAACCCTTCAGTCAGGATTACGACCTAGTTTCTGACGTACGTTAATTTTTGTATACATAAGTGGCGGGACCTACAGTTTAAAGTAGACTTTTGAGAAACTTTTCATGGTAATTTTATTTACAGAGTTTTTGGAAGAATCTACTGAGAGAAGTCGCCGAAGAAATAATTTTTGTATTTTGTCTTGATGTCTGGGGTTGAAACCTGGCTTTACGTCTAATAGGCCAACATACTGCCTACTAGACAATGGCGACTTCTGTGCATTCAAAACTTTTCTAATATTGTCTTGGATATTCAGTAGCCATTGCTATTTGAAGGCAAATATATCTCCTAAATATTATACCCTATCTGGAAGTCTTAACAGTACTTGATTAAGAACTGTCTTCTGTCATAAGCCGATTACTTTATATCTTCTAGTGAGTCTAGAAGTCTATTCTATATCCCCAAACCCTTACTAAGAGTCCTTGAGGACACATCCGTTAATAACGACAGCATGATCTCACTAGTCGTGAGCAAAAATTTTCCAAGAACGCAGTAATATTGATTTCTAAAATGTTTAATTTTAATTGCTAAAAAACAAAAACTACCACTAATCAATACTTTCCCATGTATTTATATATTATTTTTCTATTCCACTACATCCCATAAGTCTACTTAAATATTTAATACTTTGACGTGCATACAGATCTACAATTTTAAGTCTGTTGGCAGTAACAGCAAAACAACACTGAACTGGCATTACAACTGAGTGAAGGAATGAATGAATGAGTGTCCATGAACATGCCATGTTGTCTGAATACGCCATTGTCTGTGTACAAGTGCATGCTGTTAACTGTTTTACGGTTGTGTACGTGTATATGAGTGTATTAAAGAGAATAAAAAATTCAATGCAAATACAAATGCAAATACTAGATGACGAGTTTATAAGGCCAGTAGGTCATGTCTATTCAGTGTTTCGAAATCGTTTCTTATTTTTATTACTTTTTAATGTCAAAACAACATGCAATCATATCAACAACGTGATAAATATTGAGAAGGAAAATAAATTAAATAAAAATCTATTAAAAGCTATGCAATCGTCTGGTTATTAAGGAATACTTAATGAAAAAAAAAATAAATAAAAAAGCTTTACTGGCAGGTAGAAAATGTTATGGTCGAAGCCAGTTAGCCAGGATTAGCTAACGAAAATAGCTCTTTATATGCCACAAGAATAAGGCACAGCTTAAAATCATATAACAATGTATTGGTAGCATAATTTAAGAACCGGCCATACAGTGAGCGTCAAAAGAAACTGTACATTAAAAAAATAAACATTAATAAATTACCGTTATTTTTATTTTAAAATTGTTTCATTGCAAGTTTTTAAAATTGAAACAAAAAAGGTTTCGAAAAAAAATTTCGATTTATTTTCAAATTTTTTTCCGGCACTCTGCTTAAGTGGTAAAAGTTGAGTTTGGTGTTGGTCACTGTATGTGTTAGATAACACCACTGCCATTGTTTAATAAGCAATAATAATTCAAATTCTAGAACAATAATGTTTTGTTTTTTTATTTTTATTTTTTGCACCACTTTTGTTTTGCTTTGTATGTAAATTTTTATCTCATATGGTATCCATGGTATTTATATTTTAATAACATTATATGCCACAAAGTCAATTATGGTCAATTTAATAATTTATGATAATGATTTTGGCTGAAAAACCTTTAACATTTCAATTAAACATTTCAACCGCAAATATGTTTTTTGTCTTTTTGCTGAAATTTAATAAGTAAATAACATTAAAACGAAGCAAAAACAAATAAATATTATAAAATAATAATAAAAGTTAATAATATTTACATTTCAATATAAAACATTATTGACCATTACGCCACATACGTACATACATAATTGGTCTTTACAATCCTTCAGTCTTTGGTTTTCAATCTAGCTTCATGCACCACTTATATTGTGTGTGCTAATTTTATTCATGAGTGGCGGGACCTTCAGTTTAAAGTCGACTAGGAACGACAGATTTTTGAGAAACTTTTTCATGGCAATTTTATATCACGCTTAGAGTTTTTGCCAGAAATCTGCCGAGAGTAAGTCACTGAAGAAATATTTTTTTCATATTTCGTTTCGTTGGAGATATCTGACTGAATCGCGGCCTCACGTCTAATAAGCGAACACACTACTTACTAGACTACGGCGACTTCAACCTTTTATCCAGAATTACAACCTAGCTTTCCACACCAACCATCTTAAGTGTGTCAACTTTATCGACTTTATCGTTATCGCTCGGTGAACGATTGATTTTTGAGCAATTTTCTCAAGACAGTGATTTTTCTTCAAGCTATTGCAGGAAGATTGCTGGAAGGGTGTTCACTGATAGATTTTTGCTTCGTATTTATTTTTATTTTCAAGATGGCGCAACCGAGGTTCGATCTTTCTAACTCCCGCTTACTCACCAGACTATACATACATAATTGGTCATTACAACCCTTCAGTCAGGATTACGACATAGTTTCTCACACCACTTATGTTGTGTGTGTTAATTTTATACATGAGTGGCGGGACCTTCAGGTTAAAGTCGACTCCGAACGACAGATTTGCAATTTTTATTTTCTCTCAGAGTTTTTGCCAGAAATCTTTTTGTATTTTTTTTATATCTGGCCTGGGGCTCGAACCCTGGCTTTACGTCTAATAAGCCCACACACTACCTACTAGACTACGGCGACTCGTCAGACTATGTGGACCTCATTTTCAATTAAATTGGTTCCAAGTTTGTATTCCTTAAGTTACTCTGTTAATCTATCATTCTTTATCATACTGTTCCAAGGATATTTTTCTCATAAACTTTTTCTTTTTTGGTCTTTTCGCTAGTGATATAAGAGTGTGTTCAGTTAGCTTTTTTCCTTTTTTAGTCCATTAACAGGTTGACTGTAATGTTTATAGAAGCCAATTGTGTACAAATTTATTGCCATTTTCTTTTCCTCAATAGTCTCATGTTGCTTCTTAATAACTCGTGCGTAAAGGTAATTACATTCGATTAGCACTTAATTATACAATTATAGCCTGACAATTACTTATTGGGTCATTAATTAAATAAGTTAATGACTTAATGATTTACAAGAATCGATAAAATTATAGAACATACAGGTGGTGTCTGTAAAGAAATACTTGGATGTATGCAGAACAAAGTCTCTGCATTGAACCAATAAAGATGCTATCTATGAAACCTAATAGCAATCGTAACACGACACTGACATGTAGGGCCTCATGTCAGAAAGCATGGAATGCCTCATAATGTGTTCTATAAAAACTGCAATGACGAGGAAGTACAGGAGACCTCAGAACATCTCCTCCGCCATTGTCCGAAGCTTGAAAACCTGAGAAGTAGAATTCTTGGATATCCAAAATTTAGTGACAAAACGTGTATAACCAAAGGCGATTGAGAAAAATCATAAAAAAGTAATTCAACAACTAAATTTTGAACATTTTCCTCTATTATGCACACATCTTCTCTTTGAAGCAATTCTTCGTGCTGCTGTTTTCTTCGGCCTCAATCTGTGTTATTCATGTATGAGCTGGACGTTCTCTTCTTCTATGTTCAATTCTTGGCGCTGCTGTTTTCTTCGGCCTCAATCTGTGTTCTTCGCATATGAGCTGGGCGTTCTCTTCTTCTATGTTCAAATCATTTGCAGTTCTAACGATGTCCTTAGTTTGTCTTCTGAGACCATGACCAATCCAAAGACATTTTCTTCTCTTTATGCCAGTGTATAGCATATTTTGGTATCTTTTTCACAGAGGCTTTCTGTCAGAATATACCAGGGATTTTGCGAAGATATCGGTTCATGAATGTTCGCAATTTACGCATATCATGACTGGCAGCCTTCCAAATTATGCAAACGTACTGAAGAGAAGATTTATATGCGTATGACACTTACTTCCCTCCTTACTTAATAGATGACTGCAATCCTTTAGTCAGGTTTATAACTTAGCTTCCAACTCCGCCCATGTTGTATGTTTCAATTTTATCCATAAGTAGCGGAACCTACAGTTTAATGTACGACTACGAACTACAGATTTCTTTTCATAGCAATTTTATGTGCCCTCTGCTTTTGCCAGCAGACCGCTGACAAAATTGCTGAAAATTTTTTCATATCTCGTGTTGCTCAAGATGTCTGGCCTGAGGTTTGTAACACAGCCTCATGTATCATAAACCAAAACATTACCTTATAGTCTACGGGAAACCGTCTTTGAACAGACATATTTTGTTACTAAATTTTGATCGTGCCAGATTTGTTACTTTAAAGCTGAATATTTTTCCAAGGGTTTTCTTCATTACTCCTATTTACTCTTTTTATAAATGATTTCCCTTCTGTTATCAAAAATTGAAACACATTAATGTATGCAGACGATGTTCAAATATTTCAATCATTTAATAACATTGAAGACCAAGTACTTTCACAAGAGGATATTAACTACTTAACCTCTTGGTGTAGTATTAATTTAATGGAGCTGAATGTTAAAAAATGTAAATATATGTGCTTCACTCGATCATCTCCAACCAATTGATTTTACACAATGAATGGTGCCGCTCTTGAACTAGTCAATACCTTTAACAATTTAGGGATAGTTTTGGATTGTAAATTGGACTTCAGAAATCATATTACATCAACTGTTAGCAAAGCCACATGTACCATGGGATTTATCAAACGATGGTCTAAAGAGTTTTCTGATCCTTATGATACTAAGTTTACCACACTGGTTCGCCCAATTCTTGAATATGGATCTGTAATATGGGAGCCTCAATACGCTGTACACTCTGACAAAATTGAATCAGTTTAAAAACAGTTCTTATTATTTTGTCTTTGTGGTTTAGGGAATGGATGGGATCCTAATGGAAGGTTACCACCTTATGAAAAACGTCTAGCACTCATTAAATTACCAACTTTAAAAAGCCGTCGTAAAATTCTTCTGAATCTGATTAATGGTGTTATCAACTCTAACTACGCTAACTTCGATTCATTTCGTAAAATCTGTAATGATTTTAATAATCTGTATCTTGATATAGGTTTTAATAAAAGTATGGAATCCATTAAAAAAGATATAATTTTACAATTAAACTCATTTAATTAATAACTTCAATGTTGTCTCTTTTTTAACTTATTTTTTGAATTGAAATCATAATAATAATAATTCTGAATTGAAATATGAAATGTAATAGTCTGTAAGGATTTTCCATAGACTTGAAATAAATAAAAATAGACCGGTAATAAATGGCTTTTGTTTTGTGTCATTTCCACCAATTTACATAATTGTTTACGAATAACTTACTGCCCTAAACCTTTTCCTTTTTATTCTTTCCTTACTTTACTCTTTTGCCAATATACATACAGTGTAATTGCTGTACTTCCCTAATTAATTCCTTCATTATTTTTATGTTTCTATTTTAACAAAATATTTAATTCGTTTCCTTGTCTATTTGCTCCTTAATATTTCCTTCTTTACAAATACTTCCTTTGTCTCCAATGCTCCCGTTTATTTCTAAATTAATCATTCAAGTGTAAAGAAAATAATTTCCTTTATTTCCTACACCACTATACTGCCCAGACAACAGAACAAATTACAAAACCCAAACATTAGTTGAGGATAACTGTAAGACATGAATTCATTAATTCATTAATGTTTTGTTCATTTATTGTACATTAATTTGCTCATTTAACTGTGAATCATTTCGAAGGAAAATCATTAAATTTCTCTTCTCTTCAATAGGGAGAATAGAAGGAAAGGGAAAGTGAGTAAAATGTTGTTAAATGGCACTCGTAAAAATTAAAAACCAAAAATAACTACACAATCACATAATTATGGAATTAAAGTGAAGAAGAGAAGGGAAAGGAAGTGTGTACTTCATAGTAGGCAATACATCAATAGTTTTACGAACAGCTTTAAGTATTAAATTTTGAAATTTATATGGGGGTTTACATTAGCGTATGATTGATATTAATTTTTTAAATTAATATAACGTATACGCCACAGTTATATAATGATATTATTAAAGCTTCTATAAAATTATCTGCCTTTCCCTTTTTCGCTTTTGTTTTACTCTGTAATATTTTCCCATTTAAACTGACATTTGAAACTTTTATTATTTTAACTTTATTCCCCCCTTTAATATCTTCTATATACGTCTTCTTTTTTCTTCCTTTCAGTTTAATGGCTGTAGTAAAATATAGTTCATCGAACATCATTAATCATATTATTCTTCACATAAAGTTTAAGGGAATAATAAGAACAGGAAGTCAAAGTTAAAAGTTTTCATTTTTTCTAATAGAAAAATTAAAAATATTTTAAAGAAAAAAAAAAAGAGCGGGAAAGAAATTTGTTACTACCGACCAATTACTACTGCTGCTGGCTTTAGACCGAGTTAATATAGAGTAGAGTCTGAAAGTTAGTTTCTATTTTCTGTACCATGCATCATCATCAAAATGACATCAAATATTATAACGAATGAGGTCACAAAAAAAAAAATGGAAAATAAATTTAATTGTGAATTAAGAAGAAGTAGAAATTTTCTACATTTCATTCACTCCAACACTCTAAGAAAAAGGGAATTAAAAGTTGTTGTTGTTAATTATAATGAAACATTTCCCTCTGCTTAACGATAATTAGAAGTCGTCGTAGTCTAGTAGGTAGTGTGTTGGCTTATTAGACGTAAAGCCAGGGTTCGAGCCCCAGCCCAGACATCAAGACAAAATACAAAAAATATTTCTTCGGCGACTTCCTCTCAGCAGATTTCTGGCAAAAACTCTGAGAGTAAAATAAAATTGCCATGAAAAAGTTTCTCAAAAATCTGTCGTTCGGCGTCGACACACACAACATAAGTGGTGTGAGAAACTAGGACGTTGTACAATGGGTCAATTCGACCTACGGGTACTGCACTAGTCTTAATTGACAAGTACATTAGTCTGGGCTATTGCAGATAGTGCTAACGAAAAGATCCGCTATGACATGCAAAAAAAGACGATTTTTTCCTGAAAAATATCGATATATCAAGTGAGAAACCAAGATTTTCTAATGGCAGCACCACCGGGACATATCTTTTTAAATCCTTCTCTTCATTTTGAACACTACAACAGCGACAGTAGCCATAGAAGCCTGCCCGTCAGTTATGAGCACGTCATCCAATGAGAAAGTCTCCCATAACCACACATATTCGTAAGGCCATATCGCTTGATTCATGGTAGCCTGCACTCAAAAATGCTGTGTAGGTTTTCCAATGGGGGAAAAAACCCAGTAATCACAGACATAAGTATGGCTGCAGACACTTAAAGAACCTGTACATTTGCTATTGATATGGAGTCTTAATTGTCTGAAGTTGCCTTAGTCTACTGATTAGTGTATTGGCTTATTAGATGAGAGACCATGACTCTTCCCCTGGTTCAGATATTTCAAACACATCTCGTATATTAAAAAAAATCTTTTGGTGACTTTCTCTCAGCACTTCTGCCGTGGATGGGGATCCGCTGAGGAAGAGGAGACTGTTATCCACATTCTTTGTTAGTGCCCGTCTCTTGCTAGGTGCAGATAGATACAGGTTATTTGGTTCCGCATTTCTTGTCAGCTTGACGGAGCTATCTTCTATTGATATCAAGGATATAGCTTCGTTCATCAAACTTTCTGGCTGGTTTTCCAGTGTAGGGTAGTCGTGCTTTTGAAGTGTCGCCCTTGCGCTGACCAACTTCTTAATCTTCCCTGATTTTGGTGGAACTTGGTCAGTACAGGGACTGCGTTCACCCGTGGCATCACAACAGGCCGCTATGTGTGCTCAAGTGAGCTTTGTAATATCCGACCTGAACCTGAACCTTCTCTCAGCAGTCTTCTGGCAAAAACTCTGAGTGTAGAATAAAATGACCACGAAAAGTTTCTCAAACATATGTCGACTCCGATGGCTTAAAATTGTAGGTGCCGCCACTCATGGGCAAAATTAACACACTCAACATAGATGGTGTACAACGTTATGCCGTAAATCTGACTAAAATGCTGTAATAACCGATTAAGTAAGTAATTGCCTGGCAATAGGGCAGCTTTTCTTCGTCGCAAAACTACTGTTCGAAGCTCTAATAAAGTCCGTCAAAATTTTGAATCTAAAGATGCATTCATCTTCTAAGTCTGGCGGAACCTCTAAGGTAGTGCTAACTCTGCTGATGTCATCTGTTTTGATTTTTTTTGTATTATCTTGAGAGTTGGGATTCGTATAATGCAATTGAACAACTGTTCAGATATCGCATTAAAAGACGAAAGAAGTTCTTTTCCTCAAAAATGAAAGGAAACAACGACAGAATGATATATTGGTTCACATTCATTTTGAATTCGACAGGCTTTTGCATACTTGATGACGAAGGACTCGTAAATGCTGGAATGGTCTGAATGCTTCTGTGATTTATACATATATGTTTACTGCTCTAGGGAGCAAAGGGCCGCGCCTCAAATTCTTGGAAAAAATTCAAAACCTTTGCCTTTCGGATCCATATGGGAAAAGCTCATTCCCCCTTCTCCTCAAGATTCCGATGATTTCAGATAAGAAAAAAATCGAAACAAAGGAATAGTTTTTATGCCAAGAAACGATCAAGTTCAAACGATCAATGTTCAATGTGTGTGATTCATCAATTTAATCTCACTTTCTCTACATCACTTCTCTTTTTAAGTCACTTACTTTCATAGCTTGTTGACCAAAACTGCTTTACAATTTAATTTTTTTTTCACAAATTTTTTTTATACATTTTCTTTTTTCAACAGGAACCATTAACGTTTTTAGCAATTTTTTTCACATTTTTTTATACAAAAAAAAAATATAATTTCCTAGTGATGACAAATTTTCTGTACATCTTTAGAAAAAAAAACTGAAAAAATGGCGGTCAAAAGTTAATGAGACATTCTTTAATTATGCAAGCGAAAAAGCGAAACTATTGAAGATCCAAAGCAAACAAAGGCAAATTAAAATCTAAAAAAATGATAAAAGAAATGAACAAAAATTAATTTAGCATCCAGCGAACGGAAAAACAGAACAAAGAGGGAAAAAACTGAACTGAACTTCTTTTTTTATCAACTGCAGGAATTTTAATTTCATTTCAAATTTAATTTTATTTCAGCAACTATTTGTACAAACACTTGGACAACTAAAATTCGTGAGAAAAAAGTTTAAATTTGCCTTTGTATTCATTTTATAAAAGGTCCTGAATACACATTTGATGGTGAGCAAGTGTCAGCCAATTCATGGTATATGTACACTTAGAGAAAACCACCTGCTTTAGTGGTTTGACACACTTAATAATGCTGCATTGCAAGTGCATGAGGTTTTCTGCAGAAGCTATTTACCTTTATGGTGTCGATAGTAACGTAGTAGCTCGTGTTTTTGTAGTGTCCATACGGTTGCTACGTGTGGATTTAAGAGGGTAATAAATCGTGCTTAAAATTCTCACTCTTGTTGGTTTTTTTTTTTTGCTTTTCCATTTGCTGTTGTAAGTTTGTTTCCATTCCTTTGATAACATTTTTGTTTTACTTACAACTCCTAACACCTTTAAAGTACGTGGTTTTGTGTTTGAGTAGCGGTTTTAATTGTTAATTTCAGTTGAAGAGGCAATATGCAGATGTTGTTAAAAATAATGAATTTCAACGAATTTCATCATCAATTGTAGTTTTGATAAGATACAGAGTCTACGGTATGTTGGGAAACGAAAATATGTCCTATATTAGCGCTGCAAACTCTGTTAAATTTAAGTCCGCTACAGTGAATTGCAAACATGGTTTGTCTGCAGCTCCCTTATTAACTTTCCTCTGAACAGAACAAAAATGAGTGAATAGAGAAATCTGGAAGCTTTAGAGGCTCTTAAAAGAGGTCTATTTTGCGATATAATGGTGGATGGGTCAAGAAAAGGAGCAGAAGTTTTTGGTCCCAAAGTGGAATATTCCAACCGCGTAAGGAATCTCGCGCCTATCTTTCGAAAGATGTGTTCTGTTTAACTTTAATAGGAGGTGACAGTCAGGCCGCTTTGCGAGCACTCGGCTCTTATGAGATTTAAACAGAAATACTACCGGAATGTCTGGTGAAGCTAAATCTGCTAAGTAATGAAAATAAGGTTATCTCGGCTGGATTCCAGGTCATGTGAGAATCTTCGAAAAGAAGCAAGCAGATAAGCTTAGGTTAGGTCGGAGTGGTAGCTCTGATATCACAATGCTCACTTGAGCACGCATAGCGGCCCGTTGTGATGCCACGGGTGAACGCAGTCCCTGTACTAACCAAGTTCCACCAAAATCAGGGAAAGGGAAAAAGTTGGTCAGCGCAAGGGCTGCAAATGAGCTTACAAGATGGGGAACTCACACGCCATTGACGGAGCCAGTAGCCGTCTGTGTATTGGTGGCTGAAGTTTGGAAAGGGATTTCCAACAGAAAAAGAGGTAAAAGGAGGCAAAGTTTGACTCTTCTCAAACCAAGTGGATTCAAAACTTTGTTGGGAAGTTACAATAAAAGAGGAGGTATAGCAGGATGACAAGGCATTGAAGACTCAAAGTAGATTTATTTAGAACGGGGATTAACTCGAGGTCTACGTGTGGATTCTGCCTAAGTTATGCATCAAAGTATCCAGGAATAGCCTGTCTGATGACAGGGCACTGAAGACTCAAAGTACACCTATGTACATATTTAGAATTGGGATTAACTTGAGGTCTACATGTGGATTCTGTGACAATGAGTATTAATCATTGTAACACATTTTTGGAACCTGAATGGCATTAATGCATGCCAGAAAGTAAAACCGGGATGCATATCAAATGCTAGGCAAGCAATTGTTATTGTTTACACCGAGCAGCATGTAGAAATATGTAAGGCCAATAGGCTTTGAAGGGGTCTTGTAAGAGTACCCAATAAAGTATGAGGGTCACATTACTAAGGTACCTCTGTACCGCAATAAAAATGCTTGCATGAAGGAAAATGCTGTGATTAATTGGATATCATTTATGGAACATAAAATATTTCACTTGAAATTTAAAGAGTTTAGTACGTGCTTATAAAGTCCTTATGCTTTTCGTATAGGAGTCAATGATTAAGAACTAATCTTTTCCGGGAAATTGAGATTTTAAATGGCCTGTCAATTAATTTTTTTTTTACTAAATTTAGACATTTTTTATGTCAAACATAAAGTTAAAAAGTGTTGCCATCAAACTGCTTAACCAAGAGAACACTTGAAACATGGTCTCATGTTGATGTTTAACCCAAAAAAGTTTTTTTTCTTGTTTTTTTTTTTGATTAAATTTATGTGTGTCTGCCCTTTGGGGAAAAAACAGAATATACATGACACACAACATTCATCAATCATTCTGTGGACAGTCTAAAACTATAAAAATTTTTTTTGTTCATAGTGGACATAGAGTGACGTTTTTAGTATTCGTGGTAAAAATTTGTTAAACAATTTGATGTGTGACATTAGACAGAGCATGTGAGACAGGCTAGTATTTTTATAACAAATAAAAAAAAAAGATTTACGAATTTATGGTTTCATTGTGAATTCCGTGAGTGAGAATTTAAATACTTTTAAAGGAAAAATAAGAAAATAAAAAAATTATTTTTCAAAAATTAATACGAATGGAAAAAGTAAATGAAATACACTCAATACCACTTACTTGTTTCTTTTTAATTTGTCAGGCTTGTTTTAGAATTTTAATTCCATTTATTTCCTCCCTTAATCTTTCATTTCTATTCAATGTTTAATTCCTGCCTCCTACTGTTTTCGTTTATTTTCAGCAATCACAAGCATTGTAGACTCCTCTTACTTTCTATTTCCTTATAATCTTTAATCATTCTTTATATGCCTCTTAAGCATATATAACTTTCAATAAATTGATTCTATTCCATCCTTTAAATCAACATTTGAAAACAAATTGCATTACAAACCCCCCTCCCCCCCTAGTATTCCTTAACAAAATATTGTATGTGCTGAAGTGCTATTTCAAATGCTCTAATGATTGCTAATGTCGCTTTGCTTCTAATTGAAACTCAATAGAGCCTATGCGTTTAAATCAATTCAAAGCTTAAAAGACATTTGTAAAGGGAAGCAAAGGAAGCAAGGGAAGTGAAAGAAGAAAACCGAAATTCAATTACGATTAAAATCCTTAAGATTTATTTCTTTATTTAATAATGCACACACGCCCGCTTAAATGGTTCTTATAAAGCCAATAAATTGAGATCTGTAGACGTTGCAAAGAAAAATATAAATTAACCGCAAGAAGATAGAAAAACACTTTAGAAAACGAAACGAAACCAAATAAATAAAATAAAAAATAAATAAAAAATCCCCTTAAATTTGTTAAAAATTACAAAAATAAATAAAAGGAGACAAATCCTATTACTGATGGGATGGGCTGTGCCTGTAAATATTTCAAGAGCTTTTATCAAGGTATGGCACACTAAACTTCTTTAGAAACTAATTGCGTTTGATGTTGGTCTTCAGTCTGCTCGTTTCATATCCAGTTTTCTCACAGATCGCACATTACGGGTTGTTTGAGCATGAGATCCCATCAGATGAGTTCAGTTTGAGCCCAGCAGCACTACAATGTTGTGTTCTATCTCCAACTCTCTTTCTTATTTTCATTAACCATATGTTCCTTCGCTAACTTCTTAGCCTATCTATCGTCGCCGTAGTCTAGTAGGTAGTGTGTTGCCTTATTAGAAGTAAAGCCAGGGTTCGAGCCCCAGGCCAGACATCAAAGACAAAATACAAAAAATATTTCTTCGGCGACTTCCTCTCAGCAGATTTCTGGCAAAAACTCTGAGTGTGAAATAAAATTGCCATGAAAAAGTTTCTCAAAAATCTGTCGTTCGGAGTCGACTTTAAACTTATCTTATTCTTATCTTCAATATTCTACTTTTAAGAGCAGTCGTGTGCAGAAAGAACTTTTCTTTTTTTCTTTTATCTCTGAATGCTTTTCGATTATGGCTGTGGAACAGAAATTATCATTCCCCAGCTGTAATTCTGGTACTTTTTTTCTGGTGATAATTTCGTTCTTTTATTTTTTTTTGTTTGGTATCGCGATGCCTTACGACTGGTGTTCTGTTCATTTGATTATCGGTTAAGCAAAAAGGGGTAAAACGTGTATCTCTGTCAAGCTGCTTAAATGTGAGACTATAATTGTAATCTGTTATGCTGTTATGCTGAGTATTTGTGACATCAATTGTCGGATTTTTTCCCTCAAATTTTAACAAATCCAATTTGTTAAACGTATCCACGTGGAAAGATTAGTACAACGTTTTTAGATTCATTCACTCATTCTAAGACACCTAACCGTATACGTTATATTTTTCAAAATATTTAATATTAATCATACGCCTCCTAAAATAATTAAATTCCTGCTTAATTTGTAAATGTGGTTCCATCTAAGTTTCTAACATTAAATTAAGGTGCAAATTATTGAAAACAAAATTACATTGCAGCACGTTTACCTCTTCACATTCAAACGTATAGAGAGTTAGCTGATGAAAGTGAAAGTGCAACCTACAACTCACATGGCTTTTGTGATTGTAAAACTGAGAAATTGTTTATGCCAACCACAAAACCGTGTGCATTTGTAAGCGTAAAGCAACAGTTTAATTCAATTTTATTGAGCGTGGGTGTCTGTTGAAGCTGTTTGGAATGCAACAATAAGAGTAGGTGGCATGAAACCTGTGTTGTGCTGTATTGCTTATGCGTTTATTTTGTGCTGTTGTGCTGTTAAAGTAATTTGCAAAACAGTTTAAGTTTTTGCTTGTTGCCTGCAAATTTAATTGCTATAAGTAAACCATGCCAAACAGAACTTTTTCGTGTGCTAAAATAATTTTAAATATTTTGTTTCTGTTAAGGCCTTTCAATTGGTGTCCTGTTGGCGTTACACTTAGAAAGATGGAAGCAATCTTTCCGACACTAGCGATGGGAGCAAGGTTATGGCTTAAGATATTTCAGACGCGTTTGATGTTCTGCGCATGAATATTCAATGTGATCATCGGGAAGCATCATATTTTCAAAGATCGAAAAAAGCACTTAGGTGCCTCGGTTTCTTAAAACAATGCAAGAAATTCTTCACTCCATCTGATCTCCATGCTATTTACACCACTTATATTTGTGCGGAAATGGAATAGACCACTCATGCATGTGCTGTTGCCTTGAAATCTATTTTGAGTCTTCTCGACCTCGTAAAGGAGAGGGCGAAAGCACTTATTAATAACAGTAGGGTATTCAACTCTGTTGATTCATTAAAATACCCTAGCCAAGCTACTTGTTCATCATTATTTTTACGTCACTTCAAAGGAATCAGCTCGAGAGACATATTGTGACTTGTTCCTGAAAATTGTATATTTTTTCGTAACACACGTCTGTCACATGGAGCAAATATATGCATGGTTAATAGGCCAGTGGATCCACACTGTTCTTTAGTCGAACTATCCACATGTGGAATCCTCATCCTGTAGATATGTTTCCTGTCACTTACAAGAGCATTCAAAGCTGTTGACCACAAACATTACTCCCACTTGCCTCCATCTCACAACCCACTTTCCTAACTCCTAACACAATGCAATGAATGAATAGAGAACAGCTGTGAGTGTTGGTCGTAATAAAAATAAGTTTTGCATTAAAAACTTTATAAAAGGAAAAAATACGTTTACAAGTTAAGTAATATTTCCGAAAAAAGTACGAAAACATAAACAAAACAAGATAAAATAAAAAAAATATAAATATTTATTCTCTCTTAAAAAAACAATAAAGCAATGGTAGTAGATTTTCCGAAATATTTGTGAGACATCTTTATAAAGCATTAGAAAGAAAGCAAATGAAAACCACACAAATACCACTAACCACTGACCACTGACCACTACCACTTACTCCATAAATATTATCCTCCTACCAGAGTCCAATTTATGCTGTAATCCTTGAAAATGTACACGTAAAAAACAAAGAAAATACTTGGAATCCTTTTCAAATAATTGTCTTCTCTTTTCTTGTTTGTTTTGCTGGTCATTGTTAATGTGTGGTCACATGGTCACATGAAGTGTTTCAATTACAGATCTTAACGAGCCTTTTGAAAAGCCTCCATTATCTCTGCTATATGCAGAAAGAAAAAGTAAGTGAGGAATTGTCAACTTGCTTCATTAGAGGCACTTGTACAAAAAAAAATGTATTGAAAAAGGAAAACGTTACGGCACTACGTTAATGAAATAAGAAATTGTATGGACGACTTATGGAAGCAATATTTTCTATACGGTGGTCTAAAAATATAACAGAAACTGTCTTTACAAGCGTTTAGCCAGGATTACAATCTAGCTTCTCACACGACCAATTTTGTGTGTATTAATTTTAGCCATGGGTGGCATACAACTCTTTTCATAGCAATATTATTTACTCTCAGAGTTTTTGACAGAGTTTTTGCTAGAAAACTGCTGAGAAAGGAAGGAAAATATTTCCTTTTGTATTTCGTTTTGTTCGAGATGTCAGAGCTAAGTTTGAGCCATGGGCTCTTGTATAAGAAGCCAATGTAATAACTACTAGACAATGGAGACTTAAAGAAGTATAAGAAATCGAAATTATAGGTCGGTAGGTGACAGTGACTGTTGTCCAAGAAAAGGCTTACAAAGTCTAGAGTGTTGCATTTAGGTATTACAATCGATCTTCTCTTTAATTCTGCATTTGTTTCCAGTTTATGATAAAGCCGCCGAGATTTTTAATTTCAGGTTGCGGTATCCAACGTCATGGAAGAAACCCAAACGCTCATCTCTTCGATGACATATCGTCTATTCCTCTTGTTCAGCTCAACTTCTCTAGAACACATTGAATCTGTTTCAGACGAATATCCAGCATCTTTTTATGTCTATGTCACCGCCTGGAAGATGCTACAATGATCAGATAGTCATGTGAAGTGAGTAAAACCTATCAAAGCTTAAATCATAGAGTGTAGTGTCACGTTACGTTTTTAGAAGCTTACAAATTCTTTAAAGTCCCCATTTTCTATATTAGTAGTCTACGCCGCTGTCCAGACAAAACAAAAAATGCCCAATGTTTTTAAATAAATTTCAAATAAATTTTTTATTCCAAATTCTCAAAAAGATTATTAAATAAAATTTAATTTTACTTTTTCTTCGTATAACATTGTTTTCATTTTAACGTCTCCTATTTCATGCTTAGTTATGGAAGCTCTTTTTTTACCAATTTTATTTTGAATAATTAGTTTCATTTTAATGTGCATAAATTAGAAAACTACACGATAAACTAAATTAACTAATTAAGTTCAATTGTTAACGCAGTCATTAATTGCATGTCTAAGCGCATTAGTCATTATGGGGGGAGAAAAAAAAATATGCCGTATCGTGTAGTGAAAATGTGTTTTTATTGAAACGCTAATTACGTTACACGTACGGCGTGTATTTTAAATTAAAATCGTTTTGCTAGTTAGCATATGTAGAGACAGCCATATTAAATATTAAAACATTTTTAATTTTTCATACAATTTTGTTGTTTTAATTTTTAGAATAATTTATTAAATACCGTCCCTACTAATATATTTACCATTTTAATATAATTTTATTATTAATTAAACAGAATAAAAAATAAAATAAAAAATAAAATCAAATGACAAAAATAAATAAATTTAAAATAAATAAAATAATTTAATAAAAACCCCTCCCCCCATACACGCACACAATTAAATAAACATAAATAGTCCATTATTGTTGTTGTTATTGATTAAATAATTGAACAAAATTTATTAGAGAAACATAAAATATTTTGCAATAATTTTATTTAAAAATTTTTATCTGCCATTTCCTAGAAAAACATTTAAATTTTAAATTCTAATTGATACGTTTCAATAATATTTTTATTTCAATGTTGACATTGTGTTCTATTTAATAACTAAGTATCCATTTGTTGCTTTTACGGCCAATACTCAGGAAATGGCCCCTAATTTTGCTGGGCATTGTATTGCAACTTGGAAAATAGTTTTGGGGAAAAGAGAAAAGAGGAAGTAGTGTTTGCGGATATTCAATTTGAATCTCTTTATAGTATAAGTGACAAGAAAGGCCTCTGTCGGAAGGAAGTCCCACATACGTATATTTCGACTAAAAAACAAATTCTGTCTGCAAAACCCTAAGCGATCCATTGGCCAATTCAGAACTAAAGTATGTGTTCTATGAAAAAGACGAGTATTACGTAAGAATATAGAAATTAATTTCGCTGGACCAGAATCCGCACATAATGCAATGCTGCCCCAATGAATCAATGGAATTGGATACCCTACCCTACCTATCCGCATGCAGTCGATAAGTCTCAAAATAGCCTGTGAGGTACCACTCCATACATGAGAGTTGTAGTCCATTTTCGGTCGGATACGCACCATTTATATCCGTGTAAATAGTATGGAGATCCGATGAAGTGAAGTGTTTTCTTGCACCGTCTTCAGAAAACAAGTCACTTGAATGGTTTTTTCGTCACTTGAAAAATGTGCTGGTTCCAACGTTCATTAGAAGTCGCCGTGGTCTAGTAGGTAGTGTGTTGGCTTATTAGACGAAAAGCCAAATAAAATCAAATACAAAAAGTATTTTTTTCGCCGAATTTCTCTCAGCATTTTGCTGGCAACAACTCTGAGAAAAGATAAAATTCCCATGAAAAGTTTCTCAAAAATCTGTAGTTCGGAGTCGACGTTAAACTGTAGGTCCCGCCACTCATGTATAAAATTAACACACACAACATAAGTGGTGTGAGAAACTAGGTCGTAATCCTGACTGAAGGTTTGTAATGACCTATTATGTATGTATATCCAGCGTTCATTACATTAAATTTTCATGCCCAGAATATCAAGATCTTTTGATTCCCTAATATTAACACCAGCCATGGAAATGCCCTAATGCGGTTGTGTGAGATCAAAAAATAACTGGTAAGAGTGTGTATTGTATTGTGCTGAAGATGTGCCTGTGCACTGCGACAATACGACATATTGTACTCCCTTCGTACTTTATACTGTCTCTACCTATAAAGACTCCACCAAGCCTATTGCTCCTACAAGCCGCAGGTGAGTGTTCAATACCAACAATGTTAAGTCCCTGCTCAGCACTTGGTATGCACATACATGTTCGCTCCTAGTATACAATAAGATGTTCTCTCCTGGAATGCCTATATGCTTCATGGGTTTCAAGAAAGTGTTCCGCTGATACATTCTCGTCGTTACAGAATCTGCATATCATGCTCGAGACAATGCTGATTCTGAATAGACTGTACACTGTTTCTACAGTGTCCTGCCAAAAGATCGGTTACCAACTTTAGGATAGTCTGATACAGTTTCCTAACAAAGCCCACTAGCTTCGAGAGGAGTCTTTAGCTCTCTTTCGTTACACACTTCCTCCACCACTTAAAGGCGTTAGAAAGCTGTTTCGATAAGAGTGGATAAGGATTTGATAGACAAATTATGCACATACGCTGACGAATTCTTATCCTTCAACTAAATTTTTGAAATAATGTTCTTAGCTATCGTGTATATATTTACAAATATTTGTTCCTTGATTGCTTGCAATATCTGCGTAGGTGTGCATGTATTTCACAAAAACTTTTCGCATATGTTTTACGCAACCCGTACGTAATTTCTTTTGTAATTAAAACCCTTCACATTACTTCCATTCTCCCCTATCTTATCTTCAAAATTACCTGAGCATTTGTATGAGTTTTAATACTTGCAATAAATTTAATTATTTTGAGCATCAGCAGCATTTTGGTGGAGGGGAGAGAATATTAAGAACTGAAGTTGATGAAATGATTTGAAGTGCAGTGGTAAATGTGTTGCAAGCATAATTTAATTAAAGAAAGTATTTTGAAATAAATTGTCGGGGAACAATGTTTTGGAAAATTGAAGAAGAAGAAAAGATATGTTTTGTTTTAAGGGGAATTCGAAACTGAAACTGAAGAACTTAAGAAGTTTGCTTCTTTTTGTCAAAGTGCTATTGTGGTCTTGGCCTGACCACTGTCTTTCAAATACTTCAGAAGCTTATGAAATCAAGTAGTATATTTGCGCCGTTTCGACTCAACAACCTCTTAATAAAATTTTATTTTTAAATTTGCTGAAGGCATCATCCAGTCTTTTGTTTCAATTTTGCGTTTTTCTTCAACATTGCTGCATCAACAGCACAAAAAATGGGGAATGAAGACATTGTTGCCAGACTCAGAGCAGCAAACTTCAACACATGTGTGCGGGACCATAAAAATTAATGTCTGTGTGTTAACTGTTATGAAAAGAAAAGTGAAAATAATAAGAGAACTCCGAAAACTTTTTTTTTTACCAGGTAATGAATATGAATGAGGGAGTGAAGGTTATGTGGCATTAAAGAATGGAACAAATGGAACATCTCTTAAATGTTAAAAGGAAGCAGGATAACACAAACTGGAAATAAAATTCTGTTTGTGTAATACGTACACAAATAATACGTACGAAAATTAAAACCAGAAACTTTCTTTTAAAATTCAAACAATAGGGGCATATGAGTGATATTAAATATGATAATAAATATTAATCATACCCTCTCTAAGCTTATATAATTTTATAAACAGAAGAAGTTTTCAGGCAAATTTTATGCATATTGTTGCTTCGACGACGTTCTCCTTAAAACGAAAATTTTTGTAAGAATTTTTTTCTAAGGAAAGGTACTTAGATCATTTAACAGATATTACTCAGGAAAAATTGAATTGAATCAAACAACTAGACAAGACTTTATCTATACTTTCCAACAACTGCCATCCTGGAGGATATTAGTACCCCCTAATTTGTTAAAGTAAATCATCGTTATTAACCAATCAGCAGTATCAAGTATTGGGGTCTTTTCATAGGGTACTGTAGACTCAGTGTATACTTATTCAGGATGGAGTTCGTTTCGAGCCGATTATGTAGGGAATGAGATCAAATCATAGGAGTATGTTCTTGGAAACTATGCGGCTCTAATACATCTCAAAAGTAATCATCTGGTTTTAGTCAGGGCACTTTTAATAGGGCACTGTACACTCAGTGTATACTTCTTCAGGATGGAGTTCGTTTCCAGCCAAATATGTAGAGAATGAGAATAAATCATCTTGGGACTTGTGCGAGTCTCATACATCTCAGAAGTAATCATCTGGTTTTAGGTACGGAATTGGCATTGTCGTAAGAGGGCAGCATCCTGAATTTTGTAAGGCAAGAGGCTTGGAGGAGGCATTCTACAAATACGCTATAAAGTTGAGTGGTTGAAGAACAGTAGACTGTATGGTCACAGTACATACAGTAAGGCACCTCTTCACAACAATAATAATTTAAATATATGGAATCATGTAAGTCTGTAAGCGATGTTGCCACTTTAAATACTAGGATGGGATGCTTTGATTTAATAAACCATTCTTTTTAAATTAAAACAGATTAAGTAACAAGCAATTTGGCATTTGAATTGATTGTTTTCATAAACAAAATTTTGCCTTTTCTTATATTACGTTTTGCAGCTTGTCATACTTTATTTTGTGTTTAAACTTTTAATTACTTTCGATATCTCAAATTTTTATTGTGCAAATCTCTTTGAAAAATGGAGCCATTGTAGTATAATGAACTTAATTTAAAAGGTCAGTTAGACAATCAAGTTTAAAAGGCCATTTCAAGAAGTTTTTAGACACTCATAAGCAGATTATATCACCAGTCACTGAACCCAATGATATTCTGATATTGAATTGAATGTTATGAAAACAATGGCATTTGCTTCTGTTTAAAATCTTTTTTAAGTCTTTCAAATTGCTTTTTTAAACTTAAAAATTTTCAAAAATTTTAATTCTTATTTCCTCCACTCCATCAGATGTTTGTAAAGAGCCGTAGTTTACTTGCATTTATTAACTGTTGCCTGTTAATTATTAATTTTACAAAAACTGTGTGCCAAATTAAATAAATACCACATGGCAGAGTATTCGGTGTGATTCACCGATTAACTCTGTAGTCCTTACAACCACAAGTCCTTCATCCATATGGTTTTTATGTCTGCATTTCTGCGGAAGAACTCTCTACGTGGTATAGCTGACCTGCTTAAATTTTAATTACAATACCAGGAAGCGGTTGGAATATTGTGTGCAACTCTTGCATATGGGCATAATTGATTTAAATACTACATGTGTGGCAACAGATGTCTGTAGCTGTTAAACAAATTAAATAAAAAGGAATTTAAAGGATAATAAAAATTATTTCTAAAGAACTAAAGAATGTTAAAAAAATTTTTGCAAAAATAAATTTCCATATAAAAGAAAAAAGACGGCATTGGATCCTGCAGAAACTGTGGGTCTAGGGAATAGGAAGAGAAACTGGCTTTCACCTCTGGAATCAGTGCTTTGCTCTTGTCATAAAGAGAAGGAAGTTTCTGACCTCTCCGTTTCTAACATCTGGGATCGAACTCACGGATATCAGGATTGTTGCAATAGCCAGACTTACAGGGTGGCTGATATGTATTGCAACCAACTTCAGGTTGTTATCATTCGTAACCCGCTCGTCTGACAGCTGACAGATTTATTCCAGTGACAGTTCATATTATTATTTACAAGCTTACAAAAGCATTTTGATCTATTGCATTCAGAAAAAAAGTTATTCGTGATGGAATTCAAGAGTGATAGTGTGATTGCTTTATATTTGGCTGGAAAACTACAGGTGGCTATCGTTAGAGCCCTCCAGCATTTAAATGTGAATAAATCTTTTGTTTCTCGTACCATTGCCGTGATACTGGCAGTGTTGCATCGCATCCAAAAAGTGGACGAAAAAAAACGGCAACAACACCAGAAATGATCTTAAAAGTGAAGGTCATATTTGATCGAAATCCAAGCCGCAGTCGTAGAAAAATTGCTCGTGAACTGAACATATCGCGAGAACGGATGCAACACATATTGAAAAATGAACTTGGACTAAAGCCATTGAAGTTCCAAAAAGTGCAAGAGTTTACCGATGGACAAAAAAAAGTTAGACTGGAAAGAGCCAAGGAGTTACTTCGCTTGCACGAAAGTGGCCTGTTACCGAATTTGGTTTTCTCCGATGAGAAGCCATTCCAAATGGAGGAGTTTGTGAACAAACAAAATGATCGGGTTTACTTGCCAAAGAGGCCAGCTGAAAATTTACACTTGCGATTGGCCACCAGAACTCAAGCGCCGCCGATGGTAATGGTGTGGGCCGCCGTAATGGCCGATGGTCGCTCCCCGCTCGTATCTATCGACCGTGGGGTCAAAATAAATGTCGAATATTATCGGGAAAATGTCTTAAAGACAGTATTGAAGCCCTGGGCAGACAAATATTTCGGCCGCAGACCATCGACATTCTAACAGGACTCAGCACCACCGCACTCAGCACGCGTCAACCACGAATGGCTTAAAAAGGAGGTTCCTCGCTTCATTTCTACCGCACAAACGCCTGGAGCATTTTGGAGAGTAAGGTTCTCACTAAAAAATACCAAAGTGTCGATCATCTCATGACTGCGTTTCGCCGGGAATGGGCCAAAATACCGCACAGCCACTTTCGTGCAGCCTGTGATGGCTTTGTCGGCCGTTTGAAGGCAATAATTCGTACCACAGGTGGCCAATTCGAACAAATCTAAACTGATTCTAAAATTTGATGTTATTTCCAACATTTTTTGCTTTTGAACAATAAAATTAAAAAAATATAGCGCTTTACTTTGTTGCATTATATATCAGCCACCCTGTAGTGTAGAATCGGGTTGGTTTCTCCCAGGGAATGTTGGAATCCCGAGTTGATTATATGTTGTGGTATTACAATGGGCCTAAATGCTGGCTTAATTGGAACCTATTCCTTCAAAGAGGGATCGCCACTGTACATTATCGAATCTTCATGGAAGGCTGTAGATGGAGGGTCGTCCAAAGAGGATTCAAGCTTAATCAAATTTAATGCACGAACAATTTTTCAAAAGTTTGGATATATACGAAAAATCTTCTTAGCACAGTTTATTTTTATTACAATCACTTCTTTTAAGGGAAAAAGGACAAAGAGTGTCACAAAAAAGGAAAAATTAAATTTTTTTAAAAAATAAAATTTTTAAATCTTTGAAGGAATGGCAAATAAAATGAGAACTTCCATAAATCATAATACATCCTTCATTTCAGAATTTACTGGTGGTAATATATTTCATTTAAGCTTCAGTCAGCTTTTTATAGAGTTTTTGGAAAAGAAAATTGGAACAAAAGTCAAGAAAAAACAAAGTCAAGAAAAAGTACATGACTATGCAACTCTAGTCTAAGAGAGAGAGAGAGAAAAAAAATTATGCTACAAGGCCATTATCAAATATGCTTAGGACATGTGCAAGGCATACAAGAAAGTTTATGATTGCATTTCGCAATTTTTTTTTGGCCATCTTGCAGAAAGAAAAATACGCTACGTTTTCTTAAGGAAAAATTCGTTTCATATGCAAACTCAGGACATCGTTGAAATTTTAAAAGCCATGCTGTTCTACAGAATCATTTTCATTGAATTATATTTCAAATTTTATATGATTTTTTATGTGTGTGTACGTTTGTCGTAAAATTTTACTTTTGGTTACAAAAAAATCTCTAGGATTTTTTGGAAATTAAATGAAAAGAAAAATTAAATTTTAATTTTTAAAATAATTATGGTTTACATAAAAGGTAATCTATGTGGTGAAGCTAATGACTTCAAATTTAAAAAATAAATTTCTTCCTTTTTTACTTTCTCTTTGTCGTTTAATCAAATTAGAATTGATTCTTGTATGCACTTCTTAGTTTTTTTTTCACGTTACTAAATGTTGAAATCGTTCTCTGTTATCTGCATTCATACATTTCCTTTTCTTTTTCATTCTTTCGATAGAACTGATCCTTTAGTTTTTTTTTTAATACAAGTGTATGTCCTTTTTTGCACTCTGTCTGTTGCGTTCGCAACAAGTACTCGTGCTTGCAATTGTTATCAACTTGACAAACAACAGTGATATGTCACAGAGATTAATGGCGATGTTTTTTTTATTTCCTTTTTGAAAAAGGGGGTGTTTTTCGTTAGCAAGCCGATAAAAACTTTTGTGGTATTTTGCCAAGAAAAAAGGAAAACAAATTTCATAAAAAAAAGTGGAAGTAAAATGAATTCTTATGATCGATAGAATGAAATTCAATATTTAAGGCTTAAGCCTAAAAACGTTTGAAGATTTGGGCATGGTGGCGAACGTGTCGCTAAGAGAATTGACCGATTTTATCCGTAGCCAGGGGTGGTTTAAAGCAACCACTACAGGATCATAATAAGGGGGCTTAAGTCACATTGAAGTGGCCGTAGTCTAATAGGTAGTGTGTTGGCTTATTAGACATAAAGCCCGGGTTCGTATCCCAGGTCAGGCATCAAAACGAAATATAAAAAAAAAAATATTTCTTCGGCGACTTCCTCTCAGCAGATTTCTGGCAAAAATTCGGAGAGTAAATAAACCTGCCATGAAGAGATTCTCAAAAATCTGTAGTTCGGAGTCGACGTTAAACTGTAGCTCCCGCCACTCACGTATAAAATTAACGCACACAACATGAGTGGTGTGAGAAGCTAGGCCGTAATCCTGACTGAAGGGTTGTAATGGCCAATTATGTATGTATATATGTACGTCACACTGGGCAACACAATGTGCAATATGGCCACCGTGTGAACTTGTCTGTGAACGGCAAGCTAGCTTCTAATTTGACCTGACGTAACCCAACCTAAGATCAAAAACTATAGAAATTAATTATTGTTTTAAACAAGCTTTACTTAAGCAAGTAACCCTTTAGTCCGGATTAAAACCCAGTTCCTCACAACACTTATGTTGTGTGTACTATTACATTCGAGTGGTAAGACCTACAGTTTGAAGTTTTTGACGAACCTTTCATGACACTTCCATTTTACTTTCAGACTTTTTACCAGAAGACTGCTGACAGGAAGCCGTCGAAGGAAATATTTTTAATATCTTTCTGAGCATGCTAGCTATGTATACAATTATTGACTTGCTTGGTAATCTTTTTCAATATTCTATCAAATTATTCTGTATTGTAAATAATATGCTTAAAGGCTTATGTTTTCATACCAGTTTATACATTTATTTTCCCCCAGTCTATTTACACAATTTAATCACACATTTTTTTCTGTATTTATTTGTCTTTTACATTCAAATATTTGCACTCATTATTATTATTATTATTTTATTTTATAAAAAAATGAAAAAAGGAACGAGAAATTTAATAATAAAATAAACATTTTAAAAAACACACACAGACAGTATAAAAATAAAAGAATAAACCTCACCTACACAAATATTTGCTAAATAAACGATGATGCGTGTGACAATTATAAGTACAGTGAAGAGCAAAAGTAAAGATTTTTATTATATCACATATTAAATATTGAAGTAGTCGTACTGTACCCCCCAATAAACTAAAATTTTTTTGTTAGAAATTAATTTTTGAATTGCACTTTAAAAATATAAAAACATTTACAATAGTCCGTAAAATTTTTCCCCATACTGTACATTCTATTTGCCTTTGTAACGTGCATACGTATTTGCAATTGTTTGCTCACAGACTGTCAATTGTGTTGATGTTTTGAGCACATTAACATGTGAATGAAGTAGACAAGCATGTGTATGCGTAATAATGTCGCATGTTAAACAATTTATGTAAGTGTGAGAGGAGGGCATGCATTTGTACGAGTTTCAAATTAAAGAGAATATTTTAAAATCACAATAAAAGCTCAAAGACTGTGTAAAATGTTTTTATACAAATACATTACACTGAGAAAAATTCAGTTTTATGAAAAAATATCTCTCCTAACTTTTTATAAATAACTAAGAAATTATGAAATTGTAAGAGTGAAAGTAGTATTAGTGTGTGAGTTTTGTTTACCGTTTGGTTTTATAAAATTTTTCTCAGTGTTTTTCGTTATTCCTTTGGACCACTTTAAGCAGCCTTCAATTTAAATGTCATTACCTTGTTATTGATTTCTTTTTTATCATTGTTTTCCAATGTAAATGAGAATAATTGAAAATATTTGTTCAGTTAATAATATAAGTGACAGACAAAATACATTGAAATGCAAATTAAACATGTCTAAAAAATCAAATAAAGTACGAATAACAAGTCACATGTGATCATATGTCTATATATTCCAATTTACCTGGTATTTCATTATATACTCTAAATTAACAAAAGGAAGAGCGATTAGTTTCTTTTATTTTCAGATGGTCGTTGAAAGAAAAATATAAGGACTTCCAACAGGACTTTGTGAACTAGGACAGTTTCATATTTCTTTGAGAACGACATTAGTCAGGCCGTTACTGTCACCGGCGGGAACTATAAGACGATAATTACCTTCTCCAATGATCCGGACACTATCGATATGAATACACATAGGACTGTGTTACAAGCCACACATATCATGCTACGTTTGATATTCTACACAAACGATTTAAGAGCATGTAACGGGTGATTTTTTAGCTTCTATCTTTTTGGCAATACTGGTTTAAACAGCTCACGCACGTTTCGTGTTTCGTTACACTGTCAAACATCTTCAGTTTGGTCTATAATTTAACCATGAATCGTCTTACAAACGAACAACGCTTGCAAATCATTGAATTTTATTATCAAAATGTGTGCTCTGTTAAGAAAGTTCATCGCGCGCTTCTTCCATTTTATGGTCAGTTTAATCGAACCACTCAAGCGGCGAACTGAAGAAAATATCGCAGCTGTATCGGCCAGTGTTAATGATGACCATCAATTATCGATTCGTCGCCGTTCGCAGCAATTGGGCCTCTGTTACTCAACAACGTGGAAAATTTTGCGGAAGGATTTAGGTGTGAAGCCTTTCAAAATACAGCTGGTGCAAGAATTGAAGCCGAACGACCTACCGCAAATTTTTGGTGAATGGGCTCTTGGAAAGTTGGCCGAAGATCCACTTCTTTATCGAAAAATTGTGTTCAGCAACGAAGCTCAATTTTGGCTCAATGGATACGTAAATAAGCAGAATTGTCGATTTTGGAGTGAAGATCAGCCAGAAGCATTATAAAAGCTACCAATGCATCCAGAAAAAGTCACAGTTTGGTGCGGTTTATGGGCTGGTGGCATCATTGGACCGTACTTCTTCAAAGATGCTGCGAATCGTAACGTAACTGTGAATGGTGAGCGCTACTTTGAGATGAAATCAAACTTTTTTTTGTCCAAAATGCAGGAGCTTGACTTGCATGACATGTGGTTTCAACAAGACGGTGCCACATGCCACACAACACGCGTAACAATGGACTTATTGAGAGGCGAGTTCGGTGAACATTTTATTTCACGTTCGGGACCAGTCAATTGGCCGTCTAAATCGTGCGATTTAACGCCTTAGACTATTTTTTGTGGGGCTATGTTAAAGCTCATGTCTATACAGACAAGCCCGCTTCAATTGACGCATTGGAAGACAACATTGAAGCATTTATTCGTGAGATACCGGCCGAAATGTTGGAGAGAGTATGCCAACTAAGCCGATGGACCATTTGAGGAGCAGTCGCGGTCAACATTTGCATGAAATAATCTTCAAACATTAAATTATATGGACCGTACTATCGATTCAAATAAAGATTTCATGTATTTTTCTGAATTGTATGTGTTTTTTTTGAAAAATTTTCCTATAGCTCTTAAAAAACCACCCTTTACATGGAGGTGGAATGAGCTGAGATCAAGGACATGATCACCACACGTTAGACTTTTTCTTATGGCGTTTACTTAAGTCGTGGTATGTTCTATAAATCAAAAACCACTTAATTAATGACCCAAAATTTATTGAGAATTCAAAACAAAATTAGTGTACAGAGATGATTGCAGTTGTTGCATTCAATTGATATTAAAATTAACCTCCGTCTTGAAAATTGTATGTTGAAAATATTGGCAATAATTTGTATTAATTTGCTTGCGATTTTAAAAATTAAATATCATTACAGCTGTTTCTGTTTCTGATTTATCTGTAGGTAATGACTTATCCAACCTATACGAATGCATTGTATACGATTAACATTTGATTGCTAATGCACTCAATATTCCTCTAAGCCCTTCAAGGGCTTTTAATGATTACAAAACCGTTATTAATGTAGGTTACTCCTCTTATCACTTGAAAACATTCCATAAGCATGCATTGACAGGATATCATTTAACTTGAAATTATAAATGCAGCATGAATATGAAGTAACATAACGTGTCTGTAATATGAAAATGGAACGTGTTTGCACGAAAAATATACGACTATTTATTGTAGATACGCTTTGCTATCACACGTGCAAAATGTAGATGCACATTCTCGGCAATAGTTTTTGAATAAAGAAGACCAAAAAAAAAACATAAGTAAAACACAAGTGAAATTGCAAACAACAATCATACAGTGTCATAACAAATCCAAGCACATACACGTGTTTAGATATGAGATGGCAGAGGTTGTTGAAAAATTATAAATATTCTCTTTATTAAAGATAAAAGTTTGTTAATAAAGAGAAGAGCACAAAAAGTTTAAAATTTTATTTCAAAGATGTTCCATTTAATTGCCTTTTAAAAGGTTTTTTATAAATTGCTCAGAGTACCTTAAAAAATTCTTCCTAAAATTACACTTCATGATATTAAATGTCTTGTATAAAATCCCCTGCAGATAGTCTTAACGAATACATTTCATTCCTAAATCATGATTCCGTCAGCAATACCAATTTTCTATCTAACGCTTGATATGCACTCAGGTATATCGTTCGGGGATACTTAAAAGCCCACAGTTTCCTAAAAATAGTTGCGATGAGCAGATAAGCCAGAATTTAAGTTCATTGTAATTTCACAATAAATATTCAACCCGCAGATCAAACATTTTCCGGAGGAAACCAACCTAAATCAATATTTAATCTTGCTATTGCAGCAGTTTTTATGACTTGGTCTAGTATGTCCAACCAGCAACCCTCATTTTTTATGACAAGATCAAGGCACTGACATATGTGTTGAAAGACACAGAAATAATTATTCGAAATGCCAAGTATATTGACTTAACTACTAAGAGGACATTGGCCCTTAAGGATCACTATTGTGCGTTGGATAACCATAAGCTTTAAGGACAGAAGTGAGTCGGTCATCTTCTTATTTATAATTGAGCAGCAGGGTCTAGCAATATTGCATGTAACTTCTTGCTGTCAAAGAATTAATTAAAAGATTAAGCAATGAGTGAATGATATCGAATCTAACTGAGTCAATTTCCTGTAACATATTAAATATTGCGAGTTCTGTACCGGCTCTGTCTAGATCATCTTTCCAATGATATCCATATGTCGCAGCACCTATATAGAAGTGGCCTTTGAGTAACCCGTAATTTCACTTAAAAATCCTCGACCTTCATGGACAGGGTCAGTCGTTGGAAATACGTTTTCAAGGTGCCTAATCGAAGCCTTCTATAGAGCCTGGCTGTCAGGTCAGAGGAGAGTCAATTGAATACAGCAAACAAATGGTCCTGGTGGCCCCGTAAAGAAACGGATATTGCCAGCTCTGCACAGGCTCTGTCCTGCTCATCCATAATGCAATATCAAATGATATATTTATGGGTACCGGAACCTATAAAAGAGTGACTGTTGAATGATTCTAAATTTTGCTGAGAAATTCTCGAACTTTATTGATAAGGTCGATCGTTAAAAATACGTTTGCTAAGAGGCTAATGGTAGCCTAGCTGTGTAAAGTAAATCAAAAGATTTTTAAGGAAAATTGCGCAACTTAACAAGATCAGAGTTGATTTAATCGAATATAGCATACATAACAGCTCAGTGGAGGTCAGTTTGGCAAATACTGCCTTAGTTTCTTTAAAAGATTTTGTGAATTCAAAATGCCTTGAACCTAGGCCAGACATCAGCAACAAAACGTATGTGAAGAAATATTTCTTCGGTGACTTACTCACAGCAATCTTCCTATCAAACACTCAGAGAGTAAATATGTTAGGTTAGGTTAGTATGTTAGCTTTAATTTACCAAAAAGCTCTCTTGAGCACGCATAGCCCGTTGTGATGCCACAGGTGAAAGTAAATAAGATTGTCCTGAATAGTTTCTCAAAAGTCTGTCATTCGGAGACGACTTTAAACTGTAGGACCCGCCGCCACTCATATATAAAATTTATACACACAACATAAGTGGTGTGAGAAGCTAAGTCGCAATCCTGAGAGAAGGGTTGTAATATCCTATTATGTATGAATGAGCTTTAAATCGTCCTGATACTTTGTTTTCATATGTTGTTCCTTTTCCACCATAAATCTTTCACAAATCTCCTCTTTTGGCTTAACATTTTCAGTTGGTTTTAAGGTAATCATTGTGAATACTTTTTATATTTCTTTAAAACACCAACATTTCTGTGAAATGATTTATAGCAACCAACAGGAAACATTACCATACTTTTAAGTGTCTAACAAACATGCTGGTTTTATTGTTCTTTATTATTTATTTATTTATTTTACTTCTTTTTCTCTTGAAAATTTTATATTCTTATATGCCCAGCATTATTTCAGGCCTTTCTCACTAACCTTAACCCTAATTTAGTTTGACACTATGCACTCCGGATTTTCGCTAGAAAGTTGCTTAAAAATGGTTTTGGACAATGAAAAGCACGCATATTTAACTTGTGATATATGACTCACACAAAAAAAGGAAAAAGGAATGAAATTTAAATGTAATATTTTAAAACAAAGACACACAGTTCAAACGAGGACCATCTACTGCCGCTTAACCCTATGCAGTATGCATTATATGGCCTTAAGGCTAAATGTACGTGTTTAATCTGTAAAATGATATAAAAAATGAATGTACTACACGGTATTAGTGTAAGTTAGATATGAAAACCATCAAAATTACTACATTTAGTTTAAAACTTGAAATTGAAACTGAAATTCTTCTTTGTGAGATGAGCAACACCACAACGTATGTTTATTATTGAATTAATATTACTCATACGACATGCTGGTATATTTCATATACGATAACATTGGTTCCCTTTTTTCTAAACCAAAATATGATGAATAATTTTAAATAAATTGCTACTTACACTCCCTAGTGATAAAATTTTTATTGTATTAAGCCTTCGAGGGAAATAACCCTGTATTTAAGAATTCATACTAAACTACCATTGAAATATTCGGAGATCAAGATCCTAATTTAAGTTTGAAATATTTTTTCATGGTGACTTTGTTTTCCCCTTTCTTTTAGTTGTTTCAATTTTTTTTCTTTATTTATTTTTCATTCTTTTTTATTTTATTTTTATTTTTTTTAAATTTTTTTCTTAATATTTTCCCATTTCAGTGCTGACTTCAAGTCAAATGATTACTTGCAAAATATTTGTAAATATTCATAAAATGTACACACAATATATAAGTAAAACATACATACATACCTACTATTATGCAAATACTGAAGGATATCCGAACATGTAGTGTTGCATTACAGGCAAAAAATGCTGGAATTACGAAAGAAATATTTTTGTAAATATTTGCAAATATTATGCAGCAGATAAACAAATTTTAAACGAAAATTGAAAGAATAGAACGTAGAACACAGAATGTTATATAAATAAATATAAAAATATTGTAAAATTATATAAATTTAAAAATCTGAAACAAATATATCTTCAGTTCTCTGAAATAGTAAGTAAAAGTAGTTACATAAAACTGTATGAAAATCTTAAAAGTATTCTTCTTCATCAGTAATGTTCTCTAATGATATTTAAGTAAACAATTCATAAACGTCAAGGATGGATAGAAAGTGCAAGAAATGTCTCTGAAACTCCAAAAGAGTACGCTCAATATGGTTGTTATAAAATAATATACGAAGATATCATTAAGGATTTCAAAATTCCTATTAAATGGGCGAGAAAAACAAAATTCGTAGCTCAAAAACGTAAGTCATCGATACAAAAGTGCAAGTTATCAACCAAAAAATGCAAGTCATCGCAAAAAAAAGGAAACCATCGACCAAGAAAGACAAGTCATGATCTAAAAAATGCAATTCATCAGCCCAAAAAATATTCAAGTCATAGCTTCCAAAAATGCAAATCATCAATCAAAAATACAAGTCGTGATCCAAAAATATGCAAGTCATTGCTCCCAAAACAAAACAAAAAAAAAAAAATAATGCCAGTCATCTACCAAAGAAATGCAATTTGCAAAAATACGACATTTTGTTGTATGTATATATATTAAATATGTGAACTTAATGAGAATTATTAAAATTTTTAATTTTGAATTTAAAGAACTTATAATTTCATTTTTTATCCTATTATTATATAAAAATCCGTCTATATCTCCGATCCGTGGTAATGCCTGACAGTAAGGAAACCTGTTTTGGAATCCTTAAGGCCATGGTTATGCAGCCCACTATGTCCATCTCCCCACTTTTTGCACGATTTAAATAGAGAATTTTTAGTTTTTTTTTTCGTCGCTTATATCGCCGGTCCCAAGTTAAGCCTGGCAGTAAGTAAACCTGGAATGCTTGAGGTGATGGCTGTGCAGCCCACTAGGTCCATCTCCCCACTAGGTCTACATTTTTCCTAGTTTGCACGATTTAAATATAGCATTTTTATTTTTTTCCTAATTTGAGTTAGCATCGTCGCCTATATCTAAGGTTTTAAGTAAAGTTCGGCAGAAATGAAACCTGTTTCAAAATCCTTGCTCCAATAGCTATCCACCCCACTAGGTCCGAAAACCACATCCTTTTAAATTTTATCAAATTCTGTCCGATATATAGAAGGCATATTTGGTAAAAATGCTAGATTTTTTGGTTTTTTTTTCGTAAATTCAAAGGTTAACCCATTCGTTGCCAAGCCTAAATTATATGAAGTCATTCCCATTGCCATTTATATTTTGAGTGTTATTGTTTACCAAAACCTTGTTATTTCTTGGTAAGAGCAAATATATTATCATACATATATAATCATTTACAAGCAAAAAACCAAAGACGAGCATACTCGTCGTTGGCAATGGGAAGGCAGAAGGACTCGAGGCAACACTTAGATAAAAAAAATTTGCTAATTCAAAAGCCTGCATGTTATAATGTATTTAAAGTATTTAAAGTAGTAAAATACCCTGTCCCGCACTGCCAAGACGAGTATACTCGTCCTTGGCAGCGAATGGGTTAAGCTTCGTGGTTCTTTCATCTTTTCCTCAAATTTATCACTATTTTTGCGATTTTTAATCGAATTTCAATCTTGATTTTTCCAAAATTTTTCTCTGTTAACTTAACAGTCAATGTAGAAAATTCGTAGACTAATTAACATTCGTAGGTCACTGAACACACATTGCAACTCTTTAGTCAGGATTACTGCCTAGCTTCTCACACCACTTATGTTGTGTGTAAGTGGCAGTTCCTACAGGGATTTTTTATAATCACTTCAAGTAATTTTTTTTTTTAATTTTTGTTTGTTCTGTATTCACTTTTATTTCCAACTAATTGTCTACTTAGATATTCGTTTTTTCCACATACTTTTTCTTTAATTCTTTTTTTATTCTTCTTCTTGGCCTTTTCCCTGTTACCATCCTCATGAAATCAATTTTGGCTTTATTGTTGAATAAAATCCCTCATGTCTTTGTACATATTCCCTTTAGAATATTTGTTTGCAAATGGAAATCGAAAGTTGTGTCCCTTTTGTTCACTTGTTTAGCTGGTTCAGCTCATATTTATTCGTAATGAGGAAGTATTTTGCAAACATTTCTGTTTCAGTTTCAGTTTTGGGCCAAATTAACATGAACAAATGAATCCAGTACAAAAGGTAACTGGGCCAGGCAAATAAAACTGACCATGACAACAATTGTTGCATAACGATAACGATTGCAACAATAGAAAATGTTTGTCATTAAGAACGTTTATAATTTCGAGATAAGGGAGCAAATACTGTAATCGAAAGTAATTTCGAAATGGAAATAAATGAGCACTTCAATTGAGGTTAGAGAAAATGAAAAGAAATGGAGGGAGGAGATTTTAATAAACCAAAATGAAAAGCAATTTGTAATCTCGTGGAAAGAAGTCCCAAAGGAAATATTAACTTTTTTTCTCTTTCTGAAAAATAAAAAAAATACAAAATATTGCTGTCAACAGCAGTAAGTGAAGAAATATTCCCATGTAGAATATGTATTTTACGATTATTTGCGTTAAAAGTGATACTTGTTGCAAAGCAATAAAACATCTTCGTTTTTATGTTTTATTACAAAATATTTATTGTGTTGTTTTGTGGCCAAACAATTTATAAAGAATAAAAGAAAAGTACTTGAGAGTTATTGGAAACATTTGAAAGACATTCCAGTTTTAATAAAAACTGACATAAGGTTTAGGGCCATAAATTTTTAAAGCTTCTTCCTCGCTGTCAGCAGTTCATTAGCACATGACAGTATTTGTAGAACTTTGCATATAAACTATTCATAATTCGTAATTTATATGCTAATTTATGAAAATGTAAATGATTTGAAAACTTTTACATTGAAATTCTTTTTGAACAAACAAGTTTTATTTCTTCAGAAACTTCATTATCAGGAAACTTTCTATTCGATTGTGAAAAATGAACCATAAACTATGTATTCTAATAACGAAATATTGAAAATGTCTTGAATATCCTTCGAAATTGGTAAAAATTTATTCTTATTAAACGAAAATTACAACAGGAAACATATTTTGCAGGCATTAAGTTAATTTATAGATTCTATGAAATTTTTTCTTTTATCAAATAAGGAACAAATTTTAAAACAAAAAATATCTCAAAAATAAAAGAAAAAAAAAACCAATTAAGTATGGCTCTGTACTGTATATAAAACTATCAGAGGAGAGAATCGACTGTCAAGGATATGCAGATAATATAGTCCTGATGACTAAAGGAAAATCTAAAGACACTCTCTGCGACTTCCTTCAAAGAGGTCTTGAGATTGTACGTTGTTGGTACATGACAGTGGATCTGGGCATGACAGTGAACACGGGCAAGATCATATTACATACATACATAACAAAAGTTGGTCATTACAACCCTTTAGTCAGGATTACGACCTAGCTTCTCACACCACTTATGTTGTGTGCATTAATTTCACACATGAGTGGCGGGACCTACAGTTTAAAGTCGATTCCGAACGACAGATTTTGTTTGAGAAACTTTACATGGCAATTTTATTTCACGCTCAGAGTTTTTGCCTGAAATCTGCCGAGAGGAAGTCGCGGAAGAAATATTTTTTCATATTTTCATTTTGAATATCTGACCTGGGATTTGAATCCAGGCCTCACGTCTAATATACCAACATACTACCTACTAAACTACGGCGACTTCAAGACCACATTAGTATCATTTAAAAGAAGAAGAAGAAAACTTTCAAAATGGAAGAATATCTGACTTCAGCTTAAGATAATATCATAGGAAATGGAGATAAAATATTGGAGAATAATATTGGAAATTTTACATGGAAGGCTCATATAGAGAGGAGCTCAGCAAAACATGCCATCGCGTGAAAACAACCTGGGAATTATACACTGGTCATATACCATGATGGATAGACCAATAGTGACCAGTGGGGCATTTGTCTGGGCAGATGGAACGAATCTGAAAACAGCTCATTTGGATTTGTATAAGATACAGAGACTAGAGTCTGCTGAAATAACAGAGAACCTATCCTGCAACGTCGCCTAAAGTTGTGACAGATTTAAGTCCGCGGCGAAGACCAAAACCTTGAAAACTATGGTTAGGTTAGGTTAGGTTAGGTAAGAGGACGTGTACTTGTCAATTAAGACAAGTACAGTACCCGGAGGTCGAATTGACCCATTGTACAACGTCCTAGTTTCTCACACCATTTATGTTGCGGGTGTTAATAATATGCATGAGTGGTGGGACCTACAGTTTAAAGTTGACACCGAACGACAGATTTTTGAGAAACTTTTTCATGGCAATTTTATTTCGCGCTCAAAGTTTTTGCCAGAAATCTGCTGAGAGGAAGTCGCCGAAGAAATACGAGCCTGGGGCTCGAACCCTGGCTTTATGTCTAATAAGCCAACATACTACCTACTAGACTACGGCGACTTCCTTTGTTAAGTTGATGGGAGAGAAGTCTATTATGAAATTCATTATTACTAATGAATCGAAATGCTGATAATTAATTAATTAATTGTCCCCTAAGGGAAGAGATTATTTTGTGGTATACAGACGACTCAGTAGCAGAACTTGGGAGAGGAGCAGGTGTTTTTGGTATCAGAATGAAAATTTACGAAGAAATGTGGAATCCTGCGGGTATCCTCCAAGCGAAAGTCTGTGCCATCGAAAGATGTGCCCAATTCAATTTGGTAGGCGGTACAAAAGGCGGCACTTAGGTGTATTATCAAACGGTCAAGCCAACATTCGTGCACTCTGTTATTATGAGGTTAAATCAAAAATAGTATGGGTTTATCGGGGGAAACTGAATCGACAAGATAGGGAAAATAAAGTTATGTCTAACTGAGGGTTCCCAATAATGAGCAAGCAGACCAACTTACAAAGATGACGTTTATGACGCTAGAAGACTTCTTTCGAGTACGGGCAAATGTTTGTCAGGAAACCATATTTTTGCGGATATTATCTTCCCAGCAGTCTTCTGATGCAAACTTTAAAATGAACTAGTTTCCAGAAAGTGTAAGACCCCAAATATGTTGTTCGGATTATACGATACGATAAACTATACAGTGGTGGCCTTATTATTGCAAACGATGTTTCTCGAACAAGTCCTCTGGAGTGACGAATCTAAGTTTAATTTGTCCCAATCTGATGGAAAAACGTACGTAAGACGTCCTCCAAACAAAGCCTTTGATCGCAGGTACACAGTGAAAACTGTAAACCAAATTAACAAACATACATGTTGCTAAGTCGTTTCTAATTATAAGGCCACCACTGTAGGTCTTGCTACTCATGTATATAACGCACACTATCTTTATTTTATGTGAAGCCAGGATGTAGTCTTAACTAATCGCTGACTATCGCACGATAGTTTATGAGTAAAAAAAAACCAACAAAAGTGTTTGGTTTTGAAATTGACATTTTGCTCCTCATTCAAATTAAAAATTTACTCATAACTTTTGTTCGACACTGTATGCAAGTTAGTATATCTGTAAGTCAGTTAAAAATTGTGTTGTCTATTAAGAAAACGAACAATAAACAAAAAAAAAAAAGGAAAATAAATTCAGAGATTAAAATCATTATTCAAGTAAAAAAAGAAACATAAAAGAATGCCACTGAAATTGTAATAAATAGCAGTCAGCAGGACAAAGGACTTAAAATTCACTGCATAAATGCAATGGAAAAAAATTAACAACAAATACAACGAAATATACATACATAAAGCATAGTCGCATACACCCCCTCTCCTCAAATAACATGCGACGGACAATAAAATATTAAAAAAGGAAACGAAAAATTTAAGGACTCTTCTAAATAATAAAAAAATGGCAAACGGAAGTTACAACAGAGAGAGAGAGAGAGAGAATGCAAATGTAATAGCAGTAACGTAAACAGTGGTGGTAGTAGTACAAAGTAAGTAAGAGAGGACTTATAACGGTAACACTTTTTATGTAAATTTATGTAAACATAATAACAAAACAAAATGCCACAATATACCAAACAAACTGGTAACAACTACAAATACAATAAAAAAAAAAACAACAAAATGTAAACAGTTTAGTTTGAAAAAAAGAATGAAAATTAAATTACATATAACCCAGCAAACATTTTTGTTATGTATAAAACAATATGGAATGAATTTTACTGCATTTGATGGGGGTTATGATTGCTTTTAGCAGCCGTATCATGGACAAGTTTTACTGCCTGAATAGAGCTCTTGACTTGCATTTTTACGATTACTTGCATTTTTGTCGATAACATGCAGTTTTTCGATGAGTTGCAGTTTTTTGTATAACTTTTAACTTTTGGCGATAACTTGCAATTATTTTGTCGATGACCTGCATTTTTTGACGATGATTTACACTTTTTGTCGATGACTTGCATTTTTTTCGTAATGACTTACATTTTATTGTCGATAACTTGCATTCTTTTGTTGATAACTGGCAATTTTTGCCCATTACTTGCAGTTTTTTCTATGGCTTTTAAGTTTTTGTCGATGACTAGCGTTTTTAGTGGATGACTTACATTTTCTTGCCGATGACTGGCGTTATTGTCGATAACTTGCATTTTTTGGTGATTACTTGCAATTTTTGTCGATGATTTGCATTTTTTCTTAATGACTTACATTTTGTTGTTGATAACTTGTATTCTTTTGTCGTTGACTAGCAATTTTTGTCCATTACTTGCAGTCTTTTTGGATGACTTTTAATTTTTTGTTAATGCCTTCCGTTTTTTGTAGACTGCTTGCATTTTTTACGATTGCTTGCATTTCTTTGTCGATGATTTGAGATGCCCTTCTGGCGCCCATGCAGAATATCCAATATTGTCAGAACTGTGTGGCTTTGTAGTTCATAGTGCAAGTTTTGTTTTCTTACTTTTCTATTTTCCCTAAAATTCTTTTATGAGTTTTTCCATTACGATTACATAAATTAACTCTAGTTTACTTCTCTTTGTCTGCTTTCAGTCTAATTTGTAACAATGAATCAATGGAATCATGGAATAGAACGCAATCATTTTAGTTATTCAAGTTACTTTGAGTGGAAAACTTTTTCGTATGAATTACAAAATAGTTGTGAAACAAATGTTTGAAATAAATCAATCAAATAAAAACAATAAATAATTACTAGGAGTAGAACAAAGTAATCGAATCTAGACGTACACAGAAAAGTGGTTGTTGAGGTAAATAGAAAGTAAAATAAAGGTAAAGTTTAATTATTATTGGAGGCAGACAATAAAGTGGCCATTTGAACTTTTTTTTATTGTATTCGGCTTTATTGGATTGTGTTATTATTTGAAAAGTTTAAAGAGGGTTTATTGCTTTTTTATTACTAATTCGGTAAGTAGTCTGTTAATAACAAAAACTAATGAAATTATAATTTATACGGAGGGTTGAAGGGTTCCTTCATCGTATAACCACAGGATATCATCATATGTACATATCTTCTATAGGCTGTTGGTTACGAGCTTAATTAATTTGGATTTGGATTTAGCAACCAAATGTTTATAAAAATTTTATGTGGAATACAAATAAAATTCTTTGTAATTTCTTTTAGAGAATAAAATAATAATAAAAACTAGAGTGGCCATATTTCATTTGCTACAGTTTCTGTCTTAAGGCGCTCTGCTGACCAAAAACTCTGAGAATGAATACATAGTTTTTCAAATCTGTTGTTCGGAGTTGATGTTAAACTGTGAATCCTGCCTCTTGTGGATAAACTTAAAGCTCTCAACATGGGTGGTGTGAGAAGCTGGATTATATTCCTGTAATACTCAATTAAGTAGTTATGGTAAGTAAATCATTTTTTTTTGTTTAATTGACACATACATACATACATAATTGACCATTACAACCCTTCAGTCAGGATTACGGCCTAGCTTCTCACACCACTCACGTTGTGTGCGTTAATTTTACACGTGGACCTACAGTTTAACGTCGACTACGAAAGACAGATTTATGAGAGTTTTTCATGGCAGGTTTATTTAATCTCAGAGAAATCTGCTACCAGAAATCTGCTGACCTGGGATACGTATCCGGGCTTTACGTCTAATAAGATAACACACTACCTATTAGACTATGACGACTTGGTTTAATGGAAAATTTGGTTAATTTTGAAACAAAATCGTATAATTTTTGGTTTTTTCGATTTTTTTTTCTGATTTAAATTTTAAATTAGTATTCCAATCAGCCAGAGAAGTAAAGTTTTAGAATACGCCTACAAAACTACTCTACATATAAATGATAATAATTTTAATTTATGTTGCAGATAATAACACATAATACTACTTTCCTCCGCCTTTTATGGAAGTCCAAAACAAAAACCAAATATTTGACTTTGTGGCTCTCACATACAAATAATCACACAAAATGCTGTGCGGTTTTATTTCCTCTTGCAATCACCACTTGCATCCGGTTCAACAATTATGGTATGTAATGAAAAGCAACAAAAATACTATAAAATTATGATCAAATGAATGCATTTTTTATTTTCTAAAATTTAAATATGTTTTGAACAATTTTATTGGCATTAAAAATATTTGAATTGCCTCTCTTAACATTAATACCCGAATATGGGAATTCAATTTTCATTTATTAAGTAATTTACAGAGAATTATGGTGTTTATCACCTCAAATATATAAAGTTTTTAAATTTTTGGTTTGAACACCTTGCATATGACCAATATTTACTGCATTTTACTCATATAAATTATACGTCTTTATAGAGGTAGAATACCCTGTAATGATTGTATCATTGTTTTAATTTAAAACACTTAACTTTGGTAATTTAAACCCCAATTGAAATTCAAATAGTTCTACCATTTCTACGGACAACCAAACTCAAGTACTTCAAGTACCAACACCCTCTTAAGAAACATTAAATCATTACAGCGAACAAATTAATGAATGAATGAATGACTGAATGACTGACTGGATAATGATTTCAGTTTTAACTCAAACATGGCGTTTTTGTTATTCATTGCCATTATTTTGGTATTCTTGGCCAATTATTTCGGTTTTTTTTTTTCATTTCTTCACTCCTAGCTTATGGAAAAATTTGCATAAAAGATTACGCTGAGCTTTTTTGTTTAAGGATTTTTAGTTAAAGTATTAATAAATCAATCATTTTGGGATTATTATAGAAATAAAAAGAAGACAGAAATAGTTTACATTTTCCAGCAAAAGCAATAAAATATTGTTGACAGATTGTTTATTACATTTACGGAACATGGATACGTAATTGGTCGCTTGGTTGGGTATATGGAAGCTGAAATTAAATGTGAATTTCTAAATAATGTCTAAGAATTCCGAAGGAAACCTGCCTTACGGCCTGAAGGCAAAGAAAATTTCTATTTAAACCGTACAAAATCGGAAAAAATGGATCTAGCGTGGAAATGGAACAAGTGGACTGCATAGCCATGGTCTAAAGGATTTGAAAACAGGTTTCCTTACTGTCGGGCTTTAGTTGACACCGGAGATATAAACGACGAAGCTAACTTTTTATATAATAATAGGATAAGAAATTAAATTGTGGGCTTTTTAAGTTCATTTAAAATTTTTTAATAATTCTCATTGAGTTAATATGCATTTATAAAGGGTCCGCCAAATAATTTTTTTTTTGAAAATGCTTTAACAAAAAAACTACTGAATATTTTCTTAAATTTCTTTTTTTATTTGAAAGTACAATCTCTCCGGTTAATATTGGAAAATAATTTCATTCAAATGGCTGCCTCGGCTGGTTATGCAGTAGCCTACACCAGAAGATGCCGATTTTGGCAAAAAAAAAACATCTTTTCAGATGAAGCTCATTTTGATTTTGGCGGGTACGTAAACAAACGAAATTGTCGTCTTTGGGGCACAGAAAACCCGCACGCATACATTGAAAAGCCGACGCACCCAAAACGAGTCACTGTTTGGTGCGGATTTTGGTCCAGAGGCATAATTGGGGCATTTTTCTTCGAAAATGAGCAAGGAGTGGCCGTTACAGTCAATAGCGATCGTTATCGGGCCATGTTGAACGAATTTTTGTTCACAAAATTTGAAGAGGAGGATATTGGCAACATTTGGTTTCAACAGGACGGCGCTACGTGCCACACAGCCGAAGCTACACTCGATGTTTTGCGCCCTGTTTTTGAAGATCGCCTTATCAGCCGCAGAGCTGATGTCGTTTGGCCACCTCGGATCTGCGATTTGACACCGTTGGACTATTATTTGTGGGGTGCCGTCAAAGATAAGTGTTACGCCGACAAGCCAGAGACAACAGCTGCACGCAATCGATAATGTGTTAATGTGTTTAAAAATTGGACCGATCGTGTAGGCTACTGCATGGCCAGCCGAGGCAGCCATTTGAATGAAATTATTTTCCATTATTAACCGGAAGGATTGTACTTTCAAATAAAAAAGGAAATTTGAGAAAATATTCAGTAGTTTTTTTAAAGCATTTTCAAAAAAAAAGTTATTTGGCGGACCCTTTATAATATATACCCAACAAAATGTCTTTGTCGTTTCTTAATAAAAAAAATTTACGTAATAAATTATGTTTTTTAATAGGCTTTAAAAATACCGTTGACATATGTATATACACCTATAAGTATGCTCTGATATATGTTATACTTCTTCACGACAATTTTTCAAAAAATTTTGGTAACGCATGCATTTTTAAACAGGCTGTTAAAAATATAAATAAACGCAATAAATAAATAAAGAAATATAAACGAAATTAATAACAACATTAAAAAAGTGTATTAAGTTTAACATATGCCAGGGCGGAGTAGGCCATTAAAAATTGTTGACAGAATAAAAGCTGAGAGAAAAGTCCTTAAAGATTAACACAGCAATTCATTTTATTACCTTTTTGAAGTATTTCGCTGGCAATGCCTATTTGCGAAGCAATATTTCTTACGAAAAATAAAAAAAGCAAAGAAAAAAAAGAAAAAACAAATTAAGGCAACTTGTTTTCTTTTTTCTGCATACTTATAGGGTTTAATAAAACAACATCAATCATTGTGTTGAAATTAAGAGATTTAATTTGTTGCAATTTAAAAAAGACGCGACACGTTTTTCTGAAAATTAAGAAACTCAAGGGATTAATTGATTTGGAAAAAGTAAAAAGTTTGTATCAGAAAATTACTGTTAAACCTATTAAATTACCTTCAGTGTCAAGAATTTTTTTTATTTATTTTAAAATACATTACGAGGACATAAAAATATGTCTAGATTTGCTTAAAAAAAATAAATAATAATGAAGTACTTTAAATTACGTTTTTCATGGCCATTGAAAACAAAGCGTCAATAAAAACTGAAAATTATTTGAGCACTTAAATTTAATGTCTCCTCTTGGACATAAATGACTTGTTATTGTTGCAAGTACCAGAACAAAATGGCAAGTTAATATCAGCAACAAATAAAGTCATTAAATAACGACATTAAAGTCAAATTAAACGATCAGCCATGAATAATGATAACAAGTTTACATATTTAAAAGTCCAACTCTATCCGAAACTGGAAAATGAGTTTAAAATCCAGACCCACTAAAATAGCAACCCTCAAAGTCTATACTGAAATCTTGCCTTTCCTTAATTTTATTTATTTCATATCCTCTGCTTCCTAAGGCCTTAGAATTTATGCAAATGTAGCATACATATCAGCATATATACCATGTACATGCCTGCCTTAGCTTCTGTAATATATTGCAAGGCAAATTGTGACTAAGTGGTTATGTTTTATATCAAATTTAAATCCTTGGCTTTGCAATTCTTTGACATTTTTTAGGACAACTAGATTCAGGCAGAAATTCTTTCTTCCTTTTTTTGTAAAAGCGTGTTAAATAAATTAAAAAAAATCTGTCATTGGGAGTCGACTTTAAGCTGTAGGTCCCGCCACTCATTTATAAATTTAACGCACACAACATAAGAGAAGCTTGGTCGTAATCTTGACTGAAGGGTTGTAATAACCAATTATGTATGTATGTATGTAGGAGTTAAATAAGTCTTCTTGATTTATAATGCAGGATATGTATGAGTGGCAGAATTGTACTGCGGTCTTATTTCTCGTCTAACAAGTTTACGATCTTTGTTTTGTTCCCTTCTTGTAAATTTCTACGTATTTATTTAAATAATTCCGTGTACCGTACAATGTGTGTATTTTGTTGTTGTCAGTGTTTGTCTTGTTTCCATATTTTCCTTTAGTTTTTTGTAACATTTGCTTTTAAATTTCACTCCCTTTAATAAATTTTGTTTAGAATTATCCGTTAAAAATTGTTGTTTTTTTGGCATCAACCACAAAGGATATGGCATTTGGTTGGAGATCTTGATAAATGCCATTTGCGCTAGAAACAAAAGTAATAAAAAGAATACTTTTTTATGACTACAGCCAGCATTAAATCCTTTTGCCTCATAAAACACATATTTTTCTAACATTTGATATCTAAAGATTGTTGTTTTTGTTGTTGTTGTTGTTTTTTCAAGTACTGTACTTTAATCTAAAGTACACTTAGCCTGACTTTGTTAAAATTTAATTGTCAGAACATGTTATGATTTGGCAATAAACCCGATTACAACTGTAGCCAATATACTCCATATCCTTAATATTATTATGTTGCCGTTATTAAGGCCATTAGGCTCAGAAGTATGAGAAAAAACCGAAATAATGGCAAAGTTTTTATTTTTAGTTTTCTTTTCATATCACTTTCTTGCCTTTTTGTATGCTTTTGTTTCTGTAGTAATCATTGAAGGACCAAAATCATAAAAAGTTATGGTAAATAAAAGTCAAAATGCCTTAGAGACCTATTGACGAAATGATTGAATTGTGAGTTTTTGCAAACTAAAGAGGAAATATGCCTCTAAGGAAGGACCCTTCTTAAGTAAATTTTGTTTACAGTTTTCTACTTAATGACAAATGTAATTTGGTTTACTAACTGTAACTGCTTTTTCTTTTTTTCCTTAAATTTCCTTTTTTTTCATTTAAATGTCCTTCCTTTAAGTTATAAACATTTCATGGCCACTTTTAGTAAAAGCCTCACCAACTGATTGTTTAAAACAGAGAAATCCAATAATCCACTTTATAAAGGGTCTTACAACAAGGACAGTTAATAAATGTCATCTGATTCAAGTTACATCTGTCCAATCTGCTTTGCCAACAAAACACAGGCAAATAGACATGGTCCGTACAGTAGGTGGCAATTGACCCAAATTTACATCGAAAAAATATTTTGAAGCGATGAGACCCATTTCTAGATAAATTGGTACGTGAGTACATACAATTTTTGAATTTGGCGACGATTTTAATCCACATGTGCACCAAGAGCATCTAACGTATCAAAATTATTGTTTAGTGAGGATCTTATGCGGGCGGCGTCATCGATCCATTTATCGTTAGGAACGAACTGCAAGCAATAGATATCGATGACTACCAACTTCTTTTGGCCTGAATTGGATGATATGGACACCAATGATATGTAATTACAACAGCTCATTCTACATGAGGAATTTTGCACGGGAGATTCGAGGGTTTGGTGATCTCATGTAGAGGTGATGTGAACTGGCCATTGAGATCGGGCGGGTTTACGCCGTTAGATTTTTTCTTGTGGGATTTTCTTAGGTATACGACGATGTGTAACGCAGTTGAATGCTGTACGCCGTTAGATTTTTTCTTGTGGGGTTTTCTTAAGTATATGACGATGTGTAAAGCAGTTGAAGGCTACCAACTAAAATCAAAGCATCCATATTCCTGGCGGTGATATTTCTCCCAGAAAGTTCAGTAGCCTTATTGTCTTTCTAAAACCTAGCATTGTGTCAATACCGTTGTAGCTACAGTTGCTACAGCACTTTGGATTCCTTCTATGGCCAACAGTAGGTCACCATTCCACCTGACACTTTATTGGCGCACATCCCAGTAAAAAGATTTTTAACAGTTGGTCTGCTGCTAAAAATCTTCTCTAATGCACCATGTTTTCATTATTTTCAACTCGAATTTCTGTTGTGCTGTTCTCAGCTTACACCGGACACGGGTAGCTTAAATTAATGCAAGTATTGTTTGAAAAAACCATGGCCTGATGTGTGTTAGACAATAAAACAATTCATCGTGTAGCTTTGTGACCTGCATTTGGATTCATAGTATGAGAGGCGTGTGTCCGTCTATCGTTTATGCATCTCCTAACTTTCCTATTTTATTCTTTAAAAGATTGTGTGTGCCTCTCTGATTTCCTTTACTGCGACGGTACTGCATATTCAAAATATCTTAACGCTGGCTAAGCTGTCTCTGGTAGATATATAACGGTAACTTCCCAGAAATTAAAGCAATTGCCTGTTTGGATACTGTATTGTACGCGCACAATATTCGATCGATATTTGCCTCAGGCTTAACTTATTTGAGAAAAATTATAGGAAAATTTGGATTCAAGACTTGTGATACAATTTTCTGTTTAAAAAAGTTTCACATTCGTGTGTGTTACATAAAAAGTGTGTTATAAAGTTGTCTACAATTGTTAAATTGCGTATGAAGACATTCCACTACAGTAATCCCTCGATTTACATCGCAGTTGGTTCCAAAGAAAGGCGACGTAAATCGAAACGACGTAAATCGAATTTCATATTGCTCACACTACAAAGTAGTATGTTTAGAACAAGGAACATAAAAAAGTTACAGTAATCCCTCAATTTACGTCGCAGTTGGTTCCAAAAAAAGGCGACGTAAACCGAATGATGACGCAAATTGAAGTTAGAGGGAACAAAAAATTTGACGACGTAAATCGAAACAACGTTAATCGAGGCGACGTAAATCGAAGGATTACTATACCTGCATTAAATTGTCAACGAAAATTTACAGGTTCATGTGTGTGTAAGGAAGACGAGTAGAAGAAGTTTATTTAATGGATGTGCTACTTAAAGAGTTAAGCATTAACGCTAAGACATAAAAGTGCAGGTATATCTAGGTATGATACAAGTAATAACGTTTTTTACAGAACGCATGAGAGTATGTGTTGTTCTTAAAATACTAACACATAGAGACAGAAGTAGGAATGATTTAAAGTTCGCAACATACATCACACATTTCACATTTTATCACACTTGCATTACACAATAAAACCCGAACCAAACTTTTAATGTCTTTCAACACTTTCGTGCAGAGTTTTACGCACACGTTCATGTACACGTTTACATTAATATTAGCATGTTGAAGTTTTTTTGTGCTTTTTATTACTGCATAGGTATGAATGTATGTATGTATGTACGTATGAATGAGCAGGAGCACATTTCAATTATAAAACTACGGTAATAAAGTTAAAATCCATGAATAAACTTAAAAGCAAATTGAAACTAAACCATCTGATTTTACAACCCCACGTTCAAAAACTATAAAATCTAATGAAGAAAATAAAAAAAAACTCTTTCCAAACGTACTTAAATTTAGAATTAAGGGGCATGTACCATACCGAAATACTAGGTACGTAATCCTTGCTTAAGCATAATTTTTTTAAATTTATTTGCATTGCAATAAAAATAATTTTTAAGAAGAAAGAGAGAGAGAGAGGGAAAGAGAGCGAAAAACCTGAAATGTTATATAAGTATTGTCGTTACATTTAATGGTGTCGACTACCGTTTAGCGGAAATGGCATGACAAATATGCAAACTGTTACACAGTCACACGATATACTCGAATGGAAATTGAAAAGAAATGAAATAAGAAAAGAAAGGGGAAATAAAATAAGAAAAAATGCATTACATAACGAGAATACATAAACTGAAAAATACTTTCGTTAAAAGCATTTTATTATGATTTATGAAATAACGGGATTTAAAGCATGATGGCTACAATGCTTTTCAATACAAATAATTTTTTAAAGTACAAAAGAAAGGAAGAAGAATTTGTATAAAGGCACATGAAAACCTAAGAAAAACTAAAGGAAACGAAATGAGCAATACCACACGGTATTGTTTTTTCGCCTTTGCTGTGGAATACCATTTTAGAGAGCCTGTTGTAAGAGCTGCAAAGATGCAGTTTTAAGATCTACGTTTGAGCATACAAGCTGAACCTTATTTTAATTCGCATACTCTCTCTCTCTTTGAGATGCAACCAGGTCCTAAAATCTTTCAACTCTTCTCAATTCCATTTTGCGAGAATTGCTGCTTATTACCAAACAAACATACTAACTACAGCCTACCATTTCTATTAGGTAGGTAGGTACCATTATGATACCACAGTTCCTCATTTCCCCAGGAACCATTCGGAGCTTCCGATGAAGCGACTCAGGCTGCCAATATCCATACATGTAGTAGGACTAAGTGCCGGACTTGTGCACAATAGGTGAAGAATAGTGTCATCTTCCTCTTCATCTCCACAGCTTCTGCAAAAATCATTTGCAAGGTGTCCAAGACCAATACGCCTCGCATGCGCTCCTATAATGCAATGCCCCGTAATAACCCCAATAACAGTGCTGAGCCTACTATGTCGCCGTGGGCCTCCTATCCAGCCTCGGCCAGATCTTTTGCGCCGCTCTGCCCTTATCCGATGTTGCCCAGATTCTGTTGACGAGATCTACGATTGCATTGTCAATTATAAGTTTGCAGGTTCCCAAAGGGATACTCAACGTAGAGAATTCATCAGAGAGTTCGATGGTCGTGCCCCTTCTGGCCAGTTGATCCGCTCTGCAGTTGCCCGGTGCCCAAGCGATACAAACATCATATCGGTTCGCCACCTCATTGGTATATCTGCGACAGTTGTACACCGTCTTGGAGTTTATTACACTGGTATACAATGCCTTGATAGCCGCTTGACTATCGGAAAGTATGGTGATTTTTCGCCTGTGAACATTTTTGTCCACAATAATTTTCACCGCAGCCTGAATTGCTGACACCTCCGCCTGAAAGACGCTGCAATGATCTGGTAGCCTTATAGACTTTGATATTCCGATTGTTTCCGAATAGATACCAATTCCAAAGGGTCCTTCCAGTTAGGAGGCATCGGTGTAAATTTGTGCGGAATCCCTTGTGAGGTTCACTGAACCACTCCTCCAGTCCTCCCTTTCTGGAATGGATGTCCCAAATTTCATTGAGAAGTCATATCGCGGTGTCATGTAATCATTTCTATTAAAGAATTTCTTTTTGAATCGATCTTAATTTCTGCAAGTATTTGTGAGGATTTTGTTCAAAAATGTGTGTGCAATGCATGGACTGCAGAAAATATCGTCAAATGTTTATGCACAGAACGCAAAAACAATTGCATGATTTCCAATCACCGGTTACGCCTACAGAAATTTGCAATTGTATAGAAAATAAAAGGGATACACAAACATATATCAAGTCCTGCAGTGTTTTGTGTTTGATTGTGTCTGCGTTTGAGTGTAGTTTTTAGTTGTGTTTTGCATGTGTTGTTATCGTTTGAATTCTTTTCTCGTTATAATGCCGCCAGAATTAAGCATAACGTCATACTGAGTTCAAACTGCTGTATTCTTGCAACCATGTTTTCAAATAAAATGTTTGCAAATATTTTACGTACTTTTTTAAATTCTTTTTTAAATTCTTTTTTGAATTTCAGTTAAAATATTTAAACGTTTAATAAGATGCTGAAAGAATTTTTGTAGTTTCCTTCATCCTTGTCTTGCTAAATTCTAAAGAAAAGTTTTTTTTTCCCATTTTCCTTTTTGTTGAAAAAAGTTTTTTTTTGCGTAGTAGCATTAATGAAAATATAATTTATAGTTAAAGTTGCTGTCAGCATTGTATATTTAAAATAGTTTTTCATTTAGAGCAGCTAAAGAACTTTAGAGTCACTCTAATGGTGCAACCAATAAGGAGTTCACGAGTAGGAGAAGATGGCTAAAAAAATTTATTTTTTAATCGACATAGTTAAGCAATAAAGGGTTAGATTTGTAAAGCGTTTAATGCTGCATTTTGTTGCTATTGGTTCAGAGAAATTGCTGCAAATATTTACCAAAGTAAGGAAGTTTCTTTGCCTCCTTTCTTTAAACAAAAGAAATAAAAACCATGAAGTACGGAAGATAAGCAGTAACAGGAGAGAATACAAATAACATACACATGCATACATAATTGTTCATTACAATCCCTCAGCTAAGATTACGCCCTAACTTATCACACCACTTATGTTGGGTGTGTTAATTTTACATATGAGTGTTGGGACCAGAGATCAGCAATGAATCGCTTTTTCGCTACTCATAAGTACTCATGAAATTTTGAGTATGAGTGAGTCAACAGTATTGAAATCCAACTACTCTGATTCATTCTTACTTAGTACAACATTGATTTATAAGTACAAGTTGCAATGAGTATGAGTACAGCGTTGACATCAAACTCATAACATTCGAACTATGTTTGATTCATACGCCTACTCATTCATAAATTTAGAAAAATACTAATAATACTTATAAATGATTCGAGTGATTCGAATCATTCGTCAAAATTTACAGTCGTAGTTGTTGTTGCATTTACAAAGAAAGAAGAAAAAGATAGCAAGCAGAGGAAACACACTACCTTCTTGTGAGTATTGTAGTGTTCGTACGCGAATCATACTTATTTTGTGATTCGTGTATACGATGAGTCATGGAGAGTCAAAATCAATAACATCATGTGTATTGTTAAGTACGAGTACCATGAGTATTTCAAACTTTGAATATGAGTAGTATGAGTATGACATTAAAATAAGTATGAATGCGTATAAGTATCAGAAATTATAAGTATATAAGTATGATTCGAATCTACTTATCGTTTTGAATACTCATTGCTGACCTCTGGTTGGGACCTACAGTTTAAAGTCGACTATGAACCACAGATTTTTGAGAAACTTTTCTTGGCAATTTTATTTCAAGCTCAGAGTTTTTGCCAGAAATCTGCTGAGAGGAAGTCGCCAGGTTTTTATTTATATTCCGGTTTTTGTTGGGATTGAACCGTGGGCTCTCGCCTAGTAAGCCTACACACGACCTAATTTTCAAACAATCCATGATAAGTAAAACATGAAAGAAAAATCAACCAAAATATTCCCTGCGATATTTTTAACCCTTTGCACTCGGCACAGTTTTGGACGTTACCTACCAGCAACTCGGCGCCACTTTTTAACGAAAACGTACATCCTGGAAACGTGATATTATACAGTATAATTTTAGAACCAAGTAAGGAATTGTAATGAAATTTGTTTTATATGAATTCGTGGACATTGAAGAACACATATTTACAAAAAATATCAAAAATTATTTTTATTCTATGCTTCAGTACGAATTGAGATCTTGTACATTTCTTCTCTCGGTTCTCGGTTTTTGTTATTATCGTATCGAGTTTAACACTTCATTGAGCGTCACACCCTTGTAACTTTGGACGCCTAATCCACTATATCTACAATTTGCTCAACTGATCAGAGAAGTGTACAGTCCGTCGTGAACGCACTTCGCACATTCCTTTTCGACGTGTAGATCGGACGATTTATTTTCATGCATCTTGTTAATTCTATCACATTTCGATCAATTTTTTGTGCCATTTTAACAGAAAACTACAGGAGAACACGTGTTTCTTATAATAATTTCATTGTCCGTAATATAGGAGACAGCCGAGTGCAAAGGGTTAAGAGACAATTTCGTTCTTAATCGCTTTATATTTTAAGCATTCGAAAGCCAAGAAGCCAAACCAATAGCAGCCATAAAGTTTAGTATACAGTGAGCTTCAAAAGAAACTATACATTAAACGAAATATATACTTTAATAAATTACCGTTATTTTTATTTTAAAATTATTTCATTGCCATTTTTTAAAATTGAAACAAAGAAAATAAATTACAAAAAATTTCGAAATATTTTAAAATTATTTCGTAAGGTAAAAGTTGAGTTAGGTGATTGTTAGAATTTCATCCTTAGTGTATAGTTTCTTTTGACGCTCACTGTATATGGTTCTCAGAAGATTTCATTAAATTCATATGCCTCTTTTGAATTTTCCGAGGCAAAAAAATAAAAATTTCTTGCACAACTTTAAGCACAGACAAAACGGAAGTAATGCTGGAGAAAAATAAACCATGTATGAAATATTTCTACAACGTTTTGTAGAGAAACACATACGAAACCAAAAAGTTCCTCAAATTCCTTAAGGAGTGTTAAAGATTTCCGATTGAATGACATGAAATAAAAGCAAAGGAAAATACAATTTGAATTTGAATTTGCAATCCATAGACCCTAGCTTATATGCGAACATAAATTGAAGTTATTGTTAAAAAGCAACAACTCACTCTCTCTCCTTTGCTCTTTCATGCGATTTTTAAATTGCTCTTTAAAACTCGGCAAAAACTTACATCACATTTGATGACTGTATCATGAACAGAGGACAGAGGCAACTACCGTCATAAGAATCTTGCAAGTTTCGGTCTTTCTAGTGTTAATAGTTTAAAGATTTCAGTAAAATTTTTTTGCATTCAGTATTCAATCCATAAATTACCACAAAACATACTTTTCATTTCTAAGTCTCCTGAACTTACAAAAGTCCTCCTAAATGTCCTCCTAATTTTATAAACGCCTTCCTTTCTTCGTATAAGAAATGATGTTAGGAAGTGTTGTTCTTTCAGTACAAATGTTTGTTTGTTGCATGTAGAATTCGTATGTATGTGTGACTATAATGACATTGTTAAAGGTCATATTGTTACAAAAATTTACTGCCCTGATAATGTGCTAAAAATGTTGTAACATTTCAGTAATTGAGCAGTAATACAGTATCCAAAAGAGGGATGGAGGGAAAATGTAGGAAGATAAGCCATAAAACTGTAAAATGTCTCTGATGGATATGGCAGTTGCAACAGGATAAATTTAATTCCAAACTTTAAAGAGGTCACACACACGTAATAAAAAGCAAAAAGAGAAGAGCCTTCAGTGGACATTTTTGGTACTGAAGCATGCTTTAAGCTTGTCTGGTCAAATTTATTTGCGAAAATCAGAATTTTAAGATTTCTATCTCCACCAGGGGGGATCATAACTCATTGTAGCATTAATCTGAAAAGAAGAGCTTAACTTTCACAAAGCATTTAACATAAGCAAGTGAATTACTTAGTCACTAGGAGTCTATTATTTTAGTCCAATATGACATGTGCTGGCTTATTAAACAAGAGCTCGTAGTTCAATCCCTGGCTCGTAAACCTCGAAGAAAACAAAATTTTTTTTCTGTAGTCTTCTTCTTCTGGCAACAGTTCTGATAGTAAAGAAAATTGCAATGAAACTCTTCTCAAAACCATTGTTCAGACTCGACTTTAAGCTGTAGATTCCACCACTTATGGACAAAATTAACACATACAACACGGGTGTTGTAAGAAGCCAAGTTGTGAGTAACAGAGAGACTGGCGAGTTGGTCTATTTATATATGCAGTTGGACATAGGATAGCTTTCCTCTAATCTACTAATTTTCTATCTTAACTTTCCTTTTTAAAATACTTCCACAATTTTTTTAAATTCTTCTCTCTTCAGAATGTAGACAGAGTAAGTAAGTATAAACAGAACTCAGCCTTATTAAGTGCGTGCAAGTAAACTTTCATTTTAAGTATGTATGTGTGAGTGTTCTGTGTGTACTTTCTTTAACAAATATTTTCTCTTGGGCTTAGCCTTAAAGTATGTTGAGTTTTTTTTAATATTGTGTATGTGTAGGTGTGTGTGTATATGTGAATGCATGCGGTTATAAGTTAATAAAGTCGTCCTGTATTTAAAAGACATTATTTAAGCCTCTTTGTATGACGTAAGTAAGTCAGAGAAGAGAAAAGAAAAACAACAACAACAACATAAAGCAAAAAAAGTTGATCCTTTTGAGAATACAATTTTGTTGCGTAATTAAAACGCAGAATAACATCAACTTTAAATTGAATGCAACAGCAGATAAAGTCATTTGGCAGATAGAAAGGCTCAGTGAAAGTAATTTCGAAGGCATGTGGTATTGGCTGTAAGCTTCAGGCCATTACTTACAATGCATTTAAAGGGGAAGTTTCTCTCTTTTTTTTATTGTAAATAAAATAATCGATTATGAATTTTAATAAAACTTGTCTCAATAATTGAAAACTTTATAATTAAAACTCTTCAAAGGAAAGCAGAAACTTCATTATCAATGTCTTCAGTAAAGTAAGGCTGTAAAGGAGGTTAAGGCAATAACTTTTTAAATTAAAAAGAAAAGAAAATGTAAAGAATATGGAAAAAAACTATCTAAAGTGCGACAGCTTGTGTTAAATGGAAAGCAGAATAAAAGACCAACACTTTGAAATTTTAATGGAGGCTTATTGGCTCCAAAACCAAGCCAAACTATTCTTCAGAATATTTATTTTGATCTCCACTGACTGCTTATAGTCATTGTTTTCAACAGCTTTCTTTAGTGAATTTCTTCTACTGTTTTAAGTTGTGGCGAAATACAACACAAATTATATTCCCCCTCTTTAAGCCAAAACCTCTTTGGAAACTTTAAAATTTCTTAATATTTACTGCAAAACCAACACAGGCCAGACTACAGCAGTAGTTTAATAAGATTTTAATGCGGTTTTCAATAAAAATACAACATAAATGAGATTCACTATGAAGCCATAATTGTGTAAGTAGCTGTCAAAACTCCTTAAAGGATTTCAAGGAGTTTATAAAAATAAAAATTACAAAAATTTATTTTGCAAGAAACCAAACAACTTGTTGCTGTCTTAGGCAAAATAGATTTGGAATAAAAATCGATTACCTGAAGTCGCCGTGGTCTAATAGGTAGTGTGATGGCTTATTCGAAGAACGCGCTTTCCTCTCGGGAGTTTTCTAGCAAAACACCCTGACAGTAAAATAAAATTTGCAAGAAACATGGATACATACATAATTGGTCATTACAACCCTTCAGTCAGGATTACAACCTAGCTTCTCACATCGCTTATGTTGTGTGTGTTAATTTTATATATGAGTTGCGGGACCTACAGTTTAAAGTCTATCCGAACGACAGATTTTTTTGAGAAACTTTTCAGAGGAATTTTTCCCAAAATCTGCTGAGAGGATGCAGCCGAAAAAATATTTTTCATATTTCACTTTGTTCGATTATTGGGCTGGTATTTAATCCACGGCCCCACATCTAATAAGCCATCATACTACCTACGAGACTACGGCGTCTAGAAAATAAAAAAAGAATGTTAAAGCAAAAAAAAATGTTCTTTGGTACTTTTTTATTCAGGAAGTAAATGATAATTTACTACAATTCAAAAAGTACTTTGGTACTTTTTCTATAACTTTTTTGAACTTTTGTTAGTACTGAAGTTATCACTGTAGGTTATTAAATGTACTTCTTTTTTTCATTTTTTCAACTAAATTCCTGAGTCATAGAAAATGTTAACCAAAAAATTTGTACTCGTTCAGCACAGGCAACAAATAGGCATTGTTTTGAAAAAGAATACAAAAAAATAAAAAAATGAAACCCTCAGCAACAGCTAATCGTCATTATTACGATCTTACAACATGATTATGACAGAGAAACCTTTTACGACATTACATACATACATAATTGGCCATTACAACCCTTCAGTCAGGATTACGGCCTAGCTTCTCACACCACTCATGTTGTGTGCGTTAATTTTATACGTGAGTGGCGGGACCTACAGTTTAACGTCGACTCCGAACGACAGAATTTTGAGAAACTTTTTCATGGCAGTTTATTTTACTCTCAGAGTTTTTGCCAGAAATCTGCTGAGAGGAAGTCGCCGAAGAAATATTTTTTTTTCATATTTCATTTTTGATGTCTGACCTGGGATACGAACCCGGGCTTTACGAATAGTAAGCCAACACACTACCTACTACACCACGGCGACCTTTTACGACATTAATTATTATTAATGAAGATGTGTAAAACAAAACAGAGATCAATAAACCCACAGAGTACATATAAACATATGTAGATGGTAATAGTGAGAGAGCTAATGAATGAGCGCAATTAAAAGCAAAAGTTATTTAAAAATAGAGAGCCTAACAAAAGCATGAACAATCATGTTTACAGCAAGCAAGGGAAAAAATAATCTGATTGTTGTTGTTAAAAAAAATTCACATATTTTGGGTGCCTTATAGAAATAGCACCGGTTATTGAGAACGTTACAATTATAATGGCGTTAAAGTTTTGTTATTGTTTTACCTGGTTTCTCCTTCTTCTTCTGCTTTGATGAAAAATTTACTTCTTTAGCACACATTTTAGAACACTTTTATCATACAAGCAAACACGCGTACTTACATTTAAACCACCCTCATGAATTTAACACTCTTTTTTATTAAATAAATATTGAAAATAATTAACTTTTTTATATAATTTTATACTCACACTTACCCCCACACACATTTAACACTTTCCAGTTATTTTATTTAAATTATTTGATAAACATTTAAATGAATTTTAATTCTTTTGCGACAATTAATTATTTTCGACGCCACTCAAACAACAGACGCGAGTTACACTCTCTAAGTAAACGCTTAACTGACAAACAAGCAAACCAAGTAAATTTTAGGGCTGCCATCTTCGCATTTGTCTAGTTGGTACTCGTATAGTACAAAATGGGACTTTTTAATTTAAAAAAGTTTGCATATGTAACTGACCTTAACATTAAAAAAGGAACGAAAAGTGCAGAGCATCTTCGTAAGTAAAGAAAACACTGTTTACACACTTAATAGACATTGCAATTTGAAAATAGAGAGCCGTGAGAGAATCATAAAAATAAACAACAACAATGCTATTATAATTGAAAGAGCATGATATTGGCGAACTTGAAGAAGTGTTCCTCCAATTTTAAGAAAAGCAAGAACAACAAACAACAACAACTGCATTATGCAAAATTTTTTGTGTTGTACTTTGTTATTGTGCGTAGTAACTGTTATTAATAAAATATTTTTGTTTATTCACATGAGTATGCAGTTGTTTGATGACCACAAAATATACCACAGATGGGAGTTGGTTTTTGAGAATTTAGGGTACGTTATACCATTTAAAAGTGAGAACTTAGATACTGAATGGAGTAATATAGGGTATGGGCTTAGGCAAAGGGGTTTTTAGACTATAATAATCTACGTACATACGTAATTAAAGCCAAAATTATTATGAATTTCTTTTCGTTTTTTAGAAATCTTAGTGAATAAGTAGTAAAGATTTTTGTAGGCTTTTTAATGGAGTTTTTGGAGACCTGCTCTGCCGCTTAAGTCCAACAATTTCTATGAAAAGTATCGATATGGGGAAACAGTTTCAGGAACTACGCACTTATTTTTTATTTATTGTTTTTCATCATACATACATACATATACAGTATTTTATTTCTTCATATTTCTTCTTATAGGGATTTAAATTTTTTTTAAATTTACAAATAATGGGCTATGAACTTTCAAAACATTCAACATTTAGCATCATAACGCAGTTAACATCCCTGGCCTTAGCTTATTTGGGAATTAACAGTGTGCTCTCATTAAATTAACTTTTCTATTCTCTTTCTCCAATAACACATATTGATTTCGTCTCATATTTTCAATGCTTCATAATGTTGTACGTTTACATTTCTTCCGTACCGTAACTTGTTGTTATTGCTTACGATATTGGTATCGTCGACCTGATATCATTTGTGTTTTTGCTTTGAATTTTTTCTCTTTTGCTTAGACTCTCTTGCTCTCTAGTTCTCTGTGCTAACCAGCATTGCCAGCAATATTAAACGAAATGGTACACTCTGTGTTAAAAGTCTTTATTGTTAAGTGCTTTTACTCTCTCTGCTAGCTTTCACTGTAATTTTATAACAAATGTTAGCATTTGATTATGGTTATCGTTATACATAATCACCAATACCGTAAACATTTAGTAAATTCTTGCATAATTATTGTATCGTACCCTTAATGTTTAATGGGTTTAATTTGTTTTTAATCTAATACAGGACATATTAATAAAATAAAAATAATAAAAAATATTAAAGGGAAATACTGGCTATAAAATCACTTCTGTTCTACTGCATTACCTCACATTTTTTCTCTGTAAATAATATTTCAAAATAATGGCCTTTCCATGTTAAGGTAGCGATATGTATAGTACGAGTATAAGTATTCCTTTATAAGCATTTACGTTTATGTACAGCATTTAAGTGAAATTAAATTCTAATGATTTCAAAATACCTGATAATGATAATGAAGCATGTAGTCTTGTATGCAACAGAATTCCTGTGTTACTAATGCACATCAAGTGCAGAATTTCAATCGTTGGACAGAAATTGAAAGTTTTATATGAAATATTCATTAGAACTCCTTTGAAATCCGCTTTAAGAGGCAACAGTTATATGTGAAGGATCTCATAGCCATAATAAAGTTAACAATTAAATATGAATTGAGGTTTATGTCAGGTAAAGTAAATCATTTCGTATGTTTAAATAGAAGAATAATTTATTCAACCAATATTCAACATCAATGTTACCACAAGAAAACATCGCATTTTTTTTATTATTTTACAAAACCTTTTAAGAAAATACATTTTTTATTCGAATGCAATTCCTTAGAAAAATAGGACCACTAAACTTATTACCAATAAATCAGTTTCAGTTTCGCATTAATTTTTTAAATTCTGCCGAATTTTTTAAATATAATGTGGCTTAAACAAACATTACCTAAACAATTCCTGGCTCTGGACGAAATAGCCTCTCAGCAGTCTTGTGGCAAAAATTCTAGGAGTAAAATAAAATTGCCATGAAAACTTTCTTAAAAATTTCTAGTTCGGCGTCGTCTTCAAACTGAAAGCCCCGCCACTCATATATAAAATGATCAAACACAACATGGGTGGCGTGAGGTGCTAGGTTGTAATACTGACTAAAGGCTTGTAAGGGTCTGTGTCACTTTCCAACTATTGGCAGAAGTTGCTTGAATTCCCTATGGATTGATTTCTTTAAGGACTTAAACTCAAGGTCGAAAACTAATAAGACTTGAGGCATACGGAGGAAATGAAAAGGCTTTCATCTAATAAAAGGAGGTCTCAAGACTCTGCTTCTAGAAGGGGAGATAAGAAAATCCTCAACGTGATGTTATTAACCATAACCGTTCAAAAAATGTTTCAGATTTTATAAAAAGCGAGCAAACACTTTCGAAGCCATTTACAGACAACAGAGCTGGCGCTAAAGAGCGTTTTAGATGGAAATACCTCCAAATTCTAATCGTTTAAAAGACGAGTTGATAGAACACACTTTTATTATGTGTATACCACTGAGGCATAGAAGTGATTCGTACTTCAAGCATGTAGTTTAGGGGAGTACAATCTCTTCCTTGAGGTCCTAAGCGTGTGAATGACAAGAGGCTGCACAATGGATCAATTTTGTATATTGTTACGAAAATGGAAATGGTGTTTTACTTTTATATCGTTTAACATTAAAATTTTAAACAAAAGCAACAAAATCAATGAACATGTTTACATGATAAACCAGTAATCAAAAATATACCAACAACACCAGTGTAAAAAAGGGATAAACAAGTAAACAAAAATGCAACAATAAACACAGCAAGAATAAATGTAAATAAAATAAAACAAAACAAAAATACACAAAAAACAATAATGAAACAACGATGTTTACATTTATAGAGATCTAGAGAAGGCGAAGCCACGAATATTCGACTTCAAGATCATTCATCAAATTGTTTACGTTGGCATATAAAGGGCAAAACAAAGCAGGCAACGGAGTCAGTAAAAATTCAGTCAGTCTTGTGTGTTCAGACACGCGGTGTTTGAAAAGAATAATCGTGTGTGAAGAGAAAGATCTCCGTTATAAAGATAGATCGAATAATTGTTATTGTTTACGGAAAAGAGTGTAAAGAAGAATAACAAACAAAGCAATTGTTGTTGTTTACATCAAGTTGTGAACAGTGGCACACATAATTATGCGAATAATAAAGAATTTAATTAAAACTAAACACAAATTTATTTTTATTTTATTTGCAATCTATGAACTCATATTTTAAACGTTTTTAAAAGGTAAAAACATAAGAACATTTAATAGCTGTCTTACAAGACCCGGTATAAAAATCGAAGCAGTATGAGGAAATAAAGAAAATATTTTCTTAATTGGTCATTACAACCCTTTAATCAGGATTACAACCTAGCTTCCCACATCATCCAGATTGAGTGTGTTAATTTCATCCATGAGTGGCGGTTCCTGCAGTTTTACCATCCAGATTGAAGAAACTTTTTATGGTTTTTGTTAGCAGACTGGTGAGTGGAAGCTTCAGAACAAATATTTTTTTATATTCCATATTTCGTGAACGATGGATCTAAATAAATAGACCTGAATAAATTTTTTCCCTTAATATTTCTCATTTTAATCTTTACTTTCCATAATTTTTAAAATTTTAAAATGTTTTCTTATCAGTTTTGCGCCGGCAATTTTTGGAAATAAAAATTATAATTTTGGAATGCAATTTATTGTCTTATCAAACCATCATATCAAATATAAAATTTTATTTAATTTCAATTTAAAATCAAATTACAATTACAATCAGAATATTTCATTACGTCGACAATAATACAAAATTAAAAATAAACGAAATTACAATTACAATCAGAATCAGAACGACGTCTGTTAATAATAAATAAAAGAGGGAAAAAAGTCTTTACGTATATAGGTGGAGTTCATAAAGCCATATAAATTTACTTGAATTTATTGGAAAACCTTCCAATATTGCTATAATTAAGGTTTTAATAATGATTCCCTCTTTATTGCCTTCAATTAATTTTCTTAATTCAACTTTAAAATAAAAATATGCTCCTTTAAAGTGCTCCTTTAAAGTGCTCCTTTAAAGTGCACATTTTTTTATTCTAAAAATTTAAAAAGCTCCTCTTTAGTTTTTTTTGTGAAGAAAACATATACAAACCAGCCCCCAAAGAAATAAATAAAAAGCGAATGTCAACAGTTCTTTTCAATCTCTGTCTCTGTCTCTGTCTCTTTAGCTAAACCACACTTATTATGGCTTTTTCTTTAGTTGGGTTTTTATTTGTCGCGTTAATACATTTTCTCTCTCTCTCTCTCTCTCTCTTGCTATGACTTTTTGTTATTGCTGTTGGTTGATAATATAAATTTGTTTGTGTGATAAGTCCCTCGTTGACAATTGTGATGTAAAAAGTTGATTTGCCTTGCAGATACTTTTTAGCATTTTTAAACGAGTGGGCTCTTGTTTCTATTACTGTTAGGCTGTTTATAAATTTTTGTGAGATGTACTTGCTGCTTTGCCAGATAACATCATAAAGACTTACTCGAAACAGATCAAAGGGATTTAAATTTAAAATTTTAAGCACAGACATACTTGAATTTAAAAAAAGAAAATGTACTTAAAGGCCTATTAACCAAAAAAGAAATTAATGCGACACTTAAAATACTTAGGCGTATGAGTAATATTTTGAATTCACATACAATATATTAAGTATACGCTACAGTATCCTGGAAAACATCTCCAAGGTGATAAGAATACTAATGTGAGACAGTAGTGAGACTACTGCGAATACTACTGTGAATTACCGAAAGTTGAAAGCAATTTTAACAAACTGGAATTTATACAGAAGTGTTCAGGCTTCTGAAGTCGCCGTAGTAATTGGCCATTCCAACCCTTCAGTCAGGATTACGGCCCAGCTTCTCACACTACTCATGTTGTGTGCGTTAAATTTAAACTTGAATGGCGGGACCTACAGTTTAACGTCGACTCCGAACTACAGATTTTTGAGAAACTTTTTCATGGCAATTTTATTTACTCTCAGAGTATTTATCAGAAATCTGCTGAGAGGAAGTCACCGAAGAAATATTTTTTGTATTTTGTTTTGGTGTCTGGCCTGGGACTCGAACCCTGGCTTTGCGTCTAATAAGCCAACACACTACCTATTAGACAACGGCGACTTCCAATTTCCAATTACTTGATTGTATTCTTGTGCCTTCATTCTAAATAAAATCGAGATAGGGCACGTAGGCAGAGATAACTATGTTCCCAAAAGAAGCTGAAGAGGCCTACATAATCCACATGAGGCATATTGCAATGTCACACGAAACCATTCGGAGTTCATAATAAAGCGACTCAGGCTGCCATGACTGACAGCTCATTTAGATTGTCTATTTGGTAGACGTCGAAATGCCTTCTGCTCCTTCGTTAAAGGACATCCAATAGGTGAAGAAAAGTTTCCTCTTCTTGCTTATCTCTGCAGCTTCTGCAAATTTGTTTTGCCAACTGTTCTGCCAACACTAATGAGTGCGTTTTTAATTTAAGCACACTCTTCGTGCTCTTCCAATCAAGCTTTGGCCAGATTTTTTGTGCGGTTCTGCGTTGACATAATCCACGTCTTCATTGTCAATTATAAGTTCGCAGGCCTTTAAAAAAGTATCCAAAAAAGAGAGTTCATTGGGGCAGTTGATGGTTAGGCCGCTCCTTCCCAATTCATCCTGGTATCACTAAGACCTGGTACGCTGCAGCTGCACATCATTTTTGAGTTCATTACGTTGGAGTTTAGGGTTTTCAAAGTTGACTGGTTATGGCCAGCTGTCAGAGCTCTTGTTACACTCAATACCAGTGAATGTATTGTGGAATTTCAGGCTGAAATTTGACCAGAGGATCAACTGTCATCACCATTCAAGAGGTTTGTTTGGGAAGGAAGGGGATAGAGTTTCTCCTCCTTTGGAGTATTGTGGAGAAACTATTAGAAATGCTTCAGCAATGTGGGTTTAAGCTCTTAAGCTATGCGGAAGATCTGGCCTCTAAGGTATCAAGTATTAATCGGCATATATTTTTTTTCTTGAAGTGAAATAAGATTTTTAAGCGAATAGTAAATGAGGTTATCCATGAATGTTGGGAATTACTCAAGTAGATTTCAGATAATTGAAAAGTAATTCAGTTGTAGATTCTATAACAGAGAATATCGAACAGCTTCTGCATGAGCTGTGGATCCAAGAATAACAAGAGTATCTGTCAGCGAACCTATCAGTGCCCTTTACTTGGGACGACGGTGCAGAGTATGACTGTATGACTTCCCGTTTTTGATTAAATTTGACTGAACAGTGTAGAATAGTGATTACTACAGTAGCAGTAATTGAGATGGTTCTCTACAGGACCTCTATTTAATCTTTAAGGTTGGTTCTCCTTGTAACCTCGTTTTCTTGTTTGTTATTGAAAGTACATTCAACTTCCTTTGATCATTTTGTATGATTGTGTTCTTCTTACTGTTGATTTACGTACGTTTTGGAACATGACATATTGACAGGTTTACATTAGTCAAAGGCATTGTATGCCGCTGATTGACGACGATTAGAAGTGATTGATATTTGTGGTATAGAAACTAGACAGTTAAACTCAAGCAAACTAAATGAAATGAAAGAAACAATTTAAATTAAAGAAATTTTTTCTTTTCCGCTGGCCTTATGAGTTACCATGATACCATATGTATACTTAACAATAAAAACCAAATAATACGTATACATACGCTGCATATGCCTTCATCTTACACAGTGTTTCGAAACTAGATTTTTACAAGACCTTGTCAAGTGAAATTTTTTTGACCATATTTTACTAAAGATTTCCTTTTTTTATTCTGAAAACTACAATCTTTTGCTGACATCTTTCTTAAGTTTTTTTTTCCATTCCGTTTTTTTTCTTTTCTTTCTATTATTTTTTTGCTTTTCTTTCTCTTTAAGATGCTGGTAACTTTTTAGGTTTCAAGCATTTCGGATTTCTCTTTTGCATTAGTGTTGGTAACAACAACAACTACATATCAAAGTCGTCGTGGATTCTCCAACATTAAATTCGGTTGTAAATTTTTCAAAGTCCATTTGAGAACTCATGTCAATGGCAAGAGCTCTGAGTAAAGCAAAATAGAATCATGGCTGTGCAAATAGAAATTTCTTTTACAAAATCAAACAAACTGTAGTTGTCATGAACAAATAAGTTTTGTTTACTGAAGTCAAAAATTTTTATATTGAAATAAAAGCGAGAAAAATAAACGAATAAAAGAAATGTAAATAGAATTATAATGTATATACAGTGAGTGTCAAAATAAACAGTACATTTAAAAAATATGCATTAATAAATTACCGTTATTTTTATTTTAAAATTGTTTCATTGCCAGTTTTTAAGATTGAAACAAAAAAAAGTTCTCGAAAAAAATTTCGAAATATTTTCAAATTTTTTCGGGCACTCTCCTTAAGTGGTAAAAGTTGAGTTTGGCTTGGATTGTTAGAATTTTAAGCTTAGTATACAGTTTCTTTTGACACTCACTGTATATGTATGACTATATCCTATATTTTTCCTTAGAAGACCAATTACCTACTTAGACGAAAATATTTGATGCCTAAAACAAGAGGAAAGCAAAAAGGTATTGAGAAGTGTGGAAGTATAATTCATGACAACCTACAAAAGGGAAAAGGAATGCAAAATGTTATATTTTTCCTTAGAAATCAACTAAAGTTCATTAATAAATTCTATCACTTCTATTTATCCTGCCTCGTATGTTTCTTTTCGGTTTCAGGCATTCCCTTTGCACCAACTTCGAATTCGAAAAACCTTCCCTCTAGGCACAGGCAAGTAGTTTCTATCTTCATTAATTCATTTATTCATTCTGAATTGGTCATTCCAACCCTTTAGGCAGGATTACATCCTAGCTTTTCAAACCATCCAAGTTGTGTATGACAATTTCAACCATGAGCGCAGGAGCTACAGTTTATAGTCGACTCAGGACGACAGATTTTTTGAGAAGCTTTTTATGGCAACTTTATTTCACTCACAGAGTTTTAGTCAGAAATCTACTTAGAGGAGTTTAACGTCGACTCCGAACGACAGATGTTTGATAAACTTTTCATGGCAATTTTGTTTACTCTCAGCGTTTTTACCTGAAGACTGCTGTCAAAGTTGCTGAACATTTTTTTTAGATTTCGTTTTGTTGGAGATGTCTGTGCTGGAGTTTGTACCATGGCCTCACCAACACACTACCTACGAGAATACGGTGAACACGTTTAAGTATTCTGTATTATGAGCTGTATTCTGTACTAGGTTTCTTGGTAGGGGACAATGAAAAGGTACTGGCAAAAAGGCACTCATTGACATGGAGAACGCTTTTAAAGAATGTCCACATTTGGGCCAATTATCAGAGCTCTTGATGCACTCGATACACGGTGTACACGTTTAAGTATTCCGTTAGTAGCGCTTAACATGCCTGAGGTCGGCCTATTTGGACTGTACTAGGCTCCTTGATAGGGAACAATGAAAAAGTTCATGCAAATAGGCATTCATTGAAATGGAGGGCGCTTTTAAAGAATGTCCATATTTGGGCCAATACCTACGGTGACTTTTCTGTCTTCTCCTTCAATAATAGTTCCAACCAATGGCTATCTTAGATACATTGTCCCCCAATGGCCTCTATTGGAGTAAAGGGAATGTTCATATTTAAAGTCCATATTTGGGCCAATTGTCAGAGCTCTTACTTAATACACTCAATACCCACGGCGACTTTAACGTCTTCTCCTTCAATAATAGTTCCAACCAATGGCTGTCTTAGATACCTTGTCCTCCAGAGGCCTGTATTGGAGTAAAGAGAACTAGGCATCATCATCATAATATTTACACGAATTTTTCAAGTGTAGTTTAATGCTGCTTAAAGCAAAAATTATTAAATATTCAGGATTATGGTACAAAAACAATATCAATTCCTTTTATTTTTCTTCATATTTCCATTGCAATTTAATTGGTTTCTTACTTATCGATTTTGTTTTATTTAAGTTTATCAAAAACTCATGAAACTTGTGCCATTTTTTCACATGAAATGTTTCATGCTTTAGAGTTCATAACTTTTTCCAATAGTTGTCTCTTTATTACTGGTGACTTCATTAGTAATAAATCTTTTATCATCGCTTTTTTCCTTGTTTTTTTGTGTCCTTTTCTCCTTTTTCTTTTCTTTTTCTTTTAATTTTTTTTATAGAGATTATGTGTTACACAAATGCTGTTAGACACAGGCAGGTAACCTTGCACACAGTAAGTGCAGCATAAAAGGAAACACAAAAAACGAAAAAATCCATCTTGAATATACAAAGTAAGAAAAATATCCTCCTAAAATTAATTAAGTCCTGATTTTTAATGTTGTAATGAAGATAGTACTACTTACACTCCCTAGACCTAGCGAAAAGATCCTCTTTTCTACTCAGAAAACATTAATCATGGTGAGGAATTTATGCATAATTTCCAGCCTAATGGTGACCATAATGTCTCCTATGTGCTCACATAAATGGTTTTACAATCTGGTATTCATTCTGGCCAAATCGTTAACATGACTGTTTTCAGTTAGATTCTATGCTTAGAACATAAGATCTTCTGTCCATTGCCACTTGGCTATGATTTCCGCATCCGATGCAACAAGCAGCTGTATGAGCTCCTCAACGACGTGAATGGTGTTCAGCGGCTCGACTATGGCATTCAAACGTAGAAGGATGCTCCAAAGAGACGGGTATTTGCAGGAATTTATGAAAATCGGCAAACAGGACGATCTATTTTGCGTTGGAAGGACAAAATCAAGGAAGGCGTGCTATCATTTGGTGTGACTAACTGGCGAAGGCGCGCAGAGAAAGGAAAGGCAGCCGGAAATTCGTTAATCGAGTTGTTAAAGGCCAATTTAATCGGTAAGTAAGTATGCTTAGGAACCTAAATATAAGAGAAATTCAAGTATTTCGGTATTTGCTGAAGAAATGGTCGGCATTGGTGGACAACCTTTAGGTATAAAACAAAATTGACGCAGATCATGCTAAAAGCACAGCGCCATAAACACACTTACAGCTGTTTTGAATGCAAACATACATACATACATACATAATTAGTCATTACAACCCTGTAGTCAGGATTACGACCTAGCTTCGCACACCACTTATGTTGTGTGTGTTAATTTCATACATGAGTGGCGGGACTTACAGTTTAAAATCGATTCCGAACGACAAATTTTTGAGAAACTTTTTATAGCAATTTTATTTCACACTCAAAGTTCGGAAGTCGCCGAAGAATTTTTTTTCAAATTTTGTTTTGATGTCTGACCTGGGGTTTGAACCGTGGTCTTACGTCTAATAAGCCAACACACTACTTACTAGACTACGGCTTCTTGAATGCAAACAATTACGATTAATTGGGAAATGCATTGGCAATCATTTCCATTCTAGTGACAGAGTGGACCCATGTTGGGTACAAATTTCGTAATACGAACAGAAGGAAAAAATTTTTGTCGGTTTGTCTGTATGGAGACCTCAACATACCGCTCTGAATAACGTTTCAATAGTACTGCATTTTACCCCCATAACTACTGTAAAGGAGTACTTCAAAATACGAACATTTTTTTACTTGTACTTTTCAAAATCTAAAATTTATTACCATACGTTGGTTTTAGATTTCCTTTTCATTAATTTCTTCATTTATTTTAAAATATTACCACTACGAAATAGGCTTTAATTTCCTAAATTAAATGCTTTTTCTTCACTTTAAATCCTTTTCAAAATGTCTTGGTTTTCAAATTGTGGTTTTTTTCTTTGACAAAATCTCTGCTGGCCATTTATCTTCTGCTTATGAATACAACACGTCGGATTTTGTAAATAATTTCTTAATAAATATTTATTTTCATGCAATTAGTTGAGATTTAAATGAAATATGACTAACAATTCAAATTTAATTGCCTTTAAAGAAGAGAGAGAGAAAGAAAGAAAGAAAAAAATTCAAATTAAGGCCAGTAGTAAAGGATTTAAAGTTGTTGTCCTTGCAAGGCTTAAACTTAAAATTTTACTAATGATATGTAAGTAGACCGGCATTAGTATAAGAATTTCTAATAAACTTTATTATTTAAATTGCCGAAAAGCCTAAAAAGGCTATGATTAGCAGCAGTTGTGTGACAAGCAATATTGTTTTATTGACATTGTAGAACAGGAAGTCAAGCAGTAGCAGGAATAGCTTCTTAAGTGAAATAGGACACACACCACAATAAGCCAATGAAACTTAAGGTTCATAGGTAAGATTCAAATTGAAAACTATTTAATTAACCCGAAGCAATAATGTGCATAGGCATGTGCTAATGTTTAATAGTTTTCGAAGAATATTTCCAAACAGAAATTCATGCCACATTTATGTCAACAGCATACATAATAAATTTTCTAACATGGCAGACATACTTATGTATTAAATGTGGAAATATTTTAGAACTTCAATGACAAATTGTAAAATAATTTTGAAATAAATATCCTTCCTTGGTTTTAAGCCAATAATAATTATTTATCATGGAAACTTTTCTGACAGCATTTGCATACATAATGTCCTAGGAATTGTTGGTTCTTGTAATTGTTTCATAGCAGTCACTGAAGGCTCTTGTTACTCTCAGGAGAAGCAAGGAAACATAGGCTAGAAGTTTTCAAGATATTAATTGAGGAAGCCTGAAACATTTCTCAAACTGTTATGAGAAACTTCTTTATTCGTTTTCAATAATCATTTTCTTGTTTTCTGTCAATGGATGTGATTGTGGCTTAAACATTTTAATTTTGGGAATAAAAAAAATTATTTCTTAAGGAAATAATGGAAATGTAAATGGAGACCAACCAAAGGTCACTTGGAATGCATGTATACGCCATCCCTTGAATGTTGTTCGTAAAGAAAAATTTAAAAAAATAAAAAAATGAAGGATTCTAACTTTTTTTTATAAAAAAAATTGGTAAGTGCTACCTACAGTGGTGGCCTTATAATTAGAAACGATGTTTCTGGAACAGAGTTCTCTGGAGTGACGAATCTAAGTTTAATTTGTTCCAATATGATGGAAAAACATATGTAAGACGTCTTCCAAACAAAGCCTTTGATCCCAAAGCAAACATACATGTTGCTAAGTCGTTTCTAATTATAAGGCCACCGCTGTATACCTTATTATTTAATAAATGTAATAATTTCCCAAATATTTGTTACCTAAATTATATTTTCTATACTACTGATTCAAAAAGAATTCATGTCTTCCCGCCCTTTCAATAACATTTCCCCTTACTTTCAATAGAACTTTTTTTTTTGGCGATTATTTTAAATAATTTTTATTGAAACAATTGAACTCAAATAGTTTTAATTATTTTTAAATTTATTACACATCTGTGTTGCTTTTTGCATATTATTTTCCAAATAGTTTTAAACAATTGAACAAAATTTTTTTCACAATAAAATTTGACCAATAAGTCACGTATTTTATTTTTGAGCAGTTAAGTGGAATACAAGTGATTTTTATTTTTATTTTTGAAACATACTTTTAGGTGGACACAAATTTATAATTTATAGTCTACATTTAGGATAAAAGTTTGCACATTTCAAATTTCAAATCAAAATGTGTAGAAAAGTTTTAAAATTTTTTAATAAAATTTAATACAACAGAGAATGCCGAATTTTGATGGCTCATAGCGGTCATTTGTTGAAGCTAAATTAGTCACTACAACCCTTTAATCAGGATTAAGTCCTAGTTTCCGACATTACCCATATTTTGTTAGTTAATTTTTATCTATAAGTGGCGGTACCGGCTGCGAGCGACAGATATTTTTGAGGAACTTGGCATGGCAATTTTATTTACTCTCAGAGTTTTTGCCAGAAATCTGCATAGAGGAAGTCGAAGAAATATTTTTTTAATATTTCGTTTGGTTTGAGTAGGCTGAACCAGAAGTGAAATCAAGGCCCCGATTCTAATAAGCCAAGACACTGCTCTCTAGATTACAGCGACTTTCATTTATTCAGTCTGTGTTTCCAAATATCCATGAATAGCCATAGGCAACAACTAAGTGGGCTTTAAAGCATTTGGCAACTGATCAAAATATTCATCAAAAAGCTATCTGCAGTGATGAGGGCTATTTCAAGAGACAACCGTAGATAACGACAAGAGTGTGCTGAATGGGTTTGGAAGCAATTGGCAACTGATCCAGATTTTCATTGGAAAATTGTATTTAGTGGCGATACCTATTTCTGGATGCCAATCTATATAAGATCCCAGAGTGTATAATACATCACGAAAAAGCCCATGTTTGGTGTGGATTTTGAGCTGACCGATGATATCTTTGAGAACATTGTTCGCCAGAATAAATCTAATACTCATTAGCTGTGTTATTTGTCCCTTTGTTTGTCAATTTTTCTTTGGCCAGAAATATCTTAAAGATTCCCCACTAAAATCACATTTCATTAAACATTTTAAGATTTTTATTACAGGATTTTTTTTTAAAACCGAACACTTAAAATAAGATGCTGCTGCTTGCTTTTGTTTTATATTCCCCGCCCTCCTTTATTTTACCACCAAAATTATTGTTTTCTCTTACAGATTCTAAAGACTGTTGGACTCATCAACTCAAATAAAAGGGGCCATTAAAATACACAAAAAATGGGCTCTCATAACTGACACGCACTTTTGTAAAGCCACAAGTAATGGCCAGAGGGCATTGGAAACAACAATAACAGAGGAAGGACAGTAAAATATGAACATCAAGCAAACTTGTTGACATAAATGAGTGACGAATACTCCACACAGAACAACAACGGAAAGAAAAGGAAAAAAGGAAGAAAAATGAAGAGAATTGAAACAGGGAAAGATATGAAATGATATCAGAGCCAAGGCTAACTCTTCTCCTTCAATTTTGATTAAGAAACTTAATTTAAAGAAATTATTTCTACAACAGCTAAACCTCTTTTTAAACATATTTTTGTTAATTTTATGGAGTTTTTAAAATTCAAAAATTATAAGAAAAATTCATTTAAAACCCCCCTTCAATTAAAATTATTCCATTTAAATGGCCTCTAGAGCGTATGATTATTATTTTTATTTGGTGTTCAATTAAATATCATTCATACGCCTTAGTGTTCGTTAATATGCTTAAAAGCTACACACAATTTTCTGCAATTTTCAACAATTTTCGTAAACTTTTATTAAATTTAGTATGTGATACGAACATGTTTGTATGCCTTAATGAAGCAGGCCTCACATGAGTGTACTTAAATTCAATAAAACTGTGAATATAACTGCTGGCACTCACATGCTTTAGTGTGGGTGGCGGTTATAAAATTTTAGTATGGACATCCACCTACAATTTGTTTCATGTGTTTAATGAAGTTAACACAACAGTTTTATAAAAAAAAAAAAATTGATGATTTTTTTTTAATTCACTTGATTCACTTGAATGTAGCAGCGACTGTCAGGGGTTATTTTTTTTATTGAAATTTTTAAAATTTCGTAAGTAATTTTTTTTTTTAAAGAATTTCTAACTTTAATTATTTTGTTTTTCGTAAAACTTATTAAAATAAGAGAACATAAGCCTTGACTTACTATTGTGTAAGTTTTAATTTTCCACAGGCTTAAAATGTTACAAAAAATAATCACCAAAAGTGCCACACAAAAACAAACCTCAGCAATTAAATAAAGTTTGTTCAATACAAACACCCCTTCTATCAAACTGCAACATAAGACATCAACATCCAACATCCTTGCTGGCCATTGATTTTACTGTACAAGCATCATTGGTACTGTGACCTAAAATAAATTGTAAAAGAAATTGTACAAAAAACAGAGCAATGCTGTTGAGGAGCATTCTAGGCCATTATTAAAGAGCAAGACAAGTTTAAGTAGTAAGCCTTCGGTCAATAGTATTTTGTTGGAGATTCTTTCATTCTTTTTATTGCATTCAATAGATATTCTTACATTCACACAACCAATTAAAGAAATAAGAGGGTTTTTGTAGGCTTTCTTTTGACTTTTTAATTTTTTATAAAATAAAGAAAATAAAAATAAAAAGAATTTGATAAGAAAATTCATTCACATACTCTAAGGATTTAAATACTTTATATGCTCGTTTCTACTTTATAATCTTTATGTTCTTTTTTTTCTTCATTTTATTTTCAATAAAAATTCAAGAGAACGTATCTTTCAATGAATTCCTTAGGGAAGCATTGAAATATTGTTTCTCCTTCATTGACTTATAAAAAGTGTTAAAGGTTGTCGTATGCATTTCTTATGTGATTTGAAATATTTGGTATAAAAATAGCAAAAGTGTGTACATTCGCTGTGGGCAACATTTCTTAGTTGTACTGATACGTTACTTATTGATCGCTTTAAAGGATACAAAAGTTTTCTATTCGAATGAATGAATGGAGTAATCGTCACTGAGATAAAGTTTCCACACCCATGTCAGAGTACAAAAACCAGTTATTCATCTTTCAAAACAAACTGCCTTCTTTTTAGATACCGGGCTCCTCACAAGGCATTGGCCCTTTAATGACTTCCCACAGTCCTTTGCTCTGACAAACCGTAGGATACTGCTCGGTGGCCAACAAGGCCAATTCCCTGACCAGTAGTATTGATATGTCCTGTTTTTTATACTACCTCTCCAAGTAGAATTGAGCACATCCTTCGATTGCATACACTTCCTGTTGGAAGATACCTACGATCTTCCCCATAGGCTCGCAATATTTGATTCTGGCAACAAAAACTCCTTCTACTGTTCCAAAATCCGATTTTGATCCATTCGTATGCCACAAAATAGTCCCCGATTTTAGTCCCTTCAGAAAGTACTTTGCAAGGTCGCGAAGTCTACTGACCAGGGGACAGTTAACGAGAAACTTGTCAGTTAATCATACATACATACATACATACATACTATACATACATAATTGGCCATTACAACCCTTCAGTCAAGATTAAGGCCTAGCTTCTCACACCACTCATGTTGTTTGTGTTAATTTTATACGTGAGTTTAACGTAGACTCCGAACGACAGATTTTTGAGAAACTTTTCATGGCATTTTTATTTCGCGCTCAGAGTTTTTGACAGAAATCTGCTGAGAGGAAGTCGCCGAAGAAATATTTTTTCTTCATATTTCGTTTTGATGTGATACGAGCCCGGGATTTACGTCTAATAAGCCAACACACTATCTACTAGACTACGGCGGCTGTCAGTCAATCAATTCCTCTAATTCCAAAATCCATTAATAAAATTCATGTCAGACTAAAGAGAGTCCTAACCCTATAGCTATTGCAGTAAATCATAAGAGATACTTCAATACTTTAGGCATGGGTGACCCATTTACATCTTTGTTAGTTTGGCAAAAAAAAGTGCCTTGACACCTCCAAAGGTTCTGTACTGTCCTGTCCTTGTCATATAGAAACCAGAAGGCCTTTGAAATAACACAGCATTTGACGGACTTTCATCTTTTCTATGATCTGCTTCAGAAAAATACTGGGATTTTCCATTTATGAGGGCCGTAATCTATTTTCCAGATTGGAGAACTAAACTCGAAGCAACACAAGAGCTTTGATAACAGCCTTGCTATGGAAAAAAAATCAAATTTTATCAGCAGAACCCTGTTCATACATACGTAATTGGTCATTACAACCCTTCAGTCAGGATTACGACCTAGTTTCTCACACCACTTATGTTGTGTGTGTTAATTTTATACATGAGTGGTGGGACGTACAATTTAAAGTCGACTCCGAACGACAGATTTTTGAGAAACTTTTTCGTGGCAATTTTATTTCACACTCAGAGTTTTTGTCAGAAATCTGTTGGGAGAAAGTCACCGAAGAAATATTTTTTTTTTATATTTTCGGTTTTGATGTCTGACCTGGGGTTTGAACCGTGGCCTTACGTGTAATAAGCCAACACACTACCTACTAGTAGTAATGCTATACACATTTTTCGATTGAATACACGTCCTCTTGGAAGATATCCACGAGTTTCCCCAGAGGCTCGAAATATTTCATTTTGAGCCAAAAAAAACCCTACTCCTGTTTGTTTGAGTCTCGTTGCCAAGCCCTTTCTAAGATCATGAAGTCTGGTTCTGACCTGGGGACAGTTAACGAGAAACCTGTCAGTCAATCAATTCGACAAATTCCGAAATCCATTAATGAATTGCATGTCAAACTTGCCTTACGTCAACGTGATGAGTGTCTAACTCTCACATGTAGCCTCTGAAGTTTCTGCAGTAAACGACAGCGTGCAAAACCACATTTTCTACAGACATGACTAATTTGCATCCTTGTAAGTTTGGAAAAAAGTGGCACGTTATCTCCACAGGTTCTGTACTGTCCTGTTCCAGATCAGAGAACATTTGAAATAGCACAGCAGTTGTCTGACTTTCGTCTTTTCTATGATCTGCTTCAGCAAAATACTCGGATTTTTCATTTATGAGGGCCCTAAGCTATTTTCCAGATTGGAGAACTTAAATCGAAGCAACACAAGAGCTTTGATAACAGCCTTGCTATAGAAAAAAATCGTATGTTATCAGCAGAAGCCTCCACCATTTTAATCGTATGATTAGAAAGTCGTTAACGCACTACTTTGAACGTCTGCAAAATTTTAAAGCCTTTCGTTTGGAAAACTCTTAAGGGATTCTAAAAAGTTGGGAGCTTCAAACAGAACACCTTCATGGATCAGCCTTTGAAGAAAACAGCACTTGAATCAATAGAAACGCTACTATTTTTCCATTCTCCATTCAAGTATTGTTTCTGCAGCGCAAGTTTTCTGCTTCATTCAACTAGAGGTGAAGTAAAATGTCTTAAAATGCTTCTGTGAGCGATTAGAGATTCCCTTCAAAATCCAAATGCTGTCAGCCTGATCTCTTACTGATCCGAAAGTGAATAAATGTATTGTAAGTGCAGAATGACGTAAAGTGCAGCAAGGGGGCAGGGCCTGCAGTTTTTGTAGTTTAGAAATGATAACAGCCATAAGTTAGAATTAGCAGGAAGAGTAGGTTGTACCCACTCATTTGCAGCAATAAAGGCTAAGGCAGCTGTTTCTGACATTCATTATGAAGATTCTTTTTGTATGATTTTGTTTTCTTTTGTAATATTTTCAATTTTTATTTCTTTTCTGTATATGTATTTCTAAATATTTTTGTTGTTTATGAAGTTCTTATCATATTTATGAACAGAAAGTTGAGAAAAAAAAATTCCAGCAAAATATTGTTCTTAAGAAAGTCGGAAAGAAAAATACGAAAAATAAATGAAAATAAATAAACAACCACATGTCTTACTCCACCATAACATTACTCACTTAACAGCAGAAGTCTTTACAAGGATAAGTGTTTTGTAAATAACATTTTAATGTTTAAAAATATAAAAATAAGGTATTAGGTGTAGGAGAAAGATTTGCCGCATTAAATAAAATAAAAAATAAAATAAATCGTGGGAATTTTTTTTCTTGAAATGTGAACGTAATTTATAGCTTAAGTTGCTGTCTCTTTTACTGGTGTGGTATCTTGTTTACTGGGTGTTGTTTACTGGTATCCAAAAAGTTTAATGCCAGAATACTTTTTTGCTTTTTAGGGTGGTAACAGCAAAAACTTACTCTTCCTTCCTCCTTTATTCGTTTGCAAATTTAAAGTGGATGTCCTAGTATAACATTGCTTAGCAATTAACGGTTTTAGCAAATGTTTGCAGTACTAAAGCTCTGCTGTAACTATTTTAACAGAAAACAATTTTTTCTTAGAAATCTTTGTTGAATAAAAGAGGAGGACAATTCTGTTATGGAATTAAAAGGAAATAAAAACAACATGTTGCCAGCAATTTATGAAGGAGGTAAATTACATTAGCGAAACAGCAAAGAAAATAACAGAAATAGCAAGACACTAATGGAGTATAAAAACGGAATGAAAATGAAATCATAAATAGAATTTTGTGAACGTTCTGCTTCGTTTTAATTAAACTAAAGCCCGGAAATAGAAAGCCGTGATAATGAATTAATAAATAAACTAACAAAAGACACGTATTTGCTTCGTTTCTTTGAGAATTTTCTAAATATATGCTCTCAGTACCTTATAATAGAGACTTATTAGCGCCTAAAGCTTCTTAAAACTTATTAAAGCAGACATAAAACAACAAAATTATTGCGGTTCGCATAATTTCACATACAAATTTAAAGCATGTTTGCACTTAAGGTTCAAGGTTAACGTATTAATTACAGCACCCTCACACTGAACTTCAAAGCCTTCGGTTTTAAGGACAATTTTACATAAAAAACAAAACGAAAATTTAAATAAGATTTACAAGGGTTTGTTTCAAACAAATATTCACCCTCTAACCATTAGCATAACAGAAGGTGTAACAGCTCAAGGCCAATGCTTTTAAAGGACAATTTAGTCAACTAAACGCTGGCAAATGAAAGACATGTCGCAAACTTATTTAAATTTTAAGGAAACAAGGTTTTAGAAATTTGAAAAATAAAACTGTAGCCAACATATACTGAATATGTGATTAATTTGTGTGAAATATGTTCAAAAATTGAAGAAGATTTTGCGAATGTTGACGTTGATTCACTGGTCATTATTTGCCAATCAACCTCAAAGTATATGGAGCAGAATGGTGGTGTTCAATCTCCTGCTGTGGAACATGGTTGTAGAAGGCCTGTTGGAAGAAGTGCAGCGATGTGTACTTAAAGATGATCTAGCCATTATGGTTCTTCTGCGCACTCTTTCTTTGAAATGCAACCACGCCATAAAACTTACAATTGAATTGTGCTCACTGTGTGACTTAGGTCTCAACATCTGCAAGACGGAATTGATTTCTAGTACCAGGCGATATCCAATTTTTAACTTAGCGATCCCTAATGTAATTCAATTTCCTTTAACCAACAGGTTTTGAAGTCGCCGTAGTCTAGTAGGTAGTGTGTTGGCTTATTAGACGTAAAGCCAGGGTTCGAACCACAGGCCAGACATCAAAATAAAATACAAAAAGTATTTCTTCGGCTACTTCCTCTCAGCAGATGTCTGGCAAAAACTCTGTGAGTAAAAAAAATTGCCATGAAACAGTTTCTCAAAAATCTGTCGTTCGGAGTCGACTCTAAACTGTAGGTCCCACCACTCATGTATAAAATTAACACACACAACCTCCGGGTACTGTACTTGTCTTAATTGACAAGTACACGTTCTCTAACTTAACCTAACAGGTTTAAATATCTAGGGGTCATCCCTAATCCTAAGCTCTCGTGTAAGGACAACATAATTGAGAGGACACAGTAAGCGATAATAGTGCTTCACTTCTGTAAAAGGGACTTAGGTACGATCTGGGATCTTAGGCCAACCATTATATACTGGCTGTATCGAGCCAAAGTAGTGCCCCAAACTTATTTTATGGCCGACTGACGCAGGCAATCACCTGCCCTTATCGCTCTGTTCCACTCCAATCAAAGAATTATTCGTTGAACTCAATTGTATCTCCTCTGAATTTCCATTAAATTAGAGTACAGAGAGATGACTGTAAGATTTAATGGAGGTAGTTCTTGAACGGTGGCTATGCTGCTATTCTGGAGAAAATATGGACACATTTGTGCTGTTTATATTGTTCCTTGTAATTTCCTTTTATTTCTAACCTTAAATTTAAGCATTTCAACTCATAAACATAACTTTGTGTTGAAACTGCTGAAATTGTCATATTCTACTTGAGTACTAGAGTATGTTGACTTATTAGATGTGAGACCATGGTTCAAACCCCAGGTTAGACATCTCGAACTATGAAAAATTATTTCTTTGGCGACTTACTATCAACAGATTTCTGGCGAAAACTCTGAGTGTGAAATAAAATCTTTCATGCGGATTCGACTTTAAACTGTAGGTCCCGAAACTCATGTAAAAAATTAACACACACAACATAAGTGGTGTGAGAAGCTATGTTATAAGACTGACTGAAGGGTTATAATTACCAAATTATGTATGTATTTGTATTTCGTATTCACTCCCTCAAATGCTTGTGCTATAACCTTGGTAAACCGCAATTTTATTACAAAAAAAAAAAAAGAAAAACGTGACGCGTCTTAAATGTCTTTCTTTCTTTTAATTTTTCTTTCCTCTTAGTCTGTGTGTATTTCTTTTGGCTGACAACACTGATTGATGTTTTGGCTGTTAGCCTAAGAACGTACTAAAAAAGGAAATAAAATTTCAAAACCGAATATAAAACTGTTAATGTGTTGTAATATGTATAAAAAATTAAATGGAAAATGAAAAACGAAATGAGTAGGCGAAGAAAAGAGCAGAAAAAATAAATGTTCTTCTTGAAATAATCTTTTCCTGGATGATGTTGAATTATTTTATATGTTTTATTTAAAGCAATAAATATTTTAAAACACCTGATGTTGTTAAAGAGAAGTTGAGATCATTAAAGAAATCATATTTCATTTGAATTACTTTGTGTTTATTTTCTTCTTTTTTTTTAAAGAATGTGAAAATCATTTTTATTTGTCATAAATTTAAGCCGGTTTTTTTAAATTAAATTATAAATGAAGTTTTGAATTTATTTATGACTTCGTAAATTGAGTCGCCGTGGTGTAGTAGGTAGTGTGTTGGCTTACTATTCGTAAAGCCCGGGTTCGTATCCCAGGTCAGACATCAAAAATGAAATAAAAAAAAAAAAATATTTCTTCGGCGACTTCCTCTCAGCAGATTTCTGGCAAAAACTCTGAGAGTAAAATAAACCTGCCATGAAAAGTTTCTCACAAATTCTGTCGTTCGGAGTCGACGTTAAATTGTAGGTCCCGCCACTCACGTAAAAAATTAACGCACACAACATGAGTGGTGTGAGAAGCTAGGCCGTAATCCTGACTGAAGGGTTGTAATGGCCAATTATGTATGTATGTATGTAAATTGAGTTCTTCTATGTACTATATATGCTAATATAGTTAATCATTTATATTGCAATGTTGTTATGTGTTGTAAGTACCTACTACATTTACGACATAATTTTAAATATTCACCCGTAAATATGGCGTAGTTATGCAGCAACCTAAACGTATGCGTGATATTTACAAATATTACTCATACGACCTGTAGTAAAATATTTGTACTACGTCCATATTGTAATATATGGCAGTTAATAATTTATTAATAAATATAAAACAGAAGTATAGGGTAATCCGTTTATATGTTTCAAAAGAAAAATTAAATAAAACACACTTAAATTTATTCACTATAACCCTTATAATGCTCATTTTGTTGAAGAGAAAATGATTTAAATGAACGCCTCTGGTGCAGTAGTCGTGGACAAACGTCTTAGTGTCGCGACCATACGATCTTTTGTACTCCACTTCAACCTTATAGGGTATCACTACTAGCCTATTGACTGATCAACTTTAGAATGCTGTTCGATGTCAACAATCATAATGCCCTGTCTAGTAACTGATATGCATCCAGACATTTTCTTTAAGGATTTATTAATACTCGTCCTCATTATGTACGAAATATGCGATATTATTACCATCATGAAGCGCTGCCTTGGTACTGCGACCATTTGATTGATTTTCTCTTCTTTATATTGACTTTCCTTCAAGCCTATTGCCTGTCAAATTTTGGGATGCTGCCATGTGTCAACAAATCAATGAACATTCCCTGCCTAGCACCTCTTATACTCCCTGGTATTTCTTTCTGGAATGCATTACTACCCCAGAGGTTTAAAGATCGTGTTCTGACCATTCCCGTCGGCAGAGAATCTATATCTAGGTTCTCCTGAGGTTCCCCTGAGTCTATAATACATTCATACATATGTACATACATACATAATTGATCATTACAACCTTTTCGTCAGGATTATCATCTTATTTCTCACACCACTTATGTTGTGTGTGTTCAAATTTTATACATGAGTGGCGGCACCCTCAGTTTAAAGTCAATTCCGAACGACAGATTTTTGAGAAACCTTTTCATGGCAATTTTATTTCACGCTCAGAGTTTTTGTCAGTAATTTGCTGAGAGGCAGTAGCCGAAGAACTATATTTTCATATTTCGTTTTGTTTGAGATGTCTGAGATTGGCTTTGAACCTCAATAAGCTCAATAAGCTTGATAAACCAACACACTACCTACTAGGCTACGTTGACTACAATAGCCTTTCAAAGGACAAGCTACCAGGGTCATGACACTCCTGGATAGTCTGATACAAGACTCAGTACTCTTCTTATTGGAATTTTCCATCAGAGGTTTTGAATGGCTCCAAAACAATTGATTAGAGAAGAGTATTTGCGTTTCCTTGGTTTTCCTTTCGTTCAGCGTATTTTCCTAAACATCCGTCCCTACTTAAGAGAAAAATTCTAGTCCCATCGCATGATTGTTTGCTTGCTCAAAAGAATGTAAAGAATTCTTACATCACCGGGTACCCAGCAGAGGGTAACCTTATTTCTGCTGACAGTCCCATTCTGTTCTTAACTTAATATTGTAAAAACCGAGTGCTAGAATGCTTTATTGACTGTCAGACAGTATTGATATGTCCTGTCTTTTGTACCTCCTATCCAAGTTGAATTTTGATGGAATATACATCCGCTTGCAAGATACCTGCGAGTTTTTATTGGCTTGGAATATAACATTATGGGTCCAGGAACTTGTGCTTCTGTTCCAAGATTTGTTCTTGACATATCTGTACACCTTATAAGATAGATTTCGACAACACAATAACTTGAGAAATTTTAGTTTTCTTACTCTTTCACGTTCACTTTCACGTTAAAGTCTTATACGTCTTCGATGTAGCCCCACAAAAAATTTATTTCGGCATCAATTCTTACGTTTGTGCTGGCCTGCTGACATCATCTATGCGGATCATTTTAGTATGCTTTGAAATGCATTTAATTGTCCTTTATTATGGTATTTTTTGCTAGTGATTTCTTATTAAATTAAAGGAGTTTTCTTTCATACAAATAACCCACTTCTTGACAATTTCGTACAAAATTTTTTAACCACAATTATTTTTATACACGAAGATTTATCAAAACATAGTAGAATGTGTGTAGAATGTGAAGTACGAGCAATGTATTGTTTTAGAAGAGAAATATAAACCTGAGAGTATGCCTTTTTATATTTTCTAAGAAATGAACGCAAACAACACGCACTTTATTTTCACACACATGATCTCATTTATATAAACACACGTTTCTATTTAAGAAATAAAAGTAAAGAAAAAAACATCACACATGAGTAAACACACATCACAGCGTAATCATCACTCACAATCGCTTATATTCTTGCACCTGAGTTCACATACTTAAGCACTTTGTTAACAAGAGCATAACAATGAAGGATTATGGGACTATGAAGAAATGGATAGAGAGAGAATAAACAAAACTAAACAAATAGAAACTGCTCAACATAATTTCTGTTTTGTACGTATAGGCGGTGGTTTCACAATGGGCCTCAGGTGGTCTAAAGGTGTCTTGTTTTGTGACCCTACTTATCTAAGTGGTGAGTGCTTCAGAAGTTGAATCTGCAGACTGACAAAGTAGCACCTTATATACTAGACTACGTATAATATTCTACTGTTTGCTTTGTTTTCATTATTTCCAACAAATATTTATTTTTTTATTTTAAATTATTTATTAGTCAACTTTAAACATATTTAATTATATTGTATACATATGTACCTACATCCGTATGGTGGTACAGTGAGCGTCAAAAGAAATTAGACACTAAAAAAAATATACATTAATAAATTACCGTTATTTTTAGTTTAAAATTGTTTTATTATCAGTTTTTAAAATCGAAACACAAAAAAAAAAAATTACAAAAAATTTCTTAATATTGTCAAATTTTTTTGGGCACTCTCCTTAAGTAGTAAAAGTCAGGTTTGGTGATTGTCAGAATTTTACCCATAATATACAATTTCTTTTGACGCTCATTGTATGTTCATCTAGTGTATCGTATCGTTTTTTAATGAAAAATTAAAAGCAATTCAAATTAAATTTCATCAGATTTGTTAATAAAAAATAAAAAAAATTAAAATCAAAAGCAGATAAATGAATAAATCAATGAAAAGTTAATAAATATGATTTATTTATTAAAGTGCGGTTAAGTTTATCACATTATCATGCATTTGTTTGCAATGAAATTGAAAATTTATTGCATAAAAAATGAAAAATTAAAACGATTTTAATAATAATGATTTCAAAAAGAGATTAATAAACAGTAGAGTACTAATTAAATAAATTGTGTGTACATTTGAGGTTAAAAGCGGGGATGATGGCAAATACAAAAATCAGAAATCATAAAACAAATCAACTGAATGTACTAATAAAGGGCTTATCAACTGAACGGATTTTAATTACAAAATATTTTGCGATTTAATAAAAGAAAATAAAAAAGTGTGTGCGCTTTTTCGCTACTCATAAGTGCTCATGAAATTTTGAGTATGAGTGAGTCAACAGTATTGAAATCCAACTACTCTGATTCATTCGTACTCAGTACAACATTGATTTATAAGTACAAGTTGCAATGAGTATGAGTACAGCGTTGACATCAAACTCTTAACATTCGAACTATGTTTGATTCATACGCCTACTCATTCAGATTCATAAATTTAGAAAAATTCTTATAATACTTATAAATGATTCGAGTGATTCGAATCATTCGTCAAAATTTACAGTCTTAGTTGTTGTTGCATTTACAAAGAGAGAAAAAGACATAAACAAAAAAGAAAAAGACAGCAAGCAGAGCAAACACACAACCTTCTTGTGAGTATTGTAGTGTTCGTACGCGAATCATACTTATTTTGTGATTCATGTATACGATAAGTCATGGAGAGTTGAAATCAATAACATCATGCGTATTGTTAAGTATGAGTACCATATGTATTTCAAGCTTTGAATATGAGTAGTACGAGTATGACATTAAAATAAGTATGAATGCGTATAAGTATCAGATATAATATAAGTATGATTCGAATCTACTCATCGTTTTGAATACTCATTGCTGACCTCTGCTAGACACCCTTAAGTATATTTGGGTGTAATAATAGTGAATGTGCTCCAGTTTTTTAAATCATCAACAACATTCATATTAATTGATGGCAGGTTTTCTGGTTATATTGTTAAGACCTCATGTCAATCGAGTTCAGCTTTTCCATTTTAGGCAAATTACAGCCAACTAAAGTAACTTCAATGACTTTACTAATGTCAGTACATCTCTCATATAGTTGTAGCTCTTGTACAACCTCTCATTGTGGATTTTTTAGCGTACTAATTGAGTTGTAAATGGTATTCGCAGCTGTACATAATTTTCAGAAAAAAGTTTCTCACACAGCGAGAAATTTGTTAATAAAATTCAATGATATGTCAGCGTCGCCGTGGTGTAGTAGGTAGTGTGTTGGATTATTAGACGAAAAGCCAGGGTTCGAGCCCCAGGCCAGACATCAAAATAAAATACAAAAAAAAGTATTTCTTCGGCAACTTCCTCTCAGCAGATTTCTGACAAAAACTCTGTGAGTAAATAAAAATTGCCATGAAAAAGTTTCTCAAAAATACCGTCGCTCGGAGTCGATTTTAAACTGTAGATCCCGCCACTCATGTATAAAATTAACACACACAACATAAGTGGTGTGAGAAACTAGGTCGTAATACTGACTGAAGGGTTGTAATGACCAATTATGTATGTATGTATGATAGGTTGGCATTGTCCACTTTTATGGGGAGACGTCAATCTGTACTGAGTGTTTATTTTTGGCAATGGCACATGCCACGAATGTCTTATTTTTATACTGAAAAATTGGTTCAAAACAAATAACATGTCCTAACAGTTCTCAATTATAATCTTTACATCAGTGATTTAAAAAATAGCACACTTTGCGAGTTAACGAGCATCATACAGAAAATTTGTTTTTTTTATTTTGTAATTACGATCAGCATTCAGGGGATGGCCTCTATTCAAGCACTGTATTGTGCTACAACGAGGGAAATAGTTTATGAGGAAGGAAAACAGGCTATAAGGAAAGTAAATATGTTTTAAGGAAGAGAGTAGCGTTTGTTGACATTAGATTTGAATCGATATTTATATCAAAAGTGATAGGAAGTTAATTTCATATACAGAGAGTGCGACCAAGAAACTAATTCTGTTCGTAATGCAGTATGCGATGCGCTGGTAAGTAGAACTCAAGCGAATGTGCTCTTTAGGAGAGATAAGTGTTATATGAGATTATATGATTTTCGGGAACATGTCCTTTTATTTCGCTACAGCAAAATCCATTGTATTAGCGACACGAACGACATTGCCACAGTGTTCCAATGAATGCAAAGAATTGTATGCTCTGCCAATCAATCATGAGCATCTTCTTCCTTTACTGTAAGCTGTCTAAATGCCTCAAAATAGACTTCGAGTGGACGGCCTGTACATGAAAGTTGTATTCCATTCTCGATTGAATATAAGTGGTGCCGAAGTCGTCGTAGACTAGTAAAAAGTCTGTTGACTTATTAAAAGATATCCTAATCTGGTACGCTGGTTTAACACGCAGAGAATCTCTTTTCTTTTACACTACACCGATCCATTGATTTTCTTTTTTTGTTTACTTACTTTGGTTTTTATTGCAAATAAAACATCTGACAGTTGTTTCCAAAACTTTTATTGATTTTACTTCAAGTATTTATTGCTTAAAAATTATTGCTTAAATTATTCACACAAAAAAAATATTCAAAAAATTAAATTAGTGCGTCTTATAACTGCTTTAGATTGCTTTCCACTACAGCAAGTTGTTGTTTCCTTTCCTCTGAGGTTGTGTTGCAAATATCTGATAACTTAAAAATTAAAAGAAAAGAAGAATTAAAGTGAGCCGTGCCTTAAAAGTTATAATTGTTTGTGTTTGTCAATGAGATCTTAAATTTTAAAATTATTGCGTATAATATTGCGTAACAAAAAACACTTCAAAATATTATTATGGGCCAAGAATAAATCGAATGGGATGTGGGCTCCCTCAAACTACAATATATTGCAGGCAAGTGTTTAAGTGGTATCCTTTTTCTCTTTCATAGTCTGCATGATTAAATTGGAAAGTTTACCAATCAATTAGAATGTAGGAACATATTTTTTCTTGGATGTATTCTCATCAAACATTACATAATGGATAATCAATTGAAGAGTATTCGCTTACTCGATATTGACTTCTGTCCTACCGACCGATTTATTATTATACGATCCAACTTTTAGATTTTTTGAAAGTTTAACGTAATTGTTGTCCTTCTTTTTAAGTCAAATAACTTGGGGGATTATAATTATTGCCGTTTGTAGGTGCCTAAGTCTTCGGCCATACCATCTATTGTACTCCTCTCTAATTTTATAGGGAATCCCTTTAATGTCCCCTCTAAGCCTATTGTCATCACAAACTTCAGAATGCTGCACAGCGTCAGAAAGGATAATTCCCTGTTTAGTATTTACTAAGCAGCCCATGTTTTCTTCTGGATTGTATTAATACCCCGCAGACTCCAGGAATGGATTCCGCTGACGCAAAATTTATATGTTGAGCAAGAATCAATTAACATTCCAAATAAATGTACTCTGAGTCTACAGTACCCTGTCTGAAGATCGTTTATCAATCTCAAGATGCTCAAATGTTTAGTTTGGCATTAATCCCTTAAGTTTGAGAGGAGCATTTGCTTTTCTTTCCCTTCCCTTTTAGTTGACATAGGCTAGGTTAGGTTAGAGGACGTGTACTTTTTTTCAATTAAGACAAGTACAGTACCTGGAGGTCGAATTGACCCATTGTACGACGTCCTAGTTTCTCACACCACTTATGTTGTGTGTGTTAATTTTATACATGAGTGGTGGGACCGACAATTCAAATCGACTCCGAACGACAGATTTTTGAGAAACTTTTCGTGGCAATTTTATTTCACGCTAAGAGTTTTTGCCAGAAATCTGCTGAGAGGAAGTCACCGAAGAAATACTTTTTGTATTTTGTTTTGATGTCTGGCCTGGGACTCGAACCCTGGCTTTACGTCTAATAAGCCAACACACTACCTGCTAGACTACGGCGACTTTTTGCAAGAATCAATTCCCATTCCAAATAAGTGTACTCTGGATCTACATTGCGCTGTCAAAAGAACGTGTATCAATCTCAAAATGCTCAAATGTTTTGATTGCCACTAATCCCTTAAAGTTGAGAAGAGCCTTTGCTTTTCTTTGCCTTCCCTTTCAGTTGGCATAGCTTTGCATAAATTTGCTCCCCCCTCCACAGAAGGGTTCTGGTCCCTTCAGCGAGCAGCTCTGTTTGCACATTTTCTTGTCTTATTTTCCCTACCCAGCTGGTACAGCTTTTTCGGACAGTCCCATACTATCACCGACTTAATCTCACGACTACGAAGTGCTAAAATAGCGACCTGAGTATCAGATAGTACTGCTATATCCTGTCTTTTGTACTTCCTATCCAAGTTGAGTACGTATTTTGATGACGTAGACTTTCGCTTGAAATATATCCTTGAGTTTTCCTATTATCTCCTGCCACACCTCTCTTGTAAAGAAGTATACAGCTTCCAGAGTACTTAATTCATTCATTCATTCAGCCAATGCCAAACTTTTATTGAGTTAAGGAAACTAAATTGAGTATTCACACTTACATGTACAAATAAATACTTTTAATGATAAGGACATAGCATGTAGACACGTTTATGAAATTATGTCCATTGCCTTAAGCAAACATTGTCAGTAATTCCTGCTTGTTTTGGTTCAAATAAAGCGATAATAAGGCAACAATATATGAATTCTTCTAAATATCCATACGTACATATACAATGACACTTCCTTACATTTACATGTCGTTTGAGACATTCGTTAAAAGTGTTTGTGACATTTGCAATGACACTTTAACCACCCTCTCCTAAAGCACCTCTGGGCGATGGTACTCGTAATACAAATGTCCTTTGTCTTGCAGACAAACAGAAAAATAAATTATTTACTGAGTTTCCTGCTCGAGGGATGTATTTTTCTTGTTTCTTATTGCCTCATTAGTAAGATTGTTCTCTGTGAGGAGCATAATTAAGTAAAGTAATCTCTTGTAGTTAAGTTTTGTTGTACGGGAGAAGGCAAATCTTATTCTTATTTTGTCGAAATTATTGATAAAATTACAATATGATTTTCTTTTGCTACTTGCTTGTTTTATTTTCTTTACATGGACTATTCTCTACACAAAGAAAAAAATTGATTCCCATGTTGGTTTCTTTTGAGGGGTTTTTTTTTATAATAAATTTGAGCTGCACTATGAGAATTTTTTTTAAATAAAACCTCTTTAACTAAATTTCAGTTTAACAACACAAGTGTTAATTTATGCCTCATTTATGCAAATTAAATTATTAGCCAGGCTGTGATAAAAGGATATTCAAAGGAAGCCATCAATTGTGATTTCAAAATTATTTACGAAGCATTTTGGAAAAAAGAAAAACAAATTAAAAAGCAATCAAAAACACAATCAATTAGAAAATTCTCTTCGATGGACATTAACTAAGTCTGAGAAGACATTTGTCCAGCAATGAAGGCAATCGTTGATAACAGGATGCCAGTAGCAATGTCCTTTGGTTAACAAAGTGTTAATTTATGCCAATCAAAGATTTAAAACAAAAAAACTTATATGAAATGGTTGCTTTAATAAATTTTAACAGGAATATTGTTAAAAGGACAAAAGGAAAAATATTAGAAATCCATACCAGGTGTCACATTAAATCAGATTACAACTGACGAGAAAAAGGATACCATACATCTTCAATCATATCATTTGTAATACAGGCTGAAAAATAAACATAGGGAATCACACAAACAAAACAAGTTAAGAAAAAGGACCCAGATGACCATTGTAGAAAAGGTACAAATTGTTTTTAGAAATGTTCATAAACAAATAGTATGGCAGTAAGGAGAATCAGTGACCTGTTGCGTGTTATAACAGAACTGGAAGAGAATTTTTTCTTTGCAATTGTCCCTACGAACAGAATTTAAAGGACCTTTTCTGTAGGAATACTGATTCAATAGGGCATAAGCCCGTAGTCTAGTATAGTCTAGTAGGTAGTGTGTTGGCTTATTAGACGTAAAGCCAGTGTTCGAGCCCCAGGCCAGACATCAAAATAAAGTATAAAAAGTATTTCTTCGGCGACTTCCTCTCAGCAGATTTCTGGCAAAAACTCTGAGAGTAAATAAAAAATTGCCATGAAAAGTTTCTCAAAAATCTGTCGTTCGGGGTCGACTTTAAACTGTAGGTCCCGCCACTCATGTATAAAATTAACACACACAACATAAGTGGTGTGAGAAACTAGGTCGTAATCCTGACTGAAAGGTTGTAATGACCAATTACGTACGTACATAAGCAATAAATGTACACGACATTGAAGTAGCATTTTTAATGATTCGTGGCATACATAAATTTGAAAGCTTTGCAATATTTGTTGGGTAGCATTATTTCCCCTGAAAGTCTTTAGATTTACTTGGATAGCCAGGCTGCGATTAGCTTCCTAACGAACGTATCTTTAACGTGCTTCCTTGTGCATGAATTCCATGGTTTTGTCAAGGAAATTACGAATCATTCAAAGGTAAATATAGGGATATCGTTAGAAATTTGCTTTGCTGTTGCCCTGGCCAGGGCCAATAGGGAACTCGCAATCAAACAAGATTGGGATCTCATAGGACCTAAGGAAACCATTAGCATTGAGGCAACTGTCTAACCTAAAATTATTGTTTTCTCTTTACAAGTGTTTTTATTGGATTTTATTCAATTAAATCTAGAACTTACCTTTCAGAAGACAATGCATGACATCCTATATATCCTTTCGTAATGACAGTTTGGAGTTATTTTTCTGTACCATTAACAGGTTTCCGAATATTCCATCTGGTCATCATACGTACATCTTTTATATCCTTTGGTAGAAGGCACATTTGAAATTTTTTAAGTGTGCGTGATATTTGAGTCCAGAATTTGTTTTAAAAAACTTTCTGTATTTATTTTGAACGCATTTTGGCGCAATTACACTGAATTTATTTATATTTTCAAAGTACTTAGCATATACTCATGCCTAATGGACAATTTTTAAGTTTTTTTATTTAGTTTTTTATATTTCTTTAATATTCAGGTTTTAAGTCTACATTGCAGCATATATATTTCTTTTTAAAAACAATTCTTAAGTTTTGTTCCGTTTGTATTTTTTTCGCTTTTAATATAAAATTTTTTTTCTTTTTCAATTTTTTTGTGATCTGCTTTAGTAGTGAACTTCAAATTACCAAAACGAACGTAGTCCTTGATTCTTTATTTAAATTGTATAAACTTTTTTCTATTCTTGAAATATTTCACAACGTCACCGAATGTTTTTTTTTTCTATCGTATACACATTATAAAACATATTCATTTGTATTCAATTTAAGACTTCTTTATAAATTAATTTAGTTTGTTTACTCGTATTTCATAAATAATATACGGACGTTTTCTAGCTTTTATCACTTACAAGTGATAGTCATGTTCGACATTCATTTCAAAACTAACTACTAAATGGTGTATGCTAAGCGTTGTTTCATTTTGTTTTACTCTCTCCCTCTCTTTTACAAAATTTCACGAGAGAAAGTAATTTGTGTTATCTTTATTCCATTTGATTGTAGTGCTTATCAGCGATTATATTGGACTGCTGTGTGGAAATTTAAAGTGTTCAAACGACCTTGTCAATATAATTTACTGGGTTAGAAATAAATGCCGCGGATTGGTAAAAAGCATGCGCAATAATTAAAGCCACAAGAGAATGGTATTTAAGAGAGCAGTTTTTATTTGGAAATATTTTTGTGGATTCTATTTTTTTTTAGGTTTCTTAAATGTTTTGACCCAAAAGTCAAAGAACTTTAATGAAGTTTTTTGTGGTAAAGAGTTTCAAAAAGTCGTGTAAAGATTTTACGTAAAATTTTTCTTAATAGGGCCCAAAAAAAAAACAAAAAAAAATTTGAAAACTATGCTGAGCTGTTTAGAGGAGAAGACTTATAAACATACTCAGTTGGTAAATGAGCTACAAAGTAGACGGCTTTGTCTTTTTCCCCTTAAGTCCTTATTATGCTTTTCTTGTGTGCTTACTGACCTACTTATTAGGTCATTACAACCTTTCAGTCAGGACTACAACCTACCTTCTCACACCACTCATATTGCGTGTGCTATATCCATGAGTGACGAGAGCGACAGTCTAACATTGACTTTGAATGAAAACTTTGCGAAACTTTTCATGACAATTTTATTTACTCACTGAGTGTTTTACAGGAAGATTACTTACTTACTTAATTGGCCATAACAACCCGTTTATCGGATTTCACCCAGCCGCAAAACATCCTTCAAGGCGCCTCTGCTTCGTGCGCGCCTACGCCAGTTGGTCACACCAATCGATGACAGGGCTTCCTCGATTTGGTCCTTCCAACGGATGCAAGGTCGTCCTCTTCGCCGACTTCCGCAGATTCCCGCATCAATACCAGCCAGCGCAGCGCTGGATATTAATACGCTGTACTACGTCTATGTCGTTGAAGAGCTCATACAGCTCACTGTTGGATCGGATACGGAAATCATCGCCAACTCGCACTGGACCGAAGATCTTGCTCAGTACTTTTCTCTCGAACACTCTCAAGGCCGCTGCATCTGTACTTAATAGGGTCCATGCCTCTGCACCATAAAGAAACACGGGTAGGATGAGTGTCTTGTAAAGTGTTAATTTTGTCGCGCGAGAGAGGTCTCTGCTACTCAATTGCCTATTGAGACACCTGTTGGCAAGAGTGATCCTGCGCTTGATCTCCAGACTGACATCATTTCTGGTGGTAACAGCGGAGCCAAGATAGATGAATTTCTTGACCGTATCAAAAGTATAGTTACCGGCCGTAATCTGAGAATCAATGCGCGGCGTATCTCTCCTTTTCGATAACATATACTTTGTTTTGCCCTCATTTACTGCCACACCCATCTTACTAGACTCCCGTTCAATAGCACTAAAGGCAGCAGTAACATCTCGCTTGGTACGCCCTATGATGTCAATGTCGTCAGCGTACGCAAGCAACTGGACACTTTTTTAAAAAATAGTGCCATTGGGATGCACTCCCGCCTTTCGCAGAACACTCTCCATGATGAAGTTGAAGAGGTCGCTTGATAAGGGGTCGCCTTGTCTGAAACCTCGCACGGTACCAAAAGGTTCGGAGAGTTATCAGCTTCGCAGGTATACCGAACTCAGACATTGCGGCAAAAACACGATCTCTTATGGATCTATCGAAGGCTGCCTTATAGTCGATAAAAAGAGGGTGTGTGTCGACTTGTTTTTTTTGTTTTTGTTTTTTTTTGGGAAGATTGCTGTGAGGAAGTCTCGGATATATTTAATCTTCCTTTTTTGTTCGAGATAACTGAGATGGGGTATGAACCAACATACTACATACTAGACTAGAGCGATTTCTGGTACACCCTCTCTTTAAACCCGAACTCTTTAGCTGTTGTAAAAAAATAAATTATTTTTACTATCCAAAATTAGGAAGCTAGTGGGAAGCTAGGTCGTATATCTACATATGTAGTTAGGAAGTGTACCTTAAATTCGTTGTTTTACCTTCAATTTATCTTTTTTAGTTTTCATTTCTTTATTATTTATCATCAGCATCGTAACAAAAACCACAATTCATGCAATTTTCATGTTCTCATGTTCATATTCATCATTATTTATACAAGAGACAATCGTTGCAAAGAATTTTTACAGTTTATTTTTCCCCTGTTATTCTTTGTTTTCTTTTATGAACACAATAGAACTGATGAATATTGATGTTGTAGATGATGTAGAGCAGCGCGGCATTACCTCTATCTATTCTGTGTAAAATATTGCATTTTATTTGCATATGATGTCCTTGGAATCGTTAAAGGAAATTGGTTGGTATTGTTATATGAAAAGGCATCGGTATTGTATTTGTAAAAACCTTTTAACCTTGACATATTTGGAAAAAAATAAATACTCGAGTCTTACAAAAGCCTTAAAAGTGAAAATTAAAAGGAATGACGCTCATGCACAGGCGATTTGAGGGCATGTTTATCGCTCTTCTAAAGGGTCCGCCAAATATTTTTTTGAAAATGCTTTAAAAAACAGCTACAGAATATTTTCTCAAATTTCTTTTTTTATTTGAAAGTACAATCCTTCCGGTTAATAATGGAAAATAATTTCATTCAAATGGCTGCTTCGGCTAGCCATGCAGTAGCCTACACCAGAAGATGCCGATTTTGGCAAAAAAATCATCTTTTCAGATGAAGCTCATTTTGATCTTGGCGGGTATGTAAACAAGCAAAATTGTCAGATTTGGGGCACAGAAAAAAACCGACGCACCCAAAACGAGTCACTGTTTGGTGCGGATTTTGGTCCAGAGGCATAATTGGGCCATTTTTCTTCGAAAATGAGCAAGGAGTGGCCGTTACAGTCAATGGCGATCGTTATCGGGCCATGTTGAACGAATTTTTGTTCACAAAAATTGAAGAGGAGGATATTGGCAACATTTGGTTTCAACAGGACGGCGCTACGTGCTACACATCCGAAGCTACACTCGATGTTTTGCGCCCTATTTTTAAGATCGCCTTATCAGCCGCAGAGCTGATGTCGTTTGGCCACCTCGGAGTTGCGATTTGACACCGTTGGACTATTATTTGTGGGGTGCCGTCAAATATAAGTGTTACGCCGACAAGCCAGAGACAATTGACGCTTTAAAGGACAATATTCGTGAAGCCATTGGTGAAATACAGCTGCACACAATCGATAATGTGCTTAAAAATTGGACCGATTGTGTAGGCTACTGCATGGCCAGCCGAGGCAGCCATTTGAATGAATTTTTTTTCCATTATTAACCGGAAGGATTGTACTTTCAAATAAAAAAAGAAATTTGAGAAAATATTGAGTAGTTTTTTTTAAGCCATTTTCAAAAAAAAAGTTATTTGGCGGACCCTTTAGGTAAAATGTGGAATGGCCACCAAAATCGTGCTATTCGACTCAGACTTTTTCGAGTCACAGGTGTAAGCGAATAAGCCACAGACAACGGCGGCCCTCAAAACCAATATTTCCCATACCACCGACCAAATTCCGCCTGATTTTTGGGGGCAGTCATGGAAAATTGAACATTTCAAATGCACTCCACAAAAAAAATCGTGAACGGCCTGTGAAGGATATTGTATTACACATACATAATGACATTAATAGGGCTTTCAGTTACTATAACTGTTTTAAAAATTACTGCCATTAGTTTGCTTAAAACTAAGTCATCATGACCCTCAGTGTTTTGATGCGCCATTAACCATAAAAAATATTTCTTAAACGAAGCAAAAATTCTCTATGAAATCATGATGTTATGGAAAAGCCAAGGAAATATAATGCCACTGTATAGTCTGCAGCCAACATTATCCAACAAAATCTATGAAGAAGCAGACAGAAAATCAATTTCTTCTAAAGACTTCAGCATATTATATTACAATGCAATTCAACCATGTTGCATAAAGTCCATTTAAGTCTAGTCATAGCAAAACTAAAGTTGACTACACCTTAAATGCTACAATCGAAAGGGGAACAGAGGAGCTGTTCTTGATAAAAATTGATTTTCTTTTTTCTATTCTAACAAATGCTTTAAAAGCCACATGAGTTTAAAGTAACTTATGTGTGTGTATACCAGCCAGGAAACCTTACATTTTCTACTGCTGAAGGATAATACATCCTGCTGTATATGTAAGAACATAACATATATACCTGCCCACATATAATACGTGTGTGTTGACAGGCAATATAATAGCAGGTGGGTTCTATTTTTCATACTGTTTGACATTGACTGCTACGGTTAAAGAATAGCAATTGTTGCATCAACATTGGTTGAAATTCAACAAAAAAAAATTGCTTGCCGGTAATAAATAAAATAAATTTTGTATCAATTTAAAGCACAGTTTTGGTTAATAATTTAAGAATTTGAGAAAGGAAAACAATTTTCTGAGCCGCTAATACAGGAGCCACAATAAAATTGTATGATGTTGCCTTCATTTTGTCTCCCCTTCATAAGCATGCGATTGCTTATTAATTGCATTTGAATTCATGCTTCTCCATATGATGTTTGTTTTGTTTATTTTTGTTTGTTTACAATTCCATTTCAAAAAATTCCTCCCGGAAAACTTATTGCATTTAAAACAAAAGTTTGAAGTAAACAATGACAGAAGAAAGAAACTAAAGATTGATTGCTTTAAGCCAGCATCTCTGCTTGTATTGCTTTCGTTCCATGTAAACAACATATGTTTCGTATTTCATGTTGAAGTTTTATTTCCCTGCTGATGCAACGCCCTCATTGATGTTGCATTTAAAGCTTCAGAAGTTGCAACGCATAGTTTAAAATGGTTTCTTACTTTTTGTGTTCACTTTTTAACTTAAAAAGTAATAATAAAAGTACGTTTTATTTTTAGTTTTTTAAAAACAAAAACAAAAACTTGTTCGTATCCTAGCATTGAACAGGCTCTTCGTTTGCATAAAAATTTTGTGCAGAAGTTTTATTGCGTAAGAAGGTACGTGCAATATTACAAGACTCTGTTGAATACGTATCTTCCATTCTTAAGTGGCATGGCCATCCATAGCAGAATAACGATTCTCTCGGGCCAGTGTACTTTTGCTAGGCATGGTGAAACACTTGACATTCCGTCAGAGGAGGAAGCAGAGACCATCTTCCATCACATGTATCAGTGCCTTGCTTTTGTCACAAAAAGAGTGAGTTTTATGACTCTTCACTTTCTGATATCATTATTAAAGCCGCCGTAGTCTAGTAGGTAGTGTGTTGGCTACCTGGGGTTCGAACCCCAGGCCAGACATCAAGACAAAATACAAAAAGGAATTTTTCGGCGACTTCCTCTCAGCAGAATTCTGGCAAAAACTCTGAGAGTAAATAAAATTGCCATGAAAAAGTTTCTCAAAAAATCTGTCGTTCGGAGTCGACTTTAAACTGCAGGTCCCACCACTCAAGTAAAAAAAATTAACACACACAACATAAGTGGTGTGAGAAACTAAGGACGTTGTACAATGGGTCAATTCGACCTCCGGCTACTGTACTTGTCTTAATTGACAAGTACACGTCCTCTAACCTAACCTAACCTAACCTTCTGATATCCTGGACCTAGCACCTCTAATATAAACGTCAATACAATAGGAAATCATCCCGAAAAAATCTATGTTTCGTGTGGATTTTGCTTTGAGACTGTCAACAGCTAGCGTTTTGGCTTGACTTGAACAGGACAGCACTACGTGCTAAACAGTTGATGACACATGGGATATTCGGTATGAGCGATTTGATGGTATTTTTATCATCTTACTAGGAAGTGATTTGAACTGGCCTTATAGATCTTGAAGTTTGATCGTGGTTCCCATTTTCATGTGGGGCTTTCTTAAGCCACAAGGAATATGGGAATATGCCACAAACCACAGCGGTCCTCAAGACTAACATAACATGTTCCATCTATGAAATACAGCTTGATTAATACAGCAAAGCTATACCCATAGACTCACAAGCATATAAGCGCCGGATGATCTTCAACGCCAGGCAAAGTACGACTCAACCACAGAGCATAGAAGCGATACAACGCGAAGTCTTCCTAAAATGGCAATTTCGCTGGAAAAATGAACAGCATGGAAGGTGGCATATAAACTGATTCCCGAGTTGCAAGTGTGGAAAAGCAGAAAAAACGGCGAAGTATACTACTACATAATCCAGATGCTGACCGGTCACGGATATTTCAGAGAGCACCTGCATCGCATGGGGAAATGCCGCTCGCCATTCTGTATCTATGAAGAGAAATAAACGTTAGATGATTCCGAACACACTTTCTTCAGCTGTCGTCGATAGGCCGAAAGCCGTCAGCGACTCGAAGCTGAAATCGGCGTCATTAGCCCTACAAACGTCGTTCTGAAAATGATAAACAGTAGAGAGAGCTGGAACGCAGTAAAACACTTTGTACAGCACGTCCTGTGGAGGAAGAAATTTGACCTAGACGCAGCAGAATGAGAATAGAGCGGAGCCTGGACGTAGGCTGACGATAATGGAACTGGAACATATGCCAGAAAAGGGGTCCACCTCGAAGTAATACAACCGTGATTCCGAGGTGCAATGATTCCCCGGTGAGGAGACAAGGCGGCTTTTTAGTCGGTATACCCAGTGGGAGAGTCCGACATACCATGTCGGGTGACGACCATCATGAATGCATAAAGCATTTCCCTACTTCCCTCAAAAAAAAAAAAAAAAAAAAAAAATACAGCAAAGCTATCGAAAATTCAACATTTTAGTTGTGCTCCATCTATATAAGCTGTAGCCGGACATTTCAATTCCATACATAATGGCATCAATAGGTCTTTCACATGAATTTTTGAAGATTAGATTCATTTGGGTTTTAATTCTTGGCTCTTGTGGAGAGAGCTTTTTAATTTGAAATAAAATATTAGAGGCTATAACATCAACAGAAGCAAAAAATATGAAAAGATTGTGCAAAATTGTGCAATGCATTGATTAAGTTCGTTCAATCTTCTTCATGGTTATTAAATAATGCTGTCTGACATAAAATTCAATGTATGCATGCATGTATGCATAAACAATAATAATTGATTCACGTTATTTTTTCCACGGAGTGCTGTCACAATATTATTTAATTATTGTCAAACAAATCAATAAACATTCATAATTATTTTCAATATTTTAATATCATCGTTTTAAGGCTTATAATAGCCTTAAAGTAGATTTTAAAGAAAGATATTCATTTAATAGCATTGCAGGCAAACTAAAGAGATTAATAGATATGAATGATGAACTGTCAATTCAATATAAGAAATGATTGGCATTTGTAAATTGGTTTTTATGAATTTAAAAATAGAATTGAATTTCGATTCTATTAAATCCTTAAGCTTTAGTTTTACAGACAAAACTTTTGAATTTCCCTTTTTATTTATATTCTATTCTGTGCTATTCTATGTAGCTGCCAGAATTTTCTTTCATTTTTAAAGTCCTTTTTCTTCATATTTTATGTCCTGCAATCAAAATTTAAATTCCTCATGAAAATGTACATAATTTATGCAGAGACGTCTTTCTTATGACTTTAAAAATTTCTCATAATTTTTGTTTTTTTTTGTAAATTTTTAAATTCATAATACGAACAGAAATAGAGAGAAAGTCAATGATTTCATTAAAAATATGCAAATGCAAGGAGATTAATGTCCAGACCAGTTATAAAATATAAAAGTATGCGTGATGATGCCTGCTCACATTCAAACCTCATGTTATTTAAAGCATAACACCCTGTTTATTTGCATAATAAATTTGAAAACAAATCGTTTAAATAAATTTAATATCGCTGGTCTCATGTAGAAAGGCCCTAAGTCACACTTTTCGAAATAGATTTTTTGTGATTCCAATCCATTTAACACAAATACACATTGGAATCACAAAAAAAAAATCAGTTGGGAAAAAAATGTGAGTTAGGGCCTTTCTATAGAAGACCAACGATATGAATCTTAAAATTTGTTCATATTAAATTTGAAAAAAACAAACATCAACAGACGTGAATTCTATTCTTCTTTCGAGCTCTCAGTCTCGATCTCTCATGCCTATGATTTCCGTGGCATATTATATTCGAATGCTTCCTTACTTAATTGGTTATTACAATACTTTAGACAGGATTTCTTAGGCCACCATGTTGTGTGTGATTATATCGATGTATTGGGAGCACGAATATTCATTGTAATGTTCACTGTAACCAGTACAAATTTCAAGTGTCGAAGGAAGTATTCAGGCGCTTCAATTTGTTAAGACGGTACCAGTAATAATTCAATTCATTTGATCTCCTTTCTATGTACAACACTTATATTCGATAGCGAATGGAATAAAACTCATAAGTGTGGACCAGTACCTGGCAGTCAATTTTGAGATTTCACGACTCCACTTCAAGAATGTTCGTTATACTGTTGGTGTTGGACTATAAAAAGGCAAGACAAAGCAAGCAACAGTCAGTAAGAATTTAGTCAGCCTTGTGCGAAGTTGCGTGTGAACAAAACAGTCGTGGTTTGAAGATCGCCGTTGTAAAGAATAGACAGATTATTGTTGTAATTATTGTTATATACGTGGTACAAGTTGGACATAAGATAGTGCGGACAATAAAGAGTTTAATTGAAACTGAGCACAAATTTGTTTTCACTTTGTTTGCAATTAACGAACTCATATACTAAACGTTTTTAAAAAGGTAAAAACGTAACAGTATTTATTAATGAATGACTTTAAAGTATCCAAGTTTATTGATTCATTGGAGTACCGTCACAATGCAGCTTGTTGTTCACACTTCTCTCGCTAACACATGCATACATACATACGTAATTGGTCATTACAAACCTTCAGTTAGGATTACAACCTAGTTTCTCACACCACTTATGTTGAGGGTGTTCATATTATACGTGCGTGGCGGCACCTTCAGTTTAAAGTCATTTCCGAACGACAGATTTCTGAGAAAGTTTTCATAGCAAGTTTATTTCACGCTCAGAGTTTTTGCCAGAAATCTGCTGAGAGGAAGTCGCCGAAGAACTATATTTTCTTCTTTCGTTATGTTCGAGATAACTGATCTGGGGTTTGAACAGTGGCCTCACGTCTTATAAGCCAACACACTACCATGGTGACTGCAATGGATTTTATTCTAATGAAATAAAGGAACCTATTCCCGATAATCTATATTCTTACTTAACACTCGTCTTTCCCGTAGAAAACAAGCCTATGTGATTGACTGGCCACTGTATGACACACTGCATTACAATCAGAATTTGTTTTTTAGCTGGACTATCATATATACCTTCTTGCAGAGGTCTTGATTGTGTCTCACAATGTAATGAAGTTCAAATGTGATATCCACAAGCACTACTCCCTCTGTTTCTCTATCCTTCTAATATATTTTCCATGTTCCAACGTAATTCTCTGCAGAAGTAGGCACCAACCCCTGAGAGTTGATTTTAAAACAATGGTTCCTATTGCACATACATAAAATACAGTTCAAAAAAAGTTATACAACGTTAAGTTTACTTATATTATTACATACAGCTATCGTAGTTGCTTAGCTTATAAAAATCCTTAAAAGTAATTAATTTTTTACGCTGAATATTGCAAGCAAAATATCCTTCCTTTTCTTCCATTTTCTTCGTGTTTTCATTTGTATGCCTTTGTTTTTGGTTAATCTTTTTTAAGAAGCTGTTTAAATATTTCGTTGTCCTTAATATCGCCATCATAGACAATGAGCTAAGTTATGCTGAAGTTTTTTCATTGTGAAACTTTTAAAAATGATTCTTAGAGTCATTCTTTTCATGATTTTGTTTTATGCTTTAGCCTGCTTTCCTTTTTAAGCCAAAAGTGATTGATTTATTATGAATTCGTTGAAGAAAAGTGCTTCAACATCAAAATGAGAAACATTTTATCAAGTCATTATTGTCAGGAATTCCGTGGTGCATTTCATAACCAGGCCATAAGGGAAATATTAAAAATTATAAAAAAAACAATTCATAATAATACCCAGGAGTATATTTACTTTTACTCCTTTTAAAGCATATTTTAAGCGGCTTAAAAGATAACAGTGGCCTTAAGCATGATACGATATTTTATAGTTTTTCGTACATAAAAAATTAAAGGCAGTGATTAATAAAGAAGAATATGAAGAGAATTAAAATTTAAAAATTACAAGTCGAGAGATTAAATTTAAAATTTCTGAGCACTTGTTTTTACACCAGAGCATATGATTAATTTCGAACTCTCTGATGAATTCTCTACATTGGGGATTCCTTTGGATATCTGCAGGCTTATAATTGACAATGCAATCGTGGACCTTGTCAACAGTAGGTGGGCGGCTTCGGATAAGGGCAGTATGGCTCAAAAAATCTGGCCAAGGCTAGATAGGAGGCGCACGACGACTCTGCTTAAACTCCAAAGAATCAGTCTCAGTGCTGTTCTCGGGGTTACTACGGGGAATTGTATTATACGAAAGCATGCAAGGCGTATTGGTCTTGGACACCTCGAGAATGATTTCTGCAGAAGTTGTCGAGATGAGGAAGAGGATGAAACTATTCTTCACCTACTGTGCACATTCCCGGCACTTGATCGGAAGAGAAAGAGACACCTGGGTGCCTACTACATGGATGACCTAGATGAACTGGCATGGATATTGGCAGTTTGAATCGCTTCAGAATGTGAAACTGTTGTATCACAATGGGCCCTGTGTGCTACCCAAGTGTGTCCGCTCATGACTCCATCGAGGCCACTTCTACCTACCTACCATATGATTAATATCAGTGAACCAAAGAAGAGAATTAATATGAATCAGACGCTTCAAAGTTTAGATGGACTTAGACTCTCTCTTTATTTACCTCTCCGAATAAAGTTCTCTTACAACTGAACAAATTTTTTTAATACTCTCAATAACTTATAATTGAAAACATTCTGTGATTATGCTGAACATAAGTAGGCCGTATAAAGCAACTCAAACTGTTGCCTATGGCAACACAGTCCTTAAAGTATGCTTTTGTGTGTATTGAATAAATGTGGGTTTAATTTGTTCTTCTTCTTTATGCTAGTGAAACTTGAGTTATTATTGGCTTCACCTCTTTACACACTTTCAATAACAGTAAATTTATTACATACAAGTGTATGAGTATGTGTGAGTATAGACTGTAATCCGTATTTATTTTTGAATAGCAGCACACCTCCATCAAAAAAAAAGGAATGAAGGAAATTATGGGAGTGGAAGTAAGAAAAAAAAAATAATAATAACTCTGGTGACGGTTCCATATACAGTAAGACCCCGCTTAACGCGGGGATACGTTCCAATAAGTTTCAGCGCTAAACGAAACAGCGTCAAACGAGACAGCTAATAAATCAACTGTGACGCTAGAAATATGCCTTCGTACTGTGATTGCGACTTCGGAAAATACAGTTGGAATCTTTATTCTAGACCGACTAACAAAAGAGCGTTAAAAATTATACGTAGTATAAACCGTCACTATATAGTGCACCGCTTTTGGTTGGTTGTATCAATACAGTGTGCGATTTAGGGGAATCGCAATACTACCGCGTAATACTGAAACAGCGTTAAGCAGAGTAGCGTTAAGCGGGGTCTTACTGTACCAAAATATGTATATAAAAGTGGGTATAGTAGTAGTAATACAGCCAGAGTAGTTGATTAATTTGCACTTTAAGCATGAAGTGTGTGTTTAACAACACTTGCTAAAGTACTTAATGAACCCCCTTCAATGTTGTTTATGTTGCTTAATTAAATCCTTGAATCCGTATCAGTAGCAGCAACGGCAATATTTAAACAACTTAAAGTGGGTTAAAAACAAATGCAAAAAGAAAATTCATGAGTATCAGTAACTACAGTTTAATGTCGAATAAGAACGACGTAGGTATTTCAGAGGCTACTCATGCAAGAATAGAAAATGTGTTAAACAATTCCCTGTTTTTAAAATATTTCCACTTAAAATTGTTAACACCAAAATTTATAATAAAACCACTAAAATTAGGCCACATGTTTTCATCATTATGCGTTCTATGCCACACAAATATTCATATTCATGGTAACATAATAATCGATAATTCCCTGTTATAAATAACGAATTTTATTTAACGGTAATAAATTTTTTGTTTAATAAACTGGAAACTCTGGCGCAGTATTTATTTCCTTAGAAATGGAAGCTGTTTGGCGAAATAAATTCAGTTTTACTAATGAGCCTAGGATGAGCCTATCAACATAATTGATATTATTTTGTTGAAATTAAAAAAAGAAGAAAAATAATATTCAATGGATTTATAATGTTCCCGAAAATAAATTTCAATAATAATGGCTTTTAGTTTTATTTTCACAGAAAAAGGACGCAATCTATTGGAAATAATTTAACGAAGATGCAATTAATTGTACAAAAAAATTTTCTGTGAAAAATGCATGGCATTAATAGAATTTTGTATTGAAAATGCTAGTTATCGATAAATTTTCTATTAAAAATGCAAGTCATCGATAAATTTTTTATAGAAAATGTAAGTCATTGACAAATTTCTATAGATTTGTATTTCCATAGACAATGCAAGTCATTGCCATAATTTTCTATAGAAAATGCAAGGCATCGAGAAATTTCTATGGAAAATATGAGTTATCAATAAATTTTCTGTAGAAAATGTAAGTCATTGATAAATTTTCTAAAGAAAATGGAAGTTATCGATAAATTTTCTATAGAAAATGCAAGTTGTCGATAAATTTTCTATAGAAAATATGTCATCGATAAATTGTCTATAGAAAATATAAGTCATCGATACATTTTCTATAGAAAATGCAAGTCATCGATAAATTTTCTATAGTAAATATAAGTCATCGATAAATTTTCTATAGAAAATATAAGTCATCGATAAATTTTCTATAGTAAATATAAGTCATCGATAAATTTTCTATAGAAAATATAAGTCATCGATAAATTTTCTATAGAAAATATAAGTCATCGATAAATTTTCTATAGAAAATATAAGTCATCGATACATTTTCTATAGAAAATATAATATAAAATATAATTATATAATATAAATTTGCGAGCCATCAACAAATTTAAAATGCATGTTATCGATAAATTAATATGTAAATATAGAAAATTCAAACCCTTAACATATTTCTATAGAAAATGAAGTAATTGTCAAATTTTTTTATAGAAAATGCAAGTTATCGATAAATTTTTTTATAGGAAATGCAAATTCTTGAGAGAATTTTCTGTAGAAAAATAAAGTCATGTACAAATATTATTGTATTCCTAAAAACAAATTAATAGTTTATAAAATTAATAGTTTTCAATAATTCTGTTACTTTCTTAAACGTTTTATAAGATTTTATTTTATTTTATCACAGTTTTTTCCCGATCCCTGGAAAGTGTTTAAATGCATATACTCGTTAAGAGTCGTCACTTCTCTATACAGAGCGCATTAAAAGTCACGCTCTTTTGTAAAGTGGGTAGTTCAGCAATGCTTTTCCTTCATGTTTTAAAGTTGTTGTATGGTTTACTTCCTTTACGTTGACCTTCAAAAGTACTTACAATAAATAACAAGTTGTTTCAGTACTAGCTTTTTTATATTTTTAGGTACTCGTGTACTCAATAATATTTATTCTGCTCTACCAAGTAATTCTCAAATATTTGTTTTGCTTTCTGAAGTATTGTTATACTATTGCTACTCTTTGTACTTCCGATTTCTGTCCCTTTCTACTTCTCTCCCAATCTTTCTTATTAGTTTACCATGATCATGCTTGTTTAATACATATTGCCATACATGTGGCTTTAGTATTTTGTTACCAACACAGTAACACAAAATATTTTGTTTACATTTACTTTTACGACAAGAGCAAAAGCTTAACTTTCTGCCATTCTCTCTATCTCTCTCTCTTGTTTGCTTGTGCAACATTAAATAATATTTTTTAATGTTTGTACATATGTTGTTGGTTGTTTTATGCATATTTTTTGTTTTGTTTTGTACTCGTAAGCATGAAAGAGAATTTTATATTAAAAAAAAGAAGGCAAACACACAGAAAGTAATAAAGTTAAAAAGAACAACACAAAGTAAATGTAAATAAACAATGAGAACACTTGTGTGAGAGAGAGTACTGTTACGATGCCACAAAACACAGTTTTGTGTGTTAAAGAGTAAATTTACTTTCGTTTTTAAAATTATTTTTATGTGTGGTTGAGTTTTAAGGTTATTAGGTAAAATAAAATTCGCATATAAAAAATATACAGATTTCTACAATTTATTGTATTATTTGAGTGTTTTAAAGAAATGCTATTTATTTATACTCAAGTGTACATACATTATTTCTATTCTTTGCTATTCTATTTCATTTAATTTTTAGAACACAAAAATGTATGAAAATATATTCAAATGATAAAATTGTCTCGTAAACAATATTTTTAACACTCTTGTTGTTCATTTGAATAACAGCCTGAGCAATTTTGGTTTCATAAAAAAATCTGTATTGTTCATCACAAACAATATAAGCAAATGTCTTTAATCTCTTTGGGAGAGAACGAGAGGAAACAGTTAAAACTGTTAAAAACATAAACAAATTATTAATATTTTATAAAAGTCTTACTACGCACTTATATGTATGGGTTTTTCGAATACTTTTACTGCAATCGAGCATATTTTTAAATTTCTTTTTTACTGTTTATTCTGCTTAAGCAGCATCTCCTATGTAAGAGTGATATTTAATTAGATTTTCATCACAATATTGTAATAATCATATGCCTTAGTGGTGAGCCATTTGCCAAGCCTTTGGTTTAAATACCTCTCGGTTTCAATTAAGAATGTTGTAATGGATTATTTCTGTTTTATTTATTTTTTTTTAAGTTTGAAAAATAAAGAAATTCCAAAAAAAAAATTTTAAATAAAATGAAAATAAAAAAATACAAAAAAAAGGTTAAAAATTTTAAAATTCAAAAAAATAAAGAAATTAATAAAATAATAATAATATTTAATTAAATAAAAAATTATTCTAAATTTAAAAAAAATTTTAAAAAATTAAAAAAAAATTATTCTAAAAATAGGCTTTAAAAAATTAAAAAAAAGCTAACAAATTCCAAAATTCAAAAAAATAAAAAAATAAGGAATTAAAAATTAAAAAATAATTAATAAATTAAAAAAAAATTTTAAAATTTAAAAAAAAAAATATTCTAAAAATAGGCTTTACTAACACTCTATTTTAACGAACATAATTTTTTAAAATTTCACTGAAATGTGTTGTAATTTTACTACAAACTTGTTATTGAAAGCATTAATATTTTTGTTGTTGTTGTTGTAATTTTAATTAATTATTGTTATGATTTTTCTTAATTATAAAAAAATTTAATTATTAAAGGTTTTCCTTATAATTGTTAATCGAATAACAAAACAAAATCTTGTTACCCTGCTTTTTTCCGTAACTCCGTTTTCTATAAATTTTCCGTCTTAGATTTCTCGTATTCGAAGAGATAATAACAGTTTTACGCTATGCCTGTAAGTGTTAAAATATTACAAAAAAAAAGGAAAAAAGCTTTAAGAGAGTCAGTGCTGGGCATTACACAACAAAAAAAACCGTAGACTTAATAAAGGAAATAATAAGGACTGCTGAAATGGCTGAGTGACTGACTCAATGTCTGGTTGCTTAGGTATTGCTTTAGAAATTTCTTAGTTGAGATGCTTTCCAACGAAACATTTCACTGAACAGTTTATAATGGTGATGATAGCGATTACAAAGGAGGCCTCTTTTGAATTGAAAGGTCAATGCCAGCAGGCAAAATAAAAATAATTTGAAAAAGATTTTTTGCTTCTATTTGTTAGATACAACAAAAGATAGTAGAAAGTAATAATGATTAGAAATAAAAATAAAAATACAAAAAAATTAATGAAACGGGAAATGAAAATAAATGAAAAAAATTAACTTACGAAAACAGAAAAATGTTACTTCTAATAAATGAGTCTAAGAGGGGAATGAAGAGGAGGTTAGGCATCTAGTATTATTAATGATAGGTATTAATAATCTTGTTTGCATTTAAATTCTAATCTATTCAAAGGCTGCTGTATTATTATTATTGTTATTATTTTTTTGCTTTTAAACACTTTCATACAAATTTTTTATTTCATAGAAGTCATCTTAGCTTATTCGAAAGCTGCTTTAAATTTCTAACAACTCAACTTCATTTTTGTGAAGATTCTTTGGAAATTAAAAAGAAAAATAAACTCATCTCCTATTGTTCCTTCACGGCAACGTATAACGTTAGAAATTTAAAAACAACAATAAAATATATAACAACTAAATACAAACAAATTAGAAAGATTTTAATTTAACCACACAAGAGAAAATCTCGTTAAAAGCCTGTAGTGGGTACCACACAGAAATAACTGACAACAAAAAGCGAAAAAAAAGGGGAATTAAATTTCAACACACACACACACAGAGTTAGATAACATTAAGTACTCCCACAAATGTTTAAAAAACAAACTTCCACACGTAGTAGATGGCACAGAGAGTATATAAAATGTGGAGAACAATTTAAATTTTGCATACCTACCATACATTCTATGCATATATGCACATATGTATGCATGGAGGTGTATAAGTAAGCAAACATAACCACAGCAGCTTTAAGTTTTTAACACCATAAATGAGTAGTTCACCCACACTACATACATGCATTTATAAGAGTATTTATATAAATTTGTTCAGCTAAATAAAATTAAAATAAATGTGTTGGCAGTACTTGTACTGCTACACACATTCATGTATACTTGCTGATACAATAACAATGAATTTGTATGAGTGTCTCTTGATTGTCACACAGTTCGTGTTTAAAGATTATTTTGCTTAGTTCCAGGTGACAGTACTTTTAACAACAAAACCGTCTCTCCCTCTCTTTAAAACTTAATTTTAGTGTACTTTAGTATATACAGTGGACGCCAAAAAAAAACTGTACAATAAAAAAATTACATTAATAATAAACGTGTTATTTTTATTTTAAAATTGTTTCATTACCAGTTTTTAAAATTGAAACAAAAAAATTTTTTCGGGCACTCTCCTTAAGTGGTGTAAGTTGAGTTTGGTGATTGTTAGAAATTTATTCATAGTGTACAGTTTCTTTTTACACTCACTGTATATATGGATGTGTGTGCGATGTAATAAAAATAGAGTACTAAGGCGAAGTGTATTAAAAACAGCTTTAATTTGATCTTTCTTCCCAGTTTTTTTTTTTTTTTGAGGGAAAACTTTTAATATTGTCTATGTCAACACACCCTAGTAAAGCAAACGCTAATGAAGACGACTCTGGGGAACAAGATAAAGCAACTTATAAAAACAATATCTCATAAGGACATCAGTGAGAAAGGAATTCTAAATCAATTTACTCTTTTGGGGATGAAAGCATTATTCCTCAGTCATCTTCTTTTAAGAGTGGGCAGAGTCTTTCGGAAATTGAGACAATAAGGTCTCATATAAATCACACACTCACAGCCAACCCATAAACAACATTTAAATGTGGTCCAATATATAGGAACGAGTATAATGCACGAAAACTCCAAATGATGTTTATTGACAGACAAGCGCAGCAGTAATATGGCATCATCTGTAGCTATACATATAAAATTGGCCATTACAACACTTCAGTGAGGATAACAACCTAGTTCCTCACACCACATATATTGTGTGTGCTAATTTTATACATGAGTGGCGGGACCTACAATTCAAAGTCGACTCCGAACGACAGATTTTTGAGAGGCTTTTCATGGCAATTTTATTTCACGCTCAGAGTTTTTGCCAGAAATCAGTTAAGACGAAGTCATAGAAGAAATATTTTTTCATATTTTCATTTTGATGTCTGACACGGGGTTTGAACCAAAACACTACATACAAGGCGACGGGTACTACCATTTGTAGCTCTGGCTGGTGTAAAAATTAGGAATTTAGAAGCTCTTGATATTCTGGGCATAAAAATTCGGTGTGATGTTCGATGGAACCAGCACATTTTTCAAGTGTCGAAAGTAGAATTCAAGTTCCTCGGTTTCCTAAGATGTTGCAACAAATGCTTCACTTCATTAGATTTTCTTAGTATTTATACCACTTATCTACCAATGAAAACGGAATACAGTTCCGGTGCCTTAAAGTTTATTTTAAGGGCGGTCGAACCGTTCAGAAGAGTGAGAAAATCCTCATTAATGACAGTAGAGCATACAACTCTATACCTTCATTGGAATACTGTCTCAATGTGGTTTATATTTCTAATATGTAGGTACTGTCACGATGTGAATGAAACATCGGAACACATTTTTGGAACCTATAGGGCATTAATGCATCTCAAAAAAAAAAAAAAGAGGCCAGAGCAAGTACAGCATCCTGACATATGTGAGGGTAACAGCTTAAAAGAGAGATTATAGTGTTTTTAGAGAAACACAATATGGTTCAGTACTAGAGCAGGTAGCTATTCGCGACAATAAATTTTCAAATTAATTTTAAATTTGTTATGAAGCTTTTGTTAAACAAACACGGAGTATTATTGTGACACAACACAATATCGTCAGCAGAGCTGTTACCTTCTTTCTGTGTTGATTTGTGTATTCCTTTCAAATTTAATTTTCATATTGAAATAAAAGCATTTAAAAAATGTTTTGTAATAAAAAAGAAAAGAATTTGCATTCCCTACTTATTTAAAATGTTATTGTTATTTGAAACATTTGCAAATATTTTTAAAAAATTATTTTTTATTTGTACCACTTATAGCACACAGAAGTACAATCATTTTATATGCCAGTGAATAAAATTTTATTTATTTTTTGTGTATACAAATGAGAGCATTTTTTAAAAAATAACTGCGGTTTTATATGCCAGAGAGGCCAGAGAGAGAGAGAGAGGTGAGTATAATAAAGTCGGTGATAATAAATGTGTGGGAGAAAGTTTGTGTAAAAATGCGTAAATGTTAAACAAATGTGTTAATCCTTGACGAATTTAATATTTTAAGCCTCCATTGTAATACCGCGTTACAAATGTATGTAAAAGTGTGTGTTGGGTTATTCACAGCAGTATATCACGATATTCACAAAAGTTACACGCATTTTAATTAATTTTTCTTTTTATTATTAAATTCCTGCTTTAAAAAACATGAGAAATATTTAATTTAAAAATATTTTTAATAATTTATTTGGCATTTTTTATTAAAAAAAAGAAAACAAATAAAAAAACTCATTAAACCCCTATAGCTGAAGCTGTTTTAAAAGATTAAAAATGTTAAGTAACATTATCATTGAAATTTTACTTTTTTACAGGAATTTTAAAAGGCCAAGCATGTAGAAATTATTCCCTCATCTAATGACAAAAGCAATCATACGAGATAACATGCCTTCAATCCGAAAGCAGAGCAAACACACAATCTTCAGGTCTCTAGAATCTAGTCAGTATTTCAGTGCTCGTAAGCACATCATAGGTACTTAAAAAATATAAAGACAACAAGCTTAAAAAAAACATTTGATCACTCAAAACATTTTACTCAGGCCTTTTGATTAAATTCATGCGAAGTTCTCTTCTTCAAATGTTTAACAGGCTTGTATGCAAGCAAATAACTTTGAAGTCATTCTAACATTACTGTAGTATTACTGTTAACAATAATGTTAACACTACATTTCTTTTTTATTCAAGCCAAGCAATATACATACAAAAAACAAAGCATGTGTTTCTTCTTAAAATCTTTAACAGTCAAATTATCTTGAAATCACTGTAACATTACTGCAGTGTTACTTTAACAGTAACAGTAATAGTCTTATCAGATGACATGTTAATTTTTTACTACAGAACACAACACTTTCTTCCACTCTCTCTCTCTCTCTTTCTCGATGATGCACCATTTATTTTGCAAGCATCGTAACAAATTAAAATTATTGTTTGGTTTACAAATAATTTTCTACTCACCTTTTAAGAACTGCTACCACTCACATCCTCTCTTTCACGTCGTTTGTAATCGTAAGAACATCTATGTGAAAATATATGTACACGTATACACCATGTATGTATGTGCCTGAATTTACTTACAAAAACACTTTTTCACACTTAAGACCATGCACTAACAACACAACATTTTTTTTTTATTGATATACATACACATTTGCTCTGCTATTGTACTCCAGCATTGGAGTTTTCTTTTTTCTATTTCTCATAAAAACTTTTTTTGTTGTTGTTGTTTTATTTTTACATACAAGGCCTTGCACTAACAACACAACACATCACTTATGACGTACACCCTTACTGCTGTACTCCATTTTGAAAATTATCGAATGATTCTTATTGAAAATCGAAAAATTTAATTAAAACCTTTATATTCCTTTAGATTTATAAAAAAATTATTAAAAAACTATTGCACACGCATGTTTTAACATAATATATTACTTTATTAACACAAAATGCAATATTACTTATTATACACAAATTTAATTTATTTTTTTCACTTTCAATTTTAACCCGAAAAAAACTTCCACTTACACCTTAAATTGCACACAACATACTACTGCTGTCGGCTTTGTAGTTCTTTTTAAGACAATTTGAGTAATAACATCAATAACATGGCGATCATAAGACAATAGCAACAACAATAACATCAACTTTAAATGAACTTGAGTGCATTTGCTCTCCTTTGCCCTTAATAAGTACGGGAGTGTGGGAGAAAAGAACTTGTTTTTACATGACATGTTAATAAATCACGAAAAAACTTAACATTAATAACACCAATAACACTAATGATAATTAAAAACAACTCAAGCATAAACACAACCGTTTGAAATGAAGTTGAGTGCATAGTTGTTTGGTTACGTTTGCTCTCCTTACATTAAAAAAGCATGTAAGACGAGAGCAGAGCATTAAATAAAAACTTCACGAAATGAAAGGCATTGTTATTGTAAATGAAAAAAATAAGCAAACCAATGTTATTTTCGTTGTTGTGTTTTCTATTAGTGTCGTCAAACAATGTTAAGTAGATTTCTTGCATTCTCTTTTCTCTCTGTTTATTAATTTCAAATGCATCATAACAACAACGATGATACAACCGAAAAAATAAGCTTGTAAAAAACCGAATACCACACAATTTTTTTTATTCATGGTGTATTAAATTATGAGCAAGGTGGGAGAGTAGTCTTTATGTCCAAAAATGTAAACAAAAAATTGTAGCAAAACCAAAACAATACAATTGTTCTTGTAATAATTAGGGAATGTTTTTTATATACTTGCTGGGATCTAATTTTGGTTCATAAATATCTTCTCTTACTAATAACCAACCTTTTATTTTTTCCAAAATATTGTTTTATGTCTACAAAAATTTCTTGTTCACTTATATCATCTAAATTATTTACTTGACTATTAAAAGAATCAAAATGTGTTTTAAGAACATATAAAACTTTGAATTAAAAAAAAAGAATTTTTTAACATAAAATATTTTTTGAGTGTAAGACAACTAAATAAAAGAGCATAAGCAATATGTGTAAATCTCTCTCTGCAGAAATGGAAACCACCAGTGTTGAAAAAGATCAGTACTTTTGTACTTTTTTGAGTACTTTTTCATTTCAAAAATACCGCAGTACCACCGCTACGCTTTCAGTACTTTTATATATATTTTATGTCTTGCGCTTTTCAACTATTGATGAACTTTTCAACTATTGAAGATAGAATTAGACTTCAGCCCCAGTTATCCAAACGTCAACGGAACGTACGTTAGTTTTTATAATGCGAAAAGCAATGAAAAGGACGTAAAGTAATTTCTGAAAGCATTTGCATTGTTCTTCATACGCTAAAAACGAACGCGTATGTGTACTAAATATAAATAAAAAATTGTATGTATGTACATATGTATGTAATAGCTGACTTACTAGACGTAATGTCTCGGTTCAAACACCAGGTCAGACATCAAAAAAAAAATATGAAAAAAAATATTTCTTCAGCGACTTTCTTTCATCAGATATCTGTCAAAAAATCTGTATCTAAAATTGCAATGAAAAAGTTTCTCAAAAATCTTAAATCGACTTTCAACTGTATCAATTTAATACACACAAAATAAGTTTTATGAGAAGCTAGGTCACAATGCTGAATGGTTTAATGACAATGTATGTATGTTTTACGTATCTTTTACAAATAACATCTCTTTTGATGCAAAAAAGTACTTTTTCACTTATAATTCAGTACCATTTCATAATTTCAGTTTTGCAACACTGGTAACCACTGTTATAAAGTAGTGCGACAAGCAATTTTTTTTTTTCAGAATACACTCAAAAATGTTTTATGTTAAAAATACTTGTATTAAAATTGAATGTCTTATACAATGTTCTTAAAAGACATTTTGATTGTTTTAATATTCAAGTAAATAATGTAAATGATAAGGAAAGAGAATAACCTTTTTATGGACATAAAGCAATAATTTGGAAAAGATAAAATGTTAGTCATTAGTAGGTGAGGAAATTTATGAACCAGAATTAGATGCCAGCAAATAAATATCTAAAAACAATCCATAATTATTAAGTCAAAGATGTATAACTTTATGTATGTTGATGAAGTGAAATCTAAATAGCGTATATAACTAACAATTTTTTATGACTGTAAATAAATAAATTCTCTCAACTTATTTTCTCTCTCTTACTCACTAATCCACAACCAAAAAATGTTTGGTAACCAACGTTGCCGTTTTTGGTTATTTCTAACCAAAATTGGTTATTTTTGTTCAATGTGTAAATGTGTAGATTTTTCCGGGTTTGGTTATTAATTTTTTTTATATAAAGAGCTTTTGTTTTGTTTATTAAAGTGAATTAATTGGTAAGACTAAAGTTTAATTTTGTTATTTTTTGTTTCTTTTTTATTAATTATAATTTAATTTTGAAAAAATAAAATAAGTCTGCGATTTTGGTTATATTTTTTCTTATTTGGTAATTTTTTTCACAAAAGTTGGTAAAAAAAATTTTTTCTCCATGGCAACACTGTTGGTAACCTCTGCTTTATAATGCCATTTTTATTGTAATGTAAGAATCAACAAGTAAAAAGGCAAGTTGTTGTTGTTTTTCCAGAGTGTATGTTAATATGATGCATTCACATGTTTATTGAAAACAAAGTTGGACACAATTTGGTTGTTGTTGTTGCTTTTGGTGTTTTCTACAGTAAGCAACTACATAATTTGGAAGTGTAATATGTTGTTCTTCTAATTGTTTTTGTTGTTTCTTATTGATAAAGACATAATAAGAGAGAAGGAAAAATAACATGAGCGCATTTGTTGTTGTTTGTTCATATGATTTAATAGGGTTTTGTAGTGAAGTTTAATACGTTGTTGCTTCTTTCTCATGTAAAGTATGTGCGTATGCATGTACATACGCATATCGTTTGATGGACATGCATTTTTTCTTACGTTAATCAGTGTTCTTAAGATTTTATTACTTAACGGCCGTGTTATTAAAGTGTTTTTCGGTTTTTTTTGGTTTTTTTTTTTTTGGAAAATAGTTTTGTGTTGTTTATTATATTGTTATTAATGTTTAGAAACGTATAGTTATTGTTATTATTGTTTGTGAATATGTAATCGTTATTGTTTCTAATATTTTTAATGTAAAATAGTGATTTAAAAATCTTCTAACGGGATAAAGAAAATTATTTATCAAAATGCCAAAGAATGATTGGTATGCGTGACCTTCAAAAGACATTGTCGTCGTGTATGTACATATGAATGGAAATATGCATTCAATGTAAGCGCCATAGTTTGTTAAGAGTATAAATGTTCTTGAATTTATGTTAATGCAGCACATTAAATGTTAATGTGTTTTAATGACTAAAACGTCTGTTGATTAAAACCTGTGTAAATGTAAAGTTAACAGTATGAAAAATGATACAGTGATCGTATGTGCTGTTGTCATTATTTACATAAATAGTAAAAGAAAAGTTAAATAAAAAAATAAAATTAAATTAAAAAATAAAATAAAAAGGGGAAATGGAATGAAGATATAAAAAAATGATATAAAAATAAGAAAATAAAAAGAAATAAAAATTAATTTAAATTTAAATAGAAAAAAGTTAAAAGGTAAAAAAAAATTAAAAGTTTAAAAAAATTAAAGCGAAATGAAATGTAAAAATAATAATTAATAAAATAAATAAAAAATTAAAAATAAAATATAAAATATATAAAATAAAATAATTAAATAGCAAAAATATAAATATAGAAAGTGAAGTAAAAAATAAGTAAAATTAAAAAATAAAGAATTAAATAATTAAAAAAAAAAAATAAAAAAATATAAAATAAAAAAATTAAATAGAATTTTTACATTTCCATAAATAAATGAAATAAAAATTAATTGAAATTAAAAAATAAAAAATTATATATAAAATAAAATAGAAAAAATAAGAAAGTGAAATAAAAAATAAGAAATAACGTAAAATTAAAAATAATAAAATAAATAAATAAAAAAAAAATTAAAAAAAAATAAAATAAATAAGTAAATAAAAAAATTAAAAATAAAATAAAATATAAAATTAAAAGAAGAAAATATAAAAAAGTGAAATAAAAAATTACGTGAAATAAAATGAAAAAATAGAAAATAAAAAAAGATAATAAAAATAAAAATAAAGTAAAATAAATTAAATTAAAAAAATTAAGTAAAATGAAGTGAAGAAAAAATTGTGTTTAAAAAATCCTGTTTATTGAAGGATAATAGCAACAAGTTCCTGACGTTGTAAATAAGCTGTCTATTGATAAGGTAAGAACCCAATATTTTGCAAAACTTAAATTTATTTAACATTATATATGTAACTATGAAATAGTTTATTCAATAAGGAAAACAATTAAATTTTCTGGCTTCAAAGTCCAAAAATAGACTACATATTATAAAAATTTTAAAATCGTTGGCCTATAGAACCCAGAATCTTAGTTTTATCAACAGAAGACAGTCAATCGTATTTAAATATCTCTGTTGCGCCTTAGATAACTTAGACCAAGGCGCTAGTTTGACGATCTCTCGATCCAGGCTCTTATTACGTATATAGCTTCGTTGCGATATTGCATGTGACTTTATCTGGATTCTTATAAATTATTGCCTAATTTTATCCTGTTTACTGTGTGTGAGAATTAAGAAAGAAAAGTAAAACTATTGTATTTCTCTCCATACAGAGGCACACAAACTCTAATAAATGTAAATTTATATTTTGTTGCTGGTCAACAAATACTAAATTTGCACATTCATAAAATGAAAAGACAGAACAAATAAAAAATATAAATTAAACAATAAAAAAAAATATTTAAATATATAAGAAATTAAAAAAGAACATTTGAACACAAATTTGTTCACCTAAACCTTTTACTCAGGCCTTTTGATTAAATTCATGCGAAATTCTTTGAAATCATTCTAACGTTAGCAGCAGTATTACTGTTAACAATAATGTTAACAATACATTTCTTTTTTATTCAAGCCATATACACACTATAACAAAGCGTGTGTGGTTATACAGAGTTGTTGTTTTTAAAACTCTTTCGTCTCACAACATAACCGAGTAAGCATTTACGCATGAAGCCGAATGCATGAAAGTTTTTTTATGCGCGGTTTTCTTACATTGTATTCAATATCATTAAAGTGCTAGAACACCATTTCGTATTTTTTATGAATGTATGAATGACAAAGCGAACGAGTTTGTATATGCATGAGATCGAATGCATGAAAGTTTTGTTGCCTGCTGTTTTGTGTTCACTCACATTGCTTTAAAGTTTAAACTTTAATGATTGAAAGAATGAATACCAACCATATGCTTACCTGTTAAAACAACATAATTTGAGAGTGGAGTGGAATTATGTTGTTCTTCTAAGACATAATAAGAGAGAAAAGAAAAATAATATGAGTGCATTTGTTGTTGTTATATGTTCGTATGATTTAATAGAGTTTTATAGTGACCTTTAATATGTTCTTAAGGTCTTTTTCCTCAAGGGAAAAGTATTTGTAAATTTTTGGTATTTTTTTGTCGCATATTACTCAGTGTTTTTAAGATCCTATTACTTAATGGCCGTGTTATTAAAGCTTTCTTCGGTTTTTTCTCTTTTTGCGTTCAGTGGGTATGTTTGTGGGTATGTTGTTATTGTTTTAAATATTTTTTTAATATAAAATAGTAATTTTAAATTCTTGTATAGGAATATATAAAATAATTGTATCATAATCATAATTATGGTTGGTTTGTGTGACCTTCAAAAGCCATTGTCACTGTGTGTGTACATACAATGTAAGCGCCATAGTTTGTTAAGAAAATAAATGTTAATGCATTTCTGTTAAAGTAACACTGTTAAAACGTCTGTTTCTTAAAAACATTGTAAATGTTAAATTAGTGGGCATGAAAAATTCAATTCATGCACGGATGATGTGAGAGAATGCCTTCTAATAAACGTTTTATAGAACTATAATAGTAGATTAAAAAGAATACAGTCAATTATCTTCAATCTAGTAGAAGATTTTCTTAACTTAAATGAAAGAATTAAAACACCTGTTTCCGCTAAAACGTCGGAAATTGCAAGATCTGTTCATATAGAACCCAAATTTCCTACGTCATCTCAATGTCCTGGAACCCAAACAAGAATTATCATATTTCTTTGGGAAAACCTCGATCGCAAAGTACATTATTTTAGCGTGGTTGTCCGAGTAAATCACCAAATTTTCAAGGAAGTCATTACAACCATGGTCTACACAGCCCATACGAAAATTTAAGATCTGGGCAATTAGAAATCGTCTGAGCCCTTAATCATTATACACCATAGAATAACTTGATCAGTAGTTAGAAATCGTCTGAGCCGTAATTTTTATACGCCACATCCTTGATCAGCCAATTTTGAATTGCCAATTTTTCAATCGGAATTAGGAAATTTATTTATTTATTTATTTATTTATTTATTTTTTATTTATTTATTTATTTATTTATTTATTTATAGTAAATTCAATAGAACAAGAACAAGTCTTATTTTAAAGTATTGGTTAGGTAAATGTCATATAGGTTTTTTGAAATAATAATTATAATTATAATATAAAAGTGGAAATTTAAAGTTAATTTCAGTAAAATCATAAATTTAAGAAAAAGAAAAGTTAAACTATATTACATAACATGTTGTTTTTAAAAAAGATAACATTTAGACAAATACAACATAAAAGAACAAACAAAGAAAAACATAACTATGAAAAGTGCTTAAATATGGCAGTTTTAAAATGGCTTGCATTTGATATTATTTGTAATTGTGGGGGTAGTTGGCTCCAAAGGCGAATAGAGTTAATGAAAAAGTGTTGCTCAGAGGTAGCTTTAGAATATTTCATACAATTTATCTTCTTTCCTCTATTAGACCTTGAAAATTTTATTTTCCGATATAAGTAGGGTGGTTGCTGATTATAGACAATTCTATGCAAAAGCAGTAGTACTCGGCACTTCAATAAATTATCAAACGTGATATTATAAATTTGTTTGGCATAATGTGATATGCTACTATTTCTTTTAATACCAAATACATATCGTGCAATGTTGTTAAAAGTGACATTAAGCCTGCGCTTACTAACAGCATCACAGCTAGCAAACAGCTCGCAACCATAAATTAGAGTTGGCAACAAGTAAGTTTTAGCCAAAAGCATTCGGATATCGATTGGTGTGAAATATTGCGTCATCCAAAGATTGCGAAGCATAGCAAACGTTTTTCCGCAGTTAGCTTTAATGTGATCCGACCAATTGAGTTTTTTTTGTTGAGAATTACTCCTAGATTTTTAACAGATTCAACAATGTTTATATCTATATTATTAATATGTATTGGAGGTTACATATTATCGGTTGTCCAATAAGTAAAACAGCTGATTTCTTGGGGTTTAGGCCTAGTCCATTCGCAGATGCCCATAAGTAAATTTTATGTAAGTGTAGTATCGCGAAAACTATATGAATATATGAATATATATGAATATATATACGAACTAAATATATCTTTAACTTAAATTTAACTGCATCAGGAGTTACTGCCGCCAGCTGAGCTTTCTGCTTTAAAAAGTGGTTGAAGAGAAGCCAATTGAGTGCAGCAGATAAATTCTTACTTGAACTGGAGCACAATGCACTGGTGCTCAGTATAGGGTATGATCAACTCACGTGGAAGTGATATGAAATGACTACAGAGTTCGTACGATTTGACAAACAACACCGCTTGTGAAATATTTCGACTGGAATTAATATGATTTTGCCTATAGGACTATAGCAAGACTACACATAAGTTATCTTAGGTATAAGGTGTGGGGAACGGTTTCTTACATGGCATGTAACTTCAATTTGCTTCCGATTTTTCCTTTCGTTAATCAAGTTTCTTTACCAGCTAATCCGGCGATTGCATCTGGGTAGCGTTGTCTAGAATGGTGAGGCTGCATTTTTTATTGCTTAGAAGCAAAACCTTCTGTGTGAATTGGTTTGTCACAGTACTTGGGTTCTCGCGGAGTGTTTCTCAATGAATCCTGGAACGCGAAATTATTTGAACGAAACACTTTGCATACCTACAACCATAAGGGAAGCCGCAGTCCATGAATCTCTATAGCACTAAAGGCAGTTATAATTACGAATTTTCACAAATTTTTCTTTATCTAAACTCATGTTACACTATTATGTGACAGCTAACAGAGAGAAGTGTATTAAAATAAAAATGAATTTCCTCTTCCTTCCTTTCAAAAATTATTTTTCCAGAAACTAAAGACTCTTTCATGAACTAGTGCTGATAAGTGCATCATGTGCATCTATTTAAAAATATTTGAACCACAAAGCATGCATAAAAATCAAAAATGTTTGTAGAAGCAATAAAAAAATTTAAAAAAATAAAATTAAATTGCTCAGCACAAACCAAAGATGGCTGTTATCAATGACAGTGACATGTGCATATGATGGTAATGTCAAATTTAAAACCCATTAGTTGATGGCATGGTTTTAGGAAAAACTTTATTTTCACTGAACAGCCACATTACTTAAATCAGTGGGGAGGGATGGAGTTTTAAGAGCACATTCATAGAAAAATTCGTTATCATCCATTCAATTTAAATTTTTGGAGACATTAACTAACATCCACTGAGTATTTTAAATAACATTCGTAACCAATTCACACTTAAGAAACTTTCTGAGTACATTTAAAACCATATTTGCTATGTAGGTTACTTTGCCAATTTGTATGTTAGTAATCGATAATCTCCACTCAATTTCGATTGAATTGGTATTGAGAACTTCATCCATATAATGTTAGACTGGTGTCATGCAATTCTGTTCGTTGGAAAGAATAACTTGTAACCGAGAAGAGAACCCAAACACTTAATTTTAATTTCGCTTTATATTGTTGGCATATGTGTTAAGCATATAAACCATGAGTTTCCTTTTTTGCTTTCTACAGTTTATATTCCTCCTTCGAAAGCAAATATTATTCATGTCTTAAATATTTCGTTGTAATGAAAAAAAAACTTCTTTTTTACTTCAACCCCAAGTGCGTGTGTGAAAATGTGGCCAAAGTCAAGAAAAATAATTCTTTTCAGGGAAATTTAAATAAACTTGACTTTTTCAATATTCTTTTAAGAATTTTTTGATTTTCTTTTCAACTATTTTTCGTTATCAATATGCCATAACAAGCTGGTCGTTGTACAAAAAAAAAAAAAAAAAAAAAATAGAATCGTTTTTCATGAAAGGAAAACTTACTTTGGCAAAGTAATTCAAATTATGTGAGATAAGTTAAGAAGTTTTTTGTTTTTTATTTAAAAATAGTTGGATTTGATTGAGAAAATAATAATAATAAAAGTAAGCCAAAGTATAACAGCGTTAAAAAATAGGAAAGGAAACTAATTAAGAAAGTTTAAATGATTTTGAAGCTAAAAATTCTGAAATAAAAAAATATTTTCGAATTGTAATGAAAAGGACTCCAGTTCAATAAAAAAAGAAATCAATAAATATAAAAGCTGTGGAAAAGTAATAGAAGGAGTACAATAACCAACAACTTATTTTAAAAGGTTTTGAAAAGTTTAAATATTTAGAAATTTTATTAAACAAAACAAGGAAAATAAAAAAGAAAAACCAGAATAAGTAATCAGATTTTATTGATATTTTTACATTCGTTATTTTCTAGCTTATGAAATTAAGGAAAGAAGAAGAAAAACAAAATATACTCACCAAAACACGCAACAACAAAATACACACATTGTACGGTACATAGAATTACACTAAGAAATACGCGGGAAAATCCAACAACCCACTATTCTATTATATAATAAAAAGAAAAAAAATGCTTATAAAATAAATTTAAATTTAAATATTAAACTCAAGTTTTTCATTTAAAAAACTTCAATTCAAATTTTCATTTTCCAGGAAAACAATAAATAAAACCTACTAATCAATATTTTTCCTCCACATACATACATAACTGTTCTTCCTATTTCCTTGCTTCACACGAATTCATGCAAATATTGAACAGTTTGTACGTGTATACTGGACTGTCAGGTATGTCTGTTAGTAGTAATAGCATCAACACTGACCTGGCATTACAACTGAATAAATGTTCGTTGACATGACAGTTCTCTGAGTACTCAATTGTCTGTATACACGAGCATATTGTTAACTGTTGTTATACACGAGTATACACATGTAAGCGTGTGTGTTAAAGAGAATACAAAAATTCAATACAATTTGCAAATGGACGACAGGTTTAAAGAGGCCAGTAGGTCAGGTCTATTCAATGTTTTGTTTGCTTTTTTCACTATTTTTTTGATATCCAATCTGTATGTAGTCGTACCGGTTGTCCATCATAAGTGTAAAAGGGAAATTAAATTTTACAAAGTTTGAAAAGAGAATATTTTACTTAAAATACAAAAATATTTCAATACTTTCTAACCTAAATTTATTCTTTAATTTGTGGAAAATATTGAATTTAATTTTTTGTTCTATTGCCTTTTAATGTGTCCTTCATTGACGAATTTTTACGGCCTTCTTTGTCTCCATTTCTCTCTCGTTATTTCTAAATTAATCATTCAACTGTAAAGAAAATAATTTCCCACAATAAATGCCTGCCACCATTATTCTACCAGACAACCAAACAAATTACAAAACCCAACATTAGTTTGTTTAAGTGAAACATTAATTCATTAATGTTTTGTTCATTTATTGTATATTAAGTTGCTCATTTAACTGTGAATTATTTCAAAGTGAAATCGTTAAACTTTTCTTCAACCGAAAGGGAAGAACAAAATGGTCAAATGCAGTAAAATAAGCAGAAGACTATTAATTTCTCTTCAACATAAAGGGAGAATAGAAGGTCAAAGACAGGGAAAATGAGCAAAACGTTGTTAAATGGCACTCGTAAAAATTAAAAACCAAACGTAACTACACAATCATATAATTATGGAATTAAAGTGAGGAAGAGAAAGGAAAGGAAGCACTTCATAGTAGGCAATACATCAATAGTTTTATGAAGAGCTTTATATATTAAATTTAGAATATGTATGGATGCACCTTAGCGTATTACGTACTTATACCTCAACCTTAATGCATAATGTGAAAACTTTTTTGTCTTGCTTTTTTCTCTGCAACATTTTCCATTTAAACTGACATTTGAAACTTTTATTTGTTTAACTTTAGTCCCCTGAAATTTATCTGAACTCCTCTATTTCAGTTTAATGGCGTTTGTAAAATATTGTGATAATGGAACATCATTAATCATACATATTTCACTTACTTGGCTCTTGGAAGAAAAATAAAGAAAGGAATTAAAGAAGTTAAAGTTAAAAGTCTTTATGATAGAAAAAATTGTCATCCAACGCCATACATTAACTGGCTTTAAATTATATAAAACTAGCACAGTCTGAAAGGTAGTTTTGCGCCATACATCATCCTCAAATGACATCAAATTTTATAACGAATGAGGTCACAATAAGAAAAAATGGAAAATAAATTCAATTATGGCTTAAGATTACTTTACAGCGAATCAGTACAAATTCTTTACATTTCTTTCATATATACATACAATATACAAAAAAGCATTTTAAAGTGTACGTTGAATCATAATGAACAAGTTTTCTCGCTTAACTATAATTGTAATTGACAGATTGAATTAATACTGGCTACTGCAGATATTGTTCACAAGCAAGCAATGAAGAATGTAAGTTAGTAAGACGCTGATTCTATTATTGGCAATCAATATTGAAAAGAATTATTGTGGAACAGTTCAATCCTTTTTAACACACATTAGATTGTGTTAGGTAACAGTAACAGTCGATAGATTTATTATCATTATTTTTATCCTGAAGAGGTGTTTTAGTACTGTGAACATTCTAGCTATAGTACAGACCAGAGGTCAGCAATGAGCATTCAAAACGATAAGTAGATTCGAATCATACTTATAATTTCTGATACTTATACGCATTCATACTTATTTTAATGTCATACTCATACTACTCATATTCAAAATTTGAAATACTCATGGTACTCATACTTAACAATACGCATGATGTTATTGATTTCGACTCTCCATGACTCATCGTATACACGAATCACAAAATAAGTATGATTCGCAAATTTTTTACAGAATTCCTATAATGTCTCCCACAAAACTATTATTTCCACAAATTTTAGGACGTTGCTCGGTGTCAACAATGACAATTCCCTGTCTAGCACTTACTAAGCTGCCAGCGTGTTTTATACCTGGTATGCACTAATGTCCCACAGATTCCAAGACTCTGTTGATTCTCATTGCTACAGAATCTACATTTTGGGCTTGAGACAACCCCGATTCTGAATAAAGGCCTCCTGACTCTACAGCGCCCTGTCAAAAAAAACTGGTTGCCAACCTCAGGTTATTTCTGGATATTGTGATGCCTGCCTCTGACCGCCTTTTATTGTAATTTCGCAACAAAAGTTTCGATTGCTTCCAGCTCAGTTGATTTGTAAGAGTCTTTGGACCTTTTTATTTTCCTTTTCGTTAAGAATACCCTTACAAATATCTGCTCCCATTCTATAGAAAAGTGCTGTTCTAATCAGCGGCGTGGAAGAATTCCCACATAATTTGGGGCCCAGCAGGTAATCCCCCTATAGCCGTTTCAGCTTCTCCAGACAGATGCATACAATTTTCGATTTAAATTCAAAATTGCCGAATGCGCAAATGGCGTCCTGACAGGCAATAATTATTGACATGTCCTATGTTTTGTACCTCTTATCCAAGTTGAATTGGCATAGACTTCCATATTGAAGATACCAACGAATTTATTCAAAGGCTTGAATTATTTCATTCGGGGATAAGAAATTGGCGTGAGAAACGTTGTATTTCTATTGAGTAACTGAGTAAGCTTTGATACAATGTGTATGATTCTTTATTTGAACCTTACTTTTTCTAGTTCTCTTCTGTTTTTAATTCACTTCTAGGCATTTATATGAAAGCATTAAATTTGGTTGTTATTTGACGATAATTTTGCATCCTTTTCATCCTTTTTGCATCCTTCATTGTAACTTGTTGACCAAAATTGTTCTACAATTTAGTTTTCTTTTCATTGTTTTTTTTTAATACATTTTCTGTTTTGGACAGGAATCATTAGCATTTTTTTCAGCAATTCAATCCCCCTTTTTCCTTTCATAAAAAATTTATTTCTACTTTCTGTAGATGACAATTTACTGTGACTTTAGAAAAAGCTGAAAAAGTGGTCAAAAGTTAATGAGACATTCTTTAATTATGCACGCGAAAACTGGTAAAAGAGGAAACTAAAGCAAATAAATACAAATTAAAATGCAAAAAAAGGATAAAAGAAATGAACAAAAATTAATTTAGCATCCAATGAAAAATAAAGGGTGTTTTTTATAGAGGTATAGAACTTTAAGTTGCAATAAAACAACGATGGATTATTCGATTGACATGAATTTTATTTATCCGAAAGATAATCTTGTGGAATTACATTTTAAATATGATTTCTGGCATATGGCCGCCACGGCTGGCGCGGATGTAGTCCAATCTGGACGTCCAATTTTCGATGACTTTTTCCAACATTTGTGGCCGTATATCGGCAATAATACGGCGAATGTGGTCTTCCAAATGGTCAAGCGTTTGTGGCTTTACCGCATAGACCAATGACTTTACATAGCCCCACAGAAAGTAGTCTAGCGGTGTTAAATCACAAGATCTTGGAGGCCAATTCACAGGTCCAAAACGTGAAATTAGGCGGTCACCAAACGTGTCTTTCAATAAATCTATTGTGGCACGAGCTGTGTGACATGTTGCGCCGTCTTGTTGAAACCACATCTCCTGGACATCATGGTTATTCAATTCAGGAATGAAAAAGTTAGTAATCATGGCTCTATACCGATCACCATTGACTGTAACGTTCTGGCCACCATCGTTTTTGAAAAAGTACGGACCAATGATTCCACCAGCCCATAAAGCGCACCAAACAGTCAGTTTTTCTGGATGTAACGGTGTTTCCACATACAATTGAGGATTACCTTCACTCCAAATGCGGCAGTTTTGTTTGTTGACGTAGCCATTCAACCAGAAGTGCGCTTCATCGCTAAACAAAATGGATGGACTCATTCGGGTCTTCCTCAATGCTACGCTCTACAGCAGCAATAGCTTCTTCTGTACGTTCCATAGTTAATCGAATTAACTGCTCTGATGGACGATTTTGTCGACGATAAAATGGACGTAGTGCGCGATACGTTTTCCGCACAGAACCATTATTTTCGAAATAAAATTGCACTAATTGCAAGCGTTGTTCAGGCGTGAGTCTATTCATGATGAATTGCCAAACCAAACTGAGAATAAATCACTTGACAGCTGTTAAATCGGTCGCCATCTTGAAAAGTAATGCCAACTTAAAGTTCTATACCTCTATAAAAAACACCCTTTAAAAGGCAATAAAGACAGGAAAAAAATCATGAACATTTACTATTTGCATCAGCTGGAATTTTAATTTTATTTCAATAGAATTTTATTCCAGCAACTACATATTTGCACAATACCTAGGACAGCTAAAATTCGGGCGAGAGGTTCATGCAAAAAACAACTTCTTGTATTTTTTTCAATGCTCTGTGTGAGTGGTGAGTGTCTGCCAATTCAAAGAATGTGTGGACTTTCCGAAAAAGAAAAATAAAACACCTGCTTTTGTGGTTTGGCACACTTAATAATTCTGCATTACAACTGAAGTGCTTTTGAGCAAAAGCTGTTTGCTTTTATAGTGTCGTGGTAGTAACGTGGTAGCACCTACCGTTTGAAGTGTCCATGCGGTTACTACGTGAGGATTGAAAGGTAATAAATCGTGCTTGAAATTCTCACACTTTCTGTTTTATTTCTGCCCTTTGCTGGTATTCATATGAAATTGTGAATTTAAAGACTTACAGAGTAAGTAAATAAAAGAGAAGAATTTAAAATTGTTATCAAAATTATTAATAAAAATTGGAGAATGAAAATGTAAGCGATTTGCTTAAAATAAAATCAGGAGTTTTTAACTCCTACCTCCCACTGATTTTATTTACTTCCAGCAATCACAAGCATTACGTACTCCTCCCTTGCAGCCTTTTCTGCTCTGGTGTATTACCTTATCATCTCTAATCACTTCGTAAATCTCTTTTAACAGCGTATATCACTTTTAATAAATTGATTCTGCTTATCGTTTACATTCGCAAACGAAAATAATTGCATTACAGAACCCTTATTATTCTCTTACAGGATGAGATATTTGAAGAGACTTTTCAATTGCTTTAATGATTGCAAATGTCACATCTCGTTTATAATTGAAACTCAATAGAGCATAAGCGTTTTAATCAATTCTGTGCTTAGAAACCACAAAAAAATAAAAGTAAAAAAGGAATTCAATTAAGGTTAGAATCCTTAAGATTTATTCCCTTACTTAATAAAGTACACATACAATTAGAAAACGTTTGCAATTTGATTATTGGAGAGAATCAAGTTGAAAAATCAAGTATTTTTAGCAAATATGCCTTACATAAATCGGCAAAAATTCGATCAAATTTAAAAAGATGTGGTTTTCGGACATAGTGGATTGAACAGCTATTGGATCAAGGATTCCGACACAGGCTTTCTTACAGCCGGACGTTGCTTAGAACCGCAGATATAGGCCACGAAGCTAACTTAAATTATCAAAAATACAATAATTTCTCTATTTAAATCGCAAAAAATCGGAGAAAATGGTCATATTGGGGAAATGGTGCTAGTGGGGTGCATAACTATGGCCGCAAGGACTTCAAAACAGGTTTCCTTACTGTCGACCTTTATATTGGATCGAAGGTATAGGCTACGAAGCGAAAGGAAATAAAAATTCTCTATTTCAATCGTGGAAATTGGAAAAAGTGGACTTAGTGGAGAAATGGACCTAGTGCGCTGCTTAGCCATAACCTCAATGATTCCAAAACAGGTTTCCTTACGATCGGGCGTTATTTAGAACCGGAGATATAAGCATAGAGGCTAATTGTTTACTTCAAATGAAATTGTTGTCTTTACAAATTTTAATAATTCTCATTGAGTTCATATGCAAATATTCAATATATGTATGTGTATCCAACAATATATCGTATTTTTCAAAAGTTGCATTTCTTTGGTAGACAACATGCATTTTTTTTGTCTGATTACTGTCCTGGTCGATGACATGCATTTTTTGGTCGATAACTTGCAGTATTTTGATCGATGACTTGCATTTTCTGGTCGATGGCTTGCATTTTTTGGTCGATGACTTGCATTTTTTTTTGTCAATGACTGCCATATTTTTGGTCAATGACTTGTATTTATTTGGTCGATGACTCGCGTTTTCTGGTCGATGACTTGCATTTTTTTTTATCGGTGTGGCCATTTTAAACTTGTAACTCGTGTTAGATTACGTTGTGCCTCGTACATATTTCTGCTGAGATAACAACTGCAATGTCGCTTGCGTATCCGACTTAAAAAGTTCTCTCCGGCGTATTTTCTTTCAGGATTCAGCATCGTACCTAGCATTCCATAAGTCAGATCTAAGGATAGATCCTTAAGCCGCTCTTTATGTTGTCTTTTTCATTCTCACTAAGGATTATTAAAAAAACTTCCAGCAGGAACCAACTGCATCAATAAGCCTTCTAATGAATTTCACAAATTAAGCTTAAGAGCATCCCTTCTCTAAACCACACCACAAAACCCTTAAATTTTATTGTGGTTTTAACTACTCTTGGAAATTGTAAAGATTTTTAAAAAAGTAGATACAAAGTTTTTATTTTCTTTTCTCCATTCGCTATCATGTTGCAATATCTTCATTGTTTGTTTTACTTGTCTCCCTAACGAAGCATTTTTTGTAATTTTATTGCATCTTTTATCAGTTCGATTACTGGCCAGCAGCTCAACATTCATTGCAATTATTGCCTTTAAAACAAAGAAGGAGAAGAAGATGAACAAGTAGGAGAACGAAAACAATGAATGAATTTCAAAAGGCTTCGTTAAGATCTCTCTCTCATTGAAACACTCACACATCATGTAACCGCAATAACAATGGCCGGCAATGCAAACAACAAGGAAGAGGGCAATCATTTGAAAAGGATTCTGGATTGTTTCTTCTTTTTTTTGTCTGTCTTTGTTGTGGTAAACAATTGCGAGCGATGCACAACAAAAGAAAAAAATCCGGAAGCCATATAATGTTTGAAAAGTAAGTGCCGGTCATGTCTTGTTATGGTTTTCCTTTGTTCCAAAGCTTTTAAATTAATGAAAAAGAAATATTGGGGATATTTTTATTAAAAATCTCCTAAAACTTACAGCTCTTAACTGAGTGTCCATAGATTATTTTATTTTCCTTGTTAGAAGAGGTGTTTTTTTTGTTTTTTTTTTTTGGTAAAACTGGAAAATAAAATCCTTTATTTTCAATTCAATCTTATGCTGACCTACAAAGTCAACATGTCATAAGATTTGTTAACATTTGAAAAGAATTTCGTATGTTCTCTTAGGTAAATATGAATGTGATGTTTCAAGAAAAAAGTGAATTAAAAACAAAAAGAAAGAAAACAAAATAAATTAGATTTCATTTAAAAAGTTTTACCCACTGTTTTAGTAATTATAACCTCGGAAGTTGCCTTAGTCAAGTTTGAAGTGTGTTTGCTTATTAGATGACAGTCCGTAGTTTAAAATCCAGCTCAGTCATCTTGATCGAAACGTAACATTATAAATATTTCTTTAGAATTTAATTGTCCGATGTCCCCATGTCCGGGAACACAAATCAGGGCAAAAGTCGAATATCTCCTCTAGAGACACCTGGGGTTCTTAGACAATCTTAGATGTGGTGTACACACTCTCTAGAGATTTAATGGCTGCTTTACCGTCGATATACTCATGCAATTTATAATCGGTAATTTAAAAGTCATTGTACAGCCTGAAGACAATATTCTGGTAGTACGAGAGACGATTTGTATTCAAACAAGAGTTAGACTCTTCGAAACCAAGGTTAGGTTAGGTTAGAGGACGTGTACTTGGCAATTAAGACAAGTACAGAACCCGGAGGTCGAATTGACCCATTGTACAACGTCCTTAAACAGGGAAGGATAATAGAGAGAATACGATAAAAAGGAGAGGATGTAGGAAAGGGGAAAATGGGAAGCGGAGGAATTACACAGACCAGACACAACAAAAAGGGAGAGCGCTGTGGAGAGCCTTGATGTCCAGATCCCCGTCAGTGACCTAATCTCGCAGTGCCCCGTGATAAAACCGAAAACCAACCTTAAGCTAGCCTTATCCAATCCCAGCAGCCAACCTGTTCGATCCGTTCCCCCAACGCCTCTGCTCTTCGTCCCTGACCCATCCATTGATGAAGCCGTAGAGGTGACAGACTGGGGGGTCAGGACCAACTATGAAATCGCCCCTAGAAAGCGAACCTAACCTAGCGAGGGCATCTGCCGTCTCATTGCCCAGTATTCCGCTATGAACCGCAACCCAGCATAGGCGGATACGGTCAAGTCCAAAAGTCCTCAACGACTCCTTCGAAATCAAGCTATGAAACAAAATGCAACAGCAAGAATGTATGAGAAGATAAGAAGAATGGATGCAGCTCTCGACTTAAAGGAAAAGGCCATCCAAGTTTATTACCATCTTTTATTCCAAGAATAAAATGAAGTCGTATTGTATTTACATCTCTTTCTTTTTCTCTCCCTATGGTATATAATTTTACAGGCAGCATGCAACAACTAAAAGTGTTTTGCTAATTACTTTATGCAACGGCACAAAACAAAGAAACAACACAGCAAAAATTTCGTGCATTGCAACAGTTGCTACTTTGCCTTCTTATCACATTCCAAGTCATGGCAATAAATTCTAAATAAACTCACGGGTTTATGGTTGGCATAAACAATTACTCAGTCTTTTAAACTCAAAGCCATATGTTGTAGGCTGCATAACTCTTGTTTTGAATGTCTATATGAATGACATTTCTTTGCCTTTTCCTTGTGATGAGATAAACGTGCAACATTATAATTTCGTTGAAATAAAATAAATAAATTTTGCATCTCAATCCGGGTTGGTTATATGAACGATATTTAAATGTTTTTCACAACTTAAGTTCTTCAAGGATTCAAGATTAATATTAAATTTTTCTGAATATTACATACACGCTTAGGTGCCTTAGAAATATGAAAGATTTTGAAAGTTTGCATTTAAAAGTGTTTGGTAATCTTTCCATTTCAATTCACTTGAATAGAATCGATTTAAACGCCATAAATAAGTGAAGCATTTCAACTGATCTGCTTTGTTCAAATTAGATTTCCTATGCAAAACCAAAAAAAATCGTTAAATTAATGCCGTGATTATTAAAGCAATTCCTTGTTTTCCAATGATTATGTATTCTTGTCATAAATACTTCGTATCAGCGTGTAAGGAGATTAAAATTATAGCCTGGCATTTAAATAACTTAACAGAGACGTTCTTCGTTTTACCGTTTTTTTTTGCTTAAACCAAAATCAAATTAAAAGCACAGTCATAAGGCGTAAAGCACCAAAAAGGAAACGAACAAAATTATCAGCAGAAAAGACGCAACTCAACTACATTTGGGGAAAAAAAATCATTTCTCTTCTGCAGTCATAATCGAAAGAGGATTAAGCAAAAAAGAAAAAATAAACAGAGAAGTTCTTGATACACATGACTGCCTCTTCTTGAAAGTAGGAAGTTGTGATAAGAAGACTTTTGTATCTGCATTATGGCCAAACAATGGGGTTAAATAACTGCTTCGAACAAAATTTCTGACCAAAATTTTAACGATTGGAAAATTATCACAATGGAATTCTTACATAATTGCTGTTCGATAATAACAACAACAACAACAACAAAACAAAGAGTAAAAAAGAAGGCAGAAATTTAATAGAACGTAATCCTCAAACAAAATTTAAGATTTTAGATCAAGAATTCATAAGTTAAAGCAAGCAAGTTTGAATGCAGTTTTTTAGTGAAATAGACTTGAATATTAAAAAGCACATAAGTCGTCGTGGTCTAGTAGGTAGTGTGTTGGGGTTCGAGCCCCAGGCCAGACATCAAAATAAAATACAAAAAGAATTTCTTCGGCGACTTCCTCTCAGCAGATTTCTAGCAAAAACTCTGAGAGTAAAATAAAATTGCTATGGAAAGTTTCTCAAAAATCTGACGTTCAGCTTCGACTTTAAACTGTAGGTCCCGCCACTGATGTATAAAATTAACACACACAACATAAGTGGTGTGAGAAACTAGGTCGTAATCCTGACTGAAGGGTTGTAATGACCAATTACGTACGTACGTATAATTTACCCGCGAATTACTAACCTTATGATGATCACAATGGACCTAAATCAAACTCTCTTCCTTTAATGAGGGTCCGCCACCTCACCTAACTGTCTTAATGAAATAAATGCCATTTAACAAGTAGATTGTTACGCTGATGAGAATAGTCCAGCCTTTCCTTTAAACAGTATTCTTCCTTCTTCCGATTGCAGTTACTTGATTTGAAATCCAAGTACGATATCACAGAAGGACACGGATAAATCATTAAACTGTTGAGGAGTACTTAAACCCAATAAAATCTGTAGGATTCGTAAGTTCAGTGACATAAAATGAATTAAAATTGTAGGAGATAAGCTGATCGAATTTTTCCAATTTCTAAACCCTCTATTATAAAAAAGCAGACGTCAAATTCAATGACAAAATATACAGAAAACTAAACAACTACGCATTGAGATCCTTTGATTTAAGGCCTGTCAGCGGACCAACCAAATCGATCGCAAGATATTAATTTTAACAGTCAGAATAATTCCTTTTTATGGAAGGGTGACTTCAAAAGCAGCATTTGATTGTTTTCCCCCTCCTTAAAGGAATGCTTTTGTTGAAGGAAAAAAAAAACAAAAATGTTTCCTCATAAAAATAAAATAATTTTCAAATAATCTGTAAATGCAGACAATGGATGATGGACAGTATCACACTTTAATTCTCAAAAACGTTTGGAAATTTTGCAAACAGTGCAGTGAATGCTTGTGTATGGTAGCATAGCACTCCAGAATTCCCGAAGATTCTTACTTCTTGGTTACAGAGTTGCAAGGGGTGCTTAGGTCATGGAGACAACACTAAGCTACTCTATTGTGAGGCCCTACCGATGATAGCGGCGTGGATATTCCGCTGCCTTGCCAGAGAGTGGCCTGACCACTGATTTTTTTTTTAAAGCAGCACTCATGGGATGGCCCCTACTCATGCAGTGCATTGTGCAGGTTTAGGAAAATAGGTTAAAGGAAGGTGGAAAGAGGGAGTAGTGTTTATGGACATTTGATTTAAACTTACCAATATCGTAACTGACGGGAAAAACCTCCGCAGGAAGATCATTCCACAAGCGAGCAGTGCGGGCAAAAAATGAATTTTCCCTGTAATGCATTGTGCGGTTCACTGGACAAACAACCACAAAAGGATGTGCTCTGCGAGAAGTACGAGTACCACGTAAAAATATGTGATTATCGGGAACCAAGCCCCATATCTCTCGAGAACACCTCCCATTATAGTACCGATAGAACAATGAAACACACGCCACATTGCGACGATGCTCCAACGAGTCAATAGAGTTAGATACCCTACTGTCATTAATAAGCACCTTCGCCCTCTCCTGTACGCGGTCGAATTATTTAAGAATAACGATAATAAGATGGCAGGGTGCCTGCATCAGCTTGTTTAAAAACTATGGCTAAAGGAAGCATCTGACTTAGACTTCCCATGATTGTACTCAAATCCTACTTGAATGACTACAAAAGTTTAGATAGGTTTGTTTTGAAAACGGCTGAGTGATAATTGTTTGTACTTACCCTTTTACTAATGAAGACAAGGAATTAGTTTGGGTAGAAGCCTTTATACTTAATGAATTTTGTTTCATGTACACACAAGAATAAGGCGGCAAAGTGCTTATACAACAAACCTTGGAATTTCTCTTGGTAAATGAAGGATTATAGTAAGCTGGTAGAAGATTTACTTAAACAATTCATTCAATTTCATTATTTCATATTTCCTAATGAATTTAAATGTTTACACATTTTCCTTTTTTGTTTTTCAATTTTATTCATTAAATTTCTAACAGATTTATTTAAAATTGATTTAATTTTCACTTGAAATCATATTTATTTTTGATTATAAATAAATCACACAATATTTGTATACGAATTTATGGGCATTTAACAAGATTTATAATTATTTGAAATTTAAATACAATTTTAAATTAAAATAAACAAAAATAAATAAATACAACGCAATATTTATATACACATGCTTCTATAATAATCTGTTATTTAATATAATAAATCAATAAATATGAGTATATTGAAGAAATATTTATCAAATCAATTTAAGCATTATTGATTAGACTTCCTAAAAAATTAATAACAATACTTAGTATTCATTTCAATCAATATAAATATTTAAATATTGCTGGAATGAAAATGAAATATAAAATAATTTAGAGTTTTTAAATTAAAAAAATATTATTTGTTCATAAACTTTTTCCTTATTTTATTTACAATCGAATTTAAATTTTCTGTCTGCTATTTACTCGCATTATGCTTAAACTGCAGTACTTTCCCGCTAGGTATCATAGGGCGTGATGTCATCATACGCAAGCAACTTGGTACTTTTGTGGACGATAGGCGGCCACTTAGTTGCTTAGTGTTTGAACAAAGTATCGTGTTTCATAATGCCGCTGTACAAAATATATACAATGTATTCTCTTTCAAAACGTCGTCAATGTGTATTTTTAACGGAGTCACAAAGCAATCACGTATCGGATTTATAGTTGATGCATTGTTTGGTTACTTTGCATATCTACATAGTTTATATGCAGTAGCAGAACTGCATACAAACTTTCTATTGATACATTTTGGAAGGCAGCCATAGTGTCATTGATATGCCATCCCGCCTTTCGCAAAATATTCTCCATGACGAAATTGAAGAGATCATATGATAATGGATCGCCTTGTCTGAATACTCGCGCGGTATCAAAATGTTCGAAGAGATCTATTGCACCTTCACAGAGCTGCTTGAGTTGCTTACAGTCATATTGCATAATTTTATCAGCTTTGCAGGAATACCGAGTTCAGACATTGCGACAAAAACACAATTTTTTATAAGGCTATCGAAGATTGCCTTATAGTCGACAAAATAATGTTGTGCGTTACACTTGCTTTGCATGGATCTTTTCGCGGTTTTGTCGTAATGTAAAGATTTGGTCGATGATGAACTTAACAGATATAAAGCCCAGTAAGTGTTTTAACGAGTGAGTTTTGTCATTCACACAGTTTACTGGTAAGAACCTTACAAGGAGTAGGCTTACACCTCTATACACACATACATACATAATTGGCCATTACAACCCTTCAGTCTGGATTACGGCCTAGCTTCTCACACCAATCATGTTGTGTGCGTTAGTTTTATACATGAGTGGCGGGACCTAAAGTTTAACGTCGACTCCGAACGACAGATTTTTTGACAGGTTTATTTACTCTCAGAGCATTTGCTAGAAATTTGCTGAGAGGAAGTCGCCGAAAAAATATTTTTTTTCATATTTCGTTTTGATGTCTGACCTGGGAAGCGAACCCGGGCTGTACGTCTAATAAACCAACACACTACCTACTAGACTACGGCGACTTCACCTCTATAGTTGGCGCATATCGTACTTTTTTTAGGGCAGGGAAGAGGACACTGAGGTTCCAATCTGTGCAACACTTCAGTCGCCGTAGTCTGGTAGGTAGTGTGTTGGCTTATTGGACGCAAAAGCCTGGGTTCGAGCCCCAGGCCAGGCATCAAAAGACAAAATACCAAAAGTATTTTTTCGGCGACTTCCTCTCAGTAGATTCCTGGCAAAAACTCTGAGAGTAAATAAAAATTGCCATGAAAAGTGTCTCAATAAATTAAAATCTGTCGTTCGGAGTCGACTTTAAACTGTAGGTCCCACCACTCATGTATAAAATTAACACACACAACATAAGTGATGTGAGAAACTAGGACGTTGTACAGTGGGTCCTCTAACCTAACCTAACCTAACCTATAAATACTAAAGACTTGCTTTATTAGAAATAGAAGTGCATTAAAAATTAAAAAATTCTTTTTAAAACTCTGCCGACCATTTTTTCTTCCTTGTTTTCCAACCACTTTAATGAATTTATTGTTCCATTAATGCTCATTTAATGCTTTACTCAGTTTATTTACGCAAATTTAATTACGTTTTTATTGTTTATACGGTGCGTTTAAATATTTACACTCATTATTGTTAAATTTAAAAAAAAAATAAAAAAAAAAATAAATAAAGAGGAGAAAAAAATAAACATTTCAAAAAACACAGACAGCAATACAATAAAATAAACCTTACCTACGCAAATATTTGCTAAATAAACGATAAGTGCGTATGACAATAAAATATACAGTGGGTAGAAAAATTAAATGCACATTGGAAGAATATAATTTCTTATAATTTATTTTTTGGAATATGTTTCTAAATAAGCATCCAGCTGAAAAAAGATTTCAGATTGCCTCACATAAACTCCTTCTTCTACAATACATACCACTTGAGTATGTTTGCTCCCCATAATCCAATGAAGAAGTTGTGAACGATTTTCTCCACTCAAATAAAAGTCAGATTAAATTCAATCTTTTTTGAAAAAGAAAACTTTTATAATGTGAACCTAGACTAGATTTTAAAACATTCAAATGCGTTCATTCAATTCTTTCTTTAACTGTACGAGTATATTTTACTTGCTTTCATAGTGTTAGTACGCACGTGCATTTATTTACTCACAGACTGTCAATTATGCTGATGTGTGTGTTGAAACATTCAGTGTGTAGTAAACATGCATGCGTATGCGTAAGGATGTCTCATGTTAAACACCATTTAAGTCTGTAGGCGTGTGTTTCTGTTTAATTTAAAAATAAACAGAAACTTTTGAAATGGAAATAAGAGTTGAAAGTATTGAAGGCATGTGTAATGCATGTCGTGACTACACGGAAAAAATAATGTTCTTTATGCTAAAAGCCTAGACTTTGTAGTTCCAAATTACTACGAAATTTTGAAGGAACTCATTTAATATTTGACAGTTTATTACCTGTTCTTCTTGTCTAGCAACGTAAATGATTTTTGTCAGTGTTTATTGTTATCTAATTTAATTGTATTTGGAAATGGAATTCAATTTAAGTGTCATTGTCTATATTTTACGGTTTCTTTTTTCTCTTTCTTCTTTTTAACAACAAATAAAAATAATTGAAAATATTTGTTCACTTAATAAGTTAATTGACAGACAAAACATTTTAAATTGAAAATCTAAATATCAAGACAATGAAAAGGAGAACAAATCCTTGTGCGTCCTTAAACTAAAGAATTCAGGCACATGCTAGAATGTGGAGACCAGCGTTGTGTCCTTAGGTTAGGGATAGGTAAAGTGGCGCTCTCTCCTTGAAGTAAAAGGAGCCACATTTAAACCCATTCAACTCGGTTTTCAAAAATTCCGCAGATATAATCAATCTCGCTGTTGCAGCAATTTTTATATTTGGGAGCCCTGTCGAAGATGTCGGCCGTTAAAGTTGTAAGAAAGTCTTCGCAGGGCAATGACACGTGCTCCCTCAGGAGTCGGAATGCCAAGTCTCGCACATTCAGAGCAAGTACACACTGACCTCAGGCTATTTCTTGTTAGTCTGATACATGACTCTCAACAAACCCACTTTATTTACGAAAAATCTTTAACTCTCTTTATCTAGATACCCTTTCCAATCATATGCTCCCATTCCATAGAAGGGTGCTAGTCAAATTAACGATGTGAGTGCTATGCTCTTCCTTTACTTGTCATTGCCGAGAATTGTCACATGACCTGGGACTCAGCAAAAGCTAACCATATTTTTCCCATTTTGTTAGTTCAGATTCCAAAGATAGCAGCAGACTACCTATTTTCGATTTAATCTCATGAGAGTTGAGTGCTCAAATAGCGTCCTGAAAGTCATCTTATATCCTATCCAATTTGAATTGATCAAATTTTTTCGACGACATAGACTTCCGCTTTAGTATCCGCATTGACTCGGAATATTTTATTCTGGGTCCATAAGATTCTGGTCCTATTTCAAGGTCAATTCAGAGGACAGTTGCTGAAAAAATTGTCGGCTAATTGATTCCTTAGGTCATGAAATCCTATTATGAGTTTCATATAAGACTTGTCTCCTATTAATCTCACCATTGACTCCAAAGCTTTTGTCTTTCCGATCCTGTGCAGGGATGTCAAATCCAACAGAGGCTCCAACGCTCCTGTAGGAAAGGTTCGAATTTCTTTTTTCTGCTGTTTTCGTCATACGTGTGGTTAGTATTTTAACCTCCAGGCGTCTCTATTTCTCACTGTTAGTTCCACCAACCTAATAGCTGACCTTATTTTCATTTGGAAATTTTTCTTAACTTTTACATTTTCAATCATACTGACATAGTTTTTCCCTTTCAGTTATTTTCCCCCAAAATATTTTGAAAAATTTTCTTATATTTTCTCATTTCATGGTTGACTTCAAGTCAAACGATTACTTTGCAAAATATTTGCAAATATTCGTGATACACACATAATATAGCATATCATTATGCAAATGCTGAAGGATATTCCAAGAAGTACAGTTGCATTACTGGCAAATAACTTTCGAACAAACAAAGAAAATATTGGTAAACATGCAAATATTATGCAGCAGATAAACAAATTTTTTAAACGAAAATTTATAGAATAGAACGTAGAACATACGATGTTATATATGTATATACATTTAAAAATATGAAACAGACATATCTTCAGCTCCCTGAAATAGTATGTCTTTTTAAAGCTTTTAAATCCAAATCGGTCAAATAAAAAGTCGAAAATTAAAGCATTTTATTAAATATGCCTTCCATAATTCGCGACAAATTCGAAATTTCAAGATACGTAGCCTTTGGACCTACTGGGTTTTTACGTTCTAAGTTAAAAATTTTAATAATTCTCATTTAGTTCATATGCATTCATTTAATAATGGGTGATTTTTTAAGAGCTAGAGGAAAATTATTCAAAAAAAAACACATAAAATTCAGAAAAATGCCCGAAAGCTTTATTTGAGTCGATAGTGCGGTCCATATAATTTAATGTTTGAAGATTATTTCATGCAAATGTTGACTGCGACTGGACCGCTTAGTCCAATTTTGGCATACTCTTTCCAACATTTCGGCCGGTATCTCACGAATAAATGCTTCAATGTTGTCTTCCAATGCGTCAATTGAAGCGGGCTTGTCTATATAGACATGAGCTTTAACATAGCCCCACAAAAAATAGTCTAAAGGCTTTAAATCGCACGATCTAGGCGGCCAATTGACCGGTCCCGAACGTGAAATAAAATGTTCACCGAACTCGCCTCTCAGTAAGTCCATTGTTACGCGTGCTGTGTGGCATATGGCACCGTCTTGTTGAAACGACATGTCATGCAAGTCAAGCTCTTGAATTTTGGGCAAAAAAAGTTGGATATCACCATTCACAGCTACGTTACGATTCGCAGCATCTTTGAAGAAGTACGGTCAAATGATGCCACCAGCCCATAAACCGCACAAAACTGTAACTTTTTCTGGATGCATTGGTAGCTTTTGCAATGCTTCTGGCTGATCTTCACTCCAAAATAGACAATTCTGCTTATTTACGTATCCATATATAGCCGCTTCAGTGGGTCGATTAAACTGACCATAAAACGCATTTTGATAATAAAATTCAATGATTTGCAAGCGTTGTTCGTTTATAAGACGATTCATGGTTAAATTATAGACCAAACTGAAGGTATTTGACAGTGAAACAAAACACGAAACGTGCGTGAGCTGTTTAAACCAGTGTTGCTAAAAAGATAATAGCTAAAAAATCACCCGTTATATAAACAACAAAATGCCGTATTTCTCGCAAGTTGCACTTTCTGGTAGATGACTTGGTCAATGACTTTCTTTGGATGATGACTTACATTTTTTGGATGGATTACTTACTTTTTTGGGAGCAATAACAGCCGAATATCTTGTTATCTCCTCCAGAGACACCCAGCGTCCTTGGACAATCTTAAATGTGGTGTAACCACTCTCTGGAGATATTATGGCCGTTTTACTGTCAGTAGATATGCACATATCACCACGCAATATACTCTGATACAGCTATTCGCACAGTGGCTATTATTTCTATCTGGAGTGTACTACAATAATCTGTCCGTGTAAGTGACGATCTAATATTCAAAAGATTCCAAGTCTGACGTTGTGGTTAGATCTGAATTAATCAATGAAAATTTGAATGACATTTCCCCGGGGGGGGGGGGGGTTTCAAAACATTATCGTAAAAGGCTTTATCCAGTATCTGTGTTGTAAAACGAACACCGAAAGCAAGTTCAGGTATCGTATAATCGATTGGTATATTCAGATCAATAATACCCAAGGTTTTGGTATGACCATAGCCTCTATGCTAACATGTTCTTATGGCAGTCGGTCACATTGCGTTGGACTTTATTTGAAATTACTTTTGCACACATCTATTGTCCATATCATGCATAAGAAATTGTTCACCGAGTGATTATTCTAAATTACTGAAGTTTTTCTTGGATTTGGACATAGTCATTGACTTTTATTTGTATTTATTAACAATTTCTAGTATATATTTCAACAACAAAAGTTTTACATTATTGTTGTTTTCATAGTTTAAAGCAATGGAAAGAAAACAAAGCCAGAATACGAATTCTTGCCTTTAAGACAGAAAAAAAAGAATACCCAAAGACAAATGGTTTAGAGATGCTTAGGAATTTACAACTCTATTGGCATTTGCTTAAGAAAAAACAACAACAAATAATTAAATGCAGAAAGAAAAGAGAGAAATATTGTGTCCAAGAAAATATTGAAATACCAGGATAAAATAGATTCATCGAAGGATACATTACATATGGAATGCTAAAGACGAGCGGGAATTTCATTTTTAAAGTAAAAACTGTATTGAAATATAAAAACAGAAATGTTGATAATTGTAGCACTAAGGCGTATGATTATTATTTAATACTAAAAATTCTACTCATATGTACGTGTGTTTGTAAATTGGTACGTAAATGCAAATTTGTAAAATTTCTATTGTAAAGGAAATCTTTGATGATAATCTATTTGCTTTTGTTATCCTTGTCCCATATATTGTGAATTTAATGTAATGGAAAGCGTTCAAGTGTCTTGCCTTTGTCTTATTTAAAATCTTTTTAATTTTTTCAAGTACTTCTCTCAAACTTTTCTTTTGTTTTTTTTTTTAATTATTTCTACAGGCTTAAACACCTGCTGGCATTTTAAACACTTTTGAAGGACAAACTTTTCATTGTCCTTTCCAGCACAAAAATCAACACCTTTCTCTGCAAAGTGAAATCATTGTTTTCGTTAAACAATAATCTGCTCCCTGTGTGTTAAGGAGGGAGTTTAACAAGCCTAAGTCTTCTCTAACCAATATAACAACATCTAATAAGCATCTCGCCTTTATGTATGTTTCAAAAATCCTGTTAAGAAGATCATCATAAAATAAAACAAAACAAAACCTTAGAAAGACTTAAACACACCTTTAAGCAGAAGACACTTTTAACCTTAAAATCTAGCCACACATTTTCGTGTTTGTGTTCATAAAAGCAACACATTAACTTGGTTTATAAAGTCTTCCTTTCTGGTTGTATACATTCTATTAAAACTTTGAGTTTGTGTATGTGTAGGTAATGTGACTTCCAAGTGTTGCAGCATTTTAACTTACATTTTTTAAGGACACGATATTAAAAGAGATTAAACTGTTCGTTTAGAACACAATTTTTTCTTTTTTTTCTTGCAAAGGCTTTTACAACTTATTCTGAACTGTTAAGGTATCCTTGATTTGAATTTGTATGCCTATTGTGTTAAAGTTTGTACAAAATAAAATTTAAGAAAATATCTTGTCACGGTATTCAAATCCTTTAAATGAAAAATCAGCTTACTCTGTATAATCCAAATTATAAACAATGATTAGCAAAGGCAGGTCACACACCGCCATCTTTAGAGGTTATGTGGGATTCAATCATCGGAGAAAGCTCCTCATCACTATAGAGGGAGGATTAATTTAATTTTTATTGTTAAAAAAAAAACTTCAACTTTAAAAAAAATTTAAAAAGCATTCCCACTTAAACACTTTCTTCTTTTTAATCTCCTTTCATTTTAAATGTTAATTCTTTAATGCCACTTAAATACTTAAATTACAACATTTCTCAACAACTGAATGAAATTTGTTTTAAAATGTTAAACATTCGTAAAGCAATCTTACTCCCATACCAACAGGCATTACCATTAGCAACGCAGCCAACAATAGCTACTCAAATTTGAGATCAAAAGGTACGGCAAGTAGGCCATGTGAAATACAAAACATTGTTGCGATAACAAAAGTTCTACACAAACAGCTCACAAATATACAAATTCAGCTAACAAATGCCAACAAGAAGGATAAACAACGAATAGTACACACACCAACCCGCAATAATTTCTATTTTGCAATACGATTTGTATGCAAAATGTTAATAAAATAGGCATTAAATGTTGAACAAAAAGCATAAACAAATATGAAATAGGCACTCTCTTATCCTTAGGAAGTGGCAAAGGAAAATGATTTTAAAATAAAATTTCTTTCTAATTTTGTGGTGTAAAGCTGAGGATATAAATAAATTGGAAAGAGATGTAACTGGAGAAATGAGAATAGCAGCTTTGCAGGCACTGATTAGCTTATGAGAATAGCTAAGAAGAAAAAACAGCCTGGCATAAGTCTAGCAGTGTGAACATCTAAACAGAGCCATCGATAATCTAAATTTGGTCTTGAAATATCTTATCTTTGAAACTCTCTTCGACAGCAGATACGTGCTTGGAGTACTGATGGCCAAAAACATGACATATTGATTCCACTAAGAAAATCACATAAGTGTCTTTCATGCTAAAATTCTGGTCATTACCTGATTAGATAAATTCAACCAAGAGAAGAGACTCATAATATTCGCTTGGTGAAGCAAAAAAGTTTAATAAATGGAATGAAATTTCTCACCAAAATCAAATGAAAAGCATGTTAAAGGAGAGATATGTTGCCACGCATTTACAAATAATTGCTATCTGTTCTGTGTTCTATTAATTCTGGTTTTACATTTCTTTTTTGTTTTTCTCCAAACGATTTTCTGTGGTTTAATCCTACTCAGCGCTAAAATGTAATTGTTAAGGACTTAATTTCTGTTGCTTGGGCTATAGAATGTACTTTTTTCCAGAAAGTTGCCTAACACCACAATTACATGCTTTTGTTCAAGAATATAAAACGACAAATTTTTAATGTAAATACGTTTTTTGGATAAAGGGGAAGGTAACCTTAAAGGGAAAATTGTGCCTAAAAGCTAAGCAAACGTAAAAAATCCTTATTATCAGATTAGATTTTAAAATGCTAGAAGTTCTATGCATAGCATTATTTCCCCTTGTTTTAAAAGTCGTATATAAAATACATTCTTCTTTCCTTTAACATTTTAATTCAATTTTATTTAAAAGCTAAAAACTGTTACAACCAAAATCCCCAGAAAAACAACGAAAATTCAAACAAAACCACCAAATCTCTTGCAAGCAAAATTATTACGGTGTTGAAATGAAATAAAAAAGGACAATTGTTTGTGGTAGGGAGAGACACTTTAGTTTTTTAATTTGAAAAAGGAAACACCAAAAAAATGACAACATTAAATGGAATAAAAGCACATAAAAGCCAGATTTTAAGGCTTAAGTAAGAAATTACAACAAAATTTTCCAATTGAGTCTTTATAATGAAGTAACAGATGGCGAAAAACAAACATTGGAAACACGATTTAGATCTAAAAAGTGAGGACAAATTTGTTTTTAGAAAGTAAAACGGAGAACACATAAAAAAAACGCTTATTACGCTAAATTGAAAAGAAATCTGACTATCTAGGAAATCATATACAAACGTGCTGTATGCTTAGCATAGTAGTAGCTACATACATATATGATGCCCATCACTCATAAGCCGATTTGTTCCCATTATTGTAGTGCCAGTTGATATTTCTTTCATTAAAATTTATTATGTAAAAATACAGGAAAAACAGAGAAACAAATTGTGAAATAATGCTTAACAAAAACAAATATTTTGTTAAAGGAAAATACCATTATTTTGCGAAACTGCATGCCCTGGTAACTATGCAACAATAATAACTTGCAGTTCATAAAATTGTAAAAATATTTTTATTTCATGCATCTTCCACATATGATAGCAATGTTCATATGGAATTATGTGTTTGGCGTATGTAAAAATATTTATGTTTTCATTATTTGTACTTTGTAAGTTTTATAAACCATTAAGAATAATATTTTTCCAACAAAATTATTATAAACAAAGGCACATAACATAACAAAATGATTGGGAAAAAATAAACAATAGTTAGTTGCATATATTAAGGAGAAAATATAGGTTATATTTTTCTTATTTTCTATAAATAGCAAGCCAAGCTTCTTATCATATTTTTCATTGTTTTTAATACTAAAAAAAATAAATTATACTCACCGTAGTAACTGGCAGTATTTGCAAATTATATTGAACAATGCGTAGTGTGTAGCAAAGTGCGTAGCATATAACACCGAATTTGTTCCTTGTTTTCTCAGCGATGACACCCTTCTTAGTATACTTGCAGAGAGCAGGAATAATGGGAAACTATTTTTCACTTCTTGGATACATTGTTATTGTGGTGAAGAGGTGCTTTATTACTGCGACCATACTATCTATTGTACTTCCCTCATAATTTCGAAAGTATCCGTATAATACCTTCTCCAAGCCTGATAAATTTCAGGAAGCTGCTCGATGTCAACAATGCCAGTCTCCTGCTCTGTAACTGGTACGTTCCCAAGTCTTTACTACTACATACATAATTGAGCATTATAACCCTTCAGTCAGGATTACGACCTAGCTTCTCACACCACCTATGTTGTGTGTATTAATTTTATGCATGAGTAGGGGTACCTACAATTTGAAGAAGACTGTGAACGAGAGATTTTTTTTATAAATTTTTGACGGCAATTTTATTTACTCTCAGGGTTGTTGCCAGAAATCTGCTGAGAGGAAGTCGCCGAAGAAATGTTTTTTTATATTTTCATTTTGATGATTGATCTGGGGTTTGAAACGTGACCTAATAAGCCAAAACACACTACATGAATCTACATGTTGGGCTCGATATAGCCCCCATTCTACATAAGTGTACTATGAGTCTACAGTGTTCTGTCAAATGAGCAGTTATCTCCTCCAGGTTATTCCTGGTTAACCTGATGTATGCCTCAGATCTTCACATGCATACATAATTGATCATTACAACCCTTCAGTCAGGATTACGACCTAGTTTCTCACACCACTCATGTTGTGTGTGTTAATTTTATACATGAGTGGTAGGACCTACAGTTTAAAGTCGACTCCGAACGACAGATTATTTTGAGAAACTTTTCATGGCAATTTTATTTATTCTCAGAGTTTTTGCCAGAAATCTGCTGAGAGGAATTCGCCGAAGATATATTTTTGTATTTTATTTCTATTATTTATGTCTGGCCTGGGGCTCGAACCCTGTCTTTTCGTATAAAAACCCAACACGCTACCTACTAGACCACGGCGACTCAGATCTTCATTTATTGTAATTTCCCAATATTCACAGGGTAAGTGCCTCTTTTTCATTGAAAATTCTTTTCTAACCATCCAACCTACTCCCGAGAAGGGTTTTGGTCCCATCAATGGCGTAAACTTTCCCCAGCTTGTCTGCTGGTCTATTGGCAGGAATCACACATGACCTGAGACCCAGCAGAAGGTAACTTTATTCACTCTACCAAACGTTTTCTGTTTTTCCTTTTGGTGCAAAATGTATGCGAGATCTAAATTTTGCCTCCTTTAAGCCGTAAGCTTGTAATTTTTGGGCTTTCTCTGCCTGATACTTTATTGTAAAGATTCGTTTAGCAAATATTTGTGCAATTTTTTCTTTAAGCATTAAAATATAGGTTTTATAAGAGTTCTTTTAAAACTTCCTTTTTTACCGTGTTTTAATTTAAAATTACAAAACGAAAGTGTCTATCTCTGCCACAAACTAGTGTCCTTTTTTATTATATTTCAACACCATAATACTATTGCTTGCAAGAGATTTGGTGGTTTTGTTTGTATTTTCCGTTTTTTTTTTTGGGATTTTGGTTATAATATCTTTGGCTTTTAAAATGGAATTAAAATGATTGCACTCGAAATATGGGAAAGGCTGCCATCCACAGAAAGCATAAAATTTAGAATTGTTTTTATTGAAGTGAATATTGTTTAACTGAGAGTTTCTTTTTATTGCAATGTATGCAAATGCTTATCAATTAAAAGTTGCATTTTGTTATTATCCTTGGAACAATTTTTAAATAAAAGCTTATTTAAGTTATACACCAGAAATAGAATTTTCCCTTTTGGGATACTTTCTCCTCTCTTAGGTAAGCTTTACGCATTAAAAATTTGGTGTTCCATATCTATGAAGGCAAGTACATACTATAATTGCTGTATTAAGCAACTTCCTGTCGCAGCAGAAGCATAAAAAATACACTCTACTGCAGTAATAACAAAAATTAAGCCGCTTTAACAATTGCATTTCAGCTCTGAGTAGGATTAAACCGCTGATAATCGGCTGAAGGAAAAATAAAAACGAAACGTAAAACCAAAATTACTAGAACATACGAACAGAAAGCATTTGTTGTAAATGCGTGGTTTTTACTCGTGTGTGTACGGCAACATATCTCTTCTTACACATGCTTTTCATTTGATTGTGGTAAGAATTTCGTTCCAGTTATTAAGCCTTTTGGCTTCACTAAGCGAATACTTTCACACGATAACATTAAATTGGAAAATTGAGATTTTGTTGACTGTTTTAAAAATTACCGTGAGTACTACACAACACATAAAAGAAATTTAAAGCATTTGTAGAGCTACAGGCAAATGGTGGCAGGCTATCTGAGAAAAATTAATGGATTTACTCATAAGAGTTTTGAGTTCGAGATTCATGTACCAAATTTGGATTATCCAAGACCCTGCCCGACTTATACGAGGATATTTTGCTTTTCCGTTGAATACATAGTTGCCCTTTTCCTAATCATTCTAACTAAACTAATCACTGCTTGAAACGCTGCTGTTGTCATTACATCTCCCTCTAGTTTATTTATGTCCTCAGCTTTACACCACAAAACTAGAAAGAAATTTTATTTTAAAATCATTTTCCTTTGCCACTTCCTAAGGATAAAAGAGAGTGCCTATTTCATATTTGTTTTTGCTTTTGTTCAAAATTTAATGCCTAGTTTATTAATATTTTGTATACAAATCGTATGGCAAAATAGAAATTATTGTTGGTTTGGTGTGTGTACTCTTCATTATTTATCCTTCTTGTTAGCCTTTGTTAGCTGAATTTGTGTATTCGTGGGCTGTTTCTGTTGTAGACTTTTGTTATCGCAACAATGTTTTGTATTTCACATGGCCTACTTACCTTACCTTTTGATCTCAAATTTGAGTAGCTATTGTTGGCCGCGTTGCTAATGGTAATGCCTGTTGGTATGGGAGTAAGATTGCATTACGAATGTTTAACATTTTAAAACAAATTTCATTCAGTTGTTGAGAAATGTTGTAATTTAAGTATTTAAGTGGCATTAAAGAATTAACATTTAAAATGAAAAGAGATCAAACGAAATAAATGTTGAAAAAAGTATTCTTTTTAAATTTTTTAAAGTTGAAGCTTTTTAGAAATGGAATTTAAATAACCATTTAATATTAAATTTTTTCGGGCTAAATAGACAGACAGTAGACAATAACAGGCCTCTGAATAATAACAACGTTGTCTGCGAGTGGGTTATAATTGTGCGGAACTTTTTTCGCGGATTGAGTCTTACATAACCTCAAAAGATGGCAATGTCTGACCTGCCTTTTATGTTCCTTGTTTATTAGCTGGATTGTAATAAGTGAGCTAAAGCCCTTTTAAATAATTCGAAAATCGCAATAAAAATTTTTAGCCATCTTCAAGTTTTGAAGCAGGATTACTCAGCTAGGTAGTCACTACAAAATTGTTGTCCCATTCAAGGCGACCAAGAAAACGGCGATGGATTCAGAAATGCAAGTTAAAATGAAATCATTACCCAGTCATCACCCAGTATAGATATACATTCATTTATTTGCTTTTAAGTTTTATTGTTCTCTAAGAAATATCTTCTGTGGCATTACAATGGGCCGTTATGCAAGCTCAAGTAAGCTTTAGTATCAAAGCTACCACTCCAACCTAACCTAAACAAAAGGGATAATGCAGAGTTTCGTTTTCCGTAGAAGTGAAAGAAAATATTTTCTTAATTGTTCTTTTAAATACAGAATGTAAATGTTTAAAATTGAAAACAATGATACGTTAATTACATAGTATGGTGCCTCTTTGCAGACGTGTGCTTTATGAGAGTAAATTCAAACAAATATTGTTCATAGGCAGGGTGGGCGGTCAAGACAAAACCTAAGAATTAAAAGAAATTGCTTTTGCTTTTATTTTAATTTTTTATTCTTTATATGTACAGGTAATGTTATTAACTGAACGGTGTTTTTATAAAATTAAAATTTTAGATCAAAAAAATATTTCTTTCGTAATTTTTTAATCAAGTACCTGCATAGAAAAAATACATTTTTATGGTCTTAGTTTCATTGAAAACCTTTTATTATTTTTAATTTCCCATCAATTTACTTTAAAATATTTTCTTATGAAAGTTTCTATTCCAAGATTCTGTTTATTTTAGTTGTCATGTTTGAAAAAAATTACTTCGAATTTATCTCTACTATGGCCTTAAAACCACTCTGCACACACTTAAAACCAACGGCTGTTCAGCGTTATATAAAGACCATCCCATATAATACTTCCCTAGACACAATTGCGTTAATAAAACCTCTTACATTCAGTTAAAAAACAAAATTTAGAAGGATGTTAAATTACTTTAAGATTTTTCTCCTACATATACATACAGTGAGCGGCATAAGAAACTGTACACTAAGGTTAAAAAAAACAATCACCAAACTCAACTTTTAGCACTTAAGGAGAGCGCCCGAAAAATTTTTCGAAATTATTTGTACTTTTTGATTTTTTGTTTTTTTTTATTTTAAAATTTGGCAATGAAACAATTTTAAAAATAAAAATAACGGCAATTTATTAATGCAACAGTTTCTTTTGACGCTCACTGTATGTACACTTTATTCGTATCTCTGAGATGAGATGATTTTTTCTTGTCATGAAACAATTCTTCAATCATTTCCACAATTTTTGTTTTCTTCATATGAACCGCAAATATTTTTCTTATAAACCAGCAATAGAACTGAAAACCATCTACCCATCTCTTCCATATATCAGCCACAAATAGAAATCTCTACACATTGTTCAAGTAATTTTATAAATGACCTCGGTTTACTGAAGCAGCAATGTTGGGGCAAAAGAAATGAAATGAATTTCATATTATTCTTAATGTTTTCCTTCACAAAATAATATTTAATGATCTGTTGTTGTTGTTGTTTTCTTTTATATATAAGAAAATCATATTTTTCATGAAAATATAAAAACGTCTACATTTGTATTTAATAACAAATATTTAAGGAGAAGAGGTTTTTCCTACGCTATTGCGGAAAAAATATGAATTTAAGAGAGACATTTCAAATATTTTTAATGCCAATAAAAATTTTTTAAAATTTATTTAATTTCGGAAAACAATAAATACTAGACATTTTATAATAATTATATGCTATTTTAGTAACTTTTTCACTTCCTATTATAATTGCTGAAACGGATGTAAGTGGTGATTTTAAGAGGAAATAAAACCACACAAAATTTTGTGTGGTTGTTTGCCTGTTGAGGCAAAAAGTCAAACATTTGGTTTCTGGATGGAGATTCAGCGAGGAGGAGTATTTTAGAATGAGGTGGGTAGTTAGGGAGAGGCACAAATTTGTAAATAATGGAGTAGAAATTAAAATTATTATCATTCCTATTGTTAGACGTTAAAGGCTTTTCCTAAAAGTTTACTCCCCTAAAAGTTTACTTCCGCAGCTGGCGAATATGAAAGGAAGTTCGAAAACTAATTTAGAATTTAAATATTAATTTAATAAAGCCTAGAATGTGTTAATGTTTTTATAAAAAATTTGCTTTATTATGTAAAAAAATTGACGTTTCAGGACATCCATTTGAGAAAAGGAATGGTAAGCAAAGCACATTCCTTGCAATAGACTTATGAAATTCCTAGTCTTAGGAAAACTTGATTGGAAAGAAGCAAAGATGTTTTAAAAAATTATTTTTACATCGCCAGATACCTTCCCCTCCTTGAGAAACATCATTCCAGTTTTCACTGATGGATGGATGGACGGACATACATAATTGGTCATTACAACCCTTTAGTCAGGTTAACTACCTAGCTTCTCACATCCCAGATAATACGTGTGTTAATTTTATACATGAGCGGCGGGACCTGCAGTTTAAAGTCGACTCCGAAGGTTAGATTTTTGAGAAACTTTTCATGGCAATTTTATTTCACGCTCAGAGTTTTTGCCAGAAATCTGTTGAGAGAAAGTTGTCGAAGAAATATTTTCTCATACTTTTTTTGTTTTGATGTCTGACTTGGGGTTTGAACCGATGTCTCATGTCTAATAAGGCAACACACTACCTAATAGACTACGACGACTTCTTATAGATGCAGAACCCAGAACAAAGTTGGGTGTGGAATACTTGCAGAACAACTGGATATTGAATCCTTTCTTGTACTACCAGATTATTGTAGTACTTTTCAGACTGAGATAATGACTGAAATTTTAATGAAAATTGTCGCCGTGCGAATTCTCATTAATTCTCATCAAAGCTCAAGTGTCCTTATTATTTTCCACAGCGCTGTCTTTGTGTTCCCTATGATTGGTTTATGCGTAAACTTTTTAAAATCTTTGCTGCTTCGTTACTAAAGGGTCCGCCAAATAACTTTTTTTTTTGAAAATGCTTTAAAAAAACTACCGAATATTTTCTCAAATTTCTTTTTTTATTTGAAAGTACAATCCTTTCGGTTAAAAATGGAAAATAATTGCATTCAAATGGCTGCCTCGGCTGGCCAAGCAGTAGCCTACACGATCGGTCCAATTTTTAAGCACATTATCGATTGTGTGCAGCTGTATTTCAACAATGGCTTCACGAATATTGTCCTTTAAAGCGTCAATTGTCTCTGGCTTGTCGGCGTAACACTTATCTTTGACGGCACCCCACAAATAATATTCCAACGGTGTCAAATCGCAGCTCCGAGGTGACCAGACGACATCAGCTCTGCGGCTGATAATGCGATCTCCAAAAACAGGGCGCAAAACATCGAGTGTAGCTTCGGCTGTGTGGCACGTAGCGCCGTCCTGTTGAAACCAAATGTTGCCAATATCCTCCTCTTCAATTTTTGTGAACAAAAATTCGTTCAACATGGCCCGATAACGATCGCCATTGACTGTAACGGCCACTCCTTGCTTATTTTCGAAGAAAAATGGCCAAATTATACCTCTGGACCAAAATCCGCATCAAACAGTGACTCGGTTTGGGTGCGTCGGCTTTCCAATGTATGCGTGCGGGTTTTCTGTGCCCCAAATGCGACAATTTTCCTTGTTTACATACCCGCCAAGATTAAAATGAGTTTCATCTGAAAAGATGATTTTTTTTGCCAAAATCGGCATCTTCTGGTGTAGGCTACTGCATGACCAGCCGAGGCAGCCATTTGAATGAAATTATTTTCCATTATTAACCGGAAGGATTGTACTTTCAAATAAAAAAAGAAATTTGAGAAAATATTCATTAGTTTTTTTTAAAGCATTTTCAAAAAAAAAAGTTATTTGGCGGACCCTTTATTAGGACGCCTAGGAGCTTTTCTTTGATCGAACTTAACTTGAGAGAAATAAAAATTTTAAGCTTTTTCGTTGTGGGTTCATCTTTCCGTTAATTTTTAATTAACTTTTGTATTTATAAGCTGGTTTATCCAGCTAAACAGTCAGCAATGTAGTCGCCGTAGTATAGTAGGTAGTGTGTTGGCTTATTAGACATGAGGCCGCGGTTCAAACCCCAGCTCAAATATCTCCAACAAAACGAAATATGAAAAAATATTTCTTCTCCGACTGCCTCTCAGCAGATTTCAAGCAAAAAAAGAAAAAACTCTGAAAGTAAATAAAAAATTGCCATGAAAAGTTTCCCACCACTCATGTATAAAAATTAATGCACGCAACATAAGTGGTGTGAGAACCTAGGTTGTAATCCTCACTGTATGGTTGTAATGACAAATTATGTAGGTATGCATGAATTATTTTTAAAGTTTTTTATTCCTCAAGTGTGATGTTTTTCTTCAGATTATGAAAAAATATTGAAAAAAAAGAAAACAAATGTAAATTTCTTCCAAAATATGTTTTTTCCTGTATAAATTTTGTTCAATAAAAATGTAAATTTTCCAATAAAGGGAAAATGAGATGCCAATTTCAATATGACATGTAAGTTTATGTTTTATTTTTTACAATCCACTCAATACTCTAACTTTTCCGAATCAACAAAATATGTTTTCCATTAAAAATTTCAATAAATAAGTTCCTTAAAACAGAATACAGAGTGTCCCAAGAGAAGTCGTTAAATGCTAAGCTTAGCTGCAAGAATTCAGTGTTTTATGAGATATTGGGCTATCTTAGGTTAGGTTGAGTTAGGTTAATCTGGCGGCCGTTTGGTATTTCTCTACCATTCTAAGAGTCTTATGAAGAGGTGGACTTCTTTCAATTTACCTTTGGCTAGACACGTTTTATCACTAAATTCTGTTCAAGAATGCTTACGATCCCAAGCTCCAGGCAATGATACGGAAGGTATTCGATGATGTCCTCTTCTTTTTGGCCTTTACAGCATCTGCAGAAATCGGTATGAATTTGTTTTAGTGTAGTGGCATTAACACCCAGAGGCCAGCGTTCTGCTATAACTGCTATGAGGTTCCTTAGATGAAAGCTTGACAGACTTAGTGCAAATTCTGTCCAGATCTATCTGGCATCTCTACATGTGAGTTCGTTAACCCATTTTACCTTTGCCAATGAATGGTGTTTTTGTGAGACCATTTGCTTACCTCTCTGTAGAGAAGCGCCAATCTTATATAGGAATTCAATTGTGTTTTTAGTGGGACGTTGTCCTTGTTATTACTTTCTATGATCTCATGTCCAGGAACCTAAATAAGGGTAAACGTCGACTATCTTGCTATGTCCTCCAGAGACATCCAACGTGATTCGTGGAGAATCTGAAATGTGATGTACACACTTTCTAGGGATGTAATGACCACTTTACTGACAGCAAATATACTGTATGGTGATATACAGTAGACTCTGATGCTGAATTTATACGACAGCAATTTTTATAGTTGGCCTTTTCTACGCATTTCTTAGTTGCGCAACACATAACACAAAAATCTGTGAAAATTATAATTTCAATGCTTATAAGTATTCCCAAAAATATTTGTGATCCAATTGACTTAACAGAACGGTTGATAAGGAAAAATAACCAAGTTTTATAAGAGCATTCTTACGTATGACCTGTAATGTAAGCTAGCAGCGCCCACGAAATCAAATAGACGTTGAGAAGGCTTTTAAAAAAATAATTTTCTAAAATATGTTTTGGTGTATAAAAACAAACTTTCTATTGCGACACCATGTATATGTTTTGTTTAATAAAAAAATGTAAATTTTTGCAATATTGACAAACAGAATAACAATTTCAATATGAATTTGAAAATTTATGGTTTATTCGCAACAATCAGGCTAAAAAACTTTCAATGTGAATTTTTCTAAAGAAATAATGAATTCGGATATAAAAGTTTCACAATATTTTCATATTTCCTGTATTAGCATATTATTATGATTATTATTATGAATAGTTTATGTGTGCAAAAGCTGCGTACATTTGTATTTTTAATGTTTTGCTGACAGGACTCCTACAAAGTTTATGATTCCAAACCGAATGGCAGTTTTTTTATTAAAAATTTTTTCCAATAATTTTTGTATTTGTTTTTAGCATACAATTCATTCCTTTCAAATAATTGAAACACAAATAACAAATAAATGTTTGTTGGGTAATAAAAATAAGGAAGTTTTATTGCTTTGCAACAAGTACTCTTTGGTTCACATCAATAATCGTAAAATGCACACTTTGTTTGCGTATATTTATTACAAATATTTAAAAATTGACTTTTTTTTAATTCACCAAAATGATAATACAGTCTTAAGGACTTCAGTTTTATTTAAAAAAATTAATTTTTTTTTCATTTTTATTGTCTCCTCAATAAGCATGAGAATTCATCCTGGTACAAAGAAATTACTTTAGATTACAACACTTTCCTTCTATCTTGAAACAATAAACGTTCTTAATGACAAACATTTTGTGGTGGTAGTTTCCATTGTTGCAATCGTTATCGTTATGCAAAAATTGTTGTCATGGTCAGTTTTATTTGCCTGGCCCAGTTACCTTTTGCACTGGATTCCTTTGTTCATGTTAATTTGGCCCAAAACTGAAAAACAGTAATGTTTGCAAAATGCTTCCTCATTATGAATAAATGAGTGCTAAGAAAAGTAAGCAAAGGGACACAACTTTCGATTTCGATTGCAAACAAAACGTCTGAAGGGAATACTTGAATGTGCAGCTTTATTCAAAAATGGGGCAACAAAAAATTGATTTAAGAGAGGGTGGTAATAAGAAAAGTTATGAATGAGGAGCAAAAGGGTGGTCATGTTTAACCCTTTTGCTTCTATTTTGCAACCCTTTTTTAGTTGCAACCTATCATTACAACCCTTTGGTTTGTATAGCAACCTATCTTCTTACACCACTCATGTTGTGTTCGTTAATGTTAAGCATGATGGCGGATGACTCCGAATAAACAGATGTGGGAAAATTTTTATGGCAATTTTATTTTATTGCCATAGTTTTTGCCAGAAGACTGCTGAAAAGAAATATAATTTCTATTATTTCATATCTCAGTTTGTAGAAGATGTCTAGAGCTGAGGTCAGAACTATGGGATCTTGTCTAATAAGCCAACGAACTACCTTCTACTTTTACATGCACATACAACCCTCCAGTCAGGAATACGATCTAGTTTCTTACACCACCCGTGTTGCATGTGTGTTAAATTTATTCATGATTGGCGGAACCTACAGTTTAAAGTCGACTCCGTACAACAGATTTTTTGAGAAACTTTTCATGTTAATTTTATTTATTCTCAGGAGGCAGTCACCGAAGGAAATAATTTTTTTCGGAATTCACTTTGTTGAAGCTATCTGAGCTGAAGACAGAATAACGGGAATTCGTCTAATAAGCCAACGCACTATCTATCAGACTAGGCCGATTTCATGTTCCTAATGTTACATACACGTACATACATACATATTTGGTCATTACAACCCTTCAGTCAGGATTACGACCTAGCTTCTAGCACCATTTATGTTGTGTCCGTTAATTTTTCCCATGGAAAGTCGACTCCGAACAACAATTTTTCTGAGAAAATTTTCATTGCAATTTTATTTACTCCCAGGGTTTTTGCCAGAAGACTGTTGGTAGTATAATAGCATAGTGGCATAGTAGCATAGCAGCATAATAGCATACTACTATAGTATAGTATAGGATAGTATAGTATAGTATAATATAGTATAGTATAGTATAATATAGTGTAGTATAGTATAGTATGGTATAGTATAGTATAGTATAGTATAGTATGGTATAGTATAGTATAGTATAGTATAGTATAGTATAATATTGCTAATATTGCTGAACTTTAATATCTGCTATGTTCAGCAACTTTAGTGCTTTCTCAGCAAATGAATTTGTTAGAAGGAGTAGATAAGAGCATCGCTGTATACAATCTTAACAGGGTATCGTAGATAGCTGTATAAATTTTATTTAAATTTTAGTACTTTTCTATATTCCAGTTAATATTATGTTTCATTCGAAAAATTTGTCTCTCTACTGCATAATATTATGCATGTTTACAAGTTATTTATTTTGTCTTTTGTGAAACTATTGGCAGTAATGAAATGCTCCTCCTTTGCAATATATACGATAGTATTTGCATAATAATATGCTTCTATGCATACATTTGTGGTATAGTTTACGTACATATATCCTTTTTGCCAAGTAATCATTAGAATTGAATTCAATCATAAAATGGGAAAATAAAGGAAAAATTTTGAAATATTTTTGAAGCAAGTAAATGGAAGAGAAGCAGGCTAATGGAAATTACAATTTCGTACTAGAATTTTGGTCATATTTTGCAACTAAATTTCAGATGTCAGTACATACTTTCCTTGAAGATTTAATTCAACATTTAAATAAGGATACTAATCACGCGCAAGGCGAAGAAAAAGTAGAGGAAATGCAACATGACGTATGAGTAATATTAATTCAATAATAATCATACGCTTTGATGCCGCATATCGCATATAGCATACATACAGTGAGCGTTAAAAGAAACTGTACATTAAAAAAAATATGCATTCATAAATTACCGTTATTTTTATTTTAAAATTGTTTCATTGCCAATTTTTAAAATTGAAAAAAAAACCAAAAAATTTCAAAATATTGTCAAATATTTTTGAGACCTCTCCTTAAGTGGTATAAGTTGAATTTCTTTTGACGCTCACTGTACATAAATATCTACATACATATACATGTATATATTATGTAATGTTCAAAAACATACATACAATCCATGTAACTATTTGTTCCTCCAATCAATTTGCAAATTGAACACTTAAATTAATCCTCGAGGCCATATTATGTACACTATATAAGGCACTTGGTTGAGCTTTTGTTGCCTGTATTACTAGTTTTGTTGTCTTATATTTGAATATTTTCTGTGATGCATGTATCACATGTAAATGTTGCGTGCTTTTCATTGCAAAAACCATTTTTAAACATTTCCTGCAGGGGAATATACATATATAGGCTTCATGGTATCAAACTAAATTAGGGTTCGAGTTACATGAACGCTAGAAAAGTGCTGAGCGTTTGAATAAGAAAACTTTCATAAAAAGAAAAATACAAACAAACAACAAAAGAATAGCAGGCGGTTAATGCTACGGAACTATAAATCATTTCTTTAAAACGATTCAGTATTTAAGAGAAATAAAAAAGGATTTCAAACGATTGTTGTGTTGATTTTAAAGCCAAAAGAGATTTACTGCAGATTTATTGTGAAATAGTAGAAACCATAGCAAAAATTTTTTAAATTTTTTGTTTCAAACAGGAGTTTAAAAAAAGAATAAAAATCTTGTATTATTTGTATACCTACACAGTGTAAGATGCGGCTGGATCATGGTCGTAATCTAGTAGGTGGTGTCTTAGCTTACTAGACGCAACCCGTTGCTCAAACTACAGCTCAGACCTTAATCAGAACAAGGCGAAATACGAAAAGAAATATATCCGTCTGAGCAAGAAATGTAATGACCAATTATGTAAGGAAATGATCATGGCGCATCAATGCCTGTTAGGCGTTACTATTTTCCCTGAAAATCTCTTGTTCTTTCGACCCAGGCTACGTAAGTCCCTAACGAAAGTAGTTTCAATGTCTGTCCTTTTACATAAATGTCAGGGATTTCTCAAGGAAACTTTGTGCCATTCAAAGGTAATTCTTATATGGATTTTGATGAGCTGGTAAGGGCTGGCATTTTGGTTGCCTCAGTTAACTTAACTGTAATCCATGAGATAAGAAGAGAAACTAATCACTTCAGTCTTTAAAGTCCATGATCATCTATCGCACAATATCGATTCTCAGAAGTAACTGTTCATTTGGTAGGCATATCGAAAGACTCAACGTTCCATCAAAAGAGGAGCTGAGGGTCTTAGAGTGACAAAGAGGCTGTCTTTCACCTCATGTGTCAGTGCCCTGCTTTTTGCTATAAAAAAGTAGAGGCTTGTGAAGACTTCAGAAGACTTAAAGTGATGCGGGATCACAACCAGCTGTATTCCATAATTCACAGAGTACAGAGAATAAAAGAGCTTTCAGATTTTAATATGTTATACTTAGTTTATCTAGGGTTGCATAGTGAGTTCCACATTTCATTTATTTGTTTATAAGCTTGTCTAGCTTTATAGTTGCAATTAATAATAACTCCACTCATTCCAGCAAACGTACTGCTGTAGTTTCAAATTGTTTACATTCACATTGCCATGTGAACGAATACTCAGTATCTTGCTGTAAAATATTTTGTTTAATTAAATTTTTCCTATAAATTTAGTTCTCCGAGGAGGAGAAGGAGGAAACACATTACTAGTGTTTTACAAATGCTACCAAAAAATATTATAAACTTTTCATAAATTTTATGAACATATTTTTGAACGTATTTTAGTCATACATTTTATTTATGACACTGTATATACCCCCTGAAGTATTTGTTAAATGTATAAGAAGTATTTAATTTGCATATACTCTGTATACTCTTCTATGTTTTGTTGTTGTCATAAATAAAACTCAAAAGTCCTTTTCTCTGAAGTTCTCTTAGGGTAAATAAGCAAGCAAAAGCAATATTTCAAATGTAATTATTTGTAAATAAATGAACACAAGGAATTATTATTAATTTTAACTAGGGAAACTATTACAGAACATATAGAGTATAGCAATACAGTAGAAAAAAATCATACAAAAAAATGAAAGCAGTACACACTACTTCCATTTATTTTTTTATGGAGAAGAACCAAAATCATGATCCAATAATTTACGGAGTTTACAGTACAGTTTTCTTTTTACATGGGTGTTATGATATTGAATTCTAAAATTAACATGTATGTGCCCACGCTCTATATATTTCTGGAGAGTAAATTGTAATAATTCATTCATCTACAGTAGTATCCAAATTATAACACTTAGTCAAGATACCAACCTATCTTCTCACACCACCACATACTGCTTAAAATCAACTCCAAACGACAGATTTTTGAAAATCTTTTCATGGCAATTTTATTTACTCTTTGAATTTTTGCCATTTAACTGCTGAAAGGATAGGTTTAGGCCGGAGTGGTGGCTCTAATATCACAAAGGTTAACGCAGTCCCTGTACTGGCCAAGCTCCACCAAAACTAGGGAAGAGGAAGAAGTTGGTCAGCGCAAGGGCTGCACATCAAAAGCACGACTACCCTATTCTGGAAAACCAGCCAGAAAGTTTGATGAACGAAGCTATATCCTTGATATCAATAGACGATAGCTCCGTCAAGCTGACAAGAAATGGAGAGCCAAGTAACCTATTTCTACACCTATCAAGAGACGCGCACTGACAAAGAAAGTAGATAACATTCTCCTCTTCCTCAGCGGATCTGCATCCACTGCAGAAGTCGTTAAATGGGAGCCTCATTCTCTCCGCGTGTCTACTCATAACGCAATGACCTATAAAGTCGAGACAGCGGCAACATTCCCTAACGATCCTAGAGTTATTCACGAAACACGATAGGGATCATATCGGGGCCTGACTATCAGAAAAGACCGAGACGCGAGTGAAAGGAGCACCGTTGACGAGGATCCATTGAGCGGCCCGGCAAATTGCCGTCACCTCCGCCTGAAATACGCTGCAGTAGTCCGGCAGACGGAGAGAAATGTTCAGGTCCAGTTTCCCAGAGTAGACACAGCTTCCAACCCCATTTTCGAGTTTAGAGCCGTCTGTATATCCAGGACTTCCGGAGGGACAACCGTATTAGGATTCCTGAGAGGAAGTCACTGAAGAAATATTCTTTCATAATTCGTTTTGTTTGCGATGTCTGAGCTGAGATTTCAACCACTAATTCTCGTCTAATAAGCCCATACTACTTTCTTGACTGCGGCAACTAAGTTTCCTTGGTTCTATCAAATAATTGACTAAACTTTGACTCTTGAAATGCTGTGCAAGGTCGTTGATGCAATTGGGTAGCCAATCACATTCCTATGGACGGCCGTTGAGAGAAGGGATTTATTGCTATTTACCCAACCTGATTCCCTTTAATTTCTCCTTAGTTCTGCTGAACAATATTTATTTAGTGAGCGACTATCGCTGTTCAAAAAAAATTTACTGAAAAAATTTAATTTTTTAAGAGAACTCAGGAGCAACATAAATTTCATAAAATCTGCATCGAAACCTTCTTCTATAAACATTAGGTTCGATTAGCGCAATATTAATAAAATTACTTAAGCATACTGAGCGTATGATTAATATTTATTATAATAATATCACTCATACGCCCATATTCTATTTTTAATTTCCAAATTTTCATACTTAATCTAGAAATTAAATTCCACTTTGCCTTATTCAGAAGAGACACCCACTTTTTGTTCTCTTTAATACCACATAACCTTCACTCCTCATTCGAATTCATTACCTGGTATAAAAGTTTTCACGATTTTCTTTGTATTTTCACTTTTCTTTTTTTATAATTGTTAACGCATTAATTTTTATGATTCCACAGCCATACATGTGTTGAACTTTTGTACCCAAAGTCTGGTGGGAATATCTTCCTAGCCATAGCACTGCAAATTATAATGGATTTTTCATTTGTTGTGTTGGGGTTAAAGGAACATGATTTCTTTGTTTGTAAATTTATACGGCAACAGTGGAGAAAAGGTGAATTTGAAACAAATGTTTTGATAATGCCAGTAGCATGTTTGAAAATGTGAATTTAATAGGAGGTTTTTAGGAAGAAAACAGTGTAAAATTATTTTAAATTTACGTCATAATTTTTATCATATACACTCATGTATTTTCTACTTGGAACCTTTATCACGGGTTCTAAAAATATGCACCAATGATTCATCTCTGTTGCTACAAAATCTACATGATGGGCTCGAGACAACATCCATTTTGAATATGTATACTCTGAGTCTACAATGCCCTGCCAAAAACCAAGTGAGTTTGAAGCAATCAAAACTTTTCTTGGAAAATTAAGATAAGAAGAAATCTGTGACATGCACCCAACTATAAACAAATAAACTGAATTTTATAGCCAGTTTTCTGAAAGAATGACTTTTTTTGGAGTCCATCATGCTGATCCTGTGACGATGATAATATGTAATCGGGACTTATTTATGGACTTTTTGGGCTATTAATGTCTCATATCAAGTAACTACTGGGTGTATATAAGACACCAAGCAGGGAATTGACACTGTTGGCACAGTGGTAGTATTTTGAATTTATCAGGGCAACAGGCTTGGGGGAGACATTATAGGAATACTCTAAATAGTATACAAGATCTTATATGGTCTCAGTACTAAGGCACCTCTAGACGACTGTAATAATGATAACCAAGAGGTGAAGAACAATTGCATCTCCTCAGCTCTTGCAGTTATCATTGAATTGAATGTCTCGAATGATTTCTACAAGCGCGCTAAGAGTACATACTCCCTCAGAGCTTAAGCAAACTTTCTGGGCATCCTCTATATACAGTTGATGAGATTCATTATTTATTCCGTATCCTAAGCTACATATGGAATGTATTGCAGTATTTTTGATTCTATGATTGCAGACTGTCAATAGAAAGATAGGCCAGTGATCCGGTAGCTTAATTGAGTGGGACGTACTGGGATTTCAATGAATACTTTGCGCATTTAATTTTCTTAAAACGCCTTGAAAAGGATTATGAAGCTCCTGGATTGTAGAGGGAGAGTGCGAAAAGTGCTCCTTAGTGCTAGCATTGTAACCCACGATTTGCGTGATTATCAACGTAATTTTGCCTAAAATTTTCCTCTTGTTTTTTTTTTTGTTTTTATTTTCTTTTTAGAACAAGGATAATGCAAATCCAATCGTTAAAATTTTGTTGTTCAGAAATTATTGAAACTTTTATTTCTCCCCTTTTGTTTGGCTGTAATACAGATACAAAGTCTTCTTATCGCAACTTCCTACTTTGAAAAGCCAGTCATGTGTATCGACAAGAACTCTTCTCCTTTTTTTTCACCCGAATACTCTTTCGATTATGGCTAAAGAACAGAAATTATTTTTCCCAAAATGTAGTTGCGTTGCTTCTTTTCTGCTGATAATTTTGCTCGTTTCCTTTTTGATGTCTTGCGCCTTATGACTGTGCTTTTAATTTGATTTTCGTTTAAGCAAAAAAGGGTAGAATGAACTTCTCTGTTCAGTTATTTAAATATGAGGCTACAATTGTAATCTCCTTACACGAAGATATGGAGTATTTATGACAAGAATACATAATCATTGGAAAACAAGGAATTGCTTTAATAATCACGGCATTAATTGAACAAAGTTTTCTTTCCCCAAAAACAATTTTTTTTGTTCAAAGGAAATCTAATTTTACCAAAACGGTTGCGCGAAAGTCAGATACAATTTGACACGCTTTGCTTCTTTGGACCTTTAAATCGATTTGTTAAATGCATTGAAGTGTAAAGATTAGTGAATCGTTTTTAGGGAAAAATGTTCATAAACTTTTAAAATTTAAAAGACACCTAAACGTATACTTAATATTGTTTGAATTAAATATTAATCATACGCCTGTTAAATAATTTAATTCTTGCTTAATTTGTAAATGGCGTCTTAACAGTCGACATGAAATTGAGTTGCAAATTATTTTGAAACGTAATTAAAATGTTGCACGTTTAACTGTTGATAACGTAGAGGTGAATAGTATTGCTCACGTATTCTGACAGCCATAGATACATAGACAAGCATACCATACGAGTTACATGCAACCTACAACATACGGCTTTCTTGGTTAAATTAGTGAGTAATTACGGCTGCCAAATTGAATGCAGGCTGCATTCGTATACATAAAACAGCAGTTTATTGGGACTATTTTGCCTACATGCGGAAAGCAACAAGAATAAAAGGGTGACATATGCTGCCGTGCAAGAGACTTCTGCTGTGTTGTGTTATTCTTTTGTGGTGTTGCATAAAGCAATGAGCAAAACAGTTAATCTTGTTACTTGTTACCTGTTCAAGAGAGAGAGAGAGAGAGAGGGAGGGGGGGGGGGGTGTAAATTGATAGAAAGAAATAGAAATTTATTTTCATAAGAACTTGAAGAATTTGGTTTTATTCTTGGAAAAAGAGAAGCTAATATACTCAGGTTTGGTTAAACTGGCAGCCACCTCATTGCATACTTGGTGCCTGTAAGGTCACGTTGTAACACAAATACTACTTATTCCGCCATGTAAATATAGCTCTCAACCATACCGAGAGTCTTATGAAGACTTCTCATATCGCCTTTGGCTAGACATGTTCTGCTTCTACTTTTAAGACCCCAGAGCAGTTGTTCTACAGTCTCTTCTTCTTCGTTGTTGCAGCTTCATGCCGAAGTCATTATGAGACATTACCAGGCGTGACCACCCAGAGGCCAGTATCCCCTTAATACTCCCCTTATATTGGCCTCTGGATGCCTGACGAAATCAGATCAGGTTCAATGCAAATTCATATATCCATGTCGGGCCAGATCTGTCTGGTATTTCTACAAGTCAATACACTATCCCATCTTATCTTTCCCAATGCATGGAGTTTTTGTGGGACCATTTGTTTGCCTCTCATTCCTGTGCTGCCAGCTATAGCAAGAGCATCGTCATTTTGTTGTTACCTTCGGCGTACTCCAATCCTGTTACGCAAATGAAGGTAACTGTCGAATGTCTTGCTAGAAATACCCGGCATTCTTGTAAAATCTTAGATGTGGTGTACACGTTCTCTAGGGATCTAATGACGCCTTAACTGTCGGTAAATATACGTTTATCACCATAAGATAGACTCTCGTACCGAATTTACACGGCGGCATTTTTAAAAACCAGTATTTTACCATGAAAAGTACTACAGTTTGACTGACAAAATATTTTTCAAAACAAAGAAAATAAAATAAATTAATAATAAAAGAGATTCCCATTGAAAAAAATATTCTTTTCATTATTTTAAAAGCCTAGAAACAAGAGAAAACCATAACAAGCACTTAGCATTACTTACTCGTCATATATTATACGTCTACAAGAGTAAAAATTTTATTTTTTTTAACAAATTTTTACCAAAAAAGAAAAACAAACTGAATTGAAGAAATAATCCGGAATCCTTTTCCAGTGATAGTCCTTTTCCTTGTTGTTTGCTTTGCTGGCCATTGTTATTGCGGTTACATAACGTGTGAGTGTTTAAATGAGAGAGAGAGAGAGAGAGATCTTAACGAAGCCTTTTGAAATTCATTCATTGTTTTCGTTCTTCTACTTTTGCTTTGTTTTATCGTGTTGTGTATAGTCAGTGGTCAGTAATCGAAGAGAATTTACAAACTGATTGGTTAGAGACGCCAGTAAAACAAAAACATATCGAACAGACGTAAAAAACTTGAATTAATTTTCCAATTTTCTAGAGTAGTTTAACCAACGAAGTCGCTGTGGTCTAGTAGGTAGTGTATTGGCTTATGAGACACAAGACCATGGTTGAAACCCCAGTAATTTCTTCTCTATAGTCTTCTCCCAAAAACTGTGAGTGTGAAATAAAATTGCCATGAAAAGTTTCTCAAAAATTTGTCGTCCGGAATAGGTTAGGTTACGTTAGAGGACGTGTACTTGTCAATTTACACAAGTACAGTACCCGGAGGCCGATTTGACCCCTTGTACAACACGCACAACACAAGTGGTGTGAGAAGCTAGGTTATAGCCCTGACTGAAGGGTTGCAATGACCAATTATGTATGTATGTATTGTAAAGTCGTTTTTTTTATTACTTCAACAAAACATCGAAATTTCAATATTTGAATCCCATGTGCATATTTCCTTATTTAACTTAAATTAACAATAAAAGCTGCTCAAACACAAAACCACACACTTTAATGGTGTTAGGGGTTGAGAACAAAATATGCAAAATAAAAGGGAGAACTTACAACAGCAAATAGAAACCCTTTTTCGAAAAAAAAATCACAAAGTGTGAGAATTTTAAGCACGATTTATTACCTTTAAGTCCACACGTAGCAACCGCATGGCCACTACAAACAGCAGGTTGGTTGCTACCATATTACTATCGACACTATAAAGGTAAACAGTTTCTGCTGAAAGTACTTTAGTGGCAATACAGCATTATTAAGTGTGTCAAACCACTAAAGCAGGTGGTTTTTTCGTATTTCGGAAAGTGCACATATTCTATGAATCAGCTGACACTTGCCACTCACATAGAGCATTGAAAAACACGAGTACTTTTTTGTGTGAACCTTTAGCACAAACTGTAGTTGTCCTAGGGGTAGGGAAAATAGTTGCTGGAATAAAATTCTGTTGAAATAAAATTAAAATTCCTGCTGATGCAAATAAAAACTCGAGATTTTTTTCCTCCCTATTTCCTTTTTCTCTTTCCCTAGATGCTAAATTAATTTTTGTTCATTTCTTTTATCCTGTTTTTTTAGATTTTAGTTTGTGTTTATTTGGTTTGTTTTCTCATTTTTTCATATCATTTTTCGCGTGCATAATTAAAGAATGTCTCATTAACTTTTGACCACCAGTTTTTCACAATTTTCCGAATATTCCCAAGGAAATTTATTTTCCCCTGAATTTTTTTGCGAAATGAAGAAAAGGGTTTAATTACTGGGAAAATACTGACACTAATGCTTGTCATTGAAAAGAGGAAAAGAAATTAAAAAAAAAAATCTGATGAAAATTAAATGAAAATTGAATTGCAAATCAGTTTCGGTCAACTAGCCGCAAAGAACTTTCAAATACAAACTCAAGAGAATTAAAAAAATACTGGGCTAAAAAAAAAACCACAGGACATACATTGAACTTAGGTTCTTTTGGCAAACTTAGGCTCACTGTGAAATCACAATTATTAGTCAACCCGATGGTCAAACATTCCCTGGAGAAAACAAACCCAATTCCAAAATAAATCTTGCTATTGCAGCCATCCTTGCATTAGAGAGCTCGGTCAAGGATATCAGATAGTGAGAGGTTAAAAACCTCCGTCTTTTTTATGACAAGAGCAGGTTACTAATAAATGAAGTGGAAGACATTATATTTTTCTTTCACAGGCTCACAGCTACTGTAGAAGTCATTTGAAGTAATGGCAAGCTTTTCAGTAGTCCTACCAAAAGAAAAGTGGCTTCTGAGAATCGCAATTTTACTATGGCTGACCAATTTCCTCTATGAGTTCGGTGCAATTTGGTCAGTACGGGGACTGCGCTTACATATGGCATCACAACAAGCTGATATGTGTGCTCAAAAGAGCTTTTGGCATCAAAGCTACCACTTCAACCTACTTACCTACCTACCTATACGTGTCCATCAGAGTCTTGCAATATTGCATGTATCCACTTGCCGCCAACGACACAGAACCTTCCTATACAATGAGTGGATAATATTCAATATAACTGAGTTAAGCGAACTGTCTATACCCTGTATTATATTGGAGATACCAGCCTTTGTAAAGTAGTAAGAATAACAACGTCCATAATGTATCTCCCAACATTCATGAACAAAGCTGGAAATTGAAACTACGTTCATTAGGGACATAATAGCAGTTTGGCTGGCCGAAATTTGCAGTGGAACTCCCAAAACCCAACAACCATGGTAATGATTGTGCTCTTCTGTGGTAGCAGGTAGCGAGAGATACAGCCCTGATTATAGGGCTCATAGGGCAGACTTCTGTCATAGATGTGTTGAAGAACACAATGTATTACGCTCGCCTAAAACAGTGATACATCGGATAAGGTTCCTTCTTATCATATTGAACCTGGAGATGTAAGTCTATCGAACTGTATGCGACTGCGATGAATCGTTTCTCCTCTTCATCTACAATGATCTCTGAGCCGATAAAAAAGTGTCATTATCTTGATAAAGTAATTTTAAACTCACAATTGAATTTCATTTTCCATGTACTTTTTAAGTTTCTTTCTTTATTATAGTCGATGTCATCTAGTGATGATGTATGATGCAGGAAATGGTAACTGCCTTTAAGACTGTATTTCTTCTCTTGACTCAATAACACAAAATTGAACAGAAGCCGTTGGATTCGTTGTATAATTTTCAATATTTTCTAATACTTTGTTTTCTCTTTTTTCTCTAAAATATTTTCCAAGTTCCCTATTATCAGGAGTTTCAAACGTTGACTTTAATAACCACATTCATTTTACAATTTACTACACTGAACTATGAGTTCAAGAGAAAAATATGATTAATGATGTTGCATTATCAATAATATTACAGCCAGACATTCATTCAATCTGAAATAGAGAAATAAAAGTGTAAAAAATAGAAAAAGCATTTCAAAGGGGGAATAAAGTTGAAATTATAAAAGTTTTCAGTGTCAGTTTCAATGGCCAATATTACACAAAAAGTTCGGCACTTAAATATTATTTTTGTATACGCTGGCGTATGCGTTATATGATTGCAAAATCAATATCAATCATACGCCAAGGTAAACCACAGAAAATATTGCAGAAGGCTTCTAACCTGCTGGAATAAGTTGGACATGGGTCAATTACTTATGCGGATGACATTGTTCTTACAATTTCGGGCATAATTGTCGACACTATTAGGAATAAAATGCATCCCGCTCTGAGGAACGTCCGTAAGTGGCCACCCGATCGCTGATGAGGTGCTAACGGTGGAAAAACGAAGGTAATGCTCTGCATATGAGGGCGCACGACATCTCTGCTTAAACTCCAAAGAAGCAAACCCAGTATGGTTGTCGGGGTTAGTATGAGGCGTTCTTGGACATTTCTAGAATGATTTCTGTAGAATCTCATTTACTGCCAGACACATCTTGATTTATTTCCTTGCAATAGCGCTAAAAGTAGCAGAAATATCTGCCTTAGTATGCCCTATATTGTCAATGTTGTCAACGTATGCAAGCATCTGATCTGGCCGTAGAGCCATCTTAATTAATATTCGTTCAAGAGCGCAAATGGCAGCAGTACCATCTCACTTAGTACGCCCTATGATAGTGTTACATAAATCGAAACAACCTAATATTGTTTAACAATAAAAACGATAAACAAAAGCTACCAGCTACACCAACACAATACACACGATACAAATACACAGTATGACAATGAACGTGTTGATTATCTAAAGCTGCACAGACACATATCTACAACGAACCTGGTTGCGCCTGGTACCAACAACAACATGTATGTGACAAAAAGGGATGGAAAACGTAAGCAAAAGTAGTGTAAAGAATAAAGAGAGTTTAAGAGAAAATAAGAACACATTTGTTTTTACTTGGTTTGCAATTAACAAACTCATATTTAAACGTTTTTAAAAAGGTAACAACGTAACAATATCAATGTCGTCATATCCTGATTTGTCAATATTTGAAAAGGAGCACATTATCATATAGAAGCACATTGATTTGTAAATCTATTCCCTAAGTTATTATTCTGCTTTAAAGCTTATAACTTGAGGCAACCAATTATATTCAATTTTTATTTCAAATTTTTTTATTATTATTTTAAGTGTACCATTGCAAGATAATGTCCTTTAAATAGGTATCCTTTAGCCATAATTTAGCCAAAGAACACAATCAAAAATTATTGTTTTATTTATTATACCTTAACGATCTCATTTTACGAGTTTAAAATCTTATTTTCTTCAGGTAATTACATTCGATTAACACTTAATTACACAATTATAGTCAAGCAGGCAAGCCGCATTCATTATTGAAGCATTAATTAAATCGCTTAATGATTTGTAGGCCTCCTGAAAAGGGAAGAAATATATTTACGTGCGTTACTTTAAAACTTTCATTTCAAGATTTTCCTTTAAGGAAATATTTTTTCAAAAATCGAAAGTTTTCCTTTCCAATTAAAACCTCAATATAAATGTCTCTTGTTGTAAATAAATTACATTTATTTAAATAAATTTGTATGACGTCTCTATACACCCTGAGACATTTCTGGAATTGTTTATTTCCCCTTCTTTTAAATTTACTGACCGATTTTATGTTTCCATTGCAGAATCAATGAAATTTACTTCTTGTCCATTTGTCTCTTAATATTTCCCATCAATTGCAATTGTTGTCCCCTTGTTTTAGTTTTTATCATTGTATACATTGCTTCCTGTTATTTTCAAATTGTCCATTCAACTGTAAAGAAAATAATTTCCCAACAATAAATGATTGTGCCACCATTATGCAGGCGGACAACAGAATAATAAGTTGCAAAAAAACATTATTAGTTGGAGGGGGTAACTGTAAGACATAAATTCATTAATTCATTAATGTTTTGTTCATTTATTGTACATTAAGTTGCTCATGTAAACTGGAAATGATTGCGAAGAAAAATGATTAAAGTTTTCTTCATTACAAAGGGGAGAAGATAGGACAAAGAGCAGAATACCCTTAAATATGAATCGTATGCATTAAAAACCAAAAATTCCTGACAATGACTTTAATTGTGAGAATGAAATTAATGAAAAGGGTACGAAAGGAAGAATATTGTAATGATAATTGATGCGTAGAGTGTATAGTTTCCAGAGATCAGTAATGAATCGCTTTTTCGCTACTCATAAGTACTCATGAAATTTTGAGTATGAGTGAGTCAACACTATTCAAATCCAACTACTCTGATTCATTCGTACTCAGTACTACATTGATTCATAAGAACAAGTTGCAATGAGTATGAGTACAACGTTGACATCAAACTCATAACATTCGAACTATGTCTGATCCATAAGCCTACTCATTAAGATTCATAAATTTAGAAAAATACTTATAAATGATTCGAGTGATTTATTTACAGTCTTAATTGTTGTTGCATTTACAAAGAAAGAAGAAAGACACATAAACAAAAAAAACAAACACACAACCTTCTTGTGAGTATTGTAGTGTTCATACGCGAATCATACTTATTTTGTGATTCGTGTATACGATGAGTCATGGAGAGTCGAAATCAATAACATCATACGTATTGTTAAGTATGAGTACCATGAGTATTTCAAACTTTGAATATGCGTAGTATAAGTATGACATTAAAATAAGTATGAATGCGTATAAGTATCAGAAATTATAAGTATGATTCGAATCTACTCATCGTTTTGAATACTCATTGCTGACATCTGATAGTTTCATAAAGAACTATGAACCCATTATGATACCATTGTTTTCAATTTATCCTCGAGCTCCGAAACCAGTCGGAGCTTCTGTTGATATGAATACATGAGAGTTTATTAAGATCTTCCGTATACCTACAGTAGGCACCAAGGTACCTTTTTCTTCCTGGACATAGTACTTGGCGCATACACAGTTGGTGAAGAGCAGTCTCAAGCTCCTCAACGACACAGGCGTTGTGTAACATATATCGGCTACGCTGTCTCGACCTTGTTGTTCGTCCGATGGAAGTGGCTGTTCTGGAGAGACGGATACGTGATGAGGGGATTAGAGAACGATCTTATCTGCGTTGGAAGGACCAAATTTAGAAAACCCTATTATCGGTTTGTGTGATCAAACAAGATGCAAAGGCGGCCCCTGAAATGAATACCCCAGAAGCATATAGGCTTTGATGGTACAAGAGAACATAAGCTTTTCCACTTCTTTTCCAAGTTCATATATTCTTCGCAAGCAAATGTTATTCATGCCTCAGGCAATATTTCGTTGATATAAAGAAGGGTTTTGCTTTTCCTATCCAACACTTTTCCGACAGTGTGTGTCTGTGTATGTGGCCATATCAATAGAAAATAATAAAAGAGTAAAGGAATGTTTTTTTTTTGGTGCTGGAATTTAAATAAACTTGACTTTTTCAAAGATTTTTTTCATAAAATTCCTTAACATTCCTCTTCCTCTCACTCTCTCTCCCTCTTACATTATTTTTACTTATCAATATGCCACGACAATCTGTGCCTTATGCAAACAGATTTCGTTTTTCTTCTTATTTTTAACGAAGAAAACAAACAAAACTTACCCTGACAAAATATTTCAAATTATGTGCGATAAGTTAAGAACTTTTCTTATTTAAAGTATCGGTAGATGGGAAGAAGAAAATTTGTTTAAAAAGCATGCCAAAATAAGAAAGAGTTAAAGAAAAGAAAAGGAAGGAAGGAATTTTTATTACATTAATTAAGAAAGTTTGATTGATTTTTAAGATTATGAATTCCTAAGTCAAACAAAAATAAAAAAAGGAAATTATTTGGAATGTTAATAAAAAGGAGAGCCAATCAAATACAGAAAATAGAAAAAAGTAATTGAGAAAGGTATTTAAAGGATAGCATAAAAAGATACCATACGTCACCATGGATACTGTAATCAACAGCAGGAGCAAATAATAAAATTATTTCAGCAAACTCCGTGTTCTATTCACGATATGTACCGCTCGTTTCGCCGCTTTTACTAGCACACATAATCGTACCAAGAGAGAGGACTTTTCGCAAGTTTTGGTACATGCTGTCTGTCAGAATGTACAACAGAATCCAAGGCATTCAAATTTGCGCCGCTTACAATAACTCAGCTTTTTAAAGAGCACAACCCAACGAATTTGAAATCATGACTTAAGCTTTGATTTGTAGTCGCCGTAGTCTAGTAGGTAGTGTGTTGGCTTATTAGACGTGAGGCCACGGCTTAAATCCCAGGTCAAACAGCTCCAACAAAACGAAATATGAAAAAGTATTTCTTCGGCAGCTTCCTCTCAGCAGATTTTTGGCAGAAACTCTGAAAGCAAATAGAATTGTCATGTAAAGTTTCTCAAAAAAATCTGTCTTTCGGACTCGACTCTAAACTGTAGGTGCCGCCACTCTTGTATAAAATTAACACACACAATATAAGTCGACTGAATGGTTGTAACGGTCAATAATGTATGTATGTATGTAATGAAACTACCAAAAGGATCATTGCCAAGTTCCCTGGTTCAGTAAATGATCGCCCAACACCCTTGCGTCGACGAAACTCAAGATTTGTCGAAAACATTGCCGCTGTCTGTTAGAGTTTACAGTGGAATCCGAGACAGTCGATTTCACATCGCTTACAATAACACGGCTTTTTACTGAGCATAACCTGGCGGATTTGAGATTCCAACTTGGTCCTGCACACGTACAAAATTCAAACCATGCATGAACTGTTGTAATAATACTAACGTACTCATATGACGTCATACACTTATTTGTGTTGCACATAGTGTTTGTGTTGCACATCGTGTTTGTGTTGCACATCGTGTTTGTGTTACACATTGTGTTTCTGTTTGCACAATAGGCTTAAAATATAAAACGTGTTCAAGAATTAACACATTTGTTCAACAATTACTCACTCTTACATACACCCTTGTAAAATCTCTACATATAGGTATTATTACTGTAGCCACTGTTAATGAACAGATTACAGGAATTTTTATGTAAAACCACAAGAATTTCTTTTTTTAAAATGCTCTCTCATTTGATGACGGAAAATAAAATTTTATTCACAGGAATATAATATTATTGTGTAAGTACTTGTATCAGTGGCATATACAGTGAGCGTCAAAAGGAACTCTACATTATGGATAAAATTCTAACAATCACCAAACTCAACTTTTAGCACTTAAGGAGAGCGCCCGAAAAAATTTGACAAAATTTCGAAATTTTTTGGGATTTTTTTTCTTTGTTTCAATTTTAAATGGCAGTGAAACAATTTTAAAATCGAAATAACAGTAATTTATTAAAGTATTATTTTTTTAATGTACAGTTTCTTTTGACGCTCACTGTATATTTACAAACACAAAATAATTTTTTAAAAAATAAGCACTACCTTCTCGACTATGGTAACTCGTGAGCAGTACCAATTGGGAGAATACTATCCGCAAGAATGTTATAAAGAAATGGAACGACCGAATTTTCATAGGATATTTAAAAAAAATCACATTTACTGGGGCAATGCCCACCAAATTTTGCTTGATCAAACTCGGAATAAAATTTGTCTGACTCTTGTAAATTTTATTTCTATTTTGTTTTGACATAACTTTACTGACAACTCCTTAACAAGGTTAGTTGGTCACAAGATTTTAATACCTTTAGCAAATTTTAAACAGCTTTAAACCAATTACAGAGCAATTAATGTCATCATTAACAACAACAATCTAACAACGCAAAATGAAATCAAATACCAGCAACAGTAAACACGATGACAGATGACTACAGTTAATGGATAACAATGACAGAAGAATTCAATAACATCAGCAGTAAATGTCAGCAGTTTGTGGACTAAAAGAAAGGAAATGAAATACTGGCAGCAACAATGTTAATTACGTTGTCTGGCATACAATAATTAACGCAGCTCTTACCTGAGTATTCTTGCATTGTTTTGTTTTCCTTTTTTAACCGTTTCCTCCTATTGGTTGCGTGTGTCCTGCAATTCTGTTTAGAAATGCGAAACAGAAACTGATGCACTTTTGCTTATCTGGCCGGCAAAAGTACAAACAATGACTGGCTTGTTGAGTTTCAGTGGTGGTGGTGGCGGTGATGATGATTGCGGGTAATAATGAAATGATGACGATGAGTTACAGACTTATGGTAACAAAAGAATTTTTTTAAACATCATGGAAATTGTTTACGTTGTTAAACGTAATGAGTGTCTGAAATCAAAACGAAACTTTAATTCAAAATTTTAAAAAGATTTTGTAGTTCTTTTTAATATTCTATGAAAAGTAAAATGAAAACAAAGAGTTTTAAATTTGTTATAAAGATTTAATTAAAAACTTTTCCTCTTCCGCTTTTAATCTGTTTGGCCACTTAAACAGAAAAACAAGTTTATCGCATGTTATGTTATCATAAACCTCAGCAGCCACATGTGTTTTAAAATTTATTTTTTATGTTTATTTGCAAATAAATCCATTAGAGTCTGTTTTTCAGTTGGTCAATCTATCCAAAGCATTCCATTATATAATGCCTATCCGTCTAGTACCCTTCCAATGTTAACCGCCAACAGTTTGCCGGACAACAAAATGATTCTGTAGCTGTTCTGGTGATGATTGTTTTTGTGTCCACTTTCAACAATTAAATCAAAAAATTTTTGCCAGGATTAGCCATTTTGAGCATATAAAAAAAGCTTAAATGGGAATGCATTTAGAAAAATTACACACACTGCTGTTGAGGGTTGATGGATTTGGAATTTATTTTTCATTTTAATTTTTAGAAAAACATGATGTTTTATGAGCTTAAGTGGAAAATGTTGTTTGAATGTGGAAATGGCTTTGGATAAATGAAAATTGAAATGCAAACGAACCGAAATAACCAAAAAAAAAGGATTTCAGTGAAAGAAATTTTCCCAAATTGATAACCTAAAGAAGCCTATGGGTTTACACCAGCATAATGAAAATTATATTCGAAGATTTTGTCTCTAAATGATGGTGAAGTTCAGAGATGGATCAACATCAATTCGATTGCTAAAAGCAGACTAAAGGCGACCTGAAAGAATGTGAAATAGTAGGTGAGAATGTCACCAGTTTATGCGAGACCGTGCTAAAACCAATTCACTAAACTTTTGGTTTACAAATCATGGTCGACTATATCATTCCTTGCAACTTTTCAAATAGAATTTTCAACCAGGGACTTCTGGTCTGAAGATCCGGAGGTTACCAATGCTACAATTGGAGTTTACATTGATGACTCAAGGAGGCGGAGCAGGGCTGTGGTATATTTAAAGGGAATTCTGATATTAATCTCTCTTACTGGCTGACTGTTTTCCAAGCAGTGGTCACAGTAAATTTGAAAGCGGCGCTATGCTTCTTATGTGGCAGAATTCTCCCTCCTGTGCTGGCACAGAGCTTGCAAAGCGGGTATGTTACAGGGCACAGAAATTCCCATCGCTTCAGCTAATTTAACTTCCTTCCACTCGTTCTGCGGGGAACTTCAAACTCTTTGGCAACAGGAGAGTACTTGCAAAATTTTCTGGACTCAACTGGAGCGTATGAATGAGAGGGTTAACTCACTTCTATCCTTAATTCACATGGCCATCCATCGCGTAGTAGTTATTCTCACGAGCCACTAGCCTTTTGGTCCACATGCCGATATAATTGGCATTCCGGAAAATTACTTCATCAGTGCCTTGATTTTGTCATAAAAAGATGGAAGTTTTTTGGCTTCTCATTTTCTGACATCCTTGACAGAGCTTTTTAATATAAAGATTGTTTCAATAGCATGATTTATTTTCGACTCGAGATGGTTTCCTCTGGAATTTGATGCCCGGATTAAAATTGATTGTGGTATCACGATGGGTCTAAATGCCCGCCTAAGTGGCGCTTCTTCCTTTACGGAGAGTCCGGCAATTATAAGTCTTTTGTCTTAAAAGAAGCAAAAGCAGGGTCTTGTAATTAATTTATAACATTTTGTTGCCTGTTGTTCCTCTCACTTTTCTTCCTCTCTTGCATTTATAAAAGTTTTCGTGCAGCATTTGCTGCTTTTCTTACTCTTCTCTTCCGCTTTCTTAAATCAACAGCCTTTATAGTGCTCTGTAGGTAGCAAAACTAAAAGTAATTTTGCAAAAAATTTCCTTTAGTCCTTTACTTCGCGTACCGTAAAAGAGAGAGTGGGGGAGAGAGAGAGAGCGAAAAGGAGGGAATCTATGTTTTACGTTTGTATGTAAGTGTAGGTACATGTATCGGTTTTTATTGCATGTTAAAGTGTAGTTAATTTACAATTGTTGCTCATTTACTACTTTTCTTTTGATTCCTTTCTCTCTCTCTCTGTTTGCTTAAAGACACCACCACAATACAACTTCAAAGAAACTCCCTCTACACCAAACGTAAATAACTGCAATTGGCGTGCGTGTGTTTTTACCAACAAACTGTAAACATTCGTTGTTATTCCACTTGCTTTTATGCTCGTGTTTACTTTATTGCATTTCTAGAAAGGGGACGAGAGAGAAAATAATAAAAAAAACTTGCATGATTTTAGAAATAAGTTGTTCTTCCTTACAAAAGTAATAATTTTTGTGTACGTTTAGCTGCCATGGTAGTTGTTTTTTTATGTTTCCATAAGGAAACCACAATCAAAATTTAGTTGTTGTTTAAAACCGACAAAATCCTTCACCACCTATGGGATATTTAATGAGAGTTCTTGATGTGGTAAGTGTGGTAAACAAATATTTGAACGCGAATTTACTTACACAAATACAAGTAAATACAAGTTTATTAAGTATTTTAAACAGGAAGTAGATGTACTTACATAAATAACATGGCAAGTAGCATGACTAAAATTTCTATTTTTTAAATTTGATTTTTCAAAAAGTTTTTTTTTATTAATTCAATAGCAAGTCTATTATATTTTACATTTGCGAATAACCCTGGAAGTACAGTCTAGCAATTTCTTTATTCTTTTTCAGAACAGGCCTCTAGTCCTTAGAAATTTTTGTGATCTTTTCAAAGTAAAAACAATTTAAAATCCATTTTAATTTTTAATTTAACAAAACCTTTATTTTTTTACAATTTATATGCTGATAAGGAAGTTATTGTCTTTGTCTTTCATTAAAACTTCTATTTGCGGTTAAATAACCTCTGCTGTTTAAACCAAATTAAAACCTTTTTTTTAGTAATTGGCTGGTCCTCTTTAAATATTTGAGCATGTGTTCACTGTTATCATCGAAAACCTTTTTTCTTGCATAGGCCTACTCATTTCTTTTTCTCCATTTTTTATTTATTTTTTCTTCTTCTTATTGTAGCTGTCAAATGCCAGACGTAGTTGACGTTTTTACTACGTTGAATTTCTCCTTTTTATGTCCTTTAACAAGTCATGGAAAGAAGATTTATTTTAAACCACACTTTACACAATTTCTCCGTGTTTTCTTTTGGTATTTTTTTTAGCATGTTTTAGCTTGTCCAACATGACAGCCATTATGGCTGAGGTTGTTAAAATGTGCCTAAAAACAATTAAAAAGAAAACGAAATTATTTTCTTTCATTACTTGAAGCTTTTACTGCAGAAGGCTGTTGCCGTACACTGATTAAAGAGAAGGAAATGATTATTTTTGGAATTTTTTATAAAAAAATTTTTTCAAGGCTTTAAAATAATATTGTAAAAATCTGTTCTATTTACTGAACTTGTAGTTTTCTCTCTAAGCAATTAAAAAATTCAAAAACTTTTCATAATATTTTTCGTATTATTTCATGAAATATTGATAACGTTTTGCTGTATTCCAGTTGCAATTGAATTGCAACTCAGCTGGGAATTATGATTTCAGTTTACTGAATACTACTACCTTGTATTCAGAGAAAAATTTGTAACACATAAATTAAATAGGGGGATATGAAAATTGAACAAGCAGCAGAGGCACTCATTCACACTTTTACCAGTATACATGTAAATAAATTTATAAATTTCAAAAACTATAAAATATTACCAATGAAAATATGTATTGTGCTAACAGAGATGATACAAGCGTGTTAATAAATGGAGTATGGGATTTTCCATCAAACGACTTTAAAAATAAAGTTAAATAATACACCCATAAAGTTATGATTTCCATACAAGCTTGTAGCTGGGATCATAATATACGAAGTGAAATTCATTTAAATTACTTTCTGCATTAGTTCCAGTACATTCTTGAAAATATTGTTCCTTTACGGTACTGTTTTGAAAAAGTTTTCAAAAGGTACTCTTTTGAAAAAGTTTTCAAAAGGTACTTTTTTGAAAACAGTAACCAAAAGGTACTTTTTTGAAAACTGAACCCTAAAGATACTTTTTTGAAAACAGTATCCAAAATACAATTTTTTGAAAAACGAACTTTTTATAAAAGTACCCAAAAAGTACTCTTTTGAAAAAGTATACAAAAGATACTTATCTTAAAGATTTAAAAAAGTACTTTTCTATAAGGTTATCCCAAAAGTACGTCCTTAAGAAAGTACCAAGAAAGTACTTTTTTTAAAAAGCACCCAAAAAGATTACCCTCTTGAGGTAGATTTCGACTACATATTCGTTAATTTTGGGTTCGTATACATGACATACATACATACATAATTGGTCATTACAACACTTTAGTCAGGATTACGACCTAGCTTCTCACGCTACGGCAACTTTAATTTGATAGTTCGTCTATGGCTTAATGAAAGCTGGTTTTTAAATTGTCTAAAGTTAGGAAATTATCAACATTGCTATGATCTTCAATGTACCTCCAAAAAAGGCCAATTGACGTATTCAATTCATCACAGAACTGCTTCTGAAAAAGTCTTCTTCAATGAAGCTAAAATTGGAGATATTGGGTGGTTCTTGGCATACATACGTATGTACGTAATTGGCCCTTCAGTCGGCTCCAAACGACAGATTTTTGAGAAACTTTTTCATGGTTTCAGGTTTTTTTAATTTCAGAGCTTTTGCCAAAAATCTGCTGAAAGGAAGTCGCCGAAGAAATATTTTTTTTTTTTACATTTCATTTTGATGTCTGACCTGGGATACGAACCCGGGCCAACACACACTGCCTACTAGACTACTCGTGTAAAAAATTTACCGTCCTGTTTACAATCTTCAATTGCAGGTTAAAAAATTTGATTGTCATACAGCCATAGAGCTCTCATACAGCCAAAGACTCTTGTATATCAAAATGCCCCCCAAACAGTGATCTTTATCGGATGCATTAAAGCGTTCAAGGATACGTGGAACAAATTGTAGGATTGTAAGATCTTTGTGGGCAAAGTTTAATCCTTTAGGAAAGTGATTAATCCCAAGCATGAGTAGACGGGAGCTAAGCGCTATTATAGAAGAACTAATGGGCCATGACCCGTGTAGGCATAGGATTCGATGATAAAATAGGGATATTTCCACTTTAAAGAATAAAATAAAACAATGGATTTATGCCACTGTCCTTAACTGTAGGTAGTCGATTTGTTGAAGATCTGGTAGACCTAAATGACTGCAAACTTGGGTGTCTAATAGAGGTCATATACGTAATGGACTGAGATATCATTAAAAGGATAGGATATCCTTCCTTTCTTATTCTTTTTTTGATTTTGTTGCGTAGAAATTCAAGAAAGTTTAATGAAAATATTACAGCTAAATACATATATATGTAACTGTAACTTAGTACTTCTACAGTCAGTGCTTTTTATTTAATTTTAAACTGTAGTCCTTAATTATTCCATCCTTATACTACATTTCCAATTAGTGTTAGAAACCTTGAAGTCTACATCCCTAATTGTAGTTTAAAATTTTATAAAAATAAATTATGTTTTCAATTACCTTCAATATTTAAATCTGTTGATGGATAGATAAGTTTGAAATTCGTTTATGATTTTTATTAAAATATTCTTCTGTTTTCCTTTTCTAAATTATTTTATATATTCTATTATTTCAAAAGGAGGTATGAAATCGAAGCCATTGTTTTCCTAAAAATTAAAGAAAAAAATATTACTCACAGTCCTTACAGGATGTTCTGTATATGTTTTCTTTCTCTTCTATTTTTTGTTCCTCTTTCTTTGTAACATATCTACTCGTATTTCATTTGTTGTTGTTGTTATGGCATAACATACAAAATCATTATAAAAAAATATCAAAAATATTTGCAGAATATCGATTAAAGCAGTATGAAAATAAATCCTTTAAAAATACTCGAAATAAATATTTTGAAATAAAAATTACTATTTTGAATGCAGCATAGATTGTAAACAAAGAAAGCGGACAGTGGGACACAAGTAAAAAACTACTTTTCAAAAATATAAAAAAAAATAAGTAGGTAGAGAGGTGGAAGGGGAAGAGACCAGCCAAGGCTCCCTTGCCTATTGATGTACACCTAAGCTATCATATAGGTTTGTTATGCTTTCACCATTCCGAATGCGGCCTTACTTTCTCTAGGAAGTCTACATCTTTAATAAACTTCCTGCCCATTCTTCGGACATTGTAGTCACCGTAGTCTAATAGGTAGTGTGTAGGTTTATTAGGCGAAAGGCCACGGTTCAAACCCCAGGCCAGACATCAAAACGAAACATGAAAAAATATTTCTTTGGCGACTGCCTCTCAGCAGATTTCTGGCAAAAACCCTGAGTGTGAAATAAAATTGCCATGAAAATTTCTCAAAAATCTGTCGTCCGAAATCGACGTTAAACTATAGGTCTCGCCACTCATGTATAAAATTAGATCACACACAACTTAAGTGATGTGAGAAGCTAGGTCGTAATAGTGATTACAACTACACTCAGCCAGAAAAGTATACATACGGATAACAAATTTCAGAAATTTTTTAACCAATCCGTTTTCGTTGAAAATATTTATAATTGTCTGACATCTTTCTTCGATTTTAAGACGGTCTTTTGCATTGGTTCCGAAATTTGTGAAGTTTGTAAATCGGATGCATACCTTTGTGTGCCTGTGCAGGGCCACAATTCAGTTCAATTTCAGAAAGTTTTTAAACAATGTGCAACTGTTTGTATGTATGTATGCATGTTATGTATTATACAGTGTCATCCCCAAAATATTGGGATCTCGGGCATATGAAAGCTGCTCTTCATTCCTCATTTTTCCTTCAATACGGTTCAGGAGTACATGTAAGGCGGAGTGTTCCCTTATTTAGTTTTAAAATTCTCTCATCACTACAGACAGAGGCGGTTAGATGCCCTGATTACCAGTGCGCTCTGTTCCACTCCTACCAGGGCTTTAGTAGGTAAACTTGATTGGCTCTCCTTTGACCTTCTATTAAAGCAGAGGGCTGAGTTGGTGGCAGTAAGACTCAATGCATTCAAATCCTTGCCCAAGACTTAGACACATCCGATTCGATTATATGGTTTCATATAAAATAAATGGTAGTCTAAGAGGGACCTTGTAATTCAAGGAGTGTCAGCCACTTTACATAACCTAACCTGACATATATTTCTTCTTAAGAGCCCACTGTTTTAAAAAAGTTTACAAATTTGTATGTGAAAGGAATATTTCTCTTGTTTTCCTTTGTTGTCTGTTTACATGGTAAATATTTTTCTTTTTTACTTCATTTGTTGTAAATTGAAAAAGAATTGCAAAAAAACGAGGCTCTTAACAAAATGCAACTAAATTTGTAGTTGCAAACATATATATTCGTTAAAGAATTTATGTTTCTCTCAAAAATATATTAACAATGCAATATGAAGTGTCTGAATTCAATAAAGTTAAGAATAAAAAAATTGAAATTATTTTAACATTCTTGATATTCAACTTTTACTTTCAAGATTTATTTGAAAGTTCCTTAACCAAAGCGATCGCTTTAAAATACTTGCTCTACCACTATCTGTCTATTCTAGCAGAAAAATCGCCTTGATTTGTATAAAGCAGGTAGTTTTTAATCCTTAAAGATTACGAGGCTTAAAAACCAAGGGATTAAGCAATTAAGCAATCATAATACAAGACCCTTGGCATTCAAGTGGAACATGTTTCAGAAACCTTTTTTTATTTATTTTGCTTTTGTACAGAAGGTGGTTAAGTAGTTGGTCTGTTTATTGTGGTCCTAAGTTCACACACATACAGGCACATTATTACAACCCTTTAGTTAGGATTATGATTTTAAGTTGTTTTCCTTAATCCCTTTCCTGCGGTTGAGGCAATTAAAATCGTTAACACGCTCATTTACAAGAAACTCAACCCAAAGCGAAAATAAAACAAAAACATTGTTTCTCCTTTGCATTCTAAGAGACAGAAGGTAGAGGAGCAAGATGGCGGCTAAAGTTTAGCAAATTATGGCACAATACAACTATTATTACAAAAATTTATAGAACATGGGTGATGCATAACAAAAATTTCTCTTCAAAGATTTTTAAGCCAAAAAAATTCCCTGTGAGTTTGTAAGAAAATTTCAAATTTTTTTTTGTATAAAAACTAAAAAATAAAACAAAGTTTTATTGCTTTTTAAGCTAAAAATGTTAACAAAAAAGAGAAAACTTTTCTTTGTTGTTTCTTAAGTTTTAAATGCAACATCAATAAGGGCGTAGCACCAGCATGAAATCCAAAACATATGTTGTTTACTTGGAGAGAAAGCAATACAAGTAGCTGCTGGCTTAATGCAATCAATCTTCAGTTATTTTTTGTTCCTTTATTTCGCTTATTTTGTTTTCATGACAAAGTTTCGCTAAATACAATAAGTTTTCCTCGAAGAAATTTTCATTACACAGCCAAAAGAGTATTTAGAATGCAATTTTTGTTAAGAAAAACAAAAAACTAAAGGAAGAAACAGAATATGCGTTATAAAGCATGCTTCCACTAATGTGGAGCCTGGTTGTGAATGAACAAAACTATCTGAGGCGGGAATCCACTGCCAAGGTCTTGGAGAGGATACAACCTGTCCAATATACGTCTTGCATGCGTGTCCATAATGCAAGGTTCTGCAATTACCTCGACAACCATGCCAAGCGTGGTTCTATGGAGTTTAAAAAGACTTGCATTCTGTTTTGATCGTGCCCGAATACGAACTGGATATCTGGTTTCTTATTGAAGAGTTGTATGACGGTATTAGGCAGTCCCAAATTCCTACAGAATTCTTGGGTAATCAGTATTTGATCCATGCCACTGGCCAATCGCCTAGTGACGTCTACTAATCTTGGCTGCCAAGCAAGTATGCTTAAAGCAATCTTTCCATAGTGCAAGGTCCTGCAATTACCACGACAACCATGTCAACCGTGGTTCTACGGAGTTTAAGAAGACTTATCAAACGCTCTGCATTCAGTTTTGATCGTGCCCGAAGCCGCCCATATGTTGTTAACGGAAGCGATGACCACATTGTCAATTATTAGCTTGCAGATCTGTAGGTGGACTCCCAAAGTCCAGAATTCATTAAAGAGTTCGATGGTTATGCCACGCCTGGTTACTTGGAATGTCATTGCATCCAGGTACCCATATAATAAGAATATCATGTGGTTCTGCTATCTTATTGAGAACTCTGTGATGAATATACAACGTCTTGGATAGTCGCCTGGTCGACCCCTAGTCGAAAAGTATGGTAACATCTCACCTGGGGATCAGCATGCTCAATAATTTTCTCCTCAACCTGTGTTGCCGATACTTTTGTCTAAAAGACCCTACAATCTTATCTAATAGACTATTTAGATCGATTCCGATTGGTTCCATTTAAAGTGTGGCCATCGGTGAAGTTGTTTACGCTAAACCTCTTCATCAGCTGCAGATATCCTCATTGAAAAGTCGTATCCTTCATCTTTTCTTCCTTTACGTCTTCATAAGGTGTGGATATCCGGAATCTCATTGAAAATTCGTATCTTTGTATTCATAAAATTGTGCAAAAATTGTCCTTCAGGATCCTTCCGTAACCAGTATTTGATTCATGCCACTTCATCGTCCAAGGACGTCTAGTAATCATGTAATCTTAGCCGCTAAGTTGTTTCAGAAGTGATTGACCGGCAAAAGGCATAAAATTATCTCCAGCACCAATGTAGGTGGAGTTTGCAAAGCACCTCTAAAAGCAGGTCTTTACATCTACCGTATCAGAGTCCAGATGGTTGTCTCGCCGAGTTTATTAAAACCATTTTAATCTTCCTTCCCTTAAAATGTCCTTTCAATTCTTAAAAAAATGTTTAATTTAATCATTTTACGTAAAAATTTAAAGAAAAAAAAATTTGTTTATTTTCTGGCAGTGTTGATGCAACAGCTGCTGTACTTTAACCACAACAGGCATTATTTAGTTGTCAGTAAATGTCAAAGTATATGAAAAATAAAACCACCTGCATTATATTGTCTGTCAACGTATATGTATTACTTACATATATGTATGAATATACAAGAATACATACATAATAATGTATAGAAGAATATGTAAGTATAAGTGTACGCATTGTATAGTTTGCAAGTGCACATGTGTGTTTTGCAATACGTGTGGATATTAAAGCTATCGTTAGAAGAGGAAAAAAATATTGTTCAAGTGCTGAATTACACTGTCAGCATAAAAATCTCTACCCTTATGGTTGTTGCATTAAAGGTGTATGCATCTTTAGTTCATGCCATGCTTAGACTTAACCGGACTTTGCTTGCTTAATGTTGTAGCAAAACATTGTAATACAATATTAAAGTCTTTGAAATAAATTGATTTTCTGTCTCTTCCTTCTTCATTGATTTTGTTTCATTAAGTTGACAAAATTTTGGAGTGGAGTTTTCTATGGCAAGAAGAGAAAAAGAAAGCGGAAAGGAAGACGAAAAGAAATTTTCCTTCTAAAGATATTCCCCTAGCCAATCCATGCCGTTTATGAACCCTATTAGATCCCCAAATTTGCAGTCCTTCAGATCTACCAGTTCCTCTACAAATTGACTACCAAGCCAGCTACCTCCGCTTGCTTACCTGCAGATAGGTAGGTAGGTAGGTAGGTGACGGTCCCTCCAAGGAATTCGGATGGTCACACTTAGGCCCCATGGGTCTCATTGTGATACCACAGTTTTACTTGCAGACAAAGACAATGGCGCAAAAGATTATCCACTGTTTACTCTGCTGCTATTGCATCTGTTAATACTATATTTAAAGGGAATATGCCCCATTTGTTCTCCTATAATAGTTCTCATCTCCCGCCAACTCGAATTTAGGATTATTTTTGTTTCTATAAGATTGAGTTTTGGCCTCAAGGCTTTTGCAGCCCTATACTTTATTCTACATCCTCATGCATGGTTTACTAGTTAATCAAACTTTGTCTCAATAACGTCAAAGGAAAAGCCTATTTGTGGTCTCACTAATGTCTCCTCTGTTGTAACTTCCATAGCTGAAGTTGACCGTAACAATTCATCTGCAACTTTATTGCCAATAAAGCTACAATGATCAGATACCCACCATAATTTAATCTCAGAATCTGACATAAGATCGTTTAGCAGTCTTTTACAATCCCTAACCAGATGCGGCTTAAAAATATTTCCTCTCAAATTCTTTAGTGTTGCCTACTTATCCACATAAATTGTAATTCTTAAGCTCTTCGATATACATATGATTTCTGACTAGTTCGGTGGCCTTAACGAGCGCCAGAATCTCCTCCTGACACTAAATTCCTCTGGAGATTGATATAAGTTTCTGACGTTTATACAATAAATTAAGACACTTGCAATTTTCGTATTGTTTTCTTAAATGTCAAGGATAAGTTTGTTGTATTTATGATTTCATATTGTATTTCTACGTGTAAGAATACCAATTATTTCCATGATGAATATGTAAACAATTGTGCAGTACTTCAGGTAGAATAGTTTTAGGCAATGTAAACGCTTTTGCCTTCCCCATCACATCAATATTCATCAATTCTTTTGTATGATTCTCTTATGAATAAACAATAGAAATTGAAAAAAGGAATACGAACTAAAAAATATTATGAAACAATTGTTTCGTTCGTATATAAATAAGGCATGCATGACACAAGGCATAAAAATTTCATAAAGGATAACAACGAATTGAAGGGGTACTCTTCCTTAGAAGTTCGAAAAAAAAAATAAATTCCTTGCTGGCAAGGTCTAGTGTGTGTACAGTAGAGTGGAAGTGTTCCCTTCCCTGAGTGCACAGTCTTAGTCACATGGCTTGTAATAAGATGTCCTTTTGAAAATAATTTTTAAAAAATTAAATTAAAATCCAGAGACTTTTACTTCAATCACTTGAAGCCTAAAACCATTGTTTTATTAATAGAATCCACAAATCTTCAATTAAATCAAAATTCTCTTTAAACAAAGTTCTCTTGTAGAGTCATTTAGTACGCATGCTTATTGCCAACACACGGCATTTGTTTACAACCCAGTATGTAAAACACAATTCCTTCCTTTAGTTCCACGTTATATGGACAAGGTCGTCTGAACGCTTGCATTGCAATGCTGCAGTTTGCCTTATACTCTGGTAGGTAGTACATATCATTTGAAATAAGAGTGAATATATGAAGAGAAAGCATTGCTTTCTTCCAAATTCAAAGAGAGAGTTATTGAAAAGCAAAAGAGTATGACATCGTAGGTACAACAGTCAACTGTTAGCCTGGTCTAGCAATGAACATTGAACACACACTGCTGTTGTTAATATTCTCGACTGATAAAAACACAGCAAAAATAATTCAAAGGATAATTCAGCATTAAATCAATGTTGTCAGGTTTGTTGAGCATGAAATCATCAAATTTTCTAAAGGAAATCGTCAAAATCGGCATCATGTTTTGGAAAATCGCCAAAACGTTAAGAAAAATCGTCAAGACTTTGGAAAAGTGATGAAGTAGAGATAAATTTAGAAAAAAAAATTTTAAAGAAGACAAAACTAAGTCTTTGAATTTTATAAAGTGTAAAAATCAAATAAATCAATTAAAATTGGATCAAATATAAAAAGGAGGTTTTTTGCACCTATTAGGCTGGTTAGCTATTGGACCAAGGATTCCAAAACAGATTTCGATATGGTCTGGTAGCCTTTAAGACCGGAGATGTAGCCGCAAATTAGCAAAAAAGAAGGTGCTCCATATAAATCGGTCAAAATCGGATAAGAAATGGACCTAGTGGGGAAAATAGACCTAGTGGGCTCGATAGTAATAGTCTCAAGCATACCAAAACAGGTTTCCTTACCTTCGGACGTTAGTTAGAACCCGATATATAAGCGTCGAAGCTAATTTTTTAATTGAAATGAAATTGTGGGAAAAAAATTAATAATTCTCATTCAGTTCATATGCATTTATGCAATATATAAGCAACAAAATGTCGTATTTTGCGCTAGTTGCATTTCTTTGGTAGATGACTTGCATTTCTTGGGTGGATGACTTGCATTTTTTGGTTGCATGACTTGCATTTTTTTGGACCATGAGCTGCACTTTTTAGAAAGATGACTTGCAGGTTTTGGTCAATGACTTGCATATTTTGGCTGATGACTTGCACTTTTTATACAGATCATTTTTTTTATTTGTTCATTTAAGGAAAACAATTTGCTTCGACGCCTACATATATTCCAGTCCCAAGTAACGCCTGACCCTAAAGAAACCTTTTCTGGAAGCCTTAATGCCATAGCTAATAGCTTCATTTCCACCCACAGTTAAGAGTTTCAAGAAATATATTCTCATTCTTTCGTTTCCGTTCATCGTCTATCACAGTACTTAAGATTTCCTTTGTGAACATCATAAGGACTTGTTTGCTTTGAGTCATGGCTTACTTGCTTTAAGCCACTTCAATTGACTTTTTGGTTATTGTAGAAAAATTTCTTTTTTTTCTCTCTTAAATAAAACCAGTGGAAGCGAAAGTGCTGGTACTTAAAGTCTCAGTATTCTTTAGAAAGTTAAACTGACCTTATGACCGCAAGTTAAATCAGTTAAGAAAATATTTTTAAAAGAAAAATTTATTTCTTCTGGAAAGATTTATTAACAAAAGCATAGAGAGAGAAAGGAAGTGAAAAAGTAAAAGTAAGTAAAAAAATTTTATGAACAATAATTGGAAATAAAATTTTAACAGAAATAAGTTTACATCGTATCGCAGTAATTCTGTAGAGGTTTTCGTGTAAAAGTGGTACCAAAATATTTACTTTTAATGTTGAAGTTTCTAATACAACTCTTACTTTATCATTGTAAGTCAAAAGAAACTGTATATTACAACAATGTATGCATAATAAATTACCGTTATTTTTATTATAAAATTTGTTTCATTGCCAGTTTTTAAAATTAAAACAAAAATTACAAGAAATTTCAAATTTTTTCGCGCACTCTCCTTAAGTGCTAAAAGTTGAGTTTGATGATTGTTAGAATTTTATCCTTAGTGTGTAGTTTCTTTGGAAGCTCACTGTACTAATCACACTCTTTTTTCTGTTTTTTTTTCAGGTCATTTCATATTTGTAGCACACTGAGTTATGGAGACAACAACATTTGGCAGTGGAAACCAGTATTAAGCAGGTATTGGTCACGAATTTTTTTTATTTATAGGATACGAAAAAAATTATCAATGACTGTTTTTACAAATTCTTAATTATTTAATGCCCATATAATCGAGCCATTTATAGATATTTAGTACGTAAGAGAAATAAATAGTTCAATGGCTATGTCAGCAAGCAGAATTTCTGTATTTGGGGTGAAGAGCAACCCCATTACATCCATAAAAAGTTTCTAAGATGACTCTCAGCATAACATAATGAATGAATGAATAGCAAAATGTTTTTTTACATCATTATTATTATCACAATTGTTTCGGGGAAGTAGAGATAAAGTGGTGGCACAGTACTGCGACCAAAAGATTTCTTAAACTTTATAGAGTACTTCCTTCAAGCCAATTGCCCTTATGAGCTGCAAGATTTTGAAGGGTATGGGCACCCGATACATACCCAGATCTCCTTCAAGCCTATTGCCCTTACGAATTGCAGAATGTTTCCCGGTGTGAACAAGAACAATAAAGGGTATGAGCAAGGGCCCATCACCCGATATACATCCAGATCTCCTTCAAGCGTATTGACCTTACAAACTGCAGGATATTGCTCGGTATCAACAAAACATAATAGTTACCTTCTAATATATTCTGTTTCCTTCTGGGTTTCAAGAAATGTGGGTTGTTGGGTTGAATACGAACCACCTTCTGCATTAGTGAATGTAAACTAACCTCAGATCTTCGCCAGATATGAGCCTAATGCATGGCTCAAATCTCCTCATATTTCTATGTCCTAACAACAGTTTTGATTGCCTTAAAAGTATTTGTTTTAGAAAGAATATTTGGTTCCCTGAGTGTTTACTTTCGTTAAAAATATCTTTGGAAACTTCTATTTCCACTTCAGGGAAATATTCTGGCATTTTCGAAGGCGTAGGCATCCACCGTTTTAGTTTGGCTTTAAATGGGTTAAGAAATAATAACAAAACAACACAAATAAATTCATAATAAAACTTGGTGTTAGCCTCCATTAATTTAATTTTTATTTCAAAGAATGCAAAAATAAAAGAAACACGATTATTCTTATATAACAAACAAATACGGCTTCAATGTCACAATTGCGCAGCACCTACAAAGTAAACTTGATCACATGAAACTGAGACTCAATAATATACCCCGTGTGAATACAATTGGCACGTTGGAAAGATTCTATCACGGATTTTTGGATTTGAATGCTAATGATTTCTATGGTAATCAGCTATAACTTTTAAAATTTTGTTTCAATGCTGATCTGGTTTTGTTGAACAAAAAGAAGACAGTGTTGGACTTTACGTATTTGGCTGATACCGATACTCATATTAGTTCTTCAGCGTATTTTATACTGTTGTTGTGCCTTTAACTCTACTGCAGCTACCCTATTATCAGGCGAATTTCACAAGCATCTTTAAATACAGTTCCGTGAGTTTTTTTTTTTTTGGCACATGAAATGTTTCATGCCCTTGATGACACAGGTCTGTTGATGAATGCTAATGGTACGGAGAGCATTATTAATTTTAAAGAGAATTCTTTATTCAATGCCAGCTATAATTGCCTGTTGAAAATCTATCGTGGAATCATTAATGAAAAGATTGCTGATGTCAACGGCTTGTATTATGCCCTGTTCCACAATGATGCCACAGTTAGACATGATGATTATCATCAGTTTTTCTTTATGAATTTTGCTCAATTCTTTTGTGGCGGAACAACATCCGCAAGCCATGGTTCAGATAGTGATCGCGTTATGGACGCTCTCGCACAGTTGCCAGAGTTTGCAAAAATCTATCGATGCTTGCCAAACGTCTTTATCCACAGGAGACGTGCAATTTGTGGCATTAATTGGATTTAAATTTCCTGTACAATTATTGTGTTAAAAGAACGTATTTGTGTTCATCCAAAATAAATTTAGGAACGACTAGAAAGACAAGTTTATGACTGTTTATTTAATACTCGCATGTAAAGTGCAATATTCAGAAGGGCAAGTGATCAATCTGTCTTGGCATTTAAGCTCTATAATGATTTCTGAATCCAGTCTCCCAGATATGCCAGCATCACGTTATTGTCGGCTGACTGGGAAATCTAGATCTCCATTCACAAAAGGGACAAAATTCTTATTTTTGTTGGAATAAAAGTGTGTTGGATTATTAAGATTTTCTAGTTTATTTTTGCTCTGCTTCCTGGTTTTAATTAAATTAAAACTAAGCTTTGGAGAAAGGATAAAATTGCGAATGGCAAAAGAAGCATGATTTCGTTGTTTCTTGTTTTAAAATAAATTAGTGCCCTACTATTTCAGTTCTTTTGGCTGCTTCTCTATGCGCATACTTGAGTTCGCTAATGTAATTTACCTTATCCATAAATTGCCGGGAACATGTTGTTTTTATTTCCTTTTAATTCTTTAACAGAACTATCCTCCTCCTCTTCTTTAGTGAAGACTTCTATGAAAATATTTTCCTGTAGAAATATTTGTAAAGCACAGTAAAACAAAACAAACAGTGTGAATAACCTTAATTGCTAAACAGTCTAAAAACCAGCAAAAAGTATATGTATACACGGACATATTTAGTGACTTTTAGATGCTGCTACCCAAAAAGGAAAAAAAAAGTATTCCGGGATAAAACTTTTTTGATACAAGTAAACAACAGCCAGTAAACAAGACACCAGCACAGAGCAGACCGTAACTTAAGCGATAAATTTAATTTTCATACCAAAAAAATCTCCATGGTATTAGGGGTTTACGTTAACAATAAATATTATTTTATTTAGAGTGGCAAATCTTTCTCTTACACCTAATACTGCATGTTTATTATTCAAGAGAATAAATTGTATTTACAAAATACTTAACCTTTAGAAGACTGCTGCCGTTAAGAGTGCCAGAATTATGTTTCTTTATTTACAGTGAGCGTCAAAAGAAACTGTACAGTAAAAAAATATATACATTAATTATTTACCATTATTTTTATTTTAAAATTGTTTCATTCCCAGTTTTTAAAATTGCAGCAAAAAAAATTAAAAAATATTTCGAAATATTTTCAAATTTTTCGGTGGTAAAAGTTCACTGTATTTATGAATATATATGAATACATACACTGAGCGCCAAAAGTCAGTAAACACCACTGAAATAATTCATTTTCTTAGGATAGCGATAAAAGTAAATGAGAATAGTCGAATAAATTTCTAAAAAGAAAAACGTTTACTTATTTCTTATAAAATGTTAAAACATAAACAACAATTAATGATAAAGGAACTTTTTTATACTTAAGAACAAAACTGTTTTATACTTAAGAACAAAATTGTTGACTCACTTATGGCGCTCACTGTATATGAACTTTGAACTATAAACATTGAAACATTTAAAAATATTATAAAAGATAATAAAAATCAAATCTTAACTCATCAATTTGGCAACATATGGAATCGAGATTATAAGAATAACAAATTTTTTGTGGTCGAATAGTAAGAACCACCCTTCCTTACTGAAAATGCAGTCATTACAGCGCTTTAGTCAGGGCTGCAACGTAGCTTCTCATACCACTCATATTTTGAGTGTTTACTTACTGCAGGAACAAAATGTAGTTGCGTGTGGCAAATTGGCATTTTATATGTGCCCCCCAATCAGTATTTTTACCAAATATAACCTCCATAAATTTTTTAAAATTCGATTAAATTGAAAAAGGACGTTTTTCAGACCTAGTAGACTGGTTAGCTATTGGCCCAAGGATTCCAAGACAGTTTTCGTTACGGTCGGGTAACTTTTGGGACCGGAGATAAAGCCGCAAATTAACAATAAAAAAGTGTTCTATATATATCGGTCAAAATCGAATTAAAAATGGACCTAGTGAGGCAAGTGGACCTAATTGGCTGGATATCCATAGTCTCAAGGATTCCAAAACAATTTTCCTTACGGTCGGGCGTTACTTAGAACCGGAGATATAGGCTTCGAAATTAATTGTTCACTTCAAATGAAATTGTCAGAAAAAAATTTAATAGTTCTCATTGAGTTCATATGCAATTATTCAATTTATAAGCAATAAAATCTATTTTGCGTCAGTTACATTTCTTTGGTAGACGACTTGCAGTTTTTGGTAGATGAATTGGATTTTTTTTGGTCAATGACTTGTGTTTTTTGTTTGGAAAACTTGCATTTTTTTGGACCATGACTCGTGTTTTCTAGGACGGTGACTTGAATTTTTTTTGCTGATTACTTGCATTTTTTATCAATGACTTGCATATTTTAGGTCGATGACTTGCATACTTTATGTCAATAACTTGCATTTTTAATATATGTATAGCACTTTTTTTTGGTTATTTCAGGAAAACAATTTGCCTCGACGCCTATATCTCCCGTCCCAAGTAACGCTCAACAGTGAACAACCTGTATTGGAAGCCTTGACGCCATGGCTACTAGCTGCATTTCCCCCGCAAGTCTATTTTTTTATCCGATTTAGCCTGATTAACATATACATATACAAAGCACGATTTTCTACAGTTACCAACCTAACGAAAATGGGTTAGGATTCCTTAATACTATGGCATCAAAATAATTACACACGTAGTTCAAAAGTGACAACACAAAATTTTCATTGATAAAACACAATAGTTTTTACAGTTTACTTATATAAAACAGTTTTTATTCAAAATGTGTGGCAGTTTTTTTTTTTTAGCAAAAATCGTAATTTTAAAATCAATAATCGTCACATGTGGCATCATTGCATGACACAATGTGCCATACAAACGTGTTAAGCGTATCACATACAAAATTTAATAAAAGCTTTCAAAAATTTTATAAAATTGTGTGTCGCTTTTAAGCATATTAACTAACACTGAAGCGTATGAGTGATATTCAATTGAACAGCAAATAAATAAAATAATCATACGCTCTAGAGTCCATGAAAAGTGTAATACTCTCAATCGAAGGGAGGGGGGTTTTCTAAAAACGCCAGAATAAAACAAAAAAATTGTTTAAAAAGAAATTTATTTCTAACACAAGAAAATTTCAGTAAAATCAAATTTTCTTAATCAAGCCTTAAGGAAATAATTATCCAGGGGCCTGAAATTGTTTTATATTTTTCCGCTTTTAAATTTTATTGTATTCTTTGCCTTTTTTTCATATTTCGTCTGTCGTTTTTTTGTGCGTGGTAATGGTCACTCATTTAAGTCAACAAGTTTTCTTGATGTTCATATTTTACTGTCCTTCCTCTGTTATTGTTTTCATTGCTCTCGGCGCAATACTTGTGGCTTTACAAAAGCGGGTGTCAGTTATAAGAGGCCATTTTTCTGTTTTTTTTTTGTCTGAGTTCATGGGCCCAACAGTTTTTAAAATCTGAATTAAGAAAAATATAAATTTTGATGGTAATAAAGTCGGGAAACAAAAACAAAAGCAATCAGCAACAACATCTTATTTTAAACCGAGGTTTTAAATAATTTGTCATAAAAATGTGAAAGTGTTTGAAGAAATTATTATAATGGCAAGTATTTCAGAAGATTTATGGTTGACATATAATTTTTATTGCCGGCATAACATAAATTTACAAAATAAAGGACAAATAACACTACAAGTAAGTGAAAGATTTCTGCTTAAATTTAAATTTGAAATGTTGGAATAAAGAAAGTGTGTTTAAACGCCAGTTAAGGTACTTTAAATGTTAAAAGAAGTGTTGCAAATATAGTAGCCCTCTGTCTTCTTTTCTTTGCCATTTCTTACTGTTCGATTACTGGCCAGAGGTTATACTCATTGCGTCTTTTACCAGTAAAACAAACAAAAAAATGGAAAGAAAACAATGAATGAATTTCAAAAGACTTTGTTAAGATCTCTAATATTGAAACCCTTACATATCATGTAACCACAATAACAATGGCCGCCAATGCAAACACCAAGGAAGAGGACTATCATTTGAAAAGGATTCGGGATTTTTGTTTTCATTTCAGCCTTTGAAAAATGTGCAAATATACTGGAATCCAGAAGACGGATAATATTTGAAGAGTAAGAAATGGTCAGTGCTTGATATGGTTTTGTTTAGTTCTGAAGCTTTTAAAATAATGAAAAATATTTCATAAAAACTCCTAAAAATTACAATTCCTGCAAAAAATGTCTTTGAATTACTTTATTTTATATTTTCAAACAAAACTGGAAAATAAACTCATATTCTTCATTCAATCTTATGTCGACCTACGAAGACAACATGTCACACAAAAAATTGTTACATTGGTAATGTTTTCCGTAATAATATGTCGTTTGAAGGAAAAAAGACAGGAATTTGACTTCCTTCTTCCTTTTCTTCAGAAGAGTTTACAGACAATTTTTCTCTCAGCAAGAACATATCCAGGAAGATTTTTAATATCGTCACATTGTAGTCCACTAAGTTCTGTGTTGGCTACAAGACGCTCTATTTTTTCTTCACAGCTCCGTAGCTTATTACAACACTTCAGTCATGATTACTACCCCGTTTCTCACACCATCCATGTTGTGTGTGTTAATTTTATCGAGCTGTTATGTCGACAGATTTTTGACAAACTTTTCATGGTAATTTTATTTTACTCTCAGAGTTTTTGGCAGAAATTGTTTAACTATTTACAGCACATGATAAATTTATCTTAACACCTCTCCATTTTTTTTTGTCTCTCCTTAGAGTATTTAATTTTACAGACAATATGCAACAACTACCACTGTTTTGCTAATTGCTGTACGCAGCAGCAGAAAACAAAGGCACAACACAACAAAAGTTTCGTGCGGTGCAACAGTTGCTACTTTGCCTTCTTATCAACATTCCAAGCATTCGGAAGAAAATCTAAATAAACTCTTACTTTACATGTATAAAGACACACGGGTTTATGGTTGGCATAAATAATTACTCAGTCTTTCAAACCCAAAAACCATATGCTGTAGGTTGCATATCTCTCGTTTTGAATGCATATGTGAATGACATTTCTTTGCCTATTTGTTGTGAACAGATAAACGTGCAACATTCTAATTGCGTTCAAATAAAATTGAAATAAGTTTTGCATCTCAATCCGGGTTGGTTATTTGAACGCCATTTAAATGTCGTTCACAACCTGAGTTCTTCAAGGCGTATGATTAATATTAAATTCGTAAATATTACGTATACGCTTGGGTTTCGTAGAAATTTTAAAGATTTTTAAAGTTTCCATTTAAAAGCGTTTAGTAATCTTTCCACTTCACTACATTGAACACAAACGATTTACACGCCAAAATAATCGAGGCATTTCAAATGATCTGCTTTGTTAAAATTAGATTTCCTATGCAAAAAAATACAAAAATTCATTGAGAAAAATCTCAAGACTATTAAAGCAATTCCTTGTTTTCCAATGATTATGTATTCTTGTCATAAATACTTCGTTTTATCGTGCAGCGAGATTACAATTGTAGTCTCGTATTTAAATAACTTAACAGAGATGTTCGTTTTACCCTTTTTTTGCTTAAACGAAAATCAAATTAAAAGCACAGTCATAAGGCACAAGACTCGAAAAAGGATAAGAACGAAATTATCAGCAGAAAAGAAGCAACTGAACTACAATTGTGGAAATGATAATTTGTGTTCTGCAGTCATAATCAAAAAAGTATGCAGGAAAAAAGAGAAGAAAAGAGTTCTTGTTGATACACATGACTGCCTTTCGAAAGTAGGAAGTTTGTGATAAGAAGACTTTGTATCTGTAAAATGGTTACACAATGGGGAATAGTAACTGCTTCCATAAAAATTAGGAAAATTATCACAATGAAATGCTTGTATTATTGTTGCTGTTCAATAAGGAAAAATAAAGCAGAAAATTTAACAACATTTAAGTATTATTCCAGTCTTGATCAGGCCTGTAAGCAATACGGAATTCATTTTAAGCAATGTGATACGGAGAAATCATAAGTGATTCTGAAAAAGTCATTCAGAGCACTGTGACCGAATGATAAACAACTCTTCTGAAGACTTTAAACCGCCAGCAATTGATTTCAAATAAATGGTGCTGCGAGCTAGCCATCAAGAACGATTTTGGAGTGATTACATAAGAAGTTTCCAAAAGTTTTTGCAGATAGTTACCGCTCTATAAATTCTTTAATCAAATACTCTAGCAAAAGTTACACAAGTACTAGAAGTCACTGTAGCCTAATATATAGTGTATTGGCTTATTAGACGAATGCCCGGGGTACAAATCCTATCTCAAAAACAAAAAATTTCTTTCGGCAACTTCAACTCAGCTGTTGTTTGGCAAAAGCTCTGCCGGTAAATATAATTGCCATTAAAACTTTCGTACCACAACATGGATGGTGTGAGAATATTTTTATTCTTCTGGGATTGTTATTCTAAACTAAAAAGGTAGATTGTATTTGAATTCCATTTTCTTCTAACCTATCAAAAATACCATGCACATGTTCAAATCCCTCGTAAGAATTATGGCATCTTTCTTTTAAAATTTAATTCCAAATTTATTTCAAATTAATTTCGAATATTTTCCTCCGAAAGGCCTTTCATTAAATTCACATTTTCCAACTTGCTGTTGGCATTATCCAGACATTTGTTTCAATTTTCGTTGTTTGCTGCTGCTCCTGCTGAATGAATGAAAATTAAAACATTTTTTCTTTAACTCTCATCCCCATTATATTTTTCTTCGCCTTTGGGATGAAGGTCTTCCAGCCAGACTTTGAGTATAAAAGTTCAACACATGTGTGTGGCTATGGAATCATAAAAATTAATGTGTGTTAACAATTATGGAAAGAAAAGTGAAACTAACAAGAAAACCGTGAAAAGTTTTTTGCCAGGTAATAAATATGAATGAGAAGGTGAAGGTTATGTGGCATTAAAAAAACAGAAAATGTTTTTCGCCTTTAATATGAGTGAGAGAGGAGCTGTATGTACATATAAGGCAAAGTGGAAATTAAATTGTGTAGGAACTTAAAACGAAGAATTTTTTCTTTAAAATGTATACACAGTAATTAACTGTGATAACATAATGGGCCCTATGTGGTGTAAATGCGTCCATCCAACCCTCTTAGATGGCCAGCCATCTCTACCTAACACGCACAGTAGTCCGATGGAATAGAAAAATTGCTGAAATAATTACCAAGCAAGGTTGGTATACTCTTCTCTAGCCTGTTGTTAAAATGCCAATTGAGCCTTTCTATGTATAGTTTTCAGTTTAAATATGAAAACTTTCTTTCTAATTGATTGTCTTTCAAAAAAGTCCTTTCGTTTTGTAATCTCTCAAACCCTCTTTATAATTTTTCGTTTTGTTTTAAAACTTTTAATTACTTTTGATATCTTGAACTTGTGTTGTTAACATCTCTTTTGAAAAAAAAAGAAGTTTTCAAAATATTTTTAAATAAAAAAGCATAAAAAATTTGTTGCTTTTTAACCAAAGACTTTCAGCATCATCATCTGTTTGTTAACAGCCACGTTGAAAGTACTCTCTTACTAACTGTAGCATTTTAATTGTCAATTTTAAAAAAATTGGTTAAAAATTAAATTATGTCATGGACAGTACATCGAACTGATTAACTGTGTAGTCCTTATAACCATAAGTCCTTCGTGCATATGGTTTAAAGGTCTACATTTCTGTGGAAGAACTCTCCACGAGGTATAACTGACCTGCTTAAATTGTAATCACCATACCAAGAAGAGGTTGGAAAATGTGTGCAGCAAATATGCATTGCAACAAATGATTGAGGTTTTTAAATAAAGTAAAGAATAAAAATATTTCGTATGTTATTTCCCTTGTTTAAAGATACAGTGAGCGTCAAAAGAAACTGTACATTAAAAAATATACATTAATAAATTACCGTTATTTATATTTTAAAATTGTTTCATTGCCAGTTTTTAAAATTAAAGCAAAAAAAATTTCAAAAGATTTCGAAATGTCACATTTTTTACGGGCACTCTCCTTAAGTGGTAAAAGTTGAGTTTGGTGATTGTTAGAATTCTAACCTTAGCGTACTGTTTCTTTTGACGCTCACTGTATTTAAAAACTGATTTTCATTTAATTTAAAACAACTTAATAAAACGAAGTTTAAAAAAAAGTAATCGTTGTACTACCGAAAGGCTTCAACAACCCTCCACGGTGTTGCAAGAATCGTAGGAAGCTCAGACCGACCTAAGCCAACTTTCCTCGTAGAAACCACTGAATTGCCTGGCCCTTCTCACCTTATTTATGGCTGTCAACCTTATCTACCACAGTTCTCATTATCATGAACTGCTGGGTACATGGCATGACATTCAGATATGCTTCAAATAACTTCTAATCAAACGAAAATCTCTGTGGCCCTGCCTATCGAACTTCGGAGCGAATTCTCTTCTTTGGGAATTCCTTTGAGGAACTTCCAGCTTACCATTGATAATGTAGTCATGGAATCGATCAACGCCAGATGAGTTTCTTCGAACATGAGCAGAACAGCGCGTAAAATTTGGCCAATGTGACCATTTCGAACGAAAAGCCTAATTAAGCTCCAAAGGAGCACGCTTAATGTGATTGTTGGATTCATTACTGGTCACTGCCTTATGGCCACATATTCAAGCCAAATGATTTCATTTAGAAGCTGTAGAGACGAGAAAGAGGAGTATAGTATTCAGCACCATGTTAGGTTAGATTAGGTTAAGTTAGAGGACGTGTACTTGTCAATTAAGACAAGTACAGTACCCGGAGGTCGAACTGACCCATTGTACAACGTCCTAGTTTCTCACACCACTTAGTTGTGTGTGTTAATTTTATACATGAGCGGCAGGACCAACAGTTTAAAGTCGACTCCAAACGACAGATTTTTGAGAAACTTTTCATGGTAGTCTTATTTGCCACTCAGAGTTTTTGCCAGAAATCTGCTGAGAGGAAGTCGCCGAAGAATAACTTTTTGTATTTTATTTTGATGTTTGGCCTGGGACTCGAAACCTGGCTTTTCGTCTAATAAGCCAAAACACTACCTACTAGACTACGGCGACTTCACCATGCTGGAGAAAGAAAAGACATCCTTGTGTCTACAACATGGTTGAGAGGCAGCAACTATCAGACATTGACATTGGCAGTCGAAAGCGCTCCATCAGAAGCTTTAGTGACGAGGAAGAGGAGGAGAGTGTTCAGCACTATGCTGAAGACAGAAAAGACATCTTGGTTTCTACCACATGGATGATCTGCAGGAACTATCAGACATGGACATTGGCTGTCTAAAGCGCTCCATCAAAAGCTCCGAATGGTGTGGTTAATAAAGGGAAATGCAAAACTGTTGTATCGCAATTGGGCTAAGTGTGTCTATCCAACTTCTTTTTGGAAACACAATCATCTCTTCACTCCTACCTCCCACTTTTGTCCCTTAAGAGAATTCAAATTAAAATTTCTACTTCTGTTAACCTTTTATTGTTTTTGACGGCAGCAACTAGCATTAATTGTCTGCCATTATGTCTTGCAAAACCTCTCTTATTTTTGTTTTTTTTTTTAATCCAAATGTATGGCCTCCTAACGTCTATCTGTCGTTATGTCTGTTCGTTGTGTAAGATAGCAAGTGCTTGCTTGCAAATTGTTATCAACAAACAACAACGATGTGTCACACAGAGATTAATGGGTCGTTTATCTTTGTGGATTTGGAAAAGTGGGTGTTAACTTAGAGTGCCGAGATGAAACTCTTACGCCAGACTGCCAATAAATTTACAAATCATTTTAAAACTTAAAGAAATAAATTCAATTCAAGGATTTAAACTGAAACTTAAGCTCTAAGCAAAGTTAAATGGTCAATTTTTGCTTTTCCGAATATTAAAAGAGTGGAGTACAAATTTTAATTTTTTAATACTGAATTGCTTTTATATGTTGTCACATTAACGCTTTCTTATGTTATTTCCCTCGTTTATTTACACAATTGGATGACAGTTTTTTTCCATTATTTGTCGTTTACATTTTAAATGTTGTATTTGCACTCATCATTATGAATTTTATTAAAAACAAAAACAAAAAAAAGAAATTTTAATAATAAAATAAACATTTCAAAAACACAGACTGAAATATAACCTCACCTACGTAAATATTTGCTAAATAAACGATAAATATGTGTGTGATTCTAAAATAAAAACAAAGTACAGTACAAGAAAAAAGTGAACACCCAAAAGAAAAAAAATTGTTTTTAATTTTAATAACAATAAACCTGCTTACTGTGATCCAACAGTTCAGGCAAAATATTTGAAATTTATTCAAGACTGTCAGACAAGGAGTCTTGACATTCGTTCAAAAATATTGTTACGTTTTTACCTTTTTAAAAACATTTAGGATATGAGTTCGTTGATTGCAAACAAATATGAGTATAGTTTTAATTAAACTCTTTATTATTCGCACTACTTTTGTGTGCCACCGTATAAACTTGAACACAACAATAATTGCTTGTGCACTATTCTATTTCACACTTCTGTCTGCGCAAGCACTAACAACTCTTCGGTAGATCTTCACAATACCGAACTTCAAACTACGACGGTTTATTTCGCACTCAACGTGTCTTCACACAAGACTGACTGAATTATTACTGATCTGTTGACTGCTTTGGCTTGCCTTTTTATATGTCCACAAAATCAGTCTGATGAACGTTCTTGAAGCAGAAGGTTATTGATTTCGCCTGCTCGAGAGTTCTATCACGACTGCATTGTTGTTTGTGTATTTTGTTCACGTTGTTTGTTGTTGCGTTCTTTCTTACTTGTCTGTCTCCTTTTCTTTCAAACTGTTGTTGTTGGTATATGCAAACAAGTTCGTTGTATTTGTTAGTGTAGCTTTTGCTTATCGTTAATGTTAAACGTTTTCATTGTTTTCATTTTCGTAACAGTATATAAAAGCATCAGCAATAGTTATTGTGACATTTTAATTCTTTCATTTAGATTTTATTACTCCAAAGCTCCATAGCTTTGGCTTAAACACCCATGTGCAGATTATTTTTCCCCCATCTCAAGATTTTTAAACACTTCAATTTGTGCGTGTAATTTTGTCTTAAACTGTATATTTTATTTGTCTTTATCGTTCATGTGTTTATGAACATTATTTGCTCGCAGACTGTCGATGATGTTGATGTTTTTCAACACATGCGTGTGTATGTATATTTAATGATGTCTCATGGTAAACATTATTAGTGTAGGTTTGAAAATCCAAAGACAATAACAGTGGTAAGCACTCTATCTATATATGTATACATGAGTACACTGAGAAAAAATCGTTTTTTTCATAGAAAAAAGCTTTTCTCTTCACATTCACATGAAAAACATAAAAATTATTTAAACAAATTCTGTTGCTTGTCAACTATTAGTGCTTGTAATACTTTTAAAGAAAAGTGCCTTAATTTTTAACAGTGTATGGTATGTGTCTGCTTAATGTCTCTTTAAATGGCCTTCAATTCAAGTGTCATTGCCTAGTTTTTATCATTACCTTCAACAATAATTGAAAATAATTGACAGTATTTGTACGATAAATAAAATAATTGACAGACAAAACATGTTAAAATGGCATCCACAATAAAAAAAAATTTTTTGAAGAAATTAAAAGATGAACAAATAAAATGTGAAAATTGAGCAGTTGGCTCCACTTTTACAACCGTAACTCTTATTTATACTGAAATACTTTAAAAGCTTCTTGAAGAGAACTCAAGATTATGTCGCTTAGATTTCATTGATTGATTTTACTTTAAAAATTTATCGGTATTTTGGCATCTCTCAGCTTCTGTAGAATTTATTGTAAGGTATTCCCAGTCTCTGAGGGTATGCATCCAGAGCTCGGAGTCCCCTGCTATCGGGAGGCATAAGGTATCGGTATAAAAACAGATCTGTTTGTTTTCTTTGCAATTGGGTTTAAAGCCGACTTCGAACAACAGATTTTTGAATAACTTTTCATGGCGCTTTAAAGAAGTCACCGTAGTCTAGTAGGTAGTGTGTTGGCTTATTAGACGCAAAAGCCTGGGTTCGAGCCCCAGGTCAGGCATCAAAGCCAAAATACAAAAAGTATTTTTTAGGCGACTTCCTCTCAGTAGATTTCTGGCAAAAACTCTGGGAGTAAATAAAAATTGCCATGAAAAAGTTTCTCAAAAATCTGTCATTCGGAGTCGACTTTAAACTGTTATGTCGTTTGAGGAAAAAATAGGAATTTGACTTCTTTCTTCGTTTTCTTCAGATGAGTTTACAGACAATTTTTCTCGCTGTCTAGTAGGTAGTGTGTTGGCTTATTAGACGTAAAGCCAGGGTTTGAGCCACAGGCCAGACATCAAGACAAAATACAAAAAGTATTTCTTCGGCGACTTCCTCTCAGCAGATTTTTGGCAAATACTCTGAGAGTAAATAAAATTGTCATGAAAAAGTTTCTCAAAAAATCTGTAGTTCGAAATCGATATTAAACTGTAGCCGCCGCCACTCATGTATAAAATTAACAAACACAACATAAGTGGTGTGAGTAACTAGGACGTTGTACAATGGGTCAATTCGACCTCCGGGTACTGTACTTGTCTTAATTGACAAGTACACGTCCTCTAACCTAACCTAACCTAACCTTTCATAGCGCTTTTATTTACTCTCTGAGTTTGTGATCTCCTCTAGGTGATGTAAGCCATTATCATGTAAAGCTGAATTCGCTATCTACGTTGTAAAACCGGAATCGAAATTGGGTTTAGGTATCGTGTAGCCTAAACGTATTTCCATATAAAATATACTCAAGGTTTTAGCATGACTATAGCTTCCATACCCAAAAGATCCTGTGAAGAACACTATAAAACCAAATATTTTAAATGCGATTTACATGTCCAGAAAAAAAAAGCTGAAATAAAATTTCTTCAATTTAAACTCAAAGGAATTTACTATTCCGTTTGATATTTAAGTTTACCTGGTTTATTGTTAAGCATTATTTGGTATTTATTCTCATCATTAATCTTTCACAAATCTCCAGTGGCTTTGTATTTTTATTTCTTTGCATTGGGAATTACATTCTTTGGCTTAAATGCTGTATAAAATTTTAGAAAAAAAATGATTTATAACAACCAACACGAAACACTTCCGTAGTATTAACCGTTTGACATGTTTATGGCTTTCTCCTCTCCTGTTTTATTTATTTTACAAAGAAAAGTTTCATTATTTTTCTTTAAACTTAACCCCAAATTTACTTTGACGCCGTCTACAATGTTTGTTGGGTTGAATGAATATTCCATACTGGGGATTTTAAAATGCAAAACACGCATACTTAACTTGTGATGTATGGTTTTTGGAAAAAAGGCTTAAAATGTGAATACTTTCAGCTTGAGGAATGGAGCGATTTAATATTCCATAACCCTCTTTAATAGAGCCTAAGGGTTGAAAAATGTTACGTGTTTAATAAATAAATTATATTGCAAGAAAAAAAAATTGGTTGCATTTTATTAAATGTCCTTAAATCCTAGCGAAATTTCCTCAATATTGATATATGTTTTCGTAAAAAAATACGCGACAGTTTATTGTATCGGGTGATTTTTTAGCTATTATCTTTTTGGAAACACTGGTTTAAACAGCTCACGCACGTTTCGTGTTTTGTTTCACTTTCAAACATCTTCAGTTTGGTCTATAATTTAACCATGAATCGTCTTACAAACGAACAACGCTTGCAAATCATTGAATTTTATTATCAAAATGCGTGCTCCGTTCAAGAAAGTTCATCGCGCGCTTCTTCCATTTTATGATCAGTTTAATCGACCCACTGAAGCGGCTATTCGGGCTATTGTGACTAAATTTCGCACCAAATTTACATTGTTGGACATTAAGCCACCAACACGCTTACGTAGAGTGCGAACTGAAGAAAAAAGTCACAGTTTGGTGCGGTTTATAGGCTGATGGCGTCATTGGACCGTACTTCTTCAAAGATGCTGCGAATCGTAACGTAACTGTGAATGGTGAGCGCTACCGTGAGATGATATCCAATTTTTTTTTTGTCCAAAATGCAAGAGCTTGACTTGAATGACATGTGGTTTCAACAAGACGGTGCCACATGCCACACAGCACGCGTAACAATGGACTTGTTGAGAGGCGAGTTCGGTGAACATTTTATTTCACGTTCGGAACCGGCCGCCTAGATCGTGCGATTTAACGCCTTTAGATTATTTTTTGTGGGGCTATGTTAAAGCTCATGTCTATACAGACAAACTCGCTTCAATTGACACATTGGAAGACAACATTGAAGCATTTATTCGTGAGATACCAGCCCAAATGTTGGAAAGAGTATGCCAAAATTGGACTAAGCGGATGGACCATTTGAGGCGCAGTCGCGGTCAACATTTGCATGAAATAATCTTCAAACATTAAATCATATGGACCGTACTATCGATTCAAATAAAGATTTCATGCATTTTTCTGAATTTTATGTTTTTTTTTTTTGAAAATTTTTCCTATAGCTCTTAAAAAATCACACATTATTACCAAGTCTTGGATTTTTGCAGTCGTTGTTTAAATTTGTTTAAAAAAAATATTAATTATGTCTTCTGTATCAGTGGAGAAAACTTGGTTGGTCGCCGTAGTCCAGTAGGTAGTGTATTGGCTCATTAGACGAGAGGCAGCGATTCAATTCCCAAGTCAGACGTCTCGACAAAAACGAAGTATGAGAAAATAATTCTTTGGCAACTTCCCCTAAGTACATTTCTGACTAAAACTCTGTGAGTGAAATAAAATTGCCATAAAAAGTTTCTTAAAAAATCTGGCATTCGTAGTCGACCTTAAGCTGTAACTCCTGTCTCTCATGTATAAAATGAACACACACAACTTATGTGGCGTGCGAAGCTAGGTCGTAATCCTGACTGAAGGCTTATAATGACCAATTATGTAATTATGTATGTAGGTAGGAAAGGCTGACAATCCAAGAGAAAAAACAGTCGTTTATTTTCGCTTGCTTTAGAACGGTGCAAAGATTCCTGTGATGCACTTTACTTCCAATCTTTATTATCCATTGATTAAGTGAAATCATCTGCATAGTATAACCCCAAATACTTTCTTCATCTGCGAAATAGTGTTAAGCATATGCGCAGTAAAGATTCTGAGAGTAAATCAAATTGCCATGAAAATTTTTAAAAATATTTTTCGTCCGAAATCGACGTTAAACTATGTAAGTCGGAAAACTTGGATACCCTTTTGTTTTTAATTATTCTCGCTTTCACGATTATTCAGATTTTTCATTAGGGCCTCTTGCAAAAAGTATTTTTCTTTAGTTTATGTAAAGCCGTGTCAAATTTTCTCACCAATACTGATGACACATTTCCTGTTTTCTTCTGTAAAGTTATCTAACATGACCTCAAACGATTTTGCTACATTGATTAATAAAATCAAACTAATTTTGTGGGTTGTAACATATTGATCCCCTACTTTTATTGTAGAAAACAGAATCTAAACAAATTTGCCATCGAAATACTGCAATGTATGTAAAGAGTTTCTGCTAAGATTTTTTACATTTTTATACTAGGGCAAGAAATTCAAAACAACAACTTTACAAGACTCTCTAGATAGGTAAGAGGTATCAACCAGAAGTTATAATTATACGACTTAATAAGGACCTTAGAGCACCTAAGGCTGCCTAATCTAACATAACTTTCTCTTTTACTATAATTAACAATCTTCTATTGTCATAGTTTTGCTTTCAATTTTCTTCTGTTATTCATTGCTTTTATATTTCTTCATAAAACTGACATTACATGGATATTTTATTAGTTTAAAACAATAAAAAATAAAACAAAAAATTCTTGTCTTGGAAGAAAATATCAGTACAAAAGGAATTTTCAACTTTATTTCCAAACAATAGCAGCAGTTCAGACATTTTCTTCTGTGAATATCTTCATGAGTTTTTCTAAGTAAATTTGTATGAACAACTATTTGCTTCTAATGCCACAGTCATGGTTTCAGCATTCATATCTTCTGTTATTCTATGTCTGAGAAAGAAATCTTTATATTGTGTTTCGTTTTAAAAGTTTAGAAAGAGAAAATAAAAAATTGCAGAAAAAAATATCAAAACATGTTGTTTTTATAAACAACAACAATTATTTAAAATAAAAATAAGAATTCAAAATAAAACTAAAAAATAAAAATAAAATTACAAAATGTATAAAAAAAATTCATGAATGAATTTAACTTCTAAAATCAAAATTTAGGAAAGAGAATGTGCAAAAATACAACGCAATTGTAACATACATACGTACACACAGTTACTAAAGTATACATACGGTTAAAAAGTTTCAGAAATTTTTTAACTAATCCGTTTTCGCTGAAAATCTTTATAGTTTCCTTGACGTTAAGACGGTCTTTTGCATTGTTTAAAAAATTTCTGAAATTGAACTGAATTGTGGCCCTGCACAGGCCCACAAATGTATACATCCGATTTACAAATTTCACAAATTTCTGAACCAATACAAAATACCGTCTTAAAATCGAAGAAAGATGTCAGACAAATATTTTCAACGAAAACGGATTGGTTAAAAAATTTCTGAAATTGTATATACTTTTGTGGCTGGTGTTGACAGTAGAACAGCAGGACGTATGATTATTATTGAATTTTTTTCGAGAAAGAAATATTACTCATGCGCTTGTGTTTAAAGATAAATTAATAAAATACAAATAAATTCAAATAAAATGTATTAAATTAAATTAAATAAAAACAAGTAAATTAAATATATTATACAAATTTGTGTTCAATTTATAATACATTTTACATAAAATATAAGATTTTCAAAAATATGCTTCTATTTACAGAATATTAAGAAAATGTATGCACAGAAACAAAGCACTTTAAATTATGTTAAATTAAACTAAACATTATAACAACCTTGATTGCCCTGGTAGTCGAAGGTACCCACTAGGCTAAGTAGTGTACTCAGTGATGCCAGATTTGTTGAGCATAACATCGTCAAATTAGCTAAAGAAAATCGCAGGAGCAAAATGCACTTACGTGCGGCTATTGGCATTTTATATGCGCCCCCACAGAAAACTGTATGAGAACAGTGGTCGTTCCAACTTTATTCTATAAAGGCACTCATATGAGGCCTGATAGTTTCTAGGTTTGTAGAGCATAAAATCGTAAAAAATTTCTAAAGGAAGTCTAAACCGGCGACATATGTATTTTGTAAAATTCGTCAAAACATAAAACAAATCCACATATTATGTATGTGAGTGAAGTTAGCTACGAAGTAAACTGTTAAGCAAACATAATGCAAAACCTTGGAAAAATTAAGAAAGAAAATCCGAAATAATCACGAAAGTAGAGGGAAACCGGAGAAAAAGTTAAAGGAAGACAAAACTAAGCATTTAAAATTTACAAAAAACATACGAAAATAACAATTTGCTTATTGGAGATAATCAAGTTGAAAAATCAAGTATTTCTACCAAATATGTCCTCTATAAATTCAGTTAAATTTAAAAATAAGCTTTTTCCGACCTATTAGGCAGGTTAGCTATCGGATCAAGGGCTCCAAAACAGTTTTCCTTACGGTCGGGTAACCCTTGGGACCGGAGATATAGACGCAAATTAGCAAAAAAAATGTGCTTCATATAAATAGGTCAAAATCGTATAAAAAATGGACCTAGCGGGGAAAATGGACCCACTGGGCTGGGTAGCCATAGTCTCAGGGATTCCAAAACAGGTTTCCTGACGGTAGGGCGTTACTTAGAACCGGAGATATAAGCGTCGAAGCTTGCTTGCTTCAAATTAAATTGTGGTTTTAAAAATTTTAATAATTCTCATTGAGTTCATATGCGTTTATTCAATATATATACAACAAAAATTCATATTTTGGAAGTTGCATTTCTTTGGTAGATGACTTGTATTTTTTTTGGTTGGGTGACTTGCATTTTTTCGGTTGGATGACTTGCATTTTTTCTGAACGATGACTGGCATTTTTTAGAAGATGACTTTCTTTTTTTGGTTGATGACTTGCACTTCTTGAGTCGATGATTTTTTTAGTCAATGACTTGCAGATATTTTAGGTCGATGACTTGCATAACGCTTTTTTTGCTCATTTCATGAAAACAATTAGCTTTGTCGCCTAGATCTTCGGCTCCAAGTAAAGTCCAAGTGTAAATAAACCTGTTTTAGAAGCTTTGATAATATGGCTAGTAGCTCCATTTCCCCTTTGTTTAATATATTGAATACTTTTTTCCACAAAATACACAGAATGGAGACGAGAGTTTGACAGTTAATCTTCCATTGAGAAATGGACAGCAAATATTACCAAAAAGTATTTCCGTCCCACTCTGATTGTAACTCTGTTTTGTTTATTTATGTTTTTTTAGTTTTCGGGGTGGGAAAATCACCCACATTTCGATTAATATTTAAAAATCTTTAAACTTTTCATTGAAGAAATTAAAAATATTCCAAATTATCCCTTTTTTTAACACAAAGTAAATGTTTATTTACATTTAGTTTTTCTACTTTAACCGCCAGTTTTCACTCTGTATATTCGTTGCTTCTAACACATTTGATTCGCAAAACATTATAATATATTTTTTCTCCCTCTACGAGGAAGCTTAAGGTGCTGCTTTGAGCGTTTTTAAACGTCAAAGGTTTCAATTCTGTGTATTTTGTGCTTTTTTCTACCTCATTTGAAGAAAACGATTTGCTTCGCCTGCCGGTCTCTAAGGTTACCAACCGAAAAATGGTTTGGAATCCATACTACATACACATCTAGTTCAAAAGAGGCTTAATCAAAAATTTTCATTGATAAAACACACTAGTAGTTACAGTTTACAATTTTATAAAACAGTTTTTATTAAAAAGTGCTGGAGTTTTTTTTTAACAAAAATCGTAATTTTAAAAGCAAAAATCGTCAAATCGATAAATCGTGACATATGGCATCATTGGGTGTGCTAAACAATTAGCGTGAGCGTTGTGAGTTCGATATTGAGTTATGACATTGTCTAAGACAAATATAGTCATTGTAAAGTGTTTATGTTCACTTTAATATATTTACTTAATTGAATAATATTTTTTACATTTATTTTATATAAAAAATATTTAAAAATTCCACATTATTATTGTGTCCTTAAATTCACCTTAAAAACACCTGCTGGCATTTAAACCAATTTTATTAAGAAACTTTTCATTTATGCTTCCAAAAAAAAGGAATAAAATCAACACCCTCTACTACATTGTTAAAACATTATTCTGGCAAACAATAAAAAGCTTACTAAGTTCAAGTGTAGGAGTTTTATAACACCTTTTTAACACCCACAACAAAATCTAATAAGCTGCATGCCTTTGTAAAGGCCACAACAACCCAGTTGTTGAGGAAGCCAACATAAAACAAAGAAAACAAAACCTTAGAAGGACTTAATCACACTTTAGTAGAAAAATACTCTTTGGTTTTAACCTTTAACTCTCGGCAAACATTGTCATGTTTGTAGATATTATAACACCTTTACTGGGTAATAAAGTCTTTCTGTTTATAGTCTTTAAAAAGTTGTAGTTTGTCTATGTGTAGGTGAATTGTTTGTTGGAGTAAATATTGGTTTTATTTTATCTTAGAAAACTGATGTCACTTTTAAGTGCTTCAGTAATTTTATTTAACTTTTCTTAAAGAGAAGTTGGTAGCCGGTAAATTTCTAAGACAAGTTAAGTTTGTATTCGAAAAGAAATATTTTCACTTCAAGGGTTCTAGGGCAGAGGTATATGTTAGGTTAGGTTAGAGGACGTGTACCTGTCAGTCAAGACAAGTACAGTACCCGGAGGTCGGATTGACCCATTGTACAACGTCCTAAAGGAGGGAAGGATAGTATAGGGTATAGGATGAAAGGAGGGAATATGGGAAAGGGGGGAGTGGGAAGCGGAGGAATCACACAGACCAGACACAACAAAAGGATGGGAGAGCGCGACTACACCGATGAAGTCCTAGCACCTCTCAACCAGCCTAAGCCACTAATGAATCTGTGGAGAGCCTTGATGTCGGCTCGCGACACCGAATTCAAGCTCCCAAAGAAGGCCCTGCCAAGGATCCTCAATCTCAATCTACCAAGGGCTGGGCAGTTACAGAGGAGGTGTTCGATAGTCCCCAACTCCTCCTCATCGCAACACGCCCTGCAATAGTCCGGCTGGGATCTTTTCCAGATCCCCGTCAGTGACCTAATCTCGCAGTGCCCCGTGATAAAACCAACAAACAGCCTTAAGCTGGACTTATCCAAGCCCAGCAACCAACCTGTTCCCTTACTGTCTACAGCAGGCCATAGACACCTAGAAACAAAACAACCCGATCCGTTCCCCCAACGCCTCTGCTCTTTCTCCATGACCCATCCATTGATGAGGGCATAGAGGTGGCAGACTGGGGGTCAGCACCAACAATCAAATCGCCCCCTGAAAGCGAACCTAGCCTAGCGAGGGCATCCGCCGTCTCATTGCCCAGTATTCCGCTATGTCCCGGAACCCAGCATAGACGGATACGGTCCGGTCCAAAAGTCCTCAACGACTCCTTGCACTCGCGAACAAGCCGTGATTTGCACCAGACCGATGCAATGGCCCTAAGGGCAGCCTGACTGTCAACGAAGATCATGTAAGATTCGGAATCCGAAGCTGGGCCACCAGCTATGGCCCCAATAGCATTCAAGATTGCGAAAATCTCCGCCTGAAAAACGCTGCAGTCATCATTCAACCTGAAGTGGAGTTCAAGACCGAGTTCCCTACAGAAAACCCCAGCACCTGTACGTCCACCTAACTTAGACCCATCTGTGAAAATGGGTATAACACTCTGTCCCTGGAGTACCCCACTATTCCATTGTGCCCTATCCGGTATAAGTATTCTAGGGCAGAGGTATACTTTTAGAATTTGCATTGCTGATGAGATTGCCAGGGCTGGTACATAGCTCGGAATCTGTGACATGCTACAGGGCACATGTATTCCGAATGTCTCGCTTAATTTGGATTTCGTCCACTCTTTTCATAGGGGATGCAGTCGCGTTGACAGTAAGAGGGTACCTGCAATATTGCTAGACTCAGCAAAATACTTATCATTTCCATCATTACAATGCATGGCCATCCATCCATCGTATAATAGAGATTCTTATGGACTTTTGTGCTTTTAGTAGGCATACCGAAAAACTTCTGAAATGACTGGCAAATGACTCCTGAAGTCTGGGTCTGAGAAGGAGAAAGAGAATGCCATTTCATCTGATTTATCGTCAATTTCTTTTAGTTCTTATTTTCCCCAAAAATTTGTTTATAACTTTGTTTCGATTACATAAATTCTGATTTCTATTGATTGTTACTTGGTGGTGGTACCTTCTGTGCTTCAATTTCACTTTGATTCATACATATGAATCAATAGCTATTCAAGTTGCTTGAAGTGGAAAACTTTTTCTTATGAATTACAAAATAGTTGTGAAACAAATACTTGTAATAAATCAATCCAAATAAAAATAATCTATTATTATACATGGAGAAGAACAAAGTAATAAAATCTATACGTAACAGAAATAGTGTTGATGTGGTAAATATAAAGGAAATAAAGAAAAAAATTAATTATTATTGGATTGGTACTCGTTTATATTGTTGAATAAAATCTTTTAAAGTTGTAATTCTAATTCTAAATGTTTTTAAATTTTTGTGCCTTAAATACTTTGCTAATTTCTAATTTAAATTTTAAATTACAATTCCAACCTTGCTGCGGAAGTTAACTTTTAGAAAACCGCCTACAACGTATATTAGGCGCATGATAATAATTTTAATTTATGCTTCATATTATAATTCAAAATAATACATCCCCCAACACTCCTCCTGCACTGAAAATCAAAATCGAAAACCAAATGTTTGACTTTTTTTGCTTCTCACAAACACAAATAACCACACAGAAAATGCTGTGCGGTTTTATATCCTCTTGAAATCACCACTTACATCCGGTGCAGCAATTATGGGCATGAAATAAAAAGCAACAAAAACTAGCATAAAATTAACATAAAATAGAATGCATTTGTTGTTTTCCTAAAAATTAAAAAAGTTATGAACAGTTTTGTTGGCGTTAAAAATATTTGAAATATCTCGCTTAAATTCATAACCGCAATATGTGGATTAATTTTTATTTACGGAGAAATTTATTTAAATAAATATGGTGCTTAAAATCTCTTATAAATCTTATAAATCTTTTTAAATTCTTAGTAAAAAAAAAGGGCAAGTAAAACATACCCCATAACAGAGGTTTTAACTTCTTACGTTGGCCCCCTTGAGTATGAGCAATAGTTGCTGTTCGTTACTTGCATAAATTATACGTCTTCATAGACACACAATACCATGTAATTTTTTTCTCATTACATATGTTTATATAAAATGATTTAAAATTTTCTTAATTTATTCTTCAATTGAAATTCAAGTAGTTTCTCACACTTCTATAATAAACTCGACTAAAAACGTTTACCAACACTACCGTAATTTTTACTTCAAGTGTTGCCATACACTTAGGTTAGCTTAAATCATTGCAGAAAATAACTGAATGAATAAATGCCAGGATAATGATTTCATTTTAGCTTACCCATACCATTGTCGTTAATTTTTCGCCATTGTATGTTTTGGTGTCCTTGAAATGGCCAATAAATTTCCAATTTTTTCATTGTTCTCCTATAGTTTATGGCAATTTGCATAACAGATTACTGTAAGCGATAGTTGTTAAGGATTCTGTAGTTGAAGAGTTAAATAAATCAATCATTTTGCGATTACTTACGAAATGAAAAATAAAAGTTTTTATCTTCCATATTAAAAGGAGTAAAACATGATTGAAGGACAATTAATTAATCTGGGATACAGTTACAAGATAACACTACTCCCTTTTTCCACCTTCCTATAACCTATTTTCTTAAACCTGCACAATGCACTGCATGAGTAGGGGCCATCCCCTGAGTGATGGCTTTACAAAGAAAAAAAATTCATTTTCATACTATTTTATTCTAGTCTTTCTCAAAAACCTCTCTAAATGCTAATTAAAATGTCCTTTTATACCTCGGAGAAGACTAACAATTTTTCTTCATAATTTTTCGAATTCTTCATCCGAATAATTCTGCGGAACAGTCATCATCAGAAAGATCAGATAGTGTCACCTATAAAACAGGAGTAGGACTTCAGAAACAACAAAACGTACAGCCACTACCCTAAGCACATGATCCAAGATTAGAGGGTTTTGCTTCGCGCTAACATAAGAAAAAAAACTTTCAAAATTGATCAGTATTCGGCTCCTGGATATAATATCACAGAGTATTATCACTGGGTAGTGAATTGACACTATGGGCTCATATAGAAAGCATTTCAGGAAAGGTCTGGCATACCATAGTGGCATGCAGAAGTCCTGCAGGAAAATCCTGGTGATGCAAATTAGAAATTATGTATTCAATATACTATATGATAGTCAAGCCGACATTCGAGCACTGAGCTTAAATCGAAGATTTGAGGTTAAATCGAAGAATCACCAAGGCAGGCAAAATAAGGTTACTATCTGGTGGATCCCAGTTCATATTAGAATTCTACGCTATAAGCAGGCAGACGAAGGGGAGGGAACCTCTACGCTGTTGATAGGGCCACAACCATACTGCAGAATAGGGACAGATGTTGAGGACGGCATACTAAGTAAATGGAAGAATAAAGAAAGAAAAAGCTCTTCCAAAGGGGTTTTAGGCCTCCAAAACTTACAATAAAAATATAAAGTACTATAAAAGAGATCTGATTCATGCCTCAGGCTATACATGAATAATCTGAGATAGGCAACCGGTCTTTTGGTAGGGCACAGTAGATTCAGAGCACACTTATTTTGGATGGCAAGTGCTTCGAGACCAAAAAGAAAATTCGGGATTCGAAGAGAATGAATCATTGGAATCACATTCTTAGAACCTTGGGGGCTTTAAGATATCTCAAAAGCAAACCACCTGGATGCATATCAAGTGCTAGGCAGATTGCAGTCATTATGAACTCCGATCAGCATTTTGAGTTTATTAGGGCAAAAGGCTTAGAGGAGAGATTATTGTGATACCCTATAAATTATGAGGGGATCACAATAGATTTTATGAGCACTGTGTAAAGGCTCCTCTTCACGATTTGTAGTTCTTGGAATAAATTTTTTGAAAGAAACTCGAAAGAATATTTTAATATTTAAGTCCAAATTTATCTCAAGCTTGTTAAATAATAGGAAAAACAAAGGAAACTAAAAACCCTCTCATCAAATATTTGTTTTTAAAACACCAAACATATACGCTTTTATAGTTTCCTGAAAGATATGAATTTCTTAATAAAACAACAATAACAACACGTAGAATGTTATTGTGATTAAAACAATAAAACTTCTGGGAAAAATTGCTGCTGCAGAAAACTGTGGTCATTTATAAAATTCCTTTTTTGAACAATATGTAGAGATTTCTCTCTATGCGGTAGATAGGGTTGAGCTGGTTTTAGTTCTATTGTGTTGTGTATTGTAGCAACTATTTGTGGTTGTCTTAACAAAATAAAAAAAAGCTGAGAATGATTGTTTCGTGATAAGAAGAAAATCATATCCACTGTAGTGTATATTGTTTACGAAGGAAAACGTTGAAGTAATTTAACATCCTCGCAAAATTTTTGTTATAAAACATATGAGTTTTGTTGAAATTTATTTAGTGGAGCATGGGAAGGTCTTTAAATAATTCTTAACAGACGTTGAACAATAGAGATATGAGATGGCATATGCATCTATATGCGCCATATAAATGATTAATTAGCAGCAATTTTATTTCTTTTTAAGTTAAAAAAGTTTATTTTCGAAAAATCCTTACACTTAACATATGGAGAATAAAATTATTAAAAAATTTAAATAAATTTATTCCAAAGAAACTGTACATACAGGATAAAATTCTAACAATCCAAACCAAACTCAACTGTTACGACTTAAGGAGAGTGCTCGAAAAAATTTGACAACATTTCGAGATCTTTTGGATTTTTTTTTCTTTTTTGTTTCAATTTTAAAAACTGGCAATGAAACAATTTTAAAATTAAAATAACAGTAATTTATTAACACATATTTTTTAATGTACAGTTTTTTTTGATGCTCACTGTATGTCAGTAAATTATTCGCAATTATTTCTAATAAAAATAACTTTCTTTATTGATGCTTAAGTACTTAAATTATAACAATTCCAAATGAATGTATAAAACAGGCTTAAATTGTTAAACATTTACAAAGAACACTAACTCCAGTAGCCACAGCAACAGTACCATTAGCAACAGAGCCAACATTAGCTACTCAGATTTGAGATCAAAAGGTAAGTAGGCCATGCAAAACACAACACAAAACATTGTTGCGATAACAAAAGTCCTACACAATCAGCCCACAAATACAAAACTTAGCAAACAAAGGCCAACAACAAGGATTAACAATGAATAGTACACACACCAAACCAACAATAATTTCTATTTTGCCATACGATTTGTATACAAACTGTTAATAAAATAGGCATTAAATGTTGAACAAAAAGCAAAAACGAATAGGAAATATGCTTTAATCCTTACATAAAGGCTCAAAAATTATATTTTGATCGCTGCTACATAATAGAGAATCTTATTGTAAAATGTTCTACAAATAAAAAAATAATAGAGAAAGTAAAATAATATTTTAATTGTAGATTGAAACTATTTGTAGCCTCTAAATAATGGCAAGTAGACAGGAGTGGCTGTCTATGCAAGAGAATTGTCGGTTCATGGCAGAAAAACAGTCGTTTATTTCCGCTTGCTTTAGAACGGTACAAAGATTCCTATGATGCACTTTGACTTCCAATCTTTATTCTCCACAGATTAAGTGATATCATCTTCAAAGTATAACCCCACGTGCTTCCTTCATCTGCGAAATATTGTTAGGCATATGTGCAGTAAAAATTCTGAGAGTAAATCAAATTGCCATATAAAATTTTTAAAAATTTATCGTCCGAAATTGACGTTAAACTATAGATCCTGCCACTCATGGATATAATTAAAGCACTTAACATGTGCGGTGTGAGAAGCAGATTTAAAAATCTTACGTCCGTGTTCGACGTTAAACTATAGGTCCTGCCAGTCATGGATAACGTTAACATAAACTACATTGTTGGTGTGTGAAGCTAGGTTGTAATCCGGACTAAAGTGTAGTAAAGACCAATTAAGTATGGAAGTAAGAATTATACTCAGCCACAAAAGTATACATATGGATAACAAATTTCAGAAATTGTTTCGCTGATCCGTTTTCGTTGAAAATCTCTGTAATTGTCTGACAACTTTCCTCGATTTTAAGACGGTCTGGGTTAAAAAATTTCTCAAATTTGTTAACTTTTGTGGGCCTGTGCAGAAATTTCAGAAATTTTTTAACCAATCCGTTTTCGTTGAAAATAATTATAATTGTCTGACAACTTTCCTCGATTTTAAGACGGGCTTTTGCATTGATTCAGAAATTTGTGAAGTTTGTAAATCGGATGCATACCTTTGGGGGCCTGTGCAGGGCCATAATTCAGTTCAATTTCAGAAATTTTTTAACCAATGCAAAAGACCGTCTTAACATATAACTATAAAGATTTTCATTTCTGAAATTTTTTAACCGTATGTGTACTTTAGTAATTGTCTGTATATACGCAATAAGGGAAGATCAGTTGCCTCTACATATTTCCTCGTCTTCATAATTCCTGCAGAAGTCATCCCGTATACAATCTCCAGTAATAACTCCGACAATCACATTAAGCATGTTCCTTTGAAGTCCGAAAAGATCGAACGTGCGTTCCCTATCTATTGTTGCTCAGATTTGTAACTCAATTTAATCCATATGTAAAGCTGAAAGCCGAAGGCGTTGTAACCTAGTAGATTGTGTGTTTGATTATCAGACGTAAACCCGTGGTTCAAACCCTAGCTCAGACATCTCGAACAAAACGAATTGTTTCTTTTTGGCTACTTCCTCTCAGCAGATTTCTGGCAAAAACTCTGAGAATAAAAAAATGCCATGAAAAGTTTCTCAAAAAACTTTCGTTCGCAGTCGATATTAAACTGTAGGTTTTGCTATTCATGGAAAAAATTATCACACGCAATATGGGTGATGTGTAACGATAGGTTGTAGTCTGGGCTAAAGAGTTATAATATCTGGTTAAGTAAGTAGAGCTGCAAATGCGACATTAATGGAATCTTTAACAACATTGTCCATCATAACTTTACATGTTTTCTACGGGAGTCCCAATTAGAGAATTTACTCGAAAGTAAGATGATTATGCAACATCTGGTCAGTTTATCAGTCGGGCAGTTACACGGAATATCATCATATCTGGATACCCATACCGTGACAAGCGCATGGCTGTTAGGAAGTATTTCGTGCAGTTGTCTTCCTTCTTGATAATCAGAAAGGCAGCCCGCCTAGATGGCACTTCTAATGCATACGGAATGGTAGCTCTATCAAGTGCACTTCACATGCTGATTGCGAAAAGATACCCAAAGATAGTATTCCATGAGATGTAACGCACCATTTTTTAATTTGCCTGTAACCGTAACGGACGTTTTGAACTTCCTCGAGGAGTTATAATTTCTCTGCCCACTTTATTCGACTTTCCTAATTTTGCTACAACAGCTCCATCAGGTGTTGTGAATCTGTCTATTAGAATAAAATTTGTCAACGTTTTGAATAGTTGTGTACTGGTGTTGAAAAAGTGTTGTCCTGTAATGGCTGCAGTCATCACATTTATGGTAAAATTCCTTACATTTAATGTGTCCAAATGCTTGTAAGTTTTCCTAAATGTGCCATCCACAGTAATTTTTTAAGCACACTCACCAATATCTTCATTCACTTACTGTAATCGCTTTGTAAACCAAACTGCTTAATAAGTGTTACGAATTTCTCATCGTAATCAAATGACAAGGATGTGTAAGGAGAGATATCTTTGGCGAATATACATGAATTAAAAACCTACACAATGTAAACAAATGCTTTCTGTTCTGTGTTGTAGAATTTAGGGTTTTATTTTTCGATTTTCTGTTGTTTAATCCTATTCAGAGCTGAGATGCTATTGTGAAGGACTTGCCATAATAATTTTTGTTATTGCAACTATAGAAAGTGCTTTTTGGCGTACGCATTACTTGAGGAAGTTGCCTAATACAGCAATTATACTTCCTTTTTCAAAGATATGGAACACAAAATTTTTAATGCAAGTGCATTTCGGATGGAAGGGAAGGGAAGGTAACCGTTATGGCAAAATTATATCTGAAATATTCATTATAAAAGGTTTTATCAAAAAATTATACAAAAAGTAAGGAAAAAAATTATTTGCAGTTGCCTGTACTATAATAGTAAGAAAATATTTTTTTATAACCTTCTCTGCGTAGCATTCTTTCCCCTGCTATTATAAAAAGCAGCCCTTATTCCTTTAACATTTTAATTCAATTTTATTTAAAAGCTAAAAACTGTTACAACAATATCCCCAAAAAACAACGAAAATGCACGCAAAACCACCAAATCTCGTGCAAGCAAAATTATTACTGCGTTGAAAAGGAATAAAAAGGGACACAGATTTTCGGTTGACAAATATACATTCGTATCGTGGTTTTTAAATTAGAACACCAAAAAAAGAAGAAAATTAATAAAAAAAAATCTCTTATAAAACCTAGATTTTAAGTAGAAAATTATACAAACATTAACCAAACGAGTCTTAATAATGAAGTAAAACAGAGAGAAAAAGGACGATTCGAGCTGCAGATTTGAAAAAGGACACAATTTAGCTCAAGAAGATTGGAATAAATTTTGGATAAGAATAAAGGAAATATAAGACACTTTATTTAAATGAATATTAAGGAATAAATGAGTCACTGTCGCATTTAAGTGATTAAATTCCTAAAAATTTCAAATTCCTAAATACCTATGCAAGGGGTTTTAGCAACCCACTTAAACGTCACTGCTACTCTTAATGCAGTAGCCATATAACTCACTTACTACGTACATATGTATATCACCATTCATAAGCCGATTTATTCCTATTTTAATATTCTCAGTTGATATTTCTTTCATTAAAATTTTTTTATCTAAAAAACAATGCGAAAAATAAGAAAACAATTCTGGAAAACAGAGCACAGCGAAAAATAATATTTGTTTATGGAAAATATCATTATTCTGCGAAAAACGCGTGCAAGCGCTGGTATCTATGCAACAATAATAACATGCAATTTATGAATTTTTTTTGCTAACATACATCATGGCATTGTTTACAAGGAATCATGAGTTTGGCGTATGTAAAAATATCCTTCGTTTTTATTATTATTTCAAGCTTTTCCTTCATATGTTCTTTGTAACTTTTTATGAATCACGAAGAATAATATTTTTACATCAAAATTATTATACAAAAAAACTATGGCATATTTTAAGGTGCATAAGAAAATAGTTGGGGAGAAATAAACAATAGTTAGTTGCATATATAAAGGAGAAAAACTAGGTTATATTTTTCTTATTTTTTATAAATAACAAACCAAGCTTCTTGGCATATTTTTCTTTGTTTTTAATAATAAAAATAAATCAAATAAACTCCCTATAGTACTGGCAATATTTGCAAATTAAGTTGAATATTGGAAGTATGCAACAAATATGCTTTTATAATGAATAGCATACACACAGGCTCTGTATTTCATTTAATAAACGCATCCATTATTCCTAGCAAACTAGGTACCAACGAGGCCTCTATTAATAATTGCATGCTGTAGTTTGTCGTCGCCATAGTCTAGTTGATAGTATGTTAGCTTACTAAACATGAGGCCAGGGTTCAAACCCCAGGTCAAACATCTCTAAAAAAATAAAATATGAAAAAATTATTTCTTCGGCGACTTCCTCTTAGTAGATTTCTGGCAAAAACTCTGCAAGTAAATAAAATCTGTCATCCGAAATCGACGTTAAACTATAGGTGCCGCCACTCTTGTATAAAATTAGCACACACATTAGAAGTTAGGTCGTAATCCTGACTAAGGGTTGTAATGACCAATTAATGTATGTATATATGTGTAGTTTAAAATGTACTTTATTTTAGCTTTCGCGCCTCTTTTGTTAATTCAGGTGAAGGAGCGAAGAATAGGTATATGCCCGGCGTTATGCCACTGGAGAAGTGCATAAGTTTCTACTACGCAGATAATCATACTTATCTGACATTGGCAGTCTAAATGGCTTCATTCGAAGCTCTGGAAATTTGCACTGTTAAGGATAATTGAAAGACGGTGATATTACAATTGGCTACATGTGATCCAAGTGAATCTATCCTCTACAGTTACAGCCATAGCTGCCAGATTTGACGATTTATCGTCATTTTGACGATTTTGAGCTCCAAAAATATCATATTGACGATTTGACGATTTATGCTCTAATTTTGACGATTTTTAGAAATTAAAAATTTACATCATATTCCTAACTTTAGTACATTAAAAGCCACTTTAAACTTTGTATTTACTTTCCAATTGTTACTATTGGAAATTTAGGTTAGTAAAAACAAGGAGTAAAGTATTATATTTTTAAATTACTTTCGAATAGATGTGATGATTTTTCTGTATTTTATTCCATTTTAACTCCTAAATAACCTCCTAGTTGAGAATAATTTATCACTTGTCGTTGCAGGCAATTTAAAAATTCGAGTATAGCTTCTAATATTCCGATCAACACTCAGGGGATCGATGTCAATGTGTTTGGAACTATGAAAATATGTTATGCGAAGAAGGAAAGCGAGAACAGTGTTTATGGACAAGCCTAGTATATATTTATACCATAAGTAACAGGAAAGGCCTCTGCAGGAATTGAGTTTCACATACGAATAGTCCGACTTAAAAACGTATTTTTACGGTAATGCAGTGTGCGATCCACTGGCCAATCGACCACATACGGAAGTGGTGGGCGACAAAGACGAGCGTTACGTAGGAATATATGATTTTCGGGAAAAGTCCTCTTACGTCGTTACTACGGTCTCTGGTTTACACGATCGAGAAACCTCAAAATATACGTTGAGGCACCCATACATGAGAGTTGTATTCCAGTCTCGGTCGGTTACAAATGGTGTAAATAGTAAGATCATAAGATCTTAAGAAGGAACTGAAAAATGTGCCGGTTGAAGCCTACATTTCACTGAATTTTCATGTTTAGAATGTCAAGAGACTCCTTAATATTTACACCACCCATAGATTAAGATGATGCAATATTATTGCTGCGCTTATGTGTCAATAAACAACACAGGGATAGATTGTTTAATCCTTAAACAATTTTTTTTTTTGAAAATGATATAAAATTTCCCCGTTTTTGGAAAAAAATTAATAAATGAAGATGAGGGACGCTAGCTTTTAATTTCTAAAATTTTTTTTTAAATGTCTTATTTTTGATCTCAAATATGTATATATACCTATTGACTTTATATGTTTTCCTACAATACAAATAATTTTGGTTTTTAAAAACTTTTAATTTATTTGCTTATTTATTCTGACTATATTTTGACGATTTTAATAAACGTCTTTGACGATATTGACGATTTTTTCTCAAATATTTGACGATTTGGTGCCTCATTTATCTGGCAGCTATGGTTACAGCCCCTTTTACCTACCCAACTATTATGTACGTATTTCGTTTATATCCTGATTTTTTTAATATTCTGGTTGAAAATCTAATAATCAGAGCATAAAGCAGGTTCTAAAACTGGAGAATTATTGTATTATTAGGATCTGTCTTGCATATTATAATGCTTAATCTGAAATTATTAATTTTGGGGTACCGCAAGGTTCTATTCTATCTCCAACTCTATTTTTTATTCTTATTAACGAATTTCTTTCTCTAAATACCAATTTTTTCTACTCTTTTACAGATCACTGTGATATTTGTCATTCATGTTCCTTAAATAGTATCATTTTCGACTTAAGCTGTTATTGCTTGGTACCACAGACATAATATGCGCCCAGGTATGTATTACAATTTGAATATTTTTCATTTTAAATATTACTTGCTACCAAGTATTTATTATAATTACAAACCATTCTAAATAATCGTTTATCCAACAAGCCACTCAATTATCGCATGAAAACTATTTACAAATTATGTTTCATTTTCATATTTTACAATTTAATTCGAAATAATTAAGTTTGATATGCACTTTGCAAACCATGATACTGTATACCCCACTCACTTTTGTAATCAATTTGTATGAGAAAAATTTAAATTCCATGAAACCTGCATGTAACGTGATATACGATTACTACATAACACGATTACTTGCATGTAATTTGTAATTAAAATACGTGATATTCTGTTATAATTGTAAAGCCAACTGAAATGGCCACCAAGCCATGTAATTTAACTTTCAAAGTGGGTAAAACAAAGTGATATATTTGTCATGATATAATATAATTTAATTTTAAATGGATTTAAATTTAAATAAATTACATTCCAAAGTAAAATATTATTGTGTTACCATGTATTTCGTAGTAAAAGTATTTTTTCAAATTTATTCCATTTTTTAAAAATATTTTTTGTAAGACTCTTTGATTTTTTTGTCATGATTTGCTAAGCAATTTGTTGATAGTAATTCTCAACATTGTAAACAATACTAAACATTAGCTGCATAACACTTTGCAGCTTCATTACAATGCAACAAATCCTCCAAAATCAACAAATACTAGAGATACTCTTGCTCTTTCCATTCCTTTACAATCTTCTTTAGCAATAGATACCAAACGATTAAGTTTGAAAATCTAAAGCATATATTTAGGAGGGAAAACTATAAGGAATTTTGTTGGCATATAGTGAAGAGGCAACTTAACTCTGCTGATATACTAAACACAGAATTTTGGTTGGATAAACAAAAGCAATAGATTCAATAGAATTTGTATGTGAATTTGTTATTGAGAAATTTTTGCTTAAAGGATAGCTTATTAAGCCCCTTATAGTATGTTAAGAAATTTTCTTTATAAAGGAGAGAGAGAGAATATAAATATTCTTTAACGTTTTTTTCTCTCACCTAAACAAAATTTTCCATAATAAATTAGGATTTTTAACATATGTTTTTACACCTAAAAGTATGCTTTAAAATGTAAACATATTTAAAAAAGTTTGGTACCACTTGGTAAAAATAAATAAATAAACGCATTAAATAAAAAATATTAACCAACTTATTAAGGCCATTAAAAAAGTAAAATAAATTCAACATATGCCAGGGCTGAGTAGGCCATAAAAAATTGACGAAAGTAAAAAAAGCTGTAATAAGTCCTTAAATACTAACACAGCAATTCATTTTTTAACTTTTTTTTTGTAAGTATTTCTGAAGAAATACCTATTAAAGCTGTAATAATTCTTATAAAAAGAAAACAAGGAATAATTAAGTCTACTTTTCTTTTCTTTTGCATACTTTAAGGGTTATTAACAGAACATCAATCATTGGGTTAAAGTGAAGGATTTTAATTTTTGCAATTAAAAAAGGCGAGACATGTTTTTATAGAAAACAATAAACTCAACGGATTTACGTACTTGCTTACTTAATTAGTCATTGTAACTTTTTAGTTAGGCTTAAAACCTAGCTTCTCACACCACCCATGTTGAGTATGTTAATTTTGAATTTAAAATGTAACATATTCGATGCACAAGTAACATTTCCTTGCGCCAATATCCTTTAATTCATTTTGAAGTATTCTTTCCTAAAATTCGCTTACCACCTAATATTTAAAACTATAGCTCGACAAGTGTTAAACGCATTCCTCTAAGTAGCAATAAGCCAAAATCTTTCCTTGTATTGCTTTTATCTTCCTTGTTCTCACAACAACTCCTCGTTATTCAAATATTTTAAAATAAGTTTTGCTTGGACACATTAACACAACGACTGTATTGAGTACTCAACAGAGAGCAAGCGAACATGAAAATTATTTGAACACTTAAATTTAATGACTACTCTTAGACTTTAATGTCTGGATGTGTTTACAAGCACGAAGACCAAAGCCAAGTTAATATCGCAGAAAAATAAAGTCATTAAATAAGAAAATTGAAGTTAAAAGAAAAAAATATGGAAAGTTATAAACAAATTTGCATATTTTAGCATATTCTGATGTTTTTAGCATATGTTTGTATATGTATTTCAAAATATCATCAAACAACTCTTATGTTATGCAATATATTTGGCCATAATTTTGTTTATTTATAGGAGTAATTTTTATTCAACAATTCTATGTAACATTATTGCCAATTGACATGCAGGCCTCATATAAAGAGCATCACAGGAAAGGCCAGACATGCAATAATGGTAAGCAGAAGGTTTGCAAGTTCTGGGTATGCAACTCGGGAACTATGTATGCAATGGAAGTACAACCAGGATGGTCACACCGATAGTAACCCATGGGGCAATTGTCTTTGGGCACACAAAACAAATTTGAAGCAGCTCCCATGGAGTTAGGCAGTATAAAGAGACTAGCGTGTGTAGGCATTACAGGGATAATGAGAACCTGTTCTACAGCGGTAATGGTGGCTCTGTTGCATTCAATTGCGATGCACATGTTAGTGGATGACAACGTTTTGAAGGCTATGGTTAGGTTGATAGGAAACAAGTGTAACTTGAAATTCATCAGGAGACTTCGTAAGCTAGGAATTAGATTGGCTAACAGCTCACTACTTTGCTGTCCCCTAGACAGACCATCATTCATGATGGTCGTCACCAGACATGATATGTCGGACTCTACCACTGGGTATACCGACTAAAAACCCGCCTTGTCTCCTCACCGGGGAATCATTGCACCTCGGAACCACGGTTGTATTACTTCGAGGTGGACCCCTTTTCTGGCATATGTTCCAGTTCCATCATTGTCAGCCTGCGTCCAAGCTCCGCTCTATTCTCATTCTGCTGCGTCTAGGTCAAATTTCTTCCTCCACAGGACGTGCTGTACAAAGTGTTTTACTGCGTTCCAGCTCTCTCTACTGTTTATCATTTTCAGCGCGACGTTTGTAGGGCTAATGACGCCCTGATTTCAGCTTCGAGTCGCTGACGGCTTTCGGCCCATCGACGCCAGCTGAAGAAAGTGTGTTCGGAATCGTCTAACGTTTCTTTCTTTTCATAGATACAAAATGGCGAGCGGCATTTGCCCATGTGATGCAGATACTCTCTGAAATATCCGTGACCGGTCAGCATCTGGGCTATGTAGTAGTCTACTTCGCCGTTTTTTCTGTTTTTCCACACTTGCAACTCGGGAATCAGTTTATATGTCCACCTGCCATGCTGTTCATTTTCCCAGCGAGATTGCCATTTAAGGAAGACTTCGTGCTTTATCGCTTCTATGCTCTGTGGTTGAGTCGTACTTTGCCTGGCGTTGAAGATCATCCGGCGTTCATATGCTTGTAGGTCTATGGAAACCATTCCGGCTATAACTAGGACAGCTTGTGTCGATACCGTGCGATCCGAGGATGTCACTCGTAGAGCAGCTATTCTCTGGGCAGACAGTATTTTTATAGCCCTAATCCGGGTTTCCAAAGTAGAAGCCCAGATTTCAGACCCATAGAGGAGTATGCTATTTCCAGCCTTCATAGACAGAACCATTAGATTCCACGATTTTGGAAAATGCTTTGAAACACAACGTAGTAATGGAGTAATCTGGAAGATGCAGAGGATCTTTTTTTGTAATATACGGATCTTGGAAAATATTCCGAGGCCTTAGGGAAACACACATGCCTCTTCAAAACAGAAGTCTATGCCATTGAAAGATATGCTCAATTCAAGTTGGAGAGAAGTTACACAAGACAGGTAACAGCAATACTATGTGATAGTCAGGGTTTCTTTCTACTACTCGGCTCTGATGAGGTTAAATCGAATATACTATGGAACGGTCTGGGGAAGATAAACCGGCTAGGCAAGGAAAATAATGTAACACTCTATTGGTACAGAGACCATGTAGGAATTCGCGAAAACAAATAAGTTTGTAAGACGGAAATTCATGTGATTTGATGTTTCAACTCTTGACAGCTTAAAAATTAAAATATTTTAAAAATTCACATTTTATTTTTTCAAAAATAATGTGAACCTTAGTCTTGAATTTAAAAACATAAAAATCCTTGACTTTTACAATTTTTCCTGTGCCTTTTAGTTCCCTTGTTGGCAGAAGATTATTTTTTATTTAACTTCCATGTGTCTTCTATGATGTGTGCAACCAAAGTTATACTTTTTGGGCTGAATGCCAAAACTAACAATTAAACAATAATTTGAAAAGGACGTCTGTATTTCCTTTTAACATGAACAGTATTGTGTGTGTACACTTTAAAGGCAAAAAAACATGGGAGGGAAATACAACATTGAATCAAAAAAATTATATTTTCTGGAAACAACGACTTTAAGTCGATTATTTCTATTAAAATAAGGAATTTTTATTTCTAAATCATAAGGGATACTATGTGTTAAAATATGCTTTAGCGTCCTAAAATCTTGTATTTTCCATTTGCCATTTTGAAAATAATTTTTCTTTGTGGTTAAAGCACGTTGTTAGTTAGATCCTATGTACTATATATTTATGTATGTATGAATATGTTATTCATAAATAAACATTATTTCTGGTCTATTAATTCCAGGTAGTATTTTGTATTATACTTTCGATAGTTAACAACAGATTAACCATAATAGAGGTACGTGTATAAAAGTCTTTATCATTTCATTTGCAAAACAATACACACAACAATATTATCGTGAAGAAACTCATGAATAAAAGCCTTTTTGAAATGAAACTCACAAAAGGCAATTGTGATTTCTACATGAATAGTTATTATTAAGCTGCGATACAATCAAAATATTATTAAGTCAGCCTTTGGAAGACGGAGAAATGCAAAATAAAAGCTTAAAACTGAAAAAAGAAAACTAAGAATTTAATTCAAATGATGGATATGAAAAGCCATAAATAGGGGCATAATGTGACATACGCCAATACAATTTAATTTCCCTTAAAATTAATTTAAATTTTAATAGAAAAGCAAACAGTAAAGCTCTCTTCCATCCCTAATAGGATGTAAAATTTTATTTAATTTTCGTATACCTTACTTAGCACAATTGCTTTTTCATCATAAACTGACATCCTTACGTAAAAGTGACAATATTTAGAATGCCTCAGCCGTCAGACGGCATAACAATAAATATTAAAATCTTAGAATCACATCTCCGCTTTGCTTTTGTTTTTGTTGTGCTTTTTTTTAAGGCAAACAACAACAGGATATGAAATCTTGCATTTCCTAAATATTATTTATTTTACTTCCTTTGTTTCCTAGCGGCTTAGAATTTATGCATATGCAGGCAGCAACATACCATGCACGTACATCCATGTCTGTTTTCGCGTTTGTAATATATTGTACGGCAGATGGTGTGACTAAGTGGATGCGTAATAAATCAGACTTAAAACTTTTGCCTTTTTTCGCTACTAGAATGAAGCAGACATTCCTTTTTTCCCCAGACTCCTGTTGATTTATGATGACGAATGCCTGCTAAAGATTCCTATGTATTGTTGAATTTAATTTTAATTTTTAAAGCAGACTAGGCACTTAAGAAACAAAACAATTAAGATTTAAAATTATTTCTACAAATGTTGTAAACACCTTGCTAGGCGACAAAGTTGTTTTTAATACTTTTGGAAGGAATTCCACACATTCCCTGATACAAATGAATCGTATCCCACCGTTCATTATATTTCACTACACTAAGAGCAATACTATCAGTATCAATGTATCAGTCAATCAATCTTCTGCAATGGCTTGTAACAGCAAATGTATGAAATTCTCTAGATTATTGAATCCACCAGCCTAGCCTCTTCAACTATTATACTCTATTCCAGTAGGAAATTTTATATAAAAATGGTATCTAGCTGTACAGACAGTTTGGTCTTCAAATCTGTTGAATCTGCTTTCGGATCTGCTGAAAACAGAAAAATTTTTAAATTTTTTTTGTGTAATGTTTTCTGATAGTAAAAAAGGATATACGACCAACTTCTGTAATTTTTAATGAATTTCTTTGAAACTTAAAACACAATTTTAGTAGCATTAGCTGCAACCTTTCTGAAATTTTCATTTCAATCATATAATTGTGTTGAAAATGCGAGCACTTTCAAAATGAAATTCCAAACTTTTTTGAAAATTTTCATAAAAAATTTCTTGCTTAAAATGTTTTCCGCGTCTGTTTGTATATTTATTTTATTACTTCAAGTGTATGTTATAAAGTTGTCTTCAATTGTTAAATTGCTTATAAAGAAATATCACCTGCATTATATTGTCAACGTAAATTTGCCAATTCATGACTGGGTGGGAAGATAAGAAAAAGTTTGGTTTAATGGATGTGTTATGTTAAGAGTTAAGCACAGACGCTAAGGCGTAAAAGTGTGTAAAAATGTTTCTAAGTTATATGTGAAAGTATGTTTGTAATGTCTTCATACATACTGCAACTAGGATTTGTTGCTCTGAAAATACTTAGAAAGAGGAGAATGAAATGTAGAACGCTAAAGGATTTAAAGTTCAGCGTATAAATGATTTCAACATTTTATCACCTTTGCATTTTGGGTTCTTCAATAAAATCTGCTTTACTGCAAAGCTTTTCACACGTTTGCAGCCATTTTAAGCAAGTTGAAGAATTTATGCTTTTATTACAGCATGAATGAATGAATGCATGAGTATCGTTATTTCAATTTAAAAACTGTGGCAATAAGAAACGAAATTGAAATGATTTCATATGATGTTATTGCCTCACGTTCTAAAACTATGAAATTACTAAAGTTAAGCATAAAGGGGGTATTTTTTAATACTCCTCCCATAATGAACACTCTCTCCTCATATAAGAATAAATTTTTTTGAGAAAAAGAAACCTGAATGTTATATTGCCATTAAGTTTAATGGTGTCGACTACCGTTTAGCGGAAATGGCATGACAAATATGCAAACTGTTACAGTTACGCTGTAATAAGATGAGAGCAGAAAGAAATAAATAAATGGAAAGGAAATAGAATAAGAAAAATGCATTACAACAATAACAATAAAATTGAAAAACCACTCATTGAAAGCATTTTATTATGATTTATGAAATAAGATTTAAAGAACTTTACAATGCAGTCGATAGTAATAATTTTAGCAGAGAAAAATAAAGAAAATTCAGAGCAAAAGACATGGAAATCTAAAAAATGTTTCTTTAAAAGTGAAAATTTTTTGCAAGAAAAAATAAAAGAAATGAAATAGAAAAACTATTCAATTTAAGGGCTTTGTCGAAGCCAACTGCTCGTAAGTTCTCTTCGATATGACTTCAGTAAAGGCTTAAATATAGACTTGAGTACAGACTGCGTAGTAGCCATAGTCCAGAATGTAGTCAGTTTTCTTGTTAAACATGAGTCCACGGTTCAAACTCCATGTCAGACATCTCCAACAAAATGAAAATACAGTGTTGGAAAAAATAATAGAAACGATTACTAGTTCATCATTAAAATGTTGTATACTTTTTCGTTATAAACTTTTATAGTTGGAAATTACTGTCAAATTCTTGCTAATGTAAGGGGATTTTATTATTTGCTTTCTTTATTGCTTTCTTCTCTTTTAATTTATTAGTTTTCAGGAAAAAGTAAGAAAATACGTAATTTAGCTGGAAAAATTAATAGAAACGTTTTTCTAAAACCGTGTTTAAATTTAAAATAAATAAACTTTTTACATGAAATATTTAGAAGTGGTAAAAATTGAGTTGAAATACCTTTTTTTACCATTTGTAAAATGTTCGAGGGTCGAGGTGTTCATACCACTGATGCTGAAAGAAATGTTATCCGTAAGTTAAAATTTGATAGCTTATCACTTGGAAAAATAGCCCACATAATGAAGTGTTCTAAACATAAAGTATTTTAGTGACTCACTATACAAAAAATATCGAAACTAGAGGAAGAAAGAACAAAACGTCCACGCGTTTTGATCAAATTTTAGTACGTCATTCCAAAAAAAATTTTTTGAGTCATCTAATGGGCTTAAAATTATACTTGATGCTCCAGTAACAAGCAGTACTATAAGAAATATGCTCGAAGTCCAAGGTCAGTACCTCTTTTAAGTAAAACAAAAATATACAAAAAAGGTTACAATTTGCCTGATAACACCAAAGTCGGAAAAATTGGAACAAAGTGCTCCATCAGACGGAAAATGTTTTGTACGTCGCCCTGCCAATAAAGAGATTGATCCAAAATGCACAAAAAAGACAGTCAAACAGGGTTGCGAGTCCCTAATGATATGGGGATGTTTTCAACGTTTTTTGATGCGTTTCTATTATTTTTTCCAACACTGTATTTTTTTGGCGACTTCCTCTCGGCAGTCTGCTGGCAAAAAACACTAAGAGTAAATAAAATTGCCGTGAATAGTTTCTCAAAAAATTGTCGTCCGGAATAGACGTTAAACTATGGATCATACCACTCATGGATAAAATTTAACACGGAAAACATAAGTGGTTTGAGCAACTAGGTCGTAAGCCTGGCTGAAGGGTTGTAATGGCTATTTATTAATGTATGTAGGTATGTTGTAAATATTTACTAAAGTAAAGAAATCTATTTTTCCTCTTTTTTAAACACATTTTTAAACATCGATAAAGGAAAGCAACCAAAGTAAAAGTGTAAAATTCATAAACAACCCCTTTTTATGAAATGAAATTTAATCAGTAGTCAATTAGAAAACCTTATCAAGTGATCAATAATCGACTATCCAATCAAAAAAATAAAAATTATTCCATAAAAAAGTGTTTCCTTCTACCTCAAGTATGTGTGTTCAATATGTGTGAAAAACAAATTGTAGACTTTTAAAGGAAATTCTTTCTTTTAATATTATTAAACACAATTTTCTTCTTATTCCCTATTAATATTAAGCACTCGAAAGGCAAAAAGTCAAACCCATAGCAGCCATAAAGTTGAGTATTCATGGTTCCCATATGATTTCATTAAATTCATACACCTTTTTGAATTTTTCTGATGCAACAGAAAAAAACATAAAACTTCATTTTACAACAACTTTAGCATAAAAAAGGCAATGTGAAGGAATTCCAAAGAAAGACAAACCATGAATAAAATATTTCTACAACATTGTATAGAGCCTGAACAGATAACCAAGAGAAAAAAATTTCTTCAAATTCCTTAGAGAGTGCTAAAGATTTCCAATTGAATGACATGAAATAAAAGTGGAGAAGAGTACTGAAAAAATATGGAAATCCAATTTTAATTGTTTAAACATGCACACAAGCAATCATAAATACAAGTTCGTTTGCCAAAGAAAAAGAAAACAATTTCCAATGGACCTTTAAGAGTCTATAAGGGTTTACACTAAATTGACGACTTAAGGCTGTTTCCAGCAGTCCTGGTCATTTAAAACTTAGAAACATGAAAAGGATGCATTACAGGACAACATAATGGCAAAATATCCATGCAAAAAGGAGGAATATTTTTGAAGAGCTCAGTTTTAAGACAAATTTGAAGCATTTTATCAATTTTAAAAGAAATTATTATCCTGTGAGTCAAAATAAATTTTATGCCACTAAAGGGTAAAGAATTGTAAAGAATAAGTGTGTGATTGTACACTCTTCATGATAAATATTCAAAATATTAGTACTTAACACGTTGAAGATTATCACCCACGTGCATCGGATCTTTCATTATGCTCTTCTCAACTTTAAATTTGTAAAAACAAAGTGTCTACGGGATATCACAGAAATTTTGAAAGGACCTCTTGATGCCATTATGTGTGGAATATAACTTCATTTAAAAGCCCGCCACGGTGCATCTGAAATTTAAATTTTTACACAACTCTAGTGCATAAATCAGCTTGAATTTGATCCATGACATGGGTAGTCTAGTGTTGACCTCGGTTCAAACCCCAGGTCAAACATCTCTAAGAAAACTAAATATGAAAAAATATTTCTTCGGCGACTTCCTCTCAGCAGATTTCTGGCAAAAACTCTAAGAGTAAAAAAATTGCCTTGAATAGTTTCTCAAAAATTTGTCGTCCGCAATCGACGTTAAATTATAGATCATGCCAGTCATGTATAAAATTAACACACACAATATAAGTGGTGTGAGAGCTAGGTCGTAATCCTGACTGAAGGCTTGTGATGACCAATTATAATATGTATGCATGAGTCATGAGTATTTCTGTGATTTATATGCAGAGGCCTGCGACTTGTGTGGGAAACTAGATTGTAATCCTAAAGAGTTGTAATGATTACTTAAGTAAGTAATTATTGATTAAGGAAAATAGTCAACAGATAAAGAAATCAATTCTTGTAATGACTGCACGTAGTTACGAATGTAGGCGGCATACAGAAAGCTCATCAAGACTACAGATTACTTTCTACGGTATTATGCAGTAGTTGAAGGCAGGGGATGCTTACTTACGGCTTTATAGAAAATAGAAGGGTTTGAAGAAATGTGAGCCATATGTACGTGATACATACATACATACATAATTGGTCATTACAACCCTTCAGTCAGGATTACGACCTAGTTTCTCACACCACTTATGTTGTGTGTGTTAATTTTATACATGAGTGGCGGGACCTACAGTTTAAAGTCGACTCCGAACGACATATTTTTGGGAAACTTTTCATGGCAATTTTATTTACTCTCAGAGTTTATGCCAGAAATCTGCTGAGAGAAAGTCGCCGAAGAAATACTTTTTGTATTTTATTTTGATGTCTGACCTGGGGCTCGTACCCTGGCTTTTCGTCTAATAAGCCAACACACTAACTACTAGACCACGGCGACTACCATGTACGTGATACAGAATTTAAACTGTTTGGTATCTCTCACTGGTGAATGTACAACCTCCACGCACTGGTCTATGCCGATTTGGTATGGTCTGGTCTATTCGAATAATGGTTCACTCACTCTGACTTACCGACCTACCTATCTTAACTGTTCTCTTGTAAGATATTTCCTTGAGAGACAGTCCTTTTGAAAGTTCCTCCAATCTATCCTCTAACTTTACTATTCCTTATCAAATTTTTCTCCAAAATTTTATAATTTCCTCGTCTTAGATTATAGGCAATGGGCCCCTCTCTGTGTCTAAACTGTTCCCTTGTAAGATACTTCAACAAGAGACGGTCCGTTCCTTCAAATTCCTTCAGCCGACTATCTTCCTTTACTATTCCTTATCAAATTTTTCTCCAAAATTTTGACATTTTTCCCCGCCTTAGATTATAGGCAATAAACCCCTCTCTGTTCCCTTGTAAGATACATCAACAAGAGGCGGCCCGTTTATTAGTTCCTTCAACCTACTATCTTCCTTTACTATTCCTTGTTAAATTTTTCTCCAAAATTTTGTAATTTTTCCTTGCCTTAGATTGTAGACACTACAGTCAGCACACAGTAAGTACACTGAAAGTAAACTTTTACTTTAAGCATGTGTTTGTTTACACAACAAGCTCACTCAGTGCACTTTCTTTTGCAAATATTTTCTCTAGAGCTTACCCTTTAAGTGTGTGCAGGATATTTTAAATAATATGTATGCATGCTTATGTGAGTACATGCGGTTATAAGTTAATAAAGTCGTCCTGCATTTAAAAGACAATATTTAAGCCCTTTTGTATGCTGTAAGTGTGTGGAAAAAAGGAAGAAGAAGGAAAAAAGAACAACGTAAAGAAAGAAGTTGTATGCTTTTGTTAATATTGCATAATTAGACTGCAGAATAACATCAAGTTTTAATTGAAAGCCTCAGAAGAGAAAGTTATTAGCTGAGAGAGAGACAGATAGAGTAGCAGTAATAGTGATTTTAAAGACATGATGTTTAAGTTCCAGGTGATTTTTAAAGGAATTTTATACAAAACTAGAGGATCTGCTTTAGTTTTTTTCTCTCCCTTTTTTAAGTAAATTAATCGATTATCAATTTTTATAAATCTCAACTTAAGAAACTCTAATTAAAAAATTTTTAAAAAAAACCAAAAAAAAATTCAAAACTTTCAGCGGCAGTTAAAGGCAAAAGCAAATTAAAATATTATCTGGTGTGGGCCACAACTTGTGTTAATTTAAATTAAAAAAAAGATAAAAAGAAAGAAATATTTAGAGACAATAAAATCTTGTGCGAGCATCTTAAACGCGAAACTATTTTTAAAAAGTTTTTTAATTTTTCTAGAAATTTCTCACTCTTTAATGCTGGCTGTTGTGTGCTTATGGCCATTGTTTTAAGCAGTTTTTATTTATAGAACTCCTCCCACAGTTTAAGATGAATGAAGAAATTCAACAAATTTACTACCATCTTAAAACAAAAGTGCTCTTTTAAAACTTTTCAACTTCTTCTGTACTCTGGTTTGTCTTCGTCTTCAGACCAGACTGACGAGAAATTTTATAAAATTTTAATGCGGTTTTCAATAGAAAAGAAGAGATCAGCTATGAAGACAAGTAGAAGCAAGTAGTTGCAGTCAGTTAAAGCAGCTAAAAGGATTTTAAGCAGTTTATAAAAATAAAAAAGTTTTTTCTATTCTGTTAGAAACCAGGCATTTTATGCAACAGATTGCATTATAAAAGAGTGAAAAATAAGTTTTCAAGTGCAAATTGCTTAAAGAAAAGATAGAAACAGATTTCGGGGTAAAGTAAAGTAATTGAAAACCAATAAGATTTATTTCAATAATCATTTGTTTATTTGAAAAATAAAAAACAAGAAGTAATACGACATGTCATTATGTATGTCCTTTTTAAGCCTCTCTGTCTCTACTAAGTGGCTTTATTTGTTTATTACAATTACTATGCACCATACGAACCCTAGTGTTTCATTTTATATCGAGCTGCTTATGTCCCTGCAAGCTCCATTACATATTATTGTTGCCCTATAAGGCTTTTACTATTGTCTGTGTAGCTTATGCTCTTTATAATTGCCCTTCTAATTGACTCTGTAATATATTAGAAATTCTTACCTTTATTTGCAATTATTTATTAACTGCATGCTGTTTTGCTCTTCAACTATTTTATAACTCAGTTTTCAATACCTATGTAAACAATTTAATAAGTACCACTAGGATCCCTGCTACACTCACAGTGCAATGCAATGATTGCATTGTAAAGTTAATAATCAAAGGCAGAGAATGTAAGTAAATAGGTTGCAAATATATTAACATTATAACATACGAGTATGTAAACCATATTAGGTGATGGTTTTCTATGGCAAATAAAATACATAGAGTATCGATGATAATTTGAACTAAAATGTGAACTCAAAAATTTGCTTTTTGTACAGAGAGAACTTCCTTAGTGTGTACATTACCCAGAACAAATACTTCAGAAATAATTTTTAAAATTTGTTTCAAAAAAATTTACTCTAAGTCTGCAGTGCTCTGTCAAAAGAGCGACAGCCAACCTCAGATTATTCCTGGATAGTCTAATGCAGGACTCCGATATCCTTTTATTGTAAATTTCCAACAAAAGTTTTGATTGACTCAAACCTACTTAGTTTAAGAGGGGTCATCTATTTCGTTGAGTATACTTTTCCAAAAATCCGCTCCCACAGAAAGGTTCTGATCCCATCAGCGATGTAGAAACTCGCCTCCCCACAAACTCGTCTGATTGTTCATTGCCGAGGATTTCTACATAGCCTGGACTCAGCATGAAGTCACATTATGTTCCCAAATAGCCGTTTTAGCTGCTTCAGACAGTTAGATACTATATTCGATTTAACACCATAAAAGCAAATGAAAATCTGACTGTATTGCTATGTCCTGTCCTTGTACATCTTTCGATGGCATAGACTTACGCTTGGAAGATACCCACAAGTTTGCCTAAGGACTCGTCAAATAGCATTGCTATGTTCTGTCCTTGTACTTCCGATTCAAGTTAAAGTTCATTTGGTAAATACCCACGAGTTTCCTTAAGGACTCGTTATTTCATTCGAGCACCTGTTCCAGGAGTCTATCTGCTCCAAAAGCCTATCTACATCCATCTGTATACCGTAAAATACTCCTTTTTTGGAAAGGAGTATGCAGCTGCCTCCATTCATTTTTGTTACTAAATTTCGTTGCAAAGCATTTCCCAAAATCATAGAATCTATTGGTTTTATCCAAAGGGACAGTTAAAGAGGATTCAATCAATTCCTTAGTTCATCTGCATTTCAATCCTTTTTTTGTCAATTAAGCAGAACGGCAAAGGAATTCGAAGCAATTGGTGTATACAGCACAGATTTTATTAAAAATTTTGTTAGAGAAACTCGTTGTAGTAATTCAATAACAGCGTGATGATGGAAATCTTATTTGAATGTAGTTTTCGGAGATTTGTATGCTGCTGCTGCATTTGATTTGATTTTGGTTGTGTGCAAATAACAGACGAGAATGAATACATAGTTGAACATTTCTTTACATGGGTTTTCATGTCTTTATTTGAATAATTGTACATGAAAAGGAAGAAACAAAAAAACAGATTTGAACAGATAAAGAAATATTTTGAAATTAAAGATGACTGCAGTTTTAAGTGAAGACTATTAAGGAATAAAGTTATCAAATGCTCGCATTGTTTTTTTTATAAATTTAAAGTTTCACATGCGATGAAGTTGATAAATTTAGTCACATAAAAGGGCAACCATTTTAATGGTTCAGAAACAAAATACCACATTAGAGAATCATTACTGTCTCTACTAGAGAAATTTATTTAAAATTTAGAGATAATTCCTAATTCAAAGCTTTCATGAAACGATAATCTTATTGAGAAAGCCAAAAAAGCGCTTTACGTCTGCAAGATGACTATAAGCTAGATCTGCGGACTTGAACCAACCAGCACATAATGACTCTCTCGTTCCATGATAGAACAACTTTGCTTTTTAGCTTACATGTCTGACATACAGTGTGAAAACACCAATGTCACCGCTGAAATATAGACAGAGTACTCAGACAATCAGTCCTCCGGATCATCAGTACGCTTTGTTCAATTTCAACCGAGACATTAGTTGTTATACACCCAATGGGCTACCTTCTGATCCTCTATTAAGGCCGAGGGGTGAGCTGTCCAAACCTGGACTATAGACATGCTGCTTTATTAAGTATTCCGCTTCTAAACTCTATTATAGCCTCACTGACATATGCAGTGTTTTCCAGTTAGAGGTTGTGGCCTCTTTGAGGGCAGCGGCAATGCTTGTTAAGTGGCGGGATTTGTCCTCAGAAGTTTTTAAGAAGGAAACTATTTTTCAAAAAATATGTCAAAGCCTTGCTGTTGTCATAAAAAGACGGAGGTTATTGAGCCACCACTTTCTTTAACTGAGTTCTGTAATATAAAGACTGCTGCTGGCATATAGATATGGCTATATCTATAGCGTACTTGGTTTGGTTTCCCCTTTAAGGAATATATGATCCAGAGATCAGCAATGAATCGCTTTTTCGCTACTCATAAGTACTCATGAAATTTTGAGTATGAGTGAGTCAACAGTATTGAATTCCAACTACTCTGATTCATTCGTACTCAGTACAACATTGATTTATAAGTACAGGGTGCAATGAGTATGAGTACAACGTTGACATCAAACTCATAATATTCGAACTATGTTTGATTCATACGCCGACTCATTCAGGTTCATAAATTTAGAAAAATACTTATAATACTTGTAAATAATTCGAGTGATTCGAATCATTCATCAAAATTTACAGTCTTAGTTGTTGTTGCATTTACAAAGAACAAAGAAAGACACATAAACAAAAAAGACAAAGACAGCAAGCAGAGCAAACACATAACCTTCTTGTGAGTATTGTAGTGTTCGTACGCGAATCATACTTATTTTTTGATTCGTGTATACGATGAGTCATGGAGAGTCCAAATCAATAACATCATGCGTATTGTTAAGTATAAGTACCATGAGTATTTCAAACTTTGAATATGCGTAGTATGAGTATGACATTAAAATAAGTATGAATGCGTATAAGTATCAGAAATTATAAGTATGATTCGAATCTACTTATCGTTTTGAATACTCATTACTGACCTCTGATATGATCCCGGGTTGTATATTGATTGTAGTATTACAGTGAGGCGAAATGCTGGACTGAGTGGCACCTTTTCCTAAGTCACAAATTGAGAGAACACTAAGAGACACACTTTAAGCCTGATCTTTTTAATAAAAGTTTATTGCAACAAATTATGTTTAACACAATGACAAGCATAGCTACATACATACTTTTCTTCTTTTATTCTGTGTTAAAATCTTTGTTAGAAAAATTCACTGATTGATTGACATAAAAAAAAATTAAAATAAATCACGATAACCAGAGGCCTATTAAAATTTCATTTCACTTTTTTTCTTCTTCTACTTTATAAAGGTATTTTTAATTGGGATTTTTTCAGTGACATTGTATAACAACATATAAATGAATGTTTCTAAATGTTTTTATGATAAATTCTATTGAATTTTTGTTGTAAACCAATTTATTGTGGGTAAAATATACCTTTCTCCTGCTGTTCATTATCTTGTCTGGCATTAATTGCTGCTATTGTCGCATTTGTTTTTTTAATTTTTTTACAAAATTTTTTTTGCTCATTTGCATTAATTTTTCTTTTCTATTTTTTTCTTACATTTCTCTGTATTAAATTATTTATGTAAACATTTTTTATTGGGGTTTTTTTTCAAGTATCAATCAGTTTTAAATTCAATTTGTTTGGTTTTATAAATAATACAAGCAGTATTGCTAATAAGTATTGAAAAAATCCTGCGTTTTTCGTTGGACATTGAATTTAAATTAAAAATAATGAATCTTAAAGGTTTTTTTAATATAAAATCAATAAATTTTTGTATGAAAATTGCACTCCTTTATTGTAAAAAAACATCAGTGCCATGAAAAGTTGTTTTAAATCAAAAAAAGGCTACAAAAAATTTTAGTGAACAACATTTAATCAAAATCTCAGTGAACAAACATGTTTAATTTTTATTTATTTAAAAGCTTTAAGGATTTAGCGAATATGATCCAAAGAAATTCTCTATAATTTGCTATTAGATTGTTAGGCTAGATTAACCTTGACAGTATCTTACTGAGCCGACATTAAAATCTTAATTATGATACAATTTAATTTGTCCTGTAAAGTAGTGTTTAAAATGCATTCAACAGTACAAGGCTGTCGTACAGCGGTGTCTCCACTAAATCAATCAATAGATGTCTCCATTCTGGAGACAATGTATTCCTTGTGATATACTGACAAAGGCCCGATATGCACCTCGGCCCCACATTTTTCAATAAATAAACTTTTGGGTCGCCTAAACATTTTTTCTTTTAGATACTTACCTGCCGCACATTGACAGATAATGACTTGGCATACAAATGAAAGAACAAACCTTGGAACAGTAGCAGAACTATATGGTCCCAGAATGAAATATCACGAGAATATGAAAAAGTTAGCGAAAATCTTCCAAGCGGAACTTTATGCCATCAAAAGGTGAGGTTAAGTTAGCGGGTAGCTCGCCGTTCACAGGCAATTTTTCAATTGTTGTGTTACCCAGTGTGAGGTAAGCTCCCATGTCATGATCCGTTAGCGACCGAAAGGAAAGCGTTATTTAACTTGGATATGAGGTACAACACACAGGACATATAAATACTAATACAGACAGCCATTCGAGCATTTGATTCCTATAAAGTTTAATCGAAGAAAGTACAAAGATAGAACCAAAACCTTTCTGTAAAGTAAGGAAGATAAAAAAGGAAATCAAAAATTGTAGAATTACATCAGACTATCCAGTAGCAAACTAGGTCTTTTGCCAGAGCACTCTAGCCAGGGTACACTTATTTGAATGATGATTTTCTCGAGCCCAAAATGAAGATTATATGACGATGAGAATGAATCGTAGAAACGTATGCTTGGAACCTAGAAGGAAACATCTGTTTGCGTTGATATAGAGATGCCCCACAAAGTTCGCGGTGAGTGCAATAAATCGTACGAAGGCTTCTAATGACAACAATAATAACAATGACACTGAAAATATTCATTGGCCTTCTCTTCTTCATATCGGTTTCTGCAGAAGTCTTTGCAGGGAACTCTCAGCCTATGAGCATGCATGAATAGGATTTAATTTTGAATTATTTTTGATTTAAGTTATCTAAGATGGACTCTAAGTTGATTTTCTGTAGTTTGAAGCCGCTGTAGTCTAGTAGGTACTGGTCCAGGTCCAGACATCTCGCACAAACACGAAATCTGGAAAAATATTTCTTCAGCGACTTCCCTTCAGCAGTCTTCTGGCAAAATCTCTGAGAGTAAAAAAAAAATTGTCTTGAGAGTTTCTCAAAAAGCTGACATTCCGAGTAGGGAAAATTACTTTGTACACTTTATCCTTCAAAAATTGAAAAATTAAATGAATTTCATTTCAAATACACCATTTAAGTGAGTAACTCTATAATTTTTTTCTTAATTTTATACTTTTAATTGACCTACTTAAACCCGCTTACAAACCTAAATTTTTTTGTGTTCTACATTACAAGACGACTGTTAAAAGTGAGCGAAAATTGTTAAAAAAAATCATCCATTTAGCCTAAGTTAACACAGAGGCATGTGTTACATTTACTTTTTTTTCAAAACCTTCTTTTCATATATATTTTTTGTAATTTTTTATTACACAATACATACATACATATGTATGTATGTGATACAAAGAGACATTTGCTTTCAGTTTCATAGTTTTGAATATAGTCTGGAGATTTGAATACGTGTACGTTTAGACAAAAGGTAGGAGACGTCATTAAGGAAGACTAATTTTGTGGGTGGCTTGGCGTTAACTATTGTTGGCTTAAAGTTCTAACTTTTAAAAATGGTGCCTGTACTATTATTTTTATAACACTTTAGGTAAATAAAAAAAGCTCTAAAAGTAGGCTAGTAATTGTATTAATTATAAGTATGTTTCATACTTTTTAAAAATTATTTAAAAAGGGAATAAAGTAGGGTCCGAATAATGAAAGTTGTTATAGCATTGAACAAATAATTGCTGTAGGAAAGTGTAATGAATTTAATTTTAGACAGAGAGAGAACTAAAATTAAAGTATAATTTATAGATCGTTTGTTAAATAAAATAGTAAATATTGCGCTTAAAAAATGGGATTCATGTTAGGCCTCTTATACATACATATGTATATTCACAGCCTTAAGCTGAAATGCTATTCAATATTATTTCCCAATCTTCCTTTTACTTTTCTTTTTCCGTCTCATAGGCATCATAGGCATGATGCAGGCATAAATTCTGTTAAATTTTTCGTCTACACTTGTTGAAAAAACCAACTGCATAACAAGTGTTTCACCGACTTAATATATTCAATCTTTTGGTGCAAAGCAACAGCATGTACCCAAGCATTAAAGGGTTGTCAGTCGCAGTATGCAATAAAGCATAAAACGGTATATAAAAAAACAAAATTGACATGTAAAAAAATGAAAAAAGATATACTCCAAGGGTTTTACAAAGCCTTAAAGCAATCTGCGAAAGAGATAGAAGAAGGAAAAGGAAAGGTGCACATCATGATGTCCGAACAACACGCAAACTACTCAAACTCAACCTTATCCTACTAAGTGCAAGACAGTTATAGAGAAGATGTTCGATAATCCCCAACTCCTCTTCGTCACAACATATTCTGCATTCTGATCCCACTGAGATCTGCCCCAGATTCTTGCCAGCGATCTACATATCTCCGCAATGCCCCGTATGAAACCCAGTAGTCCATGGTGGCCTTTTCCAAATCCATCAGTGAACTTGTTCTAGCGCTATCTATAGAATACCACAGACTCCTAGCACATGACAATCTGATCCATCCTACCAACGCTTTTACTCCCTCACAGAGAAACCCGCTGTTGTGGAAGTTGTGTGCAGGCTTAGAACCAACTAAATTGGCCTCAGAAAGTGAACCTAAGCTAGAGAGAGCTTCCGACATCTCGTTGCCAGGTATACCGCTACGTTCCGGAACCCAGCAGAGACCGATTCTATCTGGTCTAAACAACGCTTTATGTACACGAACCAGTCGTAATTTACCCAGATCCTTAGGGCAGCCTGATTGTAAAAGAAGATCACATAAGATTTAGAATCTTAAGTGGCCTCAAGAGCCTTCAAGATATTAAGAATCTCTACCTGTGAGACGCTACGATCATCATTGAACCTAAAGTGAATCAGAATTAAAAAAACCAGCCCCTAAGCCTCCATCCAACTTAGGCTCAACCATGGGAGTGGATATACCTTTCTGCCCATGGACATCGGCTCAGATACTATATTTACTATGACAATAGTTTTATCAAGAGGCACGTTTTTTTCCCTACAAAATACAAGAGTGTACTCTCAAAAGCTGTTTCCTGTAGCCTTTTTTGTTGACTTTTTTTTCTCATTAGAAATAACCAAAGAATGTTATCCAAGTAAAGTAAAATATTGTTTTAGTTTCTAAGTTGTTTATAAATTTTCCATTCCACATCATCTCTTTCCTTCATATAGTTTTCTAATTTGTATAACTTTTCCGGATATTTTTTTTTCACAAGACTGTCAAACTATTCAAAACCTTTACCTGCCTGACAGCTTTTCAACTTCATTTGCTAACAAAAGTTTGTGTATGTGCCGGTGTTTGCATTACATGTTGTTGCGCAAAACATTTGCAATGCAATTGATGGATGAATATGCATGAATATTCATGAAGATTTCCTCAAATCAAACTTTTATTCCTTTGGGGCAAAAATATTTGTTCTTTCAACTTTTGTAAGCCATGCATGCAAGTGCTGTAAGACAGCATAGTTTTGACGAGAAAATAGCTTAACTTTTATGGAAATCAATTTGTTTTTCAAAGCAAATAACAAAACAAAAAAGGTTGGAGTTTTCCCCTTAAAGCAGAAGAGTTTGATGAGAGCGAAGTAAAGAGTGTTGATATTAGAGGTCCTTGGTATGTCACAAGCAAATATTGTGATTTAATATTCCATAAGAAAAGTTTTCAAAAAAGAATAAATATTTCCAAACAATTAAATGATGTGTTCAAAGTAGCAGTTTGAGTGAAGTAGAATTGTGATTTGATGGAAAATATTTTTGTGTGTGGAACTTGAAACCGAAGACACATTTGGCAAGCATTTGGAGGCTTTAGTTCTTAATATTCTTAATGCCTTTTGTTGCCTCCAAAAGAACAGTAGATGTGGGTGTTAATGTAAAATTAAGTCTTCAAATTTCAATCAAATTATTCATTCAAAAGCCATCAAAATGAAATTTTTATAATTCTTAAAGATTTTCTAAAGGATTTCTTATCTGCCTTACGCAGGTATTTATTGCAACACATACATATTTCGTCTTTTTAAGAGAAAAATATTTAATTTTTGGAAAGCAATTTATTTTCTTATCAAACCAACATATCAAATATAAAATTGACTTCAATTATAATTTCAAATCAAAAATATGTATCACAAATGCTTCAATGCTATTATAATAATGCTGTTGATAATGAAGAAAATAGGGGAATGAGGGGTAGAGCTTACAAAGACAGAAAAAAAATCTTATTTAAGATAAGAAATAAAACTACACAACACGTTCTGATTCAATAAAACAAGTCCCTCCCCTCTCAAAATTTGCTTAAATTTTATTATAAACAATTTAAATTGTCCTTAAGATTTTGGTTTTAAAGAAAACACCTACAAACCAGTCCCCAAAAATAAATAAAAACCGAATGTCAACAGTTCTTCTGAATCTTTCTCTCTGTAGACAAATCACACTTATTATGGCTTTTCATCAGTGGTGGTTTCTTATTTGTCGCTCTTTTATGTTTTTTTGTAGCATTTTCATCACCTTTTTGTTATTGCTTTCGGTTGGAATGTTGCTTTTTTTACTAGTCCCTGGTTGACAATTGCCACCTAAAATGGTTTGCCTTGCAGTTACTTTTTAGCATTTTAAATGAGCGTTGGTTCTTGTTTTTATTTTTATCTTGTTTTCATTGTCCTTTTTAAGAGAAGAACTTAATTTTAATGAAATTCCTACAAGAGATGAAATTGTTGATTTATTTGACTTTAAATTCTTAGAATTTTTTATGATAAAACAATCAAACAAAACCAATCAAAATAATCGTAATACTCATACGTATGAGTAATATTATTTATATTCATTGCCTACATATGCATGTTAAGTATACGCCTAAGTATCGCCTTAGCTGTATCGTAAAGCTTAAGTAAACGTTTTAAAGAATTTTTTTTTGAAATTTTCACATAAAATATAAATGCGACTCAATTTATAAAAATTTTCATTCAAATTTATAGTAAATTCTATATAATTTTCATAATAACACAAGGTACAGAGACTAGCAAGTGTTGGATAGAAAAAACAGCTCAAATAGAGCAGAACCAGATACAGACACCACCATGTGTTGACAAAACAGAAAAATTGAGAATCTGCCCTAAAGCGGCGATTTGCTAGATTAAAATCCGCTGCTTATGGTTGTAAAGATCAACGATTTGAAGAGTATGGTCAAGTTATGGGGAGACATGTACCAAAAAAGTACCAAAAAGTACCAAAGAAAGAGATAAAAACTGCCAATTGCAAGAAGATATTTTGAATAGAAAAGAAGCCAAATCTGATCAAATTAAGTTGTTAAAAAAAGTACAAAAAAAAATACCAAAAGGTATTAAAAAAAATAGCAAAAAGTACTAGAAAAAGGTATAAAAAGTACCAAATGCAAGATATGGAAATTTGCAAGTGTCTACGTGCCAAATTGAAGTCGTCATAGTCGAGTAGATAGTGCTGTGTTGTCTTATTAGACGTGAGACCTCGGTTCAAAACCCAGGTCAGACATTAAAACGAAAATATTGTGGCAAAAACGCTGACGATGAAATAATATTGCCGTGAAAAGTTCCTTATAAATTTGTCGTCCGAAATTGACGTTAAACTATAGGTACCGCCGCTCATGGATTAAATTAAAACACAACTTATGTTGTGCGTCAAACTAGGTCGAAATCCTGACAGAAGGGATGTAATGACTAATTATGTATGTTATTTATGTATCAATGGCAGAACAAATGGAGCTGAACAATGTACAGAGACGAGTGTTGACACAACAGAAAAAATGAGAACCTGCCCTACAGCGACACTGAAAGCTTTGTTAAATTTAAGTCCGGTGCACATAGTTATAAAGATCATAGCTTTGGTGACTATGGTCAGGTTGAGGGGAGACGAGTCTAACATTAAAATTATTAGAGCATTTTGGCACCCAAAGAAAGAATATGCTGTAAATCCCTTCGTCTTCTGGATGGAGCCAGTAGAAGCTAAGGCCTTATGAAGTGCTTCGCAACAAGTAAAAATATAAACCCTTTTCTGGTATTCAGATGGATCAGGGGAGGATTTTGAAACAGTTGCAGAAGTTTTTTTTTTCTTAGAATGAAATATTCCGCACCTATAATGAAACCCACGGCCCTCTTCTAAATGGAAGCCTATGGCTGGCATCGAAAGACTTACTTATTTCAACATGGATAGGAGGTATGAAATACAGGATATCACATCACTCACTAACAGCCAGGTCTTCATTCAAGCACTCGGCCTCTAGGAATTTAAATCAATCCAAGACAGAATCGACAAGGTAGGAAAAATAAGGTTATCCTCTGATGTGTCTCAAGTCATGAGGGAATCCTTAGCAGTAAGTTGGCAGACGGGCTTGCAAGGAGTGGATCTTCCACACCCGAGCGAATTTTTGGAATAGTAGCTCAGCGAAAGATGAGATATATGAAGACAAAACCTCTTCTCATCGGTGCAAATGCATTCTAAAACTACTAAATTGTGCTGTTATTCATATCTTATCCCAAAAATCTCACTTTGTTTTTGAATTGAACTGCTGTTTTTGTAGTCTTTCTGTTATTTATTTAATATTTTATTTAATTTTATTTAAAGACGTTATCCCTTGCGGAATTTTAAGTTAAGACATGCACCTAATGTGCCAGTAAACCAAATGTTATGAATGAACACCTGCTTGCAACGCTATACTAACTAGAGCGTTCAATTTCTCTTGAAAAATTAGCTTTCTTCTGATGATTTCCTTGTAAAGCAAATATCACGTATTATTATGATTTTATGCGTGTTTCATTATAGCTGAGCTACATGACAAATAGACGCTGGTAGTAAAAGGCATGTTCTTAAATATAAAATACAACAGCAGCAATATAAGCACGTTACACATTAAATATATATGCCTGGTTGCAGCTGGTGTGCTTCAATTGATTCTGAAGATTTTCTTAAGCAAGATGAATCATTTCGCTTGTATGATTTTCATTCATTCATTTAATTCGTATTCATTAGTATTTTAATCTATGTTTTTGGCTTTTTATAACAGATAAATATGCCTTTACCGGACAAATGACATTCCGATCATATTCATCGATACATGATTTTTGTCCTGATTCCATGCTTTTTTTATTATAAAATTATACCAGCTTTCAATTGCTATGTAATAATGGTTCTGCTTATAAATATATTTGCTTTGAACATTCTCTTATAACACTTCATTAGAACTGTCAATACCATGATCCAGACAAAGCTGTCAATTTTAATTTAAAATCGAAAACAAAATGGAGGAGAAAACCTTTCCTCTTCTTCATTCATTTCATTTCTGTTGTTTCTCTCGCCAGTATGCCAGCCATATGACAGGTTTCGATAATAAATTTATACAACACGTTTAAAGGTTTTGTTCTTTTTCTGATATCATATCGTATCACTTTCAAAGGATTTCTTTTTCTTCCTACTGTTTCCAATAAATTTCATTTCGAATCTAGTGTATCACGGCAGCACATCATCATCATCGTTATTTCAACACACAATACAATCCATAATCTTAACAAGAATCTCTGATAGAATTTCAATGAAGTGGCAGAAAAAATTCTTTACCCCCTAAAGCTGAAATATTTATTTTGTTTTGTTCATGCAACCAATATCAATGAAAATAAATTTTTGGCCTAAGAAATGTTTTCATTTCTTATTGTCTTTTTGAGTGACATTCTCTTGGTTTTGCTTTCTATTTTATTTGCGAAGCCTTGGGAAATATTTTAAGATGTGGGAAGCATATATGCTGGCTAGAACCACTAACAACTGTTGACCAATTTGTTGAATTATAAGGAAGTGAATTTAAAAGTCCTGTCATGTTTGTCAAACATAATAATAACACAGCTTCCGTAAAGAAACACAGATTCGTTAGTCAATTTCGTTTTATTTTTGATTAAAAAGAATACTGCTTGTAAACCTAAAATATGTAATTTGTGGAGATGAAAAGATTTTCCTTTAAAAAGTTAAGAAAATCGCAGTAGAAACGAATTTTTTTTTAATTTTATTCGCCTCTTAAAACTTTGATACAAAAAAATCTTTATGCTTCCCAGTTCACAGCTTTTTCCAATATGTAGTTGGTTGTCTTTATTATTGGTGACTTCATTAGTAATAAATCTTCTAGCTCCCACAATATCTTTTTTTGTTTGCTTTTTTGCAACTATTTTACAGAGATTATGTGAAATACAGATCCTGTAAAGACACAGACAGGTAACCTGCTGCACACAAGAACTTGCCACAGTGATAATAAGTATAAGAAAGAAAAGAAACAAAATTCAATGAAAATATGAAAAGTGAGGAAAATTTTTATCCTCGAAATTAAATACAGTCACAGAAAAAAGTCTACGTACAGCGCTGTATGCAGAGAAAGAAACAGAAAAAAATTGTACGAAAATATGAAAAGTGAGGAAAATTTGTATCCTCGAAATTAAATACAGTCATGAAAAAAGTCGACATACAGAACTGTATGTAGACTTTTTTCTGTGACTGTACGATATTAAAACCAGTAAAAATTTGTTTAAAAAAATTGCTTAAAACGTTTTTATAAACAAGAATTTCTTTGCAAAACAATTTTTTAATATTTTAAAAGGAATTTTAAAATTCTTTTAGCAATTTCATATACAAATTTTAAAAAAAATATTCCAACGAAATCCCCATTGACAATTTTACAATATTCGGTGTGGTCTTCCCATAAACTTTTAATTTTTTTCCATACAAATTTAAACAATCTACCTGCTGCTCACTTTAATTTTTTTCATTTATTTTCCCACAACTTTTGTTTTTGTTTTGTTGTTTTGTTTGTCTGCTGTGGCCACTTTTAGGCCGTTAGTGAGACTTGATTGTTAAAAGTTTTATTTTCCGTTTAAAATATTATGAGCTGCTGCTACCTTGAAGGCTTAACATTTTTATGATGTGCTACCCAAAAAACTTTCCAGACCATTAAATTAATTGATAATGTCTGGCAGTGTAAAGTAAAGTAAAGTAAATATTTTCTATTTTTTCTATACATGGCATAAACGTTGTCTTAATTCTTTAACTCGAAGAAATAACATAAAATTGTAGAAATTTTTGAGTCTTCGAAACTAAAATCAGAAACAAAGTTGATTTTCGTAGTAGATATGACGGCAATAATTTACTCTTATTGGAAGGAACGTAATCAATTAAGTCTAAATTATTACAAAGATAAGGATTTGGATTTCCTATGAGCTTGTTCTAGTATCTCCCTGATAAAAAAAAGTTCAAAAATCAAATATTTTTACCAAATATTCCTTCCATAAATTAAGCAAAATTCAATTAAATTAAAAAAGTTGTGCTTTTTGGTATCCGATAGCTATTGGATCAAGGATTCCAAAACAATTTTTCTTACGGTCGTACGTTGCTTAAGACCGGAGATATAGGCAACGAAGCTAACTTAAATAAGCAAAAAATATGAACATCTCATATAAATCGCGCAAAATCAGAAAAAATGGACCTAGTGTGGACCTAGTGGGCTACATAGTCTCAAGGATTCCAAAATAACTTTCCTTACTGTCAAGCTTTACTTAGGACCGGCAATATAGGCTACAGGGCAATAAAAAATTCCTATTTAAATCGTGACAAATCGGAAAAAATGGACCTAGTGGTGAAAGGGACCTAGTAGGCTGCATAACTATGGCCTCAAGAATTCCAAAACAAGTTTCCTTACTGTCGAGTGTTTCTTGGGACCGGAGACATAGATGTCGAAGCTAACTTTTAATATAAAAATAGATTTTTAAGTTCAAAATTAAAATTTTAATAATTCTCATTAAGTTCATATGCATTTATTTAACATACTATATATACAACAAAATGTGGTATTTTTCGCATGTTACATTTCTTGGGGAGGTGACTTGCATTTTCTGGTAGATGACTGTAATCTTTTGGTCGATCACTTGGATTGTTTTTGGATGATGGCTTGCACTTTTTGATCAATGACTTCCATATTTTTGGACGCTGACTTGCATTTTTTGGTCGATGTCTTGCATTTCTTGGGTCATGACTCATGACTTGCATTTCTTGGTCAATGATTTGAATTTTTCTAGACGATGACTTGTATGTTTTGGATCATGACTTGAATTTTTGTGGACAGTGACTTGCAGTCTTTGGTCGATGACTTGCGTCCTGTAACTCTTGATTGGTATCACTCAACCAGGAGTAATTTTTTTTAAACTTTCTATTTCTCTGAAAAATATTTTTTTTTACAAAATAAATTTGTTTTCTACAAAAGTATCAATATTTTTAAAGAAAAAAACTGACGCTCTCTATTGGTGTTTCTTTGCTACTTTTGCCGGGACTATTTCATGTTACTGTTGAATTTATTGAAATTTTTAATTTTTGGAAAAAACTTAGTTTGTTAGAAAACAACTTTAATGAAAACTTTTTCGCATCTCAAAAAACTTGGAAAAAAGGGAAAACTTGGCAAATGGCAACGCTGCTCTCAAACGACCCAAGAGTCTTTTGAAGGTGCGAGTTTTTCTCATATCAAAAGCACACGAGTTTATGCTCGTTTTGAATAGTACCATAGTTTTTATTTTATTTCTTCTTCTTTTTTAAGATTTTTTAATTGAATTTTTCTTCCTCCCTTTTGTAGAAGTATTTTAGTTTTTTTATTCGTTTTTATTTATGGTGTTTACTTTATGCTTTTATTTCTGTAGATTATTAAATCAATTTATTCTCTACATCTTGATACCTTAGCAATTAGCAAAAGGAAAAAATTGTTTAAATTAATTGATTTGATGAGAAGTTTTTCTCCTTTTATTTTGCACGATGGCAACTTATCACCAATCAATCCAATTTTATTAATTAATGCACGAAAAAATATGCTCAAAACTTTGTTTGTTTAGTTGTTTTAAGTTTATTTCCAATTTCAATAATTTTTCTCTTTCTTGTTTTAATTCAGGAAATTTCTTTCATTTGATTTAAACAATAACGGAGTCGTTTTCCATGATCCTGTAACTTAATTACCATTTATGGATAAAATTTTTCCATAAAGTATTCTCTGTTAAACATTTGCTCATGTTCTGCTTTTTTTACATTTCAAAACATTCTACTTTACTTTGTACATACATATACTGACTCACTTATCCTTTCATATAAAGGTTTATACTCATTCATGTTTGTTTTTCTCGGTCTTCTAGTCCGCAATGAAAAGGAGGATATATTTTATTTGAGTGTGTTTGTTAAGGAAAGAAAACAGCAAAAGGATTAAAAATTCGAAAATGTTTTTACTACACCATTTCCGAAAGAATTTTTAAAAATTTCGAACTGTTTTAAAAAATTCCGTAAGGAAATTGTAAAGCTAAAAAGTTTGTGGCATACAATTTTTTAAAGATCTTTTGGAAAATGGTGTAAATCTCACTTTGATGCATGTCCATCTATTTGAATTGTAGTAGTTAGTATGATTAAGAGGTCTTAAAACTAAGTAATCATATTTCCGAATTTTATTTATTCAGCTGGAATTTATTTAGCAAAGTTTTATGAACATTCGGAGTTTGAACACTAAGTGGCCAGCCAGTAAGCAAAATTAAATTAAAATTAAATTTTTGAATAAAAAAAAAAACTATTAACCGCAGAAGTAAAGCATACAAATTAAAATTTTTATGTACAATTAACAACAACAAGACAGCTGGATACGTTGAATTGGCCAGCTGGATATGTTATTAAGAACCAGAAGTAACTGGCTGGTAGGTTGCAGGCATAAGATTAATTGCACAACATGACTGGTAAAAACTACCAACGATTTGAACCCTATTGTTCCCTGTACTTACGTTGAAAAAAGGAGACTTCATGATATGGTTCAGTTATCGTATATAAAGTCATGCCAGGGTGTTGTGTGAGATAGCTGAGCCACTTGCAAAATAATGACAGAATCAGTGCGGCTTAAAACCTGTTAACTCCCCCATCAACGATTCATACTACGTCGACAATAATTGCCGTAATTTAGTAGGTAGGCTTCTTGGAAGAGACCTTGTGACTCAAACCCTGAGCTCAGACTTATCAAATATAATGAAAAGTTACCAACAAAAATTATATCCAATTAGAGGCAGAGCGTAGAATTTTTCTGGCCAACACCTCTATTAGGATTTCAAAACGCGATTGAGTATCAAATACCTCTCTCGTGTGACGCAACTTATGTTGTACAAGTCGCTCTTTCTTCCTAATGTGGTTAAATAGCAGATTATTTGAAACAATTGTACCAACTGACGGATCACTATCAAACAAACGTAAATTACTTATTAAAACGTAAAAAAATTATTAAAAATATCTTTCTTTGAAGGTTGAAAATTTGAGTGCAGCATATCGAAAGATCCGACATCAAAATGAAAATATGGAAAAAATATTTCTGCGGCGACTTTCTCTCAGCAGATTTCTGACAGAAATCTGAGTGTTAAAGAAACTGTCATTAAAAGTTTCTCAAAATCTGTCGTTCGGAATCGACTTTAAACTGTAGGTCCCGCCGCTCATGTATAAAATTAACACACACAACGTAAGTGGTGTGAGAAGCTAGGTCGTAATCCTGACCGAAGGGTTGTAATGACCAATTATGTATGTATGTATGTATATCGAATAGTATCAGTGGCGGCAGCCTTTGCAAGAAAATGGAAAAAGTAAAGCTCCATAATCTGTGTATGAAGACCAGATATATTGCCAATCCTATATACATACATAATTGGTCATTGCAATTCTTCAGTCAGGAATACGACCTAGCTTTTATAGATGACATGTTGTGTGTTTTAATTTTATACATGGGTGGCGGGACCTGCAGTTTTAAATCTACTCCGAACGAGAGGTTTTTGAGAAACTTTTTCATGGCAATTTTATGTGCTCTCGGAATTTTTGCAAGAAGACTTTTTGAAGATTTTCCTTCCATTTTTTTTTTTTTTTTTTTTTTTGCAAAACGTGTATGAAGTTGATCGTATAGTTTAATATTTTTCAGAAAATTTTTTTTTTTTTATTTTATTTACACCAGAACTAATATTTTATTTAACTTTTTCCATATATTGGCTTAATTATTTCCATTTTAACGCCTTTTTCATGCTTAGTTGTAGCAAATATTTTTTTTTTTTTTTTTTTGTTTAATTCATTTTGTATATCGAATAACTTGTTTATTTAATTGCTATTTTATTGTGCATAAATTAACAAAAACAAAAAATTTAATTAACTAATAATGTTCTATTGTTAACGCATGCATTAATATGTGTGTGAAGATAGATTTTAAAATCTATCTCTCATGTTAGCTAACAGAACTCTGTTATGTTATTAACAGAACTAACAGAGCTCTGTTATGTTATTAACAGGAACTCTGTTAAATAATTAATTTAAGACTGGGAGAGAAAAACAGGAAAAATTAATTAAATTCCCGGGTAAAGCAAGAAAAAAAGCAAAAATTGATAAAAATAAGTCCTATAGTTAAGCACTGTTACAAAATATTGCATAATAAGAACTACAATTAACAGATAATCACACATTTCGGAAAGCTATTGTAATCCAATAAATAAATCAAAATTGTGGGAAAACAGGACAACATGGGCGGACAGTGAAAATTGTTTTTAAAGCATTGTACGTCCCTTTAACTAAATCAATCGCCAGAATCATTAACAGCGGGCGATTTCATAGTAGATTTTGAAATTTTCTGAGATTTCAGATTTTAAAATCCACTCTATGTCCTTTTGCGGGAAAACAGGACAACATGGGCGGACAGTGAAAGTTGTTTTTAAAGCATTGTACGTCCCTTTAACTAAATCAATCGCCAGAATCATAAACAGCGGGCGATTTCATACTAGATTTTGAAATTTTCTGAGATTTCAGATTTTAAAATCCACTGTAAGTCCTTTAGTGGGAAAACAGGACAACATGGGCGGACAGTGAAAGTTGTTTTTAAAGCATTGTACGTCCCCTTAACTAAATCAATCGCCAGAATCATTAACAGCGGGCGTTTTCATAGTAGATTTTGAAATTTTCTGAGATTTCAGATTTTAAAATCCACTGTAAGTCCTTTTGTGGGAAAACAGGACAACATGGGCGGACAGTGAAAGTTGTTTTTAAAGCATTGTACGTCCCTTTAACTAAATCAATCGCCAGAATCATTAACAGCGGGCGTTTTCATAGTAGATTTTGAAATTTTCTGAGATTTCAGATTTTAAAATCCACTGTAAATCCTTTTTTCGGGAAAACAGGACAACATGGGCGGACAGTGAAAGTTGTTTTTAAAGCATTGTACGTCCCTTTAACTAAATCAATCGCCAGAATCATTAACAGCGGGCGATTTCATACTAGATTTTGAAATTTTCTGAGATTTCAGATTTTAAAATCCACTGTAAGTCCTTTAGTGGGAAAACAGGACAACATGGGCGGACAGTGAAAGTTGTTTTTAAAGCATTGTACGTCCCCTTAACTAAATCAATCGCCAGAATCATTAACAGCGGGCGTTTTCATAGTAGATTTTGAAATTTTCTGAGATTTCAGATTTTAAAATCCACTGTAAGTCCTTTTGTGGGAAAACAGGACAACATGGGCGGACAGTGAAAGTTGTTTTTAAAGCATTGTACGTCCCTTTAACTAAATCAATCGCCAGAATCATTAACAGCGGGCGTTTTCATAGTAGATTTTGAAATTTTCTGAGATTTCAGATTTTAAAATCCACTCTATGTCCTTTTGCGGGAAAACAGGACAACATGGGCGGACAGTGAAAGTTGTTTTTAAAGCATTGTACGTCCCTTTAACTAAATCAATCGCCAGAATCATTAACAGCGGGCGTTTTCATAGTAGATTTTGAAATTTTCTGAGATTTCAGATTTTAAAATCCACTCTATGTCCTTTTGCGGGAAAACAGGACAACATGGGCGGACAGTGAAAGTTGTTTTTAAAGCATTGTACGTCCCTTTAACTAAATTAATCGCCAGAATCATTAACAGCGGGCGATTTCATAGTAGATTTTGAAATTTTCTGAGATTTCAGATTTTGAAATCCACTGTAAGTCCTTTTGTGGGAAAACAGGACAACATGGGCGGACAGTGAAAGTTGTTTTTAAAGCATTGTACGTCCCTTTAACTATATCAATCGCCAGAATCATTAACAGCGGGCGTTTTCATAGTAGATTTTGAAATTTTCTGAGATTTCCGATATTAGATTTGATTTTGATAACAGATTTCAGATTTTAACAGAACAGATTTTAGATTTTAACAGAACAGATGTCAGAGTTGAACAGGACAGATTTCTGATTTAACAGAGAAACAGCATATTTTAGGGAGGGAACAGTAGATTACGTTGTTGTTAGACAGATTATTATAAACTGTATAAAGCAGATCGGTTAGTAGTCGCCGTGGCGTAGTAGGTAGGAAGTTGGTTTGTTGGACGTAAGGTCGCGGTTCAAGCGCCAGGTCGAGCGTCAAAAGAATTTTTTATTTTTAATTTTTCCTAATAAATGTCAAATATATAAAATTTATCAGTATATATTTAATTAATGTTTATATATATGTATTAGAAAAAATTAAAAAAAAGAAAAAAACAATCACACAAAAACCCCAATTAGGGATTGAACATCAAATTTTAAGCTCAACTTTTAGAAATGTTCTCAAAATTTTTTTATTTTATTAACTACATATAATAATTTTATTAATATAAATAATTACATTAAATAATAATAATTAAAAAGAATAGATAAATTAAATAAATTAATTAAATAATAATTTAAAAAAGAAAAAAGCATCAACTTGGGATTAAACCTGGGCATAATTGAGAATTGCAATTGAAATATCGTCAAAAGTCTGGTGTATTCACAACCCTTAACAATGGTTTGGTTTAATCCCTGACCAGAATTTTTCCCTGTTTATTAAATATGTATATAGTATATAAATATGTATTGTATAATATTATATTAAATTTGAAAAAATGGTTACAGATGATTTATGTTATCAAGTTTCTAACGTGATATCTCCTTATCAGCACGGTTTTAGGAAAAAGTGTTCTACTACAACAAACCTGCTTCATCTCTCAACAGTTGTGTATCAAGGATTTTTTCATCAGCAACAAACAGACGTTATCTATACGGATTTCAGCAAGGCCTTCGATAAAGTCAATCATGTACTTTTGAGGAAGAAACTTTATTTATTGGGATTTTCCGATCTTAGTCTAAAATGGATTTACTCGTATTTAACTAACAGAAAACAAACCGTACTTTTTAAAAACTGCTGCTCCAGAAGTATTGATGTCCTTTCTGGGGTACCTCAGGGTAGCCATCTTGGACCGCTTCTGTTTTCATTGTTTATTAACGACTTACCTGAAACGATTCACTATTCCAATATCCTAATGTACGCTGATGACGTAAAAATTTTCTTAAGTTATCGCCAAAGTTCCGATCAGAAACTTCTTCAAAATGACCTAAATTCGTTTCATTTATGGTGTAATTTAAATCTAATGCAGCTTAATCTCAAAAAATGTAAATACATGAGATTTGTAAGAAAGAATCCGATTCCTGCAAACTATGCTTTTGATGGATACGAGCTTGAGCTTGTAGATAACTTCCTGGATCTAGGAGTTCTACTTGATCCCAAACTAAATTTTATCCCGCACATAACTATGACTGTAAATAAAGCTAGAAGCGTTCTTGGTTTTATAAAACGGTGGGCAAAAGAATTTAACGATCCTTATGTTACTAAATCGCTCTACACATCTCTTGTAAGGCCTATACTCGAATATGGTTCCATAATATGGGATCCTCTATATAAAAAATATTCCGACGTCATCGAATCTGTACAAAAGCAATTTCTGATGTTTTGTCTCCGAGGACTGAATTTTAATCCTACAAGTTTACCTTCTTATTCTGCCAGACTAGCTTTAATTAAACTTCCGACACTTAAAAGCCGCAGAACTATGTTAAATATCTCATTCATATTCAATGTAATTACTGGTGATATAGGCTCCAGTTTTTTAATCCATAATATCACGTTTAATGTTCCTCAACGTCCGTCACGTCATTTTTCCCCATTATCAATACAATTTTTTAGATCCAACTACGCTGGTGCTGATCCAATAAGGAGAATGTGTAAAGAATTTAATAAATTGTATATGCTAATAGATTTTTCGTCATCAAATAATGTTATAAAAAATAATGTAATTATATATTTAAATTCATAGTTTTTAAAATTGATATAAATTTAAATTTACAATTGTAACTTTAATAAATTGCCTGTAAGGAATATTTCCATAGGCAAATAAAATAAATAAATAAATAAAAAATTAATATAATTTATCAGTATATATTTTATATATATACATATTTAATAGAGCAAGTTTTCATAGTAGATTTTCTGATTTTATAATCATAAAATTAAATTATTTAACATTTGTTGACACAGAGGATTAAAAAAAATTATTTAGTTTCAATTCTATGTTACAAAAACAGTTTTTATATTCATAATCATTTAAACTACATTTATTACATATAATAATTTTTTGATAAATATTAAATAAAATGTATAATTCACCTTCATTACCATAATTTATTATGTTAATACCATGTCAGTACAAAATTACACTGTACACCTAATTCTGCTTTTACACGGTAGATTGATTCCAGAAAAAACCGTGTAAAAAAAACCGTGTAAAAAAAGACACTGATCGTATGCAAAAATAGGTGATTGGTTCCTAATGTCTAAAACCTATTAAAATTAGTGAAAAACAAGGATTTTTTAAGAAGTTTTGTATTTGACATTTTCTTTTAGGGATTCATAAAATATTTAACAAAATTAAAAATATAAATAACTTAATAAATATAAAATATTTTTTGGCTTACCTTTCATCTTAATGCGTTAAATTTAATGTAACGATAGAAAAACAAATTTGCCAATAAAAAATTTCTTTACCAAACACAAAATATTAACACATTTCAATTGCTCTGACCTTTGTGCTTGTATGCACAAAAGGGAATTCCCCTAAATTTGTGCCATTTACATTTGCTTTGACCAGTAAATTTGCTTGTCGCGCAAAAAGGGAATTCCCTTAAATTTGTGATATGAACATACTTTGCAAAAATTAAATTTGACAAAAAAAATTTAAGCACAAAAAATTTTAAATCGTGCTAAATGAAATAAAATCGTGTAACAAAAATTTAAAATATTTTATTTTCAAACCGTGTTATATCAAAACCGTGTAAAAAAAGACCGTGTAAAAACAGAATTAGGTGTACTTGATTGTGGTACAATGAAAACAACGGGGAAGCCCCAGTTTTGTTTTTCCTTTTAAACAGTTATTCAAAAGTTACAATATTTAATTTCCATCACAGCAACAAAAACCAAATATAAAACATGAAAGTTAGGAGTCGATGTAGCCTAGTAGGTAGTGTGTTGGATTGCCATACGTAAGGTCACGGGTTCTAACCACAGGTCGGGCGTATTATAAACGATTATTTCTTTTTTCATTTTTCTAATACAAATTAAATATATAAAATACCTATATACTGATAAATTAAATTAGAAATTAAAGCTTATTAATATAATCCCAGCTAGCATTTGGAAGATTTTTTTTGAAAAATCACCGTGCTGAGTCTTTTTAGAGTACTTTTGGCGATCAAAAACTTATTAGTCAGTTACACGATTAAAAAAGGACTCATAAATGACTTATGAATATATTTATGTATATATATGGTGTTTAATAACAAAACAAAAAAAGAAAAATACAGTATATATGTAAATATATTTTTTATAAAAAACAAAATAAAGCCTGCCCAGGGATTGAACCGAGCTGTTTGAGATTATTATTAAGAGTTGTGATTAATAAATTTTTGAGAACATTTTTGAAAGTTGAATTTAAAATTCAATTGCTTATTCTCAATCCTGGCCGAGTTCAATCCCTAGTTGTGGTTTTTGTGTGATTGTTTTTTTCTTTTTTTTCATTTTTTCTATCACGTATATATAAATATTAATATACTGATATAAATATATACTGATAAATTTTATATATTTGACATTTATTACGAAAAATTAAAAATAAAAAATTCTTTTGACGCTCGACCTGGCGCTTGAACCGCGACCTTACGTCCAACAAACCAACTTCCTACCTACTACGCCACGGCGACTACTAACCGATCTGCTTTATACAGTTTATAATAATCTGTCTAACAACAACGTAATCTACTGTTCCCTCCCTAAAATATGCTGTTTCTCTGTCAAATCAGAAATCTGTTCTGTTCAACTCTGACATCTGTTCTGTTAAAATCTAAAATCTGTTCTGTTAAAATCTGAAATCTGTTATCAAAATCAAATCTAATATCGGAAATCTCAGAAAATTTCAAAATCTACTATGAAAACGCCCGCTGTTAATGATTCTGGCGATTGATTTAGTTAAGGGGACGTACAATGCTTTAAAAACAACTTTCACTGTCCGCCCATGTTGTCCTGTTTTTCCACTAAAGGACTTACAGTGGATTTTAAAATCTGAAATCTCAGAAAATTTCAAAATCTAGTATGAAATCGCCCGCTGTTAATGATTCTGGCGATTGATTTAGTTAAAGGGACGTACAATGCTTTAAAAACAACTTTCACTGTCCGCCCATGTTGTCCTGTTTTCCCGAAAAAAGGATTTACAGTGGATTTTAAAATCTGAAATCTCAGAAAATTTCAAAATCTACTATGAAAACGCCCGCTGTTAATGATTCTGGCGATTGATTTAGTTAAAGGGACGTACAATGCTTTAAAAACAACTTTCACTGTCCGCCCATGTTGTCCTGTTTTCCCACAAAAGGACTTACAGTGGATTTTAAAATCTGAAATCTCAGAAAATTTCAAAATCTACTATGAAAACGCCCGCTGTTAATGATTCTGGCGATTGATTTAGTTAAGGGGACGTACAATGCTTTAAAAACAACTTTCACTGTCCGCCCATGTTGTCCTGTTTTCCCACTAAAGGACTTACAGTGGATTTTAAAATCTGAAATCTCAGAAAATTTCAAAATCTAGTATGAAATCGCCCGCTGTTTATGATTCTGGCGATTGATTTAGTTAAAGGGACGTACAATGCTTTAAAAACAATTTTCACTGTCCGCCCATGTTGTCCTGTTTTCCCACAAAAGGACTTACAGTGGATTTTAAAATCTGAAATCTCAGAAAATTTCAAAATCTACTATGAAAACGCCCGCTGTTAATGATTCTGGCGATTGATTTAGTTAAAGGGACGTACAATGCTTTAAAAACAACTTTCACTGTCCGCCCATGTTGTCCTGTTTTCCCGCAAAAGGACATAGAGTGGATTTTAAAATCTGAAATCTCAGAAAATTTCAAAATCTACTATGAAATCGCCCGCTGTTAATGATTCTGGCGATTGATTTAGTTAAAGGGACGTACAATGCTTTAAAAACAACTTTCACTGTCCGCCCATGTTGTCCTGTTTTCCCACAAAAGGACATAGAGTGGATTTTAAAATCTGAAATCTCAGAAAATTTCAAAATCTACTATGAAATCGCCCGCTGTTAATGATTCTGGCGATTGATTTAGTTAAAGGGACGTACACTGCTTTAAAAACAACTTTCACTGTCCGCCCATGTTGTTCTGTTTTCGCGCAAAAGGACATAGAGTGGATTTTAAAATCTGAAATCTCAGAAAATTTCAAAATCTACTATGAAAACGCCCGCTGTTAATGATTCTGGCGATTGATTTAGTAAAAGGGACTTACAATGCTTTAAAAACAACTTTCACTGTCCGCCCATGTTGTCCTGTTTTCCCACAAAAGGACTTACAGTGGATTTTAAAATCTGAAATCTCAGAAAATTTCAAAATCTACTATGAAATCGCCCGCTGTTAATGATTCTGGCGATTGATTTAGTGAAAGGGATGTACAATGCTTTAAAAACAACTTTCACTGTCCGCCCATGTTGTCCTGTTTTCCCACAAAAGACTTACAGTGGATTTTAAAATCTGAAATCTCAGAAAATTTCAAAATCTACTATGAAATCGCCCGCTGTTAATGACTCTGGCGATTGATTTAGTTAAAGGGACGTACACTGCTTTAAAAACAACTTTCACTGTCCGCCCATGTTGTCCTGTTTTCGCGCAAAAGGACATAGAGTGGATTTTAAAATCCGAAATCTCAGAAAATTTCAAAATCTACTATGAAAACGCCCGCTGTTAATGATTCTGGCGATTGATTTAGTAAAAGGGACTTACAATGCTTTAAAAACAACTTTCACTGTCCGCCCATGTTGTCCTGTTTTCCCGAAAAAAGGATTTACAGTGGATTTTAAAATCTGAAATCTCAGAAAATTTCAAAATCTACTATGAAAACGCCCGCTGTTAATGATTCTGGCGATTGATTTAGTTAAGGGGACGTACAATGCTTTAAAAACAACTTTCACTGTCCGCCCATGTTGTCCTGTTTTCCCACTAAAGGACTTACAGTGGATTTTAAAATCTGAAATCTCAGAAAATTTCAAAATCTAGTATGAAATCGCCCGCTGTTAATGATTCTGGCGATTGATTTAGTTAAGGGGACGTACAATGCTTTAAAAACAACTTTCACTGTCCGCCCATGTTGTCCTGTTTTCCCACTAAAGGACTTACAGTGGATTTTAAAATCTGAAATCTCAGAAAATTTCAAAATCTAGTATGAAATCGCCCGCTGTTTATGATTCTGGCGATTGATTTAGTTAAAGGGACGTACAATGCTTTAAAAACAACTTTCACTGTCCGCCCATGTTGTCCTGTTTTCCCACAAAAGGACATAGAGTGGATTTTAAAATCTGAAATCTCAGAAAATTTCAAAATCTACTATGAAATCGCCCGCTGTTAATGATTCTGGCGATTGATTTAGTTAAAGGGACGTACACTGCTTTAAAAACAACTTTCACTGTCCGCCCATGTTGTTCTGTTTTCGCGCAAAAGGACATAGAGTGGATTTTAAAATCTGAAATCTCAGAAAATTTCAAAATCTACTATGAAAACGCCCGCTGTTAATGATTCTGGCGATTGATTTAGTAAAAGGGACTTACAATGCTTTAAAAACAACTTTCACTGTCCGCCCATGTTGTCCTGTTTTCCCACAAAAGGACTTACAGTGGATTTTAAAATCTGAAATCTCAGAAAATTTCAAAATCTACTATGAAATCGCCCGCTGTTAATGATTCTGGCGATTGATTTAGTGAAAGGGATGTACAATGCTTTAAAAACAACTTTCACTGTCCGCCCATGTTGTCCTGTTTTCCCACAAAAGACTTACAGTGGATTTTAAAATCTGAAATCTCAGAAAATTTCAAAATCTACTATGAAATCGCCCGCTGTTAATGACTCTGGCGATTGATTTAGTTAAAGGGACGTACACTGCTTTAAAAACAACTTTCACTGTCCGCCCATGTTGTCCTGTTTTCGCGCAAAAGGACATAGAGTGGATTTTAAAATCCGAAATCTCAGAAAATTTCAAAATCTACTATGAAAACGCCCGCTGTTAATGATTCTGGCGATTGATTTAGTAAAAGGGACTTACAATGCTTTAAAAACAACTTTCACTGTCCGCCCATGTTGTCCTGTTTTCCCGAAAAAAGGATTTACAGTGGATTTTAAAATCTGAAATCTCAGAAAATTTCAAAATCTACTATGAAAACGCCCGCTGTTAATGATTCTGGCGATTGATTTAGTTAAGGGGACGTACAATGCTTTAAAAACAACTTTCACTGTCCGCCCATGTTGTCCTGTTTTCCCACTAAAGGACTTACAGTGGATTTTAAAATCTGAAATCTCAGAAAATTTCAAAATCTAGTATGAAATCGCCCGCTGTTAATGATTCTGGCGATTGATTTAGTTAAGGGGACGTACAATGCTTTAAAAACAACTTTCACTGTCCGCCCATGTTGTCCTGTTTTCCCACTAAAGGACTTACAGTGGATTTTAAAATCTGAAATCTCAGAAAATTTCAAAATCTAGTATGAAATCGCCCGCTGTTTATGATTCTGGCGATTGATTTAGTTAAAGGGACGTACAATGCTTTAAAAACAACTTTCACTGTCCGCCCATGTTGTCCTGTTTTCCCGCAAAAGGACATAGAGTGGATTTTAAAATCTGAAATCTCAGAAAATTTAAAAATCTACTATGAAATCGCCCGCTGTTAATGATTCTGGCGATTGATTTAGTTAAAGGGACGTACAATGCTTTAAAAACAATTTTCACTGTCCGCCCATGTTGTCCTGTTTTCCCACAATTTTGATTTATTTATTGGATTACAATAGCTTTCCGAAATGTGTGATTATCTGTTAATTGTAGTTCTTATTATGCAATATTTTGTAACAGTGGTTAACTAAAGGACTTATTTGATCAATTTTTGCTATTTTTTTCTTATTTTACCCAGGAATTTAATTAATTTGTCCTGTTTTTCTTTCCCAGTCTTAAATTCATTATTTAACAGAGTTTCTGTTAATAACATAACAGAGCTCTGTTAGTTCCGTTATTAACATAACAGAGTTCTGTTAGCTAACAGGACAGATAGATTTTAAAATCTATCTTCACACACATTGCATTAATTACATGCCAGAGCATTAGCTATTTTCATAACTTTTTTTTTACCTCTTCTGGCCTTACCAGACAACTAAGTAAAGTTCATATGCCTTGTCAGCCGCCACTAAAACATTTATATGCTTAATTAGTCCCAACATTTTCAATTTTTTTATCGTTTAAATTCTATGTTTTATTAAAAAAAATTTTAGATTTAAAATCTCTCCATAAATTCATCGTGAGTACATAATTTTTTTATTTATTTTTTTTACCACACAAAAAATATCACAATCAGAAAAAATATAGCAATTAAACACGAATTGTCCATTAGTCGAGTTATCGATTAATTAAATGTAAATAAATTTACAAAAAAAGTTTAGTTTAAAATCTAATTTTTTTGGTTATCATTTTTAAATTTAAAAAAAAATAAATGTAACTACTTTTCGTTGTTATTTAAATTGCAAATTTCGTAATTGACAAATGTAATTTAACATTTAATTTCAATGCTTCTCAAAAAAAGTCTCAGTTGAGATGTAAAATTTATTGGCTCATAAAAAATCTTTTAACCATGTGTGTATATTACTTAAGTTAATAAGGAAATAAATCTTAAAGATTTTAATCTTAATTGATTTCATTTTCTTTTCTTTTCTTCGCTTTACAAATGGATTCTAAGCACAGAATTGATTTAAGCGCTTAGGCTCTATTGAGTTTCAATTATAAAAGAATGTGACGACATTCGCAATCATTAGAGCATTTGAAATGTCACTTCAAATACAATGTTTTGTGTGGAAACAATACGGGGTTTGTAATGCAATTTGTTTTCAAATGTTGATTTAAACGATAGAATGGAATTAATTTGTTGAGAATGATATACATACGTGGTTAAATGAGATTTAAAAAGTGATTTAAAATGATAAAAAAGATGATAAGGAAATCCAGAGTAAAAAAGGCAGCTTTTGATTGCTGAAAATAAACAACAGCAGTAGGAAGAGGCATGCAATTCATATTTCAAACACATTTTTGTCCACAGAAGTTTAAGGCATATAACAAAGCACGTTATGGCACTCTATTGCATGCCTTAAATAAGGTATTATACATAGTTCTATGGCGCCTCCTAAAGAGCAGAGATGAAGATTATGGTAATCTGATATCCTTCGGAATTGATAAAGGACCAGCTACTGTGTTTAGAATATCATATCATCAGCTAGAGATTTGGTTAACAGAGAATGGGAGCTGAAAACTCTGAAAAGACTGAAAGTACGGATGCATAGTATTAGTAACTATAGGTACAGAGTCTAGGAGGTAGTGTGTTGGCTTATTAGACGTAAAGCCAGGGTTCGAGCCGCAGTAGAGACATCAAAACAAAATACAAAGAGTATTTCTTCGGCGACTTCCTCTCAGCAGATTTCTGGCAAAATCTCTGAGAGTAAATAAAATTGCAATGAAAAGTTTCTCAAAAAATCTGTCGTTCGGAGTCAACTTTAAACTGTAGGTCCCACCACTCTTGTATAAAAATTAACACAAACAACATAAGTGGTGTGAGAAACTAGGTCGTAATCCTGACTGAAGGGTTGTAATGACCAATAATGTATATATGTATGTATGTAGGTACAGAGAAAGAAGCAAAAAGTCAACTAGTGGTGAAGATGAGAATCTAGTTACTACTCCCCCAGCCACTAATTGTCCAGCCAAGGGAAGACAAATTACTGCTTTGCTGCAGCAGCATAGGTAGTGGGCTTCCCACTCAAGAATTACTTACCCAACTTTGTATAGGTATGGATTTAATGTAAATTTTGCACAGAAAAGGTACTGTGACACTGATTGCAAGGACATCCAATTAACATAACCCAAGCACTTTAGAAATGCAGTCAGAGGACTAAGTAGTAAAAGCAGAAATGTAATATGGAACCAGAGGTACGCACATCACCAAGAGCCTGTATTTTTATAAGAACAAATGTTAACAAATTTTGTTGTACAGGATTTAAGATAAGGAAGCTTTGATCTGGTCTTACTAAGAGCCAACATGGTAGGGAATAGAAGGTATATTCTATTGGGAAGAGAAGTTGTATTTGTTCACTACCATAGGCGTCCACAATGTACGCAATTGCTTCTCAGCTGCTTCGACTAATCCATTCTCCTGCCATCTATTATTATAAAAGAATAGTAAAAACTTCTTCAATAACTCTACTGCGTAGATTTTCAAAAACCTTTTTAGAGCAGTTCTGAGATAAAAAGAAAATACTAAGAAAAATTTCTTTGGCCTTTAAAAAGTAAATCTAAAACCCCAGAATTTAAATAATTTTTCTATTTCTGTCATGTGATAATGATGAATTATGCAGATTCTATCACTTTTATTAACTTATAACTGAAATTTGGAGTCTGTAGTTTGTGAGGCGTTGAGAAACTTTATTTTTTCTCATAATTTTTTTTTTTTTTTTACAAAATATTTTCTATTTTTCTATTCTAAAGACATTTAACTTTGACTTTAATAACCACATAACTTTCCAAATTTTCTTTTGAACTTCGGATTCAAGAGAAAAATATGATTAATGATGTTGCATTATCAATTTATTACAGTTGCTGCCATTAAACCTGAAATAGAGAAAAGAGGAAGGAACATTTTCAAGGGAATAAAGATAAAATAATAAAAGTTTCTGAATGACACTTTAAATAATAAATATTGCAAGAAAAAAAACTATAAATTTTCCTATTATTCTGTAGCTAAGGCGTATACGTAATATTATTTAAAAATCAATATCAATCATACGCTATGGAGAACCATACAGAATCTAAATTTAAGATTTAAAGTGATTCATGAAACTATTGTTGAATCCCATATATTATCACTATAATGCTTTTCTGTTCTTCACCCTCTTCCTCATTTGATTACCAGAATTATGTGATTATCACTAGTTTTTGGTTTTTAATTTTAACGATTGCCATTCCATGGAAATCTCTTGTCTTTAACTTTTTCGTGCCTTAATATTTCAGAAAAGTTTAATCAGTTCACTTGCAAAGAAAAATTCACAATTCAATGAACAACTTAATGTACAATAAATGAACAAAACATTAATGAATTAATGTTTTACTTAACCTCCCAAACACCAACTAATATTGGGGTTTTGTTTTGGTCTAAGAGTGTTAATGGTGGCACAAGTATTTATTGTGTGAGAGAAATTATTTTCTTTACAGTTGAGTGATTCACTTGGAAATAACCGGAGAGAGTAAGGGAGACAAAGAACATTTGTGGAAATATTAAAGGACAAATGGACAGAAAACCAATTTTGAATGTTTTACTTAAGGAAGGAAACTTAAATATAATTAAGGAAACACTGAAATAACACACAGCATTTCTGTAAAGAAGCCAATTAAAGAATACTGAAATAAGATAGATTTAGGGAGTAAGGAATTCAAAAACATTTCTTCAAATTGCTGTAAATGACACGCAGCAGAAGCCATTTATCATGGGCCTACAATTAGTATAAAAAGGACAAAATGAATTAAATTTTTGGAAAAACTATTAAAGTAACCAAATCAGAGTAAGTGAAAAGGTAAACTTTATTTTGAAACACCCTGTATATTCTTTTTAATTTCCTCACACCTGCAAATCCTCAACTGATTTATTTAAGGACCCCATAAGTAATCTTGTTTTCATGCCATAATTGTATAATTAAGTGTTAATCGAACATAATTACCTTTACGAAATAAGATTTTTAGCAGTAAAAAGAGCCTAATAAGGTAAATGGAATTGTAATAAATTTGATTCAAATATTCTAGGTAAAGAAGGAAGAAATATTGTCAGTTTTATTAACACCACAGCAGAGCTATTAGTAGGCCATGAAGGAAAAATGTAACTGAAAGGAAATAAACACTCAAATATCATAGGAATAGCAGTTTGTGTGTTGGCTTATTAGATGTCAGGCCACGTTTCAAACTCCAGGTCAGACATCTCGAACAAAACAAAATATAAAAAAATATTTCTTCGGCGACTTCCTTTCAGCAGATTTCTGGTAAAAACTCTGAGAGTAAATAAAATTGCCATGAAAAAGTTTCTCAAAAATTTGTCGTCCGGAATCGACGTTAATCTATATGTAGGTTCCATCTCTCATGGATAAAATTAACACACACGACATGGGTGATCTGGGAAACTAGCTCGTAATCCTAGCTAAAGTTTTTTAAAGACCTATTAAGTGAGTAAGTAAGTAAGTAAGACTCATGACACTTGAGTTTTTACCAAAATTCACCAAAAGAATTATTGTTTTCAAAATTCGTTTTTTTTCGAGATGTTTGAACAGCGTCTTGGAGCAAGGCGTCACGTCTAAGCAAGGCACTACATCAACACACTACCAATTAGACTTCAGCTACTACAGTCTATCTCTCCTAGTAGTTGTGGCTGCTTTACTAACTCATGTATGGCACAAGATGCTTACTTATTGGACAGCGTCTTGGAGCAAGGCGTCACGTCTAAGCAAGGCACTACATCAATACACTACCAATTAGACTTCAGCTACTACAGTCTGTCTCTCCTAGTAATTGTGGCTGCTTTACTAACTCATGTATGGCATAATATGCTTACTTATTGGACAGCGTCTTGGAGCAAGGCGTCACGTCTAAGCAAGGCACTACGTCAACGCACTACCAATTAGACTTCGGCTACTACAGTCTGTCTCTCCTAGTAATTGTGGCTGCTTTACTAACTCATGTATGGCACAAGATGCTTACTTTACACGAAAGTATTTAAAACTTCAAAATTTCTACTTATTTTTATCAAACACCTTCGAAATTAAAAATACTCATACGCCTAGTGTATCATGTATATACACTGAGTGCCATAAGTGAGTCAACACTTTTCTTCTTAATTATAAAACAGTTTTGTTTCGACTATTCTCATTTACTTTTCTCGCTATCCAAAGAAAATGAATTATTTCAGTGTTGTTTACTCACTTTTGGCGCTCAGTGTATGTGTGTGTTGTACCTGAAACCTCTTTTAAGTTATTGTAGTTTATTCAATGGCTTTTTGGCTATAACATAGCAAGTTATACGTAATTGGATACTCAAGCAATTTAAACTTTTAAATACTTTTAACAACTTTAGCTTAAAAAGTCAATGATTTAGAAAACTATGTACAGGTAGAGATTGTGACAATTTACCGGGTTACTGGTAAACGTACAATAAGTTTAGATTGCCGAAAAAGTTTTTGTTGTTTAAATAAAGTTTTATTTTATTCTAGTAATGTGGATTGATAACTTATGTTATCGAAAGCAATCGATTTGTAAAAAGGAAAAGTTGTAACCGAAAAAAAAGAACAGAAAAATTACTTTTACTTTCCATAAATTTAAAACATCGTGATATATTAATAAAAAAAAAACATACATACATACATATATGCTTTCTGATTGTATTAAACAACAAAAACTTTTCGATTTCTTTGCGAAACTCACATTTATTTTTTATAAGCCAATGTGTGTTATTCATGCCTTAAATATTTCGTTCGTATAAGAAAAAGTTTTTCAAAATTTATCAAGTGCGTGTGTGAAAATGTGGCCTAATCGATAAAAAAAAAAAAAAACAAAAAAGTTAAGAAAATAAACTTGACTTTTAATATTTTTCCTTCAAATTTCTTACATTCTTCTCTAAGTTTTTTTTTTCTTCTTCTTATCAGTATGCCTTGACAATCAGTTCCTTATGAAAAACGAAATTTTTTGTTTTTAAAAAAGAAAATAAACTTACTTTTCCAAAGTATTTGAAATAATGCGAGAGAAGTTAAGAAGTTTTCTTATTTAAAATATCGGTAGTTGAATGAATAGAAGATATTTTCTTACAAAAAAAAGAGGCCACGAATAAGAAGGAGTTAAGAAAAGAGGATTTTTTTCACATTAATTAAGAAAGTTTGATTGATTTTTAAGATATGAATTCCTAAAATCAAAAAGAAAAAATACTTATAACAACGATAAAAAAAAGAAGAAACGTAAAGAAAGTAGGAAAAAATATCCTTTGAAAGTAATGAAGAAAATTTATTTAAAAAAAATGCCTCTACAGTTCCAAGTATTAGAAGATATTCTTAAAAAAATACGACATCTCTCGACATATATTAAATTTGTATGTTCCTTTGCTTCTTATGAGCCCCTACTTAAATATGAAACACTTCAACGTGCTGTATACAGATCTGTAATGTATGCCTGTTTGTAGTTAAAGCATCAACACTGACCTGGCATTACAACTGCCTGAATGAATGAACGAATGAATGTCCATGAACATATCAGTCTCAATGGTCTGCGTACATGTGCATATTGTTAACTGTTTTACAGTCATAAACGTGTAAACGTGTATGTCAAAGGACATAAAAAATTCAATACATTTGCAAACACATAGATGATGAGTTTATTAGGCCAGTAGGTCATGACTGACTATTCCATGTTTCGCAATCCTTTTTATTGCCTTTTGATGTCCAAATGACATGCACTCCCATTAACTGTGTATCATGTGCAAAGCAAGTGTATCGAGGAAATTAAAATTAAAGAAAATTGAAGTGAAAACGATCGTAAATTGTGCTGCAATTGAATTCATTTAGTGTGTAACTAAATACATTCGAAGAATAATTTGATGGCGTATGATTAATTTATTGTTAATGCATAATCATATGTAATGTTGAATAAAATATTTTCGTATTAGAAGACTTGAACGGGTGAAAAATAATAATTTGTTTAATGTCTCTTAATGGCTTTCAGTTGAAAATTATGTTTTGCACAACACAAAGCAATAAAAAAAATTTTTCTTTTTTATTTCTTTTTTTCCTTTATTATTTTTAATTTTTTTAAGCGTATTTTATTTCACTTTTTATGTAAATTTTTATCTCCTATGGTATTCTGTGGTATCCTATAGCATTTATTTTAATAACAATAATATGCCACAAAGTCGTTTGTGTGGTAAATTTTATAATTTATGATAATGATTATTGCCAGTAACCTTAATATCTCAATTAAATATGTTAACCACACATCCAAATGTTTTTCTCTACATCCGAAATTTAATAAGGCACACTAAAACTAAAAACAAAAACAAACAAATTTTATAAAACATTAAACATTCCAAACTTTATTGATCATTACAACTTTTTATAGAGGATTATGGTCAGGGTTTTCATTCTACCTATGTTTTGTTCCAAACTACACTTTTAGAACGTTAAAACAAAAATAAAAATTTTAAAAGAATTTTCATTAATCGATTGCATCTATAGAAAATATTCTATAGAAAATTTGTCGATTACTTGCATTTCCTATGGAAAATTTATCGATGACTTGCACTTTCTACAGAAAATTTGTCGATAGCTTGCATTAGACATAGAAAATTTGTCGATAACTTGCATTTACTATAGATAATGTATCGATAGCTTGCCTTTTCTATAGAAAATTTGTCAATTACTTGTATTATCTAAACAAAATCTGTAGATTACTTGGATTTTCTATAAAAAGTTTGTCAATTACTTGCATTTTCTATAAAAAATTTGTCAATTACTTGTATTTTCTACAGAAAATTTATCGATAACTTGCATTTTCTATAAAAAATTTGTCAATTACTTGTATTTTCTATAAAAAATTTGTCAATTACTTGTATTTTTCGGTGACTTAAATTTATCGATGACTTGCTGTTTCTATAGAAAATTTGGCAATTTCTCGCATTTTCTATAGAAAATTTGTCAATTACTTTCATTTTCTAAAGAAAATTTGTCAATTACTTGAATTTCCTATAGAAAATTTGTCGATTACTTTACATTTTTTTAAAAAAAAAAATTCGATTACTTGCATTTTCTATAGAAAATTTGTCAATTACTTACATTTTCTATTGAAAATTTATCGATGACTTGCATTTATTATATAAAACTTGTCGATAGCTTGCATTTGCTATAAAAAATTTGTCAATTACTTGCATTTTCTATGGAAAAATTGTCATTTTTTGAATTTGCTACAGAATTACTTGAAATTTCTGTAGAAAATATGTCGATTACTTGCATTTTCTATAAAAAAATATGTCGATTACTTGCATTTTCTATAGAAAATTTGTCAATTACTTGTATTTTCTATAAAAAATTTGTCAATTACTTGTATTTTCTATGGAAAATTTGTCGATTACTTGCATTTTCTATAGAAAATTTGTCGATTACTTGCATTTTCTATGGAAAATTTATCTAAATTTATATATTATAATATATTATATTATATTATATTATATAATTTAAATTTATTTATTTGCATTTTCTATAGAAAATTTGTCAATTACTTATATTTTCTAAAGAAAATTGGTCAATGACTTATATTTTCTACAGAAAATTGGTCAATGACTTATATTTTCTACAGAAAATTTGTCGATGACTTGCATTTTCAACAGAAAATTTGACGATAACTTGCATTTTGTATAAAAAATTTGCCTATGACACATTTACTATCGATATGTATATATATATGTATCGATGGCTTGCCTTTTCTATAGTAAATCAATTGTCAATTACTTGAATTTTCTAAAGGAAATTGGTCAATGACTTATATTTTCTATAGAAAATTGGTCAATTAGTCGATAACTTGCATATCATAAGACTCACTGTTTAGTAACAATATTTTCATATTGCTTAGGGAATGACTTTGGAATATTCGTCACTGTCAACGACGAACACTAGACGAATCCAGATCATAAGGACACAAACCACATATGATCTCAATAGGACAGCACTACGTGTCAAACAGTTCATAGAAAATTGGATATTATGTAATAGCGATTTGAGTGTACGGTCATTTCACAGGAAGATGTTGTATAATAGCAACCAAGATCGAGAGATTTAATCCTGTTAGGCTTTTTCTTGTGGAGGTTTCCTGGAGTCAGCCCTTATAGCCAACAGCATCCATTCTAACAATTAAATTTCGTCGGATTTATGCGCCAGTGTAATGAACTTTTTTCATCAATTCTTACCCCTCCAGTGGAATTTTTTTGGTGACGAAATTTTATTTTTAAATTTGCCTTACTGAAATCATGTATCCTTCATAGTTTGGATGTATTGTGACTGATGCTTTATATTTTTGAACTATAATACTTTCTTCATGAGTGAATTTTTTCCCATATCTATTAATTTTTATAAACATAATTCCTCTAATGCTCGGAGAGAGCAGAGAGAATCCATATCGGTTATTTCCTTTTTTTCAAATTTTTCTATTCAATGAAAATAAAATTCCTACAAAAGCATGTCATCAGCTTATGGTTTTATCGGCATCATAACCATTATACTCATATGTCAGTCATAGATGACAGCCATGAAATGATTTAAATTTTTTCTTTCTTTCTTTCTTTCTTTTTGGTATTTTGCGTTTAGCATGCTCTCTAGTTTAGATTTGATGAGAGTGCACATGATGTACTTATCAGCACTCTACTGCAGAGAGTTGTTCGTGGTAATTGTTATTTTCTTTTTTCTGCCCGCTTGTTTGCATAGAGAAATTTATTTTTATTTCAATAATTTCATTGTTATCTGCAGCATAATAGCTGATATATTATTTTTTTGAGAAAAATTATGAATAGGAAAACTTTTTAAAATTTCAACTGTCGTTCTAACTAACTTCGTATTTAGCATATACTGCAAATGCCAATGTGGATTGGATTATGCATAATATCATAAGCTGGTTTTGGTTTTAGATAATGCAGTTGTTTTCAAAGGCCTTGTGTTTAAAAAAAAAATGAAAAAAAATAATGTTGTCAATATCTTGTATACTTATTACCTACAGAAATATTTGTTTTAATATTCATACAGTTCTTTTTTTTCTTTAATTTCATAGCATTTTTTAATTAATAAATTCCGTTTTTTATATTTAATAATAATAAAAAAAAATTAATTAAAATTGCCTGTAATTTTTGTTCATCATAATAATACCCACACGTTGAATATCCCGGTAAATGTTGGCTTAAAATATTAAACCCATCAAGGATTAACACATTTGTTCAACAACATTTACGCACTTTCACACATACTCAATCACAAAGTCTAACTACATTCATTCCTATTGGCATTGTTATGCTCAATACCTCTGCTGTACTTGTACTGTATTAAACAAGAACATACAAAACCACAGTAATTTTAGGAAAAATATTCTCTTTTGAATACACATCAAATAAAATTTTATATGTACACAGTAATATTAAATTGATTGTACATGTACATATTTGTAATGGTAAATGGTACAAATGCCATGTATTTATACAAATAAAAATAATTTTTAAAAACAATTTTGCAAATAATTCGAATAACAATTTCATTTTAAATAACAAGTCATGCAAATTTCTTTATAAAAAAGTAGTTTTCAATATGATTTTAATTCAATATGGAAACATACAGCACATTTCTCGATGGAACACGGTATTTTTCAATATTAAAACATATTTTGAAAATTGCGATATGAAATTTAGTAGGGAGAATGCTCCAACCGATATATGTGGTCTTTCAACAGGGACTTCCGAACGTTGATATTTGCTAACGGCCATCTTGATGAAACTAAATCTGTCAAACACATTGTAATTTAAACAGTCTGTATTGCCAAACCACCATAAAGAAATACAGCATTAAATACTACGTGCAAATAATAAATTTTTTTATCGAATTTAATACGATACTAATCCACATGCAATTTAAGAGTACCTAGGTCATCACGACAAGGTCACTGTTGTGGATTTTGAACTGTTGCCGAAGTTGTCCAGACCTATAGCGACATATAGTGACAGTATGGCCAACGTAATTCTCAAAGAAATATAAGCCGATGACGCCGACAATCAAAATAAAATCCTACAGGATGGCACTACCTGCTACAGAGCTTATGCCGCATTGAAGATTCTACACAATCAATTTTTAGGACATGCTCTTCTCACTTGAAGTCGCCGTAGTCTAGTAGGTAGTGTGTTGGCTTATTAGACGTAAAGAGCGGCTTCGTATCCCAGGTCAGACATCAACACGTAATATGAAAAAAAATATTTCTTCGGCGACTTCCTCTCAGCAGATTTCTGGCAAAAGCTCTGAAAGTAAATAAACCTGCCATGAAAAAGATTCTCAAAAATCTGTCATTCAGAGTCGAGGTTAAACTGTAGGTCCCGCCACTCACGTATAAAATTAACGCAGACAATATGAGTGGTGTGAGAAGCTAGGCCGTAATCCTGACTGAAGGGTTGTAATGGCCAATTATGTATGTATGTATGTCATCTCACTTGGAAGTGATGTAAACTGGCCACCGATATCGTGCGATTTGGCTTCTTTAGTTTTTTTCTCGTAGTATTTTTATAAGTGGCAGGTACATATATGCAAATAAACCACAAAAGCTCTCAAATCCAACATAACCCATGCCATCGGCCAAATTCAGTCTGATTTATGCACCAGCGTGGTGGAAAATTGTTTACTTTGGATGCGCTGCACCCCGAGAGACCAGGTCTCTCAAACGAATTAAAAATTTCGATGATATTCCGTTCATGCTTTGTTGTATTGAAGTTTAAAAGTGGATGCTCTTAATGAAAGACCCAAATACAATTTATAGTTTTTTTTTCATAATTCTTTATTACTTTTTAGTTTGAGCTTCTCTTTTAAAACTTGTTAAAACAATTTTCTCAACAATGTCTACAGAAATCGTTCAAACCGTAGTAAATTTTATTGTGTTGTTTTTTTTTGCAATTTTTCCTTTTTGTTTTTATTCGTTTGATGTACTGTGATTAATTTATAAAATTTTACAACTTTTAGAAACTGTTTATCAAACTTTTAAAATAGTTTTATCAAGAGTTATACGTACATATTTGTCAGAATCTTATTTTTACTTTATCTTGATTAGAAATTAATCAAGTTTTTGTTTTTCTTCAAATCAACGTAAAGAAATACCGGAAAGAAAAACAGCAAATTGCAAACTGTTAAGTAAAACACTAAATCTTTACTTAGTTTTTTCTGATTTGAAGAAATGTTTACTGACAAAATGTCATTTGCCAGAAAACAAAATGAAATGTGGATGCTTCATTAATTTGAAAAGTTGCACAAAGTGTTTGGCAGAAGAAAACATAAGATTTTGATTTCAGTTTAAAGTACAAAAAAAAAAAAAAAAAAGAAAATTTGTAGTAAATTTAATCAAAAATGATTCTATGTAATCAAGAAAGGCATTGCCCCCAAAGGCATTGCAATTAATTTTAATTAAAGTAATGCCTACCATTTTTATTTTTAATTGGTAAGAGCCTATTCCTTTAACCCTAATGCCTATAATAATTATTTTGTTGGCAAATTATTTTCAACACTTAGATAACAAAACGTATCTTTTTTTTATTAAGCAAGAGCACTTATACAGTAATAGCGCCAGCGTTACAATAACAAGAAGATAAAAGGCGAAAAATAAACCAGAAAATCTTTTTTAAAATCCCCCACCAAAATACAAAAGTCTAAACCAACATTTAAAAGACAATTAAAAACAACAAAATATGAAACAAAACAAAACAAATGAAATAAAATACTGGACAAAAAAGAAAACGGAATAGGGGAAGCCACATGAATATAATTGTCTCAAAAAACCCATGGATTTAGCTTATAACGAAGAGTCAACAATGCAGCAAATACCATGAAGAGGAGCACTTTTTTACAAATTACACCATTTCCCATTAGAAATTTTCATCAAATACTACCGAAAGCTAAAGCCTTCAAACTAAATTGTAAACAAGCACCCGTTATAACAACGGCAATAAAACAGAAGAGAATCTCTCTGTATACAGTAGTTGACTGTGCATTAATGTTGCTTGTGGTGGGTGGTAAGAGTATTAACAGCCATTTAAATCAAATTTACGTTGAAAAAAAAAATACGAAATAAAAATAAAATTTACGAAAAAAAAATAAAATTTCTACCATAATACCTTTCTAGAAATGAACAAAAATTGTCTTTGTCGTTGTCGTTGTTGTTGTACAAAAACAAAGACAAAAATAAATAAACAAAAAAAAGTGGAAATATATTCAACAATAATAAACGAAATATAAGCGAAAATAAACAACAGCAGCAAAGGGAGACCGTGATTTGAGGAAAATAAATAGAAATTTAACCCTTAAAAGGCAAACAAATAGATACTTAAGGGGCAAGGGAAATTTTGAAGTCTTATATTGCCACAATGTTTATTGGTTATTATTTGAAAACATATTTTCTAAATTCCTGAAAGTATTCATAGCTTCTGATGAAGCTACTCAGTGTGCCAATATCCATGTCTAAGAGCTTCGTTTAGATCGTCTATGTGGTAGACACCAAGAGGCCTTTACCATCTCCAGCACAATGCTGGGCATGTACCCATTTACAATACCAGTTTGCTTCTGGAGAAATTATTTGCCATGATTGCCCATAAGGCATTAGGCATCCAGTAAAGACTTTAAAAACCACACCGAACGTACTGCTTTGGCTAAATGCGCCTTCTATCCAGCCTTTTGCAGATTTTTTGCGTCATTCTACACGTATCCGAAATCATCAATATGGCATGGACAGACTCCATGACTGTATTGTCAATAATAATCTCGCAGGCCTTCAGAGGAATTCTCAATGTTTGATGGTTGTGAAGCACCTGCCTAGTGCACTAGGTCCTCAGTTGTAGTACCAGTATGATGTGAAGATCGTATTGTTCTGCTACCGCGTTGGGATATGTGCGACAGATATACCCCGTCTTGGAGTTCATCACAATGAAATTTTGTGATTTGATAACCGCCTGGATATCAGTGGACATTTACATCTTCCTTAAGTTTAATACAGGCCTCAGCCTGTATTACCGATACCTCTGCCTGAAAGACACTACAGCTCCGTAAGGCTGCCAGTTATGGACTGTATTACTCCAATCTATTCCGCGGAAATTCTACCACCCACCGTTTCATTTCCGATACCCTTGCTACAGTGAGTTGATAGCCCTATGAATTGCGGTATTTCAATGGATTTCAAGAAAATTCCACCATCCACAGTTCCTTTTAATTTGGAGTCATCAGTGAAGATTCTTTATCCGGAATGGATATTTTGAATTTCCTTGAAAAGTCTTATCACGGTAACATGTTATCACTTCTCCCATATAGTCCCAATTTTATCGCGATGCTTGTATGACTAGTATTTGATTCGTGCCACTGCTCAGTCGCCTAGAGATTTTTACTAATCTTAGTCGTTAAGCCCTTACAATGAATATCAAGCGGAAGGAGGCATACATTAAAAGTCGCCGTAGTCTAGTAGGTAGTGTATTGGCTTATTTGACGTGAGGCCATGGTATCTCGATCAAATCGAAATATGACAAATCTAGGCGACTTCCCCTCAGCAAATTTCTGGCAAAAAGTTTGAGAGTGAATAAAAATTGGCATGAAAAGTTTCTCAAAAATATCTGTCGTCCGAAATCGATGTTAAACTATAGGCTCCGCCATTTTTGTCTAAAATTAGCACACACAACATAAGTGGTATGAGAAGCTATGTCGTAATCCTGACTAAAGGGTTGTAATGACCAATTATGTATGTATGTATGGAAAGAGACATACAATTATTGTGCAGTACACCAGACATGCATAGATTTAGAAAGGCCTAACTACTGCTCTATAGATCCAATGAGCCAATAAAGGTCCAATGCCCTAAATAGTGCTAAAGACACAATTTTTATAAATTATTACTCAACAAAATCTTAAAAAGAAAGCAAAAAAATAACAATATTTATACATTCGTTTCTGTAAATCTATGTAAACAAAAATAATTTCTTTCTGTGGCCCTTTTTAATCTGCAAGAATGAAAAATATTCTCTCCCCAAAAAACTAAGAATATTTTTTGAGTTTTGAATTTCTAACTCAACAATTACGTATAAATGTTGCGTTTGTTGTGTTTTCGAAAACAATTTTCCACGCGATATTTGTTGGCGGAAGTAAATTCTTGTTTTCCTGTAATTTAAAGCGGATTTCATTCCACTAAGAGATGGCAAATAAAGTGCTTTGTTATGTTCAAATAAAATTGAAAAGTTTTTATTGGTACTTTAAAGATTACATATTCGTAATTGGCACAAAAATAATTAAGATACACGGGGTGTTTACTAAGTTGTAGTCTTTAATTGTGGTTTGTTTTACTGTGGTATGTTGAATGCAACAAACGAAACAAGTGAAGAGCAACACATACCCATACCATGTATTAAAATTGTTTACCAAGAGCAAAAATAAAATGAAAAACAAAAAAATATTTTTAATATACTTCCATAGGATGCATGCAGTTTTCATTTTAATATGCTAAAATCACACCACAAACACACGTTTATGTGTACACTAAAATACACTGTGACGACACATTTTAGAAAATAATCTCTGACCATGGTTTTACAGAGAGTAGTGGGTTTGATATTGAAAGTACTGTCACCTGGAACTAAACAAAATAATCTTTACACACGACCTGCAATATTCGAGAAACGCTCATAGAAATCCATGGTCATCTAAGCATGTGTGTATGCATGCAATTGAGTGTATGACTGTAGATTGTATGATTACTGCCAACACATTTGCTTTAATTTCATTTAGTTTCAACAAAACTATTTAAATACCCCATATTTATGCATGTATTAGTGTGGGTGAACTTCTACTCATTTATGGAACTAAAAACTTTAGAGTTGCAGTGGTTATGTTAGCATGCTTACACACATACGTGCTTGTATGCATAGAATGTGTGGTAGTTCGCACAATTTTATTTGTTCTCTACATTTTATATACTCTCTCCCTCATTCATTTCATGGGAGTAATTGTGAGAGTATTTGTGCTTACTGGTAGCCACAGATGTGTGTGTAATTTTAATTTCTCTTTCGCTTGTTGTCAGCTATTATTGTGTGGTCGTCCCACTAGAAACTTTCAACGAGATTTTAACTTGTGTGGTTAAATTAAAATCCTTCCAATATTTTTGTATTTATTTTTGAAAATTTTTAATTTTTGTGTTAATTTTGATTAGTTTTCCAAATGCAGTCGTGTCCCCATATATAACTGTAAGTCATATATCGTTCAGCATTAACTAGGTTTTGTGAAACGATGGAAGTTGCCTATTCAAGTCATATTTTGGTTGACAAGTAAAGACAGTAAAGCTTTCTAAGAAACGAAAAGCGAAGAACACGGTTAAAAATATCTTAGGAACCACAACAGACAGGTTGGCAAAAAAAAAATTTAATTTCACTTCAAATAATCCAAAGAAATGTTATGTTATGAACGATGCTGTTATGAACGATGCTGAATATCAACACAAATGAATTATTTCTGCAACGAAATATTAAGAGCTCTCCGATAAGACAACTTCAACAATGAAATTTATAAGAAGGAAAGGCAGAATCATCTCCAGCGACAGTGTAGAACTCAATCAGCAAAAGTTTTCTACTACAGCTTTCCTAGTACACACATTGCATGTTCACAATGGGCATTGGATCTTAGAACAGGAGCAGAAAATATTTCGGGCTAAACAAGTGGAATCTTCCAAGCAGAAGTCTACGTCGTTGAGAGATGTGCTTAATTCAACTTGGAGACGAGGTAGAAAAGACAAGACATATCAATACTATTTGAGGTAAAATCGAAAATAGTACGGGACAGTCTGGTGAAGCAGAATCATCGGGTATGTAAGAAAAATAAGGTTACAATCTGCTGGGTCCTATTTCATATAAGAATACTAAGCAATAGACAAGCACGATAGAGCCAGAACCCTTCTGTCTGTAAAATGGAGATGTAAGAAAAGGTGTGCTCAACGAAAGAGAAGATAAAGTGAGGCAAAGATTCTTCGCAAATCAAGGGGGTTTAAAGCAGTGGTGCTCAAACACATACTATCATAGTTTTGGTTGTGTTGGTAAAGCAGCGGAGAACAAAATTCAACTTAATTTTTGAGAATCGTACACTGGAAAAATAAAAAAAAATTGGTTTATTGTGTTGCGTGTATGTTGTTACATAATGAACTTATGTATGTATGTATGTATGTATGTATTAATGAATATATCGATGGATGTGTGTATGTATGTATGTATTGATGAATATATTGATGTACGTATGTATGTATGTATTGACGAATATATTGATGTATGTATGTAAGTATGTATTGATGAATATATTGATGTATGTATGTAATGATGAATATATTGAGGTATGTATGTATGTATGCATTGATGAATATATTGATGTGTGTATGTATGTATGTATTGATTGTAAATTATTGTAATTTGGTACGTCCGTTTCGTCAACCTTGAATTTTAAAAAAATTTCTGCTTTTAATTGCAATAATTTTAAAGTCCTATCATTCCCTTTAATGTTGTCGAAAAATCCATAGCTAGCCTCATAATGTCTTTTCATAAAAAAAAAAGAATTACGACATAAAGAGCGATAACAAACAATAATTGTGCATTACCATCCATATTCTCTATAAAAAAGAAATCATATTCCCAATTTTCATCAAAAATTTTGCTGCGTGTATTTGCAAAAAACAAAAATCATTCAAAAAAGTTGCGTAACGAGGTCTTCCTTCATCAAGTGCTAAACACCAACTGAATTGTTTTTGTATTCTGAGTTCAACACAAAACAACAAACAAAGCAACAAACACACGATCATTATAAGAAACCACACAAGTAAGCTTATAGTGTAGGTGTGTCAACGCAGCGTCAGCAGAATTTTCTTTGCCTACATGTGATAGGAAATTTAGATTTTGAGCGTCACTGGTTTAAAGCAATCGAAACTTTTGATAGAACATTTCAAAAAGAGGAGATCTAAGTCATGCATCACACTATCAATAAATAACTTGGGTGTGTAACTGGTTTTTCGACAAAGCACTGTAGATTGAGACAACACTTATTCAGAATGGAAACATTTCGAATCAAACATGCAGATTCTGTGACGATAAGAATGAATCAATGAAACATATTTTTATAAACTATGTGGCATTATTACAACTCAGAAAGAAACTCTTGGGTGCATAGCAGTTTCTGGACAGGATATTGACATTGTTGACACCGAGCAGGATCCCTGAAAATTATCATGGCAATAGGCTTAAAGGAGATATTCTAGGTATAGAATTCGAGGAGAGTACATGAGATATTATGGTCGCTGTACTACCTCTTCTTTAACATACATATGTTGGGCAGGGAATTGAAATTTTGACACCGAGCAGTATCCTGAAATTTATGAGGACAATAGGCTTAAAGCTGACATTCTAGAGACTCCCCAAATGTTCGCAATACTAAGACACCCCTTCTCCAACAATACAAATAATGGCTTCATCTGTATAAGAAAATAAAATAAAATTGAAATCAATACAGTCTTTATGGAGGTAATCAATGAATAAAAAATATTAAAAATATTCAAGGTGAACATAGAAAAACTATAAAATATTTAATATTAAATCCCTTACCAACTGGAAATAACAATCAATAAGATCTAAGGACATATGGACGATTGTATTTTAAATGCAAGGGTTTATGTTTGAAAAACCAACTGTTGGGTCTTAGTTTTTATTAAAAAAAATTCAGACTTTTTAAATCCTCACAAATATTATGTTTCTTTATTCATTATTGCAATTTAAATTAAACTTTAAATTCGTATTTATTTTTTTAATAATTTTTTTTTAATATTTTTTTTTAATAATTTTTGTTTTTTTTTTACCAGAATTATAATCCTTTAATATCTGGTTGGCTAGATTAAATTGCTTATGGCACGCTATTCATGTCATTGTGGAATATTATATTCATATGGACAGGTATTTTAACATTTGTTTGTTTTGTTTTGTTTTATAAAAAAAGAGAAATTTATTTTAAAAAAAATATGTGCGATTTTCTATAATATTTCAACAGTGCTGTCGCTTATTTATTGGCTTAATAATCAAGCAATTACAAGTAGCTTATAATGGAAACACATGCCACTAGTTGTTGGGATTTATTTTTTTATATTACTGAATAGAAAAATTAAAAAAAAATTAAAATAAATTCGTTTAATTAACAATTTAAGGATTAAAGTGATTAAGCGATTATGGTTGACAAGGCTTTTGGCAGTGATGCACGATAATAAATAATTTTCAAATGAAAATCGTATTAAATAATGAAAGAAAAAAGCATTTAAAAACCATTTATTCGTAAGCATTTATTGTTAATTGTGGTGGAGAGGTGTGTTAGCAATGCGAATATACGATCTATTATCCCCCCATATAATGCCACTACATTTCTCTGACAAACTTCAGTCTTAACAGCGCCAGTTTCCTACCCAGCATTTGTTTCCTTCAGGGAAGCACTAATGCTTTACTAGTTTCAAGAAAGTGTGCTAATGATTCACTTTCATCGTCATAAAATCTATATACTGAGTTGAAGACAACCTCCATTCTAAACGGTGACGGTGTCTACAGTGCCCTGTAGAACACTTCTTATCAACCTCAGATTATTCCTGGATAATTCCAGGATTCCTAATGCAGTACTTAAGCCTTTTCTTATTAATTGTGCTATCACAATGAGTCGAACTGGTGGTCTAATCTTATCAGTTCAGAAGTTAACACAACATCCTTTTAAATGCATTGAAGTCGCCGTGGTCTAGTAGGTAGTGTGTTGGCTTATTAGACGAAAAGCCAGGGTTCGAGCCCCAGGCCAGACATCAAAATAAAATACAAAAAGTATTTCTTCGGCGACTTCCTCTCGGCAGATTTCTGGCAAAAACTCTGAGAGTAAATAAAAAATTGCCATGAAAAGTTTTTCAATAATCTGTCATTCGGAGTCGACTTTAAACTGTAGGTCCCGCCACTCATGTATAAAATTAACACACACGACATAAATGGTGTGAGAAACTAGGTCGTAATCCTGACTGAAGGGTTGTAATTATGTATGTATTGAAAATTTAAATTTTTTTCGTCCTAAAAACCAAACGCTGAAAAGTGATGTCAAATAATGACCGAATGTAACTATTGTGAGAATGCTTACCATAAATAAATAAAAATAAAATAAAAAAGTGTTTCAAATGCTTATTATAACGCCTTAACACCACAGGCCATATATCTCTTTAGTCTTTTATCGCCCTTCAAAATAAATTTCCCCCACAAACGGAAATGTCTTCTGCAATTGTTATGGTAATAAAATGCAAATTAAATTCATTATTTCAGCAACGAAAAAAGAGAAAAAAACACAACGATTTTATAAGTGAAATAATAATTTAACAGAAAAATATTTTCTGTGAAGCTTATCACAAGAGGCTAGCAGCAGCCCTAACAACAATAGGGGAGTGGTTAATGCTAAATGCCGCTTAAAAATTTTTAAGCGGAAGACCATTTGTAATAATTTTTAAGAAGTGAATTGCTATACAAACCTTAAAACATGTTTTAAAAAAAATGAGAAACAAGAAACATAAAACAAAATAAAGAAAATGTATTACAATAAAACGGAATTAAATCTTAAAATCCGAACGAATAACAATTACAAGGAAACGCTTTTTATTCAGAATTTGAATTTGCAAGGAGTTTTAAAATATTCAAAACAATAATTCCCAACAACAAGTTATGTAGAAAAGTTATAAAGAAATTTTTGAATAACAAAAAAATACTACAGGTTTCAGGCTGTTATTGTGGCTCTTAATTTTTTTTTTTTATTTTTCTATTTATTTATTCAAACAAAAAAAATCCATTACAACGTACTTAATTGAATACGTGTTGTTTTTAAAAATATATGTATGTTCTTGGCAAATGGCTAACCACTAAGGCGTATGATTATTATAACAACGGGATGAACATCTAATTAAATATCACTCATACGTACAAGATGCTGCATAAGCATAAGAGCATAACAGCAAATGAAAATGTAAGACACGGTTAAGCGTAAGTGTTTTTTATAGAGATATAGAACTTTAAGTTGGAATAAAACAACGATGGATTATTCGATTGATATGAATTTTATTTATCCGAAAGATAATCTTGTGGCATTACATTTTAAATATGATTTCTGGCATATGACCGCCACGGCTGGCGCGGATGTAGTCCAATCTGGACGTTCAATTTTCGATGACTTTTTCCAACATTTGTGGCCGTATATCGGCAATAATACGGCGAATGTTGTCTTCCAAATGGTCAAGCGTTTGTGGCTTTACCGCATAGACCAATGACTTTACATAGCCCCACAGAAAGTAGTCTAGCGGTGTTAAATCACAAGATCTTGGAGGCCAATTCACAGGTCCAAAACGTGAAATTAGGCGGTCACCAAACGTGTCTTTCAATAAATCTATTGTGGCACGAGCTGTGTGACATGTTGCGCCGTCTTGTTGAAACCACATCTCCTGGACATCATGGTTGTTCAATTCAGGAATGAAAAAGTTAGTAATCATGGCTCTATACCGATCACCATTGACTGTAACGTTCTGGCCACCATCGTTTTTGAAAAAGTACGGACCAATGATTCCACCAGCCCATAAAGCGCACCAAACAGTCAGTTTTTCTGGATGTAACGGTGTTTCCATATACACTTGAGGATTACCTTCACTCCAAATGCGGCAGTTTTGTTTGTTGACGTAGCCATTCAACCAGAAGTGCGCTTCATCGCTAAACAAAATTCGCTTATGAAAATCGGGAACAACGGTAATCTCGTTTTGGGCCCATTCGACGAATCTACGCCTTACTTGATGATCGTTTGGCTTCAATTCTTGCACGAGTTGGATTTTGTAAGCACGCAAACCAAGATCGTTCCGCAAAATCTTCCATAAAGTGGATGGACATAGATCCAATTCCTGTGCTCGATGGCGGATGGACTTATTCGGGTCCTCCTCAATGCTCAATGCTGTTAAATCGGTCGCCATCTTGAAAAGTAATGCCAACTTAAAGTTCTATACCTCTATAAAAAACACCCTTTACAATATAACACATATTGTAATATATACAAAAAATAAATTGGCTTTTGAATTTCGAATAGAAAAAGTGAAGAGCTGTTGATCAGAAGACCTGACTGCCAGTGAACTCTGTCCATCACTTGACAGTGGCATAGGTGAAGGAAGAATTATAAACGCTACCCGTAAATACTTTTGCTTTTGAACAACATCTGTTTCAGCTTGAACTTTTATTGTATTCTTTTTGCCAATAAATAAATATTTATTTAACCATTTAACCTGTTGCCGCTTGAAAGCTATAACAATTGCAAGAACAGAAGAAACCTGTGTGTAAAAGAACTCATCCCATAAAAAATGAAAATACTCATGGGAATAGAGATCAAAACACCTACCATATCCTAAAAACATTAACACTTATTAAATAAGAAAATTTAAACGAAAAGTTTCAAGAATTACAGACATTTTGTTTTTGTATTCGCTTATGTTATCTTTCCTTTTTCGAAGCACATTAGAAATGTACTCACTTTTATTGTGTAATAAACAATACAAAGTTTTTACGACACAAATATTCTTTTACGCTGTTGTGGTAATAAAAAGAAGAGTTTTTCTGTAATTACCAAGTCAAACGACTATCAAGTGGTGGGTATACCAAGATATTTTATATGCGATTGCTTCAGGGTTATATATTCGAATTGAAGAGTAAGTTTCCTTCTGTAACTTAAAACTTAGGGGAACATATTCGTATTCAATCATATTCCCATTGTAATATATGATCTTGCAGCAACGAGTTACTTTATGGCTGATTTCATGCATGCCAGAGAAGACAGTGCCATCAGCGAAGATGGAAGTGTCAATGTGAGCCTTTATTGGCCTATTTGAGGTAAAAATTAAATACAGAACGGATGCAAAGATAATACCCTGTGCCACACCAACTCCAATCGGCTGGGGAGTGCGTACAAAAGTACATACATACATACATAATTGGCCATTACAACCCTTCAGTCAGGATTACGATCTAGCTTCTCACACCACTCATGTTGTGTGCGTTAATTTTATACGTGAGTGGCGGAACCTATAGTCTAACATCGACTCCGAACGACAGATTTTTAAGAAACTTTTTCATGGCAGGTTTATTTACTTTCAGAGCTTTAGCCAAAAATCTGCTGAGAGGAAGTCGCCGAAGAAATACTTTTTTTTTCATATTTCATTTTGATGTCTGACCTAGGATACGAACCCGTGCTAGGCTATGGCGACTCCACCCTTATACTCATTGAGTCTTTTCGTGGTTAAATAACTTTCAAAAGTTAAGAAACTTCAAATCATTGAAACTACAAGTTAAGGTACACGTTCAAAAGTGGCTTCATTAATAACAAACATTCGACTCCTAACAACAGGCTTTTGAGAACTTTGTCATGGTATTTTTATTATGGCCCAGATTTTTTGCCGGAAGACTGCTGAGAGGAAGTCGCCGATGAAATATATTTTTCATACATCGATTTGTTTAAGATACCTGAGCTGGGGTTTAAACCATGGACTCGCTCCTAATAAGCCAATATATTAGCTACTAAACTAGCTGTATGAGCTCCTCAACGACATAGACGTTGTGCAGCGTATTAATATCCAGCGGCTGCGCTGGCTCGGCCATGTCGTTCGAATTTACTATACTAAATACATGTAAGAAAATTTGAATTCATTTGAAAATAGAGTTATGAACGTTAATTATTTCTCCGTTCTTTTCAAAATTTTAATTGCCAAACACTTCTTATTCAAACTTTAACAGTCTCAAGCAGCAGCACAACGCCAAAAAGCCTATCAAGTGTAAATATGTAACAAGAAAACAGGAGTATAATTAATGATTTTCTATTGAATTACTTCCAGTCGATTGTATTATCATTATTATCGAAAATTTATATTCGGAAATATTATAAAATCATTGAATTTTTATTTCTTTTTTTTTAAATTTTAACAACATTATCATACCACGGCCACCTTACATCATTAGGTAGACAGAATTTACTACCTACCCTAGTCACGCATCTGCATAGCACAGTTATTTTCGTTGTTAGGAAATAAATACTCCGGCATAATTTCCAGCTTATTAAACACAATATTTATTACCGTTAAATATATAATTTACAATTTCGAAACTTGCAATTAACGGTTATTACGTTACTATGACTATTTGTAGGCCGCAGCTCTTGGTAACAAAATGTTAAAAATGAAAAATTCTTTTTTTTTTTTTTTGCCAAAATAAAATGGTGGCCTAATTTTAGAGGATTTTAGATTATATTTTATAAAATACCTTGAATTTTTGGGCGTAAACAATTTAAAATGGAAATATTTAACACATTTTGTACACCCCAATTTAAAATAATTTCTGTTTAAAGGAAAAGACTACTTTTCCATATGTATGTATGTATGTTTCAACTTTATTTTAATTTTTAAATTATTAATAAAGTATTAACAACTTCATTCTATTATTAACAATCCCGTACATTGTATTCCAGGAATCAAAGGAAACTTGGGTTTAATCAATTATGGAGGCCTACACACAACTACGTGTACGATTAGATGTCTAATGTGGTCAGCCGTGGTTCTACAATAGCAAAACACCATTGAGGCAACACTTACAGCCGGCCTAAGTATAGTTTTCAGTGTTTGCATTGCTGACGAAATGCATTTGATACATTACAAAATACATCAACATGAACACGCATATCATAAATAATTTGCTTCAAAGGAAACTTGAACAGCAATGGGGGACACCTAAGGAAGAACACTGTGAGTAAATATTGCTTAAAAAAATTCTTTTGTTTTGTTGTAAAAAATCTGTATGAATATGTATAAAAAAATCTGTATAAACATTATCGTCCTCTGTTATTTGTTGTCAAATAATTTCTATAAATTTTTCTCAGTGTATTTTATATCCTTATAAATCTCAGTTAGTCCAGCATTTCAGTTAAACTAGTACATCTTACGGTTCAAATATGTTGCATGAAGGACTACATCGTACTTGAAACGGATACAATTACAAAATCCTTTTCACACTCAGTTTGAAGAAGTAAACAGAAGAAGGACAATAATCAAATACATTCATACACATACATACTACTACTTGCGGATATACATATGACATACATATCTATACGCTCTAATGGACAAACATCTATTGCTTGTATTTGTGCACAATTAAATAATATTTTTAAATAATCCTCAGTTTATTTTATAAACTTATCAGTTAAAATATTTTAAGGACATTTCGAAAACGATCCTAAGAAAAAATGTTTATACAAAATCTGTCGAATGTAGAAGCCGCTGAATTCAATTGAAATGAAAATTCTACAATACTCTCCAATATCATTTTGGGATGCTACTACTACAGCTACTATTGCTACTACTGCTAGTACTATACGACTACTGCTACTATTACAGCTATTACTGCTGCTACTACTACTGCTATACTACAACAACTGCTGCTACTAATACGGCTACTACTACAGAAATACCACAACTACTGCTGTTACTACTACAGGTACGCTAGGAAGCTTCATAGGAATCCAGGTAAGCTCGGAAGCTGCGTAGCTGCTTAGTATAGCTGACTTCCTGTGAAGCTGGCTGCATTGGTATCCGGGTAGCTGGTTGGCTAGGAAGCCTGCTACTATTGCGAGTACTATACGACTACTGCTACTACTACAGCTATTACTGCTGCTACTACTACTGCTATACTACAACAACTGCTGGTACTAATGCGGCTACTACTACAGAAATACCACAACTACTGCTGTTACTACTACAGGTACGCTAGGAAGCTTCATAGGAATCCAGGTAAGCTGGGAAGCTGCGTAGCTGCTTAGTATAGCTGACTTCCTGTGAAGCTGGCTGCATTGGTATCGGGGTAGCTGGTTGGCTAGGAAGCCTGCTAGCAGCTTACTTTGTAGCTTGCTAGCTAGAAAGTTTGGAAGCCAGGTCACAGCTAGCCAGATTCTCAGCTATCCAGATAGCCAGCTACGAAGTATGCAGCTAGTGGGCTTCCTAACCAACAAGCTACCCGGCTACCAATGCAGCCAGCTTCCAGGTAAGCCGCGTTCGCAGCTACCCAGCCACTACCAATGTAGCTAGATGCCGAGCTTCCCAGCTACGCATCTATTCAGCTACTCCGCTTCGCTAACCAGCAGGCTAGCTACGCATCTATCCGGCTATACTAACCTGCTACCCAGCTTCCTAGCTAACCAGCTACCCAGGCAGCAAGCTACGCAGCTACCAATCTATACTAAACAGCTATCCAGCTTCCAAGCTACAGAGCTAGCCAGGTAGCCAAATACCAATGTAGGCAGCTATCCAGATACAAATGTAGCCAGCTACCCAGCTATACTAACCAGCTACCCAAATAAGCAGCTTCCCAGGTAGCCAGCTACCAATGTAGCCATTTTCCCAGCAAACGACCTTCGCAACTACCCAGCTATACTAACCACCTTGTCATCTTCCCAGCTAGCAAGCTTCTTAGGAAACCAGCTACCAATGTAGCCAGCTGCCCAGCGAGCCAGCTACGAATGTAGCCAGCTATCAGCTTCCTAGCTAACCAGCTACACAGCTACCCTTCTTTCCAGCTACCCAGGTAGCAAGCTACGTAACTATCCAGCTATACTAACCAGCTACCCAGATAACCAGCTTCCCAGCTACGAAGCTACCTTTCTACGCTAACCAGCTTGCTAGTTCCCAGCTAGCCAGCTTCGAATGTATCCAGCTTCCCAGCTACAATTATAGCCAGCTTCTCAGAAAGCCATCTTCGCAGATACCCAGCTGTACTAACCAGCTACCCAAGTAGACAGCTGCAATGTATCCTGCTATCCTCCACGGAGGCTGACTACCTGTCTAGCTTGGAAGCTCAGTAGTTTGGAAGTATCATAGCTGGGTAGTTGCGTAGCTAGCTATATTGGTAGCTGGCTAGTTGGCAAGTTGGGAAGCTGGTATCCAGCTAACCAGTTAGCCAACTACCAATGTAGCCAGCTGCCCAGCAAGCTAGCTACGCACCTATCCAGCATTACTAACCAGCTACCCAGCAAGCCAGCTTTCCAGTAATCTAGCTACCCGGCTAGCCAGCTTCCCAGGAAGCCAGCTACCTAGCTACACTAACCAGCTACTCAACTTCCCAGCTAGCCAGCTACCAATGCAGCCAGTTTCCAAGCAAAACAGCTACGCAGCTACCCACCTACCAATGTAGCCAGCTTCCCAAAAAGCCAGCTTCCCAAAAAGCTAGCTTCGCAGCTACCTAGCTGTATTAACCAAGTAGCCAGCTACCAATGTAGCCTGCTCTCCGCCTTGGAGGAGGAGGCGCAGTAGCTGGGAAGCTGTATAGCTGGTTAGTATAGCCGGGTAGCTGCGTAGCTCGCTTTATCCAGCTTCCTAGAAAGCCAGCTACCAATGTAGCCAGCTTCATTGGAAGCCAGCTACGCATCTATCCAGCTATAACAATCAGCTATCCAAGTAGCCAGCTTCCCAGCAAAATAGCTACGCTGGCTTCCTGGGAAGCTGGCTACATTGGTAGATGGGTAGCTGTGTATCTGGGTAGCTGGCTTGCTGGGAAACTGCCTGAGTAGCTAGAAAGCTGGGTTCCTGTTTAGTATTGGTGGGAAACCAGTTAGCTGGCTACAGTGGTAATTTTGTACTCGATATGCTGTCATTAGAGCTTTGGAAATCACTTGTTTTAACTGGAACATGCTTTGGGCCAATATACACCGATTTTTCCTCCTATTTCTGTTTTCAAACGATCGATAATTTATGCAAAACAACTTAACTATATTTGAGAATATGCATGTACATATATATAAACTGGCATATGGATCTGTAAAAAAAAGTGTTGGACTAAAATTGTTTGCCTTATAATGTCAAATTTTAAAAATCATCCTTTTTTGTTTATTTCTTTTAAACTTTGTTTTATTTGTATTATAAATGATAGAATAAATTAATTAAATATATAATATTATAACATTACATAAAATATAAGAAAATTCTAAAAAATAAAATTTTTTTCATATTTTTAAGAAAAAAAAAGGGCGAAAATGTCAAATTACACTACTTTTTTAGTACGCACAATGTTTTTCTCTCCAGTGGCTCGCGATGAAAATTTTGAAGAAAAAAAATTTGAAGAAAATACCAGACGAACAGAAATTTCAGCAGGGCACAAAAAAATAATAATTATAAAATATTGGAGTCACCCTGTTATATACGTAAATCACAATAAGAATAGAAATGATCAAAGAAACACAATTGGCTTAACAAGAACAACAACTGCAAAAGAAAGCTAACCACACTTTTTGCCATATGGACAAACAGTATTCCGACGCGCGTATTGAACGCACAAAAAGCAAAAGAAGAAAAATTTACGACACGACATATGTATATGGAAAATATTGTGACACAAAGCCATAATTAACAAGTGTTTACAAAAGGAAAATGCTGTTTTAAGTGAAAACATTGTGTTAAAAAGGTGCCAATCCATTAAAAGCAAAAAGACGGAGATATTTGATTTGGACAGTTTGTTTAGAAAACTAAAAAAATTTCGCCCAAACGAAATCAAAGTTTTCAGCATTCAGATTGGAGGTAGGTGGCAATAAAAAGAAAACGTTATGAGGTTCGGCGCTCTGGTTCCGAAGATTGCTTATTAGGCAGAAATCGTAAAAGCTAACGTGGCTACCGATTCTACAGGCCAACATGTGACTAGAAGACGATGCTATTGAAGATGTAGAAGAGCTCTGTAAAAGTCTTGAGACAAAGGAGTTCTCCGAAAGTCCTCTTAGTTTTTCTAAAATATCTAATAAGGTAGTATTTCAAAAACAAATATTGTTTGAAATAACATTTCCAAAAATTCTCTCCTATTTTAGTCTTCTCCAACAACAAAAATTACGTCACCTGCTTTACAAGCCAAGCCGCTAAATCCGCTTCAAAATCACCGAAAGCCTTTAAACCTAGGACGCCTCCTGGAAAATAATCGGCTTTCAATATCTGCTCTGAAGTCCCCTCCTAAACCACACAATGCCAGATGGTAAGGATACAAATAGCGTGGCAGTATCTTCAGTAAAGTCAACGTTCAGGCTTTACAAACACCAGCTAAGAAATTTATATCTCCAAAGGATGACTTTTACAAGAAACCCTCTGAATATGGTTGGAGGCGTGAACTGATAAGGCGCGTTAATTTTGAACGGAGTAAAGACTAGGCTGATGTATATTTTATATCGCTGGCCGATAAAAAGTTAAGAGCGCGGAATGAAATCATACCTTTGCTGGAGGGTGATTGAGAATTTTTGTTTTACCCGTGAGCCGTTGGGAGTGAATCCGGAGCTAGAGACAGTGAGAAGTGTAACGCCTTCGTCGCGAGCTTCGGTTACATCTGCGACATTAGCAAACGTGTTTCAAAACCTGAACGTCCTAAAGTCCTCCGCTTTACTTAGCAGTACGGATGCATCTGTTTGCTGCTTGGTACACCACCAAGCACGATAATAATCTACATGCCAACACTACTCATTTTGCCAAGAATTCGAAAATGAAAAAGTAAGTTTAAAATGTTGCAATTACGTACTTGTATATTTCTTTGGTTGTATTCAAATGGTTAATTAGTAGTCCATTTAGATTTTTAAATTTTAAAATCGTAGCTTGCTCTCTTTAAATTTGTTTGTTCAACACAAATTGTTGTCATTTTTGTTTGATACATATTATTTTGTTCGTAGATCTTCTGGGGCTAAATCTGATGGTGCTGCAGCTATTCAAAAAATTCCGATGAACCATGATACAAAAGTTCCTTACGGTATAACCTACTTAAAAGCCCAGGACCAAGTACCTCAGTTACAGTGCTCCAAACGTTAATGCCTTCACCTTCAATATCATTACCAATCTTAACAAAATTCACATTACATCTTGGCGACAACAGAAGGCCAGAAAATAATTTCCCTCAAATTATTGTGGTGGTGACAGGAAAGAAATACGTAATGCTGGCTAAATCTCTAGCCCTCTTCTTAACGAGTGAGTCTTGTAAAGTATTTAGCAAAATGCAATAATTACAGCCACAAATCACTTTTTTCGGTGAGCGAGCTTAACTATTTGCCTATAATATAATTCCATACTATTTCCATCTGTCCTGGTTCTAATTTTGAATTTTATTGTATTTTTTCAGATACGTCAATGATATTGGAAATGATTTGAAACAGATTAATGAAAGTATACGCAAAAATCGGAAACAGTCAAATAATTCATTGGATGGCTTATATCCGGCATATAATTCAAACAATTCCCTACGCTTCGTTGTTGTATACTTTAAAGTATTTAAAAATTCATGTAAGTATCCAAAATCAACGAAATTGTATTAAAACGGTGTTGAATTTATTTGTTTTGTTAAAATAGGAATGACCTCGTGCTGCTGCTGTTTGTAAATTATGAAATCTGGCTGCTACGGACACATCATTTTGGCATACGGTGCGTATGAAAAATTCCAAAGTCTGCAGTTGGTCTTGTTTTGCAGGCGATTTGCATCGTGGATTTACATAAAATGCTGCTGTCTAGTGGTCGCAGTGATGACATGTGGAATGATTTCTGTGCAAATATAAGAACTGTATACCTGCCAGCTAGCCAGATTCCCATCTTCCTAGCTTCCCAGCTATACAAGCCAGCTGCCATGCTTCCCAGATATACTAGCCAGCTTCCCCGCGAGGTGTTTAGCGAAAATTTCGAAAAGAAATTGCCTTATAATGTTAATTTCCAAAAAAAAAATATCCTGTTTATTTAAACTTTAGTTGCTTTATTTATATTATAAATGATAGAATAAATGAATTAAATATGTAATATTATAACAATAGCAAGCATTAGCATTAAATAAAATATAAAAAATTGCTGCCTACTTTTCTGCTGTATATTTAAAATGATTCAAGTCTGAGGTGAATTTCCAGTGCATGTAAAACTATACTGGGTTTTGTATTTTAGTTTCAGATGTGATATCTAAAATAATTCTCATCTAGTTCATAAAAGTTTTTGAATAAGTAAAAAGGAATTTCATGGGGATGGTGGGTGGGTCGTATGTGATTTAGTGCCACCAAACCGACCGTATTTGAGAATGATGAGACTACGATTATCATACAGCTTGATACCTCTACCAAACATGTCAATCCTCTACAATTATTGAGAATCTTCTCTAGAAGACGGATTGTATTTGAGAATAATTAGGCTACGATTGTCATACAAGCTTGATACTTCTATCAAACATCCCAATCCTCCACAATTATTGAGAATCTTCTCTAGTCCCAGAAATTATTTTCAAAATAATTTTTCAAATTCTATTCATCATCAATTAGACTATGTTGGCACTATTGTCCAAATGACCTCTCTAGTGGAACCCCAATTAGTGGCATATATCCAATGGTTTATAACAGAAACCCACATACATATGAAACTATTTTTATGCAAGCATCAGCATACGACAAAGTACATAAATAAGAGAAAGGCCCAATAAAACTTTGAAATTTGAAGCATATTGTTTAGAACAAATAAAAAACTATAATTATTAATAAATATATTGCCAATTAGGAATAGCTGGCTGCATTCATTGGTAGCTGGTTAATCAGGATTCTGGCTAGTTTAGCTGTGAGCTGGTTACCCGGATAGCTGGCAAGCTGTGTAGCTGGTTAACCAGTAAGATGGCTAGTATAGCTGAGAGCTGGCTAACTGACTAGTATAGATGGGAGCTGGCTATCTGACTACTATAGCTGGTTATCTGGGTAGCTTGGAGCTGGTTAACCACGAAGCTGGCTAGCTGGTTAACCACGAAGCTGGCTGGCTGACTAGTGCATCTGATTATCTGGGTAGCTGGAAAGCAGGGTAACTGGTTAGTATACAGTTCTTATATTTACACAGAAATCACTGCAATCACTAGACAGCAGCATTTTACGTAAATCCACGAAGCAAAGCGCTTGCAAAACCAGAGTAACTGAAGGCTTTAGAATTTTTCATACGCACTGTATGCCAAAATGATGTGTCCTTAGCAGCCAGTTTTCATAATTTCCAAACAGCAGCAGCACGAGGACATTCCTATTTTAACAAAACAAATAAATTCAACACCGTTTTAATACTATTTCGTTGATTTTGGATACTTACATGAATTTTTAAATACTTTAGAATACACAACAACGAATCGTTGGGTAGATGCGTAGCTGGTTAGTATAGCTGAGTAGCTGGGTAGCTGTAAATCCACGACGCAAAGAGCCTGAAGACTTTAGAATTTTTCATACGCACCGTATGCAAGTGATGTGTCTTAGCAGCCATATTCCATAATTTACAAACAGCAGCAGCACGCGGACTTTCCTTTTTTAACAAAACAAATCAATTAAGCACCGTTTTAATACAATTTCGTTAATTGCGGATACTTACATGAATTTTTAAATACTTTAAAATATACAACAAATCGTAGGGAATTGTTCGAATTATGTGCCGGATATGAGCCATCCAATGAATTATTTGATTGTTTTCGATTTTTGCACATACTCTCGTTAATCTGTTCCAAATCATTCTCAAAATCTGGAAAAATACAATAAAATTCAAAATTAGAACCAGGACAGATGGAAATTGTATGGAATTATAGGAAAATAGTTAAGCTTGCTCACCGAAAAAAATGATTTGTGGCTGTAAGCATTCCATTTTGCTCACTACTTTACAAAACTCTCCTGCTGGGCAGTGCTAGAGGTTTAGCCACCATTACGTATTTCGTCCTGTCATCACCGCTATGGTTTTTCTGGTCTCCTGTTGTCGTCAACATGTGACGTGGATTTTGTTAAGATTGATGATGATGTTGATGACATGTTAGAAACTGATGCAGACTTTTGTAGCGATTTGGGTACACAAGCCTTAAAATTAAAGTGAAAAGAGTTTTTAATTTAAAAATTGTATTCTTTTCGAAATTTTCTTCTAAATACCTGGCATTATACTGCATCCCTCGACTATTGCCTACTGTGTGATATTCTGAGCTGTACTGATTGAGTTGGTGGTGAGAAGACATAAACATTTGGAGTACCACTGTAACTGAGGTACTTGGCCCTGGCCTTACCAGTTCCCTGGGCATACCAGTTCACGGCTCCAACCATATTAAAAGGGTTTCTTGTAAGTCATCCTTTGGAGATATAGGTTTCTCAGCTGGTGTTTGTAAGATTGAACGTTTGGCTGCACTGAAGATACTGCCACGTTTAGGAGGGGACTTCAGAGCAGATTTCGAAAGCGAATTATTTTCCAAAGGTGGCGTCCTAGGTTTAAAAGCGATGTAATTTTTAATGTTGGAAAAACTAAGTGAGAATTTTTGGAAAAATTATTTCAAATAATATTGGTTTTTAAAATACTACCTTTTTATATATTTTAGGAGCATGAAGAGGACTTTTGGAGAACTCTTTAGTCCTCTCAAGACTTTTAGAGGGTACTCCTACATCAATAGCTTCGTGTTGCTGCACGCCACATGTTTATCTGTAGATGCCTTTACCAATTCGGCCTCGCTGCTCAACTCATCAAATCCTAAAAAGCACTCTTCGTAACCAGAGAGACACACCTCAAGACGCTGTCTTTTTATTGCCACCTCCCAGAACGTCTTTTGTCGCTTAATACTCGTCTCAAGGCGTCGATAACAACTTACGTCGTATGGCCGCTGTGCTGAAACCATCACCTTCATCCTCCTCCTCCTCCTTTTCGTTTTCGGAGCCCGGCACCACCAGTTTGAAAGGTGTCTCCGAGAGGCTCTTCTTTATCGAATTTAATTTTCGATCGATGTCGGGCACTTTAACGTCTACGCCACGACCAGCAAGTATAGTTTCATTCTCAGCTGGCTCTGTCATAACTGTTGCATCGCCTACTTCCATTCTAATGTGCCGAAAACTTTCTTTTCGTTTTGCAAGTTTTCTGAACATACTGACCAAATCAAAGGTCTGTCTTTTTACTTTTCAACACAATATTTTCACTTAAAACAATATTTTGCTTTTGTAAACACTTGTTAATGATGTCTTTATGTTACAATATTGTGGATAAGCTGGCTAAAGATTTTCTTCCTTTGCTTTTTATGCGTTCAACATGCGCGTCGGTATGCTGTTTGTCCATGTTGCAAAAAGTGAGGTTAGCTTTCTCTTACAGTCGTTGTTGTTCTTGTTAGACCAATTGTTTTTCTTTGATCGTTTCTATTCTTATTGTGATTTACGTAAATAACAGGGTGATTGCAATATTTTATATTTATTTTTAATTTTTTATAGTGGCCTCTTGAAACTTCTGTTCGGCTAGTAATTTGTGCGGATTTGAAACAGCATTGAAAAAAAAAAGAAAAAAAATATTAGGCGTTAGTAGATAGGCGTAGCTGACAGATGAGTAAGGCATCGTCAAATAAGTACAAAGTACTAAACTAAATAAAACGTTTTTCTTTTAAATTATTTTCATTGTAGTAAACTGTAAAAAGCTAATTCACTGTACATATTTTAGTTTTATAAATTAGTTAAAAATCAAATATGTATAAGGGAAAAATTGGGCAAGTCCTTTTAACATTTTAAGTATGAAAATACATAAACTTAAAATACAAATGAGAGCCGTTTTTTAAAAAATAACTACATTGATAGCTGGAAATGGCTGTCTGCCTGTATAGGTGGCTAGCTGGGAAGCTGACTGGATGGGTAGCTGCTAGCTGGCTATCAGGGAGCTAGTTAGATGGGAAGCTGTCTATACTCGTAGCTGGTTAGCTGGCTAACTAGGAAGCTGGGTAAGTGGGAAGCTAGGTAACTGGTTAGTATAGCTGGGTAGCTGCCTTGCTGGGAAGCTGACTCCATTGAGAAGGTGGCTGCATTGATAGCTGGCTATATGGGTAGCTGGCTAGCTGGGTAGCAAGGAAGCTGGCTGGATGGGTAGCTGCTAGCTGGGAAGCTGGCTACCAAGGAGCTAGTTAGTATAGCTTGGTAGCTGGTTACCTAGGAAGCTGGGTAGTTGGCTATATTGGTAGATGGCTACCTGGGTAGCTTGTTAGGTGGATAGCTGGCTACCTAGGATGCTGGATACCTGGTTAGCTGGGTAGTTCGGAAGCTGCTAGCTATTAAGCTATCTGGTTAGTGTAGTTGGTTAGCTGCGTAGCTGGGTAAGTGGCTTGCTGGGAAGCTGGCTACGTGACAGGTTGGCAAGCTCGGTAGCTGGGAAGCTGACTACCTGGGTTGCTGGGAAGCGCGTTAGCGTAGCTGGCTTGCTGGTAAGCTGCCTGGGTAGCTGGGAATACGTAAATCTAATTATTTTTGAGCTATCGTGTGTATTTCGAGAATCGTGAGAATTTGGAAGAGGATCAGGCTTCCAGTTGCGTATTCTTGAGATAGGGATGGGATGTATAAGGAGTTGTTCAGATAATTACAGGAGACAATGTAATAGATTAGTACAGAGGAGCTGTTTAAAGCAACACTTAACAGAATTGAGCCTGATTGCAGCATGGATTATTTATTTCTTCAAGTGATGCTTAGTAAGAAGGAAAATAAGCAGCTTAGTAAGCGCTTCAAAAGTGCTTCAATATTGTATGTAACTCTCGGTATTTCAGTCAGTGAAATCATGCTTCACGCAATATTTTCTAAACTTCTTACATATCTCAACAAATTATTCGTTTTACCCTGTCCTGTACATTTCACTTCTTTATTTTTTGGGGATTTTGTTTTGATTAATTTATAAAATTTAGAACTTTTGTTGACTGCATGGTAAGCTTTTTAAAATAGTTTTACCAGAGGAGTAATGTTAACTTTTTCTCAGACCATTTTTTTTTTCGTTTGCGTTATCTTGATTAGAAATAAATCAAGCTTGTTATTGTGTGCACCACCCCAAAAAGGAAATCAAGTATGAAAAAGTAGAAAATAAAAAAAAAATCTCAGTTCTTTACTTACTTTTCTGACATTTAACAAATGTTTACTGTCAAAATGTCATTTGCCAAGAACATGAAATGAAATGAAATGGAAAACTTCATTAATTTGAAAAGTTATCAAATGTAAGATGAAAACTTGAAAGTGTTGGTTATAAAAGAAAATACATTTCATTTAAAACATGATTAACAAATTGAGTAACAAATACAGGAAATAAAAAAATAAAAAAAGAGAAAATTCAACGAAAATGGCATGGTATATTTCTTATACCATGGAAAATGGTATAAAATTGAGCAGAAGGATAATGAACTGCATTCTAAAAATCGGTATAAATGTACGACAAAGAAATTAATTCATTTGAAATAAAAAGGCAATTCAAATTTCTATTCATCTATAAGGCCTCTTTTTTAACATATTTTTAATGGATAAAAGCCTATTCTTCTAAAGCTTTGAATTTAGCAAATATTTTACCTTTAAAATACTGACTTCTATATACATACACCCATGTATTTTATTTCTCAGATATTGCAGTGTTTACTGCGTTGCGTCCATTGTGTTTATAGCATGACTCTGCTGAAAACAGCTTAAACAGTAATAAACAAGTAGTAGTAAGAGATACAAAAGAAAACCACAAAGTTACCCAGAAAATCTCTTAAAATCCTCACTAAAATATAACATAATAACCGCCATCCAAAACACAATTAAAATGGAAAGAAAAATCATAACAAATAAAATAAAAGGGGGATTAAAGAAAAATAAAAATAAAAACAGAGAAAGCCACACGAATATAATTGTCTAAACACCCATGGATTTGGTTTTTAAAAACAAGTCCACTATGCAACAAATACCACTTATGAAAAGGAATATTTTGTTTGGCAGTTAAAAAATCAAACTACACCGTTTCCTATTTAAATTTTTCTCTAAAAAATTTACAGAATTTCTGGCAATACAAATGAAAACTACAGCGTTCATACTAAATCGTAAACAAATGCTCGTTGTGACAATGGAAATAAAACAGGAGCAAATCTCTGTGTATTTGTTTTCAAGCGTTTTCTGGTTTCTACATGCCCCAGAATGTTGGATCCTGTACAATGTGTTGGCTCTAGAAAAATAGGTTGAGGGCGGGAGGAAAGAGAGCTTGTGGTGGTAAGCTTGTTAACAGCAATTTAATGCAAATTTATGTCAAAAAAAAAAAATTAAAACAAAATTTCTACCATAATTCGCTCATAAAATGGACAAACGTTGTTGTTGTTGTCGCTGTTGCTGTCTAAAAGATAACTACAAAAATAAAAAGAAATTGTTCTACAATATTATACGAAGGATAAACGTAAATAAACAACAGGAAGAGCGAACAATGATTTGAGGAAAATAAATAAATATTTAACCCATAAAAGGCAAACGAAACATTTAAAGAAATCTGCGACTCAAATGATAGTTTGAAATAATTTGGGAGTCTTTTAGCTTTTAATACCCGTTTTAGAAACTTATGTCCTAAACGTATCCGCTGCGAATTTAAACATATTCTTAACGACATAAAAATGTAACAAATCTAAATCCTCATTGAATTGAGTAGAAAAATGTTTATGACAAGTAGACCCAACGATTGCTATTTCACATAACACATACATACATAATTGATCACTACAATATTTTAGTCAGGATTACGACCTAGCTTCTCACATCACTGATGTGTTGTGTATGTTAATTGTATACATGGGTGGAGGGACCTATAGTTTAACGTCAATTTCGGACGACAGATTTCTTTTGGAGAAATTTTCCATGATAATTTTATTTACTCTCAGAGTTTCTCAAAAATAATTTTCCATATTTTAGTTTAGATGTCTGACGTGGGGTTTACCGATGCCTCACGTCTAATAAGTCAATACACTACCTACTAGACTACAGCGACTTAATTTCGTATAGCAACCCAAACCTATTTAGAAAAGAATTCTTTTTAATTTTTTGGGATTTAATTTGTCAAAAATATCTTCTTTTATGCTTTAGGCTTTGTTAAGTTGTCCAATGTTCCTACCTAAAATAGGTCTCCTCCAATGGTATCCTAGTCTATGGACTCATTTTCAAAATTCGTGTCCTTCTCTCCGTATTTTCTGTAGTTCTTGCTTTCATTTCATGTAGTAAACATTTTAATATGACAACATCACTTATTTGTTGATTTTTTCATTACACCACACACACACACACACACGCACTCATGAGCAACGAAATGCACTGTACATATGTATACATTTTAGAATACAATCTTTAATCCTGATTTTCGAGAGAATTGGTTTGATATTGAATGAACTGTCACCTGGAACTAAACAAAAATAATCTTTACACACGAACTGTAACATTCAAGAGGCACGCACGCAACTCCATTGTTTGCATGCATGTTTGTAGGAGTACAATTACTGCCAACACATTTGCTTTTTAATTTCATTTTAGCCTCAACAAAACTATTTAAATAATCTTGTTTATGCATGTATTATTGGGTGAACAACTACTCATTCATGGAACTTAAAACTTCCAGCTGTAGTGGCTGTATTTGCATAGTTACCAACACACAAACATACATATAAGTATGCACACAATATGCGGTTGATATGCAAAATTTAAACCGTGTTCCACACATTTTATGTACTCTCTCGCTCTCCGCCATCTATTACGTGGTGGAAGTTTGTTTTAAAACATTTTCGTGGAAGTAATTATGCTGAGTAAGTATGTGTGAGGGTGTACAATTCATGTGTGGTGGATAATTTTATTCTCCTTTTCGCTTGTTGTCAGCTATTATTGTGTGGTCGTCCCACTATAAACTTTTAACGAGATTTTCTCTCGTGTGGTTAAATTAAAATCCTTCTAATAATTCTGTATTTAATTGTAAAACATTTATTCATTGTTGTTGTTTTAAATTTTAATAGGATTTTAAAATGCTCACGTGTTTATTACTGAACTAAATTTGGAAATGATTTAATAAAAAAAAGAGAAGGCGGTCATTTCAACTCTTCAGTCAGGATTACGATCTAGTTTCTCACAGCACTTATGGTTGTGTGTGTTAATTTTATACAAGAGTGGCGGGACCTATAGTTTAAAGTTGACTCCGAACGACAGATTTTTTTTGAGAAATTTTTCATCGGATTTTATTTAGTTTTTCCAAGTAAAAGTCTAACCTAGGGTTTGAACTTTGGCCTCACGCCTAAGAAGCCAACACACTACCCACTAGACTACGGCGACTACATAATAAGTCCCTGAATAGATACTGAAAGAATACAAGTGCTTTGTTAACGTCTTATAAATTTACTTTAAAACAGTTCTCTTCCTTATAATATAATTTCCCTGATTCCCTCTATATTGTCATGTACTGTCCCATTTTCTTTTAAGTGACAGTTTTCTTTCAAAACATTTGCTAAGAATTTATAAACTTCCTGGTCAAGTCTCTTCTATTATGCATGTTATTGTCCAAATCATTATCATTTTTTTTATTTCTCTTGTGCATGATAGGTAGGAAATTTTCATATGGCCTCTGGCATTGAACTTTTATATTAAAAAAACCTCTTTAATGACTTCCGCTGCTTTCAACAACTTAGCAATGTGTTTGGTTTAAATGAACCTTTGAAAAGGTGAGAGGCAAGCAGCCAGACAACTAGTCATTCAGCTACACATCTCAACAGTCATTCTAACAGTCAATTCATTATTATTTGTGTTGTCAAGTCTACGATTTTTTGTATCCTCACAACTGTAAGAAGTTCTGGCACTATTTTTTTTGCGACTACATACAAATAATAAACAGGACACCTACAGGCATACAGCAAAGTCTTCATTATGTTCATAGGCACAATAAAGTTAAGATGATGATGAAAATGCAGACAAAGATATTTTATTTAACAACACTAACCCAGTTTCTTGAAAGGGAAGAAATGTGGAAAGTTTATAGATTCTTAAAGATTTTAAATTAATATTAAGAAAGTAATGTAAACAACAATAGTTACAAAGGGTAAGGTAGGTAGGTTGCAGGAGATGAGACCAACTAAGGGCCTCATGTAGGTTTGTCACCATTAGGAATACCACCTTAATTTCTATACGAAGTCTGAATCTGTTGGAATCCTTATTAACCTATTTCAGTCCATTTCTCTGAAATGAGTTTTGTCAGGTATAATGTCATCAGCAAAATACTGGAATTTTGATCTTACGAAAAAAATTCAAATCAAAGAAAATTTAAATCATAGAACAACAAATGCAAGTCATCGTCTAAAAATGCAAGTCATGATCCAAAAAAAGTGCAAGTCATCCAACCAAAAAGCGCAAGAAATCAACCAAAAGATCCCAGTCATCTAACAAAAAATGCAAGCCATCTACCAAGAAATGCAACTGGCGAAAAATACGAAATTTTGTTGTATATATATTGTATATTGAATAAATGTATATGAACCCAATGAGAATTATTAAAATTTTTAAAGCCACAATTTCATTTGAAGTAAACAATTAGCTTCGATGCCTATATTTCCGTTTCTAATAACACCCGAAGGAAGCCCGTTTTGGAATCCTTAAGGCTATGGCTATCCAGCCCACTAGGTCCATTCGCCCCACTACGTACATTTTTTTTAAATCAGATTTTGACCTTTTTGTGCTAATTTGCTGCTATATCTCCGGTCTCAAAGGTTCCCGACCGTAACGAAAACTGTTTTTGAATCCTTGATCCAATAGCTAACCAGGGTACTAGGTCCGATAAACCTCCTTTTTAAATTTTATCGAATTTTAACCGATTACGGAGGTCATATTTTGGTAAAAAATACTTGAACACTGGTGTCCAGCCTTCACGACTAGTACGAAAATGATGTTTCATGGGAATCTCTGTTTTAATATGGGTTTCGAACTATTATTTTGTCTTGAATAAGACAATAAAAGCCATGAAAATAGTAGCAAATGTGATGTGTGAGGTGGTCAGCGATGTAAAGAAGATTCATATTTTTATAGGTAACTCAGCAATGATCAAGGCCATGATCTTTTTCACTTAAAGCTTTATAAAAAGAACTGCAATTACTTTAAATAAGAGCTAGGTGGAATAGTTAGGTCTTTAGGGTAATAAAATTTTGAGAAATGTCCTTGAAATGGATGAAATGAACACTCGTGGTGGAAATCTTAAATTTAATAGAACTTAAGTGTAAAAAGAATCTAAACTTTTGAGATTAATCATAAAATATTGTAAATTATCCAGAATCCTATAGTTTAGGAGCATAACGAATAGAATATTTGCTATCTTGGCAACGGTTTCAAAAAAGGATATATGGGCAGCTTCCTTAATAAACAACGTATTGTTGTGAAACTTTGCAGATAACTTAAGTAACGTTATCTACGACCTTTCTGTAAGTTTCAATAAAATTGTAAACTTTTGTTAAAACTTACGACATTTTGAAAATTTTAATTAAAATTTTTTGGAAAATATTCGTGAAATTTATTTGTTTGCAAAAAAAAAAAAGTTACTCAGATATACATACAGTGGCGACATTTCAAATAGCACGTTTAGTGTAAAAATTTTCATACACATTTTTTCTCTTTTATTTCTTCAATTATTTAAATTCTTTTTACAGTTATTTGTTTAATAACATGTTGTTGTTAATTTGTAAAAAAAAAATTTTGCAAAAAAGAAGTGTATTTTTGGAAACTGAAAGTTATTGTTTCTTTCTCGCTATATTCGCAGATATTTTAAATAGCACACGTCTTAAGATATTTAAAAAAAATTATATTTTGATTAATATAAACACTTTGATTAAGAAAAAAAGGTATAAAGTTGATAATTATTATCTAATTTATTATTTAAAATATAAAGTATTACTATTATCATAGAATGGGGCGTGGCCAACACGCTAATCCAAGCTTTCGAAGATTTGTCCTTCAATACCGCAAGGACGGCCTGACATTTACCGAAATATCACAGAAACTGGATTGTTCGAGAAAAAAAGTGTACAACGCAATCAAAAAAAAAGATCCAGAATAACGTCTCAAAGGACAGATAAATTAATAGTTAAAATGAGCAAAAGTGATCCTTTTTTAACTGCACCAAGAATACGGGAAAAAATTCAAGAACAGATTACGAGAAAAGAACTTGTTTGGGCGCATTGTTTGGCGTAAACCACATGTGTCCAAAAAAAATCGAATAAACCGAGTTAATTTTGCCAAGGCCCATTTAGAAAAACCACTTTCTTACTGGAATAATGTACTTTTCACGGACGAATCTAAGTTTAACCGCTTTGGTTCGGATGGAAGGTCATACGTAAGGCGAAATATAAACACAGAATTTGATCCAAGGTACACAACAAAAACCATTAAACACGGGGGTGGAAGCGTGCTTGTTTGGGGAAGCTTCTCATGGTACGGTGTGGGTCCTATAACACGAATAGAGGGTATAATGGACCAAGTAGCTTACAAAAACATTTTAATAAATATAATGTTGCCATACGTTGAGGAAGAAATGCCTCTAAAGTGGAAGCTTGTACAGGATAATGATCCTAAACACACGGCTAAGTCCGTTAAAAAATGGTTTTCTGATAATAAAATTGATGTAGTACCTTGGCCAGCTCAATCTCCGGATTTAAATCCGATTGAGAATCTATGGCACGATGTTGAAAAGAGAATAGATCGTTCTAATGCTACAAATTTGAACATTTTATGGACTGAAATTCAAAAAGCATGGTATTCCATCCCTCTAGAAAGATGCCAATCGCTGATTCAGTCAATGCATCGTCGATGCACAGCCGTTGTTAAAAATAATGGGTTTCCTACAAAGTACTGATAGTATTAACAAATTTAAATTTATTTAACATAATAAAAATTTTGAATTAATCTTAAGTTTTAAATGAATTTTGGTTGGATTCTCATGTGTGCTATTTAATTTGTCGTCAAAAAAAAACTTTTTTTGTTAAAAAATTATGTAAAAAATATATCAACAAAAAAATAAAAATAGAATCATTATTAATTAATTAACAACAATATAGGTGGTTTAAATATAATAAAAGTTTTTAACTTTTTCGCAGCAATTGAAGGAAAATTATCACTAATTTCTCCATTTATGAAACGTGCTATTTGAGATGTCGCCACTGTATGTGCGTAAATACGTAGTTTACTACTCCAATTTTGTTATAAAGTTGTATTCAATTGTTAAATTAAGTATGAAGATATTCATTCCACCTACATTATATTTTTAATTATTTTTTTTTTAATTTAAGTTTAAAAAAAATAAATGTTCCCCCTGCAGATATGTTTTTCAATTGTTATGGTAATAAAATGCAAATTAAATTCATTGTAAAATAAATGAGAAACAAAACAAAACAATAAAAATTTTAATTTTAATTTAACAGCCAAAAAAAAATAATTTATGAAGCTTATCACAAGTGGCCAGCCTTAATAACAATGAGGGAGTGTTTAAGATTATTTTCCACTGTAAATATTTTAACGGAAAGCCATTGTAATAATTTTTTTAACAATTGTGCCAGGAAGCACAAAAACTTGTTTTGCTGGAAAACAAAAATCGAAAGTTATGTTTAATCTATTCATTCAAGCAAGATTTACAAGAAAAAGCTTTTTAATTGACATAAAAAAAAGAAAATTTAAAAAATCTAAACAATGAATGAATGTATGAATTAAACTTAACATTCCCTAAATAAAATTTTAATCAAAAAAATCAAACAAATTTCAGAGAAAGATTTAAACAACTGGGATAAATTCCTTGATATTGAAATGGCCTGTTAAAGTGCGTTCTTTTTTTCATTATTGAGTTTAAATTAACACACACAACATCAGTGGTGTGTGAAACTAGGTCGTAATCCTGACTAAAGGGTTGTAGTGATCAATTATGTTATGTATGTATAGTAATGAAATAAGATGAATGGATGCTGTTCACATCAGTAAGGCTAACTTCTTGCCTATAACTTAATAAATACCTGTTTCCTTACGAAAATCATTAACACCTCCCATATTCGAAATATTGTTCCTGCTGATTCGTTTTACCTAACATAAAGTCTACATATTATGCTTGAATCGATCTCTATTCTAAAACAAGTGTTGTCTACTTATACTTATTTACTTACCTAATTAATCATTGCAACTCTTTAATCAGGATCCACCATCCACGTTGTGCATGTTTGTTTTATATATGAATGCCGGCACCTACAGTTTAAAGTCAACTCCAGATGCAACAACATGGCAACTATTTATTTATTTATCAGAAGACTGATGAGAAGATGTTTCTGAATTTTGTTTGAGATATCAAAGCCGGGGTTTGAACCACATTCCAAAGAAGCCAAGACTCTTCTTTGCAAATGAAGGCTGAAAGTAGAAAAAAAAACATTTTTTAAGAAATTTAATCCTTTTACAAAAGAATTAAAATTAATTTTTTTAATTAAATCCAATTAATTAATCTTTTTTCATATTAAGATCAAGTCTTTTTTTATAAAATGTGACCAAATTTCCTTGATTTGTTAGATTTTCATGTATTTTTTCTTTCAACTTCTTTTTTCCTACTTAGTTTTGTATTGACGAACTGTTGTTGCAACAGATACGGGTTAAAATAGTTCATTCATTAACTCTCTTTAAACAAGTGCTGTTTTAAGCACATACTTCGTGTTTATACGGCAAATTAATCAAAAACTCAACTCCTGCAGCTACGATTTGTGCTACATTTCTTATAAAAAAAACTGTCGTTAAAGTTTATTAAAGTTTCTCTCTACTCTTCCACTCCAAAAATTTATTTTCTCTTTTAAATAAAATGTGCTGGCCTCTTGCCCCCGATAGTGTTTCATACACTTGCTGGTTTTAAACTGTTTAACTACTTCAGAGCAAGTGTATAAGTGATGCCAATAATAACTGTTAATTTAAGTTTCATTAGCATAAAGGAGAAACGAGAAACATTTGCAATTGTAAACCAAATGTCAGCCATAAGCTGTTGTTTGCAAGTGTTACTAACCATGTGCGATAGAATACCATGAGAGGCATAATCAACAGTAAGGATCTGTTTCGTTAGTAGGGAAAAGCCCTTAATTGGATTGGAGTTGCCTTACAGAAACAGGGTATTAGAGTTGCTGTATACAATCCTGAGGTATTCTACACATACTACTGCAACTACATTTTAATTATTTTTAAGTTTTTTTAATAGACAAGCAAATACGATCATTTTATAAAGTCGGGGACTATTTCAAATTGTGTATTTAATAAAGATTAAATTCTTTTAAACATTTAAACTCTACTCTTCACTCTATCCATTCTCTGCCTCAGTGTCAAAAACATATTTTGACTTTCTCTTGCCACAAACAAAGTGACCTTTTTTGCCTCTCTCTCTCTCTCTCTCTCTCTCTCTCTCTCTCTCTCTCTCTCTCTCTCTCTCTCTCTCTCTCTCTCTCTCTCTCTCTCTCTCTCTCTCTCTCTCTCTCTCTGAGTCGCAATTTTAATTTAATGAAAGCATTATTGATACTGTTATCGCTGTGATAGTATTAGTGAATGTCTGGTTGAACAAATTAATTAGTTTTGTAAGAGAGTCTTTACCATGAAAGAGCGGGAGAGTTAAAGAGATGATTGCAATGACTACGACAGCAATAAACAACCAAATTTGCTATGACAACAATGGCCATCAATAATGTATTGTTTATGTGTGTCTGTTTGTATGTTTATTTTTAGAGAAATTAATTAATTTTAAAGCTAAGCAAAGATTTGACTGCAGTAGACAATAAAAATAAACAACGAATAGGAAGAGGGAAAGAATGTAAAAAGCAAACAAAGAAACTATAGAGTAAATGTAGAAAATAGAGTCGCTAGACCCTATAGAAAAACCGCGTATACGTGAGTGTACGTAATATAGTGAAACAAATGAATGTTAATCATACGCCTCTGTTTCTTTAGATTTTTCAATGATAAAAACAATGAATAGTGCATGCAAATATAATTTATGACTCCTCTAAAAGATTTCTTTTCTTATATTTTTAAAATTTTAAAATAAAAGTCATAATTAAAGGACCATCCTCCTCTCAAGAATATAATACAGACTTAAATTCTTAATTTATTCTGGTGAAGATCCCTACTACGCATCAACTGACAGATTGCTATTATGACAACGTACGCTAGTCTCTCCATATTTTAAATTAAAAATTTTCAACAAATTTTCTCTGACTTTTAAAAATTTCGTCACAAATCTGTATTGGCATCTCTTTTACAAGATGATTTGGTCATAAAACTGTTCTTACATTTAACATCTCTTTATACAACGTTTAACTAATTACAGGGCCATTAATGTCATCATTAACAACAAATCTAACAACGCAGAACGTCATCAAATATCAGCAACAACAGTAATGCAAAACAAAACAAAAAAAATCTGTACAAACACTACGTCTACAATTATTAGATAACAACAGCAGCCAATTCGCCAGCAATAAAACAGAAAAAAGGAAATCAAATACTGGGCAACAACAATTGTAATTGCATTGTCTGGCATTCAACAATTCTAGTTCTTACCTGATGCAACAACTGTTGTTGTTGTTGTAGTGGCATTCTTGCATTGTTTTGTTTTCTTTTTGACCGTTTCCTTCTATTGTTTGCTGATGTCCTTTCTTTGTCATTGTAATGCTGTTTAGAAATGAGAAACTGAAAATGGTTCGCTTTTGTTTATCTGACTGGTAGATGAGCAAACCTGAGACTGGCTATTGAGTTTTGGTGGAGGCTGTGATGGTAATTTTGGGAGTTTTTTTCTGTAAAGGATAGGAGGCGATGATAATGATGATGATAAAGAGATTCCTCGAATCTAATGGGAATTGTTGAACTGTTTAAGTTAATGTAACCATTAAATCAAAATTTTTGACATGAAAATTAACTCAAAATATTAAAGGGGTTTTGTATCTCTTTTTTGAAGAACAAAATGAGCAGATGCTGTATGAAAATCTGTCTAAAAAATAATTTTAAATGTTCAAAAGACTTTCAAAATACTTGCTTAACCTGTGTGAAATCCAAGCTAGAACGGAGGCAAATGTAGCGTATAGAACAGGAGATATTTCTTGAATCGTGTTCTTATTTACTTAGTAAAGCTGCATTAACACAACGATATACTTTCTTCCCCCAAGCACATGGTTTGTAATGTAAACTACTTCACGTTTTAGTTTCTCTTCTATGCATTGCTAAGGATGTCTAATATCCTCCTAAACGCTACCCACTGAATGTGAAATCAATCTCATTAAAATGGCTTACTCGGCTCGTCTCAAAATCACACGTTCATTGAAAAGTGCTGACATTATAAAATTAATTTTCAGAAAAACGAAACAAAATAGAAAAACGAAAAAATCTATTCGAATTCAATTCCTAACTGACAAGTGTAAATAGAAGGAAAAACATGAAAATCATGAAAAAAAGTGTTCGATTGAATACAAAATGCCAGACGCCATTAATACTAAGTGTATGCATTATGCAGAAGTTGGAGAGAGGAGAGGGAAAAGTAATTTCATTACCATGATGTCTAAAAGATTTTTTTTACATTTGTATTCTAAGAGGCATAAACCAAGTGTGGTAAGCCTGTTGAAAAGGTAAATGATTGTTGGAATAAAATATTGCACACTTAAAAGGTATAAAATGCAGACAACTAGAGGTGCTTAGAAGAAGAAACAAAAAATAGAGAAATTAAAGAAATTAAAAGCTTTAAGGCATGATTGCATTTTTTTAAATTAAAACCCTGTTTAGCCTGACAAACATGTAAATGGAAAAGGAAGAAGAATAACTCTAAATCAGTAAAGCAATAAGAGTTGAAATCAACAGCCACAAATAAGTCAGGCTGTCGGCATAAACACTTGATGTTACAAAATTGTCGATGGCTACCTCAGCTACGAAAAAACGACCAAAATATGTTTTTTAATTGAAATTTTTTGTTTTCTATTCGCTTAACAGAAAAACAATTCATAGCTTGGCATGTCCTCACAAAACCTCAGCAGCTACTTGCGGTTTTATTTATTTTTGTTGTATTTTTTTTTCTGCAAATAAATCCATTTGTCCTTATTTTAGTTGTTCAATCTATTCAAAGCTCTTCAGCTCTGCATATACATATGTATTTCGTCTGCCCAACTAATGGCCCTCTAATGTTAACCGCCAACAGTTTGCCTGACCACAAAATGTTGTTTGATGATTGCGAATCTCTGCTGGTGATGATTGTTTCTGTGACAACTTTCAACAATTAAATCAATAAAATTTTTGACAGGATTAGCAAAAGCCATTTTGGGCATATAAAAGCCCAAATTGAAATGCATTATACACACAGTGCACACTGGTGGGTTGATAGATTTTAAATTCAGTTTTTTTTGGAAAAAACGTGATGTTTTATAAGTTAAAGTGGAAAATGTTGTTTGAATGTGGCAATGTGGGCTTTGGATAAATGAAAAATAACATGGGAATGAAAAAATTCTATTAAAAACAAAAACGGATACAAAATAAGCACGAAAAAAGAGGAATTTTGTTTAAAGTTTTTAGAGAAAGATGTTTTGGTCAAAGGCTGATGATCACTCGTAAATAATTTCAAAGCCTAAATTGACGACAAACAAAGTATCGCGAGTGTTTGATGACAATGTATCCATTGCAAGCAGCAGTAATAATCTTTATTGCTTACAACTCGCCATTTGATCAAGTCACTGTGACCACAAATGGTTTACAGAACAGGTTTTTAAGTTTAATCATAGCAAAGTTGGGCGACCAAGAAATTTATAACTCATATCTACGATGTATTATTGTAGCAGCCGTTAAAAATTGTTGAGGTATCTGTAAAACACTCTTGTACACAACTTATAACGTTTTGTTGCCTGTATTTCCTACTTTTTTTTTCCTCTTCTCCTACTCTTCCTACTTACTTATCTCTCACACAAGCAACAACACATGTTTTCATTGGTTGTGTTAAAATTTAAGTTCTAGAGTCCCTTACACCATTCTCTAGCTCTCTTAAATCAACAGTCTTTACTGTGCTCTGTAGGTCGCAGCATAACAAGTAATTTTGAAAACTTTATTTTCCTCTTTTCAAACACAACAAAGAAGCTCCCTACATACCATTTACTGTAAAAGAGAGAGAGAGAGAGAGAGAGAGAAGAGAAGTAGGGAATGATATTTTGTATGTTTATTTGAGTGGGTATATGTTACGACTGCCATTGCATGTTAAACTGCAGTTAATTTGCAATTGTTGCTCATTTTCTTGTTAATTTTTCTCTCCCACTCTCTTTGCTTAAATACACCACAATACTACTCCAAAGAAATTCCCTTTACACCAAACAATAACAACAATGGCGTGTGTGAGCTTTTTCCCAGCATATTGTAAACATTCGTTCTTATTGTTGTTGTTGTTATGCTACTGTTTACTTTATTGCACTTTAAGGAGGAGAGAGAGAGAAACATAGAAAAACTTGAAAGATAGCAAATGTAAGCAACGATTGTTGCCTTCGTTATGTTGTTATTCCTGGTTGCTGTGATGTTTCCATGTTTCAGGAAACCGTTATCAAAATTTTTGTTGTACGTTACAAATAATACGGAATCCTTCGCCACCTATGGGATATTTAATGAGAATTCTTGATGTGGTAAGTGATAAACAAATATTTGAACTCGTAGTTATTCACACAAATACAAGTGAACAGAACAACTAATATTTCGATTCCAGGGGGAAACTCGCGAGTATCTTCCAAGCGGAAGTCAAAGTCATCGAAATATGTGCTAAATTCAACTTAAATAGGAAGTACAAAAGACAGGATATAAAATACAATCTGACTCTCAGGCCATCATTAAAGCACTCGGTTTTAATGAGGTGAAATCAAAGATGGTATAGGACTGTCTGAAAAAGCTGTATAGGCTAGTTAGAATCTCAGGTCATAGAGTATTCGCGGTAATGAGCAGGCACACAAGCGTGAGGGGACGAGAGTTCCATACCGTTTATGGGGCCAGAATCCTTTTACCGTGCGGGGTTGTTTGTTTGGGAAAAGATTTCCAAATAAAAGGAAGGTAAAGGCTCTTTTCAAATCAAGTGGCTTTGAGGCATTAAAAACTTTTGTTTCAAAACAACAAGAGAAGATCTTAGTCATGCATTAGACTATCAAGATATAAGATAATCATTCTTTTGACAAAGCACTGTAGACTTATTCAGAAAGAGGATTATCGCGAGCCCAACTATAATTATAGGAATACATTACTGGAACCTGTGGGACATTAATACATCAGAGAAGAAAACATACCAGGTGCTGGGAAGGGAGTAGTCATTGCTGGCAAGCAGCAGTATTATGAAATTTGTCTGAACAATAGGCTAGGAGGAAACATGATAAAGATACCCTATAAAATATGATTGAAGTACAACAAGCCGTATGGTGGCAATACTAAGGTACTTTTTCATGACAATAATTATAAGATTTCTGTGCAGAAGTCGCAGGAAGCAAAGTGTCGAAAGGATAATTAAAAAATATATAACTTTTAGCGATCCTTTGTTGTTCTTAGAAAGACGTACTTAAGAAAATTGTTTTTGTAATTATTTTTGTAATTTTAAATCAATTTATTTTTAATTGTCAAATATTTCAAACGAATGTATCTGTAATTAAGAACGTTACTTCATCATTAAGCTGTGTTTGTCTAAATTGCATCCGGTACATACAGAAATTTTATAATTCTAATGCTATCAGCAAACAGGAGAAAGAAGCAATACCACAAAAGTTGCAGACAGTTGTCTACTGAAGCAATTAAAACTCAATTTGACTACATATTTCGCTGCTTGCAATTACAAAGAAGACAATGACAGAGGAAAGATAGCAAAAGAAATTAACAAAAATTCTAACCATCAGCAGGAAACGGATGCTAACAATGTAATATTCAAAATCACAGTAAAATCAGGGAGGAGATGATAATTTTGTGAAAATGAATGAAAAAAATTCAATATGAAGGATAAGAGTTTTTTTTTACCAAAAAGTGAAGAAGATACTACGAAAGAGATTAAACAGAGGGTAGACGCGATAAGCAAGGATTTCTGTTAAAGATTTTATCGCTTGACGTTTTTTTCGTAATGTTAATAAGATTTGATTGGATTTGGTGTTTTACAAGGGATAACCCGAAAGCAAGCGAAAACAAACCAAAACTAAAAAAACAAACTGTCAATTAAAACTTGCAAATGAACAGATAAGGAGAGTACAAGCGAAAGTCAAAAAGGGTTACAAGCTGCCATCTGTACAGCACAGCAGTTTACAGCAGACTTTTGTGTGATTTTTTTTTATCATTCCTTTCGCTTTATATTGTAATGACACAAGAATAAAATAAAATTTTCAAAATCTGTGGTCTGTGCATTATTTTTCATTAACTGATGGCTGGGAAAAGTAAATGAAAGAAACGAATAAAAAAAGTTATTAAAAAAGAAAATACATTTTCATCAGCAAGAAATTTTTAAAAGGTAAACCATGAAAGAAAGAAAATTATTAAAGAAAATGAGGTTAGGTTGGGTAATGTGGCGGAGCATCCCTGTAGATAGAGGTCCTACTTAGGCCAACGTTTAGGCCAATTGGAATACCACAATCAATATTCAACCAGGGAATCAAACATTTCCTAGAGTACACCAAACCGAAACCAATCATCGAGAACTCGTTCAAGGATATCAGGCTGGGAAAGGTCAAAAACCTTCTTCTTTTTATGACTAGAGCAGCACTGACACATATTTTTGTATTTCTTTTTTTTCCTTTTTTAAGGATTAAAGGCAATAAGAAATAAATATTTGGCCAAAACATTAGACTCCACAGAAAAATAAAAACAAAAAAATATATTTTTAGGCATATAAAGCTAGTTATTGAGGAGTAACAAAATAATACCCAAAATATATTTTCATTTCTCCAAACAAATTGATATTAAAAAACGTGCCATAATACTGGAAACAAATTTTGTAACACAGTAGAGAAAAGTTATTCTTTTCCCTTTTGTACCACACAAAGACGTGACAAATTTTGACAAACAGTTTCAGAACACACAGATTTTTATTTGAATGCCGTAATAAATATGCAAACATAAACTAAACATAAAAATCTACCTATATACACTAGCTAACATTTATTTATTTATTTTTTTTTTTCAAGGACCCTCGTAAAGGTAAGCAGCCACAAAGTATTAAATTAATGTTGTACAACAGCAGCAATAACAACAATGTAATACATATGTATGTGTGAAAACAAATTGCGGTTGTAAATGTCATTCTTCCTGTATAATGACATGAATTCATTTCAAGAATTATAGCTGAGAGAGAAAGCAAATGAAGCGTTTAATTGAATTTCTGTTTAAAGACTTTTTCTTAGACACTTAAAAAAGCCAAGAAAAGAAAGAGAAGAAAACGCAAAAATGCGAAAAAAAACAATTAGTCTCCATGGCTTTGTAGATATCCCCTTCCCTTTTCAAACCCGTTTATGAATTCTATCAGATCCTTCTGCTGCTGTCCTTCAAATCAACTGTATCATCCATAAATCCTCTACCTAGCCATCTCTACCTATGTACCTGTGAACAAGGACATCAATGGCACAAATCTCCTTCACAGAGATATTCAAATTCATTCTGAAAAAGGGCATATACCTCGTCAGAGCTTCTATAACAGCTTTATCTCCCGCCTACTTATGCTAAGGATTAGTTTTGTTTCTATAGTATTAAGCTTTGGCCATAAAGCTCTAGCAACCCTACAGTCTGTTCTACGTCTTCATGCAATACATGAGAGTGAATTTAAGTTTTCTCAATAATTTCACAGAAGAAGCTTTTTGGCGTCCTCATGCCATTGGTAAAAGTGAAACGACCTTTCTCTCAACAATTTCACCGATGAAGCCTTTTGGTGGTCTCATCAACTTATCCTCTATTGTAGCTTCCAAGGCTGAACCTGATTTTTACAATTCATTCACAACTTCGTCGCCAAAAACGCCGCAATAATCAGGAACCCAGCAGAAACCAATATGTATTATAATCTGACACAAGTTCCCTTAGCTGCTTATCATACTCTCAAGTCAGATATAACCTCAATCAAGTTTTCTCAAAGCCTTTTGTGCTGCTCATCGATAAATGCTTTCAAACTAGTTCTATAGCCTTAACGACCCCCCGGACCTCCGTTTGAAAAACATTAAATTCCGCCGTAATTCCATATGAATTCCTGGCAATTGTGCCATAAATGAAGACCCCCCTGATTACGTGCCCATTTTCAATTTGGACCTGTCGATGAAAACTGCCCAGCCATCGAAGAGTTAATCCAAATCTATTCAGAATTCCTATGAAGTGTTGTTACATTCGGTGTGGTCATATAATCCGTCATTCCTGATTCCGCCGGAAAAATCCTGATATATTCACCATATACAATGGTGGCCTTATAATTAGAAACGATGTTTCTGAAACAGAGTTCTCTGGAGTGACGAATCTAAGTTTAATTTGTCCCAATCTGATGGAAAAACGTATGTAAGATGTCCTCCAAACAAAGCTTTTGATCCCATGTACACAGTGAAAACTGTAAAACAAATTAACAAACATACATATTGCTAAGTCGTTTCTAATTATAAGGCCACCACTGTAGGCCGCATCTTGTGCCTTCAAATTATAATTCCTTTCAGTATCAGCAGAGCTCTCCAATATTTCGTAGAGGCTGAAAACGGATTTTTCAACAGTTTAATCCTGAGAACACCACGCTTAATGCCTTTACCACAAAACAAGCAGCATGATATCGATTTAAACGGCAGATATTTGGCTTAATAAACCTCTTTTGAAATAAAACAAATTAAAAATAAGAAATACAACAGAATTTCTTAAAACCGTCACCATTTTTCAACAAAATTCCTATAGGCACACATTTCTTGAAATATTTTCCTTTATACCACTTTAATATGCCTAGTCAAACAACCTTTTGAAGTAATAAAATATTTAAAAACCAAAAGTTTCCACTTTTTTTTTTTTTGTATGGAAAAGGGTTAACACGATGCAAGATGTAGGTTTGTCCCTTTTAAACATTTGAACACGTGTTCATTGCTATTAAACAAAAATTCCTTCCTTCAGTTATAGGCCTACTCCATCCCTTCCATTAATAGCTATGAGTTGGTTGTCCTTAATTTTTTTTGCTTTAACTGTCAAATGCCAGACACACTTGACATTTTTACTATGCTGAGTTTTTTTTCTCTCTCTCTCCCTCCTTTTGTTGTTGTCTTTAACAGGTGGCAGCGGGAAGAGTTATTTGCAACCATTATCTCCTGGTTTTTTTTTTTTTTTTTGCAGCATGTTTCAACTTGTACGACATGACATTCATTAAGGCTGAGGTTTTTAAAAGATAGAAGACTGGCTATTGAATAACAAATAAAAGAAAATCACTTTATGGCGTATCAGTTCTTTCTTATGTAGAGAGGACATTATTATTTTTGGAAAAAATTATGGAATATTTCTTCGGCGACTTCTTCTCAGCAGATTTCTTGCAAAAACTCTGTGAGTGAATATAATTGCGATGAAAATTTTCTCAAAAAAATCTGTCTTTTGGAGTCGACTTTAAACTGTAGGTCCCATCACTCATGTATAAAATTAACACCACACAACATAAGTGGTGTGAGAAGCTAAGTCGTTATCCTGACTGAATTTCTTTCTTAATTTCTTCAAACGTTTTTCTATAGTTTCCCAAGAGTTAACTATGTCTTCTACATGTCTTGATTATGCTCTTGTTTTAGTTGCGTTTTACTTATATGTTGTCTTGATTGTTTTCTTTCTTATCAAGTCTCAGTTTGAATGTCATGCCTTTAGCCAAATCCTTTCCTATCTGCCACGTTGTCTAATATTCTCAGTATTTTATTGCCCTGCACACAATGTGACGACCTTTTATGTCTCTTTATGCTCCTGTCTAAACTATCTTTCTATATAACATACGTAGCTAACCTGTAATGTAAAAAAGAATCCACCACATTCACCTCAATTCCTATAACAACATTACTGTTAATAAAATGGAGGGTAAAAATTTAACACCAATTCATAAACAACACTGTTACTATAACAGAATGTAAAACTTATGCTCATATATTCTCAATATTTTGCCATGCAATAGACGATGGAGAAATCACTCAATGCGTACGATTTGTTGCTCAGTTTTCTCTACAATACCTAACGAAATTTGCTCATTTCATGGTATTTAATCCCCTATCTCTGAAACAAACGATTGAGTGTTTTTGTTTGCGATTTCCATAAAACCAGACGAAAGTGTGAAATCGTTTGTCAGATTGAAACAGGACCTAAATAAAGGCTCCAAATATTATGAGTAACTAGAGAAGTCTATAAACAAAAAACAAGAGCAAGGTTCTGTTAACATTAAGAGTCAAAGGAGAAACTAGAAAAGGAAAAAGCACTCCATTCAACAGTAATGCTATTTTAGTGATTTTAAGATGTTTTTAAAGTAAAAAATTCGGTTTAATATCTCGTTTAAAATCCCTGTAAAGAACATAATCACGAAACCAAATGCTACTGCTCCTCTGCTGGATTTTCTGCATAAAAAATACAAGCCAGCGACCAAAAAAATTCAAGTCATTGACCAAAAAAAAAAAAAGCAAGTCAGCGACCAAAAAAATCCAAATCCAAGAAAATACAAGTTATCGACAAAAAATCCAAGTCATTGACCAAAAAATGCAAGTCAGGGTCCAAAAAAATTGAAGTCATCCAACCAAAAAACGCAAGTCATTGACCAAAAGATGCAAGTCATCTGCAAAAAATGCAAGTCATCTACCACAGATATGTAACTGGCGAAAACTGCGAAATTTTGTTGTATATATATATATATATATATATATATATTTTAATAATTCTCATTGAGTTCATACGCATTTATTCAAATTATATATATATATATATATATATATATATATATATGTATTGAATAAATGCGTATGAACTCAATGAGAATTATTAAAATTGTTAAAACCACAATTTTATTTGAAGTAAACAATTAGCTTCGATGTCTATATTTCCGGTTCTAAGCAACGCCTGATCGAGAGGAAACCTCTTTTAGAATCCTTGAGACTATGACCATCTAGCCCACAAGGTCGATTTGCCTTACTAGGTCCATTTTTTATACGATTTTGACCAATTTATATAAAGCACCTTTTTGTGCTAATTTGCGGCTATATCTCTGGTCTCAAAGGTTACGAAAACTGTTTTTGAATCCTTGATCCAATAGCTAACCAGCGTACTAGGTCCGAAAAACCTCCCTTTTATATTTTATCAAATTTTACCCGATTTGTGGAGGTCATATTTGGTAAAAATACTTGATTTTTCAATACTGATGTCCAGCCTTCACGACTAGTTCGAAAATAATTTTTCATAGGGATCTCTGTTTTGATATAGGTTTCGAACTATTATTTTGTGTTGAATAAGACTATAGAAGCCATAAAAATAGTAGCAAATGTGATGTGTGACGTGTTCTGTGATGTAAAGAAAACTCATATTTTTGTAGGTAACTCAGCAGTGATCAAGGCCATGATCTTTTTCACTTAAATCTCTTTAAAAAGAACTGCATTTACTTTAAATAAGAGCTACGTGGATAAATAGGTCTTTATGGTAATAAAATTTTGAAAAATGTCCTTGAAAAGGATGAAATGAACACTCGTGGTGGAAATCTTAAATTTAACATGTACTTAGATCTACAAACGATCTAAAATTTAGTGATTAACTATAAAATCTTATCAAATATACAGAACTCTTTCGTTTAAGAACATAACGAATAGAATATTTGCTTTCTTGCCAATTGTTCCAAAAAAGGATATACGAGCAGCTTCCTTAATGTGCAACGTATTGCTGTGAAACTTTACAGACATCTTAAGTAACATCATTTACAACTTTTCTGTAAATCTCAATAAAATTTTAAACTTTTGTTAAAAGTTACGACATTTTGAAAATTTTAATTAAAATTTTTTGGAAAATATTCGTGAAATAAATTTTTTTGCTAAAAAAAAGGTACTCACATATATGTGCGTAAATATGTAGTTTACTACTACAATTTTGTTATAAAGTTGTCTTCAATTGTTAAATCAAGTATGAAGATATTCTACCTGCCTTACATTGTTAACGTTAATTTGTTGGTTCATGACTGGGTGGGAAAAATAAGAAGTTGGTTTAATGGATGTGTTGCCTGAAGAGTTAAGCTTAGACGCTAGGATATAAATGTGTATACATTAAGAGTATGTTTGTATTGTTTACATAAATTTTAATACATTTCGGAGAGCAAAGGAATATTATTCACATTCGCATTTAATAATAATCTTTGCATTTTAAGCTTTTCAATGAAACCAACTTTTTAATGGCTTATAACACTTTGCTGTGGAGTTTTTTTACGTTTACGATAAGCATGTTAAAGATTTTTTTGATTTTATTAACGTACATATGAATGAGTGTCAGTACGAATACATTTCAATTATGAAACTCAGGTAATTGAGCAAATTTTTGTTCCATAAACTTGAAAGCAAATTGAAATCCTTGCATTGGAGTTTACAACCCCACTTTCTAAACATACATATTTCGTAAAACGCAATGAAAAAGTCTTTGATTGCTAATAAAGTTAAGTTTAACGGAGTTTTTGGAAGGTTCACACCAAAATATGCATTCCTCGCAACTTATTATTTTCATCAATAAGCAAATTGTTATTCTCATATATTTTTTTCATATGTTGAGATGTCTGAGTTGGAGGTTGAATCACGGGCTTTAGTCTAATAAGCAAATACACTACCTACCGGACTATGGTGACTTTCTTGAATAAAATCCATGACTTTAAAAAATGTTCACAACAGTATTATGTCCGGACGTTTGAATAAAGTTCAAGTGAGCTGAAGTGAAGGCAGGTGATGAGGTATCCTAATCATCCTTTTTCTTTGAAACACCAAAACTCTTTAAGACAAAAGGCTTCCGAATAGTCTTCAATATTCCATTGAACAGTTTGCATTTAAAGTTTCAATATTTTACTTGAGAAATCCATTGAATTGAAAGTTTTTAACATTAAAAATTCATAAATTCCTGTATCCTGAATTGTAAGCCAATCTAACCATTTTAAGCAAATCTTTTATTATCATTTTCCCTTTGTTAGCATGCCAATGAAGCGTTTCTTTTTGCTCTTCTGTTTAATTATGAGAATCCTTGTTTGTACGTAATTGTTGAAAACTATTATCGGCTTGAAATAAATCTTAAAAAGTTTTCCACACACATACAATATGTGTCATACATTAACGGAAAAGTTTTCCACTTATTTTCAGTTTCAGTCCACCACCACCAATACGTTTAATATTGAATTGAAAAGGCCTACTATTGAGAGAACATTAAATCATAGTTTTTAAAGAAAACTTAGAAATTTTCTAAATGGTATTACTTTTGTAGGGGAAGGTATACTAAGTTAAATGTGTGATGAAAGCATTTATGTTGTCGTAGTGTAGTAGATTAAAGTCCATGGTTATTAATTTTTTATTTTCTTTTTCCAATTTGTTAATCAATTCTGTTTATTTTTCTTTTTCTGTGTAATTAAAAACGAAATTAATTGAGGAAAATCCTCTTTTATCAACGTACGAAAAATTGATTTATTGGAAAACAACTAGAATAAAAGAAAATGAGATTAAAAACAAACCTAAAAAATAATAGAATCACAACCCTAAACTGAGTTCCTAATGAACTTACCACCCTGTTCCTTTATAATTTAATACTCCTCCTCTATATTGTTGCATATTCCGCAACATTCATCTCCAGTTGCATCTGAACTCGAGGGTATAGTTTTCAAATTTCCAAAAACTAACAAATCCAACGAAATTTAGCAAATGATTTCACAAATAAGATACAACATGACTTGCACTGTGATAAATTATACATCCTCTCGATAATTGCAATTTGATATTGTGTTGTGACATTATGTTGTGGGTAAAAAAAATAACAAATGATTCCTGAAAACGTAATAAAACAAAAACTACAGTGCATAATAAAAATATTCAACTCATTTGGAAATTTCATTACCTAAGCAATCGATTGGCTGACAGCTCCCTATGTGTACTCTGGAAAGAACTGAACGTTGCATACTGTAAAAAAAGACGAGTTTGTGGTAAACAGATACTTCAGAAACGTATCTTAGTATAGGAGCAGAAGTTTTTGGTGGTCCCAAAATAAAGTATAACGAGTCCATAGGGAAACTAGAGGGTATCCTCCGAACGTAAGGTTATGGCATTAAAATATGTGCTCAAGTCAACTTGGATTGGAAATACAAACACAGGGCATAGAAATACCATTTGACAGTCAGGTCGCCTTTCGAACACTGGGGCTCTTATGAGGTTAAATCGCAGATAGTATGGAACGGTCTGAAGAAGCTGAATCGGCTAGGTAAGTAAAATAAGGTTACCCTCTGCTGGATCTCAGATCAGGTGAATATTCTCGGTAATAAGCAAACAAATGAGCTTGTGAGGGGGAGAGCATCATCCCGCTTAAGAGGCCAGAGCCCTTCTATGCAGTGGGGGTGCAAATGTTTGGGAAAGTACGTTCAACAAAAGGAAAGATAAAGAGACACAAAGCCTGTTCCTAAACCCTTCATAGAAGCTCAAACCCTAATAGAGACCTCAACATTATATTCCTGAGTTATTCTCCACTGTATGCCACGCAGTTTCGTTATCCTTATTACGTGCCAATAAATTTTCTAATAATCTACTATAGACCCAGTCTATCATCAGCATTAACTGTGAAATATTTTAAATTAAATTCAAAAATTTCTATAGAATTTCTTCCATTATTCAGAGAAAATTTTATATTATTGGAAAAGGGTTATGCCACCAAGTTGTAATGGAACAACAACAGAACTTTACAACCGCCACAGGACTTGTAATTTACATTTCATTTGTAGCATTCCATTTGACTTTTTTTATTATTTGTTTGGTGGCAATCAAATGAACTCAAAGCGTGCTTTGAATTTCTACAGACAATATTATTTTGCATAAATAATGTCCTGACACACACACACACACACCCGCTTAAATACAACACACAAATGTAATACAAACTAAATAATAGACTCTGTGGTACATAACAGCACTGTTGCATACCTTGTGTAGTGTTTTTATGTGATGCTTTAGTGGCAACTTTTTAGTTTGAATTCAAAATTTAAATTTTAATTTTTTTTTTTTTGTTTGAGGTTTTTATATGTGAATGACACAGAATAACAAGTTTATTAAAATGAAAAGAGAGCAACATTTTGTTGCAAAATAAATTGGCTTGACGCAGTTATTTTAGAAAATAAAAAAAAAAAATTTTTTGTTTTCGATTGATATTAAAGGATATGTGAGTGGACATTTCGATTGGTTTAAATTATATGCCAATGAAATATGGAAATTTCTATTTCAAATAGAAGTTAACAGTCATAGCAATCAAACCATTCCGATTTAAATAAATGACCGAAAAAATATTCATTTTCTATTACTGGGATGAACCATTAAATGGAAATACACGGCTTTAATTTGATTTCCTATAAATTAGCGAAAAAGAAAAACAACAAATAACACAGTTTATATGTTTAAATCGAACGTTTTTATTTTCAAAATTGTGTGTTCCAAAGTACCCCTTAATCTGCTTTAAATTAGAATTTTTCTTTTTTTTTCTTTTTTTTAAAAAAAAAAAAAACAAAATAAAACCAACTTTTATTGCTTTTTAATCTAAAAATATAAACAAACAAAAAAACAATGTTTTTAACTTTTCTTTACTGTTTCATAAGTTTTTTAAATGCAACAATGAGGGCATTGCATCTGCATGGAAATAAAACTTCAGCATGCAAGGCGTAAAACATGTGTTGTTTACTTGGGAAATAAAGGAATACAAGTAGCTGCTGGCTTAATGCAATCAATCTTCCGTCTTTTTTTTTCTTCGGTTTTTGCTTTTTGTATCAAAGTTTGGCTTAATACAACAAGTTTTAGGAGAAGAGATTTTTTCAACATAACCAAGGAGTATTTAAAATATAATATTAGGCAAGGGAAACAAAAAAAAAACAAGAAAAAATATTAAAAAAGCGTGAACTACAGTTCGAGTATTAAAGTCTACTGCACTTACGTTAGAAAATTGGGAGATGACAAAATGTCTGAATGCCATTGCAAACCTAATTGAAAATCTAACAGAAGTGCAAATAAATTTAAGCAAAGAAATCTTGACAATAATAAAGGGTCCGCCAAATAACTTTTTTTTGAAAATGCTTTAATAAAAACTACTGAATATTTTCTCAAATTTCTTTTTTTATTTGAAAGTACAATCCTTCCGGTTAATATCGGAAAATAATTTCATTCAAATGGCTGCCTCGGCTGGCCATGCAGTAGCCTACACGATCGGTCCAATTTTTAAGCACATTATCGATTGCGTGCAGCTGTATTTCACCAATGGCTTCACGAATATTGTTCTTAAAAGCGTCAATTGTCTCTGGCTTGTCGGCGTAACACTTATCTTTGACGGCACCCCACAAATAATAGTCCAACGGTGTCAAATCGCAGCTCCGAGGTGGCCAAACGACATTAGCTCTGCGGCTAATAAGGCGATTTTCAAAAACAGGGCGCAAAACATCGAGTGTAGTTTCCGATGTGTGACACGTAGCGCCGTCCTGTTGAAACCAAATCCTCCTCTTCAATTTTTGTGAACAAAAATTCGTTCAACATGGCCCGATAACGATCGCCATTGACTGTAACGGCCACTCCTTGCTCATTTTCGAAGAAAAATGGCCCAATTATGCCTCTGGACCAAAATCCGCACCAAACAGTGACTCGTTTTGGGTGCGTCGGTTTTTTTCTGTGCCCCAAATCTGACAATTTTGCTTGTTTACATACCCGCCGAGATCAAAATGAGCTTCATCTGAAAAGACGATTTTTTTTTGCCAAAATCGGCAACTTCTGGTGTAGGCTACTGCATGGCCAGCCGAGGCAGCCATTTGAATGAAATTATTTTCCATTATTAACCGGAAGGATAGTACTTTCAAATAAAAAAAGAAATTTGAGAAAATATTCAGTAGTTTTTTTTTTAAAGCATTTTCAAAAAAAAAGTTATTTGGCGGACCCTTTACTTGAAGACATAATTAGTCATTACAACCCTTTAGCCAGGATTACAACCCAGCTTCTTATACCATCCACATTGTGTATGTTAATTTTATCCATGAGCGGCGGGATATACGGCTTTAACATCGATTTCAAGCAATGGATTTGGGAAACTTTTCATGGCAACTTTGTTTGCTTCCATAATTTTTGCCACAAGACTTTTAAGAAAAATTAAGTGCGGCGTTTTCTTATTAGATGAGAGCTCGTGGTTCAACTCCCGGCTTAGAGTTTTCAAACAAAACAAAATATGAGCAAATATTTCCTTCTTCGACCTCCTCTCATCAGTCTTCGGGCAAAAATTCTGAGAGTAAAGTAAAGTTTCCATCAAAATTTTCTCACATCTGTCGTTTAGAAGCGATATTAAGTTTTAGGTCTCGCCGCTCATGGATGAAATTAGCACACACAACAAAGGTGGTTGTGAAAGCTAGGTTGTAATCCTGACTAAAGGGTTGTAATAGGCAATTAAGTGAGTAAATAAATAAATAAAATTGAATGATACACGAGCCTTTACGATGCCGAGTACGAGACATAAAATGCATCCTGACGCACTTCTTTATCTACCTTAATTTGATCAAATAACATGCTCCCTGGTACACATTACAATTACAACCCTGTTAAACAGATTATTAAGCCAGCTATACGTTTTTAAATGAAAGCACGTTTATCAAAAGCAAATCACTTAATTATTGTATGAAAATTATTTGTAAATTATAATTTATTTTAATATTTTAATACGATATAATTAAGTTTGAAATGCATTTTTAAAACCATGATACTGAATTTTATTTATGTTACCGATTTGTATAAAAATAAATTAAAATTCCATACAAAGTATGTAATCTGAAGCACGATTAGTGTATAGAAGGCATAGTATGCACTTGCATGTAATTTTAATTAAAATACGTGATGCCAACTGAAATGACCACCACCTGACATGTAATTTAACTTTCCAAGTGAATACAAAGTGCTATATTTGTTATGACTTAATAGAATATAATTTTAAATGTTTTTAAATTACAAACAAATTAAATGCGCAAATAAAATATTAACAAAGCAAATATCGTGGAATATTGTTTACAATTTAAAGTTAATTTATTTTGACTTTTAAAAATATTTTATTTTTTTAAGTTGATTACTGGGCAATTTGTTCATGGTATTGTAAACAACACCAAGTGCAACTTCATTACAATGCAACAAATCCTTCAAAAACTGATGCAGATTATCTTGCTCTTTCATTTTCTTTTGTATGTTAACGTCCTAGAACCGCTTTAGCAATTGCAGCCAACAATTAATTTGAAAGATTTAAAGCATATACTTTAGGGCACAACATAAACAACAATTTTCCTGGCATATAGTAAGGAGGCAACTTTCTTGAAATTCTACCCTGTTGATGCATACATTTTCAGCACCAACAGAAAGCATTGTAAATACAAAATCAATAGAATTTCTGTAGGCATTTGTTACTTAAAATCAATTTCTTGAAGTAGAAGAGTACAACTACAATAGCAAATATCTTGTTAAACCCCTTAAAGTATGTAAATAAATTTTATTTATAAAAATTATAAAAAATAAAGATGTACTCGAAGATTTTTGTATGTTTTTTTTTTGCACTTTAACAATGATTTCCATAATAATTTATATTTTTTAATGGCCCTTCAAAATTCTGTTGAAATATTTATTATTTACACCTAAAAGAATGTCTTGAAGTATGGTATGGTTTTTCCAACAATATTTTAAAATGTTTTGCAAACTTTTGCATTTTTAAACGAGCTGTTAAAAGCGTAAATAAACGCCATAAATAAAGAAATATAAACCAAATTAATAAGGCCATTAAAAAAGTAAATTATATTAAACATATGCCAGGGCGTTGTAGGCCATAAAAATCGATAAAAGAAAACAGAAAAGTCCTTAAAGATTAACACAGCAATTCATTTTGTTACTTTTTTTAACAACAACTTCTCAAGCAATTAAGCATGCTATTTAAGCGATAATAAAAATTAAGGCAACTTTTCTTTTTTTGGATACTTACTGGCTTAATCACACAATATCAATCATTGTGTTGAAGTGAAGGATTTTAATTCGTGCAATTTAAAAAAGAACACGACTTATTTTTCTGGAAATTGAGAATCTGATTGGATTTATTGATTTTAAAAATGGAAAAACTTTAAATCATAAAATGTATGCCAAAATCTTTGGATTTACCTAGTGGAAGTCGTTGTAGACCAGTAGGTAGTGCGTGGTTCAAACCTAAGCTCGGACATCTCGAACATACATAGCTAGAAATTCTGACTAACTGTCTACGAGTGAATAAAATTGCCATGAAAAGTTTCTCAAACCTGTTGTTCGGAGTTGACATTAAAATGTAGGACTTGGATGGTGTGAAAAGCTCGGTTGTAATCCTGACTAATTAAAGATTCATATGTTTTTTTTGTGATTTTCAAATACTTTAAATAAAAATTGATTTACTCATCAAAAAGTACGCATTCTATGGAATATTTAAACTTAAAACCTACTTGTCAGCGTTTGATGTAATAAACTAATCACTTTTTATTTTAAAATATTTCAAACACTTCCTTATGCCAATATCCTTTAAGTCTTTTTTTTAGCTAACTTGTCTAGAATTTGCTTACAATCCACTACTAAAAAAACGACGACTCTATCTTATTGTCTTTGCTAAACAAGCGTTAGAATGCATTTCCCTTGACAGCAATACACCACTACCATAATCCTTTTGTTGTTATTATTTTAATCTTTGTTTTTATATTGTTTTGGTTTGACATCAACTCCTCGTTATCCAACCGCTTTAAAATAAGTTTTGTGTTGAGGCAAATTATCACAACGATAGCATTGAGAACGCAAAGCAACAATAAGGAGTGGAAATTATTTGAACACTTAAATTTAATGGCAGCTGTTAGACATTAATGTCTGCTTGATGTTACAAGGATAAGAACAAAAAGCAACTTGAAATCATTCAAAGGAAAAAAAGTGGTGTAACAAATCTTTAAATTTAAATAAAATAAAGTATGTGTGAGATATCGTATATAAAATATCAGATTAACATTCAAAACTATGATGAAAATAGGATTAATAGGCCATATTTTAGAGGATTGGAAAATGATGCAAGAATATAAGTGAAATTTTAATTCAAACCAAATTTATTTTTTCTACTATTTTTCAAACATTTTCTTTCTTTTTTTATTTCGAAAATAAAAAAAAGCAAATTTGCATGAATATTATGTCGTAGCTATGTATGTCTGCTCATTTGCATAAATATGAGTAAATAACATGAAAACGTGCAATCAAAAAAAAAAAAAAGGAGAAATGCAAAATGCATTCTAACGTAAAGAAAATTATGCAAATGTTGTATGCAAAATGCATGTGATTTTCTATTTCAGCTCTTGGCAGCCTTCAAAGTGAAGGTAAAAGTTCACAAAACAATATCAAAAATTCACTTTTTTTCTACAGGAATAAAGTCAACTTTAGGCATGAATTTAAATTGCCTAAAAAGTCCTTAACCTTGTAGATTTTCTTTTATTTTTTTAGGTTTTCTTGTTGCCAAGAGAGGTTTTTGTTTAACTTAAATGTGCCTTGTTTGTTTAAATTTAAACGCAGTTATACTGAATGGGCTCATTGCCAAAACTAACAATTAAAAAATAATATTAAAAGGAAATCACAGACAAATACTCTTGCACGTTTCCAAAAGGTAAAAAGGAATTAAGAAGGAATACAAATTCGATATGAATCCAAATAAATAAAAACGACTAGAAGCCCAAATTGTTAGAATTTAAAGGAATAAAAAATTCTTTCTTGAAAAACTTAAAGAGAAAATATTTTTCTTATTAAAAGTTCAGTTTCCCAGCAGCTTTGCATTCCATTTGATATTTTGAAAATTATTTTTCCTTGTCCATAAAGCACATAGTTAGGCCTTGTTTACTATACACTACAGCTTAAATAAGTTATTTATAAAAAAACATTATGTCAGGTTCATTAATTCCAGACTATGGCAACAGATTATCCCATAATAGGGTTTCTTATTGAAGTTTTTATAATTTTATTTGCAAAACAAAATATATTATAATGGGAGGGATTTTATATAAAAAAAGGCTTTATGCCTACAAAAGCAATAGAGTTCTAATAGTTTTATTAGCTTCCGACATTATCATGATTAAAAAGAAACGCAATTAAATACAAGAACTTAAAATAAAATTTATAGAAATGTATTGTTATATTTTTATAATTTGTTTGTCATGGATTTGTAAATTGCATTTAAAATAAAAGAAAATATTTACTTCTAATCATACATACATAATTCGTCATTATAACCCTTTAGTCAGGATTACGACCTAGTTTCTCACACCACTCATGTTGTGTGTGTTAATTTTATACATGAGTAGTGGGACCTACAGTTTAAAGTCGACTCCGAACGACAGATTTTTTGAGAAACTTTTCATTTTTTCTCTTTTGACAGAAATCTGCGGAGAGGAAGTCGCCGAAGGGTTTGAACTCGGGCCTTTCGTATAAAAAAAACTAAACAGCACCTACTAGACCACGGCGACATCTAATCATTATTCATTTAAATAATAACACACTTCAACTGATAACACTGTGGTATCAAATTCATTTATATTTCTTCTTAACTAAAATCAAACTTTCAGTATTCAACACCATTATGCTTAACGCGCTCTTTTAAAGACGCCTTTCGGTTATTAATCACAAACTCATGACTCATCACTGATTGACTACTCACGATTGACTTCACTGTATTCATACTCCTCTATTGTATGTCTAACAACTTCACAATCTTTTTATATGATATTTGTGTTGTTAAAAAAATGGACTTGTGATGAGCTAGTAGCCATGGTTTTCAGATTTCTTTTCGGTCGGACGTTACCTGGAACCGGAGATATAGACGACAAAGCTAATTGTTTTCCTAAAATTAGCACACAAAAAAATACTCTGTATAAAAGCAATGCAAGTCATCGATTCAAAAAATGCAAGTCATAAACGAAAAATTCGAGTCATCGACCAAAAAACCCAAATCCAAGAAAATGCAACTCACTGATCAGAAAATGCAAGTCATCAACAAAAAAAAAATGCAAGTCATCGACCAAAAAACCCAAATCCAAGAAAATGCAAGTCATCAACAAAAAAATGCAAGTCATCGACCAAAAAACCCAAATCTAAGAAAATGAAAGTCATCTTCCAAAAAATGCAAGTCATTGACCGGAAAATGCAAGTCATCGTCCAAAAAAATCCAAGTCATCGAATAAAAGATGCCAGTCATCTGCCAAAAAAAGCAAGTCATCTACCAAAGAAATGCAACAACGAAAAATACGACATATTGTTGCTTATATTTATATTGAATAATTGCATATGAACTCAATGAGAATTATTAAAATTTTTAAAACCACAATTTCATTTGAAGTAAACAATTAGCTTCGATGCCTATATTTCCGATTGTAAGTAACGCCCGATCGTAAGGAAGCCTGTTTTGAAATCCTTGAGACTATGGCTATCCAACCACTTGGTCCATTTGTATCACAAGGTCCATTTTTTAATCCGATTTTGACCGATTTGTATAGAGCACCTTTTTGTGCTAATTTGCGGCTATCTCTGGCCTCAAAGGTTACCCGACCCTAACGAAAACTTTTTTGGAATCCTTGGTCCAAAAGCTAACTAGCCGAAAAACCTCCTTATTAAATTGTATGGAATTTAGCCCGATTTATGAAGGCCATATTTGGTAAAAAATACTTGTTTTTTCAACACTGATGTCCAGCCTTCACGACTAGTTCGAAAATAATTTTTCATGGGGATCTCTGTTTTAATATGTGTTTCGAACTATTATTTTGTCTTGAATGAGACTATAGAAGCCATAAAAATAGTAGCAAATGTGATGTGTGAGGTGGTCTGCGATGTAAAGAAAATTCATATTTTTGTAGGTAACTCAACAGCGATCAAGGCCATGATCTTTTTCACTTAAAGCTCTATAAAAAGAACTGAATTTACTTTAAATAAGAGCTACGTGGATAAATAGGTCTTTATGGTAATATTTTGAGAAATGTCCTTGAAAAGGATGAAATGAACACTCCTGGTGGAAGTCTTAAATTTAACACGTACTTAGATCTACAAGCGATCTAAAATTTAGTAATTAATTATAAAATCTTATCAAATATACAGAACTCTTTCGTTTAAGAACATAACGAATAGAATATTTGCTATCATGGCAATGGTTCCAAAAAAGGATATACGGGCAGCTTTCTTACTATGCAATGTATTGCTGTGAAACTTAACAGACATATTAAGTAACATCATTTACAACTTTTCTGTAAATCTCAATAAAATTGTAAACTTTTGTTAAAAGTTACGACGTTTTTAAAATTGTAATTAAAATTTTTTGGAAAATATTCATGAAATTAATTTTTTTTGCTATAAAAATTTTTTCTCACATATATGTGCGTAAATATGTAGTTTACTACTCTAATTTTGTTATAAAGTTGTCTTAAATTGTTAAATCAAGTATGAAGATATTCTACCTGTATTACATTGTAAACATAAATTTGCTGGTTCATGTCTGGGTGGGAAAAATAAGAAGAAATTCGTTTAATGGATGTGTTGCCTGAAGAGTTGTGTATACATTAAGAGTATGTTTGTATTGTTTACATAAATTCGAATACATTTCGGAGAGCAAAGGAATATTATTCACATTCGCATTTAATAATCTTTGCATTTTAAGCTTTTCAATGAAACCAACTTTTTAATGGCTTATAACACTTTGCTGTGCACTTTTTCTTACGTTTACGATAAGCATGTTGAAGATTTTTTGATTTTATTAACGTACATATGAATGAGTGTCAGTACGAATACATTTCAATTATAAAACTCAGGTAATTGAGCAAATTTTTGTTCCATAAACTTAAAAGCAAATTGAAATCCTTGCATTGGATTTTACAACACCACGTTCTAAAACTATTTCGGAAAACATAATAAAAAAACTTTTTGATTGCTAATAAAGTTTAGTTTAACGGAGTGTTTAGAAGGTTCACATCAAAATATGCATTCCACGCATAAGCATAGCTTTCCCACATTTATGTGAGAAAAAAAAAGAAAAAAAAAGAAACTTGAATGTTATATTGTCGTTACGTTTAATGTTGTTGACTACCGTTTAGCAGAAATGGCATGACAAATATGCAAACTGTTATACAGTCACAGGAAATACTAGAATGAATCAAAGTAAAAGAAATAAATAAGAAAAGAATGGAACTGAAATAAGAAAAATGCATTACAACGTAAAGCATAAATTGAAAAACACTTTCGTTAAAAGCATTTTATTATGATTTATGAAATAACGGGATTTAAAGAACGATGCTACAATGCTATTCAATAGTAATAATTTTAAAAAGAAATAAATGAAAGAGGAATCAAAAAATTTATCTTTTGCAAGGAAAAATTAAAGGAAATGAAATGAAATAGAAAATCTTTTAAACTTATTGCTGCACCAACCTGGACTATGAAGACAGAATTCCAAATAAGGTTTCTGGTCCACTGATCCGAAGGTTTCTAATGGGATCCTTTAGGTTATGACTCACATATATGTGAAAGAGTGGGCTGGTGTGTTTTCCAGACTATTTTGTAGGCGATGCAATGTTTGTTGTTCCCTGAAAATCTCTTAATTTACTTAACAAACGTGCTTTCAATATCCGTATTTGTCTGTGAATGCCAAAGATTTCTCAGAGAAATTTCCGATCATTCAAAGGTAATTCTTATATGGGTTCCAGGACTTAGGGATATCGTCGGAAATTTCATTACGAATTAGCTGCCTGGAGTTGGTATGGAACTCGCAATCTCCTGTTTTTATATTGTTTTGGTTTGACATCAACTCCTCGTTATCCAACCGCTTTAAAATAAGTTTTGTGTTGAGGCACATTATCACAACGACAGCATTGAGAACGCAAAGCAACAATAAGGAGTGGAAATTATTTGAACACTTAAATTTAATGGCAGCTCTTAGACATTAATGTCTCGTTGATGTTACTGGCTGGTGTGTTTTCCAGACTATTTTGTAGGCGATGCAATGTTTGTTGTTCCCTGAAAATCTCTTAATTTACTCAGACAATGAGACTACGATAAAGCCCTTAACAAACGTGCTTTCAATATCCGTATTTGTCTGTGAATGCCAAAGATTTCTCAGAGAAATTTCCGATCATTCAAAGGTAATTCTTATATGGGTTCCAGGACTTAGGGATATCGTCGGAAATTTCATTACGAATTAGCTGCCTGGAGTTGGTATGGAACTCGCAATCTCCGATATGTTACAGGGCTTAAGTATTCCGATTACGTACATACATACTTAATTGGATATTGCACCCCTTTAGTCAGAATTACGACCTAGCTTCTCACACCACATATGTTGTGTGTGTTAATTTTATATATGAGTGGCGGAACCTATAGTTTAACGTCGATTTCGGACGACAAATATTTCAAAACTTTTCATGGCAATTTTTTATTTAATGTCAGAGTTTTTGCCAGAAATATGATGAGAGGAAGTCGCCAAAGAAACATTTTTTCATTGCCCTTACGTCTAATAAGCCAACACACTACCTACTAGACTACGGCGTATTTCGATTGCCTCAATTAAATTGGAAACAATCCACTCGTTTTATAGAGAGGGTCAATCTCGCTGGCAATAAGTATCCTTTTGTTAGACCCTGTAACAGATGTATGGATAAGAAAAAGACCGACTCACTTTTGACCGATGCTCTAGGGCCAATGTCGTTTTGATAGGCATATGGATAGACTAGGCAGGAATTGGGAATCTAAGTGTTCTGCTCTTGCCATGAAATAATGAAGATTTTTTATCTCAAACTTTCTGAGATCCTTAACCGAGTTCTGTAATATAAAATTTCCTACAATGGCAAGATTTATTTTCGCTTCTCTAGGAAATGTTTGATTCCCGGGTTTAATATTGATTGTAGCAATCAAAATGAGCCTAAATACTGATCTAAAAGGGACCTTTTCCTTTAAGATTGGTCAGTCTCCTCTTCTAAACTAATTCGTTGTCTTTATTTACAATTTTCTTTAGGGGGCTCACAGTTTATTAGATGTCCTTAGAAAAGACATGTATGTAGACATGAGTTTGAAGTATACTATACAGAATCTTGTCTATGACTGTCCAGCTCTGAGGGAGCATAGACTAACTTTGATGTCATTTTTATTTCTCTGTTCTACAATACAATTTCAATTCCTTTCTCACATGTCTTTGTCATAATTTGATTGTTTTTTTTTTTTTTCTAATCAAAAAATTCCTTTGAATATCATTTCGTTTCAAAATTAGTGAAATTCTTCGCCAATCTATTTATAAAATTTGCAAGTGTTTTGTGAAAGCATTCTAGAGAATGTGAATGTAATTTTCCATTTGCCTTACCATTACATTCTTTCATGCAAAACGAAATTAAACTGAAATGAAATGAATGCATAAAATGCACGAAATGTTGGAAAATATTGTCAAATGTTTATGCACAGCACGCTTGACAATTCGTTGATTACAAGCCACTAGCAACACTATCACCATCACAGAACAGAAGACTACAATTGTATGGCAAAAAAAGGATACACAAAGCAACAGCAAATCCTTGCAGTTCTTTGTATTTGAAAATAATTTCCATTGTGCTGTTTTTTCATCACACTCTATGTATGTATGTGTTGATTTCATTTGCCCCCTTTTTTTATTATAATATCAGTACCATGCGTGTTAAACATAACGTCCTACTGTGTACAAAAATGTTATCCTTGCTGCACAACAATGTTTGCAAATAAAATGTTGCAAGTATTTTAAAAGTCAAAAACAAAATTCTTTTAAAATATCATTTTAAATTCCACACAATATTTAAACGTTTAATAAGGTGCTAAAAATATTTTGTAGCTTTCTTTTCTTTTCTCTCTTTTGACTCACTCTCTGTCTAGAATGGAATTCTAGAGAAAAGTTTCTTCTTCCTTCTTTTCCTTTTTGTTGAAAAATGTTTGGTTTTTTTTTCTCTTTTTTTTTGTAAAGAATTAATGAAAATATAATTTATTGTTAAAGTTGCTGTCAGCACTGTATTTAGAATAGTTAATCCTTTTACTTCAGCTACAGATAGTCAGAGTTTTACAGCTCTTAATGAGCACAAAAAAGTTTAGAAAGCTTCCTAGGAGAGAGAGAGTTAGTAGGTAGAAGGAAGCGAAAAGAAAAAATATTTTCTTAGGTTTTAAGAAAGCAAAGCAATGCAATGTTATTTGCAAAGCAATTAATACCGTATTCTGTTGTTATTTATTTAGCAAAATTGTTGTAAATATTTACCGTTAAGTTAAGAAGAAGTGCTTTTGTTAAATTGTTTACCTCTTTTGCAGACATAAGAAATTAAAAGTTTGAAGAAAAATTTCTAAAATCAGGCAAAGTTGCATAAATAATTCACCACTTACCTCATGTTTTAGATGCCGTAGTATTGCTCGTACCCTTATGATTGCTCCGAAGTTGAGTCTCCCTGTAAAAAGATCAGAGAATAATTAGTTAAACATGATAAACGGAAATTATGATATGTTTCATCAGCAATATTTCTATGTCCTGAAACCCTAGAGTTACCTTCCTAGACAAGGACGAGGTGGCAAAGTATAAATAGCTGCACTTTTTCAAAAAGCTCCTGAAAGGAAATGCTTAGGGAATGCGAAATGATGGCATTTCTATTTTAATGGACAGACAAAACAGCTATTTTTTAAGGACTCATTGACAAATCGGTTTCGATAAGTAGACCTGAGTTAATCTCCTGCAGTTTAAAGTCTCTAAGACTAATGTCTCTCAGACTAATGTGATTTTTCTGAAAGTCCTATTCTTGGCAGTTAAAGACCTCACCTCCTTTGTAGTGTGATCGTGTTTAAGATCATGTTGAGAAACTCAAAACCTTGAATTTTTTCCCCATTAGGCGTAATGGCAGCATATGGCTGCCACCAAGCATTTGCCATCTTATCCGATTGGATGTTGTTGTTGACATAATTCTGAATTGTTCCCTAATGTCTAATGTCTTTCAGACTTATGCGATTTTTCTGAAAGTCCTACTCTTGGCAGTTAAAGACCTCATCACCTTGGTGGTGTGATCATGTTGAGAAAGTCAAACCCTTGGATTTCTTTCTCCATTAGGGGTAATGGCTGCCACAAAGCATTTGCAATCTTATCCGATTGGCTGTTGTTGTTGATATAATGCTGCATTGTTTCCATTTCGTTAATTGAATGTTGTTCCAGATAAGCTGGCGATTGGTCTGCTGTGGCAGGTCCTAGGATAATGGTGCTGCCATCTAACGTTGCTTAATTGCAAACCATTGAATAGCTTCTGCTTACAGCCATTAGAATGGGAAATTAATTTACTAGGGTTGACAAAACATACTTAGGACACATTTTTTCTTTTTTGCCAACATATTTCAACAAGCATTTGTCCCAAAGTAAATCCTTTTCATATTGTCGGGCTTTGACTGGCCAAGTCTCTCTTTCTTTTATGTACTTGAGCACAATTTGTGTTTCTGTTTATGACTCAAATACCAACTCTTCAGTGTTCTTTATTTTTTTTTTATGAAGTATTCAAGACCCATTGAAAACGATTCGTTTTTTGCTTCGTTTGCTTTCTACACAGAAATTTGAATTTATGATTGCATGTGTATACATGGATAACCAATTAAAATTGTATTTTGTTTCCATTCTTTTTCTTTTCTTTTATTTCTTGTCTTTCAATCGGAAATCTTTATCATTCTCTAAGGAATTCGACGGAACATTTTTTTCTGTGTTTCCTTCTACACAATACATGGAGAAATTATTCGTGGTTTGGCTTATTTTCTTTGATTTCTTTCCAAAAGGATATTTATTTCTCTGTTATGTGTGTGTTTGTGTTTACGTATATCCACGATGCCCCCATTTATTCTTATCGGAGTTGTGAAATGAAAAAAGAAAATTCAAAAGGCGTATGAATTTAATGAAACCTTCTGGGAACCATAAACGCTAAACTTTATGGGCGGTATTGGTATTGGTTTAGCCTTTTTGGCTTGAAAATACTTGATATTAAAAGGGAATAAGAAAGAAATTGTACTTTTAAATATTTCTAAAAATGCTGTAATCCAGCGGTTTCAAATGTTTGTTAACAAATGTCTTCACATTTTCGGGCTTCTGGTCACCTGGAATGATAATCTGCCAAATACGGTTGGCAATAGAAACTCGTGAAACAAACTCAAAATCGATAAACCACAGTCTTCAACAAAGTGATGCATATGTAGGCAAAGAAACTTTTCGATAAAAGCCTTCAGCCTTTAGGACAAAATTGTACACTTTGTAAGAAATGGCGTCGAACATAGTTTCTGAGCATCTAAAGGGATATCCAGTAAGTAGTGGATGAAATTCCTGATATTGTAGAGACAACGTCGAATATCTTGCGTGAGTTAGAGCTCGGTCCACTTGACTGACTTCGCTGTATTCATACTCCTCTATTATATGTCTAACAACTTGAGAATTTATCTTATAGTATTTTTGTTGTTAATGAAAAATGGACTTGTGTTGAGCTAGTAGCCATTGTATCAAAGTTTCCAAGTTTCTTTACGGTCGGGCGCTACATAGAACCGGAGATATAAACGACAGAGCTAATTGTTTTCCTAAAATTAACAACAACAAAAAACACTCTGTGTAAAAAATGCAAGTCATCGATTCAAGAAACGCTAGTCATCAACCAAAAAAAATGCATGTCATTGCTTCCAAAAATGCAAGTCATTGACTAAAAAATCGAAATCCAGGAAAATTCAAGTCATCAACCAGAAATGCAAGTCATTGACCAGAAAATGCAAGTCATTGAGCAGAAAATGCAAGTCATCGATAAAAAAGGCAAGTCATCAAACAAAAAATGCAAGTCATCGAACAAAAAATGCAAGTAATCGACCAAAAGATGCCAGTCCTCTGCCAAAAAAAAAAAGCAAGTCATCTACCAAAGAAATGCAATTTGCGAAAAATTCGACATTTTGTTGCTTATATATTGAATAATTGCATATGAACTAATTGAGAATTATTAAAATTTTTAAAGCCACAATTTCATTTAAAGTAAACAATTGGCTTCGATGACTATGTCTACGGTTCTAAATAACGCCCGATCGTAAGGAAGCCCGTTGTGGAATAGTTGAGACTATGGCTATCTAGGCCACTAGGTCCATTTGCCCCACTAGGTCCATTTTTTATCCGATTTCGACCGATTTATATAGACCATCTTTTTTTTTTGCTAATTTGCGGCTATATTTTCGGTCTGAAAGGTTACTCGACCGTAACGAAAACAGTTTTTGAATCATTGGTCCTATAGCTAACTAACCTACTAGGTCCGAAAAGCCTTCTTTTTAAATTTGATTGAATTTTAACCGCTTTATGGAGGTCATATTTGGTAAAAAATACTTTATTTTTCAACGTTATTATCTTCAATAAGCTAATTATTATTTTCATATTTTTTTTATAAAATAGCTGAACTATTATTTTGTCTTGAATAAGACAATAGAAGCCATAAAAATGGTAGCAAGCGTGATATGTGAGGTGGTCTTGTATGCAATGAAAATTCATATCTTTGTGGGTACACCGGTAGTGGTCACGACTATAAACTTTTTCACTTAAAGCTCTATAAAGAGAACTGCATTTAGTTCTCATTAGTATTGCTTCAAATTCATAAGTTTTTATGGTACCAAAATAATGAGAAATATTATTGAAATGGATCATAAGAATCCTCCTGGTGGAAGTCTTAAATTTAACTACGTACTTAGGTCTACAAACAATCTAAAATTTAGTGATGAATTATAAAATCTTACTAAATATACAGAACTCTTTCGTTTAGCAGCATAACGAAAAGAATATTTGCTATCTTGCCTATGGTTCAAAAAAAGGATATATGGCCAGCTTCCTTAATATGTAACGTATTGTTATGAAACTTTGCAGATAACATAATTAACGTCATCTACGTCCTTTCTGTCAATTTCAATAAAATTGTAAACTTTTGTTAAAAATTACGACATTTTGAAAATTTTAATTAAAATATTTTTGGAAATATTTGAGAAATTTTTTTGTTTGCTAAAAAAGTTACTCACATACATGTGCGTAAATATATAATTTACTACACAAATTAAGTTATAATGTTGTCTTCAGTTGTTAAATTGCATATGAAGACAATCTACCCGCATTACATTGTTACATTGTAACATCTAGAGTATCGAGTCTGAGTTGAATGTCGATTGTCAACATCTACGTTCTCGAAGTTGACTAAGTTGGTTTTCACGGTCATCCGGACTATCACTCTATTTTGCATTACACTGTGTAAAAGCGCTTTTTAGAGCTAGTTTTTCTTAGTTTTGCAGTTTTTTTCTTTATTTCAACAGAACATTTTGATTGCAGCTAAAACAAGTCTTTTTTTCTTTTGTTTTGAAAATTTGTGTGTATTACGGAAGTATGCTAAACATCCTTTTGTGAAGGACGAAATAAAAACAAAAACTCACTGATAAATTTCCAATTAATGGATATTGTTTCAGAAGCTAAAACGGATAGACACAAAAGGAGATTGAGCAAAGCGTGAAACACAACACAAAAAGAAATTGCCGCTTAATTGTTATCAACGAGTGAAATGAAGTGTGGTGAGATTACAAAGGATTAAATAGCAATCAAAGGGGGGGGGGGGGCATAATGAATAGTTAATGTTTAATCATTCTAAGTCTTGCATTAAATTCTCTTCTTAATTCTTAAATCCATAATTTATAAGCTTTTAAAAATCAAAATGAAAGTCTGTTAACTTCTGCAAAACTACCAATAAATGTTTGCTTTCTTAACGCCTTCTTTTCACATCCAAAGTATCATGTTGGAATATGTATGTGGTTAAGAGTACACAGGATCATAGAAAATCTCTTAAATTTTCTTTGTGACAAATAGAAATGTATGACCCAATGATGACATTATTAAGGGTCATAAGGGTTACAATAATTTACTGCCTTGAAAATGTGCTAAAATTGTTGTAAAATTTTTGTAATTGAGCTGTAATACGGCATCCTAAGATGGATTAAAGGAAATGAAGGAAGGGAAATTACAAAAAAATTTAATCTGTTTGAGACAGTTGTACTAGAGATAGATTTGTTGCATGAAGATAAATGTTGCAATTACACAACCAGTTAATAAAGTGAGGGTCAGGCATCAAACATTGCTGTTAAGAGACGAAAAAAGGAGAATTTAAAAATTTGTTTTGTTTGTGAGAAGACAAACTATTACATCTACAGGTCAAAGGTCTTTAAGTAATTGAGAAAAATATGAAGTCAGCATTTATAGACTGCATCCTGGAACTGCTCATAAAATTCATTTGTCTATGTATGGCCTATGTATTGCCAGAAACTAAATACTCACTTTCATCCTCATTTTAAGTAGTTTTCTTCAACAAGATAAATTTCTTTTATGGCTTTTTGTTTTAGTGTTCTTTCTTCTTCTTCGTAAACATGTTAAATGTATGGTTTTTTCAACATTTTTGTTGTTTATTTCAAAATATTTTTTTTTATTTTTTTGTTTTATTTTTTTTTTTTTCATTTAACTTTAGTGAAGCCAATGTACGAGTAGTTGTGCCTATGACCCCAAATAAATCTTCTTTCCAAACCACAAATAATTTTATAAATTGCTTAAGTTTGTTAGGATTTTTATTTCGAGGTTTTTGTTGAGGTTTCTAATACGAAACCAATAAGACATAAAGACCGCAATTACTTTTTTTGTAATACCAGAAAGCCATAAAATAATTGAAAGCTTATTGATGAATATGTATTGGTTGCCTAAGAAATTTGGCCCAGATAATAGGTAGGCTAAAGAGAAAATATGTGGAGTTGTTGTAACATAGTAAAGAAGTTATCGTTTGCGATTTTGGGTAAGAAAAATTGGAATTAAATTTCAACCTAGGAAGAAAATCAATTAAAATATTTTCCAATCAAACATTTACACGTCAATTATAACAAAAATCCAGAAGAACTAAAAATATTCAATAAAAATTTATTTTCCCGTCAATTATAACAAAAATCCAGAACTAAAAGTATTCAATAAAAAAATTATTTTCCAACATCAGTCTTCTGGCATAAACACTTACAGTGGGTATCTTCGAATTATACGTAGTAACTCTGTTCGTATGAGTAATATTTATACAGAGTCTGTCTAAATTAATATTAATCATACGCTACGGGTTACAATTTGTTTGAAAAATATTTCTGCGGTGTCTTCACTGCAGTCTTCTGGCAAAAGCTCTAAGAGTAAATCAATTCGCAGTGAAAAGTTTCTCAAATCTGTCGTTCGGAGTCAACTTTAAACAACTGGTCCAGCCAGACATGGACAAAATTAATATACACAACATGGGTGGTTGGAGAAGCTAGGTCGTAAACCTGGCTAAAGGATTGTGGTTGCCAATTAAGTAAAGTAAATAAATTCCAGCTTGATCCTGGCTTTCAAAGTAGAAAATTGTAATAAAACTTGTGGTCCTTCAATTTTGGCACTTCAATTCAAGGTGAGGCATGGTTTTTTTTTAGTTGCCAGTAAAACTCAGCCTAATAATTTATTACAAATTAGAAAGTGTAAATAAAGACTCAATATTAGAGGATTTTAAAATTTTATACACGTTTTTAAGGATATTTTTACAGAATAAAGGTTTTAAGAAAGATTTTAAAGAAACCTTTTTCCTTCAGTGCATATATTCAAAAACTTAATTTTTTTATTACAAGATTGAATACGTATTTTCAAAAATAAGTTTTAATTGAATCTAAAACACCTTACTGCAGTAAACATTATCTTCAAATTATTATAGTCTTTGTCATGCCCTTTAAAATTATTTCAACTTCTGTCTCTAACTGTCATGTCAGTCAAGTCATGCTTTTTGACAACTTCTTAATCATAAAGTTTATGATTGTTTAACAAAATTTGAATAAAATTCACAATCGATTAATAAAAATTTCTTTTGAAAATAATTTCAAAATTAATTCCTTTTTCTTAAAGGCCTCTAGCTACAAGCCATTTATGTTAACAACTTGACTGACTAACTGTCAGTTCCTTAAGCTTTTGATGTAATCAATTTACAATGAAAGTTGTTGTACTTTTTAATTATGTAAACCGTTAAAGGATCAACTTTTTCCTTTACCTTTATTACTCTTTTTTTTTGTTTTGTTTTTCTTCACTTGACTTAAGTAAAGAAGCACTTTTAAAGGAGGCTTAAAAATTGTCTTTTTTTAATGCAAACAACTATATTAACTTACCACCACACAAATATCTACACACACATACGAACATGCAAACTTTGTTTATAAATATAAAAAGAGTCTACTTTCAGGCTAATCTCTTGAGAAAATATTTACAAAAGAAAGTGCACATACTTCAAGTGAAAGTTTACTTGCACGCACATGTAATGCTGACAGCGACTGGATTTTTATTGAAGAGAAAAGAAATTTTAGAATAATGCATGTATTTGAATAAAGGATAGTGCGGAAAACATAAATTATTTACAGAAGACATAGAAAATTTAGGGCTCTTCTAATAATTTGATGATATGAAGGAAAACAGCTTCATTCATTCTTCTTAAATAAAGCTCTGAAAACTTTTAACACTTGCTTTAACTATTCTTTCAAATCTTACTGCCTTATTAACTAATTTGAGTACTTGGCATTTATTATTTGATTTCGATTGCTGTCATCCTTAAGCCCCAAATACTACAATCCTTTGATACACATTTGAGCACAAAAATATATCGTCTCCTTACTACAGAAAGACTGTAACACACTATTTCTTTAGGTTGTACTTCAATCAGGGAATTGTAGGTATGAGATACAAATGTATTTACATTTTTCCCCTTTTAAAATTATTAATCATGATTTTAAAAAATATTCTTTACGGCCATTTTATTTTAAGGTAGCGATATATATAAATTTGTACATATGCAGAACATTTAAAGTGAATTAAATTAGAATGATTTCAAAAACATTTTGATGATGATGATGATGATAATGAGGTAGTCTTTTGGGTAATGGAATGCATTCATTACTATTGCACATCAAATGCAAAATTTCAATTTGCCAGAAATGCAAAACATCAGAGAGAAATTTGCTAAAAGTATCAATTTACGATAATCACTTTATATGCAGGAGAATCTCAGATAAATTTAACAGAAAAAATCAATTCATAACACTTGGGCAAGAAAAATTTGATTTTGATTGACGAAAATATCTTCCCGTCATTCATTTTCTGATTGATACAACTGCAGTTAAAAAGTAAAACTTATGTTCATATCTCCTGTTAACCATTTATTGCTTTCAAAACTGATGCTAAGACTGATCTAAGGCTGTGTTAAAAATCTTTCATTTGAAGTCTTATTTTCTTATTGAGTATTACCTACCTAAATACAACCCTGATAGTGAAGACTACAACCTAGATTCTCACACCACCCGTAAAGGTTAGGTTAGGTTAGAGGACGGGTACTTGTCAATTAAGACAAGTACAGTACCCGGAGGTTGAATTGACCATTGTACAACGTCCTAGTTTCTCACACCACTTATGTTGTGTGTGTTAATTTTATACACGAGTGGTGGGACCTACAGTTTAAAGTCGACTACGAACGACAGATTTTTGAGAAACTTTTTCATGGCAATTTTTATTTACTCTCAGAGTTTTTGCCAGAAATCGTCTGAGAGAAAGTCGCCGAAAAATACTTTTTGTATTTTGTCTTTGATGTCTGGCCTGGGGCTTGAACCCTGACTTTGCGTCTAATAAGCCAACACTCTACCTACTAGACTACGGCGACTTCAAGACTACAACCTAGCTTCTCACACACAATTTTTGCCAGAAGACTGCTGAGATGTCGCTGGAGAAATATTTTCTCATATTTCGTTTTCTAAGAGATATGCTGGAGTATTAACCATGGGTTCTCATCTAATAAGCTAACACAGTACCTCCTAAACTACGACGAATTCATAAATTTAAGAGTCTTTAATTTAACTTAACTTGCGAAAACTGAAAACATGTAATCCTTTAAAATTCCTTTCCTTCCATAAATTAATTTTTATAAAAAATATTTGAATATATTCTACAGTATAAACATTCCGAGAACATAAACATGATTATTATTTCCACATTTCTAATTACATATTTTGTTTGTATTATTTTTAAATCTACTACCCGAATATATTTTGTAAATGAAGTAAAATTAATAGTTAATTAACATTTTTTTCGGAAAAAAACATAAAACGCTAATGCATAATAAAATAATATTTATGTGCTCTAAACTAAACAAATTTGATTATAAATTATTTAAAAATCAAAATGTGAAATGGAATATTGAAGACAATAAAACCAAAACAAATTGTATCACGTAACGTATGATTAATATTAATTCAGGCAAACTTTGACTAAATATTACTCATACGTCTAGTTCTACTATACTTAGTATTTCGAAGACATTTCTATAGACAGTGCTGAAGTGATTTTTAATACCACAATGAATAGACCATTAGTCACCAAACATGATAAAAATGTTAGAAAATTTCATAATTCCATTTCCATTTATTTCATTTCCCTCTGTATTGTTTAATTTTGTTTTTATTTATTAACGAAATTTAAAATATTCAGCAATTACTCATTACTCATTACTCATGTATGAAAGCAAGCAAAAATCAAGCCTGCTAGAGAGAACAGATAAAATATTTAAAACGATATGTTAGGTAATGTGTAACATGTAAGGGAATTTACAAGTGTTTGCAAATGTTGCAAACATGAAACAGTTACTGATTATGGGAATTTGAGCAGCTGAAGTTTGAATTATTCATGCATTCATGCAATTATGTACTCAGCCACCCTTTTTACCCTTCTAGTCTTTCCCCCATTTATTGAATATTTTTAGCAATTAAGCACAAAATTTTTAAGGCAAAATTGGGATGAAATTATAGTAGAGATCAGCATTTATGGTACTTATGACTGTGATTATAATTATTAGAGCTACAAGACTTTAATTAGTAATGTACTAATCAATGTCTTTGAATCCATCATCGTAGAAGGTATTAAAGAATTTAAGTTTGTATGAAAACGTTTACATTTAAATTTTAAAACCTCTAAGGAGAAGTATTCATAGCAATCAATCTAAATTTTGTGTGAAATTTTATTGTGTAGAAATTATCTCCTGTTATAAATTTACAATAAAATATTGGCATTGAACTCTTTACTCAAGTGAGTATCACAATTTTTGGCCGAAATTTGTAAAATTTATTTTGCATTTTTGTGTGATTATTTTTTGTTAAACATGAAGAATTTATTGATTGCATTGGAGAATTGCGTGTTATAAATTAAAATCAAAAGATATTTATAGAACATCGATGCAGAAATTAAAAGAAAATCAGGTAACAATAACAAATCTACATAGGATAAAAACAACAACAAATCAACAATAAAGTTCTAGAAGTTGACAAACTTACACTGGAAACTGACACTGGAAAATATCCTAAAGTTTTTCATGGCAAGATAATTGAGAGCGATACTATAGGGATACCATTTCATGGCTATTTTATTTACTCTCAGTGTTTGCCAGACGATTGCTGAGAGTAAGTCGCCGAAGAAATATATTTATTTTTTCATGTTTCGTTATGTTTTCCATGAGTTTCTTTCTTTACTTAGTTTTTAAATTCAAAAGTAATTGTAGTCTTAAGGCTTTCTTTCGTGTGAATAGGTTACTATTTAACAATTGCTGGAAATGACAAAAGACATACAAAACTTCATCGGCTGAGCCTAAGTTAGGAGTCTCTAGAGGCATGAGTGTTCTATTTTCTTATTATAATTCTTTTCTTTTTATTATTCTCTAACATAATATGTGTAAAGCAGGAAAATAGCGACCCTTTTTTCAGTTTTATGAATTTGAATATAGTCTGGGGATTTGAATACGTTTACTCTACACAAAAGAGTATGCAACCTCATTAAACGAGACTATTTTGTGGGTGGTTTTTCGTACACACTATTGTTGATTTAAAAGTCTACGTTTTAAATGGTTTTCCTTTTTTATTATTTTTTTGTTTATAATGGTATAGCACTTTAGGGAAATTAAAGGAATAAAAATTAGGTCAAAAGCAATATTAATTTGAAGCATTCTTGATATTTTTGTAACACAATTACAAATTAGGTTTGTAGTCAAAAGATTAGTGAACAGAAGTGTTATTTAATAAGCATTTTATAAAATGGCATTTAAGCTGTTACTTGCCGCATAATCTTTTAGTTTTTGGAACACTGGCTTGCAGGTATTCCTAAGAAACCTGAAAAATTTACAAAGAATCCAGACTCGAACAAACTATAAAGCAGAGACTGCTATTGCCTTTTTTTATTAATTTTTTCGGACACAGATACATCCACTGCCTTCTAGTAATTTATCGACCAGACTTTCTTTTGAACAACATTTTTGCCCTATAGGCTTCAGCAGACATAAATTATTTCATGCGATAATACATCTTCCCTCTGAACTTGTTGCTAAAAAAAAAGACAAAGAAGAACAACAACATAACAAATGTTCCTATGCCCTTTAGACACGCCATAACAATGCATTCAATCTATTGGTGCAAAGCAACAGCCGGTACCCAGGCATTAGAGGATTTTCAGTCACAATCCGCAAATAAAGCATAAGAGAGTACAAAAAAAAACGAAAAATAAAACGTCGAAAAAATATGTTAAGATCAAGTGTTTCACAAAAGGCTTAAGCATATGTACCACAGAGGCTGTGCCCCGTACTGTATTTATAAATATCACACGATATGACTATCTGTGTCACTATGCCACTGTATGCAAATAATTTAAAAACTACAGAAAAAAAAACAACAAATTGGAATGATAAACCCTGTGAGAGGCTTATTTATTAATACAAATTGTATCACTTTTATGGCAGTAATGGCGGCCTATAGTGTAGAGTAGAATATGACGGAGAGGCCGCCGCTTTATTAAACTAATGCCCTCTTGAGAATATGCATCGTCATACTACATGAAGCTATTCAGAGATGGTCATAACAAATATTAAGGCAATCAATCAAATCTCACCGTCTGATATATAGGAGGGCATAGTAATTGCATCTCGTTTACGCAAGTTCAAGCTAAGTTAGGTCATGTGGCGGACCCTGCTAGAAGGATAATTTATTACTTAAGCCAGAGGTTCGACTCATTCTTATACCACAAATCAATATCTTAATCGAGCAAACAATATTCACAAATAAGACACCATTTCGAGTAGGAAATAAATCTTGATTTTATAGAAAACCATGTTTTTTAAATTTAGTCAAGGGTGGCAGAGGAGAGTCTTCATACCAAAAGTGGAATACAGACACAAGAGTTGAAAAATAGCCTCTTTTTGATCCTTTGATTCACAGCTACTATAGAAGTCAATTGAAGGAATCACCAGTTTAACGACATGCCTTTCAACAGGGCTGTCGTCGGTGAGATCCAACAGTCATCAATAGCCCGATTGATATCAATGCAATTTGAGGAAGAAAGACAATTACGTTTTCTTCCCATCCTTTACAGGATAGCTATTTTCACGTACCGTCGCCCTACCAACAAAGTTGTAACATTTTGCATTTTTTATAGAAAATGCCGGTCATTTGTCGATAACTTACATTTTTTACAGAAAATGCCACACATTTGTCGATGACTTCCATTTTTTACAGAAAGTGCCAATCATTTTTCGATAACTTGCATTTTTTATAAAAAAAATGCCAGTCATTTGCCGATGAATTTTCAAACTGTTTTGATTTACATTATTTCGCACTTTATTTGTGCTTTTAAGCTCAAAAAAATGTTTTTTTTAATTCCTAATTTGTCTTTTTTAACTGAAACTTCCTCGAATTTTCTTCGAAAAAATAATTCCAGCAGAAAATCTTGCAATAAAACTCGAACCACTGACTGATTATTTGCTTCATTGGACTGAATACTTATGCAAAAATACGAAAACTTATATAAAAAAGAAACATAATGAAGAAAATACCAAGAAATTTAACACTTTGAAAAAAAAGGCTAATGATGACAAGTAGTAAGAATAACATGGCTCTATTCTTTCTTGAAAGAATCCAACGAATTCAATAGAATTTTTGGCCCCTTTTTACCTCCACGAAAATTGTCTCATTTGCATTCCTTTTGCAAATATTTACTTAAAAGACTGTCAAACTATTCAAAACCTTTACTGTTAATATGGTTTGTCAACTCCATTTGCTGACAACAGTTCGTTGGAAAGGAATAAAGAAATATTTTTGCAATTCATGTTGTCGTTGCAATGCATTTAGCAATTGATGATGAATATTCAAAAGAATTTCCTTAAAATCCAACTTCTGTGTTTTCTTTAGAGGAAAAATATTTCTTGTTCTCTTCAGTTCTATAAGCCATACTACATGTACATCAGCCATCAAGTGAATGGCTTAACTTTTTCCGCAAATCAATTGTTCTACGAAAGAATTTCTAAGAAAACACAGAAAACATTGCATGTTTTCCATACGCCTTTAAGTAAAAGCGATGAAAATGGGGGCGAAGGAGATGAAAGTGCTGGTATTAGAAATTCTTAGGATGTCACAAACAAAAATATTTTGTTTTAATATTCAACAAGAAAAGTTGCAAAAGTTTTTAAAAGTCATGGAAAATGTCATGAAAAATAGAAATTTTCTGAAAAACGAATTAAATGCTGTGCCTTTACAGGGAATTTATCAAGTCAAGAACAATTGTATGTTGAGGGTTTACTTTGCAACTAAAGAGTTACAATTTTGTCTGCATGAATTATAATTTACTGGAGAGAGTTTGTATTAAATTTATTCAAAATTAAATCCGTGCCTTGCACATGCATATGTAGATAAACACGAGTTGATGTACATACGTTTAGGTTTATAGAAATCATGTTTTGTCATATGTTACTCTCAAATAAACTTTAGAGAATTTGTTAAAGAAATTCTTTGATAATGTTGTTGCAAATTTGCTAAATTATAAGCAAAAAATTAATAAAAAATTTAAAATTTTTAATACAGCGTCTTAAAAAAGTTCTAAAATTCCAACACATGATGTCTTAGCACAGCTTATTCCATTACAAGGAATAACTTAATAAGACATATGAGTGAGATAAAAGCAGAAAAGAAATATTTTTCAAAATTATTTGGAATTTTTTCAGCTTTAGATCATCATTGGTGAGGCTCTATGGCAAGTGAAGTGAATAAAGGCAGATTGCAAGGTGGGATTACCCTTGCTGTGAATATCACTGCACAGGAATGGTTGGCAGAGCTGACTCGAAGTGGTTTTAAAGCCTTTGTTTATGCAGATGATTTGCGCATTTTGGAATTGGGCATTAATGGGCATAACCTTTCTTTAAGATGCGTTCAGGCCTTAACGCTTATGACAAAAATGGTCTTGGTGTCAGATTTGTTACTTTTCACCAGATGATCGAAGATACCTTTCTCTTGCTGATCCTTAACTGAGTTCAACTATCCTTATTCAATAATTTGGAGGTTATTTTAAACTTGAAAGTTGCATGGAGGAATAACATAAACAAGATGGTAAAGATACCATCCTATTACGCTCTGCGACTCTAAAAGGACCGTGGTTAAAAGTTAGAGGTTAGATGTCAAACTTGATTTACGATTTAGCTGGTTTGGTGAATGAATGCCACATTAAACTGATAGATAAAGTGCACATTCAGTCAGCTGTCTAAATTCCTACTACTGAGGAGAAGACTCATAATACATAATTGGCCCTTCAGTCAGGATTACAGCATAGATTCTCACACCACTTATGTTGTGTGTGTTAATTTTATACATGAGTGGCGGGACCTACAGTTTAATGTCGACTCCGAACGACAGATTTTTGAGACACTTTTGATAACAATTTTTATTTACTCTAAGAGTTTTTACTCTAAGAGAAGTCGCCGAAGAAATATTTTTCCATATTTCGTTTTGATGTCTGACATGGGGTTTGAACCGCGGCCTTACGTCTAATAAGTCAAAACACTACCTACTAGACTACGGCAACTTTGACTAAAGAGAAGACTGTTAAGACGAAATCACCAAAAGAAATATTTTTATAATTCGTTTTATTGGAGAGATCCCTGCGTAGGAGTCAAAGGCGTGTGTAATTAGCCAACACACTACCTACTAAACTACTTCGGTTTGCATACATTTACTCCCTTATTCGCCTAATATCTTGATTGTAAACATAAAAAATCTTTTATTTTATAAAGAGTATCAAAATTAGAAAAACGTTGAAAAATGTTGACACATGAAGTTATTTTCTGTCTAAAAAACCTCTGCTGCAGACTTATTAAACTGAACTTATATTGTTGCTTTGAAAAAAGAAAAATTATTTGAATTTAAAAAGTAATTTATCTTCTTATCGTATCGACAGAATCAAATTGAAATCAATTTTAATTTGCAATGAAATTATAATTTAACAAATCCTGCCACAGTACAAATAATAATGTTTGTTAATAATGAATTCGTATATATAAAGAAAAAATAAAAAATAAAAACGAAATATAAGTTACAGGTGGTGCTTATGAAACCATGAAAATTTTAATTGGATTTCCTTGAAGGGCATCAATGATTCCAAGGAATAAAAAAAAAGATTTCTTTATTCAAACAAACCAAAATTCGTTTTCTTCTTAAAACTCTTATTATTGCTGAGTTTAAATAAGTTTATCTTTTGCTTTTTAGATTAACTTTCTATAACAAAAGAAAAGAAACTAATACCCACGTGCTTAGTTTTTATAATACTAAGCGCCATAAAAGTATGCTTCAATTTTGTGTTTTATTTTTTCTAAATTTGAGCCCTTAAAGGTCCTTAATGTAATGATTTTTAGAAACTACAAAACCAAAACAAGCCAAACAAACAAGCGAATGTCAACAGCTTTCTTGAATCTCTCTCGCTCTCTTTATCTTTCTAGTCAAATTCCACTTATTATGGCATTTCTTTATAGATTGTTCTTGTTGTTTGCCGCGTTAACAAGTTTTTTCTTTTTTATTTCGCCTATTCTATGGCTTTTGGTAACAAATTTCTTCCTGCTATGTATGTATGTGTACTATTGAATCCCTGGTTGACAATTGTATGAACAGTTGATTTGCTTGCAGGTTATCTTTTTAGCATTTTAAATGAGTGGCTCTTGTTAACTGTTGTTGCTTTACTGTTTGTTAGCAGAGATTAAAAATATTTAAGTTGAGTATTTAAATTATTCATTAAATAATTTTAAATTAAAAAATTATAAATATATACAGATGCGTATGAGTAATATTTGGGCAATTCACACGACTTTGTATCGTGTATGTTGTATTGAATAAATTTGTTTGTTTGTGAACGCTCAATGCTATGCTGTATTGTGTATCTCGTGGCATTCAAACAATTTGATAGCCCGAAACCAACACAACTTTTTAAAAACATATCAAAACATATAAACGTTTTTTTTCATTCACAAAATTTGATAACACAAAATCAATACAACTTTTAAAAACATATGGAAAAAATGTGTATAAGTGTATCGGAATTTTATGTGAAAAATATCAACAACAATCATACACTGTTGTATGTTCTTCCAACAATACAATGAATACAACGATACAACGGCTTGTGTGAATTGCCCAATTATTACTACCACCCATAAGAAATAATTAAGTATACGCTTAAGTGTCTCATTCGCTAGGTTTAGTGTAGGCGATGAGTAAATTCAATGAGTGTTTTTGGCGATATTTTTACTTAAAAAATATGCCAAAAATTATTGCTTTAATAATCTCTCCATTTGAATATTTATCAGAACAAGGGTGCAAGATGCACGCATTTTGATATTGATTCTCTTACTAGGGAAAAATTAAAATACTGTAGTAGTACACCCTGGATAGTAAACTTACTAGAAAGACATATTTCATGCCAGTATGAAAAAGGTGAAAAGGAAACTATCGCCTACTAAGCTAATCTTTGGTAAGGGAAGCTATGTGGATCATTGGAGTTGTGGGGTTGTTGATCGTGATAACTCTTAGAACATTATCTTATGCATGGTTAGCTATCCTTAACTGACTACCACCCGAAGACCAAGAGTCTTTAAATATCTCAATGACACTGAGCACCACAAGAGTATGGCGTTTCACTGATTGAGGTAATCCAACTGTCGTCAGATATGAACACCCTTGTTTGGCTGCAGATATCCTCAGATGGAGCAGATTTCGCCATTCATAGTAAATCTGGCTTATCTCTGTACACAGTAGTTTTTTTAACGGATGCAACAGCCAAGTTCAGAATAGAAAATAAAGAATCTACAGAGCTATTGATATCCAACAAATTTCGATAAGAAGAGTTGTTCGTGGAAAAATTGATTGTAATTTAGTCCTCAGCGAAGACCAATTTATATACTTCCTGTTGATAAGAACGGTCACCTGCGGGGGGACATTTTCATGCAATAAAGATGAGTATACATACACATACATACATACAATCAGGATTACTACCTAGTTTCTCACACCACTTATGTTGTGGGTGCTAATTTTATACATGATTGGCGGGACCTATAGTTTAACGTCGATTTCGGACGACAGATTTTTGAGAAACTTTTCATGACAATTTCATTTACTCTCAGAGTTTTTGCAAAAAATATGTCATATTTCGCTTTGATGTCTGACCTGAGGCTTGAACCGTGGCCACCCATCTAATAAGCCAACACACTACCTACTAGATTATGGCGACTTCATCAGTATGCATATCCTTCCAAAATTTCAACAGATGGCATCACTCTCCAAAGGTTTGAAACTTCCAAATCTTAAAAGCAAAAATTTACTCTTTCCACAGACTTCCACACTGACTCTATTGTTTTATTATGGAATTGTTTTGGGTGCCAGTTTATTATTTTGCCACTCAATATAACCAATAACCGTTCATACTTATAAATAAATTTTCTTCCAAAACGTTAACTCACAACGCAACACTATTTAAATTGTCACACACATTCAAAACGTCAATTTTCATTTAAAAGCAAAAACAAAAGAAAATAGAAAAAAATATTTCATAAACTTAAGGATTCAAACACAACTTCTGCTGTGCTTGTGTCTTCCAAGTCCTCCTTTTGTTTATTTTTCTACTGTTGCCTATTTGTAGGCAAGTGTGTAGTGGTAATTTATAGTATACTTCTAGGTTTTGTGTTTTTCCTTAGCATGGCATATCATTTCGCATGAAAAGGACTTTATATGTTTGTTATTTTTTTTTACATTTTATCTAGAGTCCAGGCTATCACATTGGTAGCAATCATTATTTCAACACACAATAAATCCATAATCTTAACAAAAAAATCTCTGATAGAATTTCAATGAAATTTCAAACCCTAAAGCTGGCATTTATTTTCAATACCTACATACATGTAAGAAATTGTGTGTGTGTTTTACAAAAACCAATACAATGACAATCAATTTCGGCCTAAATGTCTTAAGTTTTTTTTCTTCTTTTATTTTATTTCATTGAGTGACGTATTTTCTGTCTTTATTCTTACTGTTTTTAAAAAGCCTCAGGGAAATAGAAAAACTGTAGGAAACTACAAATGCTGACTGGATTACGGAGAAGACAATTCTAAGAAACTCTTACAAATATTGACCAATTTGTTGAATTGCAAGAGAGAAGAAATTTTTTAAAAATCCTGTCATGTTTCTCAGATGTATTAATAACACAGCTTCCTGGAGCAAAAAAAAAAACGAAAAAGAAAAACGTTTTATTCAGGGAATTGATTGTTTTTATTATAAAAGCGGGTCAATAACCTGAAAGAAAATTTTCAGAGACAAAAAAAAACATTTTTAGTTAAAAGAGAAGTAAAGATTGAAATTTTTTTAATAAGGAGAAGGGGGAGAAGAGAAAATGAAAGCTATGGGTCCGCCAAATAACTTGATTTTTTTTGAAAATGCTTTAAAAAAAAACTACTGAATATTTTCTCAAATTTCTTTTTTTATTTGAAAGTACAATCCTTCCGGTTAATAATGGAAAATAATTTCATTCAAATGGCTGCCTCGGTTGGCCATGCAGTAGCCTACACGATCGGTCCAATTTTTAAGCACATTATCGATTGTGTGCATCTGTATTTCACCAATGGCTTCACGAATATTGTCCTTTAAAGCGTCAATTGTCTCTGGATTGTCGGCGTAACACTCATCTTTGACGGCACCCCACAAATAATAGTCCAACGGTGTCAAATCGCAGCTCCGAGGTGGCCAAACGACATCAGCTCTGCGGCTGATAATGCGATCCTCAAAAACAGGGCGCAAAACATCGAGTGTAGCTTCGGCTGTGTGGCACGTAGCGTCGTCCTGTTGAAACCAAGTGTTTCCAATATCCTCCTCGCCAAGATCAAAATGAGCTTCATCTGAAAAGATGATTTTTTTGCCAAAATCGGCATCTTCTGGTGTAGGCTACTGCATGGCCAACCGAGGCAGCCATTTGAATGAAATTATTTTCCATTATTAACCGGAAGGATTGTACTTTCATATAAAAAAAGAAATTTGAGAAAATATTCAGTAGTTTTTTTTAAAGCATTTTCAAAAAAAAAAAGTTATTTGGTGGACCCTTTACAACCACAAGAATACAAAGAAATTCTTATAATGTTCTGTTATAAGGAGGCCACATTAGTAATATGAACCAATAGTTCCCCCCATTTTTTTGGTCACATGAAAGAGCCTGTCATTAGGCTACCATATGTCTATTACTAATACGAAACCACAAAAAAGTATCGCCAAGGTTTTACAAACATTAGATGAGATTTTATAGCAAAAGTTGAAAAAATTTCAAACGAAGAAATCGAAGAGTTCAGAGCATGATCTGCATTAAGCCTTTCATTAAACGAGTATGTTAATTTAATTTTAATTTCCCTGTATACCTTTCTATAGTTTGTTTAATTAATTTATTTAAGGTACATATTTTATCTACATTTTATTTTCACATTTCTTCTACCCTTCTCTTAATAGTAGTACATGCCACAGTAATTTACCATCCTTCGGCAAGCACACCTAGCACCTGTGCACACAGTACATTTAATATCTCTGTTCGCCCTCCCGGTGTGAATTTCAAGAGCTTTACAAAAGAGAAAAAAATTATTTTTATTGTTGGCAACATGTGTTGCAAGAAAAATGTGGCGGTAAATAAAAAACGCACATATTTTATAGCAATTTGCGTACAGTAAACAAATAAATTTTACATGATTAATGCACGAGAGAAGTTTCCCCCTACTTTTATGCAGTGGAGTTCAGTTCAGGATTTTTTTTTTACAAAAAAAAAATTAAATTAATGTAAAGTAAAAAAATAGCAGGTATTAAATAATAGGGGGAAAATGTATTGTTATAAATTAAGAAATAAAATAAATATTGGATTATATTTCTATAAAAAAACAAGTGTATTTTCTTCAACCTAAAGGCATCAGGCTTTTTATTTAGAAGCTGCAACTTATTTCATTTTTCTGAAAATAATTTTCATTCCATTGTCTGTAGACTATTAAATATCTTTGATTTGAAGTGTCATTTATTTATTACTGTTATTGTGGTGAAAAGATGTCTTAGTATTGTGGACCATGCAATCTATTTAACTCCCCTTAAATCTTTGTCTATATTATCTCCACCAAGCATTTTTCCCTGACAAAGTTCAGACTATTACGTGGTGTCTGCAACATTAGTTCACTGCCCAGCATCTTGTATGCATTCAGGCGTTTCGTTTTGGCGGAGGGTAATCATAAATTCTACCGGTTCTGTCTAATCTAAGCGAAATCCCCGAATGAATTTCGTGTCTGTCTTATGTCCCATCAACCTTACTATAGTTTCTCCAAAGCTTAGGTCGTCATTACCATGTGTAGCGGAGTTAAATCCAACCACCTCTAGCATCGCTGTAGGATAGGTTTCCATTGCATTTGGACTTGCATCGCCGTCGATATTAAATCCAACTCACGCAACAATTAAAACCTGTGCTAACCATTTACGACTCTAAATATATGCTGATTGTATGCTGGATTTTGACTGGACGGTTTCAACAGCTCAATATTACCGACCTCACAACAAGATTGAATTTAGATTTATTACTTGAGGAGAAGTTTTCAACCTATTTCGTCAGAGATTCTGTCTCTGCGATTAAGCTCTTCACGTGAAAACCAACAAACGTGGAGTTGTTGCTGAGGTAGTGCCAGAATTGTGCAAAAAAGTGAAACTACAACCTATTCTGAGGCAGTCATTTAAGTGGTGTTATAATACGTATATAATGGATGGTTAGGTCCAGTAACACTGTAATGAAACTAAGTTATCATTGCTGTCATAGCTTCATGTGTGTTCTATTTAACATTTCTCTTGAAACCGAAACATTTTTAATTAAATTTCAAACAATCCGTTTTAAAATAAGTTTTTACTTTCGCTTTCCTTTATGAACCTTTTTTTTCCTTTTCCATTTCAATACAACTCTTTGCCTTTAGTAAGTAAAACTAATTTGTCCATGACATCTACATTTTGTTTGTTTTTATCTGCCATTATTTAATGTTCTTTATAAGAACACTCTATATGCACAACCACTATGGTCTTCAGCTAGACTATGTTGGCTGTTGGCTGTTGCCATTGACATAAGTTGTCAAATGGACTTTGAAATTTTTACAACACAGTTTAATGTTGGATAACCCATCATTTTGTTTAGTTGTTGTCTTTGTTGCAAGCAATGTTGCAAGCAAAAGAAAAGAAAAATATTTTCAGCATCAAGCAACAGTAGTAAAAAACAAGGAAAAAAAGAAAAACTTAAGAAAGATGTCAGCAAAATATTGTACACTTTTTGGAATAAGAAAATAAGGATAAGGAAACTGTAACAAAATATGGCAAAAAGATTTCACATGACATAGATTTCTACGAAAAATAAAATGTTATAAAGACAGTAAAAAAGAAAACGGAAACAAGAAAAAATATCAGAATATTAAATAAGATTCTATGGGGCGTATAAGTGTTATTTGGTAATTCATAATAAGTATACGTCATGGTCTGTAAAAATATAAAAATAATACTCATACGCTCTCAAGAAGAAAAAAAAACCTACGTAATCTGGGTTCCAATTGTTTACTAATTTTTCCACACATTTCTGTGATTTATAATCGTCAATGTCTTTTGAATAATGTGAACCTTTTAAGAATTGAAATCCTAAAGAAAATTGAAATCCGTAGTCTAGTAGTGTGTGGGATTATTAGATGTAAAGCCACGATTTAAACTCAACTTTAGATATATCGACAATATTCAGCAGATTTCCTGCAAAAATTCTGACAGTCAATAAAATTGCTATGAAAAGCTTCTCAAAGAATCGATTGATTTTAACTGTAAATCCCGCCACTTATGGATAAAGTTCACAAACACAACAGATTGTAATCCTGACTAAAGAGTTGTAATGAAGAATAGCAAGTAAGTGATTTGTAAATGAAAAGTTTCCTTTTTAATGCTCTACCGGAAAAACGTACTACACTATCTGCTTTTATTCTGTTTATCTTCTAACTTCATCATAATCTGTTTTCTACCTTTAAAAAAAATTTGTTCATTTCATTTTCTTTCTAAAAGCCAATTATTAATATTTTATTTACTTTTCTTCAATGATTTGTTTAAACAATTTCTTTCTTTCTTTTGATTTTATCTGCTCTACCATACAATTAAAATCAATCAGTAAATGACTGAAAAATAAAAGAGAAAAGGCCAGAAAAAAATTTCAATTAATTAAAGATTTTTAAGGATTTCTTTCTTCTCATTCAAGGAAAATAAATAAAATCAATGAAATCTCTTTAATAATTAAATATAAGGGGCTCTTAGATGTATTGTTTTAATTTCAGTTGATATTTGAGTTCCTATTTTTTTTCTTCTTTTTCTGTTCCAATTGCTGTTAAGTGTGTTACATGTTACCAGACTTTAACTAACAAAGTTACCACCACCCCTTTAATGGTAATTTTACAACAAACTACTACTCTTCATTTAATGTTTGCCAAAGTTCTGCTTGTATTTACATTTCAAAGAGAGTAGTAGTGTTCCACTGGCTTACATGTCTGTCCCTTCATACACAAGGCCTTGTACTCATGCATGTTTATTTTTCCTGTCTACTGCATTATAATGGAAAAACATCACTACTTTGTTTGCATAAAAGTGAGAGAGAAAGAGGGAAAGAATAGCATAGAAAGGATTAAAAATTTTCAAAAAGTTTTTGACTGCCCTACAGTATAGAAAAAATAAAAAAAAAATATTTCAATACTTAATACACCATTTCCAATAAGATATTTTTGTTGTAGCTTTGATTGGAAATTTAGCAAAACAGTTATTCCCTTAAGGAAATGGTTTTGCTATTCAATTTGCTACAAGTTAACTGTTTAGTTTGCAGTAGTTTATCGCTTAAAGTTTTTAATACCAAGTGTAGTCATATTTCAAAATTGTATTTACTTAGCCAAGTATGAGGAATGATTTTATGGACTTTTATTTCAACATTATACAGCCATTTTGAATAACGAAATTAAAAATAAATTCTAGAATTTTAAAATATTTGAATGAATAATTTACTTAAAAGAAAATGTATTAAAAATGTAAAAAGAAAATACTAAAGCAATATATACCCAGTCCAGAAGTTGCCATAGTCTAGAAGGTAGTGTGTTGGCATCTCATCCATTCAACAGTCTTATAAAAATAAAATTAAAGTGAAATATTTCTCAAAAATCTGTCGTTTGGAGCTTACTTTAAACTGTAAAGCCCCGCCACTCTTGAATGAATCTAAATGTCGTGTAAATCTACTAAAGTCCTGCAACCAAACACTCACTTTTACTGTCCCATAATGTCTCTGTAGCCCTGTTATCCTGACAAACTTTAGCATGATGTTTGGTACTCATTAGGATCGCTCACTACATAGTGCAGATGTGTCCCTCAGAACTGCATTAATACCACACTGATTCTATTCTAAGTAAGCATTATGATCATTTGATCTCTTTTTCACAGGATCCATATATTGAACTTGAAGCGACGACCCCTATTCCGAACAAAAATTGTTTGATTCTATCGCCAGTAGGCTGGCTCTCTCAGTTTTTTCCTTTGCCGAGTACACCTTTCCATCCTAATAACCTCCTTTGCCTACTCATGTGCCTCAATTCCAACAAAACCTTCCAACATAAACTGAATATTAATCAGCTTGCCCATCCAGTAGCATATTATTCTCAAGGCAACTTCACAGGAACTAAGTACACGGAAAGGAATCCTGGCGATCAGACAGAACTTCATGTCATAGGGTCAGGAGGAATATACCCAGATAATATAACATACGGATAAGAAAGAGAATGATAATCACATGTCGAACTCATATCAAGCTTTTGAGTATGGAATCTTATCTATTTGATAAGATATTGCCCCACCAATTATGCAACATTCCGTATGATCAGATCAGACTTACAGGCATTTCTCTACATAAAGCTTCCTATACAAGTTATGCCAGGATGAATCTGTGAGTACATTGCACAGTCTAGGATTTGTCATCAGTCAATAAACAACATTGTCTAATGAGCAGTCTAACAGGCGTAAGAGCTATACCTCTTCATTGGTATTCGGTAGACAAAACTATCTCGATATTTAATAGGGATAAGGCGATACAGTCAGCACAGACATCAACCCTGAGACCTGAAGATTGTGCATGAAAGAGATTAGTTTGCAGCTTGGCTGTCAGAAAAGATAGAAAATCCAATAGGATAGGAAATCTTTTACTCCACGTCGTGATTTAAAGCAAATACCTCAACCAGAAATACACGGCAGGAATCAAGGAGTCTAGTGCTTTGGAGAAAATCTAATCTGCATTTTTCTCAAGATAGAAACTTTCTATGTAAACTTCTAACGAATCTTCGTAGATGATAATATCAGAGACCAATCAGTTCAGACGTTACTTTGACAATAGATACGATAGAACAGTGTCCGGAGAAAATAATGTAACAGCACAATATGACTTTAAGTGGCATTGCGATAAAGGCGGTATCCTGTCTGGCAAGTGATGTTGATGAGAGCTTTACTAGGAATACAGAAAAGGCCCCTGTAATCTTTATTTTTTATTAAATGCACGCCTCGAGGCGGTATTCTGTTTTGCAAGTAATGTTGATGAAAGCTTTACTAGGAATACAGAAATAGCCCCTGTAATCTTTATTTTTATTAAATGCACTCCTCCAGAAAATACCCCTTTTTGCAACAGCATAAAGTAGTTACTGCTTTTGTTATATTAAAAATATAACCTCACTTTAGCATAGTAAATAGCCATGATATCCTTGCATCAGAGAGAAGAAGAAAAAAAATAGAATGACAGGCAAACAAATGCTTACAAATTTAGTAATTATCACCCCGAAATGTATGTCCCTTTTAAAATAGGCTTTAATCCTTGATAATAATATTTTTTTTTCTTCTCTTTAATTGCATTCGAAATGCATTGGTTTTCAATTGTGGTTCTCATCTAATAAGACTAATTGACATTTATCTTGTGTTTTTGGTATACAACACAACAACATGTCAGTAGAACTGTAGAAATTATTTTCTTAATAAATATTCCTACGCCATACAATTAAAAGAGATTTAAGTTTAAATGTGGTTTTCCAATGTTCAATGTTATTGTGATTAAGAAGACAAAACTTACTAATTAAACCCCTTAGGATTTAAGGAAAATTTATTGTAGTTTAAAGCCTAAATAATGAAACAAACCATATAATTGTTAGAAATTGAAAAATAGTAGACAAGGGGATCAAATTTAATTTGGAAAGTACAGTCGATATATGAAGAAACTTATGCGCATTATCTTAATGGTCAGATGTGACAAGTTTAGGCTAGTTGAAGAGCATATAGATGAACAGATTAGCTTTGAAACTATAACAAAAATAGAGAAAAAAATTCTTTTCGTTTTCCTCCTTTCAATAAATTTGTTATCACCAACCGTAGCGCAATTTAATGGTATTTTGATGTTTTCCTTTAAATTTATTTTAATTTTTTTTTTAATAAAAAAAAAATACAATTTTAAACTTTCTTCTTTAACATTTATTAGAAAATTAAAGGATAAAACCTAATCTTAATAATGATTGCACTTTAATTGGTTTAAACACCATGAGATTGCAAGTATATTGGCCTAGTATAAGGTAAGTAACATGAAGTCGCCGTGGTCTAGTAGGTAGTGTGTTGGCTTATTAGACGAAAAGCCAGGGTTCGAGTCCCAGGCCAGACATCAAAATAAAATACAAAAAGTATTTCTTCGGCGACTTCCTCTCAGCAGATTTCTGGCGAAAACTCTGAGAGTAAATAAAATTGCCATGAAAAGTTCTGTCGTTCGGAATCGACTTTAAACTGCAGGTCCCGCCACTCATGTATAAAATTAACACACACAACATAAGTGGTGTGAGAAACTAGGTCGTAATCCTAACTGAAGGGTTGTAATGACCAATTATGTATGTATGTATAAGGTAAGTAACACTTCCCCTCAAGGAACGAATGTAAAACAATAATCCAAACACTTTAAAGAATACAATTTTGATTGTTGCATCAAATCAATTTCCATTTAAATACAATTTCCGTGTTTCCTTAGCAAACCACGTGTTAAACATTTTGGTTTTTCCCTTCTTAAAAAAGAAAAACACTTTTCCTTCACTTGCATTTTTCTCTCCAACGTTGTAAAATTTCTTACAACTTTTGGAAAAAAAAGGGGGGAACATTACAGGCATCGTCCTTGCATGTAACTGTCTCAATAGCTGTCACTTAAGGCTGATGTTGCGCTTTACTGCAACAAAAACTGTCAAAGCCAGAAACAAGAAACAAAACCAAAAGGGGGTCTTAATAAAACCGCAGATATATGTAAGTGTAGTAAGTACGCTGGAATATTCAAATATTCAACAGCATTTTTACCACAATTTTTTGCCATCAAAAAAGTATTTTTTTTTCCCTCATTCATCAATCATTTTTTGGTGGCACAATCTGTTGGTGGTAGTGTTTTGTGGCTAGAAATAAAATTTATTTCATTTTTGCAAATATTCTGCAATAAAATTGTAATTTTTTTATGAAATTTTTAAAAGGGCAACAGTTTTGAAACATTTAAACTATTTTTTTATAATTTGTTATTGCCTTAAAATAGGCATGAAAAAATTCAATATAAATCATATCTTGTTTTTACACATTTAAAAAAAATATTTTTTTGTAGCCTACTTTCCGGCTTTTTAACACTTATTATTGAAATAAAGAACGTGTTTTCCGGCTAAGGTTAGGTTTTCTGATTTCGAAATAAATTTCTAGTTATTGTCTTTCTCTTTGTATAGAATTTCTAATTATAAATGAATTTTTTTTTAATTTGCATCTCTCATATGCTCTATTATTTCCTTTTTCGAAAAATGTTTAAACAATGAAAACAAAATTTTGTTTCCGAACAAAATTTGAACAATAAGTCACGTTTTACTATTATGTGGCACATATTTTATGGTTATTATGCATATTGTGAGCAGGTAAATGAAATAAAAGTTATCATTGTTATTATAGTTTCATTTTTTTTTCTAGTATACTTTAGGACTAAAAACAATTTGGACTACGAGGCATAAATTTAGGATAAAATAATATAAACATGAGGTTATTTAATATTTATAACATTAAGTTAGAATAAATATGACTGTATACATAGCTTCTGTAGAATATTAAATCATGAATTTAAATACATATTTCGTTTTAAATTATTTGAAAATCTTATTATTATTGTAGAAAAATTAATTCATAATTTTATAGGATATACCAAGGTAATTTTGGTAGACAGATCTACCACAATTTAAATTACTTTTGACCTCGTAAATAAAAAAGGTTTTCTTATACATCCTATCTAATCTATCCTACTAATAAGGAAGAAAACTTTATCTTTCTTAACATTTTCGATTTACTAGCATGTTACACTATTTGTGCCCCTAAAAGTATGCTCCTATTTTAATATAATTTTTATTTAATGATTACCCCTTCAAATATGCAATTTAAATTTAAATATGCTTTTGAAAAAAGAGCAATTTAAAGCACCTGAGTGTCATTCTTGTAATACTGTACGTATTTTAATATTTAAATTATGATTTTTTTATTTATTTATACGCCATAAATCTTTTGCTCAATTGCTTCATTTTTTCCTCGTCGTCTTTTTTCTGTCAATTTTTATTACGGCTGCAATAAAAATCACATGTCAACCATAAATCTTCTTTAAAAATATTCCATAAAAAATATTAAAAAAAAAGAACATGATTGTCTTTATTTATAATATTTTTATTAATAAGAATCTTTAAAACCAACACTTAAAATAAGATGTTGCTGATGGCTTTTATTTTATTAGCCTCTGCTTATTGCCAGTAAAGTTAGATTTTTGTCATCATCAAATCCAAGGCTATGGCCTTAACAAATCGCCCAAAAATGCAAATATTTCCACTTTTAGCTGCTGACATGTTGCTGTTTTTTTTTTCTTTGTGGCCTGAAGTAATGTTTTCGATGAGGGCTAATAAAATATGGTCATCAAGAAAACTTGTTGACTTAAATGCGTAAAACTCATCGCACTCGAACAGAAACAAGGAAAAAAAAATAAATGAAAACAATAAAATCCTCAAAATCTAATTATGGGTAAGATATTGGCACATAAAATGAGAGAATAAGGATAAGTAGTGTGATAGAGAAATTGGGGAATTTCTTTATCATCAAAAAAAAAAAAAAAAGAGAGCAACAGGTAACATGAAAACACACACTCTGAAGAATATATAATGAGCGCCGTTTTGTAAGTGGCTTTTCTAAAGAAATGTTTTAAATTGAAAAAAAAAAATTATGAAAAATTTATATCTACTTTTAGGCGCTGAATAAAACTAATAATTTGTAGCATACTTTCAGGCAAATTCTACCTCATTTACATCTACATTCGTATAATAGCTAAAAGAAGAATTTAATTCCGTTCGAGATGCCAAAGCTGGGGTTTGAACTCATAAGCTCTTGCCTATTTACCTACCTACCTACCATCTAGAGAGTTCTTACTACAAAAGTTGTGTTTGAAAGATAGCTAATTTTCAAGCGTTAAAGAGCATCATTTATGGTCATCTTTATAGGCCTACTGTGCAATCACTTCACAAGATTATAAAGAAATTTTGCAGAGAATGGAAGTATATACGGTGAAGTAGCCATGGTTATTTTCCCTTTACATTGTGTTAGACTGTCTTTTGGCCTTTAGAACTTATGATTATTTTTTTTTAATTCAATATAACTCATACGGTCAGTTGTTTGTTAATCTGCCTAAATGGTGAAAACTTTAAAACAATATCTGCAAACTTTTATTCAATTTCATAGCTGTATGGCATTAACCTGGTTGTATTCCTTAATGTATCAAGGCTCACATGACAGCTTTTATTCAACAAAAACTGTGTGACTGCCATTGTTTTTATCCAATTTGCTCGGGGGCAGCTATAAAATTTCATTACATCCCCTCATATACCTGGAAAACTGTGCCAGCAATTTAATAAAGTTGCCAACATAGTTTTCAATACCGAAAAAAACGTGTTTTTCCCTATTATTTCTTTTTTAAATACACTTGATTGCACAATTGAACAGCTGAAGAGAAGAAAAAATAATTAAATTTGTCGTTTATGCGATGAAAAAAAAACTGTAAAATTTTGTAGCGAATATTTTTTATAATTATCCGGCATTTTTTTTTTTTTAATCATAAGAGATTACCACCAACATTCTTGATTTTTAGCTTTTTCTTTCTCCTTCTTCAATTTGTGTGTTTTAATTAAATTGCCGACTTTTAGTTTGTCGACTTTGTATTGTCTTCAATGGCCATTGTCATGAAGTTTCCAGACCGTAAACTCTCTGCCTCAATGAGTGTTGCCTCGGCAGCCGGGTTTTGTGAAACAAAGTTTCCCTTCTTTTATCAAAGAGCAGTTGGGAAAAATGAAAAAGTTTTCATTAAGAAGCCAGCCACAAATGTAACGAACAAGTAATCAACTCAAGAAATTTCTCGAGAGTCGAAATAAGAAAGTTTTCATACCAAAAGTATGCTACAAAATGAAAATACTAAAAAATGTAATAAAACCCCAAGAGTCTTGTTTACAAAAGTTAATTATATTGGTTACAGCAAGAGAATTTAAAAAGATGGACTAAATTGTGTAGCATAATTTAAGGAGTAAATGAAGATGTTTATGATAGCAATTAAATTATGGAGAAGAAAATGTAAAACAATTTATATATTTTTTTCAAATATAGTATACTTGTAGGCTAAACCAATGCTTAAGAGTACTATTATTATTTTTGCACATGGTTTGTGTCTTTACTAACTTCCAAAAAAATCTTCTGATTTATTTAATCAAAAATTAAAGTATATTTTAAGTTTTTATTGAAACTTGGATATAAAAAATTAAAGCATACTTTTTGGCTACAAATCTATTAAGCGTACTTTCAGGGTTGTTTATCGTTTGCAATCATTTAAGTAATTTTTTTGATCTAATTTTCATTTTCTATGGTTGAATCTCAAAAACCATAGTTTAATGCATACTTTTAGGTTTCAAAATTCTAAAAAAAAAAATACTTGATTTTATTTAAAGCATTCTTTAAGGCTTTCAAAATTAATTTCTTCTATAAAAGTGTGCATTACTGTTATAAGTGTTTACAGTTCAAATATTTAAGATTTCAGTTTAAGTGAATATCGAAAAAAATATTTTGAATTCTTTACCTGTAAACCCAATTAATTTCTCTACCTTGACTATGATAAAGCCATTGTGTTGTTCCGGGCACTCATGGACATATTGCTGGACAAATACTTTGCAAAGTATGTTGAAAAGAAAAACGATTTCTTTTTTTTCTGTTCTGTTCTGTTCTATCTATCGTTTCAAGAGTTTCTATTGTTAAATGACTTATGGACTCATGGACATTTGCTAAATAAACTGGAAATTTTTGTTGAATAACTCTACACTGCTGTAGTTTATTTTGTATTGTTTTCGTTCAACAGAATTTATTATTATACTGGCACACTACATTACTCTGCCAAAGAGTACAACTACAGAATATATCAAATGGATATCTTTTTTGTTGTTGTAATATTCTGAAAAGGTAAATTATTATGCACAAGTTTATGACAATACAATAGGAGTTGCTGGAACACAGGTACACATACACACACACAAAAAAGTGAGAGGTAATCACAATCAAAGGAAATTTCTTTTTTTTTTTTTGTTTTGTATTGTTTTTGGAAACAGCAAATCATGTCTGATGTTGTTTGTTATTGTTTTTGTATTTTGGGGAACAATGCAGGTCAAATGCAAATATTTGTTAACCAGCTAACACAGTAGATTTATGGTGTCAGTTTAAGCCATAAATATGTCATTTGCCTGATTAAAACTGTTTATTTATAATGCCCAGAAATGGACAAAAAAGGAACAAAAAGAATGATTAAAGCAGTTAAAGGAAGTGTTTGGAAATTTTCAATAAAAGAAAACAGAAAAATGAATTCAAAACAAAACAAGTAAAACACAAAATTTTTATGATGGGATTTTTAATGTCATTTTTATGCACCTAAAAGTATGCAAATATTTTTCTTAAAACATTATTTTTTGCAGCTGAAAATGGGTCGAATTTAATCCTCCCACAGCCTGAAAATTGGTTTTTAAAGTTAAATTCTTTAAATCCCTATTTTTAATTCCTGTATTTTTTATAAGTGCGTGTGTTTTTTAAGAGCTTGTTCCATATGCTAATATAAGTATCACCATAAAATTGTGTTGTTTCTTTTGCCTCTTGATATTGCATTTTTGCTGAAACAACACAACAAAGCATCATAAAGCCATATTGTTCAATGCCACTTCAACTGTATTGAATTGTAAGCGAAATAATTGCTGAAAGACAGACGAAGATTGAAACAAAAAGAGAACGGCAATCATCATATACATAAATGTTGTCATATTGTCCTGCATAAGCATTATTATTATTGTTGTCGTTATGGGTGTATGTTTGTGTGAGTTTTCATGTAGCTGAAGTACATTTTGCGGAAACATATTTACAAAAAAAGAGAGCAAAAAAAATGTTTACAAATTGCCCACAAACTCATTGAATTTTAATAACCTCGTCAACAACAATAGCAATAAAATTGGCCATTCTTTGGACATAATATTTAAATGTTCCTTGGTTTTTTGCGCTTACAAAGTACATTAAATTTGCATTTGAATGTGTCTAGATATACAATTAAATCGTTAAGAATTTGCTTAAGCTAGTTTGAAACAATTCCTGAGCTTAAATCAGCAATACATCGCGTCGTAGATGAGATGCAGCAGCATCTCTATTAAAAACTCATGAATAATTTCATGAAAAGAGTTATGTGAGCAGTTCACTGATCGCTTTTTGGCGGATATTCTTTTCCATGTTAAATCGGGACATTTCTTCTTTAAATCCAATAAAAATAATTACAAGAAATATGCGTTTTTATATGTTTTTATGAGATATACCTCCAAAGCAGTCATATGCGTTCATCATTTACTGATAATCTACTGCAAACTGTCAATTACGGATGTTGGTAGTTAAAGCCGATTTATCAGAGCTTCGAGTGATCCAGAGGTTAGAGCAAGTGTTAAACTTTGAAGTCACAATGGGCCTTATGTGGCCTACCCTTTAAGTAGATAGCCACCTCTTCCTAACTACCTACATACTATTGAGAAGGGGAAAACATTAGTGAAAAGCCGTTGAAAAGTGGCAAGTGACTTCGACACAAGGAAAAGTGCACTCTAGCAGGGCACATTGCCCATCCAATAAGTCTAATTAAAGGGAAACAAAATAGAACACGTGTTGCATTATAATAAGTTTCGATTTCTTTACTAAATATCAACTGAATCGTAAGATTGAAGCCTGAAACAAATGAAATTTTCGATTTCTTAAAACAAGTTCAGCTATGAGCGTATGAGTGATTTAATTCCGCATCGTATTCATTGCTTAATTTGTTTCTTTTACAAAATTATATAAAAAAATCCTTAAACAAATCTTTCGGTTAAACCCAAATCCTAATAATCCTTTAATTTCAAATCGCAAAACCATTAAAATAAAATAAAATACACAACCTTTATCCCGTTTTTTATAAGACAAAGAAGAAAATCCCCAAGGAATTCATTAAAATCGTACGCCTTTTTGCATTTTTTAAAAGGAAAAAAAGAGAAGAGAGAAAAGGTAGGCAAAAGGTAGAGAAAACAAAGGAATTATAATCTCAAAGGAAACACAAAGAAAATGAAATAGAAAATAAATTTGCAAAAATATTTAAACCCTTAGAGAATATGGAATATTTTTTCTTTTAATTTTTTTTTTACTCTCATGTCAAACGGGAAGAAAAGCCTACAAAAGTACTGTTTTTTTTCTTTTTAATTGTTTATACTTTCGGCAAAAAAATTGTTTGAACAGAAAAAAGGAAGAAAAATTCTTTGCAATACATTTTGTTGTTCATAAGGCGGCCTCTTACTCATATACACTCCCTTAAACTGTTACTCCAGGTCATAAAGACAAACATGCTGTTTCTTGTGTCCTTCTTTTTTACTATTGTGTTGCCTATTCAAAGGGGGGTTGATTGTATTGAACAAATTTTATTTAATTGTTGGGGTTAGTTCTTGTGGGTACTTATGAAGAACAATTTAAGCCAGAAAGAGAATTGAATTGCTGTACAATTGTAAGTCCAGCCAGGCAATTATTTTCGATAACTTTTTTGAAAACTAAAAAAAAAGATTTTCGACAAGTAATAATCGGCTTTTGGGAAAAAAATTTTTAAATTGTATACGTGACAAGAAGTGGCATATTTATAGGACAGTTAAAGTTTTAAAGCCCGAGTGCTGGAAAGTTGGACATTTTGCGTAAATGCACTCAGAGAAGCCGTGAGAGGACATTTCAACTAGTGACATACCTTAGAAAAATCGATCAGCAGCAGCTTAATTTACATTTTCGTCTAAATAATTACGTTGAATTAATTTTTTAAATTAAAATTGCTTGTTAGTGGCATATAACGTACATAACGTATCCTATTCACAATTTCAAGATTCATTAATAAAAAGAAAATATTTTCCCCAGTTTAAGTACCTCTTATCTTATTCGCTGAAGCAAAAACTTAAACAAATTCCCAGAAAAATATTTTCTTTTGGTTTCTTAAGAAAATAGAGAAGAAGAAAAATACGAAATAAAAACCATAATTCGTTCTCCTCCATTACATGCCACTCTTAACTGCAGAAGTCTTTCAAAGGTTAAGTATTTTGTAAATACCATTCTCAAAACAAATTTATAAACATGCAATGTTAGGGGTAAGAAATAATTCTCGAACTATTAATGAAATTAAAGTGTCTGTGAAACTGCCATTATAGAAACCCCTAATAGCGTAGCAATTTTCGGTACAGAAATGTAATTTATTGCTAAAGTTGTTGTCGTATACGGATATCTTGTTTACTGGCTGTTGTTCTCGTGTTCTTTAACTTTTATACTCGCATTTACTTTTTATAGTCACAAGATTAAAAAGTCGCTAAAAGGCTGCCATATATATTGGATGTATAAACTAAAAATGTGCGTTTCATAATAAATGGTTTACTTTTATACACTTGGTTTATGTCTTCAATAACATATATATTTACTACCGATAAGTTTAAAATGGCCCCAAACTCTGCTCTATAAGGTGGATTAAACTCAGCTTTGTTCGAACTAGGAAGTAGGCAATTCACTCCTTTAGCCTTCCAAGTCCAGGATCAATTCTTTCTCTCACAATAAAAGCCGGAAACATTTTCCAAAATATTCCACTTTTTTCAATTCTACACCCAATACATTTATGCTCTCTCACTACAGTGCTTAGCAATTTTACTTTTGTTTTGCTTTTTATTCCTTGATTCTGCTTTATAAATATTTATACAAGAAAACCATTTTTCCAGAAATCTTAGTAGAAATCTTAAAAGTACGAGTACAAGAAAATTCAGCTTAAGAATTGGTAGGAAATAAAAACAACATGTTTCTACACAGAAATTTATGGAGAAGGTAAATTACATTAGCGAGACACAAGCACGTGTTTAGGAGCCAAATAAAATAAAATCAAACAAGAAAAGAAAAAGAAAGGTGGACACTAATGGACAATAAAATATGTTTCTCGAAACAAAGAATTGCCTTCCGTAATACAAATGGAATTATAGCAACGGTTTCTACATCCCACTAAAACGAAATTTTAATTAAATTACAGCCCAAATGTAGACTTCAGTTAAGCTAAAGGCCTGTTATTAGGTTTTAAATTTTAGAAAAATAATTAGCAAGCAAAGAAAAGATTTCAAACGGCATTAAACCATTTGTTTTGAAATAGGTATACCTCTAACATCATTAAAGGAACTTAAAAGTATGCTTTATTTTTTAAAACCTTAAAAGTATGCTTTAAATTACTTGGTTACAACAGGATTTAAGACTACTAATAGTAAAATACCGAAACAAGTTCCTAAAAAAAAGTGAATTTGATATTATAATGAAATCTAAAGCATGCTTTTAGGGTTTCATACCTTGTTGTTATTAAAAGTTTAAAATTATCAATTTTTAATTTCCACCAAGAAACCAAAAATTATGTATTAATTTAATTCAAAATAATTTAAGTCGTCAAGCACCTCTAAAAGTATGCTTTGAATTTTTGTTTAAATATTATTCCATAACATTTTAAAACCATACCCAATTAGCTAAAGCTGCTTAAAATTATAAAAGAAAATTCCTAGAAAAACTTATTTTCATAATTTAATACGCAAATCTCTAGCACACTTTACGGCTTTCATACCCAGTTTACATTTAAAGTTCAAGGTTACCATACTTTATTACAAGTTTTCACACTAAACCTCAAGACCTTATGTTTTAATAATGCAGAAAACATTTAAAACATGTAGACAGTCGCAGGGTGTTTAAAATAAAATGTTTATATTAAAACGTTAGCATACCTTAAGGCGGCATATAAATAAATAAAATAAAAAAAAACAAATAGAAAACTATCATGAAAAAATGTAGTGGGTTACCAAAGTATTTAAAAAAAATAAGAATTTATACGGCTACCGTTTTATGTTTCAAAATGAAGGTGAGCCGAAAAAAAATAAATTTATTCGAATCCTTAGGATAATTTTAGGGTTTGTTTCAATTTATTATACTATATTTATTTTTTTTATTTATTTGATTTATAATGATCTACATAGCACAACAAGATACTAAATCTTATAAGTGACAGTGCTATGTTTACAATCAATAAGGTATAAAAAATTAACATTAATTAAATATAAAAAATTAGAGAAAGTTAATTTATGTATATAAATATTAAATTAAATTAAGAAGGTAAAGTATAAAAATAATAATAATAATAATAATAAGAATAATAATAATAATTATAATGATAATAATAACAATAATAATGATGACCTAAAAAATTAAATCACAAAATTTACAAATATGAGATTAAAATTTTAATTATGAAAATAATTTAAATAACTCCTTTTTGAACGCGTTTGCATTGCCCAGATTTTGGATGTTATTTGGTAAGGAATTCCAAAGACTAATGGTGTGTATAAAGAACTGTCGCTGAGACAGAAGAGTCCTGAATCGTTGCTGTATAATCCCCACACCCCGGTGGGATCTAGCAAACTTAATTTTACAATATAGATACTTCGGCTGTTTCGTGTAAATTATTTTATGAAGTAGAAGGAGGCATCTAATTTTCAGGAGATTATCAAATTTGATACCAAGAATCAGGTAAGCTAAATGAGAAATGTGATCCCGACGCCCCTTAAGGAAAACATACCTGGCTATGTTATTGTACGCCAGGTTAAGTTTCTGGTTGTCATCATAACTGCAATTTGCGTATATCTCACATCCATATAAAAGTACCGGAATCAAGTAAGTTTTAGCAAGTTGCATGCGAATGACAAAAGGAGTTGAATCAATGACAGCCCACAAATTTCGAAGCATGCCATAAATTCTGCCAACAATGACACTTATATGGGTAGACCACGATAATTTGTCATTAAAGACAATACCCAGATTAGTAGCCGACCTGACAAATTCAATTTTATTTCCCCTGATACTCAATTCAGGTATGACAAATGATCCGTTTGTTCTCGAAAGTGTAATACATTTAGACTTAGAAGGATTGATACATAGTCCATTGGCCGAGGCCCATCCGTCAATCCTTGCTAAGTCACGATTAATGTAGTCCAAACAAGAATAAATATTCTCCCTTGGAGTATATGTGTAAAGCTGCACATCGTCAGCATACATGTGAACATTACAGTTAACCAAAACATCAGGTAGATCATTTATGTACATGCAAAACAGCAAAGGTCCAAGTATAGACCCCTGGGGAACACCTCTACTAATAGTAAGTGGATCCGAAACATTGCCATTGAAATGAACCTTCTGAAATCTGTTCGTCAAATAAGAATAAATTAGATTACAGGCAGTTTCGGAGAAATAAAACAGTTTTCGGAGCTTTTTCAATAGAACCGCATGATCGACTGTATCAAAAGCCTTAGAGTAATCAAGCAGAACCAAGAACGCCACACTATTCCCATCAAGTTCCGACCTAAGTTCCTCAACTACATTTACCAGAGCGGTAGTACAACTCCTACCTTTCATGAAGCCCGACTGATTAACCGTTAAGAAATTGTGGCCCCTCAGATATTCATCGATTTGTCTGGCCATGATATTCTCCAATACCTTGGATAAAAAAGGAAGGATTGCAATTGGCCTGAACTCACAATTAGTTTTGGGAATGGGAAGGATTTTAGCCAGTTTCCAACTTTCAGGAAAAGAAGACTTAGTCAGAACTGTATTGAACAAGTAAGTGTAGTAAGGCAAAAGTTTAGGAGTCAGAGCCTTCAAGAATAAAGGATGCAAATCATCAGAACCAACTGCATTTGATTTTACCTCTGAAATACATTCCAAAACCTCAAACTGATTTACGCAACGAAAGCTAAAGGAATACTGTGGTGGAACACAACAGAGGTCATCATACAAGTCACCATTAGACCTTGGGACCCTAGAATTTACGAACTGGTCATTAAGCTTGTCCACATCCACATCAATATCAGCCTTTGGACATTTTCGGCCTATTCCTATTTCACGAATTACATTCCATTTAGACTTGTTGTCCATAGCATTAGAAAACTTTCCGCCATAATACAATCTTTTTGCAGTTCTTATGCTCCTGGTAACTTCCATCCGTGTAAATCTATGTAAAGCTTTCAAATCATCCGTCCTAAACCTCTTCCATCTCCTGTAAGCACTATCCCTCCTCTCAATGAGTGCTTTTATTTCCGCATTAAACCAGGGCTGTTGTTTAGGTTTGATGTGCTTGGTTTTGACAGGAACGCACCTGTCATAGAGCAAACGCACTCTGTCCTGAATAAACGATAATTGGTCATTCGCATTACCCAGTGTGTATACCTGGTCCCAAGATACGCTATCCAGTTCAATATTCAGAGTTGCATAATCAATGTTTCCAAAATCACGATACGTAATATATTTGTCCACGGGAGAGAGGTAAAATCTCAAAACTGTAGAATTATACCGGTCTGGCAACTTGGAGACTGTAACTGCTGATTTGTTATTGTTATTTTTGCTATGTAATTGTACTTAATTGTTTTTCCTTTCTTTGCCTAGAATAATTACTCGGTATTTATCAGAATGCTAATGCCTCTATAGCTTCCACAATTCACATGACAGCACGCTACTTTGCCTAATGGCTCATTTTTCATAAAATTTCCAATATATTCTTCAGAGAATTGATTATAAATCCTCTCCAATTATTAATTTTATCTATTTCAACTTTTTCTTAATGAATTACAACAGATTTGTTGGCATATTTTCAGGCAAAATAATTTCTAAGAAATCATTGAAAAGAAAACTTGTAACTGTAGTCGCACGAACATTTCAGACATTTCATCAATTATAAAAAAGCACACAGACATTTCACCTGAGTTCTATGCATCAACAAAAAATAAATTATTTTATATAAATATTGCATATGTTAAGGCTGCCTTAAGAATTCCTGATATGTGACTGTGTAGCCGAAGCAAGTTCAAGGTAGCATGTAAAATGCCAACACAATGATGAATGGAAAAAAGACACGGATTGTCAAGGTAAATAAGTTCAAAATTGTTGCATATTTTATGGCGTATAATAGTGAAAATAAAATTAAAAAAGAACTGCTTCTAAATGCATGTTAACAAAGCAGCAGACAGTTATTGTAAGCAAAAGAAAAGGCAAAGTGTGAAATATCAAATAGGTAAGTGTGGCATACTTTAGGGCTTAAAAAGTAAAATATCTACTGTACAGTAGTTGAAAGGAAAACACGATCTGAATAAGGCAAGTGTAAAGCATACTTTAAGGCTTAACAAGCACATGTAAATTTAAGAGTAAAATTGAACTATACAAAGGAATGAATTGAATTTTGTAAAGAATCAAAAATTGAAATCTATTTTAAGGTTTCTATGATTTCTTTATCAAACATTTTGATTAAAATAAAATTTATTTTAAATTCAAAACCCCTCCTAAGGCGTTTCGGTAGTTGTTTACTCTAACTTTTGGAGCCTTTCGCCCTTTAAATATTAACTCTTCAAGTTTCCTTTTTTATTATTTGATTATAATGTTTATTTGATTTTAATTTTTTTCTAAAAAACCTTATCAAATAAACCCCTAACATGACAAGCAAGGGCTATAAATATTTTGAAACTTCCCTTTGCCTTTTTTAATATTTTATTATATTTGGTTATCCATTTAGGGGTCTCAAATCTGCCATGTGGCAAGGCTGTCAGCCGCTATCTTTCATTTCAAGGGCCAATATACCACTCGATATAAGCAATGAAATGAACGAAACGCTCCTTAAAGTTATTAAAGTTCCATCGAAACCCTTAAACCATAAGTATTTGATTTTACTTTAGTTTTGCAAACGAAAAATGGAAAACCCTTTAAATATTTGAAAAAAATCAACCGGAAGCCTTTTTTAAATAAAAGTAAACAGCATGAAAGTTGTTTGAAAGTGAGCAGCAGAGGAAGCATAAGACGCTTGCTATTGGATTTCCATATTTTCAGTTTCTTTACTTCCTGTATTTTTAGTAATTTTTTTTAAGGTTATAAATTATATTATTGCTAGAAATATTGTACAAAATATATAATCTTTCGTACAAAAGTTTAAAGAATTCATAAAGAATAGGCAATACTTCTCGCCTACTTTCAGGAAAATTTATAAATTTCATAACAATTATGGAAACGAAATGTAAAGGCATAAGAAAATAATCTTTTTATGTAGAAAAGAATTATTAAATTAAAAAAATTTCACTGCATATTTTCAGGCTTTAAATGAAATATTTATATAATTCTTGTAATTTGTTATCTATAATAAAGATTAACTTGATTTTTCGGTAACAAAACAAAATACTTAAAAGTTGAAAAAATCGAATCATAAGTAGCATACTTTTAGATACTTAATAAAATCGAACAATTATTTTTGAGCTTTAATGAGAGCAGCTTCAATATGGGTATAAATATTTAAATTGTATTCTACGACAAAGATTTTCATAAAGATTTGAAGAGTTGAGGGAATCAGAATATTTCTAAAAATTCCTTTTTCGAATAAATTTCATACTTTATTTACTTTAAGTTTTATTTAAATAGCAATATAAATAATACAGGAAATTTTATAACATAACCTAAGAAAGAATTACAGATTGAATAACAAATTCAATGAGAGAGAGAGAGCTAGAGAGACATATTTGGATAAATTTCAAACTAAGCTGAGTATGATTAGCTTTGCTCCTTAAAAAGAAAAATTATACTTCATTTAAAATTAATTTATAATTAAAAATGTTCTAATTTTAAAGCATACATTAAGGAAGTATTAATTTGTAGCTTTAAATACAATAGAAATTAAAATACAGATTATGAAATTTATTTGATTTTTAAGAACTAAAAGCATTATTAAGTTATAAACACATTACTAAACTTTATTTTAATCATTCCCATTCCTTACTTATATCAAGATATTATTTTCTACAAAACCTATTACCTACTTTCGGGTGTTTTCAAACACGTTTTACTAAAACCAACCATAAATACCATGACAGTTTCGATAACCTTCATTTACCATAAAAAAAGAAATAGAAAAAACCATCAAAATGTGTCTGGCATTTGTAGTAAAAAGATTTCATATTTTCCTTTATGTCATTGCCTGCTTTAAGGGGCTTTTAAAATGTAATGATAGGCAACTATTTTCGTTTACCGTTAAACGTTTATGGCTCTTTAATAATCGAAATCCAGATTATGGTTATAATAGACTAAAGAGCAGCACATATAAATGACAACAAACAGAAAATCTGCAAACAATTTTCAAAGGAATTTATTTTATATTTCTACACAATAAAAGTCATAAAAGAGCGTTATAAAGACAGAGAGCACTGTCTTAATAAGAATCATAAAAATTATCTGCAAAAAGAGAGAGAGTAGTACCGATTTACAACCCTTAAACAGGCTATGTGTCAAGTTGTTATGGTCAGGCAGGCACATGTCTCTGTTCTCTCTCTTCTCAAAGTTGCTATAAAATGCTCTTCAGGGTTCGTTTCCTAGCCTAATAGTTTCTCTTTCATTAAAAACTCTCTTTAGGGTTGCCATTTTTGCAAGGTCATTACTAAAGTTGGTAGGGAAAATCGAACTTCTTACATAGAAAAGTTTTGTTATTGAAAAATAGAAAAGTTTTGCTATCGAAAAATTTTCTATAGAAAAGTTTTGTTATCGAAAAATTTCCTATAGAAAAGAGATGTTATCGAAAAATTTTCTATAGAAAAAAGTTGTTATCGAAAAATTTTCTATAGAAGAGAATTGTTATCGAAAAATTTTCTATAGAAAATAGTTGTTATAGAAAAATGTTCTATAGAAAAAAGTTATGAAAAATTTTGTATAGAAAAGAGTTGTTATCGAAAAAATTTCTATAGAAAAGAGTTGTTATCGAAAAAATTTCTATAGAAAAGAGCTGTTATCGATAAAATGTCTATAGAAAAGAGTTGTTATCGAAAAATTTTCTATAGAACAGAGTTGTTATCGGAAAATTTTCTATAGAAAAACTTTGTTATCGGAAAATTTTCTATAGAAAAATTTTGTTATCGATAATTTTCTATAGAAAGTTATGTTATCGAAACATTCTCTATGGAAAAATTTTGTTACAGAAAATTTTTTTTCTTTTAATTTTTAATTAAAAAATCTATTACCTTGTCTGAAAAAAAATTTAAATATCAGCATTAAAATGGTTTACACCAGCAGAAGTCTTTTGTAGTCAGCTTAAGTCTCAGAAAAATGCCATTAAAAGGGCATAAAAGGGTTTACAAGGAAACGATTTCTTTTTTTTTAAATAATTTCTTCAAACATTAATTAAAATGTGGTCCATTTATTGCTACTTAAGTCATCTGCAAGAATATTACCAAACACTGTGGATGAGTTTTTGTTGAAAAATTAAGTGAAAATAGCTTTCGTCTATAAAGTTTTTCAAAGGGAATATCAAATCACTGCTAAAGGCCTGAACAATAACCTTCAGAGAAGCTGCAAAAAATTGTTTAAAGAGATACAAAATTAAAAAAAAAAAAAAAAAATTAAATGGTTTATTATTCTTTAGAAAAAGAAGAAGAGGGGTGTAATTTAGGTTCAACTATAAAAACGTGACGCGTCTAAAATTTAATTATTTTTGTTGCTTTTTTAATTTAGTTTTTCTTTTACGTTTCTTTTTCTGGGGCTGTTTTTTATTTTCTGCCTCATAACACTGATTGATGTTTTGGCATTTAGCCTAAAAGTATGCCAAAAAGAAAACAAAATTAAATATGTTGCCTTTGTAAGGGATGGAAGGAGCCACGAAGTGTAAAGGAAACTGTTAAAGTGTTGAAGTATGAATAAAAATTAAATGAAGAAGAAAATGAGCCGACAACAAGAGAAAAATTTCAAGATATTTTTCTTAAGATAATGGACTTCCTTTTCTTATTTTCGTAGTAAATATAATGCCTTAACATATGCTTTAAGCATATATTATGCATAATAAGTTTTATTTTCGTGAAAGCATCAATTTTAAGCTTGTAATATTATTAAAGGCGGTTGTTTTTATTAAGGGACCTCAGTTTCTTTACTTACTTTTCTTGCCAAGGTCTGGAGAATGTAAAAATCGTTTTTATAAAACATAATTTTAGGCTGTTACTTTATTTAAATTACAAATGAAGTGTTAAAATGGTTTATGGTTTAATAAATTAAGATCTTTGGAAAGGCGTTTTCATTTACTCTTAAATTTTTAAGGAATTTTTTATAACAGTTTCACTTAGAAAGTCTGAAAGAGTCTGTTTTTAGTGAACTTTTGTATTGCATTGTTCCGATAACAAAAATTTTCTATAGAAAACAATAATAAATTTAAATAAAATAAATTAAATTTAAATAAATAAAATTTAAATAAAATAAATTTAAATAGAAAACGATAACAACTATTTTGTATAGAAAATGTTTCGATAACATGAATTTTCTACAGGAAATGAATCGATAACAAGAATTTTCTATAGAAAATGTTTCGATAATATAATTTATTAAATTTTTTTGTTAATAATATTATATTATACATCATGCTTTAAGGAACTCTCGTTTGACAGAGCTTGTTGAACTAAATATTTATTGTTCTTTTACTTTTCTTTACCTTATTTTTTTTCTCTTAAATGCTTAAACGCAATTTAAGCTCTCTATAGAAATCATTTATTTTTAAGTTGTAAAATTTTTATTACTTTTGTAAACTCCACATTTCAGCAGGAGCAATGCAAAATAATATTCGTTGCCTTTTATTTTGATCTGCATGGTTATATTTAAAGTTTTTGTTGGCAAAAAGAAAGAAAGTAAGAAAAAACAACAAAAATCGTAATAAAATTTAATGTTCATTTCATTCAAAGTAATTAAATTCACTCACGCACACACAGTTCATTTGACTTTGTTTTTACGTCTCCTGCAGTTTTTTGCGTTAAAATGTAACATGTTACTCGCTTAACATGTTGGTATGTGTGAGCGAGCTTAAGCAAATATCCTTGCCAAGTCACCCCTTTGCTCAATACATGATTCCATGTTAACTTTTTGACTTTTTCCAAGAACACAGGAAAAAATTGTTTCAAAAACTTATAAAACATCATTTATTTTCTTAAAAAAAAAAAAAACACGAACTAGAATATACGAGGATGGAGATGAAACACATGAAACCATATTCGAATTTAAAATATTTTTGCCATCAATGAACTCTTTAAGCGCAAATGGCTGAACATATCTTTATTTAATTTCCCTTAAAAGAAACTTTATTACCTTTTCAATCCCCTTCTAAGCATTTGCCATGTTTCTTAATGAGTATGCGAAATAGTTAAAAAGTTTATGCTGAAGCTTAGAACTTCGCTGAAACAATGACGACAACGATGTTGTCTTTCATGGTGTTAAATTACGCTTAAAAACTTTTTGTCATGTGTTACATTTTATTCCTGTGCCGGGAGGAGGGACAGGAATATATTTATCGTGTTCAAAGGGGGGCAAAAATACGACTAAAAACGTTCTGCTAATGGGTATTTAAACAATAATACGAACGTGCCTAGAAGAGAAAAAAAATATAATGACAACACAATGTCAACGCATTTTTTTTCTTTTTTCCTTTTCGCTAGACGATGTTGTTTTCATTTTTGAAAAACTTTCCTCGAAAAAAGAAAATCTTTTACCTTAAAAATGCTGTTTTGTTATCGAAAAATTTTTGTTAACCGCCAAATTTGCTATCAACGAAATGTATCTGTTAGAAAACTTTGTTATCGATAAGCTTGGTATAAAAAGAATATGTCAGCAATAAGTCCTAATTATCATGCAATTTTAAAGAACTAACAAGTCTAACAAATTTTAATAAATAATATTTCAAGCATTTGTTATCGAAAAATTTTCAATATAGAAATTTTGTTATCGATAAATTTTTTCTATCATACATACATACATAATTGGTCACTACAACCCTTTAGTCAGGATTACGACCTAGCTTCTCACACCACTGTGTGTGTGTTAATTTTATACATGAATGGAGGGACCTATAGTTTAACGTCAATTTCGGACGACAGTTTTCTTTTTGAGAAATTTTCCATCATAATTTTATTTACTCTCAGAGTTTTTTTCCAGAAATCTGCTGAGAGGAAGTCGCCGAAGAAATACTTTTCGGGCCTGGGGCTCGAACCCTGGCTTTTCGTCTAATAAGCCAACACACTACCTACTAGACCACGACGGCTTCTTTTTATATCAAAAATTGAAAATTTTTCGATAACAAAATTTTTTAAATAAAAAATTTATCTATCAATACCCCCAACATCAACGGAGTATAATTAGAATCTTCTTTCAGCTGAAATCACTCACTGGTCCAACTGGGCCACACGACAAGATTTTGGGGAATACTGTTAGGAGGCGGAATTTTTGTGGGTCATATAGCCTGTGAATGAAGTAGTAATTCCATATCTTTATTTTGGAGGAAAAAAATTTGTAGCAAAATTTAATTTTCAATTCTGTTTTTTATAGAAAAAATTTCTTTTCTCATGAATTTGCCCAATTTGCTGTTTTGTAAAAATTGTTCTCTTTATTAAAATTATTACATACTTTAAGGCTTTTATTAAAAATCTCTTTTGTTTTAATGTACAAATACAATCAGATTTTGTTATTCCTGCTGCCCAAGTAATGTTTTAATCAAAAACCCTTATTAACCCCGGAATGTATGCAACGTATGCTTAAATGGAAGCAATTTTAATTTTTCATGCTTTTAATTGAATTGATGCAATTAATTATTTGCAATTGCATGCATGCATACCCTCTCATACACATACGCACCCACCCACATGCACACATATTTATATGGCATTCAAAGTGTAATAAAATATAATTATTTACAGTATAATATAAAATTGTATTACCTTTGGATTTCATTAATTTTTTCTCTTTTTTTAATTAACTCTTAAAAAAATGAAAGAAAAAAATGAGGGATGTAGAACAGGGGAAAACTTTGTACGTAAAAATTTAAGTGCCTGCCTGACAGAAGTATGAGAACAAGGGGAAGAGTCAACAACAGTGTGTGTGTGTGTGTGATTTTTTTCCTGCCATTCTCTGCAGTGATGCACATTTTTATTAACTGTTGCACTTTTCAGCATCACTGCATTCCAAAAAAATAAAATTAAAACAAAAAATTAAGTGCAGAAATTTGTTGGTTTCAACAAAAACAAAAACAAAAACGCACAAAAAAGGAATTGTTGAAATGAAAATGTTGCACAAATAAATACAGTTAAGCGTGAATGTATTACAATTACAAGCGGCAAGTTGCAAGTAGTAAAAGAATGCATGAATAAGCAAAATTAATTAACCAGCTTTTTTATTATTTGTTGGCCATGTTAATTTCATATTTATTGTTGTTGTTAATAAAGCTGCCTTCACAGCTGTCTGTCTGCAGTTGCAAAAAAACAAAACGGGAAAAGAACTCATGTTGCAGGAAATCTGCCACTTTTTAAATTTAATTCATATAAAAATTGCTTAAGTGTAGAGTTGATAAGATGTGGCATAAATTATGTGGCGGCTGCATGTGTATTGTTCTCTATTGTGGCTCTTTTATGTGTGCGAGCCAATGTTAACATAAGTGGCAAGTAATGTATTTCAAAAAAAAACTGTACAAAAATTTATGAAGCATGTTTTTGCGGGCAAGCAAATAAACAAACAGAAAGACAGACAGACAGACAGTCAGCTCAGACAGTAAAATTTAAAACGAGAGGTTTATATTCACAATGCATGATAAAGGCGAGAAAACAATTATTGTGAGAACAAATGATAAATAATTGTAGGTTAAAGCAGGGTTTATTAAAATGATGCCTACGTTCAGGCAAATTGTAAGAACATGTATTTACAGAAGGAAGATTAAAGTTTCACAAAAATCTGTCTTTCGAAAGCGACTTTAAACTGTAGGCCCCTCCACTTATGCATAAAATTAACACACACATAAAAAATGGTGTGAGAAACTAGGCTTTAATTCTAAATACAAGCTAAATGAAACAATTCGTTCACATTTTGAAAATAGCAAACAGCCTGATGACAAGAATAGTATTTCTCTAGAAATTTCAAACCTCACGATCATCTTGGCCCGCTTTATTTTTCAAGAAAAATTTGTGTTGCCTACATTTAGGATTATTGTCAATAATCGGTGAAATTAGAATTGTTAATAAATTTATCTTTAAAAAATAAAATAAAACCCATAAATAGTAAAGTATACTTATTAGAGTTGATAAATCATTTATTGTATACAAAATGTTGCCTACATTTAGGCAAAAGAAAAAGTAAAACCTTGAAATTAAGTAATTAAAATTTCTGGTAACTTAAATAGATTTACGATTTTTTTTTATTTTAAAAATTTTTAAGCCCATTTTCAGGTAAATGGTTTTCATGGAAATGCATTCAATTTTTAAAAAAGAACTTAAGCATAATTTGTGGCAATTTATCATACCTTTAATTCACCATTATGCATTACTTTCTTACGTATATATGTATGTATATGACTCAAACTCTATGGATAGAGGATGTATTCAATTGTATGCCTTCTCTATGGTTCTTAGTTAGAAAAAAAAAATTTTGCATAATTATGGGCTGCTTTACTGAAATGTTCATTTAAATTTTTTTAAGGAAATTTTGATGATTTTTTTCTTTTTATTTTTATTTTCAATTGAAATGATGTCCTCAGATTTTGTTGCCACAAGATAAAAATTTGAAAGAAACAAGTTAACTTTCATTTAATTTCATGAATTATTCAAAAAAGGAAAAAAAAATTTCGTTTTGTAATTAGAATAGAAAATAGAAATCTCGAGGACAAATTTGTAAATCTAGAAAATAGGATAAATTGCCTATAATTTCCATTTCACACAAGGATGCATTGGAACGAAGAAGGAGGCTTGCTTAAAATTACAATTAGGGGAAATGTGAAAAACTTATTATGAAATTAAATGAATGTGCCTATTTTAATAACAGGTTATTCATTTAGTGGTTTTTAAAATCTCTGATCTGTTAAGCTCTGTAATATCTTTCACTTGAAGTGTGGTTTATTTAGCGAAGAACGCCTAAGAAAGTTAAAATTTGCAACAAATGTGATGATGCCCACATTTACAGTGCACAACAACCTTTCTAAGCTACCTTTACAGGAAAATTTTAACTCATTATCCATGGACATTCCAGGACCTGGGTTTTTCATTACCTTTGCTCTTCGTACTCATCCTCCATACTTTTTCCTACTTAACCTGCTTTTCTCTAAATTATTGATGCAATTGTTACTCATCCGTTACTCGTCTCGTTACAGCATAATTAAAATTTAAATCATGAGTATGTATTTCCATTAAATCCTATTACGGTAACGGTAACCTTGATTTTATTTTTCTCTCTCCTTCCCTCCTTTCCTTTGTCATTCTCCTTCTTTTTTAAAAACTACTTCAGCATTTGCTCACTTGAAAGTTAAAAAAAACTTGCTTTTCTAGTAGAAAAAAAATCTCTCACTCTCTCTCCCTCTGCTGTATAAAAAACATTTTCGTTTTAATTAAATTGTGCTCTTTTTCTTAACTGTGTGCTCATTTTTCTCTCTACAGCGTGTTTTAAATGTTGACAAATTGAGGTCGTCATAGAATATTAAAGTCATACTTAAAAAGAGCGGACGAAATACATACAAAAAAAATAAAAACTGACAAACTCTCTCACACACACATACATATGTACATGCACTTACACATACGAAGGGGTTTTACTTCGGAAATAAAAAATCTGTAATAAAATAAAATATTGCTTAACATGACATGACAAAAAATGCGTTGTCGTTACTTCTTTTCCTTTCATTTCGTGTTTTTTTTTCATTTTGCTTTTATTGCCAGCCTGCCATGCCATCATGTAAACCGCCTCCTTTTTTTCTGTGCATAAAAAAGTGATGGAATGTTGCCCACACGCTGACTGACACTTCAGCAAAAACGAAAAAAAAAAATTGAAAAAAAAAGAAAAATGAGTGGAAAAAAGTACTTCATTATGCTGCATAGCAGTTTATGTGATGCACAGCTAAAGACAAGCAGGTCCCCTCCTGCTTAATACATTGAATTATAAAGGGTCAGGCATTTTTCGATTTCAAAGGTTAAATAAAACAAAAAGAACAACCATAAAACTGAGATTCCAATGAAACCTTTATTTCATTGCTTAATTTATTGCAGATGTGGTGTGAGAAGCTAGGTTGTAATCCTGACTTAAGGTTTGTAATGATGGCACAGCTGACAACCATACCAGAAGAGCGATTTTGAAACCACTAAATGTATAACCCGTTTATAAAACTAATAAAGTTGTTGGTATATCATCGTACCTTTTTTCGTTTGCTTAATATTTTGTTTGTCCATCACTAGTCACCTGTACAACATTGTGAAGTATTTGCCGTATTTGTTGTATGTACTTTTACTGTGAATATGGCAGAGATTTACTCCGTATATTAAACAGATTTTCCCAATTTTACACTTAAGCGTTAAACCAGTGTCAAGCCGAAAAAGGGTGACCATGGGAAATCATTGTTTTATTTCATTTAAAAAGCGTGACAATTTATCACCTCAAATACAATTTTTTTCTTCTTCGTTACTTTTTTCTTCTTTTAAATTTACTTTTCGATGTTTTAACGCGTTTATATATTTTAGCAGTGAAATAACAACAATAAGAGTCAAGTAAATCAATCAAAAGAAGAGGCAAAGGGCAAAGGCTTACTCCACTCCAATTTTAACTCCAAAAGTCAGGTGTTATTAAGGACTCACTCAATCATGTAGCGAAAGTCAGAAAATATGCAGATTTTTAATAAAAAAAAATTAAAAAAAAAATAAAAAAAAATAAAAGAAAAAATAGAAAACTTATAGTGGAAACCGAATATACAGGATAAAGAACGTCTCCATTACTGGAAGGAAATGGGGCATCAAACTAAAATGACTACATTTCAACTTACTTGCCTTATACAACGAGAATCCCTTGCCTTTATTAAAAGTCCTGTTATTTAACTTTCTTATAGGCTGCCTGGCCACTGCACGGTTTTCTAAGCACAGGTCACGGCAATTTTGAAAACGGCCAATGCTTTTTGAGTGGCAGGATATTCTTTGAAAATCTCTTAATTTACTCGAATAGCCAGGCTGCGATTAAGTTCCTAACGAACGTAGTTGCAACATCCGCCCTTGTCCATGAATGCTTAGGATTTCTCAGAGAAATTTCGTATAATGCAAAGGTAACTCTTATAAGGGTTCCGAAATGTAGGAATATCTTTGGAAATTGCATTGTTGATGAGCTGGCCAGAGCTAGTACGAATGTCTAAATCTCTGACTGTTACATGGGTTTGAAGAAGAGGAAGAAACTGTCTTCCACCTCATGTTCCAATGCCCTGCTCTTGTCTTTTTAACCACTCACTTTCTGACATCCTTGATCGATCTCTTTAATATAAAGATTCCAGCAATAGCAAGATTTGTTTTGGTATCGGATTATTTGAACATTGATTGTGGTATCACAATGCATTTAAATGCTGGCCTAACTTAACCAAAAATTCTTTAAAAATTTAAAAGAAACGCACAGTGTCTGCGTAGCTGAAATGCTAATATAACAGTGAAGCACCTACAAGGGAATCATAAAACTTAATGTTGCATAGAATGTAAAGGTGCAATACTTGTAAGCCGTCTTTCATTCTTTCTTTAGAAAAACAATTGTTTTTCCTTTGCGCCAGGACACGACATAAGGAAACTATAAAAACAAAATACCAACAACAAATTTATTAAGAATCGCATCAATTTATTCGAGTGTAAGAAAAGAGCACTACAGACATACATATTTTAACCGCTTTACAGGCGAATTCTTTTAATACAGTGGCACTGACAACATCATCATCATCATACCGCTCATACAGCAAACAAACAAAACCGGGTTTAATGCCAATACCCAGGAGTGTATTTAAGGCTCATAAAGGCACAGTGTGTTCTATACACACGGTTTAACCATAACATTTGTAGTGAATTTGCTTTAATACCGAATTCTTTACTGGTTTTGTTTCTTGTAGCTGTTGCCGTCGCTTAAACTTATGTTGCAACAACAAAATTAAAAACAAAACAAAAAGAAACAGACAATCTTTAATGCTACAAATGCTCACTCCCACCACATGCTGTTTTCCAGCAGAGATACAAATATTTTTTAATTTTTTTTTGTAAAGCTTATGCATATGCATTCCAGCATGCATGAGCAGTCAGGCATGGCTGTAATGTATATGAGTTTCATATTAAAATGCATGCAACAATAACAACAACAACAACAGATATATTAAATATAATATTTTAATATTTTACCAGCTTGTGGCAGGAATTTGGCAAAACACTTTGTATATGAAAGGCTCAAAAACATTGGCGGCTTAGTATTTGCAATAGACAGACACCATTAAAGATGTGAACTTCAATTACTGGTTAAAGGATTATAACGAATATACACTTGCAAATAACAACTAAATAAATCAAATTAAATTGAAGGTATGTTTCTTTTTAAACCTGACAGTGGGCTGCAGAGTGGAATGTATTCTAGAAAGATGGATAAACTTGGTAATATTCATTGCAAAATGGATGCTGCTGTTATGGCTGCAAGCTCAACTGTTTTCAAAGCCTTAACTTGTACACACCTACCTCTGTTAGTAACGATAAATCAAAGAGCTCTTCAGTTTGAATACTGATTATGGCATCACAATGGATGTGAATGCTGGCCTAAGTGACTCTTCTAGATTTAAGGAGATCCGCCACCTTACTGAACCTAAACGAACCTAGACCAATTAGTATATGTTCCTTGCCTTTGAGGACGCTAGAAAGAGGTTTGAGCTTCATACTCGCAATTCGATTCAGTCGCCATTTTCGTCTGCTTCTTAACACGCCTGAGGCATAAAGATTGAGGCAGTACTTCAAGCACTACTCACACAGTCTGCATTTCTCAACATTGACAATGCTTTTTGCAATGCTACCGCCTCCTCTTGAAGGGGTAATGGGGTTCTCTCTTCACTTCTTTAAATGTTTAAGTTTGGGATTGAAAACTAAAGCCAGATATTTTGGAAAGGATTTTTCAGTTTAAATTTTAAATAAAAAGTTCGATTTAAAGAAAAATTTTGGTGTAAAAAAGTGTGCTGTAAAAGTACTCTCAATTTAAAAAAAGAAAATAAATATAATATATAATATAAATATGTATATATAATATATATAATAATATATAATAAAAATAAAATAAAGAAAATATTACTTTTTTAATCTTTTTTCCTAAAATATTCATTCATTAGTTAATGTTTCTTTAGCAATTTATCTTTGGTTAGTTCTTTTGCCTTTACAAATAAATTTTTTCTCTTAAAAAAAGAATTTAATTAAATCCAATGCCAACATTTCTTTGCCTTTTTCATCTTCATTTGATTTAGTTTTACTGTTTTTTTGTTTGCCAAATTTCTTTAACAAAAAATTTCCTTAAACAAATAAATTAAATGGAAATTGTATTTCAAAATAACTTTCAATTATTTGTATACAAAACAAACAAAAAAACTGTATACAAAATTGCATAAACACCTACTAACCATAAAGGAAAACCAGGCACAAAAACTATTGCTAAACAAACCATAAGTATTTATTTTATAATAATTTACCTTCAAATGGAAACTTTTGCCAGGTAGTTTTGCATTTGTTTTGTTTTATTGCTCTAGTGTTTTTCACTTTGTATTTCTCATTATGAGAGACAACAAGAGCAATACAAGAAGAAGCAGAAGATGAAAGAAATAAAAAACCAATCAAAGGATTTTCTACCACAAATATAAATTGCAAGCAAATAGAAATTAAATGGAGAAACAATTTATTTTCTTTTACGGTTTCTCAATTCTCACTTCATTGGAATTTGTTTCAAAAAGTTACGAACAAAAAATATAAATTTTACATTTTAACACAACAAAAACAACAGCTACAAATGAAATAAGAAAAGTTTAGAAATCATTTAATTAAATAAAACAGAGGCTTTTCGTACAAATTATAAAATGGTTTAACACTTTGTAGCAAAAAAAACTAAAAACCGGACATATAGTCATAATGGGAATTTCAAAAATATTCAGAGGTACTACGACCCTTTGTTCTCGTTCTTGAAAGAGAAACGAAGTGAAGTAAAAGAAACATAATGGAGAGAGTGAAAGAAAAGTGCAGACAACAAAGCAGAGGAATTAGTTAAGTCAACTCAAACTTATTATAACAACCGAGCTGACAGACTTTTAATCTTCAAAGAAACTTTTTCCCATGTTTTGCAATCTTCTTCTATAAAGAACCGAAGAGACACAAAAAGATGCTCTCACGTCTTCTAATTTTTTTCATCAACACATACCCTGCAGAGATAGCACATCCCCATCAGGTCTCTGATGTCACAATGTCTCGTAAGGAACACAGTCATCAGCCTTATTTTGTGCTTATACAGCCAAAGACTCTCTTAGCGATTCTGCTTTATTCCTCAGAGTAATTATTCATTGAGTTCACTGGTAATCCATTGTATTCATTGGTACCCCATGAAAGTAGTTAGTAGTTGTAGATTTGCAGCCAACCAAAATATTAGCAATAAAGAGAGATTCTAACCTTGCAAGTGTGTCTGCCTTCTCCCTTCCAGTAATACCACTAGGACTAGGAGACTGTTTCTATCCATTCCAGAAGTCCTTTTGGAGCCCTTATGGAAATGAACCACATGCGATTTCAACCACATCTATCCTATTGCCCTTACAGCAGTCTGATTGTCAGTGAAAGCCACATGAGGGTACACATTAGAAGAAGTAAGGTTAACCACAGTCTCAAGAGCAACAGCTTAATTAACTGGCTTATAATCGCTGCAGTTGTCATCCAGTTTATAATGAGGTCCTAGCCTATATCTCCACAGAGTTATAATTCAGCAGTAAAATCATCAGTTAAGGGGATTTAAGTAAAAATAGTGTTAATCGGAGTTAGGGAAAGAATAGTTTAGAGAGCAGACGGACTTACCTAACACCGACAATGTCAAGATTCAACGGTGACAACTTTTACAGAAGGCTCTCCAACAAACAATACAGATATAGGCAATAACTGGTGTGGCACAGTCCCTCCTTATCCTCTCCTCAACATTTTTCTTCAGTTCTCCGAGAAAGACATGTTGGAAATGTGAAAGGGTCTAACCAATGAATGGAGTTAGTCACTAAACAATATACATAGCTTCCAAGATTAATTAATTTGGACCCCTATAGGTTATGTTCTTTTGATAAATCAGCCACCGAATCTGTACTTATTATAATAACACATAATGCTGGGACTATCGCTATTTAATGGGAACAAACTGACTGATAATTATTGATTTGATGCTAATGTTAATGTTTCCAAACTTGTAGAAGGAAAAAAATATAAATTTCACTTACATTGAAAGTTTGTTGGTGGCACGATCGATAAAATTTGTTGAAAAAAATTCACAGGAGCAATGGCGGACAAGTTCGTAGAGTTTGTCTATTAAACTGCAATCTTCAGGAGCTAGAATTAGGTTTTCGCCTTTATTGGAACACAGAAAACCGACACGTAGCACAAAAAACCGATTGGAAAAACTTTGGATTGCTTTTTATCACTTCTAATAATTTTAATTCAATTAATTTTAAAATTTTTTTTTAACACTTCACTACCGCGACCACCGAACACAATCGCGACGCACTCCATTTTGTAAAAAAAATCTATTGTGAATATAGTTTTAGAACATTTCTTTATTTGACGTTTCTCTCAGCTGAGCGACAAAAAAATAATTTATAAAAATCAGCCAGAACAGGAAGAAAAAGAAAGAAAGAGAATGAAATTTTAAATAAAATTAAAAGAAAATGAAACAAATTTTTCATTTGTAATGGAACCAATAAGTAACCAATTACTTTTACTCACTGGTGGCTATGATCACAGCATTAAAATATGGCAAGCACATACCGACAATTGTATGCGGTCGCTGCGTCCAACCTGTATTAGAACTCCACTGTCCTAGAACCATGGGGACTTATCTGGAATGAGCATACTCGATACAGAAGTAAACACAGCCGTGGGAACCATATGATCTTGACTGAAGAAAAGGCATTCAGTATGGTAACAGCCCTAGCGATGTTCAGATTGTTTTACAGATCTCTGACTCTAGAGAGAGGATGCTGGAATAGGGGCAAAATGGCTCTAGAATAGACTGCGTGGTCGGTGGCCTTCGCAATAAAGGAAGCTGAAGACTAACAAAGATAACTAGGCAGACAGGTTATTCCAATAAGTAGTCACTCGTTGTATGGAAAGAGTTGAAGTGTCTGGATTCAACTAGGCACGTTATACAATGTTGGGATCTAGGATACTGTAATGTAACTGGAAACTAGAAAACCAGCTCACAGGGCAACGTTTATACTTCACTAAAGACATTCATAGGGCCTTGTCCTTCTCACTTGGACAAACTTCGTGAGAGCTCGACAAAAGCAAGATTTGAAGAATCGGTGAAGTCATTGGTATCCAGTTGGTTATAGAATCTTTGCAATAAACGCAGGTAAATAGCCGACATCAAAAAGTATAGCGAGATATAACGAAATGGAAGCAAGTATTCGGGGAGAGGGATATACACTCGATTGAGGAGATCTAATGCCACATTTACACTCACTACATAAAATTATTTTAACTTTGCTGAAAGGATGTTCATCCTTACATCATTACAGAGTACTATTTTGTATAAACCCCCCTTTAATTTTAAGTATTTTTTATCGCTACACCTCTGTATATTTACCTTTAAATACCAACTTAATTAAAAAATATTTTTGCAAAAGCCTTCTGTTTCTCTATTTACTGTTGATTTTCCTTTAATGAATGACTCAATAATTGAGGAAAACTTTAACAAAAAGGCAAAAATTACAACAAAAAAGAAGAAAAGCTACAGAAGATACAAAATTTGCAACTTTTGCTTTGTGGGTTTAAAAATTTATTAAAAAATAGGAGAAAAAGGAAAAAATAATTTCTCTATCTTTTTGAAAACAATTTGTGCGAAAGTTTTTCAATGAAAGCCTAGAAATACTCAGTAAAACAGTAAAATGTTTTTTTTTTTTTTTTATTAAAAAATAGTTTTCCTTTAGGCTACTGTTGATGCGTGTGAAGAAAAAAAATGCGCATATTTCACAAACAGGCAGCAGAAAGCATGAAAATATTTCATATGCTACGCTAAAATACGAAAAAGAAAAAAGTGTTTTCAAACTTTATTGCTTTGAGGTACAGAGAAAAATCTAAAATTCAAAGTAAAAATCCAAGCGAAAAAAAAGGGAAAAGAATTAAAACACCTAAAATTCTTGTAATAAAAAAGAAAAATAGTTGCTTACATACCCCATATACATATGCTTGAGCACCTGGCGTTTAATTATTTTCGTTTTTTCTTCTTTTGTAGAAAAATGTTAAAAGAGTAAAAGCATGCACAAAAGGTTTAACTAGGCTTACAAGCATTTTTTTAATTATTCAAAGAAAATTTTTAAATTTAAAGCCATAGTCCCGCTCACAGCACACTTTTTTGTTGCAGCACCTCCCAAAAGTAATTTTTCCTCTCTTTTGGGTTACAAAACGAAATAGAAAAATTCACTTTAATATTGATTGTCTTAATTTTATTTTTGTTTTTTCTCCTTATTGAAGTGCCCTTTCTTCCCAGCCAGAGAGCCCTTCATTGTCTGTTAAACTTAAAACTTTGTTCCAAACAGATGCGGGCGGCTATTTGTCAAACTTGATTGACTTGCTGACCTTGAGAAACAATTTTTTTTATTTTTTAAAATTTATTAAAAAACTTTTGATAAAATATGTTCAGGGAATTTCTCAATTTGGTACTTATCTTGATAAAAACCCATTGGGGTTTAAAGAAAACTTTATTTAAAACGCTTTTTAAAACAGCAATAAGGAAATTAAACTTTAAAAATTCGTTAGTACAGTTTATATGGTACTTTTTATGGCACTTTTTAAGTCCTTTTTAGTACCACAATATCATCCATATGTTTTGACTTTTTTTCGTTCTGTTCCTAAATGTTTTTTTCAAAATTTTTATTGTTTTCCATTACCTTCATATATTTTCGTGTTTTTTTTTCTTTTAGAACGTTTTCTTATTTCAAACCTTCGTGTTTGAATTCCTTTTACTTTTCTTAAGAAATTTCCATATTTATCTCACAAAACACAATAAATTTTCCGTTTTTATGCGAATTTAATATTCCATGAAGATGTCTCAATTTCCAATAAAATTTCCATTTTCATTTTATTTTTTCCAAATCAATGCTAAAATATTTATTTAATGGCCTTTTATGTGTATCGTATTGCATGTAAATCCATGTCGAAGTGAAAAGAAACATGCCTTGCCACTCCATACAAGAGCTGTTCAAAAAGCCATCAAAGAAAAGGTACAAAACATGCACATGTTCATCCCTTTTTTTTGCGAATACTCATCCTTGGTTTATCATGCCATCCTTTTTATTTAACCATTTATTTCAAGTATTTATTCGTTCGTTTAAAATAGATGGATTTGTTTATTTCTTATTTGCGATTAAATTTGCATAAATAGTTCACCCCTTTTTTGGGGGGGAAGAGATTTAAAAGATTGACAATTTTGAAGTATCATCGAAAAGTTTCAAATTAAAATAACTGTAAATAAACTCTATCAAACAATATCTCCGAAATTAGAATATAAATTGCAAATTTAAAAACAAAATAAAAGGATTCAACAGCCTAATGTACATATAATAACGAGACATATTACTTATTCTCGTTACGGAGCATTTTCCAATAATTATAGAGTCTACTGGTTCTATAAGGAGAATATTAAAGGAGGCTGCTGTCAGCCATTGGACTCTTCAGGTCATGATATAAATATGGTGTTTCATACCGTATCGTATTTAAAGTCTCCATGGGTAAGCTCTGCCCAGGAAACGAGCCTTAATCAAACAAACATCTGTATTTTATACAACGCCATATAAGCTGTTTTCATTGCCTGCTTATCTTAAATATTTATAAAAATAATTATAACATAATTTTAGCCGTATAATTTGTCACAACTTCAGAGCACACTTTTTGGCTGAATAAAATATTATTCCTTCTATTAAACAATTTTCAAAACCATGTTTGCACATTTAAATATTTTTCCGTTAAAATCATTCACCCTCTTAGAGAAAGAAGCTCGTTCAAATTTAATTTGGTTTTACTTTGAGAGCCTTTTATTTCCAACGAGATAATAAAAGTTCAAGTGTTTTTTTTCTGACTTTACTTCTTTTAATCATTATTTTCCTCATCATTTATTCGCTTTTTTCTATTCATTAGTATTTTATTACAATAATTGAAGTGTAATTTTTGCAAATAAATTTTAATTGATACTTACAAAGCGATAGGAATGGTGAGGGGGAGGGATGGCAGTTATAATTACAAGTAAATTCGTGAGGGGATTTGAACAACTGGCCTGAAAAGAAATACGAAATGAGGGTAACATTCAACGAAATAGTAGAATAGTGAATGAGCAAATTATGATGATAAAAACCAATAAATGAATTACCTTTTTTATAAGCCAAAAAGTAGCAATGAATGAACTGCAACAACCTTACTCTCACGATTGTAGGATAAACTGGTTCCATCTTTCGAAGAGCGACACCAAGAAGTTACCAGCAGAATGGGCTTTACGGAAGACGGTGTTTGATAAAAAATTTAATTTTTCGGAATACAATACTTTTAAATTTTATTTTATTTTAATTACTATTATTATTTTATGTTTTCTTTTTTATTAATAATGGACTACAATATATAAATTCGCAACTTAGTTGTGTTTAAAACTATTTTTATTACAATAGATCGTATATATGTATGGTTTTTAATAATTAAATAATAAGAATGACTTACAAAAATAATATTAATGATTTCATCATAGACATTAATTATTAATTTTAAATGACATTTTTTATATTATTTTCTTTTTTATTTTTCTTTTTACTCTCTATGCTACAAGGATCACAAAATGGCACAATTATTTTCATTTTCATTTCTTAATATTTTTTTCTTTTCTTTTAATGATTATTAATTTACAATAATAATTTCACATAATATTTTAAGATTATATTCTATGTATGCATGTATGTATGTATAAATGTACGTATTTATTATTTCTTTATAACATTTTATTTTCATTTCTTCATCTTCTTATTCTTCTTCTTCTATATTATAAGGAACTTAATTATATAAAAAATAACCAATTCTGCTGTCATATACATACATTCTCTGGCCTATTTTCTTCTTCATTCTCTCCCCCTGAATTCATTTCATTTAATGACCAACGACGTTAGGCCACCAGCCGTTCTATAGCTGCGGCGACTGCCATTCGTATAGAGACTTGTGGTGGTCAGTGTATTGCGTTGCTGTTTGTAGCGGTAGCCGGTAATCATTTCTCTGATAGTCTTGCGATATTTATCGGATAAGACACAGTATAAGAAAAAATTTGCTGCCGCATTGGTGGCAGCTAGAAAATTGAAAATATTGCCAAATATCGATTGTAAATGAGATTCAATATCGATTTGACAGGAGACAATCAAATAAACGGCCCATGGCAATTGACAAACGATGAACAATAGAACGACAGCAATTAACGTAATGGTGACACGATTTTCTTGCGAAACCGTTGTGGTCGTAGATTTGCGCTGTAAACGAAAGAAAGGGGGAAAAATTTAAAATTTTTTAAAAATAAAATTTTTGGTTCTTTCTTAAAACCCTAATTTACCTTCGGCCTTCTCATACTACTCGCATTTGTCATTTCTCCTCGTATCGTGGTGGAACGTCTCACCAGCATAATTAAAAAGCAATTAAATGTGACCAACACACATAACGGTATCAACACAAAAGCGCACAGTGTTACGAAATACCAAACGTTGATATAAAAATCATCATTTCCCAATGCAGTGGGCTGATGATTATAATAAGTGACCTGCATTAGAGCGAAAAATTAAAAAAAGGAAGAAGAAATTTTTGAAAAAAATAATCGCAATCGCATTAAAAAAAATACTGACATTTTCACAAAAGTCCGTAATGTTAACGTAAATGCCATCATCCATAAGTAATTCAATGTTGGAAACATTTTCCCACTGATTCAAAGCCATTTGCTGGAGTGCAGGTAATGCTGGCCTGCTATTCGTTAACGTTGCCATCAGGTTGGTGTTATCAACAACGTCTTCATGCCTTTCGAATTCCGTGGTAACCATTAATAAAGCTTCACTTGGCCAAGAATATGGGGTCGACGACAACGACGATGCAATCAACATTGTGGGTAAATGTGTAGGAATGTTTGTTAAAGTTGTGGATGTCAATGCTGGAATAGATAAAATGTTTTACAAATAAAAGGTAATACTAGAGAAACAAGAAGATGAAAATGAAAAAATTGCTTCCAGGAAAACTGAAAATGTAAAGCGAATTTTATAACCAAAACAAAGGATACAAAAACTAGGAATCATTTAGAAGTAAAAGAAAATAAATTGTTGATAAATTCTATGAATAAAAAGTACTTTTCTCAATACGTACTATTTAGAAACAATATTTTTTTGTTTTTAAAGAAGTACTTTTTTAAAAAGAACTATTTTAAGAAGGTACATTTTTTTATTAGTATTACATTAGAAAATTAATTAAATGCAATTCTAAAATTAATCTTAATAATCGAAGGATCATTTATTAATAAAAGTACTGAGTTAAAAAGAGCACTTTTCAAAAGTAGTATTCGGAGAAAGTTACATATAATAAAAAGTACTTCTTGAAGGAAAAGTATTTTGAAGAAACTATTTTTAAAAAATCAATCAAGAAAGTAATAAGTACCTTTAATGGAAACTACTGTTTAGAAAAAAGTACTTTATATAAAATAATGTACAATAATTTTATTACAAAAAAAAAAATCAAAATGTACTTCAAAAATAAGTTTTATATTTCCTAAAGTATTTTCTCAGGAGGTATAAAAAAAGTATTCAAAAAAAGTACCAAATTAATAGAATATTTTTAGAATATTTCTTTGGAAACAAATTCAAAATACAACAAAAAACATTTCTTCATTTAAAAAAGTACCAAGTTAAAAAAGTACCTTTCGTAATTCTTTTATAAACATAACTTATTTTAAATTGTATGCATAAAAAAACACAAAAAGTACTATTTAACAAAAAATTAAATAAAAACTCCTTTATATTACTTACCCTGTAATGACTGTTCATAGCTTAAAACTCCACTTCTCTTAATTTTCTTGCCAATAACCGCTTCATCTTCCGTTTCTCTGCCTTCAGTTAAAGCATTTAAAGTTTGCAGGTCATGCATATTATGGGATAAAATAAATTCTTGCTCATTATGACCACCACTGCCTTCCAGACCATCATCATGAAACTCTACATTATTTTCCATTACATTTAATGGCTGTTGATTTTTATACTGCTGCTGCTGCTGCTGTCTCAGTCGCTGTATGGCATAGGCTTTGGCTACAGTTTGATTACATGGCTGGCCAAGATTATCCATCATTCGATATTCAATACTGTGTTGATGCTCAAAGGCTGTTGAAATAGTGGAGAATAAACAAAAAAGGGTAACACCTGGAAAAAAACAACAAAAAAGTTTTAAAAATCAATGAAAAAAACAGCAGAAGAAAAATGTTTACAATAGTTTTTTTTTTTACCATGGTGAGCAATACCTAAAAGTAGGCAATCATGTCATTGCAACAACACCGACATGCACTCTCCTCTATGGCCTGCTCAAACAGTCTTGTTAATATCAGGTGGAAATTGCAAAAAGAGTTGCCAGTTATTGGATAAAAAAACTGTGAAATTTTTTTTAAATCATGAAAAAATTTTAAGACCCCTAGAGGCTCTGTGTGGTACATTTTTTTTCCGACACGTAAACACTGGGTACTCTCACTGCATCACGTAGTTTTTTTCAATATTTTTCCGTGAATTTTACAAATTACTCGTAGAAAGAGAAAGAAATACCTACACGCTGATTTAACATACATATGGGGAAGGATAGCCCACAATTATAATACATTAATTCCTCTTTTTTTGTCTTTAAAGAAAAAATCCAAGAATTATGGACTGATTGTGAACCATTATGGTCTAATTAAATGTATTGGGCCATTGTTTGGGCAGGGATAAGGAATTAGAAAGCAGTCAGATTGTTTGTATAAAACAGAGACTGAGATGCGTTGCCATAGCTAGGACAATGAGAACATATACTACGGTAACGCTAAAGACTCTGTTGGATTTAAGCCCTCTTCAATTAAAGTGAGACCAAGATCTATTAGGATAATGGGAGACAAATATATCATGAGTTTCATAGAGGAGTACAGTGATCTGACAAATCAAGGGGATAACAGAAGTAGTAACATAAAAAGTACTTTTTACAAAACAAAAGTACTTTTTGGTTTGGTACAAAAAAGTTACACTTCCCTATTGCTTTAGTATTGGTTTTTGAAACTGCCAACAATAAGTGTAATATATCGTGTTAATTTTTTTTTATTTTACTCAGTATTTCTACTTATTTGAACGCCTTGAGGGCTCATTTTGTGTTATTTTGTTTGCAAACTTACCTGCAATAACTTTCTTGGCCAACGATTCAGTACAAAACGTCTGACGTTTCAGGGGATAACGTATCGCAATAAATCGTTCGATGGTAAAACACACAGCGATATAAATTGATATGTAGGCTAGAAATGGTCAGCAACAACATCATCATCATCATCGTCATCATCATAGGCATCGTCGTTGGCAGCATTTATCGTCAGCATCATCAATAGCAAACAATATGTTTTCATTCCAATCAATAACACAACGAGGCAGCAGTGCAGTGCAGTGGCACATACAACGCCAAATTACAATTACAATGTAACAGGGAAATGGTAAATGGGGCGTCCATAAAGAAACGGAAAAAATAAAACCATAAAAAGAATGTTTATTATTATTATTTCGATTTGTTTTTTTTTGTTATAGTTTTTAAAATTAAGGATGTTGAAATTGTTTTTTTGTTTTACTTACAGCAGGCATCACACAGCCATACGATCACACCATAGCACATCCAATAGATTTTACAATAAAGATGCACGTACTGATAATGTTGCAACGATAACAACAGTGCCATGGTCAAATAAATAATATCCGTTATGGCCAATGCCGTTAAATATATATTCGTGGTGCATCTCATGCGTCTCCTTTCAAACAAGAACAAGAAGAAAAACAGAAGCGGTAACAAAAAAAAAAAGAAGAAAAAAACGTTTTTAAAATAAAAATCTTTAATTTATAAGCCAATAAAGGATTTTGAGAGAAAATTGTCCCTTTTTAAAGCTTTTTTCATTTGAGAACTAAAAATTTCCTCTTATGCTTTTCAATTTTCTATTCCTTACAACAACAACCAACTATTGGATACAAATACGCCATAAAATCGTTAACTTTTTTTCTTCTATGCTTTGCTACGTGTTTACCGTTGTTAGCAGTTACAGTTTTTAAATTGCCAAAACATGTTTATAACGGTAATGGCTTCCAATAACTGTTTATTTATTTAATTTCTATCTCAATTACTTTTGATATGAAAGTCGATTCTCTGGGAAATCGTTTTCCCCAGAAGAAGAAAAACATCGAAAATAAACAAGCAATTTAACATGCATTAGTAAGGGTATTCACTCATGCTGAAGTGAAGAATTAATTTTCCTTAAGAAATTATTTTTAAATCGATACAAATCTTTTCCTGGATTCTCTTTACTTGTTTTGGTTTCTTTTTAAAAAAATACCAAAAAGTCCTAAAAAATACTAAAGAACTTAAAAAGGTAACAAAAAAGTACTCTTTTAAAATGATATTTTAAAAGAAATTTTTAAATGTTTTAAAAACCAATACTTGTACCAGAAAAATAATAAAAAAGTACCAATAAAGTACTTTCTAAAAAGCATTCTTAAAAAACATTTTTAAACCTGTTGGAAAAAATATTTTAAAGGAAATAAAAAGTATTTTTAATAGAAAAAAATTACCTGAAGGTAAGAGATTTAAAATTTGTTTAGAAAAAATACTATTTTGAAAAAGTACTATTTTGAAAAAAGTACTTTCTGTTGAATGTAAGTAAAATATAATTTTTTGTTTTTTAAAATATTTATTAAAAACAACAAGGATTGAAAGCATTAAACTTAGAAACTGTACAGTAATCAGACTGTGAATATCCCAACTATTGTTATATTTTTCTTATAACTTACCCCCACAATAATCGTAACATTTAAAATGCTTATTTAAAAGAAAAACCATTACAATTCTAATAAAAAAAAATCGAACATTTCAATTTGAAATCGAAAATCAAAAAAACAGCTCAAAGATGTTAAACAGAAAACTTTAATTTAAAAGTTTTTTCTTTCCCCTCTGTGAAGGGGTCACCTTGAGGCTTTATTTGAAGCGAAAGGGCTTAGCATGTGCCGGAATAACCATCTCCTTTCATTAAAGGGCCATACTTTTGCCCATATTTAATGTCTGTCCGCTATGATAGGTTTAGCTGTATGGTTTATGCCCATGTCTGTTAGAGACTGTAACAAAGTTCCGGGGGCCTGTTAACTTTGTGTGGGTTTTCCCTACCATCCAAGATCTTCTGTCTCATAATGAAATACTGTTTGGTTTAGATCACTTAAGATTTTTTTCAGATTTTTGTCGATGGCACTAAGGTTGTAAATTTTTGATTTCCTTTAGTAAAAATTGTTGACAAGGCATAGTGTCATAAGGATTAGGATTTAATTAATTCCACTACAAATACCTATAAAAACTAACAATTGCATCCATAAACGTTTATTTTTTTTTAATTTTCATTTACAATTTCAACTTTTCGTAACTTTGTCTCTTCATTTATTTACGCAGAGTATACTGCGTATGTACATACGTAGCTATGTAAGTGAGAAACAATATAAGTGTGTACTTGTACAATAACATGCAGCCTTATATGCTATGCAACAGAACTTACCTTGTCAAAACATAAATGCTAACAGAGTTACCCAAAAGACCAATAACAAAAACACATGGCACCAATATCCGTTGCACCACATGACGCACTTCCGCAACATCGTGATCGGTAAACGACATTATGGTTGAATAACTTGTACGCTTAGAGAGTGACTAATAAATACAATGAATGCCACACGACACAACACACACACAGCCACAACACAAGGTTGCATAGGTAGTGGTGGTGGTGGCGATGGTAATAGTAGCGGCACTGTCTCCAAAATACAAGCTGGTGGTTTTGTTAACACCACTCTTTGTAAAAAAGAGTGTAATTCTCTCTCCACTCTCTCGCTCTCTCGCTTCCTTTGAGAGTATATATGTGTGTATGTATTGGTGTTGTTGTATCCTGTATATGATGTCGCCGTGCTATATTAGACGTTATGGTTTCCGGTTGTTTTTTTCTAGTATTTTGCTGTTGTTTTTCTCTTGGGTGGATTTCCGTTTTACGAGAAGATTGCAAAATTGTTAACCTTTTGAGATTTTTGTTTTGCCCTTTTTCTGTTTTAACAGTTTTTCTTTTATTATTATTATTGGTATTCTTCTAAGCTTGTTGTTGTTGTTCTTGTTCACAAAGCTTTGCTTGATTATGCCCCTTTCAAATATGCAACATCCCGATATAGGTTTTAATTTTTAGAATTGTTTGTGCGTAGTTGTGGTTGCATTTTTTGTCCCTCTCTAGTTTTTCCCGTTTTATCATTGAATTTTCATTTAAAAATTTTCGTTTTTCAATTTGATTTTATTGAGCGTTTTGTAAAATTGTTGCCTCATGAATTTTGATTGCAGCCATAAACATTCGTTGAAGGGGAAAAGCGCATGAAATCTTCCAGCTGTAAATAGAAAATAGAAGAAGAAAAACTATTAAAAATTTTCTAATTTTTGTTTTTAATAAGTTTTATATTCTAAAGGTTAATTACTTGTGTTCTTCTTTAATAATTAAATCATTTGCGTTTATTATATTACATACATGTGATGTTCGAATAAATTTAACAAATTTTTATTTGTTTTTCTTTTCCTTTTGTTGCAGAGTAAATAAATCGTAAAATAAATTTTGTTTTAATTTAAAGACCACACAAAAGAAAAATAAATAAAATAATAAATTCATAAATTATTATTATACAGTACTGCATAAAAGTAATGACGCTGGGATAGTAATGGAAAAAAGTCGTAATGATAAATCTATACCTATTATTACAACGAACAAGAACACTTATACACATACATAATTAGTCTTTACAACCCTTTAGCCAGGATTACGACCTAGTTTCTCACACCGCTTATGTTGTGTGTGTTAATTTTATGCATGAGTCGCGGACCCGCAGTTTAAAGTGGACTCCGAACGACAGATTTTTGGGAAACTTTTCATGGCAATTTTACTTACTCTCCGAGTTTTTGCCAGAAATCTGCTGAGAGGTAGTCGTCGATAAAATATTTTCTCATATTTCATTTCGTTGGAGATCTCTGACCTGGGGTTTGAACCGAGGCATCAAGTCTAATAAGCCAACACACTACCTATTAGACTACGGAGACTACAAGTATATTCACCTTAATTCCCTTCTATGAGATGACTTAATGTCTTTAAAGGCTATACTTTTTTCATTGCAGGCCTAATCCTGACTATTACAACTTAGTTTCTCACACCACCCGTGTTGTAGGTGTTAATTTTAACCGTGAGTGGTGAGTCCTAGAGTTTGACGTCTACTCGGAATGACAGATTTTGAGAAACTTCCCATGGTAGTTTTATTCAATATATTTTGCCATAGTTATAGCCAGCAGACTGCTGAGAGGAAATAGACGAATAAGATATTTTTTTTGTATTTCGTATTATTTGACATGTCTAAGCTGTGTTTTGAACCACAGGAATACGACTTAACAATTCAACATAGTTCCTACTAAATTACACCGAATTTGCAAAACAGACTGACACAACTGACAACTAATTTAATTGCAGTTAAATTCAGGTGGCCATTATCAATTGTCAAAGTGTAGAAGCCCGGCTGCCTTCCAAAATGTGAGTTGCTTTGTGTTTGAACAAAATATCGTGCTTCATAATGCCGCAGTACAAAATATATACAATGTATTCAATTTCAAAACGTCGTCAATGTGTATTTTTAACGCAGTTAAAAAGCAATCAGGCATCGGATTTATAGTTGATGCATTTTTTGGTTACTTTGCATATCTACATAGTTTATATACAGTAGTAGAACTGCATACAAACTTTGTATTGACATTTTGAAAGGCATTGTATATCAATTTTAGAGCTGCTTGTCTCTGTTTTATGTCCACTATTTGATTGTCTGTCTTCTAATCGATTTCATAATGAATGTTTTATACATAAAAAATTTACAATAATTCTTTTTTAAGTCAATATTTTATTTAGAAAATATATCTTTTCGTATTACGTTAATAAATTATTTTTAAAACATCAATTATTTGTTCATTTTCCTTCGTAATTTTCTTTTTGTTTGTGATCATCATAAAACTAAACACGAGCAGAGCTGGTTAAAATGCTTTTAAAAAAGATCAATTTCTACAATCTAATTAAACATTTTCGACGTTTTAATTGCTTTTGTTGTTGTTGTTGTTGTACAGGTTAATATATGTTATTGTTAAACAAAACATAGGAAAAAAAACGTTTTTGCTTTTTTGCCAATAATCTAAACATCATGTTAAGCTTGGCAGCCCATAAAAAAAACTTTTTCTGTTTATTTTGTACGTGCAAAAACGATAAAAATCAATATACTCGTACGATGAGGGAAACGGGTTTAGGGGAATGGGAAATTTTTAAAATAATATTCCTATTTATTGTTATTATTATTATTATTATTGTAGCGTATAATAAATACAAAACAAGTGAGTGTCGATCATAAAATATCTGAAAATAAATTCTTTCTTGTCTGTATTCCTGATTGAAAATTAACTCCATAATATGGCAGTTTGTTTACATTGACGTGCAATTTTTGGGAAATAAATATTTGTGTTGTTAGGCCCCCCCCTCTCCTATGAATTTAATTTGTTTATTTGTTTATTAGTAAATGTTGTTAAAATTAATTAAAAAATTATTAAAGTGCATAATATTTATGGTTCATTAAATACATTTGCATGGAAATAACGTTGGAAAAATAAACAAATTGTTGAAAATCAATAAAAATTCAAAGGAAATAATAAAAAATTTCAAATGACAATAATTAAATAATTTAAATGAAAAACAAACAGTTTTCCTCTCAAATACTAAATGAAATCCTTTTTCCTTCTCTCTTTAATATTTTCTTTCGTTGTCCTGTAAAGGTTTTATCTGAGACGCTTTATCTCTTTAAAACCAAAATTTTTAATTTTTTTATTTTCTTTCTTCTGTTTAAATAGGAATTCATGTCATGTTCCAAATGAAACATAAATTTAAAAAATAAAACAATTTTTTTTTTATTAAAAAAAAAAATTATAAATAAGAAAACAAAACAACACCCTACAAAATGAAAAAGAATTTTAACAAAGATTTTCTTAATTTAAAATATTAAAAACAAACAGGAATTTTTTAATAAAAAAAAAAATATCTTTAAGATCTACTACACACCCTTAAATAGAAAACTATGTCTCATAAAGCAATAATCTGCCACATCTTAACGAAAGGCTAAAGAAAATGAAAATGTGGATCAGAAAACTGCTAAAGGCAACACACTAAATAAGAAATCATTACTAAAGTTATGCAACAAGAAAATCAATGAGAAGGTATGCCAATGAAAAGCAACATACCTCCACATGTTATAGGACATTACAACCCTACATTCACAACTTCGCACGCCACCTAGTTGAGTTTATCTTTTAACTTGATTTTCTATATATCGATAACTATATTTCTATTTATCGATAACTATAATTTTCTATAGATAAATATAGTTATCGGAAAATTTTCTATAGAAAAACAGTTATCGATAAGTTTTCTATAGAAAATTATAGTTATCGATAAATTTTCTATAGAAAATTATAGTAATCGATAAATTTTCTATAGAAAATTATAGTTATCGATAAATTTTCTATATAAAATTGTAATTATTGAAAAATGGGTTACCTTCCCTATCTTACAGCTGCAGTTTAAGTTGCAACATTTTAGAAAAAAAAATGATTACATCTTGCACTGTACATTTCCAACCATTCATCCAATCGTAAAAGCCCACATTAGGCTTTATTATTATTTCTTCTTCTTATTTTTCTTTAACTGGAACACATTTTTAAAAAGGGGACCTTAACAACAACAGCAAGAAATAAGAAAATATAACACAACAGCTGCAATAACAATCAAAAGAAAATTCCTTGAAATGTTATACTAAAGTAGAGTCTTTACAAGAACAACAACAGCAACAACAACAACAGCAAAGACAACCGCAATATCAGCAACAACATAAAAGTAACAAGTCAACTAAAGGACAACAAATCGTTTCAAAGGATAAGCATACACGCGCTGAAACATTCGCTACCATATGTTTCAACTGACACAAATTGCACACAAGAAAGAGAAAAAACTGTGTCCTTTTGTTTCTTCTACTTTCAATGAATTTTTGTGCGCCTTTGTTGCACATTAATGGTGTCACAGACTAGAAACCATTTAGTGCAGAGAAAGAAAGATGCAACACAATGACCGGCGGATGATAGAACAGAGCGTAACGTTATGGCAACTTAAAACGCAATAAGAAAAGGTGTCCAGGAAAAGCACTTTATAAGAGCATTATTGTTTTCAAAATGCCTTAAAAGTTACATAACATTTATTAAGCCAAACTGAAGTAGCCAAGAATAAAGAAGATGAATAACTAAAGGATTTTGAAAACAGAAATTGGTTGACATAAGTATTCAAAATTATTGAAAAAAATAAGGATATTTTAAGAATATTCGATTATTATAAGTTTTAAATATAAGGTTTTCTATACGAAATTTTTGATAACAAACATTTTCTATAGAAAATTTTTCGTTAACTAATATTCTTTACAGAAATGTTTTCGATAGCTAACATTTTCTATAAAAAAATTTGTCGATAACAAACATTTCCTATTAAAAAATTTTGCGATAACAAATATTTTTTCTATAGAAAATTTATCGATTACAAACATTTTCTACAGAAAATTTATCGATTACAAACATTTTCTACAGAAAATTTATCGATAACTAACATTTTCTATAAAAGAATTTATCGACAACAATCATTTTCTATAGAAAATGTTCTAATAACAAACATTTTCTACAGACAATTTTCCGATAACTAACATTTTCTATAAAAAAATTTATCGATAACAAATATTTTCTATAGAAAATTCATCGATTACACACATTTTCTACAGAAAATTTATCGATAACAAACATTTTCTACAAAAATTTTTATAAAAATTCTTCATCTATACAAATTTTTTCGATTTCGACACCAATTTTCTAAAAAAAATTTCAATGAGTACAATTGTCTAAAGAAAACTTTTCGATAACAAAAATTTTTCATAAAAAAAAATTTTTAATTACAGTTATAGTATGTGTTTAGAAATATTCTTTTATTTTTTATCGTTTTTTATATTTTTCTTGTTAAGAAATGGTTTTCATTTCTTCTTGTTCAACAATAAAACATTTTATGCGATTGGTTTAACATGTTTTTTTGCTGCATTTGAATACAAAAATCTTTAAAATGATAAAATGATCACGATAATAGTAAGAAAAACATTAAATAATGCAGACATTTTAAACATATTCATACAAGCCCAAGAACATTGGTTAAACTTGGTATAAATGTCGTCTATATGGGACCGACTTCAATTTTATTTTTCTTATAATAAAAAGGAAAAAAAATGCCATACAATTTATTTGACAACAGGCTTGCTTTTCATTTTTAAATTGCTTGCATTTCCCATCTTTTATTTCATTTTCCATTTTTTTTTTCATGATTTTATTGTAGTTTTGCATATAAAGAGTGAATGAGACTGGAGTAAAGAAATCGTCATGCTACATTGTCATGTAGTTTTATTTTATTCTTCTGTGTGTTGAATTTTCTGATTATTTTAAATCACTTGCAACAACAGCAACAACAACAGCAATAGGAACCTTAAAATCACCAGAACAGTATTTGTATTTGTAGTTGTCCTGATAAAAATTTCGTATTTTTCCTGCCTTTTTTTTATTTTGCAATTCATGTCGAAAGTCTTGTTACGTTAAGGAACAGGCTTGAGAAACGTTTTTTGCTCTCTTCTTTTTTTTTGTTGTCGTACAGAAATTGTCATTTCAAATATAGACAAGATTCAAAGTAATATTACGTGAGTGTATACGAACGAACACACATACACAGGAACATACGAACAGGAAATTGTATGCACACATGCAGATGCATTTGCTCATAAGCATAAACATAAACATGTTTAGAAATGCAAAGTGTTTTGCATGTTTAGTAAGCAAAACTAAATAAAGACTTAGAGAGAGTGTAAGAGCGAGAGAGTAAGAGAGAAAGGGTGGAAGAATACATATAACGGATCATATTTAACTGCTATACAAGAACAACAACAGAGGAAGACACTGGTTTAGCCAGGATATGAAAGGCAGGAAATATCATATTACTTTTCATTGCATGTTGCAACTTGGTTAAGGTTGTATTCATTCATTTCTATTTTGTGCAACATGCCACAGATTTTGTTTCTTGTTTTCGTTTTTTTTTTCTGATGCAGTCACAACACCAAAAAAAAATGGAGAAATAATTTCTTTTTTCGTTTACCTTGTAGAAAATTGGATTTCTTTTTTTTAAAACATGTGTTGGTTGGTATATGGCACAATGATAACTATGCAACAATGATGAGAAAATATTACAAAAATTTTATAACAAAAAGGAATAATAAGAGTGAAAAACACGATATGCAATGCTATACCAAAAATATGAAAAATTGTTTGACAGGCAGCAACACAACAACAAAAAAGGCACTGAATACTCATGAATGTTCTTATTTTCCACACTTACATACATATATACATTCGTAAACTTTATAATGTGACAGGACATGCAAATAAGAAAATATCCTTTTGCTACCTACAACAGTTGTATTCAAGTTTTTTTTCCAAAATGTTAAACACAAGAAAAAACAAATGAAAAAAAAAATTCTAGAAAAATGGAAATGCATACTAGAAAAAAAAGAAAACAGTGCGTATGTGAGTGACAAAAATTCATGTAAATTCCGTTACTCTGAAGCTAGGGGAAGTATAGCTAAAGTATTCTAAGAATCATTTAAAGCACATTTTTGCCATGAAACAGAAAAACTTTCTCTAGGAAATCGATAACATTAATTTATCAGTAGCAATTTTCTATACAAAGTTTTTCGATGACAATTTTCTATAGAACACTTTTCGATAACAATTTTCTATAGAACAGTTTTCGATAACAATTTTCTATGGAACAGTTTTCGATAACAATTTTCTGCAGAACATTTTTCGATAACAATTTTTACAGAACATTTTTCGATAACAATAATTTTATTTAATTATTAAATTTTTTCATTTTTTTATATATTAATTAAACATATTGAATCGCTTCTACGCATCTAAATAGGCAGTTTAACTGATAAAACTGTCTATAATTAGTTTTATTGTGTCCATACATAGCAGAGGACAAATATTAAATTTTTTCGTTCTTTTTTGTCAATAACGATTACAATCTTCATACCCGCCTAAAATACATTTCAGGGTTATTGGTACTTAGAGTACTTGACATATTTCATTAGACCTGTTTGTGTACACGCCGTAAGTTCGTTGAATTTCGATGACGGAAGAGTTAAAGAATTGTATTTTATTAAAATGTTTAAGAATTTATCAGTGGATATTTGCATTATTTGGTTTAAATCTGCCACCGTTTTTACTCTATCGTTTAGAGAAGGATTTTAAATACTATACAGCGTACATTGTATACCAAGTGTATTCTGTAACTGTATTAATAATTGCAATTTGGGCCGTTATTGTTCACAATTGTGCCGTCTATGGCATAGCAAAGGTTCACCGTTTGGATGGCGTTACCAAGATTACGTCGTACATACATAATACCGCTTTGGCTAGCATACAAATACTATTGTATATGAAAACCTTGTATGGTTACCAGCATTTAAAGCTAATTTTGGATACGATAAAAAGTGTGAATGAAAAAATTTTTAAATTAAAGTCAATGGTATGTGTGAGACAAAAATTGTGTTTTGAAATCTTGAAAACCTTCGGCTTTAGTTTTATGATGTTGAGTATAACAGTGTGGTACTTAACTTTAAGTCTGATATCCAACGACATATCATTACGGGATCGTTCATTTATTGCCTTCATCAATGTATCGTTACAATTGAAATTCTTGGAGTATGGCGTATATATGCGACTGATCTTCGATTACATGAATATGATTTTCAATAATTTAAAGAATTTTAAGGCAAAAATCTATGAAAAGAATTTAGAACAAAGCAAAAAACTTCCGTTTTCTTATGTCGAGGACTTAAGGAATAATCAGGCAGCCTTGCGTGATATATGCGACCTGGTTTATAAGTTGGAACAGTACTTTACCTGGCCTATAATAGCATTATTTCTGTATAATGGTTTGGTGATATTGAATACCTGTAACTGGGCTTATATGCGCTATTTATATGAGGACGATGAAGTTCATCAAATATGTAAGTACTCTAACAAAAAAAAGACAAAAAAAGAGAAAAAAAATCACATGCTATATGAAAAATTTATTGCGTGCTATATTATATGTCGAAAAATACTTTACTGAAAATATGTGTTATCGAAATATATAGAGAATTGTTGTTATCAAAAAATTTTCTATAGGACAGTGTTGCTATCGAAAAATTATTGTTATCGAAAAATTTTCTACAAAAAATTGTAGTTATCGAAGGATTTTCTATAAACTTTTTTGTAAAAAATAGCTCTTATAAGCGTATTTCAACACAAAATATCGAAATTTTCTCGATAACAGCAGTATTTCACATTTTAAGTTGAAGTACGGTTATAAAAGCTATTTTTTTCACTAAAAATTTAAATGTTTCCGGAAGTTTAGGGACTTTTTTGGTTCTTTTTTGAAACGTCAAACAAAAAGATTTTTTTCTAAACTTTTGAGGCATCCTTCCCCTGTTTCCCTTGTTTTGTCTAACGTTTTTTTTTTACAGTTTTGCATATGAATTGTATATTAAGTTTGCTGGTGGTTGGGTTTTCTTTATGCATTTCTTGTAGATTCTCTTTCACTTTTTTTTTGTATTTTTTTGTGTTGCCTTATTTATTATTTTCGTATCTTTTTTCACTTTATTTTTAGTACAAGGTGTCTTAAATTGTATTGGAAATATGCAAACATAACACACTATTTTGCATGCAAAATATTCCCGTTTTGTTTTTTTTTCTTCATATGGAACGTATTTCTTTTTTTTTTTTTTTGTTTTGGATTTTTAAATAATTTTCTTATTCCTAAACTTTTTTTCTTTTCTTCTAATACAAAAAAATTTTCAACAAAACTTCAAAACTTAATATGTGGGCATTTGAACGTTAAAAACATGGGAAATATTTGCAAATAAATGTAGGGTTTGAAAAGAAATTTAAAGCTTTTATTTAAACAAATATATTTCTTCTTTGTTTATCTTTTTAATTCAATAATTTCATATGTTAACCCCTCAAGAACCCTTTCTAACTTAAAATAGTTTCCAATTAATATTACTCATACGCCATGGTTAAGAAAATTTAATTAGTTGGACTTTCTTTAAACAAAATTGATTAAAATCTTGATAGTTCTACTGTGTGTTATAAATTTACACTATTTTTGTTTAGTTTTATTGGAGTAGCTCTCATTTAATAACGTTAATTATGGTGGAATTTGTTGGCAAATGCATTTTATTAAAAAATTTAAAAGTTTATCAGTGGTTTTTTGCCGCATACGGTTTAAATTTGCCACCATTTCTTATATACCATGAGAAAAAGGATATAAAATATTATGCTCTCTACTCGTTATATATTTTATACACGGTGTTACTTATCATTTTGGTAATTTGGTCCATGCATGGTCATATTGTCATAGTCGTCGAAATCTCCGTGAGAAACAGTTTAGACAGTTTGACCACGCTGTCATCCCAATGTCAAAATGTTTTGATAGTTATTATGCAACTACAAATGATCTTCAAAATCTGGTTTGCCAGCCACAATCTTAAAAATATTTTAATAATCATTGAAGATTTAGAAACCAAAAGTCCTTTTCATCTTATGGAACAACAATTCACTCGACGTTTATTCTCACGCACCGGATTATGTCTCATTATCTCATCGCTTTTGATATTCTATTTGAATTTCCGTCTAATAGCTCCGGATATGATTCTATGCATACGTGTGCTAAATTTATTGTTCTTAATATCTGTGGAATTGAAATCTGTAGAGTATAGTATTTATATGCAAGTGGTTTATGAATTTCTGGAATATCTCTGTCAAAGTCTTAAGAGCCTTAAATGGAAGGTAGATAAAGAGCCTTTAAAACGTGCTTATACTTTAGAACTTCATTATGTCAAGAGTTTGAAACAAAATCAATTGCTATTGCTGGATATCTGCTTATTGGTTGACAAGTTGGAACAATATTTTGCCTGGCCTATTCTCACGCTATTTTTCTTTAATGGCATATCCATTTTGTGTACCGTTAATTGGGGCTATGTCCGTTATTTATATGAGACAGATCCTGTGAAACAAATTTGTAAGTATAATACATATGGTTATGTATCATTATTACTGTTAGACTATTTGACTCTCTATGTACTTATAAATAGAATTTTTTATATCATGTTATTTTATAAAAATATCACATTCTAAAGGAATTTTATGGGGGTGGGGTATTTGAACGTTTAAAAAATGGAAAATATATGAGAATAAATTCAGGGTTTGAAAAAAAAATGTAAAGCTTTTATTTAAAAAATTCAATAATTTTAACTATTAACCCCTCAAAAACCCTTTAAAACTTAAAATAGTTTCCAATTAATATCACTCATACGCCATGATAAAGAAAATTTAATTAGTTGAGCTTTTTCTAATCAAAACTGATTAAAATCTTGATCATTTTACTGTGTGCTTTAAATTCACATTATTTTTGTTTAGTTTCACTTGAGCAGCCCTCGTTAAACGTCATTAATTATGGCAGAATTTGTTGGGAAATGCATTTTATTAAAAAATTTAAAAATTTATCAGTGGTTTTTTGCCGCATACGGTTTAAACTTGCCACCATTTCTTATATATCGCGAGGAAAAGGATATAAAATATTATGCTCTTTACCTGCTATATTTTTTATACACAGTGTTACTTATCATTTTGGTAATTTGGTCCATGCATGGTCATATTGCCTTAGTCGTCAGTGTCACTTCGAAATACAATTTGGATAATTTGACTAAACTATCGGCCCACTTGCAGAATATCTTGATAGTTATTCTACAATTACAAATGGTCTATAAAGTCTGGTTTGCCAGCCAAAGTCTTAAAAATTTTTTAAAAACCATTGAAAATTTAGAAACCAAAAGTCCTTTTCATCTTACGGAACAACAATTTGCTCGACGTTTATTATCACGCACCGGCTTATGTTTCATTATGTTATCGCTTTTGGTATTCTACTTAAACTTTCAGCTTATAGCTACGGATATGCTGTTAGGCTTACGTTTGGCAAACTTACTCTTTCTAGTATCCGTGCAAATGAAATCCTTGGAATACAGCATTTATATGCAAGTGATTTATGAATTTTTGGAACATCTTTTCAAAAGCCTGAAGAGTCTTAAAGAGAAGGTAGACAAAGAGCCTTTGAAACGTATATATCCTTTAGAGTTTCATTATGTCAAGAGTTTAAAACAAAATCAATTGCTATTGCTGGAGATTTGCTTATTGGTTGACAAATTAGAACAATATTTTGCTTGGCCTATTCTTATGTTGTTTTTCTTTAATGGCATATCAATTTTGTGTACCGTTAATTGGGGTTATGTCCGTTATTTATATGAAACCAAACACTTGAATCAAATGTGTAAGTAGAATTTTAATAACATGATATTTTGAATATGCACGCATGACATCATTACTGATTTATTAATTGAAAGACTGCAGAAATATATATGTAACTTTTTATACCACGCTACTTTATAAAAAATATAGCAAACTAAGTGAAATTTATATATTGCTATACTAAGCGATTTATTATGTATACATACAATATTTTATAGCATACTATTTATGTTATTTCATACGATTATTAAAATTTTAATTAAATTTCAGAAATTCAGAAAAAAATTTAATTTTAGAATAAAAATATTATAACATGATATAAATTTGAAGAAAAAATTACACTTAAAAATGAAACTAATATGATATTGCTTATTGTTACTGGAAAATGAAACTGATGTGATAAACTTCTTTATAAGAAATTTATAACATAATATAAAAATTCCGAAGTCGCGATAAAAATTTTCTCCCATGCTATAAATTTTTAAATAATTTTATTATTAATTTCCAAATTTATATATCTTCTCTTACTTTCCATTATAGATCGCTTAATTTATGTCGGTGTTTTACTTATCAATATGCTGTTGCTAAGCAATTTGGCACAAAAATGCATAAATGAGGTAAGTTTTCAAACAATTTTTAATGAAAACTCAATAAAATCTAATCATTTGTTCTTTTTTAGTATCAAAAATTTTCTCATATTTTACTCAACTTCAGACTCTATCCTCAAGATGTGCAAATGAATAATGGCGTTAGGGAATATGCTCTACAAATAATGCATCAGCCTTTAAAATTTACTTGCAATGGTTATATGGATATTAATTTAGGGTATTATGGCAAGGTAAAGCTGAATGCTGAAGAGAAAAGTGAATTTAATTCAATGAATTTTAAATTTCTTTAGGTAAACTTGGTAATTTTCCTTTATGTCATCATTCTAATACAATTTAAGTTGACTGATGTCAGTGAGGGCACGGTTCAGGCTACTAAATATATATTTGGACGCTATTAAAGCAGAAAGAAAAAAATTCATACAAATTTATATCGATTTCTATGATATAATTCATGTCCTGCTTTGTAGACTTTTAAGAAAGCAAAGAAAATTGATTTTCCTCTTAAATATTTACTTTCAAACGTTTATCCTTTAATAAAAAAAAACTTTCTGTTCTCATGTGTTTAATTTTATTTAGCAAAGCGTCCTTTAATGGTTAACAAAACACTTTATTTGATTCTCTACTGTTTGCCTTACATTCTCGCAAACATTTAAAGTCAATAACTTCAGCAAATTAATGATGTATTGTCTTGGTATGGTTAAATAATACAACTCAAAGTAAAAACAACAAGAACAACAACAAATAACAAATTAATTAATAGCTAAACAAACCAGGAAGTAACATAAAACTTTACATGCTCTTTTACATACTCTTTCACTCTTTACCAACAGTTTTAGGTGGAGATTTACATAATTTTTCTTCGTGTTTTTTATATGAAAAAAAAAAAACAAATCTAAACAAACACTCTCTAGTAGTATCATAAAAAGAGAGTGAGAGATAGACAGAGACAGGGAAGAAGAGTGATGGCCTACAGCAATATATAACAGTAAATGTTTGCTTATGTTTTTAAGTTCTTATTGTTAATGATGACGTCGACAACCATATAACTATACAGACATACTCATTAGCTAACCTACAAAAACCGGCACTAATACTACTATCACTGCCTCTACTACTACTGCCACTAGTTTTAAATGCACGAAACATGTCTGTTCAGTATAAAAATAAAAGGTAGACATTTTATGTTATTTCTCCTGACAACTCTTGTCACTATTGACTTGTTAAGGTTAAAGGCAACAATACTGTAACAAAGTAAACAATAAATACAAAAAAAAACCCTGCACAAAACAACTGCTACTAGCACTTACTCTACATAAAACAACAACAACAGCAAACACAAAAAATGTAAACACTAATACGACATTAAATACATGAATGCGTACGTACATGTATAAACACTAATTTCACTCTCTGCTTTACCCGTTAGCATTGACTCATTACAATAAGAGAGCATGATTCCTTTTTTCACACGCTTTTCTATATGAGAACATAAACAAACATTACATAGTAACATGTAACAGTAGAGCTTATATGTGCTCATTGAGAGAGTGTGTGTACCCAGAGGCTTATATGTAGTAAGGAGCAGTGGTATTAATTTGGACGAACATATATGTACAGATATGTGTGTCAAAATGGTGGAGTGTTTATATTGTAAGTGTAGTATTGTTTTGGTTATTATCATGCGTGCCTGTGTGGTGTTTTTTAAGTGTTGACAATATGTTGAAAGGGGTAAAGCTGTTTAAAATATTTTTTATGTTTAAAACAATATTTTAATAAGATTTTTTCATATTTATTTAAGGAAACCAAGGAAATCAATAAAATACTAAAAGGTTTTGGCAAGAGGTATGAGGTTTTTAGGTTTTTATAAAGAGCGGAAATATAAAAGCCGTAGGCATGCCAAATATGCATGTGTATAGTTGGTCTTGATACATCTAACCTCCTGGACTTATGGAATACTTCACAACGACTTGTGCAGAAGCTATAATGATGAGAAATAGGAGAAGACACTAGAACATATTCTCTGTCATTGTCCAGTACTAGGGAATCGGAGAAGAAGGTTTCTTGCGCGCTCAGAATTTGATGGCTGGGAAATGCTAGGCAAGAGTTATATTTGTATGGCGGAATAGATGCTGTTGGTTTTACAGCGGAACCTTATAGAACCCAATTAAACTCTACTTTTTTAAAGGCGATCCCATTCTCCATAAAAAACGATGTTTTTTGTTATAAAACCTCTAAATTTCGCTTCACCGTTATGGGTGCCTGCTTGCATTAAAATTGGTGACAATTTTTGTTTTTATGTTTGTCTTTTTTTGGCTGTCTAGTCATTTTGTATTTGTGGCAGGCATGGATTTTTATGTCATGTTTAAACACAGTTTACTACACGTCATTTTTGGCTAATTAAGTGCTATTTTAACAGGCTCCACAATACAATGCAAAATTTTACAAACATTTTGGCAAATATGGTAAATGTTAATGACATGGTTAGTTTGTTTGTAACGGGTTTTTGGAGGGTTTTCAGAAATCTAAATAAACGTCAAAGGAAAACTACAGTGAAAAAAAGATGAAAAAACAAAATGTTTAAAATTTTTCAAAAAATGTTGAAACTTTTCTAACGTTTTCTTTTTAACCTACCGCCTTAGGTTTTATTCAATTGCTGATTGTTATTTATGATGATAAAATTTGTTCCATTTTTAATAGGTTTTTGCCTAGAGCATTTTTTGATTGATTTTATTGCTTTGCATTGTTCAAACAGGCCATAAATTATTCACGCAAATATTTTTGCAAGTAATTAAAATTAATCATACGCCCTCGTTAAGTAAAAATTAATTAATATTAATCATACGTATTGCAGTGTAAAAAATAGAATTTAATTGTCATGTTTTCTGTCGTTTTCTTTTTCCACATAAAATTCAAAGCGGCTTTTTTTTGTTGTGTTACAGTTTCGATTTCAGTTGCAATTTATAAAAAAAGGCTAAAGCCAAACCCGTTAATATAAATATTTTTTTTCATTTCATTAATATGCCAAGCAGGTAGTTTTTTACACCTTTAATTATTTGTGTTTACAGTAAAGTTTTTTTTTTCTCTTTTAATTAATGCCATGCATTATTAATGAATTTATTTATATTCCTCATTTGTTTTTATTGTTATTATTGTTGTTGTTGTTGTTAAAACGATATTATAATTAAATTAATTTTGCTTATTAATTAAAACACAATTCTTGTTTTAAATATTTTTAATTTAATTTTTTAATTAATTTTTATTAATTAATAAATTTATTTCACAAAAATACAGCGTCATTGTATATATAGCACGTCCGTTGCTTAAACAACTGAATTGAATGTTTTTGTGTGTTAAAATTGTGTTTTTCGTAGAAATACAAGTTTCTCTAACCAGAAAGTTCATTGATGTCACAAAAATGTAACACAACAGATAGTAACACAAGCAAAAAACACACAAAAAATACATAAAATGTATGGCCGTAATTGTTTTACTAGCCTTCAGGCCAACCTTTTTAATGTTTATTGAATATCCCTTCTTGTTTTACTCTTTTTATATTTTTTTTTTCGTTTACTTGACTTTCAAACCCCTTTTTTTACTAACGCCTGTTGCTTTTTTCACAATTTTTTTGCAGCCGTTTTTTTACGTAATGCCCACCACAGGCTTTCAGCAACCCCACTACATTCAAACCCAATCATATTTTGTGTTTAACACCCTATGAGATATGAAATTGTAATTGATATCGCAACAAAGTATTAATTTATGATATAAGCCCTACAGTTGTTATCTTAAGCCTTAACATCACAAAAAAAAAAAACGTTCAAAAAAGAAGCTATTGAAAGCGTATGAGTAATATTAATACACAACACTACAAATAAACCTTAGAGCGTATGATTAATATCAATCAATTTTGTAAATTATATACGTATGAAAAGTTGACGTAATTGGTTTGCTAGGCGAGAGGCCGTATCTCCAAACCCAGCTCAGACATCTCGATTAAAAAATATTCTTTTCAAAGACTTTCTCTCAGCAGTTTTTTTTTTTGGCATAATCAGGAAAACTGTTGTTGGAAGTCGACGTTAGGTGAGAGGCTAGGTTGTAATCCTCGCTAAACGGTTATAATAACCAGGAATAGTATAACGTACTGAAATAGTAACATTGTTGATTCCTCCAAGATCCTATGATGGCCAGATGAACAGAGGTCCTATACACACGAAAGAAAGATAAGGAATGGAATACTAAAAGTTAGATGAGAGGCATGGAGGCCTACAGGGTAGGATTCTTTCACCACTGCTGTGTAGCATGTTTGTGGATAAAACTGTGTGTGGCGAGCATTAACTGTCAAGTAATTTTGAAAAGACTGTCAGTGGCATCATTCAAAAAGGTCCAGAGATCGTAAGGTCCAACATAAATTGATGCTGCACGTCACTGGGGTAAGGGTAAATGCGGGCAAGACCACCAGAAAGAGAAAACTTCCTAAATTACTGAAACTGGAGGTAAAATATCTAGGAATATCACTGGACAGTAAACTCACATAAAAAGCTTATGTAGAAACATTTCAAGAAGCACCAAATAAGTCATAATGATATTCAGACGACTTCTAAGAAAATCTTTAGGACCTATACCGTGGTGGTCAGTCCAATAGTGACCTAGGGAACATTGTTTACAAAGACAGAATAAATCTGACACCTCAGATGGAGCTGAACAAGATACAGAGACTACTGTGTATTTGTATAACCGAAGATAAGATAATCTGTCCTACAGCGACGCTAAGGATTCTATTGGATTGAGGTTCTTTGCAATTAATGGAGCTTTGGTAAGTATAGTTAGCATAACTGTGCTTTGGATAGAACCACTAGATCCTATGGTTTTGAAAAATGCTTAGAAGCAAGAGTTAGTATGAAAGGAGCAAACTGGAGTCTACTGTTATTGTTAGAGTAGGGTGTTCTTTAAAGTCGTTATATCGTTGTAAATATACTACTTTATGGGTTTCTAACGGTTTTATTCCTGTGCGTGTCCTTTTCAAATGTCACGATATCAAGGGATAGGATTTTTAAACGGTTTTTATTATCCTTTTAGCAACAGGTCCTTTTTTCTCATTTGTTTTCACTGTAAACCAATTTGTTTTATTTCATAGTAATGTATTGTAATCTATAATTCCTTATTTTTTTAAAGGAAATAGGCCTTAACCTTTGGTTTTAATTAATAATTATTAATTGTCCTTCCTTCTTGCTCTCTTTCCTTAAGGAAAAGAAAACGAAAATATGTTCTTATTCATACGTTCAATTAAAAACTAAAGCAATGTCATAATTTTTAAACCATTAAATTTTATCGACCAATTGTAATAAAAACATTTATTCATTTCAGGTTTAAAAAAAAAAAATTAAAAAAAAAACTTAAACAGAAAACCGTATAAAAAATTTAATTTTATATTGTAAACAAGAGATTCCGATAACAAATATGTGAAGCAGCACACAAAGGCGCATTTAAAAATAATAAAAAACTAAACCATACACTAGGGCTTTAAAAAAGGCAAAATACAGTAGCATATATGCATACAAGAGCAATTGGTTATTATGTTGTTTGTTTTAAACCTTTAGATCCTTATGCCAGGAACACGGATCGTAAGTTGCACTCCATTTTCTAAAAATACAAAGCTATTTGCTGCAGAAACCATACGATTGAGGCTTCTTTAGTTTAAAATACTTCATATAACCTGCAATGGGTGCATATAGGCATATAAGCTGTAATGGGTTTTAATTAAAAAAATTTTAAAACAATTTCCTTTGAAAGAAAATTTTATTTAAAAATAAATTACCAGCTCCCTTCTCGAAAGCTTTTACTGTTTCCACATGCCTAATCTGAAGTTCAGGATGTTTACAAGAGTGTGTGTGTGTGTTATTTCTGTGTTTGTGTATAATTTTTTTCCATTTCTAAACATGTTTTAAATGTTATTTTTTAATAAAAACAATGCTTTTTATTACTAAAAATGGAATTTCTACAAAAAAAAAAAAACAGAAAGAGGCGAACAAAGAACCGTAAAAAAATATTTGAAAAAATAAATAAACATTCCAAATAAAAATGTTCTTTGCACAAATTTGTTGTTATTTTTTCTTTCCCAAAAACAATTAAAATAAATTGTTTAACAATAAAGGAAAAAGCAAATAAATAAATAAATTTTTATGATCATGTTTTAACTTGTTTAACTTAACTTGTGGATATAAAACTAAAGTCTACATTTAGTCAGTAATAAAAAGGACTTCTTAATCAATTTTAAGAAGAAAAAAAGAAAAACTCAATTAAAATTGTTCTGAAAAAGGACTAAAAATTTTCAAAAAGGACGAAAACTTTAAATTTTATATGAACTATTTTAAAAGATTTAATTTACTACAAACATATATTCTTACGAAAATCAGTTTGTGCTCAGTAAACTGTGGATTTAAGCATGTGGGTTTATTGACATGGGTTTTGCCTTTAAAGTCGTTTTCCTATGAATAATTGAAAATAATTCTCAAAAAAAAATTTTAAAATAATTTTAAATGATATTCGTATGCCCTTATTAAACCATTTCAAAGGTTATTAACCCCTGCTGCTTTATAATTACTTTGTCTCTTAATCTGTCGGCAACAGATCAAAGTAGCTTTTATGACAAAAATCTAAAGGCCGTTAAAGAAACAAAAAAATTCTTCAAATTCTTATCACAACACTCTTGAACTTATGTTGGCATTCCCTACCGAGCAGGTGTAAAGAACTTTCACTAACAAGCACGAAATTCCTGCAATAAAATGTCATAAAAACATATTGTTTTTGTTGTTGTTTTTTATTACAAAAATAAATAAAAAATTTTAAATTAATTTTAAAATAATGTTTTGTAATTATACAGTTGGGCTAGAAAAATCGCTTGAAGAACAGCAAGAAAAACAGAAAATAAATAAAATTAATGGCATTGTAATGACATTAGCCTTGAGTCAATAAATTCAAAAATAGTCTTTAAAAAGTACACACACACACACACGCACACATTGAGCTATATGCCACAGTTATAAAGAGATTATGGCGCTAAAAGCCTCATAAAAATTATTCTTTTTTCTCTCTTTTCTATTAAAAATTCTTTGATTAACAGATAAAAGAGACAATTTGTTTGAAAACAAATTTAAAAAGAACTGCTTTGATACACTCCCTAGTATTGTACATAAAAGAAACTCAATAAATAGCAAATTGACTAAATTGTTCTATAAATTCATTTAAAATAAGTTTATTATGCAAAAAAAATATCGAAAATTTTGTTTAAAATTTAGATATAAAAAGTGTTGTCAACTTTGTGATTTTTACAACTAGAAAACAAACCGATAGACAACTTAGCTTTCAAAAACATGTTGCTAATTTGGCGATTTTTTTTTACTTTAAAAATGTTGCCAATTTTGGGGAAAAAAATTTCTTTACGACCAACACTCTTGGGATGAGATTTACTCAATCAAGACAATTTGTTGGAAAATGGATCATTAGGGAGCGGTGTTTGAGGAAGTAGTATTTGTGGATTAAAAGGAACTGAGTCCGGATAGTGTGGGTCAAGAAAGAATTCTCTTGGTAATACTAAAGGGATAAACTGACGAACAAATCACGAACGTATGAATCTGCGAATTTCGAGAACAAATTCTTTTATTTCCCTAGAGTACCGTTGAATGCATAGATTTGGATACTCTACTGTCACTAATAAGCACCTTCACCCTGTTTTACACGCGGTCGAGAAGTCCCATCTGACTTCGAAGCACCGGGTAATACCGGTCGGATATAAGTGGAGTAAATTGTATGGAAATCAAGTGATGAAGTAAAGGACATGAAGTATTGACAAGTTTTAAAAATTAAGAGGCAGTAGAAAGGCTTTTAAGTTTCATCCCCAGAACATCAAGAGCTTTTGATTTCTTTATAACTAAACCAATCGTCGTAAGAGCTGATGTAATATTATTCCCGGGCATTCGGGTCTTGCGAGCATTAAAACCGATTATTATCGAAATTGCCCGTAGCTTGGAAGTGAGTAAGTCGTACATAAAGAAATATCCACACGATTGAATTGAAATAGTAGATTGATACGCTTCCTATTCGGATGATCGCCAGATTAAACCGGCACTACGGCAGGATTCTTCTACAGTCGATGATTTGTCAGCGATCTATAGACTCTGCCTAATAGACAGTCTAATGGTGGTAAGAGGTACACCAATGTTCATGTGTGGATTGATGTTCGGTAAGAGTATGCATGCTCTAGAAAGTTTATGAGCTACATAATTAACCGGAATAAATCAAGATCAGGAACCTATATTAGTTTGACACAAATCTGCTGCAAAGGTCGATCATTTTAGACCCGCATATTGTATTCGAAAGAATATAAGTGAACGCCTGGATTTCAGAGAGGACAGAAATTCTATTGTTTTGAGATTTCCGAATTTAAAAAGAAGCATTTCTTGGGACCAAACTCTTTTATTTCGTTTCAATAATGTTATACACGATCATATTAAAGTGTCCTGCCTTGGTAAAGAGGACATTCCAAACAAATTAAGGACGAAAGATTGCATTTCTCCAACACTGCTCTATTAACTTAGTCACATTTAGGCAACTTTTTTGGCGCTGTAAAAATGATTCAAATGTTTAGCCAACTGTTTTCAATAGTTTTTCAATTGCTTTTGCAATTTCTTTAAAATTTTCCACAAGTGACGTTCAATTCAATTGCAATTCAGTTGCCCAATTAAAATTTCCATTTGAATTTTGTATTTTCCAAATATTTTCATTTATTTCACTCAAGTGCCTTTAAAATGATTTATTTTTTTTTTCTTTTTTTTTAATTCTATTTGTTGGTTTAAAAAGATCAATCAAACAAAGGAATATTGATGTACTCAATACGATACTAAATACATCAACAATTTGATTAATTAAATAAATTTCATTAAGAAAGAAGAAAAAAAATTAAATAAAATTGGAAAGTTATACAAGTAATCGAAATGCAACAACAAAAAACACAACAACAAATAAATAATAAAACAAATAAGCTACAATCAATCACCAGCCACTATGAGACATATGAGTATAACAAGAGGTGATCATTCATAAGCAGGCCTTCATTTCGTTATAATCGAAATCAAAAGATAGTCTACACTGTCAACCTGATGTTCGGGTCTCAACCCAACAGTGCAGTGATCTTAAGGCTCAGAATTCACAGCAAAATAGTCTTGGATTGCCAAGAAGTCTTGTAAGGATGGATGTGGTCGGCACTTTTAAACCTTTTCATAATAGACTAAATGATAAGAGTCGGCACAGCCAGAAATTTTCCACAAGGTAGAATTCTTTCACCACTAATTTGGAGCTTGGTTGTGAATGAACTCTTGATGAAACTGTGCATGATATGCAGATAACATATGTAGTACTGACGATGAGGCAAGAGGTTCGAGTTTTTGATATTCCATGTCAGTGAGACTAAATATACACCCGGAAAATATCACAATAGAAACTAAGTGAAAAAATATTCAACTTCTAGGTAAGGTAATAATGGTAGCAAAACAATTGGGAATAGAAGGCATATAGAACCACTATTTGGACAGGCTGGGCGGTGGCTTGTGTTAATAAAACTGTCGCACAACGTCGCTAGAGGCTCTGTTAGATTTTAGAACATTGTAGATTTGTTAGGGACATTATTGAGAAACCCTATATAAATTAATGGCAGTACAATAGATCGTACAGTTCTATAACATGGGACTGTTATAACATCTCTACACGACAATTGTAATAATATCAGGGTGAAACAAAGAATGGCTGACACGATCGCCCAATTGCCTGGCTTACAATTTTTTTATAGAGTTTCTTGAAGAGACAAAAGTTTCTTGAAAGAGAATATCCACCATGACTACAGCCACGTGTAATGGAAAATGCCATAAAACGAAACCATACGGCATGAAAAAAAAGCACAAAAGAAAAATTTTTCCACCTTGTCAATTAAACCTAACATGGGAAGATTTTTTCTTTTTTAGATTTGGATCATCGCATCACTCATTAGATAGTCAAAAAGTGTTCAATTTGTTTCAACACTTAAAATATTTTTTTCTTCTTTTTTTTAAGAAAAATTCACTATTTATTGCTAATATTGTAAAATGGATATGAGAACAACAATTTCTTTTTGACACATTTTCCTAAAATATATTCTTTTTTTCCTCTCTTTTTTTGTTTCTTTTTTCCGCACTGTTGGAGATTTAGTTCGTATTTAACGGTCCCAAAACAAAAAAAAAACAAAAAACACTCTTAAATACCCCCTCGGCCATGCAGTCAGCACCTCCGACAATGTCATGGTTGTTGAAAATTGTTGTTTCTTTTTGGTTTTTTTTTTTGTTTTAATTTTTTTTTATAAATAAATATTGTACATTTAAATCTATAGTATACGTTATTTTGTTTTGTTGTTGTTGTTGTTAAAAACATTGTTATTTTTGCAAAATAAATTTCGGAAAATTTTTTTTAAAACAACACAAGAAATTAAAGAGCAAAATAAGAAATAAAAATTTTTAAAATTTTAAATTTTAATTGTAAAATATTGTTTTTTTAATAAAAGTTTTATTTTCTGTTTTTAAAATTGCTCTGCAACTTTAAATTTTTTTAAATAAAATATAAAATACATGAGGTAGGTCTACCCCTGCACTGCACGAGGTCGTTGGTCATATTTAGAAGAGTTGGAATTATGGGCTTTACAACCTTGCGGCCATTTTGGATATTGAAGTCATATTCATATCAAAAATCTCAGAGAGGTGCTCATTGATCATGACATCTAATGTTTCTTGGGGGAGTGTATTATAATCACCTCGGAACTAGGCTGCACAGCATCCTTAGACACTTCGAATCTGAGGGGAGGAAGATTGTATGCTATGCGGATAACGCGTTAATTTATGGTTACGAAAAAATACCGAATGATCATTAATAACTTCTTACAGTACGCTTTGACTGAATAATAATATGAAAAGGGTTTTGCCAAAAGGGTTTGGTTCTCTTCTCCAGGAAATATAAAATGAGGAATTTTAAGAATTTTATCCTGAGCGGTAAGGAACTTTTTGAGGTTATTTGAAGGTGATCTTACGTGAAGTTTGGTCATATCAGGCTGATAGTTTTCGACCAGAATATCAGTTCTACTGACTTAATGGTCAGGATATTAGCTTCGACAAGCTGCTCTCAGTAAGTTTTACAGACAGGACGCAGTGACGCGGTATAAGAATTTATTTGGTGGTCATGGTGTATGGTATTACGCTATCCTTGTGGTAGTGTATTACATCCCACAAGGATCCCCTGATGATACGGTAATTATCTATACTGGCAGTAATGCTACTTTCAAGCTTGCCCTCACGATGCTTCTAGACAGGAACACCAGTATTGTGATGTGTGACGGCTGAGCTGGAGCGTTAAAGCTCCTTCTTTATGTTAATCGATCAGACGATTAAAAGAAGAGTAGACAACTTCGTAGCGATGCAGATTGAATCACACACTTGTCTTGAAATTATGCTATTGCTAGGGGTCTGACTAAGGTGAATACCTGACTATCTATTTGGTACTGAAGTCCTTTTAGTTGGTGCCTAATTCGTGGCTCTTAAAGTATTACAACTTCAACTGAGCATATCTTTTGTTTATAATCCTACAAACTCTTTTGTATGTATTAACTAAGATTCAAGAGAAAGGAGCTACGTATGTTTTATTTGAATTGAACTGGTATTTGCGGAAGATGGAAAATTAAAAGAAATAATTTTGAATAAAGTTTTAACTTTAAATTTCTTTAAAATTTTGTGTTTAATTTTTATTATTTTCTAAGATTTTTTATAATATTTTTTAGAACTTAGTCATACCAATTCAATCAATGCTACCCGGCGCTTTTGTTTTCTTTTCAGTTTTTTAAGTTAAAAAATTTGACATCTGCTTTAATTTTGTTTGATTATTTGTATTTGCCTAAACGCAGAAAACAGTTCTGTATTTAATTTATAGATTAAAATAGATTTCTTTTACATTTTTTTTTACAGCCATAATCAAATGACACCCACTAATAAAAATTTTAAATGATAAAAAAAAAACAATGTTTGAAATTTATTCATCAAACACAAATAGCCCACGAAAATAGCAACAACAATAATAAAAACATAAGAAAATTAATTTAATTGTTTTATAAAACATGCATACATACATACATACATACTAACATACATATATAGACCAATTTACCGGTCAAATAATGTGGTAAAGGGAATCATTATAATGTTTGCCAAAAAAATTTTTTTTTCAAAGGCAATACGTCTTTCCTTTTACTTTTTCAATGAAATAAAATAGATTTTGAAAAAAAAATTGTAAAATTTTAAATACAAACTAAGGAAGGCAACCTGTTTTAAAATGGCTAGCGATAGAGCTTACCCTAGAGCAACAGGCAATTTACTGCTTAGTAGAGCCTTGCTTAGAGCCTACCAGCAAACGATTTCTGTAAAGGTGTAGATGGCTTGAGAAGAAAGAAACAAAGGAGAAGGAAGCCCACTTTATTTACCATATCTTTAGCAAGACTCGATAGCCCAACGAAGCTACAGTTACTAGATATTAAAATAAAATATCAGACTGGTTTTCAGATTGACTGTAAGACAGTCATACCCTCAATGCAAGAAACCAAGAGCATCGTTTCATTTGGTATTGAAACAGGCCGCTGTGTATGCTGATACTCCCTACTGTTCCATTCTTATCTCAGTGAATAGGCCTCTAAACATAAAAATTACCAAATTACTATTGCAAAAAGAGATTTTATGAAATAATCATCTCTGTAAACAGTCCTTTTAATGAAAAAATAATGAAATTTTCATTTGTTTTAATTTTTTTTTTTAACTTTTCTTTTTTTTTCCTTTTTGATTCAACGTACTTTGATCTTTCCAAAAACAGAACAACAAAAAAGAAAGAAGAAAAAAAAGAAGATCCAAAAATAAAGAAAAAGAAACAAAAATTCAAATATTGTTCTAAATTTACTTGTTTCATCGGTTGAGCCTTAAAGTGTTTCCGCCTGAAATTCAAATTTTTGTTCTTATTCTGTATAAATTAAATGTAAAGTTGTTTTTTAAACATATTTTTTATTGCTTTTTTGAAGCATGAGTTTGTTTAAATAAAACTTCAGAAAAAAGGCAGTTAAACTTAAACGTGAAAATTAAAATTCAAACTTTTAAATTTGCAACACCCACCTACACTTCACAGATATCTAACGCCAACTCGTAATAGAAGTTTTAATTAAAACAAATTTTTTTCTATTCTCTCTCTCTCCTTCTTTTTTTTGTTCTTTAAGCATAGAAAAATTCTATTCTACTGTTTCTAAGAAGCTAAAAAAAAGCTAAATTCTATTCATTTTTTTCTAATGGAAATTTCAAATTATAGAAAGGGGGTGGAAAAAACCCAAATAGAGTATTGAATTCCAAATAAACACGGTTTTTGTTGCAAATTTAATGCTAAACCATACAGCCTGCTCTCAAACAGGGCACAATTCTAAAAAGAATTTAAAGAGATAAAGAGTTCAGAGAGAATTAATCATATTAAGAGCAATACAAAGAGAAAAATTTGTCAAAAGGTCGAAGTATGCGTATTTCTGGAGCCTAAGTTCGAAACTTAGACGAAGAAAATATATCTTTAAACGTGTTTCTCTCAGCAATCTTCTGCGAGTAAAATAAAATTGCCATGAAAAGCTTTTTCCATCATTCGGAGTCGACATTAAACTGAAGATACCGCCACTCATTTATAAAATTAACACACACAACAAGGGGGTGTGAGAAACTAGGTTGTGATCTTGACTACGCATAATAACTGACATTCATTTGATCACTAGAGAATTTGATGCCCTAAAAGCAGCACCGAAAGAAAGATATCTTTACAATCTGTAAGAACACTAAGGCTTGAATTTTAGTTCCAGCCAATGAAATGCTTGAAAAGACAAAAAAAATCGACAAGGAGTGACTGTCTCTAGCGATTTGCAAGGAATTCCCTGGATTATAAAGAAATTTGAAGGGATTCAAAGTGTTACAGGTGAGTAATGTATTGCTGAAAATTTTACTCCTGGAAAGTATAGCGGATAATCCACATTTCCACATTTGTCGATTCCATATCATTCGCAGCAAAAGAGCTGACCATGCACAACGCGGTAGATATGCCGATTGGGGGCTTGATATTTCCAACAAAGTTTTGTTCATCGATAAAGTTCATTTCTTACTCGGTCAACAAGCAAAATTGTCATGTATGGGGCGCAGAAAAAGTAGTAGCGATTGAGGAAAAGTGCTTACATTAAAAAAAACAACTATTTGATATAAATTATGATCTGAATGTGCCATTGGGTTGTTTATTTTTTTGAAATTGATCCTGAAAAACCATTAACGTCTACATAAAGCTTTATGGCCGTATGATAACCAACTTTTGTGAATAGCAATTAAGGATTATGAACTGACCGGTGTGTGATTTGAACAGGATAATGCCGCAGGCCACACAACACCAATTTTGGCTTTATTGCGACAACAATTGGTCGCCAATATCATACGATTTGACGTCATTAGACATTATTTCGAGGGGCTATGATTAGTTCTGTGGTTAGACGGGAAATATCACCTTTCTTATTTTTTTTTTTTTCGTTAAACATAAAAAGTATAAACAATTTTATGATTATTTTTTAATTATTATTTTATAAAATATAATAAAATTTTTTTTAATTTTTAACAAATAAATAAATTTTGTTTTGTAAACTTTTATTGAAGAAAAGCCTCAAAATTTAGTAATTTTAAATTAATAACAAGATTAAAATTTATTTAAAATTTTAATTTACTTAATTATCATTAAATTTTTTCTACACGATATAAAACCGGTATGTAAATTTATGAGTATTCTTTTTTTAATTTTTTCTTTTATTTTTTTTATCTTTTTAATAATAAATTCATTAAAACATCAACCATAATAGCATAAATTGAAGCTTTTCTTAGTCTTCATTATTGTACTTATGTATGTATATACGGTGTATGTATGTATGTATGTGCATATTTAATAAACTTAAATAATATTAAATAAGAAGACACTACAATAATAATAACAACAATAATACAATAACAAAAGAAAAAAAATAATGTCAACTTACCCCTGCATATGCTAAAATAGTTCTCCTTAAGCTGATTTTTTACTCGACTTCACCCATAGCTTATTCGATGGATAACAGACAATATAATACAAAGCAAAGGTATGTATGTTGATGATGATATTGTTGATGATAATATTGTTGATGATGATATTGTTGATGATGATATTGTTGATGATTATTATACTGATTAAGTAGCACTTGTACTCGTACTCGTACTTATTCAATTTAACAACGAAACTTAAACATGTCCAACAAAACAACAACAACAATTACAATAGAATAATACTAATAACAATAAAAATAACACACTTTAGGAAGGAAATTAACAAAAAAAACTTAAAATTCTTTTTTTTAATAATTTTTAAAACGAAATGTAGATATTAATGCTAAGGAAATGCTTTTTATTAAATTTTTAAGAATTTATTCAGATTTTTTAAATTTAATTTAAAAAAAATTTTTTTTTTGTTTTATTTTTCTTTTATTTTTTCGTAATCTTATTTTAAATTTTTATCTTCATATTTTGGTTTTCATTTTTTCGAAAATTTTGTTTTATTTTTATTATTTTTAAAAACTAAAAAAAAAATAATTCTTGGCACTTATTCCAATAATTTTTGTTTTTTCTTTTTTTGCATATTATCTATTAATTCACATTAACATATAATTTCTTATTCTTTCTTTCTTTCCTTTTTTTTTGCAATATTTTGTTATAAACTTTTTCTTAATATTTTTTCAATAAATTTTAGGTTTTTTAAATTTACCGAACTTTAGTTGTTATTTAATTTTTATAGACATTAAAAATATTAAATCAAATTTTCATCCACATTTTTTTATAATTTTGTTTTTAATTTTCTCCCAAAAGACGTTATTATTTTTTGCAAGCTTTTTGCCCGACCGTTTATCCAAGACTGAGTAAATATTTAAAAGATCTTTTAAAGATCTTTAACGAATCCAAATGATTAAACATTTATGCACCAAATGTAATCTCATAAAAAATCACTCTTCAGAGAGCGAAAAAAAGCTTTTATTTTCAGCAAAAAGCACTTTTTTAAAAAAATATAAACAATGTAAAGAGATGCTTATTGTGTACAAAAAACACAATGTTGGCGTTAACCGACAGGTTTTCTGGTAAGCCACAGCAAATGAAATCCGCAGCATAGCTGCACTATGCTTATTTGGAACACCCTACCGAGTTCCTACACAATGCTTGGAGTAAAACTTCAAATTCAAATTCAAATCCAGATTAGTGGTCGTCTGCAAAAAAAAAACAAAATAAATTAATAAAAATGTTCTATTCTTCCCCATAGATAAGGGCTAACTAATATGGCGAATGGGCTAATTAATGTAACAACCACGCCAACTTTTTTTGAACAAAATGTGTGTCTGTATTTTAAATTCCGTGCTGGTATAACAAAACAAAAAACATGGTTAAGCTGGCCTATTTCTTTTTGGGTTTAGTATCTTTGCTATCTGCTGGTTTTGCTTCTGGTTTTGCTGCTGGTTTTGCTGCTGGTTTTTCTGTCGGTTTTGCTGCCGGTTTTCCATCCTTAGCTTTTGCCTCTGCTTTGGCTTTATCATCACCGGGTTTGGCATCTTTCTTCGGTGGCTCAGGTTTTGGTAATTCTTTAATTAACGATTTCGGTGTGGCCTTTACTTTGCCTGGCGGTACAAAACGTGTGCCTCGGCTGTTGTGTTTTAAATTATATCCCACCAGATTACGTATATTACCACCCACATTGAGGGCATAAACATCTGTGGTTAATTCCTGAAGATCAGGTTCCTTGTCTTTGCGTACTTGGGCAACGTCATTATCGACTTCCTTCTTAATGGTGGCATCAATTTTCTTAAGGAAAATGGAAATCTAAAGAACATTCTAATTTGATGTATTTAAAGTGTTTACCTTGAACTCTTCCTCAGTGATTAATTTAGAATTGATACACAAATTCTTAAACAAGGTTATGGGATCAAATTTTTCACGCATCATTTGTACCTCTTCTCTGGTACGATAACTGGTGCCGGGATCTGACATAGAATGACCAAAATAACGATAGGTTTCCAACTCTAATACTATTGGACCACATTTACGGGCATGATTCGCAGCATATTCCGCAGCACTGCGTACAGCCAAGATATCATTGCCATTGGCCCATATACCGGGTATATAATCACCTCTAGTGTAGAAGTCAGTACTGCAAGATGATCGCTTTAGCGAGGTGCCCATGCTATATTTATTATTCTCGCATACAAATATTGCGGGCAATTTATACAAACATGCCAAATTAAAGGATTCATGTAGTTGACCCTGATTGGCGGCCCCATCACCATACAAGCTAAAATTCACACCCTCATCACAGGTATAGGCATGGAATAATGCTATACCCGTTCCTAAAGAAGTTTGTGAACCCACAATGCCATTGCCACCAAAGAAGTTGGGAGCATAGGTATGCATAGAACCACCTTTGCCACGACTACAACCAGTATGCTTTTGACACAGCTCGGCTATAATCTCATACACCGACACACCCATTATCCAGGTCCAGGCATGAGAACGATAGGAGGTAATTACCGTGTCTTGTGGTCTCATAATAGATTTGATACCTAAAATGAAAGCAAAAAAAACTGAAAAAGTAAAGCTCTTTATTTTATAAAACCCCAGCTCTTACCCACACAACAGGCTTCCTGACCCACATACAGATGACAAAAGCCTCGTACGGATTTATCTTTATATAAATTGGCCAGAGTATTCTCCATTCTGCGTATGGTTTGCATTTCTGTATAGAATTGCAGAGCCAAGCTCTTAGTCAAACATATCGTAGATTGAGGCTCCTGTTCCAAATTGTATAGTTTGAAGGCCTAGAAAAATTCGAATTTTGAAAATTGTTCAATAGAAACTGTTATACCAACCGCTTACATTTTGCAATTCCACACTAATGCTGGCATCGCTGTCACCCTTATTGTCGTCCTTTTTACAAAAACTATCCAGGAACGAGTATGATCTATGTAATGTTTTCGGTATTTTAAACGCTATTGAACGAATGGTTGACGACCACATTTTTTTGGATTTTGAAAACGAATATAAATTTTTGAAAGAGTAATAGTAAATATTGAAATATTTTGATAGAAAAGAACGAAAAAAAAACTGTTCTGTTTTCTACAAACATTGCCACCTCTTTTGGTTGAAAAAGTACTTTTCATAGTTAAGGTTCAGATTGCACGTACTTTACTGCTTCCCTGTAAAATGAGTGGATAATATATAATTTATCTAAAAACCTATGTCCTGTAACATATTGGAGACTGCGATCTCTGTATCGGACTTGACGAGCTTATTATCAATACAATTTACAACGATATCCCTACTTTTAAAAATGCATATTAAAGTTACCTTTGAATGATCTGAAATTCCTCTGCGAAAACCTCGGCATTCATAGACAAGAACAAACGTTGAAACTATAATCATTACAGACCTAATCGCAGCCTTGCTGTCCGAGTAAATCAAGAGATTTTCAAGGAAAATTTCACCACTCAGCATTGCAACAAAACACTGCAGTGTCAGGCAGCCTATAAGAAAGTTGAATATCAGAAGCCTTAATAAATATATCCTTTTGCAGGTGTAAAGTACTATTGCCGGCATATCAATCATGTTATCATCAGAGCTTTGGATCATGCATGACTCCCAGATTTTTAACCCTTTTGAATAAGGAAAGAAAGGGTTCACCCCATTAAAGATAAATAAATTAAAGATACGTACCTTGTAACGCCTGGTAAAAAGCATCAGTTCCGTGTTGCTAGGTTTGACGTTGTTGTAAGCTTTAGAGCCTGGTGGAATCTTGAATAGAGCGTGTGCAGTTATACTGACCGAAGAAATGTCCTTAATTTTATAACACTTTTTACGATTTGTTTTAATAAATTGTTTATTCGAATAAACAATATCATTTATTTGTTTTTATTTTTGGTATTTCTCCACATGATTTCTTTCTTTGTTTTTGTTTTTAATAAATTAAAAAATAAATTGTTTTGGATGAAACAAAAAAACACTTTCTTCTTAAATTTTCTATTGAGGTGAGTTAAACTAAATCGTTTACGCCAATTCGTTTAACAATAACATATGAATTATACTTTTCGTCTTAAAACAAATATAACAAAATAAAATATCCATGTTTTGCTGTTTAAATTAATATCGTTTTTCTAAAAAAAAAAGAAGCGATGATTATGTTAGCTTAGCTTTTCTGTATTAATGGTTGACACCCTTGTTTTCTTGTATGTGTTTTAGATTAAAACCATTGATGCCACGTATTTGGGGCTCCAAACAACTAGAGTAGACGTCGGTCCACAAGCCAGTGGGTGGCAATTCAGCATCAGCTTTAGCAAAGGCAGTGGCTTCATCGATTTCTTTGCGTACTTTAGTATCGATGGCTTTGATTTCGTCGGCAGTTACAAGACCCAATTCAATGATCAACTCCTTGAACGAAGTAATGGGATCACGTTTTTGTCTTACTTCTTGGATTTCTTCGCGGGTACGATAGCTGGTACCAGGATCGGACATAGAATGGCCGGAATAACGATAGGTATTGGTCTCCAAAACGATGGGACCATGTTTGTTAACATAGTCGATGGCGAATTCAGTAGCACTGCGTACAGCTAAAACATCCATGCCATCAACCCAAATGCCGGGCATAACATCACCGCGTGTATAGTAATCCGTATTGCAGGAAGCACGTTCAGAACTGGTGCCCATGCCATAGTTATTGTTTTCACATACAAAAATGCAAGGCAGTTTCCATAAATAGGCCATATTGTAGGCTTCAAACACTTGACCTTGATTGGCAGCACCATCACCGTATAAAGCCAAACACATCCCACCATTGCCTTTGTATTGGCAAGCCAAGGCCACACCAGCACCCAAAGGTACCTTTTTTAACAAAACAAAAAGAAGAAACAATATTTCCAAAAAAATTTAAATCAAATTGGAATTTATGATAGAAAAAGAAAATTACCTGTGCTCCTACAATACCATTGCCACCAAAGAAATTGGGTGAATACATATGCATAGAGCCACCTTTACCACGAGCACAACCACTTTTGCGGCCAGTCAATTCAGACAAAACACCCACAGGCGATACGCCCATTAGGTATGTCCAGCCATGGACACGATAAGCAGATATAATATTATCCACATCACGCATGGCAGCCTTCATGCCTGCAGAATACAAACAAAATAAAATCGTTACAAAGAAATTCTTTCATTTTCTTTTTTTTTTTGCCAAACGAAAAACTTACCTACAGCACAGGCTTCTTGGCCAGAGTATAAATGACAGAAACCACGAATAATTTTTTCTTTATATAAATTACCAGCCGAGGTCTCAATACGTCTGACAGTTTGCATTTGTGTGTAGTATTTTGTGGCTTCTTCTTTGGTCAATTTAACTGTAGTTTCAGGTCCCTTGTCCAAACGATGCAATTTGAAGGGCTAAAAGAGAAGAAAGTTTTAAATTAATTAAATTTTCACCAAATAAAAGACGTAAGATAATTAACAAAGCGTAAGAAATCTAAATCCTCAGTAAATCAAAATCATTGCAAAATTAACAGATTATTCGAAAAAGGATGCCGTTTCAGTCCATAAACATTCCTGCTGGTTGGTTTTAAACCTTCAATCTGTTATCGTTATGGATTCATCAGAAAATTATGTCGTTGTCGAGGTGGAGTTATGGGGATAGTATATTGTGTGGCTATGTGAGTAGTTGTCTGTCCGTAGGGTGTTGAAGCGGGAGAAGGATTCTCACAACAGTCAGCTATAAAACTACTCCAGGGTGCCCTGGTAGTCTAGTGGGTAGTGTGCTAGACTATTAGCGTGAGGGTCGTGGGTTCGATTCCCACCAGAGACTCTGGTCTGTGACACTACACCGAGCATATGGTCAAGTTACTCCGCTCGTATATAATTAAAATATAATTTCAAATTGTATTGTAATTAATAAATAAATAAATAAAACTACTCCAATCCCTATGATGCGCCAGGTTGGTAGGTACATTTACTCACAGTTTTTATAGTTGTTGCACTGTACCGTTATTATCATTATTATCAATCCATAAACTGCTGCGTCATGTAAGGGATACTGGTAGTCAATGATTGGCTAATCTTAGTAGAAGTCTCAATAAGAAATAGTTGCAGAACGGGATAGCGGGATAATTTCTGTACAAAGTCATATGTCCGTTGAAAATTTTAACAAGCTGTGTAATTAAGTTTATATTTGGCAGCCATTAATAGACATCGAATAGGCTACAGATTGCTCCCTTTTGCGCCCAATTTTCCTGACTTACACCCAAGTGACTGTTTCTTGTTTACAAAATATTTGTAACTCGATTCGTAACCCAAAAAAAAACATATTTATGAATGCATTGTGTGTATTTGCTTCATAGAAGAATATCCCATTTTGATTTGGGTTCATTAACATCGATTTCAATAAACAATAACAAACAAAATTTGACCCAGTAAAACATAAAGACAAACACTAAAATAATTAAATGCCAAAAATTAAATGATAATTAAATAATGAGAGCTACAAAAAAAACTAAACACTCACTTATACAATACCCCCCACCTGACAACTGAGATAAGATTAAAAGAACAACAACAAAACAACCAAACATAACTGATAAGAAGAGAAATGTGTGAGCAACATCTTGAGGGAGGAAAATTAGAAAGGTTTCCTTCTAAAAAGGTTATGAGCGCATGATTAATGACGTCTGGACAAAAAGAATATGGCAAACAACCAATTGACAATCAACAACAACTACAAAAAATCGTATTTATGCAAAGTCAACAACAATTTCAAAGAGTTTTAATTTGTACAAAACTAGAATAACTACTATTGCATGTGTAACAAATTCTATTTATGAAGGTGGGCGAAGGAGTGAGAGATAGAAAGAGAGAGGGGTTAAATTAAAATGAAAAACGGTAGAAGAAAAATAAACAATCTCTGCTTGCAATGAAATAAAATGACCTTGAAAATATATTTTCCCTGTATTTAGAATTACAAAAACAAATTCCAACTACTTTTAAAAGAGAACTGTTATCAATACTTATTAAAAGAAAAATAATTCATTTCTTTTATTCTAACCCTTAAGATTAGGAACTAATTTTAATTTAATAAAACTTTTAAATAAAAAATAATAATTTCTACCTACATTATAAATTATGTAACCGTCGTAAAGAATTTTTTCACTTGGAGTGCACTGCTCAGAAAATGTGATTTAACTTACCCGTTGCACTTGCACTGTAGCTTCGGTGGCATAATTATTGGATTTTTGTGTTCCGGCTATAGCTGAACTCTGGAATAGACCGAAAAATGAGCTTGTTTTAGAACGTCCGTTGTTATTTTTACATATATTAAAGACATTTTTATTTGGCATAGAAGCCTTTAACGAACACACAACATGCAATTCTCTTTTTAATGGAGAACCTACTTTTTGCAATTGTTTAACCACTGTGGGTATTTCGCTGACTCGTGTTAATTGACGCAACATTTTTTCACCAAATTCGATAGCTTTCACTAGGTAAGGCGTTTTGTAAAGTTTTTTTAATAAATTCAATAAAGCAAAATATATATTTTCTTTTGTAAAGTTCGTTGGCGATATTTTTCTTTTCGTGTCGCGTAATCCACAGCAAACGTCCCCAATTGCAAGAAAATTCACACTCACAATATTGGCTGTCAAAAATTATGGCGGGTATTAGTAAATCACAATAAGGAATAAATAGGATGCCATATCTAATTATTAGAACTTAACCGGCATTTATTGAAAACAGTTGCAAAGATCGTACTTTTTATATTAATAAGCTGCGGCATTGCAAAACTCATATATATTTCAATAAATGAATAATTTTTTTATAGTAATAAATAATTAACATAATACATACACAAATTGTTTATGTCCCCTTAATTTCCCACACTTTATGAAGTCTGGCATCCCTATAAGAGAATGTAAACATTGTCGGTTTTTTGTTTAGCACGCGTTGCATTAATTTTTCTCAATTTTTGTTTAGTTTCCATGTAAATTAAAAAAAATTCAGTGAGGACTATTTTTAAATAAAACAAAATGCCTAAAGAACAGTTCCGTGAGGCAGATGTGATTAAGAAAATGTAAATTTCATTAATAAATCCCTATATTTTGTAATAAAATAATAATTTAATTTATTTCATCAGCTCACATGTGCAATTCAGCATAAGTAGCCCTGAGGAAATTCAACAGGAGTCCCATTTGCGTATAGTGTCGAAAAACCTCTATCAGGCTCAACGCCAACCGGTACCCTATGGAGTATTAGATCGCCGCATGGGCGTCAGCAGTAAAGATGCCAGTTGTGAAACTTGTGGTCAGGGTCTTAATGAATGTATAGGCCATTTTGGCTACTTGGATTTGTCTTTGCCTGTATTCCATATCGGCCATTTTCGTTCTACCATAAATATATTGCAAATGATTTGTAAATCTTGTTCGCATGTTATGCTTAAGGAAGCCGAAAAGAAAATGTATGAGAAAAAATTGCTCAATCCAAATTTTTCTTACTTGGCTAAAAAGGCTTTACATGGTCAAATACTTACAAAAGCTAAAAAGCAAACCAAATGTCCTAACTGTGAAGCTGTTAATGGTGGTGTTAAGAAAGGTCCTGGTCTGTTAAAGATCTTACATGATCCTTATAAAGGCAAAAAACAGGACATTTTAATGACCAGAGACTTGGACGAACTATTAGCAGCCACCGATAACAATAGAGAATTGAATCAAATGTTGCCCAGCTTTAATCACACGGAGGAATTGAATCCTTTAACAGTCTTGGAATTATTCAGAAGTATACCCAAACGAGATATACCCTTGTTGGGTATGACTAGCGAGGGTGCCAACCCCGCTAATTTAATAGTGACCCGAGTATTTGTGCCGCCAGTGTGTATCAGACCTTCAGTGGTGTCAGAGGTTAAAGCGGGCACGTAAGTATCTTTTATATGTATACATTTTATAATACAAATTTTAATTTTGTTTTTATGCTTAATAGTACAGAGGATGACTTGACCATGAAACAAAGTGAAATCCTTTTAATCAATGACGTTATACAAAAGCACATGACAGGCGGTGGTAAAATTGAATTGATACAAGAGGATTGGGACTTTTTGCAATTGCATGTGGCTTTATACTTTCATAGTGAAATTTCTGGCATACCCTTAAATATGGCACCCAAGAAAACCACTAGGGGCTTGGTGCAACGTCTTAAAGGCAAACAGGGGAGATTTCGTGGTAATCTATCCGGCAAACGTGTAGACTTTTCGGGACGTACTGTAATCTCTCCCGATCCCAATCTTATGATCCACCAAGTAGGTGTACCCGAAAGAGTGGCTAAAATCTTAACCTACCCCGAGCGGGTTAATCCAGCAAATATACAAAAAATGAAAGAATTAGTGAAAAATGGTCCCAATGTCCATCCAGGCGCCAACTATGTGCAGCAAAGAGGTTCGACCTTTAAGAAATATCTGGCCTATGGTAACCGTGATAAAGTAGCCCATGATTTAAAATGTGGCGATATAGTCGAAAGACATTTATGTGATGGTGATATTGTTCTATTCAATCGACAACCTTCTCTGCATAAAATGTCCATTATGTGCCATCAAGCTAAGGTACAACCACAAAGAACTTTTCGTTTTAATGAATGTGCTTGTACGCCTTATAATGCTGATTTTGATGGTGATGAAATGAATTTACATTTACCGCAAACCGAAGAGGCACGCGCGGAGGCTTTAATCTTAATGGGCAATAAAAGTAACTTAGTAACACCAAAAAATGGTGAAATACTTATAGCAGCGACGCAAGATTTCATAACAGGTGGCTATTTGTTAACGCAAAAAGATGAGTTCTTAACACGAGAACAGGCTATGCAATTGGCTGCTTGCTTTTTGGCGGGACCAGATGCAAATATGGAAATAGATATGCCACCACCAGCTATTTTAAAACCACGTAAACTTTGGACGGGCAAACAAATCTTCAGTTTGCTTCTAAAACCTAACAAAAAATGCCCAGTCAAGGTGAATTTAATTACGAAAGGTCGGAACTATACCAGCAATTATGATTTGTGTGTTAAAGACTCATGTAAGTAGTTTATTTTCATAATAAAACTTTATGATATTTTTTTAACAATTTCTTTAAAGGGGTTATTATACGCAATTCTGAATTAATATGCGGTTCCATGGATAAAAGTACAATGGGCTCGGGTACGAAAAATTGTATTTTTTATGTAATATTAAGGGATTTTGGTGAAAATTTTTCCACCAAGTGTATGTGGAGATTATCTAGGGTGAGTTTTTCTTTTTAAATGTTTATTTTTCTTAAATTTATTTAATCTATTAATTAGTTAATAATGTTAGACAATTTATTAGTTGTTTTGCTAGTCAATATTTGTTTAATTACTAACTGATATTTATCTTTGAAATGCAATAAGCAACACTTGTTTAAACTAATCAAGCGATGCCATAAAGATATAGAAAACACGTCATATTACCTTAAACTTAAACTTGAAGAGACTATTGGTATAATAGGCTTATCTGTCGCTTCTATAAGGTTTTCCTATTCTTGTAAAATTTTAAAGATTTCAATTTTCCACATCTGTTTATATAAAATGAGAATCTCTGCATTTACTTTTATTAGCCACTTCAGTTTCTTTTTGTTTATTGTTCAACCATGTTAATTGCAAATTAAAATCTGATTACTTTTACGTTTCTCTTCTTCTGTTTTTATTATCTTATCAGTTCTTTTAATACATTTTAATTATTTTAAACTCGCCATATTCTCGGAAATTTTCAATAAAATAACATATTTTATAACTGATAAGAGAGAATTTATCGATGAAGATCTAAAAGATTAAAACTGTAAATCCAGTACGTGAAAAAAAACAGGTCAAAAACTAATTGAAAAACTGTAAATTTAAGATTCAGGGTTCATGCAAAACAGATTAAAAACTAATGATAAAAATCGGTTCATTCGAACTTTCATACTCACTTACTTAATTGGTAAGGCAGGATTACAATCTAACTTCTCACACCATGTTTATATTGGGTGTGTTAATTTTTATCCATGAGTTGCAGGACTTACTTCTCCGAACGACAGATTTTCGGAGTTTTTGCCAGCAGACTGCTTAAAGGAAGTCACCGATGAAATATTTTTTCACATTTCGGTTTGTTCTAGATGTCTGAGCCACTCTTCCCTTGGTTTTCTTTTCAAAAGATTTGTTGAAATTGTAAAGAATTTGGAATTTTCAATGGCAAATGTTTTCTACACCACAATTATTATTATTATTTTTTTTTTTTGTTACTTGTTAAGGGAAAAACAAAAATCTCTTTTTTTTCAATTCAATTTATTTATGTTTAGTATTTAACTAAGAGTTAAACCAGTTGTGCTTGATATAAAACCTAAATACGAAGATACTCTTACATATCCCGATGGAAAGCCCTCTGTGCATCTATCTTGTGCAGCATATGAATTAATGCCGATTTGTATAAATTGACCAGCACTAGTTTTACCGACTAAAGCACCACCCGAATCACCGGTGCATATATTCATATTGGTATTGCCATCACTTTTGGCACAAATATTCGTATTTTGTACGAAATTCGGCCCATAAAATTGTTCACAATAGAGGTTTTCGATAATTTGTACTTGAGCCCATAATAAAACTTCCGAATAATCTGTATATTCATCATCATAAAGACCAAAACCAGCTATAATAGCTACAGTGCCAACAAAGCCATTATCCGCCTGGGACGTGGAAACCAAAGCAATGGGCTGTATATCCTTGGTAAAGGTTATCGGTGTGGGCAGTTGTATCAAGGCTATATCATTATTTAAATTGCTGCGATTATATTTAGGATGATTGTAAATTTGAGTAGAAGTCATATTTGTGCTGGTATCATCCAGATTTACAGTACCGAAAGCCATTAAAACGCTGTCTAATCCAAAAGTACAATGGGCGGCTGTTACAACCCATAAATCCGAAATAAGGGAACCACCACATAATAGAGAGTCTTCTGCATACTTTTTTAAAATAACTTGCCACGGCAATTGACCCAGAGCGGCAGGGGTGCCAGATACAATGCGTCCTTCCTAAAAATTAAGAAAAATAACAAAAATTAACATTAATTCTGTATTTCCGAGAGAGAGAGCGCGTTAAAACTTTATCGTTTCAAAATTCATTTGTTTGCGGTTAAACAATTACTTACTATTGCTTTCGTTTCCACATTTGTAGTTAGAAACGTATTTAGAACTATCAATATGGTTGCTAGATATACAAATTTCATCATTGTCAACTAGCTAGTTCCTTAGTTATTAACAGACTAAAAAAGTTATCTTTTACTTTCTAGGCTATAAAGCGAAAAATATATTATTGTGCTGTATGTGCTCTCTGCTTTAGCTTAAAGTACTTGAACAGATAGATTTTCTTAACTGAAGTGCTTTGATAACTTTAAATAACTTCATATTTGACTGCACGAAAACAATATCTTTATATTCGCTATACACACGATTTTGTTTTTAGAAAAGTTATCAATTTGATAAGCTTTTTCGAAATTCAAAAACAAATTTTTATTTCTTATTTGCCTTTTTTTTCGTTTAAGACTTTAGTTTATTTTTAAGCAACGTTAACAAACATTAGGTGTTTTGACTGTGAGAAAACTTTTCTTTTGAATTGCAAAAATTTCTTTAATTTATAAAAGTATTAAACGAAAAACTGTTATCATAAAGTGGCTTTATATGACTCCATAAAATGTAAAATGTTTTGTATATTTTGCTTTTATTTTGCAAGTTATTTATGATTTCAGTAGAATTATTTGTTTGGTAAGACAAGAATTTTTGTTATTTGCTTCCGACTGTTGTGTTAAAGTACTTGGAATTGATAAAGGAAGCATTAAAAATGTTTATTAAGATTATAACAATTTACAATAGAATGTGTGTGGCTTAAAACGAAAGTGTAATTAAGGAAAGGAATTCCAGTTTTCTATTATAAAAATAAAAGTTTTTATGTTCTTTGCAAAGTAGAAATAATTGTTTTACGCTACAAGCTGCAAATTACGCTTTACAGAAGCTGTAATGACGAAGAGGCACGAAGACCACAGAATTGGTTATCTTCTCTAATAGATTTCGTTTTACTATTCCTACTAATTAATAATAATAATTTAATTGCTTAAAACGAAATTGACGTCAGTCTTATTTCTATTTCAGCTATCTTCCTATTTTATACAAAATCGTGGCTTCTCTTTTGGCATAAGCGATGTTACGCCCAGTGCTAAATTGTTGGAGGAGAAACAGAAGCTTTTGGAGAAAGGTTATGCGAAATGTGATGAGTATATATTGGAAATGAAAAAGGGTACCTTACAATGTCAGCCTGGTTGCACGCCTGAACAAACTTTAGAAGCGGTTATGCTGAGAGAGCTGTCCACTATACGTGAACAGGCAGCTAAGGTGTGCTTTCGCGAATTGCATCCAACCAATAGTGCTTTGATAATGGCCTTATCCGGCTCTAAAGGTTCCAATATTAATATCTCACAAATGATTGCCTGTGTAGGCCAACAGGCTATTAATGGCAAGCGTGTGCCAAACGGTTTTGAAAATCGTGCTCTGCCACATTTTGAGAAATTTTGTAAGTATTTCTCTGCTTGTGTTGAACTGTAATCTTATTGGTAATGAAAATAAAATTTTAAATATTTTAGCGGCCATACCGGCAGCCAGAGGTTTCGTACAAAACAGTTTCTTTTCCGGTTTAACGCCTACGGAGTTCTTTTTCCATACCATGGCTGGCAGAGAAGGTCTGGTAGATACTGCTGTCAAAACAGCTGAAACCGGTTATTTACAAAGACGTTTAGTTAAGGTAGTTTTTTTTTCGCTTTTGGCTTAAAGTCCTAGATGAAAAATATTTCCTTTTGGGTTCTAGTGTTTGGAAGATTTGGTTGTACATTATGATGGTTCGGTGCGCAATGCTATTGGAGAAATAGTTGAACTGATCTATGGTGGCGATGGTTTAGATCCTGTTTATATGGAAGTTAAAAACAAACCTGTGGATATGGTCAGACAATTAAATCATATGCGTGCAGTGCATCCCTATCGTGAAGAGGAACCTTTACATGGCGAAAAAATAATGGAAAAAACCCAGGAAATTTTGAAAGAAGAATTCACCATGAGTCGCAAAGATTTCCAGAATGAAGTACTGTAAGTAGCTCTTTAACTTTGTGCGAAACAAATTATTTTAAAACACCTTCTTCTCCTATATAAAGCACTTTCATCGAAAAGGTTACCGACAAAATAACCAAAGTCCAGGAAAAATATCGCCAACATCTTAAATTGGGCCATGAAATCGAAAAACTTACGGAAGGACAAATACGTACATTTATGCGTTGGGTGAATGATAAATACAGTAGAGCTGTTACTGAACCTGGCACAGCTGTGGGTGCTGTGGCGGCACAAAGTATTGGTGAGCCTGGCACCCAAATGACATTGAAAACTTTCCATTTTGCTGGTGTAGCCTCCATGAACATTACCCAGGGTGTACCGCGTATTGTAGAAATTATTAATGCCACCAAAACTATTTCCACTCCAGTCATCACGGCAGAAATTGTAAATAATACCAGCATGGAATATGCCCGTAAGGTTAAATCGCGTATAGAAAAAACCACTTTAGGGGAAATCTCCTCCTATATAGAGGAGGTGTATAAACCTGACGACTGTTATTTGGTTATACGTTTGGATTTGAATCGTATTAAGGTATTGGGCCTGGAAATCAATGCCGAAACCATAAGATATTCGTAAGTTTCATGAAATTTTTAATTGTTTATAACCTACGACAAAATTGGTTTTGTTTTCTAGCATATGCACTTCAAAATTACGCGTTAAACCGGCCTTGGTAGACATTATGGGCTCTTCTATAATTATAGTGCGCATAGACGGTTCGAAACATGGCGCCGCTTTAAATGCCGAATTACAACGTTTATCTTCGTCTATACAAAATGTGGTAGTAGCTGGTCTTCCCCACATTTCAAGAGCTGTTATAGCCATTGACGATGCACGCTTGCCAGCCACTTACAAATTATGCATTGAAGGTGCGGGCCTAAGAGATGTTATGGCCACATATGGTGTGGTGGGTAGCAAAACTAAAAGTAACAATATTTGGGAGGTTTACAACACATTGGGCATAGAAGCTGCCCGCACAACTATTATGACAGAAATCACAGATGTTATGGAAGGCCATGGTATGAGTGTAGATCATCGCCATATTATGTTATTGGCCAGTCAAATGACCTCCAGGGGAGAAGTCTTGGGTATAACACGACATGGTTTGGCTAAAATGCGTGAAAGTGTGTTCAATTTGGCTTCGGTAAGTTGTAAACTTTTTAATTTTAAAACAGTTTGTAATACAGTTTAATTTCTTTACAGTTTGAAAAAACTTCTGATCATTTATTTGATGCCGCCTACTTTGGTCAAACCGATGCTGTGGACGGTGTTTCGGAGCGTATTATTTTAGGAATGCCAGCTGCCATTGGCACAGGTTTGTTTAAATTGGTTCACAATCATGAGGACACGGAATTGCCGGATATACAGCCGCCCATATTCTCTTCAGTGGCGGCTTAAGTTTATTTTTTTTTTAGGTTTTTAAGTTATTCAAAATATTTAAATGTTAGAAGACATGATTCTTTTTAAATTTAATTAAATAAAGCCGTTTTTTATTTGTTAAATTTAGAATCTTCTTTTCTCTTGCGTTGCGCTTAAGACTCTGTTATTTATTCTCCATTTTATGTATGTTGCTAAAACTACCTTTCAAATATCTTAAAAAAAATTTCTTTGCGTTTTAAAAATAAATCCTTACAGCCTCATCGGCACTTTGTTCTACCGGGCAGTAGGGACACTTCAGTATATGGCCATTGCTTAGTTTGTGTAAAGCATCGTTGGAAATAACATGACCACAAGCCAGCTTTTTGGGTGGATTATCTTCTGTCGATTGTTGTCTCAGAATGGGACAAGCGAATATAGAATGATAACGATATTCGGGATCCAAATCAATCTCAATAGGCAACTCATCGCGGCCACTCCATATATTCAACACTTGACGGGATTGCATAACCTAAAAACAAAATTAAAATATTTGATTTCATTTCAGAATTATCGAACTGATCTGAGATTAACCCACCTGTTTAATGTTTAGCAAAGCCGGCAAAGCTGTACAGCCGGCATTTATCACTACAGATAAGGCTGAATTCTTGCTTATGCCTAAAGTGTTACAGGCATCCTTTAAAAATATATAAGAGGCCTCTGTCCAAGTCTCATCCGATATCAAGTGTTTATACGGTGAATTCTGTATACCCAAAGGCAAATATATAAAGCAACCCATTAAATTGGGTATTTCATAATCAAAGCGATCGCTAAATTTATGAAAATTATTACGGGCATAGGCTATGGCCTCAGCCTGGCCAGAAATGCCTTTCGATATAATTTGTAAAAATGCCAAACGATGCAACTTAAATTCCAATGAGGAGTTCTTTGCTATTAATTCATTGGAATAACGTGAAGTCCACTCTAAGGCTGGCTTAAGGTCACGTTGTTGTATGGCCTTCCAAATGCGATAGATTTCGGCAAAACTGCGCTCCGAATCGAAAACTTCCTGAGCCATTTCTTCCGGCATTTTGGATTCCTTAATCAAAAGTTGAGCCACATCATCCATGCCTTGGCGGCAATAATGTTTGGCAATGACTTTATTGAGCAACATCATATTTTCTTCATCTTGCAAAGCATCAGTGCGTGTAGTAGCCGTAAAATCTGAGACAAAATTGCGATCAATTACTTTGCCCACTTTCGATACGGCACCATGTAAATCACGATGTTCACTGGACAAACGTTGTAACCTTTCGTTGGTCTTTTGCAAGGTCTCGGTTATGACAGTAATTTGGTCATCGGTCAAGCGGGGCGGAGATGCTGTAAAAACAAGAAACGAGTTGAAATTTGCATTTTCATTCTTAACACAACTATGTATGTACGCTCCATTTCCACTTGCATTTCGGCTTCATCGTTCATTGGGTCATCGGTATCTACTTGAGTGCCTGTATTGATGGTACCCGACATCTCTTGCTCAGCCTTACCCAATACCTGCATTAATTCGTCTAGCAAAGTGGCCACATCATTCAGTTCGGCTGCTGCATTCTCACGTATTTCCGTAAATTTTGCTATTACTTTATCCAATTCCTTTTCCACTGCCAATATCGGTTCCAATTCATTTGAGGCCATTATCTTTGTGAACCCTTTAGTATAAATGCGTCTTATACAGAATTTATTGATTTTATTGTTGTTGTGTCTTCAGATTTCGTTTTTTCTTTTGTTTTTAACAAAATCTATTATTTTTGTTATCGTTTAAATTTCAGAAATGTTTGTATAAAAGCAAAATAAGAAAATATATTTTCAACACAATGGAATTGTTTTTGTTATGCCTTAACTGCACTTTTGTTTTGCTGGAGAATGAAAGAATTAAAGAAAAATAAACCCCAGGCAAGTTGGCAACACTTTATTGTAACAAATTTTAAGGGAAAAAATGTAAGCAAAAAATATATATAAAATAAGGAGGCTTAAGGATTTTCATAAAATCAAAATTGTTATAAATTATCTAACACAAAATTTTAAAGAAGAAGAGACTGTAATTGCCATGTTGCAGTGTCTTAATTTATGTATCGCCATTTATGGATCATCATATATAAAAAATAAATTAAAATTACTTGTCTTAAGTTCTTTGTTTCATCATTAATATGGTCACCCTTTTTTCTGAATTGCCAAATGTTTTATTATTGCCGCGACTTTCTCTGCCTCTCTCATTTTTTCGCTCACCGTGACATTTCTTAAATGGAAAAAACATTGTTTTGCTTTTTAATATTGTATTGGTCGTATTGGTGGCAAAATTTATTAGAAAATATTTTTTATAGAAAAAAAAAAAAAAAATGAGTGAAAAAAGGAAAAATAAAAAATCTGTAAGTAACTTAATAAACTATTTAACATAAAAATCATTTCTTTATTTACCAAATAAACCATTTTCCGTTAGAAAGAAGAAATTGCTAAAGAATTTGATCTGCCTGAACGTAAATCGAAAATTGCCACCATTATGAAGCAGGATGGACAAGCCTACTGTATATGCCGTTCCTCAGACTGTTCTCGTTTTATGATGTTAGTAGTGGACACTCACAAATCTCTGCTTACTTAATTCTTTAACACTATTACTCTGTTTTTATATTTTAGTGGCTGTGATGGTTGTGAGGAATGGTACCATGGCGATTGTATTAACATTACCGAAAAGGAGGCCAAACACATTAAACACTACTATTGCCAGAAGTGTAAGGAAGATGATCCCACTTTGCAAACTGTATTTCGCGTAGTACCAGTAGAAAAAACTGCCAATCCGATGGGTGCTGTTATAGCTATGGACCAAGAAAAACGAAAAAAATCTAAAGATCTGGGTAATATTGCCTCCAGCGAAATAACCTCGAAAACCAGTACAAAAGTTAATCGTTGTGGCACCTGTGAAGGCTGTCGTACACCAAATTGTAACATGTGTGAGGCTTGTCGTATACGTGTGGGCCATAAACCTAGATGTGAACGGCGTGTTTGCCTGGTACAACTACAAGCGCAATTATCAGGCCAAATTCCTCCACAAATCATCCAACAGACACAACCGTCTAGCCAACCTAGGCCGGTTAAAAAGAAAGAGAAACAAGTTAAAGACCGACAACGTAAAAGAAAAAGATCTTTATCACCAGAGCTGTTTATAAATCCCGAATTGGAAGGCATACGCCAGTGTTACGGCCCCGGTTGCCGCAACAATTCTCGACCCCAATCGAAGTATTGTGGCGATGAATGCGGTTTACGTTTGGCTACAGCACGCATATTCCAAGTACTACCACAAAGAGTACAGGAGTGGAATTTAACACGTTGCCGCGCCGAAGAAGAAAATAAAAAACAATTGGATCAAATACGTTCGAAACAGGCCATGGTACGTTTTGCTTTAGCCGAATTGGATAAGAGACACCAAGAACTTGATATGATTGTGGAAAGAGCCAAACATTCTACTTTAGATCCAAACCTCAAAGAACACAATGACATAGAAGATGAACAATCAATGTATTGTATAACCTGTGGCCATGAGATACACTCTCGTACTGCCATTAAACACATGGAGAAATGTTTTAACAAATATGAATCCCAAGCTTCATTTGGCAGCATTTTTAAGACGCGCATAGAAGGCCAGTCAATGTTTTGCGATTTTTACAATCCCGCCAGTAAAACGTATTGTAAACGTTTAAAGGTTTTGTGTCCCGAACACTGTAAGGATCCTAAAGTTAGTGATACGGATGTGTGTGGTTGTCCTTTAGTATCGGATGTGTTTACGCCGACAGGCGAATTCTGTCGAGCACCTAAGAAAAGCTGTTACAAACATTATGTCTGGGAAAAAATACGTCGAGCAGAAATTGATTTGGAACGTGTTAGACAATGGCTGAAAATGGATGAACTTCTGGAACAGGAAAGACAAATAAGACACCAAATGGCTTCGAGGGCTGGTGTTTTGGGTTTAATGTTACATTCAACTTACAATCATGAGGTTATGGAGGAATTATGCCGCCAGCAGCAGCAACAATTGGCAGCGGCCCAACAACAAAAGCAATACATGGAAAGCAATAAATAATAAGTTTTAAAAAAGGTATGAACTGAAGTAATTTTTTAATAAAATAACTCTAAAAGTGTATAAATTACGAGGAACTCAATATTTGGAATTTTGCTGAAAACCTAAGACGTAAGGTACTTTTACTAAGGTTGCAAATATGGCCGTTTTAACATTTTCCGAGATGTCTTCGGCATCTATAATAGTAGCTTCGTGGCGCTTTGATAGGTATTCCTCTATGGACCGTTCCTGTTGTTTAAAATAACGCATCTGGAAAAAGGAATTATTTTAAATTTTTGTTTATCGCCGTGGTTTAAATATTTACCTCTTGTATGTAATATGTGTAATTATGACTGGGTTTACCTAAATCAGGCATTGCCATAAGTCTGCGCATGCATAACATTTCGGGACATTTCATATACACCAACTTATTGGGTGGTAAGACGAAATTCTCCATAAGATCCTTTAAATCTTCTAGAGAATGAACATAATTCAACAAAACCCAACCTCTTGAAAGACAATCCTTTTCCAATACTCGTCTGCCTATAATGTTTAATAAAGCTTTAGATTTCGCTTGGCAGTTGTCATAATAAAAGGCTCTTTGCAGTTCACGATCTAAAGGATCATTTGGTTTTTCATCGTTGCCTCTTAAATACTTATAAATTAAGATTTCAGCATCAACTTGTTAAGAACAGAAATACAATAATTGGAACAGAGATTTCTAAAGCGATTCGATAAAGCCACTTACTTAGGACCACATTAAAACGATTAACCAAATAAGTCGCTTGTGTCTTTTTACCCGAACCCGGTCGGCCAAACAAAACTATGCGACATACAAAGCTTTTGGATAAATGCAGAGATTTGATAACACCATGTTTGCCGTGTTGCAAGCAATCTTGATATATTTCATTGGCTATGCGTTTTATATTTTTTCCTATCCATTCTTGGGCATCGGAAGGACGTAACAAAGCACATTCCACTAATATTTTCTAAAGAAAATTTTACATTTTAAAATAAAATCTATGATGACCTTGTTATACACTGCTTGCCTTAGCTATTTCGATCAATTTATGCCTTTCGAAATAGACCATTGTTGCAGCAGCATATTCGTTTAATTTAAAGCCCGTAGAGCTTAATAAAGACATTTTATTTTCTTCTTTTTTTTAACACGAAAGAAAAATACAAAAAATGTTTTAAAACGTTTAAAGCAAAATAATTTTAAAAAAATTTTCGAATTTCTTTACAAATGAAAGTGATTTTTCCCAGTGTATTTAAGGGCCAGCTGTTGCCAACAATATCAGCTGTCCGTTGTACGGCCTATTATAATGATAACAACCTCTACTATTGAATAAACATCAAGAGGTATTGCGTATTTTTGTTAACATTCCCGTGAAGTTAAGTTTTATGTTGAAAATGTCCATTATACCACCAGTTACCCGCCTTACATCCTCTATTATAAGGATATTGGGCTGTAATCCGGGCCATATGACTTTACAGGGTACCAATACTTATTTAATTGGTACCGGCCATAAGTAAGTACAGCAGACAGAACAAAGTCCATTTGAAAGTAAATATTTTTGTTTTTCATATCATTGTAGACGTATACTTGTGGATACCGGTGATCCTGACGTACCCGAATATATTAAGCACTTAAGTAAAGTTTTAAAAGATGAAAAGGCTTCCATATCCACAATTATATTAACCCATTGGCATCATGATCATGTAGGCGGTGTTAAAGATGTTTTAAAAATTGGCTGTGATAAAGGTTTTTATCTTTTTCTTTTATTATTTTATGGAGGTTTTAAAAGTATTCTATTTTTGTAAAAAAAAAAATCTGTTTTAATTAAAGTTAATATTCCTAAAGATTGCCAGGTATATAAATATTTAAGAACCGATGCCCCCGACGTGTGTCCAGAAATACCCGAGGAAATTGAAGTTAAAAAGTTAGAAAATAATCAAGAGTTTGAAGTAGAGGGTGGTAAGGTTAAGATTGTACATACACCTGGCCATACCACAGATCATGTGGTGTTGACTTTACCCGACGGTACCCTCTTTAGTGGTGACTGTATTTTAGGTAAGCTTCCATTAAATATATGCCTAAAGAATATGCTCACACTTAATTTTTAGGTGAAGGCACTGCTGTGTTTGAGGATTTGTATGACTATATGAAAAGTTTGGATACAATTTTAAGACTTAAACCTTCTGTTATATATCCTGGTCATGGCAATATCATAGAAGATCCTTTAGATAAAATTAAATATTATATAAATCATCGTAACCAAAGAGAAGAACAAATTTTGGATTTCTTTGTCCAACGTCCTCAGCAAAAGTGTCAAGCTATGGATATTGTTAAAGTGGTATACAAAGAAACTCCAGAGAAATTATGGCCAGCAGCTGCTTATAATGTTAGTCACCATTTAACAAAATTGCAAAAGGAGGGCAAATTGCAATATATCCACGAGCAGGATGATGATTTCTACATGTTGCTTACAGCCAGTAAAATTTAAATCGATTTATTGCTTTGTTTAAATTAAAAGGATTGTTAATAAGTTAATAGATTTGTTTGTTTACAATTTAACACTTTATTTATTAACAATTTCATTAAGTTTACCTACTTTTCATCTTCTGGTTGGAAAGTTATCGTTTCATCTTTGAAATTGTGAACAGAATCAAACCATATATCATCGGGTCCTTCTTTTAATTTTTCAAAACATGTTGGGAATGGTGGTGCTGTTTTATGTCTACGCAAAGGCAATATGGTATCATAGATATAAACTAAGCCATTGGTAGAACCGGGTATAGCACTGCCATTGACCCACATAACATTGTATTTGGTATTAATACGCCATATACGCAAGCCTTTAGCAATACGCCATCTATTGCCCATATGGCCAGGCAATTTGGTGCCAGGCCAAACACGACCTTTTTCGCCACCACCACCTATATTACCAGGACGACGATGGGTCTTAGTAACACCATGCGAAGCAGGCATACCCTTAAAACCATGGCGTTTTACCACACCCTGGAAACCGTGATCAACTCTGCAATTTTAGAAATAGGTTTTAAAAATTAATTTTTTTTAAAATTGTTTAAAAAAACTTACGTTTTTCCTCTCACATCTATATAATCACCCACTCTGTAATGGTTAACATTAAGGGGTGTACCCACTGGTATGGCTGCCGAAGGTGAAATCAAAAATCTTACCAAATGTCTCTTGGGCAAGAGACCTGAATCGTTAAATAGACCACAATATTCTTTGGTCAAAGTGGAGGGATCACAACTTTCAGCGCCTACCATTAAGCAACCATAATTACTTAAATTGGCTACTTTGGGCTTTTGTGTAGGTTTATATGCTTCTGGAGGTATATATTTAACCACATGGTTGTCCACTATTTGCAATAAGGTAGTACGTATTTTTTCACCATTTTTGAGCCACAATGGATACTGGCCTATCTTTCTGGCTATAACACCGCTTCGTCTGGTTTTGTCAGTCCAGGGTTGTAATTCTAATTCTTCAGTTTTAACCAATTGTTCTCTTATGCTTTGATCATAAGAAGGCACGCCTTTTATTAAGGCCGGTGGACCAAATTTGTCATGAATAACTTCTTGAACAAATGTTTTGTTTTCAGGAGTTACCAAATTGTCACGCATCTGCAAGCAATAAGATTAACGAGTACAATCAACTGGAAGTTATTGTATAGCAAAAAACAAATTAACCTTGCGTTCCTTCCTTAAGAACCAATAAGGATTTCTTAAATGCGGCCGGCTTAATTGACCCTTTTGGCGCACTTGTGTAACAGCCAAGGGGCTTAAACTGTACAGAGATTCCCATTACAAAAAAGATTTTTTTGAGGTTAGATAATCAATGTTATTTCAGAAAATTTTCGAGTTTTTGTAAATAAATAATACCTTAATTTATTAAAATCTTTTACTAAAGTACGCAGCATTGTTTTTAAAGTTTAATTATTACTTTATTATAAACAATTTAATTAAATTTCCTTAAGAAAAAAGGAAATTTTTAAAAACTTATTAAACCTTGCCGTTTATTTTTACTGTTTTTACTTATTGCTCTTCTTCTTGAAAAAACATACACACTCTCTTGCTTTCACAGCTGTTTAGAATATGTTCAGTTCAATCCATGGTATAAGAAATATAGAAGGTAGTTCCAATCAAAATTTTTTTATAAAATAAGGTTTTTTGAAGTTTTATTTTCTCATAAACTATATACGTAGCGTTGCCACATTTATAATTTTGTTGTATATTCTCAATAAATTATTTATGAAAAATGTGTAATTTATAATTTAGTATATTTATGTACGAAAAAATGTTCGTCCAAGATAAAACCTTTTAACAATTTTTATATCTAAATTTATATTAGTTAAGTCCAACAAGTTTAACACGGAATTTGGGCTAGTATTTAAAGAATTTCCATTAATTTTTAAAAAAAATTGAAAATGGGGAAAATTTAAAATTATATGGTAGCATTATTTTAACGAAAACGTCAAAATCCTTAAGCATGTCAGATAGTGAATATTAAAAAATAAAGAGAGAATGAAACTACCTTCTATATTTCTTATACCATGGTTCAATCGTATATGTATTCAAATGTATTGTTTACATTTTCTTTTGTAGCATAAGGTCACCTTAATTTTCATTGACATTTTAATGACAGTTTTTAGAGAAAAAAAAAATATAATAATTTCTGTAGTATTTTATATATTTTTGGTGCAGATTTTTACTATTAGTATAGTTTAAAAGAAAATAGTGTATATTATAAAAATATTATCATAATATTTAATAATATATATGTGCTATAACTTTAAAGCAGCTTAATGTAAGATTTCAAGGGTTTTGAACAGAAATAAAGAAATAAATTTGCAAATAAATCATGGCTGGCATGAACAATTATTCAACTTTAATGTATGGGCTAAACAAAATTAAAATAATTATAAAATTTTTAATAAATTTCATTTAAAAATATTAAATTTAACTGATTTAAATAATGGTTTAAAGGTATGCAACCAATCAAAGGCATCGCGATGATGATGAAACGGATGATTTACACAATCGGCCGGTGAGACCACGTAATATATTCACTACATCATCATCAACAGCGGCAGATCATAACCCGAATCTGGTACCCCCCACTACCATACCATTACAAAGATCTCCAGATTTGCAGTGAGTTCCATAATGTACACATGCTGTTTAAGTCCCTAAAACTAAAAGCTTTATTGTTTTAACAACAGATTTCAATCTACTGACGAAGAGTATCAAGCCTATTTGGATAGCATAAGAAGCGTTCATGATGCCATGGTGTCTGGCATGAAAACTGTCAATTCTGAAAGAGATTTATCATTGCCTTTGGAAAAGCATAGAGCTTTAGAAAAGTATTACGAAAGCCAAGAAGATGGTAAGTTTGTTTTGAGCAATGATTTCATTTGTTGTTATGTTTTTGTTTGGAGTTTTTGAAATTTTGTTTGCCTCTTATTATTATTTTTATTACATTTTTGCATACTCCATTCCAATTAGACGAACCTGCTGAGAAGCATCATATAAACACTTTTAGTTTTCCCGATTTGAAGCGTATGTAATATGAATGAATTCGATTTTAAATTTATAATGCATGTTAAAATAGCTAAACCAAGGTGATTGTAATGGTTTTAAAACAAAACTAGTCTTTTTCCATTAACCGTGTGTTGATTTAGAAATTGGATAGGAAGCCATACATTACTTTTCTGGAGTTAGAGTCGTTCAGACTTCTGTTAAAACTTTCTTAGTTAATGAAGATAGTGGCAATCCAGCAAGAGTCTAAACCTTCCCTTTCCTGGTAATATTACTCTACCTCGCAAACTAACAGACACTAACAACTAACCCACCCCGGTTCAAAGCATCCTATGGACACCTTACAGACACAAAACATTAGCGATTTACACTAGACCGAAACTACTGCTGTCATGATCACTTGACTGTCAACGAAAATCACATAAGAATCAGCATTAGAAGAAGTGACGGCAGTAAAGGCCTCAAGAGCCTTTAAAACAGGAAATATTTCTGCCTGAAAAACGTACCCGTTGTCGTGTAGTTTATAATGAAGCTTGAGATCATCTCATAAGACCTCAGCACCAGTGCTTATAATCGTTTTCATTTCACAAGAGCCAATTGCTAACAAGACCGCTGAACCTAGAGATAAAAACAGCCTCAGAAACCCTAGGGTCGGGACAGCTACTATGTTCTAAGGTTAACTAACGAATTAACTTGTATTTACTTGTACAAATTAAGTAAACAATCCATAGCTAATGATGTTTCCTATCTTCTCTTTTCAATACCGCAGTTGTTAGAATTTTTTCTTCATTATGTAATTAACCTGTCCTTTTAATGTTGCTTCCTATCCTATGTAAAACTTTTCTTTTCTTGTATTCTTTTCTGTTTATTTAGCTTTTTCATAATTTGGTTGGTTGGTAACTTTGTATTCCTTATATATTGATATCTGCTCTTTTTCTTGTAGAAATTTCCATACGTAAATACTTGGGTATTGGTGTACAATGGGTTAGTTTGGTAACGGAAAACCTACTCAGTCATCCGTTTATAGTATTGAGGCGTCAATGTCAAGTTTACAATGCCTCCCAAAGGTGTATTTATTATGGTATTTATAAGAAAAATCTTTTAACCTATCTCCTCTTCTTCCTTTTTAGATATCATTTACATCCTTTTGCTTTAATACCTTCCATAGTACATTTGCATAAACGTCAGGGTGTTACTACCTTATGGAAGGGTTTAGGCAGTTGTTTATTGGTCAGAGGCATGTCCCTGGCAATGGATGATTTTCTTTCTAAAGTAACAACCTGGCCAAAGTAAGTGGTTTAGTTTGTCAAGAGGCATTTGTTAAAAAAAATTAAATTTTTGTTTACCCTTTTAAAGGGAAGTCGATAATCGCACTTCATTGAAAAGATTTGGTCAGCATATTATTTTGAAAAGGTTAGTGTTTCCTTTTATACTTGAAATGCATATTGGAAATATTAATGTTTTAAATATTGTCTATAGCATTAGCATTGCTTTGGTAATGCCTTTTTATGCTGCCTCTCTAGTGGAGACTGTGCAAAGTGATATTGCCAGTGAAAAGCCGGGTTTGTTTGATGTTTTTCGTGAGGGCAGTTTACGTTTGTTATACTGGAAATATCCACAAAAGGGACGCATGTTGCCTGTATGGGCTTTAATAGGTCCCACAGTGTCTGTGGGCATAACTAAGTATTTATTCGGGTAAGTTTTACTTTCAAATATTTCTTCAAATTGTAGGTCAACTTTTCTTGTTAGTTTGGTCATTAAGGGTATATCATCGCGCATAATGCGGCGACGCATACAACAGGCCCAAGAGCGTAAAGGTGCCAAATTTAAAGATGATTCCTTGGAAAATCAAAATGTTGAAGTCTACTCGAATCTTATATCAATGTTAACTACCGAAGTGATTTTCTATCCCTTGGAGACAATACTACATCGTATACAACTGCAGGGTACTCGTACCATTATCGATAATTTAGATAATGGCTATGCTGTGGTGCCCATACTTACCAATTATCAAGGTGCTGTGGATTGTTATCGCACCACTGTAGCCACTGAGGGCTTTTCGGGTTTATATAAAGGTTTTGGTGCCATTATCTTACAATTTGCTGCTCATATAGCCGTTATTAAACTAACCAAATGGGTTGTTACACAAATAACCGAAGTAATATCCAGTCGTCCACCCCCAAAAGTGGTACAATACTATAATTTAGATCGTGGCATGATTTCGAACTCTACAACGATATCGCCTAGTCTTAGTTCGGCCAGTGATCTGGATGGCAATAGTGTGGGCAATCGTTCGGTAGATTAAATTTCTTTATTTTCAAAAGCTGTATAGTATAAATATTTGAACAAATTTTTGTAAATGGCTTAGTTAAACGATTAGATTTTTCCTTAGTTAAGCTATATTAACTCTTCCTCTCTCTATCTATCGACTATATTTCTCTGGCATGCTTTTAATACTTTTTTTCTAATGAACATTTTATAAACAAATACAATTGCGTGAATTAAAAATTATTTTGAGTTGTACTGTGATACTTCCGTTACCACAATTAAAAAAAAAAAAACTTCCCTTTTGCCGTGTATTATGATATGAAGCTTAAAACATTTTTAATTTCTCTTTTTTTTTGTAAAGTTTTCAAATTAATTTGGCCAAATTATTGTTACAATTATTAACCAAATGAGAACGACAAAGAATGTATTTATTTCTCTCTAAATAAAATTTAACATAATTAAAGTAATTTATAGTGTTGTACTAACTTATTTAGAACAAATATTGATTAAAATAAACATTGAAACCGTGTTGAGTTTAATATATAAAAATTTATTACTTTTCCTCTAAATATACTAAATTTTGTTAAAACTATTATAAAAGCTAAGGTGTGTGGATATGGTATACATTGATGTTTATTTCTTACCCTTACTACCTTTGCCTTTGCGTTTCTCTCTTTTGGCTTTGGCGGTCAAAGAACGTTTGTCCTTCTTTTCACGTGGATCCACCACCTTATAACGACCTTTAACACCAGCTGGGCGTTTGGCACGTCGTCCTGTTTGATGTTTCTTGGCCACCACATATGTGACTTCTTTCTTTTTCTCTTGAGTCTTTTTGTAAATCTTCTTAATTTGTCGAGCCTTTTCTTGGGAAGTCGCATCAGCATTTTCCATAATCCTTTCAGCCTGTTTTTTAGCTTTAGCCAATCGTTTGACAGCACGTCTACGTTTGCGTGCCTTGGCCTCCATAACCTTTTTAATTGGTCTGACATTAAGTTCTTCCACTTTACGTTGATATTCTTCAGCCAGTTCTTTAGGCACTGGTATGGGTTTCTTCATGTGTAGGTCTTCGTCTTGTACAAACCAAGAGGGTAAATTGTCATCATTGAAAGCATAACGATTCCATGCACCATCAATTAAATCACGTCTTGTCTTTTTGCCTTTAATCATCATAGCGCCCATGGCCAGTTCTTCTTCGGTTAAACGTATCTTTTTGGGTTTTGGTTCTTTCGACATATCACCCGCGGTTTTCTTATCCTCGTTCTCATCATCACTATAGTCCTCGTCTGAGGAATCACTGGAAGACTCTGAAGAAGATTCTTCCTTGCTTATATCATGACGTGACCGACGTTTGGCCTTTTTACCCATTAAAACATTACTACTGTCTGACGGTTCTTGGCTTTCTCCCAACACCGAAACACCTTTACTCTTATACACATTGGCCAAACGATCCAAATCGAAATCTTCATCATCATCAGTGTCTATGTTTTGTAGATTTTCCTTTTCGTACCATAATTGCACTCTTTGCTGCCTCTTGGTATCCTTATCACGAAAATCTCCCGATTTGATTAAAGGATGTTGTTCCTTCTTCTTTTTATTTTTTGTTGCTTTCGAAGGTTTTTCCAAATCCTCTTCTTCACTTAAGCCTAGACCCTCTTTATCCAAATCGCTTTCACTGTCCTCATCGGCAGATACTTCGGGTTCATCATCATTTTCATAATTGGCATCATCATCCATACGTTTGTCATCCTTGTCATATCTGTCGTTTAGAGGAAATAAATTAATTTTGTTGTTATTTTTAATTCAAGTTTTGCGAGACTTACTTTTTGTATTTGGGCAACTTGGGTAATTCCTGTTGTTCACCTTCTACATCAAAATCGGGCACTACATCTAACATTTCATCCAATTCGTCTTGGGTTTTAACCATTTTCAAATCAAATACTTCTTGATCAGCTTCTTCCTGTGGACCATCATCTCCCTTGATTACCATATTCAAATTCATTTTCTCTTGCAATTTGGCTTTTTCCTTTAAAGTCTTCTTACGCTTGCGTTTCAATTCCTTTTGTTCATCTTCCTGCAAAGAGGAAATTTGTTTTTGCAGCTCCTCATCTTCCATGTCTTCAATTTCCTCTTGAGTTAAAGGTCTTTTGGGAGCCTCTTCTTCTTCTATGACTTCGGTTTCCTTTTCTTCTTCTTTAAAATACTCCTCTTTAATGGCCTTCCACCAGGCCAATATGCCCTTAATATCTTTACGACCCAAGACTTTAATATCTTTACAGCATTCCTTAATTTCTTCGGTGGTTTTTGGATGATTGGCTATTCTTTCATCGTCTATAGTTATAGAGCCTATGCCTTGCAAAGCTGCCAAGCCATTTTCAGACTGCATAAATTCCGTAGCCGATAAATCATTTCTTAAGGCAATATCTTGCTCAGTGTAACCCTCAGCTTTAATGCGTTTCTGTTTGTCGGGATGCAGTAAACTGGACTTTTTACCACCCTCCAAATCAAGTTCTTCGAATACATATTTAGCATCCAATAAACGTGGATCAATGCGATCGGGAGCCAAGTAACCTTGACATACAACGAAAATTTCAGCAGACTCTTTACGTGAGGCACTGGGCTTAGTGGCATGCACTTTCTTGAATAGCTGCTTCAAAACCCACAACAAGGCATTGTAATCCTTGGATCTGAACACTTTGGTAACAAACCAACCACCGTTTTTTAAAAACTCTGTGGCCAATTTTAAAGACATCAAAGTCAAGCAAATCTGTTGATAGGCATCATGCAACCAATTACGACCCACATTAGGGGCACCATCGTGCAATACAACATCAACCTTCCAGGACTGCAATTCTTTTGTCAACGAGGCTCTACACTTGTCAGTGGTAATATCCTCCACCAAACTTATGCAACCGGGAATGGCACGTATGGGAAACAAATCCACACCAATAACAATACTCGATACAGGCATGTTTTGTTTAGCTACCTGCATCCAACCACCGGGAGCGGCGCACAAATCTATACATACTTGTGACTGTTGCAGAAAACCAAATTTGCGATTCAATTGTATCAACTTGAAAGCGGCACGAGAGCGAAAACCTTTCGAATTAAATTAAAAAAGTAAGAAGTTGTCACAGCTTTTCCTTTAGACCACGTATAATGCACAGCTTACCTGTCTCTTTGGCCAATTGATAAAACTTATCTTTACGGGCTTTTCCTACTTTGGATTTTTTGCCCATTTTGTTGAATTACGCTTTAAAATCGAGATTTAAATTGTTTTATGGTTTAATTTGAAGAAATTTTGCTAAAAATTTAAAGAATTTCAATAAAAATGTACGACTTTATGGCAAAAGCAAAGCGCGCTGCACGTGTTTTTGTTGAAATAATACGCTCAAGGCGAATTCATAGGAGGTGGAACTAATATTAAAATGAATACAACAATACAAAAACAACAGGGATTTTTTGTTGTTGAGAAGTGCTCATCTAGTCAAAAACAGCTGACTAAAGAATGACAATGGGAAGAAAAATGTTAAAAAATTTTATAAAAATCATTAAAGAATGACGATGGGAAGAAAAATGTTAAAAGAAAAAGAAGAAAAATATACAAACTTCTGACAGCTGGTCTTTCGCTCCCACCTTCTATGAATTCGCCTTGCTTCAGTCTTTCAAATACAGCCCTGTATTCATGTTGTTTGACAGTTTACCTATACAACAACAAAACACACATACACGCGCTTTGTCAAAGAAACGACGAAGAAAAGAAAGAAATTTTTTGCATCAACTCAAGCAAAGAAAATTTACTTTATTTGCGCGTGTGTTTATTGCAAATTTAAGTAAAACTATTCATATTTCATAAATAAATAAACAAAATATTATTAAAAAATGCCTAAACCAAGAGGTGGACAACGCCAGCAATATAATAGCGGTGGTAGTGGCAGTAGTGGTTCACGTTTTCAAGCCTTGAACGACTATCAAAATGGTGGGATTTTTATTGCGAAATACAATTTTTTTCGTTTTTTGTTTCTCTTATTTTTCATTACTAATGAAATGTTTATATAAATATTATGTATATTTAATTTTTTTTTAATATTTAACACCCAATTTTCTTATAGAACATGATGACAGAGACAATGGTGGCCGCAAGAAGGAACGCAATACTACCAGAAGAGTTAGTTTTAAGCCTTCAGCATTGCAAAACAAGGGCGGCATCAAATCACGTCTGGCAGAGATGGCTGTACGCACAAGATTGGAAGATGATGAAGATATGGATGGTTTGGTTACAAATACAGGGGTAATATATTAATTGATAGGACCGTCATGTAGTATTTGTAATGTCTAATATGCATTTTTTAGTATGAAGATCGTGGTGTTAGCCGTAGAAAGGGCTCCCCCATACCCAAAGGCAAATTTGGTCAGTCTCGTAAATTAGCACCTAGTCAATTTGGATGGTATCAAGTGTCGGTAAGTCAAATTATATGATTTATTTTAAATAATTGATTTCTTCTAACTGTAAAATGATACTGATAAAAGGAAAGGAATAATTAATTATTTGTTTAATGCCTTACAATCGTATTTTTTAGTTTTAAAATAGTTTTTTAAATAGAATTAAGAAAAAATCTTTGCTCTTTTTGTTAAATATATGCTTTTCTAAACAAGCGTTAAAGGCTACCTAAAGCATAGCCATTTTGTAATAGCCCATCTATTTTCATTAAGTCTTCACTGAAAGCGAGTGTGCTATCCGGTCTACTTAAGAAGTGTTTTTTGTTTAAAACTATCAATTTATACAATTTTGCCGTTGCTTGCCATTTATTATGGACTCATATAGACTTTGTTAGCCTATTTAAAGAGTATTTTTCATTAAACGTATCTGATGTATTGACATATTCTAGTTGTCGATTTTTCTAGAAAAACTAAAGTTAAGACCCAATCCTTTTCTTCCTGTCAAAGAATATAAATAGAACTGTAAGCCTTTTAATGTTTATAAAGAAATGAAATGAAATGATAGTTTTACGAAAGTGTGGACATTATTAATTTTATCTTTGGCTAGATAAGTTCTATCAATTCATTCTGAGTGCCCAATACGACTTTATCTCAGGTTCCCACGGGCGGAACAATGATAGAGAAGATATAGCGTAGCCTTCTGTCATTACACTTTCTACAGCAGTTGTTTGGATGTACCCATTGGCCAGCGTCTCGTTTTAACTGCTATTAAATTCATAAGGTAGACTCTGGTTTCGTTTAAATCTTGACTTTCGTATAGAAACTTGATTGATACCTTTTATTCGACTCCATCTTTATTTAAGAAATTGTTTATGTTTAAAAGTATCCAAGATTTGTAGACACATCCAATTTCTTATAAAGTTTTGTGAATTTTTTGAAGCTTTAAGTAGCTGTAATGAACCAGTCTATAGGTTTTTAAATGTTGGTCGTCTTAATTGATATAATTTTTTTTAAATTAAATAGAATGTTACAAAAAGACTTGCCTGCCTGCATGTAGCTACTATTTCAGATTTTCGTTTTCCTTAATTATTTTGCGAAATTTAATTATTCTGGAGGTGTAAAAAGCTCATGCGTTCTCATTTATTGTGTTGTCATATAAATATGTGCAGGTAGTTATTTTTTCTAATTTTCTGTTTAAAATCAAGTTTTAATATCTAAAATATTTAAATGGGGATTTTTCTTATTAGAAGCTTTCAAAGAAGATGTGTCTTTTTGCACAATTTATTATAACAAAAATCTCATTTATTAATAATTGTATTTACAACATTATTAAACAGATGCAAATATGCTTTTTTACAATTCAGACAAAAAGATAACAAAATTTGCTGTTGTATATACCTTTTAACCGACCGCTTGCAGCCTAAGTTTGTTGTTGGCAATAAAATTATAATTTTCCAGTTGTTTACGTTCTGACTGGCAATTGTTTCTTTTTTTTTGCCTTTTTTGTTAATTTTATTTTGTAGGTGAAGATCGTAAAATGTATATAAATTGGAATAATTTGCTTTCATTAAGTGTTGATAGAGATTATTATTAATTTGTTATGGCGGTTTTTTTTTCTGTAGTATTATACATATTGTTTTGCAGAGGATTAGTAATCTATGAATTAATATTTGCATATCGTGTATATGGTTTATGTTTCTTTCTTTTTTTGTTTTAGGAAAATTAAAAGGGTTTTATTAAAATTAATGTTTTTATGGCTTTATTGTTCGCTATTGGCAGTGTGTGTTACTTGTGATCATTCGTAATAACATTTATTAGATAAAACCTCTTTTGATTTTTTTTATTGCTTATAAAAGCTTAGTGTATTTTTGTTAATACAATAAAGTTTTCTTTATTAACTTTCCACGTTGTTCATGCATATATGTACATTATTGTAACGCATTGCATTTGTATAGGTGAAATGGAAATACCAATATTGTTTTTATTGTTGTATCTCAAGTGTAAATAGCAAAACAATTTAAATTGTATTTTACCTCAACAGACAACAAATCGTTTAGCTTCTTACGCGACAGCATCTTTTAAACATTTATTGGCATTTGTTTAACAGATTTTCTTCTTGATTTTTTCTAATTAAAATCTTGTCATTTTATATGATTTCATTACTTTCGTGTACAATTCTGTTTCTTTTTAATAAAATGTCATAAAGATTAAACCTTTTAATAAAACAAAATACGTTTAAATAATCTTATAATCAAAGTGTGTATATATTGTGTGCATAAATTTTGTTTTATTTTTTCAATACAACGTTGTTGATATTTAGAGATAAAATTTCAATTGGTTTTTGGTGTAAACTTGTTCTTTAAGAAAACTGAAAACACATTTCAACTCAGCTAACAACAAGGTGAAGTTCGTTGTTCTAGGCAGTTAAGAGAGAAAAAAATAGAAAAAAAATTTAAGTGTTTTGTAAAAAAATATAAATCGTAAACTAAAAACAGAAATAAAGAAAGACACTTTAACGGTACTCTAAAATAGTTTTCGAGAAATGTACATAAATTAAATAATTAATTTTACTAATTTTAAACAGTTCATAAAAAAGCAATGCTTGTGTAGTAACAAAAAATTTCCAAAAAAAAATTAAATTAAATTCATTAATGTGCAAGCGTCTGTCTATTGCATTTAATTTGTGTTGTATTTATTAGTAATTTTGAAATATTTAAAAACGTGCTCAATTAAAAATTTTATATGCTTTTTATGGTACCTTTATAAAAGTGTTCAATTGTTATTCAAAATCTCACAAAAATTAGAATTTAAAGTGGCATTTTGTAGACGGCGATAAGGTTTACTTACGATTTAATTATTTGGGTTTAATTTTCAATGATATTCTGGCATAGCTGTGGTACACTCTTCAATAACATCTTCTAACTCAGAACTGTCTGAGCATGCTCAAACCATTTTGAGTTTTAAGAATCCACATAGCCTTCTAATAACGTCTAATACCTGGTCTGTTAAACTATCCAAAGAGTTGCTTTATACCCGGTTAATAGCAGAAATTAACTGACTTTAACTTCACACAAGATCAAATCATTTTAAAGTACTAATAACACATAAAACCAATGTGTCTACGGAGAGTTTCCATACAACAATCTATCTCAGTTTCAAGTGACAAGAAAGGGAGACTAATCCCCATCTTATATAATTGTCTGGAAAACCAATCACTAAGGCAATGATAAGATTTTGCTATCCTCAGGAATATGAATAATTCCAACGTGTAATGCGAAATTCGGTCTTTATAGACATGCAAAGTCTACATAAGTTTTCCAGTCGTCTTCGCCGCACTCAAGAGCAGAATCAAGTTAAAACGAGTGCTATTAAAGCTATTTTTAATTACCAACGAAGAAGAAATTCCTTAAACTGATAATATTTGGTTTACGGCCATGAAACACTAATCAAACCGGCGATACGCATGTTTGAAAATATTTATTAAAGCGATAAAAATTTGCAAACGCACTTTTGCAAGCTGATTTTTTAGTCTGCAGGTAAAGCGATAAAGCTTAACTAATGTACAGTTTAGGAAGATTCGATAATAATAATTTAGTAGCGCGATGATAAGTACATCCGCCTTTATGAGATTTATGGCATCAAGATTATTTTGTTAACTTTTCCTTAAATTTGATTTTGAAAAGTTTCTACTTGCGGATTTGTTTAATCGCTAAAAATAGAAGTTTTTCCAAACTTTTTCGAGTGATCGGTTGCTATTCAATACAATGTTCTCTTAAAGCATTCTCAAATGGTTTATGATATTTCTTGGAAAATTTTTAATCGAAATCGAAAATAATGTCCACAGCATAGTGTGATAATTTGTTTTAAACTTTCGTCTGCTATTGATCATGAACAATTGTTATACTTTTGTGAGATTTTGAATACGATTTTTATTTATTTTTTTACAAAACACACGAAATTTTTCTTTCTTTTTATTTAAATTTCAAAAATCCTTGTTTAACTAAAAATTTTCTGTTAAAAAAAAAAACAGTTTTGCGGCTTATAAAGTGGTTCCAACATGTCAAATTAATAACGGATTTTAATGCAACTGCTATTGGCTTAAATATTCTTTGGAAAAGCTTACACTTCAGCATACTTTAACTACGTCATCTTAAACTACATAGAAAATCAAATACAAATATGGCACAATTTGGCGCTTGGGACTACGTTATCCTGGCCATTGTCTTGATAATATCAGCGGGCATTGGTATTTATTATCGCCTTACCGGAGGAAAACAGAGGACAGCAAAGGAATATTTGTTAGCTGATCGTGGCATGGGCATTACACCGGTAGCTTTTAGTTTAACAGCCAGTTTAATGTCTGCCGTTACAATATTGGGTGTATCAGCTGAGAATTATCAATATGGCACACAATTTGTACTTATTAATATAGCCTATGTGTTGGCCACACCATTTGCTGCCTATTTAATTTTGCCTGTCTTCTATCGCCTCAAGACAGCCAGTGTTTATGAATATTTGGAGCAGAGATTTGGTTATGCTACCAGACTGTATGCTTCTTTGGCTTTTACTGTACAGACCGCTTTATATATGGGTATAGTATTGTATGCTCCCGCTTTGGCTTTGGAAGCTGTTACCGGCCTAAATATAGTCTTTTCCATATTAATTGTTGGTGTGGTGTGCACGTTCTACTCTACTTTAGGCGGCATGAAAGCTGTCTTGGTTACTGATATCTTCCAATCCGTTTTAATGTTTGTCTCTATATTTGCTGTAATCGTATGTGCTGGCATCAAGGCTGGAGGCCTTTCAGATATATGGGAGACTGCTAGAGAAGGCGGACGTTTGGAATTTTTTAACTTTAGTGTGGATCCCACCCATCGACATACTTTCTTTACCCAAATTATAGGCGGTTTTGGTGTTTATTTGTCATTATATGGCGTAAATCAAGTGCAAGTTCAACGTTTGCTATCGGTTAAGTCCTTGAAAGCCTCAGCTAATTCGTTATGGTGGAGTTTGCCAGTGTTAATTTGCTTAAGTTTTACCACCTGTTTCTCGGGCTTGTGCATATATTACTACTACAAAGACTGTGATCCTTTGCTAGAAGGACGCATTAATTCCAGAGACCAGCTTATGCCTCTGTTTGTGGTAGACACTATGGGCCATATACCTGGCCTTTCGGGACTTTTTGTATCCGGCATTTTCTCAGGCAGTTTGTCTTCAATTTCTTCAGCCATATCGTCATTGTCTGCTGTAACTATGGAGGATTATATTAAGCCTTGGGTGGCTTATCGCAATAAAAAAGGTCTTAGCGATGCCAGAAGCACATTTTATTCCAAAGTATTGAATCTTATTTATGGAGCACTCTGTTTGGGTATAGCATTCTTGGCTGGTTCAATAGGAGGCCTTTTGCAGGCTGCTCTTTCCATATTTGGCATAGTTGGTGGACCTCTACTGGGTCTGTTTACATTGGGCATGTACATCAAGTTAGCCAATCAAAAAGGTGTCATTACAAGCTTAACCATAGGTTTAGCCTTAGCTTTCTGGATAGGTTTTGGTACACCCAAACCACCAATACCTTTGCTGCCCTTGGATACTTCAGGCTGTCCAGCGACACCCACTACACATATAACAGAACTTTTTACCTCAACTATGCTTGCTGTCACCGCTAAAGCTGAAGAAGAAACGCATTATTTCTATTTGTATCGTATTTCGTACATGTGGTATGCCGTTATTGGTTTCCTGGTTACCTTTATATTGGGCATAGTATTCTCTTGGATTTTTGAAAAACTCGGTTGGGACCAAAATGATGCCTTGTACACTGATGACACTCGTACCCAAATCAAATGCGATCTTTTTGTGCCACCCATTGCTAAACGTATGCGTAAGAAACAAATGCCTTTGGTTGTAGTCACAGCTACAAGTTCCGAAATTGGCAATAATAACTCGAGAACACCCAGTTTTGTGGAAGAAGAGAATGGTGCTCCGGGTTTAACAAAATCCCATACAAACACTACCGAACTAAGTGTAGTATCAGCGGCAGAATCAAAAGAAAAATTAGATGAAAGCAATACCACCAGCAGCAGAAACGGTATGGACATAATACCCGAAGAAGTTGTGAAAAAGGCAGAATAAAAAAGCATCAGTTTTAGTTGAATTATAGAAAAGAAACAAATTAGAATTCTTATTTCTTTGTTTTTTAAAGATTAAACAGAATTTATTTACACACAAAGTATTTTAAATATTTGTTAAAGTAGAAACCCGTTTCTCATTTTATTAAATGCTATTTTTTGTTAATAATTTTAATTCTTAAAATATAATTTTAAAATATTGTATAATTAAAGAAGAATTTTTTGTAATTTTATTTTCATTTCGTTAGAAACACGAATTTAATTTCGGATTTTTTATTATTATCTCCCAACCATTGTCCATATAAATAACTTCCGATATACTATGTTCCACACTACTCTCTTTACTTTCTCGAAATACTTCAACATCTGCTGCTGCGATTTCTTTTTCTTTTGTTTTATCCGATGACATTTGATTTTCCAATTTTACAGTAATTTTTTCATTTTCTATCATAAACTCTTTGGGACCCTGATCGACTAATTCAGCCCAGTTGATATTACGTGACCATAAATCCAATATAACACTACTATTTATAGCACGACCGTTTACTAAATACCAACGAGTGTGTAGGTTTAATAAGAAAAGCGTTGTTATCGAGACAAGATATTTATTTGAAACCATTGTATGCTTGTTTACTTCCTTTATCACATTCGTTTAATTTAATACTGTCACTACATTTCACTTATAAAGATAAATTGACTCTGTTTTTTATTTATTTTTTTCTTTTTTTGTGGAATTTATCTGTAAGAAATCTCAAAAGAGCAATAAGCCTTGTGGGAAAGATATTCAATAAGAGAGAAAAACTTTTCTTTTTAAATTCATTGCACTTTTTCTGTTTAAAATATGCCAAGTACTATTTTTTATTATTTCTTGACTTCTTACATTCATTCATATTAAGACGCACTATTTTTTTTTTCTATTCTGAAGTTTATATTGGATATCTTTTTGTATTTTTATGGTTTAGAAGATTTCAGCAGTTCTAAACTGTTTTTAAGATGTGTACAGTGTATTGTGAATACAGTGCAGAGCTTCTAAATGGCTTGCGAAACAAGGTCTTTTCGTATAGAATTTAAATTTACAAACAGAATTTCAATACATCTTGTGTTTTTATCATTTATTTTAAGAATACTGGCCTGGCTTTACAATTTCTGAGAGTGTGAACAATGTTATCATCCTCACAAGTACATTCGCTGTCACTTCTAGCCTGCGCTATCTTTAGTAGAGCGCAATACATCTCAGTCCTTACCGAAGGACACGAAAGGGTTACTAATCATATAATCAAGATCTATGGTTTGCAGTTTAGTGTCTTGCTTAACTAGTCTATCAGGTTTCATTCAGTGTCTGTGTGACTAGCCTTTAGTAAGAGTAAGGCTTAGAATATCTCGCCATCTTGTTACTTGTAAAAAATATTATAAAGGTTTCCAGGTCTGCTAAACTTTTCGTAAGGGACAGAAAATTCCTTCCGTATATTCGATAATACCATAGCCAGTTGACTGCCCTGTAATTTACATTCGTCTTTTGAAGACCTCAGTCTAATACCTGTCGAAGAGAGATCATAATAGATTCTCAGCGAGAAATTACTGTTGAAAAATGGGAATGGAAGAAGGCATTATTCTAAAGCGTAAACCACAGTGCTCTTAAAACTGATATTTTTCTTCCTCTTAAAAAGATATTTTTTTTTAGTTTGCAAACAAAATAAAATCTTTATTTTAATAAAAATACAGTTTTATTGTATGGCTTAGCTTTTTATTATAAAGTTTATGGTTTAATTTATATGCCTATTAATTTAGAGGCGGTAAGATTTTTTGAAAACTTCTATTGTTTAAATAATAAAAATGGATGCCATTTAATAACTTTTTAAAGCTAATTAAAATATTGATCATAAAAATAGAAAATTATGTGAAATTTGATTATGTCGCCCTGGAAAAATGTTTCAAATTTTAATTTATTTTTTTTAATGAAGGACATTTTTATGCTTAATATGGCATAAAATTAATGGCTATTGCTTTAATTAGAAAATTGTTAAAATTATTGCTTAAAATAATTTGTTTTTAATAAAATTATCGTATGACAAATAAAATAGCTGTGGTGCTATAATTAATATTTTGTTTACTTAATTTTTTTTTATATACAATACATATATCAAATACCAATAAACACTTTGGAAATCAAAATGTGTCAAATTAAAGAATAAGAATTTATTCTATTTTTTTTGTTTTGTTTGTTTATAAATAAATTGTTTTTTCAATAGCTTTTTTTTTATAACTCGCGTGTTTTTCTCCCTGTGTTATCAGTTAAAAATTTTCTTTACTTTTGTTTAATTTTGTTTTTTTTTTTTTATAATAACAATTGTGTATTGCATTATCTACTTTATTAAATGGGCCGACGTACATATGTATTTATTATGGTTACACATACAGCAGGGAAATAATTTTTTATATTTTTTTTTATTTTTTTTTTAATTTCTTCTTTTTTTTTCAATTAATAGTTACAAAATTATCATTTGTGTACGGTTGATCTGTTTGCATTTCATAGAAATTTTGTTCTTTAGCCCATTGCCAAAAGGCCAATAATTTACTGAGTTCGGTGTAGGTTAACGTATGTCGATTTTCTTCCTCAGTAGGCAACTCAGCGGTATGGCTTAACTTATCCGAACCAATATAATTGACAATCTCTTGCAATGATGAGGGTTCTTTAATTTCGTAGGGTTTAACAATAGTAATCATATTATTGTTGTTTAATGAAGATGGTGTTGCTACTCCCAGCTCGGTCAAATGATTTCCAGCCAAATCACTATCGTAGTCATTGTAATCTTGCTGCGTAGTAGGCAATACATAAGCTTTGCTTTGAGAAATTGCGTAGAATTCAAGTAAAATGATCAATTCCAATATAAAATACATTTTCTTTTTTCAATTGTGACCGAATGTGTTTTTTTCTTTTCAATTATATTTTAATTGTTTTTCAAATAAAAGTTTTGTTTGATCTTTAGTTCACAGCAGCTTTGTCTCAACTAAAATAAAGATCCCTGTCTGGGTTTTAATCTTTTTTTTTTCAGTTTTCGTCAAAATTATATTCGTTTTTGCTTTCAATTTTCTTTGTCTTTGTTTTTATTTGTCATACACACTTGCAATATTCTTAAAGACAAAAGAAAAAAAGGAAAAAAAAATTGGATTCTTTGGGTGGCTTGCAATTCTAAGAAAAGTTCAAAGGAAATGAATATGATAAATTGTCATTCTAACAATGGGTAAAGCCACTTAAAATGAGTCTTTATAACGAGGGTTTATCCATAAGGAAATTTTAAACTTTAAACTAAATAACTAAAGCTGTTCGTTTTATAGAATATGAAAACCACTTTTATTTTATAGTTTTTTATGGCTACTAAATGGCATTTTTATTTCGAAAAAAAATAAAATTAAATATTGTCTTCATCTCGATAATATTTCGTTTTAATTTTGTTTATCTTTGGTTTATTAGTTTTATGTTCCTTATATATTTCTTTTTCATTTTTTAAATTTAATAAAATAATATTTATAAAAAAAAGTACGAATAGAAATTTAAAAACAAACGTTATGAAATTCAGCTTAAATTCTAAAGAAATACAATTTTTTTAATCTCTATCGCTAATTTTCCTCAACATTTCTTGTGATTACTGTTGTTGTTGTTGTATGACTTGCTGATGATGTATAGTGCTGCTTACGAAAAGTACCAGTGCCTGAATCATCACTTGGTTGTGCTATAATCGTTGATGAGGTACTCTGAAAATGTAAGGGAAAAATATTTTGAAATTCTTAGAACAAAAAAGGTTTAATCTTTGGAAAACTTGAGTACAAATAAAAGACCCTTTATTGGTTTATTTAATAAAATTAAAAAAAAGGTTTTCTTTTAGGACTGTTAAGTTACATTTTAAATCTGAAAAAAAAATTATATTCGAAATCAAAGTGGTGATTGTCCACCAGATATAAGCCAACAGATAAAATCTGCCTCCAAAATGTTTTATACTGCTTCCAAGCAGGAGACATACTAGCCGATCTGAAACTCAAATTATATAAAACATGGGACAGACCCATACTTATAAATGACTGCGAAGTCGATCCGATTAGTCGATCCCTGGGTTTTTCACACCCAGGAAGATATATTTCGAGAATCTAGAAAGCAGAAGAACTGTGTAATATCCCGGAGAGAATATCATGAACAACCAGCATCATAGGAAGGCCAAGCAAAGCCGGAAATTATATTTTTCCTTCAAATAATCCCTTTAGAAGGGATGACATTAGATTGAAATTGTTTCACATTAATTGATAAATTTTAGTAAAAATTTACTCCCTCTGCTAGACTGGTCCAATATTGGCATGTGGCAAAAGAGAAGGTACTAAAGATTTGATATGATATGTGGTATCATTATCCTGAAATATGACAGACGAACTGCCGTGCCTTTAAATAAAAGTGATTCAAGAAAATATAAGTCTTTAATTGCAAGTGTTTCAGATTTTGCTAAGAGCAATAAAACATTTTTTTTAATATGACGTGTTAAAAAATAGATAGTGAGATGGGACAATAAAAAAAAACATACATTGTATCTAGTAAAAGCACTGTACATTATCAGCTGTTAATTAAGATATTACATTTTATAATGCCTCCAATAATACTTCACCACATGATAAATTTGCTGTTTGAAAATATATTCCAATAAAATAAGTAGGGTGCCCTGGTAGTCTAATGGGTAGTGTGCTAGACTGCAGAGATTCTATCCAACCAATTAATAATATAATTGTATTGTAATTGATAAATAAATAATCCAATAATAGTTTATTTTTTTACACACAAAATGTATGTAAAAGTTGGGGTTTTACTTTTTCCACAAGTATTTGCTTATACGGATCATAACTTCAATTAAATTTTTCTTAAGTTTTTAGCTTTGTTAGTTTTTTTTTTATTATTAATCAGGTTATATTATTCATTTGTTTTTTTTTATTCAATTAAAATTATTTGTGTACACCTACACCATTATTTGTTTCCGAAGGACTCCATGATTTTTTCTTATCCAAATCCTTTGATCCACAACAACCCATTTTTTTAGTTTTAATTTCACTTTTTTATGTATATATATATATATATGTATTGTATGTAGTAATATTTCTTTTAATATTTTATTTAATATTAATTTTATACGCCCAACGCACTTTTCACTTTTTAAAGCTCTTTAAAGCAACTGAAACAATATTATTTTGTTTTCAAGCAGAACTCTATTCGTTAAAAAAAAAAAAATAATAATGAAAAATATTCTTGCATTTATAACAATTACTTTTGCTGGTTGAAAATAAGAGTGCGCCTTTTTTGTTTTAAACAATATGTACATATGTACTTATATAAAAACATATACAATATATACATATATATTGGCAAAAAAAAAATTAACGTCTGTATATAGAATGTAGTCATAATATTTTTTTATCAGAGTAACACCATTTATTTTAAAGTTAACGTTCAAAAAAATATGAGTAAGAATAGCAAAAAAAAATAATACAATAATAAGTCATATTTTTTATAAAACAATTACGTACCCTCATTCATACACACATGCAACAGGTTACATATTGTTTTAACTTGAAGTTGTTGTTTTTGTTTCCTAATATAATATTTAATAGAAACTAAAAACAAACAAAAAAAAAATAAACTAATAACGCTTTCAAATTCTTAACAAGTGTTGATATGAACTTGCCATATCCAATTATTATGTTTGGCATGTTGCCAAAAACTAAATCAATTTCATGGGGGTTTTTAAATCAATTTTTCGTTGATTTTTCATAATTCATATTGTAAGAAGATATACTTTAAAACTAAAATGTATTTTAATTTTTATTTTTACAATTATTGGCTTTTAATTTATAAACACTACATAAAATTAGTCGAAGAAGATTAATATTTTGTTATAATGACGTGAAAATTATTTTAATAGAAAGACTTTATTAAAGTCAAACTTATGAAGAATTTGTTGAACTTAGTTTTTTACTCACAGAATTATTGAAAGCAAAGTTGCTCAAATCGTTTATGGATTAAGATGTTTAGTTTTGTATTGCTCTTTTCCATATGATTTCTAGGGAGGCACGCACGTTTTTCTGCTGGCATCTTGCCCCATAAAAACTGACGTGGCCTAGATTGCACATCAAATAGCCACTTCCGGATGAAATGGTTTGTTATACAATCAATTTTGGCGTTCTTCGAGCGACAATTTTCCTTGTTAATGTAACTATAGAGTTAAAATTCTGTTGCTTCAGCTCCCAGGCAGCGTGTCAACGGCGTCAGCGTTTTCAGGCCGGTTTTTAGAAGCACTAAATAAATAATCCGATATTTCAATTACCGTATTATTTGATTGTATACCCACCCATAAATTCGGTTTTTGTGATGTTTAGCTTCTGTTGAATCTTGTATGCTTCTTCAGTGAGAAGAGTGACCTTTTACTGTACATATGTGTATCCGTAAGGAAACATTTCACATTCTTGTTTAATAAAAACGATCAGTTGATAAATTTTGTCCAGCATTTTTTCTGTCACTCTGTTTACATACATATGTACATATATATGTAGTATATCAGTTATTGCCTTCATTATCAGTTCTAGTGCATATAGTAGGTACATATAATAAACATCTTACTACATACACTTAAGTTTTGTTATTTACCAAGTAAATATTTGTTTATATTAATCATCCGTTAATAGAAAACAAAGTTTAATGCTTCAGTAGATTTTTTTTATTTTAATAATTCACATTGTTTCGTATGTCGATTCATCTTTTTTTTGCAGTTTTGGGATTTTACTTAAACGTTGTTTTAAACAATTTAAGTATTGTAATTGTGTTGTTTTTTTTTGTTTTTTTTGTACAAAATATCTTAAAAAGTATTTCAGGGTCAGTAATAAAATAATGTTCTCTGTAAAAACGAGGTTGTTATCAGTAGATTGTTATAATAAAAAAAATACAATAGTTAACAATGAAAGTAATACGTTCCTGCACGTAAGATTGCAAAACACAAAGCTGCAGTTGCTGGCTATACATGAATTTACACTTTCACCTGGTACATAAGATTTTAATCTCTCTTAATTTTTTTACTACACTTAAGAAATAAGTTATCTTGGCAATTAATTTCTTTTGTTTTTTTATTTACGTTTACTTGTACTTATATTTATTGCATATGCTGTATGTATCTAGGTGTTATTATTTATTAATTATGTTGATTTTATTTACCTTAACATGTGTTTAAAAAATGTTATTCCACTTTATCAGTCATATTTTTGAATATCGCTGCTGACGTATCCTCAAAACGATTACTTTCGAACATATTTAAATTCAAATCTATATTTGGTAAACTATCGCTCTCCGTAGAATTAGAGCGTGAAACGCGAGAGGTAGCTTTCGGCTGTATGTCAATTACGGCAACAGAAAATGGATTTTGCTAGAAGAATTATTTAAAAAAAAAAGTTTTTTTTTTGTTTTAATCGAAAACTTCTAAATTGTTGTTCTTTACTTGTGCAGATGATAATTCCACATTCGTTGGGCTGTCCGTAGTTTCTGTGGTTTCTTGAGATTTACAACAGCAATAGACCGCTTTAATATGCATTTTCTTCTTTATAAATTAAACTTTCAATCACTGTTACTATTTGTCTTACTTTACGGTGCTGTTTGTTGAGCTTCTAATTGGCAAATGCTTGAAAATCTATTTCAATATTAATATTATTATTATTATTATTATTATCGTTTAACAATATCTAACCAACCAACCAACCAACCTCTTGTATTCTTATGCTATTTATTAATTTTTATTATTTAACATGATAATAATGAACAAAAAACAGACTTATTATTCATATTTTGTAATAATATCTGAAGCCGTTTTCTTCTTTTATTGGCTTAAATTAAACTCTTTTAATATTTTATAATTGCGGTTTGTAATTTCATTGGTTTTATTACAAATACAAATACAAATACAATATAAAGTATTATGAATAATTTGGTTCTTTTTCCTTTCATTCATTTCAGATACAATCTGGCCAACGCTATTCTAAAGATGATGTTATACGCGCTATTTTAAGCGCCATATCCCCGGACATTTTCATACCACACTATTGGCGCACGGAAAAGAATTGTGTTGTATTTTTTGTCGACGACTATGCCATAGCACAACGTTTGCAGCAAATTGAACGCAGTGTTCAAATGTCCGATGGCTATCGTTTGTTTATACGTGTTCGGGCCAGCTGCCCTATTGTTTCGGTAGATGAGGAATTTAAAGAAAAAATGAAATTGGTTATGGCCAAAAGATATAATCCTCATACTAAAGCATTGGATTTAACTAAATTCCATGCTGATCCTGATTTTCGTAATATGTTTGTCGGCCTGTTTCGTACGCCTGTAATGTCGGCTGCATTAGATATCATACAAAAGAATATACCCGATTTGGAGGCTTTGAATTTAAGTGAAAACAATATAACCTACATGGAGAGCTTCAAAAATGTCGAACAAAGACTGCCACACTTGAAAATTTTATATTTGTCTAATAACAGTGTAAGTAATCAATACCGTTACCTTAATACCGTTTCATAATATGGAAATTAATCTTTTTTTTTTTCTTTATGATGCATTTCTAGATACCTTCTTTGGCCAATTTGCTGGTTTTACGTAATGTTCCCATTGTGGAGTTGGTTTTGAAAAACAATCCCTTGCGTCAACGCTATAAAGATCATGCTCTTTATGTCAGGTATCAAAATGTGTTTAAAACTTGAATTATCTTCTAATGTTTATCGTTTTAATTGATAATAATTAATGAATTCTTTCTCTATATACACATACAATTAGTTGAAAAAGGAAATTATAAAGTTTCCGAAGTGTGTGTTGTGTAAAAGCAAAATAAACATCATCAGTTTTTCTTTTGTTAATGGCAGTTTAAAAACAACAAAACTGTTGCAGAATGGATAAAAGAAAAGAAAACAACTGGTGAACGAACGAAAGAAAATAATTAAATAAAATTAAAGAATAATTTATAATAAATAGTCTTAGCAAAAGAAGTCACAAAGCGAATATATAGCATTGTATAGAACGAACTTCTTGTATTAAGAAAACTTCGTTAGATTTTGCTTTTCGTTTTTGATTGAAGTGAGAAGCTAGTCAGTAATCCTAACTTTAAATTAAAAACAGATTTTCTTATAATATAGAGAGTAAATATTTTAGGCTATTCAGATCGTTTCTTAAACAAAAAAAACCACTTGCTAATGTAAAAACGGAATGTGGGTAGGATATAGCGAGAATCTGTTTAAAATCGGCTTTAAAAATCTGTTCACTTTTGTTGTACTAGTTGTACAACAAAACTGATTAAGTTTTCTACTTTTTTTGTAGCCAAGTGGAATGAAAATCTGGCAAGTTGTAAAGTAAACAAATGGCAACCACTGGCAAAAGTCGAAACACAGTTAGTTATGCAAAATTTTGTGAGATACTATTTAGAAAGCAAATACATTTTGTAAGTAATTATTATTCGTTAAAAATAGAGAAATTTATTGAGTTACCTTCTTATAAAAAGCTTAAAGGGTTTATTAAACAACAAATAATAATAATTAAAAAATTAAAAAAAAAGAAAAAATAATAAAAAAAAAAAATAAAAAAGAAAAACAGAAATTATAAAAAATATATAAGAAAAGAAAAAAAAAAAGAAATGAAAAAAAAAAACAAAGAACGGCAATCAACTTTCAGGAATTAATGATAGAATTTAAAATATTTATTATATTTATACTTTATGGCGGTTTTTTTTTCTATTATCATAACTTAAAAGTAAAGGTATTCAAAAAAAACCTTTTATAACTACTTATTAAACTAACTAGAAAGGACTCTAGTAGCCATCGTCAGCCTTATAAAACATTAAACGCTTAAAGCTTTTCATAAACTTTGATAAGACAATGCCGCCATCATTATCATGACCGGAGCATATAGTTAAGGGGTATACACAGTGGTGCTATGCCCATATGCCCATTAGTCTGATCTTAAGGCATTTGTCAGTTGTGTGCGACGAAATAAAAGCTTAATTAAAAAGCGTTCAAGGCTTAACACATGAAATATGTAGTTACAAATATTTAAAGAAATTTTTTAAATAAATTAATAATTGAGCCTTAAAGGTATTTATGGTGTTGCAATTCGAAGCTGCTTGTAACCAGTATTTGATATAAAACATCAAAACCTTAAGGTTTCTGTAATAATAAAAAGAAAGAACTAATAATATAACTAATAAAAAATATAAATAAACAAAGAAATCAATAAATATATGTAAAAAAAAAGAATATAATATAATAGAAAATAAGAATAAAAAAGATTGCCCTAGAGAAGTTGGTTTAAAGAAATTGGTGGTTATTAAAAATATAATTTAATAGATAGCGTATAATACGCTTTAAAAGTTTATTGCTGTTCTTTTCAAAGAAAAAAAAAAGAAGAAAGAAAGAAAAAAAAATTAAGAAATAAAATGAACGAAAAACTTTTTAAAAGTAAAAAAAATAAAATCAAAAAGTTGAAATAATTAAAAAATAAAAGAAAACAACAGTAATTAAAAATTTATCATTGTTTTTAAAAATTTTAGTATTTATGGCTTTGATTTAAAGAGCCGAGCATATTAATGGCAAATAATGAAATTGCAAGTGGATGGAAACACTTTTTTTGAGTTTCCATATTTTTTTTAATTACTTTTGTTTTCTTTTATCAAACCACACATAAATCTTTTTAGCTTTATTTGTAATTTAAAAAAACGTAACGGCTATGGAGTATTAAAATTAGCCTAAAACAAAATTTATTTGCTTTTTCAATAGAAGAAAATTTCTTCAAATGCAGTGTGGAAATTTTTAACAAAAATTTGATCAATTGAAAATATTTAAGAATTAAATTTATTTTCTTATATTTATTCGATATAAGAATTTTATATATTTTAAAATTAACAATACATAAAAAAGCATAACCAAGATTTAATGGAGACCTTAACCGAAATTTAAAAACAAAAACCCTGAAATTTTATGAAATGTAATCAAGCTGATTAAAAATTGTTCAATACTAAGTTCAATACCAGAACAGAATTTTATTAGTGAATCAAGAATACAATAACGATCAGGGGAACACAGTTTCACAGGACATTTCCACGTTTAAAATAAATCTTTTAAGAGTTCAGAACTAAAAATAAAATGCAATTTACACTAAGTAGTAAAGAAAAGAGATTTTAGTTTCTACTAAATAGTAAAAGAAAGATTTTTATTTTTTGAGGAGGTTACTAAATTAATTAAAAAAAATTTTGTAAAGCTGTTGTATAACTATTTCAGTAAATATTGAAGATTTAAAACTTAAATGATGCTCAAAATAATAGGTGTACACCTAACTTCTGCCATTACTGTGTTCTGCCAGTTATCAAGTTTATTTTTACTCTTTTAACTGGTTAAAGTATTTTTGTGTCTGTTTAATTATTTCTCAGCTCAATGAAAACAAGAGTGAAATGGCTCGTTCTTCTAAAATGTTATCAGAAAAAATCAAATGCAATGTGGAAAGCTATTCAATATACTATCACAGCATGTCATTAGACAGATACCATAAGCATATTCTAAGTTACTATGCAGACTTCAATTCATAACTGTTTATATACAAATAGTGTAACAAACCGTTATTATTCCACAAATGATAAGCATTATAATAATAAATAAGTTTATTATTGTTATGCATCTCCCTAATATGTTTCCGCTTTGCCCTTTCTTTTACATTTTGTCTGCAAACTGATTCAGACTTTTCTGACAATTCTTTAGACTAATTGAGCAATGTATAAGGCATAAAGTAACGATAAAAATACTGTCGACAGTATGCCAAAATGTATTTATGTTTAAATTTATCTTCTGGGGTGTACCTACTGTTTTGAGTAAATGTATACATAATTTAATGTGTACAAATTTTATAATATTTAAGAAACTTCAATATTACAACAGCGTTTAAAGATCTATAAACCTCTGATTTAATTTATTTAAATTTGTATTTATAATTTCCTCTACTATTATTAAGCAGTGATTATGAATAGCAACCGAACAGCAATCGATTAAACAAACAAAATTTGAAAGAGAAAGTGAAATACTTACTTCCCAATTGAAATTCGTTTGCTGTTCATAATCTATCCATAAATATTACTAAGCAATCTAAAAAAACTGTATTTTTATTTTATTATATTTCCTCCATTTATTAATATTGTTGTTGTTCTATTATATGAAATTGTAAATATGTATCCCTCCCAAAAAAAAAAAACAATTTTATACCATATCTAATCCACAGCGAAGTACGACGTAAATTTCCCAAAATTGTTAAATTGGTAAGTTAGTGTTGTTAGTTAGTTTCAAGATTACAATATTAAAATAAATTGTCTTTGACAAAAAAAAAAAGGATGGCGAAGAACTGGAACCACAAATACTGTTCGATGTCAATGACACTTCAACTTTACCCAAAAGTCAGGCTTCATTTTTATGTGATGCATCGGGTGCTGATATTATACGCCAGTTTTTAGAACAATATTTTATGATTTTCGATAGTGACAATCGTCAGCCTCTATTGGATGCCTATCATGAACAGGCTATGATGTCGATATCGGTGCCGCCAGCCAGTCAGGCGGGCAGGTAATTTTCAAATACAAGAATTTTATTTGTGTTGATGCATTAAATTAAATGAAAACCTTTAGATTACATTCATTTTGGAAATTTAATCGTAATTTCCGACGTATAGTCAACAATGAAGATACTTCTAAGATACGCCACTTAAAAGTGGGACGTTTAGCTGTGGTATCCACATTAGCTGAATGGCCTAAGACACAACATGATCCCCATTCGTTTTCGGTGGATTTAACTTTATTTACAGTGAGTTTAAGATTCGATCTATCGATCTAAATAACACATTACTAACAATTTGGTTTGTATATTTACAGCCCAAATTAATTGCCTTTACCGTGGCTGGTTTGTTTAAGGAATTTGAATCGTCTACTTCGACTAGCGGTGACATACGCTATTTCCAACGACAATTCGTTATAGTACCCGCTGGCGGTGGCTTTTGTATACGCAATGAAATGATTTTAGTGACAAGTGCTACTGGAGTACAAGCTCGCACATTCCTTAAACCACCACCATCCATAACAACTGCCCCCGTTGCAACAGCTACCACACCGCCCGCTACAATTCCCAGCACTACATTGCAAAATCGCTTGCAAGTAAATCAACCAACGGTAGGAAATATTTATTTTTAAAAGTATATCTAGAGTTATTAATTATAAAAAAAATAATTTTTATTTAAATAGACCTCTGCAGCGGCAGTTGTTCAACCCACCCTGCCGGATGAAAATGTGAAAATGCAAATGGTACAAGCCATGACAGTGCAAAGTAATATGAATATAGAATGGAGCAGAAAGTAAGTGGAACGGTCCTTAATTAACGAATGAATTATTAATTGAATTTTGTTTCGTTTCTTTTTCTATTTTGCAGATGTTTGGAAGAAACAAATTGGGATTATAATCATGCTGCTTTCGTTTTTGAAAAATTACACAAAGAGGGTAAAATACCTCCCGAAGCTTTTATTAAATAAATATTGTTTAAGAACAATTATTTTGAATTTTGTTTAAAATATCGATAAGTTTTTTTTATATAACATATCCATGCTATCAATATTCGTTTAAGAAAGTTAATTTCTTAAACTTAAAAATTTGCTATTTTAAAAGGGGTTTCGTTTAAGTATAATATTAATTTATTATTATGGTTACTATTACAGTAACAAAACAGCTACTTTAATAGTCTTTTTAATTATTAGTTTATTACAGAATTTCTATTCATATTATGCTTTACATATCTCCCTCGACTCTACTCTCTTGTGCGTAAATGTCACACCTTTTATTATGCTCTCAATAATTATAAAAAAAAGAAATTAATAATTAATTATAATTAATGAACTCTTTTTTTGATAAAATTGCCTTTGAAGTTTGGAATAAAAAAACATAGATTAATTTTGTAAATAGTAACATATTTTTTTTTATAATTATTCACTTTTTTCTCTTAAAATGTAAGCCGTTTTTGAAAAAAAAAATCAAAAGAATAATGATTTATATTTAAAGAATATATAGTTTAAAATAAATTAAATGAAAAGTAATTTAAATAAATTATAATGTATGTAAATTGTATCAAAGAATATGTATTTTCTATTAAAATTAAAAACAATTTAATTTTTAATCTAAAATGTATTAAAAAAGTATTCTTGATTGATTATCAAGCATTAATGCTGCACAAGCTCTATCATCTCTATGATCTCTAACAAGTCTCCTTTGGATCTGCAGTGCTTGGTCATAAGTCCAGTTACTATCCTGAAGCTGCTCCTGGAGTTCCTACTTCTCAATGCATGTACTATACATATTCACAGAATTGTGGTCCAAAAAAAGGGGGAAAATGATAAGCGAGGGGAAGAGATAAAACATAGAATACTAAGGACAGATGATCTAGAAGTTAAGAAGAGATGAAAGCGGAAGGAAAACAGCGAGAAACAGAGCCGTCTGCTAAACCAGCTAGAGATGAGGCTCTCAATGTGAGAAACCCAGAGTTCAACTTTTCGAAGTTATTAAGTTTGCCCTAGCGTACAGAGGTACAAATTCTCGTCCCCCGAAGTACCACATGCCAGGCTTTACCCTCAAGGCGCAATGACTTCTGTGAGTCTATAGAACAGCTTCATACCACTTCCAAACCGCCTCAGTGTAAGCTTCCATCTTCGAGCCGTCGGGCGAATAGTGAAAGTCGCATATCCTGGCCATAAAGCCCATGAAGTGCGGACTCGGGACCGCACGTATTAGTCCTTGTCCTCAAGGCGCGATGTTCCTCTTTCAGCTGGCCTCATGCCATTCCCGAAATTAACTCCCATCTCACTGAAAGCCTTCATTTTCAAGGCATCCGTAAATATTGCATAATCCCGCCGCCACTGCTGACAGATAGTCGTATATCCAATCGACAACTACCAAAACTTATAAATTTCCTTGACGCCTGTCCTTTGACCACCATTTCCACTGGAAGTAGAGTCGTCCCTAACACTCCAGATTATTATTATTGTCAATATGACAGCTGAGTGTTTGACATTTGGCCAAAACGAATATTTTGACTAACAAGAGTTGTATTTAAAGCAACCCAACAAACAATTGCTTAGAATAATTTTATAGCATTAAACGTTAAACAAGATTAACCTTTTAACCTTTGAAGAATGTTAAATACATAATTATATAAGTCTTCAAGATTTTATATTGTTATGAATTGTACTCTGTCTTTGTTTTTATTGTTGTTTTTACAAATAACAATATTGCTCCCATATAACTCCAACTCTGAACTTCCCTCTTCTTTTTGTTGTTGTTTGGCTTTCTGTCATTATGTTGTGTTGTTGTTTTAGTTCTACTTTAATTGTTAACGGTACGCGCCGGTTCTTTGGTGTTACAGTATTTTACATTCTCAATTATAGAAATTACGTCAATAAACGTTAAGTTTTATAACAAAATAATATAAATATTGAATAAAATAAGACTAATTTATTCAAAATAATGTGAATATTGTATAAACGAATTTTGCAACAAAGTAATAAAAACTCCGTCAGCTTGCGTCCTTCTTTGCAGTGTTACCGCTGTGCAATAAAAGTACTATTTGCAATACCTTACAATTTTGTTTACGTTTATTTTTTAAGCCATACCAACCGGTAAAAGTGTTACTATACCTTTCGCTGTACTTTTTGAAATAAACATTATTAAATACCGTAAAAAAAGTTAATTTGCTTAATATTTTAAAATTACTAAACTACGAATTGTGCATTAGCGTCTAAAATGCGTACGGTAACACTGTCTGCGTGAATCGTTATAGTTGTTGTTCGTGCCTTTGCATTTAGCGCAAACAAAAGCTTTTGTAAACAAACCCAACAACAAAACTGCAAGTGGTAACAAGTTTTGTAAATAGAGCAGAACTGAACATGATCATCCAGTTTCAATGCCCTTTTGTTTATTATGCTTAAAAGAAGTTTATTTCCTTCTATAACGAAAATCAATTATTACGAGCATAAAAGAAATATTATCTTCTATTGTGTATAATAAAGGTAAGTGTTAAATATATTTTGCTTATTAAAAACAAAAACAAAACAATAATACTGAAGATAAACAATTTCGTGTTAATTTTATTAATTATTTTATTTTATTATTCTGTAAACAACAGCTCAAAGGATTTAAAATTTATTATTTAAGTGTTTTGTAAATAAATATATTTCTCTCTAAATAATTAATGTTTATTTGTATTCCCCCATGTTGTTATTACCAATTATGTTTATGCATATGAATATATGCACATGCATACATATACTATGTACCCACTTGTTGTTGTTACTTTGTTAGTAATGCTCTATTCGCTCTCTTGCTTTCTTTACTTTACTCCAACTTTAGATTTTCTTTTGTTTGCCGCCGTTAGTTGTTCGTGGTCTTTAGAAATTTTAGCATCTTTTCGCAGCGTCTGCCGGTTTTCGGGTATTTAATATCATAAAATTGTTAAATTTCTTAGTGAAATGTTTTATTATTTATAAAATTTATATAAATCTATTGTGTAAACATCAAGTTTATCAATAATTTAAAGTGTTAGATGTTTATTACTAAAAATTAACAAGTGCCTACAAAATTGGAAAAGAAAAAATTTTTTTCTTCAAAATTAAATGGCGTCGCGCTACATGCATGTAATTGTTGTTGTTCGTCGCGTGTGTTTGCAAAAACAACAAAAGTGCAAGTGTTTGTAAATGTGTAGTAAAACATGCAAAGTCAAACATGTTTATGCTGCTTAAATACCCTGTTTTTTTTGTTATGATTTTAAAAAGTGTTGCCAGATGCCGATATATGTGGAAATTTAGGGAATTTAGGTTTATATTTTAAAATTTCCTGCTTATAATTTTTTTTAAGGGTAAGTGTTTACTTTTATATTCTAAACTTAAGTAAAATAGTTAAAAAAGCAATAACAATAATAAAAAATAAAAGAATTATAAAACGTATGTATCGCTGGCCTGTTGACCTTTGCAAAAACCTGAAGTTATTTGAACCATATACTCTTCTTTAACTGTTTAATACTCAATAAAAAGAAGGCCGCAGCTGACGTAATAAAACTTAAAATATAATTTTCCGTTACTATTTTATTTATAGGTTTGCCTTAAAGTATGCATTTTACTTGTTAAATTATAATGAAAGTTTTTATGATAGGCCATTATGATAAGGAATACCTTAGTTCACTTGCTTAGTAAGCATTCAAAAAGAAAAATCTATTCTATGTAAGATCTAATTGCGGAGCTAAAGAATTTAAAATTTCGAATGGTTCTCCATTTTATTGGTTTCATAAAATACTCATAAAGCTCTTTCATTATAACACATGAATCTTGCCAAATAACTTTTTCACAGTTACTTCTGTGACCACCGGAGCGCCATATGATGTTACTACTATTTTGTTTTTCCAGACGAAAGTCATGGCCACTTTGGAAGCGGAGCATTGATTGTAGGGTGGCAGGTTTTTCCCTGAAAATCTTTTGGTTATTGGTTTTAGATCATTCAAAAGAAACTCTTCTGCGATTTGAGAGGCATAGGGGTATCGTCTTAGGTAGGTTCATATTCTCCTGCATGTTACAAGGCAGAGATATTTCGGTTACCTTAGTTAAACACAGAGAAAACTCTGCTGAACTTGTATGGATAAGTGGATTAACTTCTGCCTTTATATCGTATGGCCATCTATTGCTCACATGGGATTCTCACGGGGCTTATTCCTATTGGAAGGCATGCCGAAGGACTTGGTATTCCACCGAATGATTTTTACTTTCACCTCATGTGTCAGTGCCTTGCTCTTGCCATCAAGCGACACAGGTATTAATCTCTTAATTTATGTCATCCTTGACTAAACCCTTCAAAATAAAGAACTATGCCACTAATATATATTTTTTTGATTTAGGTTGGCTTCTTTTAAGAAATGCTTGATCCCCGGTTTGATTATTAATTCTATTACAGCTGTATTACAATGTCCCGCTGGCCTAAGAGGCCGTGTTTTTCACGTTTGGTCTCAAATCTAACATAAGCTAAACATAACTACCCAGTTGGAAATGTATGGGAATTCATCACTGAGTAAACTTTTGTTCGAAAAATCAACATAGAGAGACTGTTGCTTTAGCGCCTAATCAGCATGTCTATGACGCTGTGATTAGTCAAATGGTTTTAATTGTTTGCGCAAGTTCCAATTCTTATGGATGGAGGCGAAAATCCAAATGAAAAATAAGTTATATGAGTCCTATGATAGACCCAAATGCTGAAAACACAGAGGAATCGGCATATTCGGAATATCTAATAGAATCATTATTTTCTGTAGTGCAATGGTGTACATGCCTGATCTCATCTGTAATGCTTCCAGTCTTTTCAAATTTCTTTATAATCTTGCCAATCCTTTGCACTGAAAAACGATTATGGCGACCGTAGTCAACCCGTAATAACCCCGTTTGAATAATTTTCTTTATAACACACTGTCCTTCACCATAGGAGACCATGGATCGGCCTAATCTAGTTTGTGTAAATAGTAAAACGTTTATTATCGTAAGCAGGTTATTTGCACGCTCTCTTTGGCGATCATTGTATACTGCAAATGGATTGTTGTGTAGGGTATTAAATTAATTAGGCTTGATTGATTGCAATTTCCTTAATTGTTTTTCGCTTTTTTGTTTTTGTTTTCATTCCAAACCATTTTCAATTATCGTTTCCTTGACTTTGTTTTTGCTTTTCTATGCTTAATAGATTAATTATTCAATAATTTGTAGGATTTCTCGGCTGTATAGACGATTTTCACACATCGTTTATAACACTTTTTTTTAATTAATTAACAACACACAGCCAATAGAAAATTAAAACTCAATTTATTTAAAAATATACGGACAGACAAATAAACAAACGCAAAAACCACACACATACAGACACAAATATTGATAAATTAGCGTTATTGCCAGCCAATAAAATTGATTTCTTGATTACTTTTAATTGAAAAACACATTTTTTGTTGGTTTTTTTTTTCACCAGCAAAGTTTTACAAATTGCTCTGGCGATACTTTGTAATCTAAGCGCTGTTTGTTTGTGGTAGCAGCATACAATAGAAAAAAAGGTGTTTCCGTAATGAAATTAGAATGCATTCTGAGACAATTACAAAAAATTGATTGATTTCTACGTCTGTTTCAATAATAAAATCATTTAGAAAGGTTTTACGAAAGCACAAGTATTGGTCGAATGCGAAGTACCCTTTAGAACTAGAATGTAGAAGCACACTAGAGGAATTCATTGAAATGTAATTGGAGGAATGTGGTGAATCATGGAATAAATCAAAGGACAGGACAGTATGGATATGCTTTATAGAGATCCAATACTCCAGGAACAGATAAAGGATTGGAAGAAGATGATGCATGACCCTTAGCCATTTTTTTTTTTGAAGAATTTCTTGGTCATCAATAACCAACTTGGGCAACAGATTTTCAGCGGTGAGTGACAGCATTGGCGTGATAGCGTGTGATAGGCGAAGCGATGGTAGAGGCGAATAGGGGTCCAATACTCCAGGAACAGATTAAGGATTGGAAGAAGATGATGCCTGACCGTTCGCCATTTTTTTTTTTTTTTTTGAAAAACGGCTTTATTGATGACCATCTTGACCAACAGATTTTCAGCGGTGAGTGACAGCATTGGCGTGTTAGCGGGTGATAGGCGAAGAGATGCCCATGGCGAATAGCTACAACCTGTGCAAAAGTCATTAGAAGGTAAATAAAGTCCTTCGTATGTCGTAATTACCTGTGAGAATAGATACCGTGATAGAAATATCCCAACGACAGAGTTCAAGTAGTTCATTGATACATTACCTATTCAATATAGGCTGTGAACTAAGATTCCATATCAGCCTAGGGTTTGCCAGATGCTAGTCAATACATTTCCTTTTTTTTTTTTTTTTTTTTGAAGGATATAGCGACAGTTGTTAACCAGTATAGAGTGAAAGGTTGCGCAGCAAAAATATCTAATTGCTGCCTGGCTCACAAAAGACAGAGGTATTAGTAGTGGACGATACCCTACACAAAACTAATTCCGCAACATGGTTAATGGTCGTTACTATAAACTGAAACACACCTTGCCAGGCTGAGGACTACCTTAAGATTAGGCTTCTCGAAGAAAATGCCTTGTTCTCAAATGGATTCAGACTTCCATATAAGCACCTGAAGTCCTTACTTCGATCACTTCACTTAAAATGCTTCAAAACTCGCTTTATTTCTTAGTCTTTGCGGAGCGTCTTGCTGATAGTAACTCAGCCGCTCAATTTTCTCTTATTTCTTCTTAAACCCAACTTCTCTGAAGAGCCAACTTTTTCTAAATGTTGCCAAACTAGGTTGTGCTCTACGTTTAATGTCTTCGTTATGTACTGATAGCTTCATTGCTCGTAATTGACCACCAGTAGCGAAATTTCGTTCTCATCTTTCAAGCAACTTAGACATCACACTTGCTTGGAAGAGCTCCTTAATCCATCAATATCGTTATGGGAACCTACTCTTGTTCTTGCATACTGGGGAAATCTCTTACTTCATCCTAATATTCTAGCTTTTAATGTTGTTGAATGCTGTGGTAACATTAATCTAAAAAAGAGACACCGAGTCGCTTACCTAATTACGAGGGTGGTCCGTGGTTTTGCAGGAATAACGTCCCATTCACTTTATAACATACAGCCATTCTTACGATATGCTGTCTCTGCAATACTTACCCTCATTACTATTATCTTTGCTGGCTGAGTCCAGAGTTCATTACAATCAATGTTCAAGTGTTTATTCTTGTTGGTGATCGTGTGGTGTAGTGCTCGTCATCACAGTTATTGTTGTCATTGTCGTCGTTGTCGCCGTATGTCTAAAAGTCGTGTGAAAATTTTTTATTTTCTTTTTTTTCATATGCTCTAGACACTTGCATGCATGTAATACATACGTACATACTTACATGTATACATAAATTAAATTTACATATATTTCTTTTATTGTAGTTTTTGTTGTAAGCAACAAATAATGCAGAATAAGAAGCTGTTATTGTAAGCTTGTATGCGGGGTATTTAGTAGAGTGGAACCAAGTCAATGGACGTTAAAGTATTTGTGTATGTTGCTTCTTATTGTAATATGGACTACATAAACTGAAGTGTAATAATTTTTTTTGTATAATTTGTTTAAATATTAAATATTCCATACACTGAAAGAAGTTGAAATGAAAAATTTTCTTGTAGCCACTTCGGACCATTTTGTATTGTGGCCTTCTCCTAAAGTACTTGTCTATGTTTTATAAGTATTCAAACCCATATTTATTATTCCTGGTGATGACAAGTGCATAAACCGCGTCTGTCTACCAACAATGCTATAACAATACTTCAAGTCATCCTGTGAAAAGCAGTTCCATTATCCACTTTACTATGCCGAAAGAATGTCATTACCAGCCTCCTTGAGTAGTTGTCATTTGCTGCATATTCCATTAGCTTTTAATCTATTTGATCGACTAATTTTCATGTTGATTTAAGTATAACCTTTGGTATGTACATATAATAAATTACTTTAATAATAATAGCCATTAATCAACATCTGGCAACTCCTTACCATTTGTTGTTTTGCTTACTGTTTACTTTTATTTATTTTTTAACGGGATTTTTTAACCTCTTGGGTCATAACATCCCCATAATAAATTCCCTTAGGTTAAAAGACTTGTGTTAACAATTAATTAAACGGTAAATTAACAAAAACAAAACCACAAACTAAATCACTGTTTTTTTTTTATTTTGTTGTTTAATTTTAGAAGTTTTTTTTTTCACTGTGTAGTAAATGAGATTGGATTAGTAGAGCTTAAAACACTCTTAAATATTTTGCTTTACGAACAGTAGTGATCGTGTGCTGAGCGGTGAAACATTAACACACCAAAACAGAACAAAAAAAATGAAAGAAAATTAAGAAATACTAAAACAAAAACAAAAAAATACGAAAACAAAATAAAAATTATAAAAAAAACAACAGAAAGCAAAACAAAAACATACGCGAACCCGTAATGTTTTGTTAGCGATTAATACGAGTATTAATGGTGGTCGTACGTTTCGTTTCGTTTATAATTTTTTTTTTAATTTTTCTTAAATAGAGTGTTAAAAATTATGCGTTAATTTGAAATTCTTTTAATTTTTAATAATGTTTTTATATAATAAAGAAAGAATATTTGTTTATAAAGAGTAGAAAAAAGAAAATCAAATTTAAATAAAATTTTTATTGAAAAATCATTTATGAAAAGTTGAATGAAAAATTTCTTTAAGAAATTGTTAAAAAAAAAGTAAAGAAAAAAATTAAAATAATTTAAAATTTTGTAAAAAAAAAGAAAGTATGGCATGAAATCCAACAAATGTTTTTAAAAAGAAAGTGTAGTTCAAAAAAAAAAATAAAAATTAAAAAAAGAATAAAAATTAAATTTTTTGTATTGTCCAATATACTCCAGCATTTTTGTTTTAAAGGTATATTAACAATTAAAATTAAGAAATTTTTGTATTAAATTTTTCAGTTTTGTATTGTTTAAACAAACGTCTTGGCATGTCTGAAAGTTTTTTTTTTGTCATTTTAACGTTTTGTTTTTATTGTTGTTGCCGTTTTGGCCAAAACACAAATGCCTGTGGTTTGCGTCAACGTTTTAAGTTTTGCAATAAAAAAACTAGTTTCTCTGTGTTCTGTATGTGCTTTTGAATTTTTTTTCTGATTCTGTATTTAATTCTTGGCCTAGAGAATTAGATTTTGTTAAAAAAACAAAAGCAACATAATGAAAAAAAAACTGCTACAAATTTATTAAAACTGGTTTCCAGCTAAAAAAAAAAACGAAAATTGAAACTGAAAAAACAAAATTCGAAAGCAATACAATTATGAAAAGATTTTTCCCAACCCGTCACTCAATGGTTACACTAAGAAGATTAGAATGTTGCTAGCAAGTTACAGCACAAGGTCAACCCTAGGAATTCTTGGTGGCAAAACAAAACAGTTGTGGCGTGTGGTGTTGCTAGTCTTCATTCCTACTCAAAACTTTTGAAACGGTTTTGGAGTCATATAGTATGAACAAAATGTGGATTTTCCCCATACCAACTGCACAATATGCCGATCGAAATTGTAGATCAATAAATACTGTGTTTGGCACGATAGGCTACACACTTGATATGAAGAAAACTTATTCTTATTGCGCGTGGAAGTGCTATAGTACTGCGACCATACCACCTATTGTACTATCTTCAACCTTCAATCCTGTTGTCCTAACAACCTTCAGCATGATGTACGGTTTCAATAAGGATTATTGAATTTGAATTGATTATTGAAGCACTCAAGTGTTTTCTTCCGAGATGCAATAGCGCCACATAGGTTTCAAGTATGCGTTCTTATGATTGATTCTCATTGTCAGAGATTCTACATATTAAACTCGACGCATTACTTACTCCGAGAAAGTGCTATTTAAGTGTAAAGTGCCTAGTCAAAAGACCTCAGGATATTCCCAGATAGTCTAGTGTAGTCGTCAAATCTCTTCTTATTTTATTTGCCTCAAATCTATTTGGCTTAGGGAAAGTTTTAGTCTCTCAGCCTATTTACTTTTCGTCCTTCTAAACATCTTTCTCCATTCCATAGAGGCGTGGAAGCTTCCCTCCTTACAAGTTCAACTGTCTGCGAATTGTCGCGATTTGTCGCGAATTTCCACATGATCTGGTATCACCTGTCTAGTTGATTCAGCTCGCTCGGACGTTCTATATGAGTGCTCGGGTGGCAGTCCACCTGTAAAATAGTATTGCTATGTCCGTCCTTTGCACTTCCTAGTCAAATTGGCCGCCGCAGTACCATTACCAGCCCTTGACCAATCACTCCTCATAGTCATATAGTCTACTGGTTCTGTATAGGAGACATTTAAGTAGGCAGCTGGCAGGCACTCGATCCTTTATACATATGTAAATACGCCTAAAAATTTGCTAAAAATCAGTATATCTAGAGAAAAAAGTAAAGTAAACATTTAGAACATTAGTTTTATTTTATTAATGAAAGCAACGAAGCACACCGGGTATTTTGTGCTAAGTTACTTGATAAAAATATTACATGCATACTTATCACAGTTATTTTAATGAGTATTAGCTCAATGCCAACTGTTAAATGTTTGCGCTTTAATTAGTTTTAAATAATTAAACGAAATTTCCCAACTCTCATATTCTCAAGAAATTCCATAAGGTTTTTTTAACACTTTTTATAGCCAGTGATTATCGAAAGCTGTTGAAGAAACAGTAAAACCTACTGGAAAAGCACACAGTGTAGACAAACATAGTAGATAACAGAATAGTATTTACTTTTACTGTTACAGTTTCCCTGAATAGGTATGTAAATTTCTTCAAAGTATTGAAAGTTATATCCACATTCTTCTTAAAAGGGAACTCTTACTGTACATAGTGTTACTGTGTGTTATTACATGCTTTTGAAAGGGAATTTTCTCTTTGCTTTGGGTTTTTGTGTTTGAGTGTGTGTGCTGGTTTGTCATAAAAAATCCCAACTTAAATTACAACAAAGAAACAAATATAAATTGCAACAACAACAAATAAACAGTCTTTAAAACCCGAATAAGAATTTTGTTTTGGTTTTATTCTTACAAAAAAAACTTGTTTTAAAAACGAAAAACCAGGCTCCAAACACCACTCACAAATATTTCATGCAAAACAATAACAACAACCACAACAACAAAAACACATGTTAAATTGTGTCACTAGGTCGTTAATAATACATTTCATACCCAATTTGACTAAAACACACTCTAACGAATTTAAGGAGAATAAAAAAAAAAACAAAAACAAAAGCAACACCGACAAATGAATGGGTGCGCGCAAACTCATTACTGTTTCGTATATAAGTGTATGTATGTGTAAACACGTACTTGTAATAGAATATGTTTAATATAGACGCATTGGCGCTCTATTCTCTATCTCTCTCTCTGCCTGCCTATTTCGTGTTCTTGCTGTATGTCTGTTTAATACAGACAATAACAACACCAATAACAATAATAATAATTTGTTAAGCTCTAGTTAACATAACATAAAAATGGTTTTTAAAAATAAAATACTCACTCGGCACAAATAAAAAGCAGACACAAACAAACAGAAAAAAAATCATGTTAGAAATCTTAAAATGGTAAATTGCGTGTGTTGTTCCAAGTAGTTGCCGTAACTCCTATAGAGAGTATCAATGAATTCAATTAATAGCGGTATATTACTTGGTGAAAATTACTATGTTTTTGGATTGCAATTCTTCGCTAAAATAGGAAAAACACAGTGTTGCCAATATGAACAACTAAATTCTCTTTTTTAAACTGGCATTATAGAAGGGATTTTTGAGGTTAGTTATCATATTTACAGTGATGGACATCAGGTTAGCATTACGCTGCATTCAAAAGCGTTTAAATATTTATGGGACGTACAAAAATGTTGCACTGGGTACTGGACACAGGTAGGGAGAACTCAGTTGTAAACGTATTTATAACTTCAAGGATTCAAAAAGCATTTTTAACAAATTTTAATACAGGCTAATATCTTTCTTATCGTCCGAAAAATTGCATCAACCAACAAAATGCAAGTCATCATCCAAAAAAATGCAAGTCATCGATCGAAAAATGCAAGTCATCATCCAAAAAATGCAAGTCATCGTTCAAAAAATGCATGTCATCAACTAAAATAATCTAAGTCACCAACCAAAACAATCCAAGTCATCTACCAAAGGAATGCAATATGCGAAAAATACGACATTTTGTTGGATATATATATTTTTTAAACGCATATGAACTAAATGAGAATTATTAAAATTTTTACTTTTGAACTTAACAAATCTATTATTATATAAAAAGTTAGCTTCGACGTCTACATCTCCGGGCCAAAGACCCGCCCGACAGTAAGGAAACCTGTTTTGGAATTCTTGAGACCATGGCTAGCCAACCGACTAGGTCCATTGCCCCACTAGGTCCATTTTTTCCGATTTTGCACGATTAAAATAGAGAATATTTTTTTTCTTCGCTTTTTCGCCTATATCTGCGGCCTTAAGCACCGCCCGTCCATAGGGAAACCTGTTTTGGAATTCTAGAGGCCATGGCTATGCAGCCCACTAGGTCCGTTTCCCAACTAGGTCCATTTTTTCCGATTATGCACGATTTAAATGGAGAATATTACTTATTTTTGCTTTATTGTCTATATCTGCGGCCTTAAGTAACGCCCGAAAGTAAGAAGACCTGTTTTGGAATCCTTGAGGTCGTGGCTATGCAGACCACTAGTTTCATTTTCCCACTAGGTCCACTTTTTCCGACTTTGGACGATTTTCATCGAGAATATTTTTTTGTTTTTTAATTTAACGTCTATATCTGCTGTCACAAGAAACGCCCGACAGTAAGGAAACCTGTTTTGGAATTCTTGAGGCCATGGCTATCCAACCGACTAGGTGCATTGCCCCACTAGGTCCCTTTTTTCCAATTTTGCATGATTAAAATAGAGAATATTTTTTTCTTCGCTTTGTCGCCTATATCTGCGGCCTTAAGCACCGCCCGTCCATAGGGAAACCTGTTTTGAAATTCTAGAGGCCATGGCTATGCAGCCCACTAGGTCCGTTTCCCAACTAGGTCAATTTTTTCCGATTATGCACGATTTAAATAGAGAATATTACTTATTTTTGCTTTATCGCCTATATCTGCGGCCTTAAGTAACGCCCGAAAGTAAGAAGACCTGTTTTGGAATCCTTGAGGTCGTGGCTATGCAGACCACTAGTTTCATTTTCCCACTAGGTCCACTTTTTCCGACTTTGGACGATTTTCATCGAGAATATTTTTTTGTTTTTTAATTTAACGTCTATATCTGCTGTCACAAGAAACGCCCGACAGTAAGGAAACCTGTTTTGGAATTCTTGAGGCCATGGCTATCCAACCGACTAGGTGCATTGCCCCACTAGGTCCATTTTTTCCAATTTTGCATGATTAAAATAGAGAATATTTTTTTCTTCGCTTTGTCGCCTATATCTGCGGCCTTAAGCACCGCCCGTCCATAGGGAAACCTGTTTTGGAATTCTAGAGGCCATGGCTATGCAGCCCACTAGGTCCGTTTCCCAACTAGGTCCATTTTTTCCGATTATGCACGATTTAAATGGAGAATATTACTTATTTTTGCTTTATTGTCTATATCTGCGGCCTTAAGTAACGCCCGAAAGTAAGAAGACCTGTTTTGGAATCCTTGAGGTCGTGGCTAAGCAGACCACTAATTTTTTCATTTCCCCACTAGGTCTACTTTTGCCGACTTTGGACGACTTTCATCGAGAATATTTTTTTGTTTTTTAATTTAACGTCTATATCTGCTGTCACAAGAAACGCCCGACAGTAAGGAAACCTGTTTTGGAATTCTTGAGGCCATGGCTATCCAACCGACTAGGTGCATTGCCCCACTAGGTCCCTTTTTTCCAATTTTGCATGATTAAAATAGAGAATATTTTTTTCTTCGCTTTGTCGCCTATATCTGCGGCCTTAAGCACCGCCCGTCCATAGGGAAACCTGTTTTGAAATTCTAGAGGCCATGGCTATGCAGCCCACTAGGTCCGTTTCCCAACTAGGTCAATTTTTTCCGATTATGCACGATTTAAATAGAGAATATTACTTATTTTTGCTTTATCGCCTATATCTGCGGCCTTAAGTAACGCCCGAAAGTAAGAAGACCTGTTTTGGAATCCTTGAGGTCGTGGCTATGCAGACCACTAGTTTCATTTTCCCACTAGGTCCACTTTTTCCGACTTTGGACGATTTTCATCGAGAATATTTTTTTGTTTTTTAATTTAACGTCTATATCTGCTGTCACAAGAAACGCCCGACAGTAAGGAAACCTGTTTTGGAATTCTTGAGGCCATGGCTATCCAACCGACTAGGTGCATTGCCCCACTAGGTCCATTTTTTCCAATTTTGCATGATTAAAATAGAGAATATTTTTTTCTTCGCTTTGTCGCCTATATCTGCGGCCTTAAGCACCGCCCGTCCATAGGGAAACCTGTTTTGGAATTCTAGAGGCCATGGCTATGCAGCCCACTAGGTCCGTTTCCCAACTAGGTCCATTTTTTCCGATTATGCACGATTTAAATGGAGAATATTACTTATTTTTGCTTTATTGTCTATATCTGCGGCCTTAAGTAACGCCCGAAAGTAAGAAGACCTGTTTTGGAATCCTTGAGGTCGTGGCTAAGCAGACCACTAATTTTTTCATTTCCCCACTAGGTCTACTTTTTCCGACTTTGGACGATTTTCATCGAGAATATTTTTTTGTTTTTTAATTTAACGTCTATATCTGCTGTCACAAGAAACGCCCGACAGTAAGGAAACCTGTTTTGGAATTCTTGAGGCCATGGCTATCCAACCGACTAGGTGCATTGCCCCACTAGGTCCCTTTTTTCCAATTTTGCATGATTAAAATAGAGAATATTTTTTTCTTCGCTTTGTCGCCTATATCTGCGGCCTTAAGCACCGCCCGTCCATAGGGAAACCTGTTTTGAAATTCTAGAGGCCATGGCTATGCAGCCCACTAGGTCCGTTTCCCAACTAGGTCAATTTTTTCCGATTATGCACGATTTAAATAGAGAATATTACTTATTTTTGCTTTATCGCCTATATCTGCGGCCTTAAGTAACGCCCGAAAGTAAGAAGACCTGTTTTGGAATCCTTGAGGTCGTGGCTATGCAGACCACTAGTTTCATTTTCCCACTAGGTCCACTTTTTCCGACTTTGGACGATTTTCATCGAGAATATTTTTTTGTTTTTTAATTTAACGTCTATATCTGCTGTCACAAGAAACGCCCGACAGTAAGGAAACCTGTTTTGGAATTCTTGAGGCCATGGCTATCCAACCGACTAGGTGCATTGCCCCACTAGGTCCATTTTTTCCAATTTTGCATGATTAAAATAGAGAATATTTTTTTCTTCGCTTTGTCGCCTATATCTGCGGCCTTAAGCACCGCCCGTCCATAGGGAAACCTGTTTTGGAATTCTAGAGGCCATGGCTATGCAGCCCACTAGGTCCGTTTCCCAACTAGGTCCATTTTTTCCGATTATGCACGATTTAAATGGAGAATATTACTTATTTTTGCTTTATTGTCTATATCTGCGGCCTTAAGTAACGCCCGAAAGTAAGAAGACCTGTTTTGGAATCCTTGAGGTCGTGGCTAAGCAGACCACTAATTTTTTCATTTCCCCACTAGGTCTACTTTTTCCGACTTTGGACGACTTTCATCGAGAATATTTTTTTGTTTTTTAATTTAACGTCTATATCTGCTGTCACAAGAAACGCCCGACAGTAAGGAAACCTGTTTTGGAATTCTTGAGGCCATGGCTATCCAACCGACTAGGTGCATTGCCCCACTAGGTCCATTTTTTTCCAATTTTGCATGATTAAAATAGAGAATATTTTTTTCTTCGCTTTGTCGCCTATATCTGCGGCCTTAAGCACCGCCCGTCCATAGGGAAACCTGTTTTGAAATTCTAGAGGCCATGGCTATGCAGCCCACTAGGTCCGTTTCCCAACTAGGTCCATTTTTTCTGATTATGCACGATTTAAATAGAGACTATTATTTACTTTTGCTTATGGCCTATATCTGCGGCCTTAAGTAACGCCCGAAAGTAAGAAGACCTGTTTTGGAATCCTTGAGGTCGTGGCTATGCAGACCACTAGTTTCATTTTCCCACTAGGTCCACTTTTTCCGACTTTGGACGATTTTCATCGAGAATATTTTTTTGTTTTTTAATTTAACGTCTATATCTGCTGTCACAAGAAACGCCCGACAGTAAGGAAACCTGTTTTGGAATTCTTGAGGCCATGGCTATCCAACCGACTAGGTGCATTGCCCCACTAGGTCCATTTTTTTCCAATTTTGCATGATTAAAATAGAGAATATTTTTTTCTTCGCTTTGTCGCCTATATCTGCGGCCTTAAGCACCGCCCGTCCATAGGGAAACCTGTTTTGAAATTCTAGAGGCCATGGCTATGCAGCCCACAAGGTCCGTTTTTTCCCAACTAGGTCCATTTTTTCCGATTATGCACGATTTAAATGGAGAATATTACTTATTTTTGAAAATAAGAAAACCTGTTTTGGAATCCTTGAGGTCGTCGCTAGGCAGACCACTAGTTTCATTTCCCCACTAGGTCCACTTTTTCCGACTTTGGACAGTTTTAATGAGAATATTTTTTTTTTTCAATTTAACGCCTATATCTGCGGCCCCAACTAACGCCCGACACTAAGGAAACCTGTTTTTGAATCCTTGTGGTCGAGGCTATGCAGACCACTAGGTACATTGCCCCACTAGATCCACTTTTTTCGATTATGCAAGATATAAATAGAGGATTTTTATTTTTTTTTACTCCGTCGCCTATATCTGCGGTCTTAAGTAACGTCTGACTGTAAGGAAAGCTGTTTTTGAATCCTTGAGGTCATGACTATGCAGTCCACTAGATCCGATTTAGACCGATTTATATAGAGCACTTTTTTTTATAGCTAATTTGTAGGTAGGATGCATAAGTAGGATAGACGCTACTAGGAAATTAAACTGTTTAAGAAAAGCTGGAATCGGTAAAATAAAGAAATTTGAAGAAACTGAAAGCGTTATAGATGCGGTCTATGCACCATCACAATGCACACCTTCTGTCAGAGAAAGTGTGGCGGATAATGAGAGTTAGTTGATTCCAGGCTATCCTTAAGACTAATTTGATTTAGTGCGACCCATGGTACAGTCAAAGGCGACTGATTATTCACAACGGCATATGTATGCTGATAGGGTGCTACAGGATCAGGCTTTCAATGGTGAAACAAAATTTCCTTCAGCGATGATAATCGCATCAGGAAAAGTGTTATTCTGGAGATTGTCATTTGGCAACACTTTTCCAAAAACGATTTTGAAAACCCGTTGTCTGCATTAATCGGTTTTTTGGTTTTGGCCTGCACATGAAGATTATGAACTGGGCCGTGACGCGAACTTTATTTTGGCTTTATTGCATGAGAAGTTACCAGAAAGAATAATAATAGTAACAATTGACCATCAAGATAATGCGGTTTGATGCTGGCTGGTACAATTTTTTGAAGGGCTACGTCAAAATTCGCATCACGCTGCAGTTGTTGAAAAAGGACAGTTTGTTGCAACAAATCCTGAAACGTTTTAAAAATTTAATAAAAAATTTTATCAAAGTGTTTAGAATTTTGTTTTACTCATTTTAATTTAAATTGAATTAAAAGAAAAATTAATTTTTTCTTTCGTAATTTATATTTTCAAAATAGTTTATGGCCTCTCGTTGTAATACAATTTTTTACAAAAGAAAAAAAAATTTAAATACGTTACTCTGTTGTTGTCGTAATTATTAATACAATATGTATGTATGTAAGTTTATATGTTTGTATATATTGTATTAAAATAATTTATTACGCTTGATTTTTCTCCATTAATTATTTCATTGACGTCATCAAAATATTATTAATTTTATTATTAATTTTTTTATAGTTTTTTTTTTAGTTTTTTTTTACATTCGTTCCGCTCATTATTGTAATGCTGCGAGCATTCTAAACACGAGATTCAAGATTAAATATGATTTATTACAATAGTTTTCATATTTTATTTTTTATTATTATTTTGGTTTCGCTATTTAATTAATTTATTTAAATTTTATGCCTAATTAAGCATAAAAAAATTGTTCATTTTCATAAGATGAAACAGCAGTTGGTGGTTGTACAATGTAAAGAAACTTACAAACTGAATCTGAAAATTAATCAAGCGATTTGCGTAATAGAATTACAAATAAGTTGAGGATCTTTGACGAAAGAATAGTTTTATGGTCTTGGTTTTGTGGTCGTACTGTGTCTCACGTGTCTCAATTGTTCTATAAAAGTGACAGCGTAGTTCTAGCCACAATGCTAACGTAACGGATTCTGAACCAAAATAAGCGCTATTTGCGCAAATTGTTTGCATTTATTTATGGCTTTATGAGAGCGAGCAATTATAGTCATTATGATAAATTTTTTATCAACAAATTTTTGTTATCGAAAAGTTTTCTATGGACTATTTTTGTTATCGAATTTTTTTTAAGGAAACAATTTTGGTTACCGAAAGAATTTTTATAAAAATAATTTTTGTTATCGAAAAATTTCCTATAGAAACAATTTTTGTTATCGAAAAATTTCCTATAGAAACAATGTTTGTTATCGGAAAATGTTAAATAGAAACAAATTTTGTTATCGAGAAAATCTCTATAGAAAATTTTTGTTGTCGAGAAAATTTCTACAGAAACAATATTTGTTAGGGAAAATATTTTATAGACAATTTTTGTTATCGGAAAAATTTCTATAGAAAATTTTTGTTATCGAAAAATGTTCAATAGAAACAAATTTTGTTATCGAGAAAATTTCTATAGAAAATTTTTGTTATCGAGAAAATTTCTATAGAAATAATGTTTGTTATAAAAATTTCTTTAGAAACAATTTTTGTTATCGAAAAATGTTAAATAGAAACAAATTTTGTTATCGAGAAAATTTCTATAGAAAATTTTTGTTATCGAGAAAATCTCGATAGACAATTTTTGTTATCGAGAAAATTTCTATAGAAATAATGTTTGTTATAAAAATTTCTTTAGAAACAATTTTTGTTATCGAAAAATGTTAAATAGAAACAAATTTTGTTATCGAGAAAATTTCTATAGAAAATTTTTGTTATCGAAAAATTTATGTTATTGATGGGGGCTGGATCCATCAGAGGCTCCAATTATATCAAAAGGGTATAATTAATGTAATTAGTAGTCGCCGTAGTCTAGTAGGTAGTGTGTTGGCTTATTAGACGTAAAGCCAGGGTTCGAGCCCCAGGCCAGACATCAAAACAAAATACAAAAAGTATTTCTTCGGCGACTTCCTCTCTCTTCAGATTTCTGGCAAAAACGATGAGTGTGAAATAAAATTGCCATGAAGAGTTTCTCAAAAATCTGTCGTTCAGAGTCGACTTTAAACTGTAGGTTACGCCGCTAATGTATAAAATTAACACACACAACATGAGTGGTGTGAGAAGCTAGGTCGTAGTCCTGACCAATTATGTATGTATGTATGTGAGTATGATTATGACACTGGACGGATTCTCGCTTAACGCCTAACATATCGCCCAGGGACTTGGTCGCTCTGCAAATGAAGATGTAATCTTTCTAATGATATACTTCATACATAAAAGTCGGTTAACGATTATTTCAAGTATGGAACGGTAGGCATTATATGGGTGCTTACACTTCAAGGATGCATTCCTTTACCAAACTAAGCGGTCGTAAATTTCACATCAATTATGCAAATTGTATACAGTAGAACGGATTAAAAAGATAATTTAGGGTGATCACGGTGAGAGGAAAAGATAAGAAATCGAATAAAGTTTCTAAAACAGACTTCTAATACAAAGTTCGCTTGGTATTTATAATGCTTAGCGTACAACATCGTACAACATTGATCGCTTACATGTATGCCGACAGGCATAAGACTCTTGGTTGGTCTCCTGTCCATCAACCTATCTACCTACACAGCTTAAAGCCATGAGTATTGCATGTGGTTCTTGAACGAAATAAAACTTGGCAATCGAAAAAAATTGCTTGTTGTGCCATAATCTGATTTTAAATATGCAAACACCTTGTATTTATTTGAATCATTCTTTTTTTGTTTTGTTTAAATTTGTGTGGTAAATTACATACTTACACACACACACACATACTTACAGGTTATCTTGTTAAATTTTTTACATCTCTTTGTAATATTTATTTTTAAATAAATTGTTAAAAAAAAACCGTCACTTGCCTTGAGAATCAGCAAAAAAAAAAAACAGACAAAAAATTAATTGCTGCTGACCCATTATTTTCTTATTCATTGTTTTTGTTTCTTATTTTTTGTTTTTTGTTTTTGGTTTCCTTCTCAATATACTGTCAAAATAAATATTTAACGGTTGTCAATACTCTCAACTTCACTTCACTCCACTTCACTCCACTAGACTTCACTACATTCAAGTCAAGCATGCATGCACGCACAATGGCTTGAGCACCATGAAATGTTTGTTTATTTTATCGCACACACATGTACATATTTGTAGTTTATACAAGTAATTCTTGTTGTTTATTTATTTGTCTTTTAAATTGTCGTATTTAATTAAAGAAATTTTTTTGTTTTTCTTAATTATTTTATGGGCTTTTATGGCCTTTAAGTTGATAAGCTGTGTTCTCTTGTTTTGTCTTTATTAGAGAAGAGAATTTTTATGTGAAAAAAAAATATTTAAAAATAAATAAATTTTTAATTTTTTTTTATTAATAAATATTTATTTTTAGATTGTTTTAGATTAGTTTTAAACAATTAAAATAAATAAACAATGCATTGTTTAATTCATAAATATTTGTTCAAATTGTGTATTTATAAGAAACATTTTCGAAGTTTTTTGTTAAAATTAAATACACATTTACGAGGGCGGTCTTAAAATTAATCGAATTGGCACTATTAAAGTCTTTATCGATATAGTGTAGGTTAGGTTAGCGTGGTAGCTTTAATTTGCCAAAAAGCTCACTTGAGCCCGTTGTGATGCCACAGGTGAACGCAGCCCCTGTACTGACCAAGTTCCTCCGACCCAAGGAGGGGAAAGTTGGTCAGTGCAAGGGCTGCGCGCTATCGATAGGTTAGGTTAGGTTAGAGGACGTGCACTTGTCAATCAAGACAAGTACAGTACCCGGAGGTCGAATTGACCCATTGTACAACGTCCTTAAAGAGGGAAGGATAATAGAGGGATAAAAAGGAGAGGACGTAGGAAAGGGGGAATGGGAAGTGGAGGAATTACACAGATAAGACACAACAAAAAAGGGAGAGAGCGCGACTACACTAATGAAGCCCTGGCGCCTCTCAACCAGCCTAAGCCACTTATGAATCTGTGGAGAGCCTTGATGTCGGCTCTCGACACAGAATTCAAACTCTCAAAGAAGGCCCCGCCAAGGGTCCTCAACTTCAACCTATCAAGGGCTGGGCAGTTACAGAGGAGGTGTTCTATAGTCTCCAACTCCTCCTCATCGCAACATGCCCTGCAATAGTCCGGCTGAGATCTTTTCCAGATCCCCGTCATCGACCTAATCTCGCAGTGCCCCTTGATAAAACCGACAAACAACCTTAAGCTGGCTTTATCCAAGCCCAGCAACCAACCTGTTCTCCTATTTTCCACAGCAGGCCTTAGACATCGAGAAACAAAACAACCCGATCCGTTCCCCCAATGCCTCTGCTCCTCCTTCCTGACCCATTCATTGATGAGGCCGTAGAGGTGACAGACTGGGGGGTCAGGACCAGCTAGCAAATCGCCCCCAGAAAGCGAACCCAACTTAGCGAGGGCATCCGCCGTCTCATTGCCCATACGCTATCGATATAGCTACAATAGCTTTCATCCTGGTCGAAAACCCCGCCTGTCCATAGACCCATTTCGTTCGTCATAGAAAGCCGAAAGAAGTCAAGTGTAAGTGTAATGCATTGGAGAGAGAGTGAAAAAAGAGTACAGAAATCAGACGAGAATGAATGCATACTCAAGACAGTCTAAATATCGTTTATCGACGGATAGTTAAACCCCTTAAAGAAACCTGAAGAGAGAGTCGCATAGCCACAGAGAAAAGTCCCTTTGGTATCCAACTTATTCTCTACCAGGACGATCAATTTTCTCCTGAGAGAGTCGAACAGTCACAGAGAAATTGATCTTATCCGACTTATCCTCAGCTCTACGTGCTCCGAAGGAATTTGGCTGGAATATCTGTTACAGATACATACTTGTCAGCGAAAAACCCTCCCCTGCATTAAGCTACAAAAGCGATAGTCTATCGTCTACACTTCCTCCTCATCTCCTTATCAATATTCTGCAGAAATACGGTTGAGACTTGACCCATATATGTGCAGCCCTTGCGCTGACCAACTTCTTCCTCTTCCCTGATTTTGGTGGAACTTGGTCAGTACAGGGACTGCGTTCACCTGTGGCATCACAACGGGCCGCTATGTGTGCTCAAGTGAGCTTTGTGATATCAGAACTACCACTCTGGCCTAAACCTAAACCTGGCCCATATTTAGGTCAGTGACCTGATATCAGAATGTTCTGTAAGGAACGCAGTTTTACCAATCTTACGTAGGGCGGGCTTATTAAGTTCCAGAAGCGATTTGTTTCTATCATCGCCCCGTAGAGGACTTGAATCGCTATTACTACAACCCTGCTATCTACCTATCTACCTATCTATCTATCTGAAGAATTACGAAAGTGTTAATTTCCCTAATGCTTATACTTTCATGCCTGGGTAACACTTTTAATGGACAACAACTACTGTGGCATGAAATTTATACCATAAAACTGAACAATAAACGGCCGTCGTCGTGTGTTTGATTTCGAGTTTTTTTTTTAACGATTTTCACATAAAATGTAGGTTTTATTGCCTAGCTAACCATGTACGTATTTGATAATTGGAAGTTCAAATCATTTATTTAACCCTCATGAATTGAAAATAAAATTTATTTTTTAATCTGTTTTCAACACCTGCTTATTCTATTAGGCAGTCTCATAAAACTTCATAAAAAACCCGATCATTTGCTAATTGCAAAATCATATTGACTGTCAAATCACTAAGAAAACTAAACCAGTTCACTTATGTTGTCTGTCAGTCATTAGCAGCAGCAGGTTCATAATAAATTATTTTTTATTTTAGTTTTTATTTTTATTTTTATTTAATTCAATTAAATTTACTATTTTTCATTTATTTATTTATCAACATTCCATTTACAATAACAATAACATTAGCAACAGTGTCAGCGTGTTTGTTATCTTGTTGTTAAGATATTTACGTTTTCAATTCCAACCAGTTTCTGTAGTTGAAAACAAAAAACAAAAAAATAAACTCCTGTCAGAAATCACTTGAAATTCACTGAAAAATATCATAATTTATCTTGTAATTTAAAAATTTATCTTAAAAACTAAGTAAGGCTATCTATCATCTACTATTTCACCCTCCTCTGCACGCTGCTTTCGAAGATTATGTTCGAAATTTATGTCTGTATTTGCAATTGCTTTGGTTTTGGAATGTGGCCAACTATTTAGCACAGTTTGTAAACAGTTTTCTTTTTTTTTATCTTTAAAGGGAACATTTTTTTTATTCCTTCTTCTGTTTATCAGACGATAACGCTTGGAAAGTTATCATCAGTGTTTTGAACAAATATGTGAGATTTTAAAAAAAATAAAAGAATTTTCTACTTAAACAGTCAGTTAACCCTTAAACAGACCAGTAGCCGGTAGGTGAGACCTACATTTGAACTGCAGCATCCACTATAGCAATGCAAATGTAGACAGGAATAAAGGGTCCGCCAAATAACTTTTTTTTTTGAAAATGCTTTAAAAAAAAAAAACTACTGAATATTTTCTCAAATTTCTTTTTTTATTTAAAAGTACAATCCTTCCGGTTAATAATGGAAAATAATTTCATTCAAATGGCTGCCTCGGCTGGCCATGCAGTAGCCTACACGATCGGTCCAATTTTTAAGCACATTATCGATTGTGTGCAGCTGTATTTCATCAATGGCTTCACGAATATTGTCCTTTAAAGCGTCAATTGTCTATGGCTTGTCGGCGTAACACTTATCTTTGACGGTACCCCACAAATAATAGTCCAACGGTGTCAAACCGCAGCTCCGAGGTGGCCAAACGACATCAGCTCTGCGGCTGATAATGCGATCTTCAAAAGCATGACGCAAAACATCGAGTTTGGCTTCGGCTGTGTGGCACGTAGCGCCGTTCTGTTGAAACCAAATGTTGCCAATATCCTCCTCTCGAATTTTTGTAAACAAAAATTCGTTCAACATGGTCCGATAACGATCGCCATTAACTGTATCGGCCACTACTTGCTCATTTTCGAAAAAAAGGTCCAATTATGGCTCTGGACCAAAATCCGCACCAAACAGTGACTCGTTTTAGGTGCGTCGGCTTTTCAATGTATGCGTGTGAGTTTTCTGTGCCCCAAATGCGACAATTTTGCTTGTTTAAATACCCGCCAAGATCAAAATGAGCTTCATCTGAAAAGATGGGTTTTTTTTGCCAAAATCGGCATCTTCTGGTGAAGGCTACTGCATGGGCAGCCGAGTCAGTCATTTGAATGAAATTATTTTCCATTATTAACCAGAAGGATTGTACTTTCAAATAAAAAAAGAAGTTTGAGAAAATATTCAGTAGTTTTTTTTCTTAAAGCATTTCCAAAAAAAAAAAAAGTTATTTGGCGGGCACTTTACTTGTAATTCTCGCGGACATAAGACAATGGTCTTATTGGAGGGAATGCTGATTGACTTGGTATTCCTTCGAATAACTTCCTTAGAAGCTATGGGTCTGAGGAGCGGGAAGAGACTGTCTTTCACCTTTTTTGTGCATTTTTCTTGTCAGAAAGAGGCTGAGATTCTTAACCTCTCCTTTTCTTTCATACGAACACAGGATTTCTTGTAATTCTCGCGGACCATTGTCTTATTGGAGGGAATGCTGGTTGACTTAGTATTCCTTTGAATAACTTTTTTAGATGCTATGGTTCTTAGGAGGGGGAAGAGACTGTCTTTCACCTTATTTGTAACAGAGGTCAAAACGATGAGTAGATTCGAATCATACTTATAATTTCTGATACTTATACGCATTCATACTTATTTTAATGTCATACTTATACTACTTATATTCAAAGTTTGAAATACTCATGGTACTCATACTTAACAATACGCATGATGTTATTGATTTCGACTCTCCATGACTCATCGTATACACGAAACACAAAATAAGTATGAATCACGTACGAACACTACAATACTCACTAGAAGGTTGTGTGTTTTTTTTTGCTTGCTGTCTTTGTCTTTTTCTTTCTTCTTCTTTTGTAAATGCAACAACAACTAAGACTGCAAATTTTGACGAATGATTCGAATCACTCGCATCATTTATGAGTATTATAAGTATTTTTCTCAATTTATGAATCTGAATGAGTAGGCGTATGAATCAAACACATTTCGAATGTTATGAGTTTGATGTCAACGTTGTACTCATACTCATTGCAACCTGTACTTATCAATCAATGTTGCAGGGAGTACGAATGAATCAAAGTAGTTGAATTTCAATACTGTTGACTCACTCATACTCAAAATTTCATGAGCACTTATGAGTAGCGAAAAAGCGATTCATTGCTGATCTCTGATTTGTAAGTGCCTTCTTCTGGTCAGAAAGAGGCTGAGGCTTTCCTTTTCTTTCATATGAACTCTTCTATATAAAGCCTTCTGCAGTAGCACGATGTTTGAAACCCGCCGTTAGTCATTAAGCCGCCTTAATAATCCCAGAAAAGTTGCTTGCTTTGTAACTTGGCTTTCAATGTTCTTAATCTAACTCTTATGAGTGCCTTATTCTTGTCAGAAAGAGGCAGAGATTCTTAACCTCTGCTTTTCTTTTACCTTCGTCTGCAGTAGCACGATGTTTGAAACCCGCCGTTAGTCATTAAGCCTCATTAATCCCAAAGCTGCTTGTTTTGTAACTTGGCTTGCAATGTTCTTAATGTTCTTGTCCGAAAAAGGCAGAGATTCCTAAACTCTCCTTTTCTTTTATCTTCGTCTGCAGTAGCACGATGTTTGTAACCCGCCGTTAGTCATTAAGCCTCAATAACTCGAGAAAAGCTGCTTGCTTTGTTACCTGGCTTTTGAAGTTCTTAATCTACCTCTTATGAGTGCCTTATTCTTGTCAGAAAGAGGCAGAGATTCTCAACCTCTCCTTTTCTTTTATCTTCGTCTGCAGTAGCACAATGTTTGGAACCCGCCGTTAGTCATTAAGCCTCATTAATCCCAGAAAAGGTGCTGCCTTGTAATCAGGCTTTCCATGTTAATAATCTACCTGCAACCGGCAGCCGATTAGTACTTCTGGCATAACTGATGAGATGACTGTTCAAAGTCGCATCTGCAGCATCAGCATTGAAATCAAGCAGCGTTTTTTTTTTGGTGGTCACATAAACACTTTGTTTTCATTAAGGCAGGCACTGAATACCTTGTTGCCCAAAGCTCTGTAATGTTAGCTGCAATTTGTCTCACAATTTCCCCAAGTTAAAAAATTTAACTATTGCTCTGCAAACCTATCCAGTTCTATCTTTACTTTCTTAGGTTAAGTTTTGGTCGGAGTGGTAGCTCGCACGCATAGCGGCCCGTTGTGATGCCACAGGTGAACGCAGTCCCTGTACTGACCAAGTTCCACCAAAATCAGGGAAGAGGAAGCAGTTGGTCAGCTCAAGGGCTGCACATCAAAAGCACGACTACGCTATACTGGAAAACCAGCCAGAAAGTTTGATGAGCGAAGCTATATCCTTGATGTCAATAGATGATTGCTCCGTTAGGCTAACAAGGAATGGAGAGCCAAATAACCTACGTCTACACCTAGCAAGAGACGGGGACTGACAAAGAAAGTGGACAACAGTCTCCTCTTCCTCAGCGGATCTGCATCCACGGCAGAAGTCGTTAAATGGGAGCCTCATTCTCTCCGCGTGTCTACCCATAACGCAATGACCTGTAATCACGGCCACTGTGGTTGAGATGACGTCACGACCATGACCAAGTAATTGGTTGGTACGCCTTCTATCCATCAAGGGCCAGGTGAGTCTAGCGGTGGAGCAGGACTTTTCATTGACCCAGGATAGGTTGGCGTCCCGAGAGAATTTCCGCGCAATGTCCAACTTAACCGAGGCGAGTGGCATACCCAGTTCAATTGAAGAAGATTCCAGAAGGAGCGCACCAGCTCTGGCGAGCTCGTCGGCCGTACAGTTTCCCGGAATGTTACTGTGCCCGGGGACCCACACCAATGAGACACTGAATAAGGTCGAGACAGCGGCGACATTCCCCAATGATCCTAGAGTTATTCACGAAACACGATAGAGATCTTATCGCGGCCTGACTATCAGAAAAGACCGAGACGCGAGTGAAAGGAGCACCGTTGACGAGGATACATTGAGCGGCCCGGTAAATTGCCTTCACCTCCGCCTGAAACACGCTGCAGTCGTCCGGCAGACGGAGAGAAATATTCAGGTCCAGTTTCCCAGAGTAGACATCGCTTACCACCCCATTATCGAGTTTAGAGCCGTCGGGTTAGACGGCTATATATATCCAGGACTTCCGGGGGGACAACCGTATTTGGGTTCCAGTCGTCCCTACCTGGAATCAGAAAGTGGAAACGCCTATCGAGACAATATTCAGCAGGGAGATAGTCGATGTTCACGGGGGCCACTGGATCAACCTCCAGAATAGTGGAGTGATCAGAAGGTACAATGTGCCAACGAGACAGGGCATTGAGGCTAGTCGCAGCAAACTTAGCCGCCTGCTTAGCGAGAAGCACAGTAGGAAGCCAGTTGAGCATTGCGAACAAGGCTTTCGTGGGGGTGGTGCGCAGAACGCCAGTTATATAAATGACCGCAGACCTTCTGACCTTGTCAAGAAGTCTGAAGTTGTGTTGTCTGTCCAGAGCAGTCCACCAGAAAACAACACCGCATAAGAGATTGGGTTCGATGACCGTAGAATATATCCAACGCATGATCCTTGGGCGAAGACCCCATCTGGTTCCGACCGCTCTACTTTTCTTTCTTTACTTTCTTACTTAATTGGTCTTTACAACATTTTAGTCGGGATTACAACCCAGCTTCTCACACCACCCATGTTGTGTGTGTTAATTTTCTGTTCATTATGATAGGATTTGTTTGGAGTTTTTTTGATTTATTTTCAAGTAGAAATTTGCCATAAGCCCTTATATGAGTTATCAAAGTTCTTAACTGAATACTGCAATCCTCTGCACATCTTTCTCATCTGTATTCTTCTTTACGTCATTTGCTAACTGTGGATTCCCTAAAAGTTTTCAAGTATTTATTCAGTTTCTTGACGCACATACATATCACTGATAAAGATCTCTCTCTCTCTCTCTCGGTTAGTTTTAACCAGATTTGACAGGTTCTGTGATAATTTTCCTGTCAATGTCAGTTGCCAACCACACACTTGCACTCTCAAAAGCAAACAAAAGACATTTCGAAACGCATTGAAATCGTTAAATAGACACACAAGGTATCGTATTGTAATCGTATCGATCGTTTAGTGTTTTCACCATAATGTAATGTGAGTTGTCGTTGTCGTTCGTTTATTTATTTATTGTTTTACGGGCTGACTGTTTGTCAACTTTACCGAACGTAATGACGTCAGCGGAGCAATATTTATTGCATGAACCTGATATACTAATTCCATTGCACTCATGTTTAAAGGGCTTTTTTTTGTTTTTTTTTTATCATCATGTCCATGCAAGCTACATACATACAGTTGTGTTCATAAAAATAGGAGTGAACCCATTGAAAAACAAAAGCCTAATTTTTAACTGAAAAACACATGGTTTAATTAATTTTTTTGGTGTAATGTAATGTTGATTCAATACTAAGTTATTTAATTTATTCATTAATTAAATAAAGCTTTCAACAAGTAAGTAACAGGAAGTTTAAAAAAAATATCTTAAAAAGTGCTGTTCAAAATAATAGGAGTATTTCAGTTTTCATAAAAATTTACAATTAAAAATGTTAAAAATGCTTATGACTATAATCAGAAACTTTAAATACGATTAGTATTTGGTAGAATAGCCTTTACTTTTTATTACAGCAGCACATCTACGAGGCATGGAGTCGACTAAATCCTGACATTGTTTTAGTGGAATTGTATTTCACCCATCTTGCACTACAGACCACAACTCAGTTGCATTTGACGGTTTTCTCTCGCCAACATATTTTTTAACATCCCTCATAGATGTTCTATGCGATTAAGGTCAGGAGACTGAGCTGGCCACGCTATAACCTTTACCCCATTAACCCGAAACCACTCATTTGCCAATTTACTGGTGTGTTTCGGGTCATTGTCTTGTTGGAATATCCATTTTAGAGGCGTGGAATATGTTAACATCACTTCTCTCAAAATGCTGACATAGACGTTCCTATCCATTATGTCCCTAATTCGATGTATTGGGCCTAAATCGTTATATGAAAAGCTTCCCCATATCATTAGTTTTGCACCACCATGTTTAACTGTCTTTTGTGTATACTGAGCTTTATATTTGATGTTGGGCGGACGTCTAACATTCTGTCTAGAACCAGTGCCACCAAATAAAACAATTTTGCTTTCGTCGGTCCACAATAAGTTCTCCATTTTTCTTTCGGATATTTGATATGTTCTTGGGCAAACTTTAAGCGGGCTGCTGCCTGTTTTGTATGTCAACAATTGCCATCTTTTGTGAACTTCTTGCGAATAAATTGTTGTCCATCAGACGCCTACAAATAGTAGGGACACTTACGGCAAGATTCAAATCCTTTTGAATTTTATTTGAAGACGCTGAAGGATTTATTTTGCTGTATCGCACAATTCGGCGGTCATCGACAGTAGATGTTTTGGCCTTGCGTCCACGCGTTTCGGGCTTTTTTTTATATTTTAATGCATTTGCGATCATTTGATCGGAGTAACTTAAGATTTCCTTAGCTTCTTTGTAAGTTTTGCCTTTTTTCCACTTTTCTTCAGTACAGTGCTTTTCTCATCCCACTATTGCAAAAATTTATGTGAATCACTGCAGAAAAAGTTTTAACTACATTTTTCCGTACTTATTTTTCACTTTTTTCTTTAAAATATGTGCTGTTATATTTTTATTTTTAAAAGAACACTCACACTCCTATTTTTTTGAATCAATTTCATCGTAAATATTAAAATTATTACGAGAATCTTTTTTGTATTTGATTTCTTACATATCGTTGCAACTACCATTAAAATATATCATGTTTTGCAAATTGGTAGAATAAAAAATTTCTACTTTGAAAATATTACATGGTAGCACTCCTATTATTTTGAACACAGCTGTATGTATGTACAACGCACAAAACAATTGTTTTGTTCGTTAAAAGCTTGTTTAAGCTGTTTAACCTGATGATAAGGTTTGCCATTTGATAACAATACCCGTATACTGGTGGATTATCCATCGACAAGGAATTCCAATCCAATTGTTTCATGGCAAATTGTTTTTAGGTTTTAAGGCAATTGGTTGTGTCTGGTATAACCCAAAAATCAATCCTGTTTTTTTAATAAGGAAAACTTATATTTCCCAAGGGAAAGGTCAGGTTTTATTGGGTATTAAAAATATAAATGATTTCATCGATACAATTGTCATGAAAAAAATTGTTAAGAGGGCACTTTAATTTATTTTTTGTTGTGGGCTGTCAAATTTTTTTTTGCCGAGGAGGGATAAATGTACCTAACCGCACCACAGAGGAAGTCGTCTCATCCTCCCTGTGTGGGGCCCTCACCCACTAAATCCCCCCTCGTCTCCTGTGGACTTGTTTGTGCCCACTCCGGAACTACGGTGGTATTACTTCGGAGTGGAGTCTTTTTCACCCTTTGGCCTCTTCATGTTCATATCCACGTCCGGATTGCAAATCGAAAGTTGAGGAGTCATCTAAGCGTCTCCACTATTCCTTTCGTCTAAATCATCGTCTCGGTTAAGCTTGGCACGTGTGACAGTATCACCTATGCCGACATGCTTACTCGTTCTGCAGCCTCAAGATCCGTCTTCTTACGTCTCAGAATGCTTTCTACGTAATTCACTACCGAGGTCCAATTTTAACTACTCGCAGTCATAATTCCGACAATATTAGCGGCTGTGATCGTTCCAACTATTGACGTTAGTACAGAGCCGTAGCTCTGCCAGCGTGCACACTCGAAAACAGTGTGCTCTGCATCATCAATTACCTGCCCTTCCTCGTAAAGACAGTAAGGGGAGGCGGCCTTCCGTGCAGATATTTCCTAAAATATCCGTGACCCGATAGCATCTGTGTAACGTAGTAGTTTAGCTCTCCAAATTTTCGACCAATTCATGGCCTTATGCCCGGAATAAGTCTCGCCGTCCATCTTCCTCTATCTTCCTCGTTACATCGTTGTTGCCATTTTGCAATGTTGTTTTCCCTGAACTAACCGGTTTTGTGATTTCCAGCCGATTTCACCTTATAAATCTATTCGCTCCACTGCCAGCAGATCCACAGGGATTATATCTGCTATCACCAGTACGGCTGGGGCGGACACTGTACGATATGCCGAGGCGACACTTAATGCAGCCGTTCGTTCTCTGTACTGATATAAGTGAGTTTGCCCATGCTTTATGGGAGCGAAATTTGGGCAGAAACACTAGATGTTAAAAAGCCGGCTGTCTATAGTTAGGGTATAAGGTCCGTTACCTGTGGCTGAAATCAATACGTTTAAATGAAATTTTTATAAGATTAGCAGTAAGCCAGTTACAAGAGAGATCGGTTGGGATGGATTGGGATCTCTCACTTTTCTTTTTAAGGCTCTAAAAGGAGGGTATAATGCTTGTAGTTCGGATGACATATCCTAGTCTTCTTAGTCGATAGTGAATTGGCTTATTAGACATGAGGCAGCGATTCAAACACCCAAGGTCAGACATCTCAAATAAAATGAAATCTGAAAACACATTTTTCTTGACTTCTCCCTCCCAGCAGCCTTCTGGCAAAAACTCTGGTAGTAAAATCGTTCGGAGACGATTTAAACTTGAGATGCCGCCATTCATAAATAAAATTAACACACTCAGAAGCTATAGGTTGTGATCCTGACTAAACTGCACCAACTGAAGGGGAAAAGTTGAGTTTGTGGTATCATGTTTATGAACATCATCCAATATTTTTGATGATGCCCTTGTATGTGGAATCAGGTCACGTAAGGAACATGTGGTTCTTAAGGTTCCAAAGACTTACTACCCTTTGTCACTGTATAACCAAACGAGATTTAAGAAGAAGTTCAATAAACCCAACTGAGCTTAACTCAATATTGAGATTGTTCAGAGCGAATACAATCACTGTGGAAGCACAAATATTGTTGAAATCACTTTTAATATTAAAAAAGGCAGTCAGGGAATAAGTCTTAACTTGAGTGATTATTCCATCTCTGACGTGAGGGCATAAAGAGCAGGTCTAACCCTATTCTCTAACCCTATTCAACGGCAGGTGGGCGGCCTCGAACACGGGTAGAACGGCTCGTAAAATCTGGCAAAGGCTGGATGAGGGGCGCCCAATGAGTCTACTTAAACTCCAAAGAGGCGCGTAGTGTAGTTGTCGGTGTCATTACGGGGCATTGCATTATGGGTACGCATGCGAGACGCATTGGACTTGGACACCTTGCTAACGACTTCTGCAGAAGCTGCAGAGATGAGGAAGAAGAGGATACTGCCCCTCATCTGCTGGGCACATGCCCGGCTCTATGTCAAAGGAGAAGGCAGTACTTGGGTACTTACTACATGGATGATCTGGAGGAACTGTCAGGGATTGACATTGGCAGCCTGAATCGCTTCATCGGGAGCTCCGAATGGTTTCGAGACTAGGGGATAACGGATGACTATGGTAGCACTATGGCCCAATGCGGCCTAATTGTGTCCATCCAAAAATTGTTCTTGGATGGGCAGCCACCTCTACTTACCTACCTACCTAACCCTATTCCTCAAGAACTCTTTTCAGCGTCTTTAAAGGAACAGGAACTAATTGTTCTGAAGTCATTTGATTTAGGATGGTGGTGGTTTTCTAGATTTTGCACTCAGAGGAATGTTAGTTAGTTCAAGACTACCTCGAGGAATGAAAAATTCCTTCACAGTTTGAAGGTCATGCCTTCGAAGCTTAATTTTCCTAAAATTTCTGTATTCTGTGAGCCATGAATTGAACAGCTTGAAAATGTTTAATTCTATCGATTTCACAATGTCATTTAAACTTCTTACGCATGCATTTTCTGACCTTTAGACTTCCTTAAGGGGATTGTATACAATATTTCCAAGAATTTTTCAATTTTAGTATTTATTTTATGATCGGGTCTTATGATTTATTATGTTATCACGCTTCCTTTTGACTACATAGTCACTATGAAGTGGTGTTTTACGTACGTTTTCATGTTCAATAATTTACAAAAACTATCGAAAATATTGCCACACATTGATTTATTTACGTATTTTTTTTTTTTGTAGATTTTTGTAGACTTTCTGATTAAAAACTTAATCTTATTTGATTAGCTGTAATTAAATTTATTTTAATTGTTATTTTGATTATTAAAAATTTATTTCTTACGTTCTATTTTTTACTTTTTCTTATCATTTCAGATAATTTCTTGCCTTCTTTACGTATTAAAACATCCCAAACTACGTAAAACTCAAGTGCAATTTACGCAAGAAAGTAAAAGAAAACGAATAAAAAAAAAAACGAAAACGGATTTTCTGTCAGTCATTCTAAATACATGCTCATGCCCACATGGATCAACGTTATGCATGATGTATGAATGACTACTTTTCAACCGCAAAATTACGGGTAAAAAAAATGTTTTTCAAATATTTTTTCCTTTCTTTTTTAAGTTCAAAAGTCCACTTTGTATGGATGTCGGTGAAAAAGTAGCAAATAAACCATCTACTACACATACATACATACGTACATACGTACGTACGTAGTTATAGGCAATAATAATAATAAACGATAAATTTACGTAAAAGCAATTTAAAATACACCCATGACTACCTACTACTAAAAAAAATAAAATAAAATAAAATAATCATCATTATTATGAGAAAACAACAACAACAACAACAAGAAGAAAAAACACACACACACAAAGAATAAAATGTTGTACGTCATACTACTGTGCCAGAGATTTGTTGTGTGTGATATGAGATCGAGAGAATTAAAACCACAAAAACAATATCACACACACAATACAGCAACACAGCAACACAGCAACAAATTAAAACTAAAAATGCCGCTCGAATTAATATTAAATTGATCTTGGAAAAACGTTTCTTCCAATCCACCCCACCCTTCCTCTTCATTGTTATTTATACCAGCTTCTCTATTCATACTAGCGCATGACTGATTGATTGACTGTGACTAACCATGCAAACCATACCATACCGTATGACGACTTATTGGCTTTACAATGTCCCTCTAGTACGTAAATGCCTTGTCTGTCCTTTATTATTATTAGACGTAAAGCCTTCTTCTTTATTTTTCTTTCTTTTCTTCTTCTTCTTCTTCTCATCTTTCTTGTCTCTCAATCTCTGATGCAATATTTTTAATAATTTTGTATCAAATATGATCGTTGCTGATCACATACAATAACAACAACAAATTAAGCCAACCAAAAAGCGAAAAACATGAACGTTGTTTTGACGTCATACGTCATTTTAAATGACTAATAAAAACAAAATATAGAGTCACACACAAAATTCAATTAAACCGAATTTTATGTGTGTCCATGTATGCGTGAGTGTGTACTGAGAACCGCAACAGCAACAAAAAAACCAAAAACATGACTCTTTGTCAGTGTCATGCAGTTACATGTATATTAGTTGAGTGTAAAAGTTGTTTCCTGATAGAAATTGTAGAAATTCATTATAGAAATTTGAAGATAGGAGTGCACAGGTTAGTTTAAAAATATTACTACCCACTGAAAAAAAAACTACGAGATCAATTGCAGAGAGTGTCAATTCTGTACTCTTTTTAATGCCAAGGTCAGAGAAATCCTCAATTCTCCTCAATATCTCATTTTCACCAGACATTTATGTATAATCAGCAGCATTGGTGTTCTGTATTCTCTTCTTTCCTTCTCCAAGGTGATTTTGTATAGAAGTAGGTATTCCTAGGAGATAAACCCGTGTTCGTATAGCACTTTTCATTTTCTTCGCAATATTCTGCTTGAAACTCAGCTGGTTGTTCAAAATGAGTCTGAGATCGTCAGCACTCCCAGCCAGTTAATCTCGATATCATACGGTTTAATAGCTAGGAAGTCAGAAATTCTATACTTCAGTGTTTTACATGGATTCACATCTCTTTTCTTCTTTTATATGACCTGGTATAATGGAGTTACATTCTTTCCTTAATCATTCACCCACTTAATCATGAGATTGAGAGTGTAATATGCACTAGATTTAGGCCTATATTCTATAATAGTGTGAAGCGCATTCAGCTCTCCTTTAGTGGAGAGACTGCAGGTTGATTTAATCAGTATTATCGGGCGACCCTCCAATGAGCAACACTTTGCTTGTTGTCCTAATTTGCCCGTTGGATTGCTTTTTTTTCTAAAATAATACTTTTGAATTTGAGAATCTAATACGAAATAATTTTTTCCCTACACCAATAAGACTAAGGGATATTTAAAATTGCACATACATTCTTGTATTGTAGTTGTTAACCGTTTTTTGCTTCTTTGCAAGCTAATTGTAATTAACTTTTTCCCTAACCCAATATTATATACATATAGTCGATGACCAACCAAATTCTTGATAAAATATTTGAAATTCCCAAATTATGATGAGTCCCAAAGATAATGATGATGATGAACTAATTAAAGAATTTAATGAACTAAAAAAAACCCTTAATAGTGCTAAACAACTACAACAACAAGAAAAACCTTGCTTAACCCACAATTTAAACGACGACAACGTGAAGAGCTCAAAGCGATTTAACAAGAACAACGAATATAGCAGCGGCAATTTAATGGTGGAACCAATTCTAAACAATAAAAACAAAGGCGATAGCAACACTTCAATAAAAGCGTCAAATGAAATGAAATGTAATCTAATCGTCGGTGATAAAATGATAAACAACGTAAGCAAATCATCCACGACAACGACGATCTCCGCTGCATGGGGAGAGCACAATAATAATAATAAACAAGTTGATGATAGAACTACAATGACAACGACGTCGACGACGATAAGAACAGCAAGAGCTGCAAGTGGCAATTGTGGTGAAGGTGGAAAAAATGCTGCTGCTGCTGCTGCTTCTGCTTCTGCTGCTGCTGCTAATATCACTGCTCTGGCTAATAATGATTTTCACAAAGCAATAACAACAATAACAACGACATGCACGTCGACTACGTCGACGACGATAACAAAAACGAAAACATTTACAACGACAGATAACGAAACCCATTTGCCAGAGTCCCACGTAACGAGTTTAAACGAAGTTAATACAAGAGAGAGTACTTTATCGTCATGTTCATTAGCTAACGAAGCACTTGCTATTGGTTTAATAAATAAACAGCAACAACAACATGAGCAACGAATATCCAAAGAGCTGAAGAAGAGCATTATCGCTGAGGTTAAGGGAGAGCATGAGTGTGTAGGAAGGGTAAAAGCCGCAACAACGACGTTATTACAGAATACTACAAGCAAGTGTATGAGACATAAAAACATAACATGCCAACCTTTAAGCGACAGTTATCAAAGAACTCTAGATGTGAGCACATTAAACGTCGCTACAAAAGAAAATAATTCTCAATGTGAACTACTGGAATTAAATTCAGACGTTAAACAACACCCGCAACAACCGCAAAAGGATTATAATAATCAACAGCAGCAGCTACAACAACAAAAACAAGACGATCAATTGAAATTTAAAACATTAGCGGAACGTAAAGCTCTTCTAAAACAAGAATTTTTCAAAGATTTAAACACAGCCTATACTGATAATTTACAAAAACCGGTGAAAAGTTTAGTACAACAACAACAGCCTTTGAATAAAAGAATTTTAAAAAAGCAACACAATCTTAAATTAAAAATACCACCCCATAAAGACTGTACAAAGCCAACGAATAAACAGGATTTATCATTAGTGGCCTTAAGAAAATTGGATTTACAAAAGAAACAACAACAACAACAACAGCAACAACAACACACCACAACAAATAATACAACGCTTAATACAGTTAAAGCTATAAAAAACTCGCAGTTTCCTAAAGTAAAAGAATTGGCATTGAAATTTGATTGCAACAAGAATAACAAGAACGAGAACAACATGATTTTACCGGTGGCTAACAAAAGTGAAGCAACAAAATCTAATAAACTAGAGGCTATGGTAGAGAGACACAGTCCTCTATCGGATGAGGGCTGTACTATAGGGCAAAGTCCCTATTCATCGGATGATGATAATGACTCTATACGCACTACCCATACAGCTATTGAAAGAATACCGGGAAGCAAACGCAAAGACAAGGTGGCTAGATCGGCTAGCAGTGATTCAGCTTTAGGTTTAGATGTTGATGAGCCCATGGATATAACGGAACAGCAGCAGCAGCAGCAAAAGCAGCAGAAACGTCGAATGACTTTAACTGTAACAGATTTGCCTTTAAGGCCAGCCTTGTTGCCTTTGGCAGAGCCAACTTTGTTGCCCGATTCACCTTCACTGGAAATGGCTCCACAAACATTGGCTGTAAATGCTTTACAGCCGGCTCAAATACCTTCGAAAGTATTATTGGAAGAGAGAGTAGTAGAAATACCTGAAGATCCTCGCTCAGGACGCAGTTCGAGACGAGAATCGTCACAGTCGTGTGCCAGTGACTGGCCTACCAATGAAATGCAGGGAGTGCGCTTTGTACGCACACCTTCTGTAGTGGTGTCTGACTATTCGGATGATATTACCTGTGGCATAACGCTGGAGGAAATCGAGTATTTTCGCGCCCAACGTTTGCGCAGACGGCGTTCTTCATTGGAAACCTCCGGCACCGAAAAAGATGCGCTCGACAATAACTCTGACATAAGTGCCTCCTCCTCGTGCAGCAACCTATACTATTGTGGCTCCACTATATCGGCTCTGGACGGCGCTGAGTGTTTAGTTAATGGTGTACGTTTCAATTTGGAACGTAAAACTTCTGATTGTTCCACCTGCTCTGTGAGCGGTGATGAAGAGGCGTCTAATAATTTCACCATACCCGAGCAACCTGAGGATTGCCAGGATATTACCGATATGTTGGCTAATCAACACTTGACCAGCAAACGTTGCAAAAAGGTAGGTATTCCAATGGATCTTTTAAACGTAGTTAATCCGAATAATAATGTTTAATGTAGAAAAACAGAAACCTAGTCATAGTTTTAAGCATTAGCATACATACATACATATATGTTTTCTTTACAAATTATCTTTTGAATAACAATTTGTATGCAAAAAATCTCCTTATATTTGTAGTTTTCATAGTTTTTTAAGTATTTTTTTCCATATTTTTTGTTTGTTTTTTTGGTTTTTCTTTTATAGTACAATATTATTATTACTCTTTAGATAATAAGTTATTACCTACATTAGTTTTTGTACATACATACATACCTGCTATTCTATACAATACAATACAATATGTGAGATAAGATACCATATATAAAAGCAAATATTTGTTTGCAACAAACAATAAAATTATCAAGTATTAAAACGTTTCACAAAAAACAAGAAAATATATGCAATATAATAATATAATATAATATTTAATTATTTACTCTTTTTATTTTCCAACAGAAAGAAAAAAGAAACAAAAAAAAATACACATAAAAATTAAAAGACTTTTTTTTAAAAGACGTATTATGATGTATTGTTTACATGTTAAAAAGTTTTTATGATAATCACCTAAACAAAAATAAACATAATTATCATAAATTTGTTAAAATATCTATGATTGCTTTTTCAAATATCATATTCAAACAAAATAAATTTATTACTTTATTGAAATGATGGTTGCTTACTGGTTATTTCTTTCTAATCATTGATGTTTAACATACTCGTACATATTCAAATGGTGATAACAACAGCTGTTTTTTGACGTACATACATATGCATGCGTGAATATTTAAAGAGGTTGTTTACATTTGAAATCACCGTTGGTTTTTACACTTTCTCTTTGGTCTTGTGCAAGAAGAAAACATTGCTCATTTGTTTGGACGCATGCCTTGATTGTTTACATTTTGTTTTATTTCAATTAGTTGTTGTTTTCTTGTTCCCTTGTTGTGCTTAGTTCTTATATTTTCGTAAGGCAGTATCACAGCATTAGTTTCTAATAGTATTTGTGTCTCTCTCTTCAACTAAATATGTGTTCTTTTATTTATTAATGCATAAACAGTTCTTCCTTATGCTTTTTGAGATGTATTGCTAAAATTCTCTCTCTCTCCCTCTCCTTACTGAAGGTATGTATCTTCTTTTTAATGTAATTAAACGGCAATTATTTTGTGGCTCAGTTGTTCCCTTGTTGTGTTTATTTCTTACGTTTGGAAGACAAAACCCCATAATTTGTTTTCAATTATTTTTTTTTATATTAGTTTTGGTGTCCTTGCATTTCCTTCTTTTTTCATCATGAACTGTTTTGATAAATTCTTTCTTATTCTCTCTCTCTCTATTTACTAAAAATATATTCCTTTTAATGTAAACAAACGTCATTCGTTTTTTTAATTTACGATTTGTTTCCTATGATTTTTAAATTGTTGTTGCCACATTCTCTCACTATAATAGAGGTGTCTTCCTTTTACTTGCTTAAAACATTCTTTCTCTCTACCAAAGATGGCAATTGTTTTTGAATTGCTTTACTGCCTACCATCTCCTTATTAAAAATGCCTTCCTTTCGCTTGTGTTTCTTTTCTCTCTTAATTCAAGATGTCTACCTTGAAACATAAACAAACAGCCATTGTTATTGTGGCGTATGAGTTATTTTCATAACGTTTGAGCTGTTATTTAACAGTATTAGTGTCCTTTAATTTCTGTTTCCCTAGGTAAATATCTTCGTTTACCCATGAATGCATTTAACTCTCTAATTCTGTTTTCTTGAATGTTCTCTTGCTCTTCAAATTGCTCTCTCTCCTTATTAAAGATATCTTCCTTAAAACATAAACAAAACTGCAGTTGTTTTTGTAATATGTACTATATGAATACTTTTCACTGCATTTCATTTACCATTTAACAGTATTAGTGCCCTTTTATTTTTGTCTTCCAAAATAACGCCATCCTTTACTCGTTAATGCATTAAACACTCTTTCTGTTTATTTTTTCTTAATGTTTTGCAACACTTAAATGTTAACTTTCTTCTTACTAAGGTGTCTTCTTGTATTGTAAACAAACTGCAATTGTTTTTGTAACATACGAATGCGTTTACTCCATTCGTATGACTAGACGTTAATAAAAGGCACTTCGTTCGTTTGTTTTGATTACTTTGTCATAGTATTAGTGTCCTTGTTATGCTCGTTCTCACCCTCCCTCTCTATTAAAGATGTCTTCCTTTGGGATGTTATTTCAGCATATTGTTTACCACAAATATAGAAAACCAAGTGCAAGTGTAATAATTCTCTGTTTATAGTTTATTTTATTGTAGAGACAAGAGAAGAGAACGCGAGACAGTCAAAGCTAAACATTGTTTACTTTATGGCCTTTTAGTTTATAATTGTTTTGTTTTTGTTGTTATATACTAAAACATGATGATGATTGTAATACGTTTGCATATATAATTTTTTCTATACAAGGGATGAGTGTTTCATTTTATTTACATTATGCCTTTAAGTTTGCATGGCTTTTGTTGTAATTGTAATCAATTGAAGCATGATTAACTGCATGTTGTAACGGCATGGTGTAAATAGTTTGTAAACAAAGTTTTAAACAGGCATTGTTTACATTTAGTTACACTGAACAAAAAGCTATGGTTGGTGAATTTCATTTAATACTACGCATAAAAAGAAAAATAAAAATATTTTAGAATAAATAAAATGAGTAAAATAAATAAATAAATAAATATAATGAATAAATAAGTAAATATAAACAAATATTTCATACTAATAAGGGAAATTAAATACACCAGTTCCCCCCAAATTACGCCAAAAACATGAGTAATAAAAATATTTTTTTTTCTGTCTTTGATTAATTAATCATGCTGCACCAAAATTCCGTTGAAATAATTTTGTTCCTATGTAGATATTGTATGTAAACATACTAATTAGTGGGAGTTTTTTTTTGTATTGAACTAATTAAGTCATTGTTTTTAAACCAATTTAGCATATGTTTTGTTATATTTTCCAGAAGTTGTACATACTTTGTTACTCTTATACTCTTTTAATTTGTTAGTCTATTATGAAACAAAAAATTGTTGTTAATTAATATTTTTTATCATATGATTTTATTTGTTTATAACTTCAAATTTATCTTATCAATGTTGCAAAAGCAACAGCAACAGCAACAGCCAAATGTTAAAGGAGGAAAGCAACTGATAAAATAAAATTAACTCCCCCGTGTTATTAGTGGGCTTTTTTCGTTTCGTGGCACAATTTTTAATTACTTTTTTTGTTTTACGATAAACGAAAAATAGAAAATTATCTTAATTACAAAAAAGTCAAACGCAAAAATAAAGAAAAAAGAAAGACATTGTTATTAAACGTGAATAAAATTTTATAAAATAATATTTAATTATTGACATACTGTTTGAAATAAATTTTAATAGCCAGTAATTTGGCAGTTATGGTCTGTCTTAATTTGTTGCTTGAGATTTGAGTTGTTTTAGATGTTTTTTCTGATAAAAAAAATCCTTTTATTAAAAAAATTACAGAAACATACGAGAAAATAGTGAAAAACTGCGTAATTATAAAAGCAAAACGAAAAAATTAAACACGCAAATTGTTTTACACCTTTTTTAATACAAGTTGTTCGGGTAAGTTCGTTTCCAAAATTGTTGGTAGATGACTGTAAAATGTAACATCTTTGGCAACTCTATAGCTTATTAGAAATATGGCATTTTCAAGCTTTACTTTGTTAGAAGAAAGGTAAGGTTATGTTTCAGAAGAGAATCGAAGCGAATTGTCCATTATAAGCTTCAATAACCTGGTCAAACAATTGATTCTGATATCTACTGTCAACAATTAGTGAAATTTAAGCAAGTAAAACCGCTCGAATTGATCGATAGAAAAGGTGTTGGTCTTAATCACAACAAGGCCAGACTTTTTATTTCACATTTTCCGCTGTAAAGTTTCGGTGTATGCACAATTTTGGTCTGTACTGTTCACCTTCAAATTATCATTTATTTCGATATCTGCACAAGTCTCTTATTGGAATAAATTTAAAGTCTTTAGATCAGTTTTAGGCTCAGACAACACAAATGTTCTACTTACTTAACTTACTTTTGGTCCTTAGAACCCTATAGTCAGGTTAATAACCTAGTTTTTCATTCCAACCATGTTGTGGGTGTTAATTTTATGCATGAGTGATTGGACCTACAGTTTAATGTCAACTTTGAACAGATTTGAGAAACTTTTCTTTACCCTCAACGTGCCACAAGATTACTAAGAGGAAGTGATCGAAAATTTCGTTCTACTCGACCTAGAAAACATGGCATCGTCGAAAATGGAGGCTGGTGCTGTAAACCAAATAAACTTTTATTGAAAAACATTTTTGAATAACAAAACATTTTTAAAGTTTGCTTTTGTTCGTATTGTTTATGCGTTTTTTGATATATATTTTCCTAATGTGTCTTCACTTGAAATTTTTTTGTTATGACATGTTGGCTGTGAGTAGCAAAAATAAATTTTTAAAATTCTTGTAAATTGAACAAAAAAAAACCAACATATTTTAAATATTTTGTTAGCATTGCTTACGCGCTTTTTTTTTGATAAATATTTGCTTAATGTGCTTTCACTTGAAATACTTTTTTGACATGTTTTCTGTGGGATTTCTCAACAAATTGCAAAAGAAAAAAATTCCTTAACTTGTTATGATTTATTTAAAGTTTTCTGATGCAAGAACATCACATCAAAGGTAAATATTTGTTTATAAAAAAAATAAATTTTTTTTGGTTTTCCTTAAAAACTTGTTTTCAAAAGAAAATAAAAATTTCATCAAATTTCTAAGAACATCTGCTTTTGATGCCGTGTTTTAATGTGTGGTTTTATCTTTATCTTTATTTGTATTTAATTTCTTCTAATTTTTTTTAAATTAAAATAAAAACAATAAAAAAGACAATCAAAAAGTAATAAATTTTGTTAAAACAAAAATTTAATTTGGATTTTATCAGAAGGAAAACGTGCCAACAATATCTTAAAAAAAAAAAAAACTGTTTGAATTTTAAAAAGGAATTTAGGTTACTAAGCTTGACTTATGGATATGATTGGCAACACTATATTTTTTAAATTAAAAACTATACTTTTTTAAGTTTAAAATAGCAAAACTTTTGCTAATTATGCATGTCTTTGGCTATAATTTAAACAAAATTAGAAACTATTTTTAAAACAAAACTTAATTCTACCTTTTAGCCAAAGGCCGGCCACTCCATCCATTCATTATGTACAACAACGTCACATTTTTGCTGAAACTTTTAATCATTTTTATGAATTAAAATAATTTATTAGACATTCACAGTGTGCATGTATTAGAAAATTATGCTAATCAACCATGACTAAAGCTAAGTTTAGCTATAAAAACTAAAAAAAAAAAATAAATACGAACAACAAATACACAAACTCTAGATTGAAATGACAGCAATAATAAATTATGTATGTGAACTCGGTGTGTGTTAAAACACAGATTAATTTAGATTGTCTTCTATTGAGTAATTTGATTTCATTTTTTCTTCTATTTTTTCTAATTTTTTTTTGCAAAATGATCTTTTTAAATTGCTTGTTGTTTGACGTCAGTAGTAAACTTGTCAGTCAGTTGAAGTCTCTTAATAATTTGTATACTCGTTTTCACATGCTTTTAAAAATGCCAATAATTAATTTATTATCATAAAATGCAAAAAAAAAAAATACAAACATTTTGAAAAAAAAAAAAATAAAAGCCATAACAGCTGTCTAATCGCTAGCAAATGATTAATAGTTCCACCTTTTTTTTTGTCGTTAACTGTAAGTCATTCATGATCTAAGGTATCTCTCTCTCTCGCTCTCTCTCTCTGTCTCTCTGCCTTTGCTGCTTTTATTTTTTTATTCTCTTTTTTTTTCTTCCTTGTAGAAGCATATCAATATAGGTGTTTGACTATGGCAAGCCATTAAAATTTCTTTTTAGTATCGAGAAGAAACATTTTTCTGTTGTTATTGCGCTTACCAGACAAAATGTTATTTCTTTCATATTGCATTTATATAAGTACGAAGGCGGCTTGATAAGTTTGTAAACTCAACTTTTGTGGGAACTTTACATCCCGTGCAGGTTAGGTTGAAGTGGTAGCTCTGATTACCAAAGCTCACATAGCCGACCATAGTGACGCAACAAGTAAGCTTAGTCCCTGTACTGACCGAATTCCACCAAACTAAAGAAGAAGTTGGTCAGCCCAAGAGCTGCACATTACATCTCGTGCAGCATTTCTCCAATTTTTTTCTACCTTTTCAAATCCATTGAGGAATGGTATTTGCTAAAGTCGCCGTAGTCTAGCAGGTAGTGTGTTAGCTTATTAGACGTAAAGCCAGGGTGCGAGCTCCAGGCCAGACATCAAAACAAAATTCAAAAAGTATTTCTTCGGCGACTTTCTCTCAGCAGATTTCTGGCAAAAACTCTGCCAGCAATTAAGAAATTACCAAAAATCTCTCGTTCGGAATTGACTTTCAACTGTAGGTTCCGCCACTCATGTATAAAATTAACACACACAACATAAGTGGTGTGAGAAACTAGGTCGTAATCCTGACTGAAAGGTTGTAATGTCCAATTATGTATGTATGTATGTAAAGTCCCACAAAAAATGTCTTACTCAAGGTCTTGGTGGCCGCTTGACATAACCAAAACCTGCAAATACTTTTTCTGGACTCTGTACTGTGTACTGTGTACTGTATCGCTTGTGGCAATGTCTTGTTGAAAACACATACCGCGCAGCTTATAATTTTCAATTGGAAGGTCAACAAAAAAGTGCTTTGAGTGCCTAGCAGCAACTCGTTTCCTTGCCGTTCGCATCTTGAGTTTAAATCAAATGTCCGCAAAGATTACTCTCTCTTTCCACCTTCCTATAATCTATTTTCCTAAACCTGCACAAGGCACTGCATGAGTAGGGGCCATCCCCTAAGTGCTGGTTTTACAAAAAAAAAAAAAAAAAAAGAATTGATGGCAATGGTTCTTTCAGGGTAATTCTCGAAAATACGGTCTCAATATACCACTAGACCGCAATGTAAAATATGCCATAGAAGGCCATAACAGAGTCCCTATTCCTCAGAATGCTGTTGAATCGGTAAATACGTATTATTCATCAAAGTTCTCCTAACAAAAGTTATTCTTGAGGCAATGTGTACATTGACCTCATCTGTAGTTCTTTCAATTCCTTCAAAATTTCCTTTTAATCTTGTCAACTCCTTGCACAGTAGGTCAATTATAATGACCATCATTACTCCCTAATATTCTAAAAATGGTTGTGTGTGAATCACCACTTTTGTAGAAAATTTTTAACACATTCTTCGATTGTTAAACGATCCGTATTGGTGAATGGCAAACCTTTCACCAAATAAGTGATACATTAGGTGAAAAGTATTTAACAGCTGACATCCTTGATAGTCCAAAGGTTTTGAAACCACTGAAACAATAAAATTTTGCAACTTTTGAAGTAAAGTCATGAGTCCATCTGAGCAATAGCGTTAACTCTGGCCTAAATCAGGCACGTCAGATGCTAGAGAAAACAATTCGCAGCCTAATCCACAGATTTTTGCCTAGGAATGTGCAGTATAAATTCTGTGTGCATTTCCCTGAACTTAATGCAAGATACCCACCAGTTTCAGTATTGTCGTTTCAGTCATGGAGCGGATAAATCAAAAAGTCGTAAACTTATTGATTCGCCCTCCTCGTACATAGATTATGTAGTAGAAGGTTTTTTTTCATTTCGTTTTTAATCTGCTCGATGCTAATCGTAATCATTTTGAAATTTTATTGTTTTATTTGTTTACATTTCGAATTTTTCTTATCGATATTTAATCAGTTTTCCTGTTACGATAAATATCGACATTGCAACACCAACCCAAAATCATATTAAACTGTTATTTACGTCAAAAGTGTATGAAATAAAAAGCAAAAGGTTGGCAACACTTAAACATATGTATTGTTATTTTAGGTATTCTATATAAAGTTGAAGAAAGTGTTCACAAATTTAAAAAGTTTTGCTAGCAAAATTTAATTTTATTTTTTATTTTTTAAAGTGTTGCCAATTTTTTTTCTATATTGTCGTAATTGTTTACAAAAAATTCTCTTAAATTATACTACAGCGTAGCCAATGTTATTGCTTAAATAATTGCAAATTTCCAGTTTATTAAATTTGTAATGCGTTGCCAATTATATATGTATAATTTTAATGATTTTTTTTTTTAAAATGTGTTTTTTTTATTTACATAATTTTTCTTTTTTTTTCCCAGTTCGTTAAAATTTATTTATATTTTTATTTTTAAGCCTCTTAAATTTTTTTATTAATTTTTTAATTGTTTTATTATTCAGTCTTCTTTTATTATTTATTTTGACGTCAATAAATCTTTCTAATCATACACGTACGTACGTACGTACGTCTTAATTTCTTTCGAATTTGGTTTTAAAATCTATTTTTAAATAAATTGACGTAAATGACCGAAAATTTCTGTATCCAATTAACCAGTTTGGTTTTATAGATTTCTTTTATGGCAATATTGCCGCCGGTTAAACAAAAATAAACTTATATTTGTGTATAAACTTGTTAAATTTTATTCTAAATTGTTATTGATGATTGAGTTGCCAACTATATGCGAAAAATCGTGTTGAATGGTTTGAATTTGTATAAACCGTTTGAAAATTACATACTTGTTTAGATTTATTTACATATTTTTTTATTTTTACATTAAAACTATATATTTCTTAAAGTGTTGCCAACTTGTTTTTAAAACTAAACTATTTTAATTTATTAAATAATTTCTTTGTGGCCATAAATGTTTATTGTATTCATATAACCTACTCCGTTACAATCATATTCTGGTTATAATTTATTGACATATTTCCTAAAGTGTTGGCAATTCTTTTTGCTGAAATATTTTATTTTAATTGCTTTCTGGGGTCTAATATTACTAGAATTATTTAATTAATAACTAAAAAATATTGTTTTCAAGCTAATAATTCATATTTTAACTAAAATTTTAGAAAAAGTTTTCTTAAGATTTTTCGAGTTGCCAATTTTTTTTTTTTTTTTTTTTTTTTTTAAAGACAAACTCGTGACTGTTTCTTTTTTTCCTTATTTAATTTCTTTTTATTTTCGTACGTTTTTTCTTGTGTTTTTTTTATCGCTCAAAAGACTTTGTTGTCTTCGCGCATCGTATGATAAGTTGTCTCGCGCTAATTTGTGTGTCACTTTTTTGTTTTTAAATAGCCAAGCCGTAAAGATTAATTTCACGATAATTTCATTTCAGTCTAGTTTAATAAAAACCATTCATTTCAACATTTCATTTCATTTCATTTCAAGTAAATAATGAATGAATTTATTTATTTAAGAGCTCATCATCACTGAGATAGTTGAATGACTATGTGCAGCTTAAGACTGAGACCACAGAGAGATCACAAGATTTCTTATTGACGTCATGGCTTTTAATCAAAATAAAAGTGGCAAAACGTTTATACAGTTAAACGAACGATGAGTGTAGCTTTGCCTTAAGGCAAATGGAAATTTTAAAACAAAAAAAATTAAATAATTTATTTAGTACTCTCGTAATAATAATAATAATTACACAAGTTTAAATATTTATTTATTTATTTTTTTAATTTTAATTTAATTTCTTTTCATCTTTACTTTGCATTAGTAATTGCTTACTTAAATTATAAAAACGTGTAAATATCAAGTGGGACTTTTTATTGCCTTAGAACCAGGTTTTGTTAATTGTTTGATTGATAACTTGGCGTCATATATTTGCTTTAAAGGGTTTCCTTGCTTGTTCAGAGTGCAAATGACACACCCCTTTTTTTAATAAAAGGTGTCACTTTTAAATGGCTAAGCGGCTAAAGTTGAATTGTATAATTTACAATTTAAATGATTTATATTCTGGGTTAACAACGCCCATATTGTTATTAATTTTGTTGTCCATCCATAACAATATAAATTTTCTAAAGTTTTACGTGTTGCCTAGCTTATCTTGATCGTTAGTTGTCAACAAATATCATTTTGATTTTGTGATATTTCAACAATAATAACAAGTTCAAACCCCAAATAACTGAATCAAACTGGATATATTCATTGATATAAAAATTTCCAAAATAATGTCCTCTACTTTTTATCTATTTTGTCTACGTTTTATTGTTTTTTTTATTTTTTTCTTTGTACCCCATATTTAAATTGTATAAAACACGTAAAAGTAACAAATTATTCTTATATTAATAGACACTCATGGTAATAAATTTCACCAAATCGAATGTGACGTCAATAATACTATAAATTATTAATACATAGAGTGCTGTGTTGCCAACCTTTTAAGCAAAACTCTTCCAAAAAAAAAATAAAATAAAAAATTAAAGGTTTAGCTGTTTAATCTTATCTTGATCTAGTAAACTTTATAAAAAAAAAATTGCAAAAGAATGGAAAACATAGATCAGTTTTGTATTATTTTTGGCCATGATGTGGTAACAGTCATAAGCCCATTTAAACCACTTCACTTCAACGGCGTACAAAAGCACTTGTCGTAATGTTAAAATTGATAACAATCAATAAATTTATTAATTTATAAGTGTTTTCTTAATGATTAACAACAATTATAGTAATAATAACAACATAAATACATAGTAGTTTCTTTTTTTCTTTAAAATAGATTTTTTGTTGTCTTTTTTTTTCATTATTAATAAACACAAATAATATTTGCCACTGCAATTTAAGTGGCATCTTTAAGTGTATTGGCAACATTAACAGTGTAATGTAATTGGAAATGCAAGCAAACAGAAGTGAGTGAATGTATTGAAAAAGTAACGGCATATTAAGCATAATATAAACAAAGAGAAAGAGAGTTTACAAAAAATATATTTATTCGTACAAAATGTAAACAAAGTTGGAAAGAGAGAGGAAAAATTTCAGCCTTAAAAATGTAAACAAAAGCCCTACCTATGTAGAGTATGTATGTACATTCAATCAGAGTTTACTGCGAGCAAAGCAAAGGATTCTCTAATTTACAATGTAAACAGAGAGCAATCGTACTGCACAACACACATTTCTGGAAATAAATTAATGGGGAGTGTATTGGTGTATTAAGGATAAAGGAAATGGAGTGAAAAAAGGAAAAATGAATGTAAACAGAGAGTGAAAGAGAGTTTACAAAGAAAATAAAAGAAGTAATGCCTACATATGCTATGAGTATGGGAGAAAGAAAGGAATCTGCAATAAATAGTGTAGTAAACAGAGAGCAATAATAAAAACTTATTTTGAGGCGAGTATTATAAATTGCAAGAGGAGAACAAGTGATAGAGAGAGAGAGAGAGCGAGATATGTATGTAGTGGAGAGAATGGAACACAGTATTAAATAAAGGATTTGCAAGCAAAACAGAAGTAGTATGGTGGCTTGTGCGCATATGTTAGTGTGAGAGAAAGAAAGCCATCATCAATTGAAAATGCAAACAAAGCAATAAAAAATACATATTTGGGAAGGCAGTGATAAAAGAAAATATTTCAAATACGCAAATACATATTTTCAAATGAATATGAGCAGCGAAGGACCGATCTTATTATGCTATAAACACATAAAAGGCTGTGTCAAATGCTGCGCGTCAGTCTATTAAATGTGAAATACATGCTTGTTTATGCAAATGATTATTTTTAGGAGACAAACCGAATCTCCCATTAACAATGTAAATATCGAGAGATAAGTTTCTTTAAACTTTAAAATATAAAAGAAAAAAGAGGATGCAGTGGTGAACTTTCAAAGGCATATTAAATATCATTTAAACAGAGTGTAAAGAGGTATAACGTACTACGGATTATCCAGTATCTGCTATATATTTTTCATCATTTATTTAAACGAATACCGGCCGAAATATGTTACGAGTGTGGATCATTTAACAACCAAAGAGCGCATCAAAATAGATAAAACTTCCTGCAAAAGTTATGATTCAATCGTGGCCACTTATTGAGCATTATGATGTACAGTTCAAGGAATTGCCAAGATTATAAAGAAATTTGACGACCTTGGTGGAGTTATACATGTGATCAGGCCTGTGATCACAATGTACGCAATGCTAAAAATATCGCTGCTGTTGCAGAAAGTGTTGACGAATAATTCGAGTTTTTCGATTCCAAGGCGTTCTTTGCATATCTTACGATTCGATTAATTATGTCTCATTGTGAATCCGAATAAAGAAACTGTATTTAACAAAAGAGCTGGAGGAAAGTAAGTCAATGTGATATTAAGAAGCAGTCAATTAAAAATTTAGTTTCAAAAATGATTATGAGAATGAGGATTATTGAATGGATTCCCATTATAAGGCTTTAGTTATTGCTCTAGTAATAATTGAAATATAATCTATAATTGTTGTTGCATTAATTAATAAATTATTGTACATTATTGTTATAATTAATAACCTTCAAAAACTGTATTTTAATTTTCTTAAGTGGTTTTATGCCACACTTGAATATCTATAAATAGCCTTCTATTAATTATTATAAATATTGTTTAAAGACGTTTTAATTGTCTTTGTTCTTTTTTATTTAAATTTCTTATATTTTTTTAAATTTTTTTAAAGTTTTTTTATTTTAATTACATCTAAACATGCCATTTTTTTTATTATTCATCGTCTTAATGTTCATTTTAATTCTGAAATATTTCTTTATTTAAATTTTCCATTAAAAAAAACAATTTTCACCAAAAATTACTCATGCCTAGAAGAGGATCATGAATATTTGAAATTTTTTCTTTCTTTTTTTTTTAATAAAATTACAAACAATTATTTGTTGTTTTCTTTTTGTAATTTTTTTTTTTATCAAGAGTGTAATTGTTTTTTTAAGTTCATTAAGTATCACAGATTTTTTTTGTAGAAAAAGCGTAGACAAGTAAATGCTTATATTTATTTACTTAATTTTTTTTATTTGTTTGTAAATTTCATGGTTCGTATTGACGTCACATTAACAACAATTTAATTTTTTTGTATTGTTTTTTTTTTTTTTCAGTGCTCTTTTAAGTATCAATAGTAGTTGAATTATTATTATTTTGTGTATTTTTTTTCTTGAACATAGTGAAACATGTTAAATTAACAACCGTGTGAGTAGAATTACAAAAAAAAAAAAAAAAAATATAAATAAATGGTTATAAAAAGTAATTTTGCTGTTTTAACACGTTCTTAATTTGTGAGTATTTTACATCAAAAGTGATTACTTTGCTGGTGTGTTTAAATTTTTTCTAAACATTTTAAAAGTTAATTAAAAAATAATAGAGGTTTGCAAATAAAAACAATAAAAAAATAATTGTAAGTGCCACGTTTTTACATAATTGTTATTATTTTTCAATCATTAAAATTTTTTAATTGTTTTTTTTTTGCTATGAAAATATTTTCGTTTTGTTTTTCTCAATATTTTCATAATTTTTGTTTAGTTTTCTTTAAGTTTATTTAATTTTAGCAATGCTCTAATTGTTTTTCAACTATTTGTTTTTTATTGTTTAACTTATTTACAAAAAAGTGGTTGTAAAGTGTTTATTTTAAAGCCTTTACTGCGAAACTGTTTCAAGTATTGCTTACTAAATGAGTAATAAATGCTTTTATTCTCTAAAAATAATTATTTTGTGTAATTACCTTTTCTTTTTATAACATACATATGGCAACACTAACTGTAAAAGCATAAAAACTGAAAGATTTCTCCCAAAATTATCTGTCATTGCTTAAAAACCTACTCTTTTGATGTCTATTTGTGATATATGGAGTTTGTTTAGCCATCACATCTTAAAATAATAACGTACCCAAAGAACCGTAACATTTTAAACTCTTTTGTTTACATTGCAAATACTACACTACTAATGTTATATCATTTTTTACAAGACAAACTAATAATTAACCGTTGCATTTGAAGCTCTCCTGCCCAATTCTTTTGTTTCCTATTCCCATTACACAGACTTTGTTTACATTTGAACTATCACTGCACACTTTAAATTTTTATTCTCTCTCTCTCTCCCTTTCAAATTTAACATTTGTTTACATTACAAACAGTTACTCACACATGCTTGTATATTTACATTTTCTTCTATTATTTCATTTCATTTATTTTCAATTATAATTTCTCAAAGGAAAACCCATAAGTAAGATTTCAACTGTCTGGTTCCATCTCTCTCTCTCGCTTGCTCTTTTTGAATGTATTTTCTTGTACACTTTCTACTCTTGTTTACTTTTTAAGCTACACTTGTATTGTTCACATATATTTTAACCGAAGCAACTATTCTGCTTAGGACAGCAATAAATATGAAAGAAACCGTTACACTTTATATTCTTACTCTCATAAATTTGGCTTTTGTTTACGGTTTTGTTGTTTGTTTAGATTTTTCGAAAAAAAATTCCTTAAAAAAACCTTTAAAATTCGTGTGCTGCATTTAAAACTCTACTTCATTTTTTGATATACAATGTATAGATTTTGTTTACATTTGTCGTTTATCACTTCTGAAATGAATGAATGATAGAAACTAAATTAAATTTTAATCCTCTCTCTCTCTCTCTGCCACTCTGTATTACATGTTCACCTTTTGACATCTCTCTGTAGTGTTTGCTGTTAACGTTTTATGTTGTTGGTTTAAATTTTTTATTGTAGTAACAACTGTTTATAAATCTTTGTGCATACTTTTAGGCTTTTATTGAAAAATAAGTGTGAGCATTGGCTTATTTACTGTGGCAAGCAAAAAAGTTTCAATATAAAATTATTAATAAACAGAAATAAAAAATTTCTAGCAAATTTTGTTAAAATTTTTAATTAAATTTCTTAATTATTGTTAGAATATTTGAAAATTTTGTTTTTTGAATTTCCTAAGGTGCTCAATCGTTCCAAGATTCATAGATTAAGGTTCCTAGTGCAGAACAAAGATTTTTGCTGCCTCACTTTATGATTTCATTAAATATGGGGAATATTTCAGAGCGTTAGCCTGCATAAATTCTCTCTACAGTGGCATTTCTATAACAGATCTCATTTCCGCCCACTCATGCTTAGGATTAATTTCGTTTCTATAGGATTGAGCATTGGTCATAAGGCTCGCTTGGCTTACGAGTGAATAGACCTTTTCCTCAATAATTTCAAAAAAAACTAAGCCCATTAGTGGTTCTACCGACTACCTCCATGGTGTAGCTTCCAAAGCTGAGCCCGCTTTTGTCAATTTTTTTTTTTTTTGCAACTTCATAACCAATGTTTACCAATTCATTGGTTTTTATTTATTTCCTTAATTTATTTATTGCTACTCCCACCCACACTTGCTGCTTTTATTCACAAGAACATGCGTACAGCATTGCGTTACCAATTCAAATTTTAAAATCGTTTCCTTTTTTTGTTAACATTTTATGAGATTTCTGCAGTGAGATTAGATTACAACACGTAATCACATCACATGAAAAAAAAAATAAAAACAACAAGCGAAAGAGAGAGAAACCAAAACATGATTGCTTTTCTGATACATTGTTTTTGCTGCATGCAAGTTGCTATGCTGTTGTTTTGTACCATATTTTTGTGACTGTAATGGTTGTCAACACTTAACAATAACAACTATTTAGGAAGCCATCATATAGATATCAGTAGTAGTACTTTTAACATTACGAACAACAACAAGAACAACAAACATTAATAAGAGTAATAAAAATAAATAATCTACTGTAACGGTGGCTGTGTTTTTATTGCTTTTGCACAGAGCAATAATAACAACAATACAAACAAAAAAGAGAGAGAACAAGCGCACATAACATGCTCACTGACATTATAATTACTGTAAGTAATGTTTTGATTTTCTAATATGTTATAAATAAAATAACATTATTAATGTTAAAAAAAAAGGAAATCAACATACATAATTTAACATTTCAATTCAAACGCCCAAACACCGTTTGTTTATAAAAAAAAAAAACAACACAAAACATTTCCATTTTATGTTATGAAACTTTTTTCTCTTTCTCTGCTCACATCTACAAACTATGACAGTCATGTTTATTAGTCCTACAATAAACCATATTAGAGAGAGAGCACAAGAGATCATTCATATAGTGGCCAAGCCATTGTTGCTTTTATTTGTTTTGAATTCTGTGTGTTGTTCCTTAACAACACACAGTTGTGTGCATTGTGTAGCCTAACTTCTGGTTGTTCTTTTTTTAGTGTGTGTGATGAAAACACAATAAGGCTGTGCCGTAAAAGGCGTTTTTTTCTTCGATATTCGATGGAAATTAAAGTTTTTTAGATTAAATTTTTTTTAATTTTGATATTGTCTGTTGGAAATACTATTTGAACGCCACAAAAGAAGTGGTTTTCAATGAATCATCGAATCAGGTGCCACTTAGGTCAGTATTTAGTCCGATTGCGATACCACAATCAATATTGCAACCGAGTAACTAACATTCCCTAAATGAAATCAATCTGTGATTAAAATAAATCTTATTAATGCAGCAATCTTTGTACTACAGTCCCCGGAAAAGGTTGTCAGAAGGTGAAAGGTCAAAAACCTCACGACTTTTTCTTTTCCAAAAACCCAGTGGCCTGTGAGAATTGTTATTAAGCGATGGATGATGGTCATGCTATTTAAGAATAGAACTGCGGCGGTCATCCCTTCTTCTCCATACGTGTACAGCAGGGTCTAGCAACTAGCATAATTGCACGTACCCTCTTGCTGCCAATGAGATTGAGCCTAACTGTAAAATACATGAAAACTATCAAATTTAGCTGAGGCATTCTTAAAATATGGTGTGCCCTGCAACATGTCACAGATTGTAAGCTTTGTGCCGCACCTGGCCATCCATCTGCATTGCAAATCGACTCCATTAAGATCTCATAGCAGATTGACCCTGAATATGGTAAAAATACGTACTAGATCCCAATAAAAGTTGCTTATTTAGATAAAATGGCTTCCAGTTCTAGTGATGAATATGCGCAACGGTTGAGAATATGGGCATAATAGTTATTGTCGCAGTTGTAGAGACACTTTCTATATTTGTTAGCGCCTCCTTAGCTGTATCTACAGAATGTTTGGCTTGGCTGCTGAGCAATAATTTCGAAGTAAAAGCGCTCATATAGTAAAAGCGCTAAAATGGTAAAATCTCGTTTTTCCTAATTTTTTTTTCTGGATACCCTTAATTTTTTTCAGTTTTTTTTTCAAGTGTGGCTTTAAGGTTGTCATCTTAAGGCCATGTTTAATGTTGGATAAAAAAAAAAGAGAAATTGTTGTCGTTGTTTTTGTTGTTGTTGTTGTTTTTCTTAAGACGATTTTTGTCTAATTAGAACATGAGTTTTTACATGTCCAAAGAGGTGTTTTCATTTGGTGGTTCGTTCGTTTCGTTGCCCAAAGGTGGTGGAGGGATATGGTGTCTCAGCGGATTTTTTTAATTAATGATGGCTTGTGCCGCTTTTCATGTTCTTTGCCAGAACATGAAAATGCCTTAAATTTGTCATAGATCTTCTCAAAATTGTTGCTTGAATGCTTGGATAGATGGATGAATGGTTAGACTACTATCTTATCCTACATTGAATATGTAAATTAGTTTTTAAAGATAATCATTAAAAGCCTTTTGAGATAGTATGCTGGATAAGCAAACCAAGGCTACTTGTCTTGAACCATAAAACTTGATTTGGTTTTAAGCAAGAAAATGATTTTTTGCTTATCCTTTTTTTATTTAAGGAAAAAGCCAAACCCTTTTGGTTTGTTTTTTTTGAATTTTTTTTTTTTTTTGGGAAATAAAAATTTATTTAAAATTCCTAAGCAATTTGTTTTAAAACACAACAGGTGGTAACCATATATGTATGTACATAAATACATACAAAGTATACATATAAATCCAAGGTACATATATGAACCATGAATAGAAGATAAATTTTAAGACTTATGCATTGGTCCCAGCACTGGCTTTTAAGATGACAAATATTCGTTTTGAATTATATTATGATTAACATGCTTTACACACATAAAATACAAATAAAAACAAATATTATAAATAATCATAATAAACAATAACAACAACAACAACAATATGATATGCCACATTCATATAAAACACGTACTAAACATGCAACATTTTTTTAAGGCATGCCACCACACCACTCCACATACACTGAACGAAAATAATTACATGAAAATGCTTTAAAAATTTTATGCTTTGCCAACTTATTTTGATTTTTAAATATTTTCTCCGTGTTTATGCTCTTTTCTCGTAAAGATGCCTGTCTAAATGTTCGTGATCATATTTGTCTAATGATTTGTTCACAATTATCTGCGCAATTTTATTTACAATGACATGTACTGCCCCGTGTCAGATATTCCAAGAGGATGATGGAAAAAAATCAAAAAAAAAATTTCTTTTTTTCTTTTTTTCATATTCCGCATGGAGCCAGGCCAGCCTATTCCTATCATTACCAGAGTATTTTCAAAGGATTTGGTTGTTTCCCCTTCTCACTTATAACCCCCTTTAGTCAGTATTCCAGCATCTATGAAATATTAGCTATTTAAAGCAGAGACATAAACCATCAAATTCCAGATTTCAAACGGAACTCTAGACAGTGCGGCTACCTTCCAAAATGTTAGTTGCTTTGTGTTTGAACAAAGTATCGTGTTTCATAATGCCGCTGTACAAAATATATTCAATGTATTCTATTTCAAAACGTCGTCAATGTGTATTTTTAACGCAGTCAAAAAGCAATCAGGCATCGGATTTGTAGTTGATGCATTGTTTGGTTACTTTGCATATCTACATAGTTTATATACAGTAGCAGAACTGCATACAAACTTTGTATTGATACATTTTGGAAGGCAGCCGTCCTAGTCTCGTGGCGTAAGCACCCAGAATCCTGTTATCACTACTAGGTATGAGGTTCCTGAGCAGGAAACTTGTTAGGCTCAATTCATATTCTGTTCTGCATATATCTATATCGGACCAGATCTATCCTGGTATCTGTGCAAGTGTGCTCATTAACCCATCTTACCTTTGCCAATGAATGGAGTTTTTGTAAGACCATTTGTTTGACTCTCTGTGGAGGAGCGCCTATCTCATGTAGAAATTCTTTAGGCAGACATGAACGAGAAGAGCACTAAATCGCTTATTGGAGACATAATAAGACATGACCCATTAGATTTTAAATTCAAACCTGGACTCTAGACTCTAGACCAGTAATCTAGGTAGACATGGACTAGCGCACTAAATAGAAAAACCAAACAGATGTCATAGCCATGTCATCGGTATTTTATGTCTCCATCTTATTGGGTCGCGGCCCTATGCTCCCTAGACGAGTAAAAGGAGTATCTTATTGGGTTGTTCATGCCTTTGTTCATCTATTTTGTGTTCTTTCCGTCATGCCTTTGTCTGCAATAACCATTTGACGTTTAATTAATACCTCATGTCTTTGAAGTCGGCCTCTATTTTTATTAGGCAGTATAAGTGTCTTCATCTATTTAGTAGCGTCATTCTCTCTAGAGTCCAGGTTGAAATCTAGAATTTGATGGTTTATGTCTTAGGTTAGGTTTTTTTCACGCCGAGGAGGGGTAAATTTACCTAACCGCACCATAGAGGAAGTCGTCACGTCCTCCGTGTGTGGGGCCCTCAGCCACTAAATCCCCCCCTCGTCTCGTGGACTTGTTGTGCTCACTCCGGAACTACGGTGGTATTACTTCGGAGTGGAGTCGCATTGGCCTATTGGCCCCTGCGTGTTCATATCCGCGTCCGGACTGCGTGTCGAAAGTTGAAGAGACATCTAAGTGTCTCCACTATTTCTTTCGTCCAGGTCTCCGCCTCGAATTCCGCTTGGCACGTGTGCCAGTTTCATCTATTCCGGCGTGCCCACATGTCTTAGGTTAGGTTAGGTTAGGTTAGAGGACGTGTACTTGTCAATTAAGACAAGTACAGTGCCCGGATGTCGAATTGACCCATTGTACAACGTCCTCGTTTCGCACACCACCTATGTTGTGTGTGTTAATTTTTATACATGAGTGGTGGGACCTACAGTTTAAAGTCGACTCCGAACGACAGATTTTTGAGAAACTTTTTCATGGCAATTTTATTTCACACTCAGGGTTTTTGCCAGAAATCTGCTGAGAGGAAGTCGCCGAAGAAATACTTTTTGAATTTCGTTTTGATGTCTGGCCTGGGCCTCGAACCCAGGCTTTACGTCTAATAAGCCAACACACTACCTACTAGACTACGGCGACTTCAGGTTTATGTCTTAGCTTTAAATAGCGCATGCATGTCGCATATGTTGTAAATTTTTCGTCGCTTATTTAGTGATCGTTCCAAGTCTGCCTAGAGTCCTGGTCGGTCTACAGTTTGGGTTTAAATGTAAACTTTGATGGTTTATGCCTCCGCTTTAAATAGTTCAGGTCGCATGCATGTCTCGAACATGTGGTAAATGTTTTGTCGCCTATTTAGTGGTCTCTTCTGTGTCTGCCTAGAGTCCTGCCTGGTCGGTCTACAGTTCAGGTTGAAATGTAGAATTTGATGGTTTATGTCTCCGCTTTAGATTGTTAATGTCTCATACATGTCTCGAGCATGTGGTAAATGTTTCTTCGCCTATTTAGTGCTCTCGTCTGTGTCTGCTTGGGGTACTGGTCTCTCTAAAGTTCAGGTTGAAATGTAAAATTTGATGCTTTATGTCTCCGCTTTAAATAGTTCAGATTGCATGCACGTCTGGAATATGTGATAAATGTTTCAGCGCCTATTTAGTGGTCACGTCCAAGTCTGCCTATAGTCCTGGTCTGTCTAAAGTTCAGGTTGAAATGTAGAATTTGATGGTTTATGTCTCCGCTTTAAATTGTTAATGTCTCATACATGTCTCGAATATGTGATAAATGTTTCAGCGCCTATTTATTGCTCTCGTCTGTGTCTGCCTAGGGTACTGGTCTGTCTAAAGTTCGGGTTGAAATGTAAAATTTGATGGTTTATGTCTCAGCTTTAAATAGTTCAGGTCTCATACATGTCAGGGATAAGTGATCAATGCTTTGTAGCCCTATTTAGTGGTCTCTTCTGTGTATGCCTAGAGTCCTTTTCTGGTCTGTCTAAAGTTCGGCTTGAAACGTCGAATTTGATGGTTTATGCCTCAGCTTTAAATAGTTCAGGTCTCATACATGTCAGGGATAAGTGATCAATGCTTTGTAGCCCTATTTAGTGGTCTCTTCTGTGTATGCCTAGAGTCCTGGTCTGGTCTGTCTAAAGTTCAGGTTGAAACATAGAAGTTGATGGTTTATGTCTCCGCTTTAAATAGTTAAGGTCGCATGCATGTCTTGTATATGTGGTAAATGTTTCATGGCCTATTTAATGCCATCGTCCGTGTTTGCCTAGAACGCTGACTTGCCAAGAGTTCAGCTTGAGATTTAGAATTTATGGAGTAATATTTCAGTTTTAAGTGTCTGTCTAGAGCCCGGGTAACATTGTATGGTTTTTGTCTCTGATTTATGTATGTATGTTATTGGGAAGTACAATAAATGTCTTCTCATCTATTTTGTGTCTTTGAAACCCTGCTTTTCAAGTGTAGCACTGTACTACTGTTGATGTCTCTTTCTTTGCCTTGTTTTTTTTTTGTTGTGTTTTGGCCTCATTAAGTGGCCAAGTTTAGTTGTTTTGTGGTGAATGTTTTAAAGCGTTAAAAAGGCATTAAGCCATCGTTTCTTCTTAACTAGTCTCTTAAATATTTATAACTTTTTAATAATAATTTCATATCATATCAAGAACTTCCTCTACGTTTTTTTGTTTTGTTTGTTTTGTTCATACGCACTTTAGCAAAAAGGGTATCAAGTAACTCAGTAAAAGCAGCAGCAGCAGCAGTTGAATCGGCAACAGCTAATTCAGTACCAGGACCAGGATCACCAGCAACAGCACTAGCACCAGCACCAGCAATAATACAATATTTGATAAGAAACATGCACAGTTTATTAAGAACTTAAAACATAAATCATACCACAACTGAAACCCCAAATGACATCAATCAAGTATTTAAAGAAACACACACACACACAAAACAAAAAATAAAATAAAAATCAATACGAGAAAATGTGAATGTGAGATGTGAACAGTAGTAAACCAGTTGTGTAGGAATTTGGTACGCCCCTCCTCCTCCCTTTTCCAATCCCGTCCTTAATAAGAAAAGCAATTAAAAAAAAATGGAATGAAAAATAATTTTTATCTTCTCATTGGAAAAAGACTTCAAATTTACATTAAATGCTGCTGCCAAGAAAACGCTTAACAGCAACATCATCATCATCTTCGTCATTATTGCAGCACAAGATCAGTAAAACAAGATCAACGACGAGAGGTTGTTGCATCATCATCAAAGGGGCATGCAACTGTCATTTGTGTTTACGGTTTTTATCAAACATCAGCACCAATTAATTCTCTTTCTGCCAATTTAAATATTCAAATCAAATTAAAAACAACAACAACAACAACAAAACAATCAATGTCTACCAAAAAACAACAGAAATAAACGCAATAATGACCAGCACTGATGTTGTCTGCTGCTGCTGCTGCTGCTGCTGTTGTTGTCTTTTTTATCATTTGCAACAACATTGTTTCAAATTTGCCGAGCAACAAATTGATTGTTTTGATTCTTAAAAGAAGAAATATACGTTGGAAATTAGGAAATATGACACAAAAAAACCAAAAATTATGCCTTAGTCTAGACAAGGTCTACTTACTTACTTACTTAGTTGGTAATTGTAAAGGGTGTTTTTTTTATAAAGGTATAGAACTTTAAGTTGGCATTACTTTTCAAGATGGCGACCGATTTAACAGCTGTCAAGTGATTTATTCTCAGTTTGGTTTGGCAATTCATCATGAATAGACTCACGCCTGAACAACGCTTGCAAATGGTGCAATTTTATTTCGAAAATAATGGTTCAGTGCGGAAAACGTATCGCGCACTACGTCCATTTTATCGTCGACAAAATCGTCCATCAGAGAAGTTAATTCGATTAACCATGGAACGTTTTCGCACCACGTTTACTCTTATTGATAACTCGCATCCCCAGAGACGCTGTACGGTGCGTACAGAAGAAGCTATTGCTGCTGTAGAGCGTAGCATTGAGGAAGACCCGAATGAGTCCATCCGCCATCGTGCACAGGAATTGGATCTGTGTCCGTCCACTTTATGGCAGATTTTGCGGAAGGATCTTGGTTTGCGTGCTTACAAAATCCAACTCGTGCAAGATTTGAAGCCAAACGATCATCAAGTAAGGCGTAGATTCGTCGAATGGGCCCAAAACGAGATTACCGTTGTTCCCGATTTTCATAAACGAATTTTGTTTAGCGATGAAGCGCACTTCTGGTTGAATGGCTACGTCAACAAACAAAACTGCCGCATTTGGAGTGAAGGTAATCCTCAAGTGTATGTGAAAACACCGTTACATCCAGAAAAACTGACTGTTTGGTGCGCTTTATGGGCTGGTGGAATCATTGGTCCGTACTTTTTCAAAAACGATGGTGGCCAGAACGTTACAGTCAATGGTGATCGGTATAGAGCCATGATTACTAACTTTTTCATTCCTGAATTGAATAACCATGATGTCCAGGAGATGTGGTTTCAACAAGACGGCGCAACATGTCACACAGCTCGTGCCACAATAGATTTATTGAAAGACACGTTTGGTGACCGCCTAATTTCACGTTTTGGACCTGTGAATTGGCCTCCAAGATCTTGTGATTTAACACCGCTAGACTACTTCCTGTGGAGCTATGTAAAGTCATTGGTCTATGCGGTAAAGCCACAAACGCTTGACCATTTGGAAGACAACATTCGCCGTATTATTGCCGATATACGGCCACAAATGTTTGGAAAAAGTCATCGAAAATTGGACGTCCAGATTGGACTACATCCGCGCCAGCCGTGGCGGTCATATGCCAGAAATCATATTTAAAATGTAATGCCACAAGATTATCTTTCGGATAAATAAAATTCATGTCAATCGAATAATCCATCGTTGTTTTATTCCAACTTAAAGTTCTATACCTCTATAAAAAACACCCTTTACAAGCCTTTAGCCAGGATAACAAGCTGGCTTCTTATCTCAACCATATTGTGTGTTAATTTTATCCATGAGTGAGGAGACCTGCAGTTTAACGTCGACTTCGAAAAACACATTTTTGAGAAGTTTTTCATGGCAATTTTGCCAGTTTTGCTAGAGAATTTTTGCCAAAAAAATAATACTTACTCAATTAGCCTTCCTTAACACATCCTTCCTTTGCTTCTTGCGCGCCTTCGCCAGTTGGTCACACCAATCGATGATAGGGCTTCCTCGATTTTGTCGTTCTATCACAGACAAGATCGTCCTCTCCGCCGACTTCCGGTAATCCACTCAACAAATACGCCTCTTGCCGGACCACTCTCTTTCATCCAAACGACATGGCCCAGCTAACAATGCCGCTGGATGTTAATTCGCCGCACATTGTCCATGTCATACTGCTCATCGGATACGGAAAATATCGCCCAGGCTGCTGCATTGGTGCTTAATAGTGTCCATACATTTAAGACGCGAAAAAAGCGCGAGGACGACAAAGGACTTGTAAAGTATAAGTATTGTCGAACGAGAGAGGTCTTTGCTGTTCAATTGCCTATTCAGATTATAGTAGCACCAAAGAAATATTTTCTTTCATGTTTCGTTTAGTTTGAGATGTCTGAGCTGGGGTTTGAACCATAGGCTTCCGTTTAATAAGCCAATACACTAAAACGACGTTGGTCTACCTAACGACAAAAGAAATGCAATTTTGTTAAGGCCAAAAATGAAATCAAATCAATAATCAGAAGAAACAAACAAAAAAATATTCCAGTAATAAGGTTCTGCATAGACACAGGTTGAGGACTACTCAAGCCATTGTTGAGCAGTACAGAAAAATGAAGAGATAGGGGAGATGCGTTTTTAGGTGTAGAAAGCCTAGGCAGAAGAACGAAATCTTTAGGAAATAGATAGGTTTGCAAGGATGAAAACTGTAACTTGGCCTCAGGCTCGCAATTGGTGCAGAGATTGTGGTGACAATATTCCTCTACACTAGCGTACAGCGTGGAGTTTAAGTTATCATGCCACGATGAGGTCTATATTCCAGCTTAGTGCCTCAGAGACTGTAAGGCTGCTGACACTGATACCTTGTCAGCTGAGTTGTTTGAAAGGAAGTTCAAATTACTTCCTTTTTTAATTTTGTTTGGAGGCAGACAAAACCTCCCATTTGCCTTGAAAAGCTGTAAAATTTGTTTGTATTTAGCAACTCCTTCACTTTTAACTTTTTTTCAAAATACTATTCACCACTTAACCTCACTTTCACAGTACCAATCAAAATATCAAAATAAATTCTAAGACTTTAAATTTAATTTCAAAAATTTCCTTAAAATATTGCAAATAAATTAATTTCTTTTTGTTTTTAATTAAATTGTTTTTAAATTTAATTCTTTAACCAAAAAAATACCGCATTTGCTAAAAAACTTTAAAATTTCTTTGTCTTTAAAAAAAACACTTAACAACACTTACTTTGAATTCAGTTTTTCACTCAATGCAAGCGAATTATAACATAAAAACTACCAATTAACTCATTTCTATAGTTTTCTTATAGAAAAAACATAGAAAATCATTTACCAACACTGTAACAAATACAAATCTTAAGAATTGTTGTTGTTTATTACAGAGTCTTATGTGCTGTTTCTGCATAAAGTTTGATTTTGTTTGTGTTTACCATACAAACAGCAACAACACATTAAGGTAAAAGCATTTCTTATTTGAAAAGAAAACTTAAACGAGTTTTGTTTTTGTTTTTTTATGTTTACAAAGTGCGTTCGTTTTGCTGCTACTCAAGCACAAAAACCCAATAACAATTGCAGTCGTAAAGAGAGTTTATTTTTGTAAACACAGCTAGCAATAAAAACAACAACAATAGAGTAAAAGTATTGAAAAAGAATATAATAACAGTGATATATAAATATTAGAGTTGAGCAGAAGTAGTAAATAGTAAATAAAAAAATAACGGCTTATTTTTACAAGAGATAAAGAGAAAATATAAAAAGAAAACATACATACAGTCAAAGAAAAAAGTCTACATACACCCGGTGAATTTTATCAAATTATAGTTAATAGGCTTGTTTAAGGCAGTTACAACATAAAACGTTTGAAGACAGAAACGTCTATAAAAAATAGACAAAATAAATATAGACGAAAAAAAATTGGCAAAAAAAAGTCTACATACAACGGTGTATCTAAACTTTTTTCTTTGACTGTAAATAGAAGGGACAGAAAAAAAGCAAAAAAATTGGCAGGAAAAAAGTCTACATAAAACGGTGCATGTAAACTTTTTTCTGTGACTGTAAATAGAAAGAGTAATCAAATTTCTAAAACGTAAAAAATTTTTTTCTAATTATTGAAGTTAATGCAGGAGTATAAATAAATTTACAATTTTTGCAACATTTTTATTATTTTTTAAACAAATTTAAGCAATTTTTTTAATGAAAATATTTCCTCAAACGTGCCCACAGTAATGAGCAAAAGATAAGTTAACTGTTTAGTTTTCTTGAAATAATTTTCAAGAGAGCCTATAAAATATTGTTTCAGTTGTAAGAGAACGTGTAAGAGAGAGAGAGAGGACAGTAATAGAAATAAAGGCTTTTTTAAAATATGGTGTTATTATCTTAGTTGAGTGTTTTTTTATTTTGTTTTGAATATAGATTGTACTGCATATTTGCTTGTTTTTATTGGAAAAAAAAAATTGTAATGCTTTACGCTGTAAATGAACTAAATTATGAGAGAATACATATTTTTATGAGAGCAATTTGAAAGCAATGAAAATATACTGTGTTGAGAAGAAACTCTTTGTACAATTCGCAGAGAAAGAGAAATAGCGAGCGAGAGAGAAAGAGTTTAAATTTGTTTTTATTTACAAAAGAGAGTACATGTAGTTAAAGAAAGTGTTGTTGTTTTTACTTCTTTTTAATTTTTTAAGGATCTCATATGATTTGTAGGTTTTGTTGTTGATTTGTATGCAACAATAATACAACACTAGCTATGTATTTCTGTTTTTGTTTAGTTTCGTTGGTTTGTGATTTTATTTTGCCTAGTGTTTGCTTTTGTTTGATGCCGTTATTATTGTTGTTGTATGAGATGCTTTAGTTGTTATTATTTTTTTGCAATAGGAATTTGACTTCTCTAGGTCTCTTCTCATTTAAGTTACTTGCATTTTATGACGCTGCAATTGGCTTCAGTTGTAATTAAACGTTACAAATGTAAGCAACGTTTCGTTCTGTTAAGTGGTATAAAGTAAAAAGTGATTTGTTCTGTAAATGCGTAATAAAAAAAAAACGCAAAGAAAAATTAAGGAAATAAATAATTTAATTAATAGAAAAATAGTAAAATAGTTATTGCAATAAAAAATTTAGTGAAAATATTTAAGTAAATAAATAAATCTGGCTTTCTGTTTAACTTGTAAGTATTATTATGAAAACATTTTTTTTCTTCGCATAAATTTTTCCCGTTGTTTAGGCTGCATTTGAAAATAAATTTTGAATGAAAAAAAAAACAACAACAACAAATTATTGCCATAATCCTCTTAAAATCTATTTCAATTTCTTTTCATTTCTTCTTTTTTCTTTTCAATATGTACATATGTGAGTTTGTGTGTGTGCTTTAAATAAATATTTTTTTTCTCAATTACATACTCCGCTATGGTGGCTCTTTGATTTTCAAAATGTTGTGTAAAATGTGTAAATATTTTTAGTGCTTTAGTTTTTTTTCTATCAATTTTGTATGTTTTTTTTTCTTCGGTGTTCAATCGTCCATCCAACTTTATTTCTGTCTGTCTGTCTGTCTGCTTGTGGCTGGCCGTTAATATAATTCCAACTAGTTTTGATATACGATTTTTATCCATTTTAAGTTGTATTTATGTTGGCTTTTGATTTCTTTTTAAAGTTTTATTTTTTATTTTTATTCAATTTTAAATTAAAAGAAAAAAGTTAGAGAAAGAAAAATACTTTTTTTGAACAAAACAAAATTAAAAAAATAAATAAAAAAGAATTAAAAAAATAAAAAAAATTAAAATTAATAAATAAAAATAAAAATAAAATAACAAAGAATAAAAATATAAATAACATGATATAATATTAATAAAAAAAATAGAAATAATGTAATAAACAATAAAAATACTTTTTTTTGAACAAAATAAAATTAAAAAACTAAATAAAAAAATTTTAAAACAATTAAAAAATAAAATTAATAAATAAAAATAAAAGTAAAATAACAGAAAATAAAAATAGAAATAACATGACATAATATTAATAAAAAAAAAAAAAAATAAAGTAATATACAATAAAAATACTTTCTTTTGAACAAAATAAAATTAAAAAAATTTTAAAAGAATTAAAAAATAAAATTAATAATTAAAAATAAAAGTAAAATAACAAAAAATAAAAATAAAGTAATAAACAATAAAAATAAAATAAAATTAAAAATTAAATAAAAAATGAAATAAAAATTGAAATAAAAAATTAAATTAGGTACAGTGATGTGAAAAAAAATAAGGACAGTACCCACACAAACTCACATTATATTTAAAATCGAATAAAAACTCGAAAATTCTTTCTTGTTTAAACGACTTATTTTTTCTTAAACCGTAGAAAAAAGATTAAAAACAAAATTTTTGCTATTCCTACAATACATACATATATTTTGATTTTTTTTTGTGATTTTGTATGAATGTATGTAGTTTCATGAAATCTTAAAGCTATAACTAACCTAAGTAAAACTAAATCGATATTTATACTGAATTTTGTTGCATGAAGCCTTAGTGCCACATTAGTACTTTGTTGGGGATTCTTTGTTATCCAGAATAGCAGCACAGCTTCTAGGCTTTGAGTCGACCAAATTTTGAACGCATCCTGTATAACATTCCAAAGCTCGTCGCAATTTGTTGGACACTTTCTCCTGATTGCCCTTTTAACTTCGTTCCACAAATTTTCTATTGGGTTCAAATCAGGGGACTTGTTCTGGCCATTCTAAAACATAAATTTTTTTTTGTCCTGGAACCACTTCTTTGTGTACTTTGCCGTATGCTTTGGGTCATTATCCTGCTGGAAGACAGACCCATTTGAGTGGCATATTTTCTTAGGCATACGGCAGCATTGTACTTTTCAAAATTTCGGTGTAATCAGCCGATTTCATTACATTCTGGATACGATATAGAAGAGGACCCACACCATAATAAGAGAATGACACTCGTAACATAATTACTACCACCACCCTGTTTTATCGTTTTTAAATTATATTCTGGATTGAATTCTTGATGGATGGACAGGTCTTCTTGCAGGGTAAGATGTAAGAATTCAATCCAATCGATTCCTTATTTCGAATTACTCCACGATGTCTAGAAACGCATGTTATCCATACTATTCCATGCCTAGAGTAATTGTTAATCGCCTTTTTTTACACTCCAGGGTGGTCTTTGATTCGGTATTTCTAGTTGATTATAAACTAATTGTCATTTGGCTCTCTGTAAAGATATTTAAACCCAGATATTTAAGCCCAGACCATACGTTTCCTGATCGGGTTTACTTTCGCTTGAAAGACCGTATTATAGTCCTGCAGAAGGAGCCAAAATTGGGGTTCTGGTTCTTATATATATAGTATAGGCGCAGTTCCATCCTATCTACATGATTAGAGTCATCCGTGTAACAACTAGTCTCTCCCACGGGAGACTCTAAGCACCGGTCTTGTTGAAACCATATACCGTACAGTTCATAATTTTCAATTGAAAGCCAAAATTGGCCATAGTGATCTGAACTGATGGTAATTGTGTGGCTCATGCTGTCCAGTTCAGAAACTTAAAAAAAAAAAATTTTGTTCTTCGAACGTAATTTCCAGAATATTACGTTCCATTGTTACCTTAAGACCATTATACGCACCAAAGAGTTAACTTTTCCGCCTGCAGTTGCTCTTCCACGATTACTGTCGTAATCATCGAGTAGGAAATGCGTTTCATTGCTGAAGAAAATTTTGTTTGTAAAATCAACATTGAATGGCTGTTGCTCTAGCATTTAACCAGCATAACTTAAGCGTTGTGAATAGCCAGTTGACTTCAATTGTTGTGTGAATTGAAATTTGTATGGATGGAGATGTATATTGTAATGCAAAATTTGCCATAAAAAAATAAGATAGGCCCACCTATTCAGAATGGTTTTCTTGGTCATTAAAACAATTTAGTCAAGAGATTACAACCAAGCTTTTCACACGGGGTCTTCACTGAGAATGCCTTCTGGATATCCGTAGTGGATTTTCTCTTATGGAAGCGACATTTTCGGCAGTGTGAACATTGAAGTCGCCGTGGTCTAGTAGGTAGTGTGTTGGCTTATTGGATGCAAAGCCAGGGTTCGAGCCCCAGGCCAGACATCAAAATAAAAATACAAAAAGTATTTCTACGGCGACTTCCTCTCAACAGATTTCTGGCAAAAATTCTGAGAGTAAATAAAAATTGCCATGAAAAAGTTTCTCAAAAATCTGTCGTTCGGAGTCGACTTTAAACTGTAGGTCCCGCCGCTCATGTATAAAAAATTAACGCATACATCATAAGTGGTGTGAGAAACTAGGTCGTAATCCTGACTGAGGGTTGTAATGACCAATTACGTATGTATGTATGTATGTGAACATTGCGATAATCAACTGGCCTCACCATATCATTAACGTGTCCAGTCTCTTTAAATTTCTTTAAAATCTTAACAATTCGTTTGCACATTAAGTCGATTATGATGACCGCAGTGACCACTTCTGCTGGAAGTTTTAATGATTTTTACGGGTTGTTCTGTTGGTAAACGATTCACATCCGTAAGGGCCATATGACACTTCGGATGAAAGGTATTTGACATCGGATAGCGTAACCAGATTGGCCATTTTTAAATCACTAAATGGAGAAACTGATTTTATACTTTGCGATAAAATTTTATTATGGTACTTTTTTTTTCTTCAAAAAGTACTTTTTTCATAAAGTATTTTTTAAAAGTACTTCAAAAAGTACTTTTTTAAAAGTACTTTTTTAAAGTAGTTTTTAAAATATACCAATTGTTTTTGTAATGACCAATTAAGTAAGCAATTAATAGATTTGCTCGCCTTTTATTGGTTCCTGTAAGGGAACGTAATTGCTAGAAACAAGCGTGAAAATCTGCCTTTAGATAGGTAGTGTGTTGGCTTATTAGATGTAAAGCCGGGGGAATAAAATTGCCATGAACAAGTTTCTCAAAATTCTGTCGTTCGGAGTCGACGTTAAACTATAGGTTCCACCACTCATGTATAAAAATTAACACACACAACAGAAGTGGTATGAGAAACTAGCACGTTATACAATGGGTCTATTCGACCTCCGGGTACTGTACTTGTCTTAATTGACAAGTACACGTCCTCTAACCTAACATAACCTAACCTAACCTATGAATTTTTTTCAAAGATTTTTCCTTCAATTATTTTTCATTAATTTTCTAGATTTCTTCATTCCTTTTTTTTGTATTTAAAAAAGTTCTTTTTCTTTTAATCCTTTTTCCTTTTCGTTTAGTACTTTGTACGCCATGGTATCTTTTGCAAAAATCTCTTCAAAACATGCCTCCACATATGTTGTATGTTTGATTACGATTTTCTTTCTTTATTTCTTTCTTTCTTTTTTTTTGCGTTTAATTTGTTAGAAATTGTTGTTGTTGTTGCAGTTGTTATTATTGTTAGTTTTTTTTGCTTTAATAATAGTAAAGGAAAAAACCAGATTAAAATAAACAACAACAACAACAACAACAACTATACAATTTGAATGATGGAATTGTAAAGGAAAATTGAATATGAATTGAAAAAAAAATTGTTTTCAATTTTTTTCCTGTAGACAGTAGTAGACAGACACACTCAGCTGATATTAATATTTAAACAACAAAAAAAAAATCGCTAATCTTTCTTCTCCTATCTGTAAACAAGTACTACAAGATTTTGATCTTGTCTCTGTTACTTCACATTTTTTTCTTTCCTCTCTTCATTCATTCAATATTTTTTCCGTCTTTCTGTCGAACACATTTTTTTTCCATTCAATATTGTCGCAATAATTAAGTCTTCCAAGTCTTACTAGATAAAGAGAGAGAGAGAGAGAGAAATATATTACATTCCAACCCTTCAATCAAATCGAAATTCTGTTATTAATTATTACCGTAATGAAATGTGTCACTTTGTTTTCTTCTTCTTCCTCATCTTCCTCATCTTCCTCTTCTTCTGTTGCTGGCTGGTGTTGAGAAATATTTAAAGATTTTCAAGATAAGCAATTAATACTCGTACCGGCACAAGTCCGCTAATAAATTATTACAAGCCAACAAGCCAAGGTGTTGTTACTAATGGTCGGTTGTTCCTTTTCAAAATCATTCGTTTTTTTTCTTTCGTTATTAAATGGCGCAGAGATTTTTTCTTATGCTTTGACAAAAGACTTAAGCGACGACAAGCATTAGAAAAACATATGGAAAGTACAGACATATGTGAGTAGTTGTGATGGGAAAATTTTTAATTAAGAAAACAAATTATAGTCCAGGAAAGATATTTGATAAGAATTTTTACAAAGGAAAAGTCACTTTTTCTTAAAGAATTGAAACAAAACTTTGAAAATTTTCTAAAAAACTTTGCGAATTATTTCTGGTGCAATATTTACTTGGTAGTTTGCACTCTCACATAGTAAGTGATACACACAACTTACTTACTTACTTACTGCATTGGTCATTACAATTCTTTAGTTAGGATTACAAACTAACTTCTCAACCTACCACCCATGTTGCATGTGTGTTAATTTTTAAACGATACATTTTTGAGCAACTTTTCATGGCAATTTTTTTTCTTCATATTACGTTTTGTTCTAGTTGTCTGAGCTTCGATTTGAACCACGGGTTCGCGTCTTATAAGACAACACACTACTTACAAGACCTTGGCGACTTCCGTACGCAAAAATCCTAACCCTAGCAGACTGATGTACTGCATGCACTTATTTTGGTCATGCAGACGTCGTAGCCTGGCTTAATAGATGAGAGCCCATGGTTCTTACACCAGCTCACCCATCTCTACATACATACATAATTGGTCATTACAACCCTTCAGTCAGGACTACGACCTAGTTTCTCATACCACTTACGTTGTGTGTGTTAATTTTATACATGAGTGGCGGGGGACCTACAGTTTAAAGCCGACTCCGAACGACAGATTTTTTTGAGAAACTTTTATGGCAATTTTATTTCACACTCAAAGTTTTTGCCAGAAATCTGCTGAGAGAAAGTCGCCAAAGAAATACTTTTTGTATTTTATTTTGATGTCTGGCCTGGGGCTCGAACCCAGGCCTTTGCGTCTAATAAGCCAACACACTACCTACTAGACCACGGCGGCTTCAACACACACAACATACACACACCATCTATTTTTTGTGTAAATTTTGTTCACCATCCCGCCACTCATTGGTGCAATTAACAAGCACAATAAGGGTGGTGTGAGAAGCTATATTGTAATCAGAGATCAGCAATGAATGAGTATTCAAAACGATGAGTAGATTCGAATCATACTCATAATTTCTGATACTTATACGCATTCATACTTATTTTAACGTCATGCTCAAACTACTCATATTCAAAGTTTGAAATACTCATCGTACTCATACTTAACAATACACATGATGTTATTGATTTCGACTCTCCATGACTCATCGTATACACGCATCCCAGAATAACTATGATTCGCTTACGAACGCTACAATACTCACTAGAAGGTTGTGTGTTTGCTCTGCTTGCTGTCTTTGTCTTTTTTATTTACAGTCAATTAAGACTGTAAATTTTGATGAATGATTTGAATCACTCGAATTATTTATGAATATTATAAGTTTTTTTCTCAATTTATGAATCTGAATGAGTAGGCGTATGAATCAAACATAGTTCAAATGTTATGAGTTTGATGTCAACGTTGTACTCATACTCATTGCAACCTGTACTTATAAATCAATGTTGTAGGGAGTACGAATGAATCAGAGTGGTTGAATTTCAATACTGTTGACTCACTCATACTCAAAATTGCATGAGCACTTATGAGTAGCGAAAAAACGATTCGTTGCTCATCTCTGATTGTAATCCTGCCTAAAGGATTGTAATGACCAATTACGTATGTAAGCTCAGCAAAGGTTAGGTGGCGAATATGTGAGTTTCACTGCGATACCACAACTCAATATCCACCTTGGGTATCAAACAGTCCCTACAAAAAAGCATTCTGCCTTCAAAATACAACACATTCAGTCAAGGATAATAGGAACTAAGAAGAAAAAAGGTCTAATGTTTCATGACTAAGAATCTAAATCTCCTCCTTAGATTCACAACAATCAAATCCTCCTACTGATCCTCATACTCAGCTCAGATTCACAGCTCCTGCAGAAGGTTTGTTGAAAAATAACGAGCATATCGACAGACAACCGATTTTGCCAGTGAATAAGTAAGGTGGAGCAAAAGTCATCACCCTTACAGCTGATGTACAGTCTGCAGTTATTTTTATCAGCTAGAGGTGCCATAGTACTGCAACCATACATATGTGGGACCACATACAGTGGTGTCCTTATAATTAGAAACGATGTTTATAGAACAGAGTTCTCTGGAGTGACGAATCTAAGTTTAATTTGTCCCAATCTGATGGAAAAGCGTCTGTAAGACGTCCTCCAAACAAAGCCTTTGATCTCAGGTACACAGTGAAAACTGTAAAACAAATTAACAAACATACATGTTGCTAAGTCGTTTCTAATTATAAGGCCACCACTGTATATCAGCCTTCATTCTATTTAGGGTATCCATATAATGTCATTCCCATTCGTGTTGCCCTGACCAACTTTAGGATATTATTCGTTCTCTGTAAGGATAACTCCCTGCCTAGTACTTGGTGTGCACCCAAGTGTTTTTTCCAAGTTGTATTAATGTAGCTCAGATTGCAAAAATGTATGTGTTCTAGTGATTGGTGGCCTTGACGGGATTCAAAGTGTTCCTTTGGGTCTACAGTGCTCAAAAAAAAAGGGCCGGATACTTACCTTGAGCTGCTCTTTGATAATCTAATGCATGATTGAAATTTTTTTCTAACATACATATGTTGAAACAATTTCCAAATCCATTTGGCTTGATAGGTGTCTCCATCCGCATCTCTATCCGCATCTGCATTTTAACAGCCAACATCTTTTAATTTTTCTTCAAAATTTTTTTTTCAAAATTTAAAATTCTGCCAACCGATGTCCAATTTCGCATCACAACATCTGGTAGATATTCCCGGGCGGTAAATGTTAATTTTGTTCTGATTCGATTTCTTTGTGTAACAACTCGTTGGTGGTGTTTGCGAGGCGTGAATTTAGATGCAGATTTTCTATTTGTTTGACATCAATTCGATGTTGTGCTTATAAGAATACGAGGCATCACGGCATTATGTTCTCTGGACAGCCCTAAAACAGGCATTCTGCTGAGAGTATAATGGCTGTGACTGAAAATGTTGCAGACGATACTGGGGTATTAACTGCAAATTTTCGGATTATTCAACACCGATTAAACAAATCCTGCAGCATTCAGAAGAACGAGAATCAGTGATTTAACACTGTCCAGATGGCCCCGAAGCAGTCTAAAGCCGAGAATATCGTTAAAAGTGACACAGAGGACCTTAGAGCATCACCCGAAAGACGTAGCACAAAATTTGGAAGACAATCGGCAATCTTTTCAGAGATATTTGCTGAACGATTTAAAGATGTTTACACTGACAAATTCCAAACAGAGTATCTGGCAAAAACTCTGAAAGTAAATAAAATTGCCATGAAAAAGTTTCTCAAAAATCTGTCGTTCGGAATCGACTTTAAACTGTAGGTCCCGCCACTCATGTATAAAAAAAATTAACACACACAACATAAGAGGTGTGAGAAACTAAGTCGTAATCCTTACTGAAGGGTTGTAATGGTTTCAAGCCGTTGTGTACCTTACGCTCAAGATATTCGAAATCTTGATGACAAGGAATCAATCAAAATCACCCTCCAGCCTAAGGTTTATTACCGTATTATTCCGAGAATTATCACTTGTGATGCGAAATTGGACATTAAGTCGGCAGAATTTTAAATTTTGAAAAAAAAAATTTTTTTTGGTGAAAAATTTAAAGATGTTGGCTAATAAAATGCAGACAGGGCCGGATGGAGACACCTATCAAGCCAAATGGATTTGGAAATTGTTTCAATGTATGTATGAGAGAAGAAAATTTCAATCATGTATTAGACTATCCCCAAGAGCAGCTCAAGGTTAGTATCCGGGCTTTTTATTGACCCAAAGGAACACTTTAGATGGCTTCAAGCCCTCGAATCATCAGAGCACATATATTTTTGCAATCCATATTGTACACATCAAGTACTAGGCAGGGGCTTATCCTTACAGAGACCGAATAATATCCTAAAGTTGGTCAGGGCAACACGACTGGGAGTGATATTATAAGGATACCCTAAATAGAATGAAGGGTGATATACGACTTAGCAACATGTATGTTTGTTATTTTGTTTTACAGTTTTCACTGTGTTGCTTACATTTCAAACAAATGACAGGATAATTGAATATAAAAGCCTTATACGTCTACCTGTTCTTTGTGCTCCCGTTTATCTAGTTACTCGTGCATAAATATTTTTGTGTTCTTTTTTTTTAATGAAATTCTCCCCATTTTGCGTAATTAATTACCAAAAAGCCCATCAAAATGTCTCTTGAGTTTAGAAAAATTGCGTGTTTAATTAATTTAATTTCAATTTAAAGATTAAATGAAATAAAAAACGCATGAAGGAAAAACGATGGGATTTGCAATGCAATGGCAAATGGCAAGAAGGTGTGAAACACCTTAGGCCTGCTTAAGTCTTTTGTTATTTATGTGCGCTTAGCCGCTTAATTTGTTTAAAGAGGTACAATTTAGAAGAAGGCCTAACTAACTAACCTAACTACCTAACTAAGCCTTCTCAATGTAAATAAAATTGATAAAAATTTTAAATTGAAACGATGGCATTACATTACTGTGGCTACGACCATAAATTAACCTTTTATCTTAATTGTTTTGAAAAGCGACACTTAAAAAGCTTTTATATGTAGAATTCTCACTCGCTGAAAATGATATGCAAAATTAAACTTGAGCCACTGGCTGGCGGCTGCTCCTCTTTCTTTGCTCCTCTTCCTATGCAGCAAAAGAAAAAATAGAAAAGAAGTCTATGAGCTGTAGATGTGGTTAAAGCTTGAAATGTTCATTTCTTTTTTGCTATTTTTTTCAACTTTTTTCTTTCGGTTTTTTTTTTTTTTTTTATTTATTTTTTTTTTGGGAAGAAATTGAAAAATGTCCAATTAACACGCAAATTCACGCCTGCGCTTATTTTGTCTTTAAGCATTTGATGGTTTTTGTTTTTATTGTATTTAATGTTAATTAAATAAATACGCTGTGCAATATATAAATATGGTCGTAGAATTTAACGCCTATTTTATGGCATTTTCAAGCCAATGATTCTTTTTCTTCTCTGCTCTGCAACAAAATGTTGTCAACAAAAATTCTGCTTAAAATCTTAAGCATTTAAGTCTTAAACTGGACTCTTAACAAAAAACAAAAAAAAAACCCAAGAGAAGAAACAGAAGAAATTGTATTTAAAAAAGATTAATGTGTGTTGTCTTTTAGCCATAATAAGTAGGAAAAAAATGTATAACAATACTCTGTAAGTTTGTTATGCGTCATGACATTTTAGGCCATAAATCATATTTGGTAACAACACATACAAACACAAAAATAAAAACAAACAAAAAAACATACAAAACTTATACGTACGTATACATGCTCATACTAAAGAAATCAAACTTTTTCTTTTAAATAGTTTTCCTTCCTCTAGCATTACTACTGCGCTTTTCTTCTGATGATTGTTTTTCTTGTTTACTTGCTGTTGTTTCGTTTTGTTTTATTTTGTTTTAAGCCGTAAAGGTGGTATAAAATTGCAGCAGTGGCCACTACAATGCCAAAAAAAAAACTTTACTGTTTTGAAAGCCTTAAAACAAGCATATGCACTATGGCCATGAATATGCTTTAGTTTTATATGTGTGATCAAGTCGCCGTGGTCTAGTAGGTAGTGTGTTGCAGATATCAGCAATGAGTATTCGAAACGATAAGTAGATTCGAATCATATTTACAATTTCTGTTACTTATACGCATTCATACTTATTTTAATGTCATACTTATACTACGCATATACAAAGTTTGAAATACTCATGGTACTCGTACTTAACAATACGCATGATGTTATTGATTTCGACTCTCCATGACTCATCGTATACACGAATCACAAAATAAGTATAATTCGCTTACGAACGCTACAATACTCACAAGAAGGTTGTGTGTTTGCTTTGCTTTTTGCTTGCTGCTTTTTTCTTTGTCTTTTTCTTTCTTCTTCTTTTGTAAATGCAACAACAACTAAAATTGTAAATTTTGACGAATGATTCGAATCACTCGAATCATTTATGAGTATTATTAGTTTTTTTTTCTAAATTTATGAATCTGAATGAGTACGAGTATGAATCAAACATATTTCGAATGTTATGAGTTTGATGTCAACGTTGTACTCATACTCATGGCAACTTGCACTTCTAAATCAATGTTGTACGGAGTACGAATGAATCAGAGTGGTTGGATTTCAGTACTGTTGACTCACTCATACTCAAAATTTCATGAGTACTTATGAGTAGCGAAAAAGCGATTCATTGCTGATCTCTGGTGTGTTGGCTTATTAGACTAAAAGCGCCAGGGTTCGAGTCCCAGGCCAGACATCAAAACAAAAAATACAAAAAGTATTTCTTCGGCGACTTCTACTCAGCAGATTTCTGGCAAAAACTCTGAGTGTGAAATAAAAATTGTCATGAAAAGTTTCTCAATAAATAAAAATCTGTCGTTCGGAGTCGACTTTAAACTGTAGGTCCCGCCACTCATGTATAAAATTAACACACACAAAATAAGTGGTGTGAGAAACTAGGTCCATAATCCTGACTGAAGGGTTGTAATGACCAATTATGTATGTATGTATGTGTGAAGATAAATTCGAATTTAGAAACCAAAGACGCAAACCTACGTTTTTAACAGAGCACTGTTAACTGTTTAACAGCGGCAATAAGTAGATTAGTCTTCTACTTTGCAATTATTGCAGAGACTTTTGACATAAAATTTAATTCTCATTATGATTATTATTATTTGTGCATAAACGTGTTGAAATCTAAAGGATGGAGAAGGTCAAAAATCGATATGCCAAATATCCCACTACCATGGTTTGAAAGAGGACCCTCTGGACTACTATTTGTATAAAGTCGGGTAGGTGTACTATTTCTTATATGTTCCCAAATAGCCACTGATTTTCTAGAGAATTATCAATCAAACAAATTGATAATAATTTCAAAGCCAATTTCCACAATGACATATCACTTTGTATGTGTGACTGTATTGCTGATTATATTAAGAGGCCTTGTAACTTGCCTTTGAGTATGATGTGGCACTCATAGACCTAGTATATGTCCTAAAATTAGCTCCTCAACTAGTGCGATGGTTCAGTTGGATCTGTTAGACAGTTAACGGTACCCTGTTAAGGGCAAATTTTGTTCTGTTAAGAGAAAATATTTTGCTCTGTTTACCCCAAATGTGGCGCTGCTAAAATTTATAGATTGCGTCTTGGATTTTCCAAATTCGAATTTATCTTCATATTTCATTTCATATTTTATTTAAAAAAAAAAATTTGATTCAGAAAGATTATTTCAAAGAAACATTTTATATTTGAAAAGCCCATGGAGTTTATCATGGTTAATGTTTCTTAAAGCCTTACATTGTACAGGGTTTGGTGGTGGCCACAAATATTTTCCTTTTCAAAATTAAATCCATATGTTCGTTTCTTAAGTCTTTTGTTTGTTTGTTTTTTGGTGAAAATATTTATGCTGGATTGGTATGATTGTTTGGTTTGCCCCTTTTTCATCCCATTGTTGTTACCAAAACACAACACAATAGAGTCACACATCTTTGTTTGTTGTTTTTTGTTGTTGTTGTTATTGTTATCTTGACAGTGTCAACCAGCATTCAAAGTATGTATGTGTGTGTGTGTGTATATATATTGGGCCAAAGGCATGTCATTGTTTAAAGTAAACTTTAAAGCGTGGTTGTCCTTTTATTTGTGCAAAGCTCGTTCGATTTATTGTTTTTGCAGGCAAAAAGCATAAACGTGCACAACGAGCTATGAGCTGACTTTATTGCTGAAGTGTTAACTACTTGTTTAAAGTAGGAAAAAATCTCTGGACTTTTGCAGGCTGTTGGCTTAAATGGTAGGCTTTAAATTGAGAGTCAAGTACGTATTTTGGCTTGGCATGGACTTAGCAGCTTAGCTCAGCTCAGCTGCATGTCAATAATTTAACAAAACGTTTTATTATTATTTATTAATCCTTTTCTATTGTTGTTGTTGTTGTTGGTGTTGTTGTTGTAGGGTTTAAAGCCTCTCTTATTACACTTTTATATGCTGCAGAGTTTTTTTCTTCTTATTTTATTTGGTTGTTGGTTGGCTGTGGTTGACAGTTTCCAATGTTTTGTCATTGTTTGTCTTGAAATGTTCAAATTTATGTGCATTATTTGTGTTCGTTCGCAATATAGCGGATATCATAAATTATCATAACAAACTACCCAACAATAACAACAACAACAACAACAAAACAAATCAGTGGGTTGTGCTGGTTCTTATTGGTTTTTCTAAAATGTTTTTCCATTTTTCTTTTTCGTGTTTTTTTTTAATTTTTTTAAGGTTCTAGAAGAAAGAAAAAAACCCAAGACAAATGAAATCTTTTCATGCCTTATTTATAGTTAAACAGTTGCCTTTTATAGTAGCTTAGGTTACCGGGGTTTAAGTTACAAAAATTTAACGTTTAACGTTCAATGTTCAATGTTTCGTTGTTGAGATTTGTTAAGTTAAGGACCACCACCGACCGCTATTGTTGTTGACATACGTTACTACAAATAAGGCCTTTATGGCAATTTTATTAGCCGGATAAAGTGCTATTTAATGGCATAATGATGATGATACCATTCATTTCATTATTCATTCTTTTCCAGTCTTTTTTTTCCTTTTTTTCTTTCTCTAAATTTGTTCCTTGAAGTTTGTTTCTTAAGTCTTTTGTTGCTTAAATAGAGAAATTTACCATAGAAAAGCATTGCTGTTATGTCTTGCCATAAACATCCAAATGATTGATACAAAGTTTCTTTAAATATTTATAATTTGCTAAATAGGCCTCTTGTTAAAGAAGAGAAAAAAAAAAAGAAATTATTTTTATCATAGAATGGCAAGCAAGTCAGACTGGTTGTTCTGTGAGAGTCTATGCGAACAATTCTTTCTAGAACAATTACTCTCCTGTCTAACTCTTACCTTTATTAGGCTGTCGATAAGTCTCAGGAAGAATATTGATTTTTTGCCCGACTCACCCTGGCCTAAATTCAAGTGGGTTCGCCTCCGCAAATTGTATTGTAGGAACGTGCAGTATTGCTAAGCTAGGAGAGTTTTATTAGGGAATATAACTCACTGTTTCTACAAATCACTAAGAAAATCGCTGGTTTGTCGATATCCTCGCTATATTTTTTGACAAAGCTTCTGCAGGAGTTGTGTATCTGAGCTGAGGATGAGCATTAGTAAAAGGATTTGATTTCTGCAGGTGTTGTGAATTCTTATTCATCTCACTTGTCAGAATCCAGTCCTATCCATGAAACATTAGAGCATTGACTGAATAAGTTTTATGTTGAAGACAGAATGTTGTTCTGTACATATTGTTTAACACCCGAAGTGCATATAGACTTGTGGTATCGCAGTAGGCCTTACATCTAGCCTGAGTGCTTCCTTAACCTACAAGAAAGCTTTGTTATCCTATCTATCTTAACCTATGCTATGTTTATTTACTAATTTTGTCATTACAATCCTTTAGTCAGGATTTCAACCGTGCTGCTCATCCATGCATCACCCATGTTGTGTGTGTTAATTTTATACATTAGTGGTTGGACCTACAAGTCGCCGTGGTCTAGTAGGTAGTGTGTTGGCTTATTAGACGAAAAGCGCCAGGGTTCGAGCCCCAGGCCAGACATCAAAACGAAAATACAAAAAGTATTTCTTCGGCGACTTCCTCTCAGCAGATTTCTGGCAAAAACTCTGAGAGTAAAAATAAAATTGTCATGAAAAGTTTCTCAAAAATCTGTCGTTCGGAGTCAGAGCAGATACAGAGCATCAACGCCTTGGTGCCATGTGCTATTTAATGCCTGTTAATATCTGCCTCAGTGCAAATAACCTGTGATCATCTGATATCAGTTACAGCACTTGAGATTACCTTGTCGGTATGGTTATTCAGATTTGGCGTTCATATCCATTTCTGTTTCTTGATCTTTGTTTCTATTATTTATCAGGGCCAAAAAGATCATTTGCTGAATCTGTATTGGTCCAACAGATGCTCAGTAAATCGCTCAAACAGGAATTCTTTGGATCCGGGATTTCAAGATGTCAAGTTGAATGGTTCACAGGCTGTGAATAGAGAACGGAGGTATAGGTATATGCCTGCGAACTTCGACCTTTTAATTTGTGCCTCACGAAGTTCTCCTCTCACGACTGGATATGTTTGTCCCACTAGTTGGTGCAACTACAAGCAGACGTCTGTGTTTACATTAAGCGTTTCGCTATGCAAACTTGTAGATACAAAACCCGTCTAAAGGCTCGTATGGCAGTCTTATTATCAAACTAGGATTCGGCAGCCAAATCCTTGGCTTTCCGAAAGTGAATGATTACGCAACTTCTCGACATACTATGCTCCTTATAGAAATGAGACTCCTATTCACAAATCAAAGCGTTGATTTTTCAGACCCTTTTTCTAAATACTTAGTGGAGACCTTTGAAGGCTGGCCTGGCCGTATTGTTATGGTTCTTGATGTCTTCTTCAGAGCTGTGAATTTTAAAGATTTTGCTTTCAAGGTCAAGGTGATTCCAAGCACAAAGGATCTACATATTGTCTATCTGCATTAGAGATGAGCGATATTTTCAAAACTGATTTCATCACGGTGATTGATAATTCACTTTCTTTTGGAATACTGTGATCACAATCACTGTTTTAAAGAACAGTGATTAACAAATCACGTTCACTGAGAACAGCGTTCTTCAAAAATCACTGGATCGCTCATCTCTAATCTGCATGCCTCTCAGTATACGTTGTGTTGTATCCATTTTGTCGTTTAACGTTCACTTTAAAACAAATGTTTGCAGTTTTCCCTTTAAAGTATCTTTCTTAAGTCTTCTGTTATGCTTAGTTTTCTTTGTAGTAAATTTCTGGTAAATCATCTCTAATTTGTTTATAAAGAAATATTTTTCACTACGAATTAAATTTCAATTTATTTTCAAGTTTTTTTTTTCTGATGTCTTCTGTTGTTGTCTTTGCAATTTCAAGTACAAGTTTCTTTGTGTCTCATTCAAAACAAATCTTGATATTTGAAACGGCGCTGTGTATGTGGTGATCCTGTCGTCTTTTTTATTACCCCAAACACACACACGTACACACACATACACACCACATATAGTAGAGTAATAAACCTACACAAAAGCTGTTCCATATGTCAAGTCATTCTCCTTCTTTATATTGCCCAACAATATTGTCAAACACTGTTTAGGCACAGGGACTAAATTGTAAATGACATAAATTGAGGAGAATTTTCAATCCGCTTCTCCTCTCTGTGTTATTCCTCTTTTTTCTTCTGCCTGCTTTGTTTGTAAGGAAACTGGAATAAAATGTAGAAATAAAAATTAATTTGTAATAAAATAATAAAAAAGGCAATAAAATATACACTTAAACGCATAAAAGAGTTTAAATTAAACGCTGTCTTTATCTGCTTAACTGCTGGTAATATGAACGAATAAAATAAAACACTTTTAAGCCACATACTCCTCATATAAGATGGCTTCTGTTGAATTGACAAAATTTTCTAAATGGCGAATGAATATTAAAGTTTGAAATGAGTTTTTTGAATCCCAATTACATACATACATATATTCTTAATACTATATTTAGAGTGACTGAAACCTTAAAGGTAGAATTAGCCGAACGTTTACGAAACGTAACTGAACGTACATTGGTTTCTAACAAGTCAAAGACAATGAGTATGTTTACTCGACTTTAATAAAATTTCGGTAAGCAATTGCATTATTTTCTTCGTATGTTATAAACAAACGTACGTTCCGTTATGTTGCGTAAACGTTCGCCTAATTCTACCTTTAAGCTCGGGCAAGTGTAAGAGACTACCGTACCCACATTATTCCCTTATTAACCTGACATATTACCCAAGCTTCTTACTCGCATATGATACGTTAACACACTACTTACTAGACTGAGGCACTGCCAGTCGATACCTTCCGTGAGTATCCGCTGATTTCTTAGGTCAACTGTGTTTACCACTTCAGTTTTCCTCTTACAAAGTAGTGGCATAAAAAGGCAAATAATTCTCTGCAAGTCGTGACCCCAAAAAGATGTAATACATCGACCGAAAAAAGCAAGTTATCGATCGAAAAACTGCAAGTTATCGACAAAAAAAAAATGCAAGTCATCGACTTAAAAAATACACTTCTGTTTTCCTCTTATAAAGTAGTGGCATAAAAAGGCAATGAATTCTCTGCAAGTCGTGGCCTAAAAAAGATGCAATTCATCGACAAAAAAAGCAAGTTATTGATCGAAAAACTGCAAGTTATCGACTGAAAAAAAATGCAAGTCATCGACTTCAAAAATACAAGTCAACAACCGAAAAAAATGCAAGTTAAAGACCAAAAAATGAAAGCCATCGAGAAAAACTGCAAGTCATCTACAAACAAATGCAAGATATCGACCCATTACATTGCCCCATTTATGTAGAAAACTCTTTTTTAATGATTTGAAGAAAACAATTCGAAGAAAAAGAAGTCGCCGTGGTCTAGTAGGTAGTGTGTTGGCTTATTAGACGTGAGGCCTCGGTTCAAAGCCCAGGTCAGGCATAAAACGAAATATCAAAAAATATTTCTTCGGCGACTTCCTCTCAGCAGATTTCTGGCAAAAACTCTGAGCGTTGAATAAAATTGCCATGAAAAGTTTCTCAAAAATTTGTCGTTCGGAGTCGACATTAAACAGTAGGTCTGGCCACTCATGTATAAAATTAACACACAAAACGTAAGTGGTGTGAGAAACTAGGACGTTGTACAATGGGTCAATTCGACCTCCGGGTACTGTACTTGTCCTAATTGACAAGTACACGTCCTCTAATCTAACCTAACGACCGACCGTAAGGAAAACTGTTTTGGAATGCTTGATACCATGGCTACTCAGTCTCCACAATTCGAGATTCAAATATTTCGGGAATAATACTGTACGAGACGTAACTTGTCTCAGAGGAATTTACTTGAAGAAGTTAAAGAAGTTTCTACAAGACACAGACTTGCTACAGCAAATAAGGTGGTATTCCTAATGCTGAGCACACAACAAGCCCATATAAAATGGCTTAAGTGTATGTCAATTGGCATGAGATGTCTCCTTTAACCTTTACCTACCTACCTAAGCCACAAACTTACAATTTTTCAAACCAAAAAAAATTTTTTTATAAAAGAATTCCACCCGAAAATTTCTAAGCAAAAGACTTAAGACACAAAAGTTTTTTTTCTCTTCAGTTCAAGCAACCAAAGTGTAGTCCATGCCTAGATAACGGCTATGTTTTAATGTTTTTTTTTCTTTCATTCACCCCAATCTGTTTACCAGTGTCTGTTCCATGGTTCTCTAGTTACACAAGTATTTCTCCTCCCTGAGACTATCATCAATCATTTTATCAATTTAGAAAAATCAATTCGTTTACCTTACTTCTCCTTACAATTCCTATTTGTTTCTTTTTTTTCTTATTGTGTTTGTCTCAGTTTCTTAAGCAAAATACTAACATGTCAGTATCATGTTGTTGTTGTTGTTATTGCTGTTGTTACTGCTGTTGTACTGATTCTCGTTGTTGTCGAATTTGTTCAATGCAATGTACGAGTATACAGTTTGACTGTAACATTTTTCTTTTCCTTTGTTGTGTTGCTGTTTGTCGTTGTCGTCGTTGCAAATAGGCCCGCAAACAGTGATCGAATGCGGTAAACAAGCCATGAAATAATGTTAAAAGAAAATGACACTGGTTGGACAAAAATAAAAGAAAAACGTCGAAGAAAAAACATCGAAATTGCAAAAAAAAAAAATGAAAGAAAAATGCCTGGAAAAAAATATTCAAAAAAAAATAAAGTTTTAAATCACAAAAGTATTGCGGAAACTGTTTGGGGGAAAGGAAACTTTTTAGGTTCAAAAGGAGATACCATTTTGTTGTTGCATAGAATTTGATTAATTAGTTGACGATATCCTTGCTCTAAAACAATGCCTTTTTGCAGTTAAAACTCTTACCACCTCAGCGGATGAGTTCCTAATAAGTTTCAAATACTAAATTCCTGGCTATCTTTTCGAAGCAATTACTAGGGACCTTGTCTGCACTCTTGTTTATGGTTAAACTTACCAGCTTAGAGCATGAGTTCCGAATAAGTTTCAAATACTAAATTCCTGGCGAGCTTTTCGAAGCAATTACTAGGGGCCTTGTCCGCATTCTTGTTATGTGTTACTGATAGAATAGAATTGAATAACATTATTTATTTAGTTTGACAACTTGGTTTGACAACTTGTTTTGATAACGTGGTTTCACAACTTGGTTTGACAAAGAAATGTTAATTGATGACATTGCGATCAAAGCGAGAGGAACATTTGTGCCCACTGTTTTTCGTCAGAGACCAATCATCACGTACTGGATCTATCGGGCCTTGATGAAGCCAAATCTTGCTCTATGTTGTACATGTCTGGTGGACGATGTGCAAAGACCAATACCACTGCAGACTATTAGACAGAGTACACAGGCAGTCATCTTTTTTGATCACCAGTTCACTCTGTTCCACTCCAAACCAAGGCATTATTTGCTGAACTCAATTGGCTCCTCTCTGAGTTCCTTTTAAGAAGTCAGCGGGCTGAGTTGGTGGTAGTAAGACTCCATGCAGTCAAATTATGGCCCAATGTGGAGTGTGGACATGCCTTTATTGTTTGAATACATAGACAAATTACCGTCCTACAAAGGACTTTCGGTCTGAAGAAACGGAGATTCCCAATGGGACCTTTGAAGTTTACACTGATCGCTTAAGGATTACTGACACTATGGGATGTTGTAGAAGTCGCCGTAATCTAGTAGGTGGTGTGTTGGCTTATTAGAGGAAAAGCCAGGGTTCGAGCCCCAGGCCAGACATCAAAACAAAATACAAAAATTATTTCTTCAGCGTCTTCCACTCAGCAGATTTCTGGCAAAAACTCTAAGTGTCAAATAAAATTGCCATGAAAAGTTTCTGAAAAATCTGTCGTCCGGAACCGACGTTAAACTATAGATCATGCCACTCATGTATAAAAATTAACACACACAACATAAGTGGTGTACGAAACTAGGTCCGTAATCCTGACTGAAGGGTTGTAATGATCAATTATGTATGTATGTAAGGGCTGTAGTAGACTTATGTCCTTAAATCTCATGGCCATCCACCGCACAACAACTATCCTTATGTGACACTATCCTTTTAGTAGTCCTGTCGAAGCACTCGGAATCTTTGGAATCTCTTCCCTTACCTAACTTATCCTATGTTTGACATTCTACTAGAAAAAGAGGACTCGCTGTATATACCACCAAAACAGGACTTTACTCTTGTTATGCGTATGGATGTATAGGTTACCCGATATACGACTGATTGTATCAAATATCACCGTGGTTAGGTATACTGAAAATGCCTCCGCATCGTGTTGGATATCATGATGAGTTTTAAGCAGAACTTTTTGAAGAGAGTGAAGAAGGCTACGTCTGCCCTCCACTCTTGTAGAGAGACTTTTGAAGGGAACTGTTGTTTATCTCAGGGGGTAATCCACTTGATTGTAACGCAGTTTTCTGGCCAATAGTGTGGTGTCCTGTCTTAGAGAAAACAACATACGTGAGGATATTGAATCGAAAGCATAGAATGGCTTCGGTAGATATTAGCGGTGCTTAAGGTACCACAGCAACAAGAGCCCTTAAGCTGATTCTAGGTTAACCACACTGGGATTTAGTAGGCAAGGAACAGAGAATTCTGCGAAAACAAAAAAATGCGTTGTTTTTAGCAAGCATCCACTGAATATACATTGTCTGACTATCACTTGTTTCGTTGATTGATCTTTCACACGTCCAGCCCAACGTAAAATTTTCTTGTACAACTTCATCTACAACCAGCCCAGTTAAGCATTTTTCATTGTTAACATTTCTGCGTTGCTGTCCCTTAGAAGGTTGATGAGAAGTCGAATATTTTTCTGCTCTGTTGTTTTGTACAAATCCCGGCTTCTGTGGGACTCTGGGATTGTTCGGCCTTCCCTGAGAAGGAATTTTTCTAAAGAATTCGCTTTCCTACGTCTATTTTATTTGCATATTTTCATAATTTTCTTCTGTTTTTCTTCTGTTTTTCTTCTATTTTGCCTTCGTCGTTATTTTCCTGTGTGTGTGTGTTGGAGAAATATTTTCTCACACTGCGAAAAAAATGCGTTGCACTTAGCAAGCATCCACCGAATATACATTGTCTGACTATCACTTGTTTCGGTGCCAGCATTACTTTTTATGGTAAAATAATTGATCAACTAAAGATTCCTTGCAAATCAGTTGTCCACACTTTTCTTCCGCAAGGGAAAGCAGTTCTGCAACCGTTGTTGAGTTGATTCAAAAACATTTTCATTAAGCCCCAGCTATTCTATAAATTGCTTAAGTTGAGGTTTAAGTTTCATTTGGGACATAAAATTTAAACTCTCCGGGAACAATAATTTATTGTTAGACTATAAAACAATCAATAAAGTTTTTAACAAATTCATTATGATGCCAGGAAGTAAAATTTCGTGTTTGTTTATAACCTCCTGTGTGCCTTCAAAAGTCGAAAAATGTCAACTTTATGCCTTAAATATACACACCACACCACGCTACACACCATACAGGCAATTTGTCTTGTCTTGTTGTATTCTTTTTTTTTTGTTTGTTTTAATTTTATTGTTGTTGTTCTTGTGATTTTTAAGAAAAATTTCCCTTCTCCTCTCTCTCTCTCTTCTGTATGTTTTATTTGCAAATTGTTTGTGACTTTTGGTGTCCAATTGTTTGTTCAATTTCAATGTCTGTGACTGTGACTGTAATTCCCACATCTTTTTCATGCAATCTTGAACAAAACAAATAAAAAAACAAATAAAAATAAGAAGAAGAGAAAAAGAATTTCTGTTACTGGCTTAAACCAGACCGGGTCTTAAAGTTTATTTATTTTGAATTTCTTTTTAATTTTTTCTTTTTTATTTATTTTCAATCCAAAGTTTGGTTTCAACACTTAAGCCAAGCCATCATATTTAATGTGGAAAAGCTGTTGGTTTTAAAGCATTGTTCTGTCGGTTTTTGTAACGATTATCTCTTCTAAATATTGTCAATATTGTCTATACATGTATTGTATTTTACGTACATATGTATATTGTGTGTGTGTATGTATTGTTTTATTATTAAATTGTTTTCCCAATTGAAGATCTTGTCTTCTGTAAATAAAGTTGATTCCTGGTATTCGTATGAATATTTTATTTCGTTTCGTAGGGTGTAGGTGTCTTAAGTCTTTTGTTTTTTTTTTGTAAAATAATAACTCAATTGAAGCTATAAAAAAGTATAAATTAAGACAACCGGTCACTTAAAAAGAAAAAAAAAAAAAAACGAAATAAAATCGTAGAAAAAATTTGCTAAGAAAGGCAGCAGAAGGTTCAAGCATTCCTCCTATAATCGGGAGGCAGTGTGAGCTGTATAACAAGCTCCAAGTTTTTTATTGTTTCCAGCTGAAACTTGTTAAAAATTATGTGATAAATATACTTACTTAACTTACTTTTGGTCATTACAACACTTTAGTCAGGATTACAACCCAGTTTCTCACACTACCCAAGTTCTCACACTACCCAAGACCGGCATTTCAACATCGACTTTGAACGACAGATTTTTGATAAATATTTCAAAGCAATTTTATTTACTCAAAGATTTTGCCAGAATACTGCTGCTAAATACTTCTCCGTTTTGTTCGTTCTTTTTTCTTTTTTTTTTTGGGCTAAACTTCGAACCACAGACTCCCGTCTAATAGCCCAACACGCAAGCTCTTAGACTTGCCATCTTATATATCATCCGCTAAAACTCCATACAGTTCTCTATAAAAATCATTCAGAATAATTATTGAGATCTAGACAATGAATTCGTCTTTAAAAGCGCTAAAGGAAAAGCATAATCGATATGAGCGTGTGGTTATATGATATGATAGTTCCACCTAATAACTTTTTTTTTGAAAATACTTTAAAAAAAACCGCTGAATATTTTCTCAAATTTCTTTTTTTATTTGAAAGTACAATCCTTCCGGTTAATAATGGAAAATAATTTCATTCAAATGGCTGCCTCGGCTAGCCTACACGATCGGTCCAATTTTTAAGCACATTATCGATTGTGTGCAGCTGTAGTTCAACAATGGCTTCACGAATATTGTTCTTTAAAGCGTTAATTGTCTCTGGCTTGTCGGCGTAACACTTATCTTTAACGGCACCCCACAAATAATAGTCTAACGGTGTCAAATCCCAGCTGCGATGTGGCCAAACGACATCAGCTCTGCGGCTGATAATGCGATCTTCAAAAACAGGGCGCAAAGCATCGACTGTAGCTTCGGCTGAGTGGCACGTAGCGCCGTCCTGTTGAAACCAAATGTTGCCAATATCCTCCTCTTCGATTTTTGTGAACAAAAATTCGTTCAACATGGCCCGATAACGATCGCCATTGACTGTAACGGCCACTCCTTGCTCATTTTCGAAGAAAAATGTCCCAATTATGCCTCTGGACCAAAATCCGCACCAAACAGTGACTCGTTTTGGGTGCGTTGGCTTTTCAATGTATGCGTGCGGGTTTTCTGTGCACCAAATGTGACAATTTTGTTTCTTTACATACCCGCCAAGATCAAAATAAGCTTCATCTTCGTATTTAAAACATTTAGAGTAGTCCGTCAAGATTAAAATCAGAGCCTGTTCATTGGGTAGGAGTCGTTGGCGTGAGTATCTTAGCAACGAACGTCTTTAACATGCAAAAGACAGTGAATCCTTTCAAGATTCTGTACTCATTTAAGCTTCAATTTGATGCGATTTTTATAGTGTGTCGCTCTCTCAGTTGGTCTACAAGACATTTATAATAGAAGGTCAGATTAGTCGGGCACTTTATGGTCACAATGGACCAATAGGTCGTTTGGTAAAGACATGGAACTGTGGGTTCAGTGATGAGTTACCATTTGAACTTAACCTAATCATGAGTCGGAGACTTACAGTGGGATTCGTATGATGTTCTTGAGGCTTTAGATGGCAATTTCAATTTCACTGTGTGTTGGAGCACTGACATTTGATTGCACTTTTCGTTCATTCACAAGATAAAAGCTAGTTTACATCACCGCCACGTAGGGTGTACATACATACATACATAATTGGTCATACAACCCTTCGGTCAGGATTACGACCTAGTTTCTAACACCACTTACATACATGAGTGGCGGGACCTACAGTTTAAAGTCGACTCCGAATGACAGATTTTTGAGAAACTTTTCATGGCAATTTTTATTTACTCTCAGAGTTTTTGCCAGAAATCTGCTGAGAGGAAGACGCCGAAAAAATACTTTTTGTATTTGATTTTGATGTCTGGCCTGGGGCTCGAACCCTGGCCTTTCGTCTAAACAACTACCTACTAGACCACGGCAACTTCACGTAGGATGTCCATGCCCTCAAATCTGTCGTACAGAGTATCAAATGTGGCATGAGCTGTGTGCCATGTAGCACTATCTTGGTGATGTTCAGATCATTCAATTCAGGCCCAAAGGAATTTGGTAATCGTCGACCAATAGTGCTCACCGGTAACAGTGATGGGGTAGTCAACGTCTTCAAAGAAATATGGACCGTTGACGTTGCCAGCCCAAAATCTATACCAAACAGGGACTTTTTCGAGATGTATTGGATGTTCGGATCTCACGTATAATCAGGTATCATCCCAAATTAAATTTTTTTTTGGTTTTCCTGCCCATTTATCCTGAAATGCGTCTTAAGAATGAAAATGACTTTTCAATGAAAATTAGGTTCGATTAACTGCTCCAGAACCGATTCAGCAAACATACGTCGTGGTCTCTGGTCATTCACAATGACTTGGTAAAACGGAGTGAATAAGTGACAGCTAGTTTGACAGATGCAGCTTCAACAAAATGGCAGTTATCGAAATTCTCTGTATAGTATAGGGTTGAGAAAAAACTTGGGATTTCCTATGATATTCGCTCTCCAGTGGACCAGAAGTTCGACATCATAGGACTTTCTGAATTGATAATTTCGCGGTTAAACAACGCATTACTACTCTTGCTTTCTAAACACTTTTCTCATGAAATTTTTTAATTTCCGCCTAAAAAAGGCCAGCTCAGCTCAACGTAAAATTTTCTTGTACAACTTCATCCACATCCAGCCCAGTTAACCATTATTCTGCGTAGCTGTTCCTTAGAAGATTGGTGAGAAGTCGAATATTTTTTTGCTCAATTGTTTTGTACAAATCGTGGCTTTTGTGGGACTCTGAGATTGTTTGGTTTTCCCTGAAAAGGAATTTTTCTAAAGAATTCGCTTTCCTACGTCTATTTTATTTGCATATTTTCATAATTTTCTTCTGTTTTTCTTCTATTTTGCCTTCGTTGTTGTTTTCCTGTGTGTGTGTGTGTGTTGGAGAAATATTTTCTCACAGTTTCTCGATGATTTGTTGGTTATTTAATGTAAAATAGCTGGGCAGAGCATTATTTCTATAAAGAAATTGCAATTTATTTGCTGTTTTGCATTAACAACTTGCAATTGCAAACGCAGCATTAAATCATTGTTTTAAAGCGTCTTAGTTTTATTTTATTTTCTTAGTTTTTCTATTTTTTGTTGCAGGAAAACAATTTTATTGCTTTTTAGCTTCTTCTAGTTTTTGTTTTTGTTTTTGTTGTTTTTGTTGTTTTTTTTCCAGTAGTGACCTTACTTGGTGGTGCGTGTCTGCACATATTGTGTGCATTTTTAATTTTTCTTCCTCATGATTTTGATTTTTTTTTTTTGGTTTTGGTTTTCTGTAGCCAATCTCTTAACACGCATAATAACGGGCCTATAGAAACGTAAAGAAGAAGAAAAATTTACATTAGAATGTGGTGCATACTACCACTATTACTACAACAAGAAACAAACACAGCCCTGGACCATTAACACAGCCTCTAGGCTGGCAGAAGAAAAAAAAACCACCAAACACCACAAGCCAATTTGAAAAATGTTTTATTTTGCGACACTTGAATGCATTGATCATGAGCATGCAACCGAGTTAAGAAATGATAAAATATATTATAAAAAGCCAACAACAACAAAAAATTTAAAAACGCAAAAACGCTTATAGTCCGCTAAACTGCCACTCCCCCTCTTTTTTCTTGTGGTGGTGGCTTATCGAGGCTGTTACTGTCCTGTTTCAAATCCTGTTTTATTGCTTGCTTTACACAAATGCGTATATTATTGAGAGGTTTTTTTCAATACCCTATACAATGCGTAGATCTGAGAGAGTATGTTCGGTTTAAGCAGCTGTTTGTTGCACTTCTTAGACCCTCGTTATGTTAGGTTATGTTAGGTAGGGTGCCGGACCCCCTTTAAAGGAAGAGGTTAGACCCACAGCTCCTACAGAAGTTATTTGCCGGAACACCAAGTCCTACGCCAGTGCCTACCGAACCAACAGTGGCCTGTAACAATCGGCATTGTGCGATGGATGGCCATGCGACTTAAAGACAAGAGTGATTTGGTCCTCTTCTTGAGCATTCATGTCCAGCATAGTCTAGCACTATTGCAGGTACCCCTCTGCTGAGAAGAAGATTGAACTACCCCGTAAAATGAGTGCACAATATCCAAATTAACTGAGGCAATCGGAATAGTCGCCGCTGTTTCATAGGTAGTATGTTGGCTTATTAGACGAGAGACAGTGGTTTAAACCCCAGCTCAGACAGTTCGAAGAAAACATATTTATTCGGTGACTTTCCCTCAGCATTCATCTGGCAAAAACTCTGAGAGTAAATACAAAAAAATGCCATTAAAAGTTTGTCAAAAAAAATCTGTCGTTCGGAGTCAACGTTAAACTGCAGGTTCCAACACTCTTGTGTGACGAGCTGGTTTGTAATCCTGACTTAAGGGTTGCAATCCTGACTGAAGGGTTGCAATCCTGACTGAAAGGTTGCAATCCTGACCGAAGGATTGTAATCCTGTCCGAAGGGTTGTAATCCTGTCCGAAGGGTTGTAATGACCAGTTAAGTAGGCATGCTGTTCCGGTCTGAATTTCTGTTGGTACTATTGTCGCCTTAGGGTCCACAATCCACACGGTCTTTTTCTATGCGAGTCCATATCTGAATTTCATCCTGTGACAATAAATTTTGCTGGCCTTTAGAAACAGACTTTTAGCAGATATTTGCTCATCGTATACTACATCCACTTCACCAAGCTACCATTTGTTGCCACATATTCACGGACGGGATCCCTTTCCATCGATAGCTGTACATTCCCCCAGTAGCCGTACGCCTTTCTGTCTCGAATTTTTTAACGATTAGTTCAAGAATTTTCGTTTCCTGATGACAGTGTAATGCAGCATAGATTGTGTGACGACCTGGGTTGTAATCCTGACTAAAAGGTTGGAATCCTGACTGAAGGGTTGCAATCCTTGTAATGACCAATTAAGTAGACATGCTATGCCGGCCTGAATTTCTGTTGGTACTATTGTCGACCTACGGTCCACAGTCCACACGGTCTTTTTCCATGCGAGTCCATATCTGAATTTCATCCTGTGACAATAAATTTTGCTGGCCTTTGGAAACAGACTTTTAGCAAATGTTTGCCCATTGTATACTACGTCCACTGCGCCAAGCTATCATTTGTTGCCACATGTTCAGGGACACGATCTGTCCTCTTTGATAGTGGCATACTTTCCCCAGTAGTCGTAGGCCCTATTGTCTCGAATTTTTTAACGATTAGTTCGAGAATTTTCGTTTCCTGATGACAGTGTAGTGTGCAGCATGGCATAAACAGTCTTTACGTGATCATCATTCAATGTTTCGTATTTTTTAAAGAGGAGTTCGTGTAATTTTCGGTTCTTAATGACTGTGTAGTACAGCATGACACAAACAGTCTTTATGTGATCTTCTGGCAACTGTGCAGCATCCTAAAGTCAGTGTAATCGTCTCTATTAGTCTCTCACTTGTTTTTGTCTTACATTTTGTGCGTTTTACTTTAAGATACATACATACGTACTTACTTACATACGTACATTGGGAGGAAAAAAAATAAACGTTCGTTGTTTTTTTGTTTTTGTTTTTTTTTCCTTTAAAGACGTGATTTTATGTTACGATTGCCAAGTAATTTCATATCTTTCGATTTCGATTTTGTCTTTAACTTTTCATATATATTTTTGCGCTTCGCTTCTCTTCTCTTCTTTCATATCTTTCTTACATTTTTTTCTGCTTTTTGTGTGTTTTTTTTTTGTTGCTTACAAAGGTGACCAAGTAGTCGTCTTAAGATGGTGCAAACAGTGAGATTTTTATCTCAAGCCTAAGCATTTTTAGATTTTTCGCAATTTTCAAATGATAATTTTCTTTCATTTCAGTTTACTTCAGTTTCAGCTTCAGCTGAGAAATGAACATTTTTAATCTCCTGTTAAAGGCTTTTAAGAACACTATCTATCCACATAAACACGGGGAAAAGCTTTTATTTTTATTATGTTTGTCTGATGCAGTTATCTTCTGCTCTTGTTAAGAGATTGCATTGAATGAAGTCTGAATTTTTTAGAATTAAAAACCCATGAAATTATAAGAAATTGTAAACGAAAGACTTAAGAGAGAAACCTTTTTCACCCTTTCGACCCAAAAAATATTTAAAAAACGTCTCCTAGGCTAGAATAGCAGTAGGGGAGAGTGGTAGTTTTGTTGAATCCAAGCTTACTTGATCTTCACATAGCAGGGCGTTATAATATCACATGGAGCGATGGCTCCGAACCAAATGACAAGTTCTTAGTAATTGTACTTGAGAATTTACATCACAGTTTCGCATTTAAAATAAGAGAAGAGCAATGTTAAGATTTCAAGCTTTTCGGAGAAATTTCCTTCTTCTCAAGTTTAGCGTTTAGCATTTGCCATTTTGTCAGATTGAAAGACACTACGAGGTTCAGGGATGTGGACAGATATCCTTATATTAATCTGTGACGGAAAATTCTACAGCTTACCTTTTTCTTGAGTTTAGAGTCGTTCCCAAAGCAGCTTATTTCAGACGACCAGTCTTCCCTGCTTGGAATACTGTGATGAAATCTCTCCTATCAAGACAAGCTTCAGACGAGAGTCACTTAGAGACCCTAGTGATCCTTGAATAGGATAGAGAAGTGTTCAACGGGAAATAATGTGCCACCGGGAGATTGACATTAAATCGTTTTCCAAGTTATCAAAATGAATGGCAATTAAATGTAACAAAGAGTTCGCTTTTAAGGTAGTGCTCAAAGCACATCCAGCCTATGTATAGCATTAAACCTCCTTCACTTTACAGTTTTTATTGAGGCAAGTCCACCATCTCTATAAGAATATAATGGTATTTAGCCTAAGTCTACACCTGAAAGGATGTAATTGCAGTATTTAACACAAGCATGTTCTTTTTTTTCATGTGGCCTGCAGCCGGAGTCGAAAAGCACAATCATTCTCAACTGCAAATGGGCACATTAGGACACTAGACAAGCAATAGATAACCGTTGCGATAAACCTGAAGCAGATGCTTGCAAACCTAGCCACTTAATTCATGTCAAAGGATATATGTCCTGTAGACTTCTTTTCTTCCTCCTTTCATCCATTAAAAGTTGCCAGACTTTAAGCTTTCAGTATCATTTTCACAAAATCTACAGATTTTATCCTTAGAGTGACTAATTTTTTTGGTTCAAGTTGTACTAAATAACTATCAAATAAGTTTACTGTACTTAACAAGTCGTCGTAGTCTAGTGGGTAGTGTGTTGGTTTATTAGACGAAAAGCCAGGGTTCGAGCCCCAGGCCAGACATCAAAACCAAAATACAAAAGGTATTTCTTCGACGACTTTCTCTCAGGAGATTTCTGGCAAAAACTCTGAATGTGAAATAAAATTGCCATGAAAAGTTTCTCAAAAATCTGTCGTTCGGAGTCGACTTTAAACTGTAGGTCCCGCCACTGATGTATAAAATTAACACACACAACATAAGTAGTGTGAGAAACTAGATCGTAATCCTGACTGAAGGGTTGTAATGACCAATTATGTATGATACAGAACACGCTCACTTCAGTGCAAAGTATCCAAACTAGGTCTTCGAGCTGAGTATCCAAAATTACTTTGATTCGCTCATGATTAAAATTTTATTAAGGGTTTGTGTTCCTTAGGCTTTTTTTTAAAAGAAGAAATGGGGCAAGGTTTGTACTATTAAGGGCCTAAATTATCAATGCTGTAAACTATTATTCTCAGATTACGGCCGATAACTGTACTTTTGAAACAGTCAAGGAATTTATTTATCTTGGCTCTGCCGTTACCACCAAAAATGATGTCAGTCTGGAGAGTTTTTGCCAGAAATCTGATGAGAGGAAGTCACTGAAGAAATATTTTTTCATATATTCGTTTTGATGTCTGGCCTGGGGTATCAATCAAAAGAAATACGGGAGGATGTTTAGTTTGTTGCTTAAGTCTTTTGTTTTAGTTTTAATATCAGCAAAGCAAAAAACAAAAAAAAAGGAACAGAATCTTGATTGTTTTTCTCTTGTGTAACGAAAGCCAAAGACAAATTGTTTTACTATTCTGTTAAGGTTTGTTGCTTAAGTCTTTCATTTTCAATTGTTGAACATAAAAGGCGTTTTATTTTATTTTAAATGAGTTTACGTGGCATTCTTATCAACATGCCACTCTATTGGTGGTCTTATTACTGAAATGCAATGCTAGTCTGCAGGCATAATTAGTTCGAGTGTTTGTATAAATAATGTTTGATTTTCATATGATTATCAACTTATTAAGGATTTTCTTTTGTTTTTCTTTTGTTTTCTTTTCTTTTGTTTTCTTTATTGTAATTGATTTAATTATTTTCCTTTAGAAGAAAAGATTCTTTAGAAATGATTTTCTACTTCAATAAAAATGATTGATTTTCAGTTGATTTGATTTAATTTCTTGGAAATCTACACAAGAAGTATTCATAGACTGCAGGAATGCTGCTGGTATGTTGCAGCAGATAGCTTTGCAACACTTTTGAATGGAAAACAAAAGCATGTCTGGCCCCGTACATATAATTATGGCCTCTTATATTAGGTTTGTTAACTTAATTACCACATTATAATTGGCATTGAATGTTCTATTGAATGTCTTGTTGTTGGTTTGCTCTTTAAAACAACCTTAATTAAAATGATTTCTTTATGCCGGTCATAACTTCGCATATGACATTTTTTTTTTAGATAAAAGTTATAAGAGTTATAAGCGAACGAGCGAGTGAGTATTTTATGTGCGATTGAAAGTATGATTACATGTTTTGTGTTTTTCTTTTCCTATAATTTATGCAGACATTGAACGTTTTCTTTCCTTTCCTTTTTGCTTTCAAACAGGTAGCCAGCCAGCCAGTGCAGGCAGGCTTTATAAGGCCAATAATTTATTTATTTTTCTTTTTCTTCCTCTTTTTGGTTTTCAAACAGTTTGTGTTTTTAATTTGTCAGTAATTATCATTCAATACTTAGCGTTTAATAAGGCAAAAAAATTTTCCAACCTTTTGAAACATCTTAATCACGTTTTTAAAAAAATACACCCTTAAGTGGCCACAACTGGCTGAAATATTTCTTGCCAAATTTATAAGAAAATTCCCAACATTTTTTTCAACGTTTCTCCACTCTGCCACTCCTTGTTGTTTCTTCAGCAATTTATTGCTTCAAAAATTATGAAGAAAATGATGTAAATGAATGTAATTAATTAAATTGTTAATGACAACTTAACAAACTTACTGCCACTCTAGACACGTTCAAAAAATGATTGTAGCAGGAGTAGGAAAAACGAGAAAAGAAAAAGTGAATGAAAAACATAGTTACCAGTCGTTAAGAGACAAGGTTACTTTATATGGTATTATTGGTCATATTTCTTAAATGAAAAATTAATTAAAATGTCTTTTTGTATAGCCAGCCATGGCATGCCATATGCCATATGCCATGGCATGGCATAAACTAAAGCACAAGCAAAGAAAACAGAAAAAGGAAAACATTTGTGGGCACCAAACCCTGTACAATGTAAGGCTTTAAGAAACATTAACCATGATCAACTCCATGGGCTTTTCAAATATAAAATGTTTCTTTGAAATAATCTTTCTGAATCTAATTTTTTTTCTTTTATTTTTTTTTTTTTGTAAATAAAATATGGAATGAAATGTGAAGATAAATTCGAATTTTGAAAATCCAATACGCAATCCATAAGTTTTAGCAGCGCCACATATGGTGTTAACAGAGCAAAATTTGCCCTTAACAGAGCACCGTTAGCTGTTTGACAGTATCCAACTGAAGCAGCCCACTAGTTTAGGAGCTAATATTAGGACATATACTAGGTCCATGAAGACCATATCATACTCAAAGGCAAGTTCCAAGGCCTCTTAATATAATCAGCAATATGGTCACACATACAATGTGATATGGTATTGTGAAAATTGGCTTTGAAACTATCAATTTTTTGATTGAAAATTCTCTAGAAGATCAGTGGCCATTTGGGAACATATACGAAATAGTACACCTACCCGACTATGTGCAAATAGTAGTCCAAAGGGTCCTCTTTCAAACCGTGGTAGTGGGATATTTGGCATATCGATTTTTGACCTTCTCCATCCTTTAGATTTCAACACGTTTATGCACAAATAATAATGATCATAATGGGAATTAAATTTTATGTCAAAAGTCTCTGCAATAATTGCAAAGTAGAAGACTAATCTACTCATTGCCGCTGTTAAACAGTTAACAGTGCTCTGTTAAAGACGTAGGTTTGCGTCTTTGGTTTCTAAATTCGAATTTATCTTCACACATACATACATACATAATTGGTCATTACAACCCTTCAGTCAGGATTACGACCTAGTTTCTCATACCATTTATGTTGTGTGTGTTAATTATACACTCATGTATAAAGTGGCGGGACCTACAGTTTAAAGTCAATTCCTAACGACAGATTTTTTTTGAGAAAATTTTTCATGGCAATTTTATTTTACTTAGAGTTTTTGCCAGAAATCTGCTGAGAGGAAGTCGCCGTAGAAATACTTTTTGTATTTTGGTTTTGATGTCTGGCCTGGGGCTCGAACCCAGGCTTTTGCGTCTAATAAGCCAACACACTTCCTACTAGACAACGGCGACTTCTAATAGTGGAGTAGCTGGAATAATTTTGAGGTTCAAGAAATGTAATCTACTTATTGCCGCTATTAAACGGTTAACGGTGCTCTGTTAATAGCACATTTTGCCCTCTTAAAGGCGAAAAAGTGGCGCTGCTTAAAGTGTGGGTTTGCGTCTTTGGTTTTTAAATTCGAATTTCAGAAGTCAGCAATGAGTATACAAAACGATGAGTAGATTCGAATCATACTTATAAATTCTGATACTTATACGCATTCATACTTATTTTAATGTCATACTTATACTACGCATATTCAAAGTTTGAAATACTCACGGTACTCGTACTTAACAGTACGCATGATGTTATTGATTTCGACTCTCCATGACTCATCGTATACACGAATCACAAAATAAGTATGATTCGTGTACGAACACTACAATACTCACTAGAAGGTTGTGTGTATGTTTTGCTTGCTGTCTTTTTCTTTCTTCTTTCTTCTTTCTTCTTCTTTTGTAAATGCAACAACAACTAAGATTGTAAATTTTGATGAATGATTCGAATCACTCGCATCATTTATGAGTATTATAAGTTTTTTTTTTCTAAATTTATGAATCTGACTGAGTAGACGTATGAATAAAACATAGTTCGAATGTTATGAGTTTGATGTTAACGTTGTACTCATACTCATTGCAACTTGTATTTATAAATCAATGTTGTAGGGAGGGAGTAGGAATGAATCAGAGTAGTTGAATTTCAATACTGTTGACTCACTCATACTCAAAATTGCATGAGTACTCATGAGTAGCGAAAAACCGATTCATTGCTAATCTCTGTCGAATTTCTCTTCACACACATAATATGAAAAGAAACTTTATTTTAAAAGATGCCCCCGCCCCCCTCAAATGCACTTAAATCAGCAGTCTCTGTCTCAGCCTCAGCTTTAGCCTTTAAATCCTTTGTGTCACACTTGGTCAACCAGCCAACCAATAAACCAGCCATAAAGTGTTTTACGACATTTTTTATTAACCTTGCCTCCCAGTTGCCACCGTCATTATGAAATATGTGGCCATAAATGCCAAGATTTACTTCTTGTAATAGAGTGTTATTAAACTTGGCAACACTTGGTAGTTAAAGGATGCTTCTTCTTCTTGGCTTCATAAGCTCTTTTTTATTATGATTAATTTTTTTTTTTTAATATAAACCGTTTTATGGGAATTTTTTTTGTTAAGTTTATTAAAGTTTTTAAAGTTTTTTTTTTTTTAATGTTGCTACACGTAATAAAACTTTATTGTTTATTGCTTAGAAAATTCTAATAACTTTGATCGCATACAGGGTGTAACAAACGGAGGGTTTAGATTCAATTGATCAATTAAAAAAATTAATCAATACATAGTCTTCTGTAGAAACCATGTCCAATTCTCTCCATTTAATCTCCATTATATTCTCGACATGGATAGCTATCTCCATGCAAGTCGCCGTAGTCTAGTAAGTAGTGTGTGTGTTGCCTTATTAGACGTAAAGCCAGGCCTCGAGCCCCGGGCCAGACGTCAAAACAAAATACAAAAAGTATTTCTTCGTCGGCGACTTCCTCTCATGAGATTTCTGGCAAAAATTCTGATAGCAATTAAGAAATTGCCAGGAAAAGTTTTTAAATATTTGTCGTCCGAAATCGACGTTAAACTATAGGTCCCGCCACTCATGTATAAAATTAACACACACAACATAAGTGGTGTGAGAAACTAGGTCGTAATCCTGACTGAAGCGTTGTAATGACCAATTATGTATGTATACATACATACATACATAATTATGTATGTATGTATGTGTATATTTTCGACATGGATATCATATCTCCTCCTATTAACCGATCTTTCTATTCTTCAACTACCATGCGAACTACCATGTCTAGAGCAGAGCGTGTGATATTGCCTTGAGGCTTCTTTAGTGTATGACCAATTCATATTCACTTGTGTAGTCGAATTTCTAATACTATTGCTGTCTGGTGCTTTACGGTAGTTATACATAGTATTCGACGATCGGATTTGCATTCTCTTAACAAACAGCGGCTGAGAAAGGTTTGCAAAGCCAACAATTATTTGTTGATAGCGTTCCTAGCAGCCGTAATAAATTGTAGATTTTTTGCTGGCATTGAAGATTTTATTTGTGTTCAACACTCAGGCTAAGGTCTCTACTCCTGAGAGGGGTTGTGTCGAGAAGGAGGAAAGGGGGAGTAGTATACATTGATATTAGATTTGAAACTTTTTATAAGTGACAGGAATAGCTTCTGCAGAAAGAGAGTTTCTTAAAGAATTCTGTCTGTAATACATTGTGAAATCCACTAGCCAATCGACAACAAACGGGTGTACTCTACGTTATAGAGACTTACTACGTACACTGAGCGCCATAAGTGAGTCAAAACTTTTGTTCTTAAATATAAAAAAGTTCCTTTATCATGAATTGTTGTTTTTGTTTTAACATTTTATAAGTAAGAAATAAACGTCTTTATTTTTGAAAATTTATTCGACTATTCTCATTTACTTTTCTCGCTATCCGAAGAAAATGAATTATTTCTGGGTGTTTCCTCACTTTTGGCGTTCAGTGTATGTATGTGGACCTCTACATCTTCTCAAGAAAGCTAAGTCCTGCAGGTCTCTTCTTCGTCTCTTCAGGTCTCTAATTCGCTATGTAATGTTTTCTTTTGTTCTACTTTTGGTTGCCTAAATTAACAAACGAGTTCATGTTGTTTATTTGATTGTTAGCTGCAGAAATTGTTCAGAAGTAATTCATGTTAATTTAATTTTCCTTGATTGTCAATCAAATTATTAACAATCTTGCTACCACAGTATATTTTTTGATATCGGGCAGAATACCAGTTATAGTAATCCCTCGATTTACGTCGCAGTTGGTTCTAAAAAAGGCGACGGAAATCAAATGACGGTACAAATTGAATTTAGAGGGAACAAAAAATTTGACGACGTAAATCGAAACAACGTTAATCGAGGCGACGTAAATCGAAGGATTACTGAATATTCATGTGATTGTGTTAGTGTAGACAGATCTCATGCAATCATAATCTTGTAGTTCTCACGGCATAAAATATCATATGCTAGCCAGTTGGTAAATTGCAAAATCTTCACCTTCAACTGCACTTCAATCGTCCCCTAGCCTAGAGTTAATTCTCCTTTGTCCTTTATCTTGATGTTGAAACCACTTTCATCTCCCGGCATCGGCTTTGATTTCATTGTGAGGATCTCATTCCGTTGGAAGTGGGCCCATGGAAGAGATATTGTTATAGATTCATTAACAAATCATTGCCGTGAAAGAGGAATAGGCAGCTGTAAGGTTTATTGCATTGAGCTGTGGCAATATACAATGATGTGAAAAATAATAAGGACAGTACCCACCCAAACTTACATTATATTTAAAACCGAATAAAAACTCGAAAATACTTTCTTGTTTAAACGACTTATTTTTTCTTAAACGGTAGAAAAAAGATTAAAAACAAAATTTTTGCTATTCCTACAATACGTACATATATTTTGATTTTTTTTTTTTGTGATTTTGTATGAATGTATGTAGTTTAAGGTGTGAAAAAATAAGGACACTTTATGAAATCTTAAAGCTATAAACTAACCTAAGTAAAACTAAATAGATATTTATAATGAATTTTGTTGCATGAAGCCTTAGTGCCACTTTAGTATTTTGTTGCGGATCCTTTGTTATCCAGAATAGCAGCACAGCTTCTAGGCACTGAGTCGACCAAATTTTGAAAAACATGCAGGTTTATTGAGTTCCAAGCATCCTATATAACATTCCAAAGCTCGTCGCAATTTGTTGGACACTTTCCCCTGATTGCCCTTTTAACTTCGTTCCACAAATTTTCTATTGGGTTCAAATCAGGGGACTGTGCTGGCCATTCTAAAACATTAATTTTTTTTTGTCCTGGAACCACTTCTTTGTGTACTTTGCGTATGCTTTGGGTCATCCTGCTGGAAGACCCATTTGAGTGGCATATTTTCTTAGGCATACGGCAGCATTGTATTTTTCAAAATTTCGGTGTAATCAGCCGATTTCATTACATTCTGGATACGATATAGAAGAGGACCCACACGATAATAAGAGAATGACACTTTAAATTATATTTTGGATTGAATTCTTGATGGATAGGTCTTCTTACATGGTAAGACGTAAGAATTCAATCCAAAATATAATTTAAAGTTTTTATTTTAAATATAATGTAAGTTTGGGTGGGTACTGTCCTTATTATTTTTCACATCATTGTACATACCTTGAGAGGCTACATGCCTTAAATAGTTATAAGTAAGCTTAACTAAGATTAAATTTTATTTCAAATATCTTGTTTTTTATATCAGCCTTTATTATTATTCTAATTGTATGTACATATTTAATTATTATTATTATTATTTTTTAATTTTAATTTATTTATTTCATTATTTCTATTTATTTTAATATATTTTTTGTTTATTTTCTTTATTTTTTACCTTCTTTTCTTTACAAAAAATTTTTTTGTTTCTTTTTCTTTTCAGGTACGTAACAACATATGACATTAGAAAAACTGATTAAATTTAAAATACATACATACGTGTGTTAAGTAACATAAACTAACACAAATTATTAACTTTTGTAATACTTTGAACATGTTTAAAACTGCGAACAAACTTCTCACATTGAAATGGAAAAAACAAACAAAAGACTTAAGACACATACTTTATTACATTAAATTTCTCTTCAACGAATCTAAATTATGGCCTGCCTTATAATGTCCATAAAATTTTATAATTATTAGCGAAAAAAACTTAGTTAAATCTTGAAAAATTATTGAAAGAATACTAGAAAAGCTTTTTTTTTTTTTAAAGTACTTTTTATTTCAAAAGTACTTTTGTTATATTATGTTAAATGAATTTCAAAATATTTGCTTTAATCGCATAAAATTATTGGATAAGTAAAATTTTTTGCATTTTATGCGAATTACGATTTTTTTCACTCTGTTGTTCGCTTTTTTGGTACTTTTTTGGAAGTTTTTTTTGGTACTTTTTTATGTACTTTTTTTGGTACTTTGTTTTTGGTACTTTTTTCCCCGTATTGAAATAAACCAAATACCAAGTGTTAGGACAATGAGGTTTAGTTTCAAAAATAATTATTTCCATAAATATGACTCCAATCACTTAATTTACAAACCATGTTTCACATGGACGCTCAGCTGAAGAACACATCACTCGTAATCTCCTATCCAGTTCGTCAGTTTAAGGTATTTCAAGATGTCATACGGAATACATGCTTGATATCTCCAAGATGTCTTACTTATATAAACGTTCTGCCAAAGATTCGTTGGCGGAGGCTAAACAAAACTGGGTATAATTTTTTTTCTTTCGTTTTACAACCGCTGTACCCGTCTGGTAGACCACACACTAACTATGGCGTATAAACTGTCTAGTACGCCAGTTATTATGTTCAGGCCATATCTACCATGAAATCCTACAGGAATTGATTGGCCTTCTTCTGGTATTCGTCTTTCCAAAGTAAAGGTCAGTTCGCTGATGTTTTTTTTATGGAGCCCATGGATGACGATCCCGATTGAGGCAGACACCCTACCAGATAAATCATCAGGCACATGCGACTTTTTTAACATTGCTATTCAATTGATAGCACAATCAGTCAAAGAAGGAAAGAAATAATTCCACCCTGTGCAGTGGAACAGTGTAGTGTACATGTCTAGAGGAGAGAAATCATTCATCCGTGTGCGGTATTACTGGCTGCTTTCTTTAACTTCACAATCTTCAATTACTCCCAGATATCAGTAAGTACGTCGTATTCGTAACGACTAAAATCACCAAGGAAATGCCACTCCAGTTACTATGTTATAGGGTTGGAAAGACTAAGCCCATTTGAAAACCTGATCAGCGCATTTTTGCTCCTTAGTTGCTGCTCCCCTCTCCTCTTATAAACTATCGTTCTAATGTAAATAGCTATGTCATTCCAAGTATTTCCTGGTTTTAAGCATTATTCGTTCTATCTTTTCTTGTAATTGTCTCCAGTTGCATCGTGTTTGCTTTAAATCTGGGCAGAAAAACTCAACTTGCTTAGTATCCTTGGCCAGGTTGTCATCCTATACTTATTGGGGCAGCTGTCGTATATAATGACTACGGTATCCTTCACACAATTTCCTCTTGTCTTCAATTAATATGTTTAATAATAGTTTTTATCCAGATGCCACTCGCCAGTCTCTTATTTTAGATAGAGACTCGTTTGCATTTAGTTCCGCTTCGTTTAAGTTATGTGTGCAGCACCTGTAGTGTCATTTTCAAATCCCACTACTGTTGCCTCTTCTGGTATTTGAACTTCTGATTATGCTTCATCCATATGCTACTCTATCCAAGCGCTGGTCCCTAAGGAATTCCAATAAATAATGTTTAAGTTTTTTGGCCTTTGGCCTCTCCCTAAGTAATCGCTTAATATTTGTTCGCCAATATAAGATGGAATTCTTAGACTCCTTAGTTTAGTGATGAGTTAAATGCGTTTCTAATATCAAGCGCGACCATTGGTCTGTACTGTAGGGGTTACTCAATGCCTGCCTTCCAAAATGTTAATTGCTTTGTGTTTGAACAAAGTATCGTGTTTCATAATGCCGCTGTACAAAATATATACAATGTATTCTATTTCAAAACGTCGTCAATGTGTATTTTTAATGCAATTCAAAAAGCAATCAGGCAACGGATTTGTAGTTGAAGCATTGTTTGGTTACTTTACATACCTATATAGTTTATATACAGTAGTAGAACTGCATACAAACTTTGTATTGATACATTTTGGAAGGCAGCCAATATGTACTCAATGGGTTCTTTGTGTAGAGCCATGTCTATAGTGGCTAGTGTGTTCGCTTATTAGATGCAAGACCGTGATACTAACCCGACTTCAGACATCTCGAATAAAACGAAAATATAATAGAAAATATTTCTTTTGGCGACTTCAGCAGTCTCCTGGCAAAAAGTTTGAAAGTAAATAAAATGCCCTTGAAAAGATTTTCAAAAAATTTGATAAAATTAACACCCACAACCTCCTGACAAAGGGGTTATGATGAAAGATCAGAAAGATCTCTGTAGATTGACTCTCCAAACATATTTCCCATAATGGACCTTTTCGGATCTGTCCTACTCACCTCACCCTTTTTAATCTTCAATTATATTTCCTTTGGCTTTTATTCATTTTTAGTCACCCTGTAGTTTTTTTTTCCCGAAAGTTTTTGTTTTTCTCAATTTTCCAAACGACAATACAAATGTTTTTGAATTGAAATTTAAAACTTAAACAAAAAGAAAAAAGAAAAATTGTTTTCCTCTGTTTAAAAAAGAAGCCACACATTTTTAACCAGTGTTGTTAATAGTAGACATTAATTTTAGTTTATAAATTAAAAAAAAACACAAAAAAACGAAAGACTTAAGCAACAAACGTGCAAACGTGTAGTAGAGTTGAACAAAACAAACAACAACGACGCCATGGCATTATTTCCCTCATCATCACGACCGCGCAGTCTTATGGAACAACTGTTGGCGCGTAAAATTGAAGCTGCCGCAGCACAATCCGTTACTGGCCCAGGTGGTACACGCTTAAGGCGCACCGATTCATTAGACTCCACCAGTAGTATTGGGTCATTGGGGTCGCTTATATTGGGCGATGATGTATGCCGCTGTGATGATTGCCTGCTGGGCATTGTCGATTTGTATGTGATCAGTGCTGATGCAGCCAAGAAAAAGGTAAGACAGACAGTCTATTCATTATTACTACTCTACTACGCTTGGCATACATATGCCTTGTGTATTGTATTGGTAGTTGGTTGTGTTGTGTTGTTAGTTAAGTTAAGACTTTTTTAAACAAGATATCTCCACTAATTATTAACTAATTATCGAGAAAAAAATAAAAAGAAAAGCTTTGGAAAAATCCAATGTTTTTTTTATTAAAAAAAAACCCCCCAAACTTGTGTGTGTGTATGTGTGTTAGTCTAACAAACACTTTCAATGGCTTACCACACGCGGCAGGTTGTCATGTTTAAATGCAGGCCCCAAAAAGACTCTTTTAAAACAACAAGAAAAAACAAGCAAGCAAGCAAGCAAGTGATACTTTTTTTTTAAAAGCCAAGTGAAATAGAGATAGTGAGTGCCAGCCACTTGTTAGAGTTTATCAGTGGGTGATCATTAATCATGGCTCTTGTGTATATTCGATATACGAGTATACACTCCTCGTTGGTATGTATGCCTGCCTCTCTACATAGAGACACCTTTTGTGGCAAGACCAAAAACAGCTGCATGCTGTCACAAAACTTAAACATGATGTCATTTCATTTAAATTTATTTTTACCCCTCTCTTCCTTCTCCTTCTTATTCTCCTCCTCCTCCTTCTTCTTGATCATATTTTACAAATGCAACAAGTGTTTTTCGTTCATATTCACTTTAAATTTGTTGCATTGTGTACATGTTGTTGTTGTTGTTATTATTATTAAGAGGAGTCTCTCTCTCTCTCTCTCTGTCTCTCTTAGTCGTGTGTATGTTGTGTTTAACCAGGATAAATTATGTTCTTAACATGGGTGACAACTAAACAGAATTCAATACTAATGGGAAATTCTTTTGGAAATACATCTTGACGTTCTCGTGTGAGTGAGTAACGATGCGTAAAACCTGAACATGAAATTCAATAAAAGATTAGAAAACAATTTCGAAAGAAGATGCATTTCTTCTATGTGGTGGATATCACAACACTTGTGTTGTGTTTGTCTTGTAAATACTTTGTAAAGCAAAATGATTACTTAATCGATTACTAAAAGCTTTGGCATGTGGACAACGAAAAAAAAAGGAACCAAAAAATTATTGAAACGCCATAGAAGACATTGAAAATGTTACATGCAACGCCACTTAATAGTTAGACGCCAAGTAAGCACTTATAAGCTCCCCCTGTAATAGCACGATTGTATTATGGCCTCGCATTTCTCAATCACATTCTTCTGTCAATAAATTCTTGGTGTCCACTCCAACCAAAGCAGTATTTGCAACACTTCATCGGCTACCCTCTGACCTCTTGTGAAGGCAGAGGGCCGAGAGTTGGTGGCAGTAAGACTCAATGCAATCAAATCCTAGCCCCATCTGGACTATGGACATGCTGCTATTCTGGTAATTCATACACACATTGGGGTCGATTGACATACACAGGGTCTGACCTTCTGTGAAGGCAGAGGACTGAGTTGGTGGCAGTAAGACTCAATGCAATCAAATCCTAGCCCAATCTGGTCTATGGACATGCTGCAATTCTGGTAATTCATACCCGCATTAGGGTCGATTATATGATTCCTTACGACTTTCTGAATTTGGTGTTCAATTTTAAAATTCCAACAAGTGGCGTATATCCATAAATGCCAAGATATAAATGCCAAGAATTTCTCAGTGATCTCTTGGATCATTCAAAGGTCTGTAAGGTCGGTACAGAGCTTGTAATCTCCGATATGTTATAGGCCATAGGTATTCTGATTGTCTCAAGCTCAATCTTGTTGGCAGCCGGAAGGCACATGCAATATCGCTATACTTTGCTGAACACGTCTGGACAAGAAATCGCATGATCATCCATCTTGCAATAGCGATTCTTATGGGATAAGCATGCTGAACGGTTTGACATAACTTCTACAGGAGCTGTGGATCTGACAAGAAAGAACAGGCTGTCTTTCACATCCAGACGGATCCAGATGTCAGATGGAGGTTTTGACCTATTTTGGACTCGACTTGATTTCCTGTGGTGAAGGTTTGATCCCCTTGTAGAATAGATTTTGATTCTGATGAGGAGCAGGCTGTCTTTCAGATCCAGACGGATTCCGGTGTCAGATGGAGGTTTTTGACGTATTTTGGACACGACTTGATTTCCTGTGGTGAAGGTCTAATCCCCTTGTAAAATAGATTTTGAGATCACAATAAGCCTAAATGCTGGCCTAAGTGGGAGCTCTTCCTTTAAGGAACCGCCACCTTACCTAACCTAGCATTATTACTCCTACATTCGACATGACTAAGCCACCACAGGCATAGCACTTTAATGTGTCTAACTATACCTGCACTTAGTGACACCACTGCGGTTAAGGGAGGCCCTTAAGGTGGGTTCTCGTTTCCCCTTAGTAGTTGGTGACATAATTAGAAGGTATGGGAATGGTGCAGAAGTAAAGGCTAATAAACCTACTAGACTACGGCGACTTCACTAAAAGGCTTCTACTTACATTTATTTCTCCATAATCATCTCCCCTAAAACTAATCTTCTTAGCCGAATTTCATTTCGTCTTGCATTTTCTGTTCCTTATTCTGTTTCTGTTGTTATTGTGGATTTATTTTTTATTTGTATTTTTCCTTTATTTGTGTTGCTGGTGTCTCTTTAAAAAATTTTTATCTTAGCAAAATAACAAATTTGTTGCATTTGTTAATAATAATTTTAACAACTAATTAACCTGTTGGCCCTGCCACACATTGTTAATGTCTTCCTCCTTCTGTTAAAAGGTGTGTCTTTCCATTCACATGTTACTTTAACACTTGAGGCGAATTTAATGCCGCTGTTTTTGCCAAAACGCAAGCTAAACTTATCGTTGCTTTTTGCTGCCAATAGCAGGACAGACAGACAAACATAGATAGATAGACTGACAGACAGACAGACAAGCAGACAGACGTTTAGAGCCAATAGCAATAATAAAAATGTACGAACTTACAGGCAGGCAGGCAGGCAGGCAGGCAGTTAGGCAGTCAGGTGAACATACAAGAGTCATGTGTGTATGTTGCAAGTTATAACGATAATAATAATGTTGCAAGAAAAATGATAAGTGTTACCTGTTGTTGTTGTCGTCGTGTTGCACAGAGACATACTCACACACGTATGCATACATACATATATACACACATGCATCTCTTTAACAATAATATTGCTGAACAAGAGGAAAAAAGTTATCGTGTTGTATGGTTAAATTGATCGTAGCAGAACAGCAGAGATGTGTTAAATAGCTCCAGAAAGAAACTTACGGACGACGAAGTTAATATCTTTCTCATCGACAAAGATCAAGAAAACCGACCAATCGTCCTAAATAATGCAAGTCATGGTCTAAAATAATGCAAGTCATCAAAACTTCAAGTTATCGTCCAAAAGATACAAGTCATTCTCCAAAAAAAGTCCCCAACAAAAAAAATACAAGTCATTGTCCAAAAAAAAACTGCCAGCCATTGTTCAAAAAATTTAAGTCATCTTCCAAAATAATGCAAGTCATCGTTCAAAAAAACTACAAGTCATCGTTCAAAAAAATACAAGTCATCGACCAAAAAATGCAAGTCATTGTCTAAAAAACGTAAGTCATCGTCCAAAAACTGCAAGTCATTGTATAAAAAAACGCTAGTCATCTACCATAAAAATGGAAGTCATCAACAAAAAAATCATCGGCGAAAAAATGCCAGTCATCGGCGAAAAAATGCAAGTCATCGACCCAAAAATGCCAGTCATTGTCCAAAGAATGCGAGTCATCGATCAAAAAATGCAAGTCATCTACCAAAAACTGCAAGTCATTGTCTAAAAAACGCTTGTCATCTACCATAAAAATGCAAGTCATCAACAAAAAAAAATGCTAGTCATCGTCCAAAAGAATGCTAGTCATCGATCAAAAAATGCATGCCATCTACCAAAAACTGCAAGTCATTGTATAAAAAACGCTTGTCATCTACCATAAAAATGCAAGTCATCGTCCAAAAGAATGCAAGTTATCGATCAAAAAATGCGAGTCATCTACCAAAGAAATACAACCTGCGAAAAATACTACATTTTGTTGTATCTCTTTTATATATAAATGCATATTAACTCAATGAGAATTATTAAAATTTTTAAGTCATTTGAATGAAACAATTAGCTTCGTTGCCTATATCTTCGGTTCCAAGTAACGCATGACCGTAAAGAAACCTGTTTTGGAATCTTTGATATCATGGCTAAGTCCACTAGGTCCAGTTTCCCCACAAGTCCAATTTTTTCTGATTTAGACCCATTTATACAGAGCACTTTTTTTGTTGCTCATTTGAAGAAACCATTTAGCTAAGTCTGCGGTCCCAAAGAAATTCCGACCGTAAAGAAACCTGTTTTGGAATCCTTGATATCATGGCTATCCAGCCCACTAGGTCTACTTTATCCGGTTTGATCCGATTTATGTACAGAACATTTTCGTGCTCATTTGAAGAAAACAATTAGATTCGTCATGTGGTCCCAAGTAAGACCCAATCGTAAGGAAACCTGTTTTGGAATTTATGATATCATGGCTATCCAGTCCACTATGTCTATATTCCCCACAAGTCCATTTTTTTCTGATTTAAACCCATTTATACAGCGCATTTTTTTTTGCTCATTTGAAGAAAAAAAAATTCACTTCGTCGTCTATATCTCTTACTTACTTCTTACTTAATTGGGCATAACAACCCGTTTAACGGATTTCGGTCTGCCGCAACACATCCTTACAGGCGCCTCTGCTTCGTGCGCATACTCCTCCATTCGAACGACATGACCGAGCCAGCGCAGCTACTGGATATTAATACGCTGTACAACGTCTATGTCGTTGAGGAGCTCATACAGCTCACTGTTGTATCGGATACGAAAATCATCGCCAACTCGTACTGGACCGAAGATCTTGCGTAGTACTTTTCTCTCGAACACTCTCAAGGCCGCTGTATCTGTACTTAATAGGGCCCATGCCTCCATGCCGCCATAAAGAAGCACGGGTAGGATGAGTGTCTTGTAAAGTGTTAGTTTTGTCGTACGAGAGAGGTATCGCAGCACGTGTAGCGTGAGTGTCTTGTAAAGTGTTAGTTTTCTCGCACGATAGAGATTTTTGCTACTCAATTGCCTATTGAGACCATAGTAGCACCTGTTGGCAAGAGTGCTTGCCTGCGCTTGATCTCCAGACTGACATCATTTCTGGGGGTAACGGCGGAGCCACGATAGATGAATTCCTTGACCGTATCAAAAGTATAGTTATCGACCGTAATCTGAGAATCAATCTATATCAAGTCTATATCTCTGGTCACTAGTAAACCGTAAGGAAATCTGTTTTGGAATCTTTGATATCATGGCTATCCAGCTATCACTTTCTACTAGACTAAGGCGGCTTGTAAAGTTGCCATTAGCCACCCATACTAGTCTAGAAATATGAGCTATTTACACAGGGTGTTTATCTTAGTTTTGCATTCTACTTAGACCCCACTGGCATAAGCGGCAGTAGTGACTCTGCTGGTAGCGAATAATGCCCCAAAAAGTGACCATAAAAACAGGGAGTTGTTCATAATTTGCTGTTACGCTTAGATCCCTTTCGCCGTAGTCTAGTAGGAAGTGTGTTGGCTTATTAGACGTAAAGCCAAGGTTCGGGCCCCAGGCCAGACATCAAGACAAAATACAAAAAGTATTTCTTCGGCGACTTCTTCTCAGCAGATTTCTGGCAAAAACTCTGAAAGTAAATAAAAATTGCCATGAAAAGTTTCTCAAAAATCTGTCGTTCGAAATCGACTTTAAAATGTAGGTCCCGCCACTCATGTATAAAATTAACACACACAACATAAGTGGTGTGAGAAACTGGGTCGTAATCCTGACTGAAGTGTTGTAATGACCAATTATGTATGTATGTGTATGTATGTTTATCTTAGCTTTGTATTCTACTTAGACCCCACTGGCATGAGCGGCAGTAGTGACTTTGCTGGTAGGGAATAATGCCCCGAAAAGTGAACAGACCTTTAAAACAGGGAGTTGTTCATAATTTGCTGTTCCGCTTAGATCCCTTTGGAATGACTGACCTTGCAGGCAGTGAATAATAAGGAAACAGACGCTAATAGATAGACAGACGGTTGGTTTTGTGGTCCGCATTGTCCTCTCTGTTTTGTGTGATCCTGCCGGTAGAAGAGACTACAAGACTACAATCTAAATAAACTTGATTCTGTTATTAATTTCTTAAAAATTTTTTGTTTTTTTTTTTTCTTTTTTATTAATTCCTTTGTCCCCCCGTTTAAAAACGTCATTTATTAGAAAACCATAAATATTCTGCATGTCTTTTAATTAAAAAAAAAATGTTTTGGGCCACTTCGGGACCATATTTTTCATTTTGTCATTATCATCACACTTTCCAATAAATAATCATTTTCTGTTTATCAATTACTTTTCGATTTTTATCGTCTGTTTTTTCCTTCTTCGATTTTTTATTATTTTGTTTTTATTTTTGTCGTTAAGCCTTTAGAACTACGGCTGTAAATCATTAAAATATTATTTATAATCGCTTAAATTCCCATAATAGCGTAAATGGATACAAGAAGCTCTCTCTCACTCTCTCGCAGCATTTATCATAAATTTTTGCATATGAACGCTGCCACAACCACCACAAACAATCAAAGCCTGGCTGTGGCCAGCCGAGCGAGTGTTGGAATGGACGGATGGATGAATGAATGAAAACGTCGTAGCAAGTGGCTTAAAAAGCGAAACTTTGTAAACGAAAATATGCTCATATAACACAGGCAATTAAAATTTATTGTGGAGGCCTCTTATAAATGTGATACCGCGCATGAAAAGACAACAAAACAAAAAAATCAAAGAAAATGAAAGGTTTGAAGGAAATATAAACAGACAGACAGACAAGACGCACATATTTGAATGCCGCTGGATGTAGATGGCGTGTTATGTTGCATTTAAAATACCATCGAATAAACATTGTAATGTCGACTCTTTACGACCACCAACCAACCAACCAATGAATGCTTGGCACCTTCTCCAACTGCTGGTTGGAAATCTCCTGCCGTTTTTTTCTTTTCCTATTCTCCTACACCTGTTGCTGCTGTTGCTTTACTGTTTTCTATTTTTCTTGAAAATATTGTGTTAAACAATCTATCTTTGGGCTGAGTTTTCTAACCGCTCTCCATAAATCCTCATTGACATTTCAAATGCCTGGCACTAGCACATTAACTTTCCTCACTTAACATATTGGCTGTCACATAAGAGCCATTTGTTTCAAAGCCAATGAAAAACGGAACGCCAATGTCCCATTCAAATATGTATGTTTTGTATTTTAGGCGCCACATATACGTCTTATATACTAAACTTAAGCTACAGTAATGTATAAAAATATAGCACAACAATACTCAATTTCATTGCAATTTGTCTTGGTTTTCTTTTAAGTGAATTTTTTTTTATTTTATAATTCAAAAGATTTATGGATTCTGTGCTATAAAATTGCTCTCAATGGTTCTTAAAGTCATGGACAAAATATATTTAACCCTTTGACGGATACTGACGTCTATAGACGTCATAACAAGGGTTTCGGGGGGGGGGGGGGGACATGACGTGTATACACGTCATAAATTGTTTCCTTGCCAAATAACGGAGATACAGCAAGTGTCCCACGGGAAGGCCTCCTAAAATTTTGGTGTCCGTCAAAGGGTTAATGACTATTCTTTATACCGGTGGCTGTGTGGTAGTTATAAGCAAAAATCCAAAGGCATTTGAAAGGCCTATGGCCTATTGTTGTATCCTGGAAATTCATTCCACCTCCTCTAATCAAGTCCTATATTCCTGCTATGTGGTCCTGTCAAATTCCTATCAAATTCGACAGTGCCTCATTCGTGGGGCAGCTCCGTTTCTGAAAACTACGTTGTTTCTACATACTTTTCTATAAAGTCGGACACTCGTAAAGTAAGTACTCTACCGAAATCAGGGTTATGTTTAGGGTAGCTTTTATTCTTATGTCAAATATTTCACTCGATGTTGTGAATTTTTTGGTCTAGATTGGTTCCTCAGGGTGTTTGTACAAGACTGAAGAGTGTTGGTACAATACAGTAGAGTTTGTTTAACAAATTCATTAAGGCTCTATGTCCCTTATCGAACCAATAGGAACGTATGATAATTTCTCGTATCCCTTTTTTATTTACATCAGCACAATACAAGAGACTTTCTGTTATTATGAAGGACTTTTTGTATTGTACTTTTTTTTTTAGTAAAAGGTACTAAAAAGTACTTTAACTAAAAAGCTAAAAAAGTAATTTTTTCCTATTTTTTTTTACTAAAAAGTTTCTTTTTGCTATTGAATAGTATTTAGTATTTAAAAGGTAATTTTGCCATTAAAAAGGTACTTTTTGTTACTAAAATAGTACTTTTTCCTATTGAATGTTATTTATCGTTATTAAAATGATACTTAAAGATGAAGAGGTATTTTTTTTTATTAAAAATTGTGGTGTTTGTTATTAGATGACACTTTTTTTTATGGAAGGAGTACTTTATCTATTTAAAAAAGTACTTTTTGTTTTAATGGAAAAATATATTTTTTGTATTAACTATTAAAAAGTGTTAAGAGATATTTTTTGTTTTTAAAAAGGTATTTTTTGTTTTTAAAAAGGTACTTTTTATTATTGAAAAGGTACTTTTTGTTATAAAAAAGTTTTCTTTTGTTGTTATAAGGTCCATTTTTGGTAAAACGTATTTTTTGTTTTTAGAAAGGTACTTTTTATTATTGAAAAGGTACTTTTTGTTATTAAAAACGTACATTTTGTTATTAAAAAGTTTTCTTTTGTTATTATAAGATACATTTTTGATAAAATGTATTTTTTGTTTTTAATAAGGTACTTTTTATTATTGAAAAGATACATTTTGTTATTAAAAAGTTTGCTTTTGTTATAAAAAGATACCTTTTTGATAAAAGGTACTTTTTGTTTTTAACAGGTACTTTTTGTCATTGTAAGGCACTCTTTGTTGTTAAAAGTTTACTTTTTGTCATTATAAGGTTATATTTTTTGTTAAAACGGTACTTTTTATTATTAAAAAAGGTTTTTTTGTTGTTAAAAAGTTACTTTTTGTTAAAAAAAAGCTACTATTTCATTTCATTTTTGTTGTAAACTGGTACTTTTTGTTATTATAAAGTTATGTTGTTAAAAGGGTACTCTTTGTTATTATAAGATATTTTGTTTACAAGAGGTACTTTTTGTTATTAAAAAGCTACTATTTGTCTTAAGGTACATTTTGTTTTTAAAATGGTACTTTTTAGTTGTAAACTGGTACTTTTTGTTAATATAAAGTATTCATTGTTGTTAAAAGGGTACTTTTTGTTATTATAAGATACTTTTTTCATAAGAGGTACTTTTTGTTATTAAAAAGCTACTGTTTGTCATTATAAGGTACACTTTGTTTTTAAAATGGTACTTTTTGTTCTACACTGGTACTTTTTGTTATTATAAAATGTTCGTTTTTTTTTTTCATTTGTTTATAAGATGTACTTTTTGTTCAAAAGGTACTTTTTGTTGTATAAACGTACTTTTTGTTATTCAGAAGGTACTTTTTGTTATTCAAAAGTACTTTTTGTTATTCAAAAGTACCTTTTTTATTCAAAAGCTACTTTTTGTTGTAAAAAAGTACTTGAAGCTATTAGAAACATCCTCACTTTTGGTTTACTCCTAATTCAGGTTATTTATTTTAGCAGTAGGTATTGTCTTTACAATTGTAAGTCTGTAATCCTTAACAGAAAAGCTTCTTTGTATTCTTATACAAAAGCTTTCAATGTAGACTTACATTTTCATTAAGTTTATCTACTCAACAGTAGAGAGCGCTGTACGCACATACATGTACAGTCTCTATAAAGTATAAAAAAAATATTTTTTTTCCAGATTTGAATATGAAAAATGCGTTACTTTTTTTTCTCTTCATAACAGTACTATAAAATTAAGCATTACAGTGTAGTTTTGAATCTTTATTTGCACTGAATAATTTCAAATTTATTTATTTTTTCCCTTAATTCTACTGTCATTTTTCTATTTATTTATTTATTTATTTATATTTTATTTGTATTTATTAACGTTAAATTAAATAATTTATTTTCGTTTTTTGTTTTTTTTGTTGCTTTTTTCCTTCCACTGTTAATTTTGGTTTGACGTCACTGCGTAGCTTTTGAACTACTAAAGAAATAATCATTTTTCGTTTCGTTATTTTTTAAATTTAATTTAATTTTATTTATAAATATTTTAGTGTTGTTGTTTATATTTTTTTTTGTTTGTGTGCATGTCTTTCAAATCGTTTATTTAATTCATTTATTGTGTTGATTTGTTTGTTCAACGTTCAAAGTGTTGAATGATGGCTGAGTTCTCAGTTTTGTGCCGCCAGTGTTGGCATGTATGTGCCAGAGTGTAGGTCTTTGTGTTTGTGCCTCTGGTTTAAAACAATTTCATTTTTTTTGTTATTCTTATCAGCGTTTTGGTAGAACAAAACAAAAAATTTGTTGCTATCTATAGACAGAAATCATGGGGGACATGTTAAAAAAAAATGGATTTAAAATAGAATTTCTTTTTAAGTCGAGCTTAAACAAATTCCTTCGTTTTTTTCTCCAAAATTTATTATATTTTTAGCAAAAAAAAAATTGGCCTGAATACTGACCTAAATGGAACCTCTTCCTTCAAAGTGGGTAGGAGGCCACCTAGCCAACCTCAACAAAAACCTTTTGTCAGAAGGCAAACATTAACTTGAGATTTTAAACTTTATGGGAGCCCAGTCGTAGGCATTTTTAATAGAGAAACTCCTTGGCATTAAACATTTCGTTGCTATTTCATGGCTAATGTTGCCAACCTTGTATTGCATGTTGCCATAACTGCAATGCTTTGCTGCTGCTATGGCTACTCTTATCCGTAGTAAGTCTGTGTATAGGATTTAAGGTCGTTTGAGGCAGACAATTTATTTCATTGATTATCTGTATCTGTATCTCTTATCTGTATGTTCTGTTCTTTCTCTGTCTGTATGATCGGTATTCTTGATGTACAACCTAGTACTGTACTAGTACTAGTACTAGTACTAGTACTGTTGTCTGCCGTGATAGGAGACTCTTGGTAAAAACCTAGCCACTAAGCTGAAAAGAATAAAAGGCATTGCTTACTGCACTTGTATCACTGCCAACTTCAAGTCATTCTGCCCCGTACTGCCTGCGGTTTTCCACATTTTATTGCTTTCGGCTCAAAGCACAACAAGCTGAGAGTATTAGGGTTTTGGAGGCATTCTCTCCGTGGCCATTGCAGTATTTTAGGGTTTTTGGTGAAATTTGAATTCGTAATTCAGATTTTTCTGGGTACACTAAACTGTAAAAGGAAAGCATGGAGAAGACAGCGGATTTATACGGCTTGTGGTACAATGGTCTTGACTACCTTACATTGGTATTACTCTGTCTCTGGAGAAATTAAGCACAAGCTTAGCCTAGCCTAGACACCCTAAAGCCTGGAAGGAAAGAATGCAGATGCGATTGTATTTCCACAGTCTTCTGAAGCTTTGCTAAATGGATCCAAATTGATATTTAATGTCTTTGAATCGGTCAGATGCTGGAAACTGGATTTTACTGGGTACTTTAAAGGCTGAAAAGGAAGAATGCAGAAGCGGTTCTATTCCTTTAAGGTCTTAATATCTGCACAAACGGATCCAAGTTGATATTTAATTGGAAAGCTGTTGTTTTCTTTAAATCTGCAAGCTTTGAAGTCAGTAGAAGGCAACCGGCGGCTTCTAGTATATTTGGGGTGGAAGTTTATGCTACTTTATAAGCGCAAAAAATGCTGAGGAATAGCGATTCTGCACATAGAATTCTGCAATGGCCACATGTCACGAATCTTTTTTTTTTACAATGAATAACAAAATAGTTAATAAATCACCCGCTTACTTACCTTTCAATATACTTAATAAGTTATTAAAGACACAAACCGTAACTAAAAGTTTCACCATCATTCTCTGTGTCTGCCTCATTTTTTAGTTACAATGAAAACACATGGCTTCTGCCTCCAAACCTCAATTATAAGATCGTTTGCAAAATTGTTTTTCTAGAATTAAGTTTCCTTGTAAAATAATGCAGATACATTGTTGTTGTTGTTTTCGGTTGACATATTAAAAATCTAAATTAAATTGTGGTTATTAGAGAATCAATTACACCAAGTAACAGGAAAAAATTTATACGAAAAATTTTCAATTTAAAACTTTTCTAAAGCAATTGATTGTAGTATGGAAACACTCCACCTTTTAAAAAAATATTTCCAATTAAATTTCCTACTTTTTCATTGTTGCCTAGTGTTAAGTATTGTTCAAGCTATGATTGGTTCAATTTCTAATCATTATTATCTGATCTGGCTATGGTTGTTCATTTTTTTTCGGTGTTTTCTGTTTTTGCCACAATATGTCATTGTCATAAACACTTTCAGTTGTTGAATATTTATTTAAAGTCTTTGTAATTTAATAATTTACTTGGTTTTTGGTTTATTTTTTCATTTCTTTTTCAAGAAAATTGATTAAATTACTTGGTTTTTAACAGCCAAAAAAAAACCACTGAATGCCTTATACAATCTACTATTGAGTGTCTGTGTGTGTGTAGTGCTGTCTTACTTCCTTATTTAATTTTATTTTTGGTGTGTATTTAAATAATCAAAAAAAAAAAAAAATAAAAGAGAGACACCCTTGTCATGGCCCTGACACTACCACCATATATAGTGACGTCAATAAGAAATTAAGTTTCGTTGATTAAATAAAGAAGCATACATACGCGCACACATAATTTAAACAATTTTTCCAAAAATTTTTATTTTTTTTGTGTTGAAAAAGTACTTTTTAAAAGTTTTAAAAAGATGAGATTTTGGGGGAAAAGTACTTCATGGTAAAAGTACCTTTATTGACAGTCCTGGATAGTAAAGGTTCCCCGGCCTAGTGTCCCAATGTTTCTATGTATCGGAACCAACGCACACACATAATTTAAACAATTTTTCCAAAATTTGGTTGTTTTTTTTTTGTGTGGAAAAAGTACTAAAAAGTTGAAATTTTGGGGGAAAAGTACTTTATGGAAAAAGTACCCTTGGCCATAGTCCCGGATGGTAAATATTCCCCGGCTCAGTGTCCCAATGTTTCTATGTATCGAAACCAATATTAAGGAAATGATTCACACACTCTTGAGTGGCATTCATCTCCTTCTTAAGGTCGGGTTGGTTGTAAAAAACACCAGGGTCTAGATAGCAGCTTCAATATCATGAAAAATTCTAAGCCAAACATTAGCAAAATCTCAAACCCGTCGCCTAAAGAATGCTAGAGGCCTTCGGCAGCCTCGGAGAAAAAACTGGATGGTGTAAGCAGCTAGGTTGTAAACCAAACTAAAGAATTGTGACAACCATATTTATGTATGTGAGTACAGTCATCTGGAGGTGTCACAGTCCCATGTATTAGTAATACATTCTGCACAGAATGGGAAAGACCGCCTCACCTTACTGTCTTTACGAGGAAGGGGAGATAATTGATGACGCAGAGCACACCGTTTTCGAGTGTGCACGCTGGCAGAGCTATCGCTCTGCACTGACGTCGATAGTTGGGACGATCACGCCCGGTAACATTGTCGGGGTTATGACCGCGAGTAGGGAAAATTGGCCTTAGTGGCGAATTACGTGGAGAGGATTCTGAAACTGAAGAAGAGGGATCTTGAGGCTGCAGAACATGTGGGCACGCCGGAATAGATGAAACTGGCACACGTGTCAAGCGAAATTCGAAGCAAGGATCTGGAGGAAAGGAATAGTGGAGACACTTAGATGTCTCTTCAACTTTCAACACGCAATCCGGACGCGGATATGAACATACAGGGGCCAAAGAGCCAAAGGGACTCCACTCCGAAGTAATACCACCGTAGTTCCGGAGTGGGCACAACAAGTCCATGAGACGAGGGGGGATTTAGTGGGTGAGGGCCCCAAACACGGAGGATGTGACGACTTCCTCTATGGTGCGGTTAGGTACATTTACCCCTCCTCGGCGTGGAAAAAAAATGTATTAGTAATACTTAGTGAAAGTTTCATAAAAATGAAATGTATGAGCCGTTTAGCACAGAGTTGCTTTTTACTATTTGGGGATACATACATACATAATTGGTCATTACGACCCTTCAGTCAGGATTAGGACCTAGTTTCTCACACCACTTATGTTGTGTGTGTTAATTTTATACATGAATGGCGGGACCTACAGTTTTAAAGTCGACTCCGAACGACAGATTTTTAAGAAACTTTTCATGGCAATTTGTATTTACTCTCAGAGTTTGTGCCAGAAATCTGCTGAGTGGAAGACGCCGAAGAAATACTTTTTTGTATTTTGTTTAGATGTCTGGCCTGGGGCTCGAATCTTGGCTTTACGTCTAATAAGCTAATACACTATCTACTAGACTAGACTACGGCGGCTTTTGAGATAAGAATTCTTTACTAATTTCCGAACTTTCTTGTAATTTGTAGGCAAGAAACTGTTTTTCATTCTCTCTGTTTTAAATAGACGATAACGGTGTTTTATCCTTAATAACAAGCTTTTTTTACTCTCTTTCTCTCTCTCTCTCTCTTCCTTTTGCTATGTGTTTAAACAATATTTGTTTTATTGCCCTCCATAGCTTTCATTAAATATCTAGAGAGGCTCACAGAGAACAAGACAGCTAGCGAGAGAGAGAGAGCAGGGTATTTAAACATGCCTTCTTGAGTTCAATATTTAATTAATGAGACGTAGTTATTAAATAATTAAAAAAAAAGTTTTTGCTTTTTTTAATTCCAAAACAAATACTTGAAAACAACAACAAGAACAACAACATTGAATTTATTTAAATAAAAACTGTTATAAACAGTGTTGTTTACTTTAAGTGTGATAAAATTCTTTTGCCGTCGTCTTTTGAACTACACCCATATCTCTCTCTCGCTCTCTTTATATATTGTTTAATTTAATTGCTATTAATTCCTCTAAATGCTCTAATTTCTGAATTTGATTTTGAACTAGAGATTTCAATTCTCTATCTCGCTCCCTCCCTCTCTCTCTCGTAAATATTAATTCGGCTTACTTATGTCATAATTTTCATTGTTGTTGTCTGTTTAATATTTTGTATGTTTGTATTGGTAAATAGAGTAGTAGTAGTAGTACGTGTAAATACCACAGTACATGTGATAATTATTTAGAGTAGAGAGTAGTGTGTAGAGAAAATCCGCTGAAAGTACAATATTAAGCAAGAATTAAAGCTTTTTAGGTTTTATAAGGAAAATATTGAAAAGTTTTAAGTGCGATCTATAATGGAAATTATTTTTAATTACCGTTAGGCAATTAAAAATGTTACTAATTAACGTTATGTGAATAGAAACAATCAATATTTGTGTCTAGAATCAAGTTTTTTGTTTGCATTTAAAGTTTTTATTGTTTTTGAAACTTTTTTTTCACATTTTTATGTATTTTTCAATTTAATTGCGTACTTTTAATCAATGTTATGCCATTTCTTTGAGGTTTATGGAAGTAGTGCATAGTAAATGATTCTCCACGAATTCCCTCAAACTAACAGCGGTCTGATCTTCAGTCCTGGCTAAGATACTAAGTTTTTCATGAGTGAACCATTTTTCATTACCAATCACCATTTACTATCCACGCTACAGAAATGTGTAAAGTAAAGAAATGTAAAAAGTACATTTTTAAAAGGTACAGCAAAAAGTACCATCTTGGAAAGTTCAGTAAAATGTACATTCATAAAAGCAGTAGTAAAAAAGTAGTTTGAAGTCGCCGTAGTCTAGTAGGTAGTGTGTTGGCTTATTAGATGTAAAAGCCAAGGTTCAAGCCCCAGACCAGACATCAAAACAAAATACAAAACGTATTTCTTCAGTGACTTCCTCTCATGAGATTTCTGGCAAAAACTCTGACAGCAATTAAAAAATTGCCAGGAAAAGTTTTTAAATATTTGTCGTCCGAAATCGACGTTAAACTATAGGTCCCACCACTCATGTATAAAATTAACACACACAACATAAGTGGTGTGTGAAACTGGGACGTTGTACAATGGGTCAATTCGACCTCCGGGTACTGTACTTGTCTTAATTGAGAAGTACACGTCCTCCTCTAACCTAACCTAACCCTCTTGAAAAGTAAAGTAAAAAGTACCTTCTTAAAAGTACTTTCCTTAAGGGGTACCATTAAAAGTAATTAACGAAAACTTTTTACCTCAAAAGGTTTAAAAGAAGGTACATTTTAAAAAGTACTTTCATCAAAAGTACCTTTTCAAAAGCTATCTTTTTTTTTCTTCAATAGCGGGCATCAGAGTTTTTAATCGAATTTCATACTTAATCCGAATAAGCTCCCGTGGAACGCTACTTTAATTTCTATGATAACTTTAGCGCTTTTCAGGCGGAGATATTTGCCATTTTGAAGACTTTTGAGGCTAAAGTTGGACCTGCCTTTTCAAATGCAGATTCTTACGCGATTTTCGTTGACAGTCATGCTGCTCTGAGGACAATTTGATCGGTGGAAGTAAAGACTGGGTTGAGATTGGACCACTTGGATCTTTCGGTACTGGGATTCCATTCAGTTTGTGATTTGGTGATTGGTTCTAGTTCCCTAATATGCTACCTCTTATCCTAGGGATGAAACAAAAAAAAAGGAACAAAGGTGCTGAATCAGAAAATTGCCCGTTCAAATGCTTTTGGTCTTCTATAAACGTCCTTCGTGTAAACGGTTTTCTGTTGGGGCTTGATAAATCCAGTGTGAGACTTGTCATAGGTGCCTTAGGTTGATGACGAAGATCTAGAATGGATTCGAAGCGGGCTATTGGTGAATGTTGTATAGGCTTTGGATATACTAGAGCACGTCCATTGTAAGAGTCCAGCTCTTGGTAAAAAATGGTTGAATACGAGGGCCTAAACTTTCTGTTGACAGCTGACATACAGGCTCCCGTGAGGTTGTAATGAGATTGTGCTGATTGAGGTGAATGCATACGTCCTAGTGCCGCTAATCAGTTCCCTGTTAGTCTGTTAGCTTAGCTTAGATTCTCAGTGTCTCTGTTTCCACCGCTATCTCTATTTCTTCCTTATCTTCTTCTCTAGAGCGATCATAATGAGTCAAAACCTTCGTGGTTAATTGTTCTTGGTGTCACGGCGGTTCAATTCCTCACACCAATCAACCAATTAAAGGTACTTTTTTAGAAAGTACAATTTTCAAAAAGGACCAATGTCAAAAAGTACCTTTTCTATTAAAATCTTAATTTATCGTATTCTAAACGAAAAAATTTTTTTTTCAAAATATTTACAAAAAACTCCTAAAATAACTTCAATTTGCAATACAAAGTCCTTTTTAATGATTTTTTTTTTCTTAAAATGTCTCCATCTTTTCTCTCAAAACATTGCCCATCACTGTGTCTGAAGATGTTGTTTGATGCATGTGTTGGTCACATTGTACAATGAATTTATCTCAACATGTTGGTTTTCTTGTAAATAATGCCTGTAATTGTAAACCTTCTTTTGTGGTTTATTTTTTTTTTACACTCTGTCTCTCTGTGTCTCACTGTGTCTCACTGTGTCTGACTGTGTGTGTGTGAGAGATGTGCTCTTGAGATATTGTTTACTTTTCATTACGTTATCATTTCATTGTTGTTGTTGTTGTTGTTGCCGTTTGCCTTTACATTATTATGATTATTTTTTTAAAGATAAGCCATTGTGTGTTGCGTTGTTTTGTTTTGTTTACTCTTGTTTATTTCTTTAATTACAATATAAGTGTGTATGTGTGTGAATATGTGTACGTGCGAATGTAGTTTAATGTTTTTTGTTGTTGTTGATTTTCCATTATTAAAAACGACTTGGAAGTTCGTTCGGTTTTTTATTTTTTGTTCTTATTTATGTAAGTTTGCTGCTCGTATTTATATCATTATTATTTATTGTTATTGTTTGAGGTTGGTTTTTAATTACTCGTTGGTTTGGTTGTTCGGGCTGGTTTTAACGAACGCAAGCGATTAATATGGTGGGTTTTAAAATTAAAGCAGCATAATGTTGTTGTTGTATGTTTTTCTTGAGCTGCTGATGTTTTCTTTTATGAGGGTTTGAGCATGAGGTTTTTGTCTGTAAAATAAAGCAGGGACTTCGAAAGAACTGTAATCCTGTGTGGTAAAGTACCTTGTGATGTAGGGTATCATGCAGTCGATCTTGTTTTTTAGTTGTTGTTCTTGTCGAGTCTTGTGTTTTTATTATGATTATTTCTTCGTGTTTTTTTCTTTCTTTTTTTTTGACAATTTGTTGTTGATTTTTTATTTATTTTTTTATGAGCTTTTAATTTTGTGTTGATATTGTTGTTGTTGTATTGATTATAATGAGAGCTAAATTTTGCTCTCAAGCTCCAAGTTTTAGTCAGTTGTATTTTCACAGTGAACGCGTGCGTGCGTACGTTATTTAGTGGCGCTGTGTGAATGAATTTCTGTTTTGGCCTGGAAAAGCTTCAATTTTTTTTCGCTGAAAAAAAAAAATAAAAAAAACTCCCATCAGTTTAAAGGGACCCTGTTCTTAAATATTGTATTTTATTTGTTGTTGCTACGTTATCTGTGCAAAAAGCAAAAAAAAAACAGAATTGAAATTGAAAAAAAGGCCCATGTAACCCTGAATTGGTTTTTGTTTAAAATCGAGTAATTTTGTTACAAAATAAAAGAAGACCTTGTCGCTTAAAATGTAAAGAAAAAAAGTTTCGTTTAAGAAGTGAAAGTGCAAAAAAAAATTTTTTTATGCCATAAATTTCAGGTAAAATAAAAGAAAAAAATCGAGCCGGCTTTAACAAGTGGTTGTGAAAACAAGAAAATTTTGAAAAGAAGTAATTGCCAACAGATATTTCCATAAATCTATTTAATAAATGTTTCAAAACTTACCTTTTTATTGAACAACAGTCAAATTTACCTAACTCAGCAAAGAAAAATTATATTTACCTAGGAAATAAGACATTTAGTTAAAAATAATTGCATTCAGCTAAGAAAAAATGCTATTCAGCTGAAAAAAACTGGTTATGCTGCTGAGAAAAATCATATTCAATCAATAGAAATGTTATTCAGCTAAAAACATATTATTCAGCTAAGGCAAATGTTATGCAGCTAAGGAAATATGTCATACAGCTGGGAAATAGGATATTTGGTTAAAAATAATGCTATTCAGCTAATGAAATATGTTATTCAGCTAAGGAAATATGTTATTCAGTAAAGGATATATGCCACCCAGCTGAGAAATATGATATTTGGTCAAAAATATTGATATTTAACTAAAATGCTACCCAGCTTAAAAATATGCTGCTTAACTAAGCAAATATGCTATTTAGTTAAAAATAATGCTATTCAGCTAAGAAAAAATGTTATTCAGCTAAGAAAAATTGTATTCAACTAAGTTTTAAATATCATTAAACATTATAAAATATATATTCAACTGTTTAGTATTATATTCAGCTTAAAAATTGATATTCAGCTAGGCTCAAAGATATTCTGCTGAACACACAGAAATTTTTTACAAATAGCATACAACTTTGTAATTGAGTAATTGAAAACCTTATTCAGCAGCCTTAAATTATTTATATGCCTTTATTAAATGAGTTTTTGTAATTTGGCCCAGAATAATGCTATTCAGCAACGGATTTTTCCTGTTCAATTTACATGGGAACAATTTCTTTTGAAAATATAATACAAATTGTTAATCCAGTCATCAAAAACATTATTCAGCTAAGAAAAATGTTATTCAGCGAGGCAGTTTTGCTATTCAGCAGCCTTAAACTAAGTTCAGATAGTTACCTGTTGAAATTCTTATCCAATGAACCAAGATTTCTTAATTCAGCTGAATTCAATGTAATTCAGCAAACCTTAATTAAGGTTTAATAGTGTAAATTTAATGGTTTTCTATTATTTGTTGAATATTTTTGCTATTCAACTACAAAAAAAAAATTATAAATCTTATAAAATCTGTAAATTTAAATAATTTGTAAGCCTTATAAGCTAAAATATTCAATTCAGCTGAAAATATTATTTGTTTTAAAGTTATTTTGTAGATATTCTTTAAAATGAAGAGAAAATGCTTTAAATTTACTATTCAGCTGCGCTTAAAACTTTCAATTTTATTAAATTGTATGAAATCTTATAATTTTTGTTTCAAAAATGCTATTCAGCTACAAAACAATTAATTTAACTCAAGGAAATTCTACTTCAACAGAAAATAAAATATGTTTTGTCAGTAATTCTATACGGATTCTTCTAAATTTCGAGTGCATGGCATAGATTTTCCTATTCAGCTGCAAGAAAATCATATTCAGCTGTACTTAAACGTTTAAATTTAATTAAATTTGTGTGAAATCTTTTAATTTATGTTTCAAAAACGCTATTCAGTTACAAAATAACTAATTCAGCTGAAGAAACTTTTAATTCAGCAAAAAATAAAACATGTTTTGGCAGTAAGTCTATACGCATTCTTACAATTTCTAAGTGCAAGGCTTAGATTTTCCCATTCAGCTGTACTTAAAGTTTTAAATTTAATTAAATTTGTGTGAAATCTTTTAATTTATGTTTCATACATGCTATTCAGCTACCGCTTAATAATATTGCTTTTCAACACTTTTCATTTAAAATGTCATAAATCTCTGCCATAAGAAATCTTCTATTCGGCTACAAATTATGAATTCCTTATAATGAATTGGTTGTTTGGTTTTGGTCGTGTTGAAATTTTGTCTGTCTATCTGTCTGTCTGTCTGTCTATGAAAATATTTATGAGAAATCAAAACCATTCAGTGGTAGTCAGTTTTGATCAATTCATTTGAGCTGCTGTATGACGTGATTTACGCATGTTACGCAGCGTTAAAGCTGCCGCCAAAAATGGAGAAATGCTAATATGACCGGTAACCATAACACTTAAAATAGCGTTATGGCGTTCGCAACCAATACAAAACAAAAATATACCGCAAGAGTTACAAGTGACTGGCAATTGGCATTTATTTCAGAATTTTGTGGCAAAGCAGTCAATTGAAATTGAAAATTTTAATTGAAAACTTTATTAAAAATTTGATTTTCTATAGATTTTCCAGGGTTTAAAGCTTATTCAGCTGAAAGTTTTGTTTACTCAGCTCTCAAAAATGCACTCGGCAGAGTATAATCCCTAATTTACTGCTATTCAGCTGAAAATTTTGTGTATTCAGCCAGAAAAAGTTCCTTGAAAAAGATATGTTTATATCGTAAGTCATTCTGCTGACAATATTCTTCATTCAGAAAAGGCAATACGGAATTTCAATGTAATTCAGCTGATAATTTACTTCATTCAGCTAGTAATAATGGTATTCAGCACAATTCAGCTGACAAATTTTCTTTATTTGGCTATAAAAATTATATTCAGCAAAGGATATAGCAATTAAAGAAGCAATTCAGCTTTCAAGAAGAATATTCAGCGAAGAAAAACTTTAATTTAAAAAAATTTGTTCAAATGTTATTTGATAAAAGTATTAACAGCATAGAAAACGTGATTCTAAAGCTATTCAGCTAACTTTTTCCACCTTTCAGTTGCAAAAACTTTATTTACCAGAGAATTTTCCAACTTTGTTTAAGAGTAATGAAAAATTTGCTAAAATAGTGGCAATTTGCAAAGATTTGTGTAAGTTTTTATGAATTCAGCAAAGGAAAATTGTTTAAAAACGATGACAAAAGACTTGCAAGACATGTTTTTGAGGGTTATGTTGCTATTCAGCTACTTATTACTGTATTCAGCTAACAAAATATTGTTTATCTGGAGTTATTAAGCAATTTTTAACGTTTAACTCGTTTTTAAAGAATATTTTATTAATTCAGCAAATGAAATAGCGTTCATATTTGTGTGGGAAGGCTATAATGTATTATTTTGTGTAATAAAATTGTAATTCAGCTACAAATTAGTATATTCCGCTAAGAAATTTTCATTGATTTGAAATTATTTTGTAATTTTTAACTTCTAATGAGATTTTCATGGAATTATATTTATTCAGCAATTGAAATATAGTCTAAATAAGCTATATTTTGTTTTTAGATTTGATTTTCTGTTATGAAAATGTAATTCAGCTACAAAATATTGTATTCAGCAAATGAATTCAGACTCATATCTAAGAAAACAGGCTTTTATATATTATTTTGCGTTACTAAAATCCAATTCAGCTACAAAATATTGTATTCAGCAAATGAATTCAGACTCATATCTAAGAAAACAGCCTTTTATATATTATTTTGCTTTACTAAAATCTAATTCAGCTATAAAATATTGTATTCAGCTAAGAAAGTTTTTGAGATTTCTTGAATTTTTAAGAATTTGAGCTGCTTTTAGCATGTTTTAATTAATTCAGCTAAGGAGATTAAATGTAATCTCCTGTTGTTAAATTGTAATTCAGCTGCTTATTATGTAATTCAGCTGAATAATATTTGCTTTTGTTTAAGGAAAACATTGTAAATAGAATTGTAAATAGAATTTCGTTTTTTTTTTATTGACTTTTTTCGTTCATAATTGTTGTTTTTTGATGAGAAATGCCATCAAAGGTGTGGTTGGTTGGGGTAAAGCCTTACAAGCGAAATAAAACGTGTCTGGCAAATTAATCAGAACAATAAATAAAATGCTGCTGAATTACGTACATTTATACGTATCTATCTATCTATGTACATATCTACGTTCTAATGTTTTACGATATAAATCTTTTGCGTTTTTAAAAAAAAATCTATGAAATGTTTTATAAAATGTAAATAATTTGTTACCAATTTACAGCAATTTGCTTGGACAACACATGTGTAAGTGTGTTTGTGCATGTTCTATGGCCATCTTTGCTGCTGACTTTTGGCTTGGCTTGGCTTTTTGCATTTTTAAGAAGGCCTTGCCAGGCAGTGCAATTTATTTGGCTTAATTTGGTAAAAGTTATTTAGCCTGTCATTTTAAATTTATGATAACACACGCATTCTGTTGCCACTATACTATGCCACTATATTGTTGCTGTTATGCTGTTACCATGATGTTGACAACATTTTTAGTTAAAATCATGTTTTATGGTGTTAAGACAAGATGGTGTTGACATTATTTGTATTTAAAAATCTTAAGAAAATTTAATGCAAAGCAATTAATAAAGATATCTCAAGATAACACATTAAATGCCATCAAATATTGTGTTAAAATGTTTAAAAGTTAAAGGCAAATCAATGAAATTGGTTTTAGCAACTGGACTTTTTACATACCACTGCAGTATTTGCCAAATTTTTATCAATTCAGCTTAATCAAATGAAATTCAGCAAACTTAAACCAAGGTTTAATAGTGGAAAATTGATGGTTTTCTAATATTCATTGAATATTTTTATTATTCAGCTACGAAAAAACTAATTCAGCTGGAAAAATCTTATAAAATCTCTAAATTTGAATGCTTAGTAAGCCTAATAAGCTTAAAAAAGTTTAATTCAGCTGAAGATATTACTTTTTTTGAAGACATTTTATAGAGATTCTTCGAAAGTTTAACAGTATGCTTTAAATTTTTGTATTCAGCTACAAGAATTTATATTCAGCTACACGAATATGTATTCAGCTACTGTAAAATCTCTTAGTTTATTTAAATTTATATAAAATTTTGTAATTTTTTTTTGTAAATTTGTTATTCAGCTGGTATTTGCAATATTTTTATGTTCTATTCACAAGCAATTTTTTTTATATTTGCTATATAGCTAATTCAGCAAAAGATTTTTTGGTTATAATTCTGAAATTTTTCATTTCAACAAAAGTTTTCTTTTTAATTTTTGCTATTCAGCTGCCTAAAATCCTATTCAGCAAGTATTTTATACTGTTAAGTTCTAATAAATTTAAGTAAACTAACAATTCAGCTAATTCAGCAAGACTTTTTGGCACAAAATTCAGCAGTTTGTGTGCGGTTTGTATTGGATAATCGTTTTTGTTTAATACTTACTATTCAGCTGCATAAAATTCTATTCAGCAAGCTTATTATAGTCTTTACTTAAAAGAAAATGAAGTATACTAAGCTTTTAAATAATTTTGTGTTTCATTTTTGCCCATTCAGCTAATTCAGCAAAGGTTTTTCTGTTTAAAAAACTGATTTCTTTTAACATTTACCGTTTAACTGAATAAAATACCCCATTCAGCAAGACTTTAATTGAAGTTTTTTTCTTTTCTTAAATCCCTCTTTGATTATTGATCTTAAAACAGACTGCATGATTAAATTAAAATATTTCTTATTTCAATTCAATTACTATTCAGCCATTGAGTTTATTTTTAGTTCTACAATTTCGTTATTTATTCAGCTGCTGAATACGAAGAAATGCACTTCTTGGTTGCTGAATAATCTTATTTGTTTCCAGGGGAATTAAAGCTTTATTATGTTTCGTTCTTAAAATAATCTTTTGTCTTATTCAGTGGCATAAAACAATGGAATTAATCACGTTATTCTGCTTTCATTTTATTTAAACTTCAGGGTTTATTTAAAAATGATATTCAGCTGGCTGAATTTGGATTCAGCAAACAATTCGTTTGTAAAAATTCCTCACGGTGAGCGCACAACAAGCCTACATGAGGGCTTAAGTGTCTGACAATAGGCATGAGAGCTGTGGTTGGTCTCCTCTCCTACTTAATCCAACAACCAACCTATAAACCAAGCTGCCACTTATAGACATGGATCCCAAAATTGGTGGACATTGAATCGCATTTAAAACTGAGGTAGAACGCAGTCTCAAAATGATAGTAAAGGCAGGATGGGTAGGCGAACTTATACGTGCAATAACATTTCGTATACGAGACTCATTTATGTATTTAGGGCATCTTGCCAATGATTATTGTGAAAAAGCTGCAGACATGAGAAAGAAGGCGAGACTGTTCTTTACCTACTGGGTACATGGCTGGCACTATGTCAATGGAGGAAGAAGCGTCTTGGTAGACCATTAAAAGAAAGACAATTTAAAAGAGCTGTCAAGAATTGACTTTGGCAGCCTAAATCGCTTTATCGTAAGCTCAGGGTGGTTTTAGTATTAGGCGGTAATGGAAAAACTGTGGTGTCCATTCGATTTACTTTAGGTGGACAGCCACCTCTACCTACCCATCCACCTACCTAACACGGTGTATTAAATGGAAATTACAGATGCATTCTACATATGAGCTGTTTATTTTGAAAGTGGTTTAAGTCCATTTTTTCTTATATTGAGATATTTAAGGGTTTGCGTTTGAATTGTTTCAAAAATATTGTTAACTGGTACTAAGTTGTTTTTATGGCTATGTGACCTTAAACATGTTAGAATATATAACGGAATACGTTTTGTAAACTTTACTAGAAATATAAGCTGTGTTTCAGAACCTCAAATGGACTTAAACCACTTTCAAAATGAATAAAATGACTTTTTTGTTTGTGAAAACGAATAAGTCCACTTTGCGTTCGTTGTTTAATGTTATTATAAGTTAATTTTTTCACTTAAAGTTGCTCCACTAGTGATAGTGATTCCTCTAAATAGTTATCCTTATACTTGGGAGTTGGAATGGGACGTACATTTTTGTATAATGGTGTTAATTTTATTTTGTTAAAGTTCCTTGGTCTTCCCCAACAAGGTCTTCCCCAACAAGTATTTTGAACTCTGTATCCACTTCCATAGATTCTTTAAAAAACATTTTATAGCGTTCACTTTTTATAAATCGCATCCAACATATCCTTTGCCAATTTACATGTTCGCCACTAGAGTTTTTTTATCTTTTATGAATTGCTTCTTCCAGAGCTTTTGTAGAAAAAAATCTTCACGTTTCATAACATAATATTTGTTACTCTTTCGACATGTTTTTATGGTTTCATAGTAACCCTGGGGGACATATATTAAATTCATTTTCCTCAAAGTCATTTCTATCAATCCAAAAACACTATCATTTGGCAAAAATGAATGTCCTGATAGTAAAAACTTATGATCAATAATATCTGCATTTTTTTCTGCCGATTGCTACAATTTTCAACCATGTTACTGCCAATTTTATGGATTTCAGTGGACTTAAACCAGTTTCAAAATAATTTTTTTTGCATTTCGTTAACTAGCTAATTTTCAAGTGCCCCAAATCATAGCGATTTTAATGATACTAGACTTAAATTGTTGTTTATACAAAAAAAGTATATTTAGTATTGTGATTATTGTTATCATTAACTAAATTTTTTTAAAAAATGGACTTAAACCACTTTCAAAATAAACGGTTCATATAGTGGTTGGGGATGACTACTGGTCACCCCTTGATTGCTGCTTATGTGAGAAAACGAGATGTTTTGCATCAACATTTTTGGAGGGGTTTCTTGACACTCACTTTCACAGTCCTATGTTGTTTACAAGAATTTTGTGGCAACAAATTTTGCTGTTCAGCTTTAATTGAAGCTGAATACAACTGGGGAATAAAGCGTAGTTTTTTTCTTAAATTTATTAACAATAAATTCATAATGTTTAACGGTATTTTTCAAAGAAATTACGTTCTTTATCGCATTAACTTTAAAACATACTTCATGTTAACAAATTTCGTGGAGAGATAAGAATTGATAAAAGAACAAAAAAAAAAACAAATTTTACACTAAAAGTCTTTCAAATTTGATTTTTTTGTTTTGTTTTTGTTAATAAAAAATAAAAAAAATAACGAAAATAAATAGCACACACACCCTTTTATGGGCATAAATTTATGGCTTTAAGTATGTGGAGTAATTCAATTTAAAACACAGACAGTTAAACAGAATGAACGCTTATAAATAATTTATTTTTGCTTTATACGCCCACCTTTTTGTCTTTTTTTATTTTGCTTTATTTTTATTTTTAAGTTTTTTTTATTTTTTCGTTAATTTATGGCCATAAATCTTTTAAAAATTCTTAACCATTTTATATAAAAATAGACGTTTGAAGTATTTTGTTGGATGATTTAAAATAATTGTGGTTTTAAATTGTCACTCATTATTCATTTATTTTTTATTTTTAAATTTTTTTTATTTATTCCATAGTTTTAATAGATAATTATTGTGTTATTTATTATTCTGTTCAGACATGCTAAAATTATTGTACAATTATCGTATTGCTGATGTAAAATACATTGTAAAACAATTATTTTGTTAAAAAAAAAAATTTAAATAAAAACAATGTTTTTACAACAAAGTATTAAAAACATTAAAATTCTTATTTAAAATTAAAAAAAAACAGAAAATCTAGTTTCTAAACCCTCTTGCTTACGGTGGCTGTTATGAGTGCAGGCTGTTTATTTTTCTAAAAATAAAAAACTTAATTTTCATTTCCAAGTTAAAGACACAGTTTAACAGACAGTTTAAATCGTTTTTATGGTGGGTTTCTATTAAAAAATAAATTGTAATAAAATTATCGTCTTAATATGGTAAAATGCTTGTCAACAATATTCTCAATTGGTATGGCTTAAGAAAAAACGCCTACTTTTGTTAAGAAAAAATTTCAAATGTAAAGCGAAATTATTTTAAAATGTAAAAAATAACATGAGGGCAACCATTGAATGTCTTGCAATCTGCTCCAGAGACACCTTTTCTCTACGGATACATTACATATGTGCATTATTAGTCATAACAGCCGCCATCTTTTAGACAGAACTTGTTCAGTTTTTCGTTTTTATAATTATTCTTGTTGTGATGAAAATTTGCCTTAGTACTGAGACCTTACGGTCTATTCCACTCTCCTCACGCTTTATAAAGTGGTCCTATAATGTCTTCTTCAAGCCGCCTATGAAAAAGTATCTTAGTACTGAGACCTTACTGTCTATTCTACTCTCCTCATACTTTATAAAGTGGCCCTATAATGTCTTCTCCAAGCCGCCTATTGCTTTGACACAGTTCTGAATGATCTTGGATGCCAACAATGCAAGTTCCCTGCCTAAAATCTGGTATGCACTCAAGTGCATTAATGCTTCACTGGTTCCAAGAATTCATACTCATGTGTCAATCTCATCGCCACTAAATAATCTACATGTTGTGTTGGCCACACCAGCCTTTTTGAATAAGTTTTTCTAAAGTGCCCTGTCACAAGACCGTCTATCCACCACAGGTTAATCCTGGATAGTCTGATGCATAACTCAGATCTCCTGTTATTGTAATTTTCGAACAAAAACTTTGATTGTTTCAAACCCATTTGGTTGGAGAAGAGTCTTTGCCTCTCTTTAATTTCCCCTTTCGTTGAGCATCCATTTTCAAACACCCGTTTCCCACTCTACATATGGTTTCTGGCTTCATTTACGGTGTGAAAGCTCTCCTACTCGCAAGCTTGTCTGATTGCTCATTGCCGAGAATTCCCATATGACCTGGATATGCAGCAGAGGATAACTTTATTTTTTCTACGTAGCAGATTCAACTTATTCAGACAGTTCCATACTATCTTCAATTTAACCTCATAAGAGCCAAGTGCTAGAACGGCGGCTTGACTATTAAAAAGCATTGCTATGTCCTGTCTTTTGTATCTTCTACTCAAGTTGAATTGAGTACACCTTTGAATCGCATAGGCTTCCGCTTGAAATATTCCCGCAAGTCTGCTCGGCTCATTTGATTCTGGGCCTATTGACCCATTCTTATTATACCACCAAATAGTTCATATTTTAAGAGGATACTCAGCTTCCAGATTACTCTACTCATTTTCGTTATTAAGTCTCGTTGCGAAGCGCTTTTCACATTTTGCTTGTTCACCCAAATACCAAGTGCCCAGGGTCTAGGTGATAGACCAAAAAGCTTTTCAGTTTTGTTTTTGTACAGCCGTTTCCAAGTTTTTCTAACTTTTCCATAATCTCTGCTTGATCTCACGAATTCGAGCATTGGAATGTGGATATGGAACGTTGAATATATTTGGGAATACAGGGAAGCAAACAGCCGGATGGACTTGGCAGGAGAATGAGTCTAGAAGACTTTTCTGTAGAAGGAAAAGTTTGTTGTTTGTCTTAAACCTGAGGCAACTTTTACTAGGTAACTAGAATGGCAAGAGTTTTGATATCCTAAGGAGTACCATTATCGAGAATATCGATCAGCATTCTGATCAAGCATTGTAAGAACCTCTAAACAGAATATGAATTGTGCCAAGTCCAATATGCATATTCCGTGATAAGAAAAATTGTCGTAGTCTAGTAGATAGTGCGTTGGCTTATTAGACGAGAGCTCGTGGTTCAAGCCCTGGCTCAGACATCTCGAACAAAACGGAACATAAAAGAAAATATTTTTCTCGGCGAGAGTTTTCTGGTAAAAAGTCTGAGAGTAAAATTAAATTGCAATGAAGAGTTTCTCAAAAAACCTATCATTCAGAGTTGAAGTTAACCCTTTGACGGACACCAACATTTTAGAAGGCCTTACCGTGGGACACTTGCTGTATCTTCGTTATTTGGCAAGATACGAAAATTCCGACGTGTATACACGTCATGTCCCCCCCAGAAACCCTTGTTATGACGTCTATATACGTCAGTGTCCGTCAAAGGGTTAAACTGCAGGTCCTGGATAAAATTAACATGGGTGGAAAGAGAAACTAGGTTGTAATCCTGACTAAAGAGATTAATAACCAATTAAGTAAGTAAGGAAAACAAATTCTGTAAGACCTTAAGGCATTTCAGTAAATGAGACCTGGGTGTATAGCAAGTATAAGTCTTCTGATGTTGAATGAGGTTGTGAAAAGCTATTATAGGGAAGCTGTATACATGTCCAGGTCGCGGGCAATACAATAGATCGTATGATTGCCATAACTTTAGTGCTTCTAAAGCACAATAATAGCTGAATTACATTTTCCATGTCTGTATCACTTGCCTATTTCCCAAAGTTGTTTAAGTGTGGAAATAATTTATTCAATGTCTGTTTGGGTTTTCATAGCTGAATAGCATTTCCCTTAGCTGAATAGCAGTTTTAATAGACTTTTAATCGTTGTACGTGTTTAAAGCCTTATTTAAAACGGATATTTCGTAATTATCTACGTTGTTTTTGTTGTTTTTTTTTTGCTGCAATTTTTTTCTGTTGCAGTCGTCGATGCTTGTAATTTTCATGTTTTTTTCTGTTATTAACTCTTATGAAATTTATTTCAATTTTTTTTCCTTCATACTACAACGTGTGTGGCAGTTTCAATTGATTTAAGCAGCAAACAAGCATTTAATTTCAACACTTTTGAAAAGAGCATTTAATTGCCCCTTACCCCCGCTCACTCTCTCTCTCTCTGTCTCTCTCTCGCTCATTCATTCCTTTTTTTAATGTACAATTAAAACCATAAAACGCTCGATTGCCTAGATTAATTGCCAACCACAACAAATGCATTCAGAATATAAAATTCAAAGAAAAAATTAAAAAAAAAATTTTTTTTTAAAAATTTATAAATAAACGAAGAAATAAAATAAAATAAAACAAGACTTAATGAAATTCTATTTATTTAGTTTATTTATAATACGAATGTTTTCGAAATTGTTATTGTTTTGTTATACTGTGTAGTATGATTAATTAGAAAGAAACAGCAAATCTCTTATGTACTACATATGAGTACATGCCACATGAGTACTACTTAGTATACATATGCATACCAGTAATAATAGCAATGGCTGGTGATTTATTTAATTGTGTTGTTATAATTAAAATAATTTAAATGACGTCAATCGTCAATACAATTACAGTAACAAAAATTACATAAATATGTACATACATACATATGTGTGTGTAGTATTAGATTAAGTAGAAAGAAAGGTTCGTTCTCTGCATGATATTATATCAGCAATTCTCTACAGGAAGTTTGTATTTTAATAGTTCATGAATCACTAACAAATACATTCTTTCTAATATTAGTAAGCCATATACTTAGGGTTTAAAGGTTGCTAAATACATTTTCCCTTAGCTGAATTTGCAATAAATTTATAGAATTTACATTTCCTGTTTAATTTTAATTTTTTTTTCGCATAATTTCCATTTATTTTCTTAGCTGAATGACAATTTTCTAAGCTGAATAAGCAAAATTAGACGCAATTTTTATCAGTTTCTACGTTATTAATAAAATAAATAGCTTTCCAACCTCGCTGAATATATTTTTCCTTAGCTGAATACCAAAAATTTGATGAAATTTACGTTTACGATTGAGTATTAAATTTTTAGGCTTAATTTCTCTTCATTTTCTTAGTTGAATAGCATTTTTCAAAGCTGAATAAGCAACATAAAGAGATTTTAGATATATTTTCATGTTCTTAGCTAGTCAAACTGATTTAAAACCTTGCTGAATACATATTTTCTTAGCTGAATAGCAATAATTTTGATGTAATTCACACTTACAGAGGAGTTTTAAATTTGTAGGCTAAATTTCTCTTCATTTTCTTAGTTGTATAACATTTTTCATAGCTGAATACCCAATTTGAAGAGATTTTAGATATATTTTCATGTTCTTAGCTAGTTAAATAGCTTTAAAAGCTTGCTGAATACATTTTTCCTTAGCTGAATAGCAATAATTTGATGAAATTTACGTTTACGAATGAGTATTACATTTTAGGCTTAAGTTCTCTTAATTTTGTTAGCTGAATAACATTTTTCATAGCTGAATAAGCAATTTAGAGAGATTTTAGATATATTTTCATGTTCTTAGCTAGTTAAATAGCTTTAAAAGCTTGCTGAATACATATTTTCTTAGCTGAATAGCAATAATTTTGATGTAATTCCCGCTTACCGATGAGTTTTAAATTTTTAGGCTAAATTTCTCTTTATTTTGTTAGCTGAATAATATTTTTCACCTGAACAAGCGAATTAAAGAAGATTGTATAGTTATTTCTATGCCATAAGTAGAATAATCGTTTTTGAACCTCGCTGAATAGATTTTTCTTAGCTGAATAGCAATAATTTAATGAAATTTATGATTATGGCTGAGTTTTAAATTTTTTGACATAATTTACTTTTATTTTGTTAGCTGAATAACATTTTTCTTAGCTGAATAAGCAAAATTAAAAGCAATTTCTATCTATTTCTGTGTTATTAATAAAATAAATAGTTGTTGAGTCCTGCTGAATACACTTTTTGATTTTTTTGTAGCTGAATAGACTTTTTACAGGTGAATAGGACATTTTTGCAGCTGAATGGGAGCTTCTTGAAACTGAATACGATTTCTATATGCAAAATTTCAGTATCTCTAGCTGAATATAAGTTTTTATAGCTGAATTCGATTTTTTATAGCTGAAGAGGAAATTTTTGCAGCTGAATACAATTTTTTTATCTGAATTTGTTTTTTTTATAGCTGAATAGGAAATTTTTGCAGCTGAGTAGAAGCTTTATGAAGCTGAATATGTTTTTCTTAGCTGAATATTATTTTTCTTAGCTGAATATTATTTTTCGTAGCTGAATATTATTTTTCTTAGCTGAATAAAATTCCATTGCAGCTGAATATAAGTTTTTGCAGCTGATAAGTATTTTTCTTTTGCTGAATTGTAGCTGAATATGCTATTTAAGCTTTATTTTTAATAGATTTATGGAAATATTTGCATCTGGCAATACGTGGAACATTATGTTTTATAAATTTTAATATTTCCTTTTGAAATTTGAATGTGTATTTTGTATTGACTTTATTTCTTTCATTTGTTAACAAAAAAAAATGTTAAAAATTTCTAAGATTTTTGGTGAATTTTGAAATGAACTTGTTTGTGGTGAATTTGTTATGCTGCCAGTGAAAATGTCTTTATGCGCTTATCCCCAAGTAAGAATTTACGAAGACTTTGATAAAATGAGTGCCAAAGAGGTCTACTATAATGAGGCGGGTAAAAAGATTACCGTTAAATTATTGCACTTTCCCGAAGTGCCACCCGAAGAGATTAATAAAATGACATTCGATGAAGAGGAACAATTGCAAATGGAGATAATCAATGGGAATAAAGTGCAAAAAACAATAAAAGAGAAGGATATAACGGAAAAGGATGGTAATGATAATAAAGGCGATGTTGAGGAGGATGACGAGGAAGAGGATGAAACCAATGTAATCGAAGCGGATGAAGATAAAGATGCCGATGAGGAAGAGGAGGCGGTAAAGGAGCAAAACAAAAAGGATAACAATCATAATCAGAAGAAGGCATTGCGTAAAAAGTCATCGGGAAATTTAAATCATGGACGCAAGGTTAGCATGGCTTTTGCCCAGGCCCATGGCATGTCCTTGGCCTCACCTACGGCAGCCATATCGAAAACACCACCGCCTACACCCACAATTATGATACCGCCCAAATGTGTTTTCGAGGCCAAAGAGACGATTGCCGCAATGCGTAAAAATTCACTACTCAGTCGTCGCTCACCCTCACCACATGGCTCGTCAGCAGGTTTAAGTCCTGGCTATGCCCAATACTCGAAGTCATTGTTGGAAGTACCATTGCCTCGGGATTATGGTTATGCTTCGAGTGATGATTTAAGCTCTGAATGGGATTCAGATGTGCCCACCACCAACCAACAGAAAAAGGTCAGTAAGAAAGAAATAATTTCTGTTCTTTTTTAAATAGCAAATCACGTTTAGTAAGTAGCGAATCACATTGCGTGTGACGCATTTAATACCTGCGAGTGATAACTAGTATACCCGTTCCAGACAAATGTACGTCACGTTTTGATTTGATTTTTTTGTTGCTTTTGTTTTTCGATCCATACACGATTTGATTCTGATAATCAATTTGTTATTTGCATTAATTTGCATTTTGATTAAAACATATTTCATTTGATTTAATTTTTTTCCATAAAAAAAAAAATTAATTGGAATAAAATTATTAAAATTCAATAAAAAAAAAAGAAAAACAAATTAAAGTCCGCTATGATTGTACAATTTATAGAGTTTGGTGGGCAACAATCAACTATAACAGTCAGTTGGGGCCTGTCTTCTTTCTGTTGTGATAACTTTATTTTTAAAAACGTCATTCATTCCGGCTTTTCGGATTAAGTTCAAACGTCATTAAAATTTCCGTTCATATTTAATTTGAATTATTTTTTTTTCTTGATTTGGTTTGTGGGTCATTTATGATTTGATTTTTAATAATTTTTCATATGTAAACCTTCATCAAATCCCTCAATTGTATAGTTTTATAGCTTAAAACCAAAATAATTTATGAAATTTTATAAAGAAATGCCTGCTGAATACGTATTCAGCTAGCTGAATTGCATATATTCCTTATAAATTTTGTTAAAATTTAATCAAACTGTCTGCTGAATAAGTATTCAGTTGGCTGAGTTGCAGTGTTTCCATATAAATTTTATAAAAATTAATTCGCGTTTGAAAGTCGCCTTGGTCTAGTAGGTAGTGTGTTGGCTTATTAGACGAAAAGCCAGGGTTCGAGCCCCAGGCCAGACATCAAAATAAAATACAAAAAGTATTTCTTCTGCGACTTCCTCTCAGCAGATTTCTGGCAAAAACTCTGAGAGTAAAATAAAATTGCCATGAAAAGCTTCTCAAAAATCTGTCGTTCGGAGTCGACTTTAAACTGTAGGTCCCGCCACTCATGTATAAAATTAACTCACACAACATAAGTGGTGTGAGAAACTAGGTCGTAATCCTGACTGAAGGGTTGTAATGACCAATTATGTGAATTCGCCTTTGAGTTTAAAACAGTGGAATGAAAAAAAAACTGCAATTGAATACGATTTTTTAAATATATTCTTCCGATTAAGCAAGTAGATCGGTTGAAGGGGAGGAGACCTACAGTAGGGCCTTAAAATCTCAAGCACTAAGCCAACATGTCGGTTTGATTTCTGCTCTCCATTCAGAGCTGCATACACTATTGTCTAAAGGAACTCTGTATCGTATACATAAATAGGTTTAGGTTAGGTTAGGCTAAACAGGCAACCACTTCAATGGTTACAGCTTACTTGAGTCATTTAAGATCCCATTGTAACATCGCTGATACCTATTCCTCCATGTAATTATAGCTCTTGTTTGGTGTCCTTTAAATATGCCGAGAGTCCTATGAATTTTCCTCAAATTGCCTTTGGCTAGACATGTTTTGTTACTAAAGTCTGGATGTCCAAGAATTCTACTTCTTAGGTTCCCAAGCACTGCACAATGACAGAAGAGATGTTCTGTACTCTCCACTTTTTCCTCGTCGTTGCAGCCGCTGCAGAAGTCGGCTGCCTTCCAAAATCTTAGTTGCTTTGTGTTTGAACAAAGTATCGCGTACAAAATATATACAATGTATTCTATTTCAAAACGTCGTCAATGTGTATTTTTAACGCAGTCAAAAAGCAATCAGGCATTGGATTTATAGTTGATGCATTGTTTGGTTACTTTGCATATCTACATAATTTATATACAGTAGCAGAACTGCATACACACTTTGTATTGATACATTTTGGAAGGTAGCCGTCCTAGTCTCGTGGCGTAAGCACCCAGAATCCTGTTATCACTACTAGGTATGAGGTTCCTGAGCAGGAAACTTGTTAGGCTCAATTCATATTCTGTTCTGCATATATATCTATATCGGACCAGATCTATCCTGGTATCTGTACAAGTGTGCTCATTAACCCATCTTACCTTTGCCAATGAATGGAGTTTTTGTAAGATCATTTGTTTGCCTCTCTGTGGAGGAGCGCCTATCTCATGTAGCAATTTGTGTGTGCGTAAGTACGTCGGCCGGCCCTGATGTTGCCTTCGATGACGCCGTGTCCAGGAACATAAATGGGGGCAGCCGTCTCGCTATCTCCCCCAGAGACTCTATCATTCTTGAATAATCTAAGATGTGGTATACACTCTCTCTAGGGATCTATTGGATGGTTTACTGTCGATGAATATGCTTACATCACCATACGATATACTCTGATACCGAATTCAGAATAGTTTGGATTCCAGACCTTAAAATCTATGGGGCAACAGACGCATATCATCTGCATATTTTAGTCCTTTGGATCATATGCCTTTGGCTTTAGAGGTAGATCTACATATGTACATATACAGTGGTGGCCTTATAATTAGAACCGACTTAGTAACATGTATGTTTGTTAATTTGTTTTACAGTTATCACTGTGTACCTGGGATCAAAGGTTTTGTTTGGAGGACGTCTTACATACGTTTTTCCATCAGATTGGGACAAATTGAACTGAGATTCGTCACTACAGAGAACTCTGTTCCAGTAACATCGTTTCTAATTATAACGCCACCACTGTATATAGTGCAGATACATTGTAATCTTGTCGTATGTCAACTTTGATGTTTACGGCCTGACTAATTTGCCAAAGGCTTGTATATATAGGTTTAACTCTGGTTCTTTTGATTCTTCTTTGCTTCGAATGGTTTTTATAATTGCCTGATGATTAAGGGTATTTCGTTTGAAATAAATTGAAAATTAATGATAAATTGCGTATGGTTATTAAAGACACAAACCACTTCTTAAAGCACGCACAATTACTTGTGAATCCCCCATTTAAAGTTAAGTGTACACTGTACAGCCATGATTAAATATTTTTCCCAGGCCAAATTAAGTTCTACGAATTAATTTTTTTTTTTACTTTTTTATGGTTTTTAGTGCACTTGAATGTGATGTCATATTTATTTTTGATACAATTTTAATGAGAAAACCTTTTTCTAATTAATATTTTTGGGAAATTTTTTGTTTTTTTTTAACAATAAAAATTTATTAAAACCGCAAAACTAAATATTTGTTTAATAAACTATAAAAAAAAAAAAAGAAAATATTTCAGACAAAAATTTTTTGTTTTGTGATAACAACATGTTTACTGGTTTTCTCTGCAAAAAACAGATTTTTTTTTTTTTTTAATTAAAATTACAGAAATTTTTAAAAAATTAAAAACTGAAATGACAAGAATTTTTATTTGCTTTTGACACACGTGTGTTTTTAATTTTTTATGTCATTGTATGTATTATGAAAAAAAAAATGATAAAAACTAAGCCAAAGTGAGAGTTTTAAAAGCATTTAATTGTCTGTCTGGCTGTCATACTGTTTAGCTGGCTGTCTGTCTGTCATTTTTTTACTTGAACGAGTATGTTATGTGTCTGTGTTGTGCTTAACTGTCTTATTTCATTATTATCGTGTTTATTTCAGTATTTTTCTCTTCTCTTCACTTCACTTTACTTTTTCAGCTTTAGAAGACTTTGCTAATGCTAAAGCTTGTTTATTTATACTCGAAACAAAACATTTCAATATTCATACAGTTTTTGTTGTTATTTTGCTTTTAATGTTTAGGAAGTTGCCTACTATTTTTAAGATATTTTCTGCTAATTTGGATATTTGACGTCACATTATTAGCACACAATAATAACAACAACAATAAAAAAAAATAAAAAGTACAACAGCTATTATAAACAATACAATATTTTTTAAAACAACAACAACAACAATAAAAATAATACTAGAAAATACCAAATCGACGTACACATGACAAACAAAGTGATGATGGTTTTTTTTAATATACTAATTTACTTACACCTGTTGTAAAATGTTAGTAAAAATAAACAAAATATTATGCAAATATGTATGCGTTCTCAAAGTTAACATACTCCATGCCATTTAGCCTGATTTATGCCCCGAAAAGTAATGGAAAATTAAACATTTCCGATGTGCTCCACCCATCCAGAGAAGCCATGACAGACATTCAAACTATGTTCCATGCATAATGGCATCAATAGGTCTTTCAAACAAATAAAAACTTTCATTGATAACTCAAATACACTCTGTTTCTTTTAAATTTAAAAATATCCTCTGGTTTTCTTGAATTTTATTCGAATAAACTCTGTTTCCTTTATATTTAAAAATATCCTCTGGTTTTCTTGAATTTTATTCGAATAAATTTATTCGTTAAAACTTTCAAATATTATTGTATATTTGCAATTACTTGCTTTTTAATAGTCATTAAATTATTCGTATAATTCCATTGAGATAATTTTAATCGAATAAATTTTAATCGGATAATTTTATTCGTATAATTTTATTTGGATTAATTTGTACATATTTTTAAGTTATTTTAACTAATTATTTAATTCAATTATTTCAACAATTTTATTTGAATAATTTTATTCGAATAATCTTACTTGAATAGTTTTTATTCGCGTAATTTTATTCGAATAAATTAAACATATATTTGATTTATTTTTAGTAATTACTTCATTCGATTATTAAAATAATTTTATTCGAATAATCTTAGTCGTATAGTTTTAACACAATAATTTATTCGCGTAATCTTATTCGAATAAATTAAAACATATTTTTGATTTACTTTCACTAATTACTTCATTTAATTATTAAAATAATTTTATTCGATTAATTTTAATCGAATTATTATATTCGAATAATTTTAATTGAATACATTTTTATATATTTTTGGAGTATTTCAATTAATTTATTCCTACAAATATCGATAACATTATTCGAATAAAATTATAGTAATTCGTATAATATTATTCGAATAATTTTATTCGCATAATTTTATTCTAATTTGTACATTTACTTTTTTATTAAGTGCTTAATTAGATTATTCGAATAGTTATACTGGAATGTTTTTAATCGAATAATTCTAATCGAATTATGTTAATCGAAAAATTCTATGCAAATAATTTTAATTAAATAAATTTTTACAAATTTTTGTATAATTTCAATTAATTAATTCTTATTAGTAATTAATTTATTAGTATAATTTTAATCGTATAATTTTTATCGAATAAAATTATAGAAATTCGTATAATATTCGAATAATTTTATTCACATAATTTTATTCCAACAGATTTGTACATTTTATTTTATATTTTAATTAATTGCTTAATTAAATTATTTAAATAATTTTATTGCAATGATTTTTAATCGAATAATTCTATTCGAATTATTTTAATCGAATAAAATTTTACATAGTTTTATATAATTTCAATCAATTTGTTCTTAATAGTAATTAATTTATTTTTATAATTTTATTAGAATAATTTTGATCGGATAATTTTATTCGAATAATTCTATTCGAATAATTTTATTCGAATATATTTTTACATAATTTTGTGCGTTATTTCAATTAATAGAAGGAATAAACTGATTCTTAAAAACAATTTAAATCTTTATTAAGGAAAAGATTGAATCTTTTACTAGAAATTCTAGGATGTTCATTTTGTTTTTCTTAAAAACAATTAAAATTAACAAGAATTTTCCACACACAATATACATACATACATACTCATCTAACATGGTTTAAGCAATTGCATAATTTTATTAGCAACGCCTAAACGCATCATCGTATCGTCGTTTATTGTTATTATCATCATGGGAGCACACTGCCATAAATCATATACAAACACTGACTGCCTGCTTGCCATTCTCTTTTCTGACAGTTTATTTAGATGACATTTAAAATTGTTGTTGTTGTTGTTTGCTTTTTGTTTTGTTTTGTTTTTATCAACCATGACAGTTTTATAATGATGGAAGACGACGTCATTTCATATACTATTTTCCAAAAGCGTCATAAAAAATTAGAAAAAATCAACTGACTTGAGTGAGTGACTGCCCTGCTGGTTCGCTTTGCTGCCTTGCCTGGCTGTATGACTTTTTACAGCCCAGCTTCGCTTTAAATACTCAACCAAATGTATGAATGAAATGTGTTACACAGACACTAGAATTTAAGAAAAAAAATATAATTTTTTTTTTCCTTCTGTCTCCATCCACATTGTTGTTAAGAAATGAATATTATAATTAAAACAATCATAATTTTTAATAAAAAAAATAAAAAAAAAACAGAAAAATACAAAAAAAAAACAGTAGCAGCAGTAGTAGTAGGGGGTACTGAATGAAATTCACATTGTTTGTGAAATAAAAACTAAACAACTGGTATTCAGTATTAAATATGCAGTGTTTGAGTTAAATTGTGTTAAAAATATAAATTTTCTGTCTGTTTTTTAAATCTTGAAGAGAGAAAAATCTTAAAATTAAAAGCATAAAATCAAAAAGAAAAAAATATGTTTTAAGTTTCAATTTCCTTGTAACACACGCAAGCACTGAGTGGCAGACAGACAGACTTAAATGTCTTTTACAAATTTCGCTGCTTCAAATCAAGATTTTAATCCCTTCAATCGCAATTCAATTGCCACCACCACCATTGCCGATGATTGTAGCTTAGAAACGCACAACTGTTTTGCCTCATTTGCATTTGTACGCAAACGTTTTAAAAGTCACGGTAAATATGTAGTCAATCCATCAGAGCGTAGCTTAAACGACACCACCACCGTCGCAGCCACATCAAATACAAAATCAACGTCGTCGTCATCAATTCATCATCAAACTCAAACGGTGCTAATAACCTCATCATCAAAAACAACAACGAAAACAACAGCAACAACGTCATCATCATCATCGACATTATCGACATGGCAAACCTGCGAAATCTACAATGAAGAGTTAAAGGTAAATAAACGAAAATCTCAGCTCTTCTCAGCTCAGCTCAGCAGACAGACAGACAGACACACAATACATTTACATGTATTTACATGAAACAGCCAGAGCCAGTCAGTCAGTCAGTCAGTCAGTCATTCAGTCAATTTAGAACAATTGACAGACAGCAGATTTGTAATTCAAATTTTTAGAAGATATTGTGTGTGCGTGCATGTGTTTAAGAAATTTTCAGTTTTGTTTGAACAATGTAAACAATGAAAGTGTGATAAAGTTAAACAGTGTTTAAAAGCATGTTCTGTTAACAAAAATGAAAAAAAATCAATTTTTTTGTAAATAAGAAGTTATTCGGTTACATGTAAAACCGGGTTTCGGAACAACCGGTTACTCAAAAACCGATTATGTATTCGAATAATTGTTGATCTTTATGAAATTGGTGAAGTTTCATAAATTTTTTTTAATATTATTCGATTGTCCAAAAAACCGATTACTTGGGTATATATTCGAATACTTTTTACTTTTTTATCCACTAGAGAATTAATTGAGAACAGCATGAATATGAACAAAAAATTTTAAGAAAACTGATAGCTTAATTCGGTTACCCGAATACTCGGCTACTCGAATAATTGTTGCCTTTCTATACAGAAGGTTAATATGGAGGATTCTAATTCAATTACTCGAAAACCCAGATACCCAAAAACTCTTTTACCCAATAGTTGGTTATTCAAAATAAATATTGTTCTTCTATACGGAAGATTGGTGATAAATACCGGTAGAAATTATTCGGATAACGGAATATCCTTTTGATTGTAGTATAAAAAAATTATATTTTTAATTTTCCTTAATAATAATTTTCATTAGTATCAGTAAGTAGTTTGGAGCAAAACCAAAAAATCGGTTACCCGAATAATCGGTTATTCGAATAATTGTTTATTCGTTTATTTGTTGCTCGTCTATGCAGTAAGTGATAACACTAATGGAAATTGGTTGAATTTCATGAATATTTAATAATTTAGTTGACCTAGTAAACTTATACTCGAATGATTGGTTATTCTTGTAATTGTTGCTGTTGTCCGTGGAAGATTAGAGGATGTTATTAGTAGGAATTAATTAATTACTTTAGGCAAATGTTGTGTTCAATTATACAAATTCATTTTTATTACTGAAAACTTGACGACTTAGCATAACCGATTACCCGAAAATTTAGTTGCAGAACAATTTCTCTTCCTAGCCATTAAATTAAAGATTTTTGCATCTATTTTTCTCCTAAGGAATTTTATTGAACCATAATTTAATTTCCTTTGAATAGGTTTTAACATTGATTAACCGAATAATCGGTTACTCATGTAAAGATTACCGCATTAGTTTGGTTTTAATCTTAAAAATCAAATGCTAATCGTTATTTGTAGTTGAAATAACAGAAAAATAGGATTTATTCGGAAAACCGGTTATAAGATTATTCGATTATTCGGTTATTCTTTTACTGCAATAATTTTGTTTTAATCTTAAAAATTTTGCTGATTGTTATTTGTAGTCTAAATAATTGAAAAATACGATTTATTTGAAAAACCGGTTATAAGGTTATTCGATTATTCGGTTATTTTTAAAAAATTTTTTATTTAGTATTTTTCCTTGCTTTTTCTATATATTACAGTAGTGTTATGCTTGTTGCATTGAAAATATGTATTTCTTTACGTTTATTTTGCGGGGTTACTGGTTAATTTTGTTAAAAAATTTAAAACAAATTTCAATTCGTTTTAAATTTAAAACAATTTAAAATAAAATATTTACAGATTAATGGCTTTAATAAAGCAAATAATTTTTATTTTATTCTTATATATTTTATGTAACTAATCTTGTTACAATTAAAATTTATTATTTATAAATAAATAAAGAAAACAATAACAATTTTTATTTAAATAAATGATATTTTAATAATAATTTTTTTTCTTCTTCTTCTAATTGCAGGTATGTACGTTTCTTTTTAATGAATTTGTTTGTCATAAATCCTCGTAAGTAAGTATGCATTACTGAATTCACGTTTATTATTTACATACAATAAAACTTAAGTTTACTTTTTTGTGGTTGCAGCACACTCAGCTGCTTTTAGTGTTGATTTAGTGGCGTAAATTAATTGTAAGTGGGGTTGTAAAAAACAAAAAAAAAAAAACAACAAAATAGTAGAGACCCACTTCGGTTTATTAAAACTTATAACGCACATCCATTAAAAGCGGGAGCTTAAAAAAAATTTAAATGATAAAAAAAAACGCAAATAAATTCAAATGCAAATGCAAATTGAATACGTAAAGAAAGTGATCTGCAGTAGGAAAGAAAAATAGACAACATAGTGATAGGCTAGCTAGCTGATGGATGGCGTAGAAACAGTGGGCTAAAATGCAGAAGAATTAAACAAGAAATAAGATTAGAAAATGTAAAGTACAGTTCAACAGTTCCTTACCTGTTTGCTAGGATCCTTCAACTACGTAGTATTGTAGACCTGCCCTTGGTGGTAGAAATGGGGACTCCAAGCATATACTTCTATGGCAACGTCTCCACACTGTTGCCTTCGATGTTGACAACTCCGGAAATAAAAGAAAGCATTGATTAATGTTGATTGAACGAGTCCCAGTATTTGTATAAAAAGTTTGTAATTTATGTACGTGGTTTAGTCGAACGATAGTGTTGCGATAAGTCCAGAGTTTCTGCATTAAAGCGATATGCTTTTTGTCCATATGAGCGTTGGTTGATGTAGCACTCAACTTGATTTTTATTTTGATGAACTCGATCAATGGTCGTGTAAAAATTTTTCTGCATGGACATTTGGATAGCAGCCTCCTGTTCGGTGGCTTTGACCATATTTTTTTTCGGGTGAGTTATCAAGTTTGGCTGAAGCCACCGTGCTCTAGTAGGTAATGTGTTGGATTATTAGACGAAAAGACTGGTTCGAGCCCCAGGCCAGACATCAAAATAAAATACAAAAAGGATTTCTTCGGCGACGACTTCCACTCAGCAGATTTCTGGCAAAAACTCTGAGTGTGAAATAAAAATTGCCATGAAAAGTTTCTCAAAAATCTGTCGTTCGGAGTCGACTTTAAACTGTAGGTCCCGTCCCGCCACTCATGTATAAAACTAACCAACACACAACATAAGTGGTGTGAGAGAATAGGTCGTAATCCTGACTGAAGGATTGTAATGACCAATTATGTAGGTATCAAGTTTGGCTGCCCTTCTAATTTTCACAAATAATGCCTTGACCTCAAAGAAAGCTTTACCTATTGTCCAAGCAAGACCGTTTATAGAATCTTCATCTATTTTCAACCACAGAAGAGAGCCACCTTGATTCTCTCCCCCGCAGAGTACTTGCCAGTTCTCTATGTACAGTTCCTTACTTTAGTCCTTCCAAGGTTGTATATAGAATCCTATTCTATGTCTGTGTTCAACACAAAAAGAGCACCATCTTGATTCTCTTCTCTGTTAAACACTTACCACTTTTCTATCTGCAGCTTCTATTTTGGTCCTAACATGACTGTGGATAGAGTCGCCCAACACTTAAAGAGTAGCATCGTGATCCTCTTTGCTGTCAAACACTTACCATTTCTCTACATACAGTTGCCTATTTTGATTGTCAAGGACGCTCAGTATGGGATTCGATGTGAATCATCATCGTTTATTGAGCGTTGGAATACGTTTTTTCCACAACTGAGTTATGCTCCTTGAGAGCACTTCTGTCTTTAACTCGCAGCTCATAACTTCTGTTGAAGTACTCCCGGGGACTTGCAATATGTAATCGATTCTCCCGCTGGTCTTTAGAAATTTTCCTAGAAGGGATGCCAACATCAGTCACTGCATAGCAGAGATTGGCTTGGTATAGCGTTATTACTACTTTAGCTTAAAACTCCCGGCTCTTTACTTTCAAATTTCGCTTCCGTGTTAACATGATTGAAATATTCATTGGAGACTTTTTTTGACAAAAGATTTGGCTGAGGAGCTCGTTTCCCCCACACGCCTTCTGATACGGGTATTCTCTATGGGGCTTAGAGCCTCCTGGGTTTCACTTTTACTTCCTTTTTTTTTTTGCATTTGCACTCGTTTCTGCAGAAACGATTTGCTCACGATCGAGGGGCTACGACGAAACATGACTCGCAAAAAGATGATTTCTTCCCGCGGGTACTGTGTTTAAGACTCCCAATGCCGTTACCTTTAATTTATTTTGCTAAAAGTAGTGCTACTCCTTCATCAGCTGAAGACTAAAGATTTTTAGCTTTTTGTCCCACAGTGTCTGACTGACGATCCTCATCAATGATTGTTTTGCATGTGCTCTCTGCATGTTGTTTTACTTCGTTGTTATTATCATTTCATGTTGCTGTCTTCTTTTATTGTTGTTGTTGCTGTTGTAGTCGTAGTTGTTATTGTTGCATTTGACAATTGTTGTCTACAAACTATTTGACACAAAACCATTTACTGTGTCAATTTCAATAAATTTACAAAGTAAAACGATATTACAACAACAACAATAACAATCATCGCTGTGACGACAACGAGTATCCAAGTGAATGCAAAAAATAATTTATAATGGGGGTCTGCTTTTTTATGGTTTTGCATTAAAAAAAATTGTAAACGCCACCGCTTTTTTCAAATGCGAATTGGTTTTTTCTTTTTCTTCTTCTTCTTCTTCTGTATTTTTATGCAAATATTTTGTTGCAGTTTTTTGTTTGTTTGCAATTCCCTCGGTTTTGGGAATTTCAATAAATTTATGGGGAGTTTGTTAGCATGTGGAAATATCTTAAAACAGTATTCGTAAGAAATTAGTAAATAAAAACTGCAATTTTTTTTAAAGTTTAATAAAGTCTTTATTTTTGTTAAATTATCTTGAAATTTTAATCGAATAATTTTATTCGATTAATTTTTTTTATTCGAATAATTTTTTTGTATAAATATTATTTGTTAACAATAACAAAAATTCAAATTAAATATCTCTTTATTGGTTTTTAATCGAATCATTTAATTCGAATAATTTTATTCGTTACCAATAACAAATAACAATAGTTTTGCTATCATCAATTTAAATAAAATGGTTCGATTTAAATTAATCGAAATTCGAAAATTCGAATAAATTAACCGAATCATATAAATGGAATAGAATTATTGGAATAAAATTAAATGGCTAAAATTAATTAAACTAACGAAACGAAATTAAATTAACGAACAAATTTAATTAGAATAAAATTAATCTAATAAAATTATCCTAATAAAAGTAACCGAATTAAATTAATAAAATAAAATTATTCGAATAAAATTAATCGAATAAATTTAATCGAATAAATTTAACAGAATAGAATTAATAGAAAAAAATTATCGAATAAAATTGTTCTAATACAAATACTCGCCTTAATAAACAATATTTAACTTAAAATTTTATTTTGATTTTCTCCCAATGGTTTTGAAACACATTCGAGTTTAATCGCCACACTCATTCATTAAATAGGCCTTTAGCTTAAAATTTAATTGAATTTTTAATTATTTTTCTAGTTTTCTTTAATAAAAATTCCTTCTAGAAAACTTTTATTTTCATTAATTGAATTCCGTCTTAGTCTCTCATAACAATTGACTTGTCAAGTCATGGCAAATATTTTGTCTCCCCTTTTTTTTAATTGTTTAATAGAAATTATTAGAGAATGTTTCGGTATTTTTTTGTTGTTGTTGTTGTTGTTGCTTCCTCCACTACATAGTAACCACTTAATAGAGTGTCTTAATTGTTGTTGATCTTTTCTAAAGTGATGAATAAAACCGTTAAAGACTCTCTTCTATCGCAGGGTCTTCATATTTTGTTTTTGTCTTCTTTGTGTGCGATTTGCATGATTTCACTTTGAATTAAAAAAAGAAAAAATATGACGTGCCTGCTGCTGACAATCATGAATAAAAAGCGCAGCATGTATGAGGAGTGTGTGTGTGGGAGCTGACTTGACTGTCTGTTTGGAATTCATAAAAGAAAGAAAACATTTTTATTTCTTTAATTGATTAATCAAGTTCAGGGTTTGTGTGGGAATGAAAATATTTAAATTGAGTCTTTTATTATTGTAAACCACGAGAAAAACAAAATTATTTATTTAGCGAATAAGAGAATAAATGAAATTTTTCGCAATTAATCGATTGAAATTATGCGAATAAAATTTATTAACCAATCTAAAGAATTTTAAAGAATATCGAATTATATCGTTTCTCACATAATAGTCGATTAAAATTATTCGAATAAAATGACTCGTTAACAATAAATATCGATTAAACGAGTGAAATTATTCGAAAATAATTTGTATACAATTTATTAACGAATCTTAAGGCCCATGCAACAATATTGAATGAAATGGTTTTTCACCTAATAATCCATTAAAGTTATTCGAATCAAAAGAATGGAAAATTTCATCTTCAGCCGCAAAACTACTCTATTAATTTAATTCGAATAAATTATTCGATTAATTTTATTCGAAAAAATCATCGAGTAATTTATAAATTACTCGATTAATTTTATTCGAATAAATTACTCGCTTAATTTTATTCGAATAAATTAATCGATTAATCTTATTCGATATAAAATTGAATAAGAACGGAAAAGTTAAGAAAACACAAACAATTTTAATTATATGTTCATTAAAAATGATTGAATATGAATATAATGAATAACATTATTCATATAAAATAACTCAATTAAAATTATTCGAATAAAATAAATCTTAGTAAATATTTAACTAACAAATTTTGGTGAAAATAACTAATATTTTTATGCCAAAGTTTCATCTTCAACCGCATATTATTCGAATAAATTATTCGATTAATTTTATACGAAGAAATTGAATAAGGAAGGAAAAACTAAAAGAAAACATACATTTTAATTATATATTCATTAAAAATAATTGAATATGAATCTAATGAATAACATTATTCATGTAAAATTATTCGATTAAAATTATTCGAATAAAATAACTCTTATTAAATATTTAACTGAAAATATTTGTATAAATAATAAATATTTTTTACAATGTTTATGCAAAAGTTTCGTCTTAAAAATAATAAGTCGAATAAATAATAAATAAAAATATTATTCGAATAATTTATTATTTGATTAATTTTAATCGAATAAAATTAAATAAAGAAGGAAAAAATACGAAAAGAAAACTTATATATTAATTTTATAAACGTATGATGATAAACATAAATGATTCTAATAAATTTATTCGAATAAAATTAATCGAATAAAATTAATCGAATAAAATTAATAGAATAAAATTAATCGAATAAAATTAATAGAATAAAATTAATCGAATGAAAAATTCGCTTCTAATTATATTGTAAAAAATTAAAACGTAATTAGTTTTTATGCTTTTCTGTCGTATATACTTTCATATTATCGCCTTTGTTACTTTGTTATAGCCACAGTGGCTGCCTAATTGTAAGACAAGAAAAAAACTGTCGAATGTTATTTTAATTTGTTATAGGCCCCCCTAAATTTAGCCAATAATTCGTTTAGTATTTTGGTAATGTGATCTTTTAATTTTTGTAGTTTTAAATAAAAAAAAAAAAAAAAAAAACAAAAAAATATAAAATTACAAGCAAATGCTGTGCCAATAGAAACATGTTTTCCAAAACATTTTTTTTTTGGTTGACGGTTTTGTTGTTGTTGTTTCCACTTTTTGGCAATAGTTTTTAAGGTGTTTGATTGCTTAAATACCAGCACGTGCCACTTGTTGCAAATACAATAAAAAAAATATCATTACAAATGAATCAAGTTTTTTTTATTACAATTTATTTTTCATTTATTTTGTTGCAATGTTGTTGTTGTTGTAGTTTGTAAATTTTTTAACTGAAAATCTTGGCTTAAATAAAACATGATTAAAACATGCTAAATACGCTAAACAAGGCATTTTAAATGCATTTAAATATGTTCAACAAAAAAAAGCAAATAAAAACAAAATTGAGTCGAATTGAATACTAAATTTGTCAAAAGAGTTGTAAAATTAAAAAACATGGTTGTAAATTAAAGTGAATTTAAAAAAACATACAAATGGAAAGATAAATGACACACATTCATAATAAATTCATAGAATTTTTCTAGGAAAAAGTGGTCTGACACGCTAGTACTTTTATGAAAAGCACTTAAATTCTAATAAATATTATTTTTATGTTTTTATTAAAGAACAATATTTTTAAAAAAGTAGTATTTTTACTACTATGTATTTTTATATCTCTTACAAATTAAATGTAATACAAATAAATAATGAAAAATTAAACTTTTTCTTCAAAAAGCACCTTCTTTTAAAATAGTAGTATTTTTAATACCTTTTTTATTTTCCGTAAAAACGAATTGAAATTTATATTTTCCTTAAGTAACCCCATAAATATATAAACAATCACTAAATAACTTAATTTTTGGCATATTAAAGATCTTCAAAATAGTAGTATATTTACTACCTTTTTTATTTTTCCCCAGAAAACACAAATGTATGTTATAAATATTAATAAATTTATCTAAAATACATAATTGGTTGTAAATTCAACAACTTTTAAAATTGTAGTATTTTTACTACCTTTTTTCTTTTGCCAAAAAACACAGGAAATTTTTTCTTAAATATTGATTTAAATATCGACAAGTTTCTTTCAATTATTATTTGTTTTTTAGAAAAATAAATACCTTTTAAAATAGTAGTATATTTACTACTTTATTTTTGGACTAAAAACATATATGAATTGATTTTCTCTTAAATATTTAATTAAATATCAATAAATAAATTACTCATTCTATTTAGAAAATTAAATACTTTTTCAAATAGTAGTATTTATACTACCTTTTTTAATTTTCTTCTGAAAAATAAGGAAAATTGCATGTTTTTTTAAATAATCATTAGACTACCTATAAATTACTCTAAATTATTTAGTTTTTGAAGAATCGATGGCCTTTAAAAAGGTAGTATTTTTAATACCTTTTTTAATTTTGTCTAAAAAACAGATACAATTGCCTGGTTTTCTTAAATAATCATTAGGCTACCTATAAATTAACCTAAATTACTTAATTTTTGAGGAATTGAATTCCTTTAAAAGAGTAGTATTTTTTACTACCTTTCTTACTTTTATCTATAAACAGAAAATTGCCTATTTTACTTAAGTAATCATTAGAGCACCTAGAAGTTATGTTAAATTATTTAATTTTTTAAGAACTGAAGTCCTTTAAAAAATAGTATTTTTACTACCTTTTTTAATTTGATTAAAAAACAAAATAGTGCTTGTTTTTCTTAAATAATCATTAAACTAACTAGAAATTCCTTTTAACTATTTATTTTTTAAGAATTGAAGTTTTTTAAAAAAAGTAGTATTTTTACTACCTTTTTTAAATTTAATGAACTTCATGCGAAACTTATAACTTTGTTTGTAGAACTATAACAAATTAATTTAGGCTATTAAAATCATTAAAAAGGTTAGTATTTCTACTACTATTTTTAAAATTAAAAGTTTTTGCATATTTTTTCAAATTTATCTATTTTTAGCAACAATTTTTCTTTTCTAGAAATCTTTATTTTGCAATTACTTTTCAAATTTTTTTGTGCTGTGTTGTGCCTCTCTCTCTCTATCTGTCTTAGACAATTATTTTCAATTACAAATAAATTATTTTGATCACATTCTTCGTAAAACTGTTAAAAACTATTCTCCGTGTTTAATTGTTTTCAACTGGTACGAGTTTATTTTTATAATCACCTAACAATTTGGCTTAATTTACGAACAAATGGAGGAAAAAACTTGTTAATTTTTTAAATCAATTTGTTAAACAAAGTTTTATTTTTAAATTTTAATAGAGTGAGACCGCATTTCTTTTCGAATTGTTTTGTGTTTGCAAGACTAAAATTTGAAAGAGAATTTAAAACTCAATAGGGGATAGCCAAAGAGATAGCGATTCACAGTTTTTATAAAATCTGTAAGAAATTTAAAGAATTTTAACAACAAATCAGGGTTGTTTCTTGGGATTTTTTAAATTTGTTTAAATTTTTCTTTATCCATTTAATAATACATATGTAGTAGTAAAGCTACAGATGTACTTTTAACTATTTAATGCATTACTTATAAGTCCTAAATAACTGCTTTGGCAGAAATTACTAATTTTTAAGAAAATTAAAAAGAGTAGAAAATATAGTACCTTTTTTAAAAAAGTACTATTATTTGATAAATGCATTATTTTTAAATCCTGCAATATTATTCTCACAAAAATAATCAATTTTTTAAACAAATTAAAAAAGTAGTAAAAATATTACCTTTTTAAAAATACATACATATATTATTACTTGATAAACGCGTTATTTTTATAAGCGTTTAAGTTTAAAATAATAACTATGCAATGTTTTAAGACAATTATTTAAAAAAAGAGAATAATTTTGAGAGAAAATAAAAAAGTAGTAAAATACTACCTTTTAAAAAACGCACTTTTAAGAATAAAAATTGATCGTTTAATGTACCAATTAAAATAAAAACATGAATTTCATCAAACTTTGCTGGTAAACAAAAAAGTAGTAAAAATACTACTTTTTAAAAAGCAGTAAAATTACTACTTTTTAAAAAGCATTAAATTTGTGATTTTTTCTAACATATTACGTATATTTTAAACAGTTTTTAATGAAATTAAATCAACAATTTTTAGTTTTAAATAATATTTTTTAAATTTATTTCGGGTGTTTTTTTTTTGTTCTTTATTTACATAAATTATGTACGTTTGTAGCGTAAACAGCTAAGCGTTTGGTACTGTGCTGCTGTTTCTACTGCTGCTTGGTGTTCATTATTAATGCGTAAATTTTTACTACGAACATTTTACTACAAGAGATCAGTATCTTTCCTGGTTATTCTGTCTCATTTTGTTTTTTTTTTTTGTATGGAGCAGCAGACAATAGAAGACATAAAGAAGACTTTGTTGTTTTGTATTTTCATTTCATACTTTCAACCATCCATCCCTCCTCCGGCCCTTTTCACCCAATTTCTTTAACTGCGCGACTCGATTTGTTTACTTTTTGTTTTTTTTCTCTCCTTCTCTTGCTCTTTAATATCCGCGATCGGCGTATATTCAATTGACGTCAATGCAAGGCAAAACGTTTTTAATGTGATTTTTGGTTTTGTTTTGCTACTCACATACATTGTTGTTGTTGTTCTTATTGCTGTTGTTGTTTTCCTCTTTGTTTTTATCTTTTGTTATTAAGATTTCAAAGAACTGTTGTTACTTTTTTTTCTCATAATTTCTAATGCATTTCAACAGCCTTCTGGTTGGCGTAAAATACGCAACATTGTACAATGGACGCCCTTCTTTCAAACGTACAAAAAACAACGTTATCCCTGGGTCCAATTGGCTGGTCATCAGGGCAATTTCAAGGCTGGTCCCGAGCAGGGTACTGTCCTCAAGAAATTATGCCCCAAGGAAGAGGATTGTTTTCATATTCTAATGAAGGATGTCTTAAGGCCCTATGTGCCCGAGTACAAGGGCCAGGTAACCAGTGAGGATGGCGAATGTAAGTTCTTTGACTTAAGCTTGGTATACAATCGAATTTGAATTCTTTTGCCTCTCCACAGTATATCTCCAACTACAAGATTTGCTAAGTGACTTCTATCAGCCGTGTGTTATGGACTGTAAGATCGGTGTGCGCACGTATCTAGAGGAGGAATTGTCCAAGGCCAAGGAGAAGCCCAAATTACGCAAGGATATGTATGAGAAAATGATACAAATTGATCCGAATGCACCCAGTGACGAAGAACATAAGGCTAAGGGTGTTACCAAGCCACGCTATATGGTGTGGCGTGAGACCATATCCAGTACCGCTACCTTAGGTTTTCGCATAGAGGTACGTTTGCATCAAAACTAGAACTAAAATGCCAATATTAAATATTTTCCCTCCTTTTTAGGGTATTAAAAAAAGTGATGGCACCAGTTCAAAGGATTTCAAAACCACCAAGTCTCGTGAGCAAATAAAATCAGCTTTCCGTGAATTTATAAGCGGTTTTCCACATGCTTTGGTAAGTTTTTCAACCTTCTTTTCTTTTCAAACTTTACTATATTAGCTATACTATAGCTAATAGCTATACTATAATATAATAGCATTACTATAATATTAGCTATACTATACTATAGTAGCTAGGCTATATTATAGGTAGTAGCTATACTATACTATAGTAACTATACTATAGTAGCTATAGTATACTATAGTAGCTATAGCAGCTTTTCTATACTATAGCTAGTAGATATGCTATACTATAATAGCTATGTTATGCTATAGCTATGCTATACTATAGCTATGCTATACTATAGTTAGTAGCTATACTATACTATAGTACCTATACTATACTATAGTATCTATACTAACTATATATATAGCTATGCTATATGTAGCTAGTATCTATACTATATATATATACTAGTTTAGTTATTTCTACTATAACTAGTAGCTATAATATAATATAGTTATTATACTATACTAAAGCTAGTAGCTATACTATACTAGCTGTAGTAGCTATGCTATACTACAGCTCGTAGCTGTACTGTACTATAGCTAGTAGCTGTACTGTATAATAGCTAGTAGATATCCTATACTATAGTACCTATACTACACTACCTATACTAACTTCATATATATAGCTATGCTATAAGTAGCTAGTAGCTGTACTACAGCTAGTAGCTATACTATACTGCCATACTGTAGTAGCTATGCTACTAGCTATAGTATACTATAGCTAATATAGTATAGTTAATATAGTATAGTATAGCTACTAGCTATAATATAGCCTAGCTACTATAGTATATTATAGCTACTATCTATAGTGTAGCTTCTAGCTACATATACCATAGCTATATATATAGTTAGTATAGATACTATAGTATAGTATAGGTACTATAGTATAGTATAGCAACTAGCTATAGTATAGCAGATCTACTATATTATAGTATAGCTACTAGCTGTAGTATAGTATAGCTACTCACTATAGTATAGTATAGCGACTAACTATAGTATAGTATAGCTACTAGCTATAGTATAGTATACCTACTGTAGTATAGTACAGCTACTATCTATAGTATAGTATAGCTACTATAGTATAGTATAGCTACTAGCTATAATGTAGTATAGCTAATATAGTATAGTATAGATACTAGTGCTATAGTATAGTAGAGCTTCTGTCCATTTAAAAAACAAACCAATAATTTTTCAAAATAGTAGAAAATACTTTTTTATTTATTTTAAATGAAAAGAAATTATATTTAGATTTTCTATTGCTAAATTTTCCAAAAAAAATTCAGTATAATTCAGTATAATTCAGTATATTATTATAATATATAGTATATTATTATAATAATAATAATAATAATAATAATAATAATAATAATAATAATAATAATAATAATAATAATAATAATAATAATAATAATAATAATAATAATAATAATAATAATAATAATAATAATAATAATAATAATAATAATAATAATAATAATAATAATAATAATAATAATAATAATAATAATAATAATAATAATAATAATAATAATAATAATAATAATAATAATAATAATAATAATAATAATAATAATAATAATAATAATAATAATAATAATAATAATAATAATAATAATAATAATAATAATAATAATAATAATAATAATAATAATAATAATAATAATAATAATAATAATAATAATAATAATAATAATAATAATAATAATAATAATAATAATAATAATAATAATAATAATAATTGCTACGATACTAGTAGAGCTTGCTACGATACTAGTAGAGCTTGCTACGATACTAGTAGAGCTTGCTACGATACTAGTAGAGCTTGCTACGATACTAGTAGAGCTTGCTACGATACTAGTAGAGCTTGCTACGATACTAGTAGAGCTTGCTACGATACTAGTAGAGCTTGCTACGATACTAGTAGAGCTTGCTACGATACTAGTAGAGCTTGCTACGATACTAGTAGAGCTTGCTACGATACTAGTAGAGCTTGCTACAATACTAGTAGAGCTTGCTACAATACTAGTAGAGCTTGCTACAATACTAGTAGAGCTTGCTACAATACTAACTAGTTAGCTATACTGGCCAGTCAGCTGCATATAATAGCCAGCTAGCGACTTATAATAGCCAGCTAGCTATACTGGCCAGCTAGCCACCTACACTTACAAGCTAGCTATACTGGCCAGTCGGCTGCATATAATAGCCAGCTAGCGACTTATAATAGCCAGCTAGCTATACTGGCCAGCTAGCCACCTGCACTTACAAGCTAGCCACCTACACTTACAAGCTAGCCACCTACACTTACAAGCTAGCTATACTGGCCAGTCGGCTGCATATAATAGCCAGCTAGCGACTTATAATAGCCAGCTAGCTATACTGGCCAGCTAGCCACCTACACTTACAAGCTAGCCACCTACACTTACAAGCTAGCTATACTGGCCAGTCGGCTGCATATAATAGCCAGCTAGCGACTTATAATAGTCAGCTAGCTATGCTGGCCAGCTAGCCACCTACACTTACAAGCTAGCCACCTATACTAAACAGTTAGCTATACTGGCCAGCCAGCTGCATATACTAGCCAGCTAGCGACTTATAATAGTCAGCTAGCTATACTGGCCAGCTAGCCACATACACTTACAATCTAGCCACCTATACTAAACAGTTAGCTATACTGGCCAGCCAGCTGCATATACTAGCCAGCTAGCGACTTATAATAGTCAGCTAGCTATACTGGCCAGCTAGCCACCTACACTTACAAGCTAGCCACCTATACTAAACAGTTAGCTATACTGGCCAGCCAGCTGCATATACTAGCCAGCTAGCGACTTATAATAGTCAGCTAGCTATACTGGCCAGCTAGCCACCTACACTTACAAGCTAGCCACCTATACTAAACAGTTAGCTATACTGGCCAGCCAGCTGCATATACTAGCCAGCTAGCGACTTATAATAGTCAGCTAGCTATACTGGCCAGCTAGCCACCTACACTTACAAGCTAGCCACCTATACTAAACAGTTAGCTATACTGGCCAGCCAGCTGCATATACTAGCCAGCTAGCGACTTATAATAGTCAGCTAGCTATACTGGCCAGCTAGCCACCTATACTTACAAGCTAGCCACCTATAATGGCCAGCTAGCGAGCTATATTAGCCAGCTAGCGACCTATATTAGCCAACTAGCGACCTATACTAGCCAGTATAATAATAATAATAGTAATGATCATGATCATGATCATGATGATGATGATGATGATGCTGTATAAATATAATGATGATGATGATGATAGTGATGATGTATAAATATAATGATGATGATGATGATGTATAAATATAAGGATGATGATGATGATGATGTATAAATATAATGATGATGCTGATGGTGATGATGTATAAATATAATGATGATGATGATGATGTATAAATATGATGATGATGTATAAATATAATGATGATGATGATGTATAAATCTAATGATGATGATGAGGTATAAATATAATGATGATGCTGATGGTGATGATAATGTATAAATATAATGATGATGATGGTGATGATAATGATGATGATGATGATGTATAAATATAATGATGATGATGTATAAATATAATGATGATGCTGATGGTGATGATAATGTATAAATATAAGGATGATGATGATGATGATGATGATGTATAAATATAAAGATGATGATGATGATGTGTAAATATAATGATGATGATGTTGAAATAATAATAATATACTAGCCAGCTAGCTGGTAGTATACTGGCCAGCTAGCGACCTATCCTAGCCAGCTAGCTGGTAGTACTATAGTATAGCTACTATATTATAGTATAGCTACTATAGTATATTATAGCTACTAGCTATAGTATAGCATAGCTACTATAGTATAGCCTCATTTACGCGACCCATAGTGGAGAACTACAGTCAGAGAAGGGAGCCTTTTGAAAATGGGGAGGCGAAAAGGCAAGAGGGTATCGAATTGTACAGATATAGGAATGATGCTCCAAAATTCTGCTAAAGGATCAAGCAACTAACCGAGGGTTTCAAGCCCGGAGCATCTTCTTGCAATGATGAAAGCGGAAACTTGGTTGCAGATGTGCAAGGTATGCTGAAGTTGGGGAGACTAAACTTCGCTACTCTATGACGATTACGATTACAAATTCCGCCTTTAAAGATGATGATGCACCGAACCTACACAATGAAGGCGGCGTGGCGATTCTGTCGCCTATCTATGACGAGGTCAAAGTCGCGATTTTGCTGCTTAAGGACAATAAAATTGCAAGTCCTGGTTGCCTGCCCGCTCAATTGTTTTAGGCCAGGCGGTAATGAGCTGGGAGGGTGCATGCAACAGCTTATTTACAAATTATGGCTGCAGGAAAGTATGTCGAAAGATTGGAACGTCATTGTTCTCTACCCTGTCTTAAAAACGGGAGACCCTAAGATATGCGATATGCGACAACTACAGGGGTATAAGTTTTTTTCCTATCGCTTATTAGGTTCTTTCGGGCGTATTGTGTTAACGACTGAAGCCACTCGACAAAACACTGATTGGACCTTATCAGTGCAACTTCAGACATGGCAAGTCCACCATCGACCAGATCATCAATTCTGGAGAAGAACAATGAAAAAAAGAGTCGACACATACCATCTTTGTGTAGGCTATAAGGCAACCCTCCCTAGCCCCATAAGAAATCGTGTTTATGAGGCAATGTTTGATCTCGGTATTCGTACGATGCTGATAAGGCTATGTCAAACGACGTTGAGCTCCATTAAGGAAGGAATGGACCTTTCAAATTTTTTAAAACCGTGCGGGGTTTATACCGAGATTAAGTATTGCGTCAAAAACACGATTCCTTATGGGGGCTACCGAAGGTTGCCTTATAGCCGACACAAAGATGGCATGTATCGACTCTTTTTCATGATTCTTCTCCAGAATTGATGATCTGGTCGATGGTGGACTTGCCATGTCTGATAGGAAAAGAGCTTATACCCCTGTAGTTGTCGTATATCTTGGGGTCTCCATTTTTTGTTACAGGGTAGAGAACAATGACGTTCCAATCGTTGGGCATACTTTCTTCCAGTCATATTTTGTAAATAAACTGTTGCATGCACCGTACCAGCTCATTACCGCCGGGTATTGCGGGTAGGCAATCAGGACCTGCAGTTTTATAGTCCTTAAGCACAAAAGTTGCGACTTTGTCCTTTTCATAGCTAGGGGGCGGAATCGCCACGCCGTCTTCATTGAGTTCGTTCGGTGTCGTAATCGCTTCGTCATAGAGTAGCGAAGATTTTGTCTCCACAACTTCAGCATCCCATCTGTAGCCATCTATTTTCGTTCTCATCATTGCAGGAAGATGCTCCAGGCTTGAAAAACTTGGTTAGACGCTGAACCGTTTGATACAAGTTTCGAGTATCATTCCTACATCTGCGCGACCTGATGCAGGGGATAGAACGCATCAATTAACATCTAGCAACGAGGAGGCTGCGTGTTAACGATGAATAAAGCAAGACAAGGATCGTTCTGGCGGTCGCCATGTTGACCACAATCAGAAACTTTACCTTGCTTGCATACATGCTATCTTACGTAGCACTATTATTACTAGAGTATACAATATTACTTACACTACTTATACTATACTACTACTATCGCACTACTATCATACTATTACAATGTTTGTTACATTTTTTGTTTCTCTTAAAATTAAAATCTTAAAATTATTTTCAATTTTTCTTTCAGGCCCGTTATTTACAACGCTTGCGTGCCATACGCGCCACTTTAGAATGTTCTGACTTCTTTCGCAGCCATGAGGTGATTGGTTCGTCTCTTCTGTTCGTACACGATCGTAAGCAGGCCAATGTTTGGTTGATAGATTTTGCCAAAACTGTACATTTGCCGGACAATCATTACATCGATCATAGCAGCACCTGGAAGGTGGGAAATCATGAGGATGGCTATTTGATAGGTATTAATAATTTAATTGATTTATTTACCGAATTGGAAATGGAACTCAATACCATAACGGATTCATCGCAAAACTCCTCGTCATCTTTAACTCCATCCACGGGCTCTTCACCGGCTTCGTTGTCACCTAAATTGAATGCAAACGAAGCAAATGTGACGACAGAGGATATACAGCAGCAGCAACAGCAGCTGCAGCAACAGCAAGGTGCCCACGGTGGTGGTGGTGGTGGTGGAGGGGACGTACTAGACAAGCCTCAGAGCCAGGAAATGGAAATAGCAGCAGCTGCAGCAATTGAGCATCAAGTGGAGCAGGAGAACAACTGAAATGGAATAATAAATTTCTGTTTTATAATTTTAAATGTAAGAGAGTGTAATAGAATATTTATTTTAAATAATTTTAATTCATTTTAATTATTAATTAATTTAATTAATTAATTTAATTATTATTATCATGCATTAATTAATTAAGGCAATCAAACAATTTTCTAAGCACTTTAAAGACTGAAATTTAGTAATTTATTACTTTTTATTTCTTAGTTTTTTTTTTTTTTAATTTTTAATTATTTTTTTTTAATTTTAAACGCATTAATTAATTTTCTGTTTTTGTTTTTTTTTTTCTTATTTTTAATACCAATTATTTCGTATTTAATAATAATTAAAAGAGAAATTTCATTAAACAAATAAAAACATTTCCTAATAATTTCCTTAGTTTTTATAGGCTAAAGAAAATTTATTATAATTAAATTTCAAAAAAAAAAAGAAAAAAGGATACCCGTTCTAAAATACTATATTAAATTAAATTAATTTTATTTACTTGTTAAGTTCAATTTTATATTTAAAATATAAAATGAAAAAGAAAAAAAAATTAATATTTAAAATACTACTAATAAATTATAAAAATTAAAATATTTTTTCAAATAAATTTTTAAATTTAAAAAAATTAACATCTCTAATGGTTTATGTCTTGACTATAACTAAAGCTGTTATTTTGCACTGAAATTATAGTAGAGTTTGAGGCTCAACTAAATTCAATATACCACGACAGTAGCTACATTATTTATGGTTTGTGTAGCAGATATTATTGAAAGCTGGTTTGTTTGCCTTACGAAAAGCATACGTTTAGGAGACAAGCATACTTTTAGGAGACAAAGGAAAACAAATTTTTTTCTCTTCTTCTAACTTTCTACATGTGGTTGAGCGGTGACCATCAGCTTAGAGGGGAGTTACTCCCCATTTGTCCCCACTCGCTACATTGGTAGTATGGTTTTAGGAACTACGGTTCCGCCACATTGAAGTCGCCGTAGTCTAGTAGGTAGTGTGTTGGCTTATTAGACGTAAAGCCAGGGTTCGAGCCCCAGTCCAGACATCAAAACAAAATACAAAAAGTATTTCTGCGGCGACTTTCTCTCAGTAGATTTCTGGCAAAAACTCTGAGTGTGAAATAAAATTGCCATGAAAAAGTCGGAGTCGACTTTAAACTGTAGGTCCCACCACTCGTGTATAAAATTAATGACCAATTATGTATGTGTGAGTTCTTGCAACAAACATTTAGCGAAAAGGACGTCAATTTTTTTGTACACAATACAATTCAAGCGGATCTCTTCCCCCATCGTATCATGCTACGGCGTCCATTACTAATCTCCAGTTCGATGGTGGTGATATGCTACCGTTTAGCAATCAATCACTACCATTTCTATACGTATGCGAATCTTCTCTCTTCCTCTGCACCTACAAGATGTAGTCTCTTATCGACTGTTTTTCGAGATCCGCCATCTTTTATCTCTCACTGTTCTGGGGTCTTAGAAATCCTCTTGAGAACTCACAATTTTATTTACTCCCAGAGTTTTTGCCAGAAATCTGCTGAGAGAAAGTCGATGAAGAAATATGTTTTTTATATTTTGTTTTGATGTCTGGCCTGGGGCTCGAACCCTGGCTTTACGTCTAGTAAGCCAACGCACTACCTACTAGACTACGGCGACTGCAGGAACTCAGAGCAATGTATTTGGGTGACTGAGCAATGGGCCAAAGGGCCATTATTACAACTTGTCGTTAACTAAAGGGAGGATTTTAACTGGCAGATAAATTGTATTTTCATTATTATAAGTGGATAATAAGGTAGAAGTGAGCGTTAAGCTAAAGGGAGGATCATCCTACCGGTAACTTTCAAAGTTAAGTTTATATCTGGACTTGCCATATATTATATTGTATTTTCAATATGGCACTTTAGATATAACAAAATGAGCAAATACAACAACAGCAAAGAAAAAAGCAGCCTGTCGTTGCCACTGCGTGTAAAAAAACGACATTGCTCCGGCACTGCCATATTTTTGAAAAAGTTGACTTTAACCAAAATAAGTTAAAGGTGATTTTAAAGTTCACTTTAGCTAAAATTCCTTTAACTAAGCCCAACTTTAACGGCAAGTTGTAATAATGGCCGTAAGTCACACTTTGAATTGCTTTCAATGCGTTCATTACGACAGACCGTAAGAGGCAAGCAAGTGAAATGGGAATCACAGATGCCTCCGTATAGATCTTCGAGACTGAATCTAGCTGTGGAGGGAGGCACGCAGCACTTTCGAAACGACTATCAAGACCATTGCAATATCTTACAGACGGAATTGTGGGCCATAAGAAGCGTATTAAATTTGGATAAGTTTTGAAAAAACTTTAGATAAGCATGGAAAATCTTCTCAAACTCTAAAGTAAGACTGTTTTAGTCTTTACTGGACATTGCCTTCTAGGTACTCATGCAATGAGAGTGACTTCTGCAGGAGTTGCATAGACAAAGAAGCGAATGAATGAAGCAACTTGAAGATAATTTATTGGGTACCCAATCAATTCTATAACGTGGAAGAAGAGAAGAAGGAATCAATTTTGGGATTTGCCATGCGGAAGACTTATTGACCTGTCAAGGATGGACAGGATAGGACAGTTCCAGGAGACCACCCAAGAGAAAAGAACGAATGGAATGAGTGAATGAAAGATTCATTATTTTGTTTATTTTCGATTTAATTTCTTTGAATTCTAATTTTAGATTCAATCGAGGTTTTTCAGACACATGTTTTCTTTTTTTTTTAAACTTGAAAATTATTTTCATTTTTCACTTGAGTTCACAGATTTATTTCCAACTTTTATTTGCCTGGCATTTATCGCAGACTAAATAAAAAGAAAAACAATTGAATCGCTTTGATGAGCGTGATGATTTCTTGTGCCTCAATTGCTATTTTTGGTTGAATGCACCAATCAGTCAGTTGTCAGTAAACGTTGCTGCCTACCATTGAATATTGAAACATTTTTATGTTTTTACTTGTCTTCAAGCGTATCAAAATAAATTTCATTTTCATTTTAACTGGTGCTCTGACAACAGTCAGTGAAATTTGAGAAGATATTTTGCATGCAAAGCACGTTTTATTATTTTCACGATTCTTTTCCTCCCCCCTGCATGCCACGGCATGCCACACTTATTTATGGAAATCACGAATGAAAGTAAGTGTTCAATTTGAAACACCTGTACCAACAATATCATGTGATTTTTATAGGCAAAAGGACTTTAGATAGACAGGAGATAGAGAGGTAAATAGAGAGAAGATAAAAGGAGAAAATAGTAGTCGCCATAGTCTAGTAGGTAGTGCCGTGGCTTATTAGAAGTAAGACCACGGTTCAAGTCCCAGATCAGACATAGAAACGAAATATAAAAAATTATTTCTTCGGCGACTTCCTCTCAGCAGATTTCTGGCAAATACTCTGAGTGTGAAATAAAATTGCCATGTCGACTTTAAACTGTAGGTCCCCCGCCACTCATGTATGTATAAGTGGTATGAGAAACTAGGTCGTAATCCTGACTGAAAGGTTGTAATGGCCAATTATGTGTAGATTGAGAAAAATTAATAGAAGCAAAGGTGAGTTTGACGGAGAGTTAGCAAAACAGGGAAAAGCTAAAGGACTTCAAGCAGTCCATCGATAACATCCTCCCAGAGCCGCTGATTAGGTATCATGTAAGGATATCGTCCAAATCCTTTAGTAAGAATTACGCCCTAGTTGCTTACACTACCTAGGTGTGGTGGGACACCTAGTAGTTTAAAATCGATGCCGAACGACAACTTCCTGATAAAGATTTCATGGCAATTTTATTTATTCTCATTGTTTTCGCTAGAAGACTGCTGAAAGCAAGTCGCCGCGCATGAAATATTTTCTTTTGTATTTCGTTCTCTTCAAGATGTCTGAACTGTGGCTTGAACCACGGCCTCTCTCTCGCCTAATAAGTCAACGAAGTCAAAGGAAAACAAATTCTCCTTCTTTCTTGTTTTGTTGTTGTTGCTACAACAGCTACAAATTGTTGTGTTATTTTTAAACGTTCAAGTAAAGAATAAAAAAGAAATTCAATTTTCTCCATTCTTCTTTCGAATTTAAGAGTTTAAGCGTGTCTTTCTTTTTAACTGCGAGACTGTGTCCTGTGCCACTACATTTAATACGGGGAATAAACCACAATTCGATGTCTTAAGCTAAGTAGCATGATGTAAACAAGCATACTCACTTAATTGAAATTGATTTATGAGCGCTTCTTCTGACTATTAGTTAAGGGGGGGGCTCACTTCCCAATTGTTCCAACACGCTACATTGGTAGTATGGTTTTCGGGACTATGGTTCGCCTCATCGGGGAGAGATATGGGCAGACGGTTTATCCTGGATGTCTGGCAACCATCAGTATCAACATACTGCCTACTAGGCGAAGACGATTTCAGTTATTGCACATCAGTTGTCTCGTTTAGGCGAACCTCACCAATACCACAGTGAAGCTACTTACGCTTCTAATGTTTGTTCACGACAGATTAGAGAGATCGCTTGTAAAGTATAAACTAAGTTTCTTCGCCTTCTCTTAATACATTACGCTGGGCATGTACATATTAGGTAAACAGGTAACAGTTTCCACTACTTTTTCGTCTCGACACAGCCCCTGCAGAAGTAATTTGCTACATTGCCAAGACCAATGGTCTGTACGATCCAACTATGTATTTTGGGTCAAGGAAATCTTAAATAAAATATTTCTACGGCTTATATTTTTCCCTCTTCTAACCTTCTTTAAAATATTTAAGAAAACTTTCTTAAGCTTTGAGAAAGAATTTAAAAAAATCACCTAAGAAATCTTAAAAATATTTTACTTTTGTTGTTGTCTCTCTTGGTTGGTTTTGTTTATTGTTTTTTGCTCATAAATCAATTTCAATTAAGTGAGAGTATGCTTGTTTGCATCATGCTACTACTTAGCTTAAGGCATCGTATTGTGGTTTTTTCCCACCGTATTAAATGTAGTGGCACAGGACACGCTTAAACTCTTAAATTCGAAGAAAGAATGAAGAAAATTTAATTTATTTTTTATTTTTTTTACTTGAACGTTTAAAAATAACCACAATAATTTGTAGCTGTTGTAGCAACAACAATAACAAAAATAGAATTTATTATAGCGGAAGTATGATGAATAGAAGCAATAGCAACAGCAGCAGCATCCGCATCGTCAGCAGTCATAGACAAACTGATAAATACGAAACGGAAGTAACGTTTAAATAAACACAGCAAAACATTGCTCAACACTTTAGCACACTAACACTGTGAGTGTCATTCACTTGTATTTACTTAATCAGTTACATTCTTGCTTCCTTACCCAACAGCTTTAACAGTGTTGAAGCCTTCCTATACAGTTACATTTAATCTCTCTCCCTTTACTCCATCATTTTCCCTCTCGCTCTCCTTTAACAATAGATAACACACGAACTCACCACGAACTTACACTACAATTCTTTCCCTCCCCTAAAACAACTAAATTTTGAGAAAAACTAACACAGCTACACTTACTTTCACTCTTTCTCTATCTATCTATCTCTCTCTCTCTCTCTCTCTTCCATTTACTACATAACTTTCCCTCTGCCTTAACAACAGTTAAATACAATTGAAAACTAACACAGTTACCGCTGAATTGTTTAACACTGAAGGTAATGAGCTGGAGGATCCAAAGGATGACTAAAGGAAAGTATTCCGAACGATTAAAACCTCAGGAAACAGGAAGACCCACGTTATGCGCCAACTACCGAGGTATAAGCCTTTCCCGTATCTCATATAAAGTTCTTACGAGCGTATTGTGGACCTTATATGTGCGGCTTCAGATCTGGTACTGGTCTTCACGTTACGTCAAATCCTGCAGAAGACCCATGAAAAACAAGTCGACACAACCCGTATTTTTGTCAACTACAAGGCAGCCTTCGATAGCTCCATAAGGAATCGTGTTTTTCCAAAACGTCTGAGCTCAGTGTACCTGCGAAGTTGATAGGGCTATACAGAATGACATTGAGGAACTCCTGCAGCTCCCTCAAGGTAGGATGGATCTCTTCGAACCTTTTGATGCCGTGTGAAGTTCCAAACAAGGCGATCCCTTATAAAGGGGCCTCACACCGTCTGAGCTCAGTGTACCTGCGAAATTGATAGCGCCAAGCAGAATGACATTGAGGAACTCCTGCAGCTCCCTCAAGGTAGGATGGATCTCTTCGAACCTTTTGATGCCGTGTGAGGATCCAAATAAGGCGATCCCTTATAAAGGGACCTCACACCGTCTGAGCTCAGTATACCTGCGAAGCTGATAGGGCTATGCAGAATGACATTGAGGAACTCATGCAGCTGCCTCAAGGTAGGAATATACCTCTTCGAACCTTTTGATGCCGTCTGAGATTCCAGACAAGACGATCATTTTTATTACGACCTCTTCAAGTTTGTCATGGAGAGCATTTTGAGTAAAATACGGGAGTGCATCGCAATGGCAGTACATTTCACAAACGTGTTCATTTGCTCGCGTTCGCTGACTACATTGAATATCATAGGGTGCACCAAGCGAGATGTTACTACTGCCTTTAGCGTTGACAGTAAATGAAGGCAAAACGAAATATATGCGGGCAATTGTATCCCATATAACGACCGATAACAATACTTGCGATATAGTCAGTGAATTTGTTGTTCACCTTGGCTTCACAGCAAAAATTGATGCCAGTCTGAACATCGAGCGTAGGATCGCTCTTGCCAACACGTGCTACTATGGTTTTAATAGACAATTGAGTAGCGGAGGCCTCTCTCGTAAGACAAAACCAATACTCTACAATACACTCATCCTCCCCGTGCTTTTTTATAGCGCAGAATCATAGTCGCTATTAACCATCCATGTAGCAGCCTTGAGTGTATTCGATAGAAAAGTCCTGCGTAAGATCTTCGGTCCAGTGCGAGTTGATGATGATTTCCGCATTAGATCCAATAATGAGCCGTATGAGTTCCTCAACGAAATGAGTGTTCTTCTGCAGCTCAATAACATTCAGCGGCTGCGCAGGCTCGGGCATTTCGTTCGGATGGTAGAGTATGCTACGGCGAGACTGTTATTTGATGCGTGCATTGTCGGAGTAGATTACGACCTTATCTGCGTTGGAAGGACTACATCGATGAAGTTCTGTCACCGATTGGTGTGATCAACTGACAAAGGCGCGCAAGAAGCGGAGACGTCTGGAAGCATGTGTTAAGGCAAGTCAAAATCTATTAATCGGGCTGTTAATTGCAAATTAATTAGGAAAGAAGCTAACCGAGTTACTACTACTCTCTTTTCTCTCTCATTTACTGTATCTTCCTCGCTATCTGCCTTACATTTTCATAACGCGGCCAAACAAAATAAAATTTAAAGCAGCAGCAGATTATAAATGCTGTTGTGCAGGGGGAAGTATACATAAGAATTTTTGATTCTCTTTCCTTATTTTCTAATTGTTTAGAATAAAAAATTCATTGTGGTGTGGTTGTTGTTTATTTTAATTTAAATATGAAATCCTTAACATGTGGTTGGTTTGTTGGGATTTACTTTTTTAAACACCCTTTAAAGTCCTGCTTATATTTTTTTCTCCGTATTTTGTAGTTGTTGTGTTTATGTTGTGGCATTTTCCGTTTAATTAATTTGGCCTGTATCCAGGAAATGTAAGTAAAATGCTGTTTTTATGTTATTAAAACCAGAGCTACACTTGCTAACCGGGGGCAGGAAGGAAATAGTGACAGTGAGATTAAAAAAATACAACAACATTAACCAGACAGTCAGACAGACAGATAGTTAAGTTAAGTAAGAGATGGATAGAGAAGGACAGAGGGAAAGAGAGAGAGAGAAATGCACAAATAGTCAGACAAATGCCAAATGCTGAAATTGCCTGATTTATACATACGTAAACAGACAAACAGCAGACGTAATAGCAGTAACAAGAATGTCAGAGTGAATGTTAAAGACAGTGGAGGTAGATAAACTCTGAGTGTGAAATAAAATTGTCACGAAAAGATTCGAAAAAAATCTGTCATTCAACGTTGATGTTCAACTGCAAGTTTCGCTACTCGTGAGTAAAGTTAACACACATAACATGGGTGGTGGGAGTAGCTAGGTTTTAATCCTGACTAAAGGTCAGTTAAGTAAGTAAGTCTCTGAAAAGTTGCAGGTTCTTTGAGTGCTTTCTACAAACCATAAGCAGCTTATTACTGAACAGATCAGATGTAGGTGCCAGGGAATACAGGAGTCACGGGCAGCATCCCACAATATCTTTCAACGAAACGTTGATTGTGGTCTGAATGACAAATTTGCGATAATTGCAGATAAACGGTTTAAGTTTCTTCAAGTAAAGTGCAACGTTCCTGTAGGGAATACTAATCTGGACCCAGAGGTGCGGTATTGGTTTACTAACGCACTTGTCGCAAAATGTTAATTTGTAGCTGAGGGCTGTGATTAAAGATTGAGATCTGCTTGTACAAGAGTTTAATAACATCGACACTCACTTCTGGTGTGATATAATGTGGTCGACGTGTGAATAGATCCATGATTATCAGAATGCTTGGAAGAATTGGCCGGTATGAGGATCATTGAGGCATTGCGCACGTTCCTATCCGAGGCTCTCTATGCGTTCTAACTTCTGCTCTAAATGGATTAGTTTAAGCAAGCACTAGAGATTTGTAGAAAAGTTGCCTTGATCTTGCTTTGTACAAATGGGATAAATCGTATAAAAAATGAACTTTTGTTGGAAATGGATCTAGTGGGCTGGATAGCCTTGGTATCAAGGATATCAAGGGTTTCCTTGCGGCCGTGTCTTACAGTGTTGGAAAAAATAATAGAAACGATTACTAGTTCATCATTAAAATGTTGTATACTTTTTCGTTATAAACTTTTATTGTTGGAAATTACTGTCAAATTCTTGCTAATGTAACGGGATTTTATTATTTGCTTTCCTTATTGCTTTCTTCGCTTTTAATTTATTAGTTTTCAGGAAAAAGTAAGAAAATACGTAATTTAGCTGGAAAAATTAATAGAAACGTTTTTCTAAAACCGTGTTTAAATTTAAAATAAATAAACTTTTTTCATTAAATATTTAGAGGTGGTAAAAATTGAGTTAAAATACCTTTTTTTTTTGACCATTTGTAAAATTTTCGGGTTGAGTGTGTGTTTTAAATCTTTCAAAAAATGGGTAGAGGTGTTCATACCACTGATGCTCAAGGAAATGTTATCCTTAAGTTAAAATCTGATGGCTTATCACTTGGAAAAATAGCCCACATAATGAATTGCATAAAGTATTTAAGTATTTAAGTGATTCACTATACAAAAATATCGAAACTAGAGGAAGAAAGAGGAAAACTTCCACCCGTTTTGATCAAATTTTAGTACGTCATTCCAAAAAAAAATTTTTTTTGAGTCATCTAATGGGCTTAAAAATATACTAGATGCTCCAGTAACAAGCAGTACTATAAGAAATAGTCTCGAAGTCCAAGGTCAGTACCTCTTTTAAGTAAAACACAAATATACAAAAAAGGGTTACAATTAGCCAGATAACACCAAAGTCGGAAAAATTGGAACAAAGTGCTCCATCAGACGGAAAATGTTTTGTACGTTGCCCTGCCAATAAAGAGTTTGATCCAAAATGCACAAAAAGACGGTCAAACAGGGTTGCGGGTCCCTAATGATATGGGGATGTTTTCAACGTTTTTTGACGCGTTTTTATTACTTTTTCCAACACTGTATATGGACCGGAGGTATATATAGACAACGAAGCTAATATCTTCCTCATCGACAAAAATCAAAACAAATCGACCAAAAAATGTAAGTTATCGTCCTAAGAAATGCAAGCCATCATTCAAACAAATGGAAGTCACCGGCCAAAAAAAAAATGCAAGTCATCAACTAAAAATATGCAAGTCATCTATCAAAAAAATTCAAGTCATCAACCAAAAAAAAAATGCAAGTCATCGACCAAAAAAATGCAAGTCATCGGCCAATAAAAGTGCAAATTATCGGCAAAAAGAAGTGCAAATTATCGGCCACAAAAGTGCAAATTAAAATGCAAGTTAAATTCAAATTAATCTTCACACGTATTAAATTCCCTGTTTTGAATTGTTAGAAAAGAAAAAAATATTCAAAAGGATGTTGAAACATGTTTATGAAAACCATAATTTATGCAAATTAAACAAAATAAATAAATTTAGTTGGCACAAACACAACAAAAATTAAATTAAAACGTTATTAAAAATTTCCATGGTAACGGTTCATTATATATAAGTCTGTACTCATTATAAATCTGTATGTGAATCTGTAGGAATGTACAGTGAGTTTCAATAAAAATCGTACAACTATACGTATAAATAGTAGATTAAGTAGTGTCGATTGTATTTCATATTCACCGTTCTGTGATCACAAGAGATTATTCGCATTGAGCAGAATTCACAAAAAAGTGGTCTGGTCACTGCTTTATAGCTGTTCATGCTAAAAGACTAGATTTTCTGTATCACAACTTTTTGTAGAAACTCCAATGATGTGGAGGAGGATAGGATATTGATGACTTGGATTGACTTTATAAAATTTGTTCACTACCATGCAACTTTGTTGACTGGTTGCTGGGCTCACGCGGTTGCTCAACAAGGTAATCAATTAGGATCTAGGTACTATGTTTTCTTAAAGACCAGATCACTTGTAATCATGTATTCACTTCATCAGATTGCAGTACCTGAGGATGTCACTTGGATCCATGCACGACATTGTCTGGTGAGTCGGGAGAGGTTCATGAAGGTTAGGTTAGGTTAGGTTAGGTTAGAGGACGTGTACTTGTCAATTAAGACAAGCACAGTACCCGGAGGTCGAATTGACCCATTGTACAACGTCCTAGTTTCTCACACCACTTATATTAGGTGTGTTAATTTTATACATGAGTGGTGGGACCTACAGTTTAAAGTCGACTCCGAACGACAGATTTTTGAGAAACTTTTCCATGGCAATTTTATTTCACACTCAGAGATTTTACCAGAAATTTACTGAGAGGAAGTCGCCGAAGAATTACTTTTTGTATTTTCTCTTGATGTCTGGCCTAGGGGTCGAACCCTGGCTTTACGTCTAATAAGCCAACACACTGCCTACTAGACTACGACGACTTCAATTCATGAAACCTTTGCAGGAACTCCATAGAGAGCACTGGACAAGATTTAGTTATTTTCTGTTACATTCCGTGGTAACTAGTCACCTTAGTCTAGTTGGCTTAATAGACGTGAGGCCACGATTCATAGCCCAAGTCAGACATATCCAACAAATCGAAATATGAAAAATATTCCTTCGACGACTTCCTCTCAGCTGATTTCTGGCATAAACTCTGAGAGTAAAATTAAATTGACATGAAAGGTTAGGTTAGGTTAGGTTAGAGGACGTGTACTTGTCAATAAAGACAAGTACAGTACCCGGAGGTCGAATTGACCCATTGTATAATGTCCTTACATAGGAAAGGATAATAGAGGGCTTAAAAAGGAGAGGATGTAGGAATGGGGAGAATGGGAAGTGGAGGAATTGCACAGATAAGACACAACAAAAAGGGGAGGGCGCGACTACACTAATGAAGCCCTAGCGCCTCTCAACCAGCCTAAGCCACTAATGAATCTGTGGAGAGTCTTGATATCGGCTCTCGACACATAATTCAAACTCTCAAAGAAGGCCCTGCCAAGGGTCCTCAACCTCATTCTACCAAGGGCTGGGCAGTTACAGAGGAGGTGTTCGATAGTCTCCAACTCCTCCTCATCGCAATTTGACATGAAAAATTTCTTAAGAACTGTTGGTCCCGCCACATAAGTGGTGGGAGAAACTAGGTCGTAATCCTGACTGAAGGGTTGTAATGACCAATTACGTATATTCCGCGGCAAGTAATGTTCTTGAAAATAAGAAAACTGATGCTTTTGCTAGATTAAGTTATCGAACTAAGTATGAGGTATGAGCCTTAGCTTCCAATCTGCCACCTCTATTGACAGAAAATGTGTTCGGGCGAAACAACAGATATTTAGGGACATAGATTGGATTGATAAGTGGACATGGAATATTTAGTCATTGATTGTTAGTAGTGTGACTGGATTTCTAATGGGACTCTATAAGCCCAAATTTATTTGAACTTCACTGTACGATTTTCTTTGACGTTTACTGTACATGTTATTTGAATAATAAAAAAGTGTGTGTTACAGTGGTTGTGTGAGAGTGAGAGAGAGAGAGAAAGGTTGAGCGATAGAGTAACTATAAGGATGACAGTCTCGTTAATTGTATTCGTCAATATTTGTCTCACCTTTACGGTACGATATTTTCTGGCAAGTACTGTACATGTTATTTGAATAACAAAAAAAGTATGTGTTACAGTGAGCCCGAGAGATAGACGGACTATTTGAAGTAAATGTATGTATGTATGTGTGTAGTAGTAGTAGTAGTAGTAGTATTAGTAATTTGATTAAAACTTTATTAATTCAATTATAATTTGTTGTCAGTTACAGTTTGTGACTGTATGTATGCGACTGTGTGTCTGAGTGTGCGTGTGTGTGTATAGAATGAATGAATATTGCATTGGTATGCTGCCATATTGTTTTAATTAAATTTGATTTGATTTGACTTGTGACATCATTTGTCAATGTGTGTGTCTACGTGCATGTGTACATATGTATGTATATAGGTTTTTGCTTTTATTGTTTTGAAAAGAGTCAAAATGTTAAAATAACACACAACAATTTGAAAAATAATTTCTGCCATGAAAACTTTAATTTGATGAAAATTTTGTTGAATGACATGCAAAAAACAAAAAAAATAAAATAATTGCTACAGAATAAAATAACAACTCCACCGAATAAAATATTGTTTTAACAAAACACAATCAAGTTAAAGAGAATTGTTGATGGAATTAATTTAGAAACACCACACCACCACTCAACCACTCATACGATTATAATTAATTTATAAAACAATGGAGAATTTATTTAAATTTATTGAAATTAAATTCAATTGAACAACAAGGACCGTGAAATATTTAACAAGGAATTCAAAGGCAAGGTAAAACAGTTTTCATCCGTGAATTGATGCCTACGGAGTGAAAATGAATGAAAATAAAAGCAAAGATCCTGTATAGAACACTTCGAGGAAGCCGAGTTATGGTAGAAGAAAGCGGAGAAGATAGTATCACAGAGATATGCTTGAAGTGAGACGTAACCTCAACCTACAATTGGCGAAATGTTTGAGGTACGTGACGATGCACTATGTGGCATTTACCCTGAAAAGCTGGCCAAAAAGGCAAAAATGAATTTAAAGAAATTTAAAAAACTGAGTATGCAGTTCGATAGAAAACAAAATTCTGCATTATATAGTGAATTTTCACCACTTGAAGTTGAGATTTGTAGATTTGAGACGATGTCAAAGTCAGGAAAGTGGAGAAAATTAAATGCGTTTTTGATGTTTTATATAATATATATATATATAATTTATATATTTTATATAATATATATATATATAATAAAAATTTTACATTTTTTTATCCAACCCAAAAAAAAGATAAGGATTTTAAAGGTGAAAGTAGTTTTTAGTAGTTTAACGTTATATATACCACAAGAAAATATAAACTCTCGCAAATTTGCGCAATTATTTTTGGCGATTTTTTTTTTTAAATTTTCCTTTTTTTTTGAAAAATTAAAAAAATTAGACGCAGTGTAATAAAGCCATAAGCAATAAATCCATATGGCCTTATTTCTCAATAGAATGAGAAATAAAACTATATGGATTCAGTAGAAGCGAAACCAATCGAGATGTCCTGAATAGGTTACTTTTAATCAGTGACGCTTTTATAAGCTGCAGTACACAAAAATCGCGAAGAAATAGAATATCATTTTCATCAGATACTATTAAATTACTCTGATGATGCAAATGATAACGATTTTAACGATCGTAGTTAGTTTCACTTTTTAAGTATTTTTAAGTTAAGTATTAAATAAGGTAAAATAAATAATATAAATAAATATTAATTATCATAGAACTTTAAAAACTTAATTACATATGTATGTATATCGACTATTATAACAATATGAGATGTATGTTTGATTTTCTTAATGGACCGTATGTGGTACCTATTGGCACTTATGATCCGTTCATAATAAAATGTGATCATAAATGATTCACATTCATATTAAGCATGTTCATGTCGAATTTCATCGAGATAATAAAATTTTTAAGCCAATTATAATTGCTAAATATATTTTCTTAAGGGGCCCTATTTTGGACCAAGGGGCAATTATGGACCGACCATAACAAAATTTGGTAATATGATTTATATTTACAAAATACACGTCCATACCGAATTTCATCGCGATACCGATGTTTGTAAGCCATTTCTAAGCGCACACGTGAATTTCTAAAGGGGACTTTATATGGGGACCAGGGTCAAATGTGATCCGATTATCACCAAACTTTACACCAAGATTTCTTGGTTCACAGAACTGATCCATGCTAAATTTTATCATGATTGTTGCATAATTGCTATAATTATGTGTAAATAAGTGCAATTTCGAAGGGAATTTGTATGGGGGCTAGGCGAAATCACGGACCGATTTGAAACAGAATCAGTTGGATTCATCCTTGGGCCTAATCATTACTAGCACTATCAAAAAATTCCAGCCATTAAGTCATAAAACGCTTCTATTAATTTTGGCCAGGTTTTCAGGCAAAATGCCATATAGTGCGACGTAAAAAAAATGACAAAGCACGGGAGGACCTGGTGGGTGGGAATAAATAAATATTATATTGTAGGCCAGTTTAAAAAACAGGCAGACGACACATTATCAAACACAGCTTACTTGGGTGCTGTAAGGTCGAATTGTAACACCGCCATGAAACTATAGCTTTGCCATCTCAAGAGACCTATAAAGTCTCTTACTTGGTTCTAGTAAGAGCCCATTGTAATACCGATAACACCTATTCTGCCATGTAATTATAGCTCCACTATATCGAATGCCTTTGGCAGAGTCTTTTGAATTTTTATCAAATTGCCTTTGGCTAGACACGTTTTGTCATTAAATTCTGGACGTCTAAGAATTCTTTATCTCAGCTTAACAAGCGCCGGACAATGACAAAGAAGATGTTCAGTGGTCTCCTCTTCTTCGTCAGTTATAAGGTATTCCCAGTCTAATGGCATGAATACCCAGAGAGGCCAGTGTCCTGTTATCACTGCAATGAGGGTTCCTTAGATAGAATCCTGGTATGTTTAATGCAAATTCCATTTAACATGTGGCCGTAAGAGACCGATCTGAGAGCGCCATATACGAAAATGAGCTTGAGACAGATGAAAAGCTTTTGACTCTTTGTCTTTGAGATGTTCCGTGGTCTCCTCTTTTTCCTCGTCGTTGCAGCTTTTGCCTAAGTTATTATGAGGTATTCCCAGTCTAATAGCATGAATACCCAGAGGCCAGTTTCCTGTTATCACTGCAATGAGGGTTACTTAGATAGAATCCTGGTAGGTTTAATGCAAATTCTGTTGTACGTATATACATATATCCGTACAAGACCGACCTGAGAGAGCCTTATACGAAAATGAGCTTGAGACCGGTCTGAAAAATTCTTTCTCGAAAGTGAACTTGAGACAGATGAGAAGCTCTTGACCTTGTCATACATGGTTGCAGAATATGATTTCAATCGGGGGTATGGTATTTACGTTGAGTACAAAGAAAACATTATTTCGTTATTAAAAAAAAAATAGAAAAAATTGGGTGCCCTGGTAATCTAGTGGGTTAGGTTAGGTTAGGTTAGCGTGGTAGCTTCAATTTACCAAAAAGCTCACTTGAGCACGCATAGCGGCCCGCTGTGATGCCACAGGTGAACGCAGCCTCTGTACTGACCAAGTTCCTTCGATCCAAGGACGGGGAAGTTGGTCAGCGCAAGGGCTGTACATTTTCAAAAAGCACGACTACCCCACGCTGGAAAACCAGCCAGAAAGTTTAATAAACTAGGCTTTGTCCTTGATATCAATGGACGATAGCTCCGTCAAGCTGACAAGGGTCGGAGAGCCAAATAACCTATATCTGCATCCCGCATCCCGCAATGGATGGGCATTGGCAGAGGAAGTGGATGACAGTCTCCTACTCCTCGGTGGATCTGCATCCACGGCAGAAGTCGTTAAATGGGATTCGCATTCTTTCCGCGTGTCTATCCATAATACAGTGGCCTGTAAGCATGGCCACTGTGATCGAGATGATATTCCGGCCAAATCCAAGTAGCTGGTTGGTACGCCTCCTATCCATTGTGGGCCAAGTGAGCCTAGCGATGATCATTGATCCAAGACCGGTTGGCATCCCGGGAGAATTTCCGCGCAATAGTCTAGTGGATAATGTGCTAGACTATTAGCGTGAGGGTCGTGGGTTCGATTCCCACCAGAGGCTCTGGTCTTTGATACTACACCGAGCATATGGTCAAAGTTACTCAGCTCGTATATAATTAGAATATAATTTGTAATTGTGTTGTAATTAATAAATAAATAAAAAAAATAAATAAATAAAATATATTGGATTGATGAGATCCTATTTAATCGAACACAATTGTATTTATTTAATAACAGAATATATGTATGAGTGTTGGTGGGTGAGTTGATATGAGAAAGGATATATGAAAAGAAAAGTAATTACCTTTTGAATGTGTTTTGATTTTATCACACAGATTTTCTTGTCGATGTTTCCTGTAAAGAAAATAAAAAAAAAACATTAACTTGTGAATGTTAACGTATGAATATTAAACATTATAACATGACATACAAACAAACAAAATACATAATAAAAAAAATAATTTAATACACCCGTGTAATAATAAATCATCATATAATCAGCACACTTCATGAAATACCCGAGAACTGTCAACACTTTTTATGCAGGCAGTAAAATATTTATGCGAGAAGGCAGAAACATAAGAATGCAAAAATGAAGTTGAATAACGACAGGGGGGTAGAGAGAGAGAGAGAGACAGACAGACAGACAACATAAACATAAACTTTTATTTCTAATATCCTTACATTACTTTCGTGGAAAATTCTATAAAAACTTTTCACATTTCATTGCCATAAACCATCACAGTACACTCTCCCCTTTCCTTAACCCTCTTAAATCAAAAGTTGAATTGCTCTTCGCTTTCCTTCTTTATGACGATTTCAGGTATTTATTGCTCAAGTAAAATACAATTTTTAATGAGAAAATTACAATCAAAGACAACATTAAGGAGCCTATAAATCCTCTTAGATTGTTAGGCACCCAAATGGAGTTTGTTGCAGGAAAGTTAAAACGAACAGAACAACAACTGATAACAACGTTGTTGTAAGGGATAGCCTGACATAGTAAGACTATTTGATAGTTAAGCCGCCATTTGAGGACTCGGCTATTATGAGAGTTTAATTCCAAGATAATATGGGACTGTCTAAAGAAGCTGAATTGTCTAGGAGGGGAAAAAAGGGTTACCCTCTGCTGGGTCTTACGTCCTGTGGCAATTCTCGGTAATAATCAAGTAGACAAGCTTGCGAGAAGAAGAGCTTCCACACCGTTGATGGGAGCAGAAATCTTTTGTAGAGTGTCAACGGATATTTGGAACAGTACGCTCTACGAACGGTAAGATAAAGAGAGGCAAAGATTCTTTTCTAAGCAAGTGTGTTTGATTCAAGCGAAACTTTTCTTGGAACCCGACAATAAGAAAAAATCTGGCTCATGCATCAGACTAACCTGACATTAATAAATTTGGACAAGGCACTGAAGATCTAGAGTATACATCAGAGATCAGCAATGAATCGCTTTTTCGCTACTCATAAGTACTCATGAAATTTTGAGTATGAGTGAGTCAACAGTATTGAAATCCAACTATTCTGATTCATTCGTACTCCCTACAACATTGATTTATAAGTACAGGTTGCAATGAGTATGAGTACAACGTTGACATCAAACGCATAACATTCGAAATATGTTTGATTTATACGCCTACTCAGTCAGTTTTATAAATTTAGAAAAAAAATACTTATAATACTCATAAATGATTCGAGTGATTCTAATCATTCATCAAAATTAAAAAAAAAAAGAAGAAAGAAAAAGGTAAAAGACAGCAAGCAGAGCAAACACACAACCTTCTTGTGAGTATTGTAGTGTTCGTACGCGAATTATACTTATTTTCTGATTCGTGTATACGATGAGTCATGGAGAGTCGAAATCAATAACATCATGCGTAGTGTTAAGTATGAGTACGATGAGTACTTCAAACTTTGAATATGAGTAGTATGAGTATAACATTAAAGTAAGTATGAATGCGTATAAGTGTCAGAAATTATAAGTATGATTCGAATCTACTCATCGTTTTGAATACTTATTGTTGACCTCTGGTACACATATTCAGAATGGGGATTGTCTAGAGCCCAAACCTGTAGATTCTGTGACGATGAGAATATTCTTTTGGAACGCGTGACACATTAATGCATGCTAGAAAGGAATACACGTGTGTATATCAAGTGCTGGACAGGAAATTAGAATTGTTGACCCCCACTAACATCATCATGAAATTTGTTACAGCAAAAGGGCTTAGGAAAGGCTTTATGGGAATACTCTACAAAGCTGAAGGGGAGTACAATAGATCGTATGGTCACAGTACGGTCTCTTAACGGCGATAACAGTATTTCAGTCCCAATAGCTCTTTCTACTGCATTATACAATGATTTCGTAAACTATACGCAGATTTTCAGTCCCCGAAAAGGCCTTATTGCTCGTTTTGATATTTGATGAAAAATTGTTTTTCTAGTAGATTACCAAAGATTATATCGGCTCTTAATAGCTGATGCTCTATCTAAGCTTTGTAAGGCTACATATTTATTCAAATCAAAATTCAATTCAATTCATTGCGCAGCATTTCGCTTGGTCGATACTTCATCGTCCAGCGTGGCCTTCTTTACTGTCACTTTGCATCCTTAGTGCTTAGAATCTAAAGAGCTACTGAATACCATCAATTATGTACACATTATAAGTGATATAAATTTTCTTTTAATTTGTTCTTTCAATGCTTATTTTTTCTACCCAATTTCCCCCTCACCCACCTTACCCTACCTTGCCTTGTGTTCTTGTTCTATGGCAAAGGCCAAATCAAATTAAAAAAAAAAAGAAACAAATTTGTGGGGAATTCATCATCATCAACTGAGGGACAAATGAAATGAAATATTTTATGAAATGAATTATGAAATGTAATCACAAGTATTGCCAACAACAACAACAAAATAAATCCTTAGAGAATGGCTTCTTCTTCTACGTTTATGTTTACAATGAACACAAGCGGAAAAAAGCAATTTCGTTCTGTGATACAAGGTGTCTCAAGAGAAAATTTGTATTTAAGTGCGTAGATAAGAAAAAAGAAAAAAAATAAATTAAACTTTTACTGAAGCATTTACTTGATCTTGATTAAACACATAATTTGAGTGTAACTGGTAGGTGTGTGGAAGGAAAGTGGACCAATACCTATGCAGACATTACCCAAACTATGCCCTATCTAGGCCATCTCGACTGCCTAATGTATGCTACCGATTAGGAGAAGAAATGCAGGTAAACAGTTATGGAGCACGGTAGGGCCTCTCAACGCATCTCCTATATACATAATTGGGCATTACAACCCTTCAGTCAGGATTACGACCTAGTTTCTCACACCACTTATGTTGTGTATGTTAATTTTATGCATGAGTGGCGGGACCTACAGTATAACGTCAATTTCGGACGACGGATTTATTTTTGAGAAATTTTCCATGACAATTTTATTTACTCTCAGAGTTTTTGCCAGAAATCTGCTGAGAGAAAGTCGATGAAGAAATATTTTTTGTATTTTGTTTTGATGTCTGGCCTGGGGCTCGAACCCTGGCTTTACATCTAATATGCCAACACACTACCTACTAGACTACGGCGACAACGCATCTCCTTTTTGTGTTTTATCAGCTGCTACTAGTATTTTCGAGTAGGTTGCCTAAACTACAACCTTAAAGATCTCCTTTTGTGTCCGACTTCGATGAACCACGTCATCAACCCTATCACCGCAAAATATACGCTCTTAACTGCAATCGTACCACAAATAGTTACAATTGGAGTGTGTTAGCTGTACGCTATCAGGAAGGGTCGTTTGTATAAATCCATATTGATTATCTTATGAAGCGCGGGCAAATACCTTCAATTTTATTTCCAAGAGGGCTACAAAAGTATGTGTCGGCGATCATTTAAATGGTTTTGTCTCTTCTCTATTTAATGGGAAGCATTACAATGAATTAAAATTACAGGGCGCCCTGGTAGTCTAGTGGGTAGTGTGCTAGACTGTTACCGTGAGGGTCGTGGGTTCGATTCCCACCAGAGACTCTGGTCTGTGACACTATACTGAGCACATGGTCAAGTTACTCCGCTCGTATATAATTTGTAATTGTATTGTAATTAATAAATAAATAAATAAATAAAATTACAACGAAATCACAACCTTATTTGCCTTGAAATTAAATTCCTTTGAAACCGTTAAATGGTTAACCCTTTAGGTTAGGTTAGGTTAGGTTAGAGGACGTGTACTTGTCAATTAAGACAAGTACAGTACCCGGAGTTGACCCATTCTACAACGTCCTAATTTCTCACACCACTTATGTTGTGTGTGTTAATTTTATACATGAGTGGTGGGACCTATAGTTTAAAGTCGATTTCGGACGACAAATATTTAAAAACTTTTCCTGGCAATATTTTAATTTCTGTCAGAGTTTTTGCCAGAAATCTGCTGCTGAGAGGAAGTCGCCGAAGAAATAGTTTTTGTATTTTATTTTGATGTCTGGCCTGGGGTTTGAACCCTGGCTTTGCCTCTAATAAGCCAACACACTACCTACTAGACTACGGCGACTTCAAAATACCCTTTGGTTAACCCTTTATCCTACATTAAATTTTATTTAATTTTCTTTTTTGTCCGACAATAATTAAATCTTCAGTTTTCGTTCTCTAATGTGCTTTAATTAAAGATATTTTAGGATTTCATTTGTGGTTCATGAAGTCCTTTCTTTCCTTTCATAGTAATTAAACCCCCGGAAAATAAATGTCTCCGCCATTTTGTTCTTCGTTTTCATTTGTTGTTGTTTAGCTACGAACAAATGTTTGTTTGTTTTTCAGTGTTAAATATGAATCAACATGCCATGTCATATGTTAGTTAAACATGACATGATGATGGTGATACATTTTTTGTTGTTGTTCTCAACAAATGATAATGAGCGTAAGATAATACTAATGATGATAGCAGTAATTTCACTTCAGTCCCTCCTTAGTCTCATTATTGTTGTAGAGCTGACTATTGTTTCAAATGCTATTGCTGGCTATTGCCACTATTATGGCCGCAACAATGCAGCTACTGTGGCCTTTACTTGGCTATCCACATTGTAATTAAATTACGACTACATGACTGCAGATATTATTAGCAAAATTAATGTTTTTTTGTTGTTCTTTTTTTGTTGTTCTTTTCATGTAAATTAAGTAATAATTTATTTAAGCAGCCAGCATAGCAACATAGATATTAAATTTAGAATAGCAATGACATTGGCACAATTTCTTGAAAATAAAAAGAAAATTTAAACAAGAAATTAAGATTTTTAAGAATTTTTTTGCTTCTAAAAGTATCACAAAATGGTGGGAATCTTTACAGCAAAGCAACTATAAATTCGATAGCCACAGGATAATAAACAATTGATCCGGATTACATCGAAAAACGGCCAACACCAAGGCCAAAACATGCGACAAATAATTATATATGTAAGTACCTCTTCCCCCTAAAAACTGATGTTATCACATTGTTCTTTTACTCTTCTATTACCAGTAGGAAAGGCTTTAAAAGCCTTACTGTTACTCAAGCTTAAAGGAACACTTCTCACTCGCTTCACACTTTCTTGGCTTTAGGGAGTGTCCTAGAATCCCAACTGCCCAGAACATAGTTGCAAACCACATACATAGCTTACGACCTTAACCAGCAGCACCAAGTCAATACACTAATTTGAGTCCATCGGATTTTTACAAGGCTTTGGACATGATCGTTCTAACTGTGGCGACACATGACATCTTGAAGTTCAGGATCGCCTAGTACTCCAGCAGCAGACAAGTGTTTGTGGAGTTCAAAGACCAGTAAACGAAATACTTGACATCCTGAAATCCAGGAATAAACTCGATGTTGGTAAACGGTCGCAACCTTCCGACCGATATTAGATGCTGGTTCGCCAATTACTTCAGCAGTTGCAATGGGTTTTGTGGAGTTCTGTGGTTAATAGACAAAATACTTGGAATTCTGAACTCTTAATGACGTCCCAACGGCAGTAGAAGCTGGATTGTCAACTCATTCAGCAGCAGACGAGTGTTTGTGGAGTTCAGAGGTCAATACTCAAAATACCTGACATTCTGAGTATCACGCTTGCCAACAAAATTAAGTGAATGATCATCAACTATTTCAGCAGCAGACATGTGTTTGTGGAGTTGGAAATATTTGACATCTTGAAATCCAGGAATAAACGGGAGCTTGGTAAACGATCGCAACCTTCCGACCGATATTAGATGCTCGATCGTCAATTACTTCACCAGCTGTCATGGGTTTTGTGGAGTTCTGTGGCCAAAAGACAAAATAGCTGGCATCCTGAACCTTTAATGACGTTCCAATGGCATTAGAAGCAGGATTGTCAACTCATTCAGCAGCAGACAAGTGTTTGTGGAGTCCAGAGGCCAATAAGCGAAATACTTGACATTCTGAACTCCAGGAACAAACTGAAGGTTGGTAAACGATCGCAACCTTCCGACCGATATTAGATGCTCGATCGCCAATTACTTCATCAGTTGCAATGGGTTTTGTGGAGTTCAGTGGCCAATAGATAAAATACCTGGCATCCTGAACCCTTGATGACATCCCAACGGCATTAGAAGCAGTATTGTCAACTCATTCAGCAGCAGACAAGTGCAGACGAGTGTTTGTGGAGTTCAGAGGCCAATAGTCTTCCGACTATCGCTGGTCAATTAAAATGTTTATGATTCAGGGAAAGTAAAAGGCGCCAGATCACAGAATACATACATAACAGACATAATTGGTCATTACAATCCTTTAGTCAGGATTACGACCTAGTTTCTCACACCACTTATGTTGTGTGTGTTAATTTTATACATGAACGGAGGGACCTATAGTTTAACGTCAATTTCGGACGACAAATATTTAAAAACTTTTCCTGGCAATTTTTTAATTCCTGTCAGAGTTTTTGCCAGAAACCTGCTGAGAGAAATTCGATGAAGAAATATTTTTTGTATTTTGTTTTGATGTCTGGCCTGGGGCTCTAACCCGGGCTTTACGCCTAATAAGCCAACATACAACTTACTAGACTACGGTGAATTCGCCAGATCACAGAACACATGGTCCCTATTTTGAAATTCTTTAACGCCAGATTTCTTGTTCAAAATCGTTCATATCCATTTTTAACACATGGACGACGGAAGTAAAACTAGAATTGGACGTCTTTGTTGTTTGCCGTACTATAAACTTGATCCAAAAGATCTGATCTTCGACAGTTTTATGCATTTTTCATCACACGTCGTAGTCTTGTAGGCAGGGTGCTCGTTTATTAAATGCAAGCCCGTGGTTTTGCTAAAGAAATTCTCTTTTTGTTTTCCTTCACACTTTTTCCCCACAACTTTTATTTTTTTCATCACTCAGGAAATGGGCAGCTTACTTATGCGTAGCATTGTATTGGAATCCATCAAAAAGTAAATTATTGATGGAGATACAGAAAGAGGAGTATGAAAATCAGTTTTTGTTTGCTTTTACAATTCCTAATCCCTGACTTTAAGCCCTCACCTCTTCATTTCTGTTTCTATTTTCTCTTCTTTTGGTTTTTGCATTTATGTTTGTGTTGTGGTGGTTGTGGTGGTGATGGTGATGGTGGTGGTGGTGCTATGATTATGGAAATAATGTTTTATGCCTGACTTTGACAGGGCCTCATACATAGAACGAACCATTCATTGCATGATTTTTTTTTATTTATAATGTTAAGCACTTTGATCTGTGCCATGCTTTTGTTTGTTGTTTTTGCTTTTTTTCATTAATTTGATTTTTTTTGCCTTTTCTTTAAGGGAATTTATAAATCAAATTCAAAATGAAAATGAAAAGTTCAAAAGAGTTGAGCCGAACCTTCTTAACACAAGAGGCCTTCCACCCATGCGTATGAGTAATAGAAATAAAAACGATTGGAAAATGAGAAATAGGAGGTTCGGGTAAAAGGTAGGCAGGTATGTAACGAGTGATTTTTAGCTATTATCTTTTTGGTAACACTGGTTTAAACAGCACACGCACGTTTCGTGTTTTGTTTCACTGTCAGACATCTTCAGTTTTTTCTATAATTTAAAAATTTACAAACGAACAACGCTTGCAAATCATTGAATTTTATAATCAAAATGGGCGAAGATCCACTTCTTTACCGAAAAATTGTGTTCAGCGACGAAGCTCATTTTTGGCTCAATGGATACGTAAATAAGCAGAATTGTCGATTTTGGAATGAAGATCAGCCAGAAGCATTGCAAAAGCTACCAATGCATCCAGAAAAAGTCACAGTTTGGTGCGGTTTATGGGCTGGTGGCATCATTGGACCGTACTTCTTCAAAGATACTGCGAATCGTAACGTAACTGTGAATGGTGAGCGCTACCGTGAGATGATATCCAACTTTTTTTGCCCAAAATGCAAGAGCTTGACTTTCATGACATGTGGTTTCAACAAGACGGTGCCACATGCCACACAGCACGCGTAACAATGGACTTATTGAGAGGCGAGTTCAGCGAAAATTTTATTCCACGTTCGGGACCGGTCAATTGGCCGCCTAGATCGAGCGTTTTAAAGCCTTTAGACTATTTTTTGTGGGGCTATGTTAAAGCTCATGTCTATACAGACAAGCCCGCTTCAATTGACGCATTGGAAGACAACATTGAAGCATATATTCGTGAGATACCGGCCGAAATGTAGGAAAGAGTAGGCCAAAATTGGACTAAGCGGATGGACCATTTGAGGCGCAGTCGCGTTCAACATTTGCATGAAATAATCTTCAAACATTAAATTATATGGACCGTACTATCGATTCAAATAAAGATTTCATACATTTTTCTGAATTTTATGTGTTTTTTTTTTTGAAAATTTTTCCTATAGCTCTTAAAAAATCACCCATTACATATGTGAGGGCAATATGTAGAAAGAATTTCAACATATTTGAAGTCATATGTTCCTAAATGAGTTATGATTTGTTACAATGAAAAGGTAATAATGTTCGGCAAAAGAAGACGATGAGAAAATTTAAAAGGATTTTCAAATATTTGTAATGTGGGCAACACAAATTTGTAACCACAAAACCAAAAATTTTCAGCAAAAAACTGCTTTCAGGCATGTTTTAAAATAAAAAAATAAAATTCAATAAAATTAAATATTTACAGTGTTGGAAAAAATAATAGAAACGTTTACTAGTTCATCATTAAAATGTTGGAATTTTATAGTTGGAAATTACTGTCAAATTCTTGCTAATGTAACGGGATTTTATTATTTGCATTCTTTATTGATTTCTTCTCTTTTAATTTATTAGTTTTCAGGAAAAAGTAAGACAATACGTAATTTAGCTGGAAAAATTAATAGAAACGTTTTTCTAAAACCGTGTTTCAATTTAAAATAAATAAACTTTTTTCATGAAATATTTAGAAGAAGTGGTAAAAATTGAGTTAAAATACCTTTTTTTTTGGCCATTTGTAAAATTTTCGGGTTGAGTGTGTGTTTTAAATCTTTCAAAAAAAATGGGTCGAGGTGTTCATACCACTGATGCTGAAAGAAATGTTATCCTTAAGTTAAAATCTGATGGCTTATCACTTGGAAAAATAGCCCATATAATGAAGTGTTCTAAGCATAAAGTATTTATGTGATTCACTATACAAAAAATATCGAAACTAGAGGAAGAAAGAGGAAAACGTCCACGCGTTTTGATCAAATTTTAGTACGTCATTCCAAAAAAAAATTTTTTGATTCATCTAATGGGCTTAAAAATATACTAGATGCTCCAGTAACAAGCAGTACTATAAGAAATAGGCTCAAAGTCCAAGGTCAGTACCTCTTTTAAGTAAAACATAAATATACAAAAAAGGTTACAATTAGCCAGATAACACCAAAGTCGGAAAAATTGGAACAAAGTGCTCCATCAGACGGAAAATGTTTTGTACGTCGCCCTGCCAATAAAGAGTTTGATCCAAAATGCACAACAAAAAAGACAGTCAAACAGGGCTGCGTGTCCCTAATGATATGGGGATGTTTTCAACGTTTTTTGATGCGTTTCTATTATTTTTTCTAACACTGTAAGCCAAGAACAAGAGAAAAAAATGAATTTTTTAAATAGAAATAAATTTCTTGAGCCCCATTACTTTCATTGTCAGATTTCCTGTTGTGCTTTTGTAAAACATCATCAAAGGCATCAAATATCCCATAAACTCACGGGTGACATAAAATTTTCTTTTTAACAGAAAAATAAAAAAAAAAACAAAGTGTAGAGAAACTATTGTCCTGAGAATTAATTAAAACTGGGCCAAGGACTGGTAAATTATTATTATTGTCGTGAAAAGGTGCCATAATATTGTGACCATAGGATCTATTGCATTTCCCTCCAACGTTATGCATACATATACATAACATACATATTTGGTCATTACAACCCATCAGTCAGGATTACGACCTAGCTTCTCACACCACCTATGTTGTGTATGTTAATTTTATACATGAGTGGCGGGACCTACAGTTTAAAATCGACGCCGTACGCAAGATTTCTTTGAGAAACTTTTCACGGCAATTTTATTTCACACTCAGAGTATTTGCCAGAAATCTGCTGAGAGAAAGTCGACAAAGAAATATTTTTTTGATATTTCGTTTTGAACCGTGGCCTCAAGTCTAATAAACCAACACACTACCTACTAGGGTCTCCCTATAATGCACTTCAGGTTATTTCTCGGGGTGTCAACTACGACAATTCCTTGGCTTGTGCCAAGTGTTTCTTACTGGCATGCATTAATACCACGCAGGTTGCAAAAAAAGCGCTCTCATAGAATCTATATGTTGGGCTGAATAAATGTACCTTGAACTGCCCTGTCAAGAGACGAATTACCAAGTGCAAGTTATTTCTATATAGTCTGCCGCCGTAGTCTAATAGGTAGTGTGTTGCCTTATGAGACGAGAGGCCACGGTTCAAACCCCAGGTCAGACATCAAAACGAAATTATGAAAAAAAAAATTCTTCAGCGGCTTCCTCTCAGTAGATTTCTGGGAAAAACTCAGAGTTAAATAAAATTTGCCATGAAAAAGTTGCTCAAAAAATCTGTTTTTCAGCGTTGACATTAAACTGAACGTCCCGCCACTCATGTATAAAATTAACAAACACAACATTGGGTGTGTGAGAAGCTAGGTCGTAATCCTAACTGAGGAATTGTAATGACCAAGTATGTATGTATCTCACATCTGCAGGAAAAAGGACTCTTTAGTTCCCTGTAATTCTATAACTCGATATAGTATTCGATCATAAAAATTAGAAGTCAATCTACACCAAATGCTTGTTTTCATTTGTGCTGGGAAGTTATCCTTGGTTGATCTTTTTCAAAGAATAAAAATAAAATTGCCATGAAAATTATGGCAATCGGAATCGACTTTAAACTGTAGGTCCCGCCACTCATGTATAAAGTTAACATACAAAACATAGGAGGTGTGAGAAGCTAGGTCGTAATCTTGACTGAAGGGTTGTAATGACCAATTATTTATGTATGTAGTCGGTTGCTGGACTTAGATCTTCTCCTTATCTTCCCTTTTATTGTGGATGCCACAGCCAAACATTCACTTCCAATCTACAAGTGTTCATCAAAGGCGTGGAGGCCTCCTCTTTGCAAACTCTAAGCTTGCTTCATTGCCGAGAATTCCCACAGGACTAGAGACACAGAAAAGGTTAACCCACCTAGCCAATTCAGCATCTTCAGCCAGTCCCCTGCATCAGTTTAACATCGATTTAATGTCATAAAAGCCGATTGCTTAAATGGTGGAACACATACTTCGAATCTGTGGGGCCATAATAAAGAGTCCGCCAAATAACTTTTTTTTTTGAAAATGCTTTAAAAAAACTACTGAATATTTTCTCAAATTTCTTTTTTTATTTGAAAGTACAATCCTTTCGGTTAATAATGGAAAATAATTTCATTCAAATGGCTGCCTCGGCTGGCCATGCAGTAGCGTATACCAGAAGATGCCGATTTTGGCAAAAAAAAAATCATCTTTTCAGATGAAGCTCATTTTGATCTTCGGGGGTATGTAAACAAGCAAAATTGTCGCATTTGGGGCACAGATAACCCGCACGAATACATTGAAAAGCCGACGCACCCAAAACGAGTCACTGTTTGGTGCGGATTTTGGTCCAGAGGCATAATTGGGCCATTTTTCTTCGAAAATGAGCAAGGAGTGGTCGTTACAGTCAATGGCGATCGTTATCGGGCCATGTTGAACGAATTTTTGTTCACAAAAATTGAAGAGGAGGATATTGGCAACATTTGGTTTCAACAGAACGGCGCTACGTGCCACACAGCCGGAGCTACACCGCAGAGCTGATGTCGTTTGGCCACCTCGGAGCTGCGATTTGACACCGTTGGACTATTATTTGTGGGGTGCCGTTAAAGCTAAGTGTTACGCCGACAAGCCAGAGACAATTGACGCTTTAAAGGACAATATTCGTGAAGCCATTGGTGAAATACAGCTGCACACAATCGATAATGTGCTTAAAAATTGGACCGATCGTGTAGGCTACTACATGGCCAGCCGAGGCAGCCATTTGAATGAAATTATTTTCCATTATTAACCGGAAGGATTGTACTTTCAAATAATAAAAGAAATTTTAGAAAATATTCAGTAGTTTTTTTTTAAAGCATTTTAAAAAAAAAGTTATTTGGCGGACCCTTTACATCCCAAGAAGAAATGCATGCATGCATATCGGGAAAAAGACAAGAAATTGTTATTGTTGACTTGGAACAACTGAGCTGTAAGCTTGCTTAAGGCCTTGATATAGGGAATGTTTGATTCTCGTGTAGCAATCATTGTGGTATCAGAATGGGTCTAAATGCTGGCCTAATTGGCACCCGTTCCTTTAAGAGGAGGGCTTGTTAAGGCATAATAAATTCGTAAATAATTGATTTTGTTTGAATATACATTTAAATTCTCTTAAATTTAAAATTGAAATCCTTCGTTTTGATTTAAAATTTTCCTCTTCAATTTCTTTTTTCCTTTCTCCCATAAATAATATTGTCTGTACGTACTTATTTGCATGTACTACGTATGAATCAGAGATTATCCATTGAAAAAAAAAATGAATATTTTATGGCTACGGTATTGCCTGCTTGTGTTATTATTTAAAATAAAAATACAATAAATTTTATTATGAAATATTTTCTCTTTTTATCTATAGAAATAGAAGAAAGAAAATATTGTTTGGAAAAGAAAAAAGAATAAAATTCTCTAAGGATTTTGTGGTTGTGGTGTGTGTGTGTGTGTGTACATTTAAATCTCGTTTCCTTTAAACACACTTAAATGCTGTAGTGAAACTATTGAAAGGAAAAATAAAATGAAAATCAAATAATAAATCTAAAATCATGAGGAGAATAATAGAAAAAGAAATCTCCGATTTAATGCTTGTTTTAATATACACGTACATATGTACATATGTACATATGTACATACATACGTCTGTACGTAACGTATTACTTGTCTTCATACACCATACACCACTTGGCAATATGTTTCTCTTTATGTCCTTTAATGTTTATAAAATGAAATTGTACGAGTGTCCCCCTCATATAATACTAACAAAACAACAACAATATAATTTATGGCAGAAAACATGCCGGATGTTAAGCATAAAAGAGAGCAAAAAGGAAACGTAATAAAAAAAATACATTTTTCTTCACCCGTTTTCTGCTGTTTTCTGCCGTATTTATTTCTTTAGCCTGGAATAAAAATATTCCCAGAACCTTTAGGAAAATTTAAATTTAATAAACAACCCATTACCCTTAAAGTATGCTTTAGTTGTACCTAAACAAGTGCTTAATGTGGTTGACTGATGTCCTTAATTTTTCTCTTTTGCTTGAAACAAAATTCTTAAATTTTTTATTTTTTTAGATTTTCGACATTCGAATATCAAAAGTATAAATCTTTTATTAAACGTCACTCTTATTCAAGATCTAATAAATTTAAGAGAGATCTAATTAATTAATTAATTTAATTAATTAATTTAATAAATTTTCGAGAATTCGAATTTAATTTCGAAAATTCGAAATTAAGAAAAATTCAATTTCTTAAAAAATTCTCATAAATATTCGATGTTATTCGAATTCTAAAGGCAGTTATAATATTTAAAAAAATTCGAACTTAATTTCGAAAATTCCAAATTAAGAAAAATTCAATTTCTTAAAAAAATTCTAATAAATATACGTTGTTATTCGAATTCTAAAGGCAGTTATATATTTAAAAAAATTCGAATTTAATTTCGAAAATTCGAAATTAACAAAAATTAAATTTCTTTAAAAATTCTAATAAATATTTGTTGTTCTTTGAATTCTAAAGGCAAAATTATAATGTTTTAAAACATTTTTAAAAATTCAAACTTAATTTCGAAAATTCGGTAACAATAAAATTTGATTATTTTTATAAGATTCTTATAAATTTCTGTATTGAATTAAATATACACTTAAAATTAAACAATTTTACAAATTCGAAACTAATTTCGAAAATTCGAAATTGGTTTTTCTTACAGTATCCCATTAAATTCCATTGTTATTTGAAGCCTAAAAACAAAATTAACCAATTACACATTATTTTGAAAAATTCGAACTTAGTTTCGAAAATATATTTAACCTGGTTTTTCTTACAAATATCCTATTAAATTTCATTGTCATTTGAAGCCTTAAAACAAAATTAACCAATTTCACATTATTTTGAAAAATTCGAACATAATTTCGAAAATTGGAAAAAAAATTTTCATCTGCATTTGAAATTTATGAACTGGACGGTATACGTAACTATCATAAGACCTTATCACCAGCCACACAACAAAATAAAATTTTATTTTAATACATGAGAAGTTTGCAGAAATGGTTATAAGGTTACCAAATTTATATGATTTAACCCATTAATGCCCGAATTACTTTTTTTTTCTAACGGTTACCGCTTTGTTTTTTACACTCAATTTCCTTTCAGAGCATAAAAACTAAGGCAACCACTGCTGGCGACTTAAGTTGCCACTGGGCACTAATGGCTTAAGATCGTGACGTTAATAGATCGCCAAAATCATACGATTTCCTAACGTGACGTCTACGTCGAAGACCACTTTTATGCGTATTATCCGCTGAAGCACATAAAAAACTATAATTTGACAATTTATTATCGTGATATCGCTTGAAATCTAAGAAAAAGTGACTGGAAGTCACCTCAAAGAGATCGAGTGCTGCAGTCAATCCAAAACCAATCATTTCAATGACATTGTATAGGTATTCCGTATAAAATACCAAAGACCAAGCATTAGAATGACTGAAAATTTCATTGAAACTCGCTGTTTTATTTGGTTTTAAACTAAATTTTACACTTTTATTATATTTCAAGACTTTTGTTTGTTCCTTGTTACTTTTAAAGTTTTAATTTTTATTTATTGCATAGAAGAGACCTTAAATTTGAGGCCATCATGTCAAACAAACTTTTCTAAAATGCAAATCAAACTTGAAATTGAAATAAGAAAAGGCAGTCATTATACTACTTCTAGGATGTGGAAAAATGCTTAAAAATCCTTAAACATGTTAAAATAAAGTCAAAAAGAGAAGTAGACAGAAAGGAAACCAAATAAAATGACTCTTTGGCTTAAAAAAAAAAAACAAAAAAACAGTGTTGAAAGGATTTAGGAAATGATTCCAAACAAACTAACAGAGAGGATAATAACACACTTTTTAAATCTGTGTGTGTGTATATGTGTGTGTGTAGTTTTTACGCTTTTACAGTTAAAAGTAATAAAAATCTGTTCTATAATTTATGCAAAAACGACAGAAGAAGAGACAGAGAGCTTTACAAAGCAATAGTTTAGCATACACAGTGCTTTAAAACATCAATACCAGCATGCAGAACTATAGTGACAAAGTTTCCCTAGTACTGTGCAAGTTATACGAGATAGATATGGAGGGAGAGAGAGAGAGAGAGAGAGAAAGAAGAAAAAATATGTTCTTAAGCTTCATACACACTTCCAGTCAAAGTTAAATGCTATTGCCATAAACACAAACAAACAAAGTATTTCTGCATATGAAAACACACTTTCCAACACACTCTCTCTCGCTCTCTCTTTACCTCTTTCCCCCCCCCCCCCCTTTCTAATGTATAAAAGTTGCAGGATTTTTTTTTGTTTTTTGCATAATCGAGAATATTTCAACGTTGTATGTAGCCATGTGAAGTTTACTCCAGTAATTGTAACTTTTGCCTTGAAATGTTACCATAATCCATAGCATACTTTTAGGTTAGATCCTTGGAGTACATTAAACTAATAATAACGTGAGTACGGAGAACAGCCAACTTACTAGGAAAACAACTTAAAACTTTCTAAGTTACACGGGAAAAACTTTCACTGTTATTTTTCCCCTTGTCGAGGGAAGGGTTAACTTAGGTAGGAGAGCTAACATTCCACAGGGGGGGGGCTTATATAATGACTCGAATATGTTTTTGGTACAAGGACGAGGAACAAACCATCTGTTAAAGGCGTGTGCAGGTCTGTTGAATATAATAAACGCTTCCCATTCTATATTTCGGTTGCTAATAACTGTTGGAAAAATACAGAATCTCATCAATCAAGCTCGAAATAAATTAAAAGCAAACCGAAAATGGCCTTGTATTGCTAGTTAATGTTAAAGCCATCTCTCAATCTGAGTTTAGGTTCCTTAGAACATTTGTCGAGATGCTCAGAATATAACACAGCAGCAGTCAGGCTTGAATCTTAATTCAAGTGTAAAACAGTATTCTAATGGATTGAAGTGATTGATGTCAAGCACGACATTTTATTAAAGCATATGCTCTAGCTGGTCTATATATATTAGCTGATTGCATATCCTTAGTTTCATACAGCACTTATACTATTTTAAGGTTCAGATGAATCCATAAAACCTATTGACGCCTATGCAGACGCCTATCAAGAAAGATCCTGCACACAAATCCATGGACAAAATGTAAAGAAAGTACATTTGTTTTGCTTTCTGAACAATCTAATCAATAAATGAGGTCCATCGTCTGATATACATATCCTATAGAGACTAAACTCGGAATATTCAACATCAGCGTGAATTCATGTGATGCACGCAAGCTATAGTTTTTCATCAAGCATCTGCTGGCAAAGTTAGCTAACGCATGCTTGACAAAGGAGAAGAGCCAATCTACAGTAAATTGAAGTTGAAATGAAAACCCGTATGTGGATGTGTGGAATTCGGAGAATAGTAATTAGGCAGGGAGATATACAAGAAGGTGGAATGGCCTGACAAAGGAGAAGAGCCAAAACGACTATCAATTGAAGTTAAAATGAAAAACTATACATGGATGTGTGGAATTCGAAGAATAGTAAGTAGGCAGGGAGATCTACAAGGAGATGGACATGGAAACTATTGAAAGAGCTGCTAAATGCAGGACGAAATATGAAAAAAACGTTATGTTCCTTTACTCTTCGTAAAAGTAAATCAGACTATCAATATGCTTAAAATTAAGGTTAAAGATGTGCACCAACTCTCTTAGCCTGTTAGCGCTAGCGATAGTATTCTCAGTGCCTACATAAGTACATACATGTGTACAGGCAAGGCTTCATTCAAGAGCTTCCCGAGATTCTTAATCAGATTGAATGTTATGTATGCTGTATATTAGGTCTGAAACGATGCTGAACTGTCTGTGCTAGGATCTAAATTTTCTTGCTGTAAACTTGGACATTTTGAAGTTCTAAGAACTGAGAATAATTCAGTACTGCCATCCCTGACATAAGTATTCGATTTTGAGCCGCGAGTTTTTCGGTAAATTTTTCGGTGAAGCTTTTTTATAGAACTCGATTCATTTATGGAAGTGGACTCATTATGAACCGAGGAAGAAGACAGAAGGCAATAGTCAATATTACTAGGATACTACCAGTGTTTATAACACCCACGGCCACAAAATTGCGATTTCAATTCCTTTCTTTCTTATTACATCAATAGCTTGCCTGTTAAAAATGGCAAAAGTGGTTAACAGAAGTATTTTTAAGTGTAAACAGTGATAAGAAGACGCCGTATTTCAATTCATTACTAAAAAAAATTCCATGCGTGTGCTACTTTGTTATCCTTCCCTTATCGTGCTCTGTGTTAAGTAAGCAAATGTTGAAGCATGTGTTTCATACACGGCTCTATAAAGTTTTTTTTTTGTGTCTCAAGGAGGAGAGATAGAGAGAGAGAGAGAGATGTATGTGTGCATAATTGCTTAGAGTATTTAAAATCATAGACACTCTCTGGTATCAGTTGGGTTTTTGCCAAAGTCTTGCAACTAAAAACTCGATTATGTTGCTAACGCTTAAGCGAGTTAAATTAGTTGAAGTGATAAATGAATTAATAAAACGAATTAAAAAAGAAAATTTTCCATAGAAAATCATGGTTTTAGGAAAGAACACAAATACATACATATATGCACACACACCTATGGTATACTCGTATATGGGACGTAATTACATATGGAGAAGAAGAAAAAATATGTTTCATGCTCATGTTCAGAGGCCGAGATGAGGAAGAGGAGAAAATTGCTCTTTACCTACATACGTATTAGATACATGCGGAAGAAGGAGAAAGCGCCTTGATTTTTAATATGCAGACGATTTCACTTATGGCTGATGCCTAGAATGAATACTTAGAGTCAAAATAAATTGAAAAATGATGGTGTCAAGACAAATAAAAATTCATGGCTGTGGTATAGCAATATGCCATACATAGCCTACCGACGTACAGTGATGTGAAAAATAATAAGGACAGTACCCACCCAAACTTACATTATATTTAAAACCGAATAAAAACTCGAAAATTCTTTCTTGTTTAAACGACTTATTTTTTCTTAAACGGTAGAAAAAAGATTGAAAACAAACAAAAACAATATTTTGATTTTTTTGTGATTTTGTATGAATGTATGCAGTTTAAGGTGTGAAAAAAAATAACTAACCTAAGTAAAACTAAATAGATATTTATACTGAATATTGTTGCATGAAGCCTTAGTGACACATTAGTACTTTGTTGGGGATCCTTTGTTATCCAGAACAGCAGCACAGCTTCTAGGCTTTGATTCGACCAAATTTTGACAAACATGTAGGGGTTGTGCGTTCCACGCATCCTGTATAAGATTCCAAAGCTCGTCACAATTTAACGGACACTTTGCCCTGATTGCCCTTTTAACTTCGTTTCACAAATTTTATAATGTTTTTAAACCAGGGGACTGTACTGGCCATTCTAAAACATTGATTTTTTTGTTCTGGAACCACTTCTTTGTGTACTTTGCCATATGCTTTGGGGTCATTATCCCGCTGGAAGATCCATTTGAGTGACACATTTTCTTCGGCATACGGCAGCCTTGTATTTTTCAAATCAAATTTCAGTGTAATCAGCCGATTTCATTACATTCTGGATGCGATATAGAGGACCCTCACCATAATGTAAGACCTATCCATCCAGAATTCAATCCAAAATATAATTTAAAGACGGTCATACATGGTGGTGGTGTAATCGGCCGATTACACTGAAATATTGTAAGTTTGGGTGAGTACCTACTTGTCTACTACGTCTTGCTCCTACAACTGAAGAAATGGTTTGACGGCAAGAAATTTGGACTCCAGTAATGAAATTATATCGCAGAGATATCTAATTTTGATGAACTGGACAAATCTTATATAAGTTTTTGAGGGGAACTAAGTACAGAGAGTTTAGAAGAGACTGTGTTAGAAATTTCCCTCCAACATCTAAACCAAATTCTGGATGTTAGTCGATGTCTGTAGCTCTCCACTTATGGAGTGGAAAGAAACCCATTGTATGCAACCAGTAATTTTAAAATTTATTCGTATTCTTTGCCAGCCCGCCCAAAATGTTTTCTTTTTTTTAATTTCATAAGCCAACCGGTCCTGGATCAATGAGGAGTCCTGCTCCATCGCTAGGCTTACTTGGCCCACAATGAATAGGAGGCGTACTAACCAGCTACTTGGACTTGGCCGTAATATCATCTCGATCACAGTGGCCATGCTTACAGGCCACTGTGTTATGGGTAGACACGCGGAAAGAATGCGACTCCCATTTAACGACTTCTGCCGTGGATGCAGATCCGCCGAGGAGTAGGAGACTGTCATCCACTTCCTCTGAAAATGCCCATCCCTTGCGGGATGCAGTTATAGGTTATTTGGCTCTCCGACCCTTGTCAGCTTGACGGAGCTATCGTCCATTGATATCAAGGACATAGCCTCGTTTATCAAACTTTCTGGCTGGTTTTCCAGCGTGGGGTAGTCGTGCTTTTTGGAAAATGTGCAGCCCTTGCGCTGACCAACTTCCCCCTCCTTGGATCGGAGGAACTTGGTCAGTGCAGAGGCTGCGTTCACCTCAAGTGAGCTTTTTTTTTTTTGGTAATTTGAGCTACAACGCTAACCTAACCTAACCTAACCTAATTTCATAAGCGACAATAAGTGTAAATTACTTACGCTCTTCATACTCTCTCACTCTCTCTCTCTATCTCTCTTGTTACTGTGCCATTTTCTGAAGCTTGTCTTACGCACACAGTAAAATGCTTAAACTTTTCATTGGAATTTCTTTTCAGTTGCTCTTCTTCTGACCCTACCCTACCAATACAATACAGTGACAACAAATTATTGCCATATTTCCGAGAACTGGAAGGGATGGTAAGGATGGGATGTGTCCTGTGTAAGTGACATTCCAATTAAATTTTTATTGTATGAATTTCATTGAATTGTTCATTTTGCTTTGTTAACCTAGCAATAACAGACAAACAGTTTTAAGGGGTCTTGTTTTTCAATGAATTTTTGCCAAATTTTATGGTCAATTAGGTTTTTGGCCCAATTTAAGAAATTTTTTTATTGGCTGAATTATTTTTTTGTTTATGACATTAATAGGTCTGAAGAGCTTACAGTTTTTAGGAATTAATTTGGCTGTTCGATATTCTATGAAATTTAAAAAGGGGGTTCACATTCCAATACAATTTTATAAATTTTTTTTCAATAATTTTCCTTGTCTTTCTGAACAGACGTTCTACACACAGCCATATGTATGTATATATGTACACATATTGTTAGCTATTGTAGATGTTAATTAGCTTCCATTTAGAATACTTGCCAGGCAATAAGCCACCCTGATTGCAATGCAACTTAATGTCTCGTCAAGCTAACATGTGGCATTAATCCCCTGAGCACTCCACTATCCTATTTGAGGATCCCTATTTAATCCTTATTTTGTGATAGAGAATTTCACTCAAGTTTTCCAAGAAGAGAGACCAGATCTTTCGATAATCTAATCCGCATCTAGGATATTGAATACTCTTCGAAAAGTTTAATTTTAAATGATCTTTCACACATACATACATACTTAATTGATCATTACAACCCTTCAGTCAGGATTACGACCTAGTTTCTCACACCACTTATGTTGTGTGTGTTAATTTTATACATGAGTGGTGGGACCTAAAGTTTAAAGTCGACTACGAACGACAGATTTTTAAGAAACTTTTTCATGGCAATTTTATTTCACACTCAGAGTTTTTGCCAGAAATCTGCTGAAAGGAAGTCGCCGAAGAAATACTTTTTGTATTTTATTTTGATGTCTGGCCTGGGGCTCGAACCCTGGTTTTTCGTCTAATAAGCCAACACACTACCTACTAGACCACGGCGACTTCATAAATGATCTTTCTGCCACCCAAAATATTGAATTGTGCTTCAAGCTGACTAAAAGGCCGTTAATAGCGCCGGTGTAGTTATTATGTTGACCGTAGTCTAGTAGGTAGTGCCTTGGCTTATTAGATGGGAGCCCAGTTCAGACATCTTGAAAAAAACAGAATTATGAACGACTACTTCCTCTTTGCAGTCTTCTAGCAAAAACTCTGCGACTAAATAAAAATACCATGAAAAGTTTCCTTAAAATCTGTCATAAGTAGCCAACGTTAAACTCAAGACTCCACTCTCACTCATTAATAAAATTAACACACACAACATGAGCAGTGTGAGCTGCTAGGTTGTAAGCCTGGCTAAAGGCTTGTAACGACCAAAGTAAGTAAACAAAGTAATCAACCATGCTGGGGAATTTATTCTGGATATGGAATCTTCTACTTCTAGTATTTGATTCATCCTTAACGGCTATTAGAGGGGGGAATCAGACTTTTTTCGAGATCTAAACTGCTTGACATGTGCTGCCATTTTTTCATTGATTCTCGCAACACTATTGTGTCCGTCTAATATGGGCTCCTGTTTACAGGAATAATTGTGAAGCTGATAAGCTTGTTAGAGCGCGCATACTTTTACGGAATAGCAATCCGTTCATGTATTTACACCTCTGTTAGGCGGCCTATTAGACAAATGTATTGATTATCCGCTGATAAGCATGGGTTGAAGAAGAAGCCTTGTTTTATTGTGTGCCTTAAATTAACCCATTAGTGCCCAGTGGCAACTTAAGTTGCCAGCAGAGTTTGCCTTAGTTTTTATGCTCTGAGAGGAAATTGAGTGTAAAAAACAAAACGGTAACCGTTAGAAAAAAAAAAATAATTCGGGCATTAATGGGTTAATAAAGATAACTGGCTCTTCCTTTTTTTTTTTGTTTTATGCCAGATAATGCTAACCTTGAGATTTATATGTGAAGCTGTACGAAGCACTCGACTCTTGGCAGAAATCTAACATTTTATAGATAAGACCAGAAAGGTGACCTATTTCTAGAATGGTGCACCAGTTTACCTTGAATATGGCAGATCTACCAAAAAGACTGTGGACGTTAGGTAAACAATCTACAGACAATTGAGACTTAATTTGTTATTAAAAGCCCAAGCTGATGTCAAAGATGAGTAAACAAAATTAAAATGTTAAAAACAAATGGAAATAATGGCGCCATAAGCTAAAAGGATTTTTTGTTAATTATTTTTTTTTTAAATCCAAAAGTGTAGGCAGACCTTTACAAAAACATTGGATTTAATGGGAAGAGTATAAAATAATAAAATTTCCTCTTTGGAAAATTTGTTGTAATTCGAGCAGCCTTTAAAATATAATGTTTTAAAGTATTTTTATTTTTTGGGGTATATTTACAGCGGCTTCATTTACATTTAACCCACTTCATTTTAAATTGACAAATACTTGTAGGCGTTTTCTCTATTTTCATGTCACTCCTGGTAACAGGCAAACTCTTTTACATTCGAAGGGGCTCTCCAATTACATCGTTAATTATTTTTTAAATTCAATTTGTTGAAGTTTAATAATAAAATAATACACACACAGAGAGAGAGAGAGAGAGAGAATTATATCAATTTCTAAATGAGAATTTAATGACACTCTACAAAAAAAAAAACCTTGCATACTTTTAGGTGAAAATTAAAAAAAAGTTTAATTTAAATTGAAAATTAGAATTTTTAATAACAATAATTTTAAATCTCTTTTAAATTCATTTCAAGGATATTAAAAAACAATAACAAAAACGTACACAGTATAAAGAATACATATACAATACAAAAGAGATGGAAAACTTTTCAACAGCAACAGTAATTAACAACACTTGCTGTTCGGTTTTAACACAAAAAAGTAAAATCTGTTTTAAGTTGAAAACTCTTTCTCTGTTCAACAGTTCTTAACAGTGTTGTACGGAAACTTTAATTCAATTGTTGGAAACCCTTGCAAAAAGAAAAAAAAAACCCGTATAAATAATTAAGCGGATTAAATACACACTTTCTGTTGTACAATTTAAAATGCTGTGGTAATTTCCTTAAGTTGTGTTGAAATAATGAAAAAAAAAAAAACAAAATTCTACAAATAAAGAGAAAATAATTGTTAACAAAATTTACCGAAAACTATATTTTTAACACAATAGAAATTCCAGTTTTCTAAATAGAATTTAGAACAATAAAGAATTTTATACAGAACAGAACAAAATTATGGAAATTGTTATAATTATTGCGAGCTGAGTAACTTAAGCCTTATGCTCGGTGTCGTGTGATAGACCAGAGTCTCTATTGGCAATCGAATCTACGACCCCCTAGCTAATAGCATAGTACACAACCCACTAGTCTTCCTCGGCACCTAATATAATTACAGAAAGTCAATAAGTGAAAGCAAAATTTTCATTCGAAATTTAAAATATCGAGCGAGAATTCCTTTGTAAAGCAGACACTTCATGTCTAATACTTACTTACTTAACTAGTCATTACAGAGTTTTAGTCAGGATTAGAACCTGGCTTCTGACATCAACTATAGCACCATTCATAAGCAACTGGAGGTATAGTATAACGTCGAACGACGGATTTTTAAGAAACTTTCCATGGCAATTTTATTTACTGTCAAAGTTTTTGCCAGAAGACCGCTGACAGAATGACATGAAAAGAAATATTTCTTTTCATATTTCGTTTTGTTTAAGACGTCTTAGCAAGGGTTGGAATCATCAGCTAATGAGCCAACATACTATCTACTGGTCTACGGTCTAGACCTCAAATCTAATGCCTTCATTAAACACGTTGATACTGAGCAAGAAACCTTTACTACGAATATATGCAGCTTGCCTGATAGATTTAACTCTAAAGTGGTTCGTTAGCTTACTTGGCTCTGATAAGGCCTAATTGTAATACCGCCATTACCTTTTCGGTTAAGAAATTATAACTCTTGGCTGGTATTTCTCAGTCATGACTTGTGAAGATGTGAATTCTCGTGCTGTCAACAAACTCTGGGTGACCAAGAATTCTTTGCTTTCACTCAGCACACATTTGGGAAAAACTCTGAGAGTGAAATAAAATTGCCATGCCATGTCCCGCCAATGTATGGATAAGTAGCCGAAAGAAATTTTTTTTCATATTTCGTTTTTTTTCAAGATGGCTAGGCCATGGCTTGCAACAATGACTCTCGTCTAATAATCCAACACATTACCTACTAGACTAGGGCCTCTGCTATTAATTATATACAAGAACTTTAATAATTTGTTGCCTAGTTTCAATCTCAAACATATTAACCTCAAAATTGCTGAATATTAAATTACTTTTGAAATAAAATTTCAAAATTCAAACGAATATTCCTCCTTGGTATATGCAATAAATTTATTAAAAATACCATATTATTGTATAATTACAAACGAATTTATTTTATTAAACTATACTTTTTGATCACAACCAGAGTAAAATTTCAATCCATAATAACTTTAATTCTGTTTACACAATAGTACATTGCCTTAAGGCCATATTAAATTAATTAAATAGAGATTAGATAAGCAAACGCCTAAAACACCTAAAAGTAGGCAATTAAATTTGTAAATATTACAAAACATGAATGAATTACAAGCTAAACCTTGAAAATAATTGCTAAAGGCAAGTAAATTAATTACTTAAAATGATGTATGAGAAGTTTACAAAATAATCGCCCTAAAACCCCCTTCTTGATTCGATATTTTTTATCACCAATACTGTTCAGGTAGCCTTAGCTTAGTATGAAGTTTGTTAACTTATTAGATATACTCTGGCAATACGATTTGTGCTCTGGTTGATCAATCCACCTACAGCCTGAAGACGTTACGACATAAAAATTGTCTCATATTGAACTCCGTAGAGTATACTTCAATTAAAAGAATTTGTTTTTGTTTGTTCACAAAACATTTTCAAGGTGACAAACAAAATACTGGAAAAGTATTGTGGGTGTCAACCACTCAGCCTACACTGAACAACTTTCACTTGCGTTTCACAATCATTTCTTTAAAGCCCACATGTGTCGTATATTTTATTCTTACATTTAGTTTTTATCGAATTAATATTCAAAGCATACTTGTAGGCGTTGTGTATTTTGTTTCTCTAGTTTTGTAAGGACTTTTCCAATAAATGTAAATGAAGTTATTGTTGTAAAGGATTTTGCATAGAATTACAATGTTATTGCAGAATGGCAACAAGGAGCTGCCCACTTAGAGTTACAAAAGTAAACAAAAATAGAAAATTGTTTAATTTAGTTTTTAGCGCCTGCAAATAGGCAAACAAAAGCAAGTGTTTTTGCCTTTGTAGTATACATTTTTTTCAAATTGAACTTTTAAACATAAAAGGGGAGGTTTTTTAAATATTTTAATATAGACGGAGAATATTCATCATTGCAGGTTTTTTAATGAAAATTTTGCTTAGAAGATATCGATTAATTTTATTAGCATACACGCGTATTTCTATATAGGAAAACTTTCTATAGAAATTTTGTTCAATTTCGAAATAAATTTCATAAATTCTTACAAATTATTGCATTAAATTAAAAAGAAATTCTCTTTCAATTATCCCATGTTATCCAACATTAATCTCTCCTCTCGTACGTAGGATTTCATTAAGCACAATGAAATTACATACTTATTGGTTAAGAGACCCATCCCTGGCGGGGCCGTATTTAATAAGTAATCAAACAACAACATCATCACTCACTCAGTGAGTCTCAAATGAACTGACTTTCACCAACATGTCATGCTTTTTCTCTCTCAATTCCCGTACATTGTTTAACATAAGCAAACAGCATGAAAAAAATAACTGATATTAAGGAAAGAACTTCAGCTTGAACTGAACTATTAACTGCGAACATATACATGAATAACGACGATAAGTGTGTGAATGTGTGTGTGTCTGTGAGTGAAGACCTCCTTCGTTTTTTTATTTTTGCGGTAAAGCGATTAACAATATTACTCGTAATTGAATTTCGTTGTTTTTCGTTAATATTACAATAAAAACAATCACTCTGATACAATCAAGTATATTCTATCTCTCTCACACACACTCGCACACAAAACAACAGGATATATACACGCCAATATAAGCCGAATACTCGAAGGCAAAACAACACTTCATTCATGTGTTCATCAGTATCAAAAGAAATCAAACCGCACACGACAGCATCGTGTTCTTATGGACATTATCAAACGCCTCAAACTGTTTTAATATTCAGACTCAACACACGCAAATAAATGAAGAGAAACAAGAAAAACCCCGTTCAGAGAGGAAATGCGGGGGGACTTTAGTATGGTCACTGCATCCAGATGGGATAAGAGAAACAAGAAACTGACAGTATGGGGAGATAAAAATAAGGAAATGATTTTTCAAAAGAGTAACTTTAACATGGTCATTGCGTTTATGTATGTATGTGATTAATATGTTTGTATTGGCAACCGCAAGTTTATACATTTAAAAATTATATGCACACACTCACATACACAGTGACCACACTTGAGCATACATATGTAACCTCCTGTGGTAGTCATCAACGAATAAAAATAAAAGAAAGGTGAAGACAGATTTATTTCCAATTCAAATCACAGTGTGGCAATACAACAATAAGGAACTAACTTTCGAAATCTATAGAAAATTCTGGTTATCGAAAAATTATATTATCGAGAAATATTTTATAAAAAATGTTTGTTATTGAATAAATTTCTATAGAAAATTTTTGTTATCGAATTAGTTTCTATAGAAAATCGTTGTTATCGATAAAGTTTCTATAGAAAATCGTTGTTATCGATAAAGTTTCTATAGAAAATATTTGTTATCGATAAAGTTTCTATAGAAAATCGTTGTTATCGATAAAGTTTCTATAGAAAACATTTGTTATCGATAAAGTTTCTATAGAAAATTTTTGTTATCAATAAACTTTCTACAGAAAATCGATGTTATCGATAAAGTTTCTATAGAAAAATTTTGTTATCGATAAGGTTTCTATAGAAAATTTTTGTTATCGATAAAGTTTCTTTAGAAAATATTTGTTATCGATAAAGTTTCTATAGAAAACCGTTGTTATTGAAAAAGTTTCTATGGAAAATTTTTGTTATCGATAGTTTCTATAGAAAATTTATGTTATCGATAAGGTTTCTATACAAAATTTTTGTTATCGATAAAGTTTCTATAGAAACTTTTTGTTATCGATAAAGTTTCTGTAGAAAACTTTTGTTATCGAAAAAGTTTCTGTAGAAAACTTTTTTTATCGAAAAAGTTTCTGTAGAAAACTTTTGTTATCGAAAAAGTTTCTGTAGAAAACTTTTGTTATCGAAAAAGTTTCTGTAGAAAACTTTTGTTATTGAAAAAGTTTCTATAGAAAACTTTTGTTATCGGAAAAGTTTCTATAGAAAATCGTTGTTATTGTAGAAGTTTCTATGGAAAATCGTTGTTATCGATAAAGTTTCTATAGAAAATTTATGTTATCGAAAAAGTTTCTATAGAAAATCTCTGTCATCGAAAAAGTTTCTATGGAAAATCGTTGTTATCGAAAAAGTTTCTATGGAAAATTTTTGTTATCGATAGTTTCTATAGAAAATTTACGTTATCGATAGTTTGTATATAATATTATGTTATCGAAAAGTTTTCTATGAAAAATTAAAAGCACAGTCAAAAACCTCTGCTGAAGGTACGAAAATAATGCAGGGTAATTTAGTCTTCTGCATCGTTTCGCAAAGTTAACATAATTAACGTATAAAATGCTCTTGTGTTTCAAAAATTATACTTCAAACTACACAGGCCTTTAAAATACCACTCTAATGATAGACACACACAAACAAACAGGCCAGCCAAGGATGACGGTACAATGTTAATATTATCAACACTTAAGCATTGCCATCAACATTAACAACATCGTTATCGTTATCGATTTTTAACAACATCAAATTGTGTTTATTGTTATATTATATTTCAAGCCCTGGACGGTTTTTGGGGGTCAAATAATTGTTTTTTTTTTTTTTTTTGGTTTATTGAAGCATATTTTATAGCTGGGATGCAGAGATTTTTATGGCGTTTGTTTGTGACTCAATATGCAGGCATGAAAATCATGAATTCATTTACATTTAATATCAACCGGAGAGGAAAGAATACGAAAATAAAACCTTACGAAGTTGTGTTGTTTCAGTTCGTTCTGGCACCCTGTTCAGTTGTTTAAGCAAACCAGTTTAACCCTAACGGGTTAAGGTAATGTTGATCTGTATTCATCGCATTAAGAGGGAAAATATACGTCACATGCCACTATGGACACAATTATTCCACACAGAACTTCTAATACTACATCGTGATACCTGGCAAACCACAATTTGGTTGCTTTTATTATGGACCTCTACAAAACTCTTGATAATGTTTGCTGGAGAAGTTCCATTAATATTGCTTCTTAATACGCCGGTAATATACTCAAAACATTTAATTGTTTCTACTAAATTAAGGGCAAGAGTGAAGTCTTGTTTATTGTCACTGTGTGACCCTGTTTCCTACTGCTGTCATTGTGGTGTAAGGGTCGTATTTATCAATAACAACAACAACTGAAAATATGTTTTCATTCATTTCATTCATTGTTAACGTTTTTATTTTTTTCCATTTTATTCAAAAATGTTTTTGTTTTTCTTTACTCGGCCTAAAAGTATGCAAATATTTTTCATAACATCCTAAAGATTTTATGACGTGGAATATAATAAAACCAGAAAAAATACTGAAAAAATATCACAAAACACCGAAGAGAGGAAAGAAATCAAAACAATTAACATGCTGAGGATTTATTTTTATCCCAAACAGAAAACGCATAGCCTAAAAGTATGCTTTAAAATTTCATAAAACAATGATTTGTATATGAATAAAAATATGTACTACAGGGAGAGACAGGAAACAGGAATAAAAATCAAACCTGAACCACACACTGATTTTTTAAAGGATATTTCAATATTTTATTTTTTTTTATGAAAAAAAGAAAAAAATTCAGTTTCCGAATATATTAAAGAAATCGTTAAAATTTCTATGTTAAACCGATAGCATTGCATACCTTTTAGGAATAATACCTTAGTGAATAATTATGGTCAGGAATTTTAAACATTATAAACAACTCAAGTAATCGATAACTTTTTTGCTCATGACAATAGATAACAGAATTTATAATCGATAATTTTTCTGCTAAAAAGAGACAATCCATATTATTGATAACTTTTTAATGGAAAATAGATTACTTCTGTTATCGATAATTTTTCTGCCAATTTTTTCCCATGCTATCGATAACTTTTTCAGAGAAAATTCATAGATCATGTTATCGATAATTTTTCTGCTAAAAATAGACAATCCATGTTATCGATAACTTTTTCATGGAAAATAAATTACTTCAGTTATCGATATTTTTTTTGCTAATTTTTTCCCATGCTATCGATAACTTTTTCAGACAAAATTCATAGATCATGTTATCGATAATTTTTCTGCTGAAAATAGACAATCCATGTTATCGATAACTTTTCAACGGAATATAGACAATCCAAGTTATTTGCAACTTTTCTTTAAAATATGTTACATTTTACCGAAAACTTTCTGTTGAAACAACGCCACCCATGTTATCGACGACTTCATTGAAGAAACTCATGTTATGGACAACGATGCCCAGGGTGCTTCTATAGAATTTAAGCAGACTTTTCGTGAGCCATTTTGTTGCGTATCTTACTTTTGTATTGTTTGCTAATTAGCCATTGTAGGTATACATCCTTTCTCTCTTCTTCCCTGTGTCTTTGCTCAAGTAAATATTTCAGGAATACTAGGAAATTCAAAACCGGAATTTAAATTAAAAACTGAAACCCATTCATTAGGGAAATGTCAAGGGAAAGGATAATTAATATGAAAAACCAATGATTGTATTATCTATTCTGAGAGCAGGGTTAACCAAGTTATTTATTAGCTGCGTAGTGTGTTTGAAAAACAGAAGACTTTACAGGAGAAGGTTTCCACATTTCTTTTGCAGTTCGATAACCGATTTGCAAATGCTTTTTTTCGGAGAATATTTACTGCTTAACTTATGAAAGAATAAAATATTCCTTTGCTCTCTGCCTCTGCATATTTTTAGGAGGTTAATCAAGTTTTATTGTTAAAATAATAATGAAATATGAACAAAGATGAATTTTTTATTGCTGAATTTCATACACAAATTAATTCAATTTATAAAATTGTTTACCAAAATATGAAAAAAGAAAAATAAAAGAAAAGAAAATAAAAAATAATTTTAAATTACTTCAAAATAAAAAGCACATGCAAATCCCTAAAGACTGGCTATAGATTTTAAAACAGCCCCAAGGTATGCTTTCAAATATTAATCAAGAGCAATACTTTAAATTCTCTTAAAAAAGAAAAAAAGAACTCAAACCCTGCAGATGTAAAGGGAAATGTATCATATTCCACTCAAATGTCAATTTCAACCATAAAATATTGCTTCAGGCGAAACGAAAGAAGGAGCATCATCAGCTAAAGTAGTAGTAGTAGCACACATTCATCATGTTTCTTCAATATTTCAAACACAGTAGAATTTTTATTTGTACAGTCAGTCTTAAACAAACAGGAAAGCAAAGTAACAGGAATACAAACAACGAAGCACAAACATACATGCATAGAAAGTGATATTCTTTCTTGAAATTTTTTTTTGAAATAAACAATCAAGGATAATATGAACTGAAATAAAAGTGGGTGGGTAGGTAAGTAGAGGTAGCCGCTCTGTAACAATTACTGAACATCTGTAAGGAAACGAACGCGGTGTGAAATTTATAATTTTTTCGAACCTCTCTATTCGAAATGGATGTCCCGAACACTTTATATCTTATACTTAATACTTTCCAAACAGTGTCGTATATTCGCTCAGGATTAAAGACGCTGGCCGCCAGTTGCATAGAGACGACTACTAATATTAGCGGGTAAGGCCCTACAGTAAATATCAAGCGAAAAAGGCATAACGTAGTTGTGGTAAGCAGGACACCACTAATAATGCTGCAGACAGATCTCTGTAAGAGCCGTATAAGATTCAGATTTGTTGTTCTATCAAGGGATTCACACAAAGCATCTGTAGCTACAGATATGTTTAGCTACTGACGTGAACCTGCTGTGTATCGTCTTAGTTCTCAGACTTCATCCTCATTTCTTTTTCACAAGCGTAGATTTCAATGGAGACCTTTTTTAACCTGGATATTCGGTTTCAAAGAGTTTAAATTCGATCCTATAGAACCTTAGTAAGCGAAAAACTGTGGCGTTAACACCTCCGTATTACCTCGAACTGCCTTCCTCCCCAGTAAGATGCATCCTATCTGCAATAGCGTCGACAAATCTATGAAAAGATTGATTTTAATTTGTTTGCCCTCGTATTTCATTTTCAGCATCAATTTTCTCCAGCATTTTCAGTCACATGTCATGTGTGTTTTTCTCTACCTTTTTTTCCTTCAGTTACTGTCGTGTAAAGTTTACATCAATGACAGTGAAATGACTGTTATAAGGTCCTTGATTTTTTCAAATTGAAAAATATATTTTAAAATTTTTTCTTCCCTCATCACGGCAAATAAAACTGATTATTGATAAGCATGTCAGGAGACAGACAACTTAAAATTAAAGTGCAAGAAGTTGTACCAAAATATGTATGTATATTTTTAGGTATTTTCGAAATTTTTAAAAAGAAATTTATTTCTATTTAATTTAAACATATTTTTGATTTTAAAATATTATTTGTCTATCCTTTCTCTTGATTCTCAAATATTTTTGCCAACGAAAACGATGTTTCTTTTGAGGGTATTTTTGTAAAACTTTTTTGTTGCCTGCTTTTAGGGGAATTTAAGCACATGTTATGAATTTATGCGTAACAGAGAATGGAAAACATTAATTTAAAAAACTTGTGCACAAAATCATAAATAATAAATTCTCCGAATTACAACTGTTAAAGCAATTGAAGTCTAAATGAGCGTATGCCATAATTATTACCTGAAAATATGCTTTAATATTTTTTGTATATATATTATGATTTAATGGAGTATATTTACATATAATTCGTTTATTTCGTATTGTTTTTATTTAATTTTTTTTTAATTAAACAACTAAATTAAGTTGTATTTATTTGACTGTAATTTATGCACGAATTGTTTTCGTCTATTCTGATAATTTAAGCATTTAAATTTCAATTTTAGTTGCTTCCTCCTCATATTTCCTTTATTATTATTATTCTCTTTTTTCATAGAAGTTTTTACACGTATTTCTTTTACGATAAACTATTTACTGATATTTATTTCCCTTTAAAAATATTCCACTTGAATTTATTTATTTTTAAAAGCAACAGATACATATCTGCTCACAGCTTTTTTTACATCATATTAATATCGGTTGATAAGCTTTATTATGCGAAAAAACACTTCATAAAAAGATGTTAAAAGTATGGAAATAACCATAATATTTACGATAACTAAAGAATGCTGAGAATGTTTTATGATTTCAATAATTTATATTGAAATTAAAGAAATTTTTACGAAAAGTTTAAGGCTGGTAATATTTCGAAAAAAAGGGCAGTATTTTCAATATAATAATTATAGTGAAATAAGAAATAAAATCAATAACAAACATTTTCTATAAAAAATGTATCTATAATAAAAGTTTTCTATAGGAAATGTATCGATAACAAAAATTTTCTATAGAAAACGTATCGATAACAAAAATTTTCTATCGAAAATGGGTGGATAACAAAAATTCTCTATAGAAAATGTGTCGATAAGAAAAATTTTTTTATAGAAAATATATTGATAACAAAAATTTTGTATAGAAAATGTATCGATAACAAAAATTTTCTATAGAAAATATATCGATAACAAAAATTTTGTATAGAAAATTTATCGAGAACAAAAATTTTCTATAAAAAACGTATCGATAACAAAAATATTCTATGGAAAATGGGTGGATAACAAAAATTTTCTATAGAAACTGTATCGATAACAAACGTTTTCTATAGAAAATGTATCGATAATAAAAATTTTGTATAGAAACTGTATCGAAAACAAAATTTTTTATCGAAAATGGGTGGATAACAAAAATTCTCTATAGAAAATGTATCGATAACAAAAATTTTGTATAGAAAATATATCGATAACAAAAATTTTGTATAGAAAATGTATCGGTAACAAAAATTTTGTATAGAAACTATATTGATAGCAAAAATTTTGTATAGAAACTGTATCGATAACAAAAATTTTCTATAGAAAATGTATCGATAACAAAAGTTTTCTATAGAAACTGTATCGATAACAAAAATTTTCTATAGAAACTGTAACGATAACAAAAATTTTCTATAGAAAATATATCGATAACAAAAATATTTTATAGAAAATATATCGAGAACAAAAATTTTCTATAGAAACTGTAACGATAATAAAAATTTTCTTTAGAAACTGTATCGATAACAAAAATTTTCTATAGAAAATGTATCGATAACAAAAATTTTCTTTAGAAACTGTATCGATAACAAAAATTTTCTATAGAAAATGTATCGATAACAAAAATGTTCTATAGGAAATGTATCGATAACAAAAATTTTCTATAGAAAATGTATCGATAACAAAAATTTTCTATTGATCTTGCATTTTGATGATGAATGGGGTTTGCGATTTTATTTATTTTAGTATTTGCACATGTTGTTTAATGCTAAATCCGTGTAGCTTCAACAAGATGGCGGTTATCACAACTTGCAAACTTTTGAACTTTTTGTTGGAAGACCCGATAGAACATTTTATACATAAAACTTCTTTTAACATTCATTTGTTGCTTTTGAGTGTTTTTATTTTATTTTTTTTACCCGAATTTCCTTTCTTCACTACGACTACATGGCAAACGAAATAAATACAAAGTGATGTGAAGAATATTTAAGGGAGCATCAAAAATATGCTGCACCAAAAAAATACATAAAACGTATAAAATTATGAATAAAATTAAATGTATATGTATATTGGCTGTAAAATACAAGGACATGCTCACAGAGTTGAATTTTGCTTTTAAGGGTAATAGTCAGCACATAAATTTCTGTTTTATTTAATATTTAAAGAGAAATAAAACTCTGCATATTTTAAGGGTTTTATTTTATTGAAAAAAAAAAAAACTATAAAAACATAAACGTGAGACATTGCGCTCTGCAAATTTTTACTTTATTAAACATATTTTGTAGTCAATTTGTTATATTTAATTTATTTCCTTTAAAAACACAATGAAATCTTTAAAAAATGCTTTAATTTTTTATACTTGCAGAGGACTTAAATGGAATTTCTTTGACCATAACCAATTTGTTTACACATCCTTTTAGGTCTGTCATCTCTATTGTTTTCTAAAACTTTCCTACAAGATATTTTCCCACAAAAAGGTTTTAATTATTTGGAAAATTTCTTTGTCAAAGATTCTTGTAAAGGATTTTCGATGTGCCCTTTTAACCATTTCTAAATTAAATGTTTAACCAAATAACTGCCCTTAAGAAATCACGACAACAATTTATTTTAGCCCCATCTTCTGGTTTTTACTACCTTTAAAAACTTTTCATATGTTTCTCTGTCAAGCTTCAAATGACACATATCCTGTGGCCTTAAAGGAGTGGGATATTGCTAGGCTAAAGCCTTCATGCTTTGAGTCACTGAGTAAATTAATTTCTGCAAAATAAACCTCTCATCCATATGTGTATGCCTGCATATATGCTATAAATCTTTCTAAATGTCACACATACTTTTAGGCATTTGAATAACAAACACAATACAATTCAGGCAAGGAGAGAAAAAATACAATACTTGCAAGCAGTAGATGTAGTATAACTTAAGGCACTTGAGAATGACACAAATATACAAAGAAATTCATTTCAGACTTTCAAATTTCTTTGTTTCGTTGGCAATGAATGGAAAACTTTAAGACTATCACACAAAAACTGAGTTTATACACCCATAACGAAAACAAATGCCTTGAAAAGTTTTCAAACTTTAAAAAATTTTCTTTGCTTACATTCTTCATTTAAAAAGAGAAATTGGGGGCAGACCAACATTAAAAAGGTTGACAAATAGTGTAACAAGAAACTTTGCGAAGTTTCAAAGAAATTTCTCTAACCGTTTGGAACCTGCCTATATATCCTTTTTTCTCAGAAAATTTTAAATTCATAATTGTCCTAATATTGAGTTAAAATATTTTAGTTTTTAAAATCTACCTCTTACAATCAAATTTCTCGCTTAAATATTAAAAAAAACTTGAGAATTTTGTTAAGGAAAATTTTTAAATAAAACCTCTGAAACCTCTGAAGACTTGATTAAAGGTTGTCTTTTGGTACGCCTGATGTTATTGTAAAATTTCATAAAAATCGGCGAAAGGAGTACAAAGCCAGCCATATATCCTTTTTTTAAATTTTTTCAAAAAACTGAATTAAAATTTAAAGCAAAACTCAGAATGGAGTAAACAGTCATAAAAAACATATTAAATGTTTTAAAAGTTCCCCAGATATCCTTTTTCTTTCGGCAAATGTGATAATGATTAAACAAAAAATTTAATTGCCGTGAAACTTGTATCTAGAATTTAAACTTTTAAATTGTGTATTTATGTACCGCCCATTACAGACCATTAACATGATCATAAGAAGCATACGTACACATTTTATATTTGCTTAACCAAAAGGTGTGTTTATAGGATTACATAAGGAAGGAAAGCAATAGACTAGAACACATGTCCTCAGAAAACACGTACACAGCCAAGCACACTTTCTTATGCCGTCTCTAGCTCGTGTAGACATTAAAAACGTATCAACAAGTACTTGATACTTTAGTCACGTACAAAGCCAATATAAAGGACTTTAAGCAAAAAAAAAAAAAAAAATAAAAATTAAATAAAAGTCCTGTTAGACCAATTCATGTAAGTGTGTGAGCACCTCAGGTGCGCAAAAGAAAACATTTTTGCAATTAATTTCCCTTTTTTTAGGATTTAAACTGTACAGAAAACATTTAAAAAATCAAAACATTCTTCAGGGCAAATAGTTTTTGTTTCCACATCATTTAAATGATTTTTAAAAAGTTTTTCTGATTTTTTTCTTTTACTTTTTAACAGCTTACAGCTAAAGAATATTAGACAAGCAAATACTGAAACAAAATAGTGCGTTTTTACCCCAAATTGTAAACAATTTTGAAAACTTATAAAACGCGTAACAATGACTACAGTATACCGACACTTACAGAAAGGTTGTAGTTATACCTGATTAACATTCTCCTAAAGTTTCATTAAAATTGCCTTTAAAATACAAAAGCTTCCCATATATCCTTTTTTCGAAAACTTCAAATTTATGAAAATTGTACATAAAAGTTCAATAACTTCAATTAATTATTATGATTTCATTACTTTTCATTAAGATTTAGTGAATTTGAGGGCTTAAAAATGATTTTACGCCTTTGAAACTTGATAAAAGGTTGTATTTTTATATGGTTAAGGTGTTGCCTGAATATCATTGAATTTACTTTAAAGGTTCAAAAGTTCCCCATATATCCTTTTTTCGAAAACTTCAAATTTGTGGAAATTATTCATAAAATTTCACTAAACTTTATTATTTATTATGAAATATTTACTTTCGTTATGATTTAATGAATATAAAGCTATAGAAATGGCTTTAAAGCTTAAAAATTTCGCTTTTTTTCGTAAAAAATTAATGCCAGGTATTTCTTTATAAATTCTTGTTTGAAATACATTTCCCATACAATTTGTATTCCACATTTTTAATACAAATTTGTTAACAATTGTTTTACATGACAAAGTGTCTCGTTGATGTTAATAACTTTCTTAAAAATGTGACTAAAGCTGAGAAAATTACAAATTGAACGTTTTATTGGCAGTCCAAAATGCTTGCAATTATTTAAGTTACTCTTATATTTTCGGTGTCCTGCGAATGTCCTTTTTAGGCTTAAATAAATTTTAAAGATTTTTTTTACTGTTTTCTAAACAAAAAACAATTTTCTTTGAAAAATCTTTGTTAAAAGCTTGTACATCCTTATTATTTTTGATATTTTTATTTTTTGGTATTTTCTTACTATTTTTCCATGGAGAAATTATGGAAGTTGCAATTGATAACTTCATTCACTTGTTTAGTTTTGATAAACCAATGTTTTGCGGTTAAATTGCTTATGAACATAAAAATAAATCTGTAGCCCAGGCATATGACTTCTGCTTTCAGTTATCCTGTATTTAGGTAGTTAAACACAACCACATTTCATAAAAGTGTTGAAAACAGACATGCTGCGAAAGAGCAGAACATTTTTTCTAATGAAAAATGTTTAAATGTTTAGCAGAGGTTGTCTAAAATCTTGCCACTCCATTGCATTCATTTTTATGTTTATTTTTATCTTGTTTTTAATTTCAAAGTCTAGCAACTAGGCAGCCAGCCAGTCAGTATTTTTAAAAATACTCAGATTGTTTTGCTTGAAAACTCTTTTTATTTTAAATAACTGCCTCTTAATAATGAAATAGTGTGGAGGTAGACATAGTTTTATAATTGCTTTGCCAGCAAATAAAAATAGATACTGAAGCTACAGAGAAGCCATTTAAAAAGGAAACTACAAACAGCAGCCGGTCATAATAATAACCCAGTCGCCATATATTTTTATAGGCTTTGAATAACAAAGGCTCTCAAAGCAAAAGTTAACGACAGCAAACACTAAAGATGAGTTTGATGGACTAAGAAAGTCTACTGCCATACTTGAATATACTAAAAAAGTAATTTTATTTGTGAAACGTTAGCCTTTAAAATACCATAACTTTCATAACTTAGCATGGATTTAACCAAAACTTGGTAAAAGGTTGTAATATTAAGTCATCCATACACAATAAAATTTTCAAAAATTTTTCATCAACGGTAAGAGATCCCGCCATATATCCTTTTTCTTTAAAGATAGCATAAAATGGACCAAAAATGACAAAAATAAAATCTGTAAACAAAATAAACCAATAAATTCTATAAAAGTTGATTCATGAAGGTAGTTTGGTTCAATTTATTTAGGAAATTGGGGAATTTAGCTTTCCGCTCAATGTCGTTTTTAAAAAGTTTAAGTTTTTATATGATTTTCGGTTGCTATTTCACATTTAGTTCTTATGGAATTCAATTTAAAGAAATTAGAAGAAAAATTTTGAGAGCTCTTAATATGTCCTTTTTTATACAAATTTCTAAATATGTTTAGAATTCAGCAAAAATCACTTTATGAACGTAGTTTGGTTTCATTTCTATGGGAAATGAAAGCTGGCTCCATTGTTGTCACAATTTCGGCTTTCTGTAGAATATCCTTTTTAACAAATAAAATTTTTCGTTATTTTATGTAACTTTCGATTGCTATTTTGCATTACGTTTAGGTAGAAATCAATTTTATTTAAGAATAAGAAGAAGGATGCAATATTCTAAGAACTCTCCATATATCCTTTTTATGGAAAAATTATCAAATGCATTTAAAAATGTGTGCAATACGATTTATAAACTTAGTTTGTTGTCGTTTGTGTAGCAAATAAACTATTTTTGAATTTTTGTTACTGGTTTAAGGTTGTATTTAATGTCCTTTTTTGGAAAAGTGTAGTTTTCACCAGATTTTTTAGTTTTTTTTTTTTGTCAACAAACAGAATGATGAATACTCCTAAGTTAAATTTAATAATTGTAAACATTTTTTTATTAACCAAGGACTAACGAAACATGCAAGGTTAACACAAAAATGTGACAACGAAATATTGTTAAAGGAAACCTTTAACATTTTATATACAATTTATGTAAAAATAAACATGTATACGTGAATACTTAAAGCAGAGATTCATACATATAGAATCAAACATATGTATGTATTCTTTTACATACAATGATTGTATGCATAAACACGGTATAATACTGTCGTTATTTACTTTGTACCATTTTATGTGGTGTTTCCGTCTTTCTCTCTCTCTTTTCTTTTAATCTCACACCAAAAACACCAGCTGCAAAGTGTGGGTTTATAGTGGTTTTTGTTGTCTGCTGCTGACACTTGAATTAATTAAAAAATTTCAAATAAAACATGACATTTGTAAAGAGGGAAGAGCAAAAAAAGGACGAAAATAAAATGTAACAAGTATTCCCACATTTATAAACGGATATACTCGATTCTACACTTGGAAAATGGTGGAAAAAAATGTATTTTGTAATTAAAATGTAATAAATTTAAATTCTAATTTAAAATTATAACAAATCAAAAATATATTGCAGGTTAACATATATTTCTGCCTTTTTAGCCTTCAACATTTCTACTAATCGATAAATTTGTTTTAAAAAATTAATTGAAATTGATAATTTCATATAAAACCCAATGAAAATTTCACCGAAATAAAAAAAAAATAAAAAATTAAACAAAAGGAAAATAAAAAGGATATATGGCGGGCTTTTTTATTTGTTAACCAAATCAAACCAAATTTAGAGCATGTAATCACATTATAAAACTGCTACCCTCTTTAGGAACCCCAGGATAATTGAACTATATTTTACAAAGTTACGAAATTTTATTTAAAATATTTTTTTACAAATTTATGTTAAATATTAGGATCCTATTAGGCATAAGAAAGAAATTACGAAGTATAAACAAACGTTTTAAATTGAACAAAATATGTTATTTTCTTGTTTTTTGTAAAATTTTAAATATTTCAAAAAAAGGATATATGGTGGACTTTCTTAATTATTTACCAATTAAAACCAAATTAGAAGAAGTAGTTCACAACACATAAACATTACTATTTTGCAAGACTCAAGCAAATATAAACAAAATTGAGATATTTAGGATATTTTTCATAAGGAAAATTTTTTTACTTTTTTTTCAAGAATTTAAAAAAATTTCTTCTTACAGCCATTAATATTTTTTATATTTTTAGACAGCAACTGAATTTTTTTGCTATTATTTGATATCCTTAGGATATATCAAAGATATCAATTTCATAAAGCAGTTTAATGGCTTAAAGGATAATAGCAAATAACAAGAAAAATAAGGAAATATTGAGAGTACATAACATTGAGCTAAAAATCTGATCAGAAGCATAATAATCAATACGAGAAATAAGAACTAGCATTTAGTAAATCTGTTGCATACTTTAGGGCATAAATAAAATCTAATACTAAGAGGATTTTATATAAAATATTTTGCAAGAAATATAAAGACCTAGAGAAAGCATTTTAAGGTTTCTATAACATATTAAAACATTATTTTTATAAATTTTTTGCATTTAATTTTCTTGTTTTCCAAACATTCTATTAACAAACCATTTAACATTGTAAAGAACTCAAAAGAAAAATCATTATGAAATGCCATACATTTTCTCAAGCAACAAGGTTTATACACTTTTACTTTCTTGGCTTTAGTAAACCTTTCTCTTTCATTATTTTCCATTAAAAAAAAGGGAATGTAAGAACAGCAAAACTTTTATCATAAAAATGCTTGTAAAAACTCGCTATAAAATCTTATTTTTCAATTTTTTTTGCAAATAAATTCATCTTAAATTTATTATAACTCAGTAACAGTAATAGCTAAGCCGATGCTAATGGCAAAAAGAACGCAAAATAGAAGCTTTTAATTGAAAATCAAAACATTTTTTCATAAACTTTAAAGATGTTCAAGTACGTTGTATATCCTTTTTCATAAAAAGTAAATTTCAAGTATTTCTTTATATATTCTTGCTTCAAATATGTTTTCCACACGATTTATTTTCAAAATTTTTAGTTACAAATTTGTTAACAAGAGTTTTACATGACAAAATCTCTCATAGATATTAATAACTTTCTTAAAAATATATGCAAAGCTTAGAAATTTATAAATTTAATGTGGAGTATTATCGTTAATCCATATTGCTTAAAAGTACTGAAGTTACTTTTATATTTTCGGAGTTCTGCGAATGTCCTTTTTTTCGCTTAAATAAATTTTGAAGATTTTTGTACTGCTTTCTAAATAAAAAACAATTTTCTTTGAAAAAGCTTGTATATCCTTACTATTTTTGTTAGTTTATTATTTTCTTATTATTTTTCCCTGTATAAAAAGTATGGCAATTGCTACTGATTACTTCATTCTGTTGTTTAGTTTTGTTAAACCAAAGATTTGCGGTTAAATTGCTTATAAAAATGAAAATAAATCTTTTGCCAAGGCATATAAATTATCCTGTATGCACTATCACTCTCAAACAAATCCACATTTGATAAGAGTGCTGAAAACAGACATGCTGCCAAAGGGCAGCAAACTTTTTCTAGTGAAAATTTTTTAAATCATGAGCAGAGCTTGTCTAAAACCTTGCCATTCCATTGCATTCATTTTGATATTTATTTTTATTCTTTTTTTACATTTCAAAGTCTAGCAAACAGCCAGCCAGCCAGTCAGCAGATTTAAAAATACTTGGACTGTAAAAGGAAATACTTTTTATTGTAAATAACTGCCTTTATTTGTGTGATACAGTGTATGTGACTAGTCATACAGTTTTATAATTGCTTTGCCAGCAAAGGAAAACAAACACAAAAGCTACGGAAAGGCTATTTGAAAAGGAAACTGCAAACAGCAACCAATCTTTGAATAACTAACAGTTAGAAAAATAAATACAATTAATTTTTGTAAAAAAATCTCTTCCTAAAAATAGGCTACAAATTATACAAACAATATTGTAATCATGAAAAATTCTCTGAGAATATTTGAAAGTCGGCTTTATACTCATTATGCCGCAGTTAAAGCAGCAATAGATGTCAAAAGAAGGCAAAAAAAATAATACTAACACATTTGTCGAACAAACTAACCTTAAAGCAGTCTACAAATTATTATTACTGTGTTAAAAAAAACCAAAAGTCCTATGGGAATTGTTTACAACTTTGTTCATTATTAAACAATTAAAACAATAACTGGTATTAAAAATCACCTGTTAAAATAACAAGAAAAATCAATTCGTTCAAAAATCCCACCTAAAAGTATGCAATAAATTAAATAAATTGTATTACTATTACCAAAAGACTCTCAAAATGTTACAAACTTTCATTGTAACATATTATTCAACAATCAGAACAACAATAAGTGTTAAAAACAATTTTCAAAAATAGTATAACAATCAGTTTTATTTACAATTTACCTAAAAGTAGACTATAAATAATAATAAATTATTATTACTGTTTTAAGAAAACCAAAAGTCCTATGGGAATTGTTTCCAACTTTGCTCATTATTAAACAATTAAAACAATACCTGGTATTAAAAATCACCTGTTAAAATAAAAAGAAAAACCAATTTGTTAAAAAAGTCCACCTAAAAGTATGCAATAAATTAAATAAATTGTGTTATTATTACAAAACTTTCATTGTGACATATTATTCAACAATTAGAACAACAATATGTGTTAAAAACAATTTTCAAAAATAGTATAACAATCAATTTTATATTCAATTTACCTAAAAGTAGGCTATAAATAATATAAACCTCTTAGAAAATGTTTTAAACTCTTAGAAATAGTCAATAAAACCAATAAACACTTAAATTAACACGAAAACCTCACATAGAATGTTTGAAACACATATTAATACTCAATTACCGAAAAGAGACAACACAAAAAAAACTTGTTTACAATGCTTACAAAGGAGTACAAGTCAGAGTGAGCAAAAAACTTAAAGAGTGTGTTAGTATGTGTATATGTATGTTGTATTAATAACGGCTGTGCCTAATGTAAACAAAAGCTAATTTCTTGTTTTTTTCTTTACTTTTTGTTTTTGTTTTTGGTATTTTGCGTTCGCAAGAGTTTGTTTTTGTTTGTGAAACCTACAAACAGTATGCTTCCGTGTTTGCTTTCTTTACTATCAAAGGAAAAGAGAATAAAGAACTCTTTTACACTCCCTACTACTCACTATTTCGTATGAAAACAGCGAGAGAATACGCAGCATCGCTTTATACTCTCCGCAAAACAAAGAACATTTACTTGTGTTCGCTTGAATTTGTTTTTGTTTGAGATCTACAGAGGGAAAGTGTGTGTACACGCAAGTTATTTGTTTTTATTTTTGCTTTTCTTTACTCTCTATGGGCTGCGAAGTGCCAATTACATAATCGAATTTACTTGAGAGTGAGAGAGGGTATGTTTTTCTATTTCATTTGACTGATATTTCCATTATATTAAGGCATGTGATTAGCAAACATGTAATGACAGAGAAAGATAGATAAACAGTAAAACAGTGTTACACACATATTTTTTCTTTCATTTTTTGTTTTATATATTACATCGCTACTGATGAGTATGAAACAAATATAAACAGAGAGCTAGAGAGTTAGAATAGAGGAAAATCGTATGAGTACGGCTACAGCCAATAGAGAGACACCCAGTGAAAAATTAATAATACCCTGCTGTTTCTGTAAGACATGTTGTCTCCCACGAAAGTCTACTTAAATGGCAAACACAAACAAAATTAGATATTTTTCCATACAAATAAATGTTCGTCTGAAACCATTTGTCTTACAGAAATTGAAACTAATTTCAGAAAAATTATTTTTTTGATAACCGACAGAGTTTGAGTACAATTGAATGTTATTGTGTAAACAAAACCCAAAAGAAAGGCACTCACTTTATTAAAAAAAAGAGAAGAGGGCTTGTTTCATAACATTCTGTCGGTAATTTTTTGTGCTCGTATATCTATATGTGTTTGCGTATGTATTATATTAAGTCTTAAATGTGTAATTGAATGAAAATGTGTATTGAAGCGTAAGCATCACATAACTAAAGTACGTTTAACCCAATAACTTACACAGACTCCTATATTTATAACTACCTTACACACACTATCTCTGCTGGAATGTCTGTAATATTTATTAAATAAAAAAAGAGAAAAAACCTTCTAAATGAGGTTTTTTGTGAGCGTGTTTGTTTGTTTGACAGTAGAGATTTATGTCTCGCAAAAGGCAACTACTAAAAAAGGATGGATATTAAAGAGAGTTAATAGAGATAATGAAAAAAAGTTAAAGCATATTTATAGGAGCAAAAAGAATATAAAAAAATATATTTAAAAAATTATTTTCTAATATAAAATTTATTTTACGCTGTGTTCATATGTACAGAAAAACAAATTTTTACTAGGAAAGATCGAAGCAAAATAGGATTAATGAATATTAAAACATATTAGAAGCATATTTTTAGGAGAAATAATATTTTTAAATGAAATACAGTACGGACATATGCGTATATGTATGCATCTATGTAACTAGACGATTGCTAAAAGCAGAAATATATATGTATATATAGAAGTCGGCGTGGTCTAGTAAGTAGTGTGTTGGCTTATTAGGCGAAAAGCCAGGGTTCGAGCCCCAGGCCAGACATCGAAATAAAATACAAAAAGTATTTCTTCGGCGACTTCTTCTCAGCAGATTTCTGGCAAAAACTCTGAGTGTGAAATAAAATTGCCATGAAAAAGTTTCTCAAAAATCTGTCGGTCGGAGTCGACTTTAAACTGTAGGTCCCGCCACTCATGTATAAAATTAACACACACAACATAAGTGGTGTGAGAAACTAGGTCGTAATCCTGACTGAAGGGTTGTAAAGACCAATTATGCATGTATGTATGTAGAAATATATGTAGAACAGGGTTAAAAAATATTGGAAAAAATTTTAACATATTTTTGAGGGCAAAATTAAAAACTCTACCTAAAGAAGAAGTTTTAAATATAATACAGAACGAAAACCTGTATGTATATAAACATCTAATTAAATAAAGACAGTTAGAGAAGCAGATTTGTATGTAAAAGCAGGTTAATAAATATTAAAAGAATTTTAAAGCATATTGTTAGGAGGAAAAAACAAAACTGAACTTTAAATGAGGAAAGTAATGCATGTATATACTACTGTAATCGTATAGACATATTTCGGGCTATATTTAGCAAAAAGCAGTTACAAAAAATTCAATTCGATATAAAAATAGTTACTCAATATTATAAAAAAATTTAAAGCATATTTCTAGGAGCTGAAATTCAATAATTGTGTGTAAATACGATTTCTTTACATGAAAGTGGCCAACATACTTAGAGTCAAATTACTTAATATGGGTGAAGTCGCCGTAGTCTAGTAGGTAATGTATATGTAATGTATATAATGTATATATATAAGGTAACTTATAGACGATAGCTCGTGGTTCAACCACCGGTTCAGACATCTCGAACAAAACGAAATAGAAAAAAATTATATCTCCTTCGGCGACTTCCTTTTTCCTTTTAGAGAAGACAAAGAAATTGTTTTCTTCCATCGTAGGAATATGTGGTCTCGTCAATTACAAAAAACTTCTCTGTTATAGAATTATGACAGCAAACTTTGCTTTAAAATTAGAAGGAAAAATCTTTAGAGGCCTTTAAGGACACGTACTTATCAGTGTGCAGTGCTTACAGAATTTGCTATGAGTAATAGGAGTTAATCATAATTTTATTCCCAAAAAAAGTTCCGATTTTTAAAGCATTTTATTAAAATACGTAACAATTGTTAGATTCCATTGCATATTTTTTGGTGTTTATAAATTAGATTTTACATTAAATTTTTTAGCTTTTCGTTATTTGAACTTTAGTTCTTCTGTTGTTTTGATTGAAAAATTGTTAATGGATTTTATTAATTATAACATCACTTGCTAAAATTAAAATCATTTTGTTATACTACATCCCCTAAACTATGCTTTTAATACACTACAATTCACCGCAAACATTTTAAGTTTTAACAGCAAATTCGAAAAGTTTTCATTGCTATTTAAAATGTTTTCTCATTAAAAAAAAAGAAAAAACTATGGATTCTATTTCATACCCTGCCTTTTTTTTGCATTTTGTAATAAAAACTTTAGTCTACTTTTAGGCTTTATTTACATTTTTTCTAGTTTTCTTTTTTTTTTTGGAAAAGTTGCTCTTCCACATGGCAACACTTTTCAACACAATTTTGTAGCAATACTCCAGGAATTGTTTTAAATAAAAACAAAACACATACAAGCTTTGTGTGAAAACTTGTATAAGAAGGATAAGTCTTTCAGATTTTTTCTTTCGCAAGGCACACTTTTAGGAGAAAAGTTTAAATGACTTAACTTGCTGTAAGTGAGAGAGACAAAAAAAAAGAAGTACACGGAGAAAACAAATGCATGGCAAAGTGTATAAAGATAAAATGATAAAATTAACGTTATTAATGGTTTTGTAAAGTATCTTTCTTAAGGAAATTCTTCATAGACTGTTAATAAATATTGTGGCAAAACAAAAAAATAAAAAGATAAAAAACAAGAAGAAAAAGTTTAAGGAAATGGAAAAACTTTGTAGAAAAAGTTACAAAAGAAAATATTTGTAAGGAAAAGTTTAAAGAAAAACATGGCAACATTAATTTTGAAGAAAAAAAAGGTCTAAATGGCAGGCAGCATCATTTCAGTTAAAGGATGACTTAATTTCCTGAGAGAGAATCATATCAACTTAACACAAAACAAACGTAAAAGTGTTTGAAGTATAAATCATGAAAAAAATTTGTTTAAATTCTTCAAGCATAAAGGATCCATCCATATATCCTTTCTTCCCAACACCAACAAATTTTTCTTTTCCAAATATAAACTAAATATCTTGCATTTATTGCTACTTTAATTCTGCTTTAAATTAAAAACTCGCTAATCAATAGAATTGCATGACGCCTGTCGTTATACAGGATGTAGAAAAAACATAGTGAAACTAAAACTGTAATACAATTTAAAAGGACACATCATAGTACACAGGGCAATGAACGCTAAAAAAAAATTAACAAAACGTCTGCGAAACAAACTGACTGACAGTGACTTCTACGGAAATATTCACCAGCATATGTAAATGGAACACATATGACAGTTGAATATGACTTTTGTTATGAATTTAATAGTAGAAAAGGCACAGTAAAAAGTCTGTTAAAGGGATAGAAATCTCCCGTTGTGTGGAAAACTTTATTTTTATAGAAAATAGTTGTTATCGAAAAATTTTCTGTAGAAAGTTCTAGTTATCGAAAAGTTTTTATAGAACAAAAGAGAATTTTCTATAAAAAATTGTTGATATCGAAACTGTTTCTGTAAAAAATAGTTTTTAATTAAACTGTTTTTATAGAAAATTGTTGTTATCGAAACAATTCTATACAAAATAACTGTTATCGAAATTGTTGTTATCGAAACTGTTTTTATAGAAAATTTTTGTTATCGAAAATATTTTATATTAGAGAAAATTGTTGATATCGAAACTGTTTTTATAGAAAATTGCTGTTATTGAAATTGTTTTTATAGAAAATTTCTGTTATTGAAATTGAACTGCTTTTTATAGAAAATTTCATTTATTGAAACTGTTTCTGTAGAAAATTGTTGTTATCGAACAAGTTTCTATGGAAAATTGTTGTTATCGAATAAGTTTCTATGGAAAATTGTTGTTATCGAATAAGTTTCTATGGAAAACTGTTGTAATCGAACAAGTTTCTATGGAAAATTGTTGTAATCGAACAAGTTTCTACAGAAATTGCTGTTATCGAAAAAGTTTCTATAGAAAACTGTTGTTATCGAACAAGTTTCTATAGAAAACTGTTGTTATCGAACAAGTTTCTATAGAAAACTGTTGTTATCGAACAAGTTTCTATAGAACATTTTTGTAATCGAACAAGTTTCTATAGAAAATTGTTGTAATCGTTTAATTTCTATAGAAAATTGTAATCGAATAAGTTTCTGTAGAAAATTGTTGCAATCCTATAGAAAATTGTTGTTATCTATAATATGTTTTATAGAAAATTGTTGTTATCGAACAGGTTTCTATAGAAAATTGTTGTTATCGAACAGGTTTCTATAGAAAATTTTTGTTATCGAACAGGTTTCTATAGAAAATTTTTGTAATCGAACAAGTTTCTATAGAAAATTTTTGTAATCGAACAAGTTTCTATAGAAAATTGTTGTTATCGGAACAGTTTCTATAGAAAATTGTTGTTATCGGAACAGTTTCTATAGAAAATTGTTGTTATCGGAACAGTTTCTATAGAAAATTGTTGTTATCGGAACAGTTTCTATAGAAAATTGTTGTTATCAAACAAGTTTCTATAGAAAATTGTTATTATCGAACAAGTTTCTATAGAAAATTGTTGTTATCGAACAAGTTTCTATAGAAAATTGTTGTTATCGTACAAGTTCCTATAGAAAATTGTTGTTATCGTACAAGTTCCTATAGAAAATTGTTGTTATCGACAATTTATTTTATAGAAAATTGTTGTTATCTGAAAAGTTTCTGTAGAAAGCTTATGTTATTGATCAATTTCCTATAAAAAATTTTTGCTATCGATAAACATTCAAGAAAAAATATATTTTAAATACATATAAGAATTGCTTTAAAATCCCTTCATTGTACTATTTACTGTTTCCAATTGCTCTTTTCTCTTTCTCTATTGCATTGAGTCCTCTAGGTGCTATTTAATGTTGAATAACATTTGAAACATTTTACGTGCAGTTAACTATAATAACAACAACTACTAACAGCATTATACAAACAACTATACTCCCGCAAGACTACAGCAATGACAATAACAATTTTACCACTCTACTGATGACTTGTGTTATAAACAGAGACGAATGAAATTGTAAATTCTAAATGTCCAGTTAGTTCTCTATACACATCAATTACTAGAGTATGGCAAAAAACATGTACACCTAATTCTGTTTTTACACGGTAGATTGGTTCCAGAAAAAACCGTGTAAAAAAAAACCGTGTAAAAAAAGACACTGATCGTATGCAAAAATAGGTGATTGGTTCCTAATCTCTAAAACCTATTAAAATTAGTGAAAAACAAGGACTTTTTAATTAGTTTTGTATTTGACATTTTCTTTCAGGGATTCATAAAATATTTAACAAAATTAAAAATATAAATAGCTTATTAAATATAAAATATTTTTTGGCTTACTTTTTATTTTAATGCGTTAAATTTAATGTAATGATAGAAAAACAAATTTGCCAATAAAAAATTTCTTTACCAAACACAAAATGTTAACACATTTCAATTGCTCTGACCTTTGTGCTTGTATGCACAAAAGGGAATTCCCTTTAAATTTGTGCCATTTACATTTGCTTTGACTAGTAAATTTGCTTGTACGCGCAAAAAGGGAATTCCCTTAAATTTGTGATATGAACATACTTTGCAAAAATTAAATTTGACAAAAAAATTTAAGCACAAAAAATTTTAAGTCGTGCTAAATGGAATAAAATCGTGTAACAAAAATTAAAAATATTTTATTTTCAAACCGTGTTATATCAAAACCGTGTAAAAAAAGACCGTGTAAAAACAGAATTAGGTGTACTATTTATTGTATGCACATTGCAGTTACATTAAGAGAGTTAAACAGAAAGAAAAAGAGAGAGAGAGAGAGACAGAAAAGGCGAGTGTATCACTAGAGACTACAGAGAAGGGGAGCAGCATTACAGTTGTAGGACAACTTATTTATAGTATATAACATCCGTTATACTTTTAAAGGCTTTGTAATAAAGGGCAACAAAAACTATACAGACATGGAGAGAAAAATAAAGAAAACAAAAAACAAGAACAAGAACTGAGTTGTAATGCAATTTAATAAAGATAAACAATGTTTTCTAAAAAAGAAAACACACACACAACAGTGTAATGGACAAGGGTGTAGGAATAATAAAATTTCTACAATTGTAAAGAGCAACAAATAGAAGGCATTTATTTGTGTTCTCTTTATAACTGTCTGCATTTTTTATAAGAACTTATATGGAAGAGTACAAGCATAGTATGTATATTCAAATGAGTATGTTTTCTACTTGTTTTTTTTTTGTAATACTGCTTTAAAACAGTAAGAAAGAGTAAGAGAAAGAGGGTAGAAGAATGGAATTTTTATTTAAAGTAAATATTTTATGATCTGATGGTTGCTGTGTTGGGAAAACAAGAGATTATTTACTGTTATTTTCATGTTTATGGAAAAATAATAGGAGATAGAGAAATATGGTATATTTTTTATTTGATAGAAATTTTATTATTTTATAATAAAAACAAAGAATTGTTTCAAAATTTTTTTTGTCCTTATTTTTGTTTTTTTTAATTGTATTTTTTTTTCATTTATATCAAGATTAGATTATGAACAACAATGTAAATACAATATTTAAAATTAAAATTTGATTTTTCATGTACACTTTTTGTACATGAATCTGCAATTTATCTTTGTTACTTGGAGTTAAACTGCAAGAAGGTCATTTAAAGGACTTTTGAATTTTATTAAAATGTTTTCAATAAATTTAAAAATTAATTTTAATTTGAAACAACATTTTTAATATCACATTACAGTGAGCGTCAAAAGCAATTGTATGTACAGTATGGATAAAATTCTAACAATTACCAAACTTAACTTTTGCCATTTAAGGAGAGAGTGTCCGAAAAAAATCTGACAATATTTCAAAATTTTTTGTAATTTTTTTTGTTTCAATTTTAAAAACTGATAATAAAACAATTTTAAAATAAAAATAACGGTAATTTATTAATGTATATATTTTTTAATGTACAGTTTCTTTTGAAGCTCACTGTATATACATTTACTGTGTTTAACCCTTTGGCAACGGCGCACTTTGCAACAATTCACGACGACATGACCAACCAAACATCGTCGTCATCGTTCGCGAAAACGTAAGTGAAGAAAAAAAAACAACTGCCGTGCATTTGTGGCACAAGTCTCTATAAGACAGTAAATAATTGTCGTATTAACACGGCGTCAATCGTTCGCGAAAACAAATAAATGACTGCCGTATACACACGGCTCTGAGGCCCCTGTGGACCCAATAAGTAAATGCCATATTAACACGAAGTCAACCGTATCCTTCGCGAAAAAGCAAGTGCAGTAATAAATAACTGCCGTGTATTTCTGGCATTTGCCTCTGTAGATCAATAAGTGACTGCAGTATATGTATGTATAAACGGCACCGGTAGCGAAAGGGTTAATAAATAAATAAAACTGTACTTACATAGTGGATAGGGTTGCCATGACAGGTTTCTTGATTTTCTTCCACATTGCAGGACTGGAACAGTATCGATTACCGCTTAGATATTTTATTGAGTTGTAGCACTTTTATAATCTAAAATTTTTATTTTATTTGTAAATCTTCTGCTTAAATTATTATATTTAAAATTAGAAAGAAAATTTTAATTTTTTTCACATTATTTTTCTTATTATTCAGTCCTCGAATTGTAAACAAATTCCACAACCTATGTAACAGACTTAAGGGACAGTAAAAAATAAAATTTTTTTCCTTTCATCCATTACAAAAAATTTATTGAAATCCATCTATAATTCGAAAACCCTAATAACCGGCTTTTAGGGGTTAAACTATACGACGACAACAAGAACAAGTTAAACCGGTATTCGATTTTTAAAAACTAAACAACAACAATATTTCTATATAATCAAAATCTTACACATTTTTTTGCTTTTAATTTTGTTGTTTTAATTCACTTTTCCTTTTTATTATTAATATATAATTTGATTATATTTTCTTTGGCACTTAAAATTGTATTTTATTTTAATTTTGCAATTGTTTGATAAATAATTAAATAAAAAGCAATATTTTCCACTTAAAATTATTTGTAAATGTTTTTTCTACCAACAAAACCACGTAAAAATCATCGCGTTTATTTCATGTTCTTTCACTTGTTGCTTCACTATAACAAAAACGTTTACAGTTACTCGCGATTAACAGCTAGATTTATAATGTTGGTTGTCCGCAGAACACTGCCTTCTTAAGCGAAAGTCTAATTGAAACTGAATGTAATGAGACATTGAAAAATTTGTAATGCCTATCAGAAGTTTATTTGTTTTCTCGCTCTCTATCTCTCATACTCTGTATAACATTTTTTATAACATTCTTTTTATAACACTCTTGCCTTACATTACATGTGAAAGCATTGTGTTACAATTATAAATAGAAATGACTCTCTCCCTTTTTACATTTGCTGCTCTCGTTATAATAAAAACAACAAAAAGCTTGTTTAACAAGTCTCAACACTAATCGTGTTAAATGTATGTAAGTGTTGTACATGCTTTTAAGAATTTCTGTTGAAAAATCACTTGAAAAACGAAACAAACAAAAAAAAACCAGGGAATCAAAAATGTAAAAAGCTTTCTCTCCTTGTTTTTTGTAACCTTAGTACTTGTACTCAGGGGCACTAAAAGCTTTTTATTTTTATTTATTCACATGCGTACAAAAGCTTTAACTGTTGCTTCTGTTAGATTAAAGGCTTAGGAGTTCATTAGAAGGGGAAAAAAAGAACATTTGTTCTAAAAGCTCTGGAATTTCTACCTGTTGGTCTCTAGGCTAACGTTATGCAAATTACATTAACCTTGAATCAAACTCTAGCACATGTCTTTGGCAAGAGTATAACAAATAAAATCTCTTTTAGAAATTTATACACGTACTTTCTCTCTTTCGCTACATATTTATGTCTATAAAAATACTTGTTGCTATACTGTTGTATGATCCTTAGAAAAAAAGGGGCCAGTCTTTATCGAGGCCATTAAAAACCAAATCAAAAGGAAAATAAAAACACACTGATAAACAGGCGATTGTATAGCAAACCAAACCATTATTTGAAATCAAAGAAGGCTGCGTGACGTCTAGCTCATCCTTGTTTTAACTACTTTGTATAGCAACAATTATCTTTATCTCTCTCTCTCTCTCTTTTATGTGTTTTTTTTTCTTTTCGTAAAGTCTTAAGAGCTGTTCTTGTAAGACAAACGATTTTAGACGAACGTCTGTGTAAAATACAAATAACAGCACATTGGGCCTGATTCTATAAGGCGAGTGGTTTAATGTGAACATCTGCTTGTATGGCAAACATAAACAAAACTGAGTGTTTTTTCCCTGCCATTAAACGGTTGGCTGATACCAATTGTTTTACAGAAACAGTTTAGAATTCCTTTCAACTCATTCATCTTGTTAAACTTGTTGTCTTTTCTTTAAAAGTGTGTGAGAGCATTTAGGCATGTGATTATAATACGTAAGTGATTAACTTATCATATAACAGACCATTTATAATCACTTCAAAACACTGGAACAGCAACAAATGTAGGCTTTCTCTTCTGCTAATTAGTTGATATGAAGTTTATAATCTCAACAGTTACAGTGGGTTGGTAGGACAAAAATATGTTGACGTGGAAAAAATTTTCGGCGACTTACATAATATAATTGGTCATTACAACCCTCCAGTCAGGATTACGACCTAGTTTCTGACACCACTTATGTTGTGTGTGTTAATTTTATACATGAGTGGCGGGACCTACAGTTTAAAGTCAACTCCGAACGACAGATTTTTGAGAAACTTTTCATGGCAATTTTCATTTACTCTCAGAGATTTTGCCAGAAATCTGCTGAGAGGAAGTCGCCGAAGAAATACTTTTTTTGTATTTTGTTTTGATGTCTGGCCTGGGGCTCGAACCCTAGCTTTACGTCTAATAAGCCAACACACTACCTACTAGACTACGGCGACTCAGGCGACTTCCCTCCGGCAAAAACCGTGAGAGAAAAATAAAATTGCCATACAAAGTTGCTTGAAAGTCAGCTGTTCAGAATCAACATTATAATGTGGGTTCCGTCATGAAATTAACACACCCAAGCATATAAGAAAATAAAATTTTAAGCTAAAATTTATAGCCGCAGTTTATTACCACGCACACACACTATCAACCACTCCTCAAAAAATTAGTTTCACTGCATTTACACGCTAATAATGCTCAAACACAACAACACAACTTAAGCCACAAAACCACAAAATTGTTATGATGGACTGACTGTTCTAAACGTACTTACTGTAGTTAACTTTGCAACTTAGAGAGACACACACAGAGCCCGAGAGAGAGAGCGAGAGATAAAACAAACATTCCCGTTTAAATAAAAAAGAAGAATACAAGAGTAATAAAAACAATAATAACAACAACAACAACTCCAGCAACAAACAAATGAGAGAACAGCAATGCGTGCAAGATATCACATTCACCAACAACAACAAAAACAACAATAACGTGCATGTGTACGCGTTTAATATTGAGCAACTAAAAATAATTTATTGTGTGTGTGTTGTATAGGGAAATCGGGGGAAAATGGAAATTGCAAATTAATGCATAGGAGTACTTTACCAAGCAAAAAATAGTTTACATAGTGGATTTTTTCATTGTTTATCTTTTGTTTTTAGCATAGTTTCAGGGTTAATATTAGTACAGTATTCATTGTGTGTGTTTAGGCGGGTATATTTTTGCATCAGAAGAAAAAAGAAAAAATGCGGGCATACATCATAATCTCAATATTATCGATGTAGGGAGGATCAAATATAATTGAAGCTATGTTTCCAAGAATATTACAGGGATTTGGGATCCAACAGACTCGAATTTGAAGTACACTAAAGAGTCCTTGCCTTAACGAAACCGATCCAATCACTCTCAACGCCGCTAAACTATCAGTAAAAACCAAATACAAACCGCAACTAGAAGGAGAGTGGTTACCTAAGGCCTCAAGTGCATCCCACACAACAAAGATCTCTATATCTCTTTAGTCTCTAATCAATTTCCAGGCATAGATTTTCGTGAAAAAAAAAAAAATCAATTCCGTGCTATCAAGTTGTATGGCTAATACTCTGCGAGCGGACTGCATAAGTTTTCCAAGGGCGAACAGAAATTTATTCGCCTTCAGAAAGACCACATTATGGGCGAAATCTAAAAATCTTAACACTATTATTCGCCAGGCGTTTAAAACCGATATTTGTAACCACGAACCAAAGCAAGACAGAAACCAATCACCTCTTAGACGTACACCTTGGCGCACTCTCATGAAAGAACAACCGATTTACTGTAAATTACTTGCATTTGCCAATAAAGTGCATTTATTTATGACATACATTTACCGATGACTTGCGTTTATCGATAACTTGCCCATAACGATGGCTATCATTTGTTGATGACTTGCATTTATTGATGACATGCATTTGACGATGACTTGCATTTGCCGATGACTTGCATTTAGAGATGAATGGTAGTTATCGATGACTTGCATTTATCGATGACTTGCATTTACCGATGCCTTGCATTTATCGGTAACTTGAACTTAATGATGGCTATTATTTGTTGATGACTTGTATTTATTGATGACATGTATTTGACGATGACTTGCATTTGCCGATGACTTGTATTTAGAGATGAATGGTAGTTATCGATGACTTGCATTTATCGCTGACATGCATTTATCAATGATTTACATTTGTCGATTACTTGCATTTTCTATAAAAAAATTTGTCAATGAGAAATTTAAATTATTATGCAAGGCCTTTCACTTGCAAGGCCTGTGTTTCGAGCTTTAACTGTGCATTTTCGCCATGTATATACGCATTTGCCTTTAGAGAAAATAATGTTTTGTTTTGTTTGTCTTTTCTTTTGTAATTTCAAAAAGGGAAACGGATATGCATTGAATATGTTGTATTTATATTGACAACTTTACCGAATAAATTAAAAACACAAAAACATGAGAATAATTTCTTCCGGGAAAAACTGCTCAATTTTAATGAAAAGAAATATTTTTTATTTACCGTTATCAGTTACATTTTCCACGTATGTATACTCGAGTTTGACACAAAAAGGGAAAAGAGAAGAAAACTTCTCATGTTTCTTTATGCCTCAAGAGATTATCTTTTGGAAATTTAGGGGAAGAGACACCAATAACTCGAGTTACATAGAAGGTAGAGAGTTAATTAGAATGCCTTTTTATATATAAAACAATAAAGAAAATTAGAAATTATTATTAAAAATAACCTAAAACCATATATAGGAATTGTTTTAATCCATTTAGTTTTATGTGGATTACAACTTCCACGGAAAATTGTATTTGGAAAGCGTGTGTATCACGGCTTAGGTGTTTTCTTTACCACCAATATTGTCAATAATTTTCTCTTTCATTTCGAAACTTTTTGTTTATGATGACAAGGTCTACACATCATTAATAACCCTCTAAAGGCATAAGAATAAACGACATTTATTGAAAATTTATAGGTTTTTATAGGTGAAAGACATTTTACAGCCTCCAGGTTTTTTTATTTTTTTTTTTGATTTTTTCAGGGAACACAAAAATCATCTGCGGATTTTAAAATGGAAAAAATTAAACAAGAATGCTACTTTTAAATAAAAGTTTCCTCAACAAAACACAGTTTTCGATAACAAAAATTTTATCGAAAATTTTCGATAACAAAAGTTTCTGTAAACAATTTTGGATAGCAGAAATTTCTATAGAAAATTTTCGATAACAAAAATTTTATAGACAATTTTCGATAACAAAAATTTCTATAGAAAATTTTCGATAACAAAAATTTCTATAGAAAATTTTCGATAACAAAAATTTCTATAGAAAATTTTCGATAACAAAAATTTCTATAGAAAATTTTCGATAACAAAAATTTCTATAGAAAATTTTCGATAACAAAAATTTCTATAGAAAATTTTCGATAACAAAAATTTCTATAGAAAATTTTCGATAACAAAAATTTCTATAGAAAATTTTCGATAACAAAAATTTCTATAGAAAATTTTCGATAACAAAAATTTCTATAGAAAATTTTCGATAACAGAAATTTCTATTGAAAATTTTCGATAACAAAACTATGTATGAAGATTTAAAAGTGAAATAGGCTGCAGCGTATAATTTATGAAATTTTTTCCACCTGAAAGTATGCAATTGCAAAATAATGTTGTGTACATTGAGGCGGTTAATTGATAACCTTTTACTGTTGATTCCGTTGCTGTTGTAATTTACAGCTTAACTGACTGTTTAATACACTTGCCAGTAAACTTTGATATGGAAGTAGAAGAGCAGATATTTTTTTAAATGCTGCCAATTAAAAACATATTCTGTTTGTTTCAACAAAAAAGAAAAAATAAAAGTTTTGTTTTTAAAACATAATTTTTTTGTCCAATTCCATTTCCATTTTTATCATCATTATCGTTATTCATTACGAGCATTAAATGTAACTGCCGTTGTTATTAAATAATACTTAAGCAGCTTAAAAAAAATTGTTGAGTAACCAACTGGTAAGGAACAAAATACGGCATATTTTGATGGGTAAAAAATTTTTTAGAAACTGTAGGGAAAGGGTTGCAGAGGCTTATTTAATTAATTTTAAAATCATATTTCCCAATAATTAAATGAAAATTAAAACTTAAATTATAAATTAAACATAAAAAACCTTCAACATTTGTCCATATTAAACAACATATTCAAAGACTTCAACATTAAATTGATTTTCACTTTAACCATAATTTTTTCAGAATCTATTTTTATTTTTCCTCTCTGCGTTCGACTGTCAATTTGTATACAAATAAAGTAATTTCCGGTTAGAACGATAAACATTTTTCAATCGATAACCATGAAAATACAAACACAACTCAGCACAAATTTGGAGAAAAACCTCAGCATTCACTGTTAATGTGGAACACAAATGAACTGTCAAACCACTTCTGGTTTGAAAAAGCAAGAGTAGGATGGTAGTGCTAGCAGTTGGGAAAAATTCTTTGAAAAGAAAGTTTTCTTCTAAGAAAAGCAACACAACACATGTGTAGCAAATGAGGTTTTTGTGGCAAAGGAAATTTACTTCACATCTTATACGATACCCACAAAACAGTTTTTGCAAGAAACCCACAAGAATAATAAAAGTTCTGTTCAGTTCTCTTTTGGCTTCTTTTAACGTTCCTTAGACTTTAAATATGTTATTGCCATACACGATAAAAATTGATGATTTTTATAACAAAATTTTTGCGAATTTTCTTGTTAAAGATTTTTATTGAAAAGTTTATTAACTTGACGCGAAGTTAAAAACTCACAAAGAAAAAAATTCAATTTAATTTTGTTAAACACGCCATGATAATCGATAATGATAACACAAGAGCAACAAATTTTTAATAAAAAGTCTTAAAATTTACAATTGAAGGTTAAAAAACAACATAAATATCGAATATGAAATACGAAAGGCTAGAATTGACTTCAATTCTCCGGTGGAAGAATTGAATTTGAAGGAAAATTAATAAATTTAAGGGCTAAAGTTACGTAATAAATTTGAAAAATTTTAAAAATAAAACAAATTTTAATTTAAATCATCGCTAATATAGAAAAACTTTTCAAAAGCAAAATAATTTTTTTTTGAAGAAATCTCTTCTTCTGCTTCCTACTAATGTTGCATTTCAAAAACAACAATTATTTCAAGACATGAAATATTAAAAACGACGTCAACAATAGCAACAACAACAACAACAAAAGCATTTCAACAAAACTAACCATCGTTTAGTTGAATGTCATGTTTTATTATTTTTCATTTGAAAGTTTACATTGCTTTTGTGTTGATATTTTAAATTAATTTTACGCTGTCTGCTGCTGCTGTACTTTATAACTGTTTATTATGGCAGGCTTCACTTTTACTTACTCTTTCCTTGCATTCTCTTGATAGTTGTTTACATTTCTTTTTGTAAGTCCATACCTAGTAACACATAACCACAAACAAATATACTCCTGCATCAGCTCTCTCTCTCAGCTGCTCATCCTCCAACACTGTAGTTTTGCAAAAAATTTAAAGAAAATATAAGACGGAGTCATAACGGTAGTTATTGTTGTTGTTATAATTACAGTGAATGTATGAAATTTATTAATAAGAACACAACATAAGAAAATTATAACAAAAGACAGCCGAGTGTAAAGTTACAAAGAGAGATAGAGAATGAGAGATAGAGAGACACAGTCGTGTAATGAGCATAATATTACTTAAAACGGTGTTTTCTGAAATATTCCCAGTAAAACAGAAAAGTAAATTCAAATGGATAAATACGAAGAAAATAAATGAGATTTTTGTTTCGTCTTCTAAAGGATCTCGTATAAGCTTAAGAACAGAATGGAAACCACAGGCGTTTAATTATAACAAATTGATTATAGCCTCAGAATAAATGGATTTTATAGGTGAAATTAATGAATTTTAAAAACAAAATAAATTTTTTTTTATAAAATAAACGTTTAAGCATTTAAAATAATTTAAAAAAAATTGATTTTTTGCTTTTAAATTCTAAATGAAATAAAAAAACGTTTTTAAATTCTTTTCAAAGGTTTTTCTTTGCGCGTTTTTCTGCTGGAGTTGGACTAAATAGGCTGTATTTCTTATGTTGTTCATCACCTTAAATTATTTTTAGTTTCTTCAGTTTTCATTTTCTTTATCACTTCAAATACATCCAGACTTAGTTTTACCATATGCTCCACTTCCTTTTTTTATAACAATAAGCTTTTGAAACACAAAAAAAAAATGGAACAACGCTGGGAAAAACGAAATGAAAGGGAATATAAAATCAACAATTGTATGTTGGCTACGGCTGAGTACGGTTTTGCCATATCAACAGCAACAGCAACAGTTGGCAAGGACATCGTTTCCCCTTACATCTGGTGTTTATTGAGTATATTTACTATGTTACAATGCATAGACAGAGTCTCTAAGGAAACAAGCACGTGCATGTATTGTGCAGACAGAAGCTAAAGTGTAACAAGTTATTGTTAATAATGGCATCAAGGGGATGGAGGCTGAGCAGATTCTTACCTTTTGTGTAAATGAGTGTGTGCAAAAAACTCCGTAAATAATGCTTAAGAAATGAAATTACTTGGCAGTCTATTTAAGCACACCGAAGCTTAAATCTGCGTCTATGCTTTACTTGAACAAACAATTTAAATGAAAGAAATGCTTGCAAAAACCTTGCTGTTTCTTACTTTAAATCAGCAGCTTTTGTTAAAAATCGTTTTATTAAACGGAAATGTAAAACCAAATGAAATAAAATGCTTTAAAAAGTTTTTAAAAATATATTTTAAGATTCACAATCTTGTTAGCAAGTCCTGACAAAGTGTTACTCTCGCAAATAATAAGAAAAAAATGACTGACGATGAAATTGTCGAAAATCTTTTTCATTTTAAATGTCATATTCAATCAGGAAAAAAATGTTTCCCATAAAAATAAAATTTCCATTACGAAATTGATGAAGACTTTTTTCAGCATTTTCGCCATGTATTCGTTTTTCATAATTTCATTCGTTTTTCCTACAAATTATATTTTTTGAACTCCAGATCTTTTCCTTTGCCTCTATGTAATCAAATTTATTGCAAATGAAATTGCGTCTATTAAATGAAAAGAAAAACGAGCCACAAATCGATTTATTTTAATATCTTCCTTGATTTTCTAAAGCATTTCTAAAAAATAATCAAAAATCATCGTTAAAAGAAAAAAATCTGAAGAAAAAGCTGTGAATTTGTGATGGAAAATTAAATTTTAGCAATAAAAATAGAAAAAAAAAATTCGTTTTTACACTTAAAATGCGAGATATTCTAACGCTTGCAAAATCGCAGAAAAATCAACAACAAACGTGGGAAAAGTGTAACAGAGCATGGAGTAATCAAATCATCATTTGCGGTTCTTCGGCAAAATAAATTGAACTTGAAATGAATCATGGCGTTTAAAAATATCAAACGACAGGCATACTCACACACATCTGCATGATGTTTTACTTACAGAAGAAAGAGAAAAAGAAACCTCATTCCTTACCTTCCGCTAAAGGGTAGACAAATCATATTAGAAGGAGTAGGAGCAAGAGAGAAGAAAATTTTTAAAAAGTACAAACAAATCAGAACTCCATAGATTAACATTATTTCGCACATACATAGGCTTATGCATGTTTTCATCTTGGTTTTTTTTATAAGAGAAACTGATAGAGATTTCAATGTTAAGCTTTGTGGAATTCAAATTTAAAGCAAAAAATATCGCAATTTCTCATCAAATGAACGGACTGCAATTACATGAGCAGCACAATTAATATGGAGAGCTTTTTAGTAAAAAAGAATTTAAATGCCACACATCTAAGTAACACGGTTTCCTTACAGTACGACTAATAGTCGTAATAGTGCCTATAATCTCCGAATTGTGTTGAATTTATTTCGGGTATTAAGTTTATAATACAAACAGTTTTCGTTTCAGAATATAAATTTAATCGTTATTTTATTTTAAAGAGAAATAATTTAACCGCCACATTGACTAACAACAGCACCGTCATTGAATTAAAGCAAGCGAATAACAACTTTAATCAGTTACACTGGCAACAGCAAAGCACACACACACACACACACTTATATTCATTTAAAATAAAATAAATGAATCAAAGCCAGCACACACATGCTGGATGTCACACAGTGAGTACTTATATATACACATACTATGAGAACCGAAGAAATAAATAAGAAAACCATAATGGCACACGCATTGTTAACAAAGACGACATAATAATACAAGCACTACAGCAACAACAAGAGAAAAAGAAAAACGATGCGAAACGAAATAATAATAATAACAACTGCTATAGCAACGCAAACAACTACTCACTCACACATACTCACACATAAACATATGCTTTCTCATAATAAGGCCGAAGTAAACCATGTAAGGATACATCAGTCGTTTACACAGCCAACAAGCAAACAACGACAAAATATGACAACAACAATAATAAAGAAACACAATCAAGTTCATTACTTTGTTAAAAAAAATGGAAGTATAAGGTGGATGTGCAGAAGTGTAAGTACGAGTATACGTACGTATGGGTGACATATTATAGAACCAACATGTCTGACAGCATGCAACACACAAAAATCATTATTTTCTCTCTTGAGCTCTCTCTCTCTCTCTCTCTGTTTCTTTCAAAGTTGTTACGGTGAATAATTGTGATAAAGTTTCGCTTGCTTTATTATGATTGATATTCAGCGTAAAATTTTAAAGAAAATTTCTTTGGAAAACATTGATGAAAAACGTTTACAGGAACCATATCGCATGGTAGAGTTTGTTTTTAAGCATCATTTTAATATTAATTTTCATCAGAACTGAATATATATGATCCTGAGCTGAATTTGTTTAAAAAACTTGATTCGCTTTAAAAAAATTTTTTTGATTTCTGCTGTGGGAACAATAATTATCATTTGAATTCTATGTGAGTGTTGTAAACCATAATTTTTGAAAGCTTACATTATACGATTGGTATTCTTAGAAATTTATGTGAGTTTATCTTTCTCTTTTCATCTCCTGTCATTTATTCCTCATTTAAAATTTAAGCTGCCTGTCAAAATTTGTTTCAACACATCCATCTTCTCCCCGCTTTCATCAGCGAAAACAATGAAGGAATTTTACAATAAGCGTTTGATCACAAATGCGATGCTCATTATGGGCATCATAATGACTGTTGAGCTGCTTGTGTTGCTCATCATCATCACATTCATTCGGACTGTGTTTCCATACAGAATATATGGGGAGGGTGTGTGTTTGAAAACTGTTTTTGGTTATGCCAGCATCATTGCCTAGTTCTTGGTTTATGGTGTTCACTCTTTCTCTCAATTGTAATTCCAGTTATTATTTGTCCAAACATTTACTGGATTTTGCTTCTCGTTTCGGAGCACTTGTATAGAAATTTCCTTTGCCTGCTATAAGGCCACTTACTTTAGCTTGTTTTACTCTCACTCAACACTGTGTTTAGTTAGTTTAAATGCATGAATGCCTTGATTGAGTTGGTGGGTGTTTGATTGGAAGAGAAATGAACGTGAGTGTGAGTGCATTAGTTGCCGATAGTGTTGGTAGGGTTGGGTAGAAGGTAAGTTCAGTTTGTTTTGTTGGATTTTATGTTTGATTGCTTAGATTAGTGTGTCGCAGCTGTATTGCAAATCAAAGCAGTTACTATAGTAACTGATATCAAATGCCATCATCCATTACAAAACAAATTCCATTATTTATGCAGAGCACAGAGTACAAGAAAAGTTATTTTAGTCACCTTTACAGGCATAGTTTTTCTTCTAAAGAAAAGTAAAAAATCCTTTTGTTGTTCGTTCCGATTGTTTCTAAAAGTTTTCTATTTCCTTTCTTTTTAAATTTCTTATTTTGGTTTCAAATATCTTTATCACTCGTCTTTTAAGGGCAACTGCCACTATCTGTGGTTTGGGTATTCTTTCCTTTCCCTTGTAATGGTTTGGAACCCAGTTTAATTTCCTTTTGCAGCCAAAATTCACAAGCCATTGTTATCATGGCCCTTACTTTCGAGTGTAAACATGAGTGTGATAGTAAGTCTATGCCACGTGTGGCTTGAAATTCTTTTGCTGAATAATAGAGTGTCCTCTCACACATACATCCACTTCCGTATTTCTAAAGTGAATTGGAAAATTCTAAAGCAAAACTATGAAACAAAAACTTCTCTAGTTTACTTGAATCAGAAACCAAAAATTCAGAAAATTTTTATGATTGAATGTGGTTTTCTTAGATTTTTTTTCTTTTTTTTGGGGGCATAATACCAAACTATATTCCATTTTTTGGCCAAGAATATAAATTTTCAATTCATTTTTGTTTTCCTTTCCATTCTATTATATTTTTTTTTGCCAATTTTGACTGCATCTCTTAACAAAACCACACAGTGAATCAGGTATGAAGCCAAAGTTTTTTTTTTGAAATTAAAACATATTTTAGGGGGCTTTAACCACAGCATACAGAAATTATGTGAAATTCATATATAAAAGATACCCATTTGAGTGAAATATCCTCCATAAATTTAGCAAATTTTTTGATATTTATTTGACAATATTTCCGGTACTAATTAAGGCAAATTTAATTGAAAGATTTAAGCAAGTATTTAGGCCATGTTTTATTATTTAAAAACAACTATGACAATAACAAGTTATTGTCTTCTGAACTAAGTTGTTGGCCAACAAAAACGAACTGCAATATGAGAGGGTGTCACTATACTTGGTTTTCTAACCAAAATTAATTTTTTCGCAATTAAAAATCTAATAAGAATGGTCAGATGAGCCATCTATCGTCTCTGCCGATTAAAAATTTCAATTGCAAGCGAAAAATGATTGATAAAGACAAGCAAATATTTTCAAGAATTGCGAGATTAGCTAAGGCTGTGTTGGAGTTTCTAATAAATGACCATAGAACTCTGTACATGGGAATATTAACGCAAAATGAAAAGCATAATTTAAGGCTATGGAAGCACTATTCTTACTGTTGATTACTAATGGTCTTAGGTTGCCAAATCATAATTCTCAACAAACAATGAATCTGATTAATTAATGAAAACAAAATTGTTGTCAAGTTATTCTTGGTTTTCTTGTATTTCTTTTTTTCATATATTTTTTGTAGCACACTTCAAGGTACCTAGAAAATTTGGAATTCATTGTCTGCTTTGATGTTATAGAATTTATAGAAATTAATTCAATTAATTTAATTAAAATGTTAAATATTATTAAAATTAATTGTTCGAGCCACTATAAAGCTTTTGTTTCAGTTGTCATTTCGTATTCGCGATAAAAGATTTGAAAGACTTCGAGACTTTTCCATGGTACTCTTAGATCAATAGAGTAAAGCAAACAATGGCAACTATTTGTGAATATTATGATACCAGATAAGATAAGCTAATAAATGAATTGAGACATGCTTACAATAGAATTTGGTAATCGTAAGTCAAAGACATACATAGTTTATGTGGGGGTTTAACAAGTAAATTTTAATTTCTTGAGAATTCATTAAACATCTAAGCTTCTATGGTAACACAGTGAGTCAAATGAAAATGGATTTATATCGGAAAATGTGTTATAAAACATAACAAATGTATGTGCTGAATGCAGATAATATTTCTTGAAAATCATTAAATTTCTATTAAATTCTGACAGCTGTTAAAATAATTTTCGTAGAAAGAAATCATTTAAAAACCTTTAAATTTCGATAGTTTGATGAGTTAAAAAATTACTCTGTACTTAAAATCCATTCCTCATGCATTGCTGTGTTAAATTTCCCTTGAAAATATGCTTTAAAATATATGAAATTTATATATGTATGCATGCCTACCCATATACACACATAGGCACACATACAGTTGCATTTAGTTGTCACAACAAAAGGGATTTTAACATTTGAGTCCTCTTTCATGTGAGTCTCAGTCTCATCGCTATTGTATTTGATATTCTGTTTAAATGAGTTGCTGAAGCCTAAAATATTGCATTTGGAAGTGAGTTCGTGTATCACAAAGCATTATAATGATTCACTAATACTATTACATTAGCATTCAATGGCGGTTTATTTGGGTGGCTGTGCCATGTGTGCTTGTGTCTGCATCTATGGTATGTTGTTTGCTCGGTAGGTTCTCTTTCTCTCGTGTTTTTTTTCACGATGTGGTGTGTTTTCATTGTCTGATGTTTAACATTTGCTTTTAATTGTGAATTTGCTGTTGTTATTGCTTTTGTTGCATTTGTGTTTGTAATTGTATTTAGAACTGAGTCTCGGTACGAGTGTAAGTGTAATTGTTATTGGGGGTTTTAAAATATTCAGTTTCATGCGTATCGTACACGTACATAATCAGCTTATTTTGGTTCGTTTTTAAAAACAAAAGGCATCAGTACGTGAGGAGAGAGAAAGAGAGAGAGAGAGAGCGAAACATTAGAATTACATACCAATTATGGGTGTTTGAGTGCGTAGAAGTAAATTTATGTGCGATTGTTAATATGAGCTGGCCAAAGTCATCTCGAGTTCATGAGAGTTTTTGACATCAAAAACGGTTCAAATAGGATTTTCATCAAAGAAACAAAAACTCTACAGTTACACATACGAACACACACAATTTGTAATTGAAGCCTAATGAGTTGAAATTAAAAAAAAAATTAAAATTATAAAAAAAATTTCAAACGAAAAAAAAAAAAGAAATAAATTAAGATTTTGAACTCATTTTTCTTTTTGCCAAATTGTTGTTGTATGCTTTTAAATTATATTAGTTGCTGGTAAGATATTTTCCTTACCGTTACCAAAATGATCATATGCTGCCATAGGTTTTCATAATGAAAATAATTTTTATTTCGGAATTTTATTGCAAAATGGGAAAGGAACGATACAGAAATTACTTCAATTAGTTGAAATACGAAAAAATTGACTAAGTATTCTTTTTTACTTTTTTTGCATCCACCAAAACATTACTTCCATTCTATAACTACGCCATTTCACTCAACAGAATAACAAAAGAAGAACGGGGAAAATAATTGTAAAGTTTGCTTTTCATTGTTACAGTAACAGGATAACGTGGGTTGTTTTACTTCGAATATGAAAACAACAAGAAAATTTGTTTTCTTTTTTTATTCAATTTATGAACGACATACGCGGTTAGGGTTTGATTTTTTTTTATTAAATTTTACTTTTTCCCATCCGTGTAAGGTACTTAGAATTATTACAGAAATTATGTATTTCACGTTTATCCTTTACTTACTTGCCTACAAAGTCTAGAATTTTTAAATTGAATTTCTCAAAAACATTGAAAAGGAAAGGAATAAGTAAACTGGCCTACTTAAAGGATTTTGAACTTTAATTGAAAGAGGGAGGAGTTAAGGTGCTTATGTTTAAAGTATTGAAAAACATGGCTTTTTAAATTGCTTGTCAAGCTTTGTTTTTTTTTTTTTTTTTGGAGAATTATATTGCTTTGCTTTGTAAAGGCAAATGGCGAAATGATATTCTTGTTAAAAGTATAATAAGCTTAGACTACCTTTGAGTTAGAAGCTTAAACTAGCCTGGATATTCATGAAAATCTCATTGAGTTTATATGCCAACATACACTTGTTTTATTGCCTTCGCAACAAATCATTATCCTGTACATTTAAGTGAACATATTCCCTTGAAAAACATCTGTAACTGATGAGAATCATAGTCAATGTATTTTAAATTTAAATTTTTATATGAATTTGATTGAAGACAATATTCCCATAAAAAAATCTTTTTTCATATTAAAACATAATTATTTTGCTTAAAAGCATAATGAATTGATTTGTTTTTCATTCCGACCTTCTTTCAGAAAAAATTATGTACAATACAAGAAATACAACTGCTGCTCTGCTATATTTATTGTTTACACAATTTTACATAACCTTAAGGCTTATTTGCCTTGCTCTCTCTGCAACCTAAAAGTATACTTTTTTTCTTTATTTGTTTCAATTTGATTTGATTTAATTTTTAAAATCAAAATGAGCAGATAAAAATGAAATCTAAGTGAGGCAATGTAAAATAAATATTCATACTTTGAAAACGATAAACAAATAAAGAAATTATAATATTACGCATGTACTACACTACAAGGCATATTTATTATGCAGCAAGGCCCCCAGAAAGTATGTTATAATTTTTACGAAAAAACAACTTTTAAATTAATACTCAAATGAAACCATATTAGCCTGCTGAAGTAATCCAAATATGGAAGCTTTTTTTGTTAATAAATTTCGTTCTAAATAAATAAAAAATTCTTTTGAAGTTTTTAAAATGCAATACAAGTGTGTAAGAGGAAGAAATCATTTTAAAACAGCTTAATTGACTACTGTTTAGACGATATTTTCTTTATACGTACACTGCGAGTGGCGCAGAGTTCCTTTTCTTTCTACTGTCCTGCGTATTTAACGTGACATTCTACGGCTTTGATGGTTTCAATAGCAAAATTTTAAAATGGTTTTTCGGTTGTTGGATTATTTTTTACATTTTATTCAGGGGCACTCGTATACAAATAATGAAAATTGAATAAAAAAATAATCAAATTTCTACAGAGAATTGCTTAAAAAAATTATAAAAATTTAATTCAAGACAAATTATTAATTCAAGAGACAATATTACAGAAATGCAGAGTGGGAAGGATGGTGGTATTATAAGTCACAAAATATTGAAAAGATTCTTCTTTCTCTTTTTTATTCAAATTCTTTTAAACTTAAATCTCTTGCATCCTACAAGATTACCAGCATTTCCATACCTTGAGAACTATTTTCCTAACTTCTGGCTTAAAATGGAAAATCATTTTGAAAATATTTTTTAAGGAACAACAACAAAAACTGTTGTTTTCTAAACAAGAAAAAAACAGAATTTGTTTTTGTAATTTCAAATAAAAAATTCCATTTAACAAATTGAATTTCCCTTCATACTCATACCATGCCAGTGTAATAATAGACTTCAAGTGGCCAATAGTTTTTTCTCTTTTCTTTGCTTAAGCCACGGCAGTACCAGTACCAGCAGCGCCTGATTTGTTTTGTTTAGAAACACACTACACAGCAATGGCAGATAAAATTTAGGGTTCATCATGTGAAATGGCAACAACAACATTTGCAAATCAGGAACGAAATGTATGAGCCCCACGCACATCGTATGAGTTATGAAGGAAATTGAGAAAAGTTTACTCATAATTCATGGGCACACCGAAATATTACTTTGAGCACGATTTTACAGCAGGATGGAATTTTAAAATCTTAATATTCACTGCACTTTAGAATGTCATTTTAAAGATGTCTTCTGCCCTCTTAATGTATGGCTTAATTGATCATTTGAAACTGGGGTGTAAAATTAATTTCTTGAGAAAGTATCGCGAAGTGTTGTTATGTCCACTAACACTTGAGAGACGATAGAAAAAAGAGAAATTTTTTTACATTTAATTAGTTTTGAAAACAAAAAGAGACTTAGAATCAGTCTTAGAATCAGTAAAAAAAAATGAAAAGCAAAACAAAATGTTCTTTTATTCACAGTTTTTATTTTCTTTTTCGTTCTTCCTTTTCCTCTCCAGTAATATTTTCATTTCAAAGTTTTGTTATTGAAAGACCAACAAACACTTGAAGCAGATCCAAATACAAATAAAACAAGAAAAACGAAACAAAAAACAGCACCAACAACAACAAATAAATTGTTTATAAAGAAATATAAGTTTTTAATCTTTTTAAAAAGTTTACAAGAGAGAAACAGGGAGAAGAACAGAACAAATGATGAAAAAAAGTTTCTAGTGGCCAGTGTCACATAAAGGCCGCAACGTATAATGATCAATCAAAGCTTGACTAATAAAAGTTAACTAAAGGTAGACCGACTTTAGAGAACAAAATCAACACAATAAAATATTAAATGGAACACCTTTTCTAGGGTATTGTAGGATCATAAATAAATAATTTGAGGAAGAAAAATTTAATCAATGAAAATGGATTTTAATAACGACACACTTATTCGATATTATAAATTAAATACACACGATAAAGGTTCAGAAATAAAATTGAAATTGAAATCAATCATATGGACCCCCTCTCTGAGGTCATGTGATATGAAATGCAAATTAAAAAATAATTTCAAATAAACTGAAACACTGAACTGGTGTTCCAATTTTGTTTTTTACGAATTTGTTTAAAATTTCCTAAGTTTCAAATGGTAATACTCTTCGGGCTAAAAAACATTTCTCAGCCTTTAGAGAAATCCATGGCACCAGAGTATTGAAGAAACATTGAATGTTTTTGTTATTTCTGATAGAAACTTAATATCAAGAATTGGTGGCTTTTCCAGGCAATGTCCATAGATTGACCGCCTTACATACATACATACATATATAAAATAATTCTGAATATAAAATATTTATTTTTGTTACCTTGAATGTTTTAATAAATAAATCTTGCAGATATAATGACTGTTAAATCGACACTTTGTTCCATTTTCTATGCAGCATTTTGCATTTGTTTTAAGCATTTCAAACACTGCTTTATTACATCACCTGCAAATAAAGACAACAAAGGACAAAACTTTAATATTTAAATGGAAATGGAATTTACTTTTAATTCTAACGCACTTGGTCTTTGGTCTCGGCATTATTTTCATACAGTTTTGATTATTCAGCTGTTATATTGTTTTTTATTTTCTTTCTTTTTTTTTAATTTATAAACGAAATATAATTTCATAGAAAACCTCCCTTTGAAGGTTATAAAATATGTTTTTGTTTTTTTTTACTTCATTAATATGCTTAACAAGCAATTACTTGAGGTAAACGCCCTATATTGGCTACATGAACTCTGTTTTATTAAACACGTTTACATGGCCATTAAAGTATGCAACATGTAGCAGGTATTTGTATGTATATTTCCTCTCACTCTCTGCAATGTTTCGGAAGTCGTGGAATTCTTCTTTTTTAATTAATTTTTAAAAATTCAATAAATTTTATGGCAAACTATCGATCAACGAATGAAATTACAAATATTATGTGGTAGTTAATATTGTACAGGAGGAATATGAAAATAAACATACACTAGTGAACTCACACATACATATCCAATCACACTTATGCAATGAATGCTGGTCAGTATGTTACAAAGAGAGTAAACACTTAAGCAACGGAATACGAAAGAGAATCAAAACTAAACACATCGTCTTTAAGTGTGATCTTAGTCGTTGGAATATTGAAATTCACTTTTATTTAGAATACCATGGTAAACTATTTCATATAAATTTCATTGTTATGCGCTGCTCTCTTTATCTCTCTTGCACTTACTCTCTGTTTTATAATTTGAATGTGCTTAAAGCCGATATTAATAATTTATTATAGCCGGGTACGACAACATATGTGTTAAAAAATAGGAAAAAATACAAAGGCATCTACTAGGGAATTCGAGATAGAAAGAGAGGGACATGATAAAAAGTTGTAAGGGCTAATAACAGAGATGCTAAAAACTCAATGAACGCAAAACAGCAATCATAACAATTTTGCAATTGCAGCCTCAGTTAAACTGCATGGGTATTAATTATAATAAAGGCAGCAGCCGCAAAGCAGAAGCATTATTTTGCATTAATGGTGCCACCAACATGTTTTTTCGCATTGCATTTCATATACCACGTTTTTAACATCTCGATATCATGTAAGTTATTATATTACATAAATACATACATAATTGGTCATTATAACCCTTTTGTCAGGATTAAGACCTAGTTTCTCACACCACTTATGTTGTGTGCGTTAATTTTAAACATGAGTGGCAAGACCTACAGTTTAAAGTCCACTCCGAACGACAGATTTTTGATAAACTTTTCATGGCAATTTTATTTTTATTCTCGGGAGTTTTTTTCTGCTGAGAGGAAGTCACCGAAGAAATATTTTAATATTTTCGTTTTGATGTCTGACTTGGGGTTTGAATTGTGGCCTTACGTCTAATAAGCAAACACGTTACCTACCAGACTACGACGACTTCAATAAAAAAGAAATTATTTGGGCAATTCACACGACTTTGTATCGTGTATGTTGTATTGAATACATTTGTTTGTTTGTGAACGCTCAATGCTATTGTGTATTGTGTATCTCGTGGCATTCACACAATTTGATAGCACGAAACCAATACAACTTTTTAAAAACATATGGAAAAAATGTGTATAAGTGTATTGGATTTTTATATGAAAAATATCAACAACAATCATACACTGTTGTATGTTCTTCCAACAATACAATGAATTCAACGATACAACGGCTTGTGTGAATTGACCAATTATATTGATAGCACTAGTCCTCCCTCTATTTCCAGCATAAATCGTTTCACTGTTAACAATAATCCTCTGATTTCTACGAATAAAAATAGCAATTAAATTAGCCTATACACCCATGTATTCTATTTTTGTGAGATTGCTGCGCTTGCTATGTTGCATTCATTGTGTTTATCACAAGATACTGTAAAACAACCACTATGTTGGTATTTAAATTCACACGAAACACACACAGATAACACTGCTTATGCAAATGAATAGAGTGCGACAGTACCAGTATATGCAGTTAAAACGCATCGTTGATGAAATCTATTTTGAAAACAAGTGGAGAGTAATTTGACTAATTAACTGGTGATAAGTAAATTTGGCGTTAAAGCAAAACAATCAATTCATATTTGCAGTATCTATGCAGTATAAAACACATATATTAAACAGATAAACTGAGAAGCAAGCTAAAGGCATACAAATATGCATGGGGGGGTATGAATATTCTTCTTTAATACGATATAGATTTAAAATTTGTACTAAAAAATAATCTCAAATAAATTTAAAATGAGTAGTTTAATGCTTTTAAATAAAATTTAATTGAATAAACGTTAAATTTTTTTAAGCAGATTATAAAGGGTCCGCCAAATAACTTCTTTTTTTTTTTGAAAATGCTTTAACAAAAAAAGCTACTGAATATTTTCTCAAATTTCTTTTTTTATTTGAAAGTACAATCCTTCCGGCTTAATAATGGAAAATAATTTCATTCAAATGGCTGCCTCGGCTGGCCATGCAGTAGCCTACACAATCGGTCCAATTTTTAAGCACATTATCGATTGTGTGCAACTGTATTTCATAAATGGCTTCACGAATATTGTCCTTTAAAGCATCAATTGTGTCTGGCTTGTCGGCGTAACACTTATCTTTAACGGCACCCCACAAATAATAGTCCAACGGTGTCAAATCGCAGCTCCGAGGTGGCTAAACGACATCAGCTCTGCGGCTGATAATGCGATCTTCAAAAACGGGGCGCAAAACATCGAGTGTAGCTTCGGCTGTGTGGCGCGTAACGCCGTCCTGTTGAAACCAAATGTTGCCAATATCCGCCTCTTCAACTTTTGTGAACAAAAATTCGTTCAACATGGCCCGATAACGATCGCCATTGACTGTAACGACCACTCCTTGCTCATTTTCGAAGAAAAATGGCCCAATTATGCTTCTGGACCAAAATCCGCACCAAACAGTGACTCCTTTTGGGCGCGTCGGATTTTCAATTTATGCGTGCGGGATTTCTGTGCCCCAAATGCGACAATTTTGCTTGTTAACATACCCGCCAAGATCAAAATGAGCTTCATCTGAAAAGATGATTTTTTTGCCCAAATCGGCATCTCCTGGTGTAGGCTACTGCATGGCCAGCCGAGGCAGCCATTTGGAATTTCTGTTTTTTAAAAGAAAACATAATCATTTGAAAGATTTTCCCTGCTAATGAAAATTCTAACAATTATCAATGATTTATTTCTAAAACTTTTCATTGAAATTCCTCGTCTTCTTGGGTACATGTTTTCAGAATCAGCTTGAGCTTTACGATATGTGGCGCCATTCTATAATACACATACATACATAATTGGTCATTACAACCCATCAGTCAGGATTGCGACCTAGTTTCTTACACCACTTATGTTGTGTGTGTTAATTTTATACATGAGTGGTGGGACCTACAGTTTAAAGTCGACTCCGAACGACAGATTTTTGAAAAACTTTTCATGGCAATTTTTATTTACTCTCAGATTTTTTGCCAGAAATCTGCTGAGAGGAAGTCGCCGAAAAAATACTTTTTGTATTTTATTTTGATATCTGGCCTGGGGTTTGAACCCTGGCTTTTCGTCTCATAAGCCAACACACTACCTACTAGACCACGGCGACTTCAGCCATTCTATAATACTTTAACCAAACTGATTACTTTTGTCTGGCACTAGAGTGGGTTATGCTATTTAACCAAACAGTATGAAAAACATTAAAAAAAATATTTTTTATTGAATTATAATCATGTACGTTATTTATGCATTTGCAGATGATATTTCGTTCAATTAATTTTTTATTTTCCGCCAATAAGTCTTATCGATTAATGTTTCATTGTAAATTTTAAATTATTTTATTGAAATGTAATGCTTAATTTGCTTATCAGCAACTAATTAGTCAAATTACTCAAAAATCAATGGAGACTTATCACAGTGTATGTATTATGTTGGAGTTTCCATACTCCTTTTATACTCTTTGAAATTGCATAAGCACATGAGACAGTGTATAAGCTTATATAATTATTTTCGGTTTTACACACACTCTCACCCACAATCCCTATCATTCTGTTTCTCACTCTCACTTCCCACTTCATGCATTTATCAAACATAGTATTGCAATCATTCTCATGTTAATGGTTAACAGGTGGCTCAAATACAACCACATTATTACTAAGACAGTGTGCTGGACAGTAAGAAAAAGGGAGTAAAGAGTGTACACCCTTAAAACTATGTTAATGGGGATGGTATTGAATTTCCTTGTATGCTCTCCAATGTTCTAGGTTTTGTAGTCATTATGATTAAATTCTCTTTTAAAAAAAGGAGGCGGGGAGGGGGTCTTTGGTAAAAGGATTCTAATAATATCCCAACCACTGTATGTATTGAAAATTGCATTTAAATGCCTACTTATCACCAGTTAATTAGTTAAATTACTCTCCTCTTCCTTCTTTTAAAATAGCTTTCATCAGTTGTGCGTTTTAACTGCATATACTGAGGTTTTCATATGCCTGTTGAACTCTATTAATTTGCATAAGCAGTGTTGTGTGTGTATATGTGTGTGAAGCAGAGTGTTTAGTACCTATAAATGATTAACATAAGCTTTAAGCACATTCAAATTATAAAACAGAGAGTAAGTGCAAAAGAGATAAAGAGAGCAACACATAACAATGAAATTTATATGAAATAGTTTACCATGGTATTCTAAATAAAAGTGAATTTCAATATTCCAACGTTAATATCACACTTAAATACGATGTGTTTAGTTTTGATTCTCTTTCGTATTCCGTTGTTTAAGTTTTTACTCTCTTTGTAACATACTGACAGCATTCATTGCATAAGTGTGATTGTATATGTATGTGTGAGTTCACTAGTGTATGTTTATTTTCATATTCCTCCTGTACAATATTAACAACCACATAATATTTGTAATTTCTTTCTTTGATCGATATTTTGCCTTCAAATTTATTGAATTTTTAAAAATTAATTAAAAAAGAAGAATTCCATGACTGACCTAAACATTGCAGAGAGTGAGGGGAAATATACATACAAATACCTACTACATGTTGCATACTTTAATAGTCATGTAAACGTGTTTAATAAAACCGAGTTTATGTAGCCAATAATAAGGCGTTTACCTCAAGTAATTGCTTGTTAAGCATATTAATGAAGCAAAAGGAAAAAAAAACATATTTTATAACCTTCAAAGGGTTTCTATGAAATTAAATTTCGATTAAAAATTTAAAAGAAGAAAGAAAATAAAAGAACAGAAACTGCTTATTAAGGTCTAATACATAGAACAACTGAATAATCAAAACTGTATGAAAATAATGCCGAGACCAACGACCAAGTGCTGTAGAATTAAAAGTAAATTCCATTTGCATTTAAATATTAAAGTTTTGTCTTCCGTTTTCTTTATTTACAGGAGATGTAATAAAGCAGTGTTTGAAATGCTGAAAACAAATGCAAAATGCTGCAGAGAGAATGGAACAAAATGTCGATTTAACAGTCATTATATCTGCAAGATTTAATTATTAAAACATTCAAGGTAACAAAAATAAATATTTTATTTTCAGATTTATTTTATATATGTATGTATGTACGTAAGGCGGTCAAACTATGGACATTGCCTGGAAAAGCCACCATTTCTTGAAACTAAGTTTCTATCAGAAATAATAGAAACATTCAATGTTTCCTTCAATATTCTAGTGCCATGAATGTCTCTAAAGGCTGAAAAATGTATTTTTGCCCGAAGAGTGTTATCATGTGAAACTTAGGAAATTTTAAACAAATTCGTAAAAAACAAAATAGGAACACCAGTTCAGTGTTTCAGTTTATTTGAAATTATTTTTTATTTTGCATTTCACATCACATGACCTCAGAGAGGGAGTATACATATGATTGATTTCAATTTCAATTTTATTTCCGAACCTTTATCGAGTGTATATAATATCGAATAAGTGTGTCATTATTAAAATCCATTTTCATTGATTAAATTTTTCTTCCTCAAATTATTTATTTATGATCCTAGAATACCCTAGAAAAGGGGTTCCATTTAATATTTTATTGTGTTGATTTTATTCTCTAAAGTTAGTCTACCTTTAGTTAACTTTTATTAGTCAAGCTTTGATTGATCATTATACGTTATGGCCTTTATAAGACTGGCCACTAGAAACTTTCTTCTTTTTTAACTTTTTAAAAAGATTAAAAACTTATGTTTCTTTATAAACAATTTATTTGTTGCTGTTGTTGTTTTTTGTTTCGTTTTCCTTGTTTGTATTTGTATTTGGATCTGCTTCAAGTGTTTGTTGGTCTTTCAATAACAAAACTTTGAAATGAAAATATTACTGGAGAGGAAAAGGAAAAACGAAAAAGAAAATAAAAACTGTGAATAAAAGAAGATTTTGTTTTGCTTTACATTCTTTCTTTTACTGATTCTAAGCAGGAGTCTCTTTTTGTTTTCAAAACTAATTAAATGTAAAAAAATTTCTCTTTTTTCTATCGTCTCTCAAGTGTTAGTGGACATAACAACACTTCGCGATACTTTCTCAAGAAATTAATTTTACACCCCAGTTTCAAATGATCAATTAAGCCATACATTAAGGGGTCAGAAGACATTTTCAAAATAATATTCTAAAGTGCAGTGAATAATAAGAATTTAAAATTCCATCCTGCTGTAAAATCGTGCTCAAAGTTATATTTCGGTGTGCCCATGAAGTATAAGTAAACTTTTCTCAATTTCCTTCACAATTCATACGATATGTGTGGGGCTCATAAATTTCATTCCTGCTTTGCCAATATTGTTGTTGCCATTTCACATGATGAACCGTAAATTTTATCTGCCATTGCTGTGTAGAGTGTTTCTAAACAAAACAAATCATGCGCTGCTGGTACTGGTACTGCCTTGGCTTAAGCAAAGAAAACAGAAAAAACTATTGGCCACTAGAAGTCTATTATTATACTGGCAAGGTATGAGTATGAAAGGAAATTCAATTTGTTAAATGGACTTTTTTATTTGAAATTACAAAAACAAGTTCTGTTTTTTTTTCTTGTTTAGAAAACAACTGCGTTTTGTTGTTGTTTCTTAAAAAATATTTTCAAAATGATTTTCCATTTTAAGCCAGAAGTTAGGAAAATAGTTCTCAAGGTATGGAAATGCTGGTAATCTTGTAGGATGCAACAGATTTAAGTTTAGAAGAATTTGAATAAAAAGAGAAAGAAGAATCTTTTCAATATTTTATGACTTATAATACCACCATCCTTCCCACTCTGCATTTCTGTCTCTTGAATTAATAATTTGTCTTGAATTAAATTTTTATAATTTTTTTAAGCAATTCTCTGTAGAAATTTGATTATTTTTGTATTCAATTTTCATTGTTTGTATACGAGTGCTCCTGAATAAAATGTAGAAAATAATCCAACAATCCAAAAACTATTTTAAAATTTTGCTAGAAATCCGTAGAATGTCAAGTTAAATAAGTAGGACAGTAGAAAGGCAAGGAACTCTGCGCCATTCACAGTATACGTATAAAGGGAAAATCATCTAAACAGTAGTCAATTAAGCTGTTTTAAAATGATTTCTTCATATTACGCACTTGTATTGTATTTTAAAAACTTCAAAAGAATTTCTTGTTTATTTAGAACGAAATTTATTAACAAAAAAAGCTTCCGTATTTGGAGTACTACTACTGAGTAATATGATTTCATTTGAGTAAAAGTTTCTTTTTTGTAAAAATTAAAACATACTTTCAGGGGGACTTGCTGCATAATAAATATGCCTTGTAGTACATGCGTAATATTATAATTTCTTTATTTGTTTTTCGTTTTCAAAGTATGAATATTTATTTTACATTGCCTGGCTGAGATTTCATGTTTATCTGCTCATTTTGATTTTAAAAATTAAATCAAATCAAATTGAAACAAATAAAGAAACAAAGTATACTTTTAGGTTGCAGAGAGAGAGCAAGGCAGATAAGCCTTAAGGTTATGCAAAATTGTGAAAACAATAAATATAGCAGAGCAGCAGTTGTATTTCTTGTATTGTGCAGAATTTTTTCTGAAAGGAGGTCGGAATGAAAAACAAATCAATTCATTATGCTTTTAAGCAGAAAAATTATGTTTTAATATGAAAAAAAAAGATTTTTTATGGGAATATTGTTTTCAATCAAATTCATATAAAAATTAAATTTAAAATACATTGACTATGATTCTCATCAGTTACAGATGTTTTTCAAGAGAATATATCCACTTAAATGAACAGGATAATGTTTTGTTGCGAAGGCAATAAAGGAAGTATATGTTGGCATATAAACTCAATGAGATTTTCATTTTCAGGCCAGTTTAAGCTTCCAACATAACGGCAATCTAAGCTTATTATACTTTTAACAAGAATATCATTTAACCATTTATCTTTACAAAAGAAAGCAATATAATTCTCCGAAAAAAAAGAAACAAAGCTTGACAAGCAATTTAAAAAGCCATGTTTTTCAATACTTTAACCATAAGCACCTTAACTCCTCCCTCTTTCACTTAAAATTCAAAATCCTTTAAGTAGGTCAGTTTATTTATTCGTTTTCTTTTCAATGTTTTTGAGAAATTCAAATTAAAAATTTTGGGTTTTATAGGCAAGTAAGGAAAGGATAAACGTGAAATACATAATTTCTGTAATAATTCTAAGTACCTTACATGGATGGGAAAAAGTAAAATTTAATAAAAAAAAGGAAACCATAACCGCGTATGTCTTTCATAAATTGAATAAAAAAGAAAACAAATTTTCTTGTTGTTTTCATATTCGAAGTAAAACAACCCACGTTATCTTGTTACTGGAACAATGAAAAGCAAACTTTACAATTATTTTCCCCGTTCTCCTTTTGTTATTCTGTTGAGTGAAATGGCGTAGTTATAGAAGTTATGTAGTATGGAAGTAATGTTTTGGTGGATGCAAAGAAAGTAAAAAAGAATACTTAGTCAATTTTTTCGTATTTCAACTAATTGAAGTAATTATTCGTTCATTCCTTTGCTTTTTTGTAATAAAATTCCGACATACAAATTATGTTCATTATGAAAACCTATGGCAGCATATGATCATTTTGGTAACGATAAGGAAAATATCTTAAAGCCACTAATATAGTTTAAGTACGTACAAGAACAATTTGGCAAAAAGAAAAATGAGTTCAAAATCTTAATTTATTTCTTTTTCGTTTGAATTTTTTTTTTTATAATTTTATTTTAATTTTTAATTTCAACTCATTAGGCTTCAATTACAAATTGTGCGTGTGCGTATGTGTAACTGTAGAGTTTTTGTTTCTCTGATGAAAATCCTATTTGAACCGTTTTTGATGTCAAAAACTCTCATGAACTCGAGATGACTTTGGCCAGATCATATTAACAATCGAATGTAAATTTACTTCTACGCACTCAAACATCCATAATTGGTGTGTAATTCTAATGTTTCGTCCTTTCTCTCTCTCTCTCTCCTTCTCTCTCCTCACGTACCGATGCCTTTTGTTTTTAAAAACGAACCGAAATAAGCTGATTATGTACGTGTACGCTACGCATGAAACTGAATATTTTAAAACCCCCAGTAACAATTACACTTACACTCGTACCCGGACTCAGTACTAAATACAATTACAAACACAAACACAACAAAAGCAATAACAACACCAAACTCACAATTAAAAGCAAATGTTAAACATCAGACAATGAAAACACACCACATCGTGAAAAAAAAACACGAGAGAAAGAGAACCTACCGAGCATACAACATGCCATAGATGCAGACACATGCACACTTACAGCAGCCACCCAAATAAACCGCCATTGAATGCTAATGTAATAGTATTAGTGAATCATTATAATGCTTTGTGATACACAAACTCACTTCCAAATGCAATATTTTAGGCTTCAGCAACTCATTTAAACAGAATATCAAATACAAAAGCGATGAGACTGAGACTCACATGAAAGAGGACTCAAATGTTAAAACCCTTTTGTTGTGACAAATAAATGCAACTGTATGTGTGCGTATGTGTGTATATGGGTAGGCATGCATACATATATAAATTTCATATATTTTAAAGCATATTTTCAAGGGAAATTTAACACAGCAATGCATGAGGAATGGATTTTAAGTACAGAGTAATTTTTTAACTCATCAAACTATCGAAATTTAAAGGTTTTTAAATGATTTTGTTTTTACGAAAATTATTTTAACAGCTGTCAGAATTTAATAGAAATTTAATGATTTTCAAGAAATATTATCTGCATTCAGCACATGCATTTGTTATGTTTTATAACACATTTTCCGATAAAAATCCATTTTCATTTGACTCACTGTGTTGCCATAGAAGCTTAGATGTTAAATGAATCCTCAAGAAATTAAAATTTACTTGTTAAACCCCCACATAAACTATGTATGTCTTTGACTTACCATTACCAAATTCTATTGTAAAAGCATGTCTCAATTCATTTATTAGCTTATCTTATCTGGTATCATAATATACACAAATGGTTGCCATTGTTTACTTTACTCTATTGATCTAAGAATACCATGGAAAAGTCTCGAAGTCTTTCAAATCTTTTATCGCGAATACGAAATGACAACTGAAACAAAAGCTTTATAGTGGCTCGAACAATTAATTTTAATAACATTTAACATTTTAATTAAATTAATTAAATTAATTTCTATAAATTCTATGACATCAAAGCAGGCAATGAATTCCAAATTTTCTGGGTATCTTGAAGTGTGCTACAAAAAATATATGAAAAAAAGAAATACAAGAAAACCAAGGATAACTTAACAGCGATTTCGTTTTGATTAATTAATCAGATTCATTGTTTGTTGAGAATTATGGTTTGGCAACCAAAGGCCATTAGAAATCAACAGTGACGATGGTGTTTCCATAGCCTTAAATTATGCTTTTCATTTTGCGTTAACATTCCCATGTACAGAGTTCTATGGTCATTTATTAGAAACTCCAACACAGCCTTTGCTAATCTCGCAATTCTTGAAAATATTTACTTGTCTTTATCAATCATTTTTCGTTTGCAATTGAAATTTTAAATCCGCAGAGGCAATAGATGGATCAACCGGCCATTCTTTTTAGATTTTTAACTGCAAAAAAATTAATTTTGTTTAGAAAACCAAGTATAGTGGCATCCTGTTGTAATCCACTGTTGATAATAAGGATTGCAGTTCGTTTTTGTTGGCCGACAACTTGCTTCAGAAAACAACAACTTGTTACAATCATAGTTGTTTTCAAATAATAAAACATTGCCTATATACAGGCTTAAATCTTTCAATTAAATTTACCTTAATTAGTACCGGAAATATTGTCAAATAAATATCAAAAAATTTGCTAAATTTATAGAGAATATCTCTATCAAATGGGTATCATAGAAAACATAAAGTTTTGTTTTAAATTTGGCTTCTTTTATATATGAATTACACATAATTTCTGTATGCTGTGGTTAAAGCCCCCTAAAATATGTTTTACTTTTAAAACAAAATTTGGCTTCATACCTGACTCACTGTGTGGTTTTGTTAGGAGATGCAGACAAAATTGGCAAAAAAATATAATAGAATGGAAAGGAAAACAAAAATGAATTGAAAATTTATATTCCTGGCCAAAAAATGGAAAATAGTTTGGTATTATGCCCCCAAAAAAAAGGAAAAAAAATCTAAGAAAACCACATTCAATCATAAAAAATTTTCTGAGTTTTTAGTTTCTGATTCAGTAAACTAGAGAAGTTTCTGTTTCATACTTTTGCTTTAGAATTTTCCAATTCACTTTAGAAATACGGAAATGAATGTGTGTGAGAGGACACTCTATTATACAGCAAAAGAATTTCAAGCCACACGTGGCATAGACTTACTATCACACTCATGTTTACACTCGAAAGTAAGGGCCATGATAACAATGGCTTGTGAATTTTGGCTGCAAAAGGAAATTAAACTGGGTTCCAAACCATTACAAGGGAAAGGAAAGAATACCCAAACCACAGATAGTGACAGTTGGCCTTAAAAGACGAGTGATAAAGAGATATGGAACCAAAATAAGAAATTTAAAATGAAGGGAAATGGAAAAATCTTAGAAACAATCGGAACGAACAACAAAAGGATTTTTTACTTTTCTTTAGAAGAAAAACTATGCCTGTAAAGGTGACTAAAATAACCTTTCTTGTACTCTGTGCTCTGCATAAATAATGGAATTTGTTTTGTAATGAATGATGGCATTTGATATCAGTTACTATAGTAACTGCTTTGATTTGCAATACAGCTGCGACACACTAAGCTAAGCAATCGTCGTAAATAGAGACCCGAACATAAAATTCAACAAAACCAACTGAGCTTACCTTCTACCCAACCCTACCAACATTATCTGCAACAAATGCACTCACACTCACGTTCATTTCTTTTCCAATCAAACACCCACCAACTCAATCAAGGCATTCATGCATTTAAACTAACTAAACACAGTGTTGAGTGAGAGTAAAACAAGCTAAAGTAAGTGGCCTTATAGCAGGCAAAGGAAATTTCTATAGAAGGGCACCGAAAGGAGAAGCCAAATGTAGCTGATAAACAGCAAATGGCCTAAGCAACCTGTTACCTAAGCAACCTTTTGAGGCACACACACACACTCTGTAACACGCTCACAAATCTGTAGAATCACATACTTATACACACAAAACGAAATCAAAATCCGGTAAATGTTTGGACAAATAATAACTGGAATTACAATTGAGAGAAAGAGTGAACACCATAAACCAAGAACTAGACAATGATGCTGGCATAACCAAAAACAGTTTGCAAATACACCCCCACTCCCGTATATACTGTATGGAAACACAGTCTAAATGAATGTGATGATGATGAGCAACACAATCAGCTCAACATTCATTATGATGCCCATAATGAGCATCGCATTTGTGATCAAACGCTTATTGTAAAATTCCTTCATTGTTATCGCTGATGAAAGCGGGGAGAAGATGGATGTGTTGAAACAAATTTTGACAGGAGCTTAAATTTTTAATGAGGAATAAATGACAGGAGATGAAAAGGAAAAGACAAACTGACATAAATTTCTAAGAACACCAATGGAATAATGTATGCTTGCAAAAATTATGGTTTACAACACTCACATACATAGATTTCAAATGATAATTATTGTTCCCACAGCAGAAATCAAAAAATTTTTTAAAGCGAATGAAGTTTTTTAAATAAATTTAGCTCAGGATGGTATATATTCATTTCTGATGAAAATTAATTTTAAAATGATGCTTAAAAACAAACTCTTCCATGCGATATGGTTCCTGTAAACGTTTTTCATCAACGTTTTCCAAAGAAACTTTCTTTAAAATTTTACGCTGAATGTCAATCATAACAAAGCAAGCGAAACTTTATCACAATTATTCACCGTAAAAAATTTGAAAGAAACAGAGAGAGAGAGAGAGCTCAAGAGAGAAAATAATGATTTTTGTGTGTTGCATGCTGTAAGACATGTTGGTTCTATAATATGTCACCCATACGTACATATATGTACTTACCCTTTTGCACATTCACCTTATACTTCCATTTTGTTTTAACAAAGTAATGAACTTGATTGTATTTCTTTATTATTGTTGTTGTCATATTTTGTCGTTGCTTGTTTGTTGGCTGTATAAACGACTGATGTCTCCTTACATGGCTTACTTCGGCCTTATTATGAGAAAGCATATGTTTATGTGTGAGCATGTGTGAGTAGTTTCGTTGCTATAGCTGTTGTTATTATTATTATTTCGTTTCGCATCGTTTTTCTTTTTCTCTTGTTGTTGCTGTAGTACTTGTATTATTATGTCGTCTTTGTTAACAATCCGTGTGCCATTATGGTTTTCTTATTTATTTCTTTTGCTCTCATAGTATGTGTGTATTTAAGTACTCACTGTGTGACATACAGCATGTGAGTGCTGGCTTTGATTCATTTATTTTATTTTAAATGAATATGCGTGTGTATGTGTGTGCTTTGCTGTTGCCATTGTAACTGATTAAAGTTGTTATTCGCTTGCTTTAATTCAATGACGGTGCTGTTGTTAGTCAATGTGGCGGTTAAATTATTTCTCTTTAAAATAAAATAACGATTAAATTTATATTCTGAAACGAAAACTGTTTGTATTATAGTGTTAATACCCGAAATAAACACAATTCAGAGATTATAGGCACTACTACGACTATTACTCGTATTGTAAGGAAATCGTTTTACTTGAATGTGTGGCATTTAAATTCTCTTTTACTAAAAACCTCTCCATATTTATTGTGCTGCTCATGTAATAGCAGTTCTTTCACTTGAAGAATGTCCGTGATATTTTTTGCTTTAAATTTGAATTCCACAAATCTTAACCTCGAAATCTCAAATCAGTTTCTCTTATAATAAAAAACCAAGATGAAATCATGCTTAAGCCTATGTATGTGCAAAATAATGTTAATCTATGGAGTTCTGATTTGTTTGTACTTTTTAAAAAATTTCTTCTCTCTTGCTTCTTCTCTTTCTAATATGATTTGTTTACCCTTTAGCGGAAGGTAAGAAATGAGGTTTCTTCTTCTCTTTCTTCTGTAAGTAAAAAATCATGCAGATGTGTGAGTGTATGCCTTTCGTTTGATATTTTTAAACGCCATGATTCATTTCAAGTTCAATTTATTTTGCCGAAGAACCGCAAATGATGATTTGATTACTCCATGCTCTGTTACACTTTTCCCACGTTTGTTGTTGATTTTTCTGCGATTTTGCAAGCGTTAAAATTTCTCACGTTTTGAGAGTGAAGACATATTTTCTTCTATTTTTATTGCTCAAAATTTCATTTTCCATCTCATATTCACAGCTTTTTCTTCAGATTTTTTCTTTTAACGATGATTTTTGATTATTTTCTTAGAAATGCTTTAGAAAATCAAGGAAAATATTAAAATAAATCGATTTGTGGCTCGTTTTTCTTTTCATTTGATAGACGCAATTTCATTTGCAATAAATTTGATTACATAGAGGCAAAGGAATAGATCTGGAGTTCAAAAAAATATAATTTCAAGGAAACCGTATGAAATTGTGAATTAAAAGATGAAAATGTTGAAAAAAGTCTTCATCAATTTCGTAATGGAAATTTTATTTTTATTGAAAAAATTTATCAAGAAAAAAAATATTGGAAAGGATTATATTAAAAAAATATTTCAAAAAATTTTGAAAAGGCTTATATTTTTCAAAAAAAAAAAAAACGATTAATTTATTTCGTTTTTAATGTAATCTTTAAAAGTGTAACATTTAAAAATCAAGTTTGTTTTAAAATTTTTTCTATTTTAATATGACATTTAAATTAAAAAAGATTTTCGACAATTTCATTGTCAGACACTTGTTTTTTCTTATCATTTGCGAAAGTGACACTCTGTCAGGACTTGCTAACAAGATTGTGAATCTTAAAATATATTTTTAAAAACTTTTTAGAGCATTTTATTTCATTTGGTTTTATTTTTCCGTTTAATAAAACGATTTTTAACAAAAGCTGAAATAGCAAGGTTTTTGCAAGCATTTCTTTCATTTAAATTGTTTGTTCAAGTAAAGCATAGACTCAGATTTAAGCTTCGGTGTCTTTAAATAGATTGCCAAGTAATTTCTTTTCTTAAGCATTATTTACGGAGTTTTTTCATACACTCACTTACACAAAAGGTAAGAAACTGCTCAGCCTCCACACCCTTGATGCCATTATTGACAATAACTTGTTACACTTTAGCTTCTGTCTACACAATACATGCACGTGCTTGTTTCCTTAGAGACTCTGTCTATGCATTGTAACATAAATATGCTCAATAAACACCAGATGTAAGGGGAAACGATGTCTTTGCCAACTGTTGCTGTTGCTGTTGATATGGCAAAACGGTACTCAGCCGTAGCCAACATACAATTGTTGATTTTATATTCTCTTTCATTTCGTTTTTCTCAGCGTTGTTCCATTTTTTTTTTGTGTTTCAAAAGCTTATTGTTATAAAAAAGGAAGTGGAGCATATGGTAAAACTAAGTCTGGATGTATTTGAAGTGATAAAGAAAATGAAAACTGAAGAAACTAAAAATAATTTAAGCTGATGAACAACGCAAGAAATACAGCCTATTTAGTCCAACTCCAGCAGAAAAACGCGCAAAGAAAAACCTTTGGAAAGAATTTAAAAACGTTTTTTTATTTCATTTAGAATTTAAAAACAAAACACCAATTTTTTTTAAATTATATTAAGTGTTTAGACGTTTATTTTATAAAAAAAAATTATTTTGTTTTTAAAATTCATTAATTTCACCTATAAAATCCATTTATTCTAAGGTTATAATCAATTTTTTATCATTAAACGCCTGTGGTTTCCATTCTGTTCTTAAGCTTATACAAGATGCTTTAGAAGACGAAACGAAAATCACATTTATTTTCTTCGTATTATTCCATTTGAATTTACTTTTCAGTTTTACTGGGAATATTTCTGAAAACACCGTTTTAAGTAATATTATGCTCATTACACGACTGTGTCTCTCTATCTCTCATTCTCTATCTCTCTTTGTAACTTTACACTCGGCTGTCTTTTGTTATAATTTTCTTATGTTCTGTTCTTATTAATAAATTTCATTCATTCACTGTAATTATAACAACAACAATAACTACCGTTATGACTCCGTCTTATGTTTTCTTTAAAGTTTTTGCAAAACTACTATGTTGGAGGATGAGCAGCTGAGAGAGAGAGAGTTGATGCAAAAGAACACATTACAGGAGTATATTTGTTTGTGTTTATGTGTTAGTAGATATAGACTTACAAAAAAAAATGTAAACAACTATCAAGAGAATACAAGGAAAGAGTAAGTAAAAGTGAAGCCTGCCATAATAAACAGTTATAAAGTACAGCAGCAGCAGACAGCGTAAAATTAATTTAAAATATCAACACAAAAGCAACGCAAACTTTCAAATGAAAAATAATAAAACATGACATTCAACTAAACGATGGTTAATTTTTTTGAAATGCTTTTGTTGTTGTTGTTACTATTGTTGACATCGTTTTTAATATTTCATGTCTTGAAATAATTCTTGTTTTTGAAATGCACCGTAAGTAGGAAGCAGAAGAAGAGATTTCTTCAAAAAAAAAATTGTTTTGCTGTTGAAAAGTTTTTCTATATTAGCGATGATTTAAATTAAAATTTGTTTTATTTTTAAAATTTTTCAAATTTATTACGTAACTTTAGGCTGGAAATTTATTAATTTTCCTTCAAATTCAATTCTTCCAGCAGAGAATTGAAGTCATTTTTAGCTTTTCGTATTTCATATTCAATATTTATGTTGTTTTTTAACCTTCAATTGTAAATTTTAAGACTTTTTATTAAAAATTTGTTGCTCTTGTGTTATCATTATCGATTATCATGGCGTGTTTAACAAAATTAAATTGAATTTTTTTTTCTTTGTGAGTTTTTAACTTCGCGTCAAGTTAATAAACTTTTCAATAAAAATCTTTAACAAGAAAACTCGCAAAAATTTTGTTATAAAAATCATCAATTTTTATCGTGTATGGCAATAACATATTTAAAGCCTAAGGAACGCTAAAAGAAGCCAAAAGAGAACTGAACAGAACTTTTTTAATTCTTATGATTTTCTTGCGAAAAATTTCTTTGTGAGTCTCTTATGAAATGTGAAGTAAATTTCCTTTGCCACAAAAACCTCATTTGCTGCACATGTATGGCGTTCATTTCCTTAGAACAAAACTTTCTTTTCGAACAATTTTTTCATACGCTTCCACTCCCATTCTTCTCTTGCTTCTCTTGCTGTTTCAAACCAGAAGTGGTTTGACAGTTCATTTGTGTTTCACATTAAGAGTGAATGCCGAGGTTTTCTCCAAATTGTTTGCCTTTAAAGAGTCTGTCTGGGTGTTGTTTTGTCTTGTGTTTGTATTTTCATGTTTATCGATGGAAAAATGCTTTGCGTTCAAATCGGAAATTACTTTATTTGTATACAAATTGACAGTTGAATGCAGAGAGGAAAAATAAAAATAGATTTTGAAGAAATGTAAATCAATTTAATGTTGTTTTGTTATCGAAAATTATCTGTAGAAATTTTGTTATCGATAATTTCTGAAGAAAAAAATATACATACTTTCCGATAACAAAAATTACCATAGAAAACGTTCGATAACAAAAATTCCTATACAAAATTTTCGATAACAAAAATTTATATAGAAAATTTACGAAAATTATCTGTAGAAATATTATCGAAAATTTTTGAAGAAAAAAAAAATATACATACTTTCCGATAACAAAAATTCCTATAGAAAATTTTCGATAACAAAAATTTATATAGAAAATTTTAGGTAGCAAAAATTTATATAGAAAATTTTCGATAGCAAAAATTTTCGATTACAAAAATATTTGTAGAAAATTTTCGATAACAAAAATTTCTTTACAAAATTTTCGATAGCAAAAATTTTCGATAACAAAAATTTCTTTAGAAAATTTTCGATAAAAAAGATTTTTTTTGATAAAAAAAATGTCTAGAATATATTCTATAAAAAATTTTCGATAGCAAAAATGTTTATAGAAACATAACACAACAGTATGCAATCATAGAGTATTACTCGAACATAGTTGTTAAAATAATAAAGGAATTCAAAAGTTATTGAATATTTTCGAATTTTAATTGTCTAAAGACATAGGCGTATAAAATTTTCCAATACATTTCAGTATAAATAGCACTTTAAATTAAAATGAAAACAATCGATATAAATTAATATGAAAATACATACATGCATGCATATTTTGCATACTTTTCATCCTCCTCCTGAAAGTATGCAACAGCGGAATAATGTTGCATATATTGAGGCTCTTCATCATGTTGTTGCTGTTGTAATTTACAGCTTAACGTACAGTTTAATACACTTGCCAGTAAAATGTGATGGAGAAGTAGAAGGGAAGGATTTTTTATTTAAGTGCTGCCAATTAAAAACATATTTTGTTTGCATTTATGCAAAAAAAAAAGGAAGAAAAAATAAAAGTTTTATTAAATAAAATTTTTTTCTTGAATTCCATTTTCATCATCATGATCATCGTCATTCATTACGAACATTAAATGTAGCTGCCGTTGTTATTAAATAATATTTAAGCGGCTTACAAAACTGTTGCCTATAAATAGGGGGAAAATTACGTTGTGAGGAAAAGGGCAAGAATTCATTTAAATAAATTTAAAATTATATTTCTTGTAAACTGAATATTTTGGAATATAAATTAAAGGTCAAATTATGTCATAAAATACACTCTGCCGTTTAAAACTAATGTACGTATACTTTTAGGCGTCGTTTGGTTTAAAGTATTCAAAAAAATATCTTATTGTTGCATTTTATGTTTAAACTTCATGTAGCATGTTTTTCTTTTAAAAATAATTTCAATTTTCCTTTTCCTTTGGAATCATTTTTCTTAATTAAAATTTTAAAGCTCCCAGCCATCACTTGTTATTGAAAGACACAGCTTTAGGGTACCTAAAAGCAGTCAAGGTCATGTACAAGTAATTGATTTCGCTATCAACTTCATTTACAGCATTGAACGGGTTTAATTACTTCGGTTCTTTCCTTATTTTGTTAAAAATCAGAACAAAATTGCACAAATAATATGAGCACAATAAACAATAAATGGTTGGGATCGTAAAACAGTTTTTACTGTCCAACACAGACATAGTAAGTTGTTTGGAAATGAGTTTCCTTAGATGCAATAAGTTAAAGTATTACAGACAAAAACCCAACACAGGAAGTAATCTATATTTATAGAAATGTTTGTTGTCGAAAAGTCGAAATTTTTGTTGTCCAAAATTTTCTATAGAAATATTTGTTATTGAAAATTTTCTATAGAAATATTTGTTATCGAAAATTTCTATAGAAATGTTTGTTATTGAAAATTTTCTTTAGAAATGTTTGTTATCGAAAATTGTCTATAAAGATATTTGTTATCGAAAATTGTATGTAGAAATTTTTATTATCAAAAATTGTCTATAGAAATATTTTGTTATCGAAAATTGGCTATAGAAATATACTGCTATCGAAAATTGTCTATAGAAATTTTAATTATCGAAAATTGTTTATAGAAATTTTTGTTATCGAAAATTGTCTATAGAATAATACTGCTATCGAAAATTGTCTATACAAATTTTAATTATCGAAAATTGTTTATAGAAATTTTTGTTATCGAAAATTGTCTATAGAATAATACTGCTATCGAAAATTGTCTATAGAAATTTTTGTTATCGAAAATCATCTACAGAAATATTTTGTTATCGAAAATTGTCTATAGAAATATACTGCTATCGAAAATTGTCTATAGAAATTTTAATTATCGAAAATTGTTCATAGAAATATTTAGTTACCGAAAATTGCCTATAAAAATTTTTGTTATCGCAAATTTTCTATAGCAAAAATTGTTTTTGTTATCGAAAATTTTTTATAGAAATATTTTCTTATCGAAAATTGCCTATAGAAATTTTTGTTATCGAAAATTGCCTATAGAAATTTTTGTTATCGCAAATTGTTAATAGAAATTTTTGTTATCGAAAATTGTCTACAGAAATATTTTGTTATCGAAAATTGTATGTAGAAATATATTGTTATCGAAAATTGTATGTAGAAATGTTTATTATGGAAAATTGTTAATAGAAATTTTTGTTATCGAAAATTGTCTACAGAAATATTTTGTTATCGACAATTTATTATAGCAAAAATTGTTTTTGTTATCGAAAAATTTGTATAGAAATTTTTCTTAAAAAAAAAGTTCCTTAAATTTTTTTATAAAAAATTCTTGGCAGAAGTTTTATTTACTCCAGAAGCATTCTTTTTGCAGTGTTTTGTTAACGAAAATTTTATTTAAAAGTAACATTTTCTTGTTTTATTTTCTTTATTAAAATCCACGGATGATTTATGTGCCGTCTTAAAATGTTAAACTTGGCTGCTGTAAAATTTCCTTTGGCCATAAAAACCTATAAATTTTCAATAAATGTCGTTCGTTTTTATGCCTTTAGAGGATTATTAAAAATATTTTTAGGCCTTGACATCATAAAGAAAAAGTTTCAAAATAAAACAGAAAATTATTGACAATATTGATGGCAGAGAAAACACTTAAGCCGTGAAACACACGCTTTCGGAATACAGTTTTCCGTAGAATTTGTAATCCACATACATCAAAGGGGACTTAATCAATTTCTTTTCTGTATGTTTTTATGAATAATGAATTAATTTTCTTTATTTGTCAATTTTTAAAAAGGCATTTTAATTAATTATCTACCTTCAACGTAACTCGAGTTATTAGTGTCTCTTTCCCTAAATTTCCAAAAGAGAATACCTCGAGGCATAAAGAAACCAAAGAAGTTTTATTCTCTTTCCCTATTTGCATCAAATGCGAGTATACATGCGTGGAAAATGTTACTGATATCGGCAAATAAAAAATATTTCTTTTCATTAAAATTGAGCTGTTTATCCCGGAAGAAATTATTCTGATATTTTTTATTCTTAATTTATTGGGTAAAGTTATCGATACAAATATAACATATTTTATGCATATCCGTTTCCATTTTTGAAATTACAAAAGAAAAGCCAAACAAAACAAAACAAAACATTATTTTCTCTAAATGCAAAAGCGTGAGAATGTACATGAAGACAGAGGAAAGTAAAATATTAAAATACAGATCCTTTATCCGAAGGCCTTTTTTCATTCAATAAAAAATCCTGAAATCTCAGTAATTTTTTATTTCCTTTTTATTATATTCTGTCACGATAAACCATTCTAATCCATTATATTCGGTTAGATTTAATCTATTTTTCTCTATTCTATTCTGTTTAATATCCAAAATAAATTATCGACTGGGTCGTCTAAATATGGCAAACAATTAAAGGCAGAAAACCTTCCTTGTTATCGAACATTTTTCTTTTGACAATTATTGTTATCGAGAAATTTGTAAAGAAAATTACTGTTATGGAAAATTTTCTATAGAAAATTGTTGTTATCGAAATATATCCTATAGAAAATTATTGTTATCGAAAAATTTTCTAAAGAAAATTGTAGCTATCGAAATACATTCTATAGAAAATTATTGTTATGGTAAATTTTCCATAGAAAATTATTGTTATCGAAAATTTTTCTAAAGAAAATTATGGTTATGGAAAACTTTCTATAGAAAATTATTGTTATCGAAAATTTTTCTAAAGAAAATTGTTGTTATCGAAAATCTTTCTAAAGAAAATTACTGTTATGAAAAATTTTCTATAGAAAATTGTTGTTATCGAAATATATTCTATAGAAAATTATTGTTATCGAAAATTTTTCTAAAGAAAATTATTGTTATCGAAAATTTTTCTAAAGAAAATTAATGTTATCGAAAATTTTTCTAAAGAAAATTATGGTTATGGAAAATTTTCTATAAAAAATTGTTGGTATCCAAAAATTATTGTTATCGAAAATTTATTATTATCGAAAAATTATTGTTATCGAAAATTTATTATTATCGAAAAATTATTGTTATCGAAAAATTTTCTACAGGAAATTATTGTTATATAGAAAATAGTTGTTATCAAAATATTTTGTAATTTTTGTTATCAAAAAATGCACTTTTGGTCTTTTTTTTACAACTTCGTGACCTTTATAGTTTACTGTGTATTACCCTTTCATAGTGTTCTGTATTAAGAGCAACACCAGCCTTCATTTATGAATCTCGATTTAATTACAAACGATGCGAATATCTAATGCTACAATGATAACCCTGAAAAGTATGCTAAAGTAACAGATAAACAAATTAAAATGCGCTGTGCATGTATATTTTCTGCTTGAAAATGAAACATAAATTAAACAGCAATTTCCTCTTTTCCCATTTTCAAATTTGTTTTCAGTTTCAGTTTCTATTAAACGCGAGTGGTTGTTATTGATTTTGAAAATGCGATTTTCTACTCATTACTCTTCCCTCACATGTAGAGCGGTTGTTGTCGTTGTTGATCCCATGGCTTTTGAATTTTTATTTTAACGGGAATGATGTTTACCCCTTTCGCTCTTTCTATCTCTTTTTCAAAGTTTTTTTGAAGTACTCCGTAGTCTATCATAACAATTTGTGGTTTTGTGGCTTAAACTTGTTGTTGAGGATTTGGGTATGTAGTGCAGTAAAACAAATTTTGTAGAGTGGTTATTAGTGTGTGTGCGTGTACATCTTTATGTAGTATTAGTACGATAATAAACTTTCAATGTTAGTTACGGTAATAAAAACAAATTATGACTGATAATTAAGAGATACAAAGAGTCACCCAGAAAGTAAACATTTTAAATGGAAATGAAATTAAGTTTGAAGAATAATTTTTCCAATTAACAAATCAAGGCAGGTTTTTAGGTTGTTTCCCTATTCAAACAGTATTTACTTGTTTGGTTTTTAATATTTTTGTTTACATTTCTTAATAATTTACCAACTCATTGCCTAAAATAAACAATCATTAATCAAGAATCCACAATGATTGATTTAAATCCAAAAAAAATTAATGAAAATTGCAAGAAAATTATATTTTTTAAGCCTAAAATTATAAGACAAAACTGTTGAATTATTTAAACAGCCTATAAGTATACAACAACAAATTTTACTTCATTCCCTTATAAGATTTTTAAACACGGCTTCCCATCTGCTGTCACTTTTTTTTACTAAGGAATTCATTGGTGAAACATTTCCCCGCAGGAATAAACATTGTGAAAGTCTTAATCAATTTCATTAATAATGAAACTCATTATAAACATTTGCTTTACATTAAATCCTTTTCGTAATTAATTTTTACAGAGTAATTTATAGCACCATAAACGATAAATTATGTGCTTAAGGCATAGTGCCAATCGTAAAAGCTATTTTTAACCCCAATTGTGATTTTCTGTAGGAATTTATTATCGAAAAATGTTCTCTAGAAAATTGTTATCGAAAAAATGGTTGTCGACAAATTTTCTATGGAAAACTGTTATCGAAAATTTTTTCCTGGGAAAATGTTATCGAAAAATTTCTCTGGAAAAATGCTATCGACAATTTTATTATAAAAAACTGTTATCGAAAATTTTATTATAAAAAACTGTTATCGAAAATTTTATTATAAAAAATTGTTATCGAAAATTTTTCTATAAAAAAGAGATCGAAAATTTTCTCTAGAAAATGGTTGTCGACAAATTTTCTGTAGAAAACTGTTATCGTTAATTTTTTTCTGGGAAAATGTTATCAAAAAATTTCTCTAGAAAATTGTTATCGAAAATTTTATTATGAAAAATTGTTATCGAAAATTTTATTATAAAGAATTGTTATCGAAAATATTATTGTAAAAGATTGTTATCGAAAATTTTATTATAAAAATTGTTATCGAAAATTTTATTATAAAAAATTTTTATCGAAAATTTTCTTATAAAAAATTGTTAGCGAAAATTCTTTCGATAACAACAATTTTCCTATAATAAAAATTTCTCATAGAAAAGTTTTCTGTAGAAATTTATTTTTGTTATCGAAAAATTTTGTTTAGAAAATTATTGTTGTTATCGAAAATATTTCTCTAGGAAATTGTTATTGAAAATTTTTCTATAAAAAATTGTTAACGAAAGTTCTTTCGATAGCAAAAATTCTTCGATAATAAAAATTTCCCATAGAAAAGTTTTCTGTAGAAATTTATTGTCGTTATCGAAAAATTCGGTATAGAATATTATTGCATTTACTTTGTTCGTATTTTTCAATAGGAGACTTAAATAATTTTTTTTTTAATAAATATAAAATTTTTCATCACTTTTCATGCTGCTGTGCCACTGTCTTAGTGATAAAGTGTAGACTCCATATCACATAATTGCCAAAAGAAAATCAAAATTTTTGTTCTTCAAAATATTCCTTTACTTTCTCATTTCATTTGTATTTCTTGTACAAGAGTAAAGAAAGAAAAAAAATTCTGTTGCTGCTCTACAAGCCCACTTACACACTCACTCTTGCAAAAACAAACAAAAAAAGGAAAGTTTAACAAGATGGATGAGTTACAAGGAATTCGTTTTGGTATGGGTGGGAGAATAGGGGAGTACAACGTTATTGCTATTGAGGCTTTATCGTTATAGTTTTTATAATTGTTGTTGTAGTTGTTGTTGTGCTCTAAAGTATTTAAAGCAAGGATGCGCTAGACGTCACGCAGCCTGAGTTTATTTTTGTTAATGTTTGCGCTATTGTTGCTTATGTCTGTGTTCATTTTTTATTGTTCTCTCGTGTTTGTTTTTCTTTTTTCGGTGTTTGTTATACGGCCTCGTTAAAAACTGTTCTATTTTTTATTTGTGTTTGTGCTGCTTCTAAATAGCATTGCAACAAGTATTTTATTGGATGTTTGATGAGAGAAAGAAAGAGCGAGAGAGAGAGAGAGCGAAAAGTACGTTAACCGTTATAATATTCCAGAGAGTGTTTTGCTGTTATACTTTCTCCATGCATGTGCTGTGGAGTTGTTTGTATTCAAGGTTAATGTAATTTGCATAACGTTAGCCTAGAATCCAACAGGTAGAAATCCTTGAGCTTTCCTTTTTTAGCCTAACGCCATAAATCTAACAGAAGCAACAGTTAAAGCTTTAAAAAGCTTTTAATGGCCCTGAGAGCCAGAGTAAATGGAAAAAAAGGGAAACAAAAGCTTTTTTCAACAGCATCCTTTACCTGTTGTTTGGCTCAAGTATCTTTTCGTTTTTCTTTTGCGGGAAATCTATAAAAGCAGGTGCAACACGTGTATCTAACACAGTTACTGTTGATTCGTTGCTGGGTTAAGTAGTTCCCGTTGTTTAACCGCTAATTGTTGTGTGTAAGAACTACAGTAAGGATAAAGAGAGAGAGAGAGAGAGCAAGTGTTTTTTTTTTTGGTTAAAGAGAGAGAGAAAGTATTAAACATAAAAGCTTCAAGCAGGACAGAGAGAGAGAGAGTGCAAAAAAAACTTGAAAGTGTTGCTAAATTTTCAATGTCTTGAAACAGACTCAATTAGACTGTTGCTAACGAAGGTGGTGTTTAGCGGCTATTAAGTACACATAATAAATAACTGTAACTGTAACTCTTTAGAGCAACAACAGCAATAAAAAAAAGAACAATGGAGCAACAGTAACTGTAAACGTTTTAATAAGATAAAGCAACAAGTAGTGGAAAAAATAGACATTCAAACGTTTTCTAAAGGATTTTGAAGTACAAAAATTAAAACCAGCTTTACAAAAATTAAAACAAATAGTAGAAGAAAATTGATAAACAAAAAAACGAAATAATAAAAATTAAAATAAAAAATTAATTTTATAAAAAAAATATAGATAAATATGTTATTTTCAAATAGTTCTTAAATAAATTAAATTGAATTTTGTAAAAAAAAAATAAATAAAAAATTAAATAAAACAAAAAAGGAATTAAAAGATTGCTATATTAAATAAAAATTTTAATTCTTGATGCTACATTAAACTTAATTAAAAATAAATAAATAAAGAATTAAAACTTTAATATTCAAAAGTTCCAATAAATACCAAAAAAAAAATATTTCCAATTTTTAACATTAAATATTACAAAAAAAATTATAATAATAATAATAATAAACATGGGTTAATATCAAATAAATTAATATATTGCAATAATCTAAGTAAGTACAATTTATTACTTGACTTGGGTGAAAACCAAATTTAATAAGAAACAAATTCTGAAAAAAGTATTTAACTTTTCAGTAATATACAATATATTGTATAACAAATTATAATTAAACAATTAAATATAAAAAATAATAATTAAAATTTAAAATAAAATGTTTTAAAGAAGAAAATATAAAATAATCTAAAATATAATAAATAAAATAAAAATTATGAAAATTAATTTTAATAAATAAAAAAGAAAATTATTGAAAATAAAAATAAAAAATGGATGAAACATAAAATATAAAAAATATAAATAAAAAATAAAAATATAAATATAAATATAAATAAAACAAATAAAATAATTAAAAAAAGAAAAATAAAATTTAAACAAAGAACTTTATATTAACATTAATGAAAGCAATGAAAAAAGATTATTTTAAAAAGAAATCCAAACTGAAAAGTATTACACGAACAATTAAAAAACAAAAAATAAAACAAAACAAATTTTTAAAATTTCAGAAAACGTTAAAAATAAAATTAATTTAAAAATAATAAAATAATTAATTAAAACGAAAGTAAACAAAATACAAACAAACAGACTGGTTTAAATAAATTAATAAATCAATTAAAAAAAAAACTATAAAAAAATATATAAAAATATATAAAAAAAATATTTTATTATAAAAAAAAACCCGATAAAAAAATAAAACTAAGACTAAAATAAACTCAATAATTAAAAAATAATGCTAATAATAAAACTTAAAGTAAATTAATAAAAAAGTTTGTTTTAAAATTACCAAAAAATTAAAACAAGTATTTAAACAAATGGAACTACTTTTTTAAAAAATTAACATCAAAATAAAATTCAAAAAGTATTTCTTCGGCGACTTCCTCTCTGGCAAAAACTCTGATAGTAAATAAAATTGCCATGAAAAGTTTCTCAAAACAGTTTGTCGTTCGGAGTCGACTTTAAACTGTAGGTCCCACCACACATGTATGAAAATTAACACACGCAATAAAAGTGGTGTGAGAAACTAGGTCGTAATCCTGACTGAAGGGTTGTAATGACCAATTATGTATGTATGTATGTAAATAAAAAAAAATACTAAATAATTATATAAACTAAAATTAAATAAAATATAAAAACAGACTATGAAAGTAAGGAAGAAATTACTGAAAACAATAATAAATTAAATTAAATGAAAACAAAAACAAATAAATAAAAAAATATAAAAAATTAAACTGAATTAAAATCAAAACTTTTTTTTATAAAATCACAGAAAACATTAAGAAAATAAATCAATTTAAAAATAATAAAAAAAATTAAATTAAATCAAACATAAAATAGTAAACATAATATGAAAATAAAAAAGAAATACCAAAAAATAAAGTTTGTTTTTAATAAACTTAAAATTAAATAAATGAATATGTAAACAAAATAATTAAAATACAAAATTAAGTAAAAAAAAAATATATATAAAATAATAAATATATAAAATAATAATATTGAAAATAACTTAAAAAATAAAGACTTCATATATAATTAATAAACATTTGCTTAAATTATAAATGTTTATTTGAAAAATTATGAAATAAAAACACTTTTTAAAAATTAAAGAAATTAATATTTAAAAAAAAATTATTTTTTGTTATAAATGCTGAAAACTATTTAATAAAATACAAAATATATATACATTTATATACTAACTTAAAGCAAAAAAAAAAATATCAAAAAAACTAATATTGAAACTAAAAAAACTGAAAAAAATTATAAAAAAAAGAAAACATAAACGCTTCTGTTCAATTAATTAATTATAAACGATATATTATAAAAAAATATAAAAAGAAATAAATAAAACTAATCATTTAAATAAATAAAAATTCATTATATTTTATAAATTCAATTTTTGTACAATAAAAACAAAAATTAACAAATAATAAATACACTCTACAACACTTAATAAAACAACAAATCATTCAATTATTTTCTTTTATATATAAAAAAATTAAGAAAATATTAAAAAAAGAACTACAACAAGGTACAAAATAAGAAATAAATAAATAATATTTTACTTTTTCTATAAATTTAATTTTTATATAAAAAAAAAATCAGGTAAAATTGTTTTAAAAATTGCTATTAAATAAAATAAAAAACTATATAAAAAACAATTCAAAAAATAACAAAACTTATAAAAAAAAACGATAACACTGAAGAATAATTAATAAAAATCTTATAAAATATTAAAAAAAAAATATAACAAAAATAAAATAAAATAAAACAAACCAAAAATATCAATTATATTAAAAAAAATTTAAAAAAATATAAAACTTATAAAAAAACGATAACACTGAAGAATAATTAATAAAAATCCTATAAAATATTAAAAAAATAATAATAAAAATAAAATAAAATACGAATAAAAATAAAAACCAAAAATATCAATTAAATTTTTTTTAAAGAAATATGAAAAAAATTCATTTCATTTAAACTTAAAACTTTTAAAGTTATAAAAACTTATTAAAAAAAAATAAAACAATTTCTCGAAAACATTTTGTAAGAAAAAATCTAAAAAAACTAAGTTTTCAAATTAAAGAAAATATTAACCCAGCCAAAGATAGTCCAGCTGTGTGTGGAAGAACAAGAAACGACAGAGAATCTGTTTTCTAGTAAAACATTTCCATAAAGTGTTAACGAATAACCAGAGCTGCCAACCATGTAAGTATATTTTGATTAGAAACTTTTATTAAAGAAACTTTAATTAGGTATGACACAAATAAAGGCAAAAAGAAAGGAAAAAGAAATCCCTTCAAATTTATCTTTTGTGCTTTCCAAAAGGAAAAGGATTAGAATTTTCCAAAGATATATGCAAACAGTGACTTACCTCCTGATATTCGCAGGAGGGGCTCGTTGAATATTAAATTTATATTCCTTTGTTTTGTCTTGTCAAACTGGCTAACTAGATGGCGACTCTGCTGGATTGGAGGCCTTTGCATGCGGTACTGAAGTCTAAAGCTATAGTGGCTGTAATTGGCATAGTGGGAGACAAATCTGACCAATGATTCATCAGAGGTGAAATCGCCGTAGTCTAGTAGGTAGTGTGTTGGCTTATTAGACGCAAAAGCCTGGGTTCTAGCCCCAGGCCAGGCATCAAAGACAAAATACAAAAAGTATTTCTTCGGCGACTCCCTCTCAGCAGATTTCTGGCAAAAACTCTCGAGAATAAATAAAATTGCCATGAAAAGTTTCTCAAAAATCTGTCGTTCGGAGTCGACTTTAAACTGTAGGTCCCGCCACTCATGTATAAAATTAACACACACAACATAAGTGGTGTGAGAAACTAGGACGTTGTACAATGGGTCAATTAGACCTCCGGGTACTGTACTTGTCTTAATTGACAAGTACACGTCCTCTAACCTAACCTAACCTAACCTTCATCAGAGGTTATCGTAACATGACTAATCGTGCGGTAGAAATACCCCTCCTTCGTAACTGTAGCCAGGACAAAGCCAGCCAAATTGTATGATTGTGTAAAATTCTTCACAGCGGTATTGAAGAATTAAGTGAAATAACATAAGACAGGGATAATTCTAAGGGGTATGGCGGTTAAGGACAGATAATGGCACAAGTTCAGCAGGATTGTTCGATTCCAAAGTGAAATTAATAGAACTCACACAGAAATTTGATGGTATCTTCTAAACAAAAAAAGAAAACCAAGGTCAGGACTTAGCAATGCTACCGGCTTATATGAATTTCAGTGGAGAATAGTATGGGATTGCCTGAGCATTGTGGAATTAGCAGGTGGACAAAGGAAATAGTGACACGCTCTCTGATAGATCAGAGAGTATGAAACTTTCTATGTGGTGGACATTCTTCTCAATTGAAATGATTTGATAAAAATATTCAGGAGTAGCTTTGGGATAATAATCGGATTTTTAACTAGGCACGGTACTGTATACTTGGAGTGCACTTTCTTATAATGGAGTTCATCTTGAGTCCATTATGTACATTCCATGATGATGACAATGAGTCATCAGGCGGACATATATAGAACCGGAGTGATCATAATACGTAAAGACCTGAATATGTAGCAAGTACTAGACAAAGAGTTATCCTTACATTATAAGGATATTGTATATAGATTATGGGCATTATAATGGATCATATGGTCAGCGTACTTTTGGACCTTTTGGAGGATTTCGAGATTGAAATCTGGTTTTCAATTTTTATGAGACGCCTTTGAAGTACGTTTTAGGTAATAAAGTTTAAAAAAACAATTTAATTTATGGGATTACTTTTCATTTTCTTTTTGCCTTTAAATCTAATCGAAAAAATCAAAAATTTTATTTTTAATCCTTCAGAAAAAAAATGTGCATAAAATACAAAATTCTTGTATCAAATTCATTAAAAATGTTTTTAGAAAGAAAAAAAGAGAAACAAATGAAAATAAATTTGAAAGCAGCATGACAACAAAACTTATATTCTAAAATGTAAAATGAAATCCCACAATGATTATAAACGAAATTGCAATTGAAAATCAAATTAAGAACTTAAATATTGACATACTATGACATACGGACGGACACATTCTCTGTTCACGTACTGTTAGCTTGTAAAATTTGAAAATGGAAAAAAATAAAAAAAATAAAAATTTTTAATTTACAAACCAAAAACAAGGGCGGGCATCAAGGCCACTTTGATGGATTTTGGATAAAAAATTGTTTTTTATTTTCTCTCATGACAAAATAAAAAAAAGTAATTGAAATAAAGTTTTATTAAAGCTAGATGAAGCAAAAGGAATAAAAATCTAACATTCTTTATGCACTTGGTCATTGCAACCCTTTAGTCAGGCTCTCAACCTAGCTTAGAACACCACCGCATGTTAATCATATCCATTAGGGGCAGAACAACCCCGAGCGATAGATTTGGGAAACTTTTCAATTGTTATTCGTTATTAATTTTTCCAAATTTTACCCTCTAAGAGCCCTTGCCAGCAATTCAAAGCACCATAGCCTTATGCTAACAGATTTTTTTTGGCCTGCCATTGAAAATTATGAACCGAACGGCATGTGGTTTAAACAACATAGAGCCACAAGCCTTACAACATGATCGATTTAGGCTTTAGTTTCCTTTAACTATGGTTTGTATAGCCTAGAAATGCAAGATATGTATTTGGCCTTATTAATTCCCACTCCTTATCCCACTCCCACTCTTTTGCAATTGTTTTTAGTGATAAAATGGCGCTAAAACGCAATGGAGTGGCTCATATACCATACTAGCTCCATGTAAAGCCAAATACTGCAAGTTTATTGTATGAGAAGTTTCCACAAAGAGAAATTTTATATTTTCTTAACATTAACTAGCCACCAAGGCAATGTGATTTAACACTATTTGACTTTTTTCATCAAAGACCATATCTACCAAGTTCATCTCCTAAGGTTGCAGCATTTGAAAACCAATATTCGTCTAGTTATACCCGCGATGCTGACCAATATGTAAGAAAAGTGATGGAAAACTAAAGGGTGTTTTTTATAGAGGTATAGTCCAATCTGTAACTGTATCGCGGATGTAGTCCAATCTGGACGTCCAATTTTCGATGACTTTTTCCAACATTTGTGGCCCCGTATATCGGCAATATTACGGCGAATGTTGTCTTCCAAATGGTCAAGCGTTTGTGGCTTTACCGCATAGACCAATGACTTTACATAGCCCCACAGAAAGTAGTCTAGCGGTGTTAAATCACAAGATCTTGGAGGCCAATTCACAGGTCCAAAACGTGAAATTAGGCGGTCACCAAACGTGTCTTTCAATAAATCTATGGCGGCACGAGCTGTGTGACATGTTGCGCCGTCTTGTTGAAACCACATCTCCTGGACATCATGGTTATTCAATTCAGGAATGAAAAAGTTAGCAATCATGGCTCTATACCGATCACCATTGACTGTAACGTTCTGGCCACCATCGTTTTTGAAAAAGTACGTACCAATGATTCCACCAGCCCATAAAGCGCATCAAACAGTCAGTTTGTTCTGGATGTAACGGTGTTTTCACATACAATTGAGGATTGCCTTCACTCCAAATGCGGCAGTTTTGTTTGTTGACGTAGCCATTCAACCAGAAGTGCGCTTCATCGCAAAACAAAATTCGCTTATGAGAATCGGGAACAACGGTAATCTCGTTTTGGGCCCAATCGACGAATCTGTTTGGCTTCAATTCTTGCACGAGTTGGATTTTGTAAGCACGCAAACCAAGATCCTTCCGCAAAATCTGCCATAAAGTGGATGGACACAGATCCAATTCCTGTGCTCGATGGCGGATGGACTCATTCGGGTCTTCCTCAATGCTACGCTCTACAGGAGCAATAGCTTCTTCTGTACGCACCGTACAGCGTCTCTGGGGATGCGAGTTATCAATAAGAGTAAACGTGGTGCGAAAACGTTCCATGGTTAATCGAATTAACTGCTCTGATGGACGATTTTGTCGACGATAAAATGGACGTAGTGCGCGATACGTTTTCCGCACAGAACCATTATTTTCGAAATAAAATTGCACTATTATTGCAAGCGTTGTTCAGGCGTGAGTCTATTCATGATGAATTGCCAAACCAAACTGAGAATAAATCACTTAACAGCTGTTAAATCGGTCGCCATCTTGAAAAGTAATGCCAACTTAAAGTTCTATACCTCTATAAAAAACACCCTTTATTACAAAACGATCGATTGCAGCATGGAGTCCAGTGGCGGGCAATGATTTTGTATTGTGTGGAATAATGGTAAGATCACCTCCAAGTTGAATAGTGTTATAAAGTTTCATCGCAATCATAACTTTTGTTGTATTGAGTCTTACTTTTAAACCTTCCGCGATGGCGCAACTATACTACACTTTGCAACACCAAATTACGCGAAGGCGTAGCTGACCATACGTAGTCGTCATCGCCTGTGTAAAGGCAAATGCACAAATAAATGACTGGGTTGTATATATGGCAATGGCCTCTGTGGTCGCAATAAATAACTGCCGTATTTACACGACATTAGTCGCTGTGTTGCACCCAAGCGATTGCCATATATACACGGCACCCATCGCTATATCGTTAAAAGCAAACAATGAATAACCCTTCACTACTCTTTATTTAAAATTATTCCATAATTTTCTCTTCAATAATACCTAACATAACCTCACTCACTCACATTAGAAATTCCTCTCTTATTCCTTTTTTTTTTTTGTAACACACGAAGAACAAAAATAAATAATCTCTTGTTTTCCAACTGAGAAAACAACGGATCAAAAAATATTTACTTTCAAAACAAAAACGAAAATAAAACAAAAAATCTCATAACCTCACTCCTGTCTTCCATTTACATTCACTCTTTAACTACAAAATTTGCAAAACTCATACTCAGCTTTTATGCATAAACTGTTATAATAAAATATAAAAATGCCTACATACAGAGAGAGAGAGAGGGGGAGGGGGAGGTTGAGTGAGAACACAAATAGATGCCATATTTTTTATTCTCAACAATATTAGAAATTTTATTATTCATGTATTCCTTCCAACTGCCCATAACAAAGTATACAGTGCGTACAAGCAATAGCAAATGTGTGTGCGTGTGTGTGTATGTGTTTTTACAGAAAACATTGTGTGTGCCTTTATGAAATTGCATTACTACATACAGTTTTCTCTTTGCTTTTGCCTGTGTTTTCTTGTTTAATGCTCATGTTCTCATAGAAAGAATTGTATTTCTCTGTGTGTGTCTGCATAGTCGTTGTTGCCCTTTATTACGAAGCCTGTAAAAGTATAACGAATGTTAAATACTATAAATAAGTTGTCCGACATCTATTATGCTACACATTGGAGTCTCTAGTGATACACACACTCCTTTTCCCTCTTCCTCTCTCTCTCTTGCCCTTCGTGTGTTTACGATTATGTGTAGTCGTAGTTTCGTAATTGATGTGTGTATGGTATAGTGGAAGTGGACATTTAGAATTTACAATTTCAATAGTTGCTGTTCGTAAAACGAATAATCAGTAGTGATTGTGTTGTTGTTGCTGTTGTTGTCGTTGCCATGTGGGAGTAGAGTTTCGTATGTAATGTAATGTTATTCAAGTAGTAGTTTTAGTTGTTATTGTTATTGTAGTTAACTGAACGTAAAATGTTGAGTGACATGAGTTTCGTTTTGATAATTTTGTTATACGCTCAACATTGAATGGCATCTGGAGACTAGAGCTTTGAGAGAAAAAAAGAGCAAATGCACAGTGAAGTGTATAACAAAGAGACCGCAAATATTGTAGAAAATATAAAAAAGAACATCTTGAGAGAGCTTATTGACCTTTCACTGTTTCTATTGCATCAGTTATGCAGTTGCCATGTGTGTGTCCAGGTGCTTATGCTAGTGGATATTTCCTGACCAGTCAGTCAGTCAGTTTTTCTTTAAACGTTCATTGCTTAGAAGTTTCGAACATAAACAGGGTCCTTTTAAATTCGCATGCAGTGTTAGTTTTGTAAAATTGTTTCCCCTATTTTGTCGAACGTTAAAGCATCATGCATTGCTACTCATTAGCAGCAGTTGGATTTGGCTTTTATAAAGAGTTTTTAATTTCAATTGCAGCAATTGAGTTATTTGTTGAAAAAAGGGATACAATTTTACAAATTAGCGATTTGTTAACAACTAGAGAAGATTAGAGGGTTGATAAATAAAGGAATAACATTTTAATTAACTTTAGCATATAAAGGATATATAAAGCTAAAGGAAATCCGTGCAGAAAATGAACAACTCTTGAGTTTTTTGTTTAAATCGCATGCTATTGCATTCATTATTTAAACTTTATAGTCTAGCATGATTTAAAAAAAAATATTTTTGATACAAAATTATTTAATAAGAAAAAAGGATATATGGGAACAAACGAGGTACTTATGGTTATTGAAAATTTAGTTACGTTTTCGTAATGCCAGTATAAATTTGTGTTCCTATTACAAAATTCTTCCGACTAGGATTGTATTTTGCCCAGCAATTACTATTCTGAAGAAGAAAATTTAAAGGAAAACTCGATTCTCTTAATATAAACCAGTTAACAGCCTTTATATATAATAATTTCCATTGTCAACAAGTTAAATTTGAATAAACTTTTGTTACAATTAAAAAAGGACATATGAGGACGATGAATATTCTAACATCTATCGGAAAAACAATTCGATTTTTGTATAAACAGCATATACCTACGTTCATATAACAAATTTCCTTTACTTGGTGGTATTTTGGGTAAATCAAATACGATTTTAAGGAAGATACTTTATGCAAAAATTCAACAATATTAAATTTAATCAAGCTGGAAAGCTTAATGCGATAATTTATTATGGAAATAAGATAAAAATTCATTAAAACTATTTAGTAAGGAAAAAAGGACATTTGAAACCGATCGACACCCTTACGACTATCAATAAAATAATTCGATTTTTGTATAAACAGCATATAACTGTGTTCATATGCCAAAATTCCTATACCAAGCAACATTTTTTGTGAAGTAAATACCTTTTTAAGGTAGGAATTTTATGAAAAATGTTAAATATTTTAAATTAGAGTAAATTAAGGGCCTTAATAACATAACTTCTTATATAAGCATAGTAAAAATTAACAAAAAAAATATTAAAATAATTTAATAAAAAAAGGATATTTGAAGCCGATCGATGTTCTTACAGCTATCAAAAAAATTATTCGATTTTTGTATGAACAGCATACAACTGCGTTCATATGCCAAAATTCCTATACCAAATAACATTTCTTGTGGAGTAAATACCTTTTTAAGGTAGGAATTTTATGGAAAATGTTAAATATGTTAAATTAGAGTAAATTAAGGGCCTTAATAACATAACTTCTTATGTTAGCATAGTAAAAATTAACAAAAAATATTAAAATCGTTCAGTAAGAAAAAAGGATATATGAAGCCGATCGATGTTCTTACAGCTATCAAAAAAATTAATCGATTTTTGTATGAATAGCATATTCCTATCTACATATGTTGAATTTCGCTTAGCAGGTAGTATTTTTTCCAATTCAATCAAATTTACTAACCGTTTTTTAAGAGTTTACACAAGAAATTTATTTTTCAATAAGACTTAATGTTGTTCTTTTTATCAGTTTATGTTTCCTTTTAATTTTCTCCTTTTTTAACATTGTTTTTATTCTTTTATCCTATAACGCATTTTTTTGAACTTTTTGCTCCTAAAAGTATACTGTACAAATTTTTAAAATATTTTTAAAGTATCATCTAGGGTTTCGTTCAGGGTTTAATGTGCCTTTTGTATATAAAACTGAAAGTTATTTGTTTAAAAATTCTTGGTTTGTAATACAGCAAGTTTTCCCTAAAAGTATGCAAGGAAAAAAGCCTTAAAGTAGGCAAAAGTTTTGTGAAAAAACAGGACATGAAAAGGAATTATTGCAAGAGTTTTCGCAATAAAAAAAACATTTTTAAATAACAATGAAAACTTTTAAATGGTAATGATAAAAACTTAACAGATTTTGTGGCTGCAAATTATTGAAATTAAAAGCATAGTTTAGGGCGGTAACATAACAATATTTGACAAAGTCCAAAACGTATGCAAAGGCTTAAAAGCAATGTGTAAACGATTGATGTTAGCTTAGAACAATATAATTTGATTTGTAGCCTACTTTACTTAAATAACAACGCATGCTTTTAAAGGCGCCCAAAAATTGGCTTTAAATTTAAAAAATGTCTTCAAATTATAGGGATTTGTTAGTAAAACGTAAAATTTTTGTTATATTTATAATAAAGAAAGCAAGAATAAAGAGCGTTAAATTTTTTAAAAGACCTAAAAGTATGCTGTAAATTATTAATTTTGTATTTATTACAATACAATCAAAGACTTTTTAGGCTTTCTAAGCCATAAATAAACCCGAAAAATAGCTTTTAACGTATTTTTATTGGATTTCCCTTTTACACCTCATGCCTTTTATTATATTTCTAAAGATTTACCTTCAAATTTGTTACATGAAACACTTGGGCCTTAAACTGTTCAATTATTAAGGCGGTATATTTAAGCTTTAAATCATTTATTCGTAAAGTCCTATTCAGTCTTTTCAATTTACTAAAGATCCAATATAATAGCTAAAGCCTTAACATATTAAGGAAACATCATGTTTAACGTCTTAAGCAGAACCATATGAGCAGAAAATAAAAAGAAAATAAATATTTACAGAAAGTAAAAAGGAAGGAAATCTGTTGTAAAAACATACGGAGTAATACACATTTATACGCTTGAATAAACAATAAAATCACAAAATTTACCTTCAAAATGAAAGAAAAAACATGATAAATAATAGATCAGGTCGTAAGACAAATTGAAAAGGCAATTTACCTTAAAAATGGTCAAATTTTCTTAAAGCATTGCCTAAAACAAACAAACAAAATTGATTGAAACTGCTTAAAATTTGCAAAACGAACGTATGTTAAAGTAAAATTTAGAAAACAAAAAAATTGTTTTTTAAATATTGCAGGATTTAGAACCTCTACTAATGTCCTTTTTTCCAGATATTTAATTTAAGGAAATTGATATTAATTTTTACTGAAAAAAAACCATAAAAACGTAGTTAAATAATCTCTCTACAGAAAAATAAAATTTTCGTTTATTGCTATAAGGATACTGGCCGACCTCATATATCCTTTTTGCAAATTTATAAATTTCATCAGTTTAAACAAAAATTCAGTTAATTTACCCATTAATTATTAACTTTTTGCCTTTTTTAAGGATTAAATTCACTATTAAATTCGCTATTTATTTAGGGAAGTACAAACAAAAAAAACTTTTCTCTGCCAAAAGTAAACTGCTATAAACGAAATGAGATAAATGAACGCAGTTTTGTATTACCTGCTAAGACAATCAAAAATTTTTCTCTTATTTGTACAACTAAGGAATGGCCTCATATATCCTTTTTCTGTAACTTTTTATTTTTTGAGAAAATTAAAGTATTATGAACGTAGTTTTCTATGGCGTTTGCAAACAACTAACATTTTCATATCTTGTTCTTAAACGTTTTAGTGTATTGTAGTCATGTATTCTTATTCTATAAACAAACATTTTTCCCAATCGAAACCTAAATTTTAATTTAATATTGCCTGTGGTTAACATAGTTTGGCTCATATTCAAAAACCGTGCTTTATTTCAGTATAAAAACGTTCGAAATTTAGGGAAATAAAAGTTTATATTCTCAACTATTGAGTGGCTTCATACATACATATATATACATACATATATACTTGTACTACTAACACATTTTTCATAAATTCAACTGCATTTTTTTTTTGCTCACATATCTGAAAACATATCATTTTTACGTCAAAAATCAAATTATTATTTACAATTTTTGGTATATGAACGTAGTTTCCTGTTGCTTAATTAAAAATGCAAACATTTTTCTTATATATAGCAGCATACGGGATGGCCTTATATATCCTTTATTTTTGTTTTCACAAAAAATTTAATTTATTTAACATTTAACATAAAAATTTCGTTTATTAATCTGCGTTTAATATCTACGCCTATAAATATGATTACAAATTTGTTCTAATTTTTATTAACACTCTTTAACATCCAACTCTGTGGTAACTGTCACACATACATACACCACAAAAAATAAAACCTCATTTAGTAGGTCTTTTTATCTTATAAATATTACAGTATTTCTAAATGAGAGTTTGTGTATTTGTGTGAAGAACAAATAAATGTGTGTGTGTGTGCCTTTGGGTTAAATATGCTTTAGTTATGTGACGCTTACGCTTCAATAGAAATTTACACTCAATTACTCTTTTAAGACTTAATATAACAAATAACGCACACACACATAGCTATAAAAGCACACAATATAAACTCGGAAACACAAAAATACCAACAAAAAAAAACATGCTCCCTCCCTCACTTCTACTTAATAAACTGAGAGAAAGAGATTTTATAGCGAAACAATAACATCCCATAACAGCATACAAGCTAGCTGTCTGCTATGAAAACAGGTTTTTTTCCCAAATTAAATAATTTATAACTCTGTCTCTCTCTCTCTTGCTCTGTATATTAGTTTTACTCTCTACCTCCCTCTACACACCTTTCCTTTTCTAGCTGCTTGTATTCGTTTGATGATCGCCTATTCTCATACCGTGCTTGTGTGTATAAAAATAGAAACCAGTTTGGTTTTGTTGATTTATTTTTATCGTGGCGTTTAGTAAAAACAAGAGAAAAAACAACACAGTCTTTGAGTGGGAGTAAACAAAAGTCTTACACGCTAAGTGGAAGAGAGTTTTTGATGTTTTTGTGGATATACATACATATGTCTGTGTATGGCTGTATGTGTGTGTAAGTAGGTTTTTCTGTTTACCTTTAACAACTAAAGTAAGTGATTGTTGTTACGGGCTGTTGTTGTTATTGGTACAGTTTATTAATAAATTGAAATTATATTAGAATCACTTATTCTCTCTCCCTCTTTTGTGTTTGTTTATCAAAAAGGAGATAAAAAACGAATAAATCACACATATTTTTGGGCATATACTCTATTGGAAACAAATTGAAAGTAGCTTAACAGTGAAGGCTCTTTAAAAGTTACTCAAATTTGCTTAAGAAGGAATTAAAAAATTTTTAAATTTTTGTTCAAAAATTTATTTTTTTATTCCATAAAAACTATAACCGCTACACTTATAAAAATCAGAGAAAGAACGTAGAATAGTATGCCTAGTCGTCTCAACGAAACAACTTTTAACTAACTTTAAGGATTTTCGAGACAGTCATATATCCTTTTTTCTGTAATTAATAAATTTCAAAATTTTCTTCAGAAATAACATTGAAACATATTTTACAGCCTTTTAGTTTATTGAATTCCCCAAGATTTATTAAATGATTTCCTTTTTTTGTTCAATATGTCCTACTTTACTTAATCGCTTTAACCGCTAGACTTATGGAAATCACAGAAAGAACGTAGAATACTATGCCTAATGATGGAAGCTAAACATTTCTTTAATAACATTAAGGGTTTTTGTGCAACCTTTATATCCTTTTTTCTAATTTAACAATTTTTTTCATTAATTTTATTTAAAAACTGTTTTCAACGTTTTTTCTCTGTGCAAAAACCGTAAGTGAAAGCACCATATGCCAATAAATTTTGCTATAATTTAATTTCTTAACGTTTTCTTCACGTATTTTATTTGCTTAACCTAAAATTGTTCTGAAATTGTTTCGCTAACAAGCTATATTGGCAATAATTGTAACAACAAATTGCATATTCCCAGTCTGTGTTGAATACAAACATGAAAGCAACTCATTACTTATGCGAAAAACGTAAAATATTTTCTCCCTTTCCCTGCTTTCTCTCTTTTTATAGGAAAAAAGCATAAGTAATGCCTACAAATTCTTTATTTGATTTGATATGAATTTGTTTTATGGAGAAAATTTTATTTTAAGAACATTGCTTGGAAGAATTTTTATTTTTCGTAGCCTGAAATTTATAAAATTGTAAATACTTGAATTTATTTAAATTTACTGGCTTTCTATGTTTAGTTTCTACAACTGAAAGTAGTGATTGCATACTCCCAGCCTTTACTTGCATAGAAAAATGTAAACAAACTATTTCCAAACACTTTACAAAGAATAAAAACGGGGCTTAATTACTCTCACTTCCATTTTATAGAAAGAAAAAACAGTAACACAGGCAATTCTCTTTATTTAGGGATTATACTTCCCCTCTCTATCTCTCTCTCTCTCTCTCTGTCTCTCTCTTTGTAAGTAAAAATAACACACAAAAACAGGGTATAAGAAAGAAACACAAGCTATATGTACACTGTCACCTTCTTTTTATAGAAACACAGGCAAATGTGTTTCTCTATCTCTAATATACGAAGGATCTGCACTCTCACTTATGAAAGGCAAAGAACTTGAGCTAAAATAAACACAAACATACTCTATCCTTATAAGAAAAATCAAATAAGATCTGAAACAAAAACAAACAAAGTCCAGCAAAGACAGGCAAATGATTTTGATTAGAGAGCCATAACACAATGCCTTATTCTCGCCTTTGTCAAAAAGAAAGAAAAAAAAAAACAAATACAAAAAATACACTCAAGCGAACACAAGATAAGCAATGAGATAAGTAAAAGGCCGAAGGAACGAATCACCCGTTAGACACTAGTTTTGAAGTTCTTTATATTGAAAGTAGGTAGAGGTCCATCAAAGAGAGTTGGATGGACACACTTAGGCCACACAGGCTCCATTGTGTTACCACAGCTGTCCGCTATCCCCTAGTCCCGAAACCACTCGGAGCTCCTAATGAAGCGACTTAGACTAGGTTAGGTTAGGTTAGAGGACGTGTACTTGTCAATTAAGACAAGTACAGTACCCGGAGGTCGAATTGACCCATTGTACAACGTCCTAGTTTCTCACACCACTTATGTTGTGTGTGTTAATTTTATACATGAGTGATGGGACCTACAGTTTAAAGTCGACTCCGAACGACAGATTTTTATTTATTGAGAAACTTTTCATGGCAATTTTTATTTACTCTCAGAATTTTTGCTAGAAATCTACTGAGAGGAAGTCGCCGAAAAAATACTTTTTGTATTTTGCCTTTGATGCCTGGCCTGGGGCTCGAACCCAGGCTTTTGCGTCTAATAAGCCAACACACTACCTACTAGACTACGGCGACTTCAGCGACTTAGACTACCAATCTGTCAGTCCGTGACAGTTCTTCCAGATCATCCATATAGTAAGCACCAAAGTGTCTTTCTCTCCTTTGACAAAGTGCTGGGCATGTACCCAGCAGGTGAATGGCAGTATCTTCCTCTTCTTGATCTCTGCACCTACTTTGCAGAATTCATTAGCAAGGTGTCCGAATCCAATGCGCCTCGCATGCGTGACCATAATGCAATGCCCCGTCACTACGGGTCGGTGTCACTACACCGACAACCATACTAAGCGTGCTCCTTCGGAATTTAAGCAGACTTAACGTGCGTCCTTCATCCAGCTTTAGCCAGATTTTCCCCGCTGTTCTAGCCGTGTCCGAGCACGCCCATCTGTCGTTGACGGAATCGACGATCGCATTATCCATAATGTAATGCCCAGCAGTGACACCGACAACCATACTAGGCGTGCTCCTTGGGAATTTGAGCAGACTTACCGTGCGTCCTTCATCCAGCTTTAGCCAGATTTTCCGCGCTGTTCTACCCGTGTCCAAGGACACCCATCTATCGTTAATGCAATCGACGATCACATTATCACTTATGAGCCTACAATGTACTCACGGTTAGGGCCTGTTTTTGTAAGACAAACAATTACAGACGAATGTCTATTCGTATTGAGTATTTTTGTTTGTGTTGGGCATTATAGGACAAAACAAAACTTGAGAAAAATCTAAAAACTAAAGAGAATTGTTGTTGTTTAATATAGTATGTGTTACTGCAGCACATACACAGATTAAGACACTCTTTTTAACTTCTTTGTTTAGTAATACATACACTGCCTTATAAGCCTGGTATATATGTAGGTTTGATTGTTGTTTCGTTTCTCTAGTAAGGCAAATAATGAGTATTAATAGCAGTTTAAAACTTTCTCCAAGAGTTTTCGTGTTTATAAAATTGTTTATTGATTTTATAGCCTATTTTTAGGAGTTACTTATAAGTTTCAAATAATCGCACAGTATTTTTGATGATTCGAAGACAGTTTATTCCATTAACAGTTTATTTTTAGGAGAGTTTCTAAAGTTTCATTAGGTCGCAGAGAGTTGTTCGTAATTGTAACACAGTCTGTATAATTTATGGCCTACTTTTGGGCTGATTTTTTTCATAAAATTGATTTTTATTAATGTTTCTTTGTTATTTCTGTATGAATAAGTGCTGTTGAATGAGAGCCACTACTTGTTATAAGATGTTTGAAGTGTTTTTGGTTTTTGTAATACGTTTTACGTGCTTTTTTAGCCTATTTGTAGGGGCGTGTTATAATTCCTTCAGAAAGAGAGAGAGAGAGAGAGAGTTTCGTAATTGTAGCACAATTGATATACTTTATAGCCTATTTTTAGGAGTGAGTTATAACTTTTTTCAGAGATTTAAATATTTTACAGCATATTTTAAGGTGAGTCCTTAAGAAAATTATTTTTTTTATTATTTTTAAAAGTTGTTTCCCTCACCTATTATTGGTTTTATTGTTAAATGAATTTCAATAAGGTTTGCTAAACTTTTTTTGGGTATTGAAATACAGTTTTTATAAATTTTTGCCTACTTTTAGGCAGATCTGCTATAAAATTAATTTTTATTATTATTTTTACAGTCCGTCTCTTACACCTACTGTTGCTTTAATGTTTCCAGGTACTTCAAATTGATTTTTATGTCACTTTAACAGGTCAAAATTACTGCCGGAAATATTTTTTGTAGAGTTTTCTTTTTTCATGATTTTAAATGATGATGAATTTTATGAAATACGTTTTTATTACAAAAGTTTTCCTGTGCTTGTTGCTTTTATATGGAAATGAGTAGCGGAGAAAATATTTTAAAAAATTATTCCTTGTTTTGAAAAAGGCAAGAAAGCCAAAGACCATAAACTTTGCCGTTTAAGATAATTTATGGCATTTTAAAATGGTTTTTGTTTTGAGTTCTTTTTTTCTTCAAAATAAATGGCCAGGCATTAATATGTTGTTTATAAAACAAGGCAACAAAAGAGAAGGGAACATAAAATTACATTAAAATGTTGAAACTAAAGTTTATAAAAATATTATTTCATAAAAATAAAAATTTCTCATTAAATATTTCGATTTTAAAAAGGAAAATTTTAAAATAAAATTTTTAAGAGTAAAGTTTTAAACGAAAATGTTCACAACATTTTTCCAATCCCTGCCTTGAAATATTTTTCCTTTTTAATCTTTATAAATATTTCTAACAGAAATACAGTACAGAACTTTTTTTGTAAAATCCTCTCTGCTTTACTTATTTTATTTATGCCCTGAAGTATGTTGCAGATTTTCTTTACTCAATGCTGGTGCCATATTTTTCTATTGATTGTTATTATGTTCATGATCAGATTTGTAGCTCAATGTTGTGTACGAGTAGTCTTAATGCTTTTCTTATTTTTCTTGTTGTGTTTGTTATTGCCATTATCCTTTAAGACATATAAATGCTTTATAAAATTGAAATTTTTGATATATCCGCAGGATATGCAACAAAATAACAAGGATTTCAATAACAATGTGCTTTTCTTTAGTTTGAAATTGTTTAAAAATTAAAAAACGAAATAGTTATGATTAAATCTTAAAAAAATTTAAAAGAAATATTTAAAACATACTTTTAGGCCTGTTATAAATTTTTTTGTATACTAACTGCCTGCCAAACTTGTTTAAAATTAAAATATATGATCTAGTTCACTAAATATATTTTGCAAGAAAAAAGGATATATGACGTGGTTTGGAATCCTTAAATTTATTAAAAAAAATTTATAATTATTTACTAAAGGATACTGTCAGCCATCCTTTGTGTTAAAATCATAAGTTTACAAGCATAACTTTCGTAATTACACCTGTGTTAAGGTAAGAATTTTATGTTGAAATAATTACTCCACTTGGAGAAATTAGCAAATAACTTTATTGCTACCCTAAGGATAAATTATATTTTAATTACCTTACAATGCTTACAAAATTAAGATTAAAGACGAAATAAAGATGTCTTATGGCCTACTTTTAGGCATAATAAAGCACACGAAATAGCAGCATATGGCAACACATGCTATCATTACTCTTCTAAATGGTTAAAGGTGTCTTCATTTTCATAAGTTTAATTAACTTTTTGTTTTTCTGTTTACTTCTGTGCGCAATATTTTCACAGAGAGAGGCTAATTAAGGATGGTATCCGGACATAAACAAACGGTTAACATGTGTGTTTTGTTATAAAAGTATGACTTGTCATTCAATGATGTGAGAATAATGAAGAAAAATTATCATTTTTATTATAAATTTGTAGTAAAACTGACACAGGATATGGAATAATTAAGATTGATAACTAATTAATACAGCTAATAATTTTGTAATAAATTAAAGCATACTTTAAGGGGGTAAATAAGGAAATAAAGCTTTGGCAGTGATAAATGAGATTATCTTAAGCCAAATATCATTTTAATTGTAGGTTTATACTTTACTTTACATAACAAAATTTTATTCTTTTGAAAAAAAATTTTCTTTACAAATTTGTCTCAAAAAATCTTTGAAAAATTTCCCAAAAGCAGGGATATAGGAAAATGGAACTCAAAATTGTTCACTCAAAACAAAAATTTAATTTTTTCCAAGACTTCAGACCTTCTCACATATCCTTTTTCTTAACATTTCTTATTCTTTTTTAAAAAAAAATTTTAAATAATTTAAAAAAATTTATTAAAAAAACTTACCAAGAGTTGCAAAATATTCAGATTGATTACGTCTTTTTGCCAGTAATCCATACAAATAAAACTGGAAGAAGAAGATATATACAATATACAATTAGGTACACATAAATAAAACGTTGTCGTAACACAAAATTAATCTATGAAAAAATATGAACAAATTAAAAGCAGAATTGTATTCTTTAATTGATTATTAAGAAAATTCTTAAATTTTTTTTTACAAAAAAAAAAAAAATATTTTCCAAAAAAATAATTTTTTTTGAGCATCCATAACTTTTTAAAAAATGTCTTTACGGCTACGAAATTTGCAAATTGAACGAGACATTTTATGCGCAATTCAAAACCTTTAAAATTTTCTTGATTACTGTTAAATTTCCAAAAGTCCTAGAATGTCCTTTTTTGGCTCTAGAATTTTACGTAATTTTTTGACACTTTATTTAGAAAAATTCACTCTCTTAGCCTAAATTTTTGTTATTGTTTATATGTATGTATGTTCCAGGCAAAAACCTTGTGGTAATTGTAGCTGATAACTTTATTTTTGTGGTTTTGTTTTCCTGGAAACATAAAAAGAATTTTAAATCTTGAACATATGATTTCTCTTTAATTATTGCCACAAACTGTAAAAGAAACCACATTTCATAAGAATGCTTTAAACAGACATATTCTTCTTAAGAAGACACACACTTTTGCCAAGGGTTTGTCTAAAACCTTGCCATTTCATTTCATTTATTTTGTTATTTATACCACTTGCAATTTTTTGTTTTTTGCGCTTCTTTTCAAAGTCTAACAGCCAGCCAGCAGCTTTAAAAATAGTCAGATTGTTTGCTTAAAAACCTTTCGTTTATTTTCTAAATAACTGCCCTTATTTGTGTGAAACAATGTGTGTGTTTGTATATGTGGTTAGCCACACAGTTTTATAATTGCTTTGCCAGCAAAGAAAAAAAAACAAAAGCTATAAAAAAGCTATTTAAAAAGGAAACTGCAAATAGCAACTACACCACAACAATAACCCAGTTTTCATATTTTTACCCACATTTCTGGTAACGAACACCGTTTCAATGTGTTAAAAGCCAAACTGAAGAAAACAAGGGCTTATGTTAACTGGAAAACTAGCTACTTAAACTAAAAATATAAAAATATGACCGAAAATCTGAAGAGTAGTTCCTTAGACTGTAATAACTCGTAGAAAATTGTTTAGATTTACATGAAATTTTGAAAAAGTTTGTAGTTTACTACGTCCTAAACACAAAATAAAAATCAAGCCATACGGCCAAGGTATTTGCGTTCTGCTCATATATCCTTTTTGCAGCAATAATAATAATGCTCAAATATAGTCTAAAAGGCGTTGAAGAAGTAATTATTTTTCAATTTTTACCATTTATACAGTTCAACACGATACGTTACATACTTATTTCCTAAAATATGTACAAATTTAGACTGTCATAATTTTTCAGAAAAGTTTAGTTTCCCTGAAAGTCTGAGTAAGGATTTTTATAAGATTTCCTCGCAATTTTCGGTTGGCTTTATTTACTTAGACTATATAGAGATGAATTGACAGCAGTTAGGATTAGCAGTTTAGATTCCCACAGTATATCCTTTTTTGTTTAGAATGAAAATTTATTTCAAATTCTGTAAAATTAAATATGTGAACATGGTTTTACGTTATTTATGTGTGGATAATGAAAAATTAAAATTTTTGTTATTGTGTTAGCTTTCCACTGAATGTCCTTTTTTGATAAAAATATATTTTTATAAGATTTTCTTCTATTATTCGACATTATTTTATCGACATTACCGATTTATATTATCTGGAAAATTATTTCTACCAATTAGCACCTGCAGTTTAGTAACTCACCATATATCCTTTTTTGCAAAGTGTGAAAAAGTGTTTTAAATTTCTTAAAATTTAGCATACGAATGTAATTACAGGTTATTTATGTGCTAATAAAGAAAGATTGCATTTTTCCTTATCGTTTTAGCATTCTGTCGAATATCCTTTTTTCGTGGAAACGCGTTTTTATAAGTGTTTTCATAATATTCGGTACGCTTTACTGATATATACCATATACAAAAAAATTACAGCATTTAGGATGAGTAGTTTAGAAACTCACCGTATATCCTTTTTTGGTTTAGTATAAAAATGTATTTAAAATTCTAAAAAAGCTGAATTTAGCTTATAAACGTAGTGTTATATTATTTATGTGCGGATAAGATTTTGGCGAAATTTTTGTTACTATGCTGGCCTTCCTCTGAATATCCTTTTTGTGGAGAAGGTATTTTTATATTTTTTTTATAATTTTCGGTTGTTATTAAATGTTTTATTAATAAAGAAATTAATTTTAGAAATTATAAGCCATATTTCTAAAAGTTGGCCACATATCCTTTTTTTAAAATTCTTACAAATTTGGTTTATGAATGGAATTCATGTGTGGATAATATTTTTGTAGAGTTTGTAGAGATGCATAACAGATTTGAGCTTTTCCCAGATTATTACTGTTTTTCGCTACAATTTCGTGTGTTACATTCTTGTGTACTGAATTAACTATAGTTACCAGAGTTTTTCCTTTAACAAGGATTAACTAACTATGTATACCAGATTAACACAAAAATATGGTGAAAATAACACACTCTCTGTCATGCAAGCGTTTTAATTTCAGCCAGAGGAAGCCCGGTAAAAAACCTTCAACATTTTATACACAATTTAAGTAAAAATAAACATGCATTGAGTGTGAGTACGTGTGTATGTATATGTACACTTAAACACATATAGATACACATATGCTCGTACACAAATACACATACATACTCATGTAATATAAATATAATGCTGCGTCGTTATTTATTTTGTTTTATTTGGTGTGTGGCTGGGTTTGGGTTGTATTTTCCCCATTTTTTTATATCATAAAATACCAGCTGCAAGTATGTATGCGTTGGTGGTACTGTTGCTATTGGTAGTGGTTTTTGCCGTTGCCTGTTGCTGACACTTGAAATAATTACAAAAATTTTCAAATAAAACATAAAATTTTGCGGAGGAAAAAACAAAAGAAAAATAAAATGTAACATGTATGCTGCTGTATGCTGTATGTATGAAATAAAATTTCATTGTAATTAAAAAGTATGGCAAATCAAAAATGTAGGAGGATTACAAAATGGAAAAAATTTTACTGAAAAATTAATTGAAAACTAAAAAATTCCAGAGAAATCGCAATCAACCAAAATAAGTATCGTTTCCGTAAAATTTTAACAAGCGACTATAACGGTTAAAAAAAATAATTTTTTCAAAAAAAAGGATATATGGCGGCCTTCGCCATTTCTTGATCAAATAAAGCCATATTACGAGTAGTTCATCTACACATAAAACGCCATTCTTTCTATAAAATTCAAAAAGATTCAACTAAAATTATCGGAATTATGGAATATCCTTTTAAATTTTATTTTGTTATTTTAGCTTTGTTTTCTCCTATTCCTAAAAGAGTTTGGAATTCGAAATTCTATTTTATTACATCGTACAGGTTTCTCTCCGTGCGTCCAATGAAATACACACCTTTAAGAAAAATTTTACATTTTGTTGGAAAAATGATATATGGGTAGCTTTCCCAGAAGTTCTCCAAGTTTAACCAAATTTTACATATACTTTCTATACAGTGGTCTACGTAAATTTCAAGAACATCCATTAACTATTACGAATTTTACAGACCTTTTTTTGGTAAAAATTTAAAAGTTTTGCTTGTAAAAATTTCTTTTCTTTTATACTATTTACTTTGCTAATATCCTTTAGCTATAAGCTGTTAAAATGTTAAAAAAAAAATGTTTCCTAAACAAAAGAAAAACTAAGAATTAAAAACCATTTCATGTTCATATGCTCCCTAACGTATGCTGTGATATTTTTGCTTTTATTTTTTGGGAAGTTTTTTGCAGAGTTTAAAATCTAAACAAAAAAAGAGAAATTAATTGCTGAACTGTTTTCTTTTAACACATACGTTGTAACAGGATTTTTTATTTTATTTTCTTTTACGTTTTGTTGTTGCTTTATATCCTTTATGTTGGCTTTGTACGTGACTAAAATAGCAAGTACTTGTTGATTCATTTTTAATGGCTACAAGAGCATTAGACTGTAAACCAAAGAGGATGTGTTTAGGTAAAGATGTACGTTCTGAGAACATGTGTTACAGTCTATTGCTTTTCTTATTTAATCCTGTACACCTTTAGGTTAAGCAAATATAAAATGTATGCGTATGCTTCTTGTGATCATGTTAATGGTCTAATGGGTATTGTATTGCCTACAGAAAATAGGTGATGAAAAAAAAGGAAATAATTTTTATTTGGTGAATGTTTCAGGACAATTAATATTCTGATAATGACTATTAGTTTTAAAGCGAGAAGGTAAGAATTTTAGACTTAAACACCGTTTTAAACACATTATATGCCATTCTTTTACAAAGTTTCTAGATTAAGCAAACCTAATATTTAATTCCTTCAGTTTCTAATCCTAAAATCATGAAATTTTAAAAATTCGTAAAAAAAGGATATATGGACAGCTCTTTGTTTCTTAGACTTAGAGAATTGAAATTTCCCACATGCATTATACATACTAAAAGCCAACCTTTAACAAAGTTTCACAGCTTTTAACTCTAGTTGGAAACCCAATTCTTTAAATATTTGTGAAAATTAGAATCGATTTTTTTTGATGACCAACACGTATTTTTAAATTTAATGCATGTTTTAAACGAATTTTACGTTTGCTAAAAAGGATATACGGGCAGGTTCCGAACTCTTTAAGGTTTATATCTCAAATTTTGGACATATATTTCTTAAACTATTTGACAAGTTTTCTGCTAATTCGAGGCCTTAGATGCCATTCTTAAATGAAGAAATGGGAAAAAGAAAATTATAAAAATATGTAAAAAAATTATTTAGCTTTTCTAGGTTTTTCGACCCATTTTTAGACTTTGGTTTTGAAGTGTTCTTAAATTCCAAATAAAACGTTTTTGTTTCTTAAGTATTAAATGCCTTGAGGTGTTTTATGCTTACTGCTAAAAGTATTGTATTCTTTCCATATTTTCGTCTTCCTCTGTGCTATTCAAATGCCTAGAAGTATATGTATGTGATATTAAGTAAACTGTCAGGCAGGCAGATATTAATTTCAAAAAACGACACTCAACAAAGCACAAAGGAAAGGAAAGCATATTAACATATGATCATATTCGAAGGCAAAGCAAAAAGTTAAAATAAATTTGAAAAAAAAATATTTTTAGGGTAAGAATTTATATGACAAAATTCTAGGTATCCTTTACAAAAATGACTTTTCGGGGCAACTTTTATAAATAATTAAAATGTTTGCCAAAAACGTTTAGCAGAAACTTATTTGCCACAACGGACAAAAAAGGGCATATGGTAGCTTAGTCAAAAAAACTAAGAACACTTTCTTACATCCCTTTAGCTCAAATGAGAGAAATTTACAATGTTTCTTATGGCAAATAAATTAAACTTCCATAAACAAAACACAAAATATTGCTAATAAAGTAAAAATTTAAGTAACAAGTGGTTGCAGCTTATAATTTTATAGCTTATTCCACTAAAAAACCCTTAAAGTATGCTTCCTTTTTACATATCCAACAAATTTTAATCTACATTGTGATGAATATCCTTTTTTCTTTACTTACGGACGATGCTCTTGCTTTTTATAGCACGATGTATTTAAAGTATTGTACGTTTTATTGCATTTTTTATGGCATACTTTTTTATGATCCCTAAAATATGCTACTCTTACTTGCTGTCTTTGTAGTTTCATTATGGTCATAAAAGATAGTGTTAAAAATATGTTCTAATGCAAAAAACCAACTAAATGCGATAAATGAAAGTCAAATGAACAGTTAAATATCTCTTATTTGAAACTAAAAGTATGCTACATTAAAATCTAACAATGTAAGCCCGAAAGTATGTAATAAGTATAAATAAAAAATTAATTTCACAATTAAAGGTAAAATCAGACCAACATAGTTAATAAACTATTTAAATTTAAATTATTTTATGCTTAATGTTGTTATAAGTTATATACCATAAAATTAAGCCTTAAGATATGCTTTAAATATTATCCAAACCAATTGAAATATGAAATTATATACCAATAATTTCGAATTTATTAATAATTTTCGTATAAATCGTTTTCTAAAGATAATTTTTTGCTAATTTCTATAAAAAATGTCTGCTAAATTCCAAACAAATCTTGTGCTAATTTCAACACAAAATTTCAGATATTTTCTACACAAAACTTTGCTATTTTCACCAGAAAACCTTTGCTATTTTCTAAAACATTTGTTGCCATTTTCTATATAACGTCCTTGCTATTTTCAACACAAAATTTCAGATATTTTCTACACAAAACTTTGCTACTTTCACCAGAAAACCTTTGCTATTTTCTATAACATTTGTTGCCATTTTCTATATAACGTCCTTGCTATTTTTAACACAAAATTTCAGAGGTTTTCTACACAAAACTTTGCTATTTTCAGCAGAAAACCTTTGCTATTTTCTAAAACATTTGTTGCCATTTTCTATATAACGTCCTTGCTATTTTCAACACAAAATTTCAGATATTTTCTACACAAAACTTTGCTACTTTCACCAGAAAACCTTTGCTATTTTCTAAAACATTTGTTGCCATTTTCTATATAACGTCCTTGCTATTTTCAACACAAAATTTGAAATATTTTATACACAAAACTTTGCTATTTTTACCAAAAAAACTTTCCTATTTTCTATAACATTTTTGCCATTTTCTATATAACGTACTTGCTATTTTCCACACAAAATTTCAGATATTTTCTACACAAAACTTTGCTATTTTCACCAGAAAACCTTTGCTATTTTCTATAACATTTTTTGCCATTTTCTATATAACGTCCTTGCTATTTTCTATACAAAATTTCTGCCAAATTCTAGGCAAAGTGTTTGCTATTTGCTATACAAAGTTTCTGCTATTTTCTGTACAAAATAAGCGTAAGCATATATTGTAGCAACAAATTTAAAGCATAATTCCAAACATAATTTTTTCAGGAAAAGGCTCAAATACCAACATTTTTAAATCCTCCAATTAAATTGAAATATTTAAGCTTAAAACGTAAAACATTTGGTGATGACTACAGGTATTAGAACCTCTTGTATTATTCAAGGAGGTCCTCCATTATTACTTTTTCCAATAAAAATCCTCTTTATTTTCGATTACTTTGTTTGTCTTGTTGCTATTGTTTTCAATACCTTTTATAATGCCCTTGCAATTCATTCGAAGCTTATATTACAATACAAAAAATGATTTTTTATTTCCAATTTCGTTTGGAATTTTTTTTTCCAAATTGTAGCGTAAATCCCACGTTAACCATTCAATGTTAACAATAGTCGAAATGATTGCCAACCAGCCGCAACAGCTTTGGTTCCGAAATAATATTCATCATCATTACGAAGAAGACTGGCTACTGCAGAAATATTAATAATTCAAGTACTTCTGATAATAAGAAACACAACCTGTAAGAATGACTGGCAAAGTAAACTCAAAATGAGTTTGAAATTCAAAAGAATTGTAAAGATATTCGAAAGGTAAGCAGAAGGACAATGGAGAAAATTTTACAAGTGCTGGCTACATCTACATCCTTAACAAAAATATTGTTTCATTTATTATGTTTCCTCTTCACACACACACATCCATATTGGGTTCATCATCATCACCATGATGATACAGATGATTGAGATGTTTCTGGTACTTTCATTGTTCTACCATTGAATACAATATCATTTACCTTGTCGCTATAGAAAACCCTACTTCTGCTCATTATTTGAGTTTCCTAAATGGTATGGAGACAGTAGAATTGTTTCAATAATGCCGATTGCCAACAATTGTTTGGCAATCCTAAGTAGATTTACTGCTAATTAAAGGTAATAACAGGGACAAAAGATTGTGCGTTAAAATCTTTAAAAATCAATTGAGTACTTTCGAAATAATTAAAATCTCTTCTCTTTAATTTATTCAAATACTACAATAATTGCAATTTTTATACTCAAAATTATACCACAAATTATATTTCATGAGCAACAACAAAACAAAATTGTTTGTAGAAAATTTTCGATAATATCAATTTCTACAGAAAATTTTCGATAAATACATATTTTATTGATTACTATATGATAACAAGCAGTATTAATTCGAAAATTTTTCGATTACTAAAAAATTTTGTTAAAAAAATTTCAATAATAATAGTACAAAACAATTTCTTATATTTATATCAAAAATGTTTGTTTTCGAAAAAATTTTTATAAACATTTATTTATTGAAAAATTTATACCAAAATTTTCTATAAAAAATTTTTGTTATCGATAAATTTTCTATAAAAAATTTTTGTTATCGATAAATTTTCTATAAAGAATTTTTTATCGACAAATTTTCTATAAAAAATGTTTGTTGTCGATAAATTTTCTATAAAACATTTTTTTTATCGATAAATTTTCTATAAAAATTTTTGTTATCGACAAATATTCTGTAATAAATTTTTGTTGTCGATTAATTTTCTATAATAAATTTTTTTATCGAAAAATATTCTATAAACATTTTTTATCGAAAAATTTGTACTTAAAATTTTACTGTGGAAAATTTTCTATATAAAATGTTTGACATCGATAAATTTTCCATAAAAATTTTTGTTGTCTATAAATTTTTGTTATCGATAAATTTTCTATAATAAATTTTTTTTATCGATAAATTTTCTATAATAAATTTTTGTTATCGATCAATTTTCTATAATAAATTCTTGTTGTCGATGAATTTTCTATAATAAATTTTTATTGTCGATAAATTTTCAATAAAAAAAGTTTGTTATCGAAAAATATTCTATAAACATTTATTTATGGAAAAATTTATACCAAATTTTCTATAAAAAATTTTTGTTATCGATAAATTTTCTATAAAAAATTTTTGTTATCGAAAAATTTTCTATAAACATTTTGTATCGAAAAATTTGTACTAAAAAATTTTGCTGTCGAAAATTTTCTATATAAAATGTTTGACATCGATAAATTTTTCATAAAAAATTTTTTTTTATGATAAATTTTTGTTATCGATAAATTTTCTATATAAAAAATTTTTGTTATCGAAAAATTTTCTATAATAAATTTTTGTTATCGAAAATTTTTTTGAAAACTGAAACCTTAATATAAATTATGAAAACGTGCGTTATTTTTTAGCTCCTGCTCCAAGGAAATCTTGGGCTATAAATAGATTTTCTATTTCTAAATTAATTTCTTGCAGTTCTAACATTCCAATACCAAGTGTTGTCCTTCATTGTGTGTTTCAAGGTGGCTTTGAAGAAAGGATACAATTTTTTATGCCTGTTTGTTTTTGATTTTCTATGAACATGAACTCAGTCTTTTCTTTCCTAGTGCTTGTTTAAGTCTATGTAAAGAAAAATGAAGAAAAATGATGGATGTCTGCTAGCTGCAGCTGCCGCTGGTGATGCTGCTGCTTTTTTCGTTTTTCCATCAACCCAGAAGCTATTTGTTATGGTTTACGGTTTATTTGAAATTGACATTTGAGTAGAGTAGTAGAGTGTGATACATTTTCCTTTATGGTAATATGTAATATTTTTCAATAACATTTTAAAGTATATCTTGGGGCTATTTTAAAGCTGTAGTTAATATTAAGGGATTGGCAAGTTGCGTTACTTAAAGTAATTCGAATACAAATTTTTTTCGAATTGAATTAATTTTTGTTTAATGCGCAACAAACAAATCAATTGTTTCTTCGATGTTCTGTACTCTCATCATATTTCATTATTGTTTTAACCTTAATGACCTTGATTAGCCTAAAAATATGCAGGCATTAAAAAAAATATTTTCTTTTTCATAATTTATGCAAATACCTGCGGAAGTAAAACAAACTAGAGAGAGAGAGAGAGAGAGAGAGAAGGTGGAAATATGATACAAGAACACTTCTGGTAAAATAAATTTAAATTGACGTTGCAAAGCACTCTCACTAAAAATAGAATCCCTTGAAATCCTTTCTCCCTTAGTCTACCCTATTACTCTCCGTCAAAGTTTTCCTTTTTTAAAATATGACGCAGTTATTAAATGAATTTTCATTCACTTTCCTGTTTTCATTTATGCTGACAAGGTTAATAGCATTATTGGTTTCATATTAATTTCCCTTTTTCATTGCCATTTTCCCTAATAGGAAACCATAGGGTTTCATTTCATTTTCATGTTTTAATTTTTTGTCTTTTTTTGATGGAAAAATTTTTCATGCACAAAATTATTTTGTTTTCCTTTTTTAATTTGAAAGTAATTTCAGGTTTTAAATTTCCTTTTGCAGTCAAAAACAAGAAGAGGAGAAAGATGAGCTTTTTTAAGGACTAATTAGTAATTAATATATTTGAATGATTAAAGGCAGATATATTGTCTACTTTTAGGCATGCATATGTATGTGTGTGCGTGCATGGATCAAATTTCACTTTTCTGTTGTAATTGAATATTATTTTTCATTCTTAATTAGAGTTGGGGAAATAATGTAAATTTTTTTTGTATCGAAGAAAAATTCTAGAAAAAATGTTTGCCATTTGCAATTGGAGTTATCGAAAGGGTTCCATGAAAAGTTAAAAATTTAAATTTAACACACATTTTTTAATTTTGAATAGAGTTATCGATAATTCATAATATGTTATCGAAATTTTCCCTAAAAAGTGTATGTTATCGATTACAAAAATATTTCGATAACAAGATTTTTTAATAACATTTCCGGAAGCAAGGTGAAAAAGCCTAAGAAGGCCATTGTCAAAGACTACATATGCATTTTCAAATGCATCCGGGGAGAGCAGTAAGGCGAGAGTGCAGGAAAATGTAGTTGTGCAGAATGATCGTTGAAAATTTTATCAAAGGGACAACCGTCTAACAGTATGTTTTAGGCGAGAATCATCTTTTTGGAATAATGAATACGGAAACTTTCACATTCACAAGGGGGGCTTAGGTTATGTAGGCAATACTTCTCTACTCTGCTGCGAGCCGATGAAGATACAAATTCAGCCATTAGAGATAATGTGCCGTACCCAATCGAAAATGATGGCGTGAAGAAAGTTTTCATTGTTATTGTACAAGTTGCCATGAAAAAAATCAGTTTTTTGTTATTAAAATATTTCCGTTGGAGATATGGTTATGTAAACTATTTTTTTTATTCTTTTTATTAATTTCTGTTTAAATTATTAAAAATCATAAAACATTCTCGGCATTTTTTTCGTTATCGTAAAAATTTATGCTGAACATTTTTTTCTCAACATTTTTAGCCCTTTTTTCTCCTCTCATGCCACACTTAACAATGCTTATCAGCACATGAAGTAAAAAAAAAAACCATGAGTAAATATTTGCTGCCTTCAGAGAAAAAAAAACCATGTGGAATATTTCTGAAGCAAAATAAATTTTATTAAATGGATTACAAATAGTTTCAACGCAGAATATTGCCACAAAAAATTTACAGAGCTGATATAAAATTCTCTATAAAAAAAAAAAAACAAAAAGAGTACAAAAAAGTATAAAATACAGGGGAATTAACTGCTTTAGTGGTTAAAATTTCAAACATATTAGGAATGGTTGTTTAAATTGTAGGAAAATAACTGGCACTGAATTTTGTGAGATTTTGTTTATTAAAATTAAAAATAATAACAACAAGGAGATAACTTTATATGCGTGTAACTTGTTTAAATGAAAACATACATTTAATGGAAAAAATTATTAAAGCATATTTTAAGGCTGCTTTTTTGTGAGCAGAATATTTATTTCGGATTTGTTTTTTTTTTTTACTAAAAAGTTTTGTTATAAATATTCATTATGAAATTTATAACATGTGCTTAAATTCCCCTAAAAACAGGCAAGCATTTTTAACATTATACCCTGAAAATATACATCATTTTCGTTGGAATATCATTTGAGTTACAAAAACAATGAATATTTGAAGAAAAAAAATACAATTTTTCATAAAAACATAAATTTTAAAGGCAGATATAGAATAAAAGATAAACACAAGCCTTAAAATATGCTACATTTATTAGAAATTTTTTAAATTTGTTTTATGGATGGATTATTTACTAAATTCCCGATTCATCACGAATCATTATTACATGCCATGATCTCTAAAAATTAAAGTTATTTCTATGTTCAAACAAATCAAGGCAATTATCGCCGCATAATAAATTTTCTATAAAATTTTTTTTGTTGTTATAGACAATTGTGGTTATCGAAAAAATTTTCCATAGAAAATTGTTATCGAAAAATTTTCTTTTATCGAAAAATGATCTATAGATCTATCGAAAATTGCTTTTATCGAGAATTTTTTTCTACAAAAGTATTCTTTTTTTAAATGGGCCGGACCGATGTAAAATGAATTAAAAATTTAGATAAAGATGCCAGGATAATTTACATATTGAAACTAAAGAAAACACAACCTTGCCAAAGGAGAAACAATTAAATCTCTTCACTACATTGCCAGCATATTTAAAATCCATTTTAATCGAATTTCACAAATAAACATCTTCAAGGAGGCATTTTCTTTATGAAGGCTGGTTTAACTGCTTTCACCATACATGCCTGCGAAAATATATCCTAGATGATGCCACTTCTGTTATCAAATATTTTTCCTCTTGAACTGAAGAGCACAGGGGCCCTTCACGCTTAGCTTAGTATGTTTAAACAAGTGAACGGAGCCGTGTAGAAAGAAATAAAAAAATGGAAAAACAATCCAAAAACGAACACATTCATTCCAACCTTCAAAAATGTTTATTTCTCCGGAAGTTATTTTTCCATTTTTTTTCTTTATTTTTTGTTGTATCGTTTGGTTGCTATCGTTGTAATACTTTTCCCTTCCAGGGTGGGAACTGTTAACGATGGGTATGTATATGAATTCATGCTCTTGATGTCTGCGAATCTGTGAATTGAATCGGCATGAAACGTAATAAAAATCCCAGTAAAATATGCTTCAATAAACCAAAAAACGAAAGAAAAAATAACAATTATTTGACCCAAAGCCATAGCCATTGCCATACATGGCTGATCTTTAATACAAACATAAACACAATTTGAACGTTTGTTAAAAATCGATAACGATAACGATGTTGTTGATTAGTGAAGATGATTATGATATTGCCTCTGTGTGTGGCCCCCGTTCACTTTAATGGCATTTTTAATGCCTATGTGGGTGGGCCGTGTGTATAAATTTTAGGATGCAACCGTAAAGCATTTTATACGTTAATAATGTTAAGGTTACGATACTTTACCCAAACGATACAAAATACTAAATTATTGTGGTTGTTTTTAACTTCATTAGAGGTTTTTACAAATAACTTAACCAAGGCTTAGCGGAAGAAATTTAAGTGCTCCTCAACACAAATTTAAATGTTAAATGAAGGATATGTAATGGTTACACAAAATTTTCGACAACATTAATTTTCTAAAGGAAATGTTTCGATAACGATAATTTTCTATAGAAAATGTTTCGATAACAATAATTTCCTATAGGAAATGTTTCGATAACAATAATTTTTTAAAGAAAATGTTTCGATAAAAATCATTTTTTACAGAAAATGTTTCGATAACAATAATTTTTTATGGAAAATGTTTCGATAAAAATAATTTTCTATAAAAAATGTTCCGATAACAATAATTTCGTATAAGAAATGTTTCGATAACAAATATTTTCTATAGAAAATGTTTCGATAACAATAATTTCGTATAGGAAATGTTTCGATAACAATAACCTTGTATAGAAAATGTTTCGATAACAATAACTTTGTATAGAAAATGTTTGGATAACAATAATTTTTTGAAGAAAATGTTTCGATAACAAAAATTTCCTATAGGAAATGTTTCGATAACAATAAAATTGTGTAGAAAATGTTTCGATAACAATTATTTTCTGCAGAAAATAATTTTTTATAGAAAATATTTCGATACCAATAATTTTCTATAGAAAATGCTTCGATAACAATTATTTTCTATAGGAAATGTTTCGATAACAAAAATTTTGTATAGAAAATATTACGATATCAATAATTTTTGAAGAAAATGATTCAATAACAATAATTTTCTATAGAAAATGTTTCGATAACAACAATTTTCTATAGAAAAATGTTTCGATAACAACAATTTCCTATAGAAAAATGTTTCGATAACAACAATTTTCTTTAGAAAAATTTTTCGATAACAGAATATCATATAAAAAATATTTATCGTGCCCTACTGTGCTTTGCAAAAGAAGAGAAATATTCTCTGGTTTCCGGTTCTATCGGTTTGCCTGTTAAACACCAATACCTCAGGGGGTTTCTTTTGCTGACATGCGGTTAATATGAGTGTGTATGTATGAGTGTGTGTGCTTATACTTTTTAAATGTATAAATATGCGGTGGTTACACATAAACATATTAATCACTTGTATGCAGTGACCGTAACAAACTTTCTTACTTCTTTGCATTATTGCTCTACGACGCTCGAAGAGTAGTTTTTGTTTCTTTTCATCTTTCATTTTCTCTCCCGCTTTCGTTCTCTTTTTGTTTACATATTTAAGTCGTAGTCAGAGGATTGAAACAGTTTGATGCTGTCCATTCGTTGGATGCTGTGTGTGGTTTGATTTCTTTTGGTATTTTTTTTCTCTTCGTATGTTTGTCTTCGTGAATCGTGCTTATAACGTGTTATTGTTTATGTGAACAGCATGGTAGCAAGTGTGTGTGGGTGGTCATATGTTGTTTTGCAGTATAACAGAGAGATTGTATTTGTTGTAATATTAAGGGAAAAACAACAAAATTCAATTACGAATAATATTGTTAATCGCTTAACCGCAAAAAAAAACAAAAAAACACACATACATCCATTCATACACATACACTAAAATACACTTCGTTATTCGTTTTTAAGGTCCACAGTTAATAATTAAACCAGAAGTTCTTGCTTTAATTTCGGTTATTTCATGCTGTTTGTTATTGTCAAACGCTGTAAAATACAGAGAGAGTCAGGGTAATGGTAGGGAAGCCACAATATGTTTTGGTTAAAATCCAACTGACTGAGTGACTGATAATGATGTTGATTGTTATTGTTGTTGATGTTTGATTGCGTATTTAATATGGCTCAGTACTGGTACGTTCTTAACTAATAAATAATTTCATTTTGGTTAATGAAACCAACAGATCGAGAGATTAATGTTACTACAGCTGAGGATAATCAGCAAAAAATTACGCGTAATTAATAATGAAATTCAATTTTTAATTTGAATACGGGAAAATGAAAAAATTAAAAAAAATATTATGCCTTAAAGTATACTTTAAATTTAATACAAATATTTGCCCGCTATATCAGGCCACGAGAGCATGAGAGAAAAACATTATCTTTAGTAAAATTATCGTTGAAAATCTTCAAATAACTGTAAAATATTTAATGTTTTTAAATTTTATGTTTAAAAAGTATTTTTTAATTGAACGCAAAAAATAAAGCCTACTTATAGGCGCTAAAGAATTTCCAGTTGAATGGTTTTGTAAAAATTTTATAATTTTACAGCCTCCCTTTTAATGTTTATAAATTCTGGTAAAAAAATAAATTTCTAAACTATAATTGCCTACTTCGAGGCGCTAAACACAGTTGAATACCTAAACCAATTCCATTAATTTATATGAATTTTTTTTACAATTTTCAATCCACCCCTTTAATGTTTATAAACTTTTTATGAAAACTCTTTAACAAAAACTATTGCCTACTTACAGGTATTATACTAAAAACAAAAACCTTCTACATTCAACCCGTTACTTTGTGAAAAGTTTAACTACTTTTATGAACTTTGTTTACAAGCATTGACATTTCATTGAAAACAATCTTCGTAAACCTACAAAAACAAAAACAAATTTCAAATAGTAAAACTAATCTGCAACGCCTACACGTATGCTTTGCATAGTAAATAGCTAAACGTTAAATGTGGGTAATATGTACGCCCTACTCACTGTAGAAACATTTTAAAAATGAAGCAAAAAAAACTGTAGAAAAATACCATGAAACTCATGTGGCTTTCAAAAAGAATGATTGAAAAGAAGGTGAAAGAAAGTCATGGTCATAAGCTGGCTTAGTGGACATAAGTAAAAGTCGTTTTTTTTAAAGACACCCACATTGCTGTATAAGAAACAATTTTTTACTCGCATACATTAGTTAGTTAGTTTTGCAATTTTATTTTTACGAAACAAAGGTCAGAAAGTGCTTTAAATTTGAGTTAAAATGCCATTTAAAGTTCGAATATTTTTTTATTAATTATTCTTTGCTAACTAAAAATTATTAAAAAAATTGTTGATAACTGAATTTTGTATAGAAAATATTTTGATAACAATGATAATCTATAGAAAAATTTTCGATAACAAAGATTTTTACACAAAATTTTTTGAAAGCAAAGATTTTATACACGAAATTTTTCGATAACAAAAATATTCTATAGAAAATATTTCGATAACAAAGATATTCTATAGAAAATATTTCGATAACAAAGATATCCTATAGAAAATATTTCGATAACAAAGAAATTCTATAGAAAATTTTTCGATAACAAAGATATTCTATAGAAAATATTTCGATAACAAAGACATTCTATAGAAAATATTTCGATAACAAAGATATCCTACAGAAAATGTTTCGATAACAAGGATATTCTATAGAAAAATTTTCGATAACAAAGATTTCTAAACAAAATTTTTCGAAAGCAAAGATTTATACACGAAATTTTTCGATAACAAAGATATTCTATAGAAAATATTTCGATAACAAAGATATTCTATAGAAAATATTTCGATAACAAAGATATTCTATAGAAAATATTTCGATAACAAAAATATTCAATAGAAAATATTTCGATAACAAAAATATTTTATAGAAAATATTTCGATAACAAGGATATTCTATAGAAAATATTTCGATAACAAACGTTTTCTATAGGAAATTTTTCGATAACAAACATTTTCATTTTTGCATAAATCCCTGCTGTTGTATTTATTATACACCATAGCTTAGAAATATTCCAATAAATTTTTCGATAATTCCTTGTAGATTTTCACTTGACTAAGCGTTTAAATATTGCTTTTAGTCTACTCAGGGGTAATTTGTTTTTCCCACCACCACATATCGATAATCTTTGTTACTGTGCTACAGAATTTCTCATAATTTTTGTGTGTATTCCTTTTTTTTTTGCCTGAGAAGATATGCCAAGAATTTCTGTCATAAATCTTGAGAATATTTCATAACAAATATTTGCAAATAATTGCTGAACGACAAACACAACACAATGGACGGATGGATGACTGAAAGAAGAAACTGTATGGCAAAGTGATGAATGAGGATTTTCAAATGAAAATTTTAATGAATTTTCTTAGGAAAATCTGTGAAAATTCTGAGAAGACAATGTAGCATTGTTGTATTGTAAAATCTATTATTTACAGGGCTTTTAAAATTTATCTCTTGCTGTTATTGAGAAATTTTAAAAATTGAATTGCCTACTTGTAGGTGTTTTATTATATTTCTCTCTCTCTGTCTCTCTCTTTTAGTGTTTGTGTTTATTTATTTGAAATCGATATTTAATTAATTTATGATGGCCTTAAGGAAATTTACCGTTAGGCAGGCTTAATTAAATTTATTATAAATTTTAATGGTTTCTGTCATAAGCTAAGGGTCAATTAAAGGAATTAAATTTTAAATGATATCAGAAGGTCGTTTGATGAAAAATAAAAGCATAACTAAAGGGGTAATAAATTTATTTAATCTTAGAAGCATAATTCTAAAGCAATTCTAGGTTTAAAATTTGAATATTTTTATTAAAATCTCAATAATTAAATTAAAATTAACCCTAAAAATATGCTGCAAATTTAAAGAGTTGTGAGGTTCTCACTTATGCTGCTATATTAGGGCCATTGGGTAGAAAATTTCGAGCAATTTATGTCTATTTTCGGAGAATTCGGATTGATTGCTGCAAGAACTTCTTGCTGCTTTAGGTAACGCTCAGTAGGAACCCGATTAAGCATGGCATATAGGGCCCTGGCTGATATGGTCTTCAGGGCAATGGTAACAAGGCAGACTGCCTTCTAACGTCACTTAGATGTACTGCTTTCTATCTATTACACACCAGACAACTCTATCGGTTAAGATATTGTCCTGTAAAACCAGGATGTGATACATGATTGCAGTCTCTTTTATGAAAAGTCTAGTTGCAGGTAATGAGTACCATATAAGCTTTCCGAGGACTTGCTAAGATTTTATACATCCTTAAGAGTTTGAAATTGAAGACAACTGCTATTCTATTTCATTGTAGTAGAGAACCTGAGTATAATTCCTCGCATTTTCTATTAAAAAGAGAGAGTTTGGTCTTCTGTGAATTAAATCCTGGGGATTATTGCTCCCCCGAGTTCCTCTTAGTAATTCAATTTAGTAGATACGCAGTTCATGTCTATAAAATTTAGCTGCCAACTTCTGGATTAGATGTAGAAAATAGAAAATATTAAAAATCCCTGAAAGTATGCTTTAAATTTTTTTCTTTTTTAACTTCAATTTCTATTAAAATGTTATTGTTTATAATTTAAATACTTCTCTGACACAAATTCCTTTTAAATCTTCCGAAAAAATATTGCTTAAATAAGCGTAAAATATTTTATTCGCCTTTAAGTAGACCGAAAATGTCTTATTTATTTTGTTTTATTTATTTTTTTATAAAATTTTCCACTCAATTTAATTTTGAAATAAATTAATAGCATTAGTTATGCTTTGACTGTCTCAAAGTAGTCTCAATTTTTTTTCTGTACTTCATTTCTCAGCCTAAAAGTAGTCCACAATTTTTTGCGGGTTTCGTTTTTGATTGCATGTATTTGCCTGAGCTTATAAAATAGAATTTTTCTTAAGAATTTTTCTCCTAAAGTCTAGACATTGAAAAAAATTAAAAAAAGCAGCTTAAAGTATGCTTTAATTTTTAAACATTTTTCCTTAATTGCTGTACAAAAAATTTGTTGACTTAAGCCTAAAAGCAGATTCAAAAATATAAATTTTTGCAGGGGCACTAGTCAAAGCACAATTCCTACTTTTCAAAACACTTCAACGTACCATATTATTGAAAATTTTATTCACACAAGCCTGGAATTGGAATCTAATGAAAATGCGGAGCCATCTATCGATAGTAGGATAAAAGAATGGAAATTGGAATTGGATTTTGGGTACTGCAGGAGTAGAGTGTTTCACTCTTATTATTGTTGTGAGACTAAAACGTCTCCGAGGCAATCCACTAGGCAAGCGATCACGATTGGCATTTTTGACTTAAAAAGTAATTTTGAAAGACCAGCACGGCAGCTTAAAGGAAAATTTTCATATCGGGAAGAATTTTCGCTTGAAAATGAGGAGAGATTCTTCTCGCAGTTGTTACAACGTATCGTCCCTCTTCATACTTTGGGGGATACTGGACGATTACTTAACATGTAGCACTATTTTTTTTTCATTTCAATTTGAAATTTTGTTTGAAAAATAATGTCGTTGACAGACTATCATTCAAATGAAAGATATTTTTGGTTAAATTTTATATTTTTTTTCTGTTTTCTCTGTTGTTTTTGTAACAATTTGCCAAATTATTTATTATTTAAGCACAGCTTAAATAAATTATTTCATCATCATTTAAGAAAAAATTCATTTTTTATAATCCCTCATGTTTTCTAAAAAAAAATGTTCACTTTTTTCATAATTTTTTCAATTGTGGATTTCAGCTGTTGCTGCTGCTGCTGCTGTGTACTGATGGTTTCGTGGAATTACAATTCCTGCTAAAAACAGTGGGAAACCTAAATGAAACTGCAACTGAAATAGGATGACAAAAGCTATTTAAAGGGAATTTTATTACAAACTATTCACAGTGGTTTTCACTGTTTTAACGCAAGTGTGGTTAATTCCAGTTGGCAGAAGAATTTTTCAGAATTCTATTTCATTCTCTTCTCTCTGCATTTCATAATTTCAAAATTTTTTGAATTTCATTGAATAATTATGAAATAGTTTTTCATTTGTAATGCTTTACAAATATTCTGTTAACAAATTTTTTTTAACAATTTAATTTAATTTAATTTACTTGTTTTCCTAAAAGTATGTTGTAATTTTTTTTTTTCAGAGAAATATTTCATTCCCATTTAAAATATGATTTAGATTGCAATTTCAATCTATCTGATGATATTATATATTAATTATGGTCCTTACTGATAGCTAAAACCATGTTTTTTACTGCTAAACAATGTCATATTTTACAAAATGCTTAAAAGTATGCTTCAAAAACGAGAAAAAGTGGTTAAAATATAAGAGTAGACCAGTCTAAACAATTTTAGATTAATTCTCTCTTTCATTTCTTTGGTAACAAATGATTCTAGGTTCCCAGAGTACTTTTAAGCTAGTGTGACGCCCCGAGATTCCAGAATTAATCGCTCTCTAATACTAGAATCCTTCACAGCTCAATATAAAGCTGTTTCCTAAAGTTAGGTGAGTGGATATTGAATGTTTTACAGAAAAGTTGTTGATGACTTGCATTTTCTATAAAAAATGTTCATTGATTTGCTTTTTCTACAGAAAATTTGTCGCTGACTTGTATTTTCCATGGGAAATCTGCCCAAGACTTGCATTTCTTACACAAAATTTGTCAAGGAATTATATTTTGCACAGAAAATTAGCATCTCCTATACAAAATTTATCAGAGACTTGCATTGTCGATAGAAACTCCCTTAGAAGTTGAAATGAAGAGATAGAGATCGCAGAGAATCTTCTCTGTCATCTCTTGAGCCACTTGAGAAACTGAGGCGAAGGAATTTTATACGCCCAGATGTTGTTAACAGAATATGTCTTCCTATCAAATAGAAACTGGTTTGGAATTCAATACTTACGTTAGGTTAGGTTAGGTTAGAGGACGTGTACTTGTCAATAAAGACAAGTACAGTACGCGAAGGTCGAATTGACCCATTATACAACGTCCTTTCAGAGGGAAAGAGGGAAAGGGGAGAATAGGAAGTGGAGGATTTACACAGATAAGACACAACAAAAAGGGGAGGCCGCGACTACACTGATGAAGCCCTAGCTTACGTTACTTAATTGGTTACGTTACTTAGTTGGTATTTCAACTCTTTAGTCAGGAACACAACAAAGTTTCTTACACCATCCGTGTTGTGTGTGTTATTTTAATCCACGAGTGGCAGGATCCGCAATTTAATATCGAATCCGAACGATAGAAACTTTTATGGCAATATTTCTGCTGAGAGAAAGTCGCAGAAAGAAATATTTTTTAGATTTCGTCTTTTTCGAGATATCTGAACTAGGTTTTGTACCACAGGTCTGCATCTAACAATCCAACACAATACCTGCTAGTGTACGACGACTGCAATCGATTGCATCACCCTAATACCAAATCGACTTTCTTGTGTCCATGGCATAGAAGCCTGTAGGGATTTACTGCCTCACTGATAGCTCTAAACTTTGAAGTACGAGGGTAGTGGGCATCTATATTGAAAAACCAGAAACCAGACTTTGTCTCCAGCTACCGGACTGCCATAGGCTTTCTTCAAATAAGCCAAAACTCTATCTACTACACAACGGCGACTTGGTATTCGATCCATTTTAGAGCTGTAGGGATTGGTGTATTATGCCAGCCAGAAATTCTATCCGAATGATGGCCAAAGTACCATCGATATTACGACGAGAACTTATAGGACACTAGGAAGCCATACTTGCTATGTTGTTTACTTCGCAAATATGAAAGCAAGCCACTGCAGCCATTTGCCAAAACACTACCTACTACGCAACGGCGACTTGGTATTCGATCCTTTATAGAATTGTAGGAATTGGTGAATTATGCCAGCCAGAAATTCTATCCGAATGATGGCCAAAGTACTATCAATACTACAACGAGATGTTATAGGATACTAAGAGGAAATGTTCGCAAATATGAAAGCCAGCCATTGCAGCCATTTGCAAAAATTATAACTGCTTCTGCATGGGCTCTCTAGAGCGTATGTTTGTTTTAATTTCTATTCACATAACTCATACGCCTTCGATTGAATATTAACATTTGCTGTGGAATCGTTATTATTTTCATGATTTTCTTGTTATTTTTTTAGTTTTTTTTGTATGTATTTTAACAACAAAAGAGATAGCGAGAGAAAATATTTTCAATTTATGGTTTCATTGTTTCCCTTTTTATGAGTGGCATTTTCATTTGAATTTTCATTCTCATTTTCCAATACAATTTCAGCATTTATCAGTGGCTATGGCGGCTCTCTTCTATTATTTGGCATGCTTTACAATACTGCTGCTGCTGGTATTGAAAATCAGTAACAATAGAAGAAGATTTTTCTTTCTATTCTATGAAATGCAAACCAAACAAAACAAAACAAATCAAAAAAGGTTGTTTTAATAAAGAAAATATGTTGGACTTGTGGCCTTTAGATAAAGAAAAAAAATTAAATTTTGCTTTTGTATTACAAAAAGCCAAATTATTCTTCAAAAATCTAAAGATTTTAAATCTGTTTCTCTATTTCAGCCAATTAGTTTTCCCAAAAACCCCATGCCACAAATCTCCTGATTTATTTATTGTCGTCATTAACAAACAATTTTCATCTTCAAAAACATAGCAAAACAAACAAGTCCTTTTCAATAATTTTATCAAATGAACCAAATTGCCCATAAAATTCCATAATTCACACTAATAATACAAAGAAAACCATCTTCTCCTCCCCCTCTAAAAAAAAACTGTTTGCTTTTGATTACTTCAATGACATAAAAACGAAAACCATAACGAAATGAACAGCATTTTCTGCTGAAATTGTAGAAAAAAAATTTAATTGGAACGTCATTTGCAGGCGAAAGAAAACCCCTTTAACCCCTGTGATGGCCTGTACATCTGCTCATGGCAAAATATGCCAAGAATTTGTTGACATTTTGTACAGTTCCAAAGACAACAACAACAACAACAACGGATAACAACAACATTTGAAAAGAAATTCCTATGAAGTGTTTAAACAACTGTTTTACAAAAAGGATATGACAAGTCGTTCAATATAAAAGGACAGTTAAAGCAAAAGGTTTGAAGGAAAGACAGAGAGAGAGAGAGAGTAGAGCAGTGGACACTCATTCATTCCTTTATTTGAAATACTTGCAGTTAGGGACCATTAAGTGACAATTGAATTAAGAAATTAAAAAAGAAATCGAATAGAAAATAGACGCTTAGGTTGAATAGTAAAAAATTAGCATGAAACGAATGCTGAGTACGCAACAAACCTAAAAGAATTTGGAACCTCTACAGCGATACGACGGCCTGTCATCATTTCCCAATATAGACATACATACATACATAATTGGTCATTACAACCCTTCAATCAGGATTACGACCTAGTTTCTCACACCACTTATGTTGTGTTTGTTAATTTTATACATGAGTGGCGGGACCTACAGTTTAAAGTCGACTCCGAACGACAGATTTTTGAGAAACTTTTTCATGGCAATTTTTATTTACTCACAGAGTTTTTGCCAGAAATCTGCTGAGAGGAAGTCGCCGAAGAAATGCTTTTTGTATTTTATTTTGATGTCTGGCCTGGGGTTTGAACCCTGGCTTTTCGTCTCATAAGCCAACACACTACCTACTAGACCACGGCGACTACAATATAGAGTGCTGGAAAAATGGTACAGTTCCCCTTGTAGATGAAGTCACCGTAGTCTAGTAGGTAGTGTGTTGGCTTATTAGACGTGAGACCGTGGTTCCAAGCCCAGCTCAGATATCTCCAACAAAACGAAAACATTTCCTTCGGCTATTGTTTTCAGCAAATTTCTGGGAAAAACCTATGGAATGTTTCTCAAAACTGTGTTGTTCGTTGTTATGCTACTCATGGATAAAATTTATTCATATGGGTGATGTGAGAAGTCAGGTCGTAATCCTGACTAAAGGGTTGTAATGAGCATTTAAGGGGGCTTAGATTGCCAGAAGACTGATGAGAGGAAGTGGACGAGGAAATATTTTGTTCATTTTATTTAAGCTGTCTGAGCCAGGGGTTGAACCACGTTCTCACGTCTAATAACACAGCCCTGCAAATTTGGACTTTTTTTGTGCAAATAAGATGGCTCCAGGTGTTTCCGAAGGCATTTTGCGCGCTGAACACGCATCTGGTTTCAAAAACTTTCCATCACGTCAGGTTTTCGAGAAAAAGGAAGAAGAAAAGAAATTTCCTAAAAATAGTGCATTGTAGAGCTAAACACTGACGTGCTAGAACCATCGCTTTTGTCAGAAATTGACAATTGATCTTTGCTCTTTAAAATGAGCCCCAAAGCCAATTGTTTGCATGCAACCTTAAAGTAGGGGGTGGGTTTATGTCAAAGGGTGCAAGAGAAAAAGAAACACATTGCGGAGGTCTTTAAAATTTAATCCGATTTACTTGAAAATTGTTACTCAGGGGTTTTTGGGGTCGCTGATTACAGATCTTTATTCAGATTTAAAAAATTCAAAATGGCGGATCAAATATGGCGGTCAAGTAAATCTGATTAATTTTTATAAACCTCGACCACCATATTGTATCCGCCATTTTGAACATTTGCCTTCGGAAACACCTGGAGCCATCTTATTTGCAAAACCCATGCAGGGCTGTGTAATCCAACACACTACCTACAAAAAAAAAGACTTTTTTTCATACTTGTAATCTATGCTTGTGCCATTCCATATCCTTCTAATTCGTTTTCTTATTTCATAAGCTTTGAAGATTTTCTTTACACCCCATGTGGCATGTGAATAATATTTAATTTATTTTAACATATTAATCATACGCCCTGGTACACTGATATGTATTCTTTAAGATTTTTCAATTTTCGTTTTCTATTTAAAAAAAAACCTTCGATTTTAATCACTTTCATTAACTCATTTATCACTTTAACTCGCTGTAACTCTATTAAGCGATAACAACTAAATCGAATTTATTAAACAACAAGCATTTGCATAAGCCAGCTGATACCCTAGAGTTGATATGTTTTTTTAAATACATTTTTTTTTTTTCAATTTATACAATATCCTTGAATCTTCAAGCTGCACATACTCACTCCCCGTTCTACTCTTAAACTTTCTTTCTCCCTCTATCACTCTCTCGTCTTATCTCTGTGAGACATAAGAAAATTTTAACACACGCAATACACGGCACATACGGTTGAATAGTTGCTTGCTTAGAGGAGATTAGAAAGGGAAGTATAGCCCATAGTTAGATGTGTGAGATGTTTTTAAAGGAAGGGAAAATAAAGAGAAAGATTCAAGTAAAATATTGATGGGGTAGTGTAATAAAGCGAAGCTCAAGCGATTACAATTGATCTACTTCTACATATCAGGAGCCTATGTTGACCTAGAAGCCAACTCCAATGTAATCCAAGCATAGCAGTCCCCTTGAACAGAATTAGGCTGGAAATTAAATTACAATTCCACTTTGGCTAGCGCTTCTTAGGTAAAATAGAAAGACTCTTTGACCGTTAGGTTGAACTGACCAACTAAAATGGTTGTAAACACCATTTAAGTTAGTAAAAATTTCATATAAGCCAAGTCCTTGAACGGCAGTCGAGTACCAGATAGTTTTGCTATATCCTGTCCTCTGTATTTCCTATTCAAATGAAAGTGATTACATTTTCCGAAGGCTTAGACTTCCATTTAAAAAATATTCACAAGTTTCCCCATGGATTCCGCACATTCTATATGTTGCATTACAGTTATAACCTCATCTGAAACAGAATAGGAATTGCGTTTGTCTACAGAAAACTTTTTTTATTCTCTTCCATGCAAAAAAAGAAAGGAGAAAGTTTTAAACTGTTGTCATTACCCAAACTCGTTATTAGTTTAATATAGTCTCAGCTCAAACCTAAAAGTATGCAACAGATTATGACAATACAGTATGCAGTGCAACAGTAACACGAGTTAGGTTACGCACGCATACTATAACATTCAAATTCTGTTGATTATGCTCAAAAAAAACACAACTAAACTTCGTTTAACTCTAATGCACTTAGACACACACACACAAGAGTCAAAAAGAGTGGGATGGTGGAAGATAGAGAGAGAGAGAGACCGGATCTAAGAGTGTTTGTGTGTGTGCATGAAAACTGTGTTTGTTTTTATGCCTGCCATAGTATATCATAACGGCTGTGTTTTTGTGTGCGAGCGTATGCACAACTCTGTTGATTTTTCATGGTTATGCCTTAAAGCATAAGCATGTACTTCTCCCTTACTCTCTCTCTCTCTCTTCTCTGCAGCCCTCTCTTAATCATTTGTTTCAACACATACTCGTATTGCCACAGCAACGTTTGTCTCTATGTTTGTGTATTTTTGTTGCTGGTTTCTCAGTCGCTTTGTATATTAAACTGTTGCCTTGCAAAGCTGTTGATTATTTTTCCTTCTTCTTCTTTTTTGTTTGTTTTTTTTTTTTTGCATAAATTGCACTCAACCGTTTCTATTATTTGTGGAAAGAGGGAAGTATGCTTATACACATACCCACACATGTATTCAAAAACTATGCTGTGTGTGTTGCTTTTGGCTGTACAATCATTTCCTAATCTTTTTATCATATTTTTTTTTTAATCATGAAAAATAAAAGAAAAGAATTTCATTTTATTTGGTTTGAATTCTTTTTTTTTGTTCTTCTTTTCATTATCGTTTCGGTTTATTTTCTGGTATTTTCGTTGTAATACTCTTGACTTTCATTACTTTTTTTTTAAATAAATTTTATTCGTTTTCTTCTTCGTCTTCAATTTCCTTAACGCATTTATAACATCTCTTAACAGATATTTTCTATATGAAATGTAATAAGATTTGCATATTGTAACCTAATGCTTGCAGAGATGAAGTTTAAGGACATTTATTAACACCCCAAGAAAACTGCACTTCTTCTTGTAGTTGTTTTAAGTTAAAGGATTTGAATTTAATTAAAGGACTTTATTAAGTTATCAAAAGAAAGCAAGAAAAGAAAAGAAATGAAGCAAGATAAGAAGATTCTTAATCATCTTAACAAGAAATTAAAAGGATAAGCCTTTGGAGATAACTTTATAAGTTTGAGTATACAAACAGGCTCTGAATTTCAAAGACTCCAGATAAGATATAAAAAAAATTAAAAATTAAAAACAAAAAGATAGAAAGATTACAATAACAAAACAACAAAGAAATTACGATCATAGCCTTAACCAAATTACATGAGCAAAAATTATATAAAATCTCCATGAGATTACAGTAACAAATCAACAGTCAGTTCTAGAAGTTGCCAGCTTGGCTGGAAGTTGCCAATCAAACTTATGCAAATCCAGTAAAATTTTATATCTGTGATGGTACATATCGCTTCAGTAATCAATTTCATGAATTTTCGAATTTTCGAAATTAACTTCGAATTTTCGAAATTAACTTCGAATTTTCGAACATGAGTTAAAATGTTTAAATTTCATTAAAACATTCTAAATATTAAAGAAATAAAAATAAATTTTTCATTTTAATGCAAAAATTCAATGTTCGAAAATCTAAATTCTCAGAAAAATCTTTTATTTAATAACCATGTTTTCATAAATAATCCCAAGAAGTTCTTAGAAATTCTTTTAAAAATAATAAAACTGTTCTTGTGAATAAAAAATATGCAATAAATTTGATGCTGTCACAACAGTTTAGAAACAAAAAGAGGAAAAAATATTGTGAAACATTTTGTTCATAGGGAGAGAGAAGGTAGAGTAAGAAACATTAGAAATTGGTTTTAGAAAATTGCTCTCCTTCAAGCACTTTGCGGCTTTGCAGCAAATCTCAGCTCATTTAAACACACTTAAATGCTGTTTAAACCACACAAGGAAATACAGCAGGAACAATGAAGAAAAATATGAATGAAATTGAAAATCAAGGATAAAATATAATAAAAAAAACGAAGCATACATTCAAGTGCTTATGCACACTTGGTTGGCATTACTAATACATATGCTCGAGCATACAATTTTGAATTGTATGTGGCATATCCTTTACTGTTCCCAGTCATACAACAATAATAATAATTTATTGTATTAAATTTAATAGAAGTTAAGCATTAAAAAGCATGCCAGGAATCATAAAATGAAAAACAATTTTTTCCTGAACAAAGATGTTTTCTTCAAGAACTTTTTAGAAATTTTAAATTAAATAGAAAAATGCCACTATCCTTAAGGTATGCTATAAATATATATACCAAATGTCTAAATTACTCTATAAAAATAAGAATCTTTAAACTTTTGTTTTAAAAATTAAAATTTCATAGTTCAGGATAAAATTTCCATGTATCAACCCATGTTTGAAAATCTAATTTGAGCAAAAACAAGTAAAATAGTGCATTTTTTATTACATGCAACCATTTCTTTATATAAATTTAACCGAATTTTATAATTTAAACTCATGTTCGAAATTTCGAACTTATATTCGAAAATTCGAAAATGATTGAAATTAATTCCTTACATCCTCCAAAGCTATATAAAAATAAAATCTATAAAATTTCCTTATTTTGCTGCAGATTGTGGTTTTCGAACATTGAAATTTTGTTTGAAAAATAAAAATTTTGGTATAGTTAGGCTTTTTTAAAAGCTAGAAACAAAATCCAAACGTTTTTATTAAAGTTCGAAAATTCGAACTTATTTTCGAAATTTCAAAAATGATGTACATTGCTTTTCTACATCGCACAAAACCAAATAAAAGTGAAATTGTCTACTTTTTCCTTATTTTTCTTTGGTTTACGATGTTTTAAGGCATGTTCGAAAATTCGATTCCAATTTCGAAATTACAAAACTAAACTAAAATGATGTATGTTATGGAAAATAATATTAAAACAAAGGAAGTATGTTAATTAAAAGTATTTTCTAAATTTATTTTGAAATATAAACCCCTTAAGTATGCTACAAAATCTTTAGATCAAGGTTTGCCTTAATATATGCTATGGAAACCAAGTTTTGTTTGTAATTTTAATTAATTTCAACAATGATTGTTACCTGGAATTCTTTCTTTATAATTTTTATTTTTAAATTTCATAAGAAAAAATTCCTGCCACCTGGGAGTTTACACAGAAGAGCACTGAGAAAGAATGAAAAATATGCTGCATATTTATTGTTGTTGTCGTTTGTTGTTTGTAAAACAAAACAGCACAACAGGCACTGGGAGGAAGAGGCAAAAAATGTCATTCCTTTTATCCCTGGCTAAACAAAGGTAAGGTTTAAAGGAATGATATGAACACAGGGCAATGAAAACACCAGCAAAACAGATGAAAAACAAAGGCACGAAAGCATAAACAAATGAATGAAATAATGAATAAAGGAATGAAAGACTGAATGAATGAATGAACGAATGCATGCAAAAAAGAATTTCAAAGGAAATTTTCTTTATTTTTCCAAAATTCTTTTACTTGTTGTGTTGTGTTGTATTTGAGTACGAAAACATGAAAGTGAGTACAAAATAAATAAAGAAGACCAGCCCAGCTGCTGATGTTTCATAAAGAATTTAAAATAATTCATTTTGTTTAATTTAAATAAAAAAAAACAGTTTGAAAGTGTTTTCTGCCAGCTTTGCTGAATTTTTTATAGAATGCAAATACTTTATATTGCCTACTTTAGGGTTTCCGAAAGTATTATATTTAAAAATCCTTTAGATTTTGTAATATTAAAGCCTACTTCTAGGCAAACACTCTGTCAATCACTCAATCAAACCCTTTTGACTTGAGAAGAGTGTCTGTCCGCCTCTCTACTTAACTTCGCTTGATATGCCCTTTCAAATTCTTTTTCATACTCCACAGAAAGGTTCTAGCCTCACCAGAGGCGTGCAAGCTATACCGTCCTTGTAAACTGATGTGCCTGCTAATTTCCGCGACTTTGAGAGACTACTTTTAGGAGTCAGATCGGCCTTGACTCCTGATATATCACAAAATGATCCCCCTCCTTTAAAAGTGCTTGTCTCTACCAAAATGTTTCTTTCCTTTTTTCAGCCTCAATGGCTCTGAACCTCTCTACAAATTTGTGGGTTTTAAAAAACATTTTTTGTTCAAAAATTTCTAGCTGCAGAATAAAATGCTTCAAGTTTACCTTTTTATTCGAATTCATCCTACTTATCTGTGTACTTTTTGAAGGATTTCTATACACAAGTGTGGGTGTAAGTATAGAGGTTATCAGCAGGTATTTATTGTTATTCAACTAATACCTAATCCCTGAAAGTATGCAATACACATAGAGAGAAAGAGGTTTCGAAAGTTTATGATTTGTTAGTATTTATTGGAATTTATGTTAGCAGAGAGCTTAGTTTTAAGAGCAATAAATTAACAATGAATTGGAAAGCAGTAGGATGTTGTGGGTGATTCAAGTGAAATAATAAAATTCACTTGAAAGGGTTTCTTTAATTAAAAAGCCATAAAGCAGTGAATGATTAATTAAATTCAAATCCTTATGAATGCAAAAAAATTATATGTTAAAGTAAAAACACAATAAAAAATATAAAATGCCTTAAAATATGCTTTAAAATAAAGTAAAATGCCTTAAAATATGCTTTAAAATGATATAAAATTTAACAGAAAAATCCATGTTTTATTGTTCTCGCAGTTGTATGATTAAAATTAATCAATATTTGTTGCCTATACGTAGGCGTATGCTTAATAAATGAATTCTTTATAACACATACATACATGCAAAGGCTTCAGAGTATCGAACAAAATAAGCGTAAACTCTTCTTTTAACCTTCATAACAGCAACCCTTACTCATGTTTCATTTGCATTGCTGAGTTTATATATTCCTCTACCACTGTTGCAAATACGCATTGGTTTGTGTCTGTAATTAATTTTTATTACAATTTAATTAAAACTGTTGCTGTGTGCCAGGCTTTACCCAGAAAAAAAAACAAGAATAATAGGAAACTGATGAGGAAATATTATTTTTAATAAAAATTGAAGTATTTTTTCTGGCATGCAAAAAAAATGGGTAAACATTTCATAAATAATTTAATTTATAATGAGTATTTAAATGTGCACAATTCAAATTAAATAAATAATGTCTGTCCATACACATACAAATACAAATTAATGTAATTGAAATGGCATTGAACAGTAATTATTACGGTTGACAAGGTAAGGTAAAACAAAAAAAATTTTAAACGAGACTAATACTCCACCCTTTACACAATTTAACCACAATATATGTGGGTAAATGGTAGTAATAATAATAAAAAAAAATTAAAACAAATAAGCTTTTATTACACAATTTTATTGCAAAAGTATTAAAATTTAAGCCGACAGTTGGTTTGGAAAAAAATTATGATTCTTTAAATACAAATAAAAATACTTAAAACAAATTAAATTTAAAAAGAAAACAATAAAAAAAAACAAAATAATTAAATTGGAATTAAAGAATAAAAACTTTATTTCATTTAAAGCCACTTACGAGTACAATACTAATGAGTATTTGAAAAAAATTCTTTTAAAGCACACACAGGATTTAATGAAAAATCATTTCTAAACGGAAAAAAATTGACAAAAACTCAGAGTCAATATTAAACTGTAGATCCCGCCACTCATTGATAATACTTGCACACCCCATAACTGTGTTGTGTGAAACTAGGTTGTAATCCTGACTAAATGGTTCTAAAGTCCAATTAAGTTAAGTACGTTTTTTCCTGAAATGCATTAATGCCTTACAGATTCCACTTTACGTGTTCCGCTGCTTCATTCTCATCATCTTTTGTATTTCCTATCCAAGTTCAATTGAGCACATCTTTCGATGGCATAGACTACTATTAAGAAGATACCCGTGAGTTCCCCATTCATTCATCATTCATAATTGGCCATTACAACCCTTCAGTCAGAATTGAGGTCTAGCTTCTCACACCACTCGTGTTGTGTGCGTTAATGTTTTTATACGTGAGTGGCGGGACCTACAGTTTAAAGTCGACTCCGAACGACAGATTTTTGAGAAACTTTTTCGTGGCAATTTTATTTACTCTCAGAGTTTTTGCCAGGAATCTGCTGAGAGGAAGTCGGCGAAGAAAGAAGAAATATTTTTGAGTTCCCCATGGGTTCGCAATATTTCATTCTGGCACCATAAATTACTGCTCCCATTCCAAGATCCGCTCTTGACCCAATTGGTAATTACAACTCTTTAGTGAGGATTGTAACCGTAGCTACTCACACTACCCATGTTGCGGGCTCTGGTTTTATCCACGAATAGCAAGACTCACAGTTTAATGTCGATTCCGAAGGATAGATTTTTATGAAACTTTTCATGGCAATTTTATTACACTCTCAGAGTTTTGCCAGAAGAACCACGGAATATCAACTAATAAGCCTACACACCATAGCTGCCAGATTTGACGATTTATCGTCATTTTGACGATTTTGAGCTCCAAAAATATCATGTTGACGATTTGACGATTTATGCCCTTATTTTCACGATTTTCGAAAATTAAAAATTTACATCATATTCTTTACTTTAGTACATTAAAGGACACTTTAAGATTTGTATTTACTTTGCAATTTAATAGTATTGGAAATTTATGTTAGTAAAAACAAGGAGTAAAGTATTGTATTTTTAAGTTACTTTCGAATTTCGAACTTCCGTGTTTTATTCCTTTTTAACCCCTTAAAAGCCAAAAAATTCAACTCCTAAATAACCTCGTAGTTGAGAATAATTTATCATTTGTCGTTGCAGACAAATATTCAAGTATAGCTTCTAATATTACCTTCGGAAGAACAAAGACAAGCGCCGTTATTTTTTTTTTTTTTTTTTTTTGTACGACCAACGCTCAGGGGATGGATATCATTGTGTTTTTAACTATGAAAATATGTTATGAGAAGTAGGAAAGAGAGAACAGTGTTTATGGACACTGGGCTTGTATAAGTTACCATAAGTAACAAGAAATACCTCTGCTGAATTGAGTTCCACGAATAGTCCAACTAAAAAACGTATTTTACTGCAGTATGCGATCCACTGGTCAATCGACCACATACACGGATGTAGTGGTCGAGAAAGACGAACGTTACGTAGGAATATATGATTTTCTCCTTATTTCGTTCGAGCAAAATCCTTCTGATAGAACAGTGAAACACAAACCACATTGCAACGATGCTCCAATGATTCAGTGGAGTTGGATACACTACCGTCATTAACGAGCTACTACGGCCTTTTCTGTACACGCTCGAGAAACCTCAAAATAGACATTGAGGCACCGACCAATACATGAGAGTTGTATTCCATTCTCGGACGGTTACAAATGGTGCAAATAGTAAGATCAGATGATAAGATCTTAAGAAGGAACTGAAGGAATTGAAAAATGTGTCGTTTAAAGTCAATATTACACTGAATTTTCATGCTCAGAATGTCAAGATCTTCTGACTCCCTAATATTTACACCACGCCCATAGATATAGATGATGCAATATTATTACTGCGCTTATGTGTCAATAAACAACACTGGGATAGATTGTTTAAACCTTAAACAATTTATTCCTGAAAATGATTTAAAATTTCTCCGTTTTTAGAAAAAATTAATAAATGAAGATGAGGTGACGACGCTAGCTTTCAATTTCTAACAAATTTGTTTTAAATGTTTTATGTTTTATTACAATAGAAACAATTTTGGTTTTTAAAAACTTTTAAATTATTTTTTCTGACGATTTTTTCTGACGATTTTTTTGACGATTTTTTTGACGATTTCAATAAACGTCTTTGACGATTTTGACGATTTTTTCTCAAATATTTGACGATTTGGTGCCTCATTTATTTGGCAGCTATGCTACACACTATCATCTAGAGGGTGACTTTCTTAGAACTCAATTGATTCGAAGAATTCATAGCTTCCTACACAAAGGATTTTCTATATTTCAAATATTTCTCAATAACTACAGCGAGAGAGAGACCTACAATTTTAAAATTACCTGGACATGTATAAGCATAAAAATAAAACTCAGCTTTTCAAAATTTTTAATTAATATGCTTCAAAAAGCCCCTAGTCTTAGCTATTATAAACCGTTTAATTGAATTCAAAATCTATCTTACTTATAAACTTATAACAGATTTAGTTAAGCAACCTCTGTATTAAAATTAATTAATAATAATCATACGCCTACGTATGCAAAATTTTTGTATTAAATTTCAAAAATTTCTTAAATTTTAAGAATTTTTTTACAAATTTCTTCTCGCAATACATTTCTTTGTTTAACAAATAATAACAATTTGTTTGATAAACAATATATTTGTCATTATTTAGCAGAACATCAATCATATTTTATCATTGTCAATATGAATACCAGAATGTATGCATGGTTCTCACAAAAATTCCTTTTATCTGCATTAAAATCAAAAAAAAGGAACACAGTAAAAAAAGAAGATTATTTTTTCTATAAAACTCTTCACAAGCAAAAAATTTAAAACAAAATCTGCTTTTAAAAAATATCTCCTCTCCTCTTATATTTGCAAATTTCCACATATAGTGTGTGTGAGTAATATTTCATAATTTTTCGATTGTTTTTTTTTTTTAAACAAACCAGAGACAGTAAATACTCTGACAAAATGCTTATTTCCCAATGTATTGCTAGTCTGCTTTAAAGCTCTTCCTTTAAAGCCTTACAACACTGTTTATGAAAGTAAATACAAATACTTGCTGATACTCATACATGCTCATACATATATTCTCTCAATATTTATATTTACACTGGGTTTTAAATTTCTAGATACAATAACAAGTATTTTGCAAAAAAAACTCATTTTTTATTTCTATTTTGTTCTCTTTGGCTTCTTTTTTATCACTCTTTCAACAGTTTTTATGTGTCCTTTTTATAAATATTGATAAGAATAAAGGAACAAAAAAATACAAAAAGAAGAATCCCTATGATAAGCCTGTGTACATATGGGAAAAAGTGTAATAAAATTGGGGAGGGGAAAAAGCATTTGTCTGGCAATAGTGATAGCCAATTAAGGATTTTATTCTGTTACACGGTGTTCAGATATGCACCTTTATTGCGTAAATCGCAATAAACGCCATTATTGAGCTCAATATTTCATATATAAGTTGCAATTAATTATTGCGCAATAAATACGCGAATTGTTAAACTTAAAATGCAACACTGTCATAAGTATGTTCAGTGCGCATACTACAACACTTTCTGTTGGTATTTGACAACTCTAGTGTCAACAACGACAAACAAAAAAAAACAATAAAACAAAATAAAAACATTGCTGTTGAAACAACCAGCTGTCAAATGAATATTGAATAAGCAGCTGAACACTTAAAATATTGTACTCAATAAACCAAATATTGACTCAATAAAAGTGCATATCTGAACATAGCATGAGTCGATGTAGACGCGTGCCCGTAGTTTAATCTACGGCTGAGGTAATTCGAACAAAACGAAATGTGCAAAAACTATTTCTCTCGGCGACTTCCTCTCATCAGTGTCCGGGCAAAAACTCTGTGAGTAACATAAAATTCACATGAAAAGTGTCTCTAATCGGTTGTTCGGAATCGATGTTAAATTAGTAGGTTCAACCACTCATGAATAAACTTATTCCCCTCACTAATAGTATATCTACGCAAACATATTTGCTCTCCTCTTTTGTGTGTCCGTGTGTATGTTTTGTGTGTGTGTCTATCAACATTCTTTATTTACCTTTTCAAATGCACACCCAGAGAGTGTGTGTAATATGCTACACGGTTAAAGTGTTTGTGTGCACAAGTATGAGTAACAAAGGAATGAGTGCGTGTGTATAAGGCTACTCAGGAGCAAGAGACTATGCACTGTGAGTAAGTGTTTATGCATGTGGTAGTGTAAGTGTATGTGTATACCAGTGGGTTTGTTTATTTATAAGCCGCTCATAAAGCCACTCATAAAGCATTATATTCATGCACACTCATGCATACACACACACACAAACAAAGTATTTCATTTATAATTTATTTTTAAATATAAAAAAAATGTGTAGCATAAGGTGTAGGCTTAAAACCAAGCAGTGGAATAAAAAGGTAAAGTTGTTGTTGTTTTTCTCTGCTCTTTTTTTTAAAGCGCAGGTTGTTTTAATTTGTTTCCCATACTTTTCTTAGGTATATTTTAGTATTGTTTTATTATAAAATTTGAATATAACTGTTGTTGTAGGGTTTTTCGAAGGCTTAAATGAATATAGTGTCCTTTGGAAATAATACAAGAATACAAGCAGAACCGCAATCGAACGAACTACTTACAAAAATGCATATATTTCCAAAATAATCGAATATTTGGCTCTTGGTTGAGCTATTATCACAGAAAATATAGGAAAAAGGCCCAGAATAATATTGGGCAACAGACTGGCATGGAAGATTCTTATTTAACAGCTGTCAAGTGATTTATTCTCAGTTTGGTTTGGCAATTCATCATGAATAGACTCACGCCTGAACAACGCTTGCAAATAGTGCAATTTTATTTCGAAAATAATGGTTCTGTGCGGAAAACATATCGCGCACTACGTCCATTTTATCGTCGATAAAATCGTCCATCAGAGCAGTTAATTCGATTAACCATGGAACGTTTTCGCACTACGTTTACTCTTATTGATAACTCGCATCCCCAGAGACGCTGTACGGTGCGTACAGAAGAAGCTATTGCTGCTGTAGAGCGTAGCATTGAGGAAGACCCGAATGAGTCCATCCGCCATCGAGCACAGGAATTGGATCTGTGTCCATCCACTTTATGGAAGATTTTGCGGAAGGATCTTGGTTTGCGTGCTTACAAAATCCAACTCGTACAAGAATTGAAGCCAAACGATCATCAAGTAAGGCGTAGATTCGTCGAATGGGCCCAAAACGAGATTACCGTTGTTCCCGATTTTCATAAGCGAATTTTGTTTAGCGATGAAGCGCACTTCTGGTTGAATGGCTACGTCAACAAACAAAACTGCCGCATTTGGAGTGAAGGTAATCCTCAAGTGTATGTGGAAACACAGTTACATCCAGAAAAACTGACTGTTTGGTGCGCCTTATGGGCTGGTGGAATCATTGGTTCGTACTTTTTCAAAAACGATGGTGGCCAGAACGTTACAGTCAATGGTGATCGGTATAGAGCCATGATTACTAACTTTTTCATTCCTGAAGTGAACAACCATGATGTCCAGGAGATGTGGTTTCAACAAGACGGCGCAACATGTCACACAGCTCGTGCCACAATAGATTTATTGAAAGACACGTTTGGTAACCGCCTAATTTCACGTTTTGGACCTGTGAATTGGCCTCCAAGATCTTGTGATTTAACACCGCTAGACTACTTTCTGTGGGGCTATGTAAAGTCATTGGTCTATGCGATAAAGCCACAAACTGCAGAAGGCTTGTGGGAAACTCTCGATGCGCAGAACGTTTTCACTGAAATGCATTTCGCTTTAGAAATCTTTTCCTGTTTTTTCTTAAAGAAACGTAGGGGCGTTACAGAGCATTTCTTCCATCTGCGTATTATTCCTTTTGCATCACTTTGGTTTCATTAATCAAAATTTTATAACAAGTTCTAGTCTGATAGGGTTGCCAACTATGAGGAAAGATGTGAAGAAATTTGCATGTAAAAAATTCTTCTTTTTGCCAAAATAGTAGCTTATAGGACATAGTTACTGACCTACTTAAGTGGTCTTCAAAACCCTTTAGTCAGAATCCCAATATAGCTTCTTACACCACCCTTCCATTTCTTTTCCGAACGATAAAATTTTGACACGCTTTTCATAACGATTTTATTTAGAGGAAGTCCCCAAAAGAAATATTTTTTACTGGCTTAGCAGGTACTGTAGTGTACATGTTTGGTGAGACTCAGCACGCGTAATTTTTTTTTTTTTTCTTTTTCGAATAGTAACAACAGGTGGTTGTGAAAAGTAGAAAATAAGGAAGAAGCAAAAGTAATTACTTTTTGGCTTTTCCTTTGATATTTGCTCCAGATTTGCTGCTATGCTTTTGAACTGTGCTGACATGAAAGGTTAAAGGGCCAAGAAAAGAAAGAAAGCAAAAGAATACAAAAGGAACATCAAAGCTTTTAATAAAATCTGTGTGTTATACTATGTTTCACACTTCCTTCGCAGGTAATGATTTATGTGTGTTGACTTATGAATATTAAAATTAAAATTAAAATTACAATATGATCACAACAACAATAACAAAAAATAAAAAAACAATAAAAGAAAATAATTTAAGCACCTAAAAGTATGCAACAAAACAAAGCAACTTTCTCCGCCTTTCTTTGGCAATAAAAAACTTTATGAAAGAAAAATTCGTTAAAAATTCTAATTTTTTGGGAAATAAAAAATTTATTCCCGAATTTTTTTTTTCAAGGAAAATTTCATTCAACTTTCCACGCTTGTTTTTCGTAGCAGGATTGCCTCCTACAACTTTTACTTTCCTTGCTCTCTGACTCTGTCTCTCTCTTTTATCGTTTAAGGGAGCCTATTTGTATCGTACATAATTACTTTGATTGTCTTTGCATGTTGATTTCAAGCAGTGCTTAGAAAAAAATTAAAGTTCTTTTGTGAAAAAATTAAAACCAAATGAAGGACAATTCGTCAGCATATATCAAAAAGAATTCAAATTTGTGTACAAGGAAATTTAGCAAATTTAAACAAATGAACAGATGATGCAGTGCTTGGCTACAAACCCATAGATACGTAAGTAATGATGGCTGTCAACACAAGAAGATGGAGTAGATGTTCTCAGGCTGCGTTTAACCAAAGAATATGAATATAAAGAATACTCATGTAGAAGTAAAATTTCTTATGGCGGGTCATAACATTACGACCCGCTCTCACCAAAATATTTTTAAAAATCATTTCTCGATGAGGGGGGAGGAAGACAGAAGGAAAATGAACACAAAAAAAGAGCGTAACAATATGTTGCTCTCATCATACGTACATATGTATGTGTGTATTCTTGTGTTTTTTGATTTAGTTGTCGATCAGACTGCGACAATAATACATGTGCTGCGGATGCTTTATCATTTTATTTCAGAATAACACTCGAAGAATATTTTGTGTTAAAAATGTTCTATATCATTAGCTGGGCGTATTTTATTTTGTCCCACAGTATAATTTTTTTTAAATGCTTTGGAATGCTCGTTTTTTTTTTTTCTTTTGATAAAAAATGTTTTTTTATTCTTTTTATTTTTATTTATCTAAAAAACATGGCCTAATTTTTAAGCCAAAGACGGATAGCTTTATGTTCTTTTAATAATAAAATCGATGTTTTATTTTATTTTTATTTATCCAAAATTATTAAGCCAAAGATAGACAGCTTTACATATGTATGTTGATGAAATGAAAATAAAAATAGCGTATATTACTAACACTTTTATATGGCTGTATATAAATAAATTCTCTGAACTTATTTTCTCTCTCTCTCTCACTCAGTAATCCATAACCATAGGCATGTGTTAACCTAGAGGAAAATTGTTAGTAATAATGTCAAGTCTACTTATTAACCCAATGATATGTATACGTGATCGGAAAATATAGAAAAATTGTACAGCACTAAATCCCTAAAGACACCGTATTTAACTTGGCAAGTGTTCTTCCAAAAATCGAAATCATTTCTCATTGATATTAGTGAATACTACTGTGATATTTCTTAGGGTGTATAATTGAAGTCTGAAAAAAGCGACATGAACCTTCTTCTTTAAAAACTGACAAGATTTTTACGCTCTTTTTAACGAACATTCTTGATGTTCGTGTCCTATGTGTGTAAAAAGCCGAAGATGTTCTTCCCCTCAGGGACATTGATGCCGACGCCACCAGAAAAATAAATAAAAAGTGGCCAAACAACAAAAACACACGATGAGAACAACGCATTGTTACGCTCTTGGTTTCTGTATCCTTCCCTTCTATCTTTCCACCCGCGTCATGAAATATTTTTGAAAAATATTCCAAAATATGTTAAAATTCACATTCTTTATACTTTATTTTCTTTGGTTTAACATATTGTGATGTCACAGAAATGCTTTCACCATAGTCCTAGAGCGATCCACAGTTTTCGACTTAGGCTACCAGCGTTCTAATATTCATTCTCGACAGCTCATTGGTATCGTCTGCATTAAAAAAAATTCCTCCTCTTCCTCGTTTTTGCTGGTCCAGCAGATGCCGTTTAAAAAGTTTCTCGAAAATATGTCCTGCGCCGAAGACTTGCTGCTAGCACCAGGAAAATTTCTTGATCTTAATCGTAAAAGTTTTCAAAAATTTCTCTGCATACTTCTAGGTTAATAGATATCTTTTTGGTAACGTCATTTGTTAAAGAAAAGTAAAGTAAATATGTCCTGCTCCGAAGACTTGCTGCTAGCACCAGGAAGATCTCTTGATCTTAATTGTAAAAGTTTTAAAAATTTCTCTGCATATTTTTAGGCTAATATATATCTTTTTGGTGCTGTCACTTTCTTAAGTAAATATTTTTGTTCTTATTTATATAATTTTAGTAATTATTGTTGCACACTATCAAGGTCTCCAAAATAATACTTCTGAGAAAAATCTATTCGAGAAATATTATTTAATTTTCTTGGTTCTTTGTCGAATTGATAAAAAAATGTAAAGCATAGTTTTAGGTGTAATTTGTTAAAATTATTCTTTGGAACTTTATCCTGTCTTTTTCTATGCATTAATAAATTGCCTAATTTAAGGCGGTAAACAAATCTTCTTTTGATATTTTTGTTTACATATTATAGCATACTTTTAGAGGATTTTTTTTGTTATTATTAGTATTCATAATTACTTTACTTTTCTTTCTGGCTGTTGTTTCATTATATTTTGGCTATTTTGAGGAAAAAAAACCACATCAAATTAAAAGTAAATTACTGGGAATATTGCAACAAATGGCTGAGGAATTATGAAATGAAATTCGAAATGAAATATGAAATATTGTAATCATAAGTAGGACCAACAACAACAACAACGATAACAAATTAAATCCTTAGAGAAAAGCTTGTAGAGCTTATCAGTAAGCATACAAGATGGAAAAGCAATTTAATTTTAAGATATTAAAACTAAACACGGTTAAATGAAAAATGTTGTAGCCTAAGTGGGAGGAGCAGGGCTGTTAGCAATATTTTCTTGTTTTTTAATAAAGAATACAAAGCTCTAAGGAATACATTTTTATTTGAGAATGAAAAAAAATAACAACAAAAAACTTTATTTTGTTGTTTTAAAGGCAATTAAAGGTAAATAAACATTTCTAAGGGCTCCTAAAAATATGCTAAACAAATAAAATACAAGAAAATAAAATTGAGAAATTATGTTCCAAACAAATTTGGAAAGTTTTTCTTAAACACTTACAGGGCTTTTTACTTTTTATGAAAAGAGAAAAAAAGACTAAAGAAAACTTAAATGAAAATTAAAAATATATGTTGCCATACTTTTAGGGTAGGTAGACTTAATGAATTTGTATTCTGTTTCGCGGTAAAAATACAAGTCAATCATATTTGTGAAAAACTTTCTCTTGTTTGTACTTACAAATACTTGTGTAGAGTTTAAAAAAGAAAATCAACAAAAAAATTCTTTTAAAATGCCAATCAGCCTTAAGGTATGCCATAATTTTTTTACGATATTTCATAAGAATATATTCTGGTAAAAATTATACACCGGGACAGGACGATACCAATCCTTATGAGATTGAAAGGCATCAAAAGTCCCTAAAAAATCACTAATTGGTGGGCATTGTAGGTATTGCCCTACACCACTTTCTTAAGTGGTATTTTTTAAATTCAACTCAAAATACTCCTTAAGGTAGGCAATGAATTTCATCTATTATGTTTTATTGACCGATATTCCACCATGTTTCTGCTTCTATTTTAACAATTTAAAATAAAATATCACCCCTAAAATAGGCAACAATTAATTTTTCTTAATTTTCTTTTATAATAATATTAAAAACCATGAGTTGGCATAAGAATTTCGTGGAATATTGAAATTAGTTTAAATTTTTCCAACTGCCACGCCCACTTTTAAAGGCTCTTTTGTAAACTCATGTTCCTGTTAATTAAATAATAAGTTTTTCATGAAAATTTTACACATTCATTAAAAATAATTTACCGTAATTAAATCTGCAAAATGTAATTTAATTACAATGGTCAACCATATACATACACACACACAGACACACACACACACAGTTGCTTGAAGAGGTGGCTATAACTGTGGCCGCAGTAGCTGTAACAGTTGTTGTAGAATTTTTTAAACAATAGTGAGCTGCTGTTGAGAGTTTGAGGAGAGTATCAGTATCATACTCATTATCATTAGTTGGCTGGGTTATAAATGCCACAAGAAAGTATCCACCATGTCATGCCATGTTAGTTGAACATGACATGGCAAGTTTATTCATATTTAACACACATACACTCCTCCTCTCTGACCATTTGTTAATTCAAAAACGAAAAATCGAATGACTGGCAACAGAGACTGATAGACAGACAGACAGAAGAACAGACAGAAGGACAGACATTCCTACAGGGGGTTTCAATTACAATAACATACGAAATGTTTCATTAAATTTATTAACCACTAATGAAATGATAAAATATCTCCTAATCTGCCAATGCTCATTAGCACCATAAAAGAGAAAATAAGCGTAAAGTCCATTTGATAGAGTCATAAAGCAAATGTAATAAAAATAATATTTGGCATAAAACCTATTGAATTAATATCCGAATACGAATCTAAGGCCTTTAAGAAATCCAAGCAGAAGAAGAAATTTTATGTTCCAAAATGGAGTCACAATATTGTCACCAAAGACGTGAAAATTCTGTCTGACGACTACAGTACAATTCTAAAGAATTTCTTCTTCATATCCAGACGCTTGCAGATGCACAATTAACCCTTTCGCGACAGCTCACCTCACTTTACAATTTATCACGACAGCTCGTCGTCATCGTTTCCAAAAACGCATGTGAACTAATAAATGTCAACCGTTTGACGAGTATATGCGGCATCAGCGTTTGTGTGTGCCGTATTTACAAGACGTCTGCGCTTTGATGCACCAAGAGACTGCCATATATACACGTCAGCCGTCGCTAAAGTGTTAGGGAAGAAATTTATTTTCCCTCTGTGCATAAGTATTTTATTTCTGTGATTTCTGAAAGTTCACAGAATGACGCCCTCATGCCCTCGAAGCCATGCCAATGTGACCGTGGTAAAGATTCCTAATATGTCACAAAAGTCTAGACACTGACTTAACAATTTGGGATTATCGTACGCCTTTAAAACACTTTAAACGTCGACATTCTTCTACAGAATTGTCGAAGGCATGAAATTAAAGAATTAAAGCGTGAGTTTACACTCAAGTTTTTACCGTCACTGATAATCCTTCGTAAGTTACTGAAGAGCACAATTTTTGGTGATGTTATGCCATCGAATCGCTATAGTACAGCAGGTAGTGTATTGGCTTAGTAGACGCAAATCCGCAGTTCAAACCCCAGCTCTCAGACATTTCGAAAAAAAAAAAACGAAATTCGAAAAAATTATTTCTTCGGCGACTTTCTCTCAGCAGCCTTCTGGCAAGAACCAAAGTTTTTTTAAAAAATAAGTCAGGTAATGTATTGGCTTAGTAGACGGAAACCCGTAGTTCAAACCTCAGCTCTCAGACAGTTCGAAAAGAAACGAAATTTGAAAAAATTATTTCTTCGACGACTTTCTCTCAGCAGCCTTCTGGCAAGAACCAAAGTTTTTTTAAAAAATAAGTCAAGTAATGTATTGGCTTAGTAGACGGAAACCCGTAGTTCAAACCTCAGCTCTCAGACAGTTCGAAAAAAAACGAAATTTGAAAAAATTATTTCTTCGACGACTTTCTCTCAGCAGCCTTCTGGCAAGAACCATGAAAAGTTTAAAAAAAAAATTAGTCATTCAGAACCATTTTTAAACCGTAGGTTCTACCGCTCTTGGAACGTAACATACACAACGGAAGAAAGGTTGTAATCCTGACTAAAGGGCTATAACGACCAAATAAGTATACAAAAATCACACCTAAAAGTATGCTACAAATACTGATTTTATAGCATTTAAATGCCGTCTTTATTACAGAAGAAGAAAAGTTGTAATCCTAACTAAAGGGGCTATAATGACCAAATAAGTATACAAAAATTACACCTAAAAGTATGCTACAAATACTGATTCTAAAGCCTTTAAATGCCGTATTTATTCTATGGAATGGAAATATATTCGAAAAGAATTTTCTTTTAATATTTACAGCCTACCTGACCAAGAAACCAAATTCATTTTTAAAGCTTTAAATAAAGCCTGGTCTTATCTGTTTGATGTTTTTCCGGCCATTTTCATTTAGGTTTACCTTGCGACTTTTCTTTTAATCTCTTTGCAAAGACTTAACAACCAACCACTAAATTTTAATACCAAAAACCTTTTGATCACAATCATCTTTTTTGTTTTTTTTTCTTGTGTTCTTGTTCATTTTCGGTCTCAAAATTTGTTTTTGTTTTTATTTTTATTTTTAATAAGCTTAACCATCAATCTCGTCATGAAGCTGATGTTTAAATTAAAAATGAAAATTTTCTTCAACAATATTTAAGAAACTTATTTAAATTCCATTGACTTTGAAGTCATTTCCTGGGCAACGCTTTCTATACAGTGTGTCTGTAGCTTTACTACTTCCCCAGGTCGTGATTTTGCATGAGGCGCATTTGTTAATTTGTGAGATTAAAAATCAACAGAAGATTTCAAAAACTTTGCCAGGATAATGAAAGAAATTCCCCTTTTCCCCCGCTTATTTCATTATGGCAACCGGGGTCTACATTGTATGTAAGTAAGAGAGAGAGAGAGAGCAAGAGTGAAAGCTTCTTATTTGACAATGACAGTTCATGTCAAAGTCCGTCTTTCCCTGGCCTTGCCGCTTGTTTTCCTGCTAAAAATTCATTTACAATTGCGTTTACTTTTGAAATTTTGTTAATGACTTAAGCACCTTAAAGGCAAAGAAATTATTCATGAGGCATTCGTTCTCCTGTCATTATGTTGGTGGATTTTTATTAATGTTGGGGAAATATGTACGTCACACCATCAAGATGAAAACAAACACATTTTTAATTGAGTTAGAAATTAAGAAAATTCTATTTGGCAACGAAGAAAAGTGATGAGAAAAGCTAGTATTTTAAGAAATTAAAAAATAACAAAAAATGAAGTCTATTTTTAGGCGCTTTATCAACATAATTTTTTTTAATGGGATTCTATTTGATTTATATCGAATAGGAAAGTAGACTTTAAACGTTTAATAATCGGAGGTTTCACGAGCCACACAATAAGACCGATTTTGGATTTATTCCACGAAAAGTTTCTTGGTGTCAATTGGCCACCAAGGTTATGTGGTCTTTTGTAGAAATACATCTCCTAGCTTTGGAGCATTAGAAAACTTTTTGCTTCTATCTTGGTGTTGTGTTGGTCTAGTCTTGGTCTTGGTCACGTCTTGTTTTTAATCTTGTCTTGGCCTTGGTCTGGGCTTGAGCTTGGTACTGCCTTAATGTTGTCTTCATCTTGTTTTATTCTTGTTGTTCTTTTTCCTTTAACTCGCATAGATTTCCTAAGTTATTATTATTGATTCTTATTTATCGTGTGTCCTTTATTTGACATCCTTATTTATGTTTGTCCTTTTCAGTTGCCTGCCCTTGGTTTGAATTTATTTCCTGAATCCTGTCGTAAAGCACAAGTGAAAGTTGTTTTATGGAGACATAAATTCCATGCTAACCTCCTTTTTCTCTTTTTTTTTTTCTCCCATTTTTCTCCTTGTATTGGCTGTCAATGCTGCTGCTGCCAGAGATGGGATGTTTTAATATGAAATATTTATAATGCCAGTTAAGGTAAATGTAACTCTTGAGGTCTTTTCATGTCGTGTTTTACTATGGATAGCTATAAATTTACCTGAGTTGCTTACGTTTTTCTTATGAAATGTAACACAGTATTTTGAATGAATTTGAAATTCTTTTTTTTTTTATTAAAGGATTGAAGGATGAATCCATGAAATAAAGTTGTAGCTGTAGTAGAGTAGAGTGAAGAGCCGGCTGGTATTGAAATATTTAATATTGAAATATTTTATTGAAGAAGAATCCTTTATTACGTAAGCATTTGTTAAATGGTGGGGATCACTTAAGCTTTTATTATTCTAGGGGTCACCTCAGTCTAGTAGGTAGTGTGTTGGCTTATTAAAAGCGAACCCTTGGTTTAAAACCCGACTCAGACATCACGATCAAAACGAAATAAGAAAAGAAAACAGATTTCTGGCAAATACTAGAGTAAATAAAATAGTCATGAAAAGTTTCTCAAAAATCTGTCGTTCGCAGACGACATTAGTCCCGCCACTCCAGGATAAAATTAGTAAACATAACATGAGTGGTGGGAGAAGCTAGGTTGTAATCCTAACTAAAGAGTTGTAGTGGAGAAAATTGTAAATTAAAGGCGAATGGAAACTGCTCATAGAACGAAACCCAAATGAAAGCTGCAGACTTGGAAAGTCAACTCATATTTGAAGAAAATAGTAGAAGAAGGAATTATGAAGCCAGTGACAGTTAAAAACGTTCTTAATCGTTTAGAGTGGATCGATTGTGTGTTTGCGTTGGAATCTGTAGAGCATTAATGCGTGCCAAGAAGATCATTTGGATGCATATCATATGCTAGGCAGAGAGTTGTTATTGTTGATTTTGAGCAGCATCCTGAAATCTGTCAAAGGAGGTTTTAAAAGATGCTCTATACAGTACGAGGAGTACTAAGTCATCTCTTCAACACAATAATACGGATCATGTCCGTACTTTAACCTATGGATGGCGAAGCCTAGCGGGCAATAGCTATTAAGAACTTATAAATTTGCATAAATTTACAAACACACGCATATACATATTGTTTAAATAACGAAAAAGTAAGAGAGACAGAGAGAGAGAAAGAGAGAGAGAGAACGAGAGTGAGTGATAGCGTGTGTTGTTATGGTTGTAATTTCATTAAAAACTTGAAAATTTCATTTCAATTATAATTTGTTGTTGTCAGTTACAGTTTTATTATGAGTATACTGTGTATCAGTGTATCAGTGTACGCCTAGTCAGTGTACAGTGTACAGAAGTTGTTATTGTTTTAATTTAATTTAATTTGATTTAAGTTTGATGTGTGTGTATCTAGTGTGTACATCTATTTATTTAAAATCAAAATGTTAAAATCATAATTATTTCTCGAAATAAATTTTCATAAAAAATTATGACAAAAAATCAAAATTTAATGAATGACATACAAAAAATAATTGCTGTGATGAGCAAAAACAATAGAAAAAACAAAACAACCGAAAAAACATAACAAACCTCAGGAAAAATATTGTTTTGAATGGAAAACCAAATTATAAAATTGTTGTTATAAATTATGTTAGTAAAACCACTTACAGGTTTAATAATTAATTTAGAAAACAATAGAATAGAATAACATGCTTAAAAATCCTTGAAGTATGCAACAAATGTTATTACAAAATTACAGTAATTTTGGAAAATTGGAAATCTTAATAAAAAATCAAATAATTTAAAATTTTTCATACAAGCCTTAAGGTAGACATTAAATTATGATATATTCTTGGCTTTAAAGAACATTCTTAAAGAAAATTTTGTTTAACTAAAATGTTTAACTGTTGATTTATTATTCATTTTTCGTAGCATACTTTTAGGAGTTTTAGAAAATATTTAAATGCTATTTTATCTAAATAAATAAACTATAACTTTTAGAAATATTTTCTTTAGCAAATTGAAAACTAATTTCTTTTTCCGCAAAAGAAATCGATGACCTTTTTGCTCATGATTTTCAATTTTTATATTTGCCTTCTTTTCTCAGCTAATTTATAGGCCATTTGTTTTACTACCTTTTAAATAGAGGTTTTCCTCAATTATGTATTGAATGCTACACTTGCTTGACTAACCTTATTAAGGATAACGGATATCCTTTAACTAAAAAAAAAAACCAATCATGAATAATTTATGGTTTTCCCTTAAAGGGCCAGCATACTTTAGGGGATAAAATTGAAGTGAATTGAATTGAATTGATATCGGTATTAAATAATAATGAATTGGCCATAAATGGAAAATGATTAGTTGGCTTTAAATGGCCATAAATAAAATAGAAATAGTCAGCAAGATTATCATCACTTAGATAGATGAAATACAAGGGAAGAGAGTGGTATTGCGGTTTGTGTATTATTCTAGACCAAATAATATGATATTATTCTGGTAGGTTTTGCTTTTAAAATTAACATGGAACGGAGATTCGAGCGACAAGCTTTCAGACTTTCATTGTCATCTAGGCATTCACTAGGTCATAGACTTCGTACGTAATCAGGCCATCAAAAATCTAATCTGAACAAGGGCCAAACCTCTACTTATTAATGACATTAAGACGCAGAAGATCTTTAATAAACTGATCTCTATATGCAAGAATTTATCAGAATCCAACAGACATATTTGCTTAAAAGATAATTTAATGGATGTAAAATACTTACTTTTGCAAGCGAATCCTGTTGATTGAAGTCTGCGGTTAAATAAGTTTTCTTGAGGCCTTTGTGGATCTTTGATCTGTGTTTGTTGAGCCAAAGAATTTTCTATTTTTCTTCGGTTTTTTTTCACTTGCTTTTTGACAAACGGATGACAAACATTGCTAACGATTTTTAATTTTCCTTTTTTCACACAATTTCGTTTCACTTGTTATCTGAAAAGGTAAAAAAAAAATACTTATTTAGACAACAGCATTAAGAAAAACTCGGGGTTTTTTCATTTCCTTTATTTGAAACATTTCTTTCGCTTTTAAATTAACAAGAAATCCAATTAAATTCTTTAAATATTTAAAATACAAAATTCAAGCCTAAAATTAGGCTGCCTTTTGCTGTAAATTTAAAGCATACTTTTTAATGCTGTTGCTTTAATAATTAAAGGAACTGAGAAAAAGTGCGGGTAAGCAACATAAAATTCAATATTTATTTAGGATAAGGAATGCATATGCATAAGTACACAACGTATTAATGAAATATTTGCACATAAGCACTGTTACACATAGTCTGTCCCTCTCTTTCTTTAGCTCATATGGTAACAATAATATTAAAAAATTAATTTCAATGCTTCAGCAATTTTATTTCTACTCTTTATTGCTGTTTTGTATACAATATTTTATAACAACTCTCTACCATATGCTCTCACTCTCGCTCGCAATCTCTTGCTCATGCATATGTAAACACACACTAATATGTGTATGAGTATAACAGAATATGTACAACAAAAACAATAACAAATAATAAGTAAATAATGATTATGCTAATGTCGTTTCGTTTGTTTTGTTTTTTTCCGAAAGGCAACGTAAAAATGGCAGCAAATTTTATAAGAAAAAAACAAAAACAACAAACGCATTAAAACAATTGTAAAGCAGTGAGTGTGTATAGCCAGGAGTAAAGGCAGAGAAGGCAGAGATGCCTTACAAAAAGTAAGGTAATAGAGTAGAGGAGCATAACTAGAATAAAAACAAACGCATTAAAACAATTGTTAACGAGAGACTGACTATGTTTTACAGAGCAAAAACGACAATGTGGCAGCGGAACATAACCGAAGTGTATTGCAGGGAGTGTAGGAAAAAAACAAACGCATTAGAACAATTGTGTATGTATGGATGGATGGATGGATGGATGGATGAGTGTGTTTATAGAGAGTATAGGATGGGTATAGTGGTAGAGGAGAGTAGCATAACAAATGTATCTTATAACAGTCAAGAGTATTGTTATTATAAATGAATGTCTGTATGGCTTTATGAGTTTTGTTTGTGTCTTTTTCTTACACAACTCTCTCCTATTCCTACTCAATTTTTTTATGTACGTGTGTATTAGTAAACAAGCGGAAAAGTAAGATTATAAATCATTTCATCAAAACAACTGTCGATACAACACAGTGAGCAGTCAATGAAATAAAACAGCTAAGTATAGTATACAGTAGATAGCCAATAAAATATGAACAAACATTTTTGCAGGAAACAGACAATTTTTAATGAAGTTTTATTCGTTACTGAATGCCTTAATAGCAAAAAATGAAATGTACATACATTGAGAAAGTCTTATGAGTTGAAAATTTGAATTTAAAACTACAGATTATACAGATTTCTCTTTCTTCTTAATTCGAGAACTTTACTAAAGAATTGCAGCCTATTTGAAACTTGTGACCTATTTATGGATACACTTCCTAGACATTTTTATATCCCCTTTAGAATTTTTTATTAATTTTTTTCGATTTTTATTTCGAGATTTCGTTGAGATGCCATGATATTCAGTAAACCAAAGGGCAAAACATTTAAAAGCACAGTTTAATGTATTTTGTCTTCTAATTTTGTAGCACACTTATAGGGGCATGATTTGTGTCATTGCAAATTATTTTAAAGCATACCTTTAGGAGTAAATTCATATAACTTACAAAATTTTTACTAAATGCAGGCTAACATTTAAAAAATCATTAAAGTTTTCCATTTAGAATTTAAATTTATTGGAAAAACAAAACTTTCAACAAAAAATCTCTTTTAATTCGCAATTTTCTTAGCATGGCAACCAAAGTTTCAACGATTTTTCATAAACAATTTGTTATTGCTGCTGTTGTTGTTTAAGCCACAAAAGCTGTTGCTGTTTGCGCATTTATGCTCAAAAGGAGGAGCATAATAATCATGACAATAATAATAATCATGACAATGTAATCATAATGCGAATTATAATTCCAATCATGATTTCCCAGCTGTTGTTACTTTTGCTCGTATTCTCTTCCTTTCTTTACTGTTTCTACAGGCAATAAAGCCGCGGTTTTCTAAAGCTCAGTTCCCCATGTAATATTTTTCAACAGAAAAAACAATCACAACAAAAAATTAAAATTAAAAAAAGAGAACTATAATATTTTGCATAACTTTAGGGTGTAGAGATTTTTTGTAATTTAAAGCATACTTTAAGGGCAAAATATATTATGGGGCGGAAAATTTCCAAAGCCTAACAAAAATTTCTAAAGAATTTTAAGCCCTTATTGCCAAACCTTTTTTATATCCTAAGGCCTTAAACACCCATATATAGTCTATAAACCATAGAACACAAAGATTTTATTTCCTTTTTTATTTTGGATTCTCACCAAAAGCCAAAGGCCATAGGCTTTCAACACTTTTGTTGGCTTATTTAACTTTTCAAATTGCTTTACAAACTTCCCGTAACTAAAGCTCTCCTCCGGGCTGTTATTATAACCTTTTTAACCGCAAAACATTTGAAACCAATTTTCAAACATGTTTTCCAATAATTTTATGGGTTTTCTTTTTAAACACCCCCTCTCCTCGCTTATGTTGTACGCAGCATTTGTAACACTAAATTGGTTTTTGAATTCTGAATTTTTTCTCTTTAAAACCATAGCTTTCGTTGTTTATGTTGAGAGGAGTATGGAGAATAAAATTATTCGTTATGGCCATTTACCACATTATTGGCCATGAATATTGATTCTGGTATTACATGGAGGCGAGGAAAATAAAGTTAAAAATAACAACTAAAACGGTGTGTTGAAATGGTTATTTAAAGAGAGAGAAAACTCATAAAAGTATGCAATAAAAATGAATTTAATATGGGCCCCTAAAAGTATGCATAAAATTTAAGCAATAATTAAAGAAATTCTCGAATAAATAATTTTCCTCAATAAGCCATTTGAACTCAAAATATCCATCCTTATCAGATTAACGAAATAGTCTGCATAAAACCACGTACTTTCTTCTTGCATTAACCCAAGAAATTATTTGTCTTCTTCAATATTATACTTCGACCTGGAGAAGTTCTTGACCTTCTCTTCAATGAATTTGGTCCTATAATACTTGGCAGCGCCCTCATCATCATCACCCTGGGTAACAAAAGACCTTTTGCCAATGGAGGTCAACTTGTCGTCTATAATCACCCACAAGTATTTTATTGTCCCCTTCGATTCGACTGTAGTATCTCCAATGATCACTACCATCTTTTCAACTGTTTTTCAGATCAATCCAGTGTCAATCCAGCTTTCTCAAGCAATGCTCCAACTATTGAATAGCTCTGTTCGTCCTGTCCTCTATTTCCCTTACTGCCATAGAAACTAATGCTATGGCAATGTCATCTGCAAAACCCGCAATTGCGGTCCTGTTCAGTAACTCTAGTCGTAGTACCCTATCGTATATAATCTTCCATAATACCTCCAAAATACGGTGAACTACTGGTTCGTCCGATCCCGAATATAATCGTTCAATTATGGTTGTGTAGCCATATTGAAAATAGCTCTCTCCCCCATTGTATTTCCCAAAACATCGTGTTTAAGTCCAACTTTTCCTCCCTTTTGCTGTATTTTCCCTTTTTGAAGTGTTTTTGAAATATAATTTCAGTTGAAATAGTGTTTTCACTTGTTTTTTTTCCTACTGAAGTAAACATTTCCCCTAAAACAACTTTCTTGAAGTGGAAAGAACAAAAGACAACGAAAACAAAATGAAAATTGCAAAAAAATCCTAAGAAATCTTAAAAAACTTTTTCTCAAGAAGTTTTTTTCTGTTCAAGAATAGATTTCTTCTTCTGGTTTCTTTACTTGTCTTGGCTTTTGTTATTGTTTTCGTTGCCGCTGCCGTTGCCGTTGTTGTTGTTGTTTGTTTTGTTTTGCTTCTGTTTACACTCATAAATCAATTTCAATTAAGTGAGTGCTTGTTTCCATCATGTTGCATAGCTTAAGGCGGCATTATATTATCTGTGTGTGTGTGTGTGTGTGTGTGCGAGAGTGTGTGAGTGGTTCTTTCCACATTTAAATTGAGGCAGGACAACAGCAGCCACACTGAAAGCCACAAAACGAAAATCACACTTAAACGCACAAATTTAGAGGAAAAAAAATAAAAAAAAAAAGAGAGAGAGAGAGAGAGAGAGAGAGAGAGTGAGTGAAATTGATTTTCTTTTCTTTTTTTAATGCTTAAAAATAAAAATAATTTTTTGCTGTAATGAAAGCAACAACAACAAAGCAAATGACAGCAGAAAATAAAATTTATTGTAGCGTAAGTATGAAGAGAGCAAGAGCATCAGTAGCTGTATTAGCGGCAGCCATAGACAAACCCAATACAAATACGAAACGGAAATAACGAAAGTAACATTTAAACAAACAGCTAAACATTGTGTTAAACACTGACGACACACTATCACACTAGCACAGTTATTACAGAGACAGTGTGCAATCGAAATTGCTGTTCGCCATGAAGGATACATAGCTTAGGATAGGAGACTATGGAGGATTCGTAAAATTAAAGCTTAATTGAGCACACATGAAGTCACCGTAGTCTAGTAGGTAATGTGTTGGCCTATGAGACGTAAAGCCAGGGTTCGAACCCCAGGCCAGACATCAGAACAAAATACAAAAAGTATTTCTTCGGCGACTTCCTCTCAGCAGATTTCTGGCAAAAACTCTGAGCGTTGAATAAAACTGCCATGAAGAGTGTCTCAAAAATCTGTCGTTCAGAGTCGACTTTAAACTGTAGGTCCCGCCACTCATGTATAAAAAATTAACACACACAACATAAGTGGTGTGAGAAACTAGGTCGTAATCCTTACTGAAGGGTTGTAATGACCAATTATGTACTTGAGCACATATAGTAATACTTTGCAATACGATATGAATCGATAAACCAACAGATGAGCAAACGAGAAGATAAAACCCCGAAGCAAAGGACTTAAGAGGTTAGAACAAGCTACGTGGCCGTTAACAAAACGATGGCAGTCATCACGAAAAAAAGCCCTGTGGATAATTTAACGCCTATAGAGCTGACTTCTTTAAAAGAAACAGTAGTAGTTTGCTAACTGACGAAAATTTAAGGGCTTCCACCACAAAGTGTATCAAGGCTTCGCTAAGTGCCCAGAACGAAGGACTCTACACGGGGGGCACTAAGAAGTATACGCAGATGGTGTGATGCTACCAGCATCTGGAAACTGTTCTTCTATTATAGTTTGATGCTGAAATTTTGTCTGGGTTGCGATGGGTTGTGATCTCATTTGGCATTTATCATCAGACCAAACCTTAAGGAGATTTGTTTACCGAGCTAATAAATGTGTTCACTAGCTCTTCTGATCTTCGTCTTTCCTTATCTGTTACCCTTGGCAACAAAACTGAAAAACATACTTTAAGCAGCACCATAAAGTCTTGTTTCACTGTGTGAAAAACATGGGAAGTATACCCCCCCCCTCTTCCCGTTGTATGTGTTTTATTTCATTGTTGCTGTGGTCACTGTGCTGAAATTGTTTTTAAACGCTAATTTGTTATCCTGCTTATTTTGCATTTTTCCTTTTAATTTTTTCTAGTGGTTTTTCCTTTTAAATCATTTGGCCTCCTGTAAGTTAGTGGTTAAATAGCCAGGAAAATGCTTGGCTGCAAAGTGATTAACACAAATACTGATTTAACATGACCGGGAAACATGACAGATTAAAAAAACTAACACAGGCACTTAGTTTAAGCGCCTGGTACACATTTAGTTCAAAGCGCTGAAAATTCCTCTGGTCCTTTTAACTTCAAAGGGATGGAATTTTTACCAACTTACAAGTGATCTATATACGATGTGTGCCATCTTTATTGCAATAGAATTAGCCCCCGCTGCTAAGCTAGAACGTTGGAATGAATTGCAAAGGAATTTTTAACAGAATTTTCATACGGAATTCCTTTCCTATCAAATGCCTTCATATTAATGCCCCCCATGCTTTACTTGGAGTATGCGGCTGCAGTTTTAATTTTTTCCCCAAAACCCCCTATGCTTTTTGAATTTAACAAATCCAATAAAATGCTACTCAAGTTGCGCTAAGAAAAAAAAAATGGAGGGGAAAAAATGCCAAAGAACTTGACAATGTTGTCAGCGGAAATTATTTTGCTGTCATGGTTGATTTCTTTTTTTATGATTATTTGAAATGTCATAAAAGGAAAAAAATATGGAACATAAGTTCAGGGGCATAACCATGGTAAAAAAGAGAGAAAAAGAGAGAGAGAGGGGGAGAGAGAAAAGGGGACAAAAATAAAAACTGAAATGAATTCCTGGTTAAATGTTTTGCTTACTTTGGACACTCGCTACGATATCACTTGATTTTCAGGCTCCATATTATTTGTTTGCATATCCTTATGCCATCACGCGTCCACTATAGATTACCTCGCCGCCCCTGTTTCAGTTTCGTTTACTTGACATATTGTGTCAACTTTATATTTACTGCAGCAACCAACAGCATACATTTTTTGTTGTTATGGTTTATCACATTCTATATCTGTCTCTCTTCAACTCTCCCCCTCTCCCTCTCCCTCTACCCACTCTACTCACTCTGTTAGAGTGTGTATGTTAAAATCCTTTTTGTCTATAAAACTTTCCCGTAACTTGTAATAGTACTGGTGCATGTAACTGAAGGCTTTAATTCTTTACTCCGAACAGTGATGGTAGGATGAGTAGAAATGGATTTAAAATCGTAAAACGATAAAAAAAAATAAAACGTGCTTCGCATGCAAAATTTCTTCTTAAATTTCATTGACTGCCAGCAGCACCATCGAAAAAGTTGTTGTTTTTTTCGCTTTTTTTTTTAAATGAAAGTGAATTAATATCGAGACGCTTAAGGACAGATAGAGAGAAAATAAAAAAAGAATTAAAAAATATTTCAACAAACAACCGTAGCATGAGAAATCAAATCAAAACGTTTCAATTATTTTAATTTGTACTGCGATAAATGTCATGCAGAAGAACTTCAAATTAAAACTTAAACAACAACAACGAAAACTTTAAGAAAATTATGATACAAGATATCGATAACAAATTCTAAGAAAAGAAATGTTATCTTAAAGAAATTTCTTAAAAATAAAACCGAATAAAGTAGTTATCGAAAATGTAAAAGTCGATAATTACAGAAAATACCATTTATGATTGAAGATAAAGAGAAAATCTCAATTTAACAAAATTTCAACAAAAACAAGGAACACAATACTAAAAAACTGTTATCAAAATGATATCGAAAGATTCCGATTATAATTTTGTAGAAACCATTATTAAAAAACAGTTCCAACAGTTTTTAAACAACCATAATAGATAATAATCATGTTATCGACAACTTAACTCCGATAACTCCCAAAAATAAGTTATCGATAATTGTCGAAAGTAATCGAAATTTTATTATTTTCTCATGCTACGAATACTTTCCCAAAACTTGATCTATAGTTTTCGATAACAAATTATCGATATTAATTTTCGATAACAAATTATCGATAACTTTCAATAACAAATTATCGATAACTTTCTATAACAAATTATGGATAACTTTCTGAAAAAATTTTGTATTAGAAAAAGTGATCGATAGTTTTCGATAACAAATTATCGATAATAATTTTCGATAACAAATTATCGATAACTTTCAATAACAAATTATCGATAACTTTCGATAACAAATTCTGAATAACTTTCTGAAAAAAATTTTGTATTAGAAAAATTAATTAAAAAAAAATCTATTAGAAAAATAAAGAAACACTGCCAATAAATTTTGATAACAAATTATCGATAACTTTTCTTTGTTTTTCCAATAGACTTTAAAATATAAAATTAAACATTTTTATTACTTTTTCCAATTTAAACTTATTTTTTTTATTAACTTGTTGTTCCTGTTTTTTTTCAACTCTTTTGAGGTCCTTTTCAAACAAAAAGGGTAATTTTGGGGAATGTGTTAATGAAATCTCAATGATGCAAATTTAATTGTACTTTAAATACCTGTGCAGTTGTTGTTACAGCATTTGACCTTTTCGTGACTCTTTTACCTTTCTCTTTTCTCATATTTTTTTAATTCCGTTTTTTAAAGTTTTTATTTTTTTTATTTGTTTATTACCGTGGGGGTCCCTTTTTACATTACAAAGTTAATCTTTTTTCTAAAGGCTTAGGCAGCTCAGTATGAGTGGTGTGGGGTTGGTTGCCTGTGTGGTAAACATTTTGCTGACAAACTTATTTTAATGAGGGCCTTAACTTTTAAAATCATTTTTTCTCTTTTCTTTCGTAATTTTGTTTAGACTTTTTTGTTGTTGAGATAATTTAATGCCTCCTCCACCTCCTTCGCTTCTTTGCTTATGTCAATTCACCCTCTGCTAATGACTACAACCAGCTATCGCTAGTCATCACTTGGGAAAGCTACAGCAGCGACAGCGACAGCTGCAGCATTATTTCACTTATTTTGCCATACAATTGAGTGCTTTAGAAAATGTTAATAAACTTATAAAAAGGTTTTCCTTGGTTTGAGGTATTTCTAGTTCCTTTTTTCCTTTTTTTCTTGCCTTCTAATGCTAATTTGTGGCAACACGTAACGCTTTATTCTGTTTACCAGCTGATGCCAGCTAGTTGTTGCATCAGCATAGAAACCGTCTTTAAAAAGGGAAAAATTGCTCAACTTTAAACGCAATGAAATGAAAGAAAATTTTTTCTATTTCTAGAAAATGGTAGAGAAAATGAAAACGACCTTAGTTAACACAAAAAATGCTTTAAAGATTTCTGAATATGCAAAACTAAAGCTTTAAAAGGTTAAAAAATCTATTCAGAAAACCATATGAGGCCGTAATGGTGATTAAATGCTCTAAAATGCTAATAGATTTTTAAATAAGCAAGAATATGCTAAAATATGCTTTAAAAACTTAACACAGAGGATATTTAAACCGCTGAAATTTACATAAATTGAGAGAAATTTGTTTAAAAATATTGCATTTTAAGTATTATTTCAAATACAACAAAATATGCTTAAATATGCTTTAAAAACTTAACACAGAGAACATTTAAGAAGCTCAAATTTACCCAAATTGAGAAAAATTTATTTAAAAATACTGTATCTTAAAGATTATTTCAAATATGCTAAAATATGCTTTAAAAACTAAACGCTAAAAATGTGTAAATAGCTTAAATGTACGTAAATATGCATGAATATTTGCCTAAATATGTAATTTCATAAGCCTTTTCTTAAATATGCTGAAATAAATATGAAAATATACGCAAAAATATGCCTTTTAAGCTATCAATATAGAGCACCAGCACCAATGTAACTATTTGAAGCTTAAAATATTGAAATATGTACGGGAATTAAAAATAAGCAAACATATGCAAAAATATGCTTTTAAAATTTTTTATATAAAAGTTCTTAAAAACATTTAAAACAGTTAACAATTACAATTTAAAGTTTTATGCACATTTTTAAGGATTTTTTAGTATAAAAATAAGATTGTTTTATTTTTTTTAATAATTAACCTGCATGCCGTAGTAATTTAAAAAAAACTGTTTATTTTTTTGTGGTTTTTTCAAAACATATTTAAAATTCCCCCCCTCCCCCATAGAGCAATAATAACTTTATGGTGTGCTTTTGTTAAAAAAAAATATACTTATTTTTTTAAAAACGTTTTTTTTGTTTTTATTTTTAAAATAATTTTATGAATCTTCCCCCCTCAATTGTTTAATTTTTAAAAATTCAAAATTTTTCTGTTCTTTTTTCAATTTCTTTTTTTTCAGTGTGTCTAAATGTGTAGCAAGAAAAAACATATTCCAACCCTTTAAAAAAAATACACAAAAATATTCCCCAGTAGCAAAGAAAAAATTGTTTTTTTTTTAAATGATTAAAGCTCAGTATGTTTATGTGTGTAAATAAATGTGCAGAAAAATAAAGACAGTTTTGAACCGTAGCGGCCATTAAGAGAAGACCCAAAAAAAGGTAAAAAAGCGAAGAGAGGAAGCAGCAGAAACCGTATAGAGGAGAACTTTTTGGAAATATTTCAACCAGTATTGCCGTAATAAACAACAATTATGCGCCATGCCAAAATTGCGGCAATACATGTCCATGGATCAGCCCTCTTCGGCGACGATAAGAAAAAAGTGAAAATAATACCATTTTATTGCATGTGTTTTTATTACAGCTTTTATGGAATATTTCTTTGTATATACATATAAGCTTTTTACTATAAAATAAAAGCTTTTTAAGCATGTTGTTTTCCCCCATTTTTTTCTTTAATAATATGTTACTATAGCACATTTTTAAGCCAAAAGAAAAGCTTTAAAAAGCTTTTTATGTCATCATAGCCTTTAACTGTTCTTTAAAGCTTTTATCGAAAATAAGTTTGCTGCTATTTCTTAACATAACCTATATTGCTTATCATGTTATTTCATGTTATTTTAAGTATCATTTTTAAAAAGCTTTTAAAAGCTTTTCACCATTTTACTATTATTTTATACTATTTTCCTAAAAAATGTTTTCCTTCTAAACTTTTTTCTAAATACCGTTTTATTTAATTCTTTAAAACTTAAAAAAAAAAGCTTTAAAACTCTGTTATAAATTTTTAACACTTAACGCTTTCGAATTCGAGATTCTTTTTTCCTACTTCTGTAATTTCTAGTTTTTTAACACTTTTTTCTAAAACAAATATTCCATAAACCGTAGAATTTTTCTCTCAAAATTATTTTAAAAAAAAGCTTTCCAACTCTTTTAAAGCTTTTCCTTAGTTTTGTCTAACTTTCTTGTATTTTTGCAAGTTTTTTTTAACACATTTTCTATTTTTACTTAAATTTCCTGTAATTTTTCTTAATAATTTTAAAACAAGCTTCCCAACTCATTCACTAATTATGCTGTACATTAACCCGATTAAACAAAACCTCACAACTCTGCTAAAATCTCACTAAAATCTGTTGGGTGTAAAAGCTCTTATACTTAACAATAATTCCTGATTCCTTAGAATGTGTGCTAAGGTAGAGCCTATATGCCAACACCTTTTTCTAAAGTCTTATATTATTTAATTAAAACTCTCATACTTGAAAATATTTAACTAAAGAAAATGTAAGCTAAAAACTCTTATATAATTTGTATTAAAAAATATTTAAAAAAATAGAACACTTATACTATAGAACTTAAACTCTTATACTAAAGGGTGTTTTTTATAGAGGTATAGAACTTTAAGTTGCAATAAAACAAAAATGGATTATTCGATTGACATGAATTTTATTTATCCGAAAGATAATCTTGTGGCATTACATTTTAAATATGATTTCTGGCATATGACCGCCACGGCTGGCGCGGATGTAGTCCAATCTGGACGTCCAATTTTCGATGACTTTTTCCAACATTTGTGGCCGTATATCGGCAATATTACGGCGAATGTTGTCTTCCAAATGGTCAAGCGTTTGTGGCTTTACCGTATAGACCAATGATTTTACATAGCCCCACAGAAAGTAGTCTAGCGGTGTTAAATCACAAGATCTTGGAGGCCAATTCACAGGTCCAAAACGTGAAATTAGCCGGTCACCAAACGTGTCTTTCAATAAATCTATTGTGGCACGAGCTGTGTGACATGTTGCGCCGTCTTGTTGAAACCACATCTCCTGGACATCATGGTTATTCAATTCAGGAATGAAAAAGTTAGTAATCATGGCTCTATACCGATCACCATTGACTGTAACGTTCTGGCCACCATCGTTTTTGAAAAAGTACGGACCAATGATTCCACCAGCCCATAAAGCGCACCAAACAGTCAGTTTTTCTGGATGTAACGGTGTTTCCACATACACTTGAGGATTACCTTCACTCCAAATGCGGCAGTTTTGTTTGTTGACGTAGCCATTCAACCAGAAGTGCGCTTCATCGCTAAACAAAATTCGCTTATGAAAATCGGGAACAACGGTAATCTCGTTTTGGGCCCATTCGACGAATCTACGCCTTACTTGATGATCGTTTGGCTTCAATTCTTGCACGAGTTGGATTTTGTAAGCACGCAAACCAAGATCCTTCCGCAAAATCTTCCATAAAGTGGATGGACACAGATCCAATTCCTGTGCTCGATGGCGGATGGTCTCATTCGGGTCTTCCTCAATGCTACGCTCTACAGCAGCAATAGCTTCTTCTGTACGCACCGTACAGCGTCTCTGGGGATGCGAGTTATCAATAAGAATAAATGTGGTGCGAAAACGTTCCATGGTTAATCGAATTAACTGCTCTGATGGACGATTTTGTCGACGATAAAATGGACGTAGTGCGCGATACGTTTTCCGCACAGAACCATTATTTTCGAAATAAAATTGCACTATTTGCAAGCGTCGTTCAGGCGTGAGTCTATTCATGATGAATTGCCAAACCAAACTGAGAATAAATCACTTGACAGCTGTTAAATCGGTCGCCATCTTGAAAAGTAATGCCAACTTAAAGTTCTATACCTCTATAAAAAAACACCCTTTACTTAAAAATTATAATCAAAGAAGATGTATGTAAAAACCTTTTATACAAAAATTATTTCTAAATTCTTAAGATTTCTAAACTCTTATACTCTTGTATTGCATTTGCACACTTTTTCAACTCTTATACTAATTTTTTTCCTTCTACGTCTTATACTGTATTATTTGATTTCCTTAAACTTATAATTTTCATAAAAGCATTTGTAAATATACTCATTGGAATGATAAAAAAAAAGAACCAAAAAATTCCAGTTTATTAAGCATGGCGCCTGAAAGTATACTACAATTTTTATATAATTTTTTATAAATTAAATTTAATTGTTGTTCTCTTATACTCTCTTTTTATTATTATACTTATAAATATATATACGAACAACAACAAAAAAAAACTGTAACATATTTTTAGGACGATGACAGCAATATGTTTCGTCTGCAACCTGCCCATAATGTCCCATCAAGTGGGGCTGGTGTGGTCAGGCGGCAATGGTTGGGATGATCTAGTAAGAGAGCAGGTTAGTTTCTAAAGAGCCCAAGAAATCGGAATTTTTATTAAAAAAAATTCAATTGTTTTGTGTATTTAACAGCTGGAGGAGTCTACCATACGACAAAGACTGGGCGGAAGAAGAGATTCGGCAGCACAAATCAATACGCCTCCTAGTACATCACCGCCGCCGGGTAGGCTATAGAAATTATTTCATTTTATGAAACAAAATTTTAAAACTTTTTTTAATCTTCAGGCATGCAAAGAAGACGCCGCAGTAGTTTGGCCCAATTGACCGATTTATTGCGTGAATGGAGCGGCGGTGTTAAGCATGAGCAGACCAAGCCACAAAGAACCACCAAGGCTCCCCTGAATAGGCGTGAAACTTTAGCAGATTTGGCACGTAGTTTGCCTTGGCGTACTTCGGTATCAGATGCTGCCACCAGTGTTGGCACTACTTATGTAGCGCCACGCAAAAGACGTGAGTCAAGTTGTGAATCAGGTTTGCGTAGCACACGCTCACGTCGTGACAGCAATACCGCTGAATTTGTCAAACATTGGAATCGCCGTGAAAGTACTGCCGATGACATCACCACCTTGGCGGTTAATGTAGTGATAGAGCCTTCCAAAGGGGTAAGTAGTGTAAAGGAATAACCCTCTGTCTGCCTCCTTCCCGCACATTAACTAAATGTTCTCTTTGTATATAAACATTTACCCCCAAAAACATGATATACCCTCCAAAACTAAAAACAGGGCTCGCGACGTGATTCTGGTGAGAGTAATCATTCCAGTCGCCGTGATAGTTCCATAGGTCGTATATATACTCCTTCAACCACACCACCACCGCCACCACGCATAGGTATTAGTCCAGTGAAGCGCGACTCGCTGGCTGCTCCTGAATTTCCCAATTTCCGTCATGAACAGCGACCCTCTACCAGTTCGGCTGGTTCCGATTCTATGCCTCTATATTCATATTCTTCTCACAATCAGGTTGACTCTTCGTGCCAGGCTTTGCCGCCACCCACTATAATTACCAGCTCGGTAACACCACCAGCTACCAGCCCTACTGCGCCCAAAAGCAGACGTGACTCCACTACACAATGTGGCCGTGTTAATCGCAGAGATTCTAAAGCGGGCATATCACCAGAAAGAGCACCCAGACTGCAGCGTTTACAGAGGCAGGCTACGGCCTTTGATGAAAGCTGTTTGCCGGGAGGCAGTAGAAGGGGCTCACAGCCCGCTTTAAGTCCCGACCCGCCCGAAGAAGGCCAGCGACGTAATTCAAGAAGAGACTCTTTAAGTCCCGACAGTGCTTCTAGAGGCGGTAGACGTGACTCACGTACACATTTATCACCTGATCGCTCTCACGAACGTGAGGGCAGCCCTCATCGCAGACATGCCTTAAGAAGGCAAAGTTCCTCTGCCGCACGCAGTCCCAGATCGCCAGATTCAACTAGTATATGTTCTTCCCGAGATGCCAGTCCCTGTGGGCGACCACCACCTCTGCCGGTTGTCGAACAGGGTAGCAGTCGACCAGCTATAAGAAGACAATCCACCACCGAAGAGATTTTAATAGCACGTGGGTTTAGGAGGCAATCTACCACCGAGGAAATGATACGCTGCCGTAATTTTAGACGTCAAAGTTCGCAAAGTGATGACGTGTGTCGGTAAGTACGCCAACAAAATTTAGTGACTGAAAACACGTGAAACAATTTCAATTTTTTTTTCTTTCTTACAGTTACCGTGGTCGACGTGACTCCAGTGCCCAGATAATTGACGGCACTATAGGCACAATGACTGTTGAGACCACCAGTACTTTTTTCGATTCGAGTACTCAAACGGGTAAGTTTTAGAAACTTAAATTAACTTAAAATTAACGTGCGTAGTGAATGCAACACCTGTTAGTCACATTGCAGGTGTCTGTTCACTTAATTTCCATCACTTTAAACTTATAAAGCTTAACATTATTTCTGTGGCATTCATAATAATTCATAATCTATGGATATAACAAGTGAAACTTGGCCTAAAGTTATTGCTTCTTAAAAGGGGGAGGTAATAATGAACCACCAGTGAAAGTAATTCTCCACCTTATGGTCACTTTGGCGTGGGTATATCACTCCAAAGAAAGTTTAACTTTAACACTGTTTCCCATTGAACTTTCGAATTCGTTAAAATGTTCTTAAAAGAGGAAGTATGTTTTAAAAAGAAAAGTTAGGTTATGATACGTTAAAGTGTTTTCCCCTTGTGTCCTATCAAAGATTCCGTGAATATCTTAAGAGTTTGAATAATATTTATCATCTGAACCTAGTCCTAATGGGAGATTTCACACTAGAATTTCTAGAAATAAAAGTTTGTTCTCTGGCAAAGTCTTTTCCAAAGATTTATTGCAGTCTACAGGGATAGTTCTGGGCTTACAAATAAGATTGACTGTGGAATTTTCTCCAAAGGGCTTTATCTTAAAATATCTTTCAGCCTCCTTGACTACTGCAGTGTGTTGCAGGGATAAACAACACTGCATAAATGATGCAAATACTAGGATTTCTATTCTCTCTGTTAGCCAGTCGAAAACGGAACTCTTAATGAGGTCCCTTGATCAAGTCTTGCTACAGTTTTGTGTCTTGGTAACAAAGTTATCCATGGAAATTGTGTTGCAGTCGTACTGAATACTGTGCAGCCCTTGCGCTGACCAACTTCTTCATCTTCCCTGATTTTTGTGGAACTTGGTCTGCGTTCACCCGTGGCGTCACAACGGGCCGCTATGCGAGCCGAAGTGAGCTTTGTGAAATCACCACTACCACTCAGGCCTAACCTAGTACCGAATAGTAATTCACGAATATTTCTAACCTCCAGTTGTCTGTCTATTATGGTCCGCTAGCATGTCCACGACTGAATAAAATCTTGCCCGATTCACTTGGTAGTTGAATTAGATTGTGGACACATCTCAGTCACTGCATATATTATCACTGCCCGATTCACTTGGTAGTTGAATTAGATTGTGGACACATCTCAGTCACTGCATATATTATCACTGCTTAAAGGGTAGACGTGCAATGCTTTAACATACATGCCACTCCCCTTAATCCTATGTCATCACCTTCAAGAGGTAAAAATTGCAAACAGGGGTGAGGGATTTCTTCCCCCCAATACTATTAAATAACCAACTTAAAAAAAGCTCTCTTGTGAATCCCCGATTATAAGGGAAAAAGTTGTTTACTTTTGGAAACAATCTGTTTTAGTTTGAAGTGATCCGCTTGAGTGGTTGTTGAGTTAAGTTGGCGTCAAGTCAGAAGAGTTTTTGTTGACACTCGCTCGCATTAGCAGTTGCATTCGTTGGGTAATTGTGTGCGGCATACAACAACAACACTTGATTAACACTTTATGCAGCTGCAGCTGCAACAAAACTTCTATACTTGTTGCCACAATAATATTTTGTTGTTTTTGTTGTTTTTGTTTTCTCATTTAATTGTGATTTAATCTAGAGGAGAGAAAGAAACTGCGAAAAACAAAAAAAACTAGCTTTTTATGCATTCAGAAAGAAAACGAAATCAAAAGGAAAAGTTTTGCTGAACCATAGCCATGGTCTCCAACCCTACAGAGCCCTAATGCAAAAAAACAAGGCAAAACGAAACGAAACCAAAGAAAAAATTAAAAAAACGCCGTGAATCTTAATTTTCTATGAAGTTTTACTAGAGAGAGTTCCTGTTCTTGTTTTTTCTTCATCAACGATTTGTTGCTTTTAATGCTCGCAGAGAAAGTTTTCTTCTAAGAATTCTTTTTACACATCTGACTTGTTAGACGTTATCAGGCATTAACTGTACATGTAAGCTTTTTCCTCGAGTCATACATGTTGCTTCATAATGATGGTGGAATAGTTTTCACTTTCTCTCTGTTTTTTTTTGCAAATTTCAAGCTTCGTTGCAAGTTAATGTTGCCTGCCGCATAAAATATAAAAATTAAGCAGGAACAATATGTTGCAAGTAAAAAAGCAAAAAAGTTTTTCATCTCTGCTGTTAACGTAATGGTGCTTGCACTCATACAAATGTAATATAATCATGTACCCAACTATAATGGTAGTTATTGCCTTTTTAACTGTAATGGCGAAAGCAAAAAAAATTTTTTAAATTTCCATTTAATTAAGCGTAGTTTTTTATCGCATATTAATTGAGAAAAGACTCACAGGCACGCAAAAACCAATCTAATGCAAGGAAAATTAAGTAAAACTGCTGGAAAATAAAATTCCAACAACAGCGAAGTGTAGCACACCGTTGGATTTATATCCCGAACCTTTAAGCTTTCCAAACTAAGGGCGATTTTTGTTTCCAAAACCTTCTGAAATGCTCATTGTAATGGTGATAGCAAGGAAAACAATTACGAGTCTTTATAACTCAAAGAAGTCCGAGTACAAGATTTGAAGTTTTAGACCCGCCATCAACTAGATTGGACGATATGCAAATATCGAACGTATGTACTTTCCGTAGCGTTCAATGAACGTTTGGCTAATTCTAGCTTAAGGCTTGGCTTACTCTACATAAGAGGTTTCCCTCCGACCCATTATTGAAGCTGATGGCTGAGCTAATGACCTTAAGACAAACTGCAACTAGCTTTTGGCTCAACCTGAACTACGAATCGGGTGTTTTTTATAGAGGTATAGAACTTTAGGTTGGCATTACTTTTCAAGATGGCGACCGATTTAACAGCTGTCAAGTGATTTATTCTCAGTTTGGTTTGGCAATTCATCATGAATAGACTCACGCCTGAACGACGCTTGCAATAATAGTGCAATTTTATTTCGAAAATAATGGTTCTGTGCGGAAAACGTATCGCGCACTACGTCCATTTTATCGTCGACAAAATCGTCCATCAGAGCAGTTAATTCGATTAACCATGGAACGTTTTCGCACCACGTTTACTCTTATTGATAACTCGCATTCCCAGAGACGCTGTACGGTGCGTACAGAAGAAGCTATTGCTGCTGTAGAGCGTAGCATTGAGGAAGACCCGAATGAGTCCATCCGCCATCGAGCACAGGAATTGGATCTGTGTCCGTCGACTTTATGGAAGATTTTGCGGAAGGATCTTGGTTTGCGTGCTTAAAAAATCCAACTCGTGCAAGATTTGAAGCCAAACGATCATCAAGTAAGGCGTATATTCGTCGCGTGGGCCCAAAACGAGATTATCGTTGTTCCCGATTTTCATAAGCGAATTTTGTTTAGCGATGAAGCGCACTTCTGGTTGAATGGCTACGTCAACAAACAAAACTGCCGCATTTGGAGTGAAGGTAATCCTCAAGTGTATGTGAAAACACCGTTACATCCAGAAAAACTGACTGTTTGGTGCGCTTTATGGGCTGGTGGAATTATTGGTCCGTACTTTTTCAAAAACGATGGTGGCCAGAACGTTACAGTCAATGGTGATCGGTATAGAGCCATGATTACTAACTTTTTCATTCCTGAATTGAATAACCATGATGTCCAGGAGATGTGGTTTCAACAAGACGGCGCAACATATCACACAGCTCGTGCCACAATAGATTTATTGAAAGACACGTTTGGTGACCGCCTAATTTCACGTTTTGAACCTGTGAATTGGCCTCCAAGATCTTGTGATTTAACACCGCTAGACTACTTTCTGTGGAGCTATGTAAAGTCATTGGTCTATGCGGTAAAGCCACAAACGCTTGACCATTTGGAAGACAACATTCGCCGTATTATTGCCGATATACGGCCACAAATGTTGGAAAAAGTCATCGAAAATTGGACGTCCAGATTGGACTACATCCGCGCCAGCCGTGGCGGTCATATGCCAGAAATCATATTTAAAATGTAATGCCACAAGATTATCTTTCGGATAAATAAAATTCATGTCAATCGAATAATCCATCGTTGTTTTATTGCAACTTAAAGTTCTATACCTCTATAAAAAACACCCTTTACAAGGTCGCTTATTTTCTAGCCAAGGTATTTAACTGCGAAAGTTTGTTTGTCTTGATCAAAGTTTTTCTCGGGGAATTTTGCAAAAGTCTAACGCAACTCCAGGATTAGATCGATTAAAGCTACTGCCAAGCTCTTTATTGCCAAACTGTTACCAGCCATAGCTTTACCAATTGCTCCAGTTAAGCTATGCTTTCTAAGATGGCTGGCAATTTATCATAAACCAGTATAAGATAGTGTAAGAATTTTATAGCGCCTTAAAGTAGGTGAATATATTTTAAATATTACGCCTAAAATTAGTCTTTATTTCTTTATTTAAAAAATATTTTTTTTAGATTATGTTGCTGATTCTTGTCTTAATACTATGTTTTAAAGGAATATTATATTAATTTAATCATTAAAGGCCTAAAAGTATGCTTTACTTTTAATGATTTTAATTTGTTGCTTTTGAAGAGTATTCTAAACTTCTTTTTTTTACTTTCCACTCAATTTAACAGCGTATATTACACATGAGTTATGCTACTTTTTTCTATGGAACACCCTGTTACAACAATTTACTCACTTAGACATTTTGACCAAGTTATTCGACACGTTCTTAAATTAATTTTTACTCTCAATCTGTTGGCTCTCTTTCTCTCTAGCTCTCTGTATGCTTTGATGGGTACTACTTGCATTGCCACTAGAGCAACACATGATACTACTGACACCATTTTGGTTCCTTAAAAAATAGGTTAAAGGGGGAAAAGTACTTTTCTTTAAAAAAGGAAAGGCACCTTAAAGCAAAACACGAAAAGGGTTTTATAAACAATTTCTGATACAAAGTGCGCGCGCATTAGGCGGACTCCAAAGCATAACGAGCAATAAATAGAGTAACAAAGCATAGCTGAAAAGGATATGACAGTTAAATATGCTAAGCAAAGTAAAGGAAAATTTGACAGCAGCAGAGAAGCAAGAACAGTACAAAAAAACAGGACCCCTCTAACTGACTGACTTCTGATAATGACTTTCAGGAATCAGTTGTTAAACAAAACGCGTACACTGCACATGGATTACGAAGAGAAAAAATAAACGGAAAATAAATTTAAAAAAATAAAATAAAAAGAATTTAGAAAAAATTAAAGTCTTGATAAAAAATAAACAGAAAAATTAAAAGAAATATTTTTTAAATTAAAAAATTATCCAAAAAATAAACTAAATAAATAAATGAACTCAAAAAAAATTAAAAACAACTCCCTAAAGTATGCTTTAAATATTTATACAACCTCTATATGCCAATAAGAAGGGCATGCAAGTGAAAGTGAATGTTTAAACAAGTGATGTTAACAAGTGCTTGATGTAAATTTCTTTCTTTTTTGTGCTCATTTTTCAAAGGCATGTTGTAAGGCTAAAACAAAAATAACAAGGCATACTTTTAGGCTCTAACAAGCACGATACCGTAACTATTTTAAAAAATTTGCAACCAAGAAAGGCAAAAAAATTATTAAAAAATTCTAAACAAATTAAAAACAAACAAAAACAAGAGAAAACAACACAAAAGATTTTTTGTAAATTGCTTAGCATATCAGCAAAAATTTCCCAAAATTACGAAACCATCAAAATTGCGGATTTTACAAAGCATGCGCCGTTTAAAATTAGTACGTATCAACATTTTATTATTAAAAGAAAATAAAACCAAAAACATTTAAAAATAAAATTAAAATTTTATAAAAAAAAGAAGAAAAATTTTTAAATTAAAGAAAATTCCGATAACTTTGCACCAAAAATCTGTTTTGAAAGCCTCTCTCTAATGGCTTAATTTCTATTGCTTTCTAACATTTATGAATGAATGATTTCTATGCTCTCTTTAGTCTAAATATATGCTACATATACTATTTTGTATAAACATTTCTTAAAAGCAAAAATTTTATGAATGAGTATCTCTAGGGAGTATCAACGCTGCCAATGAATAAAAATTCTGCAGAGTTCCACTAAAGGATGTCTTATATTCTGCTGTTGGAAAACATTTAAAGTTTCAAAAAAAAAATATTTTAAAACCATATTTTCAAGTCTAAAAGTAGGCTATAAAAAAAATATAAGCAGCCCCCTTCATATATGCAACAGTTTGTTGCAATTCCTGTTAAGCAATAAAACTGAAGGTGAAATTAAAACAAACGAAAAATGACAACAGAAACCAAATAACAACAAAATATCACAAAGATTTAAAAGAGAAAATCTAAGCTATTCTACAATATCGAGGGTTGAAGTGGCTGAGATATGGACCTGATTTCCACAATCTTTAAATATCCACTTTGGGACAAAACTTCACCCCACATGAACCTTTTATTGATGACACCAGAATTTAGTCGCTGTAGGCTAGTAGTAGAGTGTTTGTCAACACTCATATGACATCTGAAAAATTTATTTCTATCGGCGACTTCCTCCCAGCAGTCTTCTGGTAAAAATTCTGGGAGTAAAAAAACACAATCAGTGAGGTACTCCTCAGCACCATTGTGCTACCACATCTCATTAAATGTAAAGACGACACTGCGGATCGTAAAGAAGAGTTATGCCCTCTAAGCCACCCAGACTCGCTCATATAGCGTGCAATGCTCCGTCTCCTTAATATTTGCTGTACCCTCACATCTCATTAAATGAAAAGACGACACTGTGAACCGTAAAGAAGAGTTATGCGCTCTAAGCCACCTAGACTCACTCATATGCTCCGTCTCCTTAATATATTCTGAGAGAATATCAGAGATGTCGTGAATAGGACTCCCAGTATCTTCGCACGCAAAACCTCTAGTACTGCAAAGTGACACATATTAAGTGACAAGTTGTCTCTTCTTACTTCTTCTAGTCGTAACTTCTTCAGAAATCACGCGAACGAACGCTAAGCATGCGTGCCACCCCATTAAGTATTGCCCCACGAGATGTCTATGTGATGTTTGAAAAGAATTTTAAAACGGCCTGGCTATCCAAGGCTATTCTGCTACTGGGCCTCCATTTTTATTCGGCATGCGAATAATCAAAACTCTCAATTGGAAGCGTGAGAAGTGGTTCGGCAGTCAGTATGAGCCCCTGATATTAATCTAAATACCACACCAATCCTCTAGTGCACATTTCCAGAGAATTTGGGGGAGATATCAGTCTATACAACATGACCTATTTAGACAGTTGTATGATACAACATAAAAACTAATGGATGGAATAGCATGAGATATAAACCTTCGGTTTATATAGAATAGCATGAGATATAAACCTTCGGTTTATATAGAATAGCATAAGATATAAACCTTCGGTTTATATAGAATAGCATGAGATATAAACCTTCGGTTTATATAGACTAGCATGAGATGTAAACCTTAGGTTTATATAGACTAGCATGAGATGTAAACCTTAGGTTTATATAGAATAGCATGAGATATAAACCTTAGGTTTATATAGAATAGCATGAGATATAAACCTTAGGTTTATATAGAATAGCATGAGATATAAACCTTAGGTTTATATAGAATAGCATGAGATATAAACCTTAGGTTTATATAGAATAGCATGAGATATAAACCTTAGGTTTATATAGAATAGCATGAGATATAAACCTTAGGTTTATATAGAATAGCATGAGATATAAACCTTAGGTTTATATAGAATAGCATGAGATATAAACCTTAGGTTTATATAGAATAGCATGAGATATAAACCTTAGGTTTATATATAATAGCATGAGATATAAACCTTAGGTTTATATATAATAGCATGAGATATAAACCTTAGGTTTATATATAATAGCATGAGATATAAACCTTAGGTTTATATATAATAGCATGAGATATAAACCTCAGGTTTATATAGAATAGCATGAGATATAAACCTCAGGTTTATATAGAATAGCATGAGATATAAACCTTCGGTTTATATAGAATAGCATGAGATATAAACCTTCGGTTTATATAGAATAGCATGAGATATAAACCTTCGGTTTATATAGAATAGCATGAGATATAAACCTTCGGTTTATATAGAATAGCATGAGATATAAACCTTCGGTTTATATAGAATAGCATGAGATATAAACCTTCGGTTTATATAGAATAGCATGAGATATAAACCTTCGGTTTATATAGAATAGCATGAGATATAAACCTTCGGTTTATATATAATAGCATGAGATATAAACCTCAGGTTTATATAGAATAGCATGAGATATAAACCTTCGGTTTATATAGAATAGCATGAGATATAAGCCTTCGGTTTATATAGAATAGCATAAGATATAAGCCTTCGGTTTATATAGAATAGCATGAGATATAAGCCTTAGGTTTATATAGAATAGCATGAGATATAAGCCTTAGGTTTATATAGAATAGCATGAGATATAAGCCTTAGGTTTATATAGAATAGCATGAGATATAAGCCTTAGGTTTATATAGAATAGCATGAGATATAAGCCTTAGGTTTACATAGAATAGCATGAGATATAAGCCTTAGGTTTATATAGAATAGCATGAGATATAAGCCTTAGGTTTATATAGAATAGCATGAGATATAAACTGAAGGTTTGTATAGAATAGCATGATATATAAACTGAAGGTTTATATAGAATAGCATGAGATATAAACCTTCGGTTTATATAGAATAGCATGAGATTATAAACCTCAGGTTTATATAGAATAGCATGAGATTATAAACCTCAGGTTTATATAGAATAGCATGAGATTATAAACCTCAGGTTTATATAGAATAGCATGAGATATAAACCTTCGGTTTATATAGAATAGCATGAGATATAAACCTTAGGTTTATATAGAATAGCATGAGATTATAAACCTTAGGTTTATATAGGATAACAGAAGACAAGAAGTACATATTCCTTGTAGTGAACTTTTGACTTTACTGATAAAAACATAAATTTTCTTTAAATATTTTTCTTCTTTTTACCTGCAAGTCTAGTAAGCCATTAAGCCTATACAACACTTAATTGACAGCCGTCTCCGTCTGGCAATCAGTGTCCATCCCTTTTGATTTTTACCGTTTAATTATTAATTAAAGTTTTACAGCTTTTAGACTGTTCTTTAATTCCCAAATACAAACCAACCAATCAACCACCACTACCATACAATACAAGCACATTTAACGCTTATTACCACAGTATAAAAGAGAAACTTCCATTGAAATCTTTTAACATACTTGCAGGCTGAGATGTCAGCCAGTCAGTTAGTCAGTCATACTCATTCATACTTTATTCATGCCTTTATAAGCGAAACCAACAAAAGGGGGAATGAAAATGAAAGCAAAAAAAGAAAATTAATTTCACTTTTATTAATCAACAATAATAAACGAAAATTGCCAAGAGAAAACGGTAAAAATTCATAAAATTTTATTTCACCTTAAAGTATGCAAGCAAATGTTATGCACGTACAATATTTATAATGCTACGCAGTATTAACAAAAGGCTAATATGGTTTTCCGTTATTCAAGTAATTCTCTGTGTGTAGTCTCTCTTTGTTCTCTCCATATGATTAAAAGTGAGCAGCAGAAGTTGTAGTATTGGGAATTGAGCGAATTATTTGGACTAAAAAGTTAAATCAAAATAAACAATCCAGTCAATATGGGATTATTAGAGAGAGAGAGAGAGAGAGAATATTATTATTTGTGTGAAATTCGACTCCCAAGTGTATTATTTTTTAATTTAATTTTGGCACTGTTATTACCGTTACTCTCTAAATTATATTTTAGCAAATTATATACATTATTGGAGTTTTAAGTTTTTTTGATGCCTAAAAGCAGGCAATAATTTTTTATTAGAAATCTGATAATGTTACTCTCTCTTATGTTGAATGTTGAGAAATAAAAATAATTTATTTTCATTAATTTCACACCAAACTTCAAACCAATGCAGCACCAGGATCTTAGACGGTGTAAGAAAAACAATCTGTCAACTTTGCTGCTAGTGCTCTGAGGACAACACCCAGTAAGCCACTTTACGACTTGTTAAACTGGTATCCTATAGTACTTTTTGTATCAGATTAAATTACTTGTTCTGACCACATGCTAAGGGTCTAAATAATACAACGTACTGTCGGTGTTGGATGGGGTATACTGAGTGGAATATAGATGGTTTGGGTTTTACCTGTAATCAAGGGGTACAAGCCTTCAGTAGGGCCTTATTACAAGATGATTGACCTTACAATGTAATGAGAAGAAGCTTAGGATAGCAGTCACCGTAGTCTAGTAAATAGTGCGTAGACTTGTTAGACGCGAGCCGTGGTTCACACCCCAGCATAAACATCTCGAACAAAACGAAACATGGAAGAAAGTATTTTAAACCGTGGCTCTTGCTACTCTAAAATTGACACACACAACACGGTTGGTTCTGATTAAAGGAAGAATTGTTTATCAGAAGATTCCTCAGAGAAAATTGTCGAAAGATATATTTCGTTTTGTGAGGTATGGGATGTCTGATCCGGGGATTAAGCCCCATTCTCTCGTATAAGCTTATATATAATTTGCAAAGTGCAGAATGGGCATTGCAATCAATTTTTATTTTATTTTAAATCGTGTTTTCTATAAGAAATAAAAGTTTTTCTTGCCTTTTTTAAAAAATTTTATTTTTTAATAAAATGCACTATGGACCTTGTATTTTTTTTTTAATATTTTTTTTTTTAGTTAATTATTAAGATCGTGAAAGACCGTGTTCTTTTTTAATTAAAATGTTTATTTTCACCAATTTGTTATGCTATTTGATCGTGCACAATGGGTCAGCTTTAACGATTTTTTTATTTTGACAAACATATTAGAGTGTTTAAAACTGCCTCATTGAATTTAACAATTTTAACAAATATTTTAAAAAATTTTAGAGTTTGCACAATGGGCCTTTCAGTTATTTTTTCTTTATTTTTATTTTCTTTAAAAACTTTTATTGCAGGTGATATTATTCTTGCACAACGGGCTTGACTTCAAAAAAATGTTATAAAAAAGTCCTGAACTCTTAGGCTTTAGCAAAAAACTTGCCATATTTCCTGCAGACTGCATGCAATCTATGGGCAATACCTAAATTATGGGCAATTTTATTAAGCCCAATAGGTCTTAAATAACAACAATTTCTTGTGGGCTGTGTTTGCAAGCATTTTTCTTTCTTTTCTTTGTGATTTACAATAATGACCAGGTCATAAACAAAATTGCTTGTATACAGTGTAAAACAGTATAAACTAAACGATAGGAAATGAAAGCAGAAAGAAAATACAAACTCTGTACAAACATAGAGAAATGAAGAACACACAGTAAAGAAAGGGAATGTAAAACCAATACCATTAGCAAGTGGGCAATAGCGATGGCGATGGCGATGGCGATATGGCATCCCTAAGTTTATAAAACTGTACGTATGTATGTGAGTAGCGTACCTATGGCTATACAAACATTAAGTCATATTAAGGTAATGAATGTTTGTTATTGTTTACCTCCCCCTCATAGAAAATGCCAGCAACGCTGGATAGAGTCAGTCTATTACAGAAATTACTTGAACAATAGAACGATAAGAGGACCTCCAGGCAAGCTGGTCATAATGAAATACCTGCTGCTGCTGATGTTGCTGTTGCTGTTGCTCTTTTTGCAAGGAGTATTGACGACAATAAAATAATTTATAAATACACAGGTACTGACTACAGACAAAGCGACAGAAAGAAACAGAAAGAGAGAGAGAGAGAGAGAGAGAGGCGTAAAACGAGTAGGAATTAGTCAATGGAACCTTTAGCGTACACAGTATTAAAAATGTGAAACGTAGTAAGAAAGAAATAAAATAAATTGTAATCCAAGAGATTTACAACACAATGACAGTTAACACATGCCTTAATATGCTCACCCACTCACTTATATATACACATACGTACATACATACGTAAGGATCTAAGCAAGGATACACGAGGGGACACATTAAACTTCGCCGGTTAGAAATTTAATTAAGTCGTATACTCTTAACAAATTGCTTAAACACCAAAGTAAAATGAAAATACGCAAACAGAGCTGGCAAAAGAAGAGTAAACACCTAAAACTAGGCAACAAATTTTCAAAAAATATCTTAAAATTTAAAAAAAATGGAAAATAAAATCCTTAAATTTAAAACAACGATGATACCTCCCTAAACGAAAACAGACAGAGCTGGTTAGAAGAAAGAAAAATACAAAATTCTAAATGGAAGGCACCTAGAACTAGGCAAGAAAGTGGAACTGTATTTCGCATACACTTCGTAAATTAATGTCGAATATTGTCTGTAATGCCATTGATTAAAATTACAAAAAATATGGGAACAAGTTCACTCATATCGTCATTAAGTTGATATCGCGCGGTTTAAGAAACGAATAGCGGAATGAAAAAGGCTTGTTGAGGCGGTAAGATCCTTGTATGATTGAAGTGAATGCCTATACATGATCCGCATATGTAATTATAGTATAAAAAAAAGTGTTTATAAATCAAATTTCGTATTAAAATACCAGAGTACCTAAAAATATGCACCATTTCTTAAGATAAGATAATTCTTAAGATTCCTATCGAAATAAACACAATTTTTTTAAAAATTAAGTTAAATAATAAAATAAGTTAAATATATAAATATTTTAAAAGATTTTAAGCAGTCATTACCTAAAAGTATGCAACATTTTCGAAAAACTAAAATAAAAATAACCTCTGAATTTATTAAGCGTGTGCTTATTTGAAAGCGTGTGCAATATATTGCAGAAGTTTTATAATTTTTAAATGCATTTTGAAACAAAATAAACCAAGAAGTTGTTATAAGTTAACTGGCGTCTTAACTTATGCTATACTTTATATGGAAAAAAATTATAAATGTCATATTTTGCTTTCACAAAACTCAAAATGTCTAGACTTTATTGTTCTGCGAAAAAGAAAACACATTGAAAAGCAAAATAAACAACATTTTGCGCTTAACGCCTTAAAGTAGACATTCACTTTTGATAGGAATTTAGAGCTGTTTTGAGTGAAAAACCCTTTTCAAACAACTTAACTATGGACAGCTCTGTTTTCACCTGTCCATGTCTTCTGTTTTTTTTTGTCTTATGGTTTGTATGTTATTGCCTGAATAGCAGAGGGGAGTGTTTCCCCTTTTGTACTCCTTCGTTTTTCTTTATTATTTTTGGTTTTATGTTTTCATTTCTTGATGTCCCTTTAATTTTAATTCTTTACCATTTACCAATAGTATCAGGGGTTATTTTTTTTCTGTCTTTTTTATGTTTTTATTAATGATGATGTATGTGATCAATTTGTCCTTCAAACTGGGTGTCAGACTATTTCATTGTATAGCTTTTGGGGGTTTGAGTTTCAAGTTTCGTGCGTGGCAGTGAAGGTTTTTTTCGTTGTTTTTTTGGGTCATAAATTTTTTATTTCCTTTGACAATATTTCAAGGTAAAAATACAAAGAAAGAGAAGTGGAAGTAATAAAGCCCACCACAAGAATAGAACCACTTATTTACAATTATTGGAAATTCAAAGCATCCAAACAGGCGCACTTGCCTAAAGCAATACATCTATAGCAATACATAAAACGTATGCCTTAGTTAAGGTAATAAAACTGGCAAGACTGGACATACTTTGAAATTACCGCATGTCCATAATGCTTGCATACTTTTGGGCATAACTTCATTAAAACATAAAAATTCATTAATGTGTCCTTCCAAGCAACAATAATAATAAAATTGGAAAAAAGAACTTGTCAATAATTCATATTAAAAATTTAACATTCATTTGTAAAAGAACTTATGCTCACGTCCACTTCTTGCGCTTTATTTCGTATATACACTTTAACTTGTCTAACGAATCCCTAAATTTATACTTTAATTTATTATTTTAATAACCCTTAAATGTATACCTTACCACAGCATTGTAATTTACGTCTAAGCCCTGTGCTCTTACTCTTGGCTAACACATACGTACTTTTTACGTATTTTTATTTTGTTACTATGTTTATTGATAAAAATGTTGCATATGTTAGGGTAGTTAATAAATTAATTGTTTGGCTAAATCAGGGTAAGGTAATAAAAAACTCCAATAAGTTTTTGGAGGTCAATTTAAAGATTTAATTAAGAGAACTTAATGAGAAAACCATTGGAAAAATATTCAAACTTTCTAGAAGTTACCAAAAAAAATTTTCAACAGCCTAAAAGTAGGCTACTATTTGAAACTTTCTTTATAGAGCTTTAAAATAAATGCTACACAGTATATTCCTGTCCGTTTATACCCTTGAAACAATGGAAACTTCAATATACCTTGACGCTGAAACAGATTGAATCAGATTAACTAATGAAAAGTGAGTGAGTCTAAAGGTCAAGTGATATCTGATATATAGTAATACAATACCTAACACTGAAGACTTAGATGTGGATTCTATCCTTCTAACCTTTCCATCTAATAATCACTGATTACTGCTCTCCACTCTAACATAGTAATAAGTTAAAAGTATATTCTTAGCTTTGGCTACATTATGATGAATTGACATGGACCCTAGTCATTCGGGCAATCGTTAGAATAATATTGGATAAGTGTGCACTTTTATGGGGTTATCTAACTGTATGGATCTTACGAAGAAGCGATAGAGTCTGAAGCCAAGTCATCTATCTTTGAAAGATCAATTGAGAGTTTAGATTGCTAAGCATACTTTTCTTCCTATTGGGAGAGAAGTTTCTACATCATGGGTGAATACATTTTTCAATATACTTTCGCTTAAAGCATGTAAAAGAACAGTCAAGGAGGGAATTAAAGAACCAACCGCTTTGTTGTCAGTCAAAATCCTGCGAAAAGGAATCTCGTGTTAATTTTTGAAAGAATTAATTTTAATGTGATAAAAAACTTTAAAAAATTTTACTTTTTCATAAATACTTAAAGCCATAAGTAATCAGATTATATGTAGTGCATGTGCCCTTTAAAATATACTTTAAAAATATAAAAAAAAAAACAAAGTATTTCGATATTAAAGTTTTTGTTATTGGCCATCAAAAATCAATAAAACGATTAAATTCAGTTAAGCTGCTTAAAATATATGACAAACATTTCTATCTGCCTGTCTCTCTTCTCTCTCTCTTGGTCTCCATACTTTTTATTCTTTTAGGATTTTATTTTTTCATTTTTTTTTTGATTGTGAAACATATTTAGTTACCATAAAGTATGCAACATTATAATTTAATAACTCAAACATTTAGTTGAGGTTCATTGCTGCTGTTATTTTCAAAGTTGTTGTTGTTGTTATTGTTACAAATAACATTATATACAGTTATGATTTTATAAATGCAGTAGTTTTAGTAGTAGCAGTAGTGCCAGTACTCGCACATGTTGTTTTTGTTGTTTCGGTTTTAATTTGTTTTTAATTTTCGTAAAGCATGCTGATGCATATCGCATGCATTTAATTAAATAAAATGATATTTAAAATGCAAACACACACACTAACACTCACATACAAATAACGACACACTTGCTCCTGCTCTTTGTGTATCGTTCTGTCTCTCTCTCTCTTGCATACATAACAAAAGCAGGTATATTTAAGACACTCATGTGTTATACTGCCTGCTATAAGAGATACCCAACATCGCTCCACTCGCACTGTGTGTGTATGTATGAGTAACATAAGTAAACAATGAAAAATGAAAATATTTAAGCATACATTTAGGCTTATTCTACACTGGCGCATACGTTTATAGCAACACCTACACTTGTGTTAGCTATTTTCTGTTTCTGCTTGCCCCGACTTCCCCCCGACTTCCATCTTCTTCTCCTTTTTTGCTTAATAGTCTTCGTGTGGGTTCAAATTTTGCCGTGCCCCTCCTTATCTAAAAGCCTATAATTTATGAAAAATACATGAAAACAATGGCAAAGCACGTGCTGGCTGGTTGGCTGCTGGCAGGAAAAATAAAATTAAAAATAATCTGTGGGAGCAAAAAAAAATGAGAAAAAACACGGAAAAAGCAGTGTGTTTTGTTAAAAGATTAAAATGCAAATAATTTGTGGTGTGTGCTTTATGGCGCTGTATATAGAGCCCCCCACTGCTAGCATCTGAAAACTAATATTATAATAATGACAGCATTTTGTTTATGATGAATAATATTTATTAAATAATTATTTACTTATTTACTTATTTAAATAAATTATTATTAAATGTATGTATGCATCACTTTTTTTAAAGCCTAAAAATATGCCATAAATAAATATAATAATTTCATAATGTTTGCTACGTTTTTGCTTTTCTAGGATTGCAATTTAAATTGTTCTTGCCTTAAATAAGGAAATTGTTTACTTATTTCAATATAACCTCATAATTTCATAGAAAACAATACGCTCTCAGTCTCATCAAGCGATCCTTGGAGTACAAAAATTAAACTCCCCTCACGCGTTTTACTACCATTGATTAGCAATGTTAACTTTCGTTCAACTTATGCTTCAGCCGTTTTCGATCTGAAAACTTTTAGAAATTCATTGTTGATTTGTCTGTCAACTTCTAGAATTTTACTGTTGAGTGATTATAGTTTTTTTTCGGTATTTTTCATAAAGACTTCACTTAGTCTTGTCGAAAGAAATATTTTTTTTAATATAAGAGCTGAGGGTAAAAACCTTTAAGCTCTCCTAAAAAAACTAACACATTACACATTCGCCTCGCACAAATAATTATTTTGTTTTACTCTACTTTCGTTTCCTTTCTTTCCTTCATTCCCTTCTGTCTCTATGGCCTTATTCTCTACATTCTTCTCAATTTTTTTCCAATACTAACACAGTGCTTTCCATTACTCCTGATGGTGTGAATTACCTATGACAGCCATATACGGCCTATTGGCTATCTATCTACAATTCATGCTTCTTTTAGTAAATATTTATGGTTTAGGACTCCGCTATGATTTGTATCCATGCTTTTAATGATCAAAATGACCAATATTGCAGCAGCCATTTTAAAATTTTATCCATTTGCTGATTTAGCTTTAGCTGAGATGTATTCGGCCTTAAGTATAACAGCATTATTTATTCACATAGTGCGTGATACTTAACGGTTCGTGACTAAACTTAGTTCTAGAACTTTCCTAATTTCCTGTTATTAGATTACATTTCCTCTCTCTCTACAATTACAATTAAAATTTCAATTAAAATTTTAGAAAATTATCGCCTAACAAATGATTGTCTTTGAAATAAATTTCATAATTATCCCTTACCCCCTTCCCTAGCTTCCTTTCAAAACTCATTTGTTATGGTAATCAATCATCGCAGCCGAAAATGATTTGAAAAAAGACGTGTTTTTTTCTCACAACAAACGGCTTAAGAAAACGGAAAATATTTCTGGAAATTCCACAAGCAGCTTTACTCCCCTCGTTTCGTTTCCTTGCCTTTTAAGTTTAGAATAACTTGAAGAAATATGCCCAAGATGATAAAAATAAAGCGCAATAATTTTCATTTGTTTTTAGCGTTAAAGTGTCATTTGTTACGGAAACATGTTGAAACAGAGCAGAAGAAAAAGAAGAAAGTAAAACTGTTGTCAACTGCCAGAAGCATAACCACCACTGGAGTAATGCTGCCATACAATTGTTATTTCATGTGCCATTTGTCAAATGTTGTGTTAAAAGAATAAATGGCCTGAAGGTTTTAATGCCAAGACATTATGGCAAAGACAGCAGCAGGAGCGCAAAAAGAAACAGAATTTGCATAATACAGACGTAATTTGCCATTTCAACGCTTGCCCCCCTTTCTACTCTTATGCCATGGCACCTCAAAGTAGGCAACAAAATAAATGATTGTTCACAGTAAATTGTTTTGACATGTTGCAGCAGGCAGTGTTTTTAATTTGCTGGTGGTTATTCTAATATGTACTACAGAATGGTTAATAAATAATAGCTTTTGAAATAATAACTGTAAATTTAAAATTTAAAACTATTTGCGCAATGGCCAATTAAATTCTGAGTCCTTTATCAGAAGCTCCGAAGAGATTACGTTAAACTCTGGTATCACAATGGGCACTGAGTGGCCTAAGTGAGGAATAAAACTCACATGAATTATTTCGATACTCAGTAGTCAAGTTTCTGTTGCCTTAGCCTTGTTGTCGAGACTTTAGTTGGGTTGATAACTTCACTAAAAATCTGTAACTTGTTTGGGTTTGTTGCCTTACTAAGTATATTTAATTGTCTATCCTGTTGCTATTGCTGGAATCCTTTACAAATTATTAAAAAATTCCTTTTGAAATATTTTATTCCTTTCTTCTTCTTCTTTTTTATGTACTACCCGTACATAATGGCTGCATATTTAAATAATTTTTTTATTATTCTTGCCTGCAACACCATCTATATTTGCCATTCTAATGGTATTCATGGCAAGTGGATTTTACTTGTTCTCTTTTCCACTCTCACTCTTGTTCTCTCTCTCTCTCTCTCTCGGTCTCTGGGTCTATGAATTCCAACAAATAAAATAATTTAATGGCATTAAAAAGAAAAAGAAAGAAAAACTCAAGTGGAATATATGGAAATTTGTTTTTTTTCTTGTTGTTCTGGTTGTTGTTGTCGAATGAGTATTTGAAATGCCAGATAATTGTCACAGGATATTCACAGTCTATATAAGTCGACAGTCAACAACGACGACAACTCAATTTGCAGGGAATGCCAAAGACTGCCATAGTGGGGGGTGGAGGTTAGGAAAATGTTATTGAAGTTTTTCTCTCTTCTTTTAAAAAAGGGTGTGTTGCTATGCAGCATAACTTTAATCCTGGCCCTTGTCTTACTTAAATTTAAAAAAAATTTAACTTTCAATATCCTGCTGCTTTTTATATTTCAAGAAATCAACTAGTTTCGCTCTCTTTCTCTTTCTCTACTTGTCTGTCTGCATTTGTATTTGAGTTTGTTGTTCGTCTTGGTTTTTATTTCCCTTTGGTTTGGTTGGTCAATGAAACCACAAAAGGATTAAAGATTCTTAATGAAAATACACCAGGATTTGGATTCAATTTTTTCAATTTCTATTTCAAAAGTCATGTGGTAAACAAATAAGTTTAGAAATGAAATTGAAAATAAGATTTGAAAAGCATTTTTAAATTTTAAAAAAATGTCAAGGCCTGACAAAGAGTATTTCATACTTCAATTATGCATATTTTCTTTAAGTGGCATACGTTCCCTTCCTTAAAAATCGAATTTCTAAAAAATCAATTTCAAAACACCAACAAAATTTGGTGCCTACTTTCAGGGTAAACTTTAGGTTAAGGAAACTAATGAACAGATTGCCTGTAATTATTTTGAAAAGGATTTTTTTGTTTCCTTTATGGTTAAACTGCTATTATTTACAAATGTATAAAGGTTTTCAGAAAATATGGCATACATTTTCTTTTCAGTTAGCCTGAAAATATGCACGTACTTTTTTCTTTTTTAATTTTTTTCATGAGAAAACCCATTTTTTAAGAAATTTTAATTGGAAAGTTTATAGGAAAATATGAATGAGAAGATACATTTTCTAATTTCATTGGTAGATTTCATTTCTTTCTCTTTGCTCCATTCTACCCCCCCCCCTCCCCCTTCTCCTATTTCATGTTAAAGACTTTGATAAATTACTGTTTAATGTTTTAAAATATGACTTCTGGTTTTTATTGTTTAAAAAAAAAAGAGGAAGAAAAATAGAACTCGAAAGAGAACATCGTCGTCATCATCATCTCGACTTTAGTTTATTACTGGTGTGGTAATTAGATTCTCTTTTTGGAATTATGGCAATCTGCTCTGCTTTGATTGCATACTTTTAGGCGTTTTCTATTCAAAATGGGAAAAACCAAAGCACAGCATAAAAGATTATGATGAATTGCTTGTTTTTCAATTAAATTTTTAACGTGGTTTTCTCTAGAGATGGTGGCAAGGGAGACGTTCCCCACCCCTTTTTTAATATTAAATAATGTTGTTGTTATTGTTGTTTTTGTTATTTTGAAAATTATTCTGAATTGATTCGTTAAGTGTTAATGAGGCGTAAATGTTCGCTAACACACACAATGAAATTAAAATAAAATATTGTTGGGGAAAAGAAATCAAAACAGAAAAAATAAAATTTAAAGAAGGTCGTATAAGCACTTGGCAGAAACATAATATTAATCATACATTCTGTGAAATGTATTTTGTTTATAAAGAAGAAATAGTCACTCAGGGCGAAATACGGAAAATTGCGTGGTTGAAACAGCAAAAACAATACAGGCAATTGTCATGCAGCAAAAAGGTACAATTCAGCAAATAAAAATTTTATTCATCTTTAAAAATTTTGTATTACATCTACGGAAAAATATAAAATAATGCAATTCAGCTAAGCAAACCTTTAATTCAGCTGCAAAAAATCAAATTCAGCAAACATGTAAACATAGAAGGACATGGCAAAAATATATCACATTGCTATTCAGCTGCAAAAAATTGAATTCAGCTAACAACAGTATTTTTCAGCCACAAAAATTTTAATTCAGAGAAAAATTAAGAATTGATAATTCAGCTCAAAAAAGATTCAATTTAATATGTTATTAAGTTTAAAACTTGCAGTTATTAAAACTTAAGTGCCTACTTTTAGGGTTTTTAAAAATCTGTGACTTTTAGTTTCACACAAAAATTTATAGACGTTCACTTTCGTTTTTATTTGATGGTCATATGACCAAGTTTTATAGACTCTTTCTCTCTCTCTCTCTCTCTCTCTCTCTCTCTCTCTCTCTCTTCCCTGTGTGTGTTTGATTGTATAATTGTAGGCTTTTTTAATGTTAAGCCTTACCATAGGCAATAGTTATTTATTCGCTTTTTTTTTTTTTTGTTGGCAAGCAAGAGTGTTATAATCAAGTTAAATAGTGAAAGAAGTGGAGAAAAAAAGCAAAATTCAACTGCACGCCTGTTAACTTTGGTTTATTGTTATGGCCATTATAGTTGGTTTTAATTGCAATTATAACAGTAAAAACTGCAAAAGGCAACAAACATTTGAAATAAAAATAAATTTGTTGCCTATAAACACACAACACATTGTGGACAATTTAAATTGTCAGCTGAAAAGTATGCAATTAAAGCCAACACTTCATGTGAGGCAATGAAAATCACGAAAAATATGAAAATTATTCTAAGTAAAGTTGACATATGAGAGTGGAATTTAAAAATAATAGAGAGAAAGAGAAAAAGTGTTACAGCATTAAACATAATTATGCATAAATTTTACACTCAAATGTAGGCAATAATTTTTCTATCTTTTTATTATAATATTATCCCCTTATGTAAATATTGTATTACAAACAACAAATTTATCTAAAAAGAAATAAACTTCTTAGGATCTTAGCATAAGTACTTACGCCTTAAGCTATACAACTTAATGTTCATAATTTTTAACATAATTTTAGGAGTTTTACAAATTCTTCTTTCATAAAATAAATACCCAAGATTATAAGGTATTAAAACCTAAAGAACTTTTTTATTTCAGTACTTCTTCAATAACTTCTTTAGACCTTTAGAGGGTTGTTTTTAAGCCCTCGTATAAAATTTTTTAAGGCTGCCATTTAGATGCTTTAAAAATGTTAACAGCTTAAAAAGATTTCCATTTCATCAAAGTGATGCAGTGATAACAATAAATTTTAGTAAAATTTTTAACTTTTTTTTGTTGAAAATCCCTACAGAAAAATAGTAATTAAATTGCATTTTTTTCAAGCATCTTTTTAATATAAAAAATAAGCACGGGGACAAGTATTAAAACAGCATTAAATGCATAAAAAAAACAGTTGAAAAAGAACACACGTTTTTAAAACTTAATTAAAATGCCAAAGGGAAACCTTTTTCCCTTTTTAACAATTAAATATCAGCTGAAAAAAAAGAAATAAAAACCAGGTTCATTTGTCACATAAACAGCATCACGTTTACTTTATAGGACCAATCCCCCCTTACAAGAAATGGAAATACTCTGAAGAAAATTAAAAAGGGAAATTGATTGAGAAATCATAAAAACCAAATTAATTACAAAATAAATGACACAAAGCTAAAGCAAAGCTTTGCTAACCCCATAAAATATGCAATAAAAATTTAACAAATATTTAAACAAATTAGAAAGCCTTAAAAAACGTGTTCTTTTCCCCATTTAAAAGAAACTTCCTTATAGAATTAAAAATTTTTCGATAACAACAATTTTCTATATAAATTTTTCGATAACATTTTTCTATATAAAATTTTTCGATAACAACAATTTTATATAGAAAATATTTTTAAAGAATTTTTAGAATTTTTATATAGAAACACGATTTCGATAACAACAATTTTATATAGAAAATATTTTTAAAGAATTTTTAGAATTTTTTTATAGAAACATGATTTCGATAACAACAATTTTATATAGAAAATATTTTTATAGAATTTTTTTATAAAAAATTTTCGATAACATTTCTAATAGAATTTTTTCTTTTCCTAATATTGGTTCCTTTTTTTAATTTTGTATTTATATTATATTTCTATCCATAATCATAATCCTTCGTACATTTTTAGAAGGCTTATAGAGAGGGAAATTAAATCATATCTTCGCTATTGATGCCTCTGCATGAAATCCCTTTATTTAAGGATTATATTTCATATCATCGCCAGAGATGTTCATTTCACTACATTTTTGTTGTTGTTTTTGTATAATCAGTTACAATCAAGCGGCTTTATGGTCATGGAAATGAAAGCAACCTGCTGATTTCTAACAACAGCTGCTGTTTTCAGTTCCCAACTACAATATTTCATTGTTTTCTTTTATGTATGTGTATTATAATTCATTAAAATACTCATATTACTGTTATAATTAAGAAAAATATTCAGTAAAATGAAAACTAAATTTTGATTACATTAATAATTTTCTTTCCATCATGATTATCGAATGTTTTTGGTTCTATTTTTTTTTTTTTTTATTATCATTACAACTTTTTGTGACTCAAATAAGGCCCAGAATTATTATGAGATTGTTATTAGTTGAGGGATTCATTACAATGTCATCTCTTTAATGAAGGCTGTTAATAACTGCGACCATATGTTGCTGCAAAGAAGCAATAATTGTTTCATAAATGAGGAAATTCCAAGAAAATATGAAACTATTTAACAAAAACAGTAGCCATAATGAGTGAAAATCATAGCATACAACAATTCCACTAAGAAAAATATCAACACAGCTGCAGAGAACTAAACTGAGCAATATATGTTTAATATCAATGATACTAAATTAACTCAATACAATTTAATTATATTACAAAAATTGGAAATTTTTTCGATAACACCAACTTTCTGTAAAATAGCTTCCGATAACAACAATTTTGTATAGAAACTGTTTCAATAACAACAATTTTCTATAGAAATTGTTTCGATAACAACAATTTTCTATAGAAATTTTTTCGATAACAACAATTTTCTATAGAAATTTTTTCGATAACAACAATTTTCTATAGAAATTTTTTCGATAACAGCAATTTTCTATATGGAAACTGTTTCGATAACAACAATTTTCTATATGGAAACTGTTTCGATAACAACAATTTCCTATAGAAATTGTTTCGATAACAACAATTTTCTATAGAAATTGTTTCGATAACAACAATTTTCTATAGAAATTGTTTCGATAACAACAATTTTCTATAGAAATTGTTTCGATAACAACAATTTTCTATAGAAATTGTTTCGATAACAACAATTTTCTATAGAAATTGTTTCGATAACAACAATTTTCTATAGAAATTGTTTCGATAACAAAAAATTTCTATAGAAATTGTTTCGATAACAAAAAATTTCTATAGAAATTGTTTCGATAACAAAAAATTTCTATAGAAATTGTTTCGATAACAAAAAATTTCTATAGAAATTGTTTCGATAACAACAATTTTCTATAGAAATTGTTTCGATAACAACAATTTATTATAGAAATTGTTTCGATAACAACAATTTATTATAGAAATTGTTTCGATAACAACAATTTTCTATAGAAATTGTTTCGATAACAACAATTTTCTATAGAAATTGTTTCGATAACAACAATTTTCTATAGAAATTGTTTCGATAACAACAATTTTCTATAGAAATTGTTTCGATAACAAAAAATTTCTATAGAAATTGTTTCGATAACAACAATTTTCTATAGAAATTGTTTCGATAACAACAATTTATTATAGAAATTGTTTCGATAACAACAATTTATTATAGAAATTGTTTCGATAACAACAATTTTCTATAGAAATTGTTTCGATAACAACAATTTTTTATAGAAATTGTTTCGATAACAACAATTTTCTATAGAAATTGTTTCGATAACAACAATTTTCTATAGAAATTGGTTCGATAACAACAATTTTCTATAGCAATTGGTTCGATAACACCAATTTTCTGCAGAAAATATTTCGATAACAACAATTTTCTATAGAAATTGTTTCGATAACAACAATTTTCTATAGAAATTGTTTCGATAACAACAATTTTCTATAGAAATTGTTTCGATAACAACAATTTTCTATAGAAATTGTTTCGATAACAACAATTTTCTATAGAAATTGTTTCGATAACAACAATTTTCTATAGAAATTGTTTCGATAACGACAATTTTCTATAGAAATTGTTTCGATAACGACAATTTTCTATAGAAATTGTTTCGATAACAACAATTTTCTATAGAAAATGCAACAATTTTCTATAAAAACAGTTTCGATAAAAACAATTTTCTATAAAAACTGTTCGATAACAATAATTTCCAGTAGAAACTGTTTCGATAGCAACAGTTTTCCATAGAAACTTTTTCGATAATTTCCATAGACAATTTTTCGATAACAAATGTTTTCTTTCAATTATTTTTTCAGAACCTTCACCACTCTACGATAACAATCATTATCATGAGGAATGTTTACGCTGCAATTCCTGTGGTTTGAATTTGACTGGGCGCAATCAGAAACGGGCCAGAAGATTCAAAGTAAGTGCTAAAGAATTGCTAACTATTTGAAATGTCTTGGATTTGGAATCTTATGGTTGTTATTCCTCTTCCGTAGAACCAAATACTTTGCGACCTGCATTTTGCAGACGTTGCCCTAATGGAGTGCTCCGATTTTATGCAACAGCTGAGAAGCTTTAAACCCCAGTCATTAGGTTGTGCTGTTGCTAGGCGTAAAAGTTCAACAACATTAATATTTCCACTGCCACCACAGGCATGTTCAGGTAAGTTTTAAAGTTTTTTTTTTTTTTTCAAGAGCCTAACTGAACAAAATTGTAGCGTGTATTAAGGGGTTTTTTTAAGATAAAATCTTTGCCTTAAGGAATATCATATTTCAAGCATAATTAACTGAATGTAATTATAATTTTTTCCATTAACCCGGTTTTCATAGTGAAAAATAGTGATGCTGGCAAAAGGAATTGTAAACCTTTTGTCTGCCATTTGCTGAAGCATATGAAACTATAATTAAAGCCATATGGCATTATGGATTTAATTGCAAAATGTCCTTCTCTTTTACAAGGACTGGAAAAAAAGGATATGTTATAGAATGGAATGGAATTATAAAAAACTGAAACATAAATAAACAATAAAACTGGGATAATAAAAAAGGAAATCATAATAATTTTATTAAATGGGGCGCGTATACTTAATATTTAATATACGTAGACAATAAAAAAATGTCTTCTTTTTATATTAATTTAACGTCTAAAAAGGATTTTTATGAATATAATTTTTTAATAAAAAAATTTAAAAAATTTGTCACGTTATTTTATCTTCTCATACCGCACTCCATTCATTCTTTGTTTCATTTCAATTTCTTAAAAGCTCACATAAAATGTGAAGAATTCTTTTATTGTTTGACATTTTTTTTATTGCCTTTCATAAGCAAATAGTCATGTCTCAATGGCTAAAAGATTTTATAACCGAATATTTAAGCTTAATTTCAATTTCTTTTTTACAGTTTTAGTACTTTTCTTTACAGTAAGACGGTAAGGAAATAAAATTTTTCTTTTAAATTTTGTGTTTCAAAAAAGTTGATATTTTTAAGAAAAAAACCATAAGTTTTCCTTAATTTCCGCTGATTTCTAATTAATATTTCCACAAATTCTAGCTTCTATTGCACTCCTTAAGCTATACTTCCTCCACCAATTTGATTTCATAACAAAAATTGAAATTCAATTTTATTTCTAACAACAAAAAGTATTCAATTACAAAAGCAATACAATAAATTTACAGTTACACACTCTCTTCGTGCACTAATCTAAGCAAGCAACAACAAAATGCGTGTTTGTGTTTACAAAACCCCATTAAAAACATAAACAAATACAACCACAAGAAATAAATAAAGAGAAGAGAATTTAAAACTGTATATTAACACAGTAACTCTCCATTCTCTTTGCTTTTAACTCAACTCATATTACGAACGAAACCAGTTTTAATTATACAAACAAGCACATGTACACAGGCATGCATGTCCATGCATTTCTACATTTAATGCTGTATCCTGCATTGTTTGTGTTGTTTTACTTTCTAACTTATTGATATGATTACAATTACATGTTGTTATTGTTGTTGTGGTTGTGCTGTTATTGCTCTCAGTATTTATGCATACCATATGAGAGAGAGAGTAATATTTAGAAAAACAACATTATTATGTTAGTCTTCTTCAAACACAAGAAAATCTTGTTTATTATAAAGTCGTTGTATTTATTTTTATGCAGAGTGCCTGCTTTTGTACGTGTATTTATGCGTGTGTGTGTGTGTGTAAGTATAAAATACTGTATTTATGTAAACTCATTTAATACTTTTCTAAGTAGATTTTCTCTTTTTTTGTTTTGAAGACAACAACATAAGATCAAAACAAAACACATGCATGCTTATTGCCTATTAAAATAAGTGAAAAAGAGATTTCTTATGAATGTTCATATACACACACATACGTAGAATCAAATATGTATAGGTAAAACAGGCTTAATACAAAACAAAATAGAATATTTTATTGTAAAAACAAATCGAAAAATATGGGTAAACTAATATAAAACAAACTATTCATGGATAAGAAAAGCAAATCAAAAATATTTTTTATACAAAATCTTCGATAACAAATATTTTCTTAAGGAAATTTTTCGATAAATATATTTCAACGAAAGTTATAAGTTTGAATGTTTCAATGGAAATGTTATGTTTTGAAAAATAATTGGAAAAGAAAATTAATAAGAGTAAGTTTACTGTAGAAAATGTGTGAAAAAGATTTCGATACGAATTTCTGTATACAAATATTCTATAAAAATAACTTTCTATAGAAACAGCAATTTCTATCGAAAAGTTTTCAATAACAATATTTTTCTATAGAAAATTTTTCGATAACAATAATTTTCCTATAGAAAATTTTTCGATAACAATAGTTTTCCTATAGAAAATTTTTCGATAACAATAGTTTTCCTATAGAAAATTTTTCGATAACAATAATTTTCCTATAGAAAATTTTTCAATAACAATATTTTTCTATAGAAAATTTTTCGATAACAATAATTTTCCTATAGAAAATTTTTCGATAACAATAGTTTTCCTATAGAAAATTTTTCGATAACAATAGTTTTCCTATAGAAAATTTTTCGATAACAAAAATTTTCCTATAGAAAATTTTTCGATAACAAAAATTTTCCTATAGAAAATTTTTCGATAACAAAAATTTTCCTATAGAAAATTTTTTGATAACAATAATTTTCCTATAAAAAATTTTTCGATAACAATTTTTCTATAAAAAATTTTCAATAACAAAATAAATAGAAAATTATTGTTTTGTTCGATAACAATAATTTCTTATACAAACATTTTTGATAACAATAATTTTCTATAGAAAATTTTTCGATAATAATAATTTTCTATAGAAAATTTTTCGATAATAATAATTTTCTATAGAACATTTTTTGATAACAATAATATTCTACCGAAAATTGTTCGATAACAATAATATTCTACCGAAAATTGTTCGATAACAATAATATTCTACCGAAAATTGTTCGATAACAATAATATTCTACCGAAAATTGTTCGATAACAATAATATTCTACCGAAAATTGTTCGATAACAATAATATTCTACCGAAAATTGTTCGATAACAATAATATTCTACCGAAAATTGTTCGATAACAATAATATTCTACCGAAAATTGTTCGATAACAACAATTTAGAAAACAAAGGTTACAAAGATTTCCTATAGATTTTATTGATCGATAATGGAAATAAAGAAAATAATGAAATATTAAATACAAAATTGTAATTATCGATGATTATATTTAAAGAACAAAACTTTAGTTATCTACATATAATTAAAACTGTTTCTTATTTTTATTTTTTTAATGGTTTTGAAAATTCTTTTTATTGTTTTCTTCCATTAAAATCAATGTCTGCCTTTGCGGTTACTTTGTTGTAACATGCCTGTGTTACTTTCAAGTCTTCAAAAATTCAAAAGAAGACAAAGAAGAAAAAAGTCATACATCAAGTGCAGGCATGATAATCAATCACCAACGCAACCGAAAACCCTCAAACCACAGTCTGTCATTTATTACGGCAAAAGCTACCCTTTAAATGTCATTGTAAATCAATTAGTAAATTGAGAATTGAAGTGCGTCTGTGTGAGTGTGTGTGTATGTGGTATGTGATTGCCTTTGTGTGTGGTATGTTTACTAATCTGTTAGATTGTTGAGACCACAACAAAGCGACAACAATGAGGACAGAAAAAGAACAATTTGACAATTGTATGCATCGAGACCTTTTCAGACACATGACAAGGGCTACTATCGGAGGAGAGGGAATAAGAAGGGAAACCAAAAAACAATAAAAATAAAAATTGATATTATAAATTACCTTCATTTTTATTTAAAATGGGAATGTTGAACGGTAATCAATGGAATTCCTGAATTAAGAGGAATTTATTTCAAAATGTAATCACGTTAATGTAAAGAATACTTTAAAAAAAAATATTTTAAAATCATGTTTTTATTTTAATATTCTCCTGCTCATTGTTGAGCATTATTGTTGAGCGTGAGTAGTGCCTTAAGGCAGACAGAAGTTATGTGTTATCATAAAAGCCGTATTAAATGAAAGAAAGAGATACAAGATTTCTAAAGACGAATAACGTTTGAAGAGCATTTAAACACTCAAACAGAGATTCATTAGTATTTTAATCTTTTTTTCAACAAACAAAAACTAACAGTAAAAACAACATATTAAAAACACTCAATAAGTGCGAAGAGAGGGAGAGGTACTGTGCTTTACTTTTGCATTAAGTGGCTTGGCCACTAAACAAAACATAAACAAACTATAACTAAGGCATGTAAACACTCAATACTGTTATATTTTCTTTATTAATGAGAGAGTGCATATGTTTGAAGGCAGCTTTATTACTATATTGTTCGTTCATAGGCAAACAATAAATTATAGTAACAACAACAATAACTTAGAAATTCTAGGAGAAATTCTAGGTTTAAAGAGAGAGGGAGAGCCTTTACAGAGTCTGATACAATGATGTATTGTTTACACTTTTTTGTATTGCATTAGCTTTGACTCAGTGACTAATACACGCATATTTCGTATTGACTCGCTGTAAAAGAAATCTAAACAAACAACGACAACCAACGAATACAAACACTCAATACTTACATACTTCTAGAGTGTGTCAGCCTCAATTGAGAGAATGAGTAGAGGCAATTGTAACGTATTAAGCAGTAGAGTGAAGGAGAGAAGGAGAGCCTTCACAAAGCCTGATACTATGATGTATTGTTTACAATTGTTTCATTGCTTTGCTTATACATAAAGTGGTCGGTCTGGTCACTAATACAACAATAACTAACGTAAACGTAGACTAACAATATTTATATTTTTTATTATTACTAGAGAGTAAGCAGAGAGAGAGAGAGAGAGTTTGTTTTTATTTTTGATATTGCATTTAGAAAAGTGTAGGTTGGTTTTCAAGTGTGTGGTTAAAAAAATGTACTGCTTTAATAAGCAATAACAAGAGAGACAGGAATAAAGAGAGTTAAAGTAGATATGAGTGTAAATAAGTGTCTATGAGTGTTACATTGTAATACAAAGGCTCTTTATTGTTACTTTGATTTGCTTTTACAGCAGTTATTTTAATAAAAAAAATTAAAGTGATAGAGAAAGAGAAAGAAGGAGAGAATAAGTGAGTAAGTATTGGAAATTATGATGTATTGTTTACAATACATACATACATATTCCTGTTTATAATGCTTGTTTTTATTTTATTTATATTGACCATAATGACGCCGTTTTTTCCGTACTTTATTCTAGTGTTAGTTAAACAACAATAAAAAAATATATTTTTTTCTGTGTGTATGTACATGTACATTTATGTTAGTAAAGCCATGCATTTAGCTGTTTCTTGTGTATATTTGTGTGTGTTTGTATATTAAGCTGAAGCTTAACAAAGTGACATTTAAATGGTATTCTTTATCAAAAAATAAAATAAAAAAATAAAAAAAATCCTCAGCTAAGCATTATGTCAAGGGGGGTTTATAAAAAGCATTTTAGTGTTTTCCTTGCTGTTAGGGGATAAACACTTCTTTGTCTGTTTGTCCATTTTTTCGGTTTCTTTTGTCTTTTATTATAAAAAAAAAACCCCAAAACAAAATAGAAAAACTAAAACATTTTTAACATTTCACCTCATATTTTAGGACCACATAATAAATCGCCCGCATAAAAGTAACAGTTTCCATACATTTATTACGTCTTTTTATATTATTGTCTATGATTTATGGTTAGCTTTTATTTGATGTACTGTAATAACAGTTAAATAAATGGTCTCTCCCTATCTCTCTCTGTCTCCCTGACTTACTCTCTTTTTATAGCCTACAAAATGTATAGCATTTATAGAAATTGTGGAAATATTAAAAACATATTTTTCTTGTTCCCGTCTTAAGCCAAAGACTTAAGAACACATGTTGGTGGTAGGGGGAAGGAGCTATATTTTACAAAGTTTTGTTAAAATTTATTACAACAACATTTATTAGTTGGGATTTATGATTGATAAGTTTGATTGATTGAAATTCTTTTCAAAAATTTTGTTTTTTTTTTTGTTTTTGTATTAGGAAAGAAAGAATTAAAGCCCACAGGTTTGGTAAATTGCCTTAAAAAATTTCTTACGGTTAGATCAAGAAAAATAACATTTCCTTTATTTTCAAATGGAGTACAATACAAAACATACCGAAAAAATTAAGCTTAGGACATGAAATGTAATTAATTTTGAATAAAAATTATATAAAATTCTGGCATATTTAATATCCGGGCTTTCTCGGCACAATTCTGACCTAATTTTGAAAACTCCTATTTAATGTACACCATTAAAACAAAGCTCGAAACATGTAGTAATCTAAACGTGAATGTACGGGTATTAAAATTTTTTCGTAAATTAATATGAAGGCCTACTTTAAGGCGGTAGACTTGTTAAATTTTAAGAAATCATTTATTGCTTGAATACTAGTATACCTCTCTAGAAAAAACTGAAAATTTATGCTAATAAAATTTTTTTAAACTTTCTTTCAACACTTTTCTATATCTGACCATAAAATTTATTGCCTACTTTCAGGCATCTAACACTACCCCGCTCAATCAATTTATCATCAATAAACAACAACAAAAAGCTGAAAAGGCTGTACATTAGAACTGTAAAATGTATTTTAAATTATGAAAAGTTTCTAAAAAAAGTTTTCATAACAAATTTCATAATAAATATTGTACGCGTATGTGACTTTTTTTATTGCAGCCTAAATATAGGCTAAGTTTTGTGGACAGACAAACAAAGTAAATAAAAAATATGCTACCCAAAGAAAGTATTCTAAAAAGAAAAGTAAAGTTTAGATACTCAACACAACGCAATAAAACTTTATGACTATTTTTTGGGCTGTTTTTCTTTCTGTGTGACTTTTTAAAGCGTATTTTAAGGGGTTCTTTAGCACTGCTACTATAATAATATATAGAAAACTTTAGTTAAACTTTAAAACAAAGAAAAGTGGGAAAGAAAAAACTACTTTTTGGCGCATAATAAACACTTTATAAATATGAAAAGTAATAAAAATAGAAAGCAGTGATGAGAGGAGCGGAAAAGGGGAAAGAGTGAAGGCAGGAGGTATACAATATACAGGCACTAACAGCTTTTGCCAAAGACAGTCAATTGGAGCAATAAAAAAAAGTTTAAAGTGAAATTTCCTGTGGTATAGGCAGTTAAATTCGTTTCCTCTTGGTTTAGTGAAGCCTACTTTTAGGATGCTTTTTTATTATTAAAGAACTGCTATAAAAATGAATTGCTTTTTTCATTATTCAGGCAGCCTTTAATATCATATATGGGAGGCATTGGATTTTGAATCTGCAATTTTGCGGTTGGACAGCAAAACTTTGATACTAAGGATATGCCATGAACCATGGGAAAAACTAATGTTATCGATAGCAGTAGATAACATTTAACATTAGATTTGGTAATGCTATGCCATATTAAGACCTTTGATATCACGAAACCCTAACTAGACAGATCGCAAATCGTATAACCAAACAATTTTTCTTTATATGCTCAAAATATTCGCCAGTTTCATATCAGAGACAGTATCTGATATCCTATTTTCACTAGGCCTATTCCAAATCTATTATAAAAAGCCTACTTTATGGGCTTTACTATATTTATTAGCTAACTTTAGTAAAATATTTACATATCGTTAAAGACATTTCAATTGCCCATAAAAAAAACCTTTTATAAATTTCTTTTGCCTACTTTTAGGCTGTTAAGCTTTATTAATAACCTGTTAACAAATTATTTTATTATTAAAGACTCCATTAATCTAAAATAAATAATAAAACGAAACCCTAACCCTTATGCTAACCTTTAACAACATATTACAATAACAATATAAATTTATAGTCTACTTTTAGGCTGCTTTATAACCAAAGTATTAATAATAATATTTATATTCTATTTACATAAATCTAATAACCCAAGACTTATTATTTTATTAACGCTGTTCTTGTTGCTGTTGTTAAGCAAGTAAACAAAATTTATTGATAGCAGCCACCAGACATGTTTTTGGCAAAAGTCAAAAAACTTAAAAGTAAACACCATATGATGTTATATTGTGTATTATTTATGGGAAATTTGTTGCTTAACTAAATAAAGGTTATAATATTGTATGAGTAGATACTGTTTTGCAATATATGGTTGAGTTAAAAATAAAGATACGAATATGATATGATACGTAGACAGTTACCATATACACACAAAATTATTGGCTTATGAGTATTATTAAAAAGATACATAAAAATTTAAGTATACTTTTAGGAGAAAAGAAAGTAGAATGGAATTTTTATTAAAGAATACTTAAGATTATTGAATAAAAGTTGTTAAACAGTGGAATGTTTTTTTTTTATGAACTAGAAAGATTCTTAGTAACAGAAAATTTCTTCCGGATTTGGCTAAAATTGTGCCTCTGAATGTTTGTAGACTTTATATGTCCATTCTTCTAGCTTAGCAGTTATATTAACCATAGGGTTTTTAGCCTGACTAAGAGGAGTATTCTTGTTGTTCAACATAAGATCTTGAACACAAACCAAATATAAGAAAATTTTTTGGGCGTCTACCACTCAGCAGACTGCTGCCAAAAGCCCATGAGGGTGCAATAAATTTGGCATGAAAAGTTTCTCAAAAAAATATGTCGTTCGGATTCGACTTTAAACTGTAAATCCCATCACTCACGGATACAATTCAATTCAATTCAACGTCAGTATAACCTGCGAACTAAATTTCATGACACGAATAATTGTGGCGTAATCGCCATTCAGGCGATGTATCATCGATTTCAAGACTTTTGATTTCAGACAAAGTGGAGCTTTCGATAAGTATGGTCTGCCTATCTACCTGTACTTTGTCTCCAGGTAAAAGGGGATTACATGTTTGTACATATTTTTATCAACATGTCTCGAAGTTACCAATCCTTCATTGCTTTCATTTTGAGGCATCGAGTGAGCATACTTTGAGGGGCTAAATATTTAAAAAACTGGTTGAACTGGTTTTTCTTTTTACTTTTATCAAATAAATCGCAAACTCTGCTGCTTAAGTGTAGCATACTTTAAGAACGAAACGGTATTTCTTTATTTTTGTATTATTTTCTATAAAATTATTAAAGTCTACTTCTAGGTTTTCATTAGTAAATTTGATAGTTTAATACTTCAAACTTAAACAAGTTTTGTGCGAAGAGAATCTTTAAAACTATTGCTAAACAGAGAATTTAAAAAAAAAATATCAAAGCATACATATTTACAAGCTCAGACCTTATTAGTATGAGCAAAACTTTTGAAAGCATTTAATGGGTTTTCATGTTGTGAATTAAGTTGCTTTTCTATGGCTTAACTTCGTTGCAAGCAAATTTGTTTTGAAATAAATTTCATGAGATTATAAACTACAACGTAGATGATGACATAAAAATCGTTTGCAGAACGTGAAAAAATCTTAATTTTCTCATATAAAAAAAAGAGAAATAAAGTGGAGAGGGGAAAAGTGAAATAGAATGTGTGTATAAACTTAATGCTATAATTTGCTCGTCTTACCAATAATACTTGACTCTCGATTACTCTAAACCCCATATTATCACAACCACATAGACAAGGAACTATGTACGACAACGACGTAAATATGATTTAAAATGTCATCACTTTGGAGACTCATATTCAGTGTATTAGATTTTCAAGCTCATTTGTTGACTATTGTTTCACGTTTCTTGCCCCAACGCCCTCATACTATTTGATATAAACAACACGAAACAAAGCAAAGAAAAAAATTGAAGCATATAACCAGGCGGTGTTTTTTTTTATAGACATGATTATGACTTCAAATTTGTAGACAATTGTTTCTCTCCCCCTTCTCTTCGCAAATAAAAAAGGAACAACAGATTATTTTTCCTCTCTTCTTGTTCTGTGCTGCTATTGAGTATTAGAGAACAGAAAGTAGAAACTAAGGCATATAACCAGGCGCTCTATTTTTTTGCTTTGACATGATTATGACTTCAAATGCTTAGAAAATATATAAAAAACAAAAACAAGTTCTCAAATAAATATGAAAATATTGTGAAAATGATATGAAAACTTTATGCTAAACAAGCATTTAACAAACTACGTGAGAAGATTTTTTAAAATGAAAAAAGTAAACAAGGCAAGAAGAGTTCTTGGATCTTGTAAAGCGAAAGACGAAAAATGTGAGCATTGGTGTTGAAACGTTAAATGATGACTCATGAAGCGATTGTGTCAAGGCTATAGTGGAAAAAACTTTAGCTCTTCGAAAGAAAACTAGAAGTAAACAATGCAAGTTTTAATGAAAATAGTTGGGAAATTTTCTATATTAAAGCAAATAACACCTAAAAGTAGGCAATAAATTTAATGTTTAACAAAAATAGGCAACAAAAATTAACATTCAGAGCAAGAGAGTCCCTTTGACCAGGATTTGGGAAAAATTCATTCCTTGCCTAGCATTTCCTCGGGACCTGTTCGACCACTAGGTTGAGCTGACCGAAACTTAATCCAGGGATCTTTGTTTTATTGAAACTGTTTTCATTTAATGAAAATTTCTATAAAAATAAAGGGCAAGAACCCTGAAAATAGTCTTTACTCTTTGTTTTCTTTTTTAATAAAGATCAGAATATTTTCTTTTAATCAAAAGGTACACCAGGTACACCTTTCTTCCATCATAAATTGCTTTTTAATACCCAAAAAACAAAACAAAAATAACCAAACAAACCTAAAAGTAGACTTAAAAAAGTATGACAGTTGCCTTAAAATAGCCTTTTTTTGGTTCTTGCATGATTCCTTCAATTCTTTATGAAATATAGGTATGTATAGGCTTTGTTTTATATCTTAGAGCCTTTGTTGCTGTCAGTTTTACAAACAAAAAGTAGGCTTAAGTACGCTAAAGCCTTTTCATATTACAACGCCTTTGTGTAAGCTTTAATATATTTTTTTAGATTCTCTTCTCTGACAAACCCTTTTTTCTGTCAAACCTTTTTAACAAAAAATAAAACCGAAGAAAAAGAAGAACATGTTATTGTTAATAATTGTGAGGCCGTTTGTCGACGACATTTGAAAAAATTTCACACCTAATTATACATTTCCTGCCAGCCCGCCTGCCTTTACTAACATTTTAAGGACAACCAAATGCCAAATACTTATCAAAAGGACGACAACGATAACAGAAGCAGCAGCATTATGAACCCACGCTATATAATTTATTTTGTAGCAGCCTTTTAGGCAGCATAACTTTTTCTTTCATGCTTTTATTATAGTTTGATTGTCAGGCAAATTTAATTTTGGGCAATACACAAACACAACCTTTTAGGAAACAACCTTATTAGGAAAGAAAAAAATTCCCAATACGCGCATACCTAGACTGTCATACAAATACTTTGCCTAACTTACACACACACACACCAATACATTTTCTATACACACATACACACGCGAAAAATTTCCTGTTTAACATACACAATTTCCTGGTGCTTTATTTTACAGTGTAACCGCGTAATTAATTAAATACAAACAAATTATGCCACCGATACCACCACCACCACCACCGACATTTTTTTCTTTATGACTCGTGCGCTGGTGTGGTTCATTGTGGTTGTAATATATACAGCTTAGTTGGTGGGGTTAATAAAGGTCAAAGGTGGAAAAATAAATAACAAAAATTATGTGGCCTACTTTTAGGAGCCTTTAAACATAAAAATTCTTACAAGGAACGTGAATTTAAGTACCGAACCACCACTTTCAAGCAAAAAATGGTTGCCCATCCGTGGCAGATCATTAGGTTATCTACATAGTAGAAGTCCAGAAGTCATCATAGTCTAGTAGGTAGTATATTGCCTTAGTTGACGTGATCCCAGACATCTGGAACAAAACGAAATACAAAATAATGTTTCTTCGCTGACTTCCACTCAATAATTTTCCTATCAATAGCCTGACTGAAGTGTTGTAGCGACAAATTGTGTGAATAACTAGAGTGGTTTGAGCTAGATATTGTACAACGCAGAACGTTTTATTAACTGAAATGTGTTTAAAATTGTTTTACCATTAAACTATTTAACAGCCTAAAATTATGCCACGTGTTTTGTTGTTTTTTTATAGAAAGTTACCAGATTCGTTTTTTGTGGAGAACAGAGATAAAAATCTTCGAAAAATTTCAAAATTAATTGACGTTTATACCTTTACATGACAGCTGAACAAACAAACAAAAGGAATATAAAAGTAAAGCACAACTAACAGGCGCATATAAAGGAAAACAAACAAAGATTTCCTTTTGTAATCAAACAAAAAAGGAAAATTTTAATTAATTTCCGTGTGTTTTCTTTATCGTTTAACAACAGTGACAGTGTAAAGTTAAATTAAATTTAAAAAAAAATTAAATAAAAATATTAAAAAATAATCAAAACTGACCGTAAAAAGCTGCTTTAAATGTACACAGAAGAGTGTAAGTGTAAGTGTTAGAGAGTGGCAAAAAAGTGGCATTTCACCTGTCGTTCCCTGTAAGATGGTAGCAACAAAGCTGTGATTATTTCACCCTCTTGGCAATTGCTTGGTGTTACTTCTTACAGTGACTGCTGGGTGGAAAACAATCCAGCAACATAAACATTCAACGTAAAATTCTAAAATTCAGCAACAAATAATGGAGATAAAAAATTAACGATAAAATAAAGTCAAAAAAAAATTAAATGTTGCTGTCAAAAATTTCTGTGTAGAAAGGCCAGCGTAAAGAGTAGCCGTTAATGAAAGCCCCTAAAGTAGGCAATGATTTTTATCATTTAAGAGAAGTTGGCCGTAAACAAAGAAAGGGAGAACAGTAAACAGAGAAATGCGAGAACATAATAATGAAACATTAAATGAAGTTTACATTTTCCGGTTAAATAAATTTGACATTGAGGCCATGAACCTCCTAAAAAGATAAAATGAAAATGTGGCATAAGCAGGAGAAGAGAGATAGATTCAGAAAAAACTAAAAAAAGAATTTATAAATAAATAAAATATAATAAAATAAATATAATAAAAAAGGAATTTTCCTTAAACGGAGGGAAAAAGAGAAAGAGGGAGAACTGATTTTCGAAAAAAAAGATAAACAGGAGGAGGCTAAAACTCTGAGAGCAAATAAAATTTGCATGAAAAGTTTCTCAAAAAAATCTATCGTCTCAAACTGTAGATCCCGCCACTCATCGATAAAATTAACACACACAACATGGGTTATATGAGAAGCCAGGTTGTAATCCTAACTAAAAAGTTCGAATATCGATGAGACCTTATAGAGATCATCTCCTACTTGACAGCATTGGGTATTTGGAGGTATTCCCTTGGATATTGGGATCCATGCCATAGGCCCAATTATCAAAAAATTTGATTAGTACTCGATTGGATACGTGAAGAATTTATCTCCTTTAGTCGGTAGTCGACTATTAATGGAATTAAGTGTTCTCAGCTTTTACTGAAACGCGCAGAGAACAGTTCGGGCATTATTTTGTTGAAGTTAGGAGCGTTGTTGTGGAAATGTAAGACCAATCTCTGGCACATCTACATAAGCACATTTTAAATCCCTGGTGAAATTTTAAATGCCTCGCTCTTATTATTCTCTTTTAACATAGAAAACAAATGCGATGGTTGCTGTTGATAATATCAATAAAAAAATAAACAACAAATACATCTGTATAAATATAAGCTTTGCCTTATTATTTTCCCTCTTTTTTTTTTATAAATTTGCGCAGAAAAATTCCAATAAATATTCTCGATTCAATTTTTTTAAATCAAATAAAGGGAAATTTATTTGTTCCCTGAAAATTTTTCTACCGCTGGTGTTTATAACAACAACACCACTACATTGTATACCGTATTACGAATTTTATTTATTAAAACAACAACAAGCAACGGGAAACACTGCTGTTTGTCTTTCTCTCAATTAGCTAAAAAAAATCAATTACAAAAAAATAAATCATTTGCTCTACTAATCTCTTTCAAACAAAATTAAGGAAATTTATTTGTTCCCCATATTCAATAATTCTTTTGCCTACCGCTTACACTAGTAAAGAAAGACAATTTTTCACTCACCCTATTTCCACTACACACGGAAGTCCCTCTTGCATTGTTTTTATTGTAAGGCAAGTCATTCTACTTGATCGAAAATTTATATGAAAAGCACTCAATTGCTTATGTATTCTTGAGTCATTCTCATAAAAATTTCCAATTGACCAAAATCATTTGCCGTACAAAAACAATTTCTTATGCATCTCGTCGTCACACTTTTAACACACACACACACGCTTTTCTACGACACCATTTTTTCTTTTTTTTCATTTTTATGGGAGCACCCTCTTAAATTTAATGAACCTTTTTCTTCTTTGATTTTCATTATTTTCTTTTACTTTTTTCATATAAAACTTATGATTTCTTATATTTTATAAACTTAATTTACTTTTTAACACACAATTTTAATAAAAACAACCGAATTTATCAATAAATTTTTAATTTTCTTTTCCTATCACGAAAATAACATCCGACCTGTTGCACTTTTATTAAAGAAACTAAAAATGTCCCCGTTTTATTTACCAATTTCCCACTTTAGTACAAAAATATCCCTTTAATTTCGTTACTTCATACTTATGTTTTATATGTTGAATGTTGTTGTTTTTGTTTTAAAGTCTTTTATAGGTGACCTTTGCTTACTCTCTTCCCTTTTGTGCGTGTGATCACAAGATGTTGATAGCGACGAATGCTGTTACGCATGCGTACATTGTGTGTATGGGTTTTTTACTGCAATTCCCTTTGGGCTATTTTTGTTCGTTTTTTTCATGTAAATAGTGACTGTGTTGTTGCTATGTATTTTATTTAAAGATTTGAGATTTTTTCTGCTTTTTTGTTGCCATGTTTAGATTACGATCAAAGAATTTACTTTTTAATGTGTTTCAAATTAGTATTTAAGCTTTGTTCAATAAAAGCAACAAAACAACAACAATATGTATAACATTTATTTAGAACAGTTGCATTTCTTTTTTATTTTTACTGCTAATACTGCTACTGCTGCTGCTGCTATCAAAGTGCACCAACAGTGTTGTCATTGTTGCGGTTTTTTAATGAATCGATGCATTTAAGCGTTCTAATTGTTTCTACTTCTGGTTGGATTATTTAATTTTTAATCTTTAATAATTGTGAAAGTTATTTTTTTGGTTTTTTGTTTTTGTTTATTAAAATAATAATAGAACATCAATAAGTTTATTACAAATTTAATTAAACACAAATTGTTATTAACAAAATTAAATAAGCAAAGAAAAATATTAGAAAAATTTAGAATCATTCTTTAGCATGTAATTGAGAGCCAGGGCTGTAACATATTAACCTCAAGGTAAAAGATTTAAGATTGTTCGTAAAAATGAACTGAAAATGTCATTAAAAAACGCTAAAAAATTCACGACAAAGAGTAAACAATTATTTTGATCTCTTTTAACGCTTTTTAAGCACTTAGAGAACCCGCAATTGGCCTCAAAGTAATACATAAAGATTTTTTTTCGATAAGAGATTTGATTTGCTGATATATAAACAAAGAAGGTTTATACATTAGGGGTTGAATGTTTGGAAAGGGGCGTTATGTTTGTTAGCGGACGAGATTTTGCTTTGAAAATTTCTTTTTTTATTCAGATAGTCAAGCTGCCATCAAATTCCTCACCAACAGCACTTTGACGTCCGTTTTCACTTACGGTTAAAGAGGATTTCTCAAGAAAAATTTTAATTTTTCAAAAATACCTCCTATTTGGATTCAAAAACATAAAAATATCATCAGAAATTGTAAGAGCTTCTACGGAACTTGTAATCTCCGATATGTTACAGGGCATAGTTAATCCAATTTTCTTAATTAAAATAGAAACTGTCACTTGCTGCAGAAAAATTCTAATAAATATTCTCACTTCTACTCTATTTAACTCAGAACGAAGGAAATGTATTTGTTCCCTAAACATTTTGTAATAACACCACACTACATTCTATACAGTGTTATGAATTTTATTTATAAAAACAACAAAAACAACAACAATACAATTCGCAACATTACTGAGAGTCTTTCTCTCAATTTGCTTTTGTAAATCCAAGTACAAAAACAACACACATTCTATCTCATGTGCTAAAATTAAATCAAGGAAATTTATTTATTCCCCATATTCAATATTTGCTTTGCATACCACCCCCCTTAAGCTAGTAAAGAAAAGCATTGTTGACTTACCTTATTTACACCACACACGGAACTCCCTCTTACATTGTTTTTATTGTAAGGCAAGTCATTCTACTTGATCGAAAATTTATATGAAAAACACTCAATTGCTTATGTATTCTTGAGTCATTCTCATAAAAATTTCCAATTGACCAAAATCACTTGCCGCACAAAAACAATTTCTTATGCATCTCGTCGTCACACTTTTAACACACACACACATGCTTTTCATTTTTTTCTTTTTTTTTCATTTTTATGGGAGCACCCTCATAAACTTAAAGAACTTTTTTCTTTTTAGATTTTCATTACTTGCTTTTATTTTTTTCATATAAAACTTATGATTTCTTATATTTTATAAATTTAATTTACTTTTTAACACACGAATTTAATAGAAACAACCGAATTTATAAATAATTTCTTAATTTTCTTTTTCTTTCACGAAAATAACATCCGACCTGTTGCACTTTTATTAAAGAAACTAAAAATGTCGCCGTTTTATTTACCAATTTCCCACTTTAGTACAAAAATATCCCTTTAATTTCGTTACTGCATACTTATGTTTTATATGTTGAATGTTGTTGTTTTTGTTTTAGTCTTCAGTTGTAGGTGACCTTTGCTTACTCTCTTCCCTTTTGTGCGTGTGATCTCATAATGTTTTGTGTGGTTACGAGTGTATAGTAAGCACTGTAGCGATTATAATTTAATTATAATAATAAAGATTTCGTGTCTCTCAATGCTGATACTTCTCCGTATATTTTACTAAAATTCCTTTTCTAAATTTTATTTCAGAAATTTTGTTTTTTCCTAAACTTTACTTAACGGATATTTTGCTGTGTTTTGTTTTTGCAACACATTTAATCTCTTTGTCTCTTTATATTTACTCTTTTTTGTGCATGTTGTTTTTGTTTTGCTTAATGTAACTGCATATCAACTGATTTTGCTTGTGGATTGTACAGTGAGTGGCTGGTAAAATGAAAGTGTGATGCTTTTTATACAATGAGTGAAGGTTAAAAAAGCCGTTTCCTAAAAAAGCGTTATTTTTTTATTTAGAATCAATTCTTATCGAAATTCAAAGGGTTTTTCAAAAAAAAAAAATTAAATATCTTTCATAAGCTTAAAGCAAAGCTTAAATACTAATTTGAAGCACAGTAAAAAGTAAATTCTTTGATCGTAATCATGCACAAACTAAACATGGCAACAAAAAAGCAGAAAAAATCTCAAATCTTAATATAAAATAGCAACAACACAGTCATTATTTACATGAAAAAAAAACAAACAAAAACAAACACATTGTACGCATGCGTAACAGCATTCGTTGCTATCAACATCACGAGATCACACGCACAAAAGGGAAGAGAGTAAACAAAGGTCACCTACAAAAGACTAAAATAAAAACAACAACATTTAATATATAAAACATAAATATGCAGTAACGAAATTAAAGGGATATTTTTGTACTAAAGTGGGAAATTGGTGAATACAACGGCGACATTTTTAGTTTCTTTAATAAAAGTGCAACAGGTCGGATGTTATTTTCGTGAAAGAAAAAGAAAATTAAAAAATTATTGATAAATTCGGTTGTTTTTATTAAAATTGTATGTTAAAAAGTAAATCAAGTTTATAATATATAAGAAATCATAAGTTTTATATGAAAAAAATAGAAGCAAGTAATGAAAATCTATTAAGAAAAAAATTCATTAAGTTTAAGAGGGTGCTCCCATAAAAATGAAAAAAAAGAAAAAAATGGTGTCTTAAAAAAAGTATGTGCATGTGTTAAAAGTGTGACGACGAGATGCATAAGAAATTGTTTTTGTACGGCAAGTGATTGCGGTCATTGCCGAAGAGTGTAAGAGGGAGTTCCGTGTGTGGTGTAAATAAGGTAAGTCGAGAATGCTTTTCTTTACTAGTTTAAGAGGGGTGGTGTGCAAAGCAAATATTGAATACAGGGAATAAATAAATTTCCTTTATTTAGTTTTAGCATATGAGACAGAATGTGTGTTGTTTTTGTACCTGGATTTACAATAGCGAATTGAGAGAAAGACTCTCAGTAATATTGCGAATTGTATTGTTGTTGTTTTTGTTGTTATAATAAATAAAATTCATAACACCGTATACAATGTAGTGTGGTGTTGTTACGAAATGTTTATGGAACAAATAAATTTCCTTTGTAATGAGTTAAATAGAGTAGAAGCGAGAATATTTATTGGAGTTTTTCTCGGTCTTGAACGGTTTTATTAAGAGAGATGAAAGTTAATTTGTGAACTAACAAATTTCCTTCGTTTTGAATTAAGGAGGGTGAAAGGAAAGACTCATTGCAAGGGTTTGTAATTAAAAATGTAGTGAAAACAAATAGAAAGAGAGCCGTATTTTCTTTTTGATCTTTAAATAAAATCGGTTTTTAAAAGAAGGGAAAATTTGTAAACCCCTTATTTGTTGTGTTTATTTTATAGTGTAAGAAAGTTACACAGGGAATAAATAAAATTCTTTTGTTTTATGTCAAAGAGAGTAGAAAACGGAAGCCATATTTGATGTTTGCAGATTTGTAATGCAGTCGTCGTTGTCTAGTAGGTAGTGTGTTGTCTTATTAGACTTGAGGCCACGGTTTAAGCCCCTCCAACAAAATGAAAAAATATCTTTTCGGAGACTTCCTCTCAGCGAATTTCTGGCAAAAAAGATTTTTTCATATAAAATTGGTTGTAAAATCTTTACATTATAAAAATTTGTTTTAAAAGTAAAACCATACCTTTAAGTTTTACTTGTTAATCTTCAAAGTAAAAAAAGAAACCAAATTTTTTTTGAAACACGAAATGTCCTTGACCTTTGAACCTATTGTTACTAGGTTTTTTTGTTATTTTCTTAATTATTAAAATGTCTTACAAAGCAAGCAAGCGTAAAGCTTTTAATTTAATTCCTTTTAAACTTGTCTCTCTCTCCCTGAGTATAATGCAAAGCAAAAACCCATATTACGCCTAAGGTTATGCTTCAAAATGTAATTTTTTTCTTCCTCCTGCTTTACACATCTTAAAAGTTTTTTTTTTTTTTCTTTATTTGTATTTGTTTAAGCATGCATGAGGCATCAGCATCGGTATGAGTGGTGTCGTATACTGCATGCAATTTGTATAATAAAATCAGGAAAGTAAAGTATAATGATCATTACGAACCTCACACCATCCTTATGATGTTCAATGTCGGCGACATCATATGCTCATCATATACGCTTTTAACTGAAATGACACTTGAAAGTTCGCCTGCTGCATACTAATGACTGTGACTTGACTGACTTGACTGTTTTGATGTGTGTAATAATTCTGGTATTGGCAACGGATGGAGAAAGGATTTAAATTCTCTATTTAATAAAGATTAAAATGTGGTTAAAAATCCTTTAAAGAAAAGGATACCATTACTAAGCAGACATGCAGAATTTATTAAATTTCTCTGAATTGTAATATTTAAGCATCAATGATTTCAGAAATTTTTTAATAATTGAAATTGTGATCAAACTTCTAAGAAATTATATGGTTTTTTAAAGCTTACTTTAAAGCTTACTTTAAGGGGTTTAAAATAGCAAAGTCTATATATTAATTCATGGAGAGCTTTATTGGCCTCTAGAGTAACATTACAAGATTCAATGCCTATGTAGGTTATAATCTATTACATTTGTTTTGCTAATTGATCCTGTGTAATCAATTAATTTACATATCTTAGCTAAGGTAAATAATTGCTAACTATAAAATGTAACAGGTTTTCTTGCTTCTCAAGGCTAAGACAATTAATGTACATTGTTTACCTACATCTTAAGACGTACCAACTTGAAATTATTGCCGTCTTAGATAATAATTTCAAATACTTTGAGTTTTACATAAATTTGACTTATGTAAATAATTATTTTACATATTTTCCATGGTGTATACAATTTCAGGCCACTAAATTAAATTATTTTTCTTGCATCGTAAGCCTAGAAAAATTAATTATTTTGAAAATTTCAAATATTTTCAATTGTTTACATCATGTAAATAATGTAAATTGCGATGTACAACTACGATTTCTCTTCAAAAGTTCTTTTAATTAAGACTTACGTATTGCTTTCGTTGATATATAAGCACAAAGTCCTATTATACATTATTTACCTGAGGCCAGAAATTAATTTTTGTAAAAAAAATGCTTTCCTTTTCCTTTTTGTTATTTGTTTAACATGTCCCCATAATTTGTTTAACCCCTTTGGGTAACTGCATTACTTTACTGTTATTTAATTTACCAAGAATTTTAACAGATTTCGTTGCTACACGTTTTACATTTTTCCTGTGTTATTCTTTACTCTGTGTATTGCGGCAAAAGGTGTTGAAATCGAAACAGAAAATGAACTGCATGTGCTGCAAATTACACAGTTTCCTTGACCTTTTTGCCTCCATTTAAGCCGCCTAACAGAGAGAGAGTAAGAAAGAGACAGAAAAAAAAGAATGAGAGTAAAAGTTTTTTATCCTATATTATCACCATAGTTTTATTGTTTTATTTTCGTATTCCCCCTCCTGTTACCACATATTTTACCTCATTTACATTTTATTGTGCGGCTGACCCTTTACTTGACTGCAGTGCCAACGTAAATGAGTGTGTGTATGTGCAATGTGGCATAAAATTTGTAAAATCTGTCTGTTTTTTACATTCCCTGGTAGCAGCAGCACAAGTAACAATAGTTGTGTTTGTATTTCTACTAACAAAGAATCCTGCACGGAAGTTGAAACCCAGAATTAAAATCTAAGACAGCTACCCTAAAAAAAAAAAACACAAATTCACCACATGTGGCTCTATCACAAGCAGGAGGCACACATTTTTTTGCTTGTGTGGCATGTAAAGAAGAGAACATGTGTTACAAAGCCATGCTAATCAAAAGTAAAAGCTATTGTCTGTTACTTTATGTAGGGATGACACTTACTTTGCTTGAAAAATTACACTTAAAATTTCTTAAGAATTTAATATTGTATATAAAATTAAATTATTTACATCAAGGTAAACAATGTTAAAAATTGTATAAAATTATTTGCAAAGATAGATTATTTAAATAGTTGCATAAAAAGATTACTTTATAGAAAATTAGATGAACTTTAATTGTTTACATGAAGGTAAACAATATAAAAACTGGAAAAGTATAGTTTACATAAGGTAAACAATTAGAGAATAGTGTAAAAATTATTATTTTTCATATAAAATATCTTAGAAATGAAAAATATGCATAAAATTAAATTGTTTACCTAAATGTAAAAAATGTAAAAAATTCAAAGTATTTAAAAAAATGCAAAATAATGAACAAATTATTGAAAGAAAATTGTATCTTTCTAAAGGTAAATTACGTAAACAATGTAATCAAATGTTTAATTTAAATAGTCTTTTTATGCTGATGATTTATAGCACAAATCTGCCCTTTTCTTTACCTTTTTGGAAATTAAGCTTTTCCTGCCATAAAGTGTTTTGTTCTTTTTTTTTAGTGTTATTTTACCGTTACGCTTTTATAACCCCCATAAGTATTTTATTACATTCAGCGAAAGCAATAAACAATAATTGACATTTTAAACATTAAGAAACAAACCCTTTGGTACCCCTTCCCCCGCGCTTCAGTTGTTGGTTGTCTAAAACCATCGTGTTGCCGTCATCAACAGCATCATCCTCATCAACACTAACGTATACTAACACACACATACATAAATAGTTACGCAGTTAGACACAGACTAAATGAGTAAAACGGGAAACACTGAGACAAATGGTATGAACAGACAGCATTTAATTGAATCAAAAAAAGAGAGACAGGGAAAGAATGAAAGAGAGAGAAAAACATGAAAATGAAAATTAGAAAATAATGTTGACATTATAAACTACTCATTAAATCGTTACAACAACAACAATACAAACAGCAACAACAACAACAACAGAAAAGGAAACAATAAAACACTTGCCAACGGAAATATCCAACCAGTCATCATCATCATCATCATCCCGCAATCCACCTCAATCATGGAAATGATATTTTTAATGAAAACAATAACAAATAGTGAGATAGAGAACGAGAAATAGAGAAAGAATAAAACACACACATACTTGGTTACACTCAGTTACAAATATCTACGGATTTTAAGTGGAAAATTGTGTTTTGTAAACTGGTTTTGTATGCGAAATTTGATTCTCTTTTCTGTGTCGAAAGACAATAGGAAATGGAAATGGTACCGTTGTCACATTGACATATAAAACTGTCAACGTGTTATACATACAAATTTTCATTCTTCTCCTTTCCTCCCGCTTCCTTTCCTAAACAAATACAACAAAAGTAATGAGATTGAAGGACATAAAATGCAAGCAAAGAAAATATTAAAAAAAAAGATTGTATTTTTTTTTTTGCTTAACATTTACGTGACAATAATTTCCAAAACTACAACAATACAAAATACAATAAAAATAATGAAAGCAACAGTTATAATAAATTCTTGGCTAAGGGAAAAAGTTGTTTCTAATGAAAATAAACAATATACTAAACTAATACAACAAAAGAAAAGAAAAAAGTACATTAATAATCAAACTTTTCTTACCTAGAACAGGTTTTTATAAATTTCCCTTAAAGGGAAATTTTTTTGTTTAAAAATATTTGCAATATTATTCATAAATTCTTAATATAAATTAATTTCTAAGTAAAATTGTTAAAGATGAAAATTTCCCTTCAAGGGATATTTTTGTTAACAAGGGAAATTTAGATTTCTATAATAGATTTATATTTTTTTTTTATTTTGTTCTATTAAATAAATTAAAAACGTATGTAATTTAAGCATTAAACTAAAACCGCAAAAACATAGCATTCAACAAAATAATTGCTTTCAAATTAATTTCAAGGAAAAACCATTTAAAACAGATTTTTATAGAACAAAAAAAAAACCGAAAAATAGAAATTTAAATCTTTAATGAAACTGTTGTTGTTGTAAGAGAGTCAGTCACAATATATTTTCCGGGTATTACTTTACAATGTTTGGCTGGTGAGCTTAACAAACAAACAGAAATGGAGAAAAGGATTTCCGCTGTTATCTAAAGGAAGTCGTCTCAATACAATAAAAATCCTCTTCTTTAGCTATACCACACATGCTTATAGAATTTTATTAAGACAAACACAAACACAAGCACATATATGTATGTATAAAGCCAGCTAAATACAGTCCCTTTTACTATTGTTGTACTACAACAACTTAAAGCTTAAAGTCTATGAGGCGTTAAGCTCTTAAAAAGAAAAAGATCAAGGAAACTTGCACGCAATTTTTTTGGAAAAAAAACCAGAAGATTTTATGATGCTTTAAACAGAAAAAAAGTTGAGAAGAAGAAGAGACGAAGAGACGAAGAGAGGAAAAAAGAGAAAATAAAACATCTTTTATTTTAAGATTTTTGTTTGTCATGTTGTATGCCACATTTTGTGGCATTATGATGCACAGAGATTTTCCCAAGAGCAAATCTTGCTTTTTTTTGGTATTTGCCAGACGTGTTAAAGCTACAAGTTTAATTCCTTAGTGTTGTTGTTTTTTGTTGTTGCCACCCATTACTGAATAACGTGCTACATAGTACTTCATGCTGCTGTCTTGGCGCTAAATGTAGTGTGAAACAAATTAAGCACATTATAAAATGCTTTAAATTTATATTTTTGAAGAATGCAAAAGAAATTTATTTTTTTTTTTTTAAGAAAAGATAAATTATTTTATAAAAATTGTTTAAAATTGATTTAAAAGCAACAAATTTGCACAAATAATCAAGAAAGCCAACTATTTTTGATAAAACTTAGCTTTAAAAATAAAAGTCCTTAAGAAATATACGGGTTTATAATTAAAGACAGCTTTAATAATACCCTTCCCTGCAAAAATGCTCTCAACTTAAATGTAAACATGCCATTTTTATTCCATTATCTTTTAAAAACCATCGAGAACAAAAAAAATATGAAAAAAATCAAACATTTCTTGGGGGAAAAAAGCAATATCAACAACAACAACGACAAAACCCACAGCAAGAGTAAGAGTATAAGCATAACAATGAAAGAATAACTTTTTTTTCTTTTTGTGTAGCTGTTATCATTATCATTTCATGGTATATTGGAGAGCTGCATGTTTAATCATGCTTAACGTATATAAACATAAACATTTTTATTAAATAACAACAAAACAACAATAACTATGTAAATACAATAAAAATCAATGTTACACAACAGTAAACAATAATAAAAGGAAAAGAGACAGCATAGTACTCCCTTAATACCTTCCATCTTCATGTTTAAATAACATTAAAACGCTTAAAACACTTTAAGAGTTGTTGCTGCCTTTCTTAGAATAGCAATACATTTCCTTGGGGTAATTAAATATTTCTACAAATAACAACAACTTAATACACCTCAAAGAAAAGCGAAGAAGAGAGAAACTAAATGATATATTTAATACGATACAATTTTCCAAACCAAATCTTATTAAATTACTCAAAAACCATAATTGAAATCTAATTTAACTGTAAGAGTTACTACGTGTAATCTCTTGGTTTAAGTGAAACCTGTTCTTTTAATTTTACTTTCAATGTATTTCGTGCCCAGAGATTTTATGTGTGTTCGCTTTCTCTCCTTATTTTTTTTTATTATTACTAATGATTGATTGACATTGACTGTTGCGAAATGAGAAAAACTGGTGTTGCTTTTACTTAACTTATATAAAACTCTTCCACTCACTCCCCTCTCTTTCTCTCTATTTCTCTATCTCTCTCTCTCAGCTACATTCTATTTTGGTACCACCACAAAAAATAGCCCCTTTTGTGCTTTATGAGCAAACTAATCAAGCAAAGCAAAAAACCCAAAACATAACCAAAATACGTGGGAGTGAGAGAGAGAGAGAGAGAAAGAGAAAAAAACCACGTAGAAAACTATGTAGTTGAGAGCACATGATTAATTTAAAGTGACAACAGAATAGCGCAGAAAACAAATGCAAATGACAAAACATCAACAACAAAAACTGGTTAATAATGTAAACACATACCATACGCGCAACATTTTCCTTAGAACAACTTAATAATTCCCACTCACGCTAAAAACCTCCTTCGTTACACTGTATTTCCATTCTCCTGAAAGGAGGGATGAAGAAAGCACGATGTTGTGTAAAACAAGTTGCGTAAAACTTGTTACACACTGTGGTGGTCTATGTATGTATGTGTGTATGTAGTTGTCTATGCTGTTCAATCATACTCTCCTGGTTATTTACACAAAAAGCATCATTGTTAACGGTGTTCTTTCTCATAACAGCAACAACAACAACAACAACTACTACTAACAATCCAAGGTATTGATAACATACTTTACCATTAGTGTTGTTGTTGTTGTTGTTATTGCTGTTCCCTTTACTCTTTTTTATTACTTTTTTTCGTTCTTTCTCTTTAATAAAAATAACTGCGTACATATATTTTACAGAGAGCCTCTAGGGGAGCCTTCTGTTATTCTAAGTGTGGTTGTATGGGTGGATGGTATGGTGGTAATACGTGTGTACACATATTGAAAAATTTCTATAACCGTTACATTGTCACATACAGTTTTTACAATAAAAATAACAACAGCAACAAAAATTTATGCAAAGCATAGAGGTTATGTAAAAGTAACGTTTGAATATTTGAAAAGAAAAAATTATTATGGTATAAAGCAGATATGTACCATATTTAAAGGAATGAAATAATTTTTTGGTTGAAAAAAGTACTTTTTAGGTTCTAGGTCTTAAAAGTCTACAATTGAAGTAGCTTTTCAAGAAGTGCTTTTTTATTACATTTATAAAAAATTACATTATCCATCAAATCTTTTAATCTCTTCTAATTAAACACCTTCTAAGCATGTATGTATATGAAATTTTAATTATCTGCTACTTTAAATGTATCGTATTCTTCAGTATAAGAAAAAGTACTTTTATACTACTATTTTAAATGATCAATTAAACTGATTTTACTTTAAAATATATCCAATATTGGCCATAAATTAACAAAATACGAATTTTTAATCATTTTTCGAAAAGGTACTTTTTTACTACGCTTTTAGAAAATGATAAATTTAATAAAATTTGTTGATTTATCAGTTTCTAAGCATTTTTAATGAACTTTTAACCCTTTGTTTCTATAAAATGATGCTATTTTTAGTTTACTTTTTGACTACTATTTTAAAATATCAATTTCCTTATATTTTTATCAATGAACAAGTAATATCTTTCATATTTTACAGCTGGAACTAAGTTTCATATATTTCGAAAAAGTACTTTTCTACTACTTTTTTCTATAATTTAAAAATAAAGAATTTTCAAGCAAATTTAACCATTATGAATCATTAATAACATAAAAAATATGTCTTAAGATACTTTCCAGAAAGTACTTTTCTACTACTGTTTCCCAAAAACTCTATATTAAAACAAAATTAATTGTTTTTCTGTTTCCTAGAACATTTAGAATAAATTTTTAATGAAATTCCTTTAAATTACTGCCCTAAAGCATAAAATTGAATAAAAAAGATATGTGAGCTTTGTTTTCTATTAAACTTATCAATTCTATTCTATTTTATTGTTAAAGTCATTGTGCTATTGAACACGTGCTGGTTTTATACAAAAAAGCAATATTTTTTCAAATTATTTTTTTGTCCCTACGCTCGTATCGATGGATGGCTTCAGCAGTATCCTCAAAGTGAAGTTTGAATTTTTATTTATTAAAATTTCATTTGATTTTGTTTTTATTGTATTTTGAGACCCTTATACTCAGTATTGTTTGTAGCAATATCTCATAAAGAGCCGTTGATGTCATGAACTTGTCAATTGGAAAAAAGATGGCACCAAACTCTAGCCATCTTGTATCAACATAAATTTTTTAAAAAAGTACCTCTTATTATAAGACTAAAATCTTAATTTTTTGGTACAATTTGTAATTAACAAGTAGTTAAGTTTGATACGTTTTTTCTTTCAATTTACTCTGAAACCATCAAATTTTCTTTATTTAATTAAATTTAGTAGTAGTTTTGACATAATTAATCAATTGCCAAAAACTGTTGCCTACTTTTAGACTTGATTTCATTTATTTCCTTCAAGCAAAACTCACAGCTGGTAAAAATATTCTGATTTCTTGCAGCACATACAATATTAATCATAAAGCCAATTTGATTTGATTAATCTCTGTATGTATTTTGATTATAATTAATAAAAACCCCTCCGTCACTACATCAAAAAGTATTGCCTACTTTTAGGTTTGAGTGATAGGCAGTATGTCAACACATCGGCTGAGAGAGTATATTAAACATTAATTAATACCATAAAACCTTGATATGACTACCGCAGATCCATTACATATATACAAAACGTTTTATTTTATTTAAACTTAGCTAACAAGGGCAAATAATCAATCCGCTCTACCTCCACTCCCCTGGTCTGCGTGCTCTTATAAGAGCAAACAAACAAGGCAATATGGAAGCCAAGTGAAACTAATTTCGTATGATACATGGCCAGGCTTAATGAACTGTCAAATATTTAAATGACAGTTTGAGATTTGTTAAATAAAAAGCCAAAAAATTTTTCTACACTCCAGCTCTCTCCTTCTCTCTCTCTCTCTCTCTCTCTTTGTTGTACTCCCTCTCTCTTGAACTGTCTATTCTGTTTAAAGCACAAAAACTTTTCTTCCTTAATTGTTCTCGCAACATCTCGCCCCCCTTCACCTCTTCCAAAATGCCAAAAAGTTTTACTTTCACTAAATAGTTTATAAAAGTTTAATGCATAAAATCAAGCATATTTTAAGGCTGAAAAAATAGGCAAGTAAGCAAACAAGAGTACAAGGAAATCTTCAGAATTGTTGTTTCCAAAAATTGATAAGTTTATCTTAATTAAAGCTTATTTCCGTTTAAGGATTTATTTCTCTCGAAAACTAAACGTTTAGCTTAAAATTCCATTTAATATAGCATATCATAAGGCTTGAGAGATAAAAATCTTTTTAAATTACAATATTTTTTGATTTATTTTAGCAAGAAACATTATTTTCAATTTCTATTTTTCTGTCATTTCTGCTTTTCCATTTTATTCTATAGCTGGCTTACATTTAAGCTATTGTGGCTTCATAAATGCCTAAAAGTATGCTATGCTTTATTTAATTGTCTAAAGTAAAACGTAGGAGATTGTTATAACTGTCTGGTGTATAGTATTTCTTTCTTTTTATTTCTCATCAAGTTCTACAATTAAATAACAATTACATTTTGTATTCAAGTCATAAAGAATTTATTTAATAAATAAAGCAGCATACTTTTAGGGAGGGATGAAAACAAAAGTTATAAGAAAGAATAATACACAAGGATTTTATTCCAAGGCTTACACACACACACAATAAAAGGAAAGACACTGAAAAGAAAAATAAATAAAAAAAATAAAACAGTTTTTTTAATTAACTTTGGAAAACAAACAACAAAAATAAAAAGATTTTATAAAATTAGTATTAAATCTACTACCTTTTAAAAATAACAAGTTTTTTAAAACAAATTTATTTAAAAAATAAATCAAAAGTAAATATTTTTATTTAATAAATCGAAAATTTAGATGTAAAAGTGAACCAAAGGTAGTAGTAAATTTACTACCTTTTTTAAATTTTATATGTTAAAAAAGTTTTTCATAAAAGCTGTAATAAATAATGAATTATTACACATTCGTTTAATTAAGACTAAATTTCCCATTTTCAAAGTTACAACAATAGTAGTAAATCTACTACCTTTTTTCGAAACCGTAATTTTACAAAACGGAATTGAAACCTTAATTACAAGTATAAGTTTTTGTTAATTAAATAAATAAAATTCAAGTTTTAATGTAAACAAAAATAGTAGTAAATCTACTACCTTTTAAAATGTATTGTTTTTCAAAAACAAAAAAAGCTAAAAAAATAATGGATTTGGGTACACATTTTTGCTAATTAAACTGAAATATTTTTGGTAATAAAGGAGTAAATTTTCTACCGAGACATGGGCGTACTGCCAAAACACAAAAGCCCAGAGTGGATATCCATTGAATTACCGATCTAGGCGAAATTATACTTGTGTTTGGTGCCTTTAACTATTTATCAATCGAGGTTTAGAGGCAGTCTCTTTAAGAACGGGGAACTTCTTACAGATTTTTGTGCTTCGCTGAACTCTCCAGGTATTAATGCCTTAACGGCATGGTATTTTCCTCTTTTTCTATAAACAGCTCCATTCATTGTGTTGGCGAGAAATTAAAGAGTCTGCTTCAATTTCATTGTCAAATATTAAAGTAAATATTTTCAAATCCATATAAACAGCGCTGTTATTTAAATTTATACTGTTTCGCCTAAAAATATGTTTTAAAACCAATTTCCTTGAAAATTAAAACTCAATTTTTTTGGCACCGATTTAATTGAATTATTTGGCAGCTTTCCGTTATTTATTGAAGCAATTGGCTTGTCACATTGATGCATATCAGAAATGAATACATAAAATTGAGTTTTTACGCCTAAATGTATGCTTTCAATTTAAAATAAATAAAAAGGAAGCAAAATTGTATTGGGGGAAGCTGTATGTCATTTTTCACTGATGAAAATACATAAATGGCAGGCTTTTGGCATAAATTTGCACTGATTTCTGTCTGCAATTACAATTTTGAACTCCAGATGTAGAGACAAGGAATAGGAGGGAATTGGTCTTCAAACATTGAATAACTGTACCTTAAGTCTAGAGATAACCAATCAAGAGATCGGGTACCAAGCCTTGGACCATTTCTTATTGTAGTCGCTTAAGAAAAGTTTTGATTACCTCAAACTTACTTGATTTGAGTAGAGGCTTTACTTCTCTTTTAACCGATTCCATTAGGAGTTTAAAAGCTTTATTAGACGCTTTGGATAATGGCAGAATTAGGGTAAATGTAGGACTGTGATATCATAATGGGAACGATGAGAATAGATAACATATGGCCAAACCATTTCTGTATCTAATTCAGTCAACTGTAGTCTAAGTTTACTTCTCTTTGGATTCCAAACAAATACTTTCTTTAAGTCTCCATAAGTTTTTACATTTTTCTGTTTAATTTTTTTTATTTGACAGCCCTTAAAGCATGCTTTAAATTTCAATCGTTATCTTTTTTATATTTGCTTTTCAATTCTTTCTTTTTTAATAAAACAAAGGGTAATTTTTATTTACTGGTTATACATACTCTAATATGGAAATATTATTCCATTACCTTCGTTGCTATTGCATTTTAATATAAATATAGTTTTCTTTAGAGCATACTTTAAGGCGTTGTCTATTATTAATGTTAGTATTGTTGTTGTTGTTGTTCATACACTTTGTCAGCACATCGTTTAAAGTTTAAACATTCCCATATTCTCCTGCTGACTCACCTACAAAACTCGTTTAAGCGATGTAAAGTTAAAGTGAGTGTGTGATATTTTATTTATAAATAATTCAATGCATACTTTTGAGTGCTGCCAGCCAGCCAAGTCAAGCCATTTTATATTTTTTTGAAACACAAACACACACTCTTGTTACATACATACAGAGAAAGTAATGCTCCTTTGTTTTTTTTGTTTTTGTTTATGTTTTTCAATTTCTTTCTTGTGAAAAAAAGAAACTTGTACTCACATGAGTTTTTGACATTTCGCCTGCAAATATGCACACATATTTGTTTCTGCTCGTTACGTTTCATTTCGTTTTTGTTTTTCAAAATGTCTTGAAAAGTTTTGTATTCATGGTGTTATTAAAAAAAAGTATTTTCTGCACAGAAAAATAGCAAGAGAAAGCAAGAATATTTTTTAAATTTTTTCTGGTTTTTTCTTTCGGTTTCTTTTATTAAAACAAACCTAAAAGTAGACTTTATTTTTAAGGGTTTCTTTTTTTCCTTAACAAAGAGAACTCTTCTTAATTCTTATGTCTTCAGTTTTATTACAAAATAATTACCATAAATTATGTTTTAAAAGACTACAAGAAAAGCTAATTGCTTTTTAATAAAAATTAAAAAAGAAACTTTTATTAACTAAGAAACCTTAAAGTATGCTACAAAAAACAAAAGCATACAAAATGTAAATGATCTATTCAAAATTATTATTTATCAAGTTTCTTAACTCAGTTTCTAAGGAATATTTTGCAAAGCAAATTCTAAAATATACTTTAATTTTGTCTTGAAATTTGGAAATAAATTACCATTTAATCCTCTTACCTTGTTATACCATGTAAATGATAAATTCTTAAACTTTAAACCCTTCTTCAAATAGAAAATGGTCAAATAATGTTTAATTAAAGCCTTGAACAATACTACAGAAATTATACAAAAAATTTAACAAAAAATGCAGGTTTATAGGTAGTTTGTCTTCTGGGAAGTCAATTACAATAAAAAACCCTTCTCAATACAGATATTTTCTATTTTATTTTATATTTAAAAAAACCTTTTAACAAAGCCTAAAAGTATGCTTCAAATTTTGTTTGTTTAATAACACCTAAAAGCATGCTTTGAATTTTTTAATGTTTGTGTTAGAAACAGAAAGCTCTAAAATGTTTTCTAAAAAGATGAATGTTTAATAGGCTACGAGATGCTCAATGAGAGGCCATGGTTTTTAATTTTTCCCTAATTAGGCTCCGAATCTTCATTTCTGATAGATTAGCAGGATTATTTGCATATTAAAACCCAAGTGCTTCGTTTTCCTACATTACAACGCTGGACATGTACTCAAAACGTAAAGGGTAGACCCCTTCCCTTCATTCTCTCGTCTCTACAGCTGCCGTAGAAGACATTGACCACATAGTCATGGATCTTTGCCTTTCCGTCTTGTCTGAGTACCATATCTGACAAATTCCATCGGTATGCGATTTCTTGAAATGCCACTATACCCCGAACCCATGTTGCATGTTATGCTATCTGGTTGAGAACTTGTGTAACACTTTAATTGACTTTCATTAACTTGCCATATGAAATCCCATTAAAAACAGTTTCCCTTACTCTATTTTCAAAGTATATTTTAAGGCATTTTATAAAACTTCATCTAAAGTTTCAACACTAAACTTTATTTATAACCAGCTGCACAAACCTTATAATTTCCTTAATCAACCATTTAACGCAATAGAAAAATCATTAAATGTTATCAATTGTTTAAAGTCATGGTCTACTTTCAGGGTCATTGTTAACATAAAATAAATAGAAGAGAATAGAATATAGAATGAAACAGAATAGAATAGATGTTTCAACTATTATTTCCACATTTATTATTAATTTAAGTGCTTATTATTATTTAAAATACCTGTCATGTCATTTACTCTGAAAGAAAAGAAAATAATTCATGAAATTCTAAGGCATAGTTTTAGGTTTGTCGTCAGAGACAATAACTATTCTTCTGTATGAAAATTAAAACTTGAAATGCTTTTCAATAAAACTTAAGATTTTAATTAAGAATGGCCAACAGAAACAATGGAAACAATTAAGCTATACGCAAAAATAAAAAACTAAAGCGTACTTCTAGGATGTTTAATAGGAAACATTTAAGGGGATTAAGCTGGAAATGAAAATAAAAATTGTAGTTTCATAAACTTAGAAAAGAAATATTAATTTTAAAAAGAATTACAGCAAGGTTTATTGAAAGCCTACTATCTTTTTTAATTTTTAAACAAAAACTAAAGCATACTAATAGGCTTATTTAAAAAACACAGAAACACTTGCTTTGGTTTTTCTCTTAAAAAGTAAGGAAAACACAACACAACTTTTTCTTCAAAGCAAAAAATCTATAGCATACTTTAAGGCAAAACAATTTTAAATCAAGTAGCATATTTTAAGGTAAAGTGATTATTTTTAATCACGGCAGCCAAAGTCCTTATTATAATTAACTGAATAAAAAAGAAAGAAAGCAAAAAAATTGAGACTGCTTTACGGGGAAATTGGAAAAGAGTTGCAAGACTGTTGCTAAGCAACATTTAATATATATTTTTGGGAAATATAGAAAGAAAAATGAGCTTTAAAAAAAGAAAAAGTATAAAACAATGGATTAAAAAATTTAATTACCTGCAGACTAAAACAAAAGACTTTTGGAAAATACAATTTCTTGGTGTACTCTTAGGGGCGTTGAAAGAGAAGACATTTTACTAGTATTTAATTAATAGGCAGATTACAAAGAACAAAAAAGTTAACAAAGAAGTATTTGAGTTTGCAAATAAGCAATTCTAGGAATTTGGGTATATCTTGTGCAAACTAATTTAAAATTATGAAAATTTAAAGCATATATTCGGGGCTTCATATTCAATAAAGAGATAGAACCTTCTAAAAGGATTAATTGACTTCTCGTTTCCTGTTATCTGTGAATGAACGCTGCCAAATAAGGATTATCGCAACATCTAGACCCAATTTTTAAATCGGGATGGTTTCTTATAGGACCTTATCCTTGAAAAAACTCCGTTATCAAACCTAGCCTAATCTAGCCTCCTCCTCCTTTGTACTTTTTCCATAGCTTCTTAAATTTATGTGTCATTACTAAAACACAACATTTGTCGAGGTTTGCAAAATAGATTTTATTGTAAAATGATTCGTCATTTTAAAATTTAAAAAATATTGCCTACTTTTAGGTTATAAACAATAAAACATTTTATTTTATGGTATTACAATGTCCCTTTTGATATTATTTAATTTATTGAACATTTCTTTGGCATTGAATTATTACATTTTAAAAATGTTGCCTACTTTTAGGCAGAGAAAAAGGTATTGTTTTATTAACCAACATCAAAGTGATGATATTTTGGTTCAATATTTTAACAAAACTTTACAACAAAACTTAAACAAAATTTAAAGCATACCTCAAGGTTTCATACTTATTTTAACTTGCCATTGGCTTTTAGGTATGTATAAAGTTTCTCAATATATTTTATGAAATTGTTGATCTGTTACTTTTTATTCATTTTTGTTTGTTGTTTTTTTTTTTTTCTATTCAACTGTCAAAAAAATCTCTAACCCCTTAAATATGCAATAGAATAAATGCTAAGAGAAGCATATATTTTCGAATGAATTGTATTAAAAACAACCATTAAAACTACAGGAAAAAAACGTAAGAAAAGAATGGAGAAAAAACTTTTCAAATAAACCAAAAATAAAAAGAGAAACTAAGGCAAGAAGTGAAAGGAAAATATACCACCCCAAAAGTATGCTACTCAAGGTAAAATAACAAATAAACTGAAGGTAGAAAAATAAAAAAGAAGTTACAATTTAAAAAACAATTTTAAAAAATATTTTTTATAAAACTTTAAAAGAAAAGCTGCTTTCGTAGCAAATACAAAGCCTAACTTAAGGCAGATTGGGCAGAGATATTTATTTAATCGTATTAAATTACTGGGTGTTATAATTACCTTAAATTGTTAACATTATTAATGGTATTTTGTTGGCCATAAAATATCATATTTAACTATTATTGTGGTTACATGTGAAATGAAAAATTTAATTAAACGTGATATGTGGCATATTTCTAGGCATTTACATATGAAAGTTAAAATAATTTCGCCACGCATAATTAACGCTTAATACTACAATACAAAACCGCAAACAATTCCAATAAAAAAACTGCTGATAATAATTAAAGTTATGGCTGAAGTTTAAACAATTTTAATTATAAAAAAAACTGTGGCATACATTCAGGATTTTGATAGTAAAAATTATTGAAATTAATGCTTATTATGGAAAATGTTTTAAAAATGATAAGTCATTACACATTATTTTACAATTACAAGCCTTTTAAATAAGAAATAAATAAAATTTAATACAAATGTTAACGAAAATTATTAAAGTCTGTTTTAAGCGAGTGTTTAAAATTACATAATTAAGCTTGAACTTAGAGATTTCATTATAACTTATTTTTCTCAATTCATTTTTCTAAATTTTAATTAATTTCAAGGGCATTTAAAAGCTAAAACATAATCATAGCATACTTTTAGGCTTTCACGAGCTTATTAAATTCCTAACCCCTTTCAATTTAATAAAAGTTAAACAATTTTAACAAATTGCTATTATGTTTATGTTTTTGCCAAACAAATGTTGCCTATAAACAGGCTTAAAAATATTGTATTCTCTTAGAAAATTGAAAATTTCAGCAACACATGTTGCCAGTGAAATGTTTTTTGTATTTGTATATGGCTTACAAGCACTCTATTTAAATGAGCTGCATGTAATTGAGTCAGTTTCAACTTTTCTAAAGGCCATATAGACTTAATTATGTTGCTGTAAAATAAAATACAAAAGTTTCTTAATAACGCAAAAACAATGAAAATTCAGGCATTTTAAAAAGTTCATAGACGTGTAGCAAAAATTGTTTAAAAAACTGCTTTAAGAAGATATTTCATTTCACTTTTTGCTGCCTTTATTTAAAAAATTATAGCCTACTTTCAAGCATTTAAAAATGTTTACGTCATTATATTTGTGTTTTAAAAAGGAATCATTATACTTTTTATTTTTATTTATACAAATTGTCCATTTACAGACAATAATTTCATTAATTTAATGTTTAAATAAACAAAAAATAAAATGTTGCCTATTTTTAGGCTTATCTTTGAAAATGTTATTTGAAAAAATAAATGCAAATAATCAATTCTCTTTAAATTTCGACATTATTTACCTTCAGGCTGAGTAAGGCTGAATTAACATAATTTATCGGCCTTTAAGATTTCGTAGAATTATGCAAACTAAGTAAAATAAAGCATAATTTTAGGATTCCATCAATTCATTGGCATTTGCCTTTTGAGAAAAACGAAAAAGTAAAAGTAAATAAATTAAATGTACTTGTTTTAAGTTATAGATACATGGTTGAATAGCCAGGAACATTATTTAGATTTAATATTGTTATGTTAGCTTATAGGCAGTAAATAAAGCATACAATTAGGCAGTTAAACTGGCATTAATAATACAAATGTCATGCTTGTTGACAACTTTTTAAAGACTAAAGATAACTTTTTCATAAGACAGTACGCTTAAGAAATTTTTTGGAAACAAATTTTGTTTTTAAAGCCCACTTTAGGGGGTGAAATGGGCAAATGTTAATGAAAACTACAATTATTTTAATTAAATTTAACTGTTATAGTAAATTATATTAATTTGTTATGACAGTTAAATAATAAGTATAAAAATTACTGTTAAATTACTGTCAACAAATTTAATTAAAGCCTTTAAGGCTCTGGAAAATTTCGCCAAATTTTATTTCTTTTCATTTTCCAACATGAAAATTCTAATAAATATTCCATGGTGGTAGCTGGTGCGATTATTTATGTTTGTTATAAAAGCTCGCACTCAAAGCCTAAAAGTATGCCAGCAACTAGTCTTCATACATGTATGTATATTTGTTTGTATGTACATACACAGACGTTATGAATACATTTATAGTGATTATTTACTCTACAAATTAATTAACAAATCAACAGACCTGTTACAATAATAATTACATTAATGAACTCAAAAAAAACGTGCCCAATGTGTTAATGTAACGGCTTAAAGTATGCTATAGATTCTATTTATTTAATTAATTGAAATAAATATGTCTCGAGGATAGCTTATATAAGGAATTATTGCAAATTGCAGCCTAAACAATGGAAAATTAAAAAAATGAATTTTAAAGCTTAAGCCTAAAGGTATGCCTCAAAATTGTGTGATTAAGAAAATGAAGTTAATGAGAATAATTCTATTCGCTGGAAGACATCTAGTTTTAATGGATGCCTAACCTTAATATACTATACTCGAAGAGGTTAAATCCAACTGCGGTGATAAGTCACAAATGACTTCTACCCCTTAATACACGCCTCAAAAAATTTAAGCTAATTTATCTTACTATTAAATGGCTTTACAATTTTTATGTTTACTATTAAGCTCCCAAATATAAGCTTCAATTTTATTCCATTTTTGTATATTTAGATGAATTTTGTGAAGAATATCCGCACAATTTAACACCCACCCCCGGTTATTGGATTGAATGTTCGAGGCAAAAGATCACTTTGCCACCTACGCACACCATATGGGATGAAAGTGATTCGGAACATGAGGATATACGTGGCGGCAATAGTAGCGATGCCTACTTGGAAAGGGAGTGTAGTGATCTGTATGAAGATGATGAAGATTCTGAGGCTACACCCAGGTATAGGGGCAAAGGAATCCTTAATGTTTTCTTTTTTCGTTTTTTTCTTTAGTTCCTTAGGCCTTATGAGATCATTTTTGGTTTTCGGTGTTGTTTTTATTATTTTTTGTTGGTTTTTTTTTTGTGTGTTCCTTTGGTTGCTTTGTATTTGTGGATGTGCCCTTGTTGTTGTATTTTTAAGCGAATATTTAAGTCCTAGGAAAAAGACTACAATCGAGGAACAATGGGAACAAAATGGCGCCTTCGAACTTATCTCGGTGGAGCAGGAAACGTATGAGAAATATTTCTTTGGCTGCGAACATTGGAATTATTTTACCAGCGATGAAGATCTGGGACCGGTGATATTGTCAATAAAACAGGAAACTTTAAATGGTCGTGATCAGTTTAGAATATTAGTACGCGCTGGTTCCTATACAGTACATGGTCTTATACCCGCCTCTTGTGTATTTGCTGACAGGTACATATACGGCCTATTTTGACTAGCTAAAGTCCTTAAACTTTAATTGCTATTCGCTTAGATATAACCGCGAGGAAGTGGTGCGTTCCTTGGGCAAAGAAGTCAATCTAAATCCCCCTTTAACTTTGGGCCAATTGCCAGATACGCCCGAAGAGTTGCTGAAATTGGATCAAGTATATCGTGCTTCAATTATATTTCCTGCCCCCTGATTCACCAGGCAATTTACTGCAATTTTTCGTAATTCTAGGTTTTCATAAAATCGGAATTAAAAGTCGGAGTGATTTATGTTAAAGAGGATCAATATACGGAAGAGCAAATCCTGGATAATGATGAGAATTCTTTGCTTTTCGATGAGTTCTTAACGCTGTTAGGCGATCGTGTGCGCTTAAAGGGTTTCGATAAATATAAAGGTGGCCTTGATACAGTACATGACTTGACAGGTTTGTTCGGAAGCCTTGTTTCCTTTGCTAACAACACCGGAGTTAATTATTGTTATCTTCCACTTCAGGTCTGTTTTCTGTTTACACAAATTGGCGTAATATTGAGATAATGTTTCATGTCTCCACGTTATTGCCATACGAACGTCATGATCCTCAAAAGCTTCAACGGAAACGCCATATAGGCAATGATATCGTGTGTGTGGTATTTCTGGAGGCTGATAATACCCGCTTTAGTCCTGCCTGCATAAAAAGTCATTTTCTGCATACGTTTATATTGGTAAGTAGTGAAGAAAAGCTGGCGGCTTTCTTTTAAACATTCTTTTGGTTTTCTTACCTTCCTTTAAAAGGTTCGAGTTTCGGCTAGAATAAAACATAAACCCACACGCTATGAGGTATCGGTGGTAACCAGAGACGAAGTGGGCGCCTATAAACCCTACTTATGGGAACAATCAGTCTTCGAAAAAGGACCCATGTTTAGGTAATTTCAAGAACATCCAGAACTGATGTCATGATTTCCATTTAATTGTTCGATTTCAGAGAATGGCTTTTAACGAAAATCGTTAATGGCGAACGAGCCTCATATTCAGCGCCGAAATTTGCACGCATGCAGGAACGTACACGCTCACAAATGCTTGAGGATTTGGTAATGAATCTATCGAATCATGCTGAGACTGGCCAAATACCAAAACCCTATCGACGTGGCTCATGGCGACCAATTGGTGAGGAAGAATATAGAAAAATGTTGCATGCAAGAGTTTTAGCCAATAATGCGCCAATCACACCTCTCTCGTCATCGTTGGACGTTGATGTGTGCTGTGTGCTACTCTGTGTTAAGCATAGTATGTAGTTTAATGGGAGTGAGACCTTTTCTTTATTCTTTCTTTCTTTTTACTTTCTTTTTTTGTCTTTCTTTTTCTTACAAGTTTTATGCTCTTCTTTAGTGCTACAACTTAGCCAAGACCTAAACCCAAATTCTAGAATGCATGCTTAAGCATAAGCATGACTGTTTTTCAAATACCAACATTCCCCCCTTTATTTTAAAGTTGTTTCTTGCTTGGTAGCAGCTTAAATTCGTTTTCTATAGGGTCATATAAAAAGTATCTAAGGCAAAGTGCTGATAGTGCAGCCCTTGCGCTGACCAACTTCTTCCTCTTCCCTGATTTTGGTGGAACTTAGTACAGGGACTGCGTTCACCCGTGGCATCACAACGGGCCGCTATGCGTGCTCAAGTGAGCTTTGTGAAATCAGAGCTATCAGTCAGACCTAACCTAACCTAAAGTGCTGATCGACCGCACTTTGTCAAATTGTCTTGAGCAAAGCCGGGTTATATGGTTTGTGAATGAACTCTTGTCTGTGGCACTCATTACCAAGGCTATACAGACATCATAGCAACAACAAATTTTAAAGAGAATTTGAACCTGAAGTGAAGAAACGCATTCGACAATCCTGCAATAGCCTAAGGAAAGTTTCGAGCATTTTGAACGGGCTTTGTAGACTCGAGAAATACTTGTTAAGGATAGGTACCGCCTCAAGCTCAATGTGTAGACTCGACGATGAAGAGAATTAATCATCACCAGAAATATTGTGCGGAGTTAATGTGTTGTAGAAGAAAACACCTTAATGTGTATCAAGTACTAGGTCAGCTATTGCTACCACTAACACTGAGCAATACCCTACAGCTTGTCAAGGTATCAGGATTGTAAAAGGCATTACAGAGACACTCTATTTTGATTGGAGGCAGTATAGTGGATCCTCTACACTACAATAATAATAGCCCAAGATACTTTTTATAAGACCTTATTGCTTGACACCTGACAGAATTAATTTTGCAAACAAAATGTAGTTTCCCTTCCACTCTTTTAAAAGTAAATTTCCCTGTTAATATTACAAACGTTAAATGCCTTTAAAGCTCAATACAAAAATAAATCCAATCACACTTGTCAATATGATTAATGGCTCGAAGAGGTAAAAAACCATCATCATCATCATCATCACCGGCAACAACACCAACACCGTCAAAAAGAAGTTTAGCCGAGTCCTACCATACACGCTCGTCTTTTTTAGTTTTACGCACTCTCTTCCACTCTCATATACACTCATATGTATGTATGTGTATGTAAGAGAGTTTTTATTTTTGTATATTCCTTTACTTTTTCAATGCCTTAATGTTATTCTCTTAATCTTTATGTATGTGTGTGTGTGTGTATGTAATAAATGATTCCCAACATACATACATGAGACATGAGACACAAGAAGCCATGAGTATGTTACAGCTTCTGTGTTTTGGTTTTGGTTGCCATGTTTTTTTTCTCGTTCTCTTTTTTTTTGTTGCTGTTGTTGTTGTTGTTGGCAACACCATATACGTACATCATCGCTCATTGTAGATTGCATGTTGTAACGCTGGTTATCAATGACATTGTCACAATATATCATAGATCATGTATTGTATTGTATTGTATCGTGTGTATAGTATTGTACGTCATTGTATTGTAGTCTGGTTAGCTGGTTAGTAGTTTGGCAAAATGTTTATAAGCCTCTGCTCTGTAAAGAGATGTAAAGAGATGTGTGGGTATAAGAACTTCCGGTGACAACCAGTAAACCAAAAGAAGAAAAAAAATTTGTTTAACAAATATTGATTTCCTGTTTAGCAGAAAAGAACCCCCCCTCCCCCTCAAAAAACAAAAAAAAGGAATCTTCCCAAACATTTATTGCTTTATTTAAATACAGGCATAAATTAGTGTGGCTTACTTATCGCAAACAGGAAAGTATAACCAAAACCAGCATCAAAATATATGATTTGAATGCAGAAAAGAAGATCGATGGCTAAGGAAAATAAGCAAACAAAAGGAGTTTTGCAATAAATTCGCCACAAAAGCATTCTTTTTAATGAAAATAAAGAAATATTTCGCCGAAAAATGTAAAAGATTTTCACATTTTCAAGGAAATTCACTAATTTATCAAAAGGTTTTAAGAGATTTCTCTTTACAGTTGAATACAATGAACATTTTCTGATAATGTGACGTGAAGTTTGTTTAAAATTTTAAAATTTTGAAACTAAATAAGCCGCATTTTATAAGCCAATACACTATTTTGGAGACTGCGGCGATTGCAGGACAGTTCTAAAGAATGCTAAGGAAGGAAGGAAGTCGCCGTAGTCTAGTAGGTAGTGTGTTGGCTTATTAGACGAAAAGCCAGGGTTCTAGCCCCAGGCCAGACATCAAAATAAAATACAAAAAGATTTCCTCTCAGCAGATTTCTGGCAAAAACTCTGAGAGTAAATAAAATTGCCATGAAAAATTTCTCAAAAATTTACCGTTCGGAGTCGACTTTAAACTGTAGGTCCCGCCACTCATGTATAAAATTAACACACACAACATAAGTGGTGTGAGAAACTAGGTCGTAATCCTGACTGAAGGGTTGTAATGACCAATTATGTTATGTACTAAGCCTTCCATTGAGAATCTACAAGCCTAGAATTGATAATACAATAATGGATTATATAAACGCTGCATAAATGACTTCAGATACGGGTTGGATTGCTTAGCAAATCTGTCGCAGGTTGAATGGAGGACACTCTGAAAGTCTGCTAAAACTCCAAAGGAATACACTGAACGTAGCTATCGGATTTGTTATTAGACAATGTATTATGTGTACACTCTCATGCGAGTTTTACTGGTCTTGGCCACACGTACAATAATTTTTAAAGCATCTGTAAAAAAGGAGAAAACTGTTGATCACATCTTCGACGCATGTATGTATGTATGCCCAGCATTGTTGTGTAGTAGAAAAAGCAATGCAGCTCCTACTATGCAAATAATTTCATTCATTTGTGAGGGATGGTTATCGGGACTTCATCAAAAATTTCCGATTAATTCCGATAACTAGTGGAATGGAAAGATTGTGGCATCACAATGGGCCTAAATATGTCTATCGTTTTAAGTAACAGACACTTTTATGTGCCCAGCTACGGATACAATAATTATTGTGGTGAAGCGGTACCTTAGTATTGCAACTATACGGTGTAGTCTACATACATACATACATACATAATTGATCATTACAACCCTTCAGTCAGGATTACGACCTAGTTTCTCACACCACTTATGTTGTGTGCGTTAATTTTTTTATACATGAGTGGCGGGACCTACAGTTTAAAGTCGACTCCGAACGACAGATTTTTGAGAAACTTTTCATAGCCATTTTATTTACTCGCAGAGTTTTTGCCAGAAATCTGCTGAGAGAAAGTCGCCGAAGAAATATTTTTTGTATTTTGTTTTGATGTCTGGCCTGGGGCTCGAACCCTGGGTTTTCGTCTAATAAGCCAACACACTACCTACTAGACTACGGCGACTTCCAATGGGCGCATCCGTGGCCTAAATATGTCTATCGTTTTGGGTAACAGGCACTTTTATGTGCTTAAGTACTTAGAATATGAATACAATAATTATTGTGGTAAAGAGGTACCTTAGTATTGCAACTATGCGGTGTAGTGTACTTCCCTCATTTTTTATAAGGTATTCCTGTAATGCCTCAAACCTCAGGATGCAGTAAAAATCTGTCAAATTTATTTTCCCTGTTTTCAATGATTTTCCTTTAAACTTTCCTCGACATTCGAATTTTTAAAAAATACATGTTTTTGTTAAATTGTTTTCTCTTTTGTAGTTTTTGATTATTTCTCTACATGAATATATTCAATTTTTTGTTCTGTATTTTAAATTCAAATTTGAATATTTATTTGCCTTTTATTCATTTTCAAATGTTTCAAATGTTTGTTTCGCAAAGACAACCACACAGCACAGCAGGTGGTTAAAATGTTACACAAGCATTTAAGCAAATCATTCTAACTCTCGCTCTCTCGTATTTGTTTTTGCCATATTTTGACATGGGCTTTACAAAAATCTTCTACTCAAGCTGTTTGCTTTACAATTGTTTTGTGAAATAAAAACAAGAGAAATATTTGTATTTCAATATTTAAATAAAAGCCTACGTATAAAACTCTAAAATATATAATTTACCATATGTAATCAGTAAATATCTTATAAATTTTCCTTAAGGTATGTACTATGTACACAGACATACATATGTATCCTTATTAGAACAGAATATCAAATATTGAAATTACTCTTCAAATTATTCAACCATAAGACTCTCATTTCAATTAATCAAATATTGGTAAAGAGAAAACACTTTTTTTGCATTCATTGCAATGAATGAAAGAATGATTTCAAATTTCAGTTTCAGTTTCTAAATCATAATGAACAACTGCTTTAGTCCTTCGACAGGAAATTAAATTCAAAATGATGATTAAATTTAAAAAAATTCTCCGGAAAAAAAAACTTTCTCAATGTAAATATGTTGCTTTACGGGGTATGGTGGGGGGTGGTATGGTAAAAATTTTACACTCTGCTTTAGAAATACCCACACCTAAACTTGCTGATTGAATTTCTATGCAAAAATTCATTCATTGTTATGTACTTTTGCCACATCCTTTCTAAACATCATGAGCTACAATACAATGGAAAATTTTTCAAATGAACGAGTCTTTCGATTCTCTAAACAAATCCACAAGTGTATCTCTCAATACAATAATAGATAAATAACAACAACAACAACAGCTTGTGTTACATCAGGTAAAATTATGTATGTTTGTCGATGTAAAAGAATATTCAATAAATATGCCGATAAGTTCTCTTAAATTCAGACAATTTTTATTTAAAAATTTAAAATCGTAACTATAAGCCAAGCTAGCAAAATTCCTCAAAACTCAATCAAAATTTTTCCAGACCCATTTGTACTCGCAAGAGGAAAAAAAATCTTGAAATATAGCTTCGCTACTAAGTTATTTTGGCCTTTAAGAAGACTAATAAAAAACAAGTTTCTTCGACACCTTACGCCAAGTTATCAAATTTCCTCAAAAGCCAAACTTAATATTGAGTTTTATGGCTTACCTTGCAAATCTAAGAATATATTAGATTTAAAGCTAGAAATTCTTAAATATTGCTTCGTTAAGTATATGCTACGGCCTCCTAAAAACTATAAAACAACAAACCTTTCTTCGATTCTTCGGCTAAATTATAGGATTTCTTTAAACCCCAAAGCAATTGCGATTTTTCAATTGCCCAAGTAATTTGACAATAAATTGAGGTTTTATGTACTAAAAATCAAAAACTCTTCTCGCTACATTGTGTGTATGCTTTCAGTAGATCTAAATTGAGACGGCATTTTGCTTAGAGATTTCGATAAATTATTGGTTTTCCTCAAGAACTCGCCGGACTTGCAATCTTTCAACTGTGGAAGTAAATCGAAGGAAATTTTAGGTTTTAATTACTAAAAATGAGAAACTATTGGCATTACTTTTTTAATAATGCTTCAGTAAATCCAAATATATCCCATTTTCTGCTGGAACTTTTCGATAAGATACTGATTTTCCTCAAGAAAGTTGCGCAATTGCGATTATTCGCCTGTGCAAGTACATCTGGAAAATTTTTAGGGTTTTAATTACTAAAAATGAGAAACTTCTCTCATTACTTTTTTAATAATGCTTCAGTAAATCCAAATATATTCCATTTTCTACTGGAACTTTTCGATAAGATACTGATTTTCCTCAAGAAAGTTGCGTATTGCGATTATTCGCCTGTGCAAGTACATCTGGAAAATTTTGAGGGTTTTAACCATAAAAATGAGAAACTATTTTCATAATATACTTGGTATAGTTGCAGTAGAGTCAAATTAAGCTAAAATTCTGATGAAACTTTTCATTAAAATTTGAATTTCCTCAAGAAAGTAGAACAATTCCGCACTTTAAGACTGTTTCATTCAGTTGAGGAAAATTGTAGGTTTTAAACGCTAACAAATGGTTAACTTTCTTGACAAAGCTTCACTACATACACTTCAGGCCATTATTCTGCTGAAATTCGCTAAATTTTAAGATCTATTTAAGGTTTTCTTTAAACACAATTTTTACTTTTTTAATAACATTTCCTTTGATACTTCATTTTCTGATATGTTTTCCGAAACAAAAGTGCTCCCTCCCATATTGCATACTGTAAGAACTTTATTGTTTTGCTGTGTAAAAACTGCATGATACATGATACATGTTTGTAGTATTAAATGGTTTTCAATTTAATTTCACTTTAAGAACTCGATTAAAACAAAAAAAAATAATTTAACATGTTTCCATTAGGCCACATGAGACCGTCATCACCATTGCTAGATTCTGTGCGTGATCAGTTTGAAGATTACGATCAGTTGGCAAAAGATTTTACCAGAGTTTTCTTAAATGTAGAACCATCGTGCCTAACAAATGCTCATTTATTTGATGTCACCTTCCTGGTGGGACAGTCAAAACAGAAAGCACGCTTTATAGGTGTAAGAGCGATATTGGGTGTAAGAAGTAGAGTGTTTCAGGTAAGTTAAGCTTTATAGAATCAACATTTTTGGTTGTCGAATATAATCGTTCGAAAAAAAAAACGAAAAAATAGGAAATGCTCTATGGCATCCAAACCGGTTTCGGTTCACCACAAATACCAGTTGCTGAAATATTTGCGCGTCCAGCGCCTTCATTGGTTTCACCACAAAATCAAAAGCCCAAAAGTAATAATTATCTCACCGTACCCGATTCGGATTCGATACGACCGAAAAGTGTTCCATCCTCGCCAATGGTTAAAAGGGCCTTCTCACGCCTGGGCACCATCACTGCCGGTTGGGGTCGTTCCATACGCAACAAGAACACCAATCAACTGAATCCGGAGGACAAAAAGAAATGGATCTCATCCACAGATTGTTCGAGTAAGAGTTTGAATTTCCATAAATACAAATATATCGATGTGTGTTTTTTTCCCTGTCTTCTTTATGTTTCCTTTTTTAAATATTTAAACAAAAACAAATTTAAATTAAAATAAAATATTAAACACCAAACACTACGATACGTGTCCTTTGTACTTTGACTTTGCCCTGTATAAAATATGGTGTATAAAATGTCCTTGTAAACCTTGAAAAAAAAAACAAAAATATTGTGATATGTTGCAACAAATTCATTATTTTTTTGATCAAAAAATATATCATTTTAATTTCTCTTGGCTTGTTTGATGGCATTACGTTAAAATTAATTGGATTTTTTTCTTATTATTTTTCAAAATTCAACACCCTTTTTTTCTACCGGCTCACCTCTTTGTTTTTGTGGATTGGCTTGTTATGTAAAATGGAAAATTTTATGCAAAAAATATATTCACTACCTCATTATTGTGCATTGAAATCATGAATTTGTTTTATTTTTGACTCAAAAAATTATTCACCTCTAATAAACTTAAACTCACCATATTCTTAAAACGCTTAAAATTCATTTATTCTCATAAATTTCAATTTCATTTTAAATATTCTTATGAAATATTAATTCACCTCTAACAAAACTAAACTCACCACTTGCCGCTAATGAAACTAAACTAATATCTTCAATTTGATTTATTTTCACTTAAAATACTATTCACCTCTATGAAATTTAAACCCATCATATTTTCTATTAATTTATTCACAAAAATTTCATTTATTCTTGTATAAATTTAACTCACCACTAACAAAACTATGCTCACTACACCTTTTTTACATTATTGGATAAATTCATTTTGAACACACAATAAATGTACGATGAAAAAACAATTTATATAAATTCACCACTAACAAAATATATTCACCTCACTTCAAAATTTCTTAATTATGAATAATTTTCGCCTGTGACTATTCATCACTGTTACATAAACTGTTTAAAAAACAAAAAATTTAACTCACCACTACCAAAAATGAAAAAAAACAATTATTACAAAATGAAATTGAGTAAAAATATTATATTATTTCTGAAAACCCAATTTTTAAATGAAAACATTATTCTTTAAACATTTTTTTATCACTGCATCTTGCCTTATAAACAATCTCACCACTTACACATTTTTCCGTAAATGCAAATGAATTCACCTGCATATTAATCCTATTGTGAAATTCTTAACCACTTTAAAAATTAAATAAAATCCTTCATTTATATAAATAAATCACCTTCTTATGCTTAAATTCACAAAACTTTGAATTCTTTTTTCTTTCACAATCCTATACTTTAAATAAAACTGAAACACATTTCTTCATTTTTCATTTTTTGTTATTGAAATTCACCACACATTTCTTAACCTCTCTCTCTCTGTCTCTTTCACCTGCCCATTGTATGTTTTATGTGCTCCTTGCTTCAAACATTTTTCCAAATTGAAAAACCAAAAAACGTTCATTTCTCATTTTCTGTTTTTTTTTTGTGTGTCTCTTCATTGCATTGCGTTGCATCAACTATTTCACCTCGGTGGTGTGGTGAAATTATCATTTCTTGTTATAATTTGCTTTTATGATTTCATAAATTTGGGTTTTTTTTAAACAAAAATTCGATTATTTTTTATGTTGCCTCCAAATTTTTGCAAAAACCAAAACAAAAATCAAATCGAAAAACGAAAACCGAAAACCGAATCTATAGACAGGGATAGCAAAGAAAAAGACAAAGACAAGGCGGGCAATAATTTGGCCGTGCCGCGTTTGTCAGTGTGTGCAGATGCTCAAAAAGTGGATCGTGCGAAATTGGCTCAAACAGAATTCACCATAATTGAATTTGATCCCGATACGTTTCGTGTTTTGCTGGACTATCTGCATACGGGCACATGCCCTTTAACCTGTGTCACCATACCGGGTGAGTTTTCTTGCTGACATATTGAAATTTCTTGCTTATTCTGTTTTGAAAACGAAAAATCCTCAAGGTCTGCTATGTGCCGCGGAGCATTATGACTTGCCGGAACTATTGCAAGCCTGCTTTCATCATTGTAAACAATTTCTGCGCATAGAAGTGGTGTGCAATATGCTGATATCTTTGGAAAATTATTACTGGCGTTATACCTCCGCCTCGGAATTGGTGAATATGATATTGTCGTTTGTGGAGAATAAGGCGCATGCTTTATTCAAATGTCCCGAATTTCTAAATCTATCCGAGTCCATGGTACAAATGATCATGTGCCGTGAGCTGCAGTGTCCCGAGATACGCAAATTCGAGGCTATGCTGGCTTGGGCACGTAACAAAGTGTCAAAAATGAAAATACAACCCAACCGCGATACACAATTCGAATTCGAATGTATTATGGAGAGACTGACCCGCGATTTGAATCTATGCCGCATATCACCCACCGAATTGCTGTCCATTGTTTTACCCTCCAAAGCTTTGAAGAACGAACGTATTATGGAGACCCTAATGATGCAGGTGAATCTGGGCACCTATCGCATGCAGGAGTTGGATGAATATCGACAACAGCTGCGCAGCCAAGAATCGGCTGAGGCCACAGTACAGGTGCACAGGGGTGGATGAGATAGTAAGAATGTTAGTTTCGATATTGATCGGGGCGGTGGCAGTGGTGCCAGCGGTGGAGATGTTTCAAACGCTTACGATTCCACAGCCGATGATGAAGTGGAATTTTATAATGATTTTGATGCAACTCCCACCACAAGTCGTGTGGCCGCCCAAATGCAAGCGGCCAAAGAGGCTAGACGTCGTCGTTGGGCCGGTGATGGTTCATCGGCGGGCAGTAGTGACTGTGGCGGTAGTACAGTGAAAAAGTATTAAAACGCCAGGTGGAAAATATATTTCTTTCACTCTCGTTTAATATTTTTTTTTTTTGTAACTAATAGTTGGCAATTCAGGCAGGCAGGTTTCATAATTTCTTTTTTCTAAAAGGAAATTTAAAATAAAAATTTTAATTTAATCCCTTTCCCACAGTTTTTTATAACTTTTAATAGAATTTAAAAACAGAATCCTTAATACTCCTTAAAACTTTTTAAAAATCTCTGTTTTTTAATAAATAAAAAAACGTCTCTAAAGCCTACCATTTTATGGAAAAAAGTGATGCCAACTTTTCTTCAAACGCACAAATTTTTTACAACTTTTTTCCCCTTACATTTCCGCCCTGTTTTTTAAGGAAAACTCTCAACATAAGGACCTCCATCAATATTGTTACTAACAAATTTTTAAACTGTTGCATCCACTCCTAAACAATTTATAAACAAAAAATTATAAAAAAAAACCTTTTTTAATAAAAAAAAAACTAATTTTTACAAGATTTTATAGACAAGAAAAAAATTTTGTACTCCAAACAAAAAATATCAATTTAAAGAAAATCTATAAAATCTTAATCTTACGCTTACTGGAAATTATTAAAAGACTAAAAAGAAATTATAATAAAATAAATTGTATAGAAAACAACTGTAAAATTAAATTATAAAAATTTAAAAAGAATTTAAGAAAATTCAAGGTTATTGGCAAAATTAAAGAATTTTTAAGTAGCACTGCATTATCATTTGATTTTGATTTTTAATTTACATGAATTCCGATTACTAGTTTGTGATTGTGTTACATATCTGCCAATTTAATTTTAACGGCCACTTAAATTGAGCGTATTTAGTTAAATAAAAACAAAATCATTAAAAAATTGTTTAGTTTTTCTGAAGTTTTATGAGTCATACGTAAGATGATGGTTTTAGTTTTATTTTCATTGTGTAGAAGTGCCTCAGCACTATGATTTTACGATCTATTTTACTGCTCTCTATCTATACAGGGTATCCTTACGCCTTAAATTCGTACATGACCTGAATACCAGCCCTATTCCCCGCACCTATTTGATTCAGCTCGTTGAATCTCATAACGTCTTTGAATGATGACACAAAAAGTCTCTTTAAATTTTATTTTAACCATCGGAACTACATTCTGTGCATAGACTTGCCTCTCAATGACCGCTATAAATATAATTTTATAAAGAATTCATCCATAACCAAACTGCGCCTTACTGGTTTAAAAAACCTAACCCAGTGAGCATTGTGTTGACCCTTATTAATTCTTCTCCTGGACATGTTTCTGAACGGAAGATTTAACTTTCGAAATGTTGACTAAAGCAGTCAAAAATTTTTCAAAATTTGTATTTAAAACAATTTTATGGACTGTGTTATCGGCATTGGAAAAAAATCTAATTTTTTAACAATTTTTTAAACTGTTTTTTTTTAATTTATGTTTAACAAACAATTGTATAGAATTCTCTATCTTATAATTCTAAGATCTAAAATCACAATTTTTGGTTAAAACAATGTATGGACTGTGTTATCGACAATGGTAAAAAGCAAATTTTTGAATACTTTTTTAAACTGGGTTTTAATTTATATTTAACAAACAATTGTATAGAATTCTCTATCTTATAATTCAAAGATCTAACATAAACTGTTTTATCGACATTTATTTTTAAGGATGTCTTTTTAAAAAAATTAATTTTATTTTCTTTGGATTATTTACAACGTTTTCCGATAACCTTGAGTTTTTCGGTTTTGTTTTTAATAAAAAAATACTACTTACTATTATTGTAAAAAATAGTTATTAAACATTAAAAAAATAAATATATTAAAAATTATGTATTAAAATTGTTTTACCAGCTGCATTTGTAAACTACAAAAATAAAATGAAAAAAGAACTTTGTATAAAAATAAATAAAAAATTAACAAAAAAAAATTACTCAAACCTATTAAAATCTAAAGAAAAAGTTATTTAATATTAAAATAATATAATATAAAAAAGAAGCTTTTTTAAATGTTGACAGTTATAAATAATAAAACAAACCAAAAAAATTGTAAAAATAAAAATTTAGTTAAATAAACTATATATTATAAATAAATGTTAAATTAGTTAAAGAAAAAATTATAAAAAACAAATATAATAAAATAAAAAATAAAGTGAATTTAATTAAAAAGATTATAAATATATAGCTATTTATATACAGAAAAAATATTAAAAAAAAATAAAAAAAATTAATTAAAAACAAAAACTTATACTAAAAATTATACACTTATATTATAAAAAAAACATAAAAAATTATAATAAAATGTTAAAAGAAAATAAATGTTTTGATACTGCTTAGGTACTTTATTATTATATTTGAAAAAAAAAAATACTAAAAAAAATTTTAAAAAAAAATTAAAAAATGTAATAAAATTTTTAGCAATATTTCCTTAAAAAGAAGACAACAAATTTTTATAAATATAAAATAATGAATTAATTAATTTTTTATTTTTTTTTTTCCAATAAAATTTTTTTAAGAATAAAAAACCCCCCAGCTCATCAAAATGTGTGTGTGCGTATAATAGTTAAGAGAAAATAAATAAATAAAAAATCCTGTATATTCCAAAATCAAAGTATATATACATACATACTATAAAAAAATAAAAAAAAAATATTTTTCCTTAAAAATAAATTACCAAACATACATACAAACAAACAAACAAAAAAAGAAATCAAATTAACCCACCAAATAAATACATATACATATGCATAAATAAGTTTATAATTTATTTAATAAAAATTAAATTAAAAAAAATATATACAAACATATTACATAATAAAAAAACAAAATTATTAAAAAACAAAAAAAAAATAATTTAAAAAAAAATTCTATCTTAATTTTTTTAAATGTGTTTTTCAATTAACAAACGAACATTACTCAGAAAACTTACCATAACCTACTCCGTTTATAACAAAAAAAAATATAACAAAAAAATAAATAAATATGTGTTTAACAAAAATTATAAAAAAAAAACAAAATTCTTAAATTAAAAAAAAATAATCCTACAATATATAAATTTTTTCTTTTCTCTTTTCTTCAATTACCATTTTACCCTTTGTCATACACTTAAAAGAAATCTCTGAAAATAAAATTTAAATACCCAGACTTTAATTGTTAAAAAATTTTTATGTTTCCCATAAAAAAATTAATACAAAAAAATATATAAAAATAAAAAAAAACTGTAAATGAACCCACAATAATAATTGAAAAGAACAAAAAAAAATATTTTAAACAATAAAAAAAATTATATAAGAATTAAAGATGTATAAAAAAATATTTATAAAAAAACACGTGTTTATCTTTAATTAAAAATAAAATAAAAAGGGCAAACAAGTAAGCGTTGCATAAAACTTTTACCAGCCTGCTATACCCACATGCTACACCAAAGCTGTAAACACTTCACTGGTTCCAAATAGTCAATCAAGGAGTACAAAAAAAAATTTAAAAAATAATTTTAAATATTAAAAAATAGGTCATGAGATCTATTGTGTCTGTCCTAGAAGAAATTTATGTTCAGAAGATAGAGAAGGGAGATAGAGAGAGAGAGAGTAATTAAGAACAAAGGATTCAGCTATGCATTTATGGATGCACATCTCTCAGTCAGTAAAACCCACAACCAATATCATGAGAACCCTAATACTTGCTCCCGCCGCACTAAGCGGCATTTACCTGAATTGAAATTAAAAAATTTAAGAAATTGAGTATGCAGTTCGATAGACAACAAAATTCTGCATTATAAAGTGAATTTTCACGACTTTAAGTTGAGATTTGCCAGAACCATTGTCGAGAAATTGCAGCTTTTAGTCTGAAAATTGTACGATATTTCAAAATGTCAAGGGGATGGGGATATATTAGCAGTAAGGCTATGTTTAACTAATTTCAACAATTATTTTAGAAGATACTGGAGTTTAGCACAACGAAAAGAGGACCGATTTTTAACAACGTATGCTAAATGGCTGGAAGGGACTGTGGCAATAGCAGTATTTGGCAGTTCGTCTTCACGATACCGATGTTTTTAAGCCATTTGAAGTCGCCGTAGTGTAGTAGGTAGAGTGTTGGCTTATTAGACGTAAAGCCAGGGTTCGAGCCCCAGGCCAGGCATCAAGATAAAATACAAAAAGTATTTTTTCGGCGACTTCCTCTCAGCAGATTTCTGGCAAAAACTCTGAGAGTAAAATAAAATTGCCATGAAAATGTTTCTCAAAAAATCTGTCGTTCGGAGTCGACTTTAAACTGTAGCTTCCACCACTCATGTATAAAATTAACACACACAACATAAGTGGTGTGAGAAACTAGGACGTTGTACAATGGGTCAATTGGATCTCCGGGTACTGTACTTGTCTTAATTGACAAGTACACGTCCTCTAACCTAACCTAAGCGTAAACGTGAATTTCTAAAGGAGACTTTATATGCGGACTAGGGTCAAATGTGATCCGATTTTCACCAAACTTTACACCATGATTTCTAAATACACAGAACTGATCCATGCTAAATTTTATCGTGATTGTTGCATAATTACCATAATTATGTGTAAATAAGTGCAATTTTGAGGGGAATTTGTATGGGGGCTAGGCGAAATCACGGACCGATTTGAACCAAAATCAGTTGGGTTCATCCTTGGGCCTAATTAACACTAACACTATCAAAAAAAATTCCAACCATTAACTCAAAAAACACTTCTAATAATTTTGGCCAGGTCTTCAGTCAAAATGCCTGTATGTGCGCCGTTCTGTATCTCATCTCTAACTCCTCATCATCTCTGCATACCCTGCAAAAATCTAAGTGAGATCTATCAATGATTCCCTAATGCCCTGTAAGGAAAGGTTGGTAGGCAGGAGAAAGGAGAGGAGACCAATCAAGGGGCTCATCCCTATTAACACACACCTAAGCCATTATATAAGCTTGCTGTACCACCACCTCACTTACTATTGAAAGTTTCTACTTTTTAAAAATGTTCTATTATTTGCAAATTTTGTGTATTTTTATTATTTTTGTATTCTTACTTGCTAAAATTAATTTAAAAAAAAAAAAAACAAAATCAAATTAACGGTGATCTTATAATAACCTTTCTTAGTTTACCCTCCTTCGGCAATCGCATAAATTTCGAATTTTTTCTACGTTTAGCTTTCGATTTCGATTTCTTTTTCGATTTCTTTTTCGATTTTGATTTCTCATAACAGCCACCATCGTGAAGTACCCGTAATATAGTACGCGGAGCTTTAGGATTTTGTAAATTCCTCATCAAGGCAAGACATCTTTGCTTAGCTAAATAGCAGCGAGAGGGTAAAGTGATTTCAGAACCATTGATGGCAACACAGACAGGCCGATAAATACGTGAACAAATACGTTGCATGCATTTAATCAAGACATCCGTTTTGTAGACATTTGGTGTAGCATCGTCGGAGAAGATAGTTTCTTGTAAATTACCAGCTAAAGCCAAGCTTAAGAAGCTCGCTAACACTACAGTTTTAAATACAGGAGAAGACATGGTTTTTTTTTTAATGTTTTACAAATTTTCCAATTGATTTCTTTTGTTGAACTTTAAAGGGTTTTAATCAACATGCGTTTTACAACTGAAGCTTAAAACTTGAAAGCATTGGATTTTATATCATGAACTCAAATACTGCCACTGTGTTAGAAGATTCTTTCAGAAATTACTCAGACACAGTTGTGTCAATATTGTTTTGAATTTTTAAGGTCATCTATGCAGCTTATTTTAAATTTTTGTAAAAGACTGTGTGTGAGATATACGTCTTTCAAGTCTTAGAATGCATTTTTTTTTTAACTGGGTCAATGACTTTTGACTCAAGCTTGTGTAATTAACAGAAGTTGACTTTAAAATATTCAAAGCAGAGCAGTAGGTAACGAAAGAAATATAGTTTATGGCTTCAATAGAAAAATAAAAATGTATTTTAATACTTAAATAAATGCTTGCTTCAGCACGCTTTTTGTTTTTCACAAATCATCCATAAGACCTATTTCACAGGCATCTCGGATAACAGCCCATATATGCTGATTAACTTCATCACCACCAGCTGTTAGAGAATGTTTATAAAACCGTGGACCATAGGTATCGTTAGCAAAAAGTTCAGAAAATCTGCCACATTCCTCTTTACTACACAAAAGCCAGGATAAGAAGTGCAAACAGATCATGGCACCATATAAAAACCAAAATGTTGGAAATGTTTTAAAAATTTCTCTAGTGAGTAGGCATTTAAAATCTCTTCCACCTTTGGAATGGTGATAGAAGAAGATTTTAAAATCTTTGTTAAAGTAGAAAACATATTAGAATGATAGGTCTCTAATAGGCAAAACCAAATTTCAGCACGTATTTCTTGCGTGGTATTCAAATGCATAAAGAAACTCAAATCCAAACAGGGTGAGGCATAGCGCAGTTGCTGAAAGAAGGTAGAGAAAAAAGGTATTAAGATTTGAAAATGAATCTCTGTTTCATAGAAAACATTACCTGGAAATCAAAGATTTTCATTTGCACTCCTTCCCCTTTTCCTAAGGATTTGAATACAACATTATTGCGATCATAATCGCCTTACAAGATAACCGCAAAATTTCTATCTTTTTCTGTATCGGATATTTTCGTTCTTATCCTTTCCATTAATAAAGCAGACTCCTCATAGTATTTGGCTTTCATTGCTTTTAGTTTCTTCATAAATTTTAAATCTTTTGTAGACTCTGTATCCAAAGCCTTGGATTGCCTTTTATAATAGCCACACAAACGTTGAAAGCCACAACGATATAAAACACGATAAAGATTTTTAAATTTATCCTCTGCATCATTTTCATTTATGAAGGATAGGGGTATAATGCCCTTCAATAGATTATCCATTTGTAAAGGTTCCAAAATCTTAAAGGCATAACATAAGCCATGTAGTTTGGCTATAGCTTGGCACATGGCTAATAAATGTTCTTTTTCTAGAAATACAGACGGCTCCAGTTGGTAACCCATACACGATAAGTTCTCCATAACCAAAGAAGCTTCATTTTCATCAGAACTGGAACTTAAGCCTTAAAAAAACAAAGAAGAAAAAATGAAAAGATAATATAAAAAAGGCACACAAAGAAAACCTTCCAACCAACCCAAACTCATTACGATCCTCAGAAGAACTGAAAGATCGGCGGCTCTCGAACTTACCTTCCATATAACCAAACTTCGCTTGGTATATCTTGGGCACCAAATCCGTGATTATATTTCCATTTAAATTGCTTTCTTTTAAAAACTTTTCATAGCAAGGCATTATCGTTGAGTAAAAATATACTTCATTGGCATATTGTATATAAGCTTTGCTAGCTTCCCGAAATAATTTATCGCCACGCATAAATTTTGTTATAAGATGGCGTTGTTTCTCTCTAAAACAGATGACATCAAACATTTTAAATCGTAAAAACCATTTAAAATTCCATTTTCAATACTTACCCTTGAGCAGTTTTAGATTTCAATTGAATACTGTAGATAGTGGACATGAAACCATTAAGACCGGTACTATTCTCGGCTGTAAATGATAACAGTTCCCCATTTTCCAATTGTTTGACAATTTCGAGTATTAAATATTTTCGTATGTAGCATTCGTGTTGAGAGGTCATAGTTTACAGGCTGAAAGAGGCAAAAAAATTGTTTATTCAAGCCTTTAAATGAAATGGGCTTGGATTCCAGTCTATGGTTCAGTAATTGGCCTATTCCCTTCCATTTGTTTTTACTAATTTTCCTTTTTTTAAGAAGCATTAGGTTGCCACACAGCACTTCCCGCTTCAGGGGTTTCCTATTAACCAGGTCCTAGCATGATAGTATTGCCATCTATTGTTGCCTAGAAATAACGGGGAGTTTGCAGAATCTCCGAGCTACTAAGCTCATGCTCCTGATTTTTGAGAGAGTCCACTACAATCGTAATATGTTTTGGCGCGCCACGAGGTCCTAAGGGCTAGGACTAGTATGTGAAATAGGTGTTCACAGTGGACCATTTCTGACCTCTTAATGTTTCATCACTGATCTTCTTAACATAACCTAACTTTTAGTCTTACTTATATTCATCCTCAAACCGACGGACATAACACCTTCCTGAGCCAATACTGTAAGAACCTTTCGTCCTTTTGCCCAAAGTAACTGAGATCGAGAATTGTAGACGTAACATTGCAGGAATGTGATCTCGAAAGGCAAATGGCCGCTACTCCATTCTTGCAGAGCATAGTTCCTATCGTAACAATACAGAATTCTTAGATGCAAATTATGCATAGTGCTGTAGGTGATAACTGTTCACTACCTCATCGGTGCTCATACGAGAAGACTAGGTCATGACTGCAATGACATGAAAGAGGACGAATCTTACACTTACTCTGTCTCTTTCCAGCGTTGCCATTAAACAGATTCCCGTATATGAACTCTCTGGATATCTTAAAAAAATTTGTTTTAAAGCTTGTACGATAGTATGGAATTAATGTTTATATTTTCATAAAATATAAAAGGCATGCATACATAGTATATAATATTATTCTATAATAAAACATAGCAAAGACAACACAGTGAAACTCTTTTTTAACTTCAAACTTAATCTATAAGTCATCCATGTAACCCATTTCACTGGCATGTCTTATAACATTTAGAAGACGTTCATTGACATCATCGCCACCAGCCTCTAAAGACAATTTACGAAACTCTTCGCCATGCAAATCATTCTCAAACGAAGACGAGAATCTGGCGCACTCCTCTTCGCTACACAACATCCATGGTAGGAAATGTAAACAGATCATAGAACCATAGAAAGCAAAACGTTTGAAATGATTTATAAATTTCTCAAAAGAATAATCCAATAAAATTTGATCAATTTCATTTTTGGTTTTAGAAGCATTTAAAACGCTAGCAAGAGTGGAGAACATGGCATCATGATAGGCTTTTAATAAATCCAACCAAATTTTTGAACGTTCCTTTTCGTCAGTATTGAAATACATAAAGAAACTCAAGTCCAGGCATGGAGAACCATAACGCAGTTCCTAGACAGCAAAAAAGAAAGTAAATTAACAAATTAAGAAAAAAAATTTTAAATAAAAGCATAGGAATGAATACCTGGAAATCTATCATTTTCATATCCTCAACCAAGGGTTCTTGGTCCCCTTGTTGAGTTTTATATTTAAACAAGACATTATTGCGATTGTAATCACCATGTAAAATAGCACCAAATTTACGATCCTCTTCCGTATGTTCGATTTTTGTTCTTATGTTTTCCATAAGTCGTGTGGGTTCCTCAAAATATTTCTCTTTTAATTGTTGCATGTTTTCAATGAGTTTTAAATCTTTAGAGGATTTTTTATCCAAAGTACCGCTTTGTAGTTTGCGTTCATAAAACTCAAATATACGATCAAAAGCATAGCGATATAAAACACGATAGAGATTATTAGAGGCATCATTGGGATCATTGTCGTTGATAAAAGGTAAGGCTGTAATGCCTGCCTTTAAACGTTCCAATTGGTTATTATTTAAAGCTCTCAAAGCATACGATAAGGCATGATACTTCCCCAATGCTGTGCACATAGTAATTAAATGGTTTTTATTGAGTATCAGCCTGGGACCTAATTGATAGCCCAAAGGCTTTAAATTCTCCATAACCAAAGCGGCTTCTCTTTCCGTAGGCGAAGAGCTTAAGCCTTTTAGAAATAGGAAATGAATAGAATATTAGAACACTTAATAGTAAAAGTAACACATACATATTTGCCAACTATACCTTCTATATAACCAAACTGGGCTTTGAAAACGGGTGGCACCAAGTCCAGGATATTGATTTCCTTTAAATTCATTTCCTTTAGGAACTTATCATAATAAGGCAACACTGTGCTATAGATATAGATTTCATTGGCGAATTGTATATACGATTTACTTGATTCCCTGAAGGCCACATCCCCTCTCATGAATTTTGCTATTAGTAGGCGTTCTTTTTCCCTTAAAATAACAACAAAAAATTAAATTTCTTTAGTTTTTAACACAATAAATATTAAAATACCCTTGAGGCGTATGGGTTCTAAGTTGAATGTTATATAAAGTGGACATAAAACCGTCTAGGCCACCTGAGTTTTCCGTTTTAAACGATAACAACTCTTCATTTTCCAATTGGGATACTATCTCCGGTATTAAATATTTCTCTATATAAACTTCTTGCTGAGTTGCCATAGTGCAGTAGCTGGAAATAACAACAAAAAGGAATTTAAAATCAAAAATATCAACGTTAAGGAGGAATAGGGCAGGAATGGACCAAATACCTAATGGAGGAAATTCTCAAAACTCACGTTTTCTATTTACAGCCAAATTAGCGACACTGTTTGCAAATAAATTAATTTGACTTTGCAAACCAATTGTAACCGGGATGTAACACGTCAGTTTTATTAATTCTGCTTAGTTATTGCACTTTGAATCGTTTGTTTCTATCTACCGACAGATTTCTAAGCTTTTATAATTTATTAACACGTTACTTACCCGTTTTTATAACTATTTAAGAGCTAAGATAACTAAAAAATGTCTTGAAATCTATGATAAACAAGTAGTTTTACTCACTTATCAACAACAACAATAAGAGTGCAAAATAAACAATAACCGAAGCGCTGCCACACTAATTAAACACACAAAGTACCACATAAGGACAGGGATGCTATACTGCAATAGAGCGCTAATTTGAAAAAAAACAATTAAAAAGAAAAAAAGTTTTTATCCAGTGGTCTAAAACGAAACATTTACCGCAGCCTACCAATTCTATTCTATCTAATATCATATATTAAAAGCCGTTTAATCACAAATGTAAGCCTGTTTTTTTGGTATTAAAAGATTATTTAAGAATAAAAGCTGCTGTATTTAATTTTTCAATTTATCTGCACCTCAACTTTTTATATATACTGTTAATAAAATAGATTTTACTTAAGAAATAGTTTAACGTTTCACTCTCATCGTGGATTGCAATTTATTTTTTTATATTTTAAAAATAACGTTATTTTTCATATTTGGTAATGCCTTTAACCTGTAGACCTTATCATAAAAACAGGGCCGTCATGTATATGTGTAGATAATACGCCAAAATTGTATATAGAGAACAGCTGTTTTGAGCATTTATCATCAATCGTCATTATCAGTGTGAAATTCTTTTTCTATATATTTTGCAGCAACAACAAAAAATTATTAGTGCAAATAAAATAATATTTATTAACACAGAAAAACCGAAAGAACAAGAATAATTATCAAAATATAGTGACAACAATAACAAATATTTTTAGTTTTATAAACAAAAAATCGGAATATAACAATAACAAAATCAAACAAATGCTTTTATAAACAAAGAATGAAGAGAAGTTTTATTTTTTTCGTATTGTTGGCTGGTGGTCGATTGATAAAAATCAGTAGAACCTCCCCTCATTAGAAGAAAAAACAAAAAAAAGAAGGCAAAACGAATTAGAAAGGCAAAGTTAAATTAAATGGAGTTATGGATCAACTGGAACAATTGGAAGCATGTCGCATTTGTGTAACCTGTTATCCGCTACAAGAAATGGATTTTATTAATATTTTCCATAAAAATGAAGAATTCCAACAGGAATTGGATTTCATACAGGGTGAGATACGCCAGTGGCAATTGAAAATACTACCAGATGATGGTCTGCCCCAGCGCATTTGTGCAGATTGTTTTGCCAAATTTTGTAGCATTGAGGCCTACCGCAAGGAATGTGTTTTGGCCCAAGAAAGACTTATCGAGACAGTAATGCAACAATCAAGCCTCAGTACAGAGAACAACTTGCAAAATGATGAAGCCAGTCAATTGAAGGCCATAAACAACAGCCCTTTGCAATTACTAAACAATTATGAGTCGCCTAATGTTACCTTAGGCTCCGGGGCTAATGTTTTGGTGTCTTCAGTAAATTTAACACAATCGGATGTATCGCTGAATGATTTTCCTGTATTTGATCAACAATTTGCCCAATATGACAATCATCCGGCTTTAATTGATGCCTCTTCCACGTTGCTAGACAGTAGTATTATAGCACCAGAATCAGCCCAAGAATTGGGTTTCTTACCGTCACAAAACTTATTCACATTTGAGACTGCCGAACCTCCCTCAACGGGAACACTGCCATTAGTTGAGACTGATACCACGTCCATTATGAATGATATACTCGATGTACGTACCGATAATGATGATGACGTTGCTAATAATGGTCAGCAGAGCCTAATGAAACAAGACGATCTCGAAGACATGTTAAAGCACAGTATTATACCGACTACAACCAAACTGAGCCAGCACCAGCAACAACAGCAAAGAACGAAAATCAATTTAAGCCAACAGGAAAAATTAAATGCCACTACAATGCAGAATATAAAAAAGGAAGCTGGCCAGGGTTTTATAAACAACAATAATGTTTTAAAAGGAGGCAGAATTGGTAAGTTTTAATGATTTTTGAAATTCTTTTACAAAACCAATTGCTCGACAATGACCTAGAGCACACATTTATCCCAGCAATCAATTATTTAGCTTCAACACAGCATATATATTACGAAAAATCTCTTGGAATATAGAGTAAAAGAAACATTTGTCTACAAGGTAAGGTTTAGAAGGGATTTCTTCTTGGTCATAACAACAGAGGCCACAAGCATTTATCGGGGACTGCTTAAAGTTCTGAGAGCTTATTAGGCTGCAGTTTTAAGGCACGCGATTCATACCAAGAGATTACAACATGGTCCTGTTAATGCTGAATAGTTTTGATTGCCTCCTATTTTTTTTTTGCATGTTTCCCTTCCTTTACTTTTCGCTTAATTTCTTTGGACCTGAAATATTGATACCTTAAGGCTACTTTCTTTAAGGAACTTTTATGCCTAAATTAGTATTTCCTTTCATTGTTTTCAGATTACCAATCAGCACCTATGCTTACGTTTTTGAATCGCGAAGATACCAACTCCGATGTTGAGTGCGATGACTCCGATATGAATGTACGCTTAAAAGGCTTATCGTATGCTTGCCATTATTGCTTTTGCCCCGAAACTGGACCCATCGATCATCTCGTCTTCCCCAATGAAGATGCCCTCTCACAGCATTTCTTCGATATACACGATCCAAATCGCCCCTATACTTGCCCTAAATGCCCACAATCATATAAAACCCAATTGTTACGTGATAATCACGTAAGACTTATACATAAAATAACTGAAATACAAACGTGCAACTATTGCCAGAAACGTTTGAAGGGCTCGATTGATGTGCATCAATACAATTGCCAATATGTTGGTGATTGGGAGTGTCAACAGTGTAAAGAAAAATTCCCTAATACGCCTTTATATCGTTTTCGTTTACATCAGCGCCAGCATGAACGTACAAAGCAATTCAAGTGCCGTTTGTGTGAGCGTACATTTATGAGGAAGGCCAATTTAGAAGCCCATCAAAGGATGCACAAAGCGGAAGTACAAACAGCTCATACATGCAATCTATGCCCGGCCAGTAAGTACAAGCAAAGCAAAGCAAATAATACAAAAAAAATTTAAATTCATTAGAAAAGAAAAATGTAATCAACCATTATCGATTACATTGCTGCTGCTGCTCTCTTGCACATTATCTTTGTTAACCTTAAGTTTCTTTTTGTCTATTGCCTATTAGATTTTGCCGATGACTATGAGCTAAAGCGTCATAAATATCAACAACACAATGGTGAGCCTCCACTCAAATGTAAAATATGCCACAAAGGTACACTAAATTCAATTAAAATTCTTCCATAAGTTTTTCTCTTCTATACTGCACAGTATGAAGGCCTTCCTTCCTTTCTGCCTTCATTCTAACATTTGTATCATTTGTTTATTATCTTTTAGGCTTTTCCTCCAACGTATTCTTACAACGTCATATGACCCAATTACATGCAGACAATTTAAAGCACGGTAACAACAATAACAATAACAACAACAACAACAAAAATACATCTTTATCATCATCATCATCCTCCACGTCATCGGCACAATCAACGGAACCACAACATACCTGCTTAAATTGCAATGTTTCATTTAAATCGCTACAAAAATTACAGAATCATTTACTATTGGGTCGCGATAAGAACGGCAACTGTTTGTATAATTCGTGTAACAAACAGGAACGTCGCAAACTACAGCGTGCGGGTGTATTTCCTTGTTTTCATTGTCCTAGACGTTTCCATTTGCGTTCACAACTCGATAAACATTTAAATACACACGATGCACGTTTGCGACCATTCCAATGCCAACAGTGTGTGACACGTTGTCGCACAACATTCGAACTGAAACAGCACGTTAATGTTGCCCATTTAAATATAAAGGCATTCGCTTGCGATAAATGTGGTAAATGTTTTGGTTATAAAAAGGATCTAAGAGATCATATGCTTTTTCATTCAGGTGAGAATGCGCAGCTAGTGTATTAGTTTAGAATAGTCGCGAGTAAGTGGGGTTTATTAAAACGGAATTGTTGTAATGATCGCTTAATTCAGCAGGGGAGGGTTGCGAGTCATTCCGGTATGAATGTCCGCTTGTTATGGAACGAAAGGAGTGAATCGTCTACCTAGCAAATAGGAATAAATGGCTTAAATTCTTAGGTTAAATTCGCCATACGGTAGTTGCAAAATCCGCTCAATTGTTACAATTTTAAAGCTCTTCAATGCTTTCTCTTAATAATGCTTTCAAGAATAATTCACTTATGTTTATATGCCTTAGCCTAAGCTATAGAACTGAGTCAAGTTTAATTTATTAATTAACGAGTCTCTGTTAAAGGAATAAAAATGGATGGTGGTTATGGAGGTTTCAATAAATTCTCACTTTTACTAACTTCCGTCTGCCAAAAGAAACATCTGTTAAAACGAAAAGACTATTTGAAAGGCTTGGAAGTTATAAACCTTTATAAACCGTAAACCTTCTGTTTGACTTACCAAATCCGTACTTTACTTACTTTAGCAATTGCAATCCTTTTGTCAGGATTACAATCAAGCTTTTTCCATGTGAGGTTGTGGCCTACAGTTTAAATGTCGACTTTGAACGACAGATTTGCAAAGCTTTTTATGACAATTTTTTTATTCTCAGAATTTTTGCCTTACGAGCTGTCGTCAAGTAAGACAATAGACTACATACTGGCTTACGGTGGCTTTCGAATTTTTAGTTGTGCTATATACCTCTTTTTCTAGATGTTTAGTTTAAAAAGAGCCCTGTAATGTAAAGCTATTGTTTGTTTTTTTATTTTTTCGGATAGTTTTATAAGCGTACATAGCTTCATTATCATATTGTTATCACTTTATTTAACAAAAAATATTAAATGATTTCCTTTTCCTATTTTTTTTTTTCTGTAGAAATCAATGTCCACTGCACGGAAGATGGTTGTGATTATGTGTGTAAAAATGAAAAGGCCTTAAATGATCACATAAGACATAAACATCGTCTGCTATCATGTGAATATTGCCATGAGCAATTTACCAGACAAAAACTAACCTGTAAGTGGGAATTGAAAATGTTTCAAAGTAAGGTATATTAATTACATTTCTTTTGCTTACAGCTCATTTACGTAATATACATCGTTCTGAAATCGATGTTGAATTAGCAGGCGAATCAGATAATTATTATAAATCTCAATTACTCAATAATAATAATGATATTACACAAATCTCGTTTAATTTACTTAATACTCAGCAACAAACACAACAACAGCAATTAACCGATACTTCATTAGCAATAAATGGTGATGGTTTACCACCATCCTGTACAACAACGCCAACATCAGCATTAACAACATTATCATCATCAGCATTATTATCATCATCATCATTAAACGTTTCATTAAATGCAAATACTAAACATTTGACAACAGCATCAATGTCTACATTGGATACAAGCACAGTTTCAACGGTTAGTTCTTTAGCATGTAGTCTAAAAAATAATTGTACTTCCATTAGCACTACTAACTCACCAAATAATAATAGTAATAATAATGTCCATATTCTGGATGATAATGTTGATGTAGAGCATCATCAGCAAATATGCGATATGTTTGCAACAGATCCCCATGATACAAATGCCACAAGTTTAGCTTTAAATGGTTTGGTTAGCAATGAACACGATGATTTAAGTTTACATGCTAACGATACAGCCAATATGTTTTTAGTACCCTCAACAACAACGCCTTCGGCGACAAATGATGATGATAGCCACCATCATCATCATCATCAGTTAGATCAGTATTTTATGGCTTCGTTAATTGATACTGAACAAGAGATTATAGTAACATAGCATCAGTTATTTTAGTTTGTTAAACATTAAAAATTTTTATTTTATTTTCTTAACCAACAATCTCTCTCTGTCTCTCTCTCTCTAAACAAAAAGAAAAAGAATGCTTTGGAATTTTTATTCAAAACAAAGGCTTTCTTATCACTTTCTTTCATACTTTTGTTTCCAATTAGCAAATAAACCTTATACTCTTATAAAAAGAAAAAAAAACAAAACTTATACAACAATTATACTGACAAAATTAACCCATTAATGCCCAAATTACATTTTTTTTTCGTTTTGTTTTTTACACTCAATTTCCTCTCAGAGCATAAAAACTAAGGCAACCTCTGCTGGCAACTTAAGTTGCCACTGGGCACTAATGGGTTAAAATTAAAAATTAAGCTTAAACTGTAAAGAATCTTTAGAGAAACATTAACATTAACACGTTTTTTTAAATTATAAACTTAAAAATGAAAAGTCTAAACTTTATACCTTTTTATTATTACTTACTTTTTTTATAAACCATAAGAACCAACATAAGGTCCTAGCTTTAGGTATTTATAAAGAATCTAAAAATCCAGATGAAAAAAAATACTTTTACAAAAAAGGCTTTTATACTTAAACTAAATTAAATTAGAATTCCTCAAAGTATTTAACTTATTTATCCAAAATCCACAAAACCCACCCACACCACCTTTCATTCATTCCCTGCTCTATACACAATTACTTTTTTATATTACATTTAAAAATTTTAATACGATTTTATTATATACACACACATACTATACATACATATTTAGTTTAAGGCTATTGAAAACTATATTCTTAAAATCCCAATTTTTTTTTATTATTCTTATACAAAGTTTTTTAAATTTTAAGCTTTTTCTTTAATTTTATTATTTGAATTTTTTTTAAAGTATTTATATCTCTTTTTTATGTATTATTTATTATACAATATAATTAGCAAATATGCAGTTTATTTAAAAGCATACATATACTAGCAAAAGCTTTAAAGCGGCTAAAACTAGAAAGTATTTGACAGAGGCTGAGACTATTTCCAGTTTTTCTGCTTTCTTTTTGTACAGACTTCTTTCTCGAATACGTATTCATTAGGCTTCATTAGCTAAGCTTATTACTTTGCTTTATCTTTGCAAAATACACTCTGTCGCAAAATTCTATATACGATTACCTAAATAAGTGTTTTTTAACTACTGATTTGCTCTTAAGAATATTGTTAATGGAACAGCTCTGCTGTTGTACCCGGAAATGTTTCCCTGTTGAATAATCAAAAAAATTGAAATTATTGCTGGTTTACTATGTATGCCTAAATGACGATACGATGTGGTAGTTGATAGTCCCCTTTTCGTAAGCCTTGTTATTAGCCTTGTTCGTCTTTTGAGTATCAGCCATCTCTATAGAAGTCGCAGTTCCCTAACTATCCTTCCATCTCTCTTGACGTCTTGCTATCTGTATCGGATTTTGTTTTAGCTTTCCATAGCTGCTAACTGGTCTGCCAGATGTAGAATTTACATGTCGGAGTGTAAAATGCTGCCATTTTGATTTTTAGAAGCCTTTTCCCTTCTCTACTTTGTGGACTGTATACCATGGCTTATTGTATATTTACTTGGCGTGTTTAGGCCAAACTACGTAAAATTTTCTTCCACGGATTTCTGGATTTACATTGCCAATACCGGTAGTCCCCTTTTCGTAAGATAGGCTTAGCTGGACAGTTAAAGAAATGACTTGCTGTGCAGCGATTAAGGTTACCGGGAACAATCCTTTCCTGATAGCAATTTAGGATATTCGACTAGGATAGCTGGTGTTCAGCTTGGTTGTTATCTCTCGTCAGATATAGGTTTCTTAAGAACCCTGTTGTAACTGTTACCGTTTATAGCTGTCACTGCCGCCCACTAATGCAAGGTGCACTGCACTTTCCTTGCCAATATTTCGTGTTACAGCCACATTGTTTGCGTGTTTACACAAACAATTTTGGCATTTAAAAGCAAAAAATTCTAATAAATAAGCGGCATTATATAGCATTACTAATCTCTTTTATTATTAATTTCAAAATAAAGCATTTTCAAACGGGCTTTTCAAACATATTTTTTAAACCCCATGGGCTGAATATTAAATATTATTTTAGCAATTTACTCAGTATTTCTTTTTTGAATAGGGCAGTCGACGCAATTCATGACGAATATATGTTGGCACCTTAAAATGTTCCTAAAATACCCATTTTTTCGTAAACATATTTGATCTTAAAACAGTGTTTGCTTCCATTGTCAACCTGAAGTAAACGGCTAAGTATCTCAATTTGAGATGGGGCCTGCTTAGTGTATATGGTTCTTGGTCAATATATCCTGAGGGCAGCGGTTTACGAATAGTTGGAAGATATTTCTGTCAGGACTTTTAAAAGAAACAATTTGAAATAAGAATTGACTGTGATGATCTCATTGCAGTAGGGATTCATGGTATCGAAGTCTAGGCCTATAAAGGCCAGGTGTTATTCTAAGAGTAATGATTATTATGCACTACAAACTTATTTTAAGCCTTCTCCTTAAAAAGTTCTTTACCAGGGACCCTGTAAGCCTTATTTCGAATGAAGGTTCACTGTATTCTGATCATCAGTGGCCTGTAGGCATACAGTTCGCTAAGGTTCCTTGTCCATTCTCAGAACATATTCTGGGTATTTCTTTGCTTTTGTATAATTTTCATTCCCGACTGTAATTGCACCATGCATGATCCCTTCACTAGCATTGTAACTGTATCCTCCCCTTCTAGACCACTTTTACTAGGCATACCAGTGAAGAATTCGCCAGCTATATGAGCACAAAGATAGATAAATAAAGCTATCAGCTGCCCCCGTATCGGTTGAGTTATTGAGTTACTAGGAGCATTTCCTTCACTGTGGTTTCAACTGTTGCTGGCTGAATTTCCTTTTTCAATTTCAGTTCCCCAAGGTCTACAATTAAAGTTGATGAATAACCTGGCTCTTTAGCTTTTTCCATTCTAAAAAATTATGTCCGGTAATAGCCATGCCCGGACAGCATTTTAGTTGTGCAGCAATTAACATTTCCCCCTTTTATACTGTACCATGTATCCCTGATATCCTTGATATCTATCTTCTTGTCCCGCTTCCTTTCGCAGAGTCATTTCGTTTCTCATTCACTCATAGTGCTAATATTCTTTGTACGTTTGAAAGTACCGAATTGATAGTGTCTATTAGCAATATGGTCATATGCTGTGTTGATCGTCCCCTATATGCCCACAATTTGGGAATTCCGGTTGTGGAATACATGAATGATTGGGAATAGTAATTAAGCCGTAATACTTGCGTTAGTTTCATAGTGTCTTCACCATCAATCCCGGGGTAGTATTTAAGAGCTGATAGTTCATAGCGTCCACACCATAAATTTGAGAATTTCGATTGTGAAATGCATGTAGGATTGGGAGTAGTATTTGAGCATTTAGTTTCACTGTGTCCTTACCAGTTACTTTTGTTGTCCTTTCTGGGGCCTTAATAATTGTTTAAGAATAAAATTTCATGATTGTTAGTGTTTAAACTCTTTTTAAGTATTATTTGTTGTAAATAATAATCGTTTCAAAGTAATTCAAAATGTGTTACTGTTTTTGCAGAAACATTATCTGCCTTAATACATACATACATACGAGTATGTGCGTGTATTTACTTATTATTACTTTTTTTTAAATAAAATTCTAGATTTAGCCGTTATCGCTGTATGAATTCTTTAATTTCCTTCAATCGAAAGTGTAGATTATTTAAAATATTTTTCTTTTTAATTCATTTTTTTTAATAAATTTCTACTCGAAATTGCTTGTTTTTTATTGTATGTATTTAACATTATTTTCTTTAAATATTATTTGTTTAAAAAAAATTAATTTTTATTTAAAGAAACAAAACATAATCCTTAGACAACCTTTTTTCGATTGTAGTAGGCACCTTAATAGTATTATAAATATTATTAATATAGACAAACAAACAAACAAACAAACTAAAAAAATAAAATCAAAATCATATAAGAAAATTAAACATATTATAGCATACATACGTACTACGTACATACTACATACAAACGTACATTTTAGTAAAAGAAAATTTTGTAGAAAATCAATTTGATTTTGTTTTTTTTTTACAATTTAAAACATAGTAAACTTTAGTAGAAATTAAATGTAATTTAAATTGAAAAGCATACCATCAAACAAATAAAACAAAACAACACTTACTAAACAAAATGAAAAAAACAACATTCTCCCCTTAAATATAATATTTAATAGAATTTTTTTTAGAATATTTAAGACAAATTTATAAAAGAATAACAAATACAACCAAGCATCGTACACAATATTTAAATAGCAATTTAATAAAAACAAAAAAACAAATTAGTTTTTAAGTTCAAACAGCTTCAAATGCAAAGAGAACATTAAAAAATTAATAACAAATAAAACAAACAAACAATTTAATAAATCAAATCGAATCTTTTCCTCTTTCTTTTTTTTTTTAATTACAATCTCAAGAGAGTTATTTTGGTACAACTTGGTACGGCCTTTTGTTGTCTGGAGCAATGCATTGATTTTAATTGATTGGATTTTCCCTGAAAATCTCTGAGATTACGAGTTAAGCTAGGCTGCTATCAATCCTGGATGTATAAGTTTCCGATTTGTTTCTATTTCTTCCTGTTTAGAATGGTGGAAATCCACACACCCTAGAACACCTATGATTTAGGTTGTCATTGTTTGCTCAAACTTTTATTTGTAAACAATACTCGTTGTCAGCAATACTGGTTGTTATTCTCCAGCTACTGCTGAATAGTTTGATGCAAATCTCAAATTTCTTCTCATTGTAATTACCCAATAAAAAATTCGCTTTTTTTCAAATTCATCTGGTTTGAAAGGAGTATCAGCCTAGCTCTATTTTCCTGTTTTTAAATTCATTCTCTATAGATCTGAAGCCTATTTCCCCATAGGTCACAATAGACATGACCACCCTTGTTTTACTCTCCAAGGTTTACTGCAATGTGCTACCATTTATCATTATGGCATCCTTGCAACGCTCGCTATATAAGCTCTCTGCGTCAATTCACTGTCCAGTGCTATTCTCAGATATTGTGGCATCATTTTCCGTGAGATCACCATGCCCAGAAGTCAAATATTCTTAGATTTATACAGTTTCCTTCTCCTCTTCAATTCTACTACTGTGCTTGCATTAATTTTCAATTCCACTAACATGCACCAACGACTTACAATCTCAAAACACTTTAAAATGATGCCACAAAGGGTCTCTTCAAACTTGATCCTTATAATTGGAACTTGTATGTTGTTTGCATAACATATGCAGTCACTACACGCCTCATACAGTATCTTTAAGAGTTCCCACACAACCAGACTTTACATTTATGGTAAAAATATACACCCCTTCCTCCTGCACTTGTGGGCAATCTTTGATCATACTCTCTCCTTTCTACGCAGATCTACTAAGGACTATATTCTGCTATAATTATACTCCCAGATTCGTGATTCGTGATCTCTGACAAAAGTATTATTGATTGGCATAGAGAAGGCTTTCGAATGTTCCGTGTTAATTTCCAAACTGCTTGTTAGTTAAGTGTAAGTATTGCGTGTATATTCGAGGGTTTAGCGCCTAAGAGTCAAATATCGTCAACATAATCTAGACTTTCCAGGGAAACTGAATAAACTGGATTCATAACCATGAATACAGAGTATATGTATGATGTCAAAAGTTTTTTGGACACAAAACTGATATCGAAAAATGTTCGCCAACGAATGTTATCGCTTAAGGGAAGCAATACCCGTGCTGCTGTTGTGGTAGTTTAAGCTAATCTGGCCTTTACATATTTTTGGTCTTAAATGGCCTTCTATATTTCTTTTGTTTAATATCATGCCCTATATATACTCTATATATAATCAAAAGAGAAAAAAAAACAAATAATTCAAATCAAAAGTCATATATTGTACGTACAGTGGTGGCCTTATAATTAGAAACGACTTAGCAACATCTGTGTTTGTTAATTTGTTTTACAGTTTTCACTGTGTACCTGGGATCAAAGGCTTTGTTTAGAGGACGTCTTACATACGTTTAACTTAGATTCGTCACTCCAAGGAACTCTGTTCCAGAAACATTGTTTCTAATTATAAGGCCACCACTGTATGTATATACATACGTACTCATATTTATAAGTAAAGATAACAATTTTTTATTTTTATTTGATTTACGATCATAATTAAACGTTAACAAATTTATTTTTATATTGTTTTTATTATCATTATCATTATTATTGTTGTTGTGATAAATATATTCAATAACATTGATAATGACGTTGACGTTAACAAAAACAACAACATTCAACTCATGACTTTTGGACAGGTTGCAGACATGTCTGTGGCCAAAAACAAAGAAAGAAAAGCAAATCATTATGGGATTTATTATTCATTTTTATTAATAATTTTTATTATATATTTTACGTCTTATTTTAATATGCACATACATTCAATTACACATATAAAGCTTAAGAACTTAAAACATAACGACATATAACAGTCGTTTAATTGAATTTAAATTTAAATTAATTAAATTAAAAATAAAAAAATTAATTCAATTTTTTTAACAACATTTCTTAAGCATACTTAAGTTCTAAAATATAATTATATTTTTATATATATAATTATAATTTTTTTATAACTATAAAATTAAATTTCTTAATTATTTCTACTTTTTTTTGAAAAAGTTTTAAAAATTTAAAAAAAAATCTTAAAATAAAAGCAAACTTAAATACTTTTAAAAAATATTTTGATTTTCAAAATATTATAAAGTATACTTTTAAATTTCATAAATTAATGAAAACATTTTTTTTATTATTTGCAGAAATTTTTTTATAAAATTTTTGAATAATTTTTAAATAATTATTTCTTTATAAATAAAATATATTTTTAAGGTATTTTATATACTCAAACATTTTCTACTTTGTTCTTCAATAGTGTATGTTTTACTACATATTTTTTTAGGTACGATGGGAAAAAGCCATCGTAACTAACGATGGCCAGTACTCACTGGAATACGCATCAGTGCAGAACTAGCTTGATTCGATATCGAATTGATTCATTCCTCTCCAGTACACATGGACAGTTTTTTTTGTCAAAGAAACCATCTGTTACTATATTGTTTTGAAAATAAGTCCTCATCCCGCATTTTTACGTTATACACCCATACCACATGCACATCTTGTTCAACTCGGTAATACAGAACAGGGCGCTTATAAATATTTGTTTTGAATATTTTTTTTTTCTAAAATATCCCTAAGCTAAACTTGCCACCACTAAATTTAATTGCAGTTTAATTAATATCACTTCCTAAATTAAAAATCTCTTTAAACCTCTTTAGATGCCTTCAAAAAAAGAAATCCTCCGTATCATCTGTCTTGTCGTAATTACTTAAACTTCTTTCATATGTGCGTATACGCTGATACCATTCAGGATCCTTTTCGCAAATCTCCTCAGGACGGCCACCGCTATGGCGATACAAATACTCTGTGAGTCCATGACCTTGCACACCATTTACAGTGCATGAAACAAATTGCTGATACACCTTCGATTCCCAATTGCCGCCGACATAACGTACAGCACTGTCTTCCACTTTGATTTGCACGAAATACTTATTGTCCTCGGTGTGGACAATAAAATTTTGATGCTTAGGCGGTACGCCTTTTTCACCATACGTGTACAATTCGAAATTGGATTTGGTTATGGGTTTGTAAATGCCATCTTTGCTGCAAACGTAACCCATTTTTAAAGAGGATAAAAAGAAACTGGGCTGTGATAAATTGCCCACCACCATGCTAGTGCCATCTTCCAAGAATAAGGCAAAGTAAACGTAACGATTAATGGTGGACAGGCATCTTTCAGTGCCAAAACTGTGATCACGAGAGCCAGACATTTCCAGTTTCAAAGGAGTTTTATTATCCAATGAGACAGAGCCGGTAATAAAGCCAATCTGTTCGTAATGGCATCTTTTGGCCAATATTTTATCCACACTTTTCAGCATGACATAGAACGATTCATTCCAAGCTTCTCTGGCAACCGAGTCTGCCAGAACCGCGGCACTTAAATCACGATTATAATCGAAATGATTGGTTGAGGAACGAAACTCCAAATCCAATTTTACTTTGATTAAGTTATTGCTGGCAGACGATTGGGGTTTCAGTTCACCTTCATATTTCAAGCACCACACTTTCATGGGTTCTTTGGGATAGATTTCGAAACCATTGCCTATGAAGCCTTTACTTTCCTCATTGCCATCGGTGGTGAATTGTAGCATGTCCGGCAAATTGGGTAAAGCCAAAAGACCATAATCAGGCAGCCATAGGTAAATGGCAGCTCTATTTATTCCTCTACGTCTTCTCTCCAGGCTAACCACTAATTTGTGTCCCTTGATATTGGCACCCATAAAACAAACCACATCATAGGACTTGGGATGATCGGATAACGTTTGAGGCTTATCCAATTCCTGCATTGCTTCCTCCGAGTACTTGGCACTGTCGTGATAGAAACGGTGACGCAAACATTTCACCACCACCAAGGCAATAGCGTATTTGAAGTGATAAAATAAAGATTTTCGCGGATAAATGCCGAATATAAGGCTCGATTTGTGTCTCAGTATAAGGAACACGGTTATTAGGAGAGCAAAAAGCACACCAAATGTGCCAAAAGAGGTCAACACTAAATTGGCCATGGTTTTCGATTTCCTTTTTTAAATGTTTTCCACTAAGTTACTGCTAAACTGAACGCTTTGAAACTTTGTACGTGACTGTCTGCCTTTTTTAAATTAAAAACACTTGCTTGCTTATTGAGTGCCCGTCTATAATCTCTTGGTTTTCCTACCTTATTTCTGGTAGGAGATAAGATTTCAGTTCCCATTGAATACTTATTTTTCGCCCGATAAGATTTGCAAAATGTTTGATTTGATTTGCCATATGAATTCCATTTTCTTATATTTAAAGGGCATATCCACCATACTATTCAATGGTAAAATTGTATTAAAATCAAATATCTTTAGGGGGGTGGTAAGTTGTTTGAAATCTTATCAGTTCTTAAATAGCCACCGGTTTTATAAACGTATTTCGATAATAAAAATTAAAACTTATTATTTAATAACATTTCGTTTGTATTTTTAATCCCAATTAATCGTTTTAATAAAGTTTTACGTATTTTGGGAATTTCTATAATCAAAAGATTTATGGTCACTTTAAAGCTATCAAAATATCCGGCCAATAAAAGTGTATTTTAAGTCATTTCGAACACTTAATAAATCTATTTCGAAATAAACCCCCACCGGGTTTTGTTTTTAAAAATCAAAATAACAAATGACCCTGGAAACAAACTGCTTTTTAAAGAATCCAACATGGCCAATGCCAAACATTTCTATACAATGTGCCCAATTCTTCTATTATGAGAGGGTACACATGCGTACATATACGACGTTGTTGTTATATTTTTTTTTTAATAATTGACTCTACTGACATTCTTGCTCTCTCTACTTTACTCTCATTTTAGCTTTTCTTTTGTTTTCTCGCCGTTAGTTATTCGTCGTCTTTAGAAATTTTAGCATCTTTTTACTGTGTTCTGCCGGTTTCCGTGTGTTTAATATATTAAAATTATTAAATTTTCTGCTGGAATGTGTTTTAATTTATAAAATTTAAGTAAGTCTATTGTTTAAACAATAAGTTTATCAATAATTTAAAGTGTTTAGCGTTTATTATCAAAAAATATCAAACAAGTGCCACAAAAATGTAAAAGAAAATTTTTTTCTGCTTTCGTATTAAATGGCGTCCCGTTACATATATGTTATTGTTGTTGTTAATCGTCTTGAGCGTTATAAAAACAACAAAAGTGCAAGTGTTTGGAAATGTGTAGCAATCCAAGCAAAATTAATGCCGTGTTTTATTTGTTATTGTGATTTCAAAAAAGCGTCGCCAGTGGCCGGTATACATACATATATGGAAATTGAAGGAGTTTAAGTTTTTGGCTTTTAAAATATTTTGACTACAAAAAAATTATTGAAGGTAGGTGCAAATTTTTATATTTTAAACTTAAGTAGAAACATTTAAAAATCTATAAAAAAAAATTAAATTAAATTAAAAGTAATTATAAATTAATTTTCAAAGCCTGCATATGCTTTATGCTAACGCTGGCCTATTGATAATTTTTTCCAACTTTGAAGTGATTTGAGCCAAATATCTCTTGTGTACTGTCCTTTAGTTCTTTATAACTCAATAAATAGGCCTCCAATCAAAAAAATGTAACCAAAAATAAATAAAAACTAAAAAATTTATTACAATACTAAGGCTATTAAAAATCTATTCCTATACAAGATGCCTAATATGGACGCTCTTATTCTATTATAAGAGGGCTTTATAGACCAATGATTATTCCGTTGTTCTTAGCGCTACCATAAGCCAATTCTTGTAAAATAAACAGACTATTTTTGTTTTACAACACTCCAGACTATTTGGCAGCATTCAATATCCCGATAAAGAATTGTGTTTAAGCCACAATGTCTGAGTTCGATATTCGCGCGAAGCTAATGTTGTGCAGCTCCGTCAAAGTACGAAACGACTTCTCCTAACATTGTGATACCGTACGGGCTATAAGACAATGCTATCCCTTATCATGTGACCTATTTAACTTCGTCATGGAGAGGGTTCTTTAGTAGGTAGGAATAATCGTAATGGTACTATTTACTACAAAAGTATCCAGTTTTATCGACGACGTCAACGTGGGTGTACCAGGCAAAATGTTACTGGTATTACCTCATCTTCTCTGTGCTGCATAAGTCACGCTGTTAAGCTACGATGCATTGGATAACTCTACTTATAAACTCACAGATAGGGTATTGAATAGAAGAGGTAAAGGCTTTAGGATCTCCAGATAAATTACAGAGGTACTGTACACTCAATGTACAAAAACATACGTAGAGAATTATCCTGATCCCAGCTCATGTGGTAGTTCATATCAATACTTTGGAAAAAGCCAACCGCAAAACATAGTTTAAATACGGATACAAACCTTTCGAGATTTCTTTAAAATTTAAACAAAATTTTCACTTTCTACTCGGTATTGTAATCACTTTTAGTGAGTGTTGCTTGAAACACATTTTCATCTTAAAGACTATTTGGCTCAATGGCTCACTTTAAATACGATTATTGGAATTGCTAGAACTGCTACTTGACGCTCCATTATTATTCTCCTTTTTACGTTTCTTGTCTTCTTTGTTAAGTACATCGTCCCCTGATTTACGTTTGCTGCTCTTGTTCACCTTAGGATTTACTGACTGTCTTACAGCCATTAGAGTCAAGGTTTGTGTTAAATTACCAGCCTTTGCGGCTGGTTCCATAACCTCTACTTGTTCGGTTTTGATATACGGTGTTACCATATTTGTTGGAGCTATCATAAGCAAATTGTTATTCGCAGTCTGGTGTTGTGTAGTTGCAGCAAATGAAAGTAAGGTTTTGTTATTACGTTTCTGATCCTGGCAACCATTTAATGAATGGTTGGGAGTAGCCTGTGGTTGATGGCCATTGATGGTCAAACGATTATTATTGTTGGGTTCGTTTTCTTGTTTATCCTCCTGTTCCTTTTGCCATTCCAAAACGCGTGTGAGAAGCTTGATATACTTAATAGCGGAACGTAGGATTTCATTTTTGGATAATTTCTTATCGGGAGGATGAGTAGGCACCAGTTTTCGTAATTCCGCAAAGGCGCTGGAAACATTTTGTTGACGCCAACGTTCTCTGGTATTCGTAAAGACTTTACGTACCAAGGGAAAGCCATTCTTGCCGAATACCTCTGACGTGGTAGTAGAACCCACTTGGCTAGGTGGTGGTGATGTCAGCATGGGCAATCCACGTGGTGAAGAGCTTAGATTACTGGCACCTGTATTAATTTGGGAATATTTTTAATACTTTCTCCTATGTTTTCCACTATCTCCAGCTAACTTACCTTCACCTTGAGAGCCATTCAGTAACACACAATTCCTAAATTCCTCTTCATCTTCTTCAGTGTCGTTCAGAGAAAAATCCGACAACTCAGCATCCGAGAAACTTTCCGTTTTAGCCGAGTTCCGTATCAAGGCCGGAGGATTACCTCTCAATGTTAAAGGTCTCATGGCCATTAAAACCTTGTCATTGCCAGTACTGCAGTTATCCTTGCTAGGCTCTGTACTTTTGTTAGTATTTTTATTGGTTTCCATATCCACATTAGTTTTAGTTGGTCTTTCCTCACTTTCAGACCAGGCCATATCACAAATATTCAACGCAATGATGTTGACTGGAGCTCTGTTAGTTTTCAAATGTCCTTAAATTTACTTTGAATGCCATATTTGTGCAGCAATATTTTCTTTATATTTACCCAGCCATTATGGCATTACCCCACTCTACAATTCGAAAATAGGCGGAGTTTAACAAGATGTGTGTGGTATTGAACGGCGAGTGTTTGGATGCTGATAAGCCAGAAAACTACCCTTAAATGTAACGTAACCATAGCCCAGTGAATTTCGTGATGGAAAATTAATCACAAAAAAGAATTTCTGACTCTCCTAAAGGAATATTAAAAACAACTTTAAAATGAAAAAGAATTTTTGCTGTAGAGACCTATTTATTTTAATCAATTCGAAAAGATTTAAAATTTAATTTAAAAACCTCTCTGAGTAATTCGGTACCTCTCTGGGTGAATTTCAGTGAATCTTTTCATACATATTTAGCATTATGCATCATAAAACATCTTCAATTAGAAAGAGAGAGTCCCACTTTGGCCAGAGTTTAGTCCCATTGTGATACCAAAATTAATATCCAACCCAAGGACCCAACATTCCCTATGGGAAACCTACCCACATCCAAAATAAAACACACATTCCCTATAGGAAATCTACACGACTCCCAACATTAATCTCGCATTATTCATCATAAAACATCTTCAATTAAAAAGAGAGAGTCCTACTTTGGACACAGCTTAGGCCCATTGTGGTACCAAAATTAATATCCAACCCAATGACCCAACATTCCCTATAGGAAATCAACATGACTCCCAACATTAATCTCGTCTTTGTAAGCAAAGGTCCTCAGACCAGCAGCTAAGGGAGATTGCCAAGTCTTACGGCGTGCCATCCAATAGGAAATAGTATGTGAGAACCGCAATAGCGTAATGGATGGCCATGCAATCTAAGGATTCTTCTCCATAGCAATCCAGTAGCCTTACCCTCATGCCGCCAACGAGGTTGAGCCTCCCTACAAGCTTAAACTACCTAGTTTAGCTGATGCACTTGGAACACCTTTCGTTACGATCGGACGTTAGTTAGGACCGGAGATATAGGCGGCGAAGCAAATATCCGTCTTATCGACATAAATCAAAAAATTAATCAAAAAATGCAAGTCATCCTAAAAAATGCAAGTCATTGTCCTAAAAGATGCAAGTCATCGTCCAAAAAATGCAAGTCATCGCCCAAAACATTGCAAATCATCATCCAAAAAATGCAAGTCATCGAGCAAAAACTGCACGTCATCGAAATAATTCGAGCCATCATCCAAAAAAATGCAAGTCATCGACCAAAATAATGCAAGTCTTCTCCCAAAACAATGGAAGTCATCATCCAAAAAAAGACAAGTCATCTACCAAAGAAATGCAACTTGCGACGACATTTTGTTGGATCTATAAGACATAAATGCATATTAATTACAATACAATCACAAATTATATTTTAATTATATACGAGCTGAGTAGTCCATATGCTCGGTGTAGTGTCACAGACCAGAGAGTCTGGTGGGAATCGAAGCCATGACCCTCACGCTAATGGTCCAGCACACTACCCACTAGACTACCAGGGTACCCTAAATGCATATTAACTCAATGAGAATTATTCAAATTTTTAAGTTCATTTTCTCAAGAACTTAACTCATAAAAAAGTTAGCTTCCACGCTTACATAGTATATCTTCGGTCCCAAGTGACGCCCGACCGTAAGAAAACCCATTTTGGAGTGCTTGATAACATGGCTATCCAGCCCGCATTTGCCCCACAAGTCCAATTAGCCCCATTTGTGTATATACAGCACTTTTTTGCTCATGCAAAAATTTAGGTTCACGTCTAAATAGCTTGACAGAAAATTCTATGGAAAAAATTAAATGTTTTTGCATATTTTAATTTATGATTAAAGAAAAAACAAGTACTCAAAGCAAATTAGTCACCCTCTAATCGACAAGAATTAATTGAAAACCTAAACACCACCAGCAATTTGTGGCATGAGAACTTGACTTTAATCCTTATCACAGGTCCATTTCAACGAACATTCGTTTAAATGGTTGTAATAAAATCAACACAACTAGTTATAATACAACAGTAAGCATAAGAGTGAGCGAAAGAGAGACAAATTCTCACTATTTATAACCCAATAAACCATCATATCATCACATCACATCAAAACAGGAAGAAAAAACAGAAATTGTAACAAAAAAGACACACGTTTTGATGAAATTAAATTGATATTCTGTTGACACCCGCTGCTCTTGACTTATGCCACATAATTGTGCCACTAAGAGGATTAAATATCTCTTTAAAACCAACAAAAAAAAACAAAAGAGAGGGAGAGAGAGAAAAAATAACCAGCCAAGAATAAAAATTAAATAAAAATCAAATTAGCAATGAATCCTTAAATTACTTCCCACCCATACTGATACAATAAAAACGAGGTGAGGGTTGATTTTTGAGTATAGAACATGAGCAAATTCTGATAGGCAATCTCTTGACAGTAAATGATCAATAACACGTGCCAGCAATGACAACAAATAAAAGCACGTGCTCTTAAAACTTTAAAAATGAGGTTAAAAATTTGATTTTTTCCAAAACAAGTGCTAAAAGACGTGGATTTTTTTTTAAATCTAAAAAAGTAAACAAAATCTGGTATTAAATACATGATATGCCTGCTCTATTGCGATAAAAGCGTGGTTTACTATACTCCGATGCTCCAAAATGCTGAACAGTGAGCTGTGGTATATTTAGTTCGTATTGACTGCTTGTCCACTCTAGTGTTTTCTAGATGGAGATCATGACACTTTGAAAACGGCACAATTCTTTTTGGACAACGTAATTTTCCTCGAAAATCTCTTGATTTCTAGGGCAGCCAAACTGCAATTAAGCCCCTAGCGAACGCGTCAACACAACGTCCAACATTTTACGGGACAAAGGTTTTCCGATTGCCTCAGAATAGGAATTCCTCTCTCGTTTTGAATAGAGGCTCGATTCGTTTACAGCATGAGGGTAATACTGCTAGAGTTAAATGGATAAGAGGACTGACTTTCTTTTGTCCATAAATTGCATGGACATGAATTGTACCCATCGCACTATTGCGGTTCTCATATGCCAGTGCCCTATTGAAAGGCATACCAACAGCTTGGAATGGGAATATTCTCGGAAATTGCTTTGCTGACGAACTATCCCGGGCCGGTACGGAGCTTACAATTTTCAAGCATTTTACAAGGCATAGATATTCCTTTTGCCTTAGTTAGACAAGGAATTCTCCGCTCGTTTTAGAGAGGCAGCAGGAAGGTGCTAGAACCTGCTGGGCTTATACGGATAAGAAGAGGTCTGGTTCTTTTCTGTTCTTAAACCTCATGTCCATCCATCGCACAATTGAGATTTCAACGGACCACTGTCCATAGCAACTGAGAGGCTTAAGAGAAGGAAGAGATGTCCTTTCACCTTATGTAACAGAGACCTGCTTTTAGAATGAAAAGGCGGAGGTTCTGAACTTCTCTTTTTCTGTCATCCTTGACTGTATTCTCCAACATAAAGATTGCTGCAACAGCTAGATTCATTTTCTAGACAATTTGGTTTGTTTTAGAGAATGTTTGTTCCCAGGGTTGGATATTAAATGCTGGTCTAAGTGGATTTTTTTCTCAAAAGACAACTTAACCTAATCTAACAATGTCGTCGTTACAGATCCTACAATATTTTTATGTTTCTTTTCTTTATGGAAACAAATATCCGGAAAAATCTTCATAAAAAACTTATTTTTTTTATTTTCTTTTCCCTTTTTTCTTTATCCAATAACCGCTTTTCAATTTGCAACTTTCTTAATTGTGACCTTTTTTTCGTCCTTTTTTTAATACTTTTTCCCATGTTTTTACAACGCCTCCTTTCTTATCTTATTATCGGCAATCGCAATGGTGATGACATTTTTACTGGCTTATTAACACGTGACGATAACAACTATGGATGGTAACACTTACGCATTGAACTTTATTAATTAAGGGGATTAAAACTTACATCCCCACCCCCTTTTTAGTAAAAAGGGAGTGAGTAGTAAACTGTAAAAAAGGCAAAGTTTGATGTGGAAAAGAAGAGCAAATAATAAATGCGAATTCTCTTTTGGTGTCTCCTCTTTACTCCGAGATTCATTAGAGTTTAATAGATAGATAGTGTAAAGGAGGTGAGAGATATCTCCACAATGAATAGTTATTAGGTAGAAGCATTGCGGTTCTAGTAAGTTCATCGCTAACGCTATTACCTGGGATGCCTTTGTGACCAGGAAGCCATATGAGATGGACACGATATTGCTGCGAGCGCAAGGATATCGAGGCCGTTGCTAACAAGTTTAGGATTCTAAAGAGTTCTTGCCTACCAGAGCCTAATACCACAGCGTGATAAATGGTAATTTCTTCGACCTAAAGAAGGCTACAGTAGTCTGGTAGGCAGAGAGATACCTTAAGTAGATAAACAGTTAGAACTGACACTTAGGTCAAAAATTGTTGTGATACCATAATCGTCCATTTGCCATAGTCTTGAAACCACCCAAAGCTTCTGAGGATAACACTTAGACTCCATTATTCAATCTGTATTTTCCACAGATCATTGTGATCGTGTGCATACTGGTGAACAAGTACACGCATGAAAAGCGAATTTAGCACAGTTATAAACACAACACTGTATTATACAACAGCATTTATACGTCCCGCATTAAAGAATGTTACCTTTCCATCTATTTATACTTCATTTATTATCAGTCTGGCAACTTCTAGAACCTTTAAATGAGTTATTATTACTTTTTTGTGGTCTATGTACGTAATTTTTTATTGTAATTCATGTAATTTCCCTCTTATTTACGTTTAAGCTAAAGTTTTGGAAATGAGGTACAGTGAATTCAGAATGGTTATAAAGGTTATAAACCTATGTGTTGTATTAAAAATGTAAAGTTTAAAGTATAACCGTTGTAATGAACTTTTGGTAGCTTTATCAGAGTTATAAACCAGCATATTAGATTGCATCTTAGTTGTAAAAGAGGTCAAAGTTCAAGCTTGATTCTCTACCACTCAAAGCTGAGTTAACAACCACTATTTTTTTTATTTAAAACCTATTATTGTGATGCAAAGCTCGAATATTCAATTACAAAAATTGTTTATTTCTCTAATTACCAGCTTTTTACAGTAAAACTTTATTAAATTCTAAAGGAGAAATTTATTACAGTAAAGCACAAAATTAAAGCAGTGATGTGAATCGTTTTCTCGCTTTCATATTGAAACTAAACTTAATTCTTGTTTGCCATTTAAGCACAGTTGCAAACCATTTACTGGCAGCACTAAACATTACAAATTATATGCAAATCCTTTATTTTCTTTCCTTTATTCTACCTCACCAATTTCTACATACTATTTGATCTCTTATTTCGGAAATTGTTGAATCACACCGTACTTTTAGTTGTTGGAGTTTGAGTCACTATCCCCTGTATTCTTAGCGATTGGATGCAGAACACTCCTTTAAGTCTTGTCACGAAATGAGGAAAAGCCGATCATGTTCCTCCGACTTAACTGTCTAATTAAAGCATATACGCCTTGCATATTAAACAATAATTGTTGCTTTTTCAGCTTCCAAGGTAATGTTTTTGTAGGACCTGTCCCTATCAAACTGGTCTAACGATTTAACATTTGACATCAAAGCCTCTGCATATCTTTTGATGCGAAAAATCTTTTAAACTTCAGTTAAATCTTAAGTATCTGTAAATAAGGAGATAGGTCTACTCCTTAATTTAAATTTCTTCATAGTCTAGTTCCAAACCTATATGGGTAAAAAGCTTGTAAGCTCCGCGTATAAAAAATGAAATAAAAATCGAGCTTCCAGCTCCATTACCAGACCAATTTACTATTTCAGCAGAGTGACACACCACTATTCCAGAACTATATTTACCATACAGTTCCAAATAAATAAAAGCCAAGTTCAAAACCAATTTTATTCTACTACAAATATGCATGTATAGTATATGGAATAACAATTTTATTTATTTTATTGGATTTCAATTTTAATTACAATGAAACTCTGTTAAGGGCCTTAAATGATTTTGTTTTGTAATGATGGGGTTTACAATATTAATCGCTAAAATTTCTTCAATTCAATTATTGGTCTAGGATTTTAAAAATAATTTTAGAATAGCACACATTCACATTCATATCTGCTCTCTTGATAGTTCTTCTATGGTCCTGGCATTGGTTAGTGTTACCCACAACGGTGACTGTATACTGGCTAGCGAATACGAGTGTTCAGCATCCAAAGATTTCGATTTACGCATGGTGGCCGAGGAGGAGAAGGAGGAGCTGGATGATTTTATTTTACGTGTTAGAGGACGATTTTCGCCTACACGTTTTTGCCTTTTCAAAGTGAAATTTCGAGGACTTAAAGTTGACATGGGGTACTCGGTGTGGGTTTGTAAATATTTATTTTTGATTTTATGCGGATTATCAGCCGATTTGGATTTTGTTGTTAGGCTCAAAGGGGGTGATTTAATCGTAGAAGTTATTGCCAAAGGTGCTGAGGGTACGAATAGCTCTTGTGTTTTGGTAGAGCAAGTGGTGGCGGTGGCAACTGTGTTTGTGTTAATGTTACTCGGCATTTGCTAGCTGCTAGAGAAAGACATTTTATATGAGGTGGTCGTCGATTCCATGGGCGATTCGGGTTGTAATATCTCCGTTTGGGTTTGCTCGACATCTCTGCAACGCTCCTCAACCACGGTGTCGAGTTCGAGGGAAGTGAATCCCTGACTTAGGCTTCGTTCAGGACGTAAACTGATAGCTCGCGACGATCGGTAATCTGAAAGAGTAATTAGAGAGGGATTGATTTAAAATTTTTATTTGAAAATATGAATTTGAAAAAAACTTTTTATAAAAGCATATTTTTAAAAACAAGACTGATGCAAAATATCTTCAAATTGATTATTATTTCGACATAAAAAAATACAAAATTTTGAAAACTAAATCATATCCCAAGGCTTTCAGAGTTATGTATAATATTGCATACTTTAAGGCTTCTAATAATATTTTCTATATTCTACAGCAACAAATATGAATTGATTTTAAAGTAAATTTAATAGTAATTGCAAAGGAAGGTAAATAACAGTTTATTTTTCCGTTTTCATTTATTACATTAATAGTATTTAAAGCACACTCTTAGGCTTTGTACTCCTTTCCACTGCATAATAATTATGAAAACGTTTTTTCTGTCAATGATTCATTTTTCATTCGAATAGCGGATTTTTAACATTAAAAATGCATTTAATTTATTTCATTTGTATTGTATTTCAAGTATACTTTATGGGGTTATAATACTCTAATTAATATCGAAATATAAAGCATACTTTGCGGTTTATTTCAAATTTTTTTTCGCAAATCATTATGTTAATGATTGATTCTCTTTTTTTTTTTGTTTTTTCTGTAGTGAAGTTTACAATATTTTCCGTTTATTAACATTATAACATGTTTGTATGTGTAGGTGGCAGCAAAAAAAATTAATTAAAAATATATTATAGCATACTTAAAGGCATTATTTATTTGTGCAACTGCTGGAAATGATTATTTAATTACATACACATTCAGTTTTTAATGTTATAAAATTAATATTTCACTAGATAAAACAATTTCAGAGAAATATTAGTTTTTTTTTTCCTTAATCATAAATTGTAGTATATTTTTAGCCTGTTACAAAATGTTTTGAAGTGGAAATTTACGTTTCTAAATTCAATTTTATAAGGAACTACGTCATATTTGCATTTCTAGCCACATTTTCAAGTTCGAGATCTAAAAGACAAGAATTACGTTAATTTCGAATTTTCGAACATAGCTAAAAAATTGAAATAAAAACTACTACCATAATTAAATTAATATTTAGAAAATAAAAGTTTCAAGCATTATTTTAAGTTCGAATATAGAAAAAAAATATTTAATAAAAATTGCATGCCTACACACTTTAAAAATTGGTTAAAACAATTTTTTACACAAAAAAAAACAAATTCGAAATTAAGTTCGAATTTTCGAACATGCATTAAAATTGTTATTTTATGGAAAACATATTGCAAACTTTGTTGTACAAGCATGTTTCTATAAAATTCTATGATAAAAAGCATGTTCGAAAAATTTATATTGATTTCGAAAATGTAAGAAAGCTATTTCAAAATCCAAAACACCTAATTATGTTTCTACGGATTCCTCTAACTGTTTTAAGGTAATTTTCATTATACATATTTTTTATTTTCGAAAATAAGTTCGAATTTTAGAACTGAAAGAAAAATAGTCGAAAATATTAATGTGGTGAAATTAATTTTAAAAAATGTAAAAATTAAGAATTTTTAATTGAAGAAGAGCGGTTTTATTAAAGAATTTCAGTATTAGTTACGTTTGCAATGTAAATTAAAGCATATTTTAAGGCTAATAAAACTGTTTTTTTTTGTTTTGTTTTTGTTGCGATAATATTTATTGATGTTTATCGTATATTTCTTATGATTTCCTTATCTTTATTAAATTCATTTGCTGTAATCTCGCTGTCATAGTCATTTCAATTTCTATTTCTATCTTAATATTCTATTTATATTTCCGATTGCCATCAAAATCGGTAATTCAATCACAAATCGAAATGACAAATCGATGCAAATGTAAGACGTACCATTTGTCTTACAAATGGTACAACTGTTTTACAATTCGTGGGGAAACGGAAAATAAAATTATCTTTTTCATTTTTCCTTTATTATAAAAATAATTCCAACATGCCATTGAGCGAAAACAATTTGGTCAAGTCAAATAGAATGCAATAGAATATTCCAAGTGAACAATATAGCACTGCTTACACCCACCCTCTTAAGCAATTTTACTAACCCTAGTAATAAAACAAAAATTGAAAAAAAGGGAACTTTATCGACTACAACGATAACAAATTGACAACGATAACTTTTTATAATAAAACGGTATTGCTTGGTTAGAAAGCCGCCGTCGTGGTCGTTAAAGAACAGAAATTAATAAGAATTGTTGCAAATAAAACAAAAAAGTTCACAAACTTTAATAGAAAAGAAAAGAAAAAACCCGGAAAAGCCAACTTTGGAAAACAAACTTTTAAAACAATTTGTTTTAAAACTTGTAAAGAAATGAAAAAAATATTTAGCCGTTTGAGAATTTGTATACTAAGAAAAAAGACTTAAAAAGCCTAAAAATATGCTTTAAAAAATTTTGTAGGAAGCCTAAAATAACGTTAGAAAAAACTCAAATAAATCAAGGGTATAGCAAGGTAGAAAACCAAATTTCTTTTGAAAAACTTTTAATGGGTTTAAATTGATTTTTATAATTAACAAAAGCCTAAAGCAGGCAATGAAAATTGTTTTTCTAGTAAAAATAAAACTAATGAGACTATTATCGTTTGAAAAGTTATAAAAAATAAAGATAATTATTTTATTTAAAATATTAAATAGGCAAATAAAATCAAAAAACAATCAGTAGGTCCTGTTAAGCCTTAAGATAGGCAACATATAGAATCTTTATTTATATATTATAGCACAATTACGAATTACATCTACTCGATATTGTTGTATAACAGACAAGACACTACGGTCGGAATCGAACTCAAAACTAGCACACTACCCACTAGACTAGGCTTCTAGACCAGCCAGAGTTGCAGAATATATTTTTCTTAAAATTGTTGTTATCGAAAAATGACAAATCGAAATTTTATTGTCAAAATAATCTTTTTAGGACTATATATAGAAACTTCTTTATGAAAACTTTTATTATAAAAAACTTTGTTATCGAAACTATTTTATAAAAGTTTAGTTACCGAAATTTTTTTTATAAAAACATTGTTACCCAAAAGTTTTTATTAGGACTTTATATCGAAAATTCTGAAAATTATACAGATTAATATATATATATATATTTTGTATTTATATACTATATGATTATGTTATCGAACTCTTTGTTATAAAAAATTTGTTATCGAAACTTTTTTCATAAAAAGTTAATTATCAAAATTTTGTTTTTGTAAAAGGACCTAAAAAGACATTAATATCGAAAATTCCACCACATATTTAAAAAAGTGTTGTTATCGAAACTTTTTTATAAATATTTTGTTATCGAAATTTTTTTTACCAAAAAGCTGTTCTAAAGGCTTTAATATCGAAATCTTTAAATCTTTGTCTTCGAATACTTTGTATACAATATTTTGTTATCGAATTTCTTTTGTATAGTCTTTGTTATCGAAATTTTGTCGCCATAAATTTCTGATAAAAGCTTTAATATCGTAATTTTGTATAAAAACTTTTGTTATAGAATACTTTTTATAAAAAAAAAAAACATTGGTAACGAAATATTGTTATCGAAAATTTTTTTAAAACAATTTTACGTTTTCTAGGGACTTATGGGCATTAGAAGTTAGTGACATATTTACTATTAGTAAACTTTTTGGGCTTTCAAACTTAGAAGTTTTATTTAAATTTTGCAATTTTTTTAGTAGTTTTAGAATATAAAAAGAAATTTAAGAAAATTTAGACAATCTGATGAGTGAACATGCTTTAAAACTTAAAAATATTGTTTAAAATTCAAAACAAATGAAAAACATATTAAAATGTTATGCTTTCTCAATGAAAATCTAAAATAAAATGTAAATATTGCATGACACTAAAAACCGTTCATACGTTAAATAAAATTCTAAACAATACATTACAACACTTAAACTCACTAAGCCTATGTATGGGACTAAATCTGACCAGGCTGACCGCATGGTCCTGCATATCATAGTTACGCCTACGATCACGTTCACGTGCCAATTTAGCACGATGCCTTAAACAGCAGATGACAATAAACGCCAATATGGGGAAACCAAATATACAGGATACTATCGGTATTACTATGGATTCTGGTGAAACTGTAAAGAGAACAAAAGAAAGAAGAAAAAGAAAAATTATTCAATTTAAAATGCCTTAAAGTATGTTCTGTTTGCTTAAAATACTAAGAAAAAAATTGCTCTTTAGGACATTTCCAAATGCTACTTAAATATGAAATAAACCACATGTGTGTGGGTAATTTATACACAATAAACTCATTCGTATGCTTAAGCATAAACACGTTTTATTCACTCACTCACCCTTTCTCTCTCTCTCTGTCGCTGACGGTCTTTTATATTTATAATCTTACTTTGTGAAATACTTTAATATACATATACATGCATACATAAATGTACATACATTGTATGCATGCATGTATATAACATTTCCTGACAATTTAGTGATGCTCAACTCAACATTTTTGTACAAGTGTTTGTGTAATAAATACTTCATCATCATAAATATTTTTATAAAAGACAGAAACATGATGCTGCTGGTTATGACGATTGTCGTTGTTGTTGTTATTGTTGTAGTGAAATAAAAGTATTTTTATTTAGAAACGAATATTATTTTGATGATTTATTTTTATTAAAAAAAAATAATAAGGAATTTCTCCTTAAATAACCTTTAGTTTTTATTTCAAGGTCATGTAAAAGAATAATTTCATTATAATTTATGAAATTCCTTTAGGTATTTAAAGTTTATTATGATTTATGATACAAAAGACTACATTTGGCAATGATAAACTCAAAATAAAAAGAAAATTAATATGAGAACCAATGTACAATATCAAAACCCTTACTTTACTAAGAAAAATAATCTTTTCAGTGATTTACAACTTGTAAACCAAGAATTGTTAAAAATATATGTAGGCTCTCAATTGCATAAAGGTCATTGAAAGTTATTTACCAATTGAGAATACAACACAACAGAACAAAACAAAACAAAACAATCTCTCATCCAACGAAGTTCTTAATAAAGTTATTAATTAAGTTACAATAACAAAAACCTGTTATTCTTCATTAATACTGCTGTATAAGTTAGAGCTTATAAACAGAAAGAGAGAGAGAGAGGGAGAGAGAGAGAACGGTAAGAAAATAATGTTCTCTATTGCATAAAGGTCATTCAAAGTTATTTTCAAATACAGATTACAAGATATTTAAAATGAAACAAACATAGCTGCCGGCCTGTTAACAAAACATATAAGTTTCCCTTCAATAATATTCATACGTATTGTTTCCTATGTATATATATATGTGTGTATGTTTATGTAAACAAATCAAAAGGTCTCTTAATATTCTCACCCATACATATACAATCTTAATAGAGAGAGAATTGCATCACATTGTTATAATATATGAGACAATAATGAATAGGAAAATAATAAAAATAACTGTTTATTCTTAACAGAGATGGATGTTATGAATTGAATAGGACAATACAAACTGTGATGAATAGATTCAATCACATTTAATTTATCGTTATGGAAAACTTATGGGAAATACAGAGAGAGGAAAGCAACAGGTATTGATGTTATGTTATCTAGTTTCTATAAAAAAGTAGGGCTTGTTAAAGTATATCGTTCTTACTTTCCGTTTTCATTAAAATTTTTTTTATTGTTTGCTGTTATGAAGTGTATTGACACTGTGCCCATATGTTTTCATTTTACTCCCCTCAAACTTTATAGACTTTCCCTATAACGTCTCACCCAAGCCTATTACCCCGACAGATTTCAGAATGCTGCTCAGTGTCAACAATGGCAATTCCCGGTATAGGAATTGATATGTGTTTTCTCTTGGGAAATGCATTAATATCCCATAGGTTCTAAGAATGTGTTCCAATGACCGATTTTCATTGTCAAAGAATCTACAATTGGGCTCGAGACAACTCCCATTCTGAATACAGTGCCCTTCCAAAAGACCAGTTATCAACCTCAGCCTATTATACCAATGCACAGTAGACATTCTGTCTGCCCAGACAATTGCCCTAAAGGCCTTTGTTGATCTGACTATCATGTTGTACATCCAGGCTTAATTCCTGCATTGCATCCAAAGAATTGCCCTGCAAGCGTTATGCTTACCACTTTGGCATGTCTGGCCTTTCCTAAGATGCTCTCTATATGAGTTTTCCATGTTAGTTACTATTAAGTGTTACTCCCAGACATTTGATCACCATTTTATGTGACATTATCTCACCCATTCAGTCAATTTTTAAGCTGCTACTCATACAGCATATTATGTACCAGTGGGTGCATTAGGGTGAGAAAATTGAGGGAGCAGTTTGTTGGTTCTTCCATGTAACGTTGCCTAGCAACAACAATTTAAAACGACAGGAACGGATGTCATGAATTGTAAGTGTTTTGCAGTTGGAGCGGCATAATTTAATTAAATTTTAAATTAATTTCTCACTACCTACCTGTCGGATATACAATAATTGTGGTGGCACGATTTTTATTGCCCGCTGCTATAAATGTGGCCACCGTTTGAGCGGTGGGAAAGGCAGCTGCCGCCGTTGTTGTTTCCAAATGATGTGTGGTGGTATTCGTTAAAGAGTTTACAGCCATACTGGCACTGCCACCTGCTTCACCAGCAATGGAGGCTGTTATAAGACCATCATAAACTTGTGTTGCCAGGACATCAGCAGCAGTTGGCAAGGATGATGTTGTTGATGATGATGATGCAGTAGTTATACTAGCTCTTGAATTGCTATTAAAGTTGGCTTTTGCTAAAGTTTTATGGAAAAAATTCTTTAAACGTGCTGTAGTGTTTGTAGTTGTATTTATTATTGTTGAATTATTAAGTAAAAATGAAGATTGTTGTGTGTTGTCCAGCGCTGGCTTATGTTGGGAAATATTCATTGTTGTTGTTGTTGTGGGTGTAGCTATAGGCGGTGGCAGCATTATTTGTACAAAACTGATAAACAGGAGATAAAAATATCAACAACAAAAAAAAAGAAATCTTTGTATTCTGTTTACTATTGTTCGTTGTATATTTCCTTATTAATGCTTATTTGATTGTATTTATTTCAATTATGCTCTGTTTCACTCTGCACTATCTCTCTCTCTATCGCTCTTGCTCTCTTTTAAGCCTTTATTTTATTTCTGCTATAAACAGTTGAATTTTATGTTTTTTATTGCATTGTTTGGCTCTCATTAAAACAATTTTGTTTTACATTCAGTTTGCCTTCGATTATTCTGGGTGTAATGATGCATTTTTATATTCATATATTGTATACCACTACTACTACGGTTTTATTGTGCTTGTGCTTGTGTTTGTGTATTTAATGCACTCATTAAAAGAGTTCTTTTGTGTTTGTTTTTGCTGCTCTCATTAAACTATGTAGTTTTGTTTAATTGTGCGGATTTTTAATGCTTGTGGTATTGTTGTTTGTGTAATGATGCAGTTGTTTTTATTGATTTCCGTTATTAATGTGCGTTCACTTGTTTACATTTTTATTTCATCATCTCATAACTGTTTTTAATTTTACACTTATTTATTAATGGCCGACATATTCAAGAATTCTGAAATTGTTGTTATTATTGCTGTATTGAAGAGTTTGTTAACATTTTAATCTTGTGATTATTTATAAAGAATTCTCACAGTTTTATTTTCATTTTTGTATTAAAGGATATGTTTACATTTTAGAAAACTTATTAAGATGCTGTATTATTAAGGGTATTCTCTTTAAATTAGACGTTTTTTAAAATTAAATTCAAAAAAAAGGAAAGAAAATTAAATTTTAAACGGATTTTAAAACTTAAAATATGAAGAAAACGTGGAAAAATATTTAAAATATAAAAATTTCTATTACAGATAAATTTAAAAGGATATTAAATATTTTTAATGCATTTTTTGTGAAAATAAAAAAAATTTAATTTAATTAAAAATTATTAAAAACTGTAATAGTAAGAAAACGTTGAAAAATATTTAAAATAAAAAATTTTCTATTACAGATAAATTTAAAAGGATATTAAATATTTTTAATGCATTTTTTGTGAAAATAAAATAAAAAATAATTTTTAAATTTAATTAAAAATTGTTATAAACTGTATTTTAAAGTTAATAAATTCCTTTAAAATCCATAAAACACTAGCAAGCCATTTAATAATTAATATTACAAAGGAATACAAATACTTTGAAGCTTATACATGAATTTTCCATAAACTTAATAATTTTTAATAAAATTTTTAAATATTTGTACAGAAATTCGGTAAAATTATAAGCCTTGAACCTAAAAGCACACTTCAAATATTTGATTATTCTTTTTTAAGCTTTTTTATTTTTCTTTTTAATCATCCACTTTCGAAACAGTTTTAAAAAATTTCTTATAAAGTACCCAAGCATTGAAAGAACCTCTTTGGAGCCAAAAACCACAATAAAACCAATGAAATTAAATTTATTTCCTCTTCTGCTTCATTTAGTCATTTAAAAAACATAAAAAATTAACGCATTTCCATTCCTTAATCTGTGCTCGTTTGCGTTAACGCTTAAAACGTTAAGTGTTTCATGGCTTTTTCAAGAAATCGAGCATTTTGTTTCGTACCCATTTGCCGTAAAGCATATTAACGTTAAATTTATTACTTTGCTACCATATGTTGGCCTCAAAAAAAAATCCAGAATTTAATTTATCAACGTCATTGTATTACAATCACAACAACGTCTTCCGCGATGGCTTTACAGTAAGAGGCTGGTAAATTGTAGTAAAAAAAAGACGAAGAAAGAGAAAAATTAAATTACGAGAGCATAAAATGTAATGAATGAATTGAATTAAGAATGTTAAAAATTTATTTACGTAAATCTCTTAAAGCAAAAGTTTATAAATCATGAAAGTATTACTCATTTTAAAGTGCTAAAGAGTCTTGAAACATTCTTCGGAATCAGGATACAAATAAAGCCACATGCTGGAGGAACAATTTCAGGGAGAGAAGATGAATTTAAGCAAGCCAAGTCTAATGTTAGAATTCTAAAGGATGTCGTGAATATTGAAGAACAAGCCATATCCTGTTCATCATGAAGAACGCTTGCAAGAGTTTCAGGTGGCGAGAAGACCTTAAACCATTCGTGGAAAATGCCTGTACCCTGAAATATTATTTACAAATCATTGGGAACTCTATACACATCTACCTAACTCTAGAGATTTCGTATACAATACAACCAACGGTCAATGAAAAATGAAAAGTTCATCGGTTCACTACAGGAATCTACCAAGAACTCTGTTCTATGAAACATCAACTATGACGGCAGAGTGAAAATGGAAATGCTTTGAAATAAGATTAGATAATGTCCATTAAGACCGTAATGATATATTTATATGAAAACAAGACTCCTCGAAATTCATATATTAGAGCTGACTGTAGTAGTTTGCAGATGGGCAGAACTACGACACAATTGCTATTATAGGAGGTTTATTATTATGAATTCCTTTTTGAACGGACTTGAAATCCTGGGGCCGCAATAAAACTGGAGATTATGCAACAATTGCAAGCATGATAGAACACCGGCACGAAATTTTAATGGACAGTAAAGTTCATTCCATATATTGATAAATGGATTAGCAGGAAAACCTGTGTAGCAAACTATTATCAGATGCATTAAGGCCATGATATCAGAAAAATACAAACCACATTGCATATGGAAATCAGGATATTGTTGACAATGGCGTTCACATTTTTCTAAGTGTTACCATTGTTTTAAATACTGCAAAGAACTGGAGATTCTAGTTGGACTAGTGAGACAGACAAAGAAATCTTGGCGTAATTTTTCTGAATGTTATGAATCCAATGTGGACGTGAACAAAAGTCGAACTATTAAAAATACATATCGACGCCTCCGTTCTATAACATTCTAAGTCGAAAAAGTGTGTTTTGAGTTATGAGCTCTCAAAGTTTTCACGCGATATACGACTATATGTGTATACTAAGTAGATTTTTCCCTATAACTTCGGAGCGGATCGGTGCATCTTAACCAAATTTTGACAGTATTTAAGTTAGAGAACGTAGAATTTAAAAATGCAAGAACATTAAAAACGTTCCAAGTACACTTAGAGCGTTATAGAATGGAGGCGTCGATATGAACATACATATATGGCAGGTTTAATCTATTTTTTATTATTAATAATTTAATTTATTTAATTAATTTTTCGTTCATTATTATTTGACTTTAATTTTAATTTGTTTTATTTTATTTATTTTTATAAATTATATTTTAATTTATTTTATTTTATTACGTTTTGAATATGTTCATTATTTTATTTAATTTTTTATAGCATTTATTTCCTATTTTAATATATTCAGTTTTATTCTTTGAAATTTATATTTTTTATTTTATTTAGTTTTTATTTTTTGTTTTATTTTATTTTATTTTTGTTCTTTTCTTAGTTTTATATTTTATTTATTTTTTCAATTTCTTATTACATATATTTTTATTTGTATTTCTTCATAATTTTTTTAACTTTCTTATTTTTATTTTTCTATTTGGTTTCTGTTTTTTATTTATTTTTTTATATATTTTATTTCATTTTTTTATTTTGTATTTCTTCATAATTTCTTTATTTTTTTATTTTTTTTATTTTTTTTTATTTTTTTCTATTTAGTGTCTATTTTTTATTTATTTTTTAATTTATTTTTACTTTATTTTATTTTATTTCATTTTTTATTTTGTTTCTATTTTATTTTTAATTAATTCATAATTTTACCTTTTATTTTTTTTTATTATTATTATTTTGTTTATTTATTTATGATATCGTATTTATTTGATATATTTTTATTTTTAATTTAAATAATTTTTTTATTTTTAATTTTTAATTATATTTTATTTTATTGCGTTTAATTTTATTGTGTTTAAGTTTCTATTTCATGTATAATATATTTTTGCTATTTTCTATTTCATATTAAATTCATATTATTTTATTGTTTTTCAAACACATTTATTTTTTATTATATACATATGTACGTATGTTATATTATTTTATTTTATTATTTTTTTTTCCATTTTCTTTTAATATTTTCCTTATTTTCATTTGAATTTTTTTTAAATGAAACCCTGAATACCCTTAATAATACCACTATTTGTTGTCGTTTTCTAATTATAATGCATTACCGTTTTGTTATTGAAACCATATTATAATGACAGTATCACTCGTTATTCATTAATATTGTTGCTTGTTAACTGTAGTTGTATTGTACGTTTATATAAATTCATTTATACAATGCGAATGTATGTATATGCATGTGTTAACTAACGGTTTCACTTGATTAGTTTGCAAATTCACTAAAGCTCGCACATTTCCTGTATGCCGTTTACTCTTACTCTCTTTTAATTGCAAACATGTTCAAGACACTTAAAAAAGAACATAAGATATCATCAACAAGCACCAACACAAATACATGTGCAAATGTATGAGTGCATAAGTATTAATTCTTAATGTACAATAAGTGAGTAATGATGTTATCATTTCATTTGCTGGTTTTCATTTAAGTCCTGTAAACAAAATAGTGCTGGTATAAGTACTACAACGCATGTATGTACATATGTGTTGTTGTTTTTATTTACACAGATATTGTATTTTTATTTTTGTTTTCCGTGCTGGTTTGTTTTTCTTTTTGTCATACTGTGTTATTACAACTGCTTTTTAATTTAAAACACACTCTCTTTCTATCATCACTTTGCTGTTAAACACACATACACTCACATATTTTTACGTGTAATATTTTGTTGTTTTTTTGCATTTGTTTTCCTTTTCTTATTACAATTGCTGTTTATACGTTATTTGAGTCTTTTTTCTTGTGGTTTTTAAATGTTTACTCTTGATTTTAGTCTCTCAAATGTTGTTACTCATATCCTTGCCGCCATTAAACTAAAATTTCTTGTATTTTGTTGGCGGCTTTTATACTTGCCTTACTTCCAGTGTATTTTAAGAGAGCCAAGTAAAAACAAAAGAGCGAAAGTATTAAGTTTAGTTGTGTTAAATAAGAGTATTTATTTTTTTTTACTATTAAGAGAGCAAATAAAATGCTTAAAGTGTCGTGTAAACTACAAAGGGGGCTTGTCAAAACCGTTTTTATAAACGTATTGAAATGAATTTGTAAGGAAAATTTAATTTTTCCTTTAGAATTTTTTAAAATTATAGGAACAGTTTGTTGGTTACTTAATTCTAAATAATTTCTTAAGATTTTTGTTCAGTTTTTAAATAACGAGGAGGAGTTGGAGGCGAAGAGGTGTTGGGACGATTGACCACCAACTTTATAACTAAACGCCTCCAGGTTAAATATCCTAGAAAAAGGTTTATTTTAGCATTCAAACTCTCTGTGGAGGGCCGAAATTCAAGCTCACATGGGGTTTATAGTGCGATTACAATGGCTGAGGGAAGTGCATTCATCCTCGCGTTGTTTTGTTTCCTGTCTTCGTTTCTTTAACTTCTCTTTCTTACGTCTTCTAGGACGAAAACAAAATGTTCCCTAAACTCCAGGTGTTTTAATATTTGCCACTATGGCTATACAAATTCTCAAACCTATGTACCTACCCTTAATACAGGCATTCATCAACCCCCATTAGAAATGTGGATCTTTGGAACTCAACCAACAAGTAGAAATTGGAAACGAATTAATCTTACTATCAGGTGGAACCCCAATAGTATCAGGGGACTCGCAATAGAATAAAATTCTCAGGTCTCAAGAGCCTTGGACAACAATACTCAAAAAAAACCAGAATCCTCTTAAGATAAGATTGGAAGGCCCAAATTTGATGACAGCATACCGTGCAAGAAAGAGATGCTCTATGGGAAATGATACTCATTAATAATTTAAACTTAATGGAGCACATTATAGTAAATTGTACCCTGCTGTTCCCAACCAGCACACAGCAACACCTCCATGATATTTTATTGTCGCTTTGCCATCGTTTCCAAAGTTTCATTCGCAAGTGGTCACGAACATCTTCCTTTTACTTCTGTCCTAAGAGCTGCACCAGTCATCATATCCAATTTCGTTCATTTCATCCATGGCCCAATTTTGTTAGTAGATGTGGTGAGTAATACAGTCCATGAGTAAAACGAACTATAATTTGGATTGGATTTCTTGTTATTGTCCAATAAACTATTCTTTATAAAGGTCAGCGTGGAAATTTAATCTTGCCTCTAACCTTGCCTTGATTTTCTTTTTTTTTTACTTTTCTGTAGTCATATGTACAGCATGGAAATAATAATTTTAAGGAAATATTATTTTCACTTTTAAAATATTTCTCTTCCCATAGGGAGAGTGTGTGAAAAAAGAAATTTCAATTAAAATTCTTTTGGAAAATTATTTTAAAAAAATTTCTAAAATTTTCTTTTTCAATTTTCATGGAATTTCTCAATTAATTTGACTGAATGAAACGAAAGAATGAATGAATGAATGAATGAATGAATGATTGAATAAGTGAATGTGTTGAATTTTATGAATATTTTTTTCTTTTAACACACACTTGCTTTGATCTCATTTAGAAGCAATCAAAAATTGTTTTTGATGAAAACCAAACCAAACAAACAAACAATAAATATATCTCATTCAGGCATATATGTATGTACAGGGGGTATATAGTGTTTGATCAGAAAAAAAATAAAACAAAATTATAATGGATGAAAGGAAAATTTTAAATATTTTAAAACAAAGAATTTGATTTCAAACAGTAAAAACTAATCAAAATTAACTTTTGAATTACGACATTAAACTTTTTTTTTAATAATATTTAATTTAATATTTCACTGGCTATGTCCAAGGGACAGTTAAGGAGGGAGCTGTTAGCCACTCAACTCATTAGGTCATGAAATCCCTTATTGAGTTCTATGTTAGACTTGTTTCCCATTAACCTAACCATAGTTTGCAAAGCTTTGATCTTCACACTACCCTTTGTACAGGACTTAAATTCAATAGAGCTTCCAGCACCTTTGTATGGTAGGTCCCCATTTCCCCATTGCCTCAAAAGTGGGCATAATAATAATTCTTAAATTACATCCCCAAAATTACCCAGCAAGCTTTCTGCTTAATATTAGAGCACATCTAGCCTTTCCTGAAATGTTCTTTATAGAAGCCTTCCAAGTTAATTCTCTCCAGTTTCTGTGCTATTATCTCACACGGAGTCTAACGTTTTTCCATTCTGTAAGTCTTGTCCTTCATGTAAATGATTCTAATGTTGCAGTTTATTCACAGGCTCATGCACTATCGGGTTACAATCGCAATGAGGGTTCGAATATTATGCTTTCTTGTAGGCTGCCAGACCACTGCAGTGCCTAAGCAGAGGTGCAGAGGTCATGACAATTTTGAAAGCGACGTAATACGAAATTTTCTCTGAAAATCTTTTGATTTACTCGAATAGCCAAGCGTCGACTAAGACCCTAACGAACTTAGTATCAACGTCCATGAATTCCGAATATTTTTCAGAGAAATTTCGGATCATTGAAATGTAATTTTTATATGCACTCCGGGACATAGTGATATTGTTGGAAGTTGCATTACTGATTAGCTGGCCAGGGTCAGAACGAAACACGCAATCTTCGTCAGGTTTCAGGGCCTTGGTAATCCGATTGCCTCAGTAAAATTGAATAGTATCGATTGGTTTTTCATTAGCAGCAGGAAGAAAGGTACGTGCACTATTGCTGAACTCTGCTGGACACGTATGGACCAAAAGACGTCCGACTCTCCATCATACAACAGCGATTTTTACGGGCCTTTTGATAGTCATGCCGAAAAAACGGCATTGCGTCAAATGATTTCTGCAGCAGCTGTGGGTTTGAGGAGGAGGACAAAACAGTCTTTCATCTCATATGTCAATGTCCTGCCCTTGTCCAGAGAGGCAATTTAACGTCATTTTTCATAATTCGTTTTGTTCGAAAAATCTAAGCTGAGGTTTAAACCATGAGCTCGCGCCTAATAAGCCAACACGTACACTATTGCTAGACTCTGCTGGATATGTATGAACAAAAAGAGGCCCGACCCTCTTTTGTCCTTAAATCGCATGGCCATCCGTCATAAAATAGCGATTCTTACGGGCCACTAGCTATCTAAGCTGGGATTTAAACAATGAGCTCGCGCCTAATAAGCAAACACACTATCTACTAGACTATGACGACTTGCTTTGGCCGTATCAACCCTACATACATATGACTCCACAGCTCGTGTGCAAGACCTCAACCATCCATCTGATATCATGGGCTCTATACCCCTCTCTCTTCAACATTCTATTTATGACCTCGTAAGGAGTGTTATCAAATACGCCCTCTATGTCGAGAAATGCACAGATGATAATCAGCTTCACACTCCAGTACACATGGGTGGTACCAATTGGATCTATATGCCTTGTCACAGTAGCTTTGTCTACCATTTAAGGATACTGAGGCACCCTATCTGATATCCCACCTCTTAGATAATTGTCTACCACTAGACACTAGAGGCCTTCAACATGAATGACGTGACTCTAATTGAAGTGAAGGATTTTAGGTATGAAATATATTTCTTATCCTCTTTTAGGGATGAACACCACCATCGCCCATCGCTATGTTTTTGGTATATACCCAAGATCAAGGCTACTACGTCATACATATATTTATTAGGTATGACAAAAATTCCTCTATACTCTTCTGGGCAGGAAAAATGTCATTCGTTTTCGAAACTTTGTCTGGTAAAAAAGGGCTCAAAGGCCATTTCAACCTTTATGTGGCGCAATTTCTGTCTGTAATGGCTGCTCGCCATTACCACACTCACTTTCTGGGGTGTGTGTTCGCAACAGTAGTTCTGCTCTTTCTCTTTCGCTATTTGTATTGGATTCCATCCTCTCTTCCTAAGGGCATCATCTCCCAGCATCCATTCTTCTTTATATACTTCTGCCACCTAAGGTAGCGATACTAAGGCCTCACAGATGCTTCCAAAACTATCACGTTTTGCATTTCTTAACTCTTTGCTCGTATGTATAATAGCCACTGTTTGCTTTTTAATTGATTTTTAATTGAATATCATTAACAGTCGATTAAATTGTGTTTAATTTCATGCATTCATGGCCTTCAAATGGTTGTTTATTTATAAACAAATATTTTGATTTTAAATTTTCTTTCCTTTTTATCGTAAATATGTATGTGTTAAGAAAATAAATAAAAATGTTTCACGTTTGGAAATTTTGTTCAGCTATTTAGTTGTTGTTGTTTTTTTTTCTGTTCTTTAATTAAGTTTTGAAAACCTATTTGAAAACTTATTTCTTAATTTAACAGACAACGTTGTCATGTGTCAAAGAGTAAAATCATTACATAGTATATGGTTGTGGTTAATATCTTGAGTTTCCCTTTTAAAGTCTAATTTATCCACAATACCGGTTTGTGTAATTTTTAGAGCATCCAGCCTTTTAAAAACTGTTATAAAATTCGACATTTTTTTATTTATAGCACTTGTATTAAAGCTTAAAGCCTTTGTTGTATAGTTTAGACACAATTTCTTGGTGTGTATAAAAGTTGAAATCTTTTATAACAGTTACAATTTGCAGCAAATATTTTTCCGAGAACCAAATTTGAATTTGAAAATAGCAACCAGACATATCGGTGAATGCCTCCACTAACAGATGTGAAAAATACTTATTATAGACACACACCGTTCAAATTACGATGTACAGTACATGCATCTAAGATAGTACAATACAATTTCGAATAACGACACTTTGGTGAGTTTCGATTTTACTCACCACACCGGGTAAATTCACCATATTTTTATAAACTCACCACACTTCAATTTTATTCACCGCATTCAGTAGTACATATTCTCCTTACTGCAGTTTGAGCAATATTTAAAACAAAGTTGTGTCTGTCGGATAGTGTCTGTGAACTCGTGGCAGATGCTATAAAATGGTAATGACGTCAACATTTGTTACCTGGGAAATCAGGCTGAGCTGGAATCTGAAAACATTTTAAATAATACGTAGAGGTTTGATTGAAAATCCGAAAGTATTCTCTTTTTAAGGCAAATTCTAGAAAACTTTCTTTGGTGCTTTGAATCTAATCTGAGAAGATCACCAATCATGCATTCAATGGAAATCCAATTGTGGTGATTATTGGATATTTTTGTACACACAGTTCTCCTACGGCCTTAGAATTCCTTGTCACAATTAAAACACAGGGTGCGTTCGTAAATTCAGCAAATTTGTGCACTATTGCGGCAGTTGTACCATGTTTTGTTGCTAATGCGTGATCAGCTGTTGCAAATGCTTACTACTGCACAATAAATAAACAGAATTTGCTTTTTAGAACGTTCTGCAAAAATTAAAAAAAATGTTCTCAAAATTAACAGGAACAAATATTGAAAATTTAGACGGTGGACCTGACAGCTTTCTATTAAATTATGATTAAAAAGAATACGGAAAAAAATTAAAAGGCTTCTGGTTATTAAAAATCAATTAAAACTAAAAAGGAGGCATATCCCTAAAATAAAAAGTTACTTTGAAGTAATAAACCGATATCAAGATGATGTATTCTACAGCCGTCGGTTAAATTTTATTTATTGATCGGTTAAATTTTATTACTTTTCCATTTTTCTGCAAATAAAGCAAAATTTTCTTTTGTTTAATAGCTTTTATTATATAAAATGTTATCGAAGAAATGGTTTACCGCGAACTATTGCAACTGAAATCAAACTGTTGCTAAATTTGCAAAAATTTGCGATAGCATTGCCATTTGTCTGCAAAAAAAAAACGTTCGACACAAGTCAGTGCTGCCAAATATTGCATTTTTGAACATTTGATTTTTATTATGCTGCAATGTTGCACAACTACTGCATTTACGAACGTACCCACAATTTCAAGTTAAGCTTTAGTTTTCAAATTTTCTTCAAGTTGCTAAAGTATAGTTTTTATTTTCCTTTTTATTTTCATTTTGTTTAAACTTAATCGAAAGCATATTTCGTTCGTTAAATAGTTTTAAGCATTTAAAACTTACACCAGGAGACTTATGATCTGCTAAGGAATTATTTTTCAAATTTGATTTCAATTTTTATGTAAACTTTAAGCAACTAAACTAAATAAAAATTAAATAAAATAATTATTAATTAATTAATAAAGGAGGGGGAGGGGAGATATACAAAAACATAAAATTTTTGCTCCTGGACCAGGGTTAGTAAGTAAGAATAATTTATAAAAGATATCACACGTTCGTTTTCATTTTTCTTTGCTGATACATACGTAGACTTTTTAGTTAAGGTTGAGTTGTCTCTTCTTTTACTTTGTTTTTTAAAACAAATTATAGATTTAAGTAAAATATAAAGATTTAAGAAACAAAATATATTTTTTGTTAATGAGAGTTATCGGTTGTTGCATAATACGATGTCTTTAAATCATATTTTGTATCCAATTCAGAGCACCTCTAATGCGACGCAAGCGGGCTCTTGATAGAAAACTGCCTATCAACAGATACTCCACGTAAGTGCGACGCCCGGCTTGGTGGTAATTAAAGGAGGAAGAACTTAAAATGTTTTCAGGTTCAGATTTCGATTCACACATAATTTTAGTGGTTAAAGACAACAGCCATTGCAATATCTGTAAGGCAGAGGAAAAAGCAAAGGAAAATCTTAAAATTTGATAACAACACTTGGAAATTGTTGTGCACTTACCTCTGGACTATTGGGCATGCCACCCATTTTGAGCCATTGTGAGGGAGCCCATAAAAACAATTGCATTATATTGGCAGCTATATCAGGACTAACACGTTTCGAAGGATTGGGCGACAAAATATTATAAATCAATTGCTGTACTAAAGCGGGACATTCATCACTAAGAGGCGGTAGGTCTTCATGTTTATAATCTGAATTACGTAAAGATAAAGTCTGTTGGCCTTTAGCTATGTTAAGACCACCACTTGACGAGTAAAATGGATTAGCCATACCAAATATTTCATAGGCTATGGCACCACAGGCCCACAGGTCAGCTTTACTGTAATTTAAAACAGCAAAAGGACCAGGCATTTTATTAATAATTTCAGGAGCCATTAAAGCAGCATTGCCACCCTTATCAATGTCATACGAAGTATAAGGCACTTGTAGGCCATGTACTTTATCCGACAAACAACAGCCGAAATCGGATAAAACCAATACAGGAGGAGAGTCATCATCATTAAGTTCTATTAAAATATTATCCGATTTCAAATCACGATGTGCTATACCATGGCGGCTAATATGGGCCACCGCTTCCAATAGCTGGGTAAGCAATAACAATTTAGTGCGCGTGGTTAATTGATGAGAATCCAAAAATGCTCTTAAACTGTAATCATAACGTTTCATTAACAAATACAAAGACATGTTGCGGCCATAGCCATTCGGATTTAAACGTTGAGGCTGGGCTATGGGATACAACAAATGGCCATCGGGAAAATTACCTACTTCATCGCAGAAAAAGCCATACATACACACAATATTGGGATGGGGTGGTAAAATCAATGTTTGATCTTGTATATGCTGTTCCCAAGCCTCCGCGGCCTCATTCATATAACGTTGGCGTGCCGGCACGGTTTCTTTATACATGGCTCGGAGTATGGCCATGGCATTGCTTTGGATGTCGTAGTTAAACATCATTTTCAAAGCCAAAGGATAACGACGTATACTGGCATCCATAGAAGAAGGTAAAGTTTGCTAAAAAAAAAAAGAAACAAAAAATACGTTTAAGAAAGAAAAATGATTAGCAGTAGAAAGAAACAAAATCTTACCAAGCCTACTCCTGCAGAGCTGACTCCCGAGAACGTATTATGGTCTTTATCAATACTTATTTTCTTATCGTGATTTTCTGGTGTCGTATCAGTTTTTTCTTGCTTAGAGCTTTGCAAAGACTGTTCAAATTGTGTGGCCAACGATGTTTGGCTAAACATTTGCACATTGTCTACGGAACCACCAAAATTATGTACAAACCTTGACATATTTTGCAAAGGAGACATTAGTTCTGGACGAAATGACTGCTGGCGCATAGGTGATACTTCCTTAAAAGATACCACAGACGAATCATTTAAATCCTCTTTGGTATTGCTGCAGTCCATAGCTTCCGTTTGATTTTTCAAGGCAGCCGCATACACTACAGCAGCACAACCCTTGGCTATGGCAGGTCCTATAGACAGTTTATTTATGGTAAAACTTGAATCCAAAGTATCCGAAATTTCATCATAATTCCAAGCATTTTGCAAACGATTAGCTGCTTCGCGTATTTCCCAACAAACGCCCTCTAGTTCATCTTCTTTGGTTAAGACACCAGCTCCTGAGGCTAAGCTGACACCTATTAAAGCGAAGAAAGGCGCAGAATCACCATAGAAAAGCTTTTTAGTGGCCTGACTACGTAGTTCAGCTGAATAGGTAGTGGTAACACGATTTAAAATATTATCAATAAACAATTTACGGGCATGCTGGCCAAAACGGAAGATGCCAGCCGAACGAGGCACACTGGCAGCCAATTGCCCTGTGGCCGTTGAAGAACCCGTTGAACCGGCCAATGAGTTTAAGGCAGATCTGGCAGACCATTTCTTAAAAGATGCACAATATTACATTATATAGGTATGTATACCGGGAATTTTTTTTTTTTTTTTTGAAGTTTAAAACTTACTTTACCCGCTGCTGCCGCTACTGATGGTAGACGTTGTTGGCGTGTTGTTCGTGTTGTTTGATTTTGTTCCAAAATGTTGGTGTGTATATCTCGTTTCCAATAGGTCTGAAGTAAAAAACGACCATGTTTGACTAAGCGTGTGGTTAACAAACGTACAGACATAATGCCTATCCCACAATTCTAACCACCGCACAACAACAATAACAAATTTCTGGGTGTTCCTTTGATTTGAAGATGTTTTTTTCTGTAAAAAATTCACAGAAAATTTTATTGCGTTTCAATTTTAATGTTTGTTTGTTACCTTTTCTCTCTATAGATGTGTGTATATATTCCTCTTGTTGTTTTTCTTGTTTTTTGTTAAAACAATATTTTTATTTATGCCTACTAATACGACCGCTTGGTGCGGTTGGCTGTAAGCAAAACATTGAAATGTTAACACTTTTGCCCCCTCCCTCGAACAAGGGAAGTATAACAATTTGTTTGTTTGTTTGTTTTTTATTTTTGTTCCTTGTTTTTTTAGTATTTGTTTTGTTGCTTGTAACTTGTTTTTCTCTAGTTTTCTCCTTCTCTGTATTAGATAATCACATTCACGTCGTCGTCTCCCACAAAGTATTTTTTTTTCACCAACTGAAAATATTAAGAATGGCGTCACGGTTGAGAAAATAATGTGTTTATGGACGCCATTTTGAGGAAATTAATACAAATTTTCCAAACAAATTATAAGCACAATAAGAATTACATGTTTTATAGCAAATTAATTACCAATTTGTTGCAAATATTTTAAATTTTCCTCGAAAATTTAAGAACTGTTTGTAGCCGTGCGTATTATTGAGAAAAATAACCACAAAGAACAGCTGGAATTGTCAAAACAAAGTGTTGCCAGATGGTTTTGTTAACGAAATAGGAATAATATAGATATGCCATATGTTTTATAAAGAAATGAGATGCCATAACAAAAAATATCAAAATGGCCTAAAGGAACTAAAAATAACAAACCAAACAAATGTATAATTGAAATATAGGCCTTGAAAATTAATTACAAATTAAATAGTATGATTTTTACAATTAAGGGCTTATTTACCATAGTATAAGTAATTAAACACATTATAATAGTCTATAAAGACAACTTTGCATATAAATTATTGACTAGGAATATTTGTCTCTTTTCTACCTAGAGGCCTATTTAAATATACATATATGAGCGTTTGAAAAGAAACCTCATTAACCATAATTAGTAGAGGCGAGATTTGAGGACTTGTACCGCCATGATGGCTAGTATGAACCATTATCATCTTCCTAGAGAATTTGCAAAATAAACTAGATAGATATAGAACTATTAACAATCCCAGATAAAACTACTACTACTCTACTAATAGAGAAGGGATCAGCTGGAATCAGGACAGCCTGAATTTCTATTTTAGGCGAAGGGTTTAAGTTCTCAAAATCCTCTATTCATGGTATTCAACCTTCAGCTACCAAGAGTTGGAAATATGTATTGAAAGTGTTCTATAGCCACCAAATGCTTCTATCACAACATGATCTTACCGTGCAATGCTCCGTAAGAACTGCAGTCATCAGTCTCACTCAGTATTTATCCAGCCTCAACCAGGTTCTACCAACAATCAAAAACGATCGAAGACCATACAACATCTTGATCTTTTTTCCCAGAGCATCTGTTTCCTCTTCGTAATTCATCTCTTAATATGTTGATATTAGAGGACTAGGACCACTACAATAACAACAACAACATCCTTCCCAAGAGTAATAATAACGTCAAATTTTTATGGATTCTCTTCATTTTTTTCAGATTAGTACGGAAACATAACAAATAAATACAGTTTGTACATTATTTTTGCAGAAACATTTCCTAGTTTCTTTTCGAGTTTCACTATAAACATTAACAACAACAAAAACTTAAAACCATTTAACTAAATTATCACATTATTAAACCATAATCACTTTCTAAAATCAAACAGTTTGGGTATAACATCACCACACTTGGCCGAAAGTTTAATGTCGGCTAAATGATCAGCGCGAGTTTCACCAATATTGACAATAGCCACGGGCAGTTTTAAGTCTTTTGTTTGTAAAACCATACGATAGCCAGAAAACACTAATAAACTAGAGCCCAACACTAGTAAACCATCACCGCTGTAAATCATTTCAGCAATGCGATTAATACGATCTTTGGGTACGCTATCGCCAAAGAACACAATTTCTGGTTTTAAATGGCCATCACATTGAGGACAAGGGGGTATACGAAAATTATCCACATATTCTTGAGGTATTTCAACATCACCATCTGGCCTTATCATATCGGGAGCGTCCTTAAATTCGGGATTTAAGGCATTTAGTATGTTTTGGAATTCATGGCGATCAATGCGATAGTCACAGGATAAACATTTTACTACATAACCAGAACCATGGAGTTCTATGACATTCTTAGTGCCCGCTTTATTGTGTAAACGATCGACATTTTGGGTAACCACACACTGTAAACGGCCTTCACGTTCAAAACGGGCCAAAGCATGATGGGTGGCATTTGGTTCGGTGGCGGAGAATGTAGGCCAGCCCACAAAATTACGCGCCCAATAACGGCGGCGAACATGAGCAGACTTGACAAATTCCATATGTTGTATGGGTTTGTGGTTAGTACGGGCATATAAGCCCACACCTTCAGAGCGATAGTCAGGTATGCCTAATAAAACAAACGCCATTTATTATAAGTTTTAATGAAAACTTTTAATATTTACCGGATTCGGTGGATATACCAGCTCCCGTTAATACCACTATATTGGGTTTACTTATTAAGAATTCTTCTAAACGCTTGACATCCTCCTCCAAAACGGGCTGATGTTTGGGCACATATTGTTGTTTTACAGCAGACCACTGTGTATATTTACATTGTAAACGTAGTAATTGGTTGAATCTCATTTTTTGGATTTGTTTATTTAAAACTAATTAAATTTTGTTAAAACAAATAATAACAAATAGCTTTTAGAAGTCATATAACAAAACAAAAGAATCGCAAAGCAAAACAAAATAAAAAAACTAACACAGCTGTTTTAGGGGGTACCATTTCTGAAAGCATGAATTAAATTAAGAAGAAGATCTTTTTACAAACAGTGATGCCAGTAGAAAATTATTTAAAATTTATTGAGTAATTAAAACACTAAAAAATAAATTAGATAAACAATTTTCAAAAATAATAAGTTTCAATTTATTTAATTTTTACAAACAAATCGAACATGAGAAAAGATTGTGCGAATTAATATTCAACGAACAATGTTTTTGAACGAACAAACGAATTTTTCGAACCAACAGTGCTGCCAGGATGGAAAAATGCTCATATCTGCACATTGAACAAAAAAAAACAGTTTTGGTTAGAAATAATGAAAATCGACAACACTGGTTAAAGAGAATGAAAGAGAATTGAAAAACAGTTGAGAAAATGCATTCATTGTGATTGGTTGTTAAAAGTTTGTACGGCATGTGTTAAAGGAAAAAGTTTTTTATTTCAAGAATTAAATTACAAGCATTGAATACTAATAAAGAAAAAGCCGGTCATTTGTTCAAAAGAATTTCTAGCTTATAAAAGCAACAATATTTTTAACTATTTACTACTCAGAACTGTAATTAAAAGCAAATCCCAATTTAGCCTGATTCTTTAACACGCTTCATTTACTTTTAAATGCAAAACAACGACGATACGAATTTTGTTCTTTATCTTTTACAACTAAAAATTAAAAAAACAAAACAAGTAAAAAGCATTATTATATTAAATTAATAAAAAAAAGAAAAGAAATATTCAACAAAAGGAAAAACAAAAGCGTCAAGAAAAAAATTTATTTTTCTGATAAAACAGAAATTGTGTGTCATCAATACAACTAGCAAGCAACTTAACCGTGTTGCCGTTTTACCAGCATTGTTGTTGGTGTTGTTTTTATTGAAGTTCTTGTTACATTTGTGTTTGAGTGAGTGCGTGTGTGTTTGTGTAATTACGAGTATTTTTTATAAGTAAGGTTGTGTGTTTTTCTTTCTCTTTTGGGACTTACGTTTTATGCTTTAATTTAGTGTTAAAAAGAAAATAACAAAATATAAGCAACAACAACAAAACAAGCATAACAATTATTTTTAGTGTTTCAATAGAGAATATCATCGTATTTTGTTTATAAAATTTTTTTCCACGCTCATCATTAAATATTTGTTGTATCAGCATAAAATTTCTTTCAACAGACTAACAAAGAAAACACAGTGAAGAGACAAAGCGAAGCGGAGAGAGCGAGCGAGTATTGAAAATTAATTCTTGGTTAAAAGGAAAATTTATAACAAAAATATGTCAGAGACAAAAAGTGTAAGTATTACAAGTTATTGCATTATTTATTAAATAAGTTGTTTGTTTTATCAATAGCTATATTATAAAATTTTTATTCGTTTGTATATTTTTTTTTGTCAAGGGCGCGGTTATCTTTCTTTTTTTTTGCTACTGTTGCGTTTTTATTTTTGCCTGCTGCTGCTTGTTTGTTCATTTATTTTATTTTTGGGTTATTTTCATACTTTTTGTGTTTGTAGTGGTGGTGTTATGGGACTCTCCTGTTTTTGTTTGATTGTTGTTTTTGTTTTTCCTTTATTTTTTTGTATAACGTGTTTTGTTATTGTGTGACATATTCGCCGCAGCAACTAATACTTCTCCTTGGGAAAACAACTCTGTTTTAGTTTTTTTTTCACTGTGTTATTTACTTATGAAGAGAAAAGGATCGTTATTTTGCAGAGCTTTTCAAATATGTAATCATTAAAAATTTAAGGTTTTTAAAAAGATTAAATTTAGGAAGCTTAAATAAGTAGGAATTAAATTAGAATTACCTCTGATAATGTTAATATAGCATTATAAGGCCTGAATCTTGTCATTATGTACGAAAAACAAAGTCCATTAAATGACCGTCTCTAGATTCGTTGCAGCAGACGATCCTTTTGCAATAATTTTCGGCAACTTTTTCACATCTTTCGGGTTGTCCCTATCTCGACATTTACTTGACGCATGTCGGTTTTCAAATGCTTCAATGTTAAGGAGATTTGACATAGCATCACAAAAGTGTCTTTTGGCGTCATATCCCATGATCTTGATGACCAAAACGTGAAGTTATTCTTTCTGGAAACTTCTTATGCAATAAAGTTTAAATCGATCGTGTTATGTTATGTGGCTTTTGCCAACATAATATAATCATTTTTGATTGCAAAAGGTACGTTATCGTGCAACAACAGAACGGCAAAGGCTTATTTTCGACAAAATATTGCCTAGTGACACCTTTAGGCCATAATACATAACTAAAAGTAACTTTTTCGGAAACCTGGTTAGCCAAATGAGCCCAAGGTTTGGGTGTCACATAAGTTAGCAGAGATAAATCGAATTATTTCTAAAGCTAATGATTACAGACAGCATATTGTATACATATGTATATAAATACATATGTACATATGATTTATGACCTCTAATGAGGGTTTTGATTTATTAAGAGGAATAGAAGAGTTTGAATACAAATCCATTTCTCTGTAATGCACTTCTATTCCCTTATTTGTTTAGTAATTATTCGTTCTTGAAGGAATAAACTATATTCCAAACGTTCTAACGCGTTGTGACGCATTCTCTCTGTTCGTTTCAACTCCATTTCCTCTTTAAAATTTCAAAGTGTATTTCTAAGCTTATCTTAAAAGGCATTTCGTTTTAATGACTCATTACTTTACTCAATTGTATAGTACTAAATATGTAGGAACTTATCCATGCTAAAAAAAAAACAACTCTTAATAATAATAAAAAAAAACCCACCGTTATCTCTACACTCAAAATAAAATGTAAACAAAACTCTCTCTTATATACTCCATACAAATAAAGAAGTACAGAAATATAGCGTGCATTTAATTTTCTTTTATTTACAATACATATTTCCCATGCTCTTAATGTTACAACAACGAAAAAGAAAAAAAGCAATCATGGTGTATGAGTGATAAAGAATACCGAAATACAATAATAACAACAACAACTACTTACTATAAACACACATCGTATTTACTCCTCCACTCAGTGTTTTTAAAGTCAATTGAACTCTTTATTTAAATTATAGACAAACAAACACCCGCTATCTGTATATACACGTCGTATAGACTTTATTAAAACCGTTATAGCTTAGGGGTAATATACTATACTACAGAGAAGTGAAAAACACTGCCTGTAATAATTTACAGCTATTGCTGCATGCAAAAACAATTATGTAAACAAAAAGGAAAGGAACATATTGTGATAGGTTGAGGAGGGGGATTGGGAGTGAAAAACAAACAAATGGAAGTACTTATACGTACGTTAGAATATTAAATGTTGTCTACTCTTTGGGTTTTGTTTTTTTTTTCTATAACGCATATGACTAGTGTGTCAACATCGTTGCTTTACATAAACTTTAACACCTACAAACAACGTTTTTGATGCATTTTTTCCTCTTCAAAAAACATTAATTTTTAAAGATAACTTTAAACGTTGAATTAATTGAAGAGTATATAGTATAAACAGTGAAATCTCTAAAGGCTGTGTGGGTTTATTGCAAAAGTTTCAAGTTGTTAAACTGTTTTCGTCAAATGGGTTTCACTTTATCACTGTAACGGACGACGACCATACATCAGAACTGCTTCTCTTTACTCTTAAAATTTGTCCTTTGTTTGTTTTTATTTTCCGCCCTCTTTTCCCTCTCTCTTATTAGTACTTGAAAAAACACTTTAAATCTTGTTTTTTTTTTTTCAATTTTTGTTTTTGTTTTATCATAAATAAACCAAACGAAACCAAACAATATGTACGATGATCCATAAAAACGTTCGTCAAAACAAAACTCAATGACTTGCTGTGCTAAGCTTTAGCTCTGGTCGCCGTCATTGCCATGGGGATATTGTTCGTTATTTTAAATGAGAGAGGATGAGCAGTAAAATATGAAAAAATTTTCAATTCAAATCTACTCTGCATATGGTGGTACTTATGACGGCATTATCCCCTTGTTTGTTTCGAATAAATAAATGTTAATACATAGAAAAAAAACAGGAAAAAAAGATTTAAATGAACATGTTTGTTCATTCGTTCGCCGGTTCTTTCGTTTTTGGCACATGAACCGAGGCATTGAGCATTGAAATTAATGCAGTATTATCAAGAAAGGGGGTTGCTTTCAATGATTGCAATGTAATTTAGTGGTGGGGGTTTTGTGGAGGGGGCCAATAACCCTAAAAGTGTTTTTTTTTTTTCAGAATTTAACCGAGTTAATGAACAATTATTATAATTTTATTCACTCTTTATGCAACTCATGCAGGTTTACGATGGAGGTGATTGACAAATCTTTTGTAATTTAGTTACGAAAGTGAAATCATTATCATGTTTAAACACGACATTCTTCATGCAATTTTAGTTTAAAAGGGAAAGTGAAATACAAATATATTTCAATTTTTAGTGCTTTTAATTTGATAATCTCCTTCGTCATATAACTCTCTCTAGTGCCTATGTATGGAGGGCAGAGTGTGTTCTCTACATTACTTTTATTACAACCTTCAACCACTATCTTTTTGGGTCATTGTCCCATAACGAATGGTGCCAATTGTGCTAAGGAATAGATTAAACCTTATTAGCGCTATCAGATATTCCTACTACGTTCAATTCTGGGCCTATGAAAACCAAATCGGCCCTCGTCAACTCTTTTTCGACTAAAAGACAGGGGTTTGATAGCTTTACTTTGGACCGGAGATATGTGATTTAAGTTCATGGGGAAATTAACTTAAAAATTTTAATAATTCTCATTGAATGTTGCGTTTCTTTCGTAGATGACTTGAATTTTTTGGTCGATGACTTGCCCTTTTCCAAATTTTACAATTATCTTAGGTTAGGTTAGGTCTGAGTGGTAGCTCTGATTTCACAAAGCTCACTTGAGCACGCATAGCGGCCCGTTGTGATGCCACGGGTGAACGCACACCCTGTACTGACCAAGTTCCATCAAAATCAGGGAAGAAGAAGAAGTTGCTCAGCGCAAGGGCTACACTACAATTATCTTAACTTAACAGTGTCTGTTAACATAACATTCAGTGTAAAAAGAATGTAACTTTCATAGGTAACTTCACACACATTTATTTTTTTGAGTTGCTCAAATCCAGCAGAATGATCCATGATGCTAACCTCTGCGATTCATTCTTTCACGGTTTGACCAATGCGGTCAAAATTATTGATCAACGGAAAACCTCTTGTATTCCACTATAATCGCACACGATTTTGAAGATCCGACCATAATTCTGTGTATTTTACTGGGATGTAAAAGTATCTTAATTACACAAATTTTTGCCAGCGTAAGAGCCGTTAAGAATTACTAGGTCGAATTTGTTGCCCATGAATTACGGAAGTTGTACGTTGTAGTATTTTTCGAGGATTTGTTAATTTTACGTATGCAATTTGACAAATATTTTAGAAATTTATTTCTTTTTTCCTTATTAAAGATATTCACACTTTCTTTTTTTTACGAGCTACACAAAAATATTTTTCTTTTTTAATTATTTTTTCTGTTTTTAGTTTTTTATTCGAACAATTGAAAGTATTCAGAGCCAAAATAAAATTGCTATGCGAGCCAAGCATTTCAATTATTCTGTGTATGCGGCAAAGACCGAAAGTCAAACACGACAGGCAGTCAGACAGACAGACAGACAGACAGACTTTCTATTGTAAACAGTGACACAATATTTTTATAACAATTTTATTAATAATAACAATAATAAACATATGTATTGTGTTGTCCATGTATGGTGTGCAACAACCTCACACTAGAAATCTGAATCAGAATTAATTTTAATTTAAAAATGGAAACATAAAAATTAAAAATTAAGAGAGAAAAAGAAAGCATAGCATGAATAGAGACCATAAATCAATTTATATTATTAAGCACACGTTCTTCTTTCTTTTGTTGGATGATTGGGGCATTCAGACATTCCATTCGTTGGTGCTGAATGATCAGCATCAGCATGTTGGATAAACACCACAAACAACATGAAATCAATTGAGTCGATCATCACTTTAAACGCACAGATGTCTGCCCAGCAGGGTTTTTTCTCTTACAGAGTGTTCCCTTAATTGTTGCCCTAATACAGCACTACATACATATGCCTTATTTGTTGTTTTAAACTTCTTCGTATGCGATTAACTAATAGAGCAGCTGGTTGGAATTGCTTTGGCATTTATGTTAAAAATTGATTTTTATTTTAAAAAGAAACATAATTTTTATTTAAAATACAAATGAGTTCATCATGTATTTGAAAAATAAAAATTCTTTGAATTGACTTTCAAAATTTACGTTACGGAGCCTTTCCCTCTTTGCTTTTTTTTGTTTTTAAAAACGTTAGTGTTGTTAACTGTACAGAACAGAATTATCTGCTTCTCCAGATTACTTTCTTACTTACTTCATTGGTCACTACAATCCTTAAGTCAGAATTACAACCTAGCTTATCACACCACCTATGTTATGTGGATTTATTTTATCCTTGAGGTGGTGGTGGCAGAATCCACAGTTTAATGTCGACTCTGAAGGTTAGATTTGAGAGAAACTTTTCATTGCAATTTTATTTTACTCTCAGAGCTTTTGCCAGAAGACCGCGTAATCCATGTGTAGAGCACACGTTCATGGTCGTTTGACCAGTGGATCGCACAGTGTATTTATTACAGATAGAATTCGTTATTTAGTCGAACTGTACGTAAGTGGAACTCATTTCTTTTCTTGTCCCATAATCCATTTTTCTAATTACACCACAATGCACTGCATGAGTAGGAGCCATTCTATGAGGTTACGACGTAAATAAAAACAGATTGGATAACATAAAGACTGTTGCCTTAGGACAGTTCCGCGGGTGTATACTCATAAAGGGTCCGCCAAATAACTTTTTTTTTCGTTGAAAATGCTTTAAAAAAAACTACTGAATATTTTCTTAAATTTCTTTTTTATTTGAAAGTACAATCCTTCCCGGTTAATAATGGAAAATAATTTCATTCAAATGGCTGCCTCAGCTGGCCATGCAGTAGCCTACACCAGAAGATGCCGATTGTGGCAAAAAAAAAATCATCTTTTCAGATGAAGCACATTTTGATCTTGGCGGGTATGTAAACAAGCAAAATTGGGCGCATTTGGGGCACAGAAAACCCGCACGCATACATTGAAAAGCCGACGCACTCAAAACGAGTCACTGTTTGGTGCGGATTTTGGTTCAGAGGCATAATTGGGCCATTTTTCTTTGAAAATGAGCAAGGAGTGGCCGTTACAGTCAATGGCGATCGTTATCGGGCCATGTTGAACGAATTTTTGTTCACAAAAATTGAAGAGGAGGATATTGGCAACATTTGGTTTCAACAGGACGGCGTTACGTGCCACACAGCCGAAGTTACACTGGATGTTTAGCGCCCTGTTTTTGAAGATTGCATTATCAGCCGTAGAGCTGATGTCGTTTGGCCACCTCGGAGCTGCAATTTGACACCGTTGGACTATTATTTGTGGGGGGTGCCGTCAAAGATAAGTGTTACGCCGACAAGCCAAAGACAATTGACGCTTTAAAGGACAATATTCGTGAAGCCATTGGTGAAATACAGCTGCACACAATCGATAATGTGCTTAAAAATTGGACCGATTGTGTAGGCTACTGCATGGCCAGCCAAGGCAGCCATTTGAATGAAATTATTTTCCATTATTAACCGGGAAGGATTGTACTTTCAAATAAAAAAAGAAATTTGAGAAAATATTCAGTGGTTTTTTTTAAAGCATTTTCAAAAAAAAAGTTATTTGGCGGACACTTTATAATATTAAGTAGGAAAATTGAACCTGTAAGGCTAACACTCTGACGTTTGCTTCAATTATTTTAGATGGTATGACTGTACCACCTTAAAAATATTATTCAAGTGTTTTTATTGATCTTGAGTTTCAATTAAGGAATACAACAAGACAAGCAAACAACAACAATAACAACCAAAATTAATTGAACAGAAATTTTTTTAAAAGAAATTTTGTTTAAAGTTGAACGATTTTTGCGTGAATAAGTTTGATTGTTTTTTTTTTTATTTTTTTTTCTCTTTTTCTTTATTCGTTCACTTTGGTAGTGTTGTTGTTGGGATTGGTATATTTATTACTCATTCATTAATTAATTATTCAAATGGAAATTTAATGAAATTATTTTCTCTTGTCTATTTTTGTTTTTCCATCGTTGTTTTTTTTTTTTTTATTATTTTCTTAATACAATGAATAAAGAAATTGAAATTAAAAAAAAGAAAAAAACAATTGTTGTTCATAATTCAATAATAAATATTCGCTTTAAAAATTTATTTTTTTTATTTTCTAATCTAAATTTGCATTTAAAGTTCGAATGTGTACCACCAGTTACTAGAAAACAAGTTGATCAGTTGCATGGAAACTCAGTCATTGTTTTGAAAATAGAACTGCGACTTCTCTATATTCATTCATTCTCCTTGTTTTCTTGAGAAAATGTGGGTTATTTCAAGATTACAAATTTAGTCTTTGCCTTAGAAGTGATATTGTATGCAAATCTAGTCCTTTTTTAAAGGCTTTTACTGTTGTTTTAGCTCCATTTTGTTTTTTTGCACCGTAACATTTCTAGGTCATTAATGTTTATGCTTTTCTTATCTGCATATATTTTATATTGGGTATAGGCATTAATTTCTATCGCTTTTCTTAATAAAATATTAACTGCTAATACAGCGGTTGCAAAGATCTGCCTGTATGGTAATCAGTGGTGCCCAGCGCACTACACCTACGTCGACGCTGGAGAGAATTATATGGCTCTTTCAGCTTGATATTTATTGTTGGGGGTGGCGGTCAAAATTAGCGGGCGTCTTTGGGCGACTGAATAGTGGCATGAATCGAATACTAGTTACGCAAAGAAGGTGTCTATGGCCTGCTGTAGTCAGTAAGAGAACAGCTTGGTTGCTGAACTTGGATAAGGCCAGCTTAAGGTTGTTTGTCGGTTTTATCACGGGACACTGCGAGATTAGGTCGCTGACGGGGATCTGGAACAGATCCCAGCCGGACTATTACAGGGCGTGTTGCGATGAGGAGGAGTTGGAGACTATCGAACACCTCCTCTGTAGCTGCCCAGCTCTTGGTAGATTGAGATTGAGGACCCTTGGCAGGGCCTTCTTTGGGAGCTTGAAATCAGTGTCGAGAGCCGACATCAAGGCTCTCCACAGATTCATTAGTGGCTTAGGCTGGTTGAGAGGTGCTAGGACTTCATCGATGTAGTCACGCTCTCCCACCCTTTTGTTGTGTCTGATCTGTGTGATTCCTCCGCTTCCCACTCCTCCCTTTCCCATATACCCTCCTTTCATCCTATCCCCTATACTATCCTTCCCTCCTTTAGGACGTTGTACAATGGGTCAATCCGACCTCCGGGTACTGTACTTGTCTTGACTGACAAGTACACGTCCTCTAACCTAACCTAACCTACGCAAAGAAGTTTCAGCTGTCTAGAGCAGTGAGTGCATGACACCGCGGTACAACTGAACAATTAGGTTCAGGACATCCATTCCGGACAATAAAGTCTGGAAAATGGTGCGGGCCACCTCGTAAAAGACTTCGTGTATATGTACAGCGATGGCTCCAAATTGAACGGAACTGTTCGAAGTGTAATGTTTTCGGATTCGATTGGAGTAGCTCAGGCTATAAGTCTGCCAGACCATTGGAGCATCTTTTAGGCAGAATTGTTGGTAATTTAGGCTGCGGAGAGTATTATTGGGCATATTATCATTCTTTCTAATAGCCAGGCAGCTGTCAAAACACCAACGTGATAAACTCAAAGTAGGTGCTTAGTAGTCGTATATATCTCAACGAGGTAGCAGAACCATATGATGTTCATGTCATATGGATGCCAGGGTGTACTGGCCAGTCGTAACACAATCATGGAACTCTCCGACGATGCCTTTGAATACTGATAGAAGACGCGGAAGTCGCCGTGGTCTAGTAGGTAGTGTGTTGGCTTATTAGACGAAAAGCCAGGGTTCGAGCCCCAGGCCAGACATCAAAATAAAATACAAAAAGATTTCCTCTCAGCAGATTTCTGGCAAAAACTCTGAGTGTGAAATAAAATTGCCATGAAAAGTTTCTCAAAAATCTGTCGTTCGGAGTCGACTTTAAACTGTAGGTCTCACCACTCATGTATAAAATTAACACACACAACATAAGTGGTGTGAGAAACTAGGTCGTAATCCTGACTGAAGGGTTGTAATGACCAATTATGTATGTATGTATGTAGAAGGCGCGGAAATCAGCTGCAGAGATGAGGAAGAAAAGGAGAGTGTCCTTCACCTACTAGGTACATGCCATGCAGTATATCGGAGAAGAAAAAGGCACCATGGTGCCTACTTTATCGGTAATCTGGAGGGACTGTCAGGCATTGATATTGGCAGTCTGAGTTGCTTCATCAGAAGATCTGAATGTTTCCGCGACTAGGGGATAGCTACAAAAAACCTGTGGTATCACAATGTGCCCCGTGTGACTAAGGCAACTGCTTCGTCCATATGTTGACTTTGTAGTGGTACTGAAAGCTAGACTATCAATCGCTTGGAGCTTCCGTTTCTTGGCAACCTAGTAAGCTTTCTTAGTTTCGACCTGGCATCACATTTGAGTCAATTGTTGGACTCAAGTGTTGAAGTAACGGTTTGTTATTCTTTCAGTGTATTGTACGCACACAAATTGGCGACGACACATGACGATTGAAATAAAACGTCGCGGAATGCAATCGGCAATTCATATTTAAAGTGTTGCGACTGGCGATGAGAATTTATGCATGTACCGAATATAATTTTTTTTGTTTTCCTGTTTTTATTTTTCTTTTTGTAGGTTTTGTTTTTAAAAAACCTCCTCGTATTTATGCAATTATTTTTCTGTATTTCATTGATTTTTTATTTATTTTTTTTTTGCTTTTTTTTCATTCATTTTTATCATTCAACCAACCAAACCAATACATTTGTTTTTCTAAAACTAAAACAAATTAAATCAACATTATAAATCATTAGTTTGTATATAATTAAAGTATTAAACATACATACATATATACACATATGTATATTGTATGTATATAGAACACTGGATGGTAGTCATTATTTTCCAACTATTTGTTGGGTTTAAACAAAAAAAAATTATTAAAAAAAATGCGAATAATTTAATTGGAATTTTTGTTTATTATTATCAGTATTGAATCCAGCCTCAATACCAATTTTATTCCTTGATTTCTTCGTTTGCCGTAATAGATCCCGTTAACACTACGTGTATGGCTACGAATACGGGTAAGGTAGCAAAGCAAATCTGATGAAAGCTGGATAAAACGTGCACGGATAGTCTGCTTAATCTCCGAAGCAGCAAGCTTAATGTAGTTATTGGTGTCATTACTGGACATTGAGTACTTTAGCGAGCCGCTATGGTCTCATCAGTATGGCCAATGGGGTCTGTATTAGTTTTAGGGGCTACGGGCATGTACCTTTTGTTTACATGCCTAACTTTATGTCACTGGATACGAAATCATTTGAGCTTCTGCTATGCAGATAATCTCAGTGATCTTTCGAGAATGTACATTGGAAGTCTGATGGTTTCAGGCTTTAGGTTAGGTTAGGTCGGAGTGGAAGCTCTGTTATCACAAAGCTCACTTGAGCACGCATAGCGGCCCGTTGTGATGCCACGGGTGAACGCAGTCCCTGTACTAACCAAGTCCCATCAAAATCAGGGAAAAGGAAGGAGTTGGTCAGCGCAAGGGCTGCACGGTTTCAGGCTTAAGGGAAATGGAAAACTGTGGCATCAAATTCGGCTACACATGGCCTAAATGTATGTATCCTCTTGGGTTGACAGACACTTCTATACCTACCTGTCCACCTAAACTCTCAAAAAATGGGGTTATCAGGCAATGGACTGTAAGTGTATTCCTTCTAGGCACACAGCCATTATTCAATTTATTAGTAAAATCTGTACGTACAATTAGAAACGACTTAACAACATGTATGTTTGTTAATTTGTTTTACAGTTTTCACTGTGTACCTGGGATCAAAGGCTTTGTTTAGAGGACGTCTTACATACGTTTTTCCATCAAATTGGGACAAATTAAACTTAGATTCGTCCCTCCAGAAAACTCTGTCCCAGAAACATCGTTTCTAATTATAAGGCCACCACTGTACATCTACGTTATTAGCTGTATTGCAGTTTGGTCTGTTCTTCTTTTGCAGCGTCTGTCTGCTCTGCGTTCAAAGTTATATAGTTTTCGCTTGTAACTTTGTTCAGTCATTATGGGTCAGGTACTCGTAAAACCCATTTGAAATTGCTTAAAATTTTATAATTTAGCAGAGCTATTAATCGGTATATACGTATTTATTTGTTAAATCTTATAAGGTCGTCTCTGTAGAACCACATTTTGAACTCAAGTCAGAAAATGTGTAATTTTTAGCATTTTACTCACCCGTGGTACTTAGCAACGTCTAAATGTTTATACAGATTTGTATTGTACTTTCAATAGTCTGTTACCAATTATGCCTTTCTTATTGACTTTTTCTTTTCTGTTACCAATTAAGTAAACTACCACTTGAGGTAGAGATAGCCACTTGAGTGTAAAACATTTAAAAAGAAAAGTTCAAGGCATTTAACTGAATATCGATTAATAATCGTTCGCATGCGATATATTTTGCTACTGGCCGCAGCTCTCGTTTGTAAGCCGCAAAAGTAATCTTTTTGAAGTTTGAAAAAAAATAATTGATTTATTCATTCTAACACTTCACAGAACAGAGCTCAGAGCACAGCACACTTGATAAATCAATTGCAAAATAATTTCAAACAGAAAATAACTCGAAACATTTTTGCAAAACATACCTACATGTTAAGGGGAAGAATGCCAATAGTTTGAACTGGTTTTGCTAATAAAATATAAGAAAAATACTTACGGCACTGTCAAGAAGAAGAATTACACAAATACTTTGGGGCGCTCTTACTGAGGAGAGAACCATGAGTGTTTTAAAACTAACTAAAGCACGCTAAGGAGCGTACTCACGGAACACACTCCTTCTTACATGCATACCACCTGATCCGTATTGGCGTGATGGAAAATGAAGAATGCAAGGCATGCAGTGAAGATATCGAAACGATGGAGCATTTTTTCGCTCATTGCCTAGCTTTCTTAAGCTCGATATCCCAATATTTTGGCTATGACACTATATACCAGACATAGTAACTCTTCTAATAGGAGTGGAACATACTTCCTATAGAAACTAAGAGGTACTCCTATTGTTGAGCGCACAACAAGCCGACATAATGGCTTAGATGTATGTCAATAGGCATGAGACCCTTGGTTGGTCTTCTTTCCTGTAACCTACTGCACTTGTCATTGTAGTTGTCAGTGTAGTTGACAGTACTGCCGTGGAACTCGACCTGAAGTGGTTTAATAGACAATGCGTTGGCTTACCAGACGAGAACTTGTGACTTCGATCCTCAGTTTAGATATCTCGTACTTCCTCTCAGCAGTCTTATGGCAAAAACTCTGAAAGTAAATAAAATCGCCAAGAAAAATTTCTCAGAAACCTGTCGTTCGGAGTTAATTTCAACCCATGTAGTACTGAATATTCATAACCCATGGAGAAACGGAGTTCAGAAGTTTATGCAATCGAAATATGTGCTGAATTGAATCTGGAGAGAAGATACAGAAGGCTGACATGACCTAGCAATACTATCTGAAAGATAAACATGCAGCCATTCGAACTGGTAGCTCTCAGTTAACCCTTTGCTACAACCCAGGTCATGTGGATGAGTGAACTTTCAATGAGCAAGTGTCCACACTGCTGATGGGACCAGAACCTTTCTGTGGATTGGGAAGAGAAGTTTGGCATGCTGTACTCGAAAGGCGACTTTCTCTCAGCAGATTTCTGGGAAAAACTCTGAGAGTAAATAAAATAGTCATGAAAAGTTTCTCAAAAATTTGTCGGGATTCTCGACTTTACTCTGTAGGTCATGCCACTTATGGATAAAATTAACGCACACAATATATGTGGTGTGAGAAGCTAGGTCGAAATCCTGAATAAAGAGTTGTAATGACCAATTATGTATGCCTGTATGTTGGGAAGCCCTGGCATAATTCCTATGTAGCCCAGTGTTGTTATGGAGATTTCTTTAATTGCTTCTTTTTTTAAAGAAACATTATTATTGTTTGTTATTATTAATTACCATTCTCGTTAATTATTGTGCTTATGCTCTCCCATTATTTCTCTTTAGATATTATCACCCAGTTTTGAAAGCATGTTCTTCTAAAGCTGAATCCAAAGCCTATGCCGCCGTCCACAATTATTACTTATTCTTTCTTTTTTTATTTGCTTTCAACAGAATTAAGTCACGTACCATAACAGTTCTACACTGTTGTACAATTTCTTCTTCTTTTTTTCTGTTTTTTTTTATAATGATTTTTACTCCATTTGTTTTGTTAAGTCTTCTTTCCCCTCTAAAAAAATTCCATTATCTACAGTCCATTACATACATGTTTCAGCTTCTTCTTCTTCTTGTTTTCCATTCATTTTGAAATTCTAAAAAAAAAGAATTAAAAACCCAGAAACATTAATTACAATTCAAATGAAAAACAAATGTCCGTCTGTGTGTCTATTTGTCTGTCCGTCCCCTATGCACAATCACACACACGTACACACACACACACACATAATATATGAATCATTAAAACCAACCTTCTGAATACAGAAACAAATACACTGAGATACTGTCGTAATCGTTGCATTAAACAACTTGGCCCGTCAATAGTAATAAAAAGAAACCTTAAGTCGAGTCATTTAGTAGAGGCTCCTCTCCAACAAGTGCATACATACACTTGCCTGGTCTGCCTGCAACGCTTAGTGTTTGTGTTTGAATTAACGGCAAATATTTTTCTCTAGCTGTAGTTGTTGTTGTATAAACAAAATATTTAAATTACAATAAAATTGAATTAATTTTAATTGCTAACACAGCCACAACAACAAAGTACCTCTACCTCTACTCTGCTCTCCACATCACACAAACACCCAAATCAAAAAACAACAACGACAACAAAAAGAAGGAAAAAAAACTAGAGTTCTTTTCAGATGAATTCCCTTAATGTTCCGGCGCATTTCTTTTTTTTTTTTTTTTTATACGAAATCTAAATAAACATTTTAATGCTCCACAACGAAAGAGGTGCTAAAGTACAGTAGAAGGAATCTGAAAGAAGGACAGATAACTTCAATTAATCGGCTAATGCGTGAGGCCAGAAAGATTGTACTGAGCCTCATATATTAACCTTTTAATCTAAAACCTTTAAGGGAGTTGTTTTGTACAAAGTTTAGCGCTCCAGAATTTATGTGGTAGCATGACAATATCAATAAAATTGATGTAGCTTCTGTCTGTCGGGTACTACCTAAATCACAAAGAAAATGCTTCAAACTCTTCGGCATCACTTTTACAAAATCGACCAAAGCTGGTCTCAGAGACTACAATTTTTTCAAGTATAACCACAGTCTGCAGTTGTCTGAAAAGCATTCCGTTAAGCGGTTTAAGTCCGCTCAACTTAGCGGAAGCAGGCTATCGAATGTTAGTAACTTTCTGCTACCACTTCTGCTCCTTTACAGTAATATACTATTTCTACAACTACTACTGCTACTGTACAGTAATATACAGTTTCTATAACTACTAGTGGTACTACAATATAAGTACAGTAGTATTTTACCACTATTACTGTTATTGCTACTATACAGTATTACTACTACTGCTACCATGTACCACAACACCACCACTTCCACTCAGTAGCACACTACTGCTACTATACATACATAAATGGTAATATACTCCTACTTCTTCAATAGTATACTATTCTACGACTACTACACTGCTACTTTGTAGCACACTACTACTGCTGCTATACATACACAGTGGCTTACATAGGAGCTATGGTAGTATATTCCTACTTCTGCAATATTATACTATTCTACAGCAACTACTTATACTATAATGTTCAATATTATAATACTTCTCTTGTGGTACATTAAGAACACTACTACTGCTACCATGTACGAGAATACTACCACAGCTACTCTGGAGTACACTACTACTGCTACTCTGTAGCACACTACTACTGCTACACTGTAGCACATTACTGCTTCTACTCTGTAGTACACTAGTGCTGCTACTCTGTAGTACACTACTACTGCTACTTTGTAGTACACTACTGCTGCTACTCTCTAGGACACTACTGGTGCTGCTCTGTAGTACACTGCTACTGCTTCTATGCATACATAGTAGCATACATATGAGATATGGTAGTATACTGCTACTCCATAGTACACTACTTATGCTACTCTATTGTACAATAGTACTGCTATTCTGTAGTACACTGCTACTGCTACCATACATACATAGGAGCATACATAGGTATTGTAGTAACATACTCCTGCTTCTACAATAGTATACTACTATTACTTTTGCTCCAATAGCACAAGAGAACTTTCAAGAACTTACATGAAAATCTTTTGATCACGACAAATAATCAATGTCAACTAGCGTTCCACGTGTAGTATGATTGATAAGGATACGAGGCGCTGAAAATGGAATAGCGATTAGCTCGCCATACGTTGAGGAAACAAACAGAAGCAAAGAGATTGCTTAACATCTGTCAAGCCCCCGGTGTTCGAGAGGCTGTGGGCACCCAAACGAAATTTAAGGAAGATCAATTGAAACCGTAATGACCATGACAGTTGCATGAACTTTTTAAAATCCTTACGAATAAATTCAACTCGCTTTTTTCTGTTTCTAAATCTTTCCTTATATTGTTTGCCTTGTACTGTATTGCTTTTTGCCTCGTATATCTTTGCCACCCTTTCTTCTTTTTCTTATTTGTTTAACACAAACATCACGTTTCTTATGGAAAACGGTTGATATTGACGTTTTATCTGACTGTCTGCCATGCTAACTGTCGTTTGGGAATTATATTTTCTCTCTCTCCGTCTCGTTTTTTATTGTAAAATAAACAACAACACCTTTTGTAGCAGACTTAGGAGGTGTATTTATGGTGGTACACCGTATGTACTACCAATGTCTGTGGTAGTAGTGGCCACAAAAGTCAGCCAAACCACAGGTGTACTGTATGCATTACATTTTGAAGTGGCATCACGTTTCTTATTTACTATACTGTCTGTTTGACTGTAGTGTATGTGCTTAGTATGTTGGAATAGCTGTGGGGTGTGGTGCGCTGCGGCATCGGCACCTGTATTTCCGTAGGACTGGAAAAAACCACTCAATTAATTGCTTTTTGAATTAATTTCTTTTTTATTTTTTTTTCGTCTATTTGTATTTCTGTTTATTGTTTTTAAAATAAGAAATTAATTTTTATTTTCTCTCTCTTTCTATCTCTTTCTAGTTTTCCAGCATTGAAACTCCCGGCTACGTGGGCTTTGCCAATCTACCCAATCAGGTGCATCGTAAATCGGTGAAAAAAGGTTTTGAATTCACTCTTATGGTTGTAGGCGAATCCGGCCTGGGTAAATCCACGCTGGTCAATAGTTTATTTCTAACAGATCTCTATCCGGAACGTGTTATACCCGATGCCATAGAGAAACAAAAACAAACGGTTAAACTCGAAGCCTCTACAGTGGAAATCGAAGAACGAGGTGTCAAATTGCGTTTAACCGTGGTGGATACACCGGGTTTCGGTGATGCCATCGATAATGGTGATAGTTTTAGTGCCATATTGGAGTATATCGACGAACAGTATGAACGTTTCTTAAGAGACGAAAGCGGTCTTAATCGTCGTAATATCGTAGACAATCGCATACATTGTTGTTTTTATTTCATATCACCTTTTGGTCATGGGTAAGTCGAATAAAATTGAAAATTTCATCTAGATTTCGTAGGGTTTTTTTAACTTTCCTTTTCCTTTTTCACAGTTTAAAACCTTTGGATGTAGAATTCATGAAGAAACTACACTCTAAAGTCAATATAGTGCCTGTTATAGCCAAAGCAGATTGTTTGACGAAAAAAGAAATTTTACGTTTGAAATGCCGTATCATGCAGGAAATCGAAGATCATGGCATTAAAATTTATCCACTGCCCGATTGTGATTCCGATGAGGATGAAGACTATAAGGAACAAGTGAAACTATTAAAAGCTGCCGTACCTTTTGCTGTATGTGGTGCCAATACTCTCTTAGAAGTCAAAGGCAAAAAAGTACGCGGCCGTTTATATCCCTGGGGTGTCGTAGAGGTTGAAAATCCTGAACACTGTGATTTTATTAAATTGAGAACCATGTTGATGTGAGTAAACGATTTATAAAATGTTTAATAATATGTGGACTAGATAACATACAATATAAGAAAAACAATGGTTTTCTGGCAAAAGTCCGTCCTTACTGAGAACGCTTACACCGGTTATTTCGTTTAGAAAAGTCTTCAAAAATATTTCCGCATAATTGTAACTTTGTTTCAGCAAGTACTCGCCGTATGTTGTATTTCAAAGCTTAATTCATTGTGGCATAGATCGAACAGAGGTTTATTCAGATGGATGTAAATCAAAGACTGAAGTTCGAAGTGGCTTTTAAATGTCGGAATTGCTTCTCATGCACCTCGAAGTGAATTCTAGCTTGTTTAATGGGTTAGGTTATGTTAAATTGGCAGCCGCCCCAAAAAGCATAGCTTTTTAGCTAATAAAAACCTATTCCACCATTCAACTATAACGTTTGGCTAACATTTCTCTATGATCCCGATAGTTTTATGAAGGTGCAGATTTTATTCAAATCTCCAAACTTTGGCGAGACACGTTCGTTCGGTCTGCCCAAAAATGCTTTGTCTCAGAGTGCCGGAGAATGTTCTGTGGTTACCTCTTCATGTTCGCTATCATAGCTTTTGCAGAAGTCATTGAAAGGTATCTCCAGTATGCACTTAGGGGCCAGTGCTCCCTTATATAACTGCTATAAGGCTCATAAGCTGAATTCTGAATAGTTTTAACACAAATTTTTTTCTACATATACCCTTAGGCCGGCCTTTGTACAAGAAATTGGGCCTGCCAATGCCTACTGCAGGTTTATAACCACAAGACGTTATTACAGTCCAGAATATATTCTCGCGTCTGTTCTGCATTTGTCGTTGGATTTTAATCATTTTTATACGATTCTCGAGTGAATTTTATCTCATCTTAGTAAATTGAAGAAGAAATTCAAAATTGGAAACGGAATTTTAACTGTTTCTTTGATATTTTATTATTTGGTTTTTATTCTTGTTTTTAGCACCCACATGCAGGACCTTCAGGAAGTAACCCAAGAGGTGCATTACGAAAACTATCGTTCGGATCGTTTGGCCAAGGGCATTAAGAGCAAAGAGAATGGCATGAAACCCGAACGTGACTCTCTGGTGCCCTCTCAGATGGTGGTGAATAGTGTTTTGGGCGAAAAGGATCGGATATTACAGGAAAAAGAAGCCGAACTTAGGCGCATGCAAGAGATGTTGGCTCAAATGCAAGCCAAAATGCAGGCCCAGCAATAAATCTATAAAGCCTGTTGTGTAGGTAGTTTAAGACACTTTTTTAAGAATTTTATTTTCATTAAAACACAAAAGCAAAACAAAAAAAAAACGACGACAATTATAAAACAAACGCAGCAACAAAACTGGTGCCGAAAAAAATGGAATAACTTTGTAATTTTAAGTTAAACAAAGAACAACAAGAAAAACAATCTCTTTTTTGCGAAATTTTGTCTCAAAATTTATATATTTTTTATAAAATTATATTTAAAACTTTAATTTTCTTCATCTTTTCTGTTCCTTTTTAAATGAAGAAATATTCATTGAAAATTTAAATTTTATTAAGTAGAAGAAAAGAACGCGGACACTTTTAAACACAATACAACATAACTCACCTCATTACAACACACTACACAAACAAACAAAATCTCTTACCTTACACATATGAAACGTAACATGTCAAGGCATATTAGTAGGCGCTAATTAGAAGCGTCTTTAACCCAAAAGAAAGAAAAACACTACTCATCTAACTACACCTCACACATATGAAACTTAACATTTCAAGACATATTTATTGGCGCTGCTTAGTAGTGTCCTAAACCAAAATACTTTAGAAAAAAAACCCATGTTTGTTAAACACTTGTTATATTGAAAAGAAAGAATTAAATTTAAAATTTCCAATTACAACAACGTCCTATAATAATAATAATAATAACAATAATAAATAATAATATTAATTATTTAAACTTCCTTCCTAATAATTCCTATTCTATGAAAAACAAAACAAATGAAAATCAAACGTATATGCTCATCGTTTATATAAAAACATAAAAACAAAATAAACTTTAAATTAATTATTAATTAAAAAATAATAATAAAATATTTTTTTGTTTTATCAGCCATTCAGCATTACAGTTACGGTTGTCGAGTTATAAACCAATATGTAGTTACGCTGAATGCTTTCATTTATTAAATTTAACGTTTTATTTGTACCGTTACATATTGTCTGTCCCCCCTCTTCCTCTCATTTAAATATATACAAACAAACTTTTCCTTACCCTTAGTTTATAAATAATAATTTTTGCAATTTTTTTTTCTTTTTCACTTATTTTATAATTTAAGCTTTTTTTTCTATTATAAAATTAAACTTTAAATGCATATAAAAATATATATCGTACGTATATAGAGCTATTGTAATAATTATTAATTAAATTTATTCTTTCTTAAATGCTAAAAAGTAATAATTATAAATAGAAATTGCTAAATTGACAGAAAATATTATTTGTCTTATATAAAAAAAATAAACAAAAACATTTAAAACGAATGAAAACAACAAAAAAATAATTAAGAAAACTTGAAGCAAAATAAAAAAAAAACAATTTTTATTAAATATTAATTAATTAATTAGTTACTTAAAAAGAAAAAAATATATATATTATTATATACATACATATATATATATTATAAATATATGCGCTTTTTTATACAAACATAATTCAACAAATTTTTTTAAAGAATTTTTAATTAAAAACTTCCAAATAAATAACGCCACCCACACAGATTTCAAATATGTGTTCTGGCGATCTGTTTTCCTTATTACTGAATCTACATATTGGACTTGAAGCGACTTCTCTATACGGTCTTTGAAATCTACAACGCCCGATTAAAATGCCTGCTACTTCTGGACAATCTCAAATCACTTCCAAAAGTTTAGATTGTTTAATACATTGGACCCGCTAATCGATGTGAAATTTGCTTATTACAGACATAAACCGTACAATGCACCAATGATAATATTGTAATATCGATATTCAGTGTTTCACTAATCGAGATTATCCTTAATCCAAACAACGCAATTGGTTATACAGGGCATAATGGTAACCAGACATGTCGGTCAATGCCTCCGCTACTAGAGGTGAAAATTACTTATTCTAGACATACACCGTCTAATCTCAATATACAATATTTATTTTATTATTATTTATATTTATTTATTTATGCAAATTATTTAAAGAACGTTTATTTTTTTGGACGAACAAAATTGAATTTTTCCAAATAAGTACAAAAGTACTGAATTTTTCACCACTGTCATTTACTACCAAGTAATTACAACTCTGCCACAACGGAAAGCAGTATTAAAAGGCAATAAGAAAATAGAAGAGAGAGAGAGTATTTTTCCCGTATAAAATACAACAAATAAAAGTAAAGCAGCCGAAAATTTGGTCATTTGTGAAGCTTATTTCGGTTGATGCAGAACTAATGCGGTGGTGACTTGTCGAATATATTATTTGTTAAAAAAATTATTTTTTTTGTTTAAAACCAAAAGGAAACATTTAAGATAATTTGATATTAAATAACAAAGTGAAAACAATTTAATAAATGACAATAAAAAAGTGTAGATTGTTAAAAATAAGAAAGACGAGAAAAAAAATTTTTCTTTTTGCTTTAAAAAGCGGCTCGTGAAGAAACTCTTGTAACCTTTTTTGACATTGAACAAAAAAGAACACAGACAGACAGGCAAAGACACGACGGGCATAAAGAAATAAAAAACAGTGGCACATTTGCTATTAAAGAATCTTCTAAAAAAAAAAGTTAAAAAATAAATCACAAAAACAAGAAGTTTGCTTAACAATATAAAAAAAAAAAAAAAATTTAAATGCCTGTGTGTATGTGTTTAATAATTAAGAATATATAATTTGACGACATTTAAAAAATTTAATAAATCTAAACTAAATTGGAACAAAAAGTAAAGCAAACGACGAAAAAGTGGAGCAAATATTTTAAATAAAAGAAAGTGAAAATAAAAGAATATGCAAATAAAACAATTGCAAACAAACAAATAAAAAAGTATTTAAAAATAATTTACATGCATGCGAATATATTAAAAGAATAAATAAAAATTAAATAAAACATAAAGAAGAAAAAATTATTGTGTAATCATCACATTTTGCATAAAATAAAAAACACGAGAATTTACAAGAAAAATTATTCTTATAAGTGGTGTTTACATGTGTGTGCGTAGTTTTATTCCAGCATAAAAAAACATCGCCGAAAAGTATTGACGAACGTGCAAAATTACACGCGACTTTTATCGACATCATGCAACATTTTTAGGGCACAAGAACAACAACAACAACAGTAACAGCAATACGGAAAACATAAACAAGCAGAAAAATTTCATCATCATACTGTCTCCAAAAAATCTGCTGTTTCTTTCATGCTTCCCTTGTATTGCAAATAATAACGGCAACAACAACTAAACCAACCACTTGAAAAAGAAAGACGCTTTTTACTACTACGAAGTCATTGTACTCAACACCACCGCAAAGATCGTCTCTTGTTTTCGTGTTGTTATTGTTTTATGCTGTTTTGACTTTTGATTTTATTTCTGTATTTACATTTGACGGAACATTTGTTACCCAAACTTATTTATATATTTTGAACTAATTTTGTGTTCTTTCTTGGGGTCGTTAGACCTTTGCGCGTGTTTGATTTGTAACCTTCAAAATCAAAATACCGCCAGTACAAATGGCTAAAGACGAAGAAGATGATTTATTACCCGATAAGGATGCCGCCAAGGGCTTTTATGCAAAATATGAACCGAAGGAAATATTGGGAAGGTAAGTTTACATTTTTATATTTATAATTTTCTACTTAATTTATGCAATTACATACATATTTAAATAATTTAATAATTTTCTTTAAATAAAGTTTGTAAAATATTGGTGAAATTGTTAAATAGGCCCCCTTTTGTTAAGAATCAGAAACACGTGTTTATGGGCAAACAGTGTAAAAATTAACAACGGTTTTTAAACAAATGTAAAAAAGTGGGCCTGAATTCATTATAATTACTAAGTAAATATTTAGATTGTTAGGTATTCCTACTCTATACTTTCTTCCTTAGGTCGAGCTAAAGTCCTCTTCTAACTTCATTTGTAAGAATGTATCCTTATCAGCCCCCTCCATGGTGAAGTTCATCCGTCCGTTCATTGTATTAAAATCGCACGTGACTCCTGGGGCTTAACAACCTGCGATGCTATTTATCCCTTGTTCAGGCAGATTGCCAGGTGTACCTTCTCTTCTATCTTCTGCTTAGGGTCGAGTATAGCCTTCTAAAGGCCCTGTTTGAATTCAGTTTGAGAATGTCTTAAAGATCTAGCAAGACAACAAAAAGACGTAATATTCCTTTTTTTGTATAAGCAATTAAACGGAAGGCCTTTATATAGTATTAGCCTTTGCCTAGTCAGAATCCAACTTATGTAGTCAATGTATTCTAGAATTGATTTAAATATCCAGGTTGTTTATCTTATTCCTCTAGTGGTGGCCCAACATTTTACAACCAACCTGAAACCATCCGCTTGGTAAATGAAATCAAATATTCACCATTGTGACCGATAACTTATTGTCTTTAGCATCGTAGGTTCGATTAACATCTCTCTTCATCAGAAATCTTCATTAATTTTGAGTAGGATGCACAAGAACATCACAGTAAAGTCACCAGAGTTTTAGGCAAATGGCCATGATTGCATATGTTTTCCTGATGGAATACAATTCTACTCCCACTGGTCATTGTAAGCATTCAGCTGTTAACTGGCAAGAAGGGATTTATTATTAGCATTTTCGTCTAACGTTTTTGCAGCCAGGTTGTACGTTTTCTATCTTTGTTTATTAGATCCAAAAGTCATATTTGTTCACATCGGAAATTTACGCACGGCTTTCGGTTATTTGGACGATTTTGGTTAACTGGGTATCATCTGCTGTAGTGGTTCCTCTGATAATTATGTGGGAGTAACTGTATCAAGACTCGTCATTCCTGACAAAAATAGAACACAGCAAATGTATTTATAGGTCAAATGGTCTGCCGTTGAACAACCTACCCTATTTTATAAAGTTCTGAGTATGTAAATAGCTTGAAAATGCCCTCGTTCCAAAATTCTTTTTCTATTTCAAATTGCAAAAATGTAAAGCAAACTCGATTTTGTTTTGCGACAAACACGTGAATTACGTGCGATACGCTTTTAAGTGCCATACTAATAGAAAATTTTCCATTGAATTATTGGCTGACTATTTGGCTGACGGTCACTTGACCAAAATAGAAGAGTGTAGTGGTGCTGTGCTGTGCCAGCAGTCGTTGTATGACATCGTCTGTATGATAACATTTACAAACACACCAACACACAGCAAATATAGTTTTATTTTTCAAGTTTTTTTTTTGTTTTATTGTCTTTTGCCTTTTTCTTGTTTACTTGTTTATATATTTGTATGTATGTATGTATGAATACAAAAACCAATATAAGGGGCCGGTCTTTGGGGCTCGACTACTTGACTACTAAGTGCTGCTGTTGCTGGTCCCAATAACAAGATTTTTTTTTTTGCGGTGGTATAAGTGGCTTTGAGCCGATCGGTTTAGTTTATTCTGCTGTTTTTGGCATGTAAAGTTGTATGACTACAAATCACACACCACTTACGAAATCATTTTTAATTGTTGACAAACGAACGAATGAACGAACAAACGGACAAACAAACGGTTGAACTAAAAATACATGCGCTTAACGATTTGAACCTAAACGGACGGACGGACGAACAAACAAACAGACGGACGACAAGTGTATAGCACAGCTAAAATAAAAACAAAAATATGAAAAAGTGAAAAAATATTGTAATTGTAGAGCTTTAGAAGCCATTAAAAACCAATACAGACTATATATTGTCAGCGCTGTCAGCAATACTATAAAGAAAATTGAAAAACATTTTCTGTTCCCCATCATGCCACCATCACCAGCTGTTTTATAAAAATGTAATATATTCTCTGCCTTTCCTTCCTCCCTTTCTATTTCTCCCTCTCCTTTCCTTTTCTTTCCTCTTGTTTTTATTGTTTATTCTGTAGGTATATGCTGATAGAAGCGTAGATCTTTATGTTCACTTGTGTTTGTTTGTTTGTTGGGAAAGCTGTAGTGTAGGCATCGGTTTAATTAGAATTTTCAGATCATATTAATGTCATGGGGCATATGTGGCATTAGGATTTCATCTAGAATTTCCTGGTCTGGAGATACAGAAGTTACCGATGGACCCTTTTGAATGTGTATATTAAACATTCGGCAATCGTAACAATTATGTCCTATAACATGTTCGTGATCGTAAGCTCTGTACCAGACCTGGCCAATTTATTAGTCATGGAGTTACCAACGGGGTCTAAGTGTCCTGGAACCCATATGGGAGTTACCACATCGTAATGACGTTCATATTGGCTGTCATGACATCCACAGGCAGCCTACTCTGTCCAGCATTTCAGAGTCATCGGTATATTCCTCAAGGTTCCCTCTGAAAATCCCCAGCATTTACAGGCTAGGATGGACATTGAGGTGACGTTTCTCTTGATTTCAGCTAAGCTGTCATGGCATCTATAGCCAATCTTATGACAGTCTAATGTCATAATCCTGACAGCCTTTTCTGTATGACATTTTGGAGCCATTGTTATATAGTATGTCTCAAGGCCCTCCTCGGGAAGCTCTGGATGATCAGGCCAGTTGGAATCTATGATTGGAATTCTAAAATCAAAACTTCTATCAAGAAAATTGTAAGTTACCATATAGTCGCCCCGATTATGTCTATGATTCTCCGTATTGCAGCATGTCCATAGTCAGGTTAGGTCGTTACATGGTACAACACAGCGACTAACTTCTTGTAAATACGACAGTTACTTATTGGTTCACAGGGATTGATGCTGCATATACACGACAGTCATTCATTAGTTTACTTTCGGTTTCGCAAACGATAACGACGATGTATAGTCAAGTGCGCCGTCGTTAAAAATTTGCGAGCAATACAACAACAGCTAGAACCTAACACATATTGAGAAAAGCGTTGTGCATTATACGTTGATTTCAACACATTATTATGGGTTTAGCGAAGCACATTGGGTTTTTTGGTCCGTTACTTCTTCTATTTGTTGTTGTTGTTGTTGTAAATAAAGTATTCACTTGTTTGTATATATTGCACAACATTAAATATTTAACAGGCTCCCAGCAATATTGGCTACAATATTTTTATCTTTTTTCTTTTTGCTTCAATTTTCTCTACTCTTCAAGGGGGGTTAATATGCTTTAATAGACTGAAAGTTTATGTCTCGTTATTTTTATCACAGGTACGTGGTATACAATAATAACGACAACAACAACAATAAATAAATAAATAAATAAAAGTAACTGCATATGATACATAAATAATCGCGTGTTTTACACAGTCTTTCTTTTTTTCCTGTTTCTTTTTTGTTTGGATTTTTGTTTCGCTATTTCTGCTTTTTTTATACAATATTTTGCTCTAAATCTGTAGAATTCTTTTTTTGTTTCTTTTTTTTAATTTTTTTCTAGTAAACCAGTCGCCGTTTATAAATAAACTTTTAATTCTTTTTGTTGTTGTAGTTTTGATTCTTCTTTAACTTTAATTAAATTCTTTAGACTGTAAACATTAGACACTTGAGTATTAAATATCTCTTTCTCTGTATATCTCTATCTCTCTCTCTCTCTCTAAATAAATAAATAAATAAGAGACACACCCCTCTATTCGTTTTAATATCATATCAACTGGCCTTCTTTTCCTCTACTACTGCTTCTTCTCTAGCCATATGGCTTGGATACTACCACCACCATGTAGTGGCTTCATTTGGAAACTATTCGCTCGATTTTATAACTTTTGATTGCTTTTAATTGTTTAAAAATATATTTACAATGTGCATTACGTACGTACATACGTACAATAGTGATGGTATTGTTATTCAGAAATAATTTATAAATAAGGCGTATAAATATAATTTTTTACAAGAATTTAAAGACAAAAAATTACGAAATTTAAGTTTAAAGCAGTTAGAGGGGATGGCCCCTAGACGTGTAAAGTATTGCAGTGCCATCTTTCATTTGTTATCGAAAATAATTGTACAAATAGAGAACGAATTTTCTTCTGAAAGTCTTGTAAGATTCCCTGGCCACGTATGTATGTAACCTAGGAGAAGGAAAGAAAGGAAAATAGAGGTACCAACCGAAAGAAAACTTAACCTTTTCGCGACAGGCGCACCTGTACCACACTTTAAAACTTTACACGCGACTGACCATACATCGCCGTTATCATTCGGCAAATTGTAATCCTCTGCTAACCTTTTCGATTGTGTGGCTTCAATAAGGACCATATGGCCTGGACAAATAATGTCCAGTTTAATCTATCTCGTGGAACTTTTCTTAATTTACTTTACTTCTCCCGTTTTCTTCTCTTTTTCCGTTCTTTATGTGTTGGTGTGACCGAGCCTTTCACTTCGACATCTTCCAATTTATTGCAATTCTTGTCGCGTCATCAATATACATTCTTATGTCCAGTCGAGTTCCATTTCATTTTCTCTCGCTAGTTAGGACGCTATACTTCCAGTTTTATCTGATTGAAAGAAAATTATATGGAGCACTTGATCACCTATGATCAACTATGCAGCACAGTGTGTAGCTTATACGCTGAATCAACGTCACTAGCTGTTACTTCCATTGAAGGAGTTGGCTTCTGGAAAATTGAAGTACTAAGTTTCCTGTACCATATAATCTAATGAATGTTATTTTAATGTACCAGAGAGTACAGAGGGGGTTCATCCTTCAGCCTTCTCATAATTGTGTAGAAGACACCTGCCTGCCTACCCATTTTAACATAAGCCCAGCCTTCAGTTATTTTTTTCTTTTAATGACACGTTTCATTAATGGCACTGCTGTTTAGGGCTGAAAACAATAACGTTTTCTTTAGAAGAAATGATGTTGAAAAGTTAAATTTCTCTTTAAAAAAAAGTGCAGTTGTTGGTAGTAAGCGAGTATTATCGTATTTACTTATTATATAACACAACAATGAAACGACCTTTACGTTCAGTGACTCCATGAAGAAAATTTTAAAAAGTGTGTTAAAAAAATAAAAAATAAATTTCTGTATGAAGAAAGCATATGTATATGTTTGTTGTATAAATAGCAGCCATAAAATGCATTGATAGATACGCTTTTAAAATAATTAAAAGAAAATTCATATAAAAAAATAAACAAAAGAAAATGCTAACATATTTATACAGATGTACATACATACATACAGTGGTCTTGAATAAATTAAAACCACCCTAAATTAAAAGGGGGTTGTTTGAATTTGATCGATTTTTAATACACGTCAGGCCTTGTGTTGTTTGTTACGTCATAAGTGCGATATTAATAACGGTTCATTCTTTTGGTTTTCTGAAGTGTGCGTTTCTTGTCTTCGAATGTTTCACTTCCTAAACTAACTATGCCCCATCATGGTTGATTAGCAATCTTTAGCCGCTCTATTTGTCAGTGGAACACATTTCTTTACTAAGTAAGTAAAGGGTCCGCCAAATAACTTTTTTTTTTGAAAATGTTTAAAAAAAAAACTACTGTATATTTTCTAAAATTTCTTTTTTTATTTGAAAGTACAATCCTTCCGATTAATAATGGAAAATAATTTCATTCAAATGGCTGCCTCTGCTGGCCACGCAGTAGCCTACACGATCGGTGCAATTTTTAAGCACATTATCGATTGTGTGCAGCTGTATTTCACCAATGGCTTCACGAATATTGTCCTTTAAAGCGTCAATTGTCTCTAGCTTGTCGGCGTAACACTTATCTTTGACGGCACCCCACAAATAATGGTCCAACGGTGTCAAATCGAAGCTCCGAGGTGGCCAAACGACATCAGCTCTGCGGCTGATAATGCGATCTTCAAAAACAAGGCGAAGCTACGAGGTGGTCAAACGACATCAGCTCTGCGGCTGATAATGCGATCTTCAAAAACAACGCGCAAAACATCAAGTGTAGCTTCGGCTGTGTGGCACGTAGCGCCGTCCTGTTGAAACCAAATGTTGCCAATATCCTCCTCTTCAATTTTTGTGAACAAAAATTCGTTCAACATGGCCCGATAACGATCGCCATTGACTGTAACGACCACTCCTTGCTCATTTTCGAAGAAAAATGGCCCAATTATGCCTCTGGACCAAAATCCACACCAAACAGTGACTCGTTTTGGGTGCGTCGGCTTTCCAATGTATGCGTGCGGGTTTTCTGTGCCCCAAATGCGACAATTTTGCTTGTTTACATACCCGCCAAGATCAAAATGAGCTTCATCTGAAAAGATGATTTTTTTTTGCCAAAATCGGCATCTTCTGGTGTAGGCTACTGCATGGCCAGCCGAGGCAGCCATTTGAATGAAATTATTTTGCATTATTAACCGGAAGGATTGTACTTTAAAAAAAAATTAGAGAAAATATTCAGTTTTTTTTAAAAGCATTTAAAAAAAAAAGTTATTTGGTGGACCCTTTAGTAGTGGCTGTTGTCCGAAAGAATAGACTCAAGATAAACCTCTTGAGTATTCTGATGCTTGTTCCGAAAGATCACTGAGTCCATTTCCTGTGATAAAATTCTGTCCAAGAATAGTGCTCTCCTCTTCTTCAGACCTGCAGGAGGTCATTGACTAAATAACTTCCGACTCGCTTGATTGTTCAATAATGCCTCCAATAATAATTTGAGATTGAGCAGACGTTTCAGGCGGCCTAATCTAACCTAACAATACCCCATCGTGGTTGATTAGCAATCTTTAGCCGCTCCATTTATCAGTGGAATACATTTCTTGCAAATGTCTTTACTATTTCTTAAGTAGTAGTAGCTGTTGTCCGAAAGAATAGACATGCGAAGGCTAATCCATCATCTTAATCGTGGTAGCACCTGGAGCTCAAGATAAACCTCTCGAGTATTCTGATGCTTGTTCCGAAAGATCAGTGAGTTCATTTCCTGTGATAAAATTCTGGGCAAGAATATTGTTCTCCTCCTCTTCAGACCTGCAGGAGGTCAACTTCCGACTCGCTTGATTGTCCACTAATGCCTCCAATAATAACTTGAGTTTGTGCAAACGTTTCAGGCGGCCATTACCCTGTCTATGTCAGATTTTTAACGCTATTTTGCTGCTCTTTAGACGTTCGACTTTGCCACATGGTATGCTCTAAGTTCCTAGGTTCTTAATGGACAATTATATAAAAAAAAATTCGCTCGTAAATTCAGTGGTAATGGCAGGTCTGGCCAATTTATGTGCTCTAAAGTTTCTCAAAATATCACTGCGACCCGATAACCTGCTTAGCAAAATCGTTGTTGGGGTATGGCCAGTATTTAAAAAATCAAGCAATAGCTTTCAAACAAACAAACAAAGAAGCAAATATTTGGTTTAATAGATGCAAACATATTGTATATACATACGTACATACACACTTATATGTATACAAACAAATTTATATTGTATAAAATAAAATGACAATTAAAAAGAAATATAAAAAAGACAACAACATCAAAAGACATAAATAGAAGAAGAAAGAAAGAAATTTAACGGAATTTGTCTAAAAAGAGCAAAGTACACATGTTTGGTACACCAAAAAAAAAAAACAGTGTCGACAAGCACAGACCTGAAAAGCAATCATTTCTTAAACCAGTAGTAACCGGAAATTGTACCATTTTCCAAGTGTTGCATAATCCAGTGAATGCCATTGAAACTCTGCACTTTATATGGCATATTTCCTTAATTTTTCTAACATTTTTTCCTTTATATGTATTTTGTTTTTTTAACTTTAATGCCGCCAATAAATCACGATGTAAAGTGAAATGTAAATATTATCACACTATAGTAATAGAAAGACAATCAATAAAACAATAATCATAACAGATTTAAAATATATGTAATAAAACGAGCCCCGGTAATTCCATTTAATTGCACCCGAATGACCGCCTCTGAATTAATTGCAGCAGTTGTTCCCTTTAAGGTAGATTACACTAATTTCGGATTTTCGGTTTTCAAATTATTCAACGTTGTTATTTAATCAAAGCATCCAAGCTTTTTTCTTTCCCTTTTAAACTCGATCAAATACAGAGTTCTTCCAAGAAAAATGCATTTCCAATATGTATACAATTTCCTCTTGATTCTTTAAGAAGCATAGTTCCTCAAGAATTGGTTTCTATTCTCATTAATCTGCTATTTTTTCTGGGGCTTAGTCGTATCCGCCGACAGTTGTTTTAGGGATTTGAATTAACCCATTAATGCCCGAATTACTTTTTTTCTAACGGTTACCGTTTTGTCTTTTACACTCAATTTCCTCTCAGAGCATAAAAACTAAGGCAACCTCTGCTGGCAACTTAAGTTGCCACTGGGCACTAATGGGTTAATTACAGTCTTGGTTGTATCGGACAGTTCCCACCATAGAACGTGGATTTCCTCTTTCATACTTCAATTTCAGTTTCGGTTTGCTAGATTTGTGCCCAGAGTTAAGTATTTCTGATAATGATTGACGAGAAATCACTTAAATTTGTCTCAGGCTTCGATTGACTTTCTTTCGATTCACTGAACTCACATTGAGCCGCATTCCGAGATTCACATTCTTACAAAGCCTTATATAGCTGTTAGAAATATTTAGATTAGTGAGCTGCAAGATGTACCGGGTATTCCTTACTGGGTGTAGTTAGTCGTATACTTTACGGGTCCAGTTAATGCCGCTCTTAACGTCCTCTCAGTGCCCTCCGTTGGTTATAATAAAGCTCCCCAGATAGCAAAATGACCGGACTGTTTCAACCAGTTGCTGTTAATTCATGGCGTTGCTTTTGGGTATGTTTACCTTAAAACCACATAACGATTACATATCGAAATTGTGCTACAACGATGACGTAGATGTCATCCACGCAATATAGAATTTCGAGACGACCGTTTCAACGACAGATTATGCCATTTTTCCCTTATGTATAGATCAAAAACTATAAAAAAAACAACCCTGACGAACTTTGGCATTCACATGTAATATCATTTAGCACAATGCTGCAGGTCTTTTTAATTTTCTGAATTTAATCAATAGCTTTATGTAGGCGTGAAAATTAAGTTCATGTACCCTACCAATTCAATATAAAAATATTATGAAAATATATTATTTTTGTTTCTATTTTTAAAAAAATTTCAGTTTTATGATAATGCTTTCCCTCTGGATCATTGTCAAAACAAATCTTTTTTAAAATTTGAAGTGATCACGCATATAAAAAGACCGTTCACGACATCTAATGAGTAATTCACGTGCCACAAGTGTGGTGCGCAGCGATATTATCGTATATATGCTATGATAATAATATAATATTTGTAAAAAAATTTTTATTTAAAGCCTTTTGAATGATTTCTTTGGTAACTTTTTCTAAATTTAGCAATTTTACGTAAACATTTTCTAAAAGTTCAATAACCTAAAATAATACAAGATTTAATTGCTATGATTTATTTATTTAACCAAGTGGACTGCTACTTAATTAAATGGTTTTTTAGATCTGAAATAGTTTTATTATAAATTTTTAATATTTATAAAAATAAATTAACTTATTTACTACTATTCCATTGGAACTGTGTAAAGTCCTTTTCAAGAACTAAAGATGGCAATGCCTAACTATATAAGATGAACATTAAATCAAAGTCTTTCCATCTCTCTCACTCTCTGCACTTTGTGTATGTTTACTGCTTAATCTCAAATTAAAAATTAACGGATAATTGGCTGAAAAATACGTTTCATTACGTTTTGAAATAAGTAATGCCAATGCGTATGCTTAACCATAAACCGTTACATAAAGTTTTAAACGATTTTAATTATAATTTTTATTTTCTGTAGGAGAAAAGGTTGAACAAAATTAATATTTATATAATCTTATGTAAAGAAATTGAAGAATATTGAAAGTAAATATTAAATATTAAAAATTCAATAAGAATACATATGTAATTGGAATAAGAAAGATGTGTGTTTTCCGTTTACAAATAATTTGTTTAATGAAAGTTAAGGGTTTTATAAAATTGTCCAATAAGGATAATTCTTTGAAAATTTACATTCATTTAGGCATTTTATAGTTATTTTAAATTATTGGGGCATTAATTTTAAATCAAATTAAAGATTTTAATACCTTATTCAACTAAAAAATGCAACTGCTGTTGTTTTAGACCACTTCAACGCAAAATTTATTGATTCTTTTTATGCATGGAAGGGAGTTTAAAATGCTGTGTAACCAAAAATTTTCAATTCTTCTTTGTTTCTTTTGTTTTCTTAATCACGTTTATATTGCGTTAAATTTATTACGATTAATATATATGTACATTTATTTAATTCTGCTATACTAAACAATAACACATGCAAAAAAAGAGTACATGTTATTAATAATAAAATTATTTATAATAAATAATAATAATGCGTATCGAAAAAATCATTTTATTTGTTTCACCATGCCATATGTATATGCTTTGGATTTTTTTGCTTTACCTCGTATATAAATTTTACGTTGACCCATCTTTATCTGCTACAATACAATACATATTTATTGCATAAAGGAAATAAATTGAAAGTATTTTTAATTATTTTTCTTGAAAAAAAAAATATCAGTTGTTTTTAAACATTATCAATAAAAAGATGTTACATGTTGTAAATCTTCAGTGCGAATTAGTGTTTACCGAAAGAAACTGGTTAAAACAGTAGAAAATATATGATATGTTTGTAATTAACAAATGAATTTATCATGATAAAATCATAAAAAAATATACATATGAAATCAATTGATTTTATTACCATTTAAACTGGTATGAGGTGATTTTTGTGAAAAGAAAACCATAATAATAATAAAAATTCTAGAAAAAAATGGTACGTTAAAATTCTACACCAAAAAATGGCGTTTTAATTGTAATTGGAACTCCTATGATTACGTGCTACAATAGGCGTTTCCGTTTGGTTTCTTTTGGCCATTGTTAATACAAACAAAAAAAACCAACAATTAATAATTAATTGTTGGTTTTTGTCTTTAACAAAAGCAGAGTTTCCATTTTCTATATCAGCAAACTTAGTAAATTTTTTCTTTTGTTTATATTATATTACAAAAGCTATAAAAGGGAAATATAACAATATTCCATGGAATTGTAAAAAATAAATCCTGCAGTAATAAAATACTTTAAGGTGTTTAAACTTTAGCAGCGTACATTACATACATATGTTTTAATATTGTTTTGATTTAAAAATTATTGCAATTCAACATATTTCCGGAAACGACATATTTTAACGCGCAATTTTTTTTTTTGTTGTTTTTCAACCCTTCAACACCCCCTCTTTTCCTGAATTTCTGTTCCAAAAACCATACATAACATTATTTTTTAATGGTTCAATGCATTATGTTGTTTAAAGAAAGGGTTTAATAACCCTTAAAAATTTATTTAAAAACATTAAGTTCAATAACCCAAACTCTCTCACGCTGTAATATTAGAGTAAAATTAAATTGTTTCATTTTAAAAAATAATTGCCTGTCAAGCTTAATATGTGTTTACAATATTTGTTAACATAATACATATGTATATCCCTAGAAAAATAAAATAAATTTCAAAATCAGCAATATTTTCATTCATCATTGAATTAAAGTTTAAATTTTCGGCGTTTTTTTTTTTTTTTTTGTAATAAAAACATTATTTTTAGTAAAAGGTTTTTGACTTGCCAAGTTCATGAATTGCGAAATTGTTTTAAATTGCAATACAACTTATTTTTAAAATTAATACCAACAGATGTGCAGCAAAAAAAATTGTTATTATTTTTGAAGCCTATAATTATGTTGCTTAACTTTGTTAAATATATTTCCTATAGATTTATATTTAAAATTATAATTTAAGTACTTCGCATTTGATAGTAATTTAAATCAAGTTTTATCGTTTATTATTTAACTTATATAAGCAGTACTTATTTGATGTTCAGGTATTGTCAACTATTTTTGGTTTTTTTGATACATAAAGATTCTAATTTATATTTTACGGTATTGCAATAAATTATTGCTTTAAAAAATTTTAAATTCTACTTGAGTTTAGCTAATCTTACTGCAGTTAGAAGTTTGTCAAATGTATTCCAATTGCTTACGTTTATTTGTATGGCCACTGGTACAATTTACCGTCACTGTTTCTCACTCTCACTTTCTTAGTGCTTGACACGTACATTTTAATCACAAATTTAAAAACAACAAATGGCATTAACACAATTCATACGAGTATATCATGTGTTTACATTTTAATAATCCAAGTGCGTCGCCGTGGTGTAGTAGGTAGTGTGTTGGCTTACTATTCGTAAAGCCCGGGTTCGTATCCCAGGTCAGACATCAAAAATGAAATATGAAAAAAAAATTTATTTCTTCGGCGACTACTCAGCAGATTTCTGGCAAAAACTCTGAGAGTAAAATTAAACCTGCCATGAAAAAGTTTCTCAAAATTCTGTCGTTCGGAGTCGACGTTAAACTGTAGGTCCCCGCCACTCACGCAACTTGTGAGTGGTGTGAGAAGCTAGGCCGTAATCCTGACTGAAGGGTTGTAATGGCCAATTATGTATTATGTATTATGTAAGTGCGTACTCTTGGGGAAAATATAAACAAATTTTCACTCTTTGTTTCTTCTCTCTCTCTCTCTCTTCAGCACAGTACTAATAATATCATTTCTATCTTTAATTTAAAAATAACGGCAGACATACAATTTGTTTACTTTTTAAAATAAGTAACGGAAATGCGTGCGCTTTTTTGCATTCTCTTTTACGCTCCTTTTTTCTAGATTTCAATCACGGCGTATAACATTTATTGTAGTAACATTTTTGAAACTAACGGTCACGGACATAAACATGAATATATTTTAAAAATGTTTATGATTGGCAAACAAAATCAAATGTTTATAATAATTAACGTTCAATTAATAAATAAAAATAACTTAATTTGTTTAAATGCATGACCTGACTTGGAAGTACTTACATAACACCAGTATTTAATGACAAACATATACTTTATTTAGAAATATATTTCAAAATTGGAGATAATAAATTTTTATTTCAATTTTTTTTGCCCTCTAATTTGTTTAACTAAAAACTGTGACAGTTTGTTGATTTTTTCAATATATTGAGTAATTTGAAACATTTGTATAAATAAATACATACTTCTTGTTTATCGCCTCATGCCACAAAATACAGCAAAAAACGCTTTCAGTTCTTTGGCAATATGTCACACATGGTCACACATTATTAGTTTAAATAGTTTTTATGCTTCTTTCTTCTTTTTTTAATTCTTTTCACAATTTTTATGCTTTTTCTTCTTTTTTTTAAATTATTTTCACAATTTTTATATGGATTGTTGTTTTAGTTTCATTCATAGTCAAGGTCGGTTATTTGCCAAAAAATTAAAAAACAAATATTGTTATTTATTAGTTTTTTTTTTGTTTCTATATGTATGTATATAAAATTTCTCTTATAAATTTTATTTTTTTTTTAATTCTTGGAATTAAAAGCATTTTTTTCTGTTAGTGTAGGCATTTTAAAATTTAAGAAAGTGAAAAAAATTTAAATGTACTAAAGGAACATTATATTTTATTTTTATTTATTTAAATAAAAAAATATTTTTTAAAATTATTTTTTAATGACATTTATTTCACTTTGAAATAATTTTTTCTTTATAATTATATTTGTTATGGTATTCATAAAGGAGAAAGCTACTTTTATATCTAGCAAATGTTTTCCTTAAAAAAAACCCGAAACAATGCGAATGACATATTTTTCAATTTTCATCAATTTGGCAAAGGGAAAATGGTGTCATATAATGGTGTCACCGGTAGCCCACACTAGACTGCCTCAATCGCGTACCACCTTTGGCTCTCACTTAATTACCTCAAGAGGCAGCATATACCATTTGAGTATATTAGATAAAATGTATACGCGAAAAGCATTGAGCAAAGGGAAAGTGGTGTCACATAATGGTGTCACCGGTAGCCTACACTAGATTGCCTCAATCGCGTACCACCTGTGACTCGGGTGTGATATACATATGTACGTATAAACGAAAAGCATTGAACATAGTATTCAACTGCATTACTGTAAAAATGTACTTTTTAGTCAGACTATTGACAATGTTTAGTGACAACTATAGTCTATTTTTACAAAAATATATGTTTTATACAAAGCAATGTTTTTTCCTGAATCGTAGACACCTCCGTCACTTCGATATCCTTTTAAAGAGTCCGTTAGCACTGATGTGTACCGATGGTAAGGCTATTGAAATGTCTTACGGTATTCATACTTTCGAATTCATATTTTTATTATTTGTTTATAGTAAATGTTATAAAAAGAAATGACTATATAGTATATTTTTATTCCTTTAAAAATTTCCCCTGTCAAATCTTTTTGAAACTATGCCAAATATCTTTAAAAAATAGTTTTTTTATTTGTTAGAAATTGTTTTTTTTTTTTTATAGTTATTCTTTAGCTGAGTCATTTGGACTTTTGTTCTTATCTAAGTTCATAAATCTAGGCAAATAAATATGCATAAATCGTATAATTCATAAAATTACGTTTTAAACTTGTCGTTTCCCACAATACAAAACATAAACCCTATGTACAGAACAGTATCATCATTTGATACATAAAATAATAATCGTGTGGGTTGTAGTATATAAACGAGCCTCTTCTAAACATTTCTCCTCTTCTTTTTTTTGATAAGTTCGTACGTCAAACTTAATGCTTGCCAAAGAATTTTTATGTGAAAAAAATATGCTTTATACATTCATATACCGACATCCATACATAGATACATATTTACGTTGATAAGTTCTAATCAAGGAAAATTTTAAATGTTAAAAAAGATCACTTTCTCTACTTGAAATAATCGGCTAATAATTTAGATTATTGTCTAGAATGCATACATATGTGTATACATTGTATGTAGGTAGCACAATAATGTTTTTATTAAAAATAATTGCAAAGAAGTAAACAATAAAAAATAAAAAATAATGTTTTGCAAATAAGATAACAAAATTATTCTGAAAACTACATATGTATGTATGTCCGGCTATGTTTTAGTTTAAAAACAAATGCAAATTTTTTAAAATAAAAAAATTTATTTAAAAAAAATTGAGCAATCAGTTAATTTTTATTATTTTATATCCCGGTTAATGCCCCATCATTGGACATTCCTATGGGCCCATTGGAACTCATATAGGTCCCGCACTGCTTTTATTATTATTATCATAGGCAGTCTGTTAACCAAAAGGCAGATACTTTGATCAAAAGATCTTTTATGTCATGCTTTACTCACGCTGCCCTTACCAGAAGATGCCTCGTAAACCACAAACGTTCAAACCTTATTTTCCACAAAATATAAAAAGGCACATTGGAATCAGATTTCAAACAGCAAATTCTCCATTCTCTAAATAAAACTTGGGTAGATGACCAAATGATTTTACCCTGCATACAATTGATACAATACCGGTTTTAAATGCGCAATTTCGTCCTAGTGATGTGTTATACTTCATAATTTTCCACTGCATTTTGCCCAGATGGCGAACTGATGTAATCGTGTACCGATGTAAGCAGGGTTTCCATTTTCCATTAGTAATATACTGTGAATATTTTATAAAATTCGGTGCAGCGGTTGAGGTACAATCAAGTACTGATCTATTAAGATTATAAATAATTATTATATGCAATAATAAAATTAATTACTAACACAGTAGAAGCACAATTCTAATTTAAAATTTTTCTAGATTTTTGTTACAATTTTGAATATTTTATTCAGATGATGTAGATGTATATGTATTCCATTATAAAATATTTTATTGGTTTTGTTGTTTAAGGAATTTAAAATTTATCTGTCAGTTTAAGTATTATTTCACATTCTAATTTCATTCAAGTGTAAATTGATATTTTAAAATATTCGTTTTAGCATTTCATTTAAATTTTTATGTGTTTATTTAATTGATAATATTTAAATCTATAGTGACAGACAGACAGACAGACAACAGAGACATTTGACAACAGCTGGAAAAATATTGAATAGAAAATTTTGTTTAATAAATTAGTTTAGCAATAACAACAACGCAAAGAACCTACACTGATATTTTGTATACAAAAATTTACTTAGAAAGTGGGTTAAACAACGTACAAGTCGCGTGTGCCTTCAAATGATTTTTAAACAAATCTAAAGAAAATTCAACAAAAATGCCAACAAAAAAAATTTGTTCTTTTGATGATTAATAAAAATCTTTACAAAAAAAGTTTTGCTTTTTGTTGTCTTTACAACGGGTATTGATTTCATTTCTTATTAAATCAAGTATTAAAATTTAACTGATAACGTTGTTAATGCCTGTCTGTTTGTCTGTCTGTTTTTGTTTTATTGCTTAAATAAGACCATATAATATACAAACATTTTTAATTCATTATTGATTTACATCTGAGATAAAGCCATAAATTGAAACGTTTGTTTTCATCTTCTTTGTATTTTATTCACACTACTTAGTACATACACATTTTATTCAAATTCACATGTTTATAAGGTGTGCGCCCACAACACGTTCGGTTTTTATTGGACCCTTAACGCTGAAATAAAAAAAAAATTAATATTTCATTAAATAAATAGAAAATTATATAATTTATTGAAGAAAAGTCATTAATTAATGCAAATTTTATAAAGAAATTATTGCGCTGTTTGCAGTCATATGGCTTACGCTTATTAAAATTAATTGAATTATAATTAAATAAGTTGTGTCAACGACTAAATATTTTAATGAATTGTTTAACAATGTTAAAAGCATCTCATTAGAATGGTGCTTTTAATAATAAATAATATTGTTATGTTTTTATTTAATTAAAAACAAATATAATTTACTAAAGGCCCTTTAATTTAAATAACTACTATAAATATAAATAACTTCTTTACACTACTAACTTTAATTTGAACGCAAATTGAGTAATGTGAGGTTCTGTTTTACACAACTACGCACTCTCGTTCTATCTCTCTAGTTTTCAAAAGTAAACATAAACTGCTCTCACATTTATAACGTTTTATGTTAGGTTAGGTTAGAGGACGTGTACCTGTCAGTCAAGACAGGTACAGTACCCGGAGGTCAGATTGACCCATTGTACAACGTCCTAAAGGAGGGAAGGATAGTATAGGGGGTAATATGAAAGGAGGGTATATGGGAAAGGGGGGAGTGGGAAGCAGAGGAATCACACAGACCAGACACAACAAAAGGATGGGAGAGCGCGACTACACCGATGAAGTCCTAGCCTCTCAACCAGCCTAAGCCACTAATGAATCTGTGGAGAGCCTGTCGGCTCTCGACACAGAATTCAAACTCTCAAAGAAGGGCCTACCAACGGTCCTCAACCTCAATCTACCAAGGGCTGGGCAGTTACAGAGGAGGTGTTCGATAGCCTCTAACTCCTCATCGCAACACGCCCTGCAATAGTTCGGCTGGGATCTGTTCCAGATCCCCGTCAGTGACCTAATCTCGCAGTGCCCCGTGATAAAACCAACAAACAACCTTAAGCTGGCCTTATTCAAGCCCAGCAGCCAACCTGTTCTCTTACTGTCTATAGCAGGCCATAGACACCTAGAAACAAAACAAGCCGATCCGTTCCCCCAACGCCTCTGCTCTTTCTTCACGACCCATCCATTGATGAGGCCATAGAGGTGACAGACAGGGGGGTCAGGACCAACCATCAAATCGCCTACTGAAAGCGAACCTAGCCTAGCGAGGGCATCCGCCGTCTCATTGCCCGGTATTCCGCTATGTCCCGGAACCCAGCACAGACGGATACGGTCCGGTCCAAAAGTCCTCAACGACTCCTTGCACTCGCGAACAAGCCGTGATTTGCACCGGACCGACGCAATGGCCCTAAGGGCAGCCTGACTGTCAACGAAGATCATGTAAGATTCGGAATCCGAAGCTGGGCCACCATCTGTGGCCCCAATAGCCTTCAAGATCGCGAAAATCTCCGCCTGAAAAACGCTGCAGTCATCATTCAACCTGAAGTGGAGTTCAAGACCGAGTTCCCTACAGAAAACCCCAGTCAGTACCTGTACGTTTTATGTCAATCTCTACCATTTTAAATATGAAAATAACCAAAAATACTGTAAACATAAACAGAATATTTGTTTACATTCTTGAAACATGTAAATGTTAATGTGAGTAACTAAGAAAATCGTTTATAAGGCAAAGGCATTTGCTTATACAACATCACACTCTTTTTTCCCCCTATCTTTGTATTTGTGGTTTTATGCTCATGCAAGTCTTAATCATCAATTACGTATTAATTACGCCTCTCCTTATGCTGATAAACTATTCTATTTTGAATTTGAAAAATAACAGCAAATGTAAACAAAATGTTTGTTTATCTTTTTGGAAATATGTAAGTTATGTGAAAACAATCGTTTATAATACACAACTTTAGTTCCAATCTCTTGTTCTATTTGTGTTTTTATATTGTAAACGTATACACAATGTATGTATTAATCACACCTTTTAATGTTGATCAACGAGCAATGTTTGTTTACATATCAAAGCACATTTACTTTCATTCTCTCTCTATAATACTGTGTGGTGATCTATATTTAATATAAAAGTAACGGAAAATGCTGTAAACATAAACAAAATGTTTGTTTAAAATTCCAAAATGTGCAATGCCAGTATGGGTAACTAAAGAAAACGTTTAAGGAAATTTCTATTTTGAAAATGTTTTAATAAATAATAATTATTTTAACCAAAATCGAATACACCTTAAACCCAAATACAATTTAAACATACTCCTCCTTTCTCTCTCTCTTCCTTTTTCTATGTTGAGCTCTATTTTAAATATAAAACATAACGGAAAATGATATGAAAGGACCAAAATTGAAGTAATACCAATATGTGTTATTAAGAAAAACGTTTAATTAAAGTTTTGTTTTTATTATTTTTGAAATATTTCAGCCAATTATTGTATGTACATACTATGTACATATTTTACCTTGCATTGTATGGTAGCGCTTAAACCCACACTCATGCCCTAACTTAAACAATTAATGCATTAATTTATAATGACTAATAATTACCTTTCCAAAAAAAAAAACGTAAATAAAAAAGAAACAAAAATTATTTTAAACCAGATAACAACATTCACAACTTTTTAAGACAATTTAATACCACTCTGAGTAAAATACACACACACACACAAATAATTAGCTCTACTTTAAGAAATTAATAATTTTTATAGTTAAAAATCATTCATTTAGAAAATGTTAAACGCATGTAAACTGCATGTGATTTGATTACAATTATTTTTTCCAAAAAAAAAGAAAAGAATTCTTTTGTGTAATTAACTATAAATAAGTAAGAGGATTAAATAAAAATACAGCTATAATTTAAAACAAAACTATTATCAAAACAATTGGATTTTATGGTCTTAGACTTTAAGACTCTCTGTGTGTGACTGCGCTAATAGAAATGAAAACATAAATATTTACTTTGCGATAATAATAATACTATTTTCGTCTCGGTATATATGTAAACAAATAGTAGAAAGAAAAACAAAATTGTAATGTTTACCTGTGATCTTGATTTAAGTTACGAGGACTTTACCACGAACTTGAACGTGGAAAATTATTATCGCAAACAGATAAATATAGAAAGCGGCGTGTAATTAGTATGTTAAATACGTGGTACTTTGCAAATATCTACATATATAAAAACAATCTGTAACAAGTACAAACTAATCTATTGTGATTTATATTTAGAAAATTTTAGAATCTTTTAGATTAATTATAGATTGCTGACTCATTCTTATACATATAAACTAATAACTCTTTTATTGTATTCAAATCGCTGGAAGATCCTAAGAAGTTTATAAAATAATACATCCAATGTAACCTTTCTACTACGAATACAACGTGCTTATTGATACATGATCTTCAAAGTAAAATTGTTGGGCTTTTTTGATTGATTTTGAAAGTGCTAGATGTTTGGTGAGTAATCTTCGATTCTGAGGAAATAAAGACTCTTGGCATTGAATTGAATAGTTTCGAACCTTGTTTGGTTGGTTGGTTCAGGTGTCTCTCCGTCCATTAGGGGATAGGCCATTTCGCATTTAGTGTCACAAACACTCGTTGTAATAGTTATTTGCAACTGATGTGTACTTAACTTAACGTTGATCTGATCCTTATCCAATAAAGTTTTCAGATTTAATATACATAAGTATTCCTTCGAGTGTGCAAAAAAGTACGCGTTCAAAGATTCCAGCCTTATTTTCTCCATTGCTGGACAATCACACAATAAATGTCCTGCCAATTTTCACCCCAATTTTTTCAACAATTCCTGTGGCAGGGGATACCATGGGGTCTAGTGCTTAGTGTATACTACCACCGCTTTGGATATGTTTTTTCTTGCATCCTTTTGCGTTTTATTTTCCACTAGATGATGTAATTTCTCTCTTGCTCAGGCAATAGAAACTCATTGCATATGACGTCGCTTCTCACCAATGGACAGAAAATATAAATTTATGGCGCATGATGTCGCAATCTGTAGATCAATAGCTCTTTTTCTTGACTAAGTATTAGGTGCGTTGCATTCTCTTTATCAAAAGCATTAAGTCCATTCCGAGCGGATGTAATTTGATGTAAATGTTTCCATTTTTTCCCACGTTTTTTATTTGCTAAAAAAAAAGATAAAATCATGAATTGCATTTTACTTTTATGTTTGGCAAAAAAGCCGGCATTGCTATAACATTTTATGTGAACATTAGAAAGAATATAAAATTCTTTCCAATAATAAATATTTTATTTAAATATTGAACACACGTTTGTGCTGTCTCTGTTATGGTCTATAAGTTATTATTATTGACATATTTTAATTTTTTTATTTTTATCTCAAGCATTATAGTGTTTAAATAATAATTTTTTATTTATTTTTAAGCATTTTTTTTTTGCTTTTTTTGACCACGTTTTATATAAATATTTGTAATGTAAGCCGACTTTCTTTACATATTTTATTAGTAATTTAGATAATTATTGCCTATTTAGATTGTATTTTTAAACACACGTACGTTGTATTTACTGCATTCGATAAAAGAAATGATAAATAAAACTAAACAAGCAATTGCTTTTTACTACTGCTTGTTTTGCTAATTAAGCCTTGACAGTGAAAATATAAAAAAAAATCAAAGCGTGGATAATCCCTGTACTGAAACCAGAATAATCTGCAACAAATGAAACATCGTATAGTCGGATCTCCCTACTATCACTGGTAGTTAAGATTATGACAACGCTACTGTTATCTTTCTTAAAAAATTAATCATCATACAATCGGATCTCCCAACCATCACTGGTAGTTAATGTTTTAGAACCTCTGCTGTTGTCTTTCTTAAAAGGACATTTCCTTTTCGCCTTACATGGCTTTAGGGAGTTTCATAACTACACATATACGCACTAGCCTCAATCAGCAATACCCGATTGACACAGTCGCATCATAAACTCAACTCTGACCAATAATGTCAAAAGATCACGATAAAAATTTGTGTAAATCAAGCAGGATTACTGTCACATAAGAACGAGTTTCGACCGGATACGTTAGCATAACAAATATGGGTCATTTACTCGTTAATATGGGTCATTTACTCGTGGACACCTTACACGCGGAAAGACGACTTCTGCCGTGGATGCAGGTCCACTGAGGAAGAGGAGACTGTTGTTCACTTTCTTTGCCAGTGCCCGTCTCTTGCTAGGTGTAGATATAGGTTATTTGGCTCCCCATTCCTTGTTAGCTTAACGGAGCTGTCATCTATTGACATCAAGGATATAGCTTCGTTCATCAAACTTTCTGGCTGGCAGCCCTTGCGTTGACCAACTTTTTCCTTTTCCCTGATTTTGGTGGAACTTGGTGAGTACAGGGACTGCGTTCACCCGTGGCATCGCAACGGGTCGCTCTGCGTGCTCAAGTGAGCTTTGAGATATCAGAGCTACCACTCCGACCTAACCTAACCTAACTCGTGGACACCACTATATTATCTGTTACACCAACATAGCGTGTTCCTGACAAGACACGCTGATTAACAAAAAAAGTGATGGAAGATATGCTTCCGGCAGGATTTTTGTAGCTATAATGTAGCATCTAAGACATCATCCCACCTGACGTCGACCGATTGTTAATATTAAATGGACAACGAGCCTCACATCAATAGGTGATTACATAAGACATAAACGTCGGGTAGCATAATAGATTCCTGCAATTTTGGATATTGAAATGTAACTCCCAGGCGAACGTGCCCCAGGATAACTCTGTAATGCCATTGAAAACACTTTGGTCAACGATCTGAGGTGTTCCCCTTTGCACGCCAAGTTAGAGAAAGACAAAGAATGTGCTCAATAGACCCCGTAGGATTCCTCACATTACAAAAGCACTGATTAGTCCTTACCCTGAAGGCCCAATTCCCCCTTAAGAAACCTATTAAGATTCTAAAATAAACTTCCTCCACAGTTTCAGGACAATTTTCATTTCACAATGGTCCATAGTTGACTGAAGATTCGGAAATTTTTTATATTTAGTCATGAGTTCTGAATTATTATTATAAATATGTACTTTCAAAATAATAATCTAAATATGTATGTAGTTAATATGTAATTTAAACTAAACAAAAATATTATTTTCTTAATTTTTACAGAGGCATTAGTTCTACGGTGCGCAGGTGTATTGAAAAGGAGACCGGCAAAGAGTTTGCGGCAAAAATTATTGATTTAGGTGCTGGCACAGATACCGGTGATACAAATCCATATCATATGCTAGAAGCTACTAGACAAGAAATTTCAATACTCAGACAAGTCATGGGACATCCCTACATAAGTAAGTTTTCTTCACAAAGAAAATCTTTTTTTTTTTTCTTTGTATTTTTCATATAAAATTTCTAATTATTTTTATATTCTTTGACTAGTTGATTTACAAGATGTTTTCGAATCGGATGCTTTTGTGTTTCTGGTATTTGAACTTTGTCCCAAAGGTGAACTGTTCGATTATTTAACATCGGTGGTAACGCTATCGGAGAAAAAGACACGCACCATAATGCGACAAATATTTGAGGGCGTTGAGTATATACATTCGAAAAATATTGTACATCGAGACTTAAAACCAGAAAATATCCTATTAGATGAGAATCATAATGTTAAAATAACCGATTTTGGTTTTGCGAGGCAGCTAAAAGAAAACGAAAAATTGACGGGTAATTTGAACAAAAAAATTTAATTAATTTTAATTTGAATTTTCATGTTATCTTTATAATTTAAGATCTGTGTGGCACGCCAGGCTATTTGGCCCCGGAGACTTTGAAATGCAATATGTTTGAGGGTAGTCCCGGCTATGGCCGTGAAGTTGATATGTAAGTTTCTTTTTGTTTTTTGAAATTTAAAAGTAGAAAATGCTTATGATTATTACTTTTGCTCTTTAATATTGTAGATGGGCCTGCGGTGTTATAATGTTTACCTTATTAGTGGGCTGTCCTCCATTTTGGCATCGCAAACAAATGGTTATGCTGCGCAATATTATGGAAGGCAAATATAGTTTCACATCACCAGAATGGGCTGATATATCGGGTGAGTTTCTAAAAATAAATTAGTGAATAAAAAGAAAATTTAATAAAAAAAAAATACAAATAAAACATTTATTTCTTAATATATTTATTTTAGAGGATCCCAAGGATCTTATACGTAAATGTCTAGTCGTTGATCCAGCACAAAGAATAACAGTCCAGGAAGTATTACATCATCCATTCTTTAATCAAATGGTAAGTTGTTATTCTTTTCTTTTCTTTTTTTTATATAACAAAAACTATGAAATATTAGGTAATGGTTATTTATTATTATATTATAATCAATATTTTTTTATTATCAATTATTACAATATAATAATAATATAGTATAGGGACTTTTGTAATACATTTACCATAAAGTATAGAAAGAAAAAAGAACACAAAAAGTATTTCTTCTGTTTACATTTTTTTGTTACACCTTTTCTATCTCGTATTTATATATTTTTTTTTTTTTTAATAAATTCATAACACTTGATTTAATTTTATCTGCTCTACACATTTACATTTGTATTTAAAAAAAATTAAAAATTAAATTTTTCTACAGTAATTTTCTATTTTTTTGCTTATAAATATATGTATATTTGTAATAATTAATTCTTTTTTTTTTTTTGTTAATAAGTTTTATAATATGATTTTCATTTTAATAATTTAAACAAAAACCTATGTCTTCTTTTATAGTATATTTAAAAACTTTTATTCTTTTTTTTTTTGTCTATATTTTCTTTAGTTTATTTATAATTTTTATTTAAGTTTTCTTTCTTATTTCCAAATTGAACTTTTTTTTCTTTAATGAATATTTTATTATACATATATATTTTACTTTTCTTTCCTTTATTTATTTTTTTTTTTCTTTCCAACAAACAACAAAATTGGTTTTAAATTCTCTTTTATTTTCTTTCTCTTTTTAATTTAAAAATTAAACAAAATTTTTCTAAAAACAAAAATTACTCGTTATTAAAAAAAAAAAACAAAACAAAACAAAACAAAATCCCCCCAACCTCAAATTGAAAACATTAAAGTTGTTCGAGCAAAATATCGATGGTCTTAAACGCAGTCTTTCCACCAAATCTAGGAGAATGAGTCGCATCACTGAAATAGCACTGGTAACGATTTATTCTTGGCTTAAACATAATGTTTTCTACTGTCTCAATAATAACATAACAAAACGAGTGATTGTGAATTATTATTCTTTATTCATTATTATTATTATTATTTACCCGTATATATATGTATATTATTATTTATTTATTTACAAATTAATTCTATTATTTACATTTTTATAGATAGAATTGTGTGTTAAAAATTGTAAATATTGAATGTAAAGTAATCGAGTAAAATCGTTTACGTACGTGTCTTTAGACAAGCCAAAATTTTCTATTTAAAGTTTCAATACAAAATTGATTTGCCTTGCCTTGTATGGCAAATAACGTAGTTAATTATATTTTGAATGGTATTTCCAAAACAAAATATTAAAAAATAATTGTTTGTAGTTATATTTAGAATTGACAGCAAATTGACAAGCAAATATTTCTAAAGAGTCCGCCAAATAACTTTTTTTGAAAATGCTTTAAAAAAACCGCTGAATATTTTCTCAAATTGTTTTTTTATTTGAAAGTACAATCGTTCCCGGTTAATAATGGAAAATAATTTCATTCAAATGGCTGCCTCGGCTGGCCATGCAGTAGCCTACACCAGAAGATGCCGATTTTGGCAAAAAAAAAAATCATCTTTTCAGATGAAGCATATTTTGATCTTGGGGGTATGTAAACAAGCCAAATTGGGCGCATTTGGGGCACAGAAAACCCGCACGCATACATTGAAAAGCCGACGCACCCAAAACGAGTCACTGTTTGGTGCGGATTTTGGTTCAGAGGCATAATTGGGCCATTTTTCTTCTTAAAATGAGCAAGGAGTGGCCGTTACAGTCAATAGCGATCGTTATCGGGCCATGTTGAACGAATTTTTGTTCACAAAAATTCAAGAGAAGGATATTGGCAATATTTTGGCTACACTCGATGTTTTGCGCCTTGTTTTTGAAGATCACATTATCAGCCGCAGAGCTGATGTCGTTTGGCCACCTCGGAGCTGCGATTTGACACCGTTGGACTATTATTTGTGGGGGGTGCCGTCAAAGATAAGTGTTACGCCGACAAGCCATAGACAATTGACGCTTTAAAGGACAATATTCGTGAAGCCATTGGTGAAATACAGCTGCACACAATCGATAAAGTGCTTAAAAATTGAACCTACTGCATGACCAGCCGAGGCAGCCATTTGAATGAAATTATTTTCCATTATTAACCGGAAGGATTGTAAAAAAAGAAATTTGAGAAAATATTCAGCGTTTTTTTTTTTAAAGCATTTTCAAAAAAAAAAGTTATTTGGCGGACCCTTTAGTAACTCCCTACTGCAGTCACAAATTGAACCATACATTCATATAAAAACATAATACGTAAAAAGTCATTTCGTGAGCAGCATTTTCTTTGCTGATTCAAGCCAATATGATTATGATATTTACGTTCTATTCCTATTCCTTTAAAAACAATTAAGTTTCTATTGGAATCATGATTGTCATATCTCTATGCTATATACATAATCAAAATTTAAGAAACATTTACTCCTTAATGTTATCTTGTCTTTATCTTGCTCGATCTATTCAAATGACACACAATTCTATGCTCTATAAAAAAGAAAACTAATGAATTTATAATTTATTATTGTTTGTGCAAACGTTTTGTTATTTTTCCCCTTTTTAAAGTTTTTTTTTTTTGTTACGTTTATTTATTTTTATTTATTTTTATAAATGACAATATTCATTCTATCTTTATTTTTCTATTTGAATTTATATGACTTTTGTATTTTTTTCACGTCTTTTATCAGCATGTATGTTTGTGCATGTCTATTACTTTTTATTCATATTTTTTCCTTGCCTTAATTTCTATATTTAAACAAAAAAATTTTTGTGTTTTTTGTTTTTTTTTTTTTTTTTATAAAGGTGCATATAAAGCAAAAATTCCTTAAAAAAAAATATTTTTACACAAAATTCTGTGAATAACACTCTTTAAGAATTTATTTTCGCCATTTTTGTTGATTTTTTTTTTTTTTTAAGATTTTAGCGTTTATAGTTTAGGTTTTAGTTTAGTTTTTAGGTTATGTTTTAAGTTTAGGTTATGTTTTAGTCAGCAAATAGTAGTTTATGAAAAATATTGGCTATTCTTATTTATTAATTATGAATTCTTTTTTTTTCTAAATTTAATATTTTTTTAAAATTAATTATTCATTTCATTATTTTTTATATTTTTCAAATTTCTTTTTTTATATATAAAAACCCTGCTTAAAATCTCAACATTTTAAACAAAAACAAACAAACAAAATGTAAAATAAAAATGCTGTAGGTTTTGTTGCCTGAACCGTCATTTGATGGAGAGAAAACCACTTATCATTTCCGTGAACAAAGCGTACGAGCATTCAAACAATATTCCAAATTTTATCAAACAAACAATAATAAGAATTCCATTAACAACAACAACAATAATAATAATCAGAATCAATACCATACAACACAACAACAAAATCAGCAAGTTCATGGACAAAATTCACATACTACATCCTCAATATTTGTAAGACCGGCTGGTCCGGTTAATAGTAATAATCATCAACAGCAACAAGAGCAACAACAAAGCCTACAAAATGTTAGCCCTTCTATGATACCTAATAATCAAAGTATCTATAGATCCCAAGTTCCTTGTTCTATCAACAATAACACCAACAATACCCGCACCTCTATAGCTAATGGCAATTTTGCGGATTATAATAATGCAACAATGGGCTGCAATAATAATAATTGGATTTTTACACAACAGCAGCAACAACAGCTACAACAACAAAATTCAAATCAACTTCATCATGCATCATCCATGATTCATCATCAAATATCCTCCACCTCCTCTCAAATATTGAATAATTGTTCTAAATCAATAACATCAAATGAATTTATTTATCCTCAGGCAGGTTTATTTTTTTACTTTATTTTACTTTACATATGATTATATTCTATTTTAAATAATATTTTAAGTTAAAAAAAAATATTTCATAAATTGGGTAAGAATTATAGGGGTTGTCTGTAATCCATCCCCCTATAAGTATCTGCCCGCGCATTAGTAGTAAATAGTATATAATTTTTAAGATTTTCTTATGGTTTAAGTTAAGTCAAAAATTATGTTTATCCATACAGAGGGTATTTTTAATTTTATTGTAATTCTAGAGTATATCGCTAGCTTAAGATAGAAATACTGTAAACCATAGTATGTAAGAACTCGGTTCGTGAGCAAAATTTTCTTTGGTTCACTCGTTTTATATGACTCGTGCTCCTAAGTTTCATTCGTGATTGGTGAACGCGAATTTTATACTGCGAACGATTTGAATGTGAGAATAACAGAATCGAAAGCGAGCAATTCATTTCAGTGCATGTTGTTTGTAAGACGAACGAATTCAAAACACAAACAAAACTGAGTACTTTTGTTTGTCAGTATAGTTTTGCACTGTGAGAAATTGTTTCGCTGGTATTACGTATTTATACCGTTTCTGTAAGACGAATGGTTTGAGACGAACGTCTGTTTGTTTGAAAAAAAAAAACTCAATTTTGTTTGCGTTTTCAATACAAACAGAGTTTCGTCTCAAACCATTCGTCTTACAGAAGCAGGCCCTTAAGAGTTTTGTTTGTGTTCTCAATGTAAACAGACGAACGTGTAAAATCCTTAGTCTTACAAAAACAGGTCTAAAGATTAATGTGCTGTTTTTGGAAGAGTGGTTTTACTCGTTAGTCTGTTTGTATAGAAAACACAAACTAAAACACTTAAGGGTCTATTTCTGTAAGCCGGAATGGTTTCACACTCAATTTTGTTTGTGTTTTTCATACAAACACACGCCTTAAGCCATTCACCTTATAGAAACAGGTTTATAAATGCGTAATTCCAGTGCAACAATTTTTTACAGTGCAAAACAAACTATACAAAACATGTAAGGAGTTTTTTTTTGTTGGGATTTTTTAAACAACATTTACTAAAAAGAATTGCTTGTTTTCCGTTCATTTTGATGCTTTTCGCATCCAATTTTATTTTTAAATTATTTCGTTTCTTCTCACGAGTCACATTTTAAATTCTCTTAAAATTCTGTCTTAAATTTTTAATTTTAAAATAACCGAACCTACATACAGTTTATGCTATTTCTATATATTTATAAACTAGCGATATATTTACATATATATTTGACTGCACTGTGTTTTTAAATGTGTATATGTATAATCTACTATATATCGTTTTTTTTGATATTATTTTTATTATTATTTCGATATATTTTTAATACCCTCTTATATGCACCTTTTTTATGAAAGCTTTATACGTCTATGTAAAATTGTGTGTATATTCGTTGTATATTTTTGTCTAAATATGTGTACTACTAACAATTGTATAGTCACTAAAATGCACTATCGACTAATAACAAAGCTGCGCTACAAAGCTTTGACACAAATTGAGGAATACAAGAACGAAGTATTCCATATACATGTATATATGTATATATAATTACCATATCGATATATATATATATATATATATATATATATATATAGTTACCATATCGATATATATATATATATATATAATTATCATATCGATATATATATATAGAATCATCATATCGATATATATATATAGAATCATCATATCGATATATATATATAGAATCATCATATCGATATATATATATAGAATCATCATATCGATATATATATATAGAATCATCATATCGATATATATATATAGAATCATCATATCGATATATATATATAGAATCATCATATCGATATATATATATAGAATCATCATATCGATATATATATATAGAATCATCATATCGATATATATATATAGAATCATCATATCGATATATATATATATAGAATCATCATATCGATATATATATATATAGAATCATCATATCGATATATATATATAGAATCATCATATCGATATATATATATAGAATCATCATATCGATATATATATATAGAATCATCATATCGATATATATATATAGAATCATCATATCGATATATATATATAGAATCATCATATCGATATATATATATAGAATCATCATATCGATATATATATATAGAATCATCATATCGATATATATATATAGAATCATCATATCGATATATATATATAGAATCATCATATCGATATATATATATAGAATCATCATATCGATATATATATATAGAATCATCATATCGATATATATATATAGAATCATCATATCGATATATATATATAGAATCATCATATCGATATATATATATAGAATCATCATATCGATATATATATATAGAATCATCATATCGATATATATATATATAGAATCATCATATCGATATATATATATATACATAATTACTATATCGATATAATAGTACTTACCTACCTAGTTAATTAATAGTACTTACCTAGTATTCATTGCATACCCACGGACACTAGGTATGAGATTTTGTGTCTAATGGATTTTTTAAACGTTTTCCGACATTTTATCTCTTAGAAACGAACAATCTAGTAAGTATGGTTCTGGAGATTATGGGACCTATTCTGAAGCTTTTAAAGGAATTAAAAAGCGTGACGCTACGTCTGAATATCTGCTCGAGACAGAGAGAGTTCAAAAAGTCCCCTGCTCAAACTATATAACTTTCTTCTACAAAGAGCCAAACAGACACAAGAGAAATGCTCTTTCCTTTTAAATATTAATTGAACCCTTCTGAAAAGAAAAGGTAGCCAATTAATGCCGTCTTTTGCTAATTTTAATTGATAGAAGTTGTTTTAGACTTTGGCCAATCTGCATTTTATCCTTGACTGTGTGCGACTCTTGGTAGAAATAGATTGAATACTCTCGGAAGAGATTCCTTTTAGGGTTTGAACCCTCTATTCAGAACCGATATTCGTGTTTTTCTAAAAGTTATTACGGGTTTACCCTGGCTGAGGGGTGTACGTTCATAAACGCGTAGTTTCTCTCACTGTTTGTTTCCTATTTTATTAGTTTCATTTTCTCACTATTCTACTGCCCCTCTTTTAGAACGAACACAATGAGTGCTATAATCTTCGGGAGTTTTTATAGTTGTCATAATGACTATTCACGTTCTTCAATCTACTTACCTGTTAAATGTTGAAATTTATTATTTTGTGATCTTAAATTTATGCTGGATGCCGTTCCTATTCCAAATTTAATAAAACCATTATTCTTTAAATTGTAACATTGCGTAGTTTTATATCGAATGTTGAAATGAAAAGGCATTCGAATTTTTAAATTCATAAATTCGGTTGCAAAAACTTGTTTTGGAAAAACGTGATTCCATTAAAATATGTATACATATAATAGTATACAGTGTCTCAAATGTATAATCAATTAATATATGTAATAATTAATATTTATTTAAATAAAATGTTGATTTATAAGATAATTAAAATGACTTTAAAATAAGAAAAGAAAACAATATTAACGAATTTCATTTCAAGCGCATAATACATAATAGGACAGTCAAATAAAAGGCACCGTTTTAACACTTGGAACCAAAACCTTTTGCTTTTATTACTGCTTCTAAACGTCGAGGCATTGGCTTAAAATTTCGGGGTTATGTTGTTCCGTTCTCACCGAATTCCTTGTTTCAACTGTCCACTGTGCTGATACTGGATTTATAGAGCTTAAGAGCGAATTTTTTTTGGGATCTGTGACGGTGTATGGAGTATTTTTGAACAATGATGGATAAACAGTTTCGGAACGTATAAAGCGTGCTGCGGATCATTGTCCTGGTAGAAACAAACTTATCGGCACTTTGCTTCACATTTGTTTTAAAATGTCCAAATATTGGAATGGATCCATTTTACTGCCTATATAATGGATAAACCTTATTCCTGCACTGGATCCCCACACCAGACACTCCCCCCAATGTTTGAAAATAGTCTGAGTATTTTATTAGGCAAAAACTAAATATTTGGCTTACGACAAAAGTACTGCCTTCCATCTGATCCATGTAGATTAAATTTACTACCCGCATAGTGGCTACATAGTACATACATATGTAGTTATTATTTACATATGGGAGTAAATTTAATGTACATGGATCAGATGGAAAGCACTACGTTCGACGTAAGCGAAATATTGAGTTTTTGTCTAACAATACTCAGACTATTTTCAAGCATGTTGGAGTGTAGGTACTGGTATGGGGAAGGGTTTCCAGTGCAGGAGTTGGGTATATTCATTATATAGACAGCAAAATTGATTCATTCCAATATTTGGTATTCCGGTATGTTAAATATATTGGACACATTTGTTTCTACCAGGACAACGAACCGAAGCACCACACTTCACACGATGTGTGAAATACTTCAAAAATACTTCAAATACAGGCCCCAGATCTCAACCTTCTTCAGCACGTAACCTCCATAAATCCAGTATCAGCACAATGGAGCAGTTGAAACAAGAAATTTGGCTAGGATGGAACAACTCCGAAATTTTACGTCAATCTCGTACAGTCAATACCTCGACGTTTGGATGCAGTAATAAAACCAAAAGGTTTTGGTTCCAAGTGTTAAATCGGTGCTTTTTATTTGGATGTCCTATTATGTATTATGCGTTTGAAATGAAATTTGTTAATATTATTTTCTTTTTTTGGATTAAAGATTTTTTTAATTGTCAATAAAACCGCGTCAAAATTATTTTTGAAATATTTACATTAAAGTGGACATTTCGGCATTTGAATAATCTCATACCTAGTGTCCAATTATACGTTTGAGCCACTGTATATTATTATATGTATACATATTTTAATAGAATCACTTTTTTCCAAAACAAATCTTTGCAACCGAATTTATGAATTAAAAAATTCGGATGTCTTTTCACTTTATACAATTCGATATAAAATTACGTAATAATGTTACAATTTAAAAAATAATGGTTTTATTTAATTTGGAATAGGAACGGCATCCAGCATAAATTTAAGATCACAAAATAATAAATTTCAACATTTAACAGGTAAGTAGATTGGAGAACGTGAATAGTCATTATGACAACTATAAAAACTCCCGAAGATTATAGCACCCATTGTGTTCGTTCTAAAAGAGGGGCAGTAGAATAGTGAGAAAATAAAATTAATAAAATAGGAAACAAACAGTGAGAGAAACTACGCGTTTATGAACGCACACGCCTCAGCCAGGGTAAACCCGGTATCGGTTCTGAATAGAGAGTTCAAAACCTAAAAGGAATCTCTTCCGAGAGTATTCAATCTATTTCTACCAAGAATCGAACAGTCACGGAGAAAATGCAAATTCTAACAATTAAATTTAGCAAAAGACGACATTAATTGGTCAATTTTTCTTTTCTGATGCGTTCAATTTAAAAGTATAGAACATTTTCCTTGTGTCTGTTCGGCTCTTTGTAGAAGAAAGTTATATAGTTTGAGGTGTAGATTCTGTGAACTCTCTCTGTCTGTAGCAGGTATTCAGATGTTGAGCCACGCTGGCTGAGAAATGTGCATCCATTCTCTCGCAGCTTCTTTGCCATTTTAGTTTTTAATTCATTTAGAAACTTCACAATAGGTCCCATAATCTCCAGAACCCAACGTACTAGATTAGTCGTTTCCGAGAGAGAGAAAAAAATCGCAGAAAACGTTTTAAAAATTCATTAGACACGAAACGTTGCTGGGTTATTCACTTTAACACTTTTATCACGGATAATGTTCATCACTAATACATGACTTTACGAAAATATTGTCTTACGGATTTATTACCGAATACGTTATAGCGCGCGCGCGTAATTATTTACATTTTTTTATAACTTTAATAATTGTTTACATAATTTTTCAATCAATATAAAAAGTATAGAATGTTATACATAGTAATAATACATAGGATATGAAAATAAAAACTATATGTAGAGGATATAAAAAGCTTATAATTAATTGTTTACATAATTTTTCAATCAATATAAAAAGTATAGAATGTTATACATAGTAATAATACATAGGATATGAAAATAAAAACTATATGTAGAGGATATAAAAAGCTTATAATTATAATTTCAAATTATTTGTTTAAAGCATGGCTTGTTTGCTTATTAATTCTATTAATATTTTAAAGGAAGACACAGTAGCAAATATTTAACCAAACAAATACTAATTTATAAATAATAAAAGTTCTGTACAATTTTAAACAAAATGCAAAACAATCTTCGTTAAATATTTGCCTGATCTTTAAACTAATTTGAGCTAGTATTTTGAAACTGTCTTAAACAAATTTGTAATTTAATAAAATTGTTAATTTCTTGCATGTATATGTGTATGTATGTAATTGTTGCTTCTTTATAATTATTTAAAATGTTTTTAATTATATTATTTTTATTAAATTTTAAATCAAAGAAAGCAAAAAGAAACTGGTAAAAATCATTAGCAAGTAATAAAAAAAGAAAAGTAAATTAAACCATTTGCTCCAAGCGACAGAATATTTCGCGATTAAATATTTCCGCTTTCATTTCATAAAGAATTTATTATAAAAATAGAAAATCACGAGGCTTTAGTTAGTTCTAATAATTGGAAGAAAAAATTTTAAAGCAGCAATTCTGGATTTGAAAGTATGCACTTCTGAAAGTGTTCTAAATGTAACCGATTAAATAACCTTGAAAAATTATTTAAAAAAAATATATATTTTTTGCAACAATATGGCTAAATAAGTTAGGATATACCTCGGAAGGAGGAGTCTCAAACTAGATTAATACATTCTTTTTTTTTTTGCGGTGGTTGTTAAGATTAAATCTTACTTTGTGAGCTTTCTTTAAATGTTTTCCGTCTATATCGTCAATGTTTTATTTATTTATGGTGAAGTTATTTTAGGAAGTGTACTCATTTCATTTATATTGATTTGATTCAATAAATTTGATTTTCTTTCAGCATTTTATGATTTTTAAGAAAATGTTTTAACAGAATTTAGAACACTTCTCACTAACTACGTACATACAATGGAGATAATATTTTAATTGCTTTGAGGTACATACATACATATATATATATTAATTCTGGAATATATGTAAATATTTTAATATGTCTGTCCATTACTATTATTTTTTATTAAATGTTTTCAAATATTTAGCCATTCGTTTACTTATTGCAATGCCATATGATTTTAAACAGTTTCTTTCATCTTTTTGCTATTTTCAACAGCTATCAAACAATTAATAAAAGTTATTTTAGAGACCTAAAACATATATTTAATTTCATTTTTCTCTATTTTTTTAATATTTTCTTTTAACAGCTTCGCAAATCATGTCGTTTTAATGCCCGCAAAAAATTCCAATTTGCCATATTAGTGGTGAGAGCTGTTATACGTATTAGGAGATTGCGTTATACCGCCGAACCCTTACATGTTGAAGAGGCTATACGTGATCCTTATAGAGTTAAAGTGTTGCGTAAGGTAAGTTATTATAAGAAAAGCAACAGAAATAAGTTTTTCTTGCTTATAAAAAATGGTTTTTTAAATTTTTTTTGTAGGTTATTGATGGCTGTGCCTTTAGAGTATACGGTCATTGGGTCAAGAAGGGTGAGGGCCAAAATCGTGCCGCCCTATTCGAGAATACACCGCGTACTGAATTACATACATTGTATATTAACAATTTAAGTCGATAGTTATTTAGCTAAACTTATATATTTTAAAATAGAATCATTATTTTTAAGATTGACAAAGAAAAAAGAGAAAATAAAACCCACTTTGTTATAACACATACTCCAAACGCACTTACACCTGTCACTTTGCTAATCATTTAACACTTCCCTACCATATTTCTTTTTGTTTTAAATAATGATCATAAAAATCAAAAGATCATCATCATCATTCATTCATGTTTTTTTTATATAAATTTGTAAGCGTTCCTTTCCTACTTAGACAAGCTTTAAAAATTAATTATTTAATGATTTAACGTTACAAACATTTTGAAAGTAGTATCTTAGCTTTAGTTGAAAATAAACGAAATCATAAACGCAAAGAAAACAATGAATTAAATTGTTAATTAATGTTATTAAAGTAATTATAAGAATTTATTAGTTGACGATCCCTTAACAACCACCCCTCTCACTACCTAGAACAAATCCTGTTAATGTTTTTAAGTTAATTATGTGTCTATTATTTTAATTTTATTATTATTTTAACAAAAAAAAAAAAAAAAAAAAAAAACAAGATTTATTACTGTTACTATTAAGTTTGAAAAACTATACTCTATATTAACATAATAAATCATTGTATATGATTGATTTTTAATTCACTTTTTCTTTTAATTTAGTTTACGAATCATATCAAAAAATTTAGAGAAAACAAAAAGAAAAGAATATAAGAAACGAGTCCTTTATATATTAAGTTTAATAAATTTTTTTTTTTTGTTAAATTGTTATATTAAGATGAAAATAAAATTACTTTTAAAAAGAAGAAAAAGGAATCCCATTAAAATATCATAATTTATTAATAAAAATTAACGAATTACTTGTTGATAACATTTAAAGCAAAAACAAAAAAATTCTTGTGTTTAATATGAATTTTATGAATTCTTTGAAGTTCGACCGATCGGTGCTCAATTTCAAGAGTACCAAGGCAATGAATTTAGACCCTTTTCACAGGGTTTTTTTTTAGCAATTAAATATTGCCGAAGTGGAATTAAAAATTACTTTACGGTCGACGTAAAAATAATATTAATAACTAAACTATGGCGAAAGAAAAGAGAAAGCTCATAATAATTCTAAAATGAAAGTTTTTATTAAGACACTTAAGATTATTGTCTGTGAGATACACGCGTGTCCTATATGTAAAGTAATCATCCGACAGGACGTCTAACTTATCACTCGCGACCAATACTAGAAACCAAACTATGCCTCCTACTACTGAACGATAATGCTGTCTTTCAAGTGGATATAAGTGCGCTGGGAGAATGTATAATCTGAGTTGGTGATAATTTCGTAAACTTGGCAAATAGGGGTTTGAATATATTTAGTGATACTCAATTAGGGCATTAGCATCCAGATATATGAATGCCATAGAAAATTTTCTATAGAAAACGCAAGTCATCGATACATTTTCTTTACAAAATGCAAATCATCGACAAATGACCTTCATTTTATAACCATCAGGGAGTGAACGAAAAAGAGCAAGCGAATAATCTGACTAGAGCCAGAGTAGAGTTAAATTGGAGAGATTAATTTTTTTGTGGGCATTAAAATACAGACAAAAAGATCGGCAGAAACATAACAAATATTTCTGAGTCTGCTTGTAAAGTTTTAGGAAATACTATGTATTTCCTTTCATTTTCGAAACGGATAAAATTTGACAGACAAAATCAAAAGATTTTTTTTCATGTAAGGTTGGTAGTAAAACCTAACATGATTCTGATAAACTGATAATCTCAGATTTCTGTTTTCATCAAATAATTAATGAGAAAATAGTCAGAAAAGAACAGAATCTACAGATCAGATAAATCTGAATAGGAAATTATTAGCTTATATGAGGCTCAGATTCGAGAACAAAATTCTTACAATATGTAAACGAGATTACTAAATTTTGAACTATTTATGACAAAGAGTGTTACTTAAGTATGGTTTTCTTTAGTTTCGACTTGGAGCAAGTTATGTTTTTTTTTTTTACTTTTCTTATTCTAAGTATTACCATGTGGTAGTAAATGTAAATACTTTTAAATGCTTAGTTTATGATATAGAAAAAGCTTCTTACTTACATTTATATCCTCGTTTTAGAAAACGCGACATTTCTATTCCGAAAATAATATTTCTTCCATTGGTTCCAGATGTGCTGAAATATTCGATTGATCTTCTTGTGTAGAAATTGATGTTTGTTGAATTGTTTTCGCCTTAAGATGTTCAGTACAATGTTGTCGTAATTCTATTTTATATTTAAAGGTTTTGCTGCACTCAGGACAATTGTAAATATTATCACCCAAATGAATTTTTAGATGTTTATTTAAATCACTTTGAGCTGTATAAACTCGTTCGCAGTATTTACATTTGTAGGGACGTATACCAGCGTGTGTTAACAGGTGAGATTCCAAAGATTTCTTGCGCAAAAATCTGTAAATAATTAGAATACATTAATATTGCCTGAAGTTCTTGGAGAATATATAAACATTCGCTTACGTTTTTGAACACTTTTGGCATTTGAATGGTCTAAGGCTGTCATGTGTTCTTTTATGCTCCTTTAAACTATCACTTCTACTAAAGCGTGTTTGGCAAACATCACACTCATACGGTTTAGCAGTACTGTGTGTTACTTGATGTTTTTTCAATTCCGATATTTGATAGAATTTCAAGGCACAATTTAAACATTCCACGGTTTTTGGCTGATGCCTTAGCATATGTTGACGTAAAGCTGATTTACCGCGAAATGTTTTAAAACATTGACTACATTTCAGAGGTCTTTCACCAGTATGGGTGTACATGTGCTCTTTTAAACGTATGCTATGCGCAAAAGCTTGAAATAATAAAAAATAATATTAATGTAATAACAAACCATTATGATTTGATTTAATGTACTTACTTTTATTGCAAACATGACAACGATGATGATTGTCTTGCTCTTCTTTCACAAAAATATCTTCTTCCTTTGCCTCTAGCATATGCTTGTTGGCTTTGTGCTTATTGTAGTTTAAACTGGATTTAAATGTTAAAAAGCAAATTTGGCACGTAAACTCCTTAGCCTGATTATGTTTTAGTCGACAGTGTGAGGCTAAAAATGCTTTCTTCTGAAATATACGCCCACAATCGGGACATTTAAATGTGCCACGACTTTTATGTTCTGTTTCATGTCCATTCAATTGTGCTGCCGTTTCGAAACGATAACTACAAATATTGCATACATATGTATTGCTCAGCAGATGTACTCGTTCATGATCTTTCAGCAAATATTTACGACGAAAAGTTTTGTGGCATTCAGGGCAGGAGTTCAGGTTTTTGTTAGTTTTACTTGTCAATTTTACTTGAAGGGAGTCATTATAAGACTCACTATCATTGCTGTTAATAGAAATATATAATAATATTTACGATTAAATAAAATAAATAACAAAAATTAGAAGAGGTTTTTGACTGAAAACATTTGAATAAAGGGTATATATTTTTGGTATTATAAAAAGAAAAGAAAAGACTACAGAATTATCTATAAATTTACTACAGTCAGCCAACGAAGGTTTTCTCCATTTATCGTGTTAATAAATTGTTTTTTGAATACAATAATTTAATAATTAGTATAGGAGATTGTTTTTTGAAACATTTTTATCTATGGTAAAGAGAGAATTTCTGAACTGAATCAATGCAGCGAGGTGTTCGAAACTGCAAAAATTCCATAAGCCTTTGTTTGGTACAGATGAAATCAGTTTCTGTTGTTTTGATTCTGTTCTGATGTTCGGGCACATAATATTCTTAACAATGAGAAGCCTGATACCCTTGCTATATTACTTTCTCATTCCATTATTGAGGTGACTGTTGGTCCTAATCCCCCAATCGTCCACGTCTAACGACTTATAAAGACGTTTTGACGAAGAAAGAATAGATCGGATTATTGTGTGACTAAAAACATTTGGCCGACTTTTAACGTTTAACGGTGAAATTGGATTCCGTAAAGGATATTGTGGTGCCAAATCACTTGCAACGATCTGGAATAAAGCTGTACCAAATTTCTGCAGGGCATCTAGGGATGAGGAGCAGGTGTAGGCGACAGTAATTGCCCAGGTATTGGGAGAATAAGATTGAATACCAGTTTCAATTGCAGTCTCAATATTCTGTTGGAAGCCGAAATGGGCTTTTCCAAGGTATATTGTGGATTATGTTGGCTGAAAGAGGTGCTTCCTAACTCTTGTGTAGCTGATCCTTCTGCTTTTCTGTTGATTTTTAGGTGGTTTCTAAGCTTAACTTCTTATTTTCCTCCTTCGAATAACAAAATTCCTAGTCCACACCAATCGATGTAAGTTTTCTCAGCGTATATTAATTTATAGGGAACGTATTTATCAATTTACATATAAGCGATAAAGATTTTTTTGTATTTTTTTTTTTTAATTAGAAACCTATTACACAGAATTAAAAACGGTGAAGCACCAGAATATCTAACCGAGCAAGTATCGTACGTGAGAAATTCTCAACCTTACCAACTTAGAAATGCGGAACATTTTAGAATTGAAAGAGCATCGTCATCTGCAATGCAGCGGTCACTATTTTATAAGGGTTTTCAACTTTACAACTCCCTACCAAATAATGTAAAAATGGAACCTAATTTTAATATATATAAGAAACATATTGTTTTTTTTTTTTTGTTAAAAATAACATGTAAAAATATGTAATATTAGTAAATTTTATATGTGATGAAATTGTAGTACAATTGTTTTTTAAAAGTATTTTTTAATACTAATAAAGAAATAATAATAATAATAATAGGAACCTATTGACCAACATATCACTTAAAGAGTATTTTTTCATTTCATTTTTATTATTGTAAATCTTTTTAGGAAATCACTTACCTTTGCATATCTCCCAACCATTTTACATTGTCCAGGCTTTTTAAATTTGTTGAATCGTCTGTACATGCAATTTGAGAATTTGAATCCTCTAAATCACTGTCATTATTGACCACATCCAAGGGATCTTCATTTTCACTTTCATTGGATACTTCCTTAAGCTTTTTCGTTCCTTGGTGGCATTCAATTATTTCATCTAATTCTAAACACGTTTTCTTATTCACAGCTTTCGTTTTAAATTGAGCATGCACTTGCACGCAGCGTTTGATAAATTTATAACACATTTTTAAATCGGCAAAACATGTCGTGCACACTTGCTGAGGTAACGGTAAATTGGATACTGAGTCATTGAACACTTGCGGCACAACCATTTCCAACATTTCACTTATTAATAATTGATACTCCGTGGTTGTAATTAATCCATGTAATTCAAGTTTTTCTTCACCGCAAGTCCGACAAATATTTGTATTTTTAAACATTTTCTTTTATTATCAATTTAAATTAAAAATTAAAAAGGTTTTAAGAGCGACTACAAACAACACACGACTTAATATAAAGCAAATTCTTCTTTATCTTAACTTATAGCATTCACTTTGGTATGATAACATAGTAGGGTTTCCGTAAAACTTTTCGTTTTAATGGTTATTTTTTAATTTTACACTAAACTAAACTCGTTCGTTACAGTTAACAAACTTCCCTTTATTTATTTTTAATAATTATTATATTTATGTAGAAAACGTAGCTTTATCATTATCAAAAATCTTTTTTATCAATTTCAAATTGTTGTTCTCTGCAAACGTCGGAATTATTTACTGCTGGTTGAGTTTGATTATTAGATTCGATTGTTTGGTTATTTAAAATAGAGTTTTGTTTTAATAACTGTTTCTCCTTGTAGTGTTGGACTTTGTGATCTTTCAAATCCATAGAATATTTAAAAGATTCCGGGCATTCATCACAGAAATAGGTTTTTTCTCCCACGTGAGTACGCAAATGTTTAACCAAGTCGCCACTGGCCGCATAGGCTCGATCACAGAAGGTACACATGTGAGGCTTTTCTCCGGTATGGGTGATTTTATGTCTTTTAAGATGGCGCTTGAAAACGAAGCTTTAATCAAATAAGAATTGAATATAGATATTTTCTGCTGTTTAGTTTAATAAAGAAAAGGTCAATTACCTCATATTACAATCCTCACATTTGAAAGGCCTTTCACCGGTATGTTTAAATTTGTGAGCCTTTAAGGAATCCTGCCTCGTAAAAGCTGAACCACAAATCTCACATATGTGCGGTTTTAATTTAGTGTGAGAGGTCATATGTTTGGTTAAATTCACTTTGACATAGAATTTCATTGGGCATTCTGGACAATGGAAATTTTTCTCACCATGCCTTTGCAAGTGTTGCCTCAAAACATTGGCTGTTTTAAAAGATTTGCCACATTGGGGACATAAAAAAGGTGCTTCCCCTGTATGAGTTCGCATGTGATCCTTTAAAGCAGTTGAATTGGGAAAACCTTAAATAAGCAATTTAATAGATTTTAAAATCTGTTGTATGGTTGTTAATTCTCTAAGAAAATAAAACCTACTTTTCTCACACATGTTGCATTTGTATTTCTTATGGCCCATATGCTCATTTATATGGTCGTTTAAATGAGTTTCCACCGGAAATGCTTTATCACATATATGACATTTATAGGGCAGTACATGAGGATGTTTGCAGTTCATATGTCTGGTAACGGCAGCAATAGTTTTAAGATTAATGCCACATACTTGGCATTTAAAATCTCTTTCCAAATGCATGACACGATGGGCAGCCAAGGCTCGTGTTTGTTGGAATATCATAGGACAATCGGGACAGGGATATGGGCCACCAGCTAAGTTTATTTCCAAACCAACATGTTTACAGGTTTTATGAGTTTTTAATTGTTTCTCCGTACGGAACCTGTAATCGCAAATGTTACATACAAATTCGTTTTCCAGGGAATGTACCGATAAATGTTTTGTTAACAGATTTCTTTTGGAAAACACTTTCTTACAATGTGGACACATTTTGGCGATTGATGGTTTTAGAGGAATTTTGCGACGATATTTTCTTTTGGGTTTTATATCTAAAGAACCTTTTGCTAAATTTTCAAAAAAGTTTCTAATAACATAAAATAAGAAGCTTTAACCTCTGTTTAGTGTTACAAAATTTACACTTACTCTGCAGTATCCGCTTTATCATCATTTGGCCAATATTCGTCTGAACTGCTAATGTACTCTTTGTCATTTTCATTTTGTATTTCTACTTCTAGTTTCACTGCTTCTAATTGATAATCAGGACTCAATGGTCTTTGCAATGTATTTTTTCCACCATTTATACTATTAGAGTCGTCATCTTGAAGTTCTTTTTTAAAATTGTCCATTAGTATATCTGTCTCCTCCAGAATGTTTACATCTTGTGGCTGGGCAGCTACTACAGCATTTTCAATTTCCTGTTCTTGTTGATTTAAGATATTCCTTAGTTCTTTGTTGCTTTTGAGACATATTTGTATAAATTCGTAGGATATACGTAACTTGTGCAGGCAATTCTCGCATATCTCTACCGGTAAAGGTATATCATCCATTTGCAAGTCAAAGTTGGGTACAGACTTATTTAACATCTCCTCTATTTGTAAATCATCTACTATAAATTCTTGTAACTTATGCATAACACTGGATTTTTGTAAACAGGTACGACAAATACGACCCAATAGAATTGTAGTCATTTTAAAGTTTAAAATAATTAAAAAAAAAACAAAACTTATCTATTATTATAATAAAATGCTTGTAAACAAAACACCAACTATAAGAAATTTAATCAACAGCTGTTAATACTGCTTTATCGACTGTTTACTTTTTATGTCTATGCACTGTGAATGGTTAACACTCTTCAAACAATATTGCAAAACAATTTGGCGTTTTTATATTACATTTTAAAACATGTTGCATTTATATAGTTCGAGATTTATTAGTTTCATTAAAGGCAATTATGATTACGTTTGGAATTTCCTTTTTAGGTTGTGTTAAAAATAAAAAAATCCTTCTTAATTGCGTTGTTATGTGTAGTTATGTATGTGGTTTTCTAAAAATATTTTTCTTTCTTTTTCTCTATACATTTACTTCCATTACAGTCTGTTCTTCTTTCATTTTTAATACCGTGGCTTCATCTTTAGCTTTCTGTTCTGCCTCCTTTTCTAGGCGATAATGTTCCCATTCATGGTTTCTCAAGTCCGCTTGGTATTTGTAAGCTGCTGGACACTGTTTACACATATAAGTGTTCTCGCCCACATGGGTGCGTAAATGTTTATTCAAATCATTACTTTGTGCATAAGCCTTATCACAAAATTTACACTTGTATGGTTTCTCTCCTGTATGTGTGCGTAAATGACGATTTAAATTCATTAAACGAGGAAATCTATATAAAATAAACTTCTTTAAGATTATTTCAACTAGACATAAACAGAAAACTTACGCCATCGGACACTGGTCACATTTGTAACGTTTTTCCCCTGTATGCAATATCTGATGTTGATGTAATGTATCCACTCTGGAAAAGCGTGCGCCACAAGTTTGGCACACATGATTTTTACCCTCTTGATGAGACATCAAATGTATGTAACGATCTGAAGGACATTTAAAGCGTTTAGGGCAGTGTGGACATGTATAGGGTTTATCATCGCCATGACGCTGCATGTGCTGACGCAAATTACTAGGTCTATAGAATTTTTTGCCGCACAAAGTACACAAATAATTCAAATCTCCCGTATGTATACGCATATGCTGTTTCATGGCAAACTTGAATGAGAAAGCTAAAATAAAACAAATATTTATAAACGTTGAGTTAATTAATTATGCTCTCATCTTACATTTATCGCATAGATCACACTTAAAGTTTTTAATACCCATATGACGATTTGTATGTATTTTTAAATGTTCCTCAACCACGAATGTTTTATCACACTTATCGCATTTGAATGGTTTAAGCTCAGGATGTTTTTTGCTCATATGTTGAGCCAAACCGCCAACATTTGAATAGGCCGAAGGGCAATAACTACAAATATGGGTCTTTTCTACATTGTCTGGTTTCTGTTCTGCCGTTTTAGGAGCGGGATTTTCTTCTGGATGATGTTTCTCCATATGCTTTTGCAGCATATGTGGATATTTAAAACGATCCCAACATAAAACGCACACAAAACGATAAGCGTCTGTATGTTTTTTCATATGCCTTTCGAGTTGTTTTTCAAATCTGTATGAAGCATCGCATTCATTACAGAGATATGGATTATTAGATGCTTGTGGTTTCGCGATGGTTTTCTTTTTCTCTTTATAATCGGAATCACTATCATCAGACGACTCATTGTTATCATTCCAATTACCATCGTTATCATTGTCATTATCCAAATCCATTTCTTCGTCATTCTGGTCGTCAGGTTTGTAATCACTGTGATCGCTTTCTTTATTAGATTTATTTTTAGCAGCTTTTTTTGTGTTAACTTTGTTTGATTTTGTTGTGGCTTTAACATCCTTATGCTTTGTATTTTTATGGTTCTGTAACATATGCTCTGAATTGAAAGTCTTATGGCAAATTTTACATTTCTTTAAAGCAGCATCATTATCGCCTTTATCACTGCATTGATGTTTTGTAAGCTGATAGTTATACTTAAAGTAACTTTTACATTTGGAACAATAATAGGCGGTCTTTTTGTCGACTGGTTTTATCAACTTTCTTCTCTTTTTATCATTTTCTTTAGAAACATCACTGGAAAAAATTGGTAATTGAAATAAGTATTTCAAGGATTGGACTAAACTTTTTTTAATATACCTTTCATTTTCACTATCGTTTCTTTTTAAAGCAATTAAAGGAACATCCTCATCTTCATCGTTGTCATCACTAGCATCGCTTTTACTTTTAGTGGCCACTTTTCTCTTATCTTTTTTACAGCTTTTCGTGTGCTTATGCATGAGACTTTTGGTTTTAAAACGTTGGCTACATATCTGACATTCGAAGGGATGTGTAGATACGTGTGTGTGCCAGTGACGCTTTAATTGAGAATGTTTTGTAAATGTTTCATTACATTCAACGCAAGAATATTGTTCATTTGAAGATGATTTTACTGAGGTTTCACTGTGCTCCCTTTAATTAGAAAATGAAACGTATTAATCTGTAAGAAAAATAAAAACGTTCAAACCCTACTTACAGTTCATCTTTATCGGGCATTTCATCGTCGCCGGTATCATTGTCCGACTTATTGCCATTTTCTATACTCTCAAATTCCTCCAGTACTTCTGCATTATCCAGTCTTAGTTCATCTTCATCATATTCTAACTTAATGGGATCCGGTTCATCTTCATGTTCCAAAGCACTTTCCAGTGGCTGCTGTTTGACTTCAGCCTTCTGTGACTGTTCCCATATTTTCTGCATTTGTTCGTTGCTATTCATACATAGTTGCTGGAATCTATATGAGATTTGTAAATTTTCCACGCATAAGTCACAAATTTCATGAGGCACTGGAAATTCGATGTTGGCATATATGCCGGAAACAGTTTTTGTCAACATTTCATTCATGGTGAGACACTCTTCGGTGGTCTCATTCAAATCATGCAAATTATTCGCTTTACACATACACACACGACACACCCGACCATACAATTCAATGGTTAACATACTCTATTAGTGTTTTGAATAGAAATTATATTGAAAATCTTAAAATATTTAATTAATTGCAAAATAAATTTTAATGTTTGTGATTTTTCTCTACCCTTAAGATATGTAAACAATAGTTAACTGCACTATCGACAATAATGCCAACTTTTGTTGTCATTCAATGACATTCATTGCATTTTTAGAGTTTACAGTCTCCGAGAAATTAAAAAATTTGGGGATTTTTTTCATAAATGTTGCCAAAAGGAAATGTGTAAAGGAAGGACTGCTAATAATAAGGCGTGAATGCGTAAAAGTTATAAAAAATATTTTAAATGTGTTTTAAAAATAAGCAACAATCGAAATATTTTTGATATTGAAATCTGGACATTAGATATTGCTTGAAATGATTTCAACTGTCGGATTATATGGTCACAAAATTTTACTTCTGTAATACACCGAGTGTATTGGTATGAGATTGACAATTCCTGATAGGATCAGAAACTCTTTTTTGATTGGATTCACTCACTGCATGAGTAAACATAGAAATAGTGTTCGTAAACGGTATTGACTCTGCCTAGGGGGATATCTTTAGCGTGACAATTATCTATAAGACATTATTATGTCGCTTTCAAACATGAAGGTTTTCTATATTTCCTTTCTTTTCTCTTCTCTTATCACTGTCAGGATCTAACTTTATTTTCTGGTCCACTTTGTTACTTTTTTCTTTTTCTGAACTGTCTTTGTTAAAATCGACAAATAGGTCTCCAAGTGAACCTAACCTAAGATCGATAACATTTTTGACCCGTGTTGAAATGCAATCGCATTATTAAATAAAAAAAAATTATTATTAATCAGTCTTAAGATTATTTAGTGAATAAAGAAAGACAAAAAGGAATATATTTCTAAACTAAATGCTGAGTTATTAAATCAATTTTAAATAAAATATTTAAAATCTATACCAAGTGTGTCGTTCATTGAACTTTTATTTTCAAACGCCATAAATGCATAATAAATAAATATAAACGATTTTTGAGATAAGCCTTAAACTGCTAACTTTAGCAGATTTTTTCGAATAAACAAAGCTTAGATTATTTGTATAAAAACCCTTCAACAAATTGCAGAAAGCATGTAGTCTGTTATCTACTTTCTAAGCAATTAAAATACAAAATGAAATTATTTGTAGTTGTGATTTTGGCTTTAGCTGCCCAGGTAATATAGAATATTGCTTATATGAAAAACATAAATATTTTGAATAATTTACTTTAAATACTTTCCCATAGGGCTATGCTAGATCCCATTCTAATTGGGACTCATCTGAAGAAAACCAGTCTATGCAAAGCAGAAATTATAATGTCCAAAAGGAATTAGACGATTTATTAGAAGCCAGTGCCGTGGAATCCTCTGGAAATTGGCAATCATCGGCTGCTGCTTTACCAGACGCCAGTTCATTCAAATCAAAAGTAACCCGTCGTATAAATAACTCTGAAATGTTAGCTGGCGAAAAGCGTTTGCAACAAAAACTTTACAAGGTAGCTGAAGAAAAATTGGAAAAATGTAAAAAACCTAATGGCCAAGAATTAGATAAACATTGTGTTGGCCGTACAACTGGTCAGGTTATGCAATTGATTGGTGCTGTAGAAAATGCAAGTCAAAGAAGTTTTATGCATTAAATGTAACCAACTATGGCATTTGAACAATGATTTCGAAGAATTTGGATTTATATAACTTTATGATTTGTAAAAAAATTAAATAAATATTGTTAAGCATTATAATTAGCTTTCAATACTTTTTCTTTAACTGTCACCAACATGGGATAGATAGTCTTTTATCATCTTATACCATGGTCTTTTATATAGGTATTTAGCTTTAAAGGAACTTATTCTTTAACTATTGCTACTTAGTATATTTTTATTTAAACTTACGGTTATTTATTGTACTTCCGCTTCTTCATTGTCCTTCATTGGCGACTTCACTAGATTTTTCGTTCTTGTGCATTCTTCGTATATGTTTTTTCTTATCGCTACTCTGAGCAAAAGTCTTATTACAATACTGGCATTCATAGGGCTTTTCACCTGTGTGTATTCTACGATGAGTTTTTAAATTCGACGAAGCTGTAAAGCTCTTTTCGCAAAAATCACATTTATATGGTTTCTTGCCAATATGAGTGTTTTCATGCATTGACAACTGATCAGAACGGCCAAAATGTAAACCACATATCTTACATTCATAAAGTTTTTCGCAACTATGAGTCGTAGTATGATTATAACGATCAGCGGCACATTTAAAACTTCTGTCACAGTATGAACATTTAAAAGGCTTCTCGTTAGTATGTCGTTGCATATGCTGTTTCAAACCACTTGAACGATTAAAAGATTTACCGCAAATTGGACATAGGAATGATGTTTCCTTTTTATGGCCGACTACATGTTGTTTGAGACAACCTTTATTATCAAAAGCTGAAAAATTCAAAAACATATGAACAATTGCTTAAAAAATTGCTCTTTTATTTCATGGTCTTACCTTTGGGACACTGTGAACATTGATAACATTTTAAGCCCAAATGCATGTTACAATGTCGTTTGAATTGTTCTTCCAATTCAAAGCTGCCTTGACATATATTACACTCATATAAAGCCTTGCCACCATGTTGATCTTTAATGTGATTCGCTAAATCATTCGGTTGTTTAAATGCTTCCCGGCATTCTTTGCAATGTAGATAAGATTTCCTTTTAGGTTCGTTTTCGTTGTGTAATTTTTCATGTTTCAATAATTGAGGTCTGGTTTTAAAACGATATTCACAATACGCACATTCAAATGGATTATTAAACGAATGATTTTTACTTAAGTGACTTTGTAACAGAGTATAGGTTTTGAATATTTCATGGCAAATTTTACAGCTGTAACTAGTCATAAATTTTATGAAGCTTTTATTGTATTTTAAGTTCATTAACTCAAAGTGCTTACTTCTTTGTTTTATATCTGCTAAACGGCGTTAGATTACGGTATTCATCCGTGTCTGAGCTAGAAGTATGTCCAGTGATATTTAATTTCTAAAACTATTGATATATACTTACTTATCTTCTATTTTGTCAGTGTTGTTTAGCTTTTCTTCATATATTGCACTTTTATTGATGTTTGTTGCCTTCGCTGAATACCTCTTTTGTGAACCATCATTAGAATAGCACCTATAAATAATTAGCGCCTTATAATGATGAAATATTAAATTTGATCTGCGTCATGATAAAAGTTTTTGACGGTCTTAGCAATCCTAAGATTTCTTTACATGAAAGATCAGCAATCGTCAAAGCGATTCCTAGTTCCATTAGGATATCGAAGACTACATATATTGGGAATGACTCGTTTGAAGCTTTAGCAGCTTAGAAGAGAAGTTCTTTGGTGGATAGTTTGAAGGAGGCAATAGAATTTTGTGAAACGTATTGCCTCACTTACTGTTATATACGATAGGGGTATGAGAGTGGTACAAGTTGTTGTACAAACTGGTTCAGTTATCAATCGCCATGAAAAGCTGCTTAAACCTATCGTTCGAAACTGTAGGTCGCTCCTCTCATGAAACGAAATTAACACAATCATATAAAATAGTTGATGTGAGAAGGTGCTTAAGTCGTAATCCTGACCAAAGGCTTGGTATGTCTAATAAAGTAAATAAATATATGGCTCTCTACTTACTGGTCTTCCATATTCTCTGTTTTCTCCAATTTTTCTTCATATTCTACACCTGGCTTAAGATCCTCCTCTCCTTCATCAATTTTTTCCATCACAAAAGTTTCATCCGTTTCCATTAGGATTTCTTCCTTTATTACAATATTTGGTTCAATGCCTAATTTATATAATTTTTGTAAAGAATCACTGCATTGTTCGTGGAATTTATAAGAATCGACAAGTTTTTCTGAACACTTATGGCACATAATCTTGGGCAGCGGTATATTTGGGCTATCGAACAGCATTGGCATTGTTTTATGAAGCAATTGGAACACAGTGTAACTGCCCAATATAATTTCATGGAGATCATGATAAATACGAGCATTTTTATTTAGACAAGTTAAGCAGGTTTTTTTAAATAAAGCCATGATTATTGAAATATTTAGATTTTTTAAGAAAACTTAGCACAAACACAAAAATACAAACACGAATACAAAACAATATTAACAAATTTGAAAAATATACAAAAGTAAATAAACTGCCTTATCGTCTAAGACAATAAATAAACAAAAAACAGTAACACCGTAAATAAATATCATTCACAATGCCTATGTACTTTTAATTAATTTATAAATTTTTGTAATAAACATAAATATGTATAAATAATAGTAATAAAAATAAAATATAAAACTATTAAAGCCTTATTAGCGTACATGTTTTAAAAATAAAGAAAATAATTCACAATAATTATTTATTTTGTTTATCTATCGCCACTTGAAACGTTAAACATCTTCAAAATCGATTATTATTGCCAATAAGAATAAGGAAGTATAAAAGGTTTACCTTATACCGATTTAAGCTCGTAATACTTTTATATGTTGTACCACGTTTAAATTAAAACCGAAATCATTTCGTCTTTGTATTGTAAAATGTTTTTGTTTTAATGATTATCTTTTCAAATACGAATACAATGTGGAATTGTATTTTAATTTACATAATATGCACTGTTATAAGTGAAATACTTATTTAATCTCTCTATATAACTAATGTTATAAGTCTATAACTAGGCTACTGCTAATCCAATTCAATTATTGAGATTCTTTATATCTAAATTATCCTGGCGTGATATAACATTTTCAGTATTGACCTGTTGATTTTGTTGTTGCCCTAAGGGCAGCAGTTGTTGTCTATGATCTAATAAAGACATTTGTTGATCATAATTGGTCATACCTAAAGGCAAATTATGACTTTGATCGGCTTTAATTATATGCTGGTTATTTTGTTCTGTCATGTTTAACTGCTGCTGTTGATCATTTAGCTGCATTTGTTGACTGTCGTTTATATCATGCTGTTGTGCTTCATCGGACATTTTTTTTGCCTGCTGTAATAGTTTTTGTGCCATTTTGTAATGTTCCGATTGATGTTGTCGTAATTCCGCCTGATATTTAAAGGCCATAGGACATTGATCACACATATATGTATTTTCTCCGACATGCGTTCTCAAATGTTTAGTCAAGTCTCCACTCTCGGCATAGGCTCGTTCACAGTATTTACACTTGTATGGCTTCTCTCCGGTATGGGTGCGCATATGCCGTCTTAAGTGATAGACAATAGCAAAACTAAAATAAAAAAGTAATAAATCATATAATATAAACAACATTATTCATATTTAACTAACTTACTTAACTATTAAAGCCTTATTAGCGTACATGTTTTAAAAATAAAGAAAATAATTCACAATAATTATTTATTTTGTTTATCTATCGCCACTTGAAACGTTAAACATCTTCAAAATCGATTATTATTGCCAATAAGAATAAGGAAGTATAAAAGGTTTACCTTATACCGATTTAAGCTCGTAATACTTTTATATGTTGTACCACGTTTAAATTAAAACCGAAATCATTTCGTCTTTGTATTGTAAAATGTTTTTGTTTTAATGATTATCTTTTCAAATACGAATACAATGTGGAATTGTATTTTAATTTACATAATATGCACTGTTATAAGTGAAATACTTATTTAATCTCTCTATATAACTAATGTTATAAGTCTATAACTAGGCTACTGCTAATCCAATTCAATTATTGAGATTCTTTATATCTAAATTATCCTGGCGTGATATAACATTTTCAGTATTGACCTGTTGATTTTGTTGTTGCCCTAAGGGCAGCAGTTGTTGTCTATGATCTAATAAAGACATTTGTTGATCATAATTGGTCATACCTAAAGGCAAATTATGACTTTGATCGGCTTTAATTATATGCTGGTTATTTTGTTCTGTCATGTTTAACTGCTGCTGTTGATCATTTAGCTGCATTTGTTGACTGTCGTTTATATCATGCTGTTGTGCTTCATCGGACATTTTTTTTGCCTGCTGTAATAGTTTTTGTGCCATTTTGTAATGTTCCGATTGATGTTGTCGTAATTCCGCCTGATATTTAAAGGCCATAGGACATTGATCACACATATATGTATTTTCTCCGACATGCGTTCTCAAATGTTTAGTCAAGTCTCCACTCTCGGCATAGGCTCGTTCACAGTATTTACACTTGTATGGCTTCTCTCCGGTATGGGTGCGCATATGCCGTCTTAAGTGATAGACAATAGCAAAACTAAAATAAAAAAGTAATAAATCATATAATATAAACAACATTATTCATATTTAACTAACTTACGTCATACTGCACTGATCACATTTAAACGGCCTCTCTCCAGAATGCAGTAATTTGTGCTTTTGCAAAGAGTATGCCCTGGTAAACCGTGAGCCGCATATATCACAGACATGAGGCTTAGCATTCGTATGTGTTGAGGCGTGTTTTATCAAGTCTGATCTACAGTTAAAACGACTGGGACATTCAGGACATTGATATTTCTTTAAGCCGGTATGTCTTTCCATATGCTGGCGTAAATTACTAGCACTACGGAATGTTTTACCGCACTGCGGACATAAATAAGGACTTTCACCACTATGTGTGCGCATATGTTCTTTCAAAGTGTTCGTATAGCCAAATTCCTTTTCGCATATCAGGCACACTAAATTTTTATTGCCTTTATGACGGTTTAAATGCTCAACCAAGTGGGCGTGTAGAACAAAAGTTTTGTCGCATTGATCACATCTATGTTTTTCCACTTCGGGATGTTTGTTTGTTATGTGTTCCGTTAAAGATCTCACCGACATAAAGTTACGCTGGCATACCATGCAGGGATAATTGGCTTCTGATGCATTGCGTGTATGTATCTGGCGATGAGCTGAAAGGGATGCCTGTTTTTCAAAACGTCTAGGACAGTCGGGACATTTGAAGCCTTCGGGGCGTGACTGGCCAGTTAAATTGCCAATAGTATCGTTTTCATGTTGAAATAAATGTGCCTTTAAAATGTTAACGGTGGCAAAGCGATATTTACAAATTTCACATTCATGGGGCCTGGTAAGGCAATGGACAGAACTGTGGCGCTTTAAACGATAAGGACGATCGAATATCTTGCCGCACACTTCACAGGGAAAACTTCCATTTCTTTTATTGCTGTTATTGGGCCTAGCAAAATGTGTTAATTCTCTTATCAAACGTAAAAAAATACTTACTTTTCCACTTCACCTATGCCGGTGTCTACAAAGTCAATATTTTTGGTGGATTTAACTGGTTTGACAAAATGAATCTTTTCCGTATTGTCACTGCTGCAAGACAAAATGTGTTTGTTTTTAATTAAATGAGAAAAAGAGTTTTAAATATTTCGAATACATACTCCGAATCCTCGTTATTATGATTAAACCATTCACCATTTGTTTCAAACTCATCCATGGGTTCTTCAAATATTTGTGGTGTTATTTCCAATTCCTCTTTAATAAATACATTGGGCTCTTTATCCTCATCAGTTTCTTTTTGATCTGTCGTTTTATTTTCTTCAAATTTAGGCTCAACCTTTTTGTCTTTGTTATTCAATTTATTCGCATGTTTCTTTCTATGCACTTTATAGTGAGCGGATAAAGAAGCTTTCTTTTCAAAAGATTTTGGACAATCCGGACATTGAAATGTAAAAATTTCTTTAGAGTCCGGATCTTCCATATTCTCTTTGCTATCTTCATCATAATTTTCTTTGCTGTCCACAAATTCTTTAGTGTCATTAATTTCATTGGTTTCATTTTGATCACTACTAACGTCTGCACTGTTATTCTGTTCTATTTTATGAGTTAATATGTGAGCTTTTAAAGTCTTTTCAGCTGCAAAGGTTGTATTACACGTTTCACACGGATATTCAGCTTTTCGAGTGTGCATCGCTTCGTGTCTTTTAAGGCGATAATAACTGTTCAGCACTTTGCCACATTCTTTACAGGGGAAATTTTTTATACGAATTTTAATTTTGTTTAATCTGAAAAAAATATATTTAAAGTTAGATTTTATTAATTGGAGAATAAGGAAAGAATTGGAAGTACAATTAACTTCGATTTCTTTGGGGTATTGCTACTCGGCAGAATTGCAGAAAAATGTATTTTAACGCTTTTTACCGGTCTTACTCTGAACCCTGCCTTCAAATTCTCTTCATATCTTTTCTTAAAAACGACGAGTCTTCTACACAATACTATACTCCTGTCAATTAAACTTCCTATCCATTAAAGAAGTAGCAGATTGGTGGGTTAGAGGACTTGTATGACCATAATAATTAACATAGATGAACGTAGTACTTATCCTAGCATCAGGGAAGATTGAAAAATGGCGGGGGGTAGATGGAGTACATCCCTCAACCAGAATTATTCCAAAATAAAGATTTATGATGACTGTATGAGGAGATACTTTATTGAAGATGTATATCCTCTTGCAGATATTGCTTTGCTCCAGACAAAGTTGAGTAATTTAACATGGATATTCTACAATGCTTTGCAAACTTTCTAAAACCATACCAATCAGCTTTCACTATTAAGGACTAACAAAAGTCTGTTCTGTCGTTTGTGTATGTAACGTATTAATTTGAAAATTATATTATTATAAACCCAGTTTAGAAATTAAGTTTAAAAGCACTCTACACTTACTTCTCCGGGTGTTCCACTTTCAAGGGAGGTTTCTTCGCAGATCTTTCTTTAAGAACTGACAACTTTTCATTGCTGAAATAAAAATGAGTACGTTTTTAAAAATGCCTTAACAAAAGCTTAATATTTATTATGTTACCTGGAATCTGTATCACTGTCACTTGCCAAAGGCTCCCAGTCATTTTCATGGTCTGATCTTATAGCCACTTCCAGTTCATCAGCATTTATTTCTCCTTCAAAGCTGGCATCATCGTCCACCTCTTGTTTCAATTTAAAACTTGTCTCTCCCGTCAAAGGATCCAATGTCTTCTTCACCTTGGGCTCTGTCTCAAACACAGCAATGCCCAGTAAATCATGTAAACGATTATTGGTTTCTATGCACAGCTGCTGGAATTTATAGCCAGTAAGCAATTTATCCACACAAGGCTGGCATACTACAGTGGAGAATTGTGTATTACATTTAATATCAATTTGTGGCACAATGCCCTCCAACATCTCCAGTATTTTGTAATTCTCGTCTACATAATCGAACAGTTGATGGAAGAAATTGGAATCACTTAGGCAAGTACGGCATTTAGATGATAAATCACTAGACATTTCGTTTTGTTTAAACTGATTTCTATTAACACATTGCCACTTCAAACACTTAAAATTAATAATATTGTAAAAATATAATTATAAAAATTTATTTTTTGTGGATATCAACAAAAAAAATTGCAGCTGTTCCCCTTTTTCTAGGCATTTGTTGTAAAATGCTAATCACAATGGTTCAATAAGAATAACAGCATTATCGACAAACAATTAATATTCTTATTAAAAATGGGAATTCGAGCAGAGTCGATAACATGTGCAGTAACAGCTGGTTAAAGCCATTCAATGTAATTTGAATTCTTAATAGACCCTGTAGACTACACTATTAAAGCAACGTTTTTAATATCAACGTAATTTCATAATTTTTATGTATAAAAATGAATGAAACATGATTTGTTAACAGAAAATCATTACAAAATACAGCTTTAAGTGCCTTTAGAACTACTACTTGCTTGATACTAGCTAGTCAAACCACTGCTAAAAATGAAACAACACAAAAGGACGATACTACCCATTTTGGCTTCCAAACAAACAAAAGGCATTTAAGTTTAATTGAAAATAAAATGTAATTAATAACTTTTTCTTAATAGTGCACAAAGTATTTGCAGATGTAGCCAAATCCTACATAATGAACGATATGATGTCTGTGGGTATTCATCGCCTGTGGAAGGATGTGTTTATAGAGCGTTTAGGTCCTACACCTGGCACTTGTTTATTGGATATAGCAGGTGGTACTGGAGACATTACTTTTAGATATTTAAAAAATCAAGCCAATCCCTTTAATAAACAAAGCCATGTTACTGTATCGAAGTCGCTGTAGTCTAGTAGGCAGTGTGTTGGCTTATTAGACGTAAAGCCAGGGTTCGAGCAAACAAACATGGAACATGGAATAAAAAAATAGTGAGAAACCGAAGTAGACGTTGTCTAGTAGATAGTGTGTTGGCTTATTAGATGAGAGTCCCTGGTACATACTTCAGCTCAGGCGTGTTGAAAATATAATATTTCTTTAGGCGACTTCTGTTCGCGGTCGTCTGGCAAATATTTTAAGAGTAAAATAAAATTGTTTCTCAAAAATCTGTCCTACAGTGTAGGTTCTGCCATTCATGCATAAAATTAACATTCACACAGCATGGGTGGTGTGAGAACAATGGTTGTAATCCTGAATAAAGGGTTATAATGACCAATTAAGTAAGTAAGAAAAGACTCGACTAGCAGCTTCGAATTAAAAAAATAGAGACAAACTGTTTAACCCTTAGCAATAAAGCAGTTTTCTTTTAAGAGGCATTGCAGCATCAGCTTAATTTTTAAATTAATTTTAAATTTAAATTTAATTTCATCAAGAGCTCATTAAAACAAAGCAAAAAAAGAGAGAAAAAGAATTTAAGAAAGTATGACATGAATGGGTAATAAACCACGAAAATTAGGTCAATTTGATATTGAAATAAAGTCTTAAATTTTTGTTTTTACATTTCATTTAAATTTCTTAAATGAATTAAAGTTGGAAATAAAAAAAAAGAAATACTCTCTCTGGAAAATGCCAGTTACCACCCACTAAGTTTTAATAAATTTCTACGCAGTAATTTTAAAATAATTTTTGACTATATAGGCCAATGATAGAGGAGGAAGTACTATCCTCATCCTTTTTTTTTTTGAATCACTGTGACTTCTGTAAAAATCTTTATGTGAAAAACCCACTATAGTGACCATTAGTGAGTCCAACTACCAGAAATAAGTAGTCTTTCTACACATCAACACAGATCTACTTACTTATTATTTAATTGGTTAATACAACCCATAAGTCAGGATTACTACTTCGTTTTTAACACCACCAATGTTGTGTGTGTTAATTTTCCCCATGAGTGGCGTTATCTGCAGTATCTATTGACTATACTACTACTACCACTGTTACTACTACGCTAGTACCACTATTATTATTACTACTACTATTACTGCTACTACCACTGCCACTACTACAGTTAATAGTAGCATTAGTCCTATAGTACTAGCAGTAGTAGCAGTAGTAGTAGCAATAGTAGTATCAGCTGTAGCTCTAGTAGTAGCAGTAGTAGTAGCTGGCTACCTGCGCACTTGGATAGATGGGTAGCTGGCTATCTAGGTAGCTGGCTAATATATACTAATATACAGACATATTTTCATTATTTTATTTAAACTTTATTTGTTTTATTTATACATATTATAAATGATAGAATAAATTAATTAAATATATATTATAACAATAGTATGCATTAACATTAAACAAAATATAAGAAAATTCTAAAAAATACGATATTATTTCATTTTTTTACGAAATAAGGAAAAATGATAAATTTTTTACTACCTACAACCAACGCACAAAGTTTTTTCTGCTGTGGCTCGCTATGAAATTAATTCAGTTTCAAACGTGCACAAATTACCAGGCGAACAGAAATTTCAGGCCACTTTAAAAAATTAAAACTAAATATGAAATATTGCAATCACCCTGTTATATACGTAAATCACAATAAGAATAGAAACACGGCGGATTCATAAGAATTCTAATACGACTCTAAGAGAAAGCTAACCACACTTTTTACCGCATGGACAAAAAGCATACCGACGCGCGTGTTGAACGCGAAAAAGCAAAGGAAGAAAATCTTTAGGCAGCTTATCCAGAATATTGTAATGGAAAGACATCATTAACAAGTGTTTACAAAATCAAAATATTATTTTAAGTGAAAATATTGTGTTGAAAAGAAAAAAGGAAAAGTAAAAAGCCAGAGACCTTTGATTTGGTCAGTATGTTTAGAAAACTTGCAAAACGAAAAGAAAGTTTTCGGCACATTGGAATGGAAGTAGGCGATGCAACAGTTATGGCAGAGCCAGCTCAAGATGAAACTATACTTGCTGGTCGTGGCGTAGACGATAAAGTGCCCGACATCGATCGAAACTGTTGGTACCGGACTCTGAAAACGAAAAGGAGGAAGATGAAGGTGATGGTTTCAGCACAGCGGCCATACGACGTAAGTTGTTATTATTAGAAATAAAACTATTTCTCGTATTTGTATTTAACAATTTATTAATTGATTAGAAAAGGCAAAAGTGAAAAAATAATTTGAAGTGTAACACAACGAGTTCTAGAATCTAGAATAATCTGATTATGAATTTATTGTCTGTGTTTATGTGATTTGAATACTCAAAATAATTTTCAACACTCCTCCTCAAATTAGTAAACACCAGATTTCAGTCTGAAGGTTTCCAGTTTTGTTGTAGGCAACGCTTTTGTCAGCATGTCTGCTATCATCTCCTCGGAAGGGCAGTAGTTACAGCTAATTATCCCCTTGTCGACGTAATCTTTTACAAAATGGAATTTCGTGTCTATATGTTTAGATCGATTGCTTAATTTCTCGTGTTTGATCAAATTCAGGCAGCTTCTGTTGTCTTCGTATGTTGTGGTTGGATGAGTTTGCTGACATCCCAAATCGGAAAGGACATTTCGGGTCCATATAACTTCCTTTGCAGCTTCGGAGAGTGCGATGAATTCCGCTTCTGTTGTTGACAAAGATACACATGTTTGTTTCTTGCAAGCCCAGCTGACTGCACAACCATTAAATAGTAATATATAACCAGAGTTGGACTTCCTGTCAATTGTGCTCTCCGCCCAGTTGGCATCTGCATAGGCGATCAGCAGATTTCGACTATCTGAGCCACCGTTGAGGTTTAAATACATATCAGATGTCCCCTTTAGATATTTCGCTATGCGCTTCAATTCATTCCAATCTTCATAGGAGGGGTTACTTGTCTTTCTTGCCAATATGGAGACACTTGCAGAAATGTCAGGACGTGTATTTACGGATATATATAACAAAGAACCCAGTAAACTTTGGTATTCATCATTTCGTGATAACAATTCAGATTCGTTTTTCCCGTCAGAGGGTCCAACGGATATTTGGAGTGCTTTGCATCTTGCAAACCGAATTTTATTAATACATTCTCAATATATTGTTTCTGTCTCATCTTATAATTGAAGTCATCGGTTCTTATAATCTCTATACCGAGATATTGAGAAATAGCTCCAAGATTGTTCACTTCAAAGTTTTTATTTAACATACTGTAAACGCCTTTTATCTGTTGACCATTTTTAGCAGCAACCACCAAGTCGTCAACATAGATCAACAGGTAAACATCTTCCCCATTTACGACTTTGTGGTACATACATGGATCAGCCTTACTCTGAATGAAACCACCATCAATCAAAACGTTGTTAAGAGCTTTGTTCCAGACATTTGCAGCTTGTTTTAAGCCATAAATCCTTCGATTAAGCTTGCATACCATTTCTTCGTCACCTTCGATAAAACCAGGCGGTTGTCTCATAAAAATAGTCTCCTTCAAGCAGCCATTCAAAAACGCGCATTTAATATCCATATGTTCAACAATCATTTTCCTGGCAGCAGCAACAGACAATAAAATACGAAAAGTTGGTTGACGCACAACTGGTGCAAACACCTCGTCGTAATCACAACCGTATTTTTGGTTAAAGCCTTGGGCGACCAAACGAGCTTTAAACCTATGGACTTTACCGTTCACATCACGCTTAATCTTGTACGTCCATTTCCAGCCAACGATATTCACTTTTGGGGGAGCACGAACCAAATCCCAAGTTTGATTTTCTTTCAGAGAATTGATCTCCTGCATAGCAGCTTTCCATTGAAGTTTCTGTTCCGACATGATAGCCTGTTTATATGTTTTAGGTTCAATAATATCATCCGACTCAACCAGATTAGAATATTTCGCAGGCGGAACACCCTTATTTTCCCTAGCCGATCGTCTAACAACTGGTTCATCAAGCACACTACTATCCCCGAAATACTCAAGATCAGTACTCACGCTACAAAAGGAATCGCCATCAGAATCATTATTATTTGCTCGTTTAGATGAAATATTAATTTCCAAATTGTTGTCCGCAAACGAATTTCGATCATCTTTAAACTTCATCGCAATTTTCATAGAAACAAATTTATAATCTCTACTTATATAAACTTTGTTATCGTTAGTATTCACAAAACGTAATCCCTTGGACTGCTCATCATATCCCATAAAAGTTAGCAGTTCAGCCTTATTATCAAATTTTGTTCTCATCACTTTAGGTGTCAGCACATAAGCCTTGGAACCAAAAATTTCAAAATGAGAAATGAAATTTTTTACCTTCCCATCTTTCATAGGGTGTGCAGGGTATAGAACTGGTAACCAATCTATTTTCCAAATAATTCGAACACATAACCGCTTCACCCCAATATATGCTTCCGCAAGAAGGCAATGAGACATCTCAACAAGATATCTATTCTTCCTCTCAGCGATACCATTCTGTTCTGGGTTATAAGGGACAGAAAATTGAGATCTGATGCCATAATTCCGAAGAATACTCTGCATCCTCTTCGATTTATACTCGGCACCGTTATCTGATCTTATACACTTAGGAACCATACCAAATTTGTTCTTCACCATTTCAATATATATTTTCATCTTCTCGAAAACTTCAGATTTTTCACTTAGTAAATACACCACAGTATAACGACTGTAATCATCAATGAGGGTTAGAAAATATCTTCTTCCGCTGGGGGTGGTATGTTTCATTGGACCGCAAATATCCGAATGTACTAATTCAAGCACTTCCCCAGTTTTAGTAACGGAATTTTTAGGAAATGGTTTCCGTGTTAGCTTACATTTTGTACATACTTCACAGGTATTGCGAATTCCACAATCGACAATTTTAAAATCATTTTCAAGCTTACCAGATTGCATAGCCTTAACTGCATTCATATCCCTGTGGCCAAATATTTTATGGTAAAAATGTTGACACCGATTCAGACTGCAAACAGAAACCATAGCATTCTCGCCTCTGCGTTTCAAGTTGATACAAATTGTTAACACATTTCGCGACGCCAATCTTATCATTATTCATATCAAGAATTTCGCAATTTGGGCCGTAGAACAAAATTTTAAAACCAGCAGCAGACAGTCTTTTTACAGACAGTAAATTTCCCTTAAATGACGGAATATACAAAACGTTATCAACTGTGACAACCGTTTGAGCACCCTTATCGTTCAGAAATTTTATCTTACAGGAACCTATACCGGCAGAATATACGATATTACCATTCGCTACTGTCAAACCACACACACCAAGTCAAATCAAGATTTACAAATTCTTCTTTAATACTACATATGTGACAAGTAGCGCCAGAATCGACAACCCATATACCAGGTTCAGCATTCAACACGAAACAAAGGTTATCGCGATCTCCATCACTTTCAGCAATTTTAGCATTCTGGATATTATTATTCGATTTTCCATTTTTATATTTCCAACAGTTTTTACGAATATGGCCAACACCATGACAAAAATGGCATATTACCTTTTTGGAACTACCAACATTTTGTCTAGATTTTTGGGTAGTCTTCAAAACGGTATCTTCACAAAGTTGTCTTCTTTTCTGTTTCTCATCCTCTTCTATTAATTTATTTTCGACCAAAGTCATCGTGAGATCCTTTTCATCCCTTACCTCGAGGGCCGTGATTAAGGTGTCGTATGTTTTCGGCAAACTACTCAACAGCATTGAAACCATCCATGACTCAGACATTACTTCTCCAAGCGATTGTAATTTTGAAAACAACAATTTCATCCCATTTATATGTTTGTCCATGTCACCACCAGGTTGAAGTTTCAATTCACATATAGTTCTCATCAATTTTACCTTGTTACTTAAAGTTGATTTCTCATGGTAGGCCTTTAAAATGTTCCATGCATCTTTAGCATTCTTGCTACTCGCAATGCGGAAAACTTCTGACTCTTCTACAGCCAAGCCAATCAATATAGAGGCATCAGTGTCACGCTCTTTCCACTTTACATCAGGATTCACGGGAGTTTCATCTTCAATAACGTCCCAAACCTTTTCTCTTTTCAACAGCAACTGCATCTTGTATTTCCACAGCTCGTAATTGTCCCGATTCAACTTCGTTATCAGAAGTCTTGCATCAGCCATTTTCAATGACAAAAAAAAAATCAATTTGGACAATAGAACAAACGAAATAAAATTGCCTTCCTTTTACAATACAATGCAGGCACACAATGGAATTAATCTTTCTTCACAAAATGAAAAAATAGGGGGAGGCCCATAACCTATTAGAAATAAAACTATTTCTCGTATTTGTATTTAACAATTTATTAATTGATTAGAAAAGGCAAAAGTGAAAAAATAATTTGAAGTGTAACACAACGAGTTCTAGAATCTAGAATAATCTGATTATGAATTTATTGTCTGTGTTTATGTGATTTGAATACTCAAAATAATTTTCAACAGTTATCGACGCCTTTAGAAGAGTATTAAGCGACAAAAGACGTTCTGGAAGAAATTAAGGAGGTGGCAATAAAAAGAAAACGTCCTGAGGTGTATCTCTCTGGTTACGAAGAGTGCTTTTTAGGATTTGATGAGTTGAGCAGCGAGGCCGAATTGGTAAAGACTGATGCTAACGATTCTACAGATAAACATGTGGCGTGTAGCAACACGAAGCTATTTATGTAGGAGTACTCTCTAAAAGTCTTGAGAGGACTAAAGAGTTCTCCGATAGTCTTCTTTATCGTCCTAAAATATCTAAAAAGGTAGTATTTTAAAAACCAATATTATTTGAAATAACTTTTCCAAACATTCTCACTTATTTTAGTTTTTCCAACAATACAATTTACATCGCCTTTAAACCTAGGACGCCTCCTTTGGAAAATAATTCGCTTTCGAAATCTGCTCTGAAGTCCCCTCCTAAACGTGGCAGTATCTTCAGTGCAGCAGCCAAACGTTCAATCTTTACAAACACCAGCTAAGAAACCTATATCTCCAAAGGATGACTTACAAGAAACCCTTTGAATATGGTTGGACCGTGAACTGGTATGGCACGATAATTTGTAATTGAGTAAAGACAAGGCTGATGTCTATTTTATATCGCTGGTCGAGAAAAAGTTAACAACGCGGATTGAAATCATACCTTTGGTGGAGGGTGATTTGATCATTGATCATTTTCTTTTTACCCGTAAGCCGTTGGGGGTGGGTCCAGCGCTAGAGACAGTGAGAAGTGCAACGACTTCGTCGAGAGCAAAGGTCCTAAAGGTGTTAATCCTCCGCCACAAGGGTGTACCCCAAGCAGGGCTGTAAAAGTCAATAATGCCGCTTTACTTAGCAGTACGGGTGGAGCTACTTGCTGCTTGGTACACCACCAAGCACGATAATAATCTCCATGCCAACACTACTCATTCCGCCAAGAATTCGAAAATGAAAAAGTAAGTTTAAAAGGTTGCAATTACTTGTATATTTCTTTGGTTGTATTGAAATGTAGATTAATAAGTAGTCCATTTAGATTTTTAAAATCGTAGCTCGCTCTCTTTATATTTATTTGTCCAACACAAATTGTTATCAGTTTTGTTTGATAAATATTGTTTTGTTCGTAGATCTTCTGGGGCTAAATCTGATGGTGCTGCAACTATTCAAAATATTCCGATGAATCAAGATAGAAAAGATCTTTGCACTATAAGCTTTTTAAAAGCCAAGTACCCCAGTTACATCGCTCCAGATTTTAATGTCTTCACCACCATGAATGCGTGGGACTCAATCAGTACAACTCTGAATATCACACAGTAAACAATAGTCGAGGGAAGCAGTACAATGTAAGGTATTTAGAAGAAAATTTCGAAAAGAATACAATTTTTAAATTAAAAACTTTTTTCTCTTTAATTTAATTTTAAGGCTTGTGTACCCAAATCGCTACAAAAGTCTGCATCAGTTTCTAACATGTGATCAACAACATCATTATCAATCTTAACAAAATCCACGTTACATGTTGACGACAACAGGAGGCCAGAAAATAATTTCCCTCGAGCGATTGCGTTGGTGACAGGAAAGAAATACGTAATGAGGCAAGGTGAGTTTTGTAAAGTAGTGAGTAAAATGCAATAATTACAGCCAGAAATCGCTTTTTTTAAGAGAGTGAGCCGATAATATAATAAACTATACTATTTGCTTCTGTCCTGGTTCTAATTTTGAAATTTATTGTATTTTTCCAGATACGTCAATGATATTGAGAATGATTTGAAACGGATTAACGAGAGTATGTGGAAAAATCGGAAACAGTCAAATAATTCATTGGACGGCTCATATCCGGCACAGGCACATAATTCAAACAATTCCCCACGATTTGTTGTCAAAAATTCATGTAAGTATCCAAAATCAACGAAATAGTATTAAAAAGGTGTTGAATTTATTTGTTTTGTTAAAATAGGAATGTCCTCGTGCTGCTGCTGTTTGTAAATTATGGAATCTGGCTGCTACGGAGACATCATTTTGGGATGTGTTGCGTATGAAAAATTGCAGTCTGCAGTCTGCAGTTGGTCTCGTTTTGCATCGTGGATTTACGTAAAATGCTGCTGTCTAGCTACTAGTGGTAGCAGTGAAGACATGTGGAATGATTTCTGTGCAAATATAAGAACTATACTAGTCAGCTTCCCCGCGAGGTGTTTGGAGAAAACTTGGAAAAGAAATTGCCTTATAATGTTAATTTCCAAAAAAGATATCCTTTTGTGTTTATTTTGAAACTTAATTTTATTTATATTGTGTTTAAATGATAGAAAAAAGAATTAAATATGTAATATAATAATAGTAAGCATTAAATAAAATATAAAAAATGTTGCCTACTTTTCTGCTGTATATTTAGTGATTCAAGTCTGAGTTGAATTTGCAGTGCATGTAAAACTATAGTGGGGTCTTGTATTTTAGATTCAGATGCGATATCTAAAGTAATTCTCATTTAGTTGATTAAAATTTTGAAATAAGTAAAAAGAAATTTCTTGGGGATGGTGGGTGGGTCGTATGTGATTTAGTGCCACCAAACCGACTGTTTGAGATAATTGGACTACGATTATAATACAGGTTGATACTTCTACCAAACATGACAATCCTCTACAATTATTGAGAATCTTCTCTAGTCCCAGAAACTATTTTCAAAATAATTTTTCAAATTCTATTCATCAATTAGACTATGTGGAGCATGGAGGTATCAGGCTGTATGATAATAGTAGCCTAATGATTCTCAAATACAGTCGATTTAGTGACGTATCCTCATAATAAACCCACCCACCATCCCCAACAAATTTCTTTTTACTTATTTCAAAATTTTAATCAACTAAATGAGAATTACTTTAGATATCACTCACAAATTATTTTCAAAAGAATTTTTCAAATTCTATTCATCATCAATTAGACTATATTGCCACTCTCTAGTGGAACCCAATTAGTGGCATATCTCCAATGGTTTATCACATATCACAGAAACCCACATACATATGAAACTATTTTACTATTTTTATGTAAGCATCAGAATCAGCATGCGACAAACTACATAAACATAAACATAAATAAGAGAAAGCACAATAAAACTTTGCAATTTTAAGCATATTGCTTAGAACAAATAAAAAAAACTATAATTATTAATATTAATAAATATATTGCCAATTAGGAATAGCTGGCTACATTCATTGGTAGCTGGTTAACCGGGATCCTGTGGCCTGTGGCTAGTTTAGCTGTGAGCTGGCTAGTATAGCTGGTTACCCGGATAGCTGGCTAGCTGTGTAGCTGGTTAACCAGGAAGCTGGCTAGTATAAATAGGAGCTGGCTAGCTGACTAGTATAGATGGGAGCTGGCTATCTGACTAGTATAGCTGAGTAGCTGGGTAGCTGTAAATCCACGACGCAAAGTGCCTGCAGATTTTGGAATTTTTCATACGCACTGTATGCCAAAGCGGTGTGTCCTTAGCAGCCATATTCCATAATTTACAAACAGCAGTAGCATGAGGATATTCCTATTTTAACAAAACAAATAAATTCAACACTTTTTTAATACCATTGTGGTTGATTTTTGATACTTACATGCATTTTTAAATACTTTCAAATATACAACAACGAATCGTAGGGAATTGTTTGAATTATGTGCCGGATATGAGCCATCCAATGAATTATTTGACTTTTTCCGATTTTTGCGTATACTCTCGTTAATCTGTTTCAAATCATTTTCAATATCATTGACGTGTCTGGAAAAATACAATAAAATTCAAAATTAGAGCCAGGACAGATGGAAATAGTGTGGAATTATAGGCAAATAGTTAAGCTCACTCTCTTAAAAGTGATTTGTGGCTGTAATTATTGCATTTTACTCAAAACTTTACAAAACTCACCTGCTGGGCAGTGCTAGAGGTTTAGCCAGCATTACGTATTTCTTTCCCGTCAACACCGCAATGGGTTGAGGGAATTTATTTTTTGGCCTCCTGTTGTCGCCAAGATTTAATGTGGATTTTGTTAAGATTGATGATATTGTTGATCACATGTTAGAAACTGATGTAACGATTTTGGTACACAAGCCTTAAAATTAAATTAAAGAGAAAAAAGTTTTTAATTTAAAATTTGTATTCTTTTCGAAATTGTCTTCTAAATACCTCGCATTATACTGCTTCCACTCGACTATTGCTTACTGTGCGATATTCTGAGCTGTACTGATTGAGTCCCACGCATTTATGGTGGTGAAGGCATTAACATTTGGAGCACTGTAACTGAGGTACTTTGCCCTGGGCTTTTAAGTAGGTTGTACCGTAAGGATCTTTTGTATCATGATTCATTGGAATCTTTTAAATAACTGCAGCACCATTCAATTTAGCCCCAGGAGATCTAAGAATGAAAAAATATATGTCAAACAAAACTGATAACAATTTGTGTTGGACAAACAAATTTAAACTGAGCGGGCTACGATTTTAAAACTTAAAAATCCAAATGGATTACTAATTAACATAGATTTCAATACAACTAAAGAAATATACAAGTAATTACAACGTTTTAAACTTACTTTTTCATTTTCGAATTCTTGGGGAAATGATTAATGGAGATGGAGATTAATATCGTGCTTGCGACTTCTTGACTGTGTATCAAGCAGCAATCAGCTGCACCCGTACTTTTAAGTAAAGCGGAGGACCGGCACCTTTAGGTTTTGAAACACGTTTCCTAATGTCACAGCTCTAACCGAAGCTCTCGACGAAGGCGTTGCACTTCTCGCTGTCTCTGGCTTCTGACCCACTCCCGACGGCTCACTGGTAAAACAAAAATGCTCAATGATCAAATCACCCTCCACCAAAGGTTGGCGATATAAAATAGACATCAGCCTTGTCTTTACTCTGTTACAAATTAGCACGCCATACCAGTTCACGTCTCCAACCATATATTCAAAGGGTTTCTTGTAAGTCATCCTTTGGAGATATAGGTTTCTTAACTGAGGTTTGTAAAGATTGAACGTTTGACTTTACTAAAGATACGCCACGTCATTGGTATCCTGATATGTAGTTTAGGAGGAGACTTCAGAATAGACAATGAAAGTGGATTATTTTCCAAAGGTGGCGTCCAAGTTTTAAAGGCTTTCGGTGATTTTGAAGCGGATCTTGAGGCTTGGCTTGTAGAGCAGGTGACGTAATTTTTGTTGTTGGAGAAGACTAAAATAAGAGAGAATTTTTGAAAGTTATTTTATACAATATTTGTTTTTGAAATCCTACCTGTTTAAATATTTTAGGAGAACTAAGAGGACTTTCGGAGAAACTCCTTAGTGTCTTCAAGGCTTTGAGAGGGCTGCTACATCTTCAACAGCTTCGTCTTCTACAGCTACATGTTGATCTGTAGAATAGTTAGCGACGCCAGCCTTTACCAATTCTGCCTCGCCGCTTAACTCATCAAATCCTAAAAAGCACTCTTCATAACCAGAGAGACACACCTCAGGACGTTTTCTTTTTATTGCCACCTCCTTAATTTCTCCCAGAACGTCTTTTGTCGCTTAATACTCTTCTAAAGGCGTCGATAACAACTTACATCGTATGGCCGCTGTGCTGAAACCATCACCTTTATCCTCCTCCACCTTTTCGTTTTCGGAGAACGGCACCACCAGTTTGAAAGGTGTTTCCGAGAGGCTCTTTATCGAATATAATTTTCGATCGATGTCGAGCACTTTATCGTCTACGCCACGACCAGCTAGTATAGTTCCACCCTCAGCTGGGGCTCTGTCATAACTACTTCCATTCTAATGTGCCGAAAACTTTCTTTTCGTTTTGCAAGTTTTCTAAACATACTGACCAAATCAAAGGTCTCTGTCTTTTTACTTTTCCTTTTACCTTTTCAACACAATATTTTCACTTAAAACAATCTTTTGCTTTCCTAAACACTTGTTAATGATGTCTTTCCGTTACAATATTCTGGACAAGCTGCCTAAAGATTTTCTTACTTTGCTTTTTATGCGTTCAACACGTGCGTCGGTATGCTTACTGTCCATGCGGTAAAAAGTGTGGTTAGCTTTCTCTTACAGTCGTTGTCGTTCTTGTTAGACCAATTGTTTTTCTTTGATCGCTTCTATTCTTATTGTGATTTACGTATATAACAGGGTGATCGCAATATTACATTTTTATTTTTAATTTTTTATAGTGGCCTCTTGAAATTTCTGTTCGGCTAGTAAATTGTGCGGATTTGAAACAGCATTGAAAAAAAAAGGAAAAAAAATATTGGGCCAAATAATTAGAAAATACTAAACTAAATAAAAAGTTTTTCTTTTAAATTATTTTCATTGCAGTAAACTGTAAAAAGCTAATTCACTGTACATATTTTAGTTTTATAAATTAGTTAAAAATCAAATATGTATAAGGGAAAAATTTGGCAAGTCCTTTTGACATTTTAAGTATGAAAATAATTTTAAAAAATTAAAATACAAGTATTTGTATATAAAATATTTGTATGTTTTAGCAGTACTATGTAGGAGGACAACCAGTTATACTAGGTGTACTGTTCACCTGGTATCTGAGAAAATATGTATGTTGATGGTAACATTTCGACGTGAGATGTCATTTCTTATATACATACTCGTACATGGACATGTACTCTTCAGTTAGGAAATTAATTCTTTACAATTGCATCCAAAATCTAAAGAGGGCGTGTCGTTAGTATCACAGAAAGCCAGAATTCTATTCGAACCCATGGTACACAGTTTTCTTCAAGCTCCTTGAATCAACGAAGTTATAGCCGTAAAACCAAAATCATTTTTAAGAAAACCAAATCCTACACAGTTCTGTTCGCCTGGTATATGAGAAAAAATGTCGCTGGTAAAATTTTGATATTATATCTCATTTTTTATACATCTATGCGGTCTTTTACATACATAAATAAACATGTACTCTTCAGATAGGAAATCAGTTCTTTACAATTGCATCCAAAATCTAAAGAGGGCATGACATTAGGGGCGTTAATTTAGCCCCTGGGGTTTAATTTGCATGGGTAGGGGCCATCCTTTAAGTGGATGGAGACCAAACTACTCCCCTGTTAACAAATATCAGCTACTTACTGCCTTGAAACGTTAGCATAATGGGGCGAATGAATTGTGGTAAGTGGAAAACTGACGTTATTACATGAAGTGATAAGTGTCGTCACTCTATCTAATCTAATTTTTTGATGACGCTTTTCAGACCTTGTAAGCCATTAGAATTAATATGAAATGAAAATGATATTTTAAAACATGTTTATAATGAAAACATAACATTTAAAATGTTATTGTTATTCGAAATATTTGCAAATATTTTTAACATTTTTTTAGTATCCTTTATTTGTAACCACTTATTGCACATTCGAGGATAATCGTATTGTGTTACTGTGAATTAAATTTTATTGCATGTGTATTCAAATGAGAGCCGTTTTATAAAAAAATAACTGTGGTTTTATATGCTCTTGTTTGAAATACAATACAAGTACATACACCAGAGACGGGAGTACAATAATGCCGCTAGTAATGAGTGTATGAAAGACTTTTTGTCGAACAAATGTGTTAATCCTTGACACGTTAAATATTTTAAGCCTATTGTTAACACACACACACACATACAGTTACATACAGATATTTGCCAAGTGATTGCATGTTTGTGCTTATTCACAGGAGTATATCATTATTATGTATGTTGAACAAAAATTTCAACAATTTTAATTAATTTTTTATTATTTTATTTATAATTTTGTTTTTGTATTAAATTGAAAGGGAAATTATTAATTTAAAAATGTTTAACATTCTTTCATAAAATTTAAAAGAATTTTATAATTATTGTAGTGTTTTTGTGTAAAATAAAAATATGGCAGGTTACTGCTAGTATAACCTTAAAACTGATCATTTAAATGCGAAAGAAATGCTTTATTATAATATGAATGAAGTATTGTCCATCGGAAGCTACAGCTTCTTCCCATATATTTGGCAATTTATGGATTCCGTCCTAAAAAAACCGCCTTTAAAGCTCAAAAAGAAATCGAACCAATTACTGTAACATATAACCTGCTATTAAGTAAAGCATATTCCACTGTGACCGATTTGCATCGATCGAAATAAATGGTTCCCTGAATGGGTAAAATCTAGGTAATACGGCGGGTGCGGCAAAACTTCCCATTCAGTGTTTTTTAAATGTTTGACTGGCCGAGCACTGGCATGATGGAAAGGTACGGCCTGATTGCATATTTAGGGTGTTTTTTGGTAAATTTTCGCTTCTGGCGCCCTGGTTGTAGAAGACCGTATTGGATTGCAACCTCCTGTCTTCTCCAAATGCAGAACTTTATATTGGCACATAGATTTTGCACGTTGTCAGCTTGTCGTAATGAATCCATTTTTCATCGCCAGTGATAAAGTGTTGCAAAAAAGGTTTCTCTTTTAAGCTCTCAAACAGCACTTCAGACATGCAAAATCGTTTTTGCTTTTGAATAAATCCTGCTTTGAAATGACTACTAGAGTTACGCCGTGGTCTAGTGGTGTGTTGGCTTATTAGACGAAAAGCTATGGTTCGAGCCCCAGGCCAGACATCAAAACAAAATACAAAAAGTATTCCTTCTCCGACTTTCTCTCAGCAGATTTCTGGCAAGAACTCTGAGAGTGAAAAAAATTGCCATGAAATAAATAAATAAAAAAATATATATAACTAATGTTATAAGTCTATAACTAGGATACTGCTAATCTAATTCAATGATTGAGATTCTTTATATCTAAATTTTCAATACAATACATTTTCAGTATTGACTTGTTGATTTTGTTGTTGCCCTAAGGGCAGCAATTGTTGTCTATGATCTAATAAAGACAGTTGTTGATCATAATTGGCCCTACCTAAAGGTAAATTATGACTTTGATAGGCTTTAATTATACGCTGGTTATTTTGTTCTGTCATGTTTAACTGCTGCTGTTGATCAGTTAGCAACATTTGTTGGCTGTCGTTTATATCATGCATCGGACATTTTTTGTGCCTGCTGTAATAGTTTTTGTGCCATTTTGTAATGTTCCGATTGATGTTGTCGTAATTCCGCATGATATTTAAAGGCCATAGGACATTGATCACACATATATGTATTTTCTCCGACATGCGTTCTCAAATGTTTATTCAAATCTCCACTCTCGGCATAGGCTCGTTCACAGTATTTACACTTGTATGGCTTCTCTCCGGTATGGGTGCGCATATGCCGTTTTAAGTGATAGACAACAACAAAACTAAAATAAAAAAAGTAATAAGCCATATAATATAGACAACATTATTCATATTTAACTAACTTACGTCATACTGCACTGATCACATTTATACGGTCTCTCTTCAGAATGCCGTAATTTGTGCTTTCGCAAAGAGAATGGTCTGGCAAACCGTTTGCCGCATTTATCACAGACGTGATTCTTAGCATTTGAATGTATTATGGCGTGTTTCATCAAGTCTGATCTACAGTTAAAACGACTGGGACATTCAGGACATTGATATTTCTTTAAGCCGGCATGTCTTTCCATATGGTGGTGTAAATTACTAGCAGTACGGAATGTTTTACCGCATTGCGAACATAAATAAGGATTTTCACCACTATGTGTGCGCATATGTTCTATCAAAGTGTTCGGATAGGCAAATTCCCTTTCGCATATCAGACACACCAAATTTTTATTGCCTCTATGACGGTTTAAATGCTCAACCAAGTGGGCGTGTAGAACAAAACTACTACCGCATTGATCACATTTATGTTTTTCCACTTCGGGATGTTTGATTGTTATGTGGTCCGTTAAAGTTCTCACCGACTTAAGGTTACGCTGGCATACCATGCAGGGATATTTGACTTCTGATGCAATGCGTGTATGTATCTGGCTATGAGCTGAAAGGGATGCCTGTTTTTCAAAACGTCTAGGACAGTGGGGACATTTGAAGCCTTCCGGACGTGACTGGCCACTTAAATTGCCAATAGTATTGTTTTCATGTTGAGATAAATGTGCCTTTAAAAAGTTAGTGGTGGCAAAGCGATATTTACAAATTTCACATTCATGGGGCTTGGTAGGGCAATGGACAGAACTGTGACGTTTTAAAGGATAAAGACGATCGAATATCTTGCCGCACACTTCACAGGGAAAACTAGCACTTCGTTTATTGTTGTTATTGGGCCTAGAAAAATGTGTTTTTTAAGCATAATTAATTTTCTTATCAAAAATAAAAAATACTTACTTTTCTACTTCACCTATGCCGGTGTCTACAAAGTCAATATTTTTGGTGGAAATAACTGGTTTGGCAAAAAGATTCTTTTCCGTATTGTCGCTGCTGCAAAACAAAATGTGTTTGTTTTTTTTATTAAAAGAGAAAAAGAGTTTTAAATATTTAGAATACATACTCCGAATCCTCGCTATTATTATTAAACCATTCACCATTTGTTTCAAACTCATCCATGGGTTCTTCAAATATTTTTGGTATTATTTCCAATTCCTCTTTAATAAATACATTGGGCTCTTTATCCTCATCAGTTTCTTTTTGATCTGTCGTTTTATTTTCTTCAAATTTAGGCTCAACCTCTTTGTCTTTGTTATTCAATTTATTCGCATGTTTCTTTCTATGCACTTTATAGTGAGCGGATAAAGAAGTTTTCTTTTCAAAAGATTTTGGACAATCCGGACACTGAAATGCAAAAATTTCTTTAGAGTCCGGTTCTTCCATATTCTCTTTGCTATCTTCATCATAATTTTCTTTGCTGTCCACAAATTCTTTAGTGTCAATAATTTCATTGGTTTCATTTTGATCACTACTAACGTCTGCACTGTTATTCTGTTCTATATTATGGGTTAATATCTGAGCTTTTAAAGACTTTTCAGCTGCAAAAGTTGTATTAGACGTTTCACACGGATATTCAGCTTTTTGCGTGTGCATCGCTTTGTGTCTTTTAAGGCGATAATAACTATTCAGCACTTTGCCACATTCTTTACAAGGGAAATTATTTATACGAATTTTAATTTTGTTTAATCTGGAAAAAAATATATTTAAAGTTAGATTTTATTAATTGGAGAATAAGGAAAGAATTGGAAGTACAATTAACTTCGATTTCTTTGAGGTGTTGCTACTCGGCAGAATTGCAGAAAAATGTATTTTAACGCTTTTAACCGGTCTTACTCTTAACACTGCCTTCAAATTCTCTTCATATCTTTTCTTAAAAACGACGAGTCTTCTACACTATACTATATTCCTATCAATTAAACTTCCTATCCATTAAAGAAGTAGTAGCATATTGGTGGAATAGAGGACTTGTATGACCATAATAATTAACATAGATGAACGTAGTGCTTATCCTAGCATCAGGGAAGATTGAAAAATGGCGAGGGGTAGATGGAGTACATCCCCCAACCAGAATTATTCCAAAATAAAGATTTATTATGACTGTATGTTTCAAACATAAGCCGGGTAACTTCAGAGGAGATACTTTATTGAAGATGTAAATCCTCTTGCAGATATTGCTTAGCTCCAAAGTTGAGTAATTTAACCTGGATATTCTACAAAGCTTTGCAAACTTTCTACAACCATACCAATCAGATTTCACTATTAAAGATTAACAAAAGTCAGTTCTGTCGTTTGTGTATGTAACGTATTAATTTGAACACCCAATTATATTATTATAAACCCAGTTTAGAAATTAAGTTTAAAAGCACTCTACACTTACTTCTCCGGGTGTGCCACTTTCAAGGGAGGTTTCTTCGCTGATCTTTCTTTAAGAACTGACAACTTTTCATTGATGGAATCTGTATCACTGTCACTTGCCAAAGGCTCCCAGTCATTTTCATGGTCTGATCTTATAGCCACTTCCAGTTCATCAGCATTTATTTCTCGTTCATAGCTGGCATCATCGTCCACCTCTTGTTTCATTTTAAAATTTGTCTCGTCCGTCAAGGGATCCAATGTCTTCTCCACCTTGGGCTCTGTCTCAAACACAGCAATGCCCAGTAAATCTTGTAAACGATTATTGGTTTCTATGCACAGCTGCTGGAATTTATAGCCAGTAAGCAATTTATCCACACACGGCTGGCATACTACAGTTGGGAATTGTGTATTACATTTAATATCAATTTGAGGCACAATGCTCTCCAACATCTCCAGTATTTTGTAATTCTCGTCTACATAATTGAACAGTTGATGGAAGAAATTGGAATCACTTAGGCAAGTACGGCATTTAGTTGATAAATCACTAGACATTTTGTTATGTTTAAACTGATAATATTGTAAATTTATAAATTATAAAATTTTATTTTTTGTGGATATCAACAAAAAAAATTGCAGCTGTTCCTCTTTTTCTACGCATTTGTTGTAAAATGCTAATCACAATGGTTCAATAAGAATAACAGCATTATCGACAAACAATCGGTAATGATCCGATTTGATAACATGTGTAGTAACAGCTGGGAAAAGCCATTCAACGTAATTTGATTCCTTAAAAGACCCTGTAGACTACACTATGACGCCTTTTGCACGTTGAAATTTGTTTCGAAACAAGTTTCATAAACTTTTTTGCATTTTCTTTTAAAATTTCTTTCGCTTTTGCACGTAAAAAATTAATTTCAGAAATTTTGTTTTCTTTTATCGCGTCATTCTGCTGTTTCTGACAGTTATAACTTTATTTGGCATTGTGATTTAGGTTCAAACAACGCCAGACAATTCTTTAAAAATGAACATTATATGAATATTATATTTTTTTATAATATTATAATATATTATACATATATTTATGAATGTATTATTATTTTTTAATATATTTACCTTATTTATTGATTTTTATAAATTAAAAAATTAAATTATATTCTTTTTGATTTCAAACACAAAATAAACGAAAAGTAATGACTGCCCACTACGAGATAATTCATAGTTGGCTCCCTAGAACGGAACGCAATCTACGAGTTATCTCGTACTCATTAAACCACTTTTTCTCCTAAAAAACATAATTTTTATTTTTGATGATACCTACGATCTAAAAATAGAGTTTTTTAAGTAATATAATGTAAAAAAAATCAAATTGTAATTTTTGGCCAGTTTTTTGAAAATTGCCGCGGCAGTCAGTATGTTAACTTCACTATGCGAAACAAAAAATAAAAGAAAATGTGAAATCAAATACAACTCTGTGTATATACGAATAAAGAACAAAGCAAGTTTCGCGAGTACATGAAATTGTGAAATCACCCCCGCTCGTTTTTCCCCCCTCTCCAACAAACTCAAGAGTGTTGAAATTTGTTTCGAAACAAATTTCAACGTGCAAAAGGCGTCTATTAAAGCAACGTTTTTAGTATCAACGTAATTTCATAATTTTTATGTAAAAAAATGAATGTAACCCGATTTGTTAACAGAAAATTATTACAAAATACAGCTTTAAGTGCCTTTAGAACTACTACTTTCATAAGACTAGCTAGTCAAACCACTGCTAAAGATGAAACAATACAAAAGGACGATACTACCCATTTTGGCTTCCAGACTGTTCGAGCAGAAGAGAAACAACAAAAAGGTATTTAAGTTTAATTAAAAATAAATTGTGTATTAATAACTTTTTCTTAATAGTGCACAAAGTGTTTGAAGATGTAGCCAAATCCTACGACCTAATGAACGATATGATGTCTGTGGGTATTCATCGCCTGTGGAAGGATATGTTTATAGAGCGTTTAGGTCCTACACCTGGCACTCGTTTATTGGATATGGCAGGCGGTACTGGTGACATTACTTTTAGATATTTAAAATATTTACAAAATCAAGCCAATCCCTTTAATAAACAAAGCCATGTTACTGTATCGGATATCAATCAACATATGCTTGATGTGGGCGAGGAAAGAGCCAAACGCTTGGGACTTACTCAGGACAAATTGAAAAACATAACCATAGACTGGCAGTGCGCCAATGCAGAGGAATTACCTTTCAAAGACAATACCTATAATGCCTATACCATTGCCTTTGGCGTACGCAATTGTACTCACATAGATAAGGTTGTTTTAAAAGAATCTGTATATTATTTATACTTCCTTTAAACAAAGATTTTATCTTCTACAGGTTTTACGTGAGGCTTATCGTGTTTTACAACCTGGCGGTCGTTTTATGTGTTTGGAATTTAGCCATTTGGAAAATGATACCATGCAATGGCTATATGATCAATATTCTTTTCAAGTTATACCTCCCATGGGCCAAATTTTAGCTGGCCAATGGCAACCATATCAATATTTGGTAGAAAGTATACGCAAGTTTCCTAAGCAAGAAGACTTTAAGCACATGATAGAAAAGGCTGGCTTCGAAATGGTACGATATGAGAATTTAACATTCGGTATTGTTAGTATACATTCGGGTTTTAAGTTATAAAAGTATTTATTTGCTTAATACATTTGTTTTGTTATTGTTTTTGATGAAAAAAGTAAATAAAAAGTGAATATTTTTAAAGAATTTTTGAAAACCTTGCATTTTGTACTCAAATTTAATCGTTGGAAAAAGCCTTACTCTGCTTTTTGATTTCTTTGTCCGTCCATTTGTTTAATAAATCGAACATTATTTGCTTTTAATCTTAGTGATAGGATTTCATATTTTTTAAACTTTTCTTAAGTTCTTTTATTTCATGTATCAGTTTAATTTTTATTTTATATTAATTTATTATACGCATAGTAATATACAGTTAAACATAAAATTAGTGGTTTTTTTTATTTTTTTTTTTTGTAAATTCTAAACAACCATTAAAAACTGTAGCCTTAAAATTATAAGAAACAAAAAATTAAAATAAATATACATATGAACATTGATTACAAAAACTACAATAGTAAATAACACGAACATGACCAACAATTCCCAATACAAATAAGTTGCCGAAAATTTTTCTTGTAAGAAAACTTCATCAGGCATTCATGCTACTGCACTTTGATTGCTAAAGGATATGCGAAGAAATCAGACAGAGTTGCCTATTCAATGTAACCATTAATAATGTAATGTAATGCTGCAGGTAACTGAGACCTGCAAATGGGTCGGTCTTGACGATGCTGACGACTTCTACCTACTGTTACGTACTCACTCAGATATTTAGGTCATATTAGTGAAGGAATAGTCTTAAGGCAAATGTCCTTAAAACAAATATCAAAAAAATTGAAATATTTTAATCAACAGAAAAAACAGAAAAATTTGACAAAATAAACGCCTTCAGCTAAATTTGATGTATTATTATGATGCAAAACAGATTTCACGAGGTTAAATTCAAAGTAGTCTGGAGATGCCAGTGATGCTGATGGAAAAGAGGGCAATCAAGCTAGCTGTATATAATGCAGATTCTGATAGTCAGAGTCGCCAAAGCTAGTTGGAAAATTCACCTTAACTTCTTGGGTGCACACTCTACAAAAGCGTTTTGACCTCTACTATGCAGATAATAGCACTGATTTGTTGAAGATGAAGATTGATAGTCTAAATGAATTTTCAGAAGCTCTGAATGATTCCTGTATTAGAAGAAATTGAAAACCTCTTGGGTTCACAGCCACTTCTACCCTTTTAAAGTGACAAAACAGCTTCAATTCAAGTAGAGAAAAATTAAATTTTGAAATTAAACATGAAAACCGTTAAAAATAATCGAATTTTCACGATGATATTGGTACGCAAAGAGAATATCAGATTAATATTGAAAATAAATATTAAATTATGTTAAGAAATAAAGATTTTAAGCTCACTTCAAGCTGAAATCAATTTTTATAAATTTCATTGTTTTTTTAAATAAAACTGTAATAAAAAAATAGAAATTTCTTTAAGTTGTATAATATTATTTAAAAATTAATTGTTTTTATAAGTATTTCTTTTTTTTTATTATTAACTATTCTTTTTTTTTTTTTTTTGTTGCTTCTAATAATAATAGTTTTGCTTTTTAATATGTTTTTTTTGTTAATTATTATTATTTTAATATTTATATGTATAGTGTTAAAGTTTTATTACTAAAATTTGTTTTTTTTTTGTTTTGTTTTGATAATTTCTAAAGGGGATTTACAAAGTTATATGATTTGTAAATGATGATGATGATGATTACATGTTATCTAATAAGTAATTATTATAATTAAATATTAATTATAATTTGCATTTTAAAATAGAATTCAAAAATAATAATAATTATTATTATTATATAATAAAGAGTTCAACATTAAAACTATTAAAAACGAAATAAAAAAAGAGAAAAGATAAATTAAATTAAAACAAAAAGTCCATAAATTAAGCGTTGTTTTGGTTATCTTAGGTGAAGTGTTGGTGTGTAGTTTAACAAACTATAAAAAAAAAATAAAATAAAATCTAACTGGAAACACTACACCTTTTTTCATTAATTTACTCTTATACATTAAATAGTTTATAGGTTTAGGGGGGGTGGGGGCTTAGGGGAAATTTGTATTTATTTTTCTTCTTTCAACAGGGAGGGGATAGTTAATCCAAGGGACCTTTCTTTACATTTATGGTTTATGATTTTATCTTATTTTTTTCTTCTTCTTGTAAGGGTATTAAATTTTTTTTTTTTTTTTTTTGTAATTTTTTGTTTTGTTATATAAAAAAGAGAGTTTGTCTGTTTATTTATATTAACGGTGTTGGTAAGCTTTACTTAAGAGTTAACTTCTTCATGTTTTTCAGCATCAGACTTAAGATCTTGCATAAGCAATTCATGGCATGATTTTGGTATTAGAGTGCCTACAATTTTTTCGCCTTCGGTTGTTTTCATACGTATAACTTGCATTTTATTATTGGCATTACGCATAGCCAATATTTGTTCAACGCGAGACCACACCGATAATACCGAACCGGCTAAAACATAGTAGAGACGTTGTCGTAAACCCACCTGTTAATGAAAAAATAAAACAAAATATAAATAAAATCAAACTTTTTTTAAACATTTTCTGTATATGTAGCCCGGCAAACTATAGCTACCGACTTACCTCACATTCTGAACCCATATTAACATTACGGCAATTACCATTCCAGTAGGCATGCGAACAAGTATTAACCGAAGCATCATATTGTTGGGTCCAGTGTGGTTCAGCTTCTTCCATTTTGACTTTTTTATATTTCTTTTCAATTTCAGCCAACGATTCATGGCGTACTTGTAGGCCCGTATTGGGCCTATAAATTTGAAACATGATTTCTTTTTTGCTGGCTGTTTTATCTTTCTTTTTGTTATTCTGTTGATTTTGTAAAGTGATTGGTTGATCTATTTCTACTGCCAATATAGCGGTACGCTTGTTATTGCGTACTTGATGAGATAAATAGAAGCCTTCATGTTCGCTTATCAGATCGGCATATCTAATCGAATAAATTTAAAAACCAAAAACATTTTAAAACATACATTCCAAAAGAAAACAATTTTCTTTTAAAAGAAAACTTACTTGTCCATGGCCTCTTGCCAAATCATGCCTCTTTCAACACGTACGGTATGTAATTCGGTGGGTGCTTTGCCTGTAGCATGTTTACGTATGAAGCGTACCAATTTCACTCTGGTTACATTTTCTCCAGCGGCACCCAAATCTGTAATATAATAGGAGATACAAAATATTATTTCTTTCTTTTCTCAATTTCAATTTTTCTTTTTTTCTTCTACTCACCCAATATGCCCAAATCGAAACGTCCTCCCTTTTTGGCTTGATTTATAATGGCCGTTAGAGTATCGGTGAAATATTTAAATAAACGATTTTGTAATTCCACCGGCATACCTAAGATTCTATTTAAGAACTTGGATATATTATTGTAGTCTTTGTCTAAACTTAACACACCCGGATTTGTTTCGCTATTCACAATAATGCCTACGCCAACTAAGGCGCCAGCAATATCTTTAAAGAAATCACCACGATAATCGTTGGGTGGTGGTACTAAAGGCTGTTCATAGCCCATAATGGTTTTCATCACAGTTTCTAAGGCCGTGCGGCCATATTTATTATCGATATTGAACTGAGACAAGTCTCTGGTCTCTGTAGCTCTACGATCGCCATGTGTTAAGGCGCCAAGCGATTCCAAACGTTTGGCTACCGTCGAAGCAAAACGTCTTTCACCCGCCAAATCAGAGATTAAAAATATATATTCGGGAGCATTAACCTGATTGGAACGATGTGTACGACCAAATTGCTGTATAGCACGATCAGCTGACCAGGGCAGTTCCAAAGTGATATGGACACGTCTTCTTTGATTGCGTACACGGCGATCACTTTGCAATGATATACCACTGGAGGCTGCTTCGGAGATAATGGCCACATCTTTTTCGCCATCCATAAATCTTTGTTTTTCGGTGATATTTAAAGTTTCTAGAGGAACATCTTGCTCAGACCGTGATTCATATTGTATGGAACCATCGTCCGATTGCACCACTCTACCCTTACGACCTGTCATCTCAGCTACATTATCTGGACCACCCAATTCATCTATCAATTGATCCAAAGTATTGGGCGGCAAACGATCACCAAGTATCTCAATTTTACGTAAAAGTTCCTCTTTCATGGAGCAGGCTCTCTCTATGGCATCTTTCGGTGGGGGACCATAATTTAAACGCACACCATGTACACCTATTTGGGTAACAGTGCCTTTGAGCTCTTGTTTTTTCTGTAACAAGTCTTGGATTTTATCTTGTGTGCTTTGGGGGGCTTTCTTTTTGGGCGGTGATATTGTGGCGATGGAAACGGCGGAGGAGGTATTATTTATACTGTTAACATTATTATTGTTATTATTATTGTTGTTAATGTTTGTTGTAACAGCTGCAGATGATGATGATGACTCTTTCGCTTTGGTCTTCTTTTTCTTCTTCTTTTTAGCACGTGCCAACCAGGGATCCGTATCGGAATCTGAACCACTGCCGCCAAAAGGATTAAAATCGGAGGATTCATAACTGTCACTGTGATTGCCAGTATCCGATTCTTCTGATTCTGAATTGGACAATTTAAAATCGGATTCTTTACCCGATTCATTTTGGGAATCGTTATCGTCACTGTCCTGCCATGACTCATTGCGTGATTTTTTGCTGTTATGGTTATCGGCACGTGATGATTTACGTTTATTGGCGTTGGTTGTCGTTGAGGAGGAGTGGGGTTCATCTTTAATTTTATTTTTGGCAGCTGTAACCTCAGCTATAATAGATTGTAATGTGGATTTTTTATCGTTTAGAGAGGAGGGGCCCGTCAAACCTAAAATGCGATTAATACGATTGCGATCGGGCGCAGGAAAATGTTTCTCCACCAACGATTGGAAAACACCTCTGGAATAGGTTTAAAAACAAAACAAAAATTAACAATTCCTTGTATTAGTGTTTGTTAAAGACAGCTAACTGTTGGCTGTTACTTACTTGGCTGTTGAAACGAAATCAGTTAATTCACCATCCTCTCTTTCCAATTGTTCCAAAGTACGAGCCTCGCCCGTCGACTGTAAACCGATGACTACACATTTACCATATTTAATAGCTTCGCGGGCTATATGCACCACATGATTAACTTTGGCGGCTATACAAAGATATTTAAAAAATCTTTGATGTGAAGACCAAAACTGGCCCCACATCGTCTTTTTCATGCGACTTTCAGCATCAATTAATTCCGCTGCTTCAGTAAACTTTTGCATGGCCTCTACCCACTAAAATAATTAGAAAAAAATTAAAATAAAAATGTTCCAAAAAGTTTTGAAAATGATTTTCTGTTGAACTTACCAAATCCACAGACTGGTCATAGACGCGGCGAAATTCCTTCGACAAGTTTACCTCTTCAATTTTGAAGGTAACACCATGAAAACTTAACTGTCTCGCTATATACATACCACGCAATTTCATATCCATGGCCACTATTTCCATAGCACCCACACCTCTACAAGAAATAAGAAAAACAACAAATTAGAGAATAAAAAGTGAGGTTAAGGCAGCTTTAGGTTTATACCTTTTCTCTACGGCTGCTATAAAGTCATTGAATGTTGGGAATGCTGTGCCCTGGCCCCATAAACCCAAACGAACCATATAGGCCATATTTTTTGGTTCCGAAGCACCCGTAGCTGAGGCATATACCACTCTGGCTTTGGGTAATTTATTTTGTAATTCTAATACCGTTTGTCCCGTTTTAGTAGGCTTGCCTGAGCCTACAGGACATAAGTTTTTAGCCTTATGACATTCATCAAATACGATGAGACCTTCAAAGTCTTCACCGCACCATTGCAGTAACTGTTTAAGTCTTGATTTGTATTTGCCAGTCTTATTATTCGATTCACCAATTAAAGCAGAATAGGTACTAAATATGACACCTTTTTTGCAATTGTTGTTAACATCGGAATTGATTTTTGCATATTTAAACTAGATATCAAAAAAAAAAAAAAAAATAAGAAAATTAATTAAAAATATACTGGAGATTGGAAAGAGATCAAGAGAGAGAGAGAGAGAGAAAGGTAAACATACTTTATTTAAGGCATGAACTTCTATTTTGCTAGCCCCTATATCGGATAGATCCCGTTCGGCATCATATTTTAAATCATTCGAAACTGAAATCCATAAAGCTTTCCTACGTCCCTTCATGTAATTCTCATAGATAATGCCAGCTATGGTACGACCTTTGCCCACACCAGCACCATCACCTATAAGGAAACCGGCACGACTGCCATCGGGCAAGAGATGATCATGGGCCTGGGAGGCATATGTAATGGATTCCAATTGCAAAGCACTCAATTGGCCGCTTTGTATGGTATCTTGAGGTATGGACAAATCATAATAAACGTCGCAGGGTTCGACTGATGATAGTGAAGCGGTTTCTACCACAGGATCAGGATGCTTTTTACCCAATTTTACTAAAAAAAAAATAAAACAAAATTAAATTAAGTAAACTAACTGTATGCATTTAAACAATATAAAATGGAGAGAAAAAAACCTACATTTAGCTGGCCAATATTCGGCATAGGTTTCGGCTACACCCATTTCTTCATAGTCTACCTCATCTTCTTCGGTCTGCATCATAGGTGTGGTAACCTATTAAATTAAAAAACAATACAAATAAATAGTAGATTAAAATCAGTTTTATTTTTTATATTTCAAGCAAATCTTACCTTCATTGGCTGCATGAGGAGCTGCGATAATAATTGATTTGGTATGCCGCTGGTTAAAAATTGTGGATTTGCTGCGACTAAGGCTTGTATTTTTTGCAAAACCGTTGAATTCACTTTGGACTGGGTTGACAGACCAGAATTGGCCGTATTGGTGGAAGACGGTGAATCATAACCCAAGCCCATGCTCACTTTATGGTAAAACACACAAAAAAAAAAACCGGAAAAAGAAAAATAAAACAAAAAAAAAAAAAAAAGAAGAGCGAAAATACCCGAGGATAAATAGTGTATTCATATGATAGAAAATTCGACTTACAATGCTAAGATAATAATTTATAACCAAAAAATAAAGAAATACAAAAATAGATACTGAAAGCATAATGGACTACAAATAAAGTTAATAAAAAATAAATAAACTCCGTTCGAAAACGATGTAATTTCAGAACTAATGATCACTAATATCACTGATCTTAGAAAGTTTCTTTTTAGAATCCATGAACGAAAAAAAAAAATAAAATTCATACATGGAAAAATATTCGCCTAATGGGTGAGGTAATGGAGGACATAATATTGACAAGGAAGCCCCCCACCCCCACCCCACTGGCAAAAACCTTTTCATAAGAGCCTATCATGCCATAATGATATGCAGAAGACTTGAGGGAAAGTTTTTGGCATGCAACTAAAAAAATATGCATGAGATGTATATCATGATGCGTTCAGGCTAATCATAATTTTGAACAGTGGTAAAATGAATTTAAGAACATTAAAAACAGATCAGATGATGTTGTATAGCCAGATACAAAGACTGGCATGCGTTTGTATAATCGAAAACCTTTTCTACAGCTGTGCTGGAAGCTGCGTTGGCAAATCATGAGGGAAATATAGATATTATAGGGATCCATCGCACCATAAAGATTATATGTCGAATAGAATCGAATCGATTGGCCATAGGCATTCTTAATTCAGGTATATCCTAGTCTAACTTAAGCTAATGTCTTGTTATTTATTATTATATAAACTAGTAATAGAGAGAAGGAAAAATTTATTCTTGAGTAAATCACATCGTTCTCGAATGGTTGCATAGAAGAATAATCTGTTGTTCGTATAAATTGTTGAGAAAATGTTTGTCTTGTTGTATGGGTATGGTGATGATGGCTTTCTAAGATACGTTTTAAACAAAAAGTATTTCAAAGCAAATAAAATAAATTGAGTTGAAGTAACAAAGAGTAAGTAAACGTTGGCGGTGTTTGGTGGGTTATCGAATTTGTGAATACGGTTGTGGTGGTGTTTATTGGGTATGGTTGTTGTATGGGTATGGTGATGATGGCGTTCTAAGATATGTTTTAAACAAAAAGTATTTCAAAGCAAATAAAATAAATTGAGTTGAAGTAACAAAGAGTAAGTAAATGTTGGCGGTGTTTGGTGGGTTATCGAATTTGTGGATACGGTTGTGGTGGTGTTTATTGGGTATTGGGTTTAATTTTAATTTAAACTATTACACAACAACAAAAGAAAAGAAAGAAAATACAAAAAATTATACTTATTAACAAAAAACACAATCGTATTTTGCTATTTGGACTGAAGCATCTTATTAATTGGAGTGAAGAATTATGGTATAAAGATGGAAGAAAAAGAAATTTTTTGGTTGTTACCAACATTACTCGACTTACTCTGCGCCAATAAAGACGCTGCCATATTAAAATTCGATGAGGCTTGATAATACGACGATGCGTTTGGGGAGGCTTGATTTGAGCTATTTGCTACTGTTGAATTTGCCAAAGTATTTGAAGTTGTTGTCATACTAGTATTGCTAACGTTTAAAGATGATGATAAGCCGCCACCACCACTACCTGGTGGCGTAGTTAGTGACATTAGAGGATTAATTGTAGTTGAATTTGTTGTTAAGCCACCAGCAGCTGCTAGAGCTGCCATACCCATTAGTTGGCTAGTATTGAAATGACCCATACCCAGTTGGGCATATGCATTCGTTGGCGTTTGTCCTTTAGCGGCTGCAACAGCAGCAGCATTCGAACTACTGGGATAGGCAGCTGACATTCCAACTGTTTTCATTTCAATTTCAATTTTTTTTTTTGGTTTGTAATTCATTCGATATTTGGAATTTGTTTAGCAGTTTTTCAATAACACAATAACAATAATAACAATAATTTATAGAAGCAAGTTAGTAAATATTAGTAGTAGATGTTGCATAATTTATAAGTAAATATTTAATTTAATAACGTATTATAATATGTACTGTTATATAAACAATAGATTTAAAACTGTTTTAAAGTGGTTATGAACTTACCCGATGATGACGTATTCGTTTTTTTTGGCATTGTGTTATGATTTGTTGTTGCAGTGGCTGCTGTTCTTGGCTGATTTGATATTAGTAAAGAATTATTATTGCTTTGAGCCTGTTTTGTTATGCTGTTGTTTTTAGCGTATATGACAGCTGTTTGTAAATCCCGACCACCACCTGGAATTGAAGCAAAAATTTTAAAAGAAAACTCATTTTAAAACAATGTTTGATGTTAAAACTAAAAGAAATTTAAATTTCTATATTTCAAAACCCTACTTGTATGAGCCATATGGCTCTAATCCTTATCAACATAAGCGACAGTCATTGTCATCTTTTAAGCCGCTTATTCTAAGATGTTAGTAAAGATCCCCGGGAGATCCCCTAAAGAGATTAGATGCGACAAAGTACACGCTGCTTGTGGAAGAAGGGTCTACAAGTTGCTGAGAGTGGAAATCATTGTAGATTACTGGACAATGCGAATAAAATAACAAATTATTGGAAATTTAAGTCAGAAGGATTCTTGACAAGATGACAATGATAGTTGAAGTGTTGTGACTAGTAATTGACATAATTCGATTGCACATCTCATATTAATAATTATGTTGGCTAAAGGATATAGCTTGAGGAGCTCTGTAGGGAATTCTTCCTATTGACGTTGTCATGGTGCATCCCGTTATTGAAAATAACGTCCAAAATTAAAGTGTACTACTTTGCCAATTTGGTGGGGGTTGTAGGTTCGATTTCCACCAGAGGCTTAATTACTGCATTCATAATAAATAAAGTAGAGTTTGTAATTAATAACTAAAAAAAATGTATTTTCTTTTATAGTTTTTTGTTATTTTAATCAAACACACAAAACGGTTTAATACGCCCTTTATTTTCTCATAGAAAAACTATTTTTTTTATTTAATTAAATATTTTTTTAATTTCGAATTGATAAAATAGTAAAGTCAACAACCTGAAACCCTGTCATTACGCATACAACGCCTTGACATTGTACATTAAGACCGTATTAAAAAAAGAAACGAAAATAAATATTGAGTTGCTACAGTGTTTTGTTTTGTATATAAAAATCTCTTTTGCACTGCATATAATTTTCTCCTTTTTGTGCCCCTAATTTTAGAAAATTTGCTAAAAAAAAATCTCTTTATTATTACAGAGAAAAAAAAATGCCCTTCCTCTCTTAGCAAAATAAATAAAAAAAATGAGTGTATAAAGCGTTTAATTTTTTCTGTTATGTTTTGTTTGTAAAAGAGAGTAAAAGGAAAAAACGTGCTTTATTTAAAATAGAAGGTGGCCGGCCGTATATGCGGGTAGTGTATTTGTATTTCTTTTTTTTTTTCTTCTAAATTTAGTACCACAGCAACAAAATAGATTTAAAAAAGCACGTGGTCAACCAACAAGTTTTTTTTTTTTGTTTTTGTTTTAATATGTTTACTTTTCGTTTTGTAATTTACATAGTATATATTTAGATTAGCTTTGTTTCTCCTATAGAGGGGGAGAGGTGATTGTTTATGTACACGCATATTTTAAAAGAAACAAAAAGTAAATGCATTTGTATGAAGAATTAATAAAATGTTTGGTTTTAATTAATTCACATAATATTTAATACATTTTATTGTTACTAAACATATTGAACAAAAACTAATAGTTTGGAAACATTTACATAGTTGGTCACATTAATCTTTTATGCCAGTGTGACGTACAATTACGTATTATATTATGTGTGTTTATTATCAAAGTTTTTATTTTTAATCACTCTCTTTCTAGCTTTTAGCTCTCTTTTTTTGCATACCAATACTGATAAGGAATATTGTTTGTTATAACCAAGGAAGGGGGAATTTTAAAAATATGTATGAAAGATTAAACAATAAAATGTATTAAAAAGGAAACAAAAATATTCAAAACACGTGGTTGTTCTAATAACCGGCAAATAAAATGTACAAATACAGACCACAGATAATTAATTACCAAAAAAAAAGAGACAAAATATTTCTAGTAAATGAGTCATTTACATTTGTTTTTTCTCTTCTTTTTTATAAGCATACACAATTTTTATATTATTTAATTTGGAGTAATTGAATTAATGGCAATAATTCCTAATTAAATTAATAACATATATGTAATGTTATTATATTATAATATCATGTATTAGTATTAGTGTATGAATATCAAATTTTTTAACGTTATCAACACTGATATAGTATATCCACTTAGATTTTACAATAAACAACGTAACGGTTGTCTCCTGTAGAACATACTGAGAGGAGAAAGGCTTGCATTAAAACAACACACAAAAATATATTTTGTTGGTGTTAAAGTAAACAACATAACTTACTGCTGTGTCCGGTTGAAAGTAACGACTTGAATGAAAGAAGTAGATAGATTTTTTTAATAAACAACTTAACTGTTGTTTCCTCTATAGTAAACTGAGGGCCAGACTTGTATAAAAAGAAAAATACTGAAAGATATCTCCATGGTTTTAAATAACTGAACGGTTGTTTCTTGTGTAACATACTGAGAACAAGACTTGCATTAGAGCAATGATACTGGGTGATAGCCCTTCCTTGGTATTTCAAACAAACAATTTAACTGTTGTCTACTGTATAGCATACTGATGGGAGCAGCTCTTGCATAAAAATAACAACAACGAGAGATATCTCCATGGTTTTCAAAATAAACAATTTATGTTGTCACCCGCAATGAGAGCAAAAAAAAAACAATTTTCTAACATTGAAGCATTGGAAAACCAACATTCGTAGAGTTATTGCCGAGATATCGCTCGAAATGTGCAGAAATTTAGTCGGAAACTGTCTCAACCAATCGTATATAAAGCCAAGAATGGGCCCTGCGTTCTAATGAAATAAAAAGTTCATTGAAATCAAACCTTTATGTGTGTGTTCCATATTAAGATTTGCAAAAATATGTGATTTTCTAACTAAACGATTGAAAACAAACCATGTGTGTAAATATTTTTAAATAATTCTCATGTGATACAGGCATACATATTATTTTAGTTTAAATTTAGCATATCTTACTTAATATGGTCAAAGAAAATATATTTAAATGGCCAAACAAAAAAAAAAACAAAATTTATATTAATATTGTGTATGAATGACTAACAAAAACAAAAAGGAAAAAACAAAAACCAATTTTTAATAAATCTCTTCATCCATTGAAACTGAAAGTTCTTACTGAAAAAAATATCAAGTTTTTGTTTAGTTTCTTTTTTTTCGACATAAAAAGGCACACTCGCACACATCATTATTAGTATTATGAATGCAAAACTGGTTTCTGTTTTTTTTTTTAATTTAATTAAATATAAATACATAAACATAAATAAAAGTTTATTTTTCTACTAAAATTTTATTTAAACATTAGCAAAGTAATGCGATAAGTAATCATAAGACTGACTTGGCTGACTAAATGGTTTGGGGTTCTCCGCTATTTGCTTTGGTTTAAAAGGGGCGACACAAAACATTTGTTTACATACATACAAACAAACTCTTAAAAAGATGCGTTAAAATGTACTCTAAAGATATGTAGCTCAGGACGAGGAGGGGACAGTCAAAAGACAAAAGTTCCCATCTAGCCAGAGACGGATATTGGCACATGAAGTGGACAATACTCTCTCTTTCACTTCCAAACGATCTCCACAACCTCTGCAGAAGTTATTAGCAGGTGAGCGAGTTCTCTCCGCCACAGATACAGATCATCCAAGGCCCTGGTGAGTTTTCAGACTAGGATCTGCCAACGTCCATAACAAACTATTGCTTGATAGTTTAACAGAATTTATAAGGGGATTGGAATTTATTTGTGACCAGCACAACATAAAATTTTAACACAAAATTTCTGAGGCATTAGATTAAGGGAATTGCGACAGTTACTAACCAATTCCAATTTGAAGTTTGCCTCTTGACTGTCAGAGAAAATAGAAGAAAATCCCACAATGAGGATCAGTTCTATAGTAAACCGAGAGACGAAGAGATACACCATAAGAATAAACCTACTTTGTCCTCGAAGTAGACTACGTACGTAGACTTTCAACGAATCGCTGTCAGAGGAAAAGTAATCCTTACTTGGAATTCTAAAGTGAAATCCCCTATCCAAACTATATTTAAATGAGATATAGTACTCAGAGGGAATAATTTATCAATTTGACAGACTATTGTGACAATTGTGGCTTGATATCTGGTAAGTAATTTAGTGGAAGTCAATTCTAGAAAAAGCCTCCATATGCCTAGGCTATGCCTAGCGCATTTGTAATGCGTAGCTGGTTTATGCAGAACACCGCAGAGATATCTTGCATCGAAATCTCTGGGTGACAACCTTAGATATCTCAATCTGTTAAACGGGATACGAGGAACAAATAATAAAATGAGGTTATGAGTCGTAATCCTGACTGAAGGGTTGTAATGACCAATTATGTATGTATGTATGAGGGATATCAACGCTTTATTTAGTTATAATGTGAACCAGGCTGACTTTCACAGTGGCAACAACACTTTTGAGGCTCCGAGAGCTTCTTATTCTCAAGCATCTTATACATACATACATACATAATTGGTCATTACAACCCTTCGGTCAGGATTACGACCTAGTTTCTCACACCACTTATGTTGTGTATGTTAATTTTTATACATGAGTGGCGGGACCTACAGTTTAAAGTCGACTCCGAACGACAGAATTTTTGAGAAACTTTTCATGGCAATTTTATTTACTCTCAGAGTTTTTTTTGCCAGAAATCTGCTGAGAGGAAGTCGCCGAAGAAATACTTGTTGTACTTTATTTTGATGTCTGGCCTGGGGCACGAACCCTGGCTTGTCGTCTAATAAGCCAACACACTACCTACTAGACCACGGCGACTTCTTATACAACAGGTTTCTTCTTATGTGGACTAAGGTTTTGTCTTTTTAACTTTTAAAAGCTTTCGGATATTCTCAAATACAGAAAACAAATCATATTATAATGCATATGAACATAATCCCTGTACACACACCTCCCTCCTTTCTTGCTATCACTTAGTTTTAACAATTATGTATATGCTCAATAATCTATTTTCGAATTAAGGACATAGGGCTGCATTCTAAGAGACAAATGACACTCAAGTATAATGAGTTCGAAATGTACGAAACATGCCATAGAATTAGAGGCGCACATACTTAAATATTCTCCAAGTGGTAGGTGGCGATAAGAGGAGAAGGCGCAAACGGAGATGGAGATGAAGGTATGTATTAATTTAAAGGGTGAAGCTGGTGGATGGTGACAGTGGTGGCGGCGGTGGCGGTGAAGTAAACTAAAGCCAAAGCAAATCATAACTAAAATGAGATACAATATTGGTTTGTGAAACAATATTACGACACAATACACATGATATCACACACAAGCACAAAGGAGGACGGACAGACGTCTTGTATTAGAATGGTAATAGGAAAACAACAATATAACCAGCGAGCGAGCGACCGACCGAGCGACACATAAGCAAGTTTTAGGGGGCACAAAAGTACCGATTTCTATGTACTCGATAAGTGGCATACAGTACAACAACCAGAATATATTATATGTACATATACATACATACATACATACATATTGAGAGAACATAATATATTAATAAGTATTAACAACGCCACCACAAAATTATACGTCCAGTCCATCCATATAAGCACAACTCAATTCCCAGTTTGTTTACATACATACTTTAGATAACTATGAATTTATGTATGTATGTATGTATGCATGCATGTGTGTATGTATGGCTAAGTACCTATGTATCGTATATCGTTGTTATTGCAATTATAATGAGCAATATGGTACATAAAATATAATGAATTTTATGATAGCGTCAACTGTATATATGAATATTATATATACAGATGTACTATGTAGCAAATGTATGTATGTATGTATATACATACATATATGCCATACATCAACAATATGGTTTATATAATAAGATTTCGTATTACGAAAATTGACCATTACATATGTATGTACATACATATATAAACACACACACATACATATGTATGTACAATGGGAGGACAAATTTAATTAGGATGTCCCAACCAAAATCACAACAACATCATTAGAAAATGAAAATCCAGGATTATTATATCAGAAAATGAGCCCCATATATCGGAATATTTATTTAGTGGCAAAAGCTTGTCATCATCATCTGAAGTGCCATTTATTTATTAAAAAGTGTGGCACTTACATACAAGTGTCAATCATTTAACAACCAAAAAAAACCTCTTAGAAGTCATCGTGTTTGAACCCAAATATAAAGCCTAATTCACGCTATGGAATCCAACAAAAGCTGGTGGTCCTATTCCCATTGCCTAACTAATTCAGCTTGCCTAGACAGTTACATGCCATTCTTGAATCAATATCTTAGTAACAAAGTCCTCGTATGGCGGCCTAACAGTAACATAGTATTGCGATAACGTATTCCTCTTCTGGCATAAATTTTCACTTAAAAAATACCGCGAATACCATGGATTCCAAGTACATCACACTGGAACGAACCACGCTGGTAATTATATTCTAGTCCTAATGAATTCGGTTCCATACTATTTTTTAAAGCCCTCGGATGACGGCCTGACATTCAGCTAGTTAGTATTGCGATAACGCACCGTGCTTTCCGATTATACCATACTGAGGTGGACCACCTTCCTATTTCATTATCTTTCTTTGACCTATCCGTAACTACAGAATGGTCCCAAATAGCGCTAAGGAGTTATTTCGGAGTTCAAAATCGGTGTGGCAAAGTGGTATAATCGATCACATACTGTGCGTACCATCTGGAATTCTTAGGAAGTCACGGTTTTTGCTTTGCTCCAAATAAGAACCTCAACTAGGACACACACATTTAGTTGCCTTTGTCAATGTCCTTGCGCTTAAGGAAAAACAGCAAGCCTTTAAAAGGGACACCCTATTTTTTCGCTGTTTCAACAAAAGCCTACGAATGTTCAGGTGAATTATCGTTATCGCAGACATCATCATTATCATAATAATATACGAAGAAATTGAATTGACCAACTACATACTTATGTATGTATACATATGTACATACATACATACATAAATGTACATATGAATATATGTATGCATACATATGTATGTTTATGAGCATTTCTCTGTGCGTGTTTATTAAACAGCCAAAATATCCGTGAGGCTGTAGGCGTAGATTTTGCTGTTCGAAAATATTCGAATAACATTCTCAAGGTGAAAATAAATTAAGGGCTAGAGACGGAGTAAACGCTCTAATCAAAGCGAAGCTGGAAGATGATTCGCAGGACAGATCATCTCGCAAAAATGAAAAGTTGCGACCTATCCTGACGGCGTTCACTAAACTGTGCAATTTTACGTCGTATGCATGTTTCCTACTGCAATACCGCAACTCGTAGAAATCTCTTTTTTTCCATTTTCTTCCTTGCTTCGAAAACTAAAAGGTATGCCGTTCCCAGTAAACCAAGTTGCATTAGAGAAACTCCAATGTTTTCACTCATTACTGAGGGGAAGGGCCTCAAATGAACAAGTCATCAGCATGAACTCTACTGCTCACCTTCGTTGATTTCGAACAAAATTTTAATTATGACGGCTAACCATAAAAGAGACGATAGAACACCATCACTCCAAAGGACTAGCCACCTCTCCTATGCACAAATCTACTGAGGTTACAGTCTAACAAAGATTCGATCCAGAGATATATATGTATCTCTACCCCCAAGTGGCACAACAGCGCATTGATGGTTAAACCAGAGTCTAACAGCATTAAAAACCACTCAAAAAGCCAATGAAGGCAACTCATGTAGCCCTGTCTCAGTGAAGTTTCTCTTCAGAAAGGCGGCAGATAACTTGAGTTTCTACATTCTTAAGGATGTTGTGCCTGTCTATCATTATCTTGAGCATGTTCGAAACAAAGCTCTTCAGAATTGCTTGCATTTTTTGTTTGTTTTATTGACGTTTAGGTTTTAAAGTGCATTTCATTCATATTCAAGACATACAATAGATTTATTAGGACTTTAAATTATAAATCACACCCTTTCCTAATTGACTCAACTCCTACTTTTGTTCTCAATTAATTTCTATTGCTCTTCTACAGTTCTCCTCTTAGCTTATGCTCTTCTCTCTCTCTCGCTCTCGCTCTCTGGTATATATTGTACAATGAATGCTCAAATAACCCTTATTATGGCCATTATTAAACGTTCTGTGTGTAATCTGCAGTAATGTATGTTTTGTTCCTATTTCCACCATCATCGCTCTACACTACCACCACACACACACAGTATTTATTGGCATTCGAGGAATAAAGAATTTCGAAATGAACAAACAATCAACCAACTGCCCATTTTATTATGTATGTGAGTGGTGGGGATGGCGGTGGTGTCGGTGATGCTGGTTGTATAGCCAGTGTTTGTTTTTTTGGTAAACAATTGTTACACACTGTGTTTGTATCCTTTTTCTTACTCCTCATCTCTCTGAATTCCCTTCTGTTTGTATCATCCTGGCCTTTACACCACGGATTGTACGTAAATAATTACATTTGCATAATTATGAATCTATTGGAAAATGTTTAAACAATAACGTGAACGAAACGGACACGGTCGATCGGTAAGTTAACCCAACCAACACATTACAGCCGCCAAAGCAGTCCAGCGCAGCACAATTGTCATTAAGTATGATTTCTATTGAATACATAAATTAAATGAATTTGTAGGGGTGACAGTAGAAACAGGACCTAAGGAGAAGGTGAAGAACATAAGTACCAAAAACTAACATAGGCCCTCTCTAAAACAGTAAATAGTTTCAAACAGTGTTGGGTTCCTTTACAAGTCAAATGAAAAAGTGCATTTTAGTTGAAATTACTGTGGAAGTGAGTAAAGCAAAGCAGGCTTTACTGTGTGTACGTACATACAGTGCATGACAAAACAATGGAAACTTTTTCAAAAATTTATTTATGTGTTACAATCGGACGAAAATTTAAAAATCTTTTTAAGAAATCGGCAAAATATTAATGCCTTTTATTAATATGCACTGTTATTAACATTTCTGTATTTTAAAAAATATATAAAAAGACTATATAATTCAGTAATTAAAAAAAATAATTCTATTCACATATTTGATGTTGACAAAACATTGGAAACTTTGGAAACTTTTTTAATTTTTGAATTATATAATTCATTTTTATACATAATTTTAATATACAGAAACGTTAATAACAGTGCATATTAATAAGCTCCACAAATGTGTTGCCGATTTTTAAAAAACATGTTAAATTTTCGTCCGATTAAGTACATTTTTGAAAAAGTTTCCATTGTTTTGTCAAGCACTGTATATACAATTATACATAAAAGTTTGGCCATAACTGCAGTTATATTAGTGGTAACGTTAAAGATGTAGACATAACTGTAAGGGAGTTATGCTCAACAGCAATGCAAGTTTTGTTTTTGTTACGCTAAAAATTTATTCAACACTACCGTACATCATGGCTGGCGTAACTGTCTTTTGGTGCAATAAAATTCTAAAACTTTCCAAAAGACACCAAATTTTATGCAATAAATTAAGCTTTAGATGGGACGGCTGCTGCTGCCCAATATAGAATTAATGTGCATACCAAGAAGCACTGGTTATTAGACACTTTCAAGGCTTGTCTTAGCTTATAAAACTTTTTTAAATAAACTAGTCTCGCAAGGAAGCTTTTCACATCAACTTCAAGCCACTGACAACGAGAAGTAGTTTCTTACATAAGTGACCATCATACAAACAAGTTATGTCAGGCTCTGATGCAAGCAATTAGAAAGGATCGTATGCCCAAAGTCAAAGAATCTCACTTCAGACGGACAGTTTCTTTAGGGATATGAAGAATGTATGTTCTAGAACATTGAGTAAAATAATGTCACTATCTTCTCCTCAAATTCGCAACTTCTGCAGAAATAACGTCAATGGACCTAGCTACCTAGCCAATGGGTATGCCTTTTTATGGCGCAATGTATAGTTAGAACAGCGACCACGCATTAAATCTTCATTTAAGAGAGAAATTTCAGCTGTTTAGTTTTCTCAGCTCCATCTACCCAGAAAGTGTTAGCCATGGTGTGGTATTTATACATTTTTGCCTTGTCTTATAGTGTCCAAGGACCCCTGTACTTGTTGAATAGCATAGAGAGTTGCCTAGCTTAGTAGACATTCTGGTCCATTCACTACAAAAAACTGTTTCTAGTTATGTTCGAAATGAGGCGAAACATAATTTATAAGGCTAAGGGACCCTTATGCTTGAATCATATAGAAATAGCGAAGAAAAAAAAAAACGGAATTCAAGAGATCAATCTAGATCGTTTTAGTGAGAAGAAGTATATTGCTATACTTTAATTCCCAAATCTCTAACAGTTAACATGTTTAATTTTAAGTCCACATTTCGCTGGAAATATATTGGAGTTAGTTCCAGAAACCAGTTTGCATATTATGCAGCCAAAAATTTAATTTTTTTTCCTAAACGTTGTTCTAGACGCACTAAATTATGTCAAGTTCGAGAATTTGATTGTAATGATGACTAGAGTAGCCGTTTTTCTTTTTTTCTAGTAAGTCACCAACAACTTTTATTTCCGGAAACAGTCTTGAGGAATAACTTACACTCTTAACAAGAGAACAATGTGATGAAATCAATAGTTTTGTATAAAAGTAAAGTAAACTTTCGATAAATTCCAAAGTTTCGAAATTCCCATAATTCATAGGGTTAACAAAACAACAAACAAATATGAATACGTTGAATTGACAGACTTTCATTTCAATTGCACCATCTTCCTCAAAAGAGTATGCATGATGGGTGGATGGCCATCCTTCGTATTCATTTTATTTAAAATTTTATAAATTCAAGAAAAACTTTAATTTTTTTTTTGATCATTTTCAACAACCAATGAATGCGTTTCAGTTTAATGGGAGTGCATACAATGCAGAGGGAAGAGAAATAGACATGGGACACGGAACATGAAGAAGGAGTATTGATTGTGGAGTTTTGGAGCACAGAATAAAAGTTTTTCGTAAACTAGGAAAACAATTTTCATGCAAATAAATAATGGTAAATGGATACTAAAAACCAGCCCCAGGGAGAGAGAGAGAAAGAGAGAGAGAGAGAGAGAGAGAGTAGAAGAGTTGAGTCGTTGCCATATACAAGAATAAAAAACAATTCTTGAAGGGGTTGGCGTTTAAAAATTAAAATTTTAAACTTTTTTCATTAAGGACGAACGACTGTTGTTTTTCTGTCCTGCAGATTTCTTGGGTTTTAATAAATTTAATTTAATATTTTCTTTCTTTTTTCTTTACAGAGAATAAGGAAATCATTTTTTAAATGGTTTGAATATAGTTTTAAAAGCTAATATTGTTAGAATTCTAACTTACCTGGTACTTCTATTTTGTCGGGGTCTTCATCATCATCAAAGTCTGAACCGGAATCTTCATCAATATCGTCATCCGCGACTAAATCAATATTTGAACGTTTTGTGGAAGTCTGAAAGTAGAAATTAGAGAAAATAAATTAAAATTAATGTTATAAAGTAAAAAATACAAAAAGAGACAAGTTATCGAAAAAAAACTACTTTAGCCGAAACAGATGTTATCTGTTTGCTATGTTATCAGTTTGCTATCTAACCAAGCCATTTGCTATCGACTGACTAAAGTATAAAAACACGTAGGCGTAGGGAATTGTTGGACAATAACTTTACGTTAGGAAAGTTAAAACCGGTTAATTCAATATTTAGCTCTTGTTATCGAAAAAAATTCGATAATTAAAATTTCTTATTGACTTAATTTCGATTATTGAAATTGTTTATCGAATGTTATTCGATAGTTAAAATTTTTCGTAACAAATTTATTAATAATTAAGTTTTTTATAGTAGCTTTATCGAAAGTTTATCGATATTCAATGTATTATAAAATATTTTTCGATAACTAATCATTTTTATAGAAAGCCTTTCGATAGTTACAATTATTGTAACAAATTTATCGATAATTACATTTTTGTATAGAATCTATCGAATATTTATTGACAAGTAAATGTTTCATAGAAAAAACTTTCGACAATCGATTTTTTTTTTAATTTTTTATAACAAATTTATCCATAATTAAGTTTTTGTATAAAATTTTATCGATAATTAGTTTTATAACTAATTATATACATATTATACTTATTTTTCAATAACTAAATTTCTTTATAGATTTACCGATAACTACAATTTGTTATAGAATTTGATTATAGAATTATTAATTTTTTTTTTTTGAAAACTATTCGATTAATTTTTTTATAGCAATTTTATCGATTAAAATTTTTCGATAATTAAAATTGATCAATTATTAAAATTTGTAGGTTAATATATATATTTATATATATATTTATTATTTTAATTTTTCGGATCTAATTTTTTTTTTATCGATATACATATTTCGATATTTCAAAATTTTTATAGGAATTTTTTGATTGGATTTCGATAATAATGATTTTCATAGAAGCTTTTCATCTTTATAGAACTATTTTGATCATTTTTTATTGAAAACACTATTTTATCAACCATTATTATTTCGAAATATATTTTTTCGAAAACAATTTTTCAAACATCAACTAAAAGACGAATAAATATTTGAACTTAACAAAATATACGTTATCTTATTAAATTTTTCCTAATCTTTGCTTGAATTCTTTTTAAATCTACCAAATTAAAAGATTTTCTATAACATTAAAAGGAAAAAAGAATCCTGTTCTATATGTATATGCATGTGGTTGAGTATTTACAAAATCAATATTTTCGAATAGACAACACTTGCAACACACAGCTACCACATACAAGCTGACAGCAACAGCATTTTTCTCACGTTTCTTTTTTTATAAAAGAAAAAAAAAACACCGTCAACTGTTCTTTGAACTTTATCATGTTGAATTGATAATTAAACTTTTAATTTAATATTTAAATAGTATATACATATTTAAATTGCTTACTTTTATTTAAACAATTTTAATTTCTGTTTTTTTAATATGTTTTTAATCCTTTTTCTTCAGCTGTTTAAAATCAAAATTTCTTTTTAGTGATGGGTTGTGAATGGCGGGCGAGATGGATGTCTTTACAACACCTATAGCACTTTATAACTGGCAATGTTAGTATAGCGGTAAATATGGTGGAGCTCAGCTCTTAAAATAATTTTACAATGGCAACACAACGAAATAACAACACCAATAATAAATATAGACACTTTTAGTAGACTGGAAGCAGAGCAGCAGCCCGAAACATAAAGGAAAACATACAACATACACACACACATACACACAAATTAAACTTATACAGCTATTTTACATGCACACATCCATACGTACATACTTCTACGTGGTAGAAGGGTATATAACAAAAGCAAAACAAATAATGAAAGCATATAACAGAATATCATCTAAGTTTGTGCTTTTACTGCACTTACATACATACATATACATATGTACGTCCATACATAATAGAAATATATGAGTATAGCTATAGTTATAGCAGGTTTTAACCGACTATATGACTACCAGCCAGCCAGGTTGTATTCATATTGTTTTTGTTTTCATTGCCGTTGTTTTTATTGTATATGTACGTATGTATGTATGTATGTGAAGAACGAACCAAAACAACAACTTTTTAAAGGAATTGTTAGTTAAAACAGTATTGAGATGAAAGAGTAATTGCGGAAATTGTGCATGGGTGGTGAGCCTATGACGTTGTGTGCGTGTATGTGTGTGCGAGACAGGCTCTAGTAATTATAAATGATAAAATGGAAATTTATAAGTTGCCAGATTATTAATAAATATAAAAAGCGATTTATTAAAAAAAATTGGAGTTAATTGTTAAAGTTTAACAAACATTTTTATTATAAACAATCCATAGTCATAACAGTAGATAGAACATAGGACATCCAATGGTTCTGAATGGTTCATATGTAAATGATTTGCAGCTCTACCTAGAGTATTTAACACCTAATGTTGTCTTTCCAACATTAAAATCCATTATATTCTAATTTCAGTTGAAATAGAAACAAATATTTACGCAAACGTGTTAGAAATAAAAACAAAAAGTAATAAAAATAAAAAATAATTCCTTTAAATCTTTACAAATTAATTTCGTAAAAAAATAATTCCTTTTAACTAAATATTAACATCTGGCAACACAGCAAAGCCAAAGCAAATTTTACGAAAAATCATTTGCATACCCTCTCTCTTACACATACACAAAAAAACAGAAACAAATAAAAAGAAAGAGTACCCATAGGAGAAGCAACAGCAACCAACCCCTTTTAACTGATATCAAGTTTTTGCAATGAAAACAGGACACAACATAAGCAAATGCACAACACTCACTTATACATACATGGATTGTATACAAACAATCTACAACAGCAACATACAAAAGTAAACTTTATAACGGCAATATACAGACTGTTGTACGTATGTATGCATGTATGTAATAAGCATTGGTAAATGTATACAATGGGCCCTGTATGTATGTAAAAAAGATTTAAACAAACACTCGAGAAATCATATAAACATTCTCTCTCGCTCTCTCCACCCTCTATATTTTCACAGTCATTGTATTGGCATTTCAATGGAAAATAAACAAACAGAAAAAGAAAAATTATACCGTTCTGTATAACTTTAAAAACATGGGTACAGGATTAGAAGTGAATGCATGATGTTTGCCTTTAACAGAAGGAAAACAAACTGTTGTTGGTTGGGAATATAATTTGATAAATAAAAACATGTTGTTTTTTGACTGCACTTTTATTGCCAAAAGGGATTGGGGGAGAGAATAAAAAGGGCTGTTTTATGTGAATGATGGTGGTCAAATTTTATCGTTTTTAAAACTACTAAATACAGTATAATTTTGATTATGACATTTTGTGGTTTTTTAAACGCTAATTTGTGGTTTATAAGGAAATAAAATAAAATGAGAAATTTTTCTGTATTTATTAAATAAAAAATTAGATTATTTAAATAGGGATTTCAAAAATAATACCTATGTATGTAATTAAAAAATATATTATAAAACAAAATTAACATTTATTAAAAAAATAAATAAAATAAAATTGTTATTAAAAAAAATTAAAATGTGTTTTTTTTATAAAAAAGTGAATAAATTAAAAACAAAAAAATAATAATTTGTTTTATTAAAAAAGATTAAAATAAATAATTTTTTTAATAAAAAAAATTTTTTTTTTTATTTTTTAATAAAAAATATTTTCCCTCTTTACTGCATAAACTTAGCTACCGTACCCTTTTTTATTTGATATTAAACATGTTGTGAGAACCTAAAAAATGCCATTGACATGGTAAAATAATAAAAGCAATACAAATGACCTTGTAATACAAAGAATAAAATACATTCAAATGCAAAAATTCAATACAGACACATTACACTAACAGCACACATTCAAATAGAAAATTTGAAAAAAAGGAAATACAAACAAAACAAAACATGTCCTGCTAAACCATATTCTAATAGAAGAAAAAAGAACATAAAGAAATATAAACAAAACAAATCAAAACATTTACATGTTGTTTTGTTTTTATGTTTTGCTCTCTAATAATAAAAAGTATTAAAAAGAGATAGAAAACAAAAAATATATAAAAAATCATAAAGAAACAGACATATTAGCATGTGTATGCATGTATGTATATGTTTACGTATGTATATGCAATTGCAGTAGCAAATCATTTACCGAAAATAAAAATAAAAACAAAAAATCTTGATAAATTTCCATACAAAAAGAGAATTCTAATAAAAACAAAAAGTGTTTTCTTTATTATTGAGCGCATCCCCATTAAAACAAGAACAACAACAGAAACAAAACATTTTGCACCTGTTTCTACGGAAAATAAAGAAAAACAAAAAACGAGAATAAATTTTAAGGAAAAAATAACAGTATTTTCTCTGGGAAAAATGCTCTTAAAATGTATTCAAAACTTCATTTTAAATACCATAAGAGATGCAATAAAACCAAAAAGAGAGAGAAAGGGATGTAAAAAGCATTACAAAGAGTGTTGATTACAATATTTTTAAAACATTTCTCCTCTTTTAAAAACAAAGAGAAAAATTAGTTCAAATATAAACTGTTTGCGGTTTAAAAAATATTAAAAATAAATATTTAATAAAAACAATTTTATATTTTTACCTTAAACAAAAGTTATTATTTATGAAAAACAAAAACAATTAAAAATAGTTTGCAAATTTAAGGGTTGCCAACATTTAACTTAGTTTGTTCCTGGAAAAAATTTCTTCAAAAACCAAGGAATTTAAACTTTCACAGAACCAACTCAGCAAGAAAACACGACGCTATGATTGAATCAAAATAGTCCTCTTCTTGAGTTAATTTTTAATGTTATGCTGTGCCAGAAGAATTCTCTTTTATGCTACAATTACAAGGAAAATAATATATGTTTTAAGCGCAGGTGCTGTGCTTTATATACTCTCAAATCGAGGGAGATAGAATTTTGTGTAAATGACTATTTATTTCCTTATTCTCTTTTATCCTAGACTTTAAAACATATGAGAGAATTTTTAATAAGGAGAATAAAAATATTCGAATTTCAAGACAAACTATAGGATAAAGTGATAAATGGCAATTTAATGGACTCGTTAGGCTCAGAAGTTAAAGAAATTAAAACATAAGTCGTATTAAAGTTAGTCGAAAAACTTAATAATAGAGAAAAGGGATTAAATGTTCTCAAATTAAACTAAATGAAGAGAAATTATTTAAGAAAGTTTGGGAAATATTTGAACAATCTGGCAATATGGAATTCCATTTGCTTATTTGGAATATCAGATCTTCTAAAGAAGTATATCTCAATATCTCGTTGCACAAGTTCCAAGCCGTAGTCGCTCCTTTTCTGGTAAGTTTATTTAAGCTGTCATGTCCAGTATTTCCACATGGCCTGGTATTCAGCATAAGGTGACTCTCTTGCCCTCCCCAGCAGATTCAGTTTGTCTAAACTTTCTCTTTTTAATCAGGTTGAGTAATTCACCGGGTGTGAGACCTATAAACCTCTGGACAAGATCAATGAAAACAGTGCGCTTTCTATACCAACCGACTACTATCTTTGATTGGATTTTTACTCCGCATGAATGACCTCCACTATAATCTTAAGAGCTGTCCCCATAGATCTGCAAGTCCCCTTTCCCAGTTCATCATAATCAACCTACTACGCAGAAAATTTTCAAACTTATAAAGGAATTTCAAGAGACTGGAAGCGTTGTAGATGTGGTCAGGCCATCACAATGTTCGCACTGACGAAAATCTCCCTTCAGTTAGAGAAAGTGTGGAGAATAATCCGAACTTGTAATTGCCCAACGTTCTCAGCAGTGGGGCCTATGTCTACGGACGTCTGACGTTATTCCATCATATTTTTAGATGCACCACATAAAGTCCAACTAATGTAACAAAGCTAAGCTAACTGGGAACTGGAGCTACAAGTTTTCAATGTTGATTTTTTGCACAAAATTTTCTGGACGGAAGAAATTTTAATTTTTCGCGCATTATGGTTTTTTGCTTTATAGCTTTCAAATATTGTCCTTAAACATTAATATTTCGCTGCTTCCCATTAATTCATGATTTAAAACGGCCTAATAATTCTAAATTACCTGAGCATTTAAAAGAAAACAACGTGAATTTGACAAAAAACACATGCTTTTGTTGAGGTCTTTACACGTTTTGCAACCACTGTGCTGTCACACAACAGCTGAACACATAAGTTACGTTATGCGTAACAATCACATAAGCAAGAAAGGGACAACTATTCACAAACCAAATGTGTTGCCATTTGACAAAGAACTTTTGACAGTTGAAAATGAGAAAACGAGACGAGAAAGAAACGATAAAAATTTGCACAGAAAAAATCAAGAAAAAACAAGAACAAAAAAGAAGGCTGCAGGTAAAAAAAAACTAAAAAAGGGGATTATTTTACTAAAAATTTACCTAAAATTTCTAAAAGATCAGTAATTAAACAACTTAATACGATAGTTAAGCAGAAAATATTACAAAGTATTTAAGCAAAAGTTTACTTAGGTCAATAGAAAAAGAACAAGCAAACGGTTTCAGGAAATGAAAAATAAAATCAAAAATCATATGAAACGACGTTTGCTAGGTCGGCTGCTTTAGACAAGACAAGCAGAAAAAATTTTACGTAAAGTCTCTTTGGTCACCATAATACTAAAGTAATGGGAAAGGCGTTTTTAAGAATTTTGTAAAAAAACTTACCATTTTAATGTAATTTTGTTGTGAATTTTTGATGAAAATTAATTAAATTTTGTTTGTTTGTTTTGAAAATTGTTGCTGTTGCTTGATTTACAAGCCACAACAATATTTTTAAGCTTTTTTTTTTATCACCACAGCACTATGAATTGTAACACAGACTACTGCGACGACGGCACAGTCTCACTCGCCAAACTTTTGTTAACCGATATTTTTCTCCGTTTTTGCTTATTTTTTTAAACCAATTTTAACAATGATTGCTCGATTTTATAGAAAGAAAAACAATAATGATGACTATTGTTTTTCTTTATTATTATTTTGATTAATTTTTTGTACTAAGCAAAGTATACTTTGCATTAAACTACAATTTCTTTTTCGATATCTTTTATTTGGTTGGGCAAAAAAAATACACACTTTATTTTACTCCTCCATTCACTACTGCTTTATTTCTTTTGTATTGTTGCTGGCGTTTTAAAACAATACGTTTTTTTCTTCTATTAATTTTTTTCACTTCTTTTTTTTTACCGCACGTTTTTCTATTTCACAATTGTCGCCCGCACGTCCAACCAGTTTGAGAAATACCGCACAAATGAAAATGAACTGAAATTTCATGCTGCTTTATAAAGAATTTGTATTGGTTTGTTGTTGTTGTCTTTTCTTAATTCTTTCCTTCTCTCTTTTATTTTAATTTTTTTCCCATGATTTTTAAGTTGGCAATGCCGCTGCTTATCAGTAATTGTTGTTGTTTTGTATTATTTTTTCTCTTCCTATTGTTTTTTTTGCCGTTGTAAACAAAAGAAGCAGGAGAGCAAGGCATATTCATAAGAGGTAACCGCAAGAATACAACAAGTACAACAATGCAAAAACAACAGGCATTTTGTTTTTGTTAAAGAGTACACGGAATGTCAAAAACAGCTTCATAACTGACTGACGAATAACAATAGAAAGAGAAATGTTAAAAAAATTTATAAAAATGGTTACAAAACACTAAAAAAACAACAAAATTTTGACATTCTAAGACTCGTCAGCTGTTGAATTGCTCTTACCTGATATAAATATGCCATGCAGGAGAGAATTAGATAAAAGCATAGAGTTGCCAGAGAATTATTTTTAACAAATTGTAGCGATTTATTTAAATTTAAAAAGCTTTCGCGGGTCGTGCTAAGGCTTTTGTGGACTGTTTGATCAGGGAAAGTTTTTTCTAGAACTGGTCCTCAATGATATTTAGTGAGTAAGGGTGATGATTATTTTATGGGACACAGACATCCTGTTAAATATTTGGGGCTGGCGTATGTGTCTGTAAAACTTCTCAGGGTATCAGACGGAGGAGGGCCATGCTTTGATAGAAAAAAGGAAATTGTAAAATTGTTTTTTATGACTGTGCTCTAAGCACACAGGGGCACAGTTTTGTGCAGTGTTCCTGAGATATTCGAACATATTCTGTGTGTATGGAGAGGCTTAGACTAGTCCTTAGGCTTTCTGACCCAGAGATTTTTCCCGAAAAGTATCAGGCTTTCTATTTCTTCTGAATTCCTTCCTTTTTTCTCTCTTTCAATTACCACTTTTACTTTTCACTTTCCTTTTCTTATGTCCTCTTTTTTCCTGCACTACCTGGATTTTTTATATCACTATAAAATAATTAATTCTCAGAAATTTGAATTTTCCTCTTTATAACGACAGATGAAAAATCTGTTATCCTAGCATTCTGCTACAGTAGACCCAGGTACCTGTTAAACTGGAAAAACCTATGATTAATAAAACTGTAAAAAGCGAAAAAAGGTACTAAGAAGATAGGTACAGTTTACGAGAAAGATACTAATTACCTCATTTATGCATTACCTTTACAAAAACCCTCTTTGTTATGCTTAATTGGCTTTCATTTAAATTACCGGCCAGACAGCATGTGGTATTTATTGAACATTATATCTTCTAGGCACTCCTCTATTATATCTCTGTCTGAGCTTAGTCTAGAAAGGAGATTTAAAACTAGAATTCCAAGCAGGATTGATATATCCTCTGACATGGTCAGTTTGCTAGCTTCTGTGGAACGAACGGTTGCGAAATGGATTATAAGCTATGCTAAGTAATTTTCTTTCTTGGGCTTAATATCTTAGCTTAGCTCTCCGTTTCCCTTATTACTGTAATGTACTCCAGGCCAAAGTGATGACTAGAAATAATACAACAAACATTTTAAATTGTTTTTTTTTTAGTTTTCATAATATTTTTTGTTATTTTAATATATTTTCTTACATCTTTCTTTTCCATTTATTACAACTCGTTGTACTACATGTCGTCATTTTGTTAAGTTTTATAGTTCTTAGGGCCAAAGTCCATTTGTATTTATAAGTTTATCGTATTATTATTGTATTATCCTTTATAACAAACAACACATCACATGTATAACTAATTTTATTTAATTTATAGACAACTAGAGAATATAGTTTATAACAGTTTTTTTTGTTTTTGTATAACAGTTAAAAAAGCTGCTTGTTTTTGTTCAAAATTGTATAATTATTTTTCTTTTAACAGAGTTTAAATATTTTCATTTGTAACATTTAAAAAAGAATATAGTTTTTAATGGAAAACATTTCTTCAATTAAAATAAAAGCTTTTGAGATTGTAAGATTATTTTTTAATGGAAGTATCTATTTTTTTTCTTTCTGCTCATCTTTATAAGAGTTTTACTACAATTTTGTTTTATATTTCTGAAGAGTTTATTTTTAACGTTTGAATTCTATTAAAGTGTGGTTTGTTGTTATTGTTTTCGATTTCTGTTTTAATTTTACAAGAACTACACACATAGAGTACATTAATTTAAAGCATATATGTAAGCTCGGCTTGTTTTAATTTTGTTTTAAACATTATCATTTAAAATGTATTTTTCCTTTAATTTTCTTTTTTGTTGTAATTTTTATTTAATTTAAATGAGAAATAATTAAGGCACACTTAAAAAAAGCAAAAGATAATATTATTTTATAAATCATTTGTTAGCTATTAAAGCATGAAGGTGTATTAGTATTATTAATATTTATTTATTAGGGCGAGAACAACTGCATCGTCATTTGCCGTATAACAGATGTATAACAAATGGAAACGATACATCTATAGAGCTTAACCCTTGCCCAGTGCAACTGTGAAGGAAACTTTATAGCAGCATGTCATAAGCTTCCCCTCAAATGGGATGTCTTGGTACCAACGCAATCTGATCAGAGGATTTCTTCAAATGCACAACGTCCTGACATAGTGTGTCCATTTTCATATCATTCACATTGCTTTTCTGTTGAATCGAGATTTTAGGACAGCCTGCTGATCCTCAATTGTTCGGCATCCTGCAATTGAACTGTAACGGTCTGCAGATCAAGTTAACTTATATGCTGGAAAACAACATCTTCATTGCAGTGATTCAAGAAACGAAATTAAAGCTGGAATATACACTCACCGGGGGAGTATAATATTACAAAACAAAGAACGCAGTGTGCTGTACACTGATCACATAACGAAACAGTGTTAAGCTTACGTTAAATGCCTTTGTATAACATAGCACGAGTTACACATTCATTTTGTTTTCCAAGACTTGTGTGTATGTTGAAGGAATGTATATTTCCTTGCATTTTTTTTTGTCTTTCTTAAAATGTGCCTTAATTTTTGTCGCTTTTTTTAAATGAAGATACAAATTTACTACTCTTGAAAATATTTTTAAATGAACATTTATAAAAAACAATGCTTTTCAATGTATTAAACAACAACACAAAATAGTTATTTAGAATCATAAATATTTTTAAGTTATTTTTTCAAAATTTTTTTTTGTTTTTAACTCTTTTTTTTAAATCAAAAACCATTTTAACAAATACCAGAAGTATATGTAGCATATGCTTCTTAAGGCAAAAAACTAAAGCATTTCTATAAAATACTTGGATTTTTAATAAAAATTAAAACTATTAAACAAAAAGAACCTTTTTCAGTTGAAAATATTTTTCGTTAAAAAAAAAACATTTTTTTGGCTAAATGTTTACGTTAATATTTTAAAATTTTTAGTATTTAAACAGTTTTAAAAGCAATTAACAAGAGTTTTGATCCCATGATTAAATTAGATTTGAATTCATTTCAACTAATATGAAAACACAAATTAAATCCTGAGATCCGTTGTACCAGGAAACTCGTACAGTCTATGCCCGAATATGTTTTCGGAGAGCAATATAGTCTACATTCCAGACAGACAGACATTAAAGTACCGTTATAGTAAACTTGCAAGACAAACTTCACTGTAGTAGCATAGGTTTATAGAGAAATATAAAGTCTACTTGCTAGGCGCATATCTCTGTGCTAAGAGTAGATTTGCAGAAAATAGAGTGTAGTCTACTTTGCCAGCCCAGTGTTTTTCTAAACGGCCTCCAAAGTTTAACAGCTTAACAAAGCAGACAGAATAGCTTACAATCGCACATAAACAATGAGACTATTTTGATCATCAATACGTCAATCTTACATGGTAACGTCATCAGAACTTATTGATCTAAAAGAAAGACGTGTAAATGGCAGACAAGGCCATCTTTAGGAAATTTTTTTTTTGATAGAGCAACAGAGTTTGAAAATATCGAAATCGATTTAGAAGTTTTGTTCGATGGCATTAAAATGATTCTGAAAGACCCAACATTTGTTGTTTGAAAAAATTTAGCCAAAAAAATATTTTTTTTCTTTCATTCAAAACTGAAGAAAATTATAAAACAAAAAAGAAAATAATATTGTTTCTTGTTGTTGTTGTAACAGATCTGTTGTAGTTAGAACTGCTTCTGATTAGTACAGCTCTGTCGCTGAGTTATTGACAATGATGTATCGTGTATGTACTTGAGTGTGAATGCAATGTAATTAAAGTGTGTGTGTGTGTGTTATTTTCATTAATTACTTGTAATATAAACTATAAATGACTATAAATTAGTTACTCTTTAAGATTTAACACAACAATTGCCTGTGTGTGTGTGTGTGTGTGTGCGTGCAAGTGTGTGGAGGGAGAAGGAGGAGGGTTTTTCAAAATATTTTGTTAAGTTTATAAGTTTAATTTCTTAAATTTTTTTCATTGTTTTTGTATCTTTTTAAATATGTATGTATGCATGTGTGTATATTAGTATCTATATTCTGTTTTTAACAATAATATTGTATATATAGGGTAAGTATTATTATTATTATGTATAGTATCTATAAATCAACATAATTTAGGAGGTTTTAGTTTTATTATTAGCTAAAGTTGTTGTTGTTGTTGCTGCTGCTGCGGAAATAGAACCATTACCATTATTTAACACAGTGCCATTGGCTACTAAACTGCCATTTTGTAAAGTTTTTACATTTGCGTCAAGAGATTTTTTCGTTGTTTCTGTTGTTGTTGATTTACTATTAGAGGGCGGGAAGAAGACCTGTAAAGAAAATCAAAAGTTAATTAAAAAAACTTAAATTTGGAAATGAAAATATGCTCTTCGAAATCTGAAGCCGTGGCTCAAACTCCAGTCCAGTTATCTTGAACTAAATGAAATAAAAAAAATATTTCTTCGGCGACTATAGATTTCTGGCAAAAACTTTAAAGATTAAATAAAAATTGTCATGAAAAGCTTCTCAAGGAAATCTGTCGTTCGGAGTCGATTTTAAACTGTAGGCTTCGGCCCTAATGAATAAAGTTAATACACTCAACATGGGTGATGTGAGAAGCTAGGTTGTAATCCTGATTAAAAGGGTTGTATTGACCAATTAAGCATATAATCCATTACCGTAGATGTTCTGTAATCAAGTCGCGTAAGTCTTGGTCAAGTGATTCTTCGTGACGCTTCGGTTAATCAATTTTGTGGTGACGAAGAGATGGTTTTGTACATTAAAATAAATGGCAATCGAACGTTACAAGGTACTGACTACACATTGAATGCATCAAAATCCTATTATTCCCACTTGGATTCAAGTAATCATTCCACTGTTATACTCATTCATGAACCTAATATTATTACAATTATTATGTTAAACAGATTGCTACGTAATGAAAATAAACACAATAAACGTATTCCTACAATACGGATATTTTATAAGATCCAAACAATAAATAAAATTTAATTACCTTAATGGCTCCTTTGATGAGTAAAAAGAACCAATAGATTTGTGGTAAAAATAATATTAAAATGCCAATAATACAACCAATTGGTAGTCCAGTGATGGCTTGCCAAATTGTAGCATTGATTTCCATACTATAACGCCACATAACATAAGGCCACATTAAGACACGACAAACGAAAAACGAACCCAACATTATCAAGCCATTGATAATATAGGGTTGAGACTCCTTCATGCCCAAAGTACTTAAAATACTGCGTAACGAGACAAATGGCGTAGAGAATTCCATCATGAACATGTAACTATAAATGCAATGGCCACCACCGCGTATGTACTAAGGAAAAAACGAGAGAGAAAAAAACAAAATTATTCACAAGCAAAAAAACGTTTTGACGTAACCACTTACCGTCACCACCAAAAAACCAACAGTGCCAACAAATATGTGATGGATCATCATGACGGGATGTGTAAAGACATACTTAAAGAAGCCCCATTTGCCATTTTCGGGTATTTGTACGGTTTGGCCGTCGTAATCATAGATTTCATCTTCATGATGGCGCATATGTTGCAACTCATCACTGTCACCGCCAGCAATTGTATCGTAATCGTTATCCAAAGCTACTAAACGCTGGCCATTAGCATTAAAGGTACGGGCAATATGTTTATCGTATAGGCCACCATTACTTTGGCCATTTAATGGTTTCGGTGTAAATGAGGCCGAGGAAGTGAGTTTCATAAGTTTTAGTTTATCGGCAATTTTTTGTGTATGTACGCGGTACATGGACCAAATGTCATACATGAAGTAGGCGGTGCCAAACCAACCATAGCCCTCCATTAGGCAGTGGGAAGCATAAACGAATGTTTTACTGCAGGTTGATTTGCAAACGATTAAACCAACCAGGAATGAAAATGCTGCCTGTATGGCTGAGACAATTCTGCAAAAATAAACAAAAATGCATGTATTTTATTAAAAGCCTTAAGATATGCAAACTAAACCTAATTGTTTAGCATTTGTAAACCTAAAGATATGCAACACAGTTTATAAACATACAAACATATAGGGTCACGATTTAAGCGGATTAAACACGATAATAAAATTTGGATAAGAGGTACATAGTTGCAGTGTTCTGCAGGTCGAAGTATTTGCAATTTTTACTACGTTTAACGTTTTGATTTACTGTGTGATAGAGCAGATAGTCTAGAAAATACAACAGAAGAATCTTCCTTGGTAAATAGACTGATCTAACAGTTGGATTTATAGAATAATTTTACCTTTAAATTGTTGGATTAGGATTGAAGATCAGATAATCAATCAGTTTAGTAATCCACTAATATTGTTGAACAGCCTTAAAATATTCTATACTGATTAGGATACTTTTGTAATTTATATTATTGCTGTATAGGCGTCAACGTCTTATGAACATAACTTAAAGGGACAATGCCTAGAGTAACTACCCTATTCTTGTACCTCAAAAATGCCAACATCATTTCAGATAATTCTTTAGAATATATTCATTCAGAAAAAAAACTCCAACTTCTCTTTATTCTTTATTAACCCTATTACATGCAACATTTTTTAAAAACACAGTTAAATAAATTATAATTTGATTTAAGCCTTCAGATATACAAACTTGTTTCCATAATGAAATCAGTCAAATAGAAACATAACATTTTTTATTTAATTTCTTGTAAGTTATTTCATACAACTCAGCCAAAAAGTATGTTATAATTTTCATTTATTCTATGCAAGCCTTAAAGTATGCAAAAGACAATCTTAAGTAATTTTTTTAGGGCGTAATAATGCATAATATTTGCATTTTGTATGAAAAAAAAATTTGGCTTTAAGCCAATGAATGGATTCAAGGATTTAAAAAATAAAAATCACTAAAAAACAAACCAAAATTACGCAGTTTAGGAATAGAGATGATGTAATATGGCATTTAGATTGAAAAAAATTTGTTTTTCCAATTCTTTATAGGAAAAAGAAGAGAAAAAACAACAGTTTATGTCCTCCGGAGATGGAGACAACTTGTCTTTCTGGATTTAAAAAAAAAACATCTGAAATTGTTTTCTGGTTCAAATCCAGTAGCTGATTCTAACGATAGAGATAATCTTTCTTCCTCGCTTTTAAAAAGCAAGAAATGTTGAGCATTAATGATTGAATATTACAAAGGGGCGAGAAGATCAGATTTGAAGGGAACATGTCGGATGAGATTTGCCAGAGAGACTCAAGAGAAGAAGTCTTCTCTAGTTTCGCCAGACGTCAGATTGCTGTGGATCGGTTGGAAAGTTATTGTTGAAACCGGGAACTTACGCTCATATTCTATCCTAATGTAAGTCTTTTTGAAGTAAGCAAGTGAAGGATATTCTAAACAGTAGAAATCGATAATTCCAATCAAACTTTCTCTAAACTATATAGTTGTCAGAGATCTGGTAACATTTTGTAGTTGATAATACAGTTTTAAATTTCCGAATATGGTAACTTCTCTTCTCTTCTTTTATTCGTTTACGAATTGTCATTTGAAACATCAAAAGTCAAAATTCTAAGTTCAAATTCGTTCCCAAAAAAAAAAAAAAATTCAAAACAATTCTTGAAAATTCCTTTTTATTCCAAATTCTAAGTCGTTTGGCAATTTTTGTTAGGAAAACCAAAATTTAACGTGTAATGGATATCCAATCGTACGGAAATGTGTTGAAGTCTTTTGCTTTCACAAATTGTCTGCTAACAGCAAAGAACTGTAATAGCCACGTGAATGTGGGCAAGAGTTACACTAAAGATCGCTGGCGATATAAAAAAACAAAAAAATTTATAACCGATATGGACTTCTGTCATATGCTGAACAGAGACATGATGATCGCCCATAAACGGTCGAGTTGTTTTGTTGAGGATTCAGCACCGGCCTGGTTTCGCGAGCAAAAAGAAAAGATGGCTTTATTAAGAGAACAACAACTTGTAAAGGAAGCACCGCCTCAGGATTTCTATGAGGAATATTATGAGCCACCACCTGAAAGTTTGGATGTAGAGCCACCCATAAGACTTGTGCAACCAGAAGAGAAAAAGCAAATCCCACCGGTGTATATATCACCAGAATTTCAGGAACTCTTGAAGTTGCATGATTTAAAATTAAGACGCCAGAATAGATTAAATATGTTGCCTCGTGAATACACTGGTTGGCGTTTAGCACCAAAACGTCCGCCACCGCCTGAGCCGCCAGCAGTAAAGAAAAAAGAAGGTGCCTGCATGAGGTGTCTATCGTCATTATTTTGCGGTTTCTGTAAAAAGAAAGAAGATCATTCCAAGAAGGGTCCAAAGAAACCGGCTGTCAAGTTAATTGCTCATGCTGTAAGGGATCAGAATAATCTTTTTGCCACTTTGCATCATGATTCTAAAAATAAACCAAAATTGCCACGCGTTAAACCACGGCACCTGCCGAATATGCAAAGTAAGTATGGCAAGGAAAACGTTCCTCCTAAACCCGAGTCTGACGATGCGGTATTAACTTTGTGGCAAAGGCAAGAATTAGCGATCTCTAAGGCATCCGTCAACACGGATATGGGAGAGGTGAAACAATACCCCAACCTTAAAATCTCAAGTCGGAAACGTGAAGATCAATCTCAAGACCGAAGTAAGAAAAATGTCTCTACGCCGTCCGTACATTATTCGCAAACCGACAGGTGGAGATTTGAAACGAAACTACAAGAGGCAAAGACTCCTAGCTGCCCTAACAAATGCGATTTGCTAAGTCCTAAAAATAGCCATTCACGGCATGCCTATTCGGAACCGGTCATAACGGGTGCTAGAATGTATGGTGGTGAAACGAAAGATGATAATTCGAAAGTAAAGCGCAAAAAGTCGCCGACCTGTTGTCCTTCTTTGAAAGAATTATGGTCGCGTAAGGAGAGAGACAATATCCGTCCCATAACTCAAAAAGAAGCTGCCTATACCTGTCACCCTCAGGCTGAATATATATTGGGTCAAAGGACACCGATAGATAATTGTGAATATTGGTCCAAATCAACACCACCATTTAGAGGTTATAGTCGCACCTCAGTTAAGAGAAAACGCGGATTTCTCTGTTTTAGAAAGAAGAAACGAAAGCAGGACAAATCCAAAGAAAGTCTAGAATTTAAAAAAATTCGCAGGGGTTATGAAAATAGGAATAGTTCCGACGAATCTGATTCGAAATCATCAATCAAATCAAAGTCTAAATCCAAAACAAGTGTTAGAAGTTCAAGTCGCTCTAAAGCGAATAAACAATCCAGCTGTTGTAGCTCTTGTGATAAGAAGTCAAAACCAAATGTCAAAAGTTCACGTAGTTCAAAGTCTGTGAATAAAAGTCACTCCAAATCCAGTTGCAGTAGCTGTTGCTCTAGGAACTCTAAATCAAGTGTCAGAAGTTCACGCAGTTCCAAGTCTCCGAGGAAAAGTCGTTCCAAATCCAGTTGCTGTAGCTGTTGCTCTAGGAAATCCAAATCAAGTGTAAGAAAAAGAAGGTCACGATCTAAATCCAGACAATCCAACAAAAGCAAGACTAAAAAGCATAGAAAAAGTCCTTCGAAATCGAAATCGACATCAAGTTGCACTTGTTCGCCCTGTTGTCGAAAACAAAAAAGAAAATCGCCCGCCAGATCCAAATCGAAATCGCCCGCCAGATCCAAATCAAAATCAAGTTGCACTTGTTCGCCCTGTTGTCGAAAACAAAAAAGAAAATCGCCCGCCAGATCCAAATCAAAATCAAGTTGCACTTTTTCGCCCTGTTGTCGAAGGCAAAAAAGGAAATCGCCCGCCAGATCCAAATCGAAATCGCCCGCCAGATCCAAATCAAAATCAAGTTGCACTTGCTCGCCCTGTTGCCGATCACAAAAAAGAAAATCGCCAGCCAGATCCAAATCAAAAAAACAACCTACCAAATCCAAATCGAAATCAAGTTGTGTTTGTTCGCCCTGTTGTCGACCACAACAAAAAAGCAAACCGCCCGCCGAAAGGAAATCGCCAGTCAGATCCCAATCGAAATCAAGTTGCACTTGTTCGCCCTGTTGTCGAAAGCAAAAAGGATCCAAATCCAAAACAAGTTTGGGTAGAAAACCCTCTCGTACAAAATCGAAATCCCGGAAATCCAAATCAAGTGTCAAAAATTCACACTCGAAGAGTTCCCAATCGAAATCATGTTGCACTTGTTCGCCCTGTTGTCGAAAGCAAAAAGGATCCAAATCCAAAACAAGTTTGGGTAGAAAACCCTCTCGTACAAAATCGAAATCCCGGAATTCCAAATCAAGTGTCAAAAGTTCACACTCGAAGAGTTCCCAATCGAAATCATGTTGCACTTGTTCGCCCTGTTGTCGAAAGCAAAAAGGATCCAAATCCAAAACAAGTTTGGGTAGAAAACCCTCTCGTACAAAATCGAAATCCCGGAATTCCAAATCAAGTGTCAAAAGTTCACACTCGAAGAGTTCCCAATCGAAATCATGTTGCACTTGTTCGCCCTGTTGTCGAAAGCAAAAAGGATCCAAATCCAAAACAAGTTTGGGTAGAAAACCCTCTCGTACAAAATCGAAATCCCGGAATTCCAAATCAAGTGTCAAAAGTTCACACTCGAAGAGTTCCCAATCGAAATCATGTTGCACTTGTTCGCCCTGTTGTCGAAAGCAAAAAGGATCCAAATCCAAAACAAGTTTGGGTAGAAAACCCTCTCGTACAAAATCGAAATCCCGGAAATCCAAATCAAGTGTCAAAAGTTCACCCTCGAAGAGTTCGGGTGATTCTAAAGCGAAAAGGAAAAGTCGTTCCCGATCGAGAGACAGTCGCAGAGGTTCGAAAACGAGAGAAAAAACTCGCACCAAATCATGCTGCTTAAGTTGTTGTGCCGGTTCTCAAGACGATAGTAGAAGGCGTTCCAGATCAAGATCACGAGACCGTGAAAAACGTCCTGCCCGCCGTAGATCTAAATCAAGTTGTAGTAGTTGTTGCTCAGGTTCCAAGTCGAATAAAAAAACTCCACCTCGCGATAATCTTCAGGATTCGGAAAAAATAGAAAACGAAGAGAGTGTTTGTAGTATTTATACTCCTGCTAATACTCGCATCGGTGTTAATGACTGTGGCACTGAAGGTGTTGAAACTCAAGGCAAAGATGCTGCTCAGCGCAGAGCTGCTCAGCGCGGAGCTGTTCAATGCAGAGAGGCTCAATGCAGAGATGCTCATGGCAGATATGGTCAGTGCCCAGTACCTAGTGCTGAAGAAGGTGGTGGTGCCAGTAGTACGGGCAAGGAAAAGACGCGTAGTAAGTGCTGTGAGAAAAAAAGTCCTGTGCAAAAAGAAAAAAAGAAATTGCCACCCAAACCACCAGGAGCTCTTAAGTATACGGTGCCTTTGAATTTGTCCCCTCATCATGCCATGTGTTACAAAGATGCCAATTATTGGATTGGCGTTAGTCCTTCATATCCCCAAAGATATCAGAGTACAGCCAAACGACAAAAAGATGCAAAGGATTCTACCGACCGCAATCGGCGCAAGCTCTGGAAAGATGATTGTCCCAAAGCGCAGAAGGAAGAAAAGTTTACAGAGGCTAAACAAGTTATCAGAAGAAGAGATATAGATCCTCATCATGACAGATGTTTTACGGAAATTTCGTCATATGACGAAAGTGATGGCGGTCGTGTGGGCGCCAATCGTAAGAAGCGCTTAAGAAAAAAGAAAAATGGTGGCTGCTGTGGATAAAGTTAATACAGGAGAACAGAAGAGCATGTCATTACAGAAAACTTAATTAGTCAGCAATTTATAGTGTACAAAACAATTTTTGATTATTTTAAAATGCGAGTCAGATTAAGCAAATATTTTACAAAAAGTTCACAGTATATGTTTTTCATAAAATATTTGCTTAATATGACAGATGTTTTAGTAAAAAATAAAACTTAAAAATAAAAGAAAAGCAAAAGGAACACAATTTGTAAAAGCTTGATTGTATTTACTTTGGCGTATTTTTATAAAATATTGCTCTATTGTGACTCTAATGGCACGAAAACGTACAGGATTTTTGAATGGAAACCGTACAAGGAAGACAGCTATAGACAACTAGAAATCTAAGAATATATTTTATATTTAAAGATAATAGTCGCAACGTCGGAAATGTCTAGTTAAAGTTTTCCGAGGTACGTAATCTTTTAGAACTTGAAAGAAAATTTAAATTAAATCTCATCTGTCTAAAGTAACAAAGTAAAGTGAAAATCAGTTCGAAATTCAAAGAGACAACACTACCAAAAACATAATTCACTTGGTTTCTTAAACTACCCTCCTATTCCTTCTCATTTTAATTCTTCGTGACCCTTATGTTCAGCCACCCAATTCAATTGATACTCCAATAAGTATCCCTCCCTGGACAGAATCAGTAAAGCCAATGATTTGGAGAAATGATGCGCAACGAGACTGTTTTAGGAGAAGGGCCATTCTGTGGTATATATGGGTCAAGAACAGATAGCGGAATAAAAGCTTCGGTTTTCGATCCAAAACAGCAATATACGGAACACTTAGAGAAACTCGCGGAAATCTTCTAAGTCGTTGTCTAGGCTTCTGAAAGATGTGTGGAATTCAACTTGAACGCGAAGTGCGAACGAAGGGACAAAGCAGTACTATCTGACAATCAGATCGACTTCCGAGCACCGGATTTGTATGAGGTTAACTCGAGAATCAGTTAGGCAAGGGAAGTAGGGTGTCACCTTCTGATGTACCCCAAGACATGTAGATGAGCTTCGAGAGAAGAATAGTTTCCACGCCACTGATAAGGCTAGAAATTTCTTGGGGAGTGTGGGAAGAGATATTTCGAAATATGATATACTCGACGAAACGAAAATTGGATAGAGGCGCAACTCTTTCAAACCAAATGGTTTTGAAACAATTTAATCCATTGTTGGATGTAGATTCAAGTCGAATGTTTAAATTCTGTGAAGAGGAGGGTGAATGCATCTCAGAACGAAACATCACAGGATTTTAACCTAGTTTTTGACACATCACAACAGGTTGTCCTGTGAGTAGTTATTCAGAGATCGCTTGTACGAAGAAGTCAGATGTGAAAGAACGTTTTCACCTCAACTCCAAAGGCTTAGATTATTTTTAATGGGCTATCCTTCTCCCCCCTATTTTTTATATTTCGTACACTGTGTGTCATTGAAGTTTCAAAGTTTTCTAGTCGAAATTTTTCTAAATTTTCACACACAGAAAAAATTTTCGGTTTAAATTTGAATAAATCTTCTAAAAATTTTATTAAAAATTAAAAAAAAAAATTTCGAATTTCTAAAAGTCCAAAATGCCAGTGCCACTTACACCCACCAAGCAAATGCTGAAGACAGCGGAGAATATAAATTGTCAAGTGCCCTTAAGCTGTCTGGGGCAGTGCCAATATAAAATATGCGATAATAATAATCGGCCCGTGTTTGTAAACTACGAAGTGCCGCCGAGCAAAAATCATGTGGAGGATAGAGACAAGTATTGGGCGGAGTTTTTGAAGGCCCAACAGGATTCTACGGCCAATTATTTGTATAAAATGCAAATATTTGGCCACAACAAAGATCCGACGTTGGTGAGAAAGCAACCGTTTCCCGAGACTCTTGTCTACCAACGGCTATTGCATATGCCCTATGTGGGAGGGCTTCAAAAGGGGGATATGTTTTACATTTTAAGTTTCATTTTGAATATCAAGAAATTAAGCCCGGAAAAGCAAATGCAATACATGGAGCAGCTACAAAATTGGCAACTTTTAGATTTGGCGACCCTAAATTATATGCTGATCATAGCCAGGCACCAAAATACCAATTTGACACCGCAAGAATTGAAACAATTTCAGTATGTGTGCCAACAGTTGATAGAACGCAAGACACCTAAGGATTGTCACCGGAATTACTTTAAGCCGGATGCTATATTCCTCAAGTGTATGGTGGAGATTGATCCCTATGAATTGGCCTATTTGAAGAATATATTGGAAACCGAAGGCAAACTTAGCCAGGAACAGTTTCTGTATTTGGTTAACTTTGTGGAACGTCTGCAGGAAATGCCTGTAGAGCGTAGAGATCAATATCTCCAACTGTTGTATGAGAGATATATTGTGAAGACGCCTCGCTTTGATGTTCTAGTGGAGTTTATGCGCAATAAAGCAAAGCGTTTCGACAGACAGAAACTAAAGTTAATGCTAGACGAACTGCTTAAACTCATGGACGTGGGACCGTGTACACCCGAACCAGAGGAAATGCCATATCAAATCCCCCCAAAGTTTACCACCGACTATGATTATGACAGACTTTCGAAGGCTCTCGTCCATCTAATGAAACCGAAAGTCATACCGAATGTTGTACGCGTCATGGACTTGCGCAATTTCCTCAATGACGTGCTACGATTACCGCCCTATCAAATGGAGTACGTGTTCTACGATATGAAAAGCAAAAACCTCCTGCACTATACTGTTTATAATTTTGTACGGAACTTTGTTTGTAGCGGCCAATTTGGTAAAGGGGATCCCGAAAGAATTAGAACGATGCTTTTAATCATGAAACAGATAACGGAGGGTCCACACAGACCGGGTATTATATACAAAGTAGATATGCCACCACTCAAAGGGCCTGTAAGGTGGCCCGTTCAGAAGCCGCCTGGTAAAACTGAAACTGAAACTGAGATCAAAACACCACTGCCGCCGGTGCCTGAAGTTGTGGTAAAAGAAATTGAAAAGAAACCAGAGGAAACTAAAAAAGATGAGACCAAGGAAACCAAAAAAGACAAGGACAAAAAGAAGGATAAAAAAGGTGCTGCCAAGAAAGGTGCTGCCAAGAAAGGCAAAGCCAAAAAAGGAGCTGCAGCAAAGAAGAAACCACAAAAGAAGAAAAAGAAATAAACCGTTTAGCCCGCAAAAGTGGAAAAATAATTTTGTAAGAGCATGGTTTCGAAATGCAACTCTTAAGGCCCGCCAAAAGTTGTATGCCCTTAAATTTTGTAAACAAAAAAAAGGGAAAATCAATAAAAATGTGAAAACTTTTCATATATCTCCTTCTCGTTTATGAACCATAAGTGCGTTTCCTAATAGAAGGCAACTTGATATCTTATGACATCTCGTCCCTCAATGCAATTGCGTCTAGAGGAAATTTTATACTTCCGTTATATACCGCGCTCTTCTTAAAGCCAAGACCACATATGTTCGAATGGAACGGGGAATTGATCAGTGTGAAACCAAATCCAAATCACTGGTGGTTAGGTAGGCAAATAAGAATGAAGGAAGTAGGATTTTAGCTACAACGGGCTGTTTATAAAGTAGAGTAGATCCGATCGTCAAATCAATCCTGTGAACGGTAGTGAGTTTGAAAATGTCACACAGAAGCCACAAAACAAACTACACCTACTCTGTTTCCTCTCTCTGTAAACTTCCCACTTAGCTAGAGCCATGGAACAGAACAGCAGATGGCATTGAGGTCCTGCCAGCTAGTTTTATGGTTAGATAGACGGAAGCATACTTTAGTTTCTGTTTCTCCATACGTACTGAGCCCTTTTTGTTACAATTGGGAACACCGGATTGCTGTGCAAATATTCGATTTGACTAGGATTGTCGATCCGATTTTATAAGTTGAATATATGTCGGAACGTATGGTATAAATGGCTAAGTAGGAACCGCCAGAATATGGAAGAGGAATCTATAAAACACCTTAGTGACTGCTCTTTCCCTCTTGCTTAGGAAAATCAAGGCATCGGGCTTCCTTAGCATTTACACCTTCGGTAAAAGCGGTTTTAAAATGCCTTCCCAAGAAATTAAGAGCCCGACTCCCTTCTATTTAAGTAGTTAAGACACATGCCATGCAATGTTTTGCCAAATTTCCTTGTATTAAAAGTGAATGAAAAAATGAATTTTAATTTGAAGGGCCTAAAAATAATGTTAAAATTTGTTTTGGGATTGCCGCTAAACACCGATTCTCTTCAGTTCTGTTTTAGCCCAGTTAAACGCCAAAGTTAAATCTTTCGTAATCCTAGAGGAGCAAACAATGATTTAAAACTATACTACAAGAATGTATTTGCAACTTTTGTAGTTCGGTTTTAAATCTATTGTCTAGACTTCTCTGGTAATATTGTTGCCGTTAGACTGTTTATCGCCTTTAATTGTTTCTTGCTTTTCCGATTCGGCGCTTTTTTTTTACTTTTTTATCAGTTGCCCATCACGTATGCTTACAATGCAATTGCTTTTATCCATGGGCTTCTTTTTATCAAAGAAATAGGTGCGACTGCTTTTCGGCGGATAGGCATCGAGGAGAAGGCGCCTTCTATTTCTTTTCTCTTCCTCTGGAGAAAGGGGAGGAGGAGGTTCTTCAACAACGACCGGTTCCGGTGGTGCCTTTTCTTTCGCTTTGGCTTTTTTACTGGCTTTAGACATTTTGGTGAAATGTTTTTAAAACGGTGCGTAACAGAGAATTTAGAGGAATTTTCAAAAGAATTTTGAATTTCAAAAGAAGTTTTTTTTTTTAATTTACAATAATTTTTCTTTTTTTTTTTATTTCCAAAAGTAAAATGAATTTAAAATTTAAAACAAAAGAATGAATACAAGAAAAAAGGACCGGGTGATTACGAAATTAATACATAATTAATGAACATAATTTCCAACGATTTTTTTTGCGCAATTAAACATTTAAAAAGGTTTTCTTTGGAACTGCACAAATCGCTTTATCGTGTAGACTGGGTCGAAAATGTAAATGCCTGGAGACTATGGCATGCATTGTGTTCTTCTTAAGAAAAGCGAAAATCGAAAAAGTAACGAAGTAAAAAAGGGGGGATAGACAAAGATAAAGAGAGAGAGAGAGAGTGATAGAGGGAAAGTGAACACAAGTAGTAAACAAAGAGATCAACTGCCTGAAGTTGGATAATATACCTCAGCCAAGGTACATCGCACAATAAACCTCAGAAGAGACTGAATATCGCCTACAAAGAGTTGATATTATCAACGAATTCCCACGTTATGGAATTCAAACTATCGAACAAAGCCGAAAGCCGAACAATGAAAGAGGTGTTGCGCTGTCGTCTTGACTCCAAATACTATGCAAAAACCCAAATTCTACTTCTTCGAACCTAGTCACTAATTTTACCACCGTTAACTGATGGCCAAGAGTTCCCAGCCATATATAGCAACTTTATCTATCTCTACTCCTTCCACCGAAACTAATTCTTTGATATGACCACACTGGTGGCAGATTGAAGATCTAAAATTGACTAGAACATTCACCTTATCATCACTGGAATGAGAACCTCTAAAATATTATTGTGAAATTAATTGGAACCCGTTTAAAGGACCCCTATGAAGTTCCAGCAATTACGAATTCCTCGCAACTTACAACAAACACATTCAATCAATCAACCTCAACGCTTAACTATCAACAAAAATCACGTAGACAACCCCACTAATAGAAGTAAGGTGTTGCCCATGCAGCAATAATCTCCGTCTAAAAACGTTTACAATTGTCATAGAGCCTGTAAGGTTTATAGAAACACCATAAAGATTTAAAGTATTTGAAAAAAGCGTCTATCCTTTGAAAATTCTAAATAAAAAAGTAATAATTTGGCAACACTTATTACCTTAACAGTTAACAATAGTGAAAGTAAACAAACATTGATGCAGCATTTCTTTACATTACTCTATATTAGTTAAGGATCACACTCTCTCTCTCTCTCTCTCTTTCTCTCTCTCCTTGTATTCAAAACATTTTACTATAACGAGATGATAGCAAGTGTTGCTGTTGTCTTTAGTTTTTATTCCCAGATAAGTTTTTTTTTACATTTTTATCAAATATTCTTTTTTATTATTATTATTATCATTCATTATTTATTTCTTTTTAAAATAAAAATTAAGAGTCTGCCTGTTTCAAAACAATTGTCTTTAGAAGTGAAATAAAGACAAACAAAATACATACATTTTCTTTGAAAACTTTTGTCAAACGCAATAAAAGGAAGAAATTTTTTTATTGGTCTTCCTTTCAAAAATTGTAATTTTTTGTTGTTCTTTTTTGGTAATGTCCAAATTTCCAGTAAATCAAACGTTAGCCATAGAGACAAAGCCGCTTTGTCAACACAATAAAATAGCACAAAATATTGTGACCGTTTTTTATCAGGAAAAGCCAATAAGGCTTGAAGAAAAGACCCACTTAAAGAAACTTGGCGTAGACAAGCGTAAAGTAGTGTATGAGAATCAATGTAGGAACAACAGTAATTGCTGCTGGTGGGCATCTGATCTTATGAAGAGAAAACTAGAAGGGGATATATTTAGAAGAGGCTCCATATTTTCCATTGAAGAACAAGACAAAGATATGCGCAGCCACGCTGGAGACGGTGGTTTTGCTGACTATTGGGGTCGAGCTAATGCTTTAAGTCGTCATTATAAAAATATTACTTTTATGGACAAATTTCGTCAAGGCTGTAAAAGGTCGAGGAACTTTTTCAATAAACCTAAATATGCAACTGATCAACAACAACAGGGCCGGGAATCAGTAACATGGCTTATGAAGCCAATTACGAAAATAAGAAGCTCCCATGCCGATATAAGACTGAAAGGTATACAAAATAAACTTAAGAATTCTATAATTAAATGCAAACTAAAGCCGACAAAAAGCTCTCGAGACCCACTACCATTTCGAAATATAATTACAAAATCTTATAATGTAGATGAATGGCTAAAACTTCATACACCGTGCCAAGCGCAAGAGCAGGAAACAGTTGAATTGGAATCAAATAATGCCACCAGATGTCAGAAAAATGAAATTATAGAAACAAGTCATCAAGAAAACAATGATTGGCAACAAAAGATAATTGAGTTGTGCCAACAGGATCCAACAGTAACAGAAGAGAAGCCGGAATCACCTGCTGCAAATAGTATGGATATCAATAAGCGTGAAGAAATTGAGACTACAAATTCTAAAGAAAGTATCGCAACTCTTGTAAATCAACCGGAACAAAATCTATCCATTAAAATAGAAAAAGAAGATTCAAAAGATAGCTCGACAAGTCTTGAAGCTAATACAGCAATTAAAGAGAAAGATTTAAAAAATTTAGCTAAACTTTCAAAGAAAACTGTAAACCACGGTAAGCGCAAGAAAGCAAAGACGGCGGCAAAAACCAAAAAATCGCCGAAAGTGGAAAAATCGGAAAGTGTTTTAAACGTTAAGCAGGAAACTGACAGTTGTTTAAATAAACCAAATATTGTAAAGGCAGCAAATAAAAGCTTAAAGCAGGCAAATCAAACTAATAATAATAATAAATGTGCGGATAAAGCTTTACAAAAACCAGTAAAAGAAGAAGATTTAAACAAGAAAAATCCAAATAAATTGAAAAATCCAGAAAGAACTTCACAGACTAATGTAAAAAATGAAAGCTTAAGCAAGAATAAACAAAATCAGGTGAAGGATTGTGATAAGGTTACGCTAATTGCTGTTAAACAAAAAGATATTAAAAATCCTAAAGAGAGTTTAAAGAAAGACAAACCTGTGAATAATGCTCTACAGAATTTGGAAAAAACTTTGCATAATGGTGAACGAAAACCAATGGAAATGAAACCGCCTGCAGAAACTGCAAGCAAAAGTAAAAAAACTGAAAATGCTACAAATGAAATCAATTTAAAATGTGTACCAGCAGATAAGGTCACGCCAATCGTACCTGACACATCACCTACAAGGAATTTAAAGTTAAAATACTTCAAAGAATCAACAAATAAACTCTCGCATAAGAGCTCTTTTGAACTGAGAGAACGAAATAGAAAGAAAAAGCAACTTTTATTGAAATATTTTAAAGAAAGCGATTTTGAAAAGCCGGAAACTGCCAAACAAACTGTAGTGCCCTCTATATTGCAACAGTATCCCAAACATTTATTGCCTGTGGTGCAATACAATGAGGAGAGGAAAAATGAAAAACTTTCAAGGTACAAAACCAATATCGAAAGAAAATGGAATATTGAATCGGTAAAAACACCAGCCATTATAGAATTTTTTAATATGCCAGACAAAAACAGAAATCCATCCCTGTGTAGGGATTTTGAAATACAACCAGGCAATAAGACGCCCACAACTATAGTAAGAAAACACAAAATTCTAACAAAATCTGAAGAAATAACCACGACCAGTAGTTGTTATTCAAAAACTTTGGATAAATTAACCAATTTGGGTAAATGTCAGCCTTTAAAACTCACAAAAAGCAAAACAGGAAACACTGCTCATAAAATAAAACCTCAATCTACGCAAGTTTTGAACACATCCAAATATATAGCACAATTAATGCAAACTGTGGTAACGAAGGCTTACGAAAGCGAAATCAAATCTAAACGTCATTTACGGCAGCCTAACATTGGCAACAAGCTTATTAAACCAAATATCGTTGTAAAACACTAAGAAACACCAAAGGCCAGCATCACATGATGATGATAGAAAATAACAACAAATATATACATATAAATTTGTTTATTATTAGTAAAAATTGTTATCTATTAATAAAATTATGTATTTTAATGACAAAAAGGACTTTTCAAAATAACGCTTAAATCAGATACTTTTAGTGTAAAAGTATAGAAATCATATGTAATTGATTTTATAACTAATTAAGCTTTTAATTTCAAATAAAAACAAATTGATAAAACCAATATTTATATTTAAATGAGTAAAACAAGTGCTTAAAAAGTTTCCAAACATCCAAATGCAGTTAATTAAGAAAAAAAAAAGGATTTTAAATTCCAAAAAAAGGGGGTGTCTATACCTAATGGCAACACTTACGACCTGAACGGTTAAGATGTGGACTGTAATGTAAACAAAGATGGGAATTATTTGCTTACATTAAACTTAGTTAAGGTAGATTCTAATTCTCTTACTCTCATGCTCTCTTTCAAAAGATTTTACTATATAACAGTGTCATTAACTGTGTTGTTCTTGTTGTTTTTATTTATTTGTGTGCTTTTGAATAAGAAAACAATGTACATATGAATGTGCTATGACGTCATTACAGCAATTTCTATTATTTGGAAGTATACTTAACGAAGTTAAATCATTAGCTGTGTAAATATTTATTGAATATGTAATGCTTATACGTTACATAAATAAATAAATTTATCAATTAATAAGCAAATAAATATTAAATAATGGAATATTATAAAAGCTTTGATAAATATTTGTCACTTACAAATTGCTTAATTTCATACGATTTGTTGAAATATTATTTCAAAAACTCAATTGTTTTACGTTATGCTTAAATGATTTAAAAAAAAAAACTAAAGTTCAACAATTCAAAGTCATTGTTGGTTAGTGAAGCCTAACACAAAAAACAAATTCAATAAAATATTGCTTAATTTGTAACACTTTCTCGCTAAATCATTAATTACTTTATCAATAAATAAATCTATTTAAATGAAATGTAATTTAAAATAAAAAAAAAAAACAATTGCATCACCCTTTTCTATTCGTAAAACAAGCGAAAGTATTTGAGAAATTCTTTTAATTTTCTCTCATTAAATTGTGCAAATCATAATGGATTACATTTTGTTTATCATCATCTCTCAAACCCTACAACTTTTTAAAACGTATGTGTTTGACGTTGTTGTTTTTCTTTTCAATTAATACGGTACTTAGAATGTGTTGTGTTGTTGATATTTTCAACAATTTATTGATCTCATGAGTCAATGCTAGAGAATATATTTAAATACGGCGATGATTACTGTTTTTTTTATCTAACTTCTATAACTGCCAAGATTACCACCCTATGTTTATAATGACAAACGAAAATATATTGGAAATTCGGTGTAAAATTCCTCAAGTACTGCAACAAAGGTTAAGGAGAAGCAAGGGTGTTCTCCTTTTTAATTAAATTCAAATACTGCCAACGGAAAATATTAATTTTCCAAGTTAAAATTCTGTAGAAACAACAAAAATCGTTAGATTGTGACTATTTTTTATCATTAGGATTAATAAACTGGAGATGGAAGAATAAAGTTAATGGAAAAATATAATAAAACACACACAAGAGGCTAAGATTTCAATGAAAATAGTAATGCCACAGTACCGTTCAATTTCATAGCGCTCTGATTTGGCGGATCTTCGCGACTTATTTTCAAAAATATTTCAATGAGACATTCAATGTGTTTTTTTTATAATGTTTCCATTCCTTTACTAGAATAGTCAATAGTAGTAATGCAAACTGATAATTATACAGTTAAGGTGGGTGTTTATTTTCGATTTTAATGTATGAACATGCACTATTATTACTACTATAGATTGTATAGTAATAAATGAAAAAAAAAACAAAGAACTGATAACTATGAATAGCAGAAACTTACGTCAACGCAAAGTTCAATAGAAAAAATACGGGATTTGAAATATAATCTGCCCCTACTTATTAGATGAGTCAACCACACACAGACACTCGCTAATAATTACAATTTTAGCTGACGATATTTCATTTGAAATATAATTTATGTATTGGATTTTCATATTATCTATACCATCATAATGACTTTCTGCAGGCTTTTACACAAAGTAACACCCACATTCCATATAATTTTGCCACTAATTTGTTTACTTAAAGCAAAATTTATAATAGATATACAATATAAAAAAAAAACAAAAAAGCGAAAAAGAAAAACGCAATAACCAGCTACAAAAAATGGGGTTTTGGGTTGTAACTTCAATAGGGTATTAGAAACGCTTAAACACTTTGGCTTTGGTTATAATTTATTTAGTAAATAAATTAAATTTTTGTTTATCTTTAATCTGAATGTCCTCTTGACATGTCTTATGACGTGACGGCGTCAAGGTCACGAATTTAATAAATGGAAAAAAAATTTTAAAAAATTTAATGGCAATAAAATCCAAGGCATCTACCTTGATGGCCGGCCATACCAATAATAAAATAGAAATTTAAATAAAGAATTAAGAACGTAGTAAGACACATTTGAAAACTAAAAATTATTCGATTAAATCGTTCAAGTATAATCAATTTCTGATCTGTGGCAGAGAAGACAGAATACAAGATAAATTGTTCAAGTGGCCAACTAAAAGTATGTATTTTATAGGTTTTTCTTCGTCTTTTACTATTCCCTTAAAGAGAATAGACATAATAATGCAATTCATAGACAAAATTTCTATAGAAAATGGAATTCATAGACAAAATTTTTATAGAAAATGGAAGTCCTTAACAAATTTTATATAGAAAAACTCTACCTGATGGTGACTATCCATCTCGTGTAATAGAATAAAATGCATTTTTGCACACGTGGATATATCGATAATTATCAAAACTTTTATTATTTGGGCGGCAAGTGTAATAGTAGTTTTTACAAGCAAAATTCGATAGTGTTATAGGCGCTAATGGGTGGTAACATTTACCACTCGAACGTATGATAATTATTAATTGTATTATAAGCTCTTAAATATTACTCATACGGCCCTACAACACACACTCTCTCTCTCTCTCTATCTTTCAATCTCGTTACTTCCTGAAGTAAGTAGCACTGCTTTGTGCTCTTGAATTTATTTCCAATAACAAAAATCAGCGGGTATTTCTAAAAGTAACGCCACTTTAACGTATGATTATTATCTATTTTTCGTTTTACACACTCTACTAATACTCTCTCACAATATTTACATCTTTGCACACAACATAGAAAAACAAACTGCACTACAGTTAGTTTTCTTTTTAAGCAATTTTGTTATGGAAATATAACATAAAATATAATAATATAAATATAAGAATAGAATTTAATTTGTATTTCTTTTTGTATATATTTTTTACTTACTTATTGGTCAAGTCCATAACATCCGACATCATGAGACGATATTTCTTGCGAAACTTAATGCCATGTTTAGTTTCTAGCAGATATTTGTTGCAAAAATCCGTTAATGAAACGAAATAAATAAAACCCAATGATGTTAAACACAAGCCACGTTGTGTTGTTATGCGATCTGTAGTATTGGGTATTTGAAAGAGGCTACCACAGGCCAAACTAAACGAACCGATTGAACAGGCCAAGGAGACATAACAGCGATTTGTACGCAATTGTTGTTTAAAACTACCAGCAGCCACCATATTTAATGTTTCAATTCTGCACAATTTTGTTTAGTTTTGTAATTTTTTCTTTAAGTTGTTTTTGTTTTTATTATTATTCTCTTGCTCAACTTAAGAGAGGAAGTTAGAGAGGAAGTATAACTGTTTGATGTTGAGTGCAAGTGTACTCTGTTAATATGTTAGTATTGTTGTTGTTATTATTTGTAAAGGGCTATGAAAATAAAAAGGGTTTCTTGTTTGTTGCTGGGTGTATAGATGCTATTGTTGTTGTTTTTACTGTTTTCAACAGCTGTTATTAAAAATTAACACAATATAACAAACTGTTGCTTGATTCATAGTAAAAATATTATTTCTTAATATACTTTAAAAAATTAACACATTTCTATTTGACAGAATTTTACATAATTTTATTGACGTTAATAAAAAATATTTTTAGTTTTTTAAAATATATAAAAAAATTTTGTTTTTAATAAATGAATGAAGTTTTATTATTTTAAATATCTTTATATTATTTTGCTTTGTGTTAATTAAAATTATATTTTTATTATTGTATTAATTTTTTATAATATATTATTTCTTTTATTCTTCACGGTTTGTAGAATTTTTGCCGTTTTTACATGTTCAAGCTTCGAGTTACAAATTTCAACTGATAAAGTTCGTTGTTTACACCCCTTATCAAATGTGCATTAAACAAGAGAGGGAGAAAAACGACACAACCTTCATGAAAGAACGTAAAACAAAACAAATACACACACAAGAAAGTGCAGACAGTGTTGTTATTGCAGCTGGTTTTCTTTATCCTTTGGATAAAATCTAAACTGAAGCAAATCATTTTGAAATTAATGTAAAAAAACAACAGAGAAATCTATTGAAAGAAAAAACTGTAAGAACAAAATAAATGGAAAAAAAAAATAAGTACTGCCTAGCTGAATAGCCAAATTATTTGAAATACAATAAAAACATTTGCAAACGCTTTCAGCTGAATTTTAGTGCCTTCCTGAACTCATATGTTGACTAATCTGTTGCTTAAGTACTTGTGTACTTTGGTGCTCTTTCATCTATTATTACTATAAACACACACGCGCTCTCTCTTTCTTAAACAAATATCACTGAAGTATACTCACTTTTGAATGCCTTCATTGATCGATTGTTATCATTTTTTGTGGTACACCTTATATTATAAATAAAAATTATTGGTGTTTTCTATTATAAAAAACTAAAGCAATTACTGTAAATGGCCACAATAAATCCAGACGATAAGATAACATGCTGGAAACTTATACAAACATGAATACGTTAAGGAGAGGCATATGATTTATATTCTCTCTCTCTCACAAATGTAACTGTAGACAAAGAGTTTAAAGCAGAAAAGGCTTGATAAACGATATCACATTATCAGCACGTGTTTGTTTTGTTGAGTAGAATAAAGGAAAATATACCAAAGCTTTTGTAGTATATTTTAGAAAAAAAAAAAAACAAAGCAAAGCTTAAAACATAACTAATCAAACACAGCAGACATATGGATGATATTTTTATTTTAATTGTAGAGCAACCAAAGGCGATAACCCTAAAAGAACTCTTTTATATAATAAGAGATAACGGCTATAAGAACACAACTCAAAGGCAGACATGGCAAGGGAAATGGAGCATATCATCATTGCAAATCAATTTCAAAATTAAACAATTGTTATTAAAATTTAAATTATTTTATTAAATTGATTTCAATTATTAAAAATGATAAGTTTATAATTGACATTTAATTTCCTATTCAATTATATAAATCACTATGTTCAATTAATTGCTTGTCATTATGTGTTATTCGATAAAAAAAAACAAAAATTGTCTATTTTTGTCAACCACTTTTATTTTCATTTTGATTTTCGTGTGTGTAACATTGAAATGAAAATTCACTGATTGTGTTTCTTTTTAAAGCTTGACCCCTTTATACATAAAAGAAAAACAAACACAACAGCATAATAAAACAAAAACAAACTACAAATTCAATGACACTGTAATAACACAACAAGACAACAAACAAACAAATACATCTCATGGTTATTACAAAATAAGATTAAGAGAAAATAATCCAGTGAGAGTGTGTATGAGAGAGAGGGAGTATAGCAATGATGACCATAGGTTAGAATATGTATTAGGAAAAAACGCTTTTTAATAAAATAAAATCGCTAATTTCATTAAACCCTTTCGCGACGGCGCACCTGTACTATACTGGAACCTTTCATGACGGCGAGAAGGACCATTCAACCAAGCGGTCGAACAGGCTCTCAAGCAAGCGTGAAATAATGGAATATGTCCAAGGGGCACATATCACGGATCACTTAGGCAACAATTTGTACGAAAGGAAAAATTATTTTCTCGATCCACAGACACCATCAAATTTATTTTAAGGAAAATTTTGTGTTTAATAGCTTTTCGTATCATGATTTGTCCTTAGTCTTTAAGAAAAACTTTTAAAATTCCAAAAAAAAATTACTATTCTCCAAATAAAAGACGTTTTAGACTTTTTTCACAATTTTAACGCTTCTGTTAAAAGCGTTGAGTTAGTAACACTTAATAAATACTTGATAAATTGAAGTGAGGGTGTTAAGAGACTGAGAGAGCCAACAATGCCAACTTAAAAAAAGCACACGAAATATTACATGAAATACCAAAAAATAATGCTGTTGTTGTTGCTTTATTCTTTTGTATTACAGAACAGGCAATGAGATTTACTTGGAAAAACAAAATGAAAGAGATGGAGTACATGAGAAAAAGAAGAAAAAAAAACTGGGTCAAATGCGGCAATTTCTTTTAAAAAAAATAAAACAATGAAAAGAACAAAAAACATATGATTATGCTAAAGGCACAGACAAATAAATTTAAAATGTTTATGATTTTAGAAAAATTAACTAAAATTTTTTTACAGTAAACAGCGAACAAAATGCCACTTAAAGTAATTAAAAAAACAAATCACATGACTTCTATTTAAACAGAATCTTGGCTGTAAAGCAACAACAACAACAGCAAGTATAAAGTTATTTACACCCAAATATACTGTGATTTAAATTGAGCACAACTATAACACAACACAACCAACAACAACAGCAAAAAGTAACAATTGCAAAAACAACAGCAGCAACAATAACTGCGGCACCCAACACACAAACAACAAATCCAGCGATCGACCGGTTATGTCATGCATTTTATTTCTTATTTGAATATTTTTTTATTTCTGTCTACTTTAATAAATTTTTTTAGGGAAATCTCCCATAAGAAATTGTAAGAAAGACGCAAATAATTGACAAGATTTTGCCTGTTTTTGTTGTAATTACTGTATTAACAATGATCTAATTTTTGTTGTTCCTCCATTTTTTTTTATTATTACAACACTTTTTAATATTTTTGTTTTCCTTTTGTTGAATCATTTAGCCGTAAATAATTGTTTAAAATGCTTATAAAGTTATTATTATTTCTTTATTATGTTATATTTTAAGAAAAAGTATCATGGAGCCGTTCGTCTGCGAATGCAAAACTAACCCGGTGCACTAAAAAAGTAAATGATTCATGGAATTCGGCTTCGTTTTAAGTATAACTGTGCACTTTATATCACTTTTGTTTATCATAAGACACGTTTTAATTAAATTTCTGTTTATTTACTGCTATATTTCTTTTATTTAAATAAACTCTTCTTATTTGTTTAAATTAATTTTTTATTACTTTATTTCTTTGGCATCTCTTTATACCACTGTATTTGAACTACACTCACTCACTCAAAATCACTACTGAACAACTGTTTTTCTAATAGCAGCAGGCGAAGCGCCATAAAACAACAAAAATGTCAAAGCTTTAAAAAAAAAAAACACACGCACACGGAGGAATGGCGAATAGAACAGTACACAGTAGAAGAGATAAAAAGAGAGAGGCTCGTAAAACAAAGCAAATGTCAAATAGTAAAAATAGTGTTGCCATATCAAGTAACAGCTGTAAATAAATTAGTAAAGGGTTGGTCATTAATAATTACCTTTTTATCAAATTCGTTTTTTTTTGTTCGTTCAAAAAAATAAAAATATATTTTAATAAATAATTCGCACATTCTTTTTGCGTTTATTAAGTAAAAATTAAGCCCCGTTTGTTTAATAAACAAAAACATAATGGGATGTTGTGTGGAATGTTGTTGTTGTTTTTGTTTGCTCGCTGCTGGTTGGAAGAAAAGCAAAAGAAAAATTGAATTTTTTTAAATGTGGTGAATAAAATCGAAGTATGGTGAGATTATAGTGTGGTGAGTTCTTCCAATATGTGGTGAATAAAATCGAAACTCACCAAACTGCCGTTATTCAAAATGGGCACTGTATTACCATAAGTACATGTACTGTATATAATGATTTGGACGGTGCGTGTCTAAAATAAGTAATTTTCACAACTGTTAGTGGAGGCATTCTCCGATATGTCTAGTTACTGCATTGAAACAATGTTGCCATTGTATCATTCTATTTAAAATTCTAAAAAATTAAAATTAGAAAACTGCGTACAAAAAATGATTAATTTAAATTTTTGTAAATGAATTTTTGAATAATTTCTTTCTTTTATGGAGATCCTTTGTCGAAATATTTTTAATTTTTTGTGCTTTGTTCGATCTAAATTTTGTAAGATTTTTATCGGATCTAAATTTAACATTTAAGAGTCATTCTTTAGACAGTAATTTGCATACTTCCTGATTCATTGGATTGGATATCCTTTTCTAATCCATTTTATTCGGTTACAGTTTGAAAGTCATTATTTGCAAAGAAAGCCACTTGTTTCCGGTTCTTTCTTTACTGGTTCTGGGTATAAGTCGGCCATTCTCGAAATTGTAAATTAGAAAGAAGGAGGATAGCCCATCAAGACTGATATAGATTTCTTTGAAAAAATTATCGTTAGTATTTGGAGGGAACTGCTTTAGTAGGTTGGGAACTGCCAATATTAATTCCGGAACATGAGAATTGTTTTGAGTGCCTTGCACTCGATTTTCTTATCAGCTTAGATTCTCTTTCTCTAGTGCTTAATAGATACACGTACTATAATCAAAACAAAATTTTAAAACGTGACCCCTAAAGGTCAATTTCACGAATTCTGCATATTTTCTTTCCATAAACAAGAACTGACTCAAGAGGCTTAGCTTTCAGTTGAATATTTATTCCGCTTCAAAGTGAAAAATGCTGCTTAACATGAGAGTAACGGGATTTTTTCAATTCTTTTTGTTAAACGTGTTCGTATTTAAACAAATCGAAAATGTTTTATTAACAAGAAATGTTTATTTTAATATTCTACTACCGGATTACGAAAGTAAATTAACGGATTTCACTAACGTGATATTGAATGATCAATTGGTGCAGGCCTTAAATCGTCAGGAACAAGTCACGGATGTACAATTACTTTATAATGAAGCTATAGGAAAGATGTATAACCACATACCCGCTCGAGATTTAGTGCAAGAGTTTTGGACAATCTATAAGCCATACGATTACCATAGTTTCGTAACTGCAACACGGGCTCAATTGGCTTTATATTGGCGTTACAGTTTGGATAGTACAACCGATGGTTATTATATTTTATTGGCGGCCCAGGGCTTTTATAAAATCAAAAATGATGAGTTCTTCACCAGACTTCCAGAAAGTGCTCAGTTAATGGTAAACAGTAGCATAAAAACTCTACCCTCGTCTTTGCAATATTTTTTTGGTGGAAAAGAATTTTGCCTAAGAAATAACGCCGCTAAAGATCCCACATATTTGTTACAAACTTCTCGAGGCGACATAATAAGCTCTATGGTTTCAAGGACAGCCGTGCAACCTATTTTTGAGGAAACTTTGCAGAATAGTTTAGCGGATTTAAATTTCGCGTTGGTTAGCTATTCCCAGCAAGGTTATTTCCATAGGCTGTTTGCGAAAGACGAAGGCTTAATAAGAGCTAATGTAACCCAGCATAAATTGAACAACTTTTTATGGTCGTTGGTATTGGTTAATGATGACGAATTGGTTTTTAAACAAGAAGACTATTTACTATGCGATCGCAGTGGTCAGATTTATGGCCTAAAGGAGAAAACTATTTATCAGCCCGAGTGTCAATGGTTTGCAGAAGAGTGTTAACAGGATTTAAAAAATTTTTTTTTTTTATCTGCAAATAGTCCAATAAAAAGTGTTTCCGAATGACAAAATTAGCTCCAGTTTTATTTATTACCAGTTGACGAGGGTCTTCCAAAATGGCACGTCCTAACAAAGACCGACCGAAATAATTTTTTTTTTAAATTTTGTCTTCATTACTCAATATAAACAATATTGACGATAACGTGACTGATCTTGGTTTTCAAATACTCCAACGCTAAGAGGAAAAAATCAAAATCGGTTTTTAGTGTGGCTCTCGAACTGCAGGTCAAAAAGTCGGTTATCATATGGTCATAGCGTTCTAAACAAGACTACCAACCAACTTTAACAAGATTTTGCCAGAGTGATGAGATATTTAACGTCTGCTTTGACCATCATATACCGCCAAAATTAATCCTCTTTCGTGAACTATTCCTAGAATTTCCAGGGTTCTTTAAAAGACTTGACATACAATTAAAAAAATCTATTTTACATTTTGAAGTTATTAAAATAACTGCTAGGGATTGTTAGATTTTTTTGAATATCACAACAATTGAGATGACAGGTTTAAGGGGTTTATTTTTTTTTTTTTTTGTAAAAAGATTACAGAGGGAACATGTCGGCTAAAGATTCTGCTATGGAACTATCACGGAAACGGCCAATACGCAAGGCATACGATATGGCATGAGCCACATAGGATTGTTCATGCACACCATGGAACAGATAAGACATGGCACCTGAAATAATCAGAAATAATTTTTAAAGTGAGAGGAGAGTGAGTGTAAGAGAAATACTTACCAATTGAATGTATGGTGACATCACTGCCGCCATGATAATTTTCATCGGTATTAATGGCACCCTGTTGTTTAAATTCCCAGTCGGTGGTGTCCTGCAAAGTAGGATCTTTCCTTAAGCCATTAGAGTCGGGTTGGAAGCCCTTATAGGTGGTACCATAAGATAAAGTGGTATACGGTGTACCCTCGGTTTTGGAATTACCAGCCACACCTAATATATCTGAGCCTCTATCGGCATGACCATTAATGGTCAGAGTATGCGAATGATCAGCTGTTACTATAACTAGAGTATCATCTATATCACGACCTAGATAGTCAACTGTTTCTTGAATGGCTTCATTAAAAGCCAACACCTCATTTAAAGCCTTTTTGGCCGTTCCTCTATGATGGGCCTGATCAATCATGCCGCCCTCCACTATTAATAGGAAACGTTGATCTTTGGTTTTGAAAAATTCCAAAGCCTTTAAAACCATTTCCTTAAGAGAAGGCATGCCTGTGGCAGACGTATCACGCTCAAATTCAAATTTCATATGGCCATTGGCGAACACACCCAAAATATAATCGACTTCGGAGGGATTAATTGCTTGTAATTCTCCTGTGTTTTGGGCCACTACATGTGGCTGGTGGCGTGATGTTTTAATATCTGACCACTTTTGTAATAAATCGCGACCATCTTGCGACTTGCAAGACCATGTGTCTATAGGATCTGAGGGTGAGTTTGAAACATCAGAAACCAACATTTGACGGCCACCTCCCATGATGACATTAATGTTTTGGCCCGTCTCATCTTCTATAAGCTGGCGGGCTATATCTTTACAGCCTTCTGTTTTGGCCGAGGCAGGCATTTTATTTTCACATTCCCATCTACGATCCGGGGTATGGGCGTAAAGAGCAGCGGGCGTGGCATGAGTAACACGAGTGTTGGTTACAAAACCGGTCAACATGCCATCATCTTGAGCCCATTTTAATATGGTTTGTACCTGATGTTCGGGATCTAAAGAAGCACTGCAATTTGCCAATTTTACGGTGGCATCTACACCACCAGTTTCATAATTCACTTTAACTCCCGAGAACAAAGCTGTAGCAGTGGAGAATGAATCTGGTACCTGTTTATTGGCGCAATAGGTCTGTAAATGAAAAAAAAAAAAAAAAATTTGGTTGATTTCTTTTACGAATACAAAGCCGCCTTACCTTTAATAAACCCATATCGGGAAATTCTTCCCATGACATAAGACCCTCCTCGGAGAATGCCATTATACGAGCAGCTGTTACGGTATTGGGACCCATGCCATCGCCTATAAAGAGTATGACATTTTTGGCTCTGCGTTTATTACGTTTGCGTTGCAAGGCCTTTTGCAATTCCAAAGTGCCCCGATCATACCATTCCTGTTGTTCATAAGGCATCTCCATAGTCAAAGCTCGAGTCTCCAATAGACCATTTATGGGATGTTTGGCATTGATCTTGTGATGTATGACAAAGCCCACGGTCATTACCACGACTAGCAGAGCGGAGAACGACACTGCTATAATAAATATTTTGGATTTGTAAACCTTTTTCTTGACAGGCTTCAAAATATTGTCGTAATCTGGACTACAATCATCCATTTCCACATGACTACTCGACTCGGTGGTAATGCGTCTACGATCGGTCATTGTATTTATTTTATTTTTGTTTCACTTTTTCTATACACAATAGGTCCACCAACTGGTTCTAAAGTTCTGGGTTAACTGATCAAAATCGTTAACAGTTCTGTAATTAAAAAGAAAAATCGCAGGGTTTTGTTAGACCCTCAGAGAGAGAGAGAGAGAGTGTGTATGTGTGTGAGAGAGTTAAATAGTCTGATTAGTTGCTGACTATTATAATTTTTATTACTTTTTATCTTTACGATATGCAATTATCTCGCCATTTCGTCCCCTTTTGAATGTAAATTTGTCAATTGATAGCAAGTGGCGGAGCTAATTGCTTTATTTATAAATCTGTTTAAAAGTATTAAAATTTTTCTTCAAGGTCTCTACAGATTTTCCCCCCTGTTTTTATGTATGCGGCTTTGCAGCAATCATTTCAATTATTCATGGATTTGCTTCCAATTTGCGCCTTCCCACAAAATATGATTCCATTCGGACATGATTTCGTCATAGAACGTTAGGGTGATGAACACGGATATATCGTCAGCAGACCCCACTTTAGCTAAGATAGTGAAAAGTGTCGTGATGAAAGTTAAAACAATCCATAGTTAGTTAGGATTCTGTATGGTTTACAAGATCATAGTTGTTATAATTGCCCCTAAGATGTCCGAGAAAATTACACCAGCATTGTAAAGAGGTGCTTTAGTACTAGGTGTCTTGTACTTCCCTCCTACTTCAAAGGGTATCCGTATAATGTCTCCTCCAAGCCTATTGCCCTAACAAATTTCAGGTTCCAAGAATGTGTTCCACCTGTATATCACAAAATAGATCCTATTTTAAAAGAGTATGAGCCGCCAGATATGTGATGTCGTTTGGAGTGTAATCATATGCGTCCTTTTTACCAAGAAATGTGTAAATGTCACCTCCTTGACGTCCAAGAGTTCCTGAATCTGCTGAATCTACAAAAGCTGCCTCAGTATCTTCTATTTTGAATAATAAAACATCATCTTGCCAAAAATGCTACAGAAGTGGTTTTTAGGGACTAAGAGAGGATATTATATATACCAGTTAGTCAAGCTGCACAGAAAATCTATTGGATCTCTGTGTATATATGGTCTTATGAAAATGTTTAAATGAGTAAACATTTTAAACAACGCCATAATAACACAATTTAATAACCATCGATATTGATTGTAATCTCGAAATAACGATAATAATTTCAATTATGTTCTCTAATTTCCATCATAAAGTTCGTTTTTTTTTGCACTTTCACTGCCATTTTTATACACAATTTTAATGGTTTATATCGTATTATATTTTAATTTTTAAAAACATTTTTTACCAAAAACAAAACTCCGTTACCGTTGTTAACCTTTTCTACACACTAACAAATGAACACTAAATGGATCTCTTTGTTTTTACCGAAAATGTAACGCTCTTAAAATCTGTTCAAATAATAATAAGCAACCGCTCTCAATCTCTCTCTCCCTCTCTATTTCACAGTACTTTTATATAAATTTTTTAAAGGAAATCCGATATGTTTATCTTGCGGCGTTAACTGTTGTTATAAACAAATGTGCTAATGTAAATAACAAAGTCTTAAAAAAGAGAACGTTTAAAATCAACAACAACTGTTGCCAAAATGGTGTGCAAATTACAAATATGGTGGCCAGCTTCAAATTCGTTAAGTAGACCGTCCACTTCAAACAAAAAAAAATATAAATTATTGTGTTTCTTTCTCTTAAAATAGATTAAATGACGTTATTGAACGGTCAGTGAATTATTTCTAATTGTTAATAGGTGATAAACTCCATTCATGCAAAATGTTTTCGGCATAAATAATTTCGTAATGCCCTACACAATTATTAGTACTGTGCCTAGCTGTACTTTAGGAACCTAGGCCTAAAGTCTTTAGCGGTTGGATTCGATAGTCGCACTAAACGTGTTCCTATAGAAGGCATTCCAGCAATTGCTAATTTCCTAATGGTATACTCTCTTAAAACTTTTTGCCAGAAGACTGCTGAGAGGAAAATAAGCCAGCCTACTAGACTACGATCTCCTTAACTATTTCCACTAGTGCCCTAGTGGAAATCTTATATATGGGCTATTGCCTTAAGGGCTATTTTGAGACTTTTTGAATGCATACATGATCTGTTGAAGGTGCCTATTAATGGTGTTAGTAGGATATCCAACTCTATTGATTCATTAGAGCACCGTGTGTGCGGATTGTATTTCATTGTTTTATCGGTACTTCAATGAAATGTGATTGAGGAAAATAAAGAGGTTTTGTTTCCCAAAATTATTTCGTAGTGCACGTATGTCGCCGTAGTCTATTAGATGTGAGGCCAGGTCAGACGTCTCTTACAAAACGAAATATGAAAAAATATTTCTTCGAAGTCTTCCTCCCAGCAGATTTCTGGCAAAAACTCTAAGTGTTAATAAAAGTTAGTAAAAAAATCTGTCTTTCGGAGCCGGCTTTAAACTGTAGTTCCCGCCACTTAGAATAAAATTAACGTGTGTATGTGTTAATTATAAGTGGCGTGAGAAGTTCGGTCGTTATCCTGACTGAATGGCTGTAATGACGAATTAAGTAAGTACGCGCATGTCACGTAGAGGACATGTCACGGCTATTCACACAATTCATTATAGAACGAATTCGTTCTTTAGGTACATGATCTGTGTGTGTGGAACTCTCTGCAGAAATATTGCGTGTCGCTTGTAAACGGGTTCCAATTTAATATCCGTAAATAAATCCTATACATTTACAACACAATTATACTGGCTGAATAGGGGCCATCCCCCGTTTCTTAGTCGAAAACAAAAAAGCGATAGTTCTGTTAAACAAACCATGGATCAGTTGGACAGATGGCTTGGCCTATTTACGATAAATTAGAATGTAATTGTTCTCATCGGCTTGTTTATAGAATGTAAACAACCTCAATGTTAAAAAGCATAATTTGAAATTAGAAAATAAAGATTTTTTATTCACATTTATTGCTGATGGATGATAAATGCTTGAAAACTATTCCGTGGCAACGTAATATTATTTGCTTTTTTATTTTTAATTTTATATCTGTTTTCTCTATTGTTTACATTTAATTGTTTCTTTGTAATCGTCATACGCTTGTTGAAATTGAAATTAATTTAAATAATTTCATATTTATTTTGCTCGCTTTTTTTAAATTATTCTCAAGTGTGTTCATTCAATACTTCAGTTCATCCATATGAAAAAATGTAAGCGTGTATCTAATGACACGCTTTTGATTTTATCACTTTATTTGAAAAGATTATTAAGAACAAAAAAAAAAAAAAAAAATACAGTGAAATCTCGTTAAGCAAAGTTTGGAATTTCTTTCTCATAGAATTTACCAATTGAATTTGATACTCACTAGAGCTATGGTTACTATAGTTAGTACAGTGAGAGACAAGTCTGACACGAGATTTATTTGGAGGCATCGTGACCTGACAAATCGACTGACTGACGGTTTTCTTCTTAACTATGTCCGGATAGAACCAGCAAACTTTGTTATGTGACAGACCATTCGGCGAATTGGTCAAAAGGAGGTCCGCAGTCTGTATGAAATATTTGGAATCTGGAGAAACTGTCGGGTATCTTTGAAATTTCAGTCGATGTTAACGGAAGATATACCTGACATTACTCGGCTCATATACGATTGTTTCGAGAATGATATCGGATTTGTTGGGTCCAAGTCCCGTTAGAACACAAGGCAATGAGCCAGCGAGAACAGGAGTTTAAATGTTGCAGATAGGGTAGAAGCTTTCAGAGGAAAGAAAAATGGAAAGTGAATTTGTAACAATTTGAAGAGACTCGAGTTATGGCTTAGAGTACCGAGAAGTTGCCAGACATTAGTAAATAGATTTCTGACCAATATCTGTTTAGAATAGTGATTGCTTCAAGTCCAATGTGTGGATTCTCTAATGAGGAGAATGAATCATGAAAACACATTCTTGAAAACCGTGTGGCGTTAATGCATTGGAAAATAGTGGGTGGGTATCAAATACTAGACACGGCCTAAGCTGACGGGCTTGCCTATCTATCAATCAAATGTCATGTTGGGGTAGAAAAAGATAGGCTCTTTGGCTATATTTGATATCCAAATCGTTGATATACGCTGAACTCTTAAGGCTCAATTTTGTGTATAGGAAAGAAACAGGGGAATTTGATTTTCTTTTCCTCTTTCTGCATAGAATATCAGCACTGCCTTTTGTGTTGTATAACGGGAGTCTACTGTGATAGGTTTGGCAGTAAATGAATGTACAAAGAGAAGTATCAACAAGTAGAAACGTGCGGCATATCTGATTCCATATTACTACAGACAACTAATTTAATTTTATCTCTGTTGTTGTCAATGAAAATGACGAAGGGAGATCAAGCGTAGAATTACGCTTAAAAACAGATGCTATTATGGTGTCAATAGGCAATTTAGATGGAGGCAGAGACCACTCTTGTTCAAAGTCAAACTCTGCTAAACGAGTTGTTAAAGCAGTCATTAGAATTGCGTAAATTGCAAGGAATAATGAATATATAATTCTCTCTATAGTCCTTTAAAGATCCAAAGGAAACAATATTAAGAGATTTTACTGTACACTTAGCATATGTAGAAAATTAATATATTTTTTATTCAACTGATGGAAATGTCATATTGTGATTCTAAAAATGTCATGCTTTTTAGATTTACTGTCTATAAAAAGATTATAATTTAATAAGATAGAAATAATAATTTATTATTTTATTATTTTTTCTTTTTGTAGTTGCTGTATTACAATGTAATTGCAGTGGTTTGTTTTGGATGAATTTCTTTGATTTTTTTCACACTGAATTAATTATTAATGTTTGTATTAAAATTTACAACAAAATGTCTATATTATATGTATATTAAAATCTTTAATTCTTACCTTATCACTGCTCTTGCAAAATCCAAGACCCCGTTTTGTTACTTCTTTACCATTAGAAATTTTAAGAGAAACTAATTTAATTTATTCCACCTTTCACCAATAAACAGCTGCAGTCACGGGAACTGAAAAAGGAAATTTATTGTTTTATTATTTAAACAGATTTTTTATTCTAAACTACATTTATTTTTATTTTAAATAAATATTTAAATTGTACTGTTGCTACATATGGTTATCGCAAAGAACAATACAACAAGAATTGTATTTAAGAGAAAGTACTTTACTAAATAGTACTTTTAAATCTATTACTTACTCTGTGCAAAAGAAATTGTTTTGAATTATTAAGTTTCGTCCCCAAGCGAAAAATTACCATACTTGCCTATAGCCAGGCGGCTATCAGAGCACTAGATTCCAATGTAATGAACTCTAAGACGATATACTACTGCGCAGATATCTCAACAAGATCAATATGATGTATGTATGATGACGTTCCGGGTAACTGCAGAGCGGATGAAATGGCCAGAAGGGGCACCTTGGAAACCTGCATGCTTATAATTCACAATGTAATCGTGGACTTCGTCAAGAATAGATGAGCGGCTTCGGACACAGAAAATCTGTCCCACCTTCCACCAATAAACTGCTGCAGTCACGGGAACTGAAAATGGAAAATTTATTATTTTATTATTTAAACAGATTTTTTATTCTAAACTACATTTATTGTTATTTAAATAAATATTTAAATTGTACTGTTGCCATGGTTATCGCAGAGAACAATACAGGAATTGTATTTAAGAAAAAGTACTTTACTAAATAGTACTTTTAAATCTATTACTTACTCTGTGCAAAAGAAATTGTTTTAAATTATTAAGTTTGCCCAACACAAATATTCTCTCCAAATCTGAATGAAATTAAAAAAACTATTTGGGAACTATTTTGCTAGGCTGCATGGCAATGGCATCATGGATTCCAAAACAGATTCCATCCGAAATATCCTGGTCTTTAAGGCCGCTGAATTACTGCAGCGTCTTTCAGGCAATACGTGTACAAAAATGTCCCCAAGTGGAAAATTACCATACTTTCCTATAGCCAGGCGGCCATCAGAGCACTGGATTCCAATGTAATGAACTCCAAGACGATATACTACTGCGCAGATATCTCAACAAGATCAAGCAGATCAACATGGTGTTTGTATCACATGGGTACCATGACATAAGAACATTCCGGGTAACTGCAGAGCGAATGAAATGGCCAGGCAGGCAGGGCACCTTGGAAACCTGCATGCTTATAATTGACAATGTAATCGTGGACTTCGTTGAGAATAGGTGGGCGGCTTCGGACATGGACAGAACGACACAGAAAATCTGTCCAAATCTGGTTAGAAGGCGCACGGCAGTGGAGAAAGAGGCACCTATATAGAGGATATGGATGCACTGTCATGCATTGATATAGGCAGTCTTAAGTCGCTTTATCGGAAGCTCCTCCGAGTGGTTCCTGGATTAGGGAATAAATGGAGTGGATAGCCACTTCTACTATCTACTCAAAGTTTTTAAAGATTTCTAAACAATTGTTTTCTCTACTCTTTTTGGAAATATTTTTCAAACAGCCGTCAAAGAGAAGAAATGCATTGCGTGCCGTATATTTTTTTTAAATTTTTTATTATTTGAAATTGCATATTTTTGTATATTTTTGTTTATTTAATATATATTTTTAAAAAGAGTGTGGAAAGGGAATGGGAAAAGGGATAAAGAAATTGCATAAAAATATAAAATATTTCTTTTTTTTAGTTTTTTTCATTTAAAACTAAAATAATAATCGTAATAAAAAAAATCCCTATAAATATAAGCTTAAAATGAAATTGAAAACAAACGAAAAAACAAATTATGAATGAAAATATTTATATTAATGAAGAATACGTATGTAAACGAGTGTTAAAAATACATAATTTATTTTTTTGATTATGGTATTTATTTCTTAGTTTTAAAACCAAATGTTAAATGAATGGAAAAACTCAAAAATACTTTCAAGTTTTTAAAACAACAACAAATACCACAAAGAAGTTTTTTTTTTTTTTGAAGTTTTAAATTTTTTTTTTATTGATTTTTTTGATATTTTTTTTTGTTGTGCAAAATAAAATTTCTAAAAAAAGGGATATTTATACGATGATATTATAATAATGATTACAATATTTAAGGAGTATGAATGTATGTATAATATGTTTATAAGTATGGATATTAAACTGATATAAACAGAGAGAAAGTGAGAGAGATAAAGAAGATTAAACGCAAAAGCCCAATCAAACATGTGAAAACAAAGAAAAGAACATAACTTGTTAAAAGGAGAGTGTGTTTGGGTGTGTGTGTGTGGTTTTTCAAAATAAATCAAAAAATAAAAATCTTTGCTAAGAAAAAAAAAAAAAATTAAATGGAATTTTAACAATAATTCCTCCTCTGCGCATAAGACATAATAATGAAGAGTGTGTGTTTGCTAATAATTTGAATAAAACGGACTATTAAGGACTAATTAATTAAAAGTTATTAACGTATAAAGGAATATCAACGTATAAAAGAAATTATAAAAAAGACTTTTGCCAGTTGTTTTATATGTTTTAAGCTTTTAAATTTTAAATAGTTTTTTTTTGCTCTTTAGATATCATCGATATCAATTTCTTCGCCATCATCGTCATCGTCGATAACCTTCTTGTTGGTAACCTGGTTAACGGCCTTCAGAGGCTCTACACGTGCACGATCGTTATACTCAATTTCCACTTCAGAGTCTTCATCCTCCTCTTCATCAGAGTCTTCCTCTTCGGCCTCCTTAAGCCATTGTATGAAGGGTTTAGCCTTTTCATGAATCTCAGTGGACACATCCTTGGCTACATACTTCTTGCTGACCTTTTGCGACCATTCCAATAAGACTTTCTCATCCAATATGTCGGTATCATAGAATAATTTCAAAATGCCAGCCACTTTGGGCAAAAGTTTATCCTTGTGCAAAGCAATAACCTGCTCTATGCCACCAATTAAATAGCGTTGAGCCTTGGGATTGTTGTGGGTGAAACGCAATAATAGAACGCGATGTTTGCGCACATCTTGTGGTAGATTTTCGGAGAAAAGCAATTCAGCCAAAACCAAAGAAGCCTTATTGACAATATCCAAGCGTTCTGCTTCGATAAGTAGGTCCTTGTGCTCGGCTACCGATTCCAATTTGCCAGCGTCCAGCTTCTTTTTGACAATTTCATAGAAAATATCAACGCGCTCCTTTTCGGTTTTGTCATAATCATCCGAAATGGTCATGCTCTTGGCGCCATCGGTTAAGTCTTGCAAACGAGCACGTATGGCTTCCTAAAAAAAACAAAAACAAAAACAAAAGAAATTTAAAATAATAGACTATTTAAAAGGAAAAGATTTAAATCATTTACCTTTGATACATCAACACTCCAATCATCGTCATCATCATTTTTCTCGGGCAAAGCAGCACTTATTTCGGCTTCAGTTTGGCTGGCCTGATTGCCACCATCGGAATCACCATCCGAGTTCTTGGCATTGGAATTATTGCCATCAGCATTACCGTTTTCAGTGCCATTCTTACCCTTGCAACGTTTCGAACGTTTACCCTCGGTCAAGGAGCTGCCCTGGGCAGCAGGATTCAAAGTGGGTGGATTTTTCAATATAAACGTATTGACCTTATGATTGACCTTTAATAGACCATGAAAACCGCAAGCCTTGCAGGATTGTGAAATGGTTTGATTTTTAGCCGAAACGGTTAAATCAGTCTCGGGATTATCGCATTCGGGACACAATACATATTTACGTATGAAACCATCTAAAAGATCTTGTAATTTGGCAGCATCATGGGAGCCATTCACAATAAAACGTTCATTCTGGTGGTAAAAGAGAAATACGAAAAGGAAGTATTAAAATTCAATGGGGCGGTTATTAGCTTAGGGGAGGGGAGGGACGAGTGTCTTACCTTGTAATCAAATTGAGTTTGAGCGCCTAATTCACAACCAAAATACTTGGTTGGATAGGTGGCTGGACGGCCTATGGCTCTAGCCACTTCGGCCATATTGACAATGACCGTTTTAATGCCATTGCCTTTGCCTTCGACTTTGGCTTGTATGCGCGGCATTTTATAGCGATAGAAAATGTCAGTGACATTGCGATTTACATTAACCGAACCCATTTTCAAAATGAAAATTTACAATTTACTTTTGCGGTTTTTTTTTCCTTCTTTCTGTTTGTCTTTCTTTCTTTGCGTAGTTTTATGGTTCCTTCTAACAGGATTACACAATTTGAGCGAGCGGCGTTTGTGGCTTTTTAAAAACAATCAAGAAGTGTAATGCTTGTTGCTGCTGTGTCCACAACAAATAGATTTTGATAACTCTCGTTTAGCAATAATTCAATGCAACAACTTCATTACCAGCAACTGTAGCAGTAGCAGTATCCTCCTGCTCCTCTTCGTTTATTTGATAATAATAAGCACAGTTTGTTAACTGAAGTATATTGATGGCTGTACAAATGGCGTTGGTGGTGTGGGCGTGGGCGTTTGGTTTAAGACAAGGTTTAAGATTTTTATTTTTTGATTTATTATATGGTTTTATGCAGTTTGTTAAATTCATGAAGTTTGTTTTACTTTTCAAAAGGACTTGTGTGTCGGGAATTGTTTTAATTCTCTCTATATATAGCCTGTTGTGTGGTGGATTTAAATGTTTACAGCGAATTTCAATAAATTTGTATTTTTTGTTTAATTTTTTTATTTTTTATTTCAATTTTCTTTTATTGGGAAAATAATTAACGATTCTCCTTTGTTATGGTTTGCTTTATCGGCGTTTGTATTTATTTTTATTGCAAGTTTAAAGTTCTTTTCTTTTCAATATTTCTTTGTTTTTATTTTTATTTTTTTCTTTTTATTTGTTTAAGAAGGGTTTGATTTTTAGTTTTGTTTTGCGTTTTTATTAATTGGGCAGATAGATTGATTGATTGTTGATTTTATTTTGTTTTTTTTTTAATAATTCTTTTGCGAATTTACTCTTCCGTTGTTTGGTTTTCTTACTCGGCTGTTTAGCGTTTCTTCTTTACACTCCTTTTGTTTGTTTTATTTTGCTGGTATGGAAAACGGATGTGTTTTTTTATTTTTTTTTTTAGAAATTTTGGTTTTGCTTTTTTAATTATTTTTTTAAATCAATTTTTTTTATTACATTTATAATATTTTTTGTGTTTTTCTTTTTTCGGCTGTTGAAATGGTTGTTGTTGTTGGTATTTTTTTTAGTTCGTATGTTGTTTTATTTATAAAAATAGTTGGTTTTTTAAAATTGGAAAAACGAATGGGCGCCTTTTTTTATTAATTCATTGAATAAGTGCCTCACGTTTCTCTAAAAGGTTGAAGTTTCCGATGTCTGTTACTAGAAAATTTTGAAGTCCTATAAAGAAAAGGAAAATCACAAAAAAAATTATTATTTTTTGATTAAAAAATAATTTTTGTAATGTAATATTAAGCGAAATAAGTACTAGCAGAACAGTGTCAGTGTCTTGGTTAAGTAAAGAAAGACTGCTCCACTGCTCGCTAAACAAAAACAGACTACGGTAGTCTTTCCCTAAAAGAAAACAATAATGGAATCATAAACTCAAGCAAAAGTTACCGTGCAGGGCGTTATAAAGCCAGTACTGGCGGTAAGCGTTGATAATGTACCAAACTTAGTACAAACTAAGTACTACCAATCAACCTCTCTTCTTCTCTCTATATCCTCCACTTTTCCATCTTCTGTACCACATCTACGTCTGATCGCAGTGGGGCGACAATTCTATAAAAAAAAAACTGCTCAATACCATCGACAAACAGGCATTATCTTCAACGAAGACGATGATGCGGCCAGACGGTGTGCTCGAAACGTCGATATGTGTGACATCTGCAGCAAAGCCAAAGGCGGTCAGCTTCATAGGAGATCGACCACCAGTCTCAGCGGCAATGGTTGTGAACTCTAAGACTGGCGAATTGGAAGCTCGTGCTGCAGATGCTAAACCGTCGACGTCGAAAGGCACATCGTCCAAGAGTCCGAAGCGACAGCGAACGGATAGCTCCCATCAGCTGGCGAAGAACAAGAGGCTGAAACCTTCAACAAGCTAAAAACAAAAACGTCCGATTGGATGGGCTTTATAAGCTGAGTTTCCATTCCTACAAGACAAATAGAGCTAAAAGAGGTGAGGATATTACCTGTACTAGCGATGCTGAGAGGTTTCGAAAAGCACTAACAAAGAAACCTGAGGTGCCAGGCCTAATCGGGCCTAATGTTCACCACTCAGAGAGCAGTCGCGAATCGCTTAAGTTACTACTGAAGACTCACCTCCCTGGTAAAGTCGAACCTATAGTGTTCACTCGGAAGTACAAGGTCCCGAGCGTCCCCACTTCGAAAATAAACGGAACTACTCTGAGACTCTCAAAGGAGACAAAATACTTGGGTATTATTCTGGACTTCAAACTGTTGCGGAAGAGGAACATAGAGGAAAGGATAAAGAAGGCGATGAATGCCTTGTACGTCTGTGAAATGACGTTTTGGAGTAGATGGGGCCTGCAGCCTCGTATCATCCACTGGATGTATGCAGTGGTTGTACGGCCTATACTCTCCTATGTATTCTGGGATGCTACGCTGAACAAGGTACAAAGGTTGGGATGCTACGCTGAACAAGCTACAAAGGTTGGAATGCTTAGGCATCACGTGTGCTCAGAGGTCTACGCTGCAGATTGGCCTCGAGGTCGTCTTGTCTCCTACACCCAGTGGACGTCTTCATCCGAAATGTGGTCGATAGAACTGCACTGAGACTTAAGTTCTCAAATACGTTTAGGCCATGTACGGTAGGCCACTCTTCAATACTGCATGAAGTGGAACCGAATCACCCAGGTTTTAGATGTGACTACATGGTACTGGAGACTGTTTTCGGACGAACATACAAGACTCGCAATCCTACACGGGAAGAATGGGTTGCTGAAGCGCTGTCATCGGCGACATAACGAACTTTACCGATGGCTCAAAAATGGAATGCGGAACTAAATCTGGGATCTATTCCGATAGACTGGCACTGAACGGATCCCCCAATTCTAGTGGGGGAGGTGCATATCACCTATCTGTGATTATAATATAGGAACACTGATAATGCGATTCGATTTTTACCGCACCCTGTCATGCACACTACACATTAACTTAACCTCAAACTCTGCTTTGAAAATTCATGGACTAAACCACACAGTATTTGTTTTAGTACACAGCTGTTAGGGCCCCCACTCCTTAACTAAATCCTTTTTGTTTTGCATTTTTCTTTTAAAAACGTATTATTTGAGAATACCATATTGTAAATATATCGCTATTTACTTACTACTTTATAGCCTTGACCTGACCTGACTATTTACAATTTAATATAAACTCATAATATAATCCTATGCCATATGCGACAAACATGTTATTATTCTCTCTGCCACCAAGAATTTCAATTAAAAAAAAAAAAAAAGTTCTTTAGCGTTTTAAACCATATTTTAAACACGAATAAAATACGAATATGGTAATATGTATTGTATAAAGGAACTGTGACTATGACTATGGGGATTCGTGTTGTCGATGGCAGTGGTGAAATGTAATAAAAAAAAATGGTAATAAAATACAAAAAGCAGTAGCAGCAGTACTAGTACTAGTGTCAGTAAAAAAGTTTTATTTACTGCTGAGAAAGAAGAGAACAGAGAAGAGACGAAAAGGAAAATTACGATTTAATATAGAATATGTTACTGTTATTATATACTCATACACATACACATACATACATACATATATACATACATACATACATACATACATACATACATATATATATACTATGAGTACATTATATATGAGTAAACAGAAAAAAGGAACACTTTCAGGCGTTGAAAGTAATAACACACGACATCCACATTATAAAAACAATAATGCAGTGTATAAAACAGTATATTTACTGGCATACAAAGTTGTGTAAAATAAATAATCGAAATAGAAAAAAAAACATTTAAATTCTAAAAAATTAAATATGTATTGTTTTTATAAAAATATGGGTATTGCGGTTTAACTATAGGTTAAGGTAAATAATATGTAGAAATATACGCTGTCATATACTAAAACCCACTTGAAGTTGTATTAGAATAATGTAGTGCAGCATGTCACTGTAAACTCATAATATTAAATTAAATACTACTACCCTACCTATATATCTACAAGTATTAAATTTTATTTGCCTTGCGTTAGGCTGTAGATATTCAAAATCATTGAATATCATCTTATATTCACAGTAAAATCTGGAAAAGTTATCAAAATTCATTTGGTAATCGCCGAAAACTCTATAGCGATTAATTTACTTTTCAGTCCCCTTAGAATTCTTTTACATTTTTCTAATTCTTAGAATGTAAACACTCATTGAAACAAGTGAAGCCCAAATGCTTCGATCGATGTAAAATATTTCATATTTTAAGCACACGAATATGTGTTTGTTCCTTTATAGGTTCGCGTAGGTAGATAGGTTAAAGTAATGTTACCATCATGCAAAGGAATTGCCTAATGTGTTATTGACATACATCCAAACTAATGTTTTAAACTTTAGTGTACACCAATGAGATAGCCAATCAGATAAAATTATAGGGAATCTGTAACGTGTCTGTATGCCTTCAATTTATTTTAGTCCATTACCCTTAGACAAGATAATGTTGGTAACATACAGTGGCGACATTTCAAATAGCACGTTTAGTGTAAAAATTTTCATACACATTTTTTCTCTTTTATTTCTTTAATTATTTAAATTCTTTTTACAGTTATTTGTTTAATAACATGTTGTTGTTAATTTGTAAAAAAAAAATTGCAAAAAAAGAAGTGTATTTTTAGAAACTGAAAGTTATTGTTTCTTTCTCGCTATATTCGCAGATATTTTAAATAGCACACGTCTTAAGATATTTAAAAAAAATTATATTTTGATTAATATAAACACTTTGATTAAGAAAAAAAGGTATAAAGTTGATAATTATTATCTAATTTATTATTTAAAATATAAAGTATTACTATTATAATAGAATGGGGCGTGGCCAACACGCTAATCCAAGCTTTCGAAGATTTGTCCTTCAATACCGCAAGGACGGCCTGACATTTACCGAAATATCACAGAAACTGGATTGTTCGAGAAAAAAGTGTATAACGCAATCAAACAATCTCAATCTTTTGAAAGCATCACACGAAAAAGATCCAGAATAACGTCTCAAAGGACAGATAAATTAATAGTTAAAATGAGCAAAAGTGATCCTTTTTTAATTGCACCAAGAATACGGGAAAAAATTCAACAACAGTTGGGACTAAACATATCCACAAGTACAATAAAAAACAGATTACGAAAAAATAACTTGTTTGGGCGCATTGCCAGGCGTAAACCACATGTGTCCAAAAAAAATCAAATAAACCGAGTTAATTTTGCCAAGGCCCATTTAGAAAAACCACTTTCTTATTGGAATAATGTACTTTTCACAACTTTTTCTAAGTTTAACCGCTTTGTTTCGGATGGAAGGTCATACGTAAGGCGAAATATAAACACAGAATTTGATCCAAGGTACACAACAAAAACCATTAAACACGGGGGTGGAAGTGTGCTTGTCTGGGGAAGCTTCTCATGGTACGGTGTGGGTCCTATAACACGAATAGAGGGTATTATGGACCAAGTAGCTTACAAAAACATTTTAATGAATATAATGTTGCCATACGTTGAGGAAGAAATGCCTCTAAAGTGGAAGCTTGTACAGAATAATGATCCTAAACACACGGCTAAGTCCGTTAAAAATGGTTTTCTGATAATAAAATTGATGTAGTACCTTGGCCAGCTCAATCTCCGGATTTAAATCCGATTGAGAATCTATGGCACGATGTTGAAAAGAGAATAGATCGTTCTAATGCTACAAATTTGAACATTTTATGGACTGAAATTCAAAAAGCATGGTATTCCATCCCTTTAGAAAGATGCCAATCACTGATTCAGTCAATGCATCGTCGATGCACAGCCGTTGTTAAAAATAACGGGTTTCCTACAAAGTACTGATAGTATTAACAAATTTAAATTTATTAAACATAATAAAAATTTTGAATTAATCTTAAGTTTTATATGAATTTTGGTTGCATTCTCATGTGTGCTATTTAATTTGTCGTCAAAAAAAACTTTTTTGTTAAAAAATTATGTAAAAAATATATCAACAAAAAAATAAAAATAGAATCATTATTAATTAATTAACAACAATATAGGTGGTTTAAATATAATAAAAGTTTTTAACTTTTTCGCAGCAATTGAAGGAAAATTATCACTAATTTCTCCATTTATGAAACGTGCTATTTGAGATGTCGCCACTGTATGTATCGATTTCAAATCACTTGAAGTTGTATATGTAAAGTAGAATGATGTGAGTTAAAAGACCGGACCAGAGGAGTGATTCCTCTGATATTGTATTGAAAATTTCGAACGCTTTAGCTGCATTGCCAGCTGGAAAACAAAAAGTTTTAGTTGACGAATCTGTGGGCAGAGGTAGGGCATGTGTTCGAATGTTTCTTGTTCTCAAAGTACAAAATTTAGTCGCAAAAACGAAAATAAACTATAAACAATGATTAAAATTGACACTGCATCGTCTAAATTTCTAGATGTCCTTCTCCTTTGATTTGAATTACGATAACAAAAAAAAATGTTTTCGAATTTCTATTGCTAAATGATTGATTTCAATTCATTTCATTTCAGAATAAAGGACGACAGTTGCCCCATATTTCTTTCCATAAGTTTCAAAAACAGTATTAAAAAAATTTATTGAGTAAAGTGTTGTTTACCGAAAGATACAAAAACAGTTTTAAAAATTTTATCTGCTTTTGAAATGCCATGACATTTGGCAATAAAAATGACAACCGGAATGCGGTAAAATAAAGGAAAAGAAAAATTGCCACAATTATACATCATCATGACTGCTGCTATGGCACGACGAGTACATAATTTTCCTGATTATTGCAGGAATATTTTATAGTTTACAGCTGTAAACAGTAAAGAGTAGTGGTAGGTAATAAGTATGTGCATGTTTGTAAAGGAAAAAAAACGAAACGATTTGGTTTATATTATTGATTTTTGTAATTATTTTTTATTGCCGTGATTCTCCTCTCTACTCCCCGACCATCTCCCTCCCTTTTAGGTAATTATTACCTGTACATTATTGTTGTATTGTTTCCACACACAGTAATTGAGTGAGCATTAAATTAAATTCTTTTGAATTTAAATTGTAAATTATTTTTTTTTGGTGTTTTTAGTTACAAACGAACGACACCATCACCATCATTAAATATTATAAACATTTCAGTTATTTTTTTATAAATTTAAAAAAGAATACATATGTACATATACACATACTACGTATATATATACAGATATAATTTAAAAGAAAAAAGAATACATACCTATGACTTAAATAACGCCGATGTGAATTCATGCACGAACTAACTAGTAGCTTGCTCCGTTGAGGTGGAGATGGAGGTGTTTTCTGGTATACTGGTGTTTCTGTGAATTGAAAACAAAAACGAAAAGTTAAACACAAAATGATATTTAAAAAATATTAATATTGTTTCAAAATAAATAAATATGCATAAAGAATACAACAAGTAGAGATAAAACAATTTGATTTTTTTTTCTTTTTGTATGTCATAAAAATTAAATTCTTTTAATTTTGATTATTAGACACAAAGATTAATGCAAACTTTAGTTTAAATAGAACGTTTAGTAGATAACGAGAGTTCAAATGAGAAGAGAAAAAAGAATAGATTATCACAAGATTTTGTACCACAAATCTAATCAAATCAGCAAAAGTTTCATTCAAAGAAAATGAAATACTCGACTGTGAATTTGGTTATTGCTGTTGTAATTGCGCTACTGCTGCTATCGAGAGTTTCTTCCTAGAGGTCGTGGCCACAGATTTATTGGGTGCAAGTCCGTTAAAAATTGTTTCTCATTGCCAAGACTATTTTATTAGAAGGTGCTTCACAATCTTCCGCGATAGGAACTGAGGATAGCATTCCAACCTGATCTCAGTTGGGACAGGATAAATCTCCATTACCATGACAGCAGCCTCTCACTGTTTGCAATGTCAAGGGTGTTATTGTCTTGGACCTTATTATACCCTATTGCACCAACTACCGCTAGTTTGTAGGCATGTGAGAGGACTGTCTTCTTAGTAATGGATGAAATTATGACCCTCATATGTCTTCACTCCAACACACCTCCTGATTGGGGTAATAAGACTGGTGGAATGCGGCCAGGAATTACTATATAACTAAGATGTTATATTGTGATGGTGTTGTATCAGTGGTGGTCATTTGGACACAGCAAGTCGCAATCGTAAGTGAAATCAACAATCCAGTATTCAAGATCGAATTTAAAGAAAAATTGTTCAAAAAATCTGGATTAATAATGACAGTTCTTGAGCTCAGAAAGGATAAATCCGGTTAAATAGCTTATAAATCCTGTGTTGATCGCCTAATGGCGATCACAGAGTAATCTGAAAATACCTAAAGTGTTTAGAATTTGTCAAGTCAGGTAACCGCTGTAAAGGTAATTGAAAACGGCAAATGAAACCGAACTTTACCGTCTGAAAGATTAAAAATTGTGCTTCCTATTGGAAAAATTTTGAGGATATACAATGGTACTTAAAGATTTTTTCTTCTTGGGAAAGCCTAAACTATAAAAATCGTTAACGAGTCTTGCTTTGAAGATTATAGGCCTCGGAAACGAATCGTATAATTAATCGGCAAAACTCATTTGACGATAGTATTTTGAAAAAATATATATTGAAACGTGTGAAACAATTCGACAGACATGTGATTAAGAACCTCTAGTATCGAAATTAAAATCATTCAAGAACTTTCAAAGCAAAAAAAAGCAACGAAATTGTTTAAGTATAACGAGAATACGAAATGCCAAAGCATCTGTATAAACGAAGGTTAAACTAGACCGCATAAGGCCATCGAAACAAAAAGAAGATAACTGCAAAGAAATTTTAAAGGAAACAATTAAAAGCAGCAATAAGGGGCTTAAACCATATCAAATGTAGCAGCAGGCAGGCTGCCACAATAAGGAAACCTTATAATTAAGATGTTAAATATTGATTTTCTCTTTTCCTTTCTCTAAAGGCCACTTATAAAATAAAACAAAAGTATTAAGTGTGGTACAGCAGAGCTATGTTTAAACAAGAAAACTTATGATGATTCTAATTTTAAGAAGAGAATTTTCTTTATAACAACAGGCATAAACTTACTTGTATTTGGTTTATGGTAGGCGTAAGACACCACAAATTGTAATAATGACAAAGAGCCCACCATAAGATGATGATGCTCTTGTTTTTTAGTAGATTTGTTCAACACGTTTAAGGATATTTTTAAGGATATAAAAAAGTTTATACAAAGAAATTAAAGCAAAAAATTTATTTGGTTTCTTATACTGTTTTTGTTTTTTTCTTTTTTCTCGTTAAGTAGCCAGTTTTTAAGACTGGTTTCTATTGTTTTCTAGCGTCGCCTATAATAGGCCTTCTTTTATAATTTAATTTTATGATGGCAATGATAACGTTTTTAATAATAAAATATATTTTTTTTTAGTATTTTTCTCTGCTGCACGTTAAAACAATTGCTAAAAAATAGAAATTAAATAAATATTGGCTTTAGAAAATTTAAAAGAAAAAAAAAACAACAAAAACTTCACTTTTCTTTCAATAATTTTCGTTTCTTTCAATTTTTTTTTTATTAGAAAAAAAAATAGACATTTAATTGCGTAGTTTCTCGATTTAGTTGAAAATTATCGTAAAAAATTTTTTATTAGAAATTTTCAACTTCCGATTCCGTTTTTTTTTTCTTTCAAATTTTTAATTAATTCCTGTCTAGAGTTTTCTCATTTTTTTCTGTGTATAGTTTTTCAAAGACTATCACTTCTATATACACAAACTCTTGCTTGGTTCTTGTGTATGCGGAAAAAACGGCAGCTAAAATTTCTGTATATAATGGAATACTTTTTTTACTTTCTTGACTATAGAATAATGTATGGAATACGTTTCAATTAGTTTCGCCGTTTAAAGTTGTTACACTGTTCAGCTCTCAATAAAGACTAAAAGTTGTATCCTGTTTATGGCATACTTTTAGGATGTGCTGCCCTCTCAGCAAATAAACACAATATATTACACATCTCTCTCTCTCTGATATTATTATATGGTTACGCTCTTTTTGCTCTCTTTGTGAGAGTGTTCTAATTTGCTATTTAAAGTCAGAAAGACTAAGATAAATTAAAAAATATTTTTAGGTTTTCCTTTTAGCTTAAAAAATCTTAAACTAGTAGCAGTAGAATTTTGCATATTTTAAGGGTCTAAAAAGAAAACCGTCAAGACACAATCAATTTAAAAAATAATAACTTTAAAAATATTTAATCTAAAACTATATTTTAAAATGAAAACAAAGATTACATATTCTAGAGAGTCTTGAATTTAAAGAAAAATATGTCGAATTTTGTATATTTTAATGGATCAAGGGAAAAAGTATTGTTAATGGAATTTACTTTATAAATAAATTGAAAAAAAAAAAAATGCAAATATCACATATTTTAGGGTTTGTACTAATAAATTAATTAAAGTAGTGCATATCTCTAGGCGCCTAAAATAGCAAACATGCTCTAGACCATATTCTTACATACAAATCAATATATTTTAAATTAAAATAATTGCGTATACAAATTCGACAACATCCTTAGAGATTTTAATTTAAAAAATTCAAAATGTAAAATATTTTTTATGTATAAAAAGACAATAAATTTAAGAATATTAAATAAAAATGTTTAAAAAATTGTTGTTCGTTCGTTTTAATTATAAAATTTTCTAAAATTTCTTTTAGGTAAAGATAATATGACAATGATGGATAAGAAATTCTGTGTAATATGTTAAGTGATTAAGTCAATACGCTGCTCATCATAATGAAAGGAGAAAACAATTCTTTAAAAAAAGCGTTTGGAAATAATGCACTGGAAAAAAAATGACTTTTCCCATCGGAATGTCTAATAGTGATGTTGTCCGATTGGTTTAAATACATTAAAAAAGGAAGAAAGAAAGAAATAAGTTTCTTTTCAGCATACTTTTAAGGATATCTTTTATAAAAATAGAAACTATAGCAGATGTTAAGGGCCTTAAACTAAGAAATAAATTAATTCTATTTTAAACAATTAGCAAAAAAACCTGGTCCATTAAATATTTCACAACAAAAAAATCTATGCTCTCTTCCTTTTTACTTTCAATTTATTCCTAAAAAGGCAAAAATAATTTCTCAATTTTCTCAAAAACTTTCAGCGCATGCTCGTTAGTCAGAAGAAAAAAAAAAGAAAAAACTGTATATTGCATACGTACAAGGAGGCCTTAAATTAAACAAAAAATAAACAAAATATAGTCCTTAATAAGGAAATCTTTGAAAATAATAAAAACAACAAAAACACATACTTAAGTAGTAAAAAAACCATATGGTTTCCACAAGAGTTTGAGTAGGTTTAATATAAAAAATATTATGCTAGGTTGCGCTAACACTCTTTCATTATATATTTTTCTTTTTTAAATGAGAACATGTCCCAGCTAGCATTTGGAAGATTGTTTTTTGAAAAATCACCTTGCTGAGTCTTTTTAGAGTACTTTTGGTGATCAAAAACTTATTAGTCAGTTACACGATTAAAAAAGGACTCATAAATGATTCGCGCCAATGAGTAAAATAAGTTCGATTTAAAATACAATAAAAAATTGTATAGCAATCGAAAATTAATCATCCAGATGTTTAAATTGTGGCTATTATTTACATTATTTATTATTATATTGTACCTATACTGTAGATTGAAAAACGATTAATCAAAAACACATCATGCAGGTGTTTGAAAAGTGATTATAAGTATGTATTTATGATCATATTTTGAACAGATGGATGATTAAACAAAGCTTTTTTTAACCTCTCTATATAAATTTTCATTAATGTAAAAAGATGGCTATGAAATGAAGTACAATTTGTTTTTAAATATAAATATAAAATTCTTTCTTTGGTAGTCGCCAACTTCCTTTCAGTTTTGTTTCTCAAAAATCTGTCGTTTGGAGTCGACGTTAAACTGTAGGTCCCGCCACTCACGTATAAATTTAACGAACACTGCATGAGTGGTGTGAGAAGCTAGGTCGTAATCCTGACTGAGGGGTTGTAATGGCCAATTATGTATGTCCGTATGTATGAAGCCCCAAGCTCTTATTAGCCTGGGGGCTAGGCTAAAATCGGATTTTAACAATCTTTTCGTTGTATGCCTTTAAAGATGGCCAATGCATTTCCATTTTTTGCCACCTTGATTAGTCGTTGGGGTCGGCTAAAAACACATTTTGAAATACGACTAATAAATGACTCAAATTATAATCATAAATGACGCAAAAAGGAGTCCAGATTAATACAAACGTGACTGATAAATGACAATAAAAGGACTCCTAAACATACTGATAAATTACTCATAAAAGACTCGCTTGTGTTTAAACAATAACTGAAAGACGACTCGAAAAAGAAGCATAAACGAAGTTAAATACGACTAATAATTGATCAGAAAGCGATTCAAAAATGATCACAAAACTATTCGATAACGCATCGAAAATTACTCGAAATTAATATAGAAAATGACTCATAAATGATTTTTTGAGAAGAGTCGCCCGTAGTAACACTTTTCTCCCGACAAATGTGTCTTTTATGATCAGAAAATGAGCGCATATTCTTACTTTTCAATCGTGCAGAAGAGTCAAAAAAGACTCGAATTTGATTAAAATTTTCAAAAAATGCTGGCTGGGGTGTCATAAAAATATGTATATTTATAGGATAGGGAGACCCTTTCTCATAAAGATTTAAAATAAAATAAACCATCGTGTCATACACAGGCGGCTTAATAATGTACCACAGGTTTATGAGAAGAAAAAGAATCTTTTTTTTTAATTATTTAAAAAAAAAAGGAAAGAAAATTTAAAAACTCCTTTAAAAAGGAAAATTTCTGGTACAGAATATTTACGAAAATAAAGAATAAAAACTAGCAAAGGTACAAGTTTGATAGCCTAAACGGAATGGAAAGTGATAACTTTGTGGATAGTTGTGTAAGGATTAGGGTTTTAATTTCTTTTGCTATTAAAGCTGATTTAAATCTAATGTCCATAAACATTACTGCCTTTTTGTTCTTTCTTCTCTCCCATAAACTATTTTCCATGAATTTATATGAATTGTTTTTAATGAGATGGTTAGGATATTTCGGAATGAGTAAGAGAAGGATTTTTTCCCTCTAAAGGGACGTTGTACAATGGGTCAATTCGACCTTCGGATACTGTACTTGTCTTTACTGACAAGTACACGTCCTCTAACCTAACTTAACCTAAGAGAAGGATCCCTTTTTTAGCTGCACTATACGTAAGCATATGGAACGCTAACTCTGTCACTTTATAAACTGATTTAAAACTAATGTGTCTATTAGAACTAATTTCTATCTGTCGCAATCAAGTTATTTTCTAAATTTCAACACAATGCACTTTTAGAAGTCGCCGTAGTCTAGTAGGTAGTGTGTTAGCTTATTAGACGCAAAGCCAGGGTTCAAGCCCCAGGCCAGACATCAAAGACAAAATACAAAAAGTATTTTTCGGCGACTTCCTCTCAGCAGATTTTTGGCAAAAACTCTGAGAGTAAATAAAATTTCCATAAAAAAGTTTGTAGCTTCCACCACTCATGTATAAAATTAACACACACAACATAAGTGATGTGAGACTCTAGGACGTAGGGGTCAATTCAACCTCCGGGTACTGTACTTGTCTTAATTGACAAGTACACGTCCTCTAACCTAACCTAACCTAACCTAACACATGCACTGCATCGAAAAAGCATCCACTGAGTATTATTCATATTTAATAAGACAAAAATAACTACATGATCTAACTTATGACATTTTTGAGATTTTTCTTATTGAGAAAAAAGAGAAAAATTACGGAAGCGCTATTAATGCAGAAGTCTGTTTTGTCACCTTACAAATCGTTGCACTGTTCCTACAAAAGTCTTTCTTGTCACCTTACAAGCCTTTGCCAACAGATTCAACTCGAATGATGTGTAGGAAGAGAAGGTTATACAGCTTTAAGAAGTAATTATCGATTTCTGAAGAAACATGATATAATTTCTTTCATAACACTGATGTAGTATTAAAAACCCTGATAATGTAGGTCAAAAGAATAGCTCGTGTCAAGCTAAATGTACAACAGGGAAATGGGGGGGATTGAATGAGTTAACCATCCAACCATCTAACCTTTAAAACATTTTAAGTAAATGAATTTTGAAAATTCTCTTTAATTTTCTTTTCTTCTTTCGTATGCATTTGCTTAATAATGAATAAGGGGAGCTGGTTTGTTTTCATCAAACAGTTACTAATGAATGCAGGCTTGTGATTTTAAAATATTTCTTTTTTTTTCAATTCACACATTCATTTAAGACTTTATGTGTTGATTGTTAGTTATTCGCTATTCGCCATACGACGCTATTAAAAAAATCAAAATTGGTATAACAAATACTCAAGGTTAGCTAGCATTCATATGCATTAGCTTTAAGTAGATATACATATGTATGTATGTACATATGTACAAACACAAAATGCGTAAGTAAAATAAGATTTTTAAAGAGAATTTTTAATATAAAAAACACATACATACACACAGTAGTAGTATTTATTTAAGCTTGAAAGATGACAAAAAGTGAAAGATAAAATAGAAAAAGAGAAACAAATATGCACAGATGACAACAAGTCGTTAGGTCAGACGTCACTATCTGTAGAAAATAATTTATGCTTAATAAAAAAAATATAATAAAAATAAACTAAAGATGATAAGCATCACAGTTCTTAGCAAATAAATAAAGAGGAGCCAATGACGTAAAAATAGTATTACGTGTAGTATCGTTGTACTATTATTGTAATATCGTCAAATAGAAAATATAGAATGACTAGGCGAAAAATATAGGTTTTTGCTAATTATTTAAAGCATTTTGTTAATATATTTAATATCCTATTATTATCATTAAAAAAACACGTGCTATTTGCAAAGATACCACGCTCAATAAATATATCTATGTATCTATCTCGCTACCTATCTGTATACGTAAGTATGTATGTAGCTAGTTTGCAAATATGCCTCGTCTTTATATGTACAAACAAAAAAAGAAAGAAAAAAATGAAATACTTTTTCCTAGTCTCATGATTTATATAAGGAAATGATATTTTAATTTTACATGTGATTTATTTCAGAAAGAGCCACGAAATAACAGAAATTATAAGACATACCCATAATAGAAGAATAAATAAAATAGACTGACAGTATATATGAATGTGAGTACATACTATATACGAGTGAAAAAAAAGAAACAGAAAAAAAAAAAATAAAAAATAAACGAAAAAAAAAAAACATTAAAAATCTCTTTCAAGTTTAATTTTACATTTTAGAATGATAAGTAGACAAGAAAAATATGCCGAGTTTCTTATTAGACAAGTGAATACTTGGATTATGATACCCAAAAATAAGACGCCGAAAGGCTAACATAGTAGGAACACACCCTAAGAAAACCATATCACAAAATCACGCAGGTGACAGAAATGGGGGCGGACAATAACTAATTAGACGCAAAAATAACAGACAATAATGGAGAACAGTGCCGGCTGGGGTTCCCTAGAGAAGCTAGGCCTACCTTGATGAAGATGAAGACGAGGCTCAATGCATATTTGGTTGTCAGGGTGTTATATGTACTATATAGGTGGTGAGGTGGAAGTCGCCGTAGTCTAGTAGTTTGTATGTTGTCTTATTAGACGTAAAGCCAGGGTTCGAGGCCCAGGCCAGACAACAAAACAAAATACAAAAAGTATTTCTTCGGCGACTTCCTCTCAGCAGATTTCTGGCAAAAATTCTGAGAGTGAATAAAATTGCCATGAAAAGTTTCTCAAATATCTATCGTTCGGAGTCGACTTTAAACTGTAAGTCCCGCCACTCATGTATAAAATTAACACACACAACATAAGTGGTGTGAGAAACTAGGTCGTAATCCTGACTGAAGAGTTGTAATGACCAATTATGTATGTATGTAGGTGGTGAGGTGGTTCTAGGCCTCAGTTCTACTTACTACTCGCGTTCTGTGTGCTTTCTATTGTAGCAGGTGTTGAAGACGTCAATGAGATGGTAGTTAATGGACCGAAAGCAAGCAAATTTTTTGAGGTTAGAGGAGTTTGGACTTTGTCGGAGTCTGATGGTTGTCTGGGATCGTTACAGATGGCACGAAGACAGAGGCTAACGCTGGGGCGGCAGTTTACTTTGAGAATAGCCTTAATTTAATGAGCGCAGTGTATTCTACATTAGTGTTTGCGATCATTCAGGCAGCAATAGGTGACCAGGGAGGGGAATGCGACAGAGAATGTGATTGTTATCTATGCATAGATGATCAAACTGCCTTCACTGGGTGCTATGTTTGCCCAAAATTGATATCAGTCTGCAGAAAGCTATCTTCTAAGCATATAGAGGGTAGACGCCGAGGATTGTGATGTACTTATGTGCATGAGAATGAAACTGTAGATGAACTTGCATGGGAAGGAGCACTGCGAACCTGGCCAATCGGTCGATTTGGCTTGCTTTGAAAAAAAATGCTGATGTTCTTTGGGGAGACTACAGAATCTCCAAGTTTTCTAGAACAGAGTGCGGCGTATTGAATCTGTTTATGGAGGCTATTAGGATCCTGACATGTTTGAAGAAGGAAGGACCAGTTAGCGGAAAAAAGGGCACCCCTTCTTTATGAATGGTTTGTATCTCTGCCTTGATGTCACAACACGGAGACTCTAAGCCGAAATTTTTTTCAATAACCTAATAGAGTAAGCCTCCATGTAAAGATGTCTGATGTTGAGAGTTTCATCTTTGTTTACCTTTTTTTCAGTCTGCGTAATTTAAAGCCTTCCATAATGGAACTTTTCTAGTCTTTGAGTGGAGAGGTGCTTCTTAACCTAAGTTACTCTTCTATTTTATTTCAATATAATAGATGTCCTACATGTGAATACAATATCGCATACAATCTGCGAGTAAACCCTGATTTCATCATCTCAAAATCTTTGTAAAAACTTCTGGACAAGAGACAGACATCAAATATAAAGCAGGAATTTCGTTTTAAAAAGAAAATACTGCGTAAATATATTTGAAATTGAATATTTAATGTAAAGATTTGCAAATAAATTGAATAGAAAGTAAATGAAATAAAAAATAAACTTTTTGTACAAATATTTTTGAAAAAACTAGAGCTAAAACTAGCAAATTAGATTGGATTAAAAAATATTTAATAATTTTTATACTCTAATTCCTATTCATACCATTCGTGTATATGTATGTATACCTTATGGTATAGACCTCCATAACATATGCATGACACAGACTTTTGGAGTAAATAAAAACAACAAACAAACAAACCAAAAAAAAACGAAATGTGATTGTTAAACCGAAATTATTTCACAATGCTAAGTTAAATGTACAATAAAAATAATAATAAATACTAAAAACAGTATCTAAAAAAGAGAAGTGTGTACTAAAATCTGACGTTGACGATATTGTCTACGACTAGCGCCAGCGTCAGCGTTAACGTCTTTGGTCTTGGAAGCCAAAAAATCCAATAGCAACTAAACAAAACCAAGCAGCCACACAAGCCAGCTAACCAGCCAGCCGCCAGTCGTCAGTCAACCAACCATGTTCAAAACTAAATTGCAAAAACGCAAAAATAACAACAAATTTAGCTTAGCTATGCAATAAAATTAAAAAAAATACTTTTTTTTAATAAAAACCAGTAGACTACAACCAATTTTGAATGCTATGTACATTTCGTTTTACTTTTGTTGTTCCTCTCTAGCTAGCTTTTATTGTTTTTGTTTTGAACGAACATATCAGTCAGGCGATTGCGCATCACATTTACGGTTTTGTTTTGGTAAGAAAAATAAAAGCCAAAAAGAAAAACCGGTCGCTTTGATTTTCTGTCTTTTTGTTTTTGGTTTTGTTATTGTTATTGTTATTACACAGTATATTTTTATTTAATATTATGTATGCATTTGGTAAATAGCGTGAAGGCATACATGGGGTTTGGAGGTGGTTACAAGAAGTAAAACTAGTAAACAAAAAATTTATAAATAAAATAATAATAAAAAGCAAAAACAAATCATATTTATTGAAGGAAATAATAATTTATTATGTTTATTATTATTTTATTTTAGAAAAGGGAGCAATTGGAGATTAATTTCAGAAAAATTCGCTTAATTTTTTCCATATGAAGGTCTATTTAATGGACTAGGAGGACTGGTAATAACTTAAGTAGTATTTAGCTAAGGGACAATTTTAGCTTTATTTGCCATAGTTCGGACGGACTTGAGCTCAATACAAAACTTAAAAAGGAAAAAAGAAGATTTGCTACGATATCAATATACACTAAGCGCCAAAAGTGAGTAAACACCACTGAAATAATTAATTTTCTTAGGATAGCGAGAAAAGTAAATGAGAATAGTCGAATAAATTTCCAAAAATAAAAACAACAATTCATAATAAAGGAACTTTTTTTATACTTAAGAACAAAAGTGTTGACTCACTTATGAAGCTCAGTGTATCTCTACAAAAGTCCTTTTTGTAATGCTTAATTGACTGCCATCTAAATTAATTGCCAGATAACAGTTAGCACTTGTTGCAATGATAGTTAATACTGTGACACTCTGTCTTATTATTCTCTCTGAACACTTCTCCATCTAACATTTCATCTGAACCGAATCGGAATATTTATTCTAGAAGGACTGCTGCTGACTTCTGCAAACGTTCTAGATTTGGCGAAGAAGAAGCGACTGTTGCCCATTTCATATGTCTATTCCTGTCTCTGGCAGACTTTTTTCATTTGCTACATCTTTCCTCGATGAACTGACTACCAAAGATATCTTTATTTGACATTAAATCGATCACCCGATGTATTATATCGGTATTACGGTATTGGACTTGACTTGTTACTCAGTTTTGTGGCATTCCCTTATGTGATTTCCATTTGACAAGCGCTGTAATTTTAAAAGCATATTCTCCAGTTTAAAAGAGACAAAGGACACATTTATTTGGTGATTAATGTCAGAAGCCTACAATCTAGTATCTACCTTAACTAGCCTATTAGGATTGCCTTCAATAACACAGATATCACATCAATGTGATTAAGCTATACATACATACATAATTGGTCATTACAACCCTTCAATCAGGATTACGACCTAGTTTCTCACACCACTTATGTTGTGTGTGTTAATTTTTATACATGAGTGGTGGGACCTACAGTTTAAAGTCGACTCCGAACGACAGATTTTTGAGAAACTTTTCATGGCAATTTTATTTACTCTCAGAGTTTTTGCCAGAAATCTGCTGAGAGGAAGTCGCTGAACAAATACTTTTTGTATTTTGGTTTTTATGTCTGGCCTGGGGCTCGAACCCTGGCTTAACGTCTAATAAGCCAACACTCTACCTACTAGACTACGGCGACTTCAATTGATTAATAGCTTCATAGCTTCAAGTGATTAAGCTATGCAAGGCGTAATTTTTTTGGTATAACTATGGTACATAAACATTTCTTTATGCAATTATAGGCAAATGTAGGAAAAGCCAATTATTTTATAATTTCTATGATTGCAAAAACGAGTTTTTTTTCTTTTTGTTCTGCTGTTAAATATCATTTTACTGATTACATTTGAACAAGTTCTTATCTGGCAATTATTAAACAAAACAAAAAAGAATGATCTTTAGAAGTGACGTTTATGGTTTTTGTTGTTAAATAACGTATTTAACAACAAATTATAGCAATAAAAACAGACGATGGAGTCAGTGTTTTCTTTTTTTACTATAAAGAAAAGTGAATGTTTGCTTATAAAACGTTTTTATATATAAAAAAATACTTTCCTTAGGATTTTAAAAGGTGTAATAAACAGAAATCAATTATTTTTATTACAAATAACTTTAGTTGTATGGTTTTAGAAAGATAAGAATAGAAAACAACAACTAATACTTCTTACAAGAAGAAAAAAAATCAAATGAATAACATTTTTCAAACATGATAAATAATAAATAAATAAAACAGATATATTTCAAATACTTATAAACTATATATTGTACACTGGTGGTCAAATCTAAAGCAACAAATATGATAGTGCTGTATTAAATTTGAATTAAATATTTTTTTCTTTAAATTTAACTCTTAAATTATACCTTAAGTACCGAAAACGAAGTGCATAAAGTGAGTTTTAATCGATAAAAACAACAGCAACTCTTTCTACAACTAACTGTTTTGTCTAATAATCTGTTTTTGTTATAACAGTACACCAACGAAGCATGGTATCTCAAAGTATAAATCGCACTATATAATCCTTTGAAATGTTTCTCCATGCCTCCTTTTCTCTAACTCTTTTAATTTATCAATCCACAATGCTATTGCCAAAGATTCTTAAATAGAATTTATGTCAGGTGATTGCCCTTGGCCACTTAATTACTCAATTGCTACCAAGTATTCACTGCTAAAACAGAACGAAATCGAACCACTTCTAGAATAAAAGATTACGAGTGATGAAAGATACATTACATAGGACAATATTGTACGAAAAAGATTGTGGCAGAAACGGGGTGAACTATCGTAGACGATGGCATTGGCAGGATTGCCAGCAAAAATGGTTATGCTGTGTGCCTGACAGGATTGGGTAGAAATAGTTCACTATGACCTGTTTCCAGTTTAACAACTGTTTAAACGATTGCTTCTAACCTCTACTTTCAACAATTCATGAAGCAAGCAATGCATTTAAAATGACCAGAATCGATCAACAGAAATGGTATTGTTTTCTCCACCATGGCAACTCCATGATGATGAATTGAATATGTAATATGTCACAACAGTTGCTCTAATATTGACCACCAGTGTTTATATAAATATTTAATTATTGTTAAATAAAGCAAACACTTACCTGTTATTCTTTCAAAAGTCATATAAAAATTGTTTTTCCCTAAACAGGGGGTTGGGGCAAAATTAAACCACTCGAAAAAAAGATTTGTAAAAGAGCAAAAAATTGCTTTTTGTATTTCAATTGAAATCTAAACAAAAAAAGAAGAGAAAAATAGAAAAAATATATAAGAAAATCATATAAGAAAATTGACAAATAACAAATGGTTGTTGTTATACATTTTGGTAAATCAATTCAATATAAATAATTCACAAAAACGTAAAGTTTAAAACAAAACATTTGTTTCTGGTTTTTTTAAACAATAAAACCAAATAAATATTCCATATAGACAAGAAATACTGTGTGCATTGCATCAAAAAAACAAACAACAACAAAAAAGGAAAGGAATTAATGATACAATTTTAATAAGGAAGACTTTTATTTGTTTTATTGAAATCGAATGGAATTTTTTTTAATTTTCTTTTATCGATATTACACTTCTTGCATTGATTATATACATATGCACATACGAGGAGCGAGTACTATTTCTTTAGCACATTTTGCACTCAGTACAAAAATATTCGCAGCTTTTGTTAAAAAAAAATACAAAAAGAAAATCAATTAAATTATTAACTGCAAAGAAAGTAAAAGAAATGTGGATTTAATATTATAATTTTAAACAAAAACAACATATAAAATGCATTTATTATTCATAAAATTGCCATAAAAATGAATTCATTACGAATTGAATTTTTTTGTACCGGTAGTAGTCGTTGTCTAAAAATAATCTACTTGTACTGCAACAAGGCAAGAGATACTGTTGCCAAGCGTGCAATCACCGCATAGTAAAGTGAATGGTGCTGGTGGTGATGATGGTGTTTGTATGAGACATCTTCGTTTTATTTTGTGTATTTCCCCTTAACTCAAATGGAATACATTAAAGAGAGTGTTACCAGAAATTACATTTTGTTTTGGAAAATTAAACGAAAATCGTTTACAGACACAGTCAATATTTTATTAGAAACCACGCTTCTATAGAGTTGTGAATTAAGAAATTGTGCTGCACAGTATATGTACACTTAATGCGAACAATTGCAACAAGGGAATACAGTTGAAATGACAATGTCCAACTTTTTTGGTGGATACCAGCCATCTACATAAGAGTGTCAGACAATCTACGGCTTAGTTTAAACTCCACTCATTATAGAAACCTAAACCAAACAAAAATCAAACCGATTCCAAAATAAGGACATCATTGCAAACATATAATACCAGAACGCTTTTAAAACCAACGGGATCTGCACAATGGTACCATAACAACAATCGAAGGAATTAAATTTTTGTATACGGGCAAATCTTGTGAACTGTCTTACGAATCCAACATCGTGTGCGTAGTGTTATACACCCATCTAAATTTCTGAGTTTCCTAGAATAATTTTGTTGCCGCTTCCCTCCAACTTGAAGCCATAGGAGCTAGGAACATTTGGATATCGTTTGATATCAGTAGACTCGCTGGTCTCTGTAAGTCCAACGTGAGACTGCCAATTGTATTACTTATAGGACTTTGTGGAAGCTTAGGATGAGTTTGAAGTAGAATTATCAAGTAGTCATATACTAGGAGCAGTTTGTCTGCGGCTCGTCGCAGGTTGGAATGACCTACTTCTATCCAAACAATAGACTAATAGACAGGATCAATCCTAATAGACAGGATCAATCTAGCCAGCCTTGACGAAGCAAGTTATGCCTAAAGCGGTTACCAATTCACCATCATCTGATCAACTGAATTCAAAGACCAGTGCCTAGACGAAGTAAGTTATGCTTAAAGCGGTTACCAATTCACCATCCATCTGATCAACTGAATTCAAAGACCAGTGTGCTTTCTAAGTTTCCAGTCCTTTTGGTTTAGTAATAAATAGATGGATTGGGGCTCATAATTACAGCGAATATTATGCAGGGAGAATTTGTTTTTGCTTTTGGATACATTGGATATATTATAACCTCCTTATGAATTTTAAAATTTAATACTTAACAACCCTAGACTGGTTTTCTTTTTTCTGCAACTATACATTAAAGCAAAGACAAAAAAGAAACACACCAAATATGTACACACACACACAGCACACAAAACCACCACATTTTCTTATTGTTGTTTTTGTTTGTACTTATAATGCTCCAACAAATGTAATTGCAACAACAAAATTTACAGCTCCATTTTTGACACGTTCTCTTTACAAGTCGACGTTAATGAATTTTTCCTATATTTTTTATTTTTTTTAATAAAATGTAACACGTCACTTGCCTTTTTGCAATAATAAAACCAAATTACTTTTCTTGGCAAACGAAAAAAAACAACGAAAATTTGCACACAGTCCTTGTCTCTGTTTTATTATAACCTCACTTTGTTGAGGGTAAGAAAAATTTCTTGGTGTTGTAGTTACCTTGGTTTTACGTTTGTTAACCTTAAGCGCTTTTAAACACTGTTAGTTAAGCCAATTTGTATAAAATGCACAAAAAATTTGGTAATTTTTTAAAGAAAAAAAATTTAAAACGTTTCGCAATTATTTCACAACGATTGCAAAGCAGATATATAACCTCTTCGAAAGCACAATAGATAATAATCGCTTTTTCTCTCTTACACTCTTAAACAACAGAGGCAGAGATAATGAAATTGACGCCGTTAGCTAGAAATTAAAGAGCGGCGTCACAGTCTCACTTGAAGCTAAGATATTAAAAACATAAATAAATCAAATAAGTTTCTATTTGTAATTTTAACTTTGTCTATATGAAATTATTTGTCAAACGATATGTCTAATGCTTATTAAGGCTTTCAATATTATAAAAATTTGTTTACAACAAAATTAGATCTATACCAGATCTGCATTTATATGTTTGCCGCCGTTAATAATTTAACATCGCCATTGTAATTCGTATGCAATATGGCGTCTAACGAAGTTGCTAATAATAGTACTAGAACAGCTGAGAATTTTCTGATAGAGAATAAGTGTTCGGAAACCAAATAAAATGATACACTGAGGCAAATTTTAAAATTTTAAATTTAATTTAAATTTTAATTTTATTGGACGTAAAGCCAGGGTTCGAGCCCCAGGCCAGACATCAAGACAAAATACATAAAGTATTTCTTCGGCGACTTCCTCTCAGCAGATTTCTGGCAAAAAAAAAAAACACAGTAAATAAAATTGCCATAAAAAAGTTTCTCAAAAATCTGTCGTTCGGAGTCGACTTTAAACTGTAGGTCCCACCACTCATGTATAAAATTAACACACACAACATAGGTGGTGTGAGAAACTAGGACGTTGCACAAAGGGTCAATGCGACCTCCGGGTACTGTACTTGTCTTAATTGACAAGTACACGTCCTCTAACCTAGGTTAGGTTAGGTTAGCCTCGAACCTAACATACCTCTAATTTCTAAATGATCCAAGAAGCATATACCGAAAAAGCATTTAATTAATGGAATTGTTAATTAAGGATACGCCGATTTGAAAAACTATTAGAAAAATAAACATTTATAAGAGGATTGCAATCTCCCTTTTTGAAAACTCACACCTTGTACTTATCTAGAAACGAGGGGTCTTTCTGAAGAATGAAATCAATCTCGATCTAGCATAATGCCTATTCAGTATCCTCAATTCAACTTCACTATCTACTTTACTGCAATATCACCTATCTTTAGTATGTTTCTGTCACTTCCCTGTTGATTATTACTTTTCTTGCCCCTTCTTTGGTGTAATCGTTATTTCTGAATGTAACCACAATTTATCGTTTCCTAAAAGAGGCGTTCTTGCATTACCTGTCTTCATATCATAAGGTTTCTTACCTAAACTACCAGTAAGCGTTGAAACAACATGGCGATATATTATGCAGCTAGTCCGTGGAAATGGCAAACGAGTCCTATGGAAAAGATGAATAATTAATAATTGAAAATACCATTTTATGCAGCTTTTAAGTCCTTTATTTAAATTGATTTTAGTTATAACATTCAATCTCCCACAACTCGCTGCAACTTAGTTCCATCTGGGTGGAGGAGGTGGTATATCGTCATCGTCGCTTGGTAAATAGTTCTTTTCTCTACGGCTATAAGAGTTGTTGTTTCGAGAATCTGGTTGCGAAAAATAATTTGGAAAGGATTTAAAGTGCCGTTGTCGGGAAACATCATAATATTCGTCATTCCTGTACGACTCCTTGCCCCTGACATTATGTTTGGCTGCTTCAGTAGATAAAATGTCAAATGAATCAGGTTTGTGGTATCTATTATTAAATGAATCTGAAGATGATGAATTTCTGTATGGATTAATATTGTGGGGCGGGAAATCTTCATAAGATTGTGTTAACTTCGCATGAAAATCGGGAGACTTCCGCCGTTTTTCAGAGTCCATTTGAGACGAATTTCTTCTTCTGTTCCACATTGAAATTTCATTAGGTGATTGCTCTCTGTCATTTCTATATAGGCTTCTATTACAGTCAGACGGAGAATTTGAACTTTCATAAAAATCTGAAGATCTCCGCCTGCCTTCAGAGTTCGCTAGTGTCTGGCTTTGAACCGGAATTCTTGCCCTGCTTCGCATTGAAATTTCGTCAGATTCTAGCCGCCCTTCATTTCTGTATGCATTACTGCATTGAGGTGGAGAATCTTGATACAATTTTGTTACGTTTGACCTTGAGTTTTCATAAAAATCCGGAGATCTCCGCCAGTCGTCAGAGTTATTTAGTTTATGGGTTTGAACCGGATTTCTTTCACTACTTCGACTTGAAGAAGCTGGCAATCTGTCAATACTATATGGATTATAACGGTCAGGAAAAGAATGTTGATAAAATTGTGTTCTCTTTGAGCCTGAGTTCGCATACAAGTCTGGAGATCTCCGCCATTCTTCAGACTTCATTAATTTATGGCTGTGAGTATCACTTCTTTCACTGCTTCGTCTTAAAGTTTCGTTAGACGCTGGAAATCTATCACTGAATTCCGACTCTACTGTAGAGTTCAAATAATTTTTGGTTCGCCAAGATTTTGGCGAAAATTCTTCTCCAAAGCTTGAGTTTTCTCTGAAATTTTCAGGTACTTTCGTACTAACGGCATGTGAGCGTGTTTTAAAGTCCGAACTTCTAAGTGGATTAAAGCGATTTTGCAAGGAAAATTCAGCAGCCTTTCTGGAAGTTTGTGGTTGTTGAGCCAAGTACTGATTAATGGGCAAATCTCTTGGGGAATTTTCGGTCTTATCCATACAATGGATATTCGAAGTGATCGTTTTCTCCGTTAAATCATGATGTTGAGGTGTTTGGAAGTCCAAACTTCTAAAGGGATTACAAGTTTGAGGATGTTGATTTTCAGGCTTAAACATGCCATGGTCTTGTAGAGCAGTAGTTTGCTTTGTTTCAATGTACTTTAGAGGTGTTTGGAAATCCCTATTTTCAGCAGAAGTTGAAAACGCAGCAGATGGAATAGTTTTTACACTTTTTGACGACCCAATATTAGTTGTTTCTTTAATTTTCTTCAGAGCAGCCTCGGCTTTTAAATCTATAGGATCTCTTCGACCTTTAGGAGTCTGTGAGGCAGGTATAATCAACAGATTTAGTTCCTTCCATTTATCTTTTATGCTGTTTATACACTTAAAAAGAAACTTTTTGGAAAACTCATCCATACATTTGATTACTCTAAAGCCACGATGTACTTCATTCGTATCATAACGAGGTACAGAACCGTCACCTTGATTTTCCAAAACGTAAGAGGCTACATGTTCATTGATTTGTAACTCTATGGCGGGCCACTCGTTAGGTATGGGTACAATTAATCCTTTACGCTTACCGCCCACAATCACACACAGTGGATCTGTTATGACTTCGTTGAATGGTCGTAAATTTTTGGGATTTTTATCAGTAGACTTTTTGTTATCCGCCTGTTCCCTGAGGTATTCGTCAACCACTGCTTGAAGTCTTCGGCGACTCATTAATTTGGTTTCGTCTAGAGGAGTGCCACTCTCTTCTATTCTCTTGAGCTTGTCCAGACAGTGTAAAGCCATGCGATAACGTTTATGTAAAGGTCTAGCTCTTTTTGGCTTTTCGAGCACCCCATCTTTAACTAAAAGCTTTCTTAGTCTTCTTGCATTCTTCTGTGTTTGGATATAATCTTCAACCATTGACTCATATTTAGCGCGTATAAGTTTTGCATTTTTTACAGGCACGCCCCTCTCTTTCGCTTTTTTCAATTCTTCCAAATGGTGTAAAGCCAAATAGTAACGCCTCTTTAAACGAGGGGGTCGAGTTGATTTGGTTTGATTTTTTTCATCTTGATTAATTTCCTCTACGACATTCAGGTTCACTTTACATTTCTTACTAATGTCATTGCAATTGAGCTTCAGCCATTCCGCCGTTGCAGTGCTGCATTTAAATGCCATCCAACCAGTTTTGAATTGGCAATTCAGAGACTCTGCATTTATCTCTCGGCGATTATGTTCAATCATCATATCAATAATCGTGGCCTGAATCTGTTCCATTTGCGTAAAAGACAAAGGGGCGTTCTTGACATCAAAAGGGACTAGGGAAAGATGAACGGTGCCACCTACTAGCTTGGATGTCTGATTCTGCACATGATGGACCTCTTGCGGACTGTCGTGCTCAGACCGTGGCTGTTTAAAGTCACCGGATGCTGCGTTGCGTGTGGCTTTTTTTGAAGATCGCTCTCTCATCTTCATGAAAAGAGCTTTTCGTGCAAAACCCATAGCTTCTTTCATTGTCTTGCCACTCATAATCGCACTTTCAAAGAGTGGTTTTTCAAATGGCATTAGTTTGCTATTGTCCAACGGCAAGGACAAACTGTTATCTACAGCGCCGACTTCTGTACAGTCAGATTGCTGTGGGGATGGTGACTTATCGTTACGTCGATATCTACCAGGTTCACGTATACCGCTTACCTTGGATATATTGGCCCTCATTGCCAATTTAGTTCTAGTGGTAGTGACGCTCATGTTAACTACCATGTTTTTTGATGCATAAGAGGCATCTCTCTTTAAAATTTTATTAATAAACTCCATAAATTATAAATATTATGCTCGGGTCAATAAGTCACCTGCAGGATTGCCCGACATGCTGCAGGAAGGCGAATTAATTAAAACTGGAGGACGCCAGGTATCCAGAGTTCGCATACTATTGGTCAAGTACCCCTTAACCATTCATCCATTAGCGTATGCTGTTCCACCTTGGATTGGGGGAGCGTTTATAAGGAGCGTCCACCTCCCGCATGATCAAGTTTTAATTCACAGTCGTCAGCAGAGACATGACCTAACTGAGCTGCGAATTGCGATTACCATTCCACAAATGGTAAAGATCACACTTTTGTATGCGTTCACAGCTAACAGGACCACACTGAGTGGAAACCTAGTGGTTAACCTTAGCAAAGTCCCCCGCGTACGCATACAGCAACCGCTTTGTACTGCGTTGCTTACTTTAGCCATGAGCAAGTGTAGGTCCTAAAATGGAGTGCACAACTCCTCACCAACGAGCTAATTTACAATTTGGGGGTTCTGCAAGCCCTTTTTAAGGACCTATACTCGTGCATGTTTCCGGTGGCCGCCACTCGGAGGCAGTAAGTCTTCTTGTGTGGTTGTCCATAAGGATCGTCTATTAACTTTGCCTTATGGGTCCACACCTGACCACCTTGACTGATTATAAAAGTGGTAGTCTAAACGTTACGTAAGCAGAACATGATTCGAAACACCGTTTTGAATTTCCTGAATGAGAGCGAATAAAAAAAATTCGGAATCAACTGAAAAACTAAAAATTCTATTAAAAGACTAATAAATCAATTCTATAACAGAAATTAATAAAATTGTTGTTAATTTTAAGATTAAATAGCTTTTGGAAATTCTGTAATCAATCCCTATAAACTTCTTAATATTTGACTCATGACAACCCTATACTTTGGTTTTCCTTTTTCTACAACTGAACATTCACTAAAACAAAAAACTCACCGCTACATACACACACACATGCAAAACCATACAATTTTCTTATTGTTTCTTTTGTTTGTACTTTTAATGGTCCAACAACAAAATTAACCTGGAGTACAGTTTAATTTCAACATTTTCTCTGTATATTTTCCCCTTTTTAATAAAATTGAATATATTTCTTTGCGTTAATAAAAACAAAAAAATTTTTCGGCAAAAAAAACCTGCCCATCATCTTATATCCTCACTTTTTGATTAGGGATAAGAAAAATGTCGTGGTTTTGCATTATTCAGTACAGTTACCTTGGTTTTTGCATTATTTAGCGTTAAACACTGTTTTAGTAAAGAAAATCTGCATGAAATGCACAAAACATTTTAGAAATTGAAGAATCTTAAACTACATTCACTTACATGCAACACAACATATATTTCACACAAACCGGACTTATTTTAATATTTCCCTAAAGGAATAATTTGCACAGATGATTAAAGTATTAAAATCTTTTAATAACAAAACTTTTTATTTCTGTTGCGTAGCTTATTTAACTTTTTCTTTACTTCTTCGCGCCGTTTGTAATTTCTTAACACTTTGGTATACTGTAATTAATATGGCGTCCGTACATCAATAACAGCTGATAGCATTTTATTGTTGTAAACAAGTAGGAGGTGTTCGAAAAGATATCAGCTTCTACACTGAGGCAAATTACATTTAATTTGAAGTTACAGTAGAACCTTGATTATCCGTGATTCGATTATCCGGCAACATCAATTATCCGGGATTGAAAAAGAAAGTTTTTTTGCTTCGACTTAATTTTATTTTGGATCGACTTAAATTTTTCTGCATCGTTTAACCGTGATTACCTCTATTATCCGTGATTATTATTATTATTCTATTATTTTGGACAAACAAGCGAAAAAGGGGAATTCCCTCTTTTGTATACGATGAGTCAGAAGCATACATGTAAACCTGTTTAGTTTAATTTAGAAATTTGAGAAGTGCGGTTTTTTATATTTTTGAAACATGACCAAAACGGTTAATCAAGGATAATCAAGGTCCTACTGTATTAATAAAAAAAAAAAAAAAAACAAATTAAATTATATAGACGTGTTTTGCACGTTTGTATTTTACTTTGGCAAACTTTATTTGTTTTGAACCATCGTGCGCAGAGGCGGATTACGCAGACTAGGCAACTACTTTACAACCGATCCGTGCCCTGACATCGGAGGGGAGCTGTTAGCCATTCAAATTCTCGGCACAGCTACCAACCACCTTAACCTTACAAGTGGTTTAAAATCGATCTACTCGAAAGACCAAGACAAAATCTACCACAGTTAAAGCCTACTTTGGGGTAAATAGGCCGCCCTACTACTTCAAAGATCTATTCAAAATATAAAAAATAGTTTTTTATGGCTTTTTGAAATCATTTATTTACAAAGTTACTATATTTTACAGATGCTTTATACCTTCACCTCAATTTTGCCGACTTCTTCTGCTTCTGCTTCTTCTCCTGCTTCGGTAGCTACGCCTTCTTGGACTTTCCATACGATTTACGCGATTACGCTCATCATCAAAGTCGTGCCATCTAGGTGGAGGGGGTGGTATTTCATTATCGCCTCTTGAAAAGTTCTCTTCACTACGGCTAAACGAGTTGTTGTTGTGGTTTCGACGATCTGGTTGTGAATAATAATTTGGACTGTTTTCAAAGTTCTGTTGTGGAGTAACTTCGTGAAATTCATTGTTTCTGTACGACTCTTCACCTCTCATATTATATTTGGCTGTTCTAGATGAATTACTATAATGGGGTGGAGAATCTTGATAATGTTGCGTAACATTTGGGCCTGAGTTTGCATTAAATTCGGGAGACCTTCGCCAGTTTTGAGGCCAATTTCTTTCACTGCTTCGCCTTGAAGTTTCGCAAGATGCTGGTAATCTGTCATCTCTGTTTCTGAACGGGCTTCTATAGCGGGGCGGGGAATCTTGAAAAGATTCTGTTTTGTTTAAGCTTGAGTTTGCATAGAAATCGGTAGATCTCCGCCAGTCTTCGGACTTCATTAGCATATGGTGTGTTGGAGATGGATTTCTTTCACTGCTTCGTCTTGAAGTTTCGTAAGGTGCTGGCAATCTGTCATCTCTGTTTCTGTAGTGATCACTGTAGCCGGGCGGAGAATCTTGATAAGGTTGTGACCCTGAGTTTGCATACAAATCATTAGATCTTTGCCAATCCCCAGAGTTCATTAGCGCCGGATTTCTCTCCATGCTTCGTCTTGAAGTTTCATTAGATGCTGGAAATCTTTCATTTCTGTTCTGATTTGTGTATGGATTATTACAGCGGGTCGAAGAATCTTGATAAAATTGTGTTATGTTTGAGCTTGAGTTTGGATTAAAATCTGAACGTCCCCGCCAGTCTTCAAAGTTTGTTTGCATCTGGGTTTGATCCAGATCTCTTTCTCTGCTCCGCCATGAAGTTTCGTTAGATGCTGGCAATCTCTCATTGAATTCCGTTTCTGCACGAGAGTTGAAATAATTATTGGTTTGCCAAGATGTTGATGGAAATTCTTCATTTGTTTGATCATAATTACGTGGTGTATCAAAATTCGCTTTTCCCGATGGATACGAACGATTTTGCAAGGAAAAGTCGGCATTATTTCTGGAGGTTTGAGGATGTTGAGCCATATACTGTTTGATGAGCAAATTTCCAGGGAAATTTTCAGGTTTATTCATACTGAGATCATGTATTCTAGTCGTTTTCTTTTCGTTTCCACGGAATTTTTCAGAATGTTGAGTTTTGAACTGTTTGTTGTTGCCTTGGTTTCCTTTTGTTTGCGCCAAATCCTTTCGAACAAGTGACGAACTTTTTTTAAGCTTTTTGCCAGCAGCTGGATCAAGTTTTACGTATGCTGCTTCTAAAGAATCGTTCATTGGAGCTAATTCTTGTTGTAAATCTATAGGCGGCAATTTCTCTTTAGGTATCTCTGAGGCAGGTATAAATACCGGATTCAAGTCTTTCCAATCATCTTGGATGCTGTTTAAACATTTAAAAAGAAACTCTTTGGAAAACTGATCCATACATTTGATTACTCTAAAGTTACGATGAACTTCTTGCGAGTCATATGAAGGTAAAGGGCCGGAGTCTTTATTTTCCATGATATAAGAACTTACAAGTGCATTCAGTTGGGACTTTATCGAAGGCCACTCTTTACGTATGGGTAAGCATGAACCGTTGCGTTTACCGCCCAAAGCCACACACAAAGGATCAGTTATGACCTCATTGAATGGTCGTACAGTGATAGGTTGGCGTTTCTGGGATTGTTGATTCAACATGTCGAGCTCCTTTGTTTTTCTTGCACGTTTTCTCATATATCGTGCAATAATAAAATTATATTTCTTAGTCATTCTTATTCGCTGACTCAAATCTCTTAGAGATTTTGGACGAATGCCATCCTTTTCCTTTTGCCTAATTATTCCCAATTGTTTTACAGCTCTATAGTAACGCTTCTGGTCACGTCTCCTCATTATAGAGTTGGCTGAAGGTGTCTCTAAGATTGTTTTATTTTGTTTTGGTTGTGTTTGGTTTTGGTTTTGTTGTTTTAAATTTGTTTCTTCATTCATTTTTGTTCCCACGAGTAGGCACGTAATATAAGGACCATCCATGCAGTGACGGCGTACATGGACTAGGCAAATACATTACAACCGATCCGTGCCCTGGCATCGGAGGGGAGCTGTTAGCGACTAGTCTTCTTTAACCACTAACTAGCCATTCAGGTTCTCGGCACAGCTACCAACCACCTTAACCTTACAAGTGGAATATAATCTAGGGGCAAAACATGAGATCTTAACCTTACAAATGGTTTAAAATCTAGGCACAAGTTTTGCCCCGGCATGGGAAAATCGAAAGTAGAAATAAGGAAGCGGTAAAAAAAATAGAAAAGTAATTGGGGAAAGGATAGGGGAGGATAAAAGGAATAGTGGGACGTGGGTAGGAGCCAGGAGTGGAAACAAATAGAGAAGGAACAATGAAAATGATTTGACTGGCGAATGTACAAGAAATAAGGGATTGGAAAGTGGATCCTTTAGATTGTTTGATAAATAGGGGCAAGAAGGAAGAACAAGTAGGAAGAAACCAAAGTCAAAGAATGTGATTAGGGATAGGGCTTAATCTAAAGTCTCCCATTTCAAAGGGGTATATAGGAGTAAGGGGGAAAAATGCAAAGAAAATAAAAAAAGCACTGCGGAATGGAGATAGGATTGGAGATTAGAAGAGGTATGAAGTGCTTGAGTTTGGTCGACAATAGAGTTTTAAGAAGGAAATTCGCTTTTAGAAAAGAATTCTGGGAACGGAAAAATGGAAGTAAATAAAAATAAAGAATAGATAAATAAATAGCATGGGGTGGGTCCAAACAAAGTCACTCTGGTAAAGTGATCATACCGGCTTATTAGCATTCGGTTCAGTGCGCAATGCCTTTTACACATATGCGTTGGTATAGCTTTCTCCGATTGTTCTGAGGATTCCACTTGATGATTTTCGAAGGCCTAACAAATCTCATTTGCCTTTGCGAATTTATAGAGCTATCGATGAATTGGTACAGTGTTCTCTGAAAAGCAAGGACCAAGCTTTATAATAAAAGCAAGTTGAAATCGTAGCGGTTTATGTGTGTTCAATTTAATATTATTTATAAAATCGATATTGGTTGCCTTGGTGTAGTGAGTAGCTGAGTTTTTAAATCTCATCTCTGATACTAATCGGGAAACTCCCGATTAGCAGGCTTCTGATAAAAACTCTCAGGGTAAACTAATGGCCATGAAAAAGGTCTCTAAAATCTGCCATTTGGATTCGACTTTAAACCGTAATTGTTGCCACTTACGGGTAAAATAAAGGCAATGTGATGTCCAATACTGTATATATGTATATTTGTAACAGAAAAATGGACAACCCATTTCACTTTTATCATCAAGAAAATGTTAATTGTTTAACATTTAAAATGTTTATTTAAGACAATAAAATAGGGGCCAGTATTGAAAACTACTTTCCCGAACAGAAAATTATACTGAAAGGTGGGGGGAATGGTCCCAAAAAAATGTATGCTATATGTAATGTATGACGAAACTGTATGCAGGAAAATATTTACTTTTTGTTTTTAATTTATTTTAATATTTATTTATTTATTTGTTCAATTTTGTATTTTATTTTAATTTTTTTTGTTGTGGTTTTTGTAATTTCAATTATTTGAAACGTAAAGCTTAAAGCTTTTGTTTTTTGTATTATTTTTTTAACGTTAAAGATTAAATTATTTTTATTTAAATAGATTTATTTTCTTCTTTTTGTTTTTATATTATTTTTTTAGTATTATAAGTAATTAAATATTAATAATACTTTAAGCTAATTTATAATTAAATTTAATTAATCTTCTTTTTTGTTTTTATTTTTTTATATTTAATTTAATATTATTATTATTATTATTTAATTTAAAATGATTTTATTATAATAATAATATTAATATTTACTTTAATTGCTAAATTATTTGTTTTAAGATTACTTTATTTTAAATTATTTTTGTTTTATTTATTTAAAAACTAAAGTATATTCCAAATATAAAAAAATAACAAAAAAAAATTTAAATATTTATTTACAAAAACAAAAAAAAAAAAACAAAAAATTTATTTAAAAACTATGTTTTATTAATTAAGCAAGAAATTTTATTTCTTTTTTGTTTTTTTCATTATAATTGTTTTAATTTTTTTTTTATTTTTTCATTTAAAAATAAGTTAAGCAGTCCTTTTGGATTTTGTTTTTAATAAAAAAAATAAATAATTATATACAATTACTTAAAAAGAAAATTTAAAAATTAAATTTAAATTATTTAATTTTTTATGGATTTAATATATAAAAAAGAGAATTTTGTTTGTTTTATTGTTAATTATTAAGTACCGATTATTAATACCATTAGAGGCTATAAAAAAAGCCTGATTTTTATCCTTAACAGAAATTTCTTACCCAAAAAATTTTTTTTTTAATTTAAAACAAACAAAAAAAATCTTTTAATAACTAATTTTAGATTTTATTTAAAAAACAAAGAAAATTATTTTTAACTTACAAAACACTTCAATTTAAATTATTTTTGGTTTATTTTTAATTGAAAAAAAAAAAGAAACAACTTTCAATATATTAAATTTTAATAAGAATGTTATTCACCGTAGAGAAAAGTGAGGTTGGAATACTTCATAAAAGAGATTGCTGAGTAAGGTTTGTAAAGAGAAGATAAAATTGCTATGCTAACATGAATACAACACCACTGGTAAATTTACGGAAACTAACAACAATTTCAATTATAACGAACAGAACACCATCTTTTGTGGAAATCCACTAAATTTTTAAAAAGTTCAACGAAACCAAATACCATAATAAAAAAATACTGACTTCTTTAGGCTTAAAACAGACAAAAAAAAAGCATTTCAAAAGCTTTCGTTCTTCACTTACTAAATCGTATATATAATATAATACACTATTAGCCATTACAGCCAGGATTACGGTATGACTTCTCACGCCACCCAAGTTGTGCGCGTTAAATTTATCCATGTAGCTGTTGGCACCTATTTGAATTTGAAGTAGAATACTAATGTACGATTTCTTTTCTCATGGCAATTAGTTTACTGTTAGAGATATTCTTCCAAGATGTCAGAGCTGAGGTTTGAACACATTAACCCACTAGAGTGCACGGATCAAATAAGCCTTAAAATATGGTATGATTATATCAGATCTATAAGCCTAATTCTATGTCGTAGAGAGGCCCAAAATAAACGATATTGCTCAGCGATTTATCTTGACATCCGACAAACATTGGATAGACCATGACGCTATGGCTTCTTTTTAAAAATAGAGAAAGTTTTACAGGCTCCTTTTAAAATCTATGGCTCTTATAATGGCTCTTAAAGACAAAAACGAAAGATCAGTTTCTTGGGAACACTACAGGACAGTGCCATAGGACCTGTATCGTACATAATTTTTAACACAGATGTGTGAATATAGATCGAATAGCCAATAACAGACAGTATAGGGGCTGTGAGAAAGTAAATGCAAGAAATTAAATATCAATTATGAAGACGAAAGATAAGAAAATACCACTCAGATATTCCAATTACAGATTACGCCGTAATGGCAGTAACATAAATCGAATAGACGATAAAGAAGAAAGGTACTTAGTATAGAGAGTATTTTAGGAAGTAAGTGCAACACATTATATGTAAACCGATTATGAATGGCAACTGAAGTGAAGTTGAATTGTATATAAAAACCTTATACTACACAGATGGCAACTGCTGACAACCAATATTTTGAATTTTCACTGGTAACAAAAAAATTGCTTTCGCCAATTAAAAATTTATGATTGGCAGGCCAGTTGAATTTGAATACACAAGACATTCTTAAATAAAATTTAATTTATTAAAAGTTATCTTTTTATTATTTATAAAAAAAATTATTTTGGTTATCGAGTAAAATTTAAAAAAAAACGTTTCTTTTTATAAAGTAAACTTAAAACAAACATGGATTTTAAAATTTATACGACCACTTCAATTAAAAATTACTTTCAGTTCTTTATAAAGTTTAGTTTTATTTTGTTTTAAACTAAAATTAAATGTTTTTTAATTTCAACTTTTTTTTTGTTTCTCTTGCTTTTTTAAATATTTTTTTCTCTTCCGGTTTTTTCTTTTTTTGGCAAGCATAATATTGTTCTGTTTTGTTTTCAATTTTGTAATTTGTAAATGAAGTATTAAATTTTACGAAAGTCGGAGTTTTGGATTTTGTTTGTTATTCTCTTATTTATTGATTTATTTATTATTATTTTTTAAATGTTTAATAAAGCCTTATTATTGTTTGTTCCTTTTTTTTAAACCTTTATATATAAAAAAAATATTATTTTAAATTTAAAAACTATAAATTCTAGAGTTTTATATTAATTAATTAATTAATAATAATAATCCTAAAAAGAAAACTTAACAAAAAGTTTTCATAGAAAACAATTACCATATAAAATTAAGGGCTGCATTATTTTTAAAGGTTCAATTATAACCTTAAACCCTTAATGGAAACTTAAATCAAAGTCGAACTAGAAAAAAAAACTGAGAGTAGTAATGAAAAACAGTTCTTGGCAATAAAAAGTATTCTTAAGTTTGCTTGAAAGTACTTGAAAAATGTATTTATATTTAAATTAATCCTTAGATTTTCAAACCTTCGTTTTCTCTTCTTTATTAAATAAAATTTTATATTTCAAATGGAAAGCCTTATAAAAAAGGTACAAAAGTCTTGATTTGCAAATTTTCAAACTCTTTCTCTTAATAATGCAAACTTTTTTGATTCAAATTTATTTTCCTTTAATAACAAAAAAAAAAACAAATTATAGATACAACCTCTAAAATTCAATTGTGCTTTAAAAAAATTCAAATTTCTCCCTTAGTCTCTAAAAAGTCTTTCGAAAACGTATACGCTTTAATAAATTTCAAAATAAATGGAAAGCTTTCTAAAGAAAAAAATTCTCTAAACGGTATATTACCACACCAGGCAGTGTCATTCTGTTATGCCGGACCCTACAGAATCTTAAAGAGTTATGTATGTTTTTTAATTTCTATCTAACCTAACTTGTTTTGTAATAAAATGATTGAAATACGACGTATATGCTTTTTTAGCTTAAAAAAAACCGTTAATTTTATAACTCCAAGCCAAAATTATTTGAAAACTGATTTCAAAATATGTACGCAGTTGTTATGTCATTCCTGAAGGCCTTTAATAAGGTTTTAAAGTATCCAAAAGAGTTGTAAAAAACATGATTGCCACTTTTTAAGCCTTTCAAGGCTTAGTAAAATTCTTTCAATCTTTCAATCTTTTAAAATATTTTCAAGAATAAACATCTTTATTAACTCTTTTATGCCTTTTACGAATTTTAAATACAATTTAAATACAATACAATAAAAATTTTAATTTTCTTGAAGCTGTTTAATACTGTTTTACTTTTCAATTCAAATTTTATAAAGTTTTCAAGATTTTTAAAAGTTTTTCAAAAGAATGACTGGTTGAAAGTTCAACAAAAATTTGAAGGTCCTTTCAAACTTAAAAAAATTGATTTTTGGAAAACTTATTAAAGCCTTTCATTAGTCTTAAAAGCCAAAGGCTTACTTTAAGGCATTAAAAGATTATTTAGGGTTAAAGACTACCCTTTGACGGACACCAAAATTTTAGGAGGCCTTCCCGTGGGACACTTGCTGTATCTCCGTTATTTGGCAAGGAAACAATTTATGACGTGTATACACGTCATGTCCCCCCAGAAACCCTTGTTATGACGTCTATAGGCGTCAGTGTCCGTCAAAGGGTTAAGAGTTTTTCAAAATCTTTTAAAACTTTTCAAGTCCATAAAAATTTTTTAAAAGCCTCTATTGATACTTAAGATACTTCTAATAATAAATAAAAAACAACTGCCATAAATCCCTTTTAGAGTTCGGAAAGCTATACAAGGTGATCCTTCAAATTTTTGAAACCTTAAACAATTCATTAGAGACTTTAAGGAGATTTTACGATCTTGAGATCGTAAAGCATTTCAAAACTAATCGACAAAAAAGACTTGGTTGGAGAACAATTTCAATTTTTTTTTAGACTTTCAAGAGTTTTAAAATCATTTCCAAAGGCTTAATTCAGGCTACTGAAGGTATTCTTTATGACTTTTAAATCTTTTTGAAATTTGCGAACGCCTAACATCAACTTTACCAATACAATGAGACACTTTCAATTTCTTTTCAAACAAAATTAAGCTCAGAGAGGAGCTCGTTTAAAGAAGTTCGAATACAAATATTGGTAACGACAGTCTGGACTTTTGAAAACCTTCAAAGGCTTGGGTTTGCGATTGATAATAGCTAAGTTTAGGGCACAACAGGAGACCTTTTACAATATAAACATTGTAATTAAAACTGAACTTGCTAAAGGATTTCATTTGAAATTCTTTTAATTTGATTTAAGAACATAATTTATTTCTTTAAGTACTTTAAAGTCTAAGGATACGACTTTTTTCAGCTACATATATCCTTTGGTATTCTTTATTATTCTCTCATTGCTTTTCATTACTTTCTCTCTTGCAGTTTTTTCTAGTTCAATATGTAATGATGATTCGTAACAAAGATTTCGATGAAAATTAAAAAATAATTAGAAATAGAAATAGAAACGACATACGACAACTACAGATTACGATAGAAACAAATATTAATTTTGTTTTCAAATGGAAAATGCAAATGAATGATAAAGATGAACTAATAAATACAATAGAAATACAAATTACAGATGTACTACACAAATAGATTACATTAAATGAAATAAAAACAAAATGAAATGTATTCTCTTACTTTGAATTTTTGATTATTTGTTTGCGTGCGTTTGTTTGTTTGTCTGTTAGGTTGGTTGGCCGGTCGGTTGCATTGTTTAGAAAGTGTCACCAGCATACCAGGGATGTATCCAGGGAGCCGAAGGTGGCGGTGTAGGCGGATATATGGTGGGTGAGGGTAGACCATGAGCTCCAGCCACCGCTGCCGCTGCTACACTTGGCATATGAGGTGGGTAAGGATTAACCAGAGCCGGTGCTGAGAAGGGAGCAGCCACACCAAATAGGGCCGCTGAAGCTGCTGCTGCATGTGCCGCCAAAGAAGCTGAAGAGGCGGCTTGTGCAGCCGCTGAGTTGGAAGAAGAATTTGTTGAAGTACCACCTCCAGTGGAGGAGTTAGTATTCGTATTGTTATGGCCATTTGATGTTGTGCTATTAGCACTGTTGTTGTGATTGTTAGTGTTGGTGGTATTAGAGGTCAGGGAAGCCACTGAAAAGTTGGATGATTTATTACCCGTAGTAGCCGTAGAAGATGTTGAATTTAATGACGATGCCGAAGCATTTGAAGAGGACCTCTGATGATGTGTAGTGTTACCACCACTCTCAGTTGAGTTATTTTGTGCGGAGGAGGAGACGGAGGAGGACGTTGCATGATGATGATGATGATTTGAATTACTAAACATGGATAGAAAATCTGTAGCCGTAGCCGCCAAAGAAGAGTGCATAGAGTTATTAGTGCCGCTGCTACTGTTATGGCGATGGCTGTTCGAAGCGCTGGAAGCACTTGAAGAGCGCTTATGTGTATTTGAAGCAGCCGCTGCTGCAGCCGTCGTAGTGGCTCCTAGCCAATCAAAAGGATTGGCAAATGGATTAACCGCTGTTAGAGTAGAGCTGGCTGCTGCTGCACTTAAAGGCGGACTTAACATGGTAGCAGCTGCTGCTGCCGCCGCTGAATAATAAGCAGCAGCGCTTTCTGCTGCAGCTGCGGCCGCCAATTGTTGGGCTGCACTTAGTCTTTGAGCGGCTGTTGTTGCAGAAGATGACGTGGCGGACGACGATGAGCTTGAGTTTTTATTTGACGCCCCACCACTCGATGATGACTTGGTTTGGTGGTGACTTTTCTCAGTCTGGTGTTGCTGCTGGTGATGATGAAGTTGCTGATGCTGATGATGCTGTTGTAACAGTTGCTGTTGATGTTGATGGAACTGTTGCAAAGCATTCTGCTGCTGTTGCAATAAATGCTGCCGCGCAGCTGAGCTTGTTGACAAGGCTGTTGCTGCTGCAGCTGCTGCTGCCGCTGATGATGATGCTGATGTTGAGGATGAGTTTGACAACGGGGAGTACAACATATCAAGCGTGTTATGAGGTGCTGGCGGTGCTAATGGTGTTTTGTGTGACGTACTACTGCCGCCTCCACTACCACCACCGTGGGATTTTGTATTACCACCACTGCTACTGCTATTGCTGCCATGATGCTGTTGCGTCAAGGATATAGCAGAGGAGTTTTCCGTTTTGGAACTATTGCCGCCACCACCACCATTTGTTGTTAGTGAATGAGTGCGAGATGATGATTCTCTTTGGTGTTGATGTTGCTGTTGATGGTGGTGGTGTTGGTGTTGGTGGTATTGTTGTTGCTGTTGCTGTTCTTGAGATGTTGATAATGTTGACGCTGCTGCTACTGCTGCTGCATGTTGTCCTCCCCAACCCAATTCCTAGCTTATACGTGATCTTTTATTGGGTGGTTGCTCTTGATTTCTTATCATGAACGTCAACTGGGTCATGTATTTTAGAATGTCACGCACCTGTACCAGCGGTATGTTCTCATTATGCTGGCGATCATGTTCCATTAAAACCTTCAACTGGTGCCTATAAAGAAGCAAAGAAAGAAATCAATATTCCGACTCTTTAGTAATAAAAAAATGCGCACAATACTTACCGATTGCCTTTGTACAGCTCTACACCCAAAGCTTCAATCAGACGTTTGCATTGGTCCAGCGGTACTTGAGGATAGAAATACTTTTGGAAATCGGTCAGTGTCATGAGCTGCTCATTGTCATTGTACGCCTTCATGTTAATGCAGGGCACCAGGTTATTCTCCACATATACCTTTTGGACTTTGTACGGCTGCATGTTCAAGTTGTTGGCGGGTATTTCGGGTATAACATTTAAACGCTGGGCATTATCGGCCGTTGCCGCTGCCACTAGCGCTGCATGACGCTGCAAATGCATACTGGCCGAGTTGACTTGTGAGGAGGCGGATGAATTCGACGAGCTACGTCCGTTTTGCTGCGAATGATGTTGGGCTACGGCGGCGGCTGCCAAACGTTGTTGATTCTGTTGGGCCGCGGCTACGGCTGCAGCGGCTTGTTGTTGCTGCTGTTGCTGTTGTTGTTGCTGCTGTTGTTGTTGCAAATAAGCTGAAGCAGCTTGCAGAGACCTTCGGGGGGAAGACAAATCGATTACTTCCATTGGTGTTGAGGGTGTATTGGTAGTAGTAGTAGATAAAGAGGAGGAAGAGGATGAGGAGGAAGAAAGTTGTGAGCTGTACGGTAACGTGTGTTGTTGTTGTTGTTGGTGTGGGTTAAGGCTGTTATACGAATTCATTTTCGTTCGACTACTAGCAGAAGGAGAGTGGGCAGAGTGGACGGAGTGAGTGGATGAGTTAGAAGAACTAACCGGTGAGGGCATTAATGAGGCCATAGTGTTGGTAGAACAAATCACGCTCTTTTGCCTACTGCCCCCCGTTGAAGACGAAGTGGAAGAGGCCGAGGAGGGTGAGTGGGCCGCACTGCTATGGGCAAAATGGGGCGGCAATTGAGGCGTTATGGTTACATGCGGATTGGGTACTATTGATACGGAAGTACCACCACCAACTGTCCCTGCATTTGCCGGCGATATGGGCGGTGATATGAAAGGCACAAATGTATTGGAGGCATTTGTTTGTATAAACGTTGATAGATCAGGATTCGATAGCACTTTTTGTACCACGGCCCTCATTTCATCGTTCATTTTGAATTTCTTTTCAAAATCTTCTAAGGCAGCCGAAGAGTTTAAAGGCACGGTATTGGACTGTGAACGATTCGTTGATTTACGTAGGGATTCCAAACTATTAACGGGTATTAGGGGAGGCACATGAGGTTTTGTAAATTGGCCATTATTACGTGAACAAGACGACGACGGCGACGACTCAGAACCACCAGCACCACCACCCCCAACACTACTCGCACTCGTCGCCGACGAAGTGTGTTTCGTTTTATGAGGATTATAATCCAACATGGTTATCAGGTCCGTATCTAAAGGCAAAGAAGGCAAAGGTGGAAATGGACTCTTATTGTGATTGTTGCTGCCCATTAGATTGCCTGAACTTTTAAACTGTTGCGTTAATAGCAAACGTTGACTGGGCGTCAATTGATTCCACAAAGCCAAATTATTGAAATCTTGAGCAGTGGCCGGGGCCGAAGATGAAGCCAAATTAAAATTATTGGCCAACAAGGCACTGGCATTTGCTGCTGCTACGGCAGCTGAAGCAGAAGTAGGACCACCACCAGCGCCAGCCGATGATGTAGGCGAGGGTGAGTGCGAGTGTTTACTAGTGTTGCTTAAACCGCTAGTGGGTGGCGAATGGACGGGATTTAGGGAAGTTTGTATATGTCTGGGTTGGGGCATGCTATTTGGTAGGGGTCTCTGTTGTTGGTGTGTTTGTTGTTGTTGTTGTTGCAGCAACGTTTGCTCGACACTAGACCTAGAAACATTATATACAAGTTTTGGATATAAAACATACACACACAAACTTATGATTTTTTTTTTGTTTTTCGTTTTTTTTTTTTATTTTTTAATTGATTTTTCCAAATTTAGAATTTTTCAAATTTAATTGTAATTTTTGTTTTTGCTTTTCTTTTTTTTTTTTTTCTTAATATTTCTTTTTCGTTTAAAATTTCTTTCTTTTTTGGTAAATAATTTTATTAGAAATTACTGCTTTTTCTTTAGTAATAATAAAAGGCGAATAGTTTTTATTTTTAAATCCTAATTGTTATAAAAAATCCCCAGCGTGAGACCAATCAATCTAACTCAATTTAATCTGTGTTTAACGCTTCCATTTTCCCAAAATCAAGGCATAAATTCATAACGAGTGGCGCAAAGTAGTTGAAATTTAGAACGTTCATATGAAACTTTTTAAAGCCGCCTACTTTAGACAATCTGCACGGACTTTTTACTTTTTCACAGCCTATATTATGCTCCTGTTTAGAATCATTCATATAAACTTCAACAGATACCCTGGAGTAGATCAGTTGACTAATCCTACCCGCATGAATTCTATTTTCACATAAAAAATTTCAATAGCAACTCCAACTTTAATAATTCGTAACGGCCAACTTATTGGAGGGTGTAGAGGAGAATTCCGAGCCACAAGATCTCGACCTTTTGCGGACTACAACTTGACGCATTTTGGTTCTGAGCACTCGTACAAAATTCTACTGACTCTGGAATTAAACATGTGTATGTTTGTTGAGCAGTCAGTCTCTAAAACTGGGGGCAACTGATGCCCATTTCTGGTTTTATGAATATAAAACTGTCCTATTTGGCAAGATGTCACATGAGTTCCAAAAGCGTCCAATACATCCCGAAAATACGTCACTATTTAGTGTAGATTTTGAGCTGGCGGTTTAATTGCTGCATGATTTTAAATTTATAGGCCTGAATGGGATTGATCTGGACAAGTGATTTCTATAGTAAGGCGCTAAGTGTCGTCACCCAACAGTTTACGACACATTGGAAATTCTGCAGGTTTGAGTTGAAGACCTGGTAAATCAAGACGAGATTTGGAGACGTTAAATTTTTTCATATGGGATTTTCTTAAGACACGGGTGCATGCGAATAAGCCATAAACCTCAACGGTTCTTAAAATCAATATAACCCAGGCGCTCGGTAAAATTCTGAATGATTTATGCACCAGTTGTGATTTAGGCCAGAGAAACTTAAACTCTGGTAGTAATAAAATTGCCATGAAAAGTTTCTCAACGACCTGTCGTTCGGAGTCGACTTTAAACTGAAGGTTCCGCCACTTAGGAATAAAATTAACCCACACACAATATGGGTGATGTGAGAATTTAGGTCGCAATCCTGACTACAGGATGGTAATGAACAATTAAGTGAGTTTAACCCTAAGAAACCAAGGCGGACGCTGTTTTATTTCACACATAATGGCATCCAACAGGTCATTCATTTTGTTTTTATTTAAATTTAACGATTGAAAGAGATTATTTTAAAGGCCCGATTTATAAAAAAAGAAAGAAAAAATCTTTCAATTTCATTACCCTAAGAGAACTAAGACCGTTATTATTCCTGAGATATATTCCATGTATGTACAAATACAAGAAGATCTTGAGATCCGACCCCTAGACCGTTTTTATATTCAACATTTTATATACAGAAATGACTTAAAACTAAAATATATTTTAATATGTAATGAAGTATGTAACTTAAGAACAAAAAAAAACTATTCGCTTTTATTTTATTATTAATAAAAAGAAATATACAGTATAAGTATGTATTAGCATTTAAAATATTGTATGTAGAGAGATTCAAATCAATTGTTTCTTTAATTACTTTCAAAATTTAAATTAAAATTTGTTTGTATTTTTATTATATTTTTTTTTAAATCTGTTTGTACACGCATTATATATAATGTTTTTAGGAATTTGTTTAATTTTTCTTTTCATTTTTCATTTTTCAAGTACTGTTGGTACTTTTCTACTGCAAAAATTGGGGGTAACTTTCCTTAAACACACCACAACGGTTTAGTGTGGCAAGAAAGAGAGAAAGATAAAAAGAGTTGAATTGGAGTTGGAGGAGTAGTAGCTTGTATATCTTTCGTTATGGGTTTTTTCTATTCCGTACGTCACATCACAAGACAGAGAGGATGAAAGAGAGAAGAGTACGTGTAAAGTATGTATGTATACTTTTGGTATGTAAATTGATTGGTATTTCTGTTTTTATTTTCTTGTTGTTTGTTTAAATATTTCTTTTCTCTTTTCTTTAAATAATTAAAGGAAACCAAAATGGAAAATTATTTAATAAAACCTTAGAAAAAAAAAAAACAAAAGGAAAAAAATGACAAGACAGTACGATAGAGTATGTTGGTAAGTAAGAAAAAAAAAGTTGAGAGGAAAAAAAAGGATTTTCTTTTTAAATTAAAAGGCATACAAAAAAGATTATGTTTTTCAAATGTTGTAGTTCTTTTTTTTTATTACAAAAAAAATATATTGTAAACTTTACTTGACTAAATAATTACATTTAATTTTAATTTAAAACAAAACAACTACTTTTCTAAATTTACCAAAGAAAACAAAGTTATAAAAATGCATGCAAAAAATATTAAGCATTTTAAAAATAATCATTTGTTTCTATTTTATTTTTTTATAAAGAATTTTAAAGCAACAAATAGTCGTCGTTACACGCATTTCTTTGAAAGGAATTTAATTTTTAAAAAATTTTCGAAAAGGAATTGAAAAAAAAAATATTGTCCTCTATGTATTAATTCTTCTGCCTTTTTTCCTAATAATCTTATGTAAAGAGAAATCCTGGGAAGAGATCCACTAAAAACATTTTTAAACCTTTCGCGATAAGTGCCCTATGTATACGGCAGTTGACGTCTTGCAATATCAGCAATTACTTATTGGTCCTGGCTAATGCCGCATATGCATGGCAGTCATTTATTCGTTCAATTGGATTTCACGGACGTTGATGACGATATATGGTCAATTAGCCGTTGTAAACAGTCGTAACGATCCTCTATACACGTTTATACTTTTCTCGAAAAATTAACTTGGCTTGGAATCAGAGAATATGGCACCACAACAATTTCTTAATGTCAATCTCCACAATTTGTAAGTCATGAATAAAATACACAAAACTGACCAGGTTTTATTACAGTTTTTGCAAAAAAAAAAAAAACAAAAGGTGACTGACCTTTGCGAATGTAAAAGCTATAATCAACTTCAACACGACATACAAAATCATAGCCACTATAAGGCTCAGTCTTCTATATAATGACATGATGAAAAATAAAGCAAGTTTCCGCAAAGGAAGACAAACACTCATAGTGGAAGGAAAGGATTTGTATGCTGGTCAATACAAAGATAAGTGGATGATATAGGAAACCACCATGCAGTAGTGCAATGCGACCCAGAGTTGAAATTGTACAGAATCATGTGTCAGCAGGAAACAGCATTTGATAAGTCCTGCATCATTAAGCTTCCAATATGTTGGGTACAGGATCAAGGAGCCAAACCAAATGAATTATTTATTATTGATATAGGAACACGCCGAGGGTATGTTTTTTCGCCACTCCTGACTGGTCTTGGACGATGTGATAACGGCAACACAAATCGATATGGCATCGAACGGCATTTAAATGGCTTTCTTCAGACAGCTAAATTATCATGATTATGCATTAGCATATAAAGGTCAAGGCTGATGCAGTGTTTTCATGTAACAAAGCAATAAAATTAATCCCGAACTAAGTCCAATGGACTTACTAGTACCTGAGCTGGAGAATAGCACAACTTGATAATGTATCATGAAGATAATTAGGCAGACATGGTAGGGTAGCTAATGGTATAACCAGAAAGTCCATGAAAAGCTGTATGAAACACACATGCCGGAGTCTAGAAGGATGTGCAGGTTAGACAAGAATCTTATCATTGTCTTGACTATACTAAAACAGAGAAATAGAATATCTTTGACCTTCTGTAGGCGCATTCTGGAGTAAAGTCTGAAGTCCTATCCTATAATGAATCAATTACACGAATGCATTACGCACTCCGCAGTTTGTGGCTGCGAACTAAGGTGTTAAAAAGGTTGAAAAGATTCTTTAACGTACACAGACATTTAGTAAACATTCTTCGCCAATAAATGCATTGGAGTTTAGCTATTAAATTCACCGTAGTATAGTTTAAGCGTATGCTAGTAAAGAGATAATTAAACGAAATCTTGTCCAATGTTTACCGATATCAGACTTATCTAATTTAACAATCGAATACTCCTGACTAAAATAATTGATGCAGCTGAGATAAACTAACTTAAAGTTAACGGACTAAATCATGACTAAAAAATTCAAAATATTTGAAAAATAAAAAAAAAATTAAAACAAAAAATCTTAAATAAAATCCAGAAATTTTTGTTTGTTTATTTTTTACGGTAAATGTTTAATTATATACAAGAAGAATAAGAAAAGAAATCGATCTAAAAAAGCACGCTTCAAATAATACGATATATGGTACGTATATATGTATATACAATAATGCATGCTTAACCATAAAAAAGTAAATTAATAGCACCGGGGGCTATAGAAAAAAATTAAAATTTTAATTTTTAATATTATTTTAGAATAAAACAAAAAAAATGTGATATTTAATAAAAACTACAACAACACGAAAAACATGAGTAATATTATGAAAGATTTATTTTTAATAAGGGTTTTGAAAAAAAAAAAACTAATTATCAAAGTTTTCTTTGTTAAAAAGAAAATTTTTATATGAAACTTTTAATTTGTTTTTTATATTTTTGTTTTTAACGAAATTAAATGCGTGCACAACAAAATTTTTTGTTTAAATAAAAAAAAGTTTTTGAAAAAAAATAAAAACTAACAAAAATCAGAAAAAAATTAATTTTTTTTTTTAAATTTAATTGATAATAAAAGAAAAATAAAAGAGAAAAAATTTCTCTAATTAATGGTATACCAAAACCAAGTATTATATTTAATAATTATTATTAATTAAAAAGAACCAATTTGTAGGTGGTTTATTTTTTTTTTTTGGTCTAATTAAACAAATATTTTAAATTTTGTTTTTCCAATATTAATTTTTTTTATTATTTAATAATTGATTTTGTTTGTTCAATTAATTTTTTTTAACAAGTAGTAGAAAAAAAAAACGAATTACAACTAAATTTGAAAAACACAATTATTTTTATATATTGTTTATAATAAATATTAATCAATTAATAATAATAATATAGTAATAATAAATAACGACAAGTAGAAATAATATTTATATCGGTCAAATTGTAAATTATAAAAAAGAATATATTTTATTTTTTAAATTAAAAAAGAATTTCATATTTATTTATCAAAAAAACATTTTAAATGCAATGTTAAATTATTTTGTTTTTATAAAATCTTTTTTAAATAATTTTTTAACAATTTTTTTTTTTATTCAATAATTTATTTTTAGAGATTTTTTCTTGGTCCTTATTTTATCTTTTAATTGCTTTTATTTTGCTTTTTAATTATATTTATTTGTAATTTATTTACTTATTTCATTCATTAAATTTTTTTAATTAATTTTTTTTATCGATTTATTCTTAAATATTTATTTTAATAATTTATTTTTTATATATTTTATAAAATATGTTCCTTTAATTTGTAGAAATTCTAATTAAAAACATATTTTAAAATGTACAAAAAATTGTAAATTAATAAAGTAAATATTTAAGAAATTAACTTAACATAATTCAATAAAAAAAAAAAATAAGTAAATAAACAACATTAAATAAAAGAAATATTTAAAAAGTAAAGCATTTAAAAGTAAAATAAAAACACTATGAAATTAAAAAAAAAATTAACGAATAAGGAGAAAATATGGAATGTTTTTATTAAAAAAAAAATACGTTTAAAAATAACTGTTGTTAAGTATTTTAAATGGAGAATGTTTTTGTATTAAAAATTTTTTTAAATCAAAATAAATGAAAACAAAGAAAATTCTTTTTTAATTTTAGAAAAAATTTAAAAATAGTTTTTTTTTTACAGTGAATTTCATGAATACTTACATGTGATTAGCATTTTGTTGTCCTGCCGAACGCACTAATGGTGGTGGTGCATTGCCCTGTCCATGATTATTAACCGGCTGCATTGATATGGTGGCATTATTGTAGGCCCCATATGGTTGGCGATTATTTAAAATGAGATTCTCCATTGGATTACGATATTGATTGCGGGAATTAGCGGCATGAGATTGTTGGGCTTGCTAGAAAATAAAAAAAAATTAAAAATTATTAAAAAAAAAACTTAATAGTGTCAATAGGATGGTTAAACAAATACTATTCCCTTCGAAGCAATTGAAAAAAATTCTTTATCCTACGATGTTTGTTAAGCAACCTTTAGTAATTGTTAATTACATTAAAATCAATATCGCTAGCCTTTGGTGTAGTAAAATACAGTGAAAGAAAATGACAGCGAGTAAGTGGTACAAAAATTACCAATAGAATGGTTTAACAAGCTAACTTAGAAAAAGTATCTTGGGCTATATGGCATAGTAAAATTTGTTAATGGCTTTAACCTTAACATATGTATGTTGATGGCCTTTAGAGGACTAAAAAGGAACGCGCTGTGGAAGGCTATTGTATTATCAACTGTTTAACAGTGATGGGCCAACAACAATTAGAACTCTTAGGGGTTTCTTATACACAGAGCCCCCGTATTGTAAATCGCTGTTAAAAGTAAATTTATAATTTATTTTTAATAAAACTTAAATAAAATATTTTTACCCAATAAATGAAAATATTCACTGCTTAACAAAATAGTGGCATACTTTTAGGGGGAAATTATATAAAAGAGATTTTTACCATAAAAAATACCAAATAATTCATTATTACTTAATAAATTTGTATTTAAATAATTAAAAAATTTATAATTTTTTTTTTATTTAAAATATATTTTTTTTTTTACTTCTATTTAAGTTTTCAAATTATTTTTTTTTTTATTAAAAAAGTTTTTCTTCATTAAAAAAATACTTTTTAAATACAATACTTACAAGAAAATAATAAATTCTACATCTAAAGTTAAAAATACTATTTAAAATATTACAATTGAAATTAATTAAACAATAGTTTAGGATATTAGAATATTAAAATTCTTATTTAAGTACAAAAAAAAAACAAAACAAAAATATGTAATTAAATTATGACCAGCATTTTACATTTTTATTTTTTAATTTTAAACAAAAAAAAAAAAGATAAAAATGCCATTAAAAATATACTTTTTTTTGGCATAAAAAGAAGAGAATAGAATTACAAAATCAATTATTATTTATTTTCTCACACAAAACAATAATATCGTCTGGCATTTAACAATAAAAGCAAAAGGAAAACAGAATTTTTCAATTTTGAAAGGTGGGTGGTTGGTTGATTTGCTCATCTTCTTTGTCTTGGACGTTTTGTTTTTGCAGAAGTGGTGGTAGTAGTGGTAGCACTAGTAGTAGGTTTAGTAGTAGTAGCTGTGCATTTTTTTCTATGATTTGTACTGGTGTTGGTGGTGATGGTGTTAATGGTGTTGTTGGTAGTGGTGGTGGTGAATGGATTGTTGATGTTATGGGAGGCAAAGGCTTGATGTAAATACATCTAATTGGCATAGTTTTAATTAATATGTGGGGAGAGAGAGAGAGAAAGAAGAGAGAAGAGGTGTAAACTCTTGATTAATAAAAGGGTTTCATTTTGTTTGTTTTACAACACTACTATACTTATAAAACAAAAAAAAAAAAAAAAACTACAACTATAGTTACTACTACTGCTACTACTACACATACACACCCATGATGTTCTGTAAATCAAAAACGAGTAATAAAAATTATGTGAAATTGATTTAAAAAGTAATTTGTTTACCTTCTGGTACATTTTTTCTAAAATGTACATTTTTGCCATCCTTCAAAAAAGCATTTCTTGTATTTCAACACATATTGTACATCATACACGCATTCACTACTATCCACAATAAAAAATCTTTGACCAGGATCACAGCCTAGTTTTTTTAAACCGAACAATAGCAATTAGTTACTGTCAGCGTTTTTTCCAAACTACATATATTACACACTAAGGATGCCAAATGCCGGTGAGGCTCTGTTATAATACAGTTGGACTACAAACTATGTGATACCATTGAATAACACACTCTAGGTTAGAGTGTTCGGACGGACCGAAAAGATTAAACCAGACGTCGATTCGAAACTAAGTCTCCCCACGATATTAGGGGAGTCCACAGTCGTGCTTCCCAATTCATTCTGGCTCACAAATTGGAAAGAGATACACTTAAGACTGTGCATCGCGACAAAATTGTTACACAGGTAAGGGAAATAAGAATCAAGAATATCAATTTCATTATCTGACCGTAACTAATCGAGTTTCAGCAGGAGGTTATTTACGTCTAATAAACGAACACACAGTCCACCACACCACCGCTATCAAAAACATAGTTTTGGTATTTAGAATTCATTTTCGGCTCTTTACCCGTTACCCGATCCACAGAGCATGCATGTTAGGGATGGAGGAAAAGGAAATTGAAGAACACAATCCTTTTTTGTACTGAAAACTGTTCTTTTGTGCTAAGAATTAAGTTTAACGAACTAAGAATTTGTTGTTTTTTTATTGCATTTTAAGAAGAAGATAAAACACGCCATAGTACTTTTTTTTAAACACTTATTAACATTTAAACACTTTCACCATTACTAAAACCAACTAAAACGGTTATTAAAACGAAAATTACTTACAATTTACGTCATATTTGTAATATTATAGATTTTAATAAAAACGAAAACCGCAAGAAAAAAGCCCACAAAAACTAAAAATGATGGATGAAAATAAACTATAAATTCAGATGAAAACGAACTTTAGAACGGGGCCTTTCTTGATTTCGTTACACAGCGGTATACACGTACATACATATTTGAAGAAATAAACAGCAAACAAAACAACAGCATGGCAACACACAATAAACACCACACACAATGAAATAAAAACACACAAAAAAAGAAAAACAAACAAAATACATGACTTTTTTTTTCTTTGTAAACACATCTTTTTCAAATTTTTTTCTCTTTACATACATGTTCTTCGTATTTTTTTTCTTTTATTGTACAACTTGTTGTAGTACTGCTGCTTGCAGCATAGCCATTTTTCCAAAGCAATGAAGAAAAAAAAACAGTAATAGAGGAGAGAAAATATACAATTGTATATGTATGTATGTATGTATATATAGATGTAGTAGTTAAATTAAATGTTTTACTATTTACTACTCTACGAGCAATAGTAGTTGTTGTTGTACACAACGAAGCGACATACATACATATAAATAATTTGTAGTAAATCTCTAATATGGTTATTATAAAAAGTAATTGTTGCTGTTGTTGCTTATTCTATGGTTTATAAATATATTCTGTGATTTGTATCGTAAGAATAAGTTGTGTGAGCGAGCACACCGCACAGCACAGTTAATGTTTTTGTATAAGTAGGCCAACTTCTTTTGTAGTTTAATTTCATTTCATTTTTGTTTTGTTTCTTCTTTTTTTGGTTTTGTTTTTCGCATTGCCTTTCTAATGATAATGATAGAGTTGTAAAACAATAACAACAAATAAACACGACAAAATGACACGTCACATGAGAAAAACAACAATTTTATACTACAAGTACACAAATGATTATTTTTATTTTTGCAAAACAAAACAGAGTTGTATACACACTAATAGAGATTGAAAATAAAAAAAAGGAAAACGCAAAATTAAATGGCGTTTTTTTGTTGTTGTCGCTGCAGCTGGGCTGTTTATAGAGATAATTGTTTTTGAGGTCAAATATACAAATAAAAAAAAAATTAAAAAAACAATCGATAAAATAAATATAAAGACATTGAAAACGGATAAAATAACATGTTCTAAAATATAATAAATGCACACACACATGTTTATAGTAAACAGAAACGAAAAAAATATAATAATAAACCATTCTTAATGAAAACAAGGGAAATATTTATTTATTTAAAAATACTATAATAAATAAATACAACAGATTTGGAAATCGTAATAAATGTATGAAAGAAAAATAAATCGTAAATTCTAATTCATATTTCCCATCCCTGTAGACACCGATTTTTTTAAAACTTCCTTCCTTCCCCTTCTAGCTAAACTTTCTTTTAATTGATTCTCTTCCTTTTACTACTCACATAAATCTCCCTTCTCTTTCTCTCTCACATATAAACAACTCAAGGCGAATTCATTCTATATGAATTTGCCTTGACTGCTACTATTACTTGCAATAAGCAAACACTTGCTTTACTTTTATTAACTACCATTATATGCAACCAAACATTACATTGCAAAAAGCAACGAAAATAATTCATTAATGAAAATGGACAGACGCACAAAAGAATAACGTAAATTAAAGAAAAGAAAAGCGTGAAAGTTAAAAAAGTAAAACGAAAAATCAATTGCAAGCCACTATTTTGTTAAATAATTTTGTTTAATGTTTAAAAAGTAAGAAAAACAAATGAACTCACCTGGTTCGCTAACATTTGAGCATGTATTAAAGGCAAATTATTTGTTTGTTGAGACATCCAGGAGCCATTTGCAATTGCCTGGAAAGAGAATATTTTAATAACATAAAGAAATATTTTTTTAAGTGTTAAATTAAAATACTGTGTAGCAAAACGAACATAAAACCCCGAGATATACTTTAAAGTTATGTGGTGTTATTCTTAAAAGATTTATAAGTAAGAAAATAGCGGAAAAATATTTTGAGGTTATGTTACCCCACGCCGTCTGCAAATTCATTACAAAGCAAATTTTAAATGGATCAACAAAGAAAAACTATAATCATCCTATTACCGTAAGGTTAGTATATACATATTTTTTTGTTCGTACTTTAAGGTTATGTTTACTAAGTGGTGGTTCCTTACAGCTGCTGAAAGTCATAAACCAAGAAAAAAAATTTTTTTCTCTAAGGTTTACTTTGCTTCCCCCAGTTCTACTTAAAACAATATTTAAGACTTGAAGTAAGAGAGTACTCTTTATCACGACCCTCTTCCTTTAAATATTTACAAATCTTTAATCTTTGTTTTCTGTATATGAAATGTTTTAGCTGTTTGATCACAATAAGAATTGATAGATAAGTTGGTGTATTTCAGCCATCTGGGCTAGTCTCCACCACTGGTCTATTGAACGCAAACCAGTGAGTTTGGTTGGACAATTAAGTAAATGTACTGTAACACATGTCCTTTGATGACAAGCACGGCAACGGTTGATGTTGCCGGCAAAATAAACCTCCTCAACTAAAAGTTCAGGAACCAGCAAATATCTAAATTCCGCCAGGATGGAACGCGTTGGCATTTCTGTATTCGCAATTCGCAGGAAGGTCGTCATTTAAGTCCAAGTTACATCAATAGACGTTTATGACTTCGCCTATTTAGATTTTAATATTGACAATCAATCGACAGATGGTAGTGGTTGTATTTAGTGAACCGAATATAGAAACTATATGTTCTACAGGCTCTATAGGTACAAATTCTTTAATTAGAACACTTATAATCAATGCATTCCTACCTAACAAGACCCCTCTGATGGAATTTAAGCATAAAGGACGATAAGAATTAAAACCTTCACAAATGGTCTATATTTTCTACAAAATATTTTTTCAGTGGATAAAAGCTCCTAATCAGCAGCGCCTTTAGTCTGCAACGATTGATCATAAACCTATATAACTAGCAATGGGTTATTTAGCATATTGGAAATGACCTTCAGGTCTAGAAGCCCTTAAGACCGGAGCTGGCTTCATGGCAGATTTTGATAAGAACACGAATAAATTGTAACCTCTTCCAAATTCCAATCAAGAGCATTTTAAGCAATATAAGCCTATTATAAATCCCAGGAGAGTGATTATCGACTACCGGCTGTGAATTGAAACTTTCAAAGAATCCACTCATTAGTACTAACAAGAGAAAAGATGTTCTGTTCTATCATCTCCAACTCGTTCTCATGGGTTTATTAGGCCCCTGCAACCAATTCTACCATCGTCAATCGACGCTCAGATGTTCCTAAACACATAAAAATCCTCTCTACTATCCCATCGTGTCTGCTCCTTTACATTTATATGTCACAGTGGAATGAGAACCTAATCTGGAAAGTGTATCAGGCCTTCTGATCACGAAAATCACTCTGGAGAACTAACCAGTATTGAAAGAAACGATATCTTACTGCAAACATCTTTCTTTCAGATTTGTAACTATTCTTTAGAGACTTCATCTCTAATTTTAATGTCTCAGACTTTAAAAAAATGTTCTTGTCTTTGGGTTCTTGTTCCTTTTATACTTGATGAGAATTCATATTATTTTTCTATTCTTGAAAAAAAAAAAAGCCTAGTCTTCCCTTAAACACACGCACCCTACTCTTCTTTCTATTTAACCCTTTTCAACTGCTCTATTTCCTTTCATCCTTTTGTCATAGCTTATCTGCCTGTTTAATTCGTAAAAGAAATAAAAAAAAAAATTGCAATATTCGCACCTGTACTGTGGCCGCTTGTGCTAAAGCATTCGAATGCATACGATGTGCTGCTGCAGCTGCTGCCGCATTTGGCTGTTGCAGTAGACTCTGTGCATTAAATGCTGCTGATGCAGCCGCAACAGCTGCTGCCGTTTGTCCTCTCTTCATTATTTGTTGCTGTTGGGCCACAGCTGCTGCTGATACGGAGGAATGTTGTTGTTGTTGTTTTTGTTGCATTGTGGACTGACTCAATACTTTGGGTGGTGGTTGTGAGGGTTGTCTAGTCCAATTAACTGAATTATTGGCATTCGAACGATTGCCTATCAGTAGATTAGAATCGACCACCTTGCTGGGCCAATAATCCTCAAATTCTGTGCCATTGGGAAAATAACTTTTGATATCAGTAAGACTGATGACGGCCACATTTTCACTGGAGAAAAGTTCATTTCGTATGCCTTGGACCTTGCAGCAGAATTTCAAATAAGCCAAATCCCAGCCCGAAAGTAAATCGGCTTTTTGTTTTAGATTCTCGGTTTCACCTTCAAAATAAAACAAAGGAACCACCTGTTCGCCATTCCGCACGGTATAGGGCACCACGGACTCTTTATTAATGCGTATGAAACCACATTTCTCGGAGGGTGACTTACTGCCCGATATTAGCTTACGATAGCAGATGTCCAGGAACTGATAGAATTTAGTGGCATCTGATAAACGTACAACCAGATCCTTTTGGGTAAACAAATCACGACCAAATTCACCATCACAATGTTTGTGATTGATTTCGATAAATAGTCTGGCCTCAGCCTCGGTTATATAGTAGGAACGTACACATGTGCAACTGGAATAAATATCCGGATGCAGACAGTTCAAATATTTGCCCAGCAGTTTCATCTCTATCATGCGCACCGAACAGTATTTCTCTTGCTGGCGGTATATGTAGGGTATGTAGGTTTTGCCAAAAGTTGTCCAACCAAAATGGCCCTTTTGGGATTCTTCATCACAGGGGGGTTTCTTATTATCATCGGTACTGGAGGAACGACCATTTGCAGTAACCGCCGCCGAACCATTGGTCGGCTTTTGGGTTCGATTCAAATAGTTGAGTATATTGGTTTGTCCGTTTGCATTAACCGGTGGCTGCATGCCACCATTGGCCATTTGACGTGAGGCCAGTTGGGCTGCCTGTTGCTGTTGCTTGGCTAAAGCATCTTTTTGAGCTTCTTTCATTTTGGCAGCCAATTCTTGAATTTCAGCATCATCGGCACGCTCTTGTTTGACAGGGGCCGACCAAGTGGAACCCAAACCGGAGCCATGTATGGGCAAAGGTTGGCCATTGGCACCCAAAACACTGGTTATTTCTATATCAGCTGACATAATGTTGTTGTTTGTAGTGTTGTTGTAAGGCGTCTGGCTTTTAAACGCATTCAAAATATGAATACGGTTTTGTTTTTGCTTTTTCTTGATTGTTTTTTTATTTATCTAAAATTGGTTTTCAACACTCAGATTTTAAACATTTTTTTTACAAATTTAATTTTTTTTTTTTGTAATTTTCTTTTTTTTTTTATTTTCTTGAAGCAAATGCCTTTCTTTTTAACACTTTTTTAAAGGAGAAACTCTCTTTCTCTCACTTTTTTGCTTTTAGTTACTTTTTGTTGCTTTTTTTCTTTCTCTACAAGGGTTTCATTTTACTTGAAAAAAAGAATCATTTTAACTGCACATTTTCCTTTTGTTGTTGTTATTACTTTTTTCTCTCACTTTTTTGCTGTTTTGGAAAACATTTACTCTCTTTTATTATAATATGAGAGCAGCACAACACTCAACAACACTGTTTTTGCTTTAATACAGGCATAGTAGTTGTTGTTAGATTTTTATTACAGAGGAAAAAGCACCAGCCAGCCATTATTAAATTTAATATTTTCCACATTAAAACTGGCTTAGTTGTAAATATTGGGCATATTTTTTTAATACTTTTTCTTTTTTAAATTAAGAAGGATTTTCTTCTTTTTTATAATTTTTAAATTATTGGCACTATTTTTTTAGGATATGATTATAAAAAATTAAATTTTCTTAAATATTAAATAAGATTAATATTTTATTTGGTTGTAAATTTATTATTTTAATTAATAAAACAACATTTAATAGGATTAATAATAATTTTTTTAGTTTTGTTGTTTTTTCTTTATTTTTTATTCTGTTTTATTAAGAGAGACAGACGTTTTCAAATGGAAATCAATTTCCTTTTTTGTATATTTATTTACTTATTATTTTGTTTTTTTAATAAGAAAGCCAAAGTGGAAAAAAACAAAAATTTTTACGCGCTTTTTCTAATATAACCACGTACGTACACATTCACCGTTCAATAGTCAGTATACGAGTGTGATCGTTGTTTCTACTAAAATTTTATACAAGCCCCAGCCATGCAAGCAAAATACACAAACACACATACACACTTTCAGCATATTTTTTTTTTGGTATATACGTATACATATATATGTATATATAAAAAAAAACCCATGTATATACATGTATATATAGATTTAAGTAAAAGCAAGCAATAACAACATCATACATACACACACACAAACTAAAAATTGTACCGACTATGATGATGATGATGACGACGACAACGACAACGTTGTGCCGATGTGATGATGACGACGATGTAGTACAATACAACGACAACGCACGAAATTTATTTAAAAGCAAGCAAAAACTGTGTGCGAGTGTGTGTTGGCTTTTTCTTCGTTTTACTCTCTGTTGCTGTTCGTTGTTATTATTATTTTTGTTGCTGTTGTAGTTGTTGTTATTGTATGTTTGTGCTTAAAAAAAATACCCGTAGTCTCTTGTATTTGCTGTAGACAGGCCCCTTTTCATTATGAAATCGTTTTATACGTTGTGTACGTTGGCTGGCTATACTCGTACATTGTGTGTCTGCTTGCTTTTTTCGTTTTTTTTTTGTATTTTTTTTTTGCCTCTTCTCCACTAACAATTATTTATTATAAGTTGTTGCCGTTGTTTTTTTTTGTTTTTGTTATTGTTGCTGTTTTCTTTTGTATTGTATTGTGTACAATTATAAACATTAATTCGTTGGTTTTTTTGTCTTTTTTGCTTTGCTGGCATAATATTTATTATAATTTGCACTCACCAAAAAAAAAAAAAAAAAAAACAACAACAACAAAAAGCAACAAATCAAACAAGAAAAACCACTTTTTTATAATTTTTATTTAAAAATTCTTACTTTGAATAATTAAAACTTAATTTTTTTTTTAACAAAATTCTTACTCTCGTGTGACCTTTTTCCTTTTTTGGATACCAAAAAAAAAAAGAATCTTTTTTGCTTTTCGTTTACGTTTCGTTTTTTTTTTCTTCTCTGCCGTCTGCTTCAAAGCCAGCTGTAAATTGAAGTTTAAAACTTGGCAACCTGGCATATTTGTGTTTTCTCCGTTTATCTAAAGTAAAAATAATTTCAAATAATTATTCAGGGCCTTAAAATGTCTCGTTGAAACGCAAAAAAAAACAGAAACAAAAACTAATAAAACAAATTGAAGCTCATAAAACACCCTTATACATAAGCATATGGTAATATGATAAGACTTGAAAAAAACATTTCCAAAAAGTCATCGAAAGGCCTATGACTATTAGAATTTTTTTCTTATTTTAATTGAATTTGGCGTCTTTATAGGCATGTGTAAGTTCTCTACGAAAAGCGAATTTTTTTTTGTAACTTTAGCTTTAATTCATGGAAAAATTCTATTATCTGGGGCCTACTTATTACAAAAACATGCATTTTTATTAATTTTCTTTACATTTAGCCACTATTTAGCTCTTCTTTGTAAATGTGACAGCTTTTGTTATTGTTGTTTTAATACCTCTGCTTTTTGATGATTTCATCTCTTTAAAATTAAATCCCATATTGCGGCCATGTTTGGCTACAAACTCATACAGGCAGTCTCACATAGAGGGGTTTGATACCTCAATTTAAGCCTATTGCTCTATAGTAGTACCCCACCAACAACGTCCTTATTTTTTTTAGTAAATGTTTGAAATTCTATCAAATCATCATAGGTATTTCCGTTAAAATCGCAATATTTAGTCTATATTTTCACTGTAGAACATTGAATGTTTCAGAAAATGTTCGATTTTTGTTTTAGAATTAGATGTCTTGCTTTCGAAATACAAGCTTTCAACATTTAGGTAATGTTCGCCAAATCGAATTTAATTTCGAACATAGAAAATACAACATAAAATGCTCTTTAAACTTAATTTATAATAATAGTTATCATATATTCCCTATTTATGTGTTAATAAACCTTTATTTCGCATTTTCGAAAATTCGAACATTGAAAAAACAGTGTTAAATGTATTTTGAAGTCTTTGTTTCTTGCAATAGCAACATATTTCCCCTCATTTTGTATTATTTAACTTTATTTAGCATGTTCGAAAATTCGAACTAAATTTCGAACATATAAAAAAACGACGATAAATGCTTTCCAAGCCCTGATTTATTATAATAACATCACACATTCCCTATTTATGTGCTATTTAACTCTTATTTAGCTTTTTCAAACATGAAATTCTTAAGAAAATTCATATTTGAGATCGAACAAAGAAGTAATAAAAGAGGTTTTTTTTTATTTTTGTTTAATATGTTAAGGTACTTCTTGTTTAATGTCAAAATATTCTTCAATTAAATTTGTTTCGTTAATGACAGCCGTTTTCACCGTATTCAATGTTAATTTCTCTCCTTCAATTAAATTTGTTTCGTTAATGACATCCGTTTTCACCGTATTCAGTGTTAATTTCTGTAGTTGGCCTAAAATGAAAATTTCATCACAAGCTTTTTTGGCATAAAATTTTTGCTTTTCACTCAATTTGCGATAGGAACAGGCCCAAGCCTCTGCATATATGGCGGCATCATCTCTACCCATGTAAGATCTTTTGCAATTTTCAAAGCTTTTCTTTCGTTTCAAAACTTTAACGGGTGGTGTCTGAAAAGAGGCGAAGAAAATGAAAGATGTAGGATGTTTTATAAATTATGAAAAGGATTTTGAAATTCTTACTTGCTTTAAAAGAGGATCTTCCTCTTCTTCCGTTGAGGGAAATGTGGTTACATTACCCACATAGTTACCACCAACACCGGAACTGTTACTGGCAACTGTGGCAGTAGCCATTGTACTTGCACCAGCTGCAACACAATCAGCCAAGATTTCAACATCCTTTAGAAAATCAAAATCATAGAAATACCACAGATTCGGTTCATAGGGTTCACAAAACTCGTGTGCATTTATTTCACTCGCCAATTTCTTTTTCAATTCCCTTAAATAGGCTGTGCGCATATTTTTAATTCGCTTTTTAACTGTCTCCACGGTTGCGTGTTTATCGATTGCTTTATAAACTTGTGTTAACTTTTCATAGGCCAGGGCTCTTAACTTAACGTTTTTATAGCCCTCACACTTTACATCCCACAGTTCCCTTAAGCTTCGATATTTGTTTATAAAATTCACCCACTTTTCACTTCTTTCAATGGCCATTTTTTGCATATTTGATTGAAAAGAAAAATAGTTTTTTTTTTCTTTATCTGCTCAATAGCAACACAGATTATTTGTGTTCACTACGCTTCAACCCAGACGACTGACTATCAAAGCAACCAAACAGTAGTTGCTTTGCGTTGCTTCGTTTATTGCTCGATACTTGTATGTGGTAGTTTTGTTGCTCATCGACATCTGTTGTGTTGCCAAATTTCGTTGCTCGGTTTGTGTTTTTCAAATCGAAACTGTGTACAGTACAGTCAGTATGAAATTATGGAAAAATGCCAACTGCATATGGAAATTAAATTAGAATGAAAGAAAAAAAAAACCAAAAAAAAATAAAACTATTCTGCTCAAAGAAATTTAAATGTTTTTGAAAACTTTTTCTAATTTTTTTTTAACAATTAATCCTAAGGGATTGCGATATACATACCTGTCTTATGAGGTCCATGCATGAAAGCTATGATGCCATTATAGTAAATTAACACCTTAAAACTCGTTTGGTATCGTTTTTTCCATGTTCGAAATTAAGTTCGAATTTTCGAACATCAGCTAAATGTTGAAAATTCGTATTTCGAAAACAAGATCTCGAATTCTAAAACAAAATTCCACAAATTTTTATAAAGAATTCCATGTTCGAAATAGCAAATACAGAAGAAGTTTAGTTGACTAATTTTTAAATGTTTTACAATTGTTAAACCTCTACCCCCTGAAGGGCAAACTCTTTATAATACTGCAAATGAAAGCCTAAACAAATCCACAGTTTCCTGGTTATTTTGAAAGCGACACAATGCTTCTTGGGTATTGAAATTTTCTCCGACAATCTTTTCATTTATTCGGACAACCAGGTTGTGATTAAGTCCCTAACAAACGTAGTTTGTCTAGGATTTCTCACGCACATTTCGTAGCATTTACAGGTAACTCTTATATGAATTCCGGGTCATTGTGATACTGTTGGAAATTGCATTGCTGATGGAGCTGGCCTGGACCGGTACCGAGCTCGCAATCTCCAACATGTTAAAGGGCACACGTAAACCGATTGCCTCAGTTAATTTGAATATTTTCAATTCTTTTTACAGGTAGTCTGTCTCAATTTTGTTGGCAACAGAGCACTCACTTCTGTCCTAAAATCACATGGCCATCCATCCATCGCACAATAGCGATTGATACGGGCCACTGCCGTTTTGTAAGACATGTTGAAAGACCTGGTATTACGGCAAATGGCTTCTGTACTAGTGAGCCTGAAACCTCATGCGTCAGTGTTGTGCTTTTACCATTTTACTGACGTCCTTGTACGAATTCTCAAATATAAAGAGTGCTGCAATGGCAAACATTGTTTTGAACTCAGATTGGTTCTTTTATGGGGAATGTTTGATCATTGCAACCCTTCAGTCAGGATTACGTGCGTGTGCGTTAATTTTATACGTGAGTGGCGGGACCTACAGTTTAAAGTCGACTCCGAACGATAGATTTTTGAGAAACTTTTCATGGCAATTTTATTTATTCTCAGAGTTTTTGCCAAAAATCTGCTGAGAGGAAGTCGCCGAAGAAATATTTTTTTTCATATTTTCGATTTGATGTCTGATCTGGGGTTTGAACCGTGATCTTACGTCTAATAAGCCAATACACTACCTATTAGACTACGGCGACTGCAAAATAAAGATTGATTGTGGTATCATAATGGACCTAAATGCTGGTCTAAGTGGAATCTCTTCCCCCAATTCCTAACCTAACCTTTCCGTTTGTCGTGTTTAAATGAACGATGACATAATCCCTCATTTTGCCAAATATTCAACATAACCTGGAAACAAATTTCAATAAGTGGATATTAGTAACGCACGCACACACACACACACACACACTCATTTTTATCTTTCTATTTCTGTATGTATATTCCATTAGTTTTGTTGTTGTTGTATTTTTTTCTTTAGCGCGCTAATTAGCTTGTTTTTCTTCTTGTTTAATTAGAAAATAAAGATATTTTATTAGAATTTCCGTTCATTTTTTTGGTTAAAACTCTTTGGCTTAGTTACGCTTCTATCTCTCACTCTTTATTGCTGTCTCTCTCTCTCTCTTTCTTTCTATTTAAAATTCTGCTTTGTTGTTGAGCAGTGTTTAGAAAGTGTAAACAAATAAAAAAATAAATAACGTTACCCTCTTTATTAATACTGATAATACACACTGCGTGTACATACATATGCATGAATACATACATAAGTGCTACATAGTTACATAGTTCTTAAGATTCTTTTTCGTAAAATCTATTAACGGTTATTGCTTTTTTTTTTTTTGGAGTATAACTACATACGCATAGATAGATATAATTAAGAAATCGGGGTCTTTTTTTGTTTCTCTCTCCCTCTCTTTCTTAGTTATTTTTCCCTTTAAAAATGTAAGTGTGTAAATATGTATACTATGTATGTAACCCTATAATTCAATACAATATTTATTTAATTTTATCAACGTCATTGCCAAGCAATTGCGTTAGTCTCTTGCCTGTTACGAAACAGGCCCTTTTTGATAACGAAAACGAAAACTCTGCGTAGGTATTAAATTGTTGAAACAAATTGGCTTAAGTTATATGAATGGCATGTACAATCTATGTACGTTTTAAAGAAAAATTCTTTCCATACATATGTACATATGTACATATTCCGCTCTCTTTACCCTATGCTTGCACTCTCTCTTACTTACTCTCTCTCTTTCTCTCGCGCTCTGTCTCTTCTTGTAGAATAAGTCTTCTGCTATTATTGTTGAAGCTGTTAAACAAAAAAAATGAAAAAACTGTACTTTTTCGTTTTTTTTTTGTTCTGTTGTTAGCTGTGCTGTGTGCTAAATAAAGTAAATATTGGCAACCACGTTTATATATTATTTGTTGTACATACTGTAGTTATATAAGCCCCTATATACTTGCATTTAATGTTGAATATTAAGCTCTAGCTGCTAGATTTTAAGATTTTATAAAGACAAACTTAATTTGAAAAAAAAATCACTCTAAAATGTAATGAAATATTAAGAAATTAATTCAATATTAACCTAAAAACAATAAAAAATTAATTTAAACATTAAAATTACAACGAAACTTCAAAGAATTTCGTCTTTCTATTTTAACATCTATGTTCGAAAATGAAAACCTTTGAAAATTCTAGTGAAAATCTTAGTATTTTTTAGAGAATTATTATAATTACCTCTTAAATAACAGTTTGCCTTGTTTTTTGGAATTTCGAAATTAATTTCGAATTTTCGAACATTGCCTAAAAACCCACAAGAATCATTTGAAACAAGAAAATTAAATTAAAACTATAAAAAATTGAATTTTCCGTATGAAATTCCATTTTCGAAAATCGAAATCTTGTCAAATCATTAAGAAAATTGCCTTGCTTTTGATGAATTAATTATTTTTAAAGCTTAAATAACATGTTGCATTACATTTCAGATGTTCGAAATTAAGTTCGAATTTTCGAACATTATGAAAAATACTAAATATTTCAGTTTTTACGTTCTATACTAAAGAAAACCACAAAATTTTTATTTTGCTGCAAAGTCTGACTTTTAGGTCTTATCTTAGGTTAATTTTTTTATGTTCGAATTTAAATTCGAATTTTCGAACACTGGCGAACAATCTTAATGTTTCATAAACTACTTTACAATATGTTTAGAAGACTTAACACAAGTGAATACTAAAAAAATTACAAAATTTTATATTTTTATCGAAATGGAATTATTCTTTTAAAAATTGCGTTAAGGTCATTTGTTTTTCTTTAATAATAATATTTAAATTTTCTTATTAATTATTTTACTCTTGTTGTTTTCTTTTTTTGCATTTACTTTTAATGCTTAAAAAAAATCCAAGAAAAAAGTTTTTCTTTCAACAAAATCCCATTAATTAACGTTGAATGATTTCTTTTCACCTCCACTGGCAATAATCTACCACCATCAACTTCCCCCACACACCACTCTCGCCCTGATATTCTACTCTTTACCATAATAAATGCACAATTAAAAATACTCTACTCCTCTACCCGTTATTTTAACTGTGGTTCTTCTCTTAACATAGTTTCCGGTTTGAGTATGTGTAGTACAATAACAACAAAATAAATTGCTGTTATTATTGTTGTTGCTATTTTTTTTTATAAATTATAAAAGTTTTAAGAGCAAAAGCCTGAGTACGAGAATGTGCAAGAATGAGTTGAGAGAGAGGGGGATTATGAAAGAGTACAAGAGTACAGCAAAGGGAAAAGAGCAGTGTTGCAATATGTATGTATTTCCTCATTAATGTTTAAAGCTTAAAAAAATTAAAATTAAAATTGGATTTATTTTTTTTCCCTCTTTCTTTATATACCCACATACATACATGTGTACATGTACCTATGTATGTACATATAAATTTTATATACAATTTTATATGCAATATTTTGAAGCATTGAATACACCTTATATTTGCTTAATTTATTCTTAAACTGTATATGAGATCTTGTTGTTATGCTCTAGTGTGTGTAGGCGTCAGAGATGACAGAGAGAGAGAGACTTCACTGCATTGCTATTGTTTTTATGGTCGTTGAAATTCTACTAATGTAAATATGGTACCCCTAACACGTTTATATCTCACCTATAAGCATAGCAAAAATCATTCAAAGCTGGTATTAAAAAATATCGGGTATTATTATATCTTTTAACAAGTTGGGGTTATTTTATTTAATTCTTTTTTATTTTTTGTTGTAACAATCTAAAGACAAAAAGAAACTATTTTAGGCATTTTAAAATAGTGTAGGTGAAGAGTTTTATACAAATATAATTTTTTTGTCACGAATTTTCAATGTCCGAAAGCTTTAATTCGAGAAAATACCAAACAAAACCACACAATTTTTATTTTAAAACAATATTTGGCCATTCAATGTTAGTTTAGAATAATTTTCTTATATTCGAAATTAAGTTCGAATTTTCGAACATCATGAGAAACCAATATATTTCAAAAAACTCCTATGAAAAGTCTTTTAAAATATAAAAATTAAAGTTTTTTAGACAAATTTTCTATGTTCGAAAACTTATAACACGGAAAATACTAATGAAAAACGCAAAATTTTAGATTTCAAATTAACATGATTAATTTTAATTGATTTTATGGATTAATTTTCTTATGTTCGAAATTAAGTTTGAATTTTCGAACATCATGAGAAACCAATATATTTCAAAAAACTCCTATGAAAAGTCTTTTAAAATATAAAAATTAAAGTTTTTCAGACAAATTTTCTATGTTCGAAAACTTATAACACGGAGAATACCAAAGAAAAACACAAAATTTTAGATTTCAAAATAACATGATTAATTTTAATTGATTTTAGATTAATTTTCTTATGTTCGAAATTAAGTTTGAATTTTCGAACATCATGAGAAACCAATATATTTCAATAAATTCCTTTGAAAAGTCTTTTAAAATATAAAAATTAAAGTTTTTTCAGACAAATTTTCTATGTTCGAAAACTTATAACACGGAAAATACTAAAGAAAAACACAAAATTTTAGTTTTCAAAAATAACATATAATAACTATTTTAGGCATTTTAAAATAGTGTAGGTGAAGAGTTTTATACAAATATAATTTTTTTGTCACGAATTTTCAATGTCCGAAAGCTTTAATTCGTGAAAATACCAAACAAAACCATACTATTTTTATTTTAAAGCAATATTTGGTCATTTAATGTTAGTTTAGAATAATTTTCTTATATTCGAAATTAAGTTCGAATTTTCGAACATCATGAGAAACCAATATATTTCAAAGAACTCCTATGAAAAGTCTTTTAAAACATAAAAATTAAAGTTTTTCAGACAAATTTTCTATGTTCGAAAACTTATAACACGGAAAATACTAAAGAAAAATACAAAATTTTAGATTTTTAATTAACATGATTAATTTTAATTGATTTTATGGATTAATTTTCTTATGTTCGAAATTAAGTTTGAATTTTCGAACATAAGTAAAAAATAACAGCTTTTATAATTTTGCTTAAAATCCATTAAAAACTGTTATTTTAAAAGAAAATTTCTATGATTTAAGATATAAAATTAAAGAAAAGCATAAAATATGAATAAAACCAGTGAGTAGTATTTCATGTAAAAATAAAAATAAAATTGTACACAAAAACCGGTTTTTTCTGTTTGCAAAATTTTATCCAAAGAAAGTTATAAACTATAGACACCTTTTTCTATACAAATAGACTTATTTTGTTGTAATATGACAAAGAAAATTCTGTGTCATTAGGCCTCTTCTGTTTGTTTTTCTGTGTAAAATTGTGTATTCGTTTAACATTTACAACTTGCAGTCTTTGTTTAAAGTATGTCGTCATCTTTTATTTGCTAATTTAATAAAAAACTCATTCATTCATTGTCTTATCAATAGAAATAAAACTACAGCTTTTTTCCTCTTCTTGTTCTGCTCTTCTGCTAAACTTGTAATGATTGAAATGCCCTTCAAATGGCACCAAACCTTAAATAATAGACGATTTTTATCAGTCATTTCACACATACAAACAAATTAGAAACGGCAAAAAAACATTAAGCAAACAAAAAACTTAAAAAGAAAGAAGAATAAATCCGAATAAAGACAAAATATGATTCGACAAAAAGTCTAATTCACTAAAAGTTTTATTAGATTTTAGATAGATTAGATATTCCAAGATCTTTATTATTATTGCAATTCGAATTTATATTCGAACAAAAAAATTAGCTTAGGATAATATTCAACAGCCAAACTTTACTGGCAAACTAACAATTTTGATGTTATATTCAGCAATACAGGTTTTCGAACGTAAAACATGTTTGAAAAATTAAAATTTCTATGTGTTCCGCAAGCATTTTGATACAGTTTTTGAAACATTGAAGTTTTTTATAATGTTCGAAAATTCGAACTTAATTTCGAACATAGTCGAATTAGTTTAATATAATATATAACATCCAAATATTGCTTTAAAATATAGATTATATGGTTTTCTTTAGTTATTTCTCCGTAATAGGTTTTCGAACATTGAAAATTTGTTTGAAAAATTAAAATTTCTATGTTTACCGCAAGCATTTTGATACAGTTTTTGAAACATTTAAAAATTTTATAATGTTCGAAAATTCGAACTTAATTTCGAACATAGAAAAATTAGCCTAAAATAATATTTAACAGCTAAACATTGTTTTAAAATAAAGATTTTTTTGCTTACTTTGGTAATTTCTCTATTATAGGTTTTCGAACATTGAAAATTTGTTTGAAAAATAGAAATTTCTATGTTTTACGCAAGCATTTTGATACAGTTTTTGAAACATTTAAGTTTTTTATAATGTTCGAAAATTCAAACTTAATTTCGAACATAGTCGAATTAGTTTAATATAATATATAACATCCAAATATTGCTTTAAAATAAAGATTATATGGTTTTCTTTAATTATTTTTCCGTAATAGGTTTTTGAACATAGAAAATTAGTTTGTAAAATTAAAATCTATGTGCTGTCTGCAAGCTTTTTAAAGATCTTTTTGAAATATTTGTTTTTTCATAATGTTCGAAAATTCGAACTTAATTTCGAACATAGAAAAATTAGCCTAAAATAATATTTAACAGCTAAACATTGTTTTAAAATAAAATTTTTTTGGCTTTCTTTAGTAATTTCTCTATTATAGGTTTTCGAACATTGAAAATTTGTTTGAAAAATTAAAATTTCTATGTTTTCCGCAAGCATTTTGAAACAATTTTTGAAACATTGAAGTTTTTATAATGTTCGAAAATTCGAACTTAATTTCGAACATAGTCGAATTAGTGTAATATAATATATAACATCCAAATATTGCTTTAAAATATAGATTATATGGCTTTCTTTAGTTATTTTAACGTAATAGGTTTTTGAACATGGAAAATTTGTTTGTAAAATTAAAATTTCTGTGTTGTCTGAAAGCTTTTTAAAACAGTTTTTGAAATATTTAAGTTTTCATAATGTTCGAAAATTCGAACTTAAATTCGAACATAGAAAAATTAGCCTAAAATAATATTTAACAGCTAAACATTGTTTTAAAATAAAATTATTTTGGCTTTCTTTAGTAATTTCTCTATTATAGGTTTTCGAACATTGAAAATTTGTTTGAAAAATTAAAATTTCTATGTTTTACGCAAGCATTTTGATACAGTTTTTGAAACATTTAAGTTTTTTATAATGTTCGAAAATTCGAACTTAATTTCGAACATAGTCGAATTAGTTTAATATAATATATAACATCCAAATATTGCTTTAAAATAAAGATTATATGGTTTTCTTTAGTTATTTTTCCGTAATAGGTTTTTGAACATAGAAAATTTGTTTGTAAAATTAAAATTTCTGTGTTGTCTGCAAGCTTTTTAAAGATGTTTTTGAAATATTTGTTTTTTCATAATGTTCGAAAATTCGAACTTAATTTCGAACATAGGAAAATTAGCCTAAAATAATATTTAACAGCTAAACATTGTTTTAAAATAAAATTTGTTTGGCTTTCTTTGGTAATTTCTCTATTATAGGTTTTCGAACATTGAAAATTTGTTTAAAAAAATTAAAATTTCTATGTTTTCCGCAAGCATTTTGATACAGTTTTTGAAACATTGAAGTTTTTTATAATGTTCGAAAATTCGAACTTAATTTCGAACATAGTCGAATTAGTTTAATATAATATATAACATCCAAATATTGCTTTAAAATAAAGATTATGTGGCTTTCTTTAGTTATTTCTCCGTAATAGGTTTTTGAACATGGAAAATTTGTTTGTAAAATTAAAATTTCTGTGTTGTCTGCAAGCTTCTTAAAGAAATTTTTGAAATATTTAAGTTTTTCATAATGTTCGAAAATTCGAACTTAATTTCGAACATAGAAAAATTAGCCTAAAATAATATTTAACAGCTAAACATTGTTTTAAAACAAAGATTTTTTGGCTTTCTTTAGTAATTTCTCTATTATAGGTTTTCGAACATTGAAAATTTGTTTGAAAAATTAAAATTTCTATGTTTTCCGCAAGCATTTTGATACAGTTTTTGAAACATTTAAGTTTTTTATAATGTTCGAAAATTCGAACTTAATTTCGAACATAGAAAAATTAGCCTAAAATAATATTTAACAGCTAAACATTGTTTTAAAATAAAGATTTTATGGCTTTCTTTAGTAATCTCTCTATTATAGGTTTTCGAACATTGAAAATTGTTTGAAAAATAGAAATTTTCAAGTTTTTTTTATTTAATTTCCTATTTATAAGAAAATTTAGAATAGATACACAATTTATGTACTTAAAATTGCTTAAAAATTTAATTTATTTTATTTTGGACTTACGAAATCGAGAAATTTGCTTTAAAGTCAGGTTTTTATTACAAATTTGAGATGAGAAGTTATTACTTTACGAATTTTTTAAAGAATATATCTATTTTTGTGAAAGGGTGTGGTTGTTTTTAGGGTTGCCATGCAATATATAGTATTTTTCTTCTTCTATTTTTAATTTGTCTTGAGTTATAATTTTTATTAGAGGAGCGGAAAGTTTTTTCCATATTTTTTATTCTACGAATCGAGAAAAATACCCATTTATAGCAGGCAATTTCATAATTCAAGTTATAATTAATCAAATCAGCAAATATGTATGTGTATGGCTGTATATTTATGTATATATGCAGGCGTATACGTGTACACATATTTATAGCTTATCGAGGCCATTATTATTTTTGTAAAAAAAAAAATGGAGATGTCTTGGCTTTAAAAATATGCATGTGTACATGTGTATGTACATATGTACATACATATGTATGTAGGCCTTCGTAAAAAGCTATTCTCCCACTCGCTTTTTGCTTTTCTCTCTTTCAATCCCTCTCGCCCTACTACTACTCCCCTTTAAAAGTTCAATGTTTTGCAAAACAAATAAAGACAAAAAAATTTATGATGTGTATTGTGTATATCATTAAAATATTAGAAAAAAATAACAATAACAACAACAAAGCAAGCAGTTGTTTTCCAATTTCTAAACCTCTCCCCTTTGATAAAAACAATAGCAATACATAGCCATTAAAATATCAGCTGCAGTAGCAGAGACAACACCAAAAAAAAAATATTAGCAAAACATTATAATTAAGAAGAAGCAGCATTAGCAGCAGCATTAACAGAGAAACAAATCCCTTTAATCATACAGTTATTTCCCATAATAAAATATAATCTATACACTGACCCCCTATCTTTCACCTCCTCTCTCTGCCTCCCTAACGAATACGACACAAGCGATGACGCTTTATTTCATATAATACCAACAAAACACAAAAAATGTGTTTTTAAATAAAGCAATAAAAACAAAAACAACAACAACAACAACATGATATATAGTAATATAATAGCAAGAAAAATCAAAAGCAGCAGCAACAACAGCAGCAGCTAACAACGTTATCGCTCTTATAAAAGTGTATAAAACAAATATAAAAAATAAAACACACTAAAACAGCACAGGCAGGCAGGCAAGCCAGCCAAACAGCCAGCCAGTCACACAATAAAACATTCATTCATTTACAAAACAGGGCCTCAACGAGAGATTAACCGTTATAATACATTTAATACTACACACTATACCCAGCACAACACTTATATTCACTCACTCTGTCACTCATGCCAAAGCAATATACAGCTTAACAAAAAAAAAACCTCACACACCAAAAATAGAAAAAAAAAACGAAAAAAAACGCCAATATTTTCCATAGTACTTACGATGATGATGATGTTGTTGTATGTATAACAACAACAACACCATTATGATGTTGGTATTATTCGTTAGCAAACGATTTAAAAGAAAAAAAAAAACAAAACAAAATACGATTGCCTTAAAATATTGTATAAACACGAAACGAACATGAACGAAGAGTTTTAATAGTCGTAGCGTCGTCGTCGTCGTCGTCTCTCAGTTTTAACTAATGATGAGTAAGCCAGCCACACTATATATTATACATTATGTAGGTGTACATGTGTGTGTGTGTTTGTTTGTGTAGTATGCAATATAATAAAATAAAAGTATAAAAATACATCATCATGTAGTACATACATATTTCTTTGCGTTTTTTTTTTCTTGTGTTGTATTTTGTTTACCCCACCAAGTCTTTATAGAATAATAATGGTCAGGCGTTTTTATTTGAGGTTTTATTTTTCTTTTTTTTTTTTGCTGTTCCCTCTCTCCCTTCTCCTCTCTCCTATCCCTCATTGTGTGTTATTATTGTTGTTTATTTTTTCGCTGTGTGTTTTTTTTTTTGTTTTGTTTTGCTTTGCTCCCCTTAGTTGAACTTTGGTATTGAGAGTTTAAATTTGTGTGTGGAATGTTTTTTTTTTGTCTTCGTTTTCTTTTTTGTTTTCTTTTATAAATTAAAGGTTAAGAAATTGTGTGTTTTAGAAAATATCGTGTTTAATTAAAACCGGTATGTATTATTTATTAAACATTTTTGTTTTAAATATAAATCAAGACTTTTTTAATTAATTATACCCAAAGAAATACCGAAAAAGAAAAAAGGTCTAGAATGTTGAACTGCTTAAAGCAAGATGTTGTCAGTTGGTTTGTTTTTGTTGTTTCATTAATAAATATGTATGTAAACTGTCTATGCGAAGAATAGTGTGGATCTTGCAATTTGGAATAGATTTGTAGATTCCGTTAGGGAAAGATTACAATTTGCTGTGAGGAAAATTAGCGAGTGAGCATCTGTTCGCAGCGGTTGCGTGTAAATCCTGGCAAACCAAAGGTAATGCCTTTCAGTAGAAAAGGTACAAACCGCACATTAGTGCTGTATGGGTCGAATCATGGCTTCTGCTGAGAACTTCTTTGGGCTAATTTTGGTTAGCCGAATACACCGAATACTGTGTAAAAGGCTTTCTTTGCTGTCTCTACTTGTAAAAAAATGGCGTTTAAAACCTATACAGCAGTGATCAGATTAGATTCTTGCTGGCCAGGTACGTTCGGTATGCCGAAAGACTCGGCATTCCGCCAAATGAGATCCGCAGGAGATGTGAAGGAGTAAGAGACTGTACTTCACCTCGTGTTTTAGTGCTCTGTTCTTGTCGCAGAGGTTTTTGATCTCTCACTATCTTACATATTTGAGTCGAGTTGATTTGCTTTGGGAAACATTTGGCTACAGAGACTATATTTAAACCCCCTTTTGGTTTCGCTTTTTAAAACCTCTATTCTCTCTTACATATATGTACATATACTTGCATATACATACATATCTTACATATACTCTTCAACAGTGAAAATAACGCCGTAATTTTTTGCTTCTTTAACATTTAAAATCTAAATACCTTTACCCTTCTCCCCTTTCGTTATCAGCGTATGTATTTTGTACGTCCACATGCCATAAATAGACTTTAATAAACCACTGAAATTGTAAAATTCCTTCCCGCCTACACTCCTCTTAGTGTGAAACTGTATTTCACAGCCACGAGCACCAGTCCAGCCAGTCAACAACGATTCCAATTCCTTGAAAAAAAAATAAATTTTATCTGTGGATACCTGCCTCATATTTTACTGCTGCACAGTTGCTGTACACACTGTTGCCGCTGTTGCTGTACAATTCTCTATATAATCAGGGCCTCGTTGCCAAACATACCAGCCGCCATGTCATATAGAGACGAGACTTTTATTTTCAAGTAATAAAATATGAATGGATGGATGTGTACGTGCACTTCTCGTATACATACGGTTGTTCGTACGTATGTTCGTAGATATTTCACCAGGGTATTCGGTTATAAATAAGGTTGGCTGGCTGGCTGGCTGTCGTATCTGTCCGTCGTGTCTGCCTATGTATCTCTGCCATAAGCACAACTACAGTAAGAGAATTGTGTTTGTGTGTTTGAATGTCGTTTGTAGTTGGTGGTATAGCAACACGATAAGAATTCCTTCTATAACTGTCTGTTAGTCCGCCATTCAGCCGGCTAAGTATACAGACAGACTTACGTCGTCGTCTGTGTACATATATGTATGTACAGTTATAGCGACTTGAATAACGAGCGTTAAGGGAGTGTCAAAAATATTGTTGTATGCTGTTGTTGTGTAATAATTGGTTTAGATTTGAGGATTTTTTGGGAAAAAAGGAAAAATTACGTCTGCAATATTGTTATATGAGAGTGAGGAAGAGAAAACAAGCAAAGCAGGTCTCTCTTTCCTTTTTCTTACACTTCCAATTCCAATATAATGAGCGGAGGTCATGTTCCAACAGTTGTTATAAATTCCTTGTGCTTTTAAGAGCAGCATAGGACTTTAAAAATTTAGACTTTAGCTTTTTCTAATCGTTCTCTATTTCTAGTCGTCATTGCCAGGTGTATTTTTGGGCGTCCCCTTCAACATCTGCCGTGAGGATTCTAGTCAATTACAGTCCTGACTGAATCAGTTGCAGGTCAGCGCAAAACATACCCAATCTAACACCATCTGCGTCCTATTATGCGTAGCTCGATTGCTAAGGCGCGTAATATTTGATGAACTCGACAGCTTTTCTCTTCTATTCAAGAATTTCTAACTTCCTGTCTCTACGCAGCTAAGATGCCCGTAAAGGGCATCACATAAAGGATTGTTTAGGTTAGGTTAGGTTAGAGGACGTGTACTTGTCAATTCAGACAAGTACAGTACCCGGAGTTCGAATTGACCCATTGTACAACGTCCTAGTTTCTCACACCACTTATGTTGTGTGTGTTAATTTTATACATGAGTGGTGGGACCTACAGTTTAAAGTCGACTCCGAACGACAGATTTTTATTTATTGAGAAACTTTTCATGGCAATTTTTATTTACTCTCTGATTTTTTTGCCAGAAATCTGCTGAGAGAAAGCCGCCGAAGAAATACTTTTTGTATTTTGTCTTTGATGCCTGGCCTGGGGCTCGAACCCAGGTTTTTGCGTCTAATAAGCCAACACACTACCTACTAGACTACGGCGACTTCCGAAAAGGATTGTTTACTTTGGTACATTTGCTGCCAGGCTGGTCCGAATCCCTAATATTTCCTCTCCCTTCATAGCTAAGAATAAACGCTTTCCCGCTTAATATTGGAAATTGTTTAGTTTGCTACATTTCCTAGCTAAGGTGTCTGATATCCGGGTATCTTCTAGGAAACCAAATGATTTGAGACTGGAAATGGAAATGACAAATTGAAATGACATAGGTATTTAAAGTTTAATTATGCTTTTGATTACTATTAGAAAGTGAATACCCCTGTTAAAATAAAAAAACTACCACTTTTCAATAACAATTTACTCACAACCATGTCACGGTGTAAACTTTAATTATAACAAATGAATCATCAAAAGAAAAGAACTAAAATATTTACAGAAAATACATGCAAGTGGGTTTTATAAGCCGTGGTTTCGGTTTCTTCGTCGCGATTTTGTAAATGGCAACTCTTTAAAAGCAATATAAATAGCGTAGCAACTCTTAAAATAATTAAGAAAACAAAACAAGACGTGCCAAACAAAGGCCGTTATTTACCAAAAATATCAATAAAACAACAACAATGTTCAATGCATTCTTTAATATCATTTTCCCATTAAGCACGAAGTTTCGGCTCGGCTCTCTTCTTTTTTTTTTTTGCTCTTCATTATGTTGTGATAGAAAATGGTCGAACAATGCTGCTGCTAACATTAGTTGCGTACATACGCTACATTTGTACATACAAATACATACGTACTGAATTTTAATTTGGTAAACAAACATATTTCTTAACATCTTTGAGAGAAGAATTAGATTTTATATTGAATTTATTGCGGTTCTTTGTTTTTTTTCTTAAATAAAAGATGGAGAGAGAGAATGTGTGCAGATTGTACTCTTCAGTTACTATTTTATTTTCATAAAGTCAACATAACCCAACATAATTAAGCATTCATTGTATGTACACATGCGGGTTATGTATATGTATATGGTTTGAATAGTGTTGCCTTTGTTTATCTAGCTTTAGCATATTGTTGGTGGTTTTTTTTTTCTTTTATTGTTTTGTTAGTTTTTTTTTTTCGATGCGTAGGTGTTCTGTATGAATGCACGAATAATGATGCACTTTTTATTTTCGTGTATTGTTTTTCTTGTTCGTTTTGCTCGTCAAACAACTTCATTGCTTACTGTGTTCGTAGTAAGGCGGCTGTTACACTAGCGAACTTCGGCTGCAAACACAATACACTATCAAACCAAGTACCAAAAATGTTTGATGTTCATGAGGTCAATTTTGCAAACACGAAGTTTGCTTTATTACTTGAATTGTATGGTCGCGTTTGCAGGCGAAGTTCGCTAGTTTAATAGCCGCTTTACTTTTTATGTTCGTTCGGCACCAATAACCACCGGGCGCCGAATATTTTCGGTTTTTTACACCCATGGGATACGAATATAATCAATATTTGTAAAAAAAGAGTAAAAATATGTACATTGAGTTGCTTTGCTTGTCAGCTTCTAAAAAAGAAGATTCATGTCGCTTTTTTTCAGATTTCAATTAAACACCCAAAGAAATATTACAGTAGGACTCACTAATAACAATGAGAAATAATTTAAATTTTTGAAAGAATATTTGTCAGCGATTTATCGCTGTACATTTTTTCTATATTTTCCACTACATATACTCGTACATATTATTTGGTGAATAAGTACAGTTGAAAATATTACTAAAAATTTTCCTCTGGGTTATCTGTACACATGTTTCTCACAACTACAGTCACATTTTAATCATGTTCTCTTTGTGCCGACCTCTGTTCTAAATCCTTTCTGCCTTGTGTCTACCTCTCCCTATAATTTACTCATTCTGAACAGCGTAGCGTCCGTATGTTCTCTTGTTTTCATTTATTATGATGTGTTCCTTTATAGAAAGTAATACTCTCTTTTGTTATTCTTTTACGAGTACAGAGTTTCTGTCGGTTGTTTTGTTTTTAAATGTTAATGTTTATTTAAAATTTTATTAATCTTTGTTTGTATTTCTTCTTCTTGTTGTTGTTTTCGGTTTTTTTAATTACGATGACCTCATACGTCAATTATTTATATGTACAGCCATACATTCAAGCGTACATATGTATGTGCGTATATGTAGTATGTGCGTTTACATATTATTTGCATGTTTAAACATGTTGTACTTTAAATTACTGTAAACTTTCGTTATATGCAAATACATCTTTTTTTTGTGCATGGGTACATGTGTGTGTTTGTGGATGCATGGGTATCTTGTGTTGTTGTTTTGTTTTTATATTTAGCCTTCTAAAAACGCCAACACCTACGAGAGGAAAAAAATTGCAAAAACAAGCAATTGAGAAACAAAATAAATTCACCATTTAGCGAGAAATATCGATAGTGTGTGAGTGTTAGTGTGTGTGTGAGAGAGAGTGAGAGTGAGAGACAGTGAGAGGTGTAGAGAAGAAAATAAATATTACAAATGACCTCATAAAGTATTAAAAACGTATTTTACTTTAAAGCAGTGGTACTCAACTGTTTTTAAATATATTTTAGGAAATATTCAAAACTTGCTGTACGTAATGGCGCTGAGATATTCTCTCTCTAAAGAACCTTAAGTATTGTACATAAATTATAATAATAAAATACAATTCGAACGAATACGTACATGTATGTATACATACAGTTAAGGAGAAAAGTCTATATACGGCATAAAAGACTTTAATGTTTGTATGTTTATACCTGTTTAGACATTGTGAATCTCTTGTACTCATATCCCACGTAATAAAAAAATTTAAAAAACCTTTACACTAGAAAACGATTTGAAAAAGTTTTGGAACTGCTGCTGTTGAGAAAGAAAGAAATTGCGTTTTTTTTTTCTTGTTTTTGTAACTGTAAATCGTATTAAGATGGCTTAGTTTACATGCGGTGTTTTTAGACAGTGAGAGAGTAAGAGGAGTGAGCGTAAGTGAAAAAGGAAGATAGTGAGCATAAGAGGTCGACTCACACAATAACCGTTATACGTTTTACTTTGAGTTTTTCAACTAACAGGCAAAGCAACAACGTATGTATAAGGAGATTGACACAATGTGTGCGTATTTGACGTACATACATATTTTAAAGCAGTTGTTGTTGTGTGTGTGTGTGTTTTTTTTTCGTTCTTAACGAATTTTTATTAACGTTTGTCTTAAAGGATAAAATTGTGGATTAACATTTTTTTTAATCCTCATTATTATTTACATAACTAATCGTGGTTGATTTGGGATTGTGAAAGACTAATTCTAAAATTTGTATTTTTAAACGATCTTGATCCTCCTCGGTATGTTTTAGCAAATATGAGTCGAGAACCTTAAAAAAATCAGCATTTCTACTCTTCTCGGTTACTTTTCTGGTTTCCAACAAATTGTTGACTGCACTACAAAGTGTCTCAAATTGTTCGTAAGCTTTACACTGCGGCGCCACGTTGTCTGGCAGCTTGCGACGTTTCGATTGGCTAGGTATTGGCGATTCCAACAACGGCGAGCCTTTATTTGAGTCATCAAAACAGCATGACAAATACGAATTGAGGGGACAACTATCGGATTCCTCGAGTGGGTTTACTTCAATGAGTTGCGGCTCCGAGGAAGTCGATTCCCTCTTTGAAGTTGTTCGACTAGAAAAGAAAATAATGAAAAAATTGTTGGTAAGGTAAACTTTGGAAAAAAATTATAAAAAAAGAAAAATTTAACGAACCTGTACGGTGCAACGTGATTCTCTAGGAAGGATAAGGCATCCATAAAAACCCAACGCGTCCCTGAGGTGGAACCAGTTTTCGACTTTATCATCAATTCACGTACATAACGATCGCGAAGGGATCTCCAGCGGTGTTGGCAACGCTCAACTAGAAATTTAATAATAACAAACGGTAAAAATAATCCAAAGCTTATTGATGTTTTGATCGTAGTCAGTATGTTGGACGTTCTGCTTACCTGATTCTCCCGATTCCTCAGCAACAGCTGCCCATGCCTCTTCCTTTTGTTTTTTGTTGCGATAATCCCTTTTATTTTTATCATATAAACAAGGATGCATTTGCACCGCTTCTATTAATATGCTCTCCATTTTTTGTTTGTTTGGTTTTTTTTTGCACTTTTAACACACTGTAATTTAATACAATTTAATTTGTTTTTGTTATTTGCCGGCACACAAAAATAATACCTCGAAAGAAAACGAAACGACGCAGCTGATGGCTGGCAAAGTACTCAACGTACGTTGTAAACACAGCACAACTATATACGACGCATTAACGGAAAAGTAACGAATAAAATAAAACACACAAGAGAACATATGTTCTCACAACAACATATGTTGTTGTTGTTCGGTAAAGTACAACGAATGTGGTTGTGTGTATGCCTCGGCATTTAAGAGATAACGAGAGCGAGAGAGTGAGTGTAAGAGAGAATGAGCATAAGGGCGAATAAAATCAACAGAGCGGACAGAAATGTTACAATAGAGATGCGATTGTGGTGTATAGAAGAAATGTATAAAATATCACAGACAGAATTTTGTTGTTGTTGTGTTGTTTTAAATCAAAAGAGTATTAAAACGCTCTGTTATTCTTCTGTTTATCTCCTCGTGTGTTTTTGGGTTGCGATTGCGTGTGTTATGTGTGTAGAAAATCGTTGTACTCACCACCCAATTTCGTTTGGGTTTTTCATATAAACAGACTTTCGTCTGAAGTCGTTTGTCTTACAAAAACCGGGTATACATAGTGCATAGGTTTTGTTTGTATTTTCCGCACAAATAGAAGTTTATGTTACAAAATCGTTTGTCTTACAAAAACAGGGTGGTAATCGTATGCTTTAACGGCTCATTTACACATTTTTTCTAGAAAGCGAAAAAGAGAGAGAGAGAGGAAATGTTAAAAGAAATTTTGTGTAAACAGCAGGATGTTTCTGGGAAAAGGATTTTACTTTTTGCCTACAAAGGGGGAATACATACATAGGTATTTTGAGATGTTTGGTTTACCATCAGGTCGTATTTGCAGGCAAAGTTCGCTTGTGTAAGGGGAAATTAAATTAAAATTGATTTTTTTTTATAGAAAAAACTCACATTCTTTTTTACAATATTGATTTCATTTAAAAAATGTCTTTTAAATTTAATTTTTTCCTAGGAACTTATGCATAAGTTTGCATACAAAATTGGAAATCGTTAAACAAAAACAAAAACAAAAAAACTGCATAAAATGTATATAAAAGTATACAAGGGTTATATAACTTTATTTAAACATAAATACGGAGCTATACATATTGTATACATACATATATATAAAATAAATAAAATACTTGCAATAGAAGCCATTTTCATGGCACAGCATTTTCCTATAAATCACTTTTACAGCCAAAATAATAAATAAAAATACAGGAACTTTATGGCTTAGCCTTTGGGAGGGTGGTGATGGTGGTGGTATATCATTAACAGTCCTGTATTTCAGTAGTAGAGAGATCTACTTTCATACATATCGTTTATATAGACCGTAATGACTGCCATAAATTTGTAGCAGGTTTTTAACTGTAAAAATCGATAAAGAAAAAGCTGTTGTATGCTTCTCTTTAAAGCCTGGTTGAAATCCATTTCGTTTCTACAGAATTAAGTGATATTTTTTGAAAATTAAAGTCCATAAAGCTAGTTTATCGTGCAGTCCATTCAACATTTTTAATTCAGAAAATCCTGAAATCTTAATATGAATCGAACATAAACGACTACCTTAAATGGTGGAAGAAGTCGATTCTTTCTCTCACACATTAGAGCACACAGCAAGATTTTGTTCTTCATCTGCTGGTTTTATAACCGGGCTTATGCTCGGCACTATGTCGGAGAAGAAGGTACTTTGGTGTCGACTATGTAAACAATTTGGAGGAACTGTTACGCATTGACATTAGCAGTCTGAGTCGCTTCACCAGAGGCTCCGAGTGATTCCGGGACTAGGTGGTAATGCAAAACTGTGGTATCACAATGGGCACAATGTGATTTAAGTGTGTTCATCCAGCCTGCTTGGATGGCCAGCCGCCCCTATCTACCTAACAAGGCATGGATAGGCACACTCTTTGATGTAACCCCTTATAAAAATATAACGACATCAATATTTCATGATCTTGGTGGTCGAAACGTGAAACTACACTTTCTGGAAATTTCTCATGCAATAAAGCCAATATTGGCCATATTATAAGGCTCGTGGAACCCGTCTTGTTCAGACTACGTACTTTCAAGGTCATAATATTCAATTGCAGACCAAAAAAACTTTGATTTTAATATGGCAATTAAGCACTGAAGTCGCCGTGGAGTAGTAGGTAGTGTGTTCGCTTACTATTCGTAAAGCCCGGGTTCGTATCCCAGGTCAGACATCAAAAATGAAATATAAAAAAAAAATATTTCTTCGGCGACTTCCTCTCAGCAGATTTCTGAGCAAAAAAATCTGAGAGTAAAATAAACTGCCATGAAAAAGTTTCTCAAAATTCTGTCGTTCGGAGTCGACGTTAAACTGTAGGTCCCGCCACTCACGTATAAAATTAACGCACACAACATGAGTGGTGTGAGAAGCTAGGCCGTAATCCTGACTGAAGGGTAGCACTGAATTGATCCTGACGGTTCTTTAACCCGACATTTTCATAAAAAAACGATTGCAGTGACCACCAAACAGTCTTCTTCTTAGTTGGTCATTATAAGCCTTCAGTCAAGATTACGAAATAGCTTCTCACACCAATTATGTTGTGTATGGCGTGATAAAAGGGATTTCGGTTTATATGGATGCGATGCCCAATGTCCTATTTTCCATAACTCTGAAGCATCAAACTGCATTTGTCCATAGGCATGTGTTATGTTGACTTTGAGAATCGCTGTTGGCTTGTGGCTTATTTGGATACCTTTCAAGACTTAGGAAAACCTCTCAAGAAATAGTTTAACGCAGTCAAATCGCGCGATCACGGTGGTCAGTTCAAATCATTCATGCCGAATATCTAATATGGCGTGCTGTCCAGTTCATCCAATTCAACCAAAGAAAAGTTGCTAATCACCGACCTGTAGAGCTCACGGTTGACAACGATGGCCTGGCTTACGTATTCCTCAATGAAATATATACCGATGACCTAGCCAACGTAAAATCCTCAACGTACAGTGACTTTTTCAATGTGAAATGGTCGCTCTTGGGTCGAATGCGAATTGTTACGGTTCAAAATTCGTTCAAATTTTGTATATTCATTCAGAAATTACATCGAAAATCTTCCCGTTTGAGCCAATTCAACGACCGACACGTAGTTGGCTATGCTTCAGGTCTACCCGTCCATGATAAATGGCAACTAATTCCACACACGCAGTTTCAACAAGATGATGGCTATTATCAAGTACCAATGTTCGTCAGATCCTGTTGGAAGACCGTATAGGTTGGCATGACCTTAAATATCACTCTTCCTTTGGAAACTTGCTTCAAATCCTCAATGAAATTTGCACTTTCTTTGCAGTAGATCGTAAAGAAACCGTAAAACTAAGGCTTTGATTGAGAAACTTGATAGTTAAAGAAGATTTTCATTAACAAAGTTAAAAAAAAGAAAAATCTGGAAAATATTCCTGTTTTTCCGTAATCTCTGCCGGAGCTGTATCAAGTAGCCAATTCCCTCTGCTGCTCCCTGCAGTAGAGCGGCATAAAGGCAATACTTTTTAAATGATATTGCTCTCCTCTAATTGTTTTTGTTGGTAGCTCTGAATAGCTTATGTATGTATATATAAGACCATTGTTGTTGTTGTTTTTATTTTAGAAAACTCTTGAATGCATTGAATGCATACAAGCTACCATACACAACACTTACCAATACCCATACAAACCAGCTTAATTTCGATATTTTCCTTTATATATATATACTGAGATATATATACGTACATAGTATATAAACAAGTACATGGTATACATACATATGTACATATATAACTTGTATGTATCCACTATCTTTTATATAGAATGAAGACCTGTTATATATGTATTGCTTTTACTCGTCTACATACGTACATACAATACATCCATAGTACCTATACAAAATGATTTGGTAACGAACGAGTGGTATATCTATGCAGCAGATTTAACACGAAATACACAATTTTACACTGTTTACCAAAATCATTTTTGATTTCTAGGCATACAAATTAAGAAATTAAATTAATTCGTAAGAAATATTCAATTTCTTTTGTAAATTAAGGTTAGGTTTTGTTAAACTAAACATCTGGCTTACCTAACCTCAAATAAAATTGCATCAGGAGCAGAAACAGTGTGGCAATGACTTCACATTTACGAAAAAAAAACACAACACAACACAAACAAACAAAACACTGTTCTTCCATTTACCACTCACTCACTCACTCTTTGTGCCCAGCAATAACAGGGACAATGGAGTGTGGTGTATTGTAAACAAAATGCACAAAGAGCAAGAGAGCGTTAAGACTGACTCCCTCTCTCCTCATCTCGTTCATATATGTATACGTGGATACGTGTATGTATAGCAGAGAAGAGACAGAGCAAGAGTTGAACGAAAGCCTTTTGGAAGAAGTTTAAATCAGCAGCACAGTTATTATGCTTGGGCTGAATAGTGATGTACACAAAAACTAACACACACACATACAGAAAATATTTATGTAAATAGCATAACAACAGCAATGCAAGTGTGCAATGCTATTGCTTGTTTTTGTTTTTTGTTTTTTAAAGAGGGAGTAAATAGAGGTGGCGCTGTTAACCCGTTATAATGTAGTTTCTTCTACATACATGCATACATACAACAATTGTAACAATGCTAATATAAATGAGTGCAAGAGTGCAAGTCTATATGGGTGGTGATCTCTGTTTATTGAGAGGCATTTGCTCTGCTGTGACTGTTGTATATAAAATACCAACAATAATAGCGGAATGTATAGCCATTACTAGCGCAACAACTATTTTTTGCAAAATTAAAAACCAAAACAACAACAAAGGTATACACAAACACATACATATTTAAAGAAAAATAGACAACAACAAATTAAGATATACAAAAACATGCACATATTTTAAGAAGAACAAAGAAAGAAAAAAAAACTTTTTTTAATTCAGAAAAAAGAGCAAGAAGAGCATGGCAAGCGGAATAAAATAACAATTTTTTTTTACAATAACAACAAAAGCAACTGTTGTGGAAAACAAAACCAACAGCAAAGATTTTTAAAAGGAGAACATCAATAAAGTAAAAATACCTAAACAAAAACACAAACAAACTTACATTTAAATATGTAAATACGTGCATACGCGCACACATACATATGTACATACATCCAGTCAAATGGTATTTGTTTTTACAAAAATAACCCTAATTAAATTAAGTCACAGGCACTTAATTGAATTTCGAGACAAACCACTGTTGTGAGTATACAGAAAATTTATCGATAAAATTTTGAGTAACAAACTTTTTTTAATTGCGAATTTTTATCGATATCATAGATTTTTTTCTTTTGAAAATTTATCGATAATGAGCACTTTTTTCTATAGCAAATTTATCGATAACAAACATTATTTTATAAAAAAATTATCGATAAAAAAAATTTCTACGGAAAATTTATCGATAACAAACATTTTTATATAAAAATTAATCAATAACAAACATTATTTTATAAAAAAAATTATCGATAAACATTTTTTCTACGGAAAATTTATCGATAACAAACATTTCTTATCTAAAAAATTAATCGATACAAACACTTTTATGAAAAAAATATTTAAAAAATTTTTGCAATGGATAACACCAACAAGAAATACTGCAAGAGGGGGTGTAAAGAGTTAAAACAATAGATTTTTGTTCTGATGGCAAGACGTACACAGAGGCCAAGACATTTTTACATAAAAACACAAACTCACGCATATTACTTACCAACACTTAAACAAAAGCTTTAATTTTGCATTTTTAAATACTAAACGAAAAAAAAAAGAAAGAAAAAGAACAACAACAATGCAAATAAAAACTCACCTCAAATATATTTACAAACGAAAAAAGGTCATAGTATCGTTGAGGCAGAGAGAGAGAGAGAAAGAGTAAATAAAAATTAATTTCCGACTCTTCGTTTTGTTTTTGTAAATATATGTACGTACATATATGCTTTTGCAATAGCAATAAATGTTAATAAACAAAAGCACAAGTACATTTCATACACGTTCGTTCTGGAATGAATACACACACACACACACTCTCTCTCTAGATCAGAGGTCGGCACAAAGAGAACATGATTAAATGTGACTGTAGTTGTGAGAAACATGTGTACAGATAACCCAGAGGAAAATTGTTAGTAATATTTTCAACTGTACTTATTCACCAAATAATATGTATATATGTATGTATATGTAGTAGAAAATATAGAAAAAAATGTACAGCGATAAATCCATAAAGACAGCGTATTTAATTTGATAAATATTCTTCCATAAATTGAGATTATTTTCTCATTATTATTAGTGAATCTCATTGAATATTAGTGAATCCTACCGTAACAGTTCTTTGGGTGTATAATTGACGTTTGAAAAATAGCAACATGAACTTTGTTGATGTTCGTGTCCAATGAATGTGTGTAAAAAACCGAAGATGTTCGACTCCCGGGAGCTATTGCTGCCGGCCTCTGCTCTGGTTTCAATGGAGTTTATTGTACTGCAAAATAAAAACAATAATGACTGCACTTCTGTTTATGTATGTATGCGTGTTAGTAAGTGTCCTGCTGTAGACATTAAACTACAGTGGCTGTTATAAGAATTCATACAAAATTAAGAATTTTAATTTAAATACGATAATCTTGTGAATCTATTTTCAACCTTAAATGAGTTTAGCTAGGCCAAAAAATTTTTGAAATTATTTTTTAATGCAAAATTACTTTTTTTTTCAAGAAAATTACTTAATGAATAATTCATAGAACACATGATTTATTTGCTTAAAAAATTTATAAAAATAACTAAAAGACCTTCAAACGTCTTTTAATAAAATCTTGATTAAAAAATTAATGACTTTTTCAATTTTTTTTTTGTTCATTTTTAGTTTTTTTACACAGTCATTTAATATTTTTTTTTATTTACAAAAAAAATCCCATAATGACTCATGGTAAAATTTAAGCAGAGTTGTAACACTGAAAAGGGGTTTTTAAACAGAAAATAATCTCCCCTGCTGCTATTTACATTTTCATAATATTACTACTGGCAGACAAATTATTATCATGAGTGTGTAGTTGAAGATCTGTCTTTCAAATACAGCACTACAGCACCAACAACTGTAAATAAATGGAAAAAACACAGTAATAATTACAATAACAACAAATACATGCAATACTATACTACACACTTATTTCAACACATATGTACATACACATACAGCGTATATATAAAACCTTCAACAAAAAAAAAAGCAAAATCTCCGAAAACAAACGAGACCTAACTAAACAAAACAATTTCACAGTAATTGAGAGCAAAGGAAACAAAACAAAACAAACCAAAAAAAAAATCACACACAATTGTTATAACAACAACAACAACAATAAGACAAGCAAAACACGTTTTAACACACCATGAACCCACCAAAATTATTATGTACTGTATTGTTTGTTGTTATTGTTGTTGTTGTGGTTTGTTTTATAATTACTTTTGTTTTGCTTTTGTCGCCATTGCCACAATGGTTGGAGTCGGTCGGTACTACTTTGTATGTATGTGTTGGTAGTGTAGTATTAGTAGCAGTTGCTGTAATTATTAAAATCATTTTTTATCATTATTGTCATTGTAGTTATTGTTGCTTTTATCTTTGTAGGTGATGTTTAGGATTTTGGTGTAGAAGTAAATGAATACGTACATATGTATGTAGTTGTAATTCCTATTTTCGTCTTTAATCGTGATAGTAGTGTTGTTGTAGAGATAGTTTAGAAATCAAAACAAAAAAGCAAAGATAGAAGACTACTATTTAACGTCGTCTACCAAATATGGTTGTTGTGCTGCTAATGTCTTTTTAATATGAAAAGTTGTTCTTTAGGGGAGAAAGAAATTTATATCGTATTTAGAAATTTTTCGATAACAAATTTTCTATGTAAGAAAAGTTTTTAAAAATATTTCTTAATAATATTTTATAGAAAGAAAATATATTCTTATCGACATTTTGTTAACATAAAAAATTGATTTTGAAAATTTTTTTCATTATAAAAAATGTTATCGAATCATTTTCCAAATAAAAATTGTGGATAATCGAAAATGTTTAATTTTTTACATATTTTTATATATTGTAGTTATCAAATTCAAAAATATAGAAAATTTTTCGATAACAAATTTTCTTATATTGAATTTTTTCCGACAACTAATTTTCTTATATTGAAGATGATTCGATAACAAATTTTCTTGAATTGAAATATTTTCGATAACAAATTTTCTTATGTATAGAAAATTTTTCGATAACAAATTTTCTATGTAAGAAAAATTGAAAATTTTTAAAAAAATTTCTTAATAACAATATTTTATAGAACAAAATGTTTCTACAGAAAATAAATTCTTATCGACATTTTGTTTACATAAAAAATTGATATCGAAAATTTTTCGATAGAAAAAACTTTGTTATATTCTTCATTATAAAAAATGTTATCGAATCATTTTCCAAATAAAAATTGTGGATAATCGAAAATGTTTAATTTTTTATATATTGTAGTTATCAGAAATATAGAAAATTTTTCGATAACAAATTTTCTTGTATGGAATTTTTTTCGATAACTAATTTTCTTATATTGAATATTTTTCGATAACAAATTTTCTTGAATTGAAATATTTATATAGAAAATTTTTCGATAACAAATTTTTTGTAAGAAAAGTTTTCGATAACATTTTTTTTTTTAAGATTCGAATGTATGTATTAGTAAAAAAACGACATAAAAGTTAAATTTCTTTTTAAGAAAAATTTTAAAATAATTCTACCAATTTCATTAACTTACTAAAAGATAATTTGAAACAAAAAGCTTTTTTTGAATGGCATTTTCGAACACCTGTTTCATTATCCCCCTAAATAGACATTATTATTTTAATATTATTGTTGTTTTTGTGTTTTATTTTTAAATGAATTCAATTTTATTTTTAGTGTTACCAAAAAATTCAACTCTGCTTAATACCACCCCACCACCTTCCTCCTCTAAATGGAAAGAAACCATTTGGCGATGGCACGGAGATGATGTAGTGCAAACCCAAAAAATACTTTTAGCCAAAAAACAAACTTGGTATACAGACAATATGCCACGATACGATATGGCACGATATTTATATGTATGTATGTAGTTATGTATATACATATATCTGTATGTACACATAAAATAGGTACTCTCTGTATACTATTGAGTATATAAACATTCAATCATACATACCCAGAAGCAATGAGAGACAGACAGGCAGTGGCAACACAGGCCATGTGCCAGGGCAGGGCAGAGTAACAAACAGCACACTGCCACTCAGTCACTGTGTGTATAATAATAAAAATAAACGAACACGACAGCCAGCAGCAGCCACCATATACACCAACAATAATAATAAAATAAGCAGCAGAAACAAAATTGCTTTTCGTTTGCTGCCAAGTTAAAATTAACTTTATTTACAGGGGCCCTAGCATGAGACTACCCCCAAACAACTTGTATGAAAGAGAGCAACACAAAAAAAAAAACAAAACAAAACAAAACAAAAATACGTACTGAATTTGAAATGAAATACAAAACCAAAATACATGCTCACACACAGGCACAGTAATTATATATTCATGCATACATTTACTTGCATGTTTCGTACTTCGTACACTTGAAACGTGTACACAAAACAAACACAAAAACAACAACAACACAAGGCAACAACAATGCCAATTGACTTGCCATTGTACAGCCATAGAGATGCGAGCGCTAGAGAGTGAGTGCAAGATTGCTCTTTAAACTCTACAAATGTACGGCCATACGCACACACACACACACACTATGTTGTGTACGGTTTCGTATGAATAGGCAAACATTATGAAAATAGTATGAGTGGGGGGGGGGTGGTAACAGTAAGAGAGGAAGAAATGTGCTTTTGGAGAAAACTAAACAATACAAAAACGGCACATGAATAAGAAAAATATGCACAATAATAGTAAATGCAACAACAAAATATTACTACTACAGTCACACAGCATCAACATCAACATCATCGTTCAATGTACAATAAATACATCGTTTAACGCACACTAAACAGAACAGAATCAGGACGTTAACACTGCTAACACTGCTGCTGCTGCTGCTGTTGATATTTACCAAGAGACGAACTTTGAAACTACCCTCTCAATATAATGTAGCCATTGTGGATGGTCATACATTGTATGTTAACATGGCATGCCATACAATGAGTACCTACCAACATAGACGTTGTTTGTTTGAAAATATTTTTCTTTTGCTTTGTGTGTGTGCGCTGTCATGCCAACGATTTCAGTCGTTTGCTTGCCAACAAAGTGAGAACATCATGGCCTGGTTGGAGCGTCCATTTCTAAGGAAATTTATTGAAATTTATAAAAGTCTGCCCGAATTGTGGCTGATAAAAGGTGAATTCTACCACAATAAACCCGTCAAGCAAAAGGCTTATGAAACTCTTTTAGAAAAACTAAAAGAAGTTGAACCGGACGCAACAATTGATGTTGTTAAGAAAAAAATCAATACAATACGTACCTGTTATTCGCGTGAGCTTAAAAAAATCAAACAAAGTGAAGAGTCAGGACTTGATGATGAAGTCTATAAGACGAGTTTATGGTATTATAACGATTTGAATTTTTTACGCTATCAAGACACTCAAAAAGATGAAAATTCTTGGCAGGAGTTGGAAAAAGACGATCCACTTTCAGAGGTAAGTGTTTTAATTAAATCGCCTGCTCAATATTATGCTTAAAATAAGCACTCTCCCTTACTCACTATCGCCGTCATCAAACCTTGTTAACATGCAGTGTATGACGGTTACCTATAACCTGTTTAATAATGAAAAAAAAACAACGCAACACAATACTTTCAAAAACAAATGACTTTTTATTGCACAGTCATAACGAATGAGAGTGCGAGAGTGCAAAATTGCTTTTTAAGCTCTCCATGGGCACACACACACACATCAGGTTGTGTATGCAGTTTCGTATGAATAGGTAAACATTGCTTAAAGAGCAACTATAACGCACTATAACGCACATTAAACAGAACAGAATGATGACGATAATGCTGCTGTAGGTTGGTATTACTAGGAAGCAAAACAAACTAAGAAACTAAACCCTTAGTTAGCTATTAAACAGTCATACATTGCATGTTAGCACGGCATGACATACCACATCATCATCATATTCTTGTAATACAAGAAAAATTCGTATTTGAAACCATTTTTTTAATTTTCTTTCAGTCCTTTATATGGCAACAGAATAAGAACATGGCTTGGATGGAGCGTGCATTTTTAAGAAAATTTATTAAACTCTATGAAGGTCTACCAGAATTGTGGCAACAAACAAATGATTTCTATCACAATAAACGGCGAAAACATAAGGCTTATGAACGTCTGCTAGAGAAATTAAAAGAAGTCGAACCGCAAGCCACAATTGATTCAGTTAAAAAGAAAATAAATATACTGCGTTGCAGTTATCGACGTGAGCTAAACAAAATGAAACAAAGCGAAAAGTCCGGGCTTGATGATGATGATGTCTACAAGACGAGCTTATGGTATTTCAACGATTTAAATTTTTTACACAGTCAAGAGACACAAAAAGATGAAAATTCTATGCAGGAATTGGAAGATGAGGATCCACTTTCAAAGGTAAGTGTTTAATTCTATAGTTTATACACCCGTCTTGCCCATTCATTCCATCTCATCAAACCTTGCTAACATGCACGGAATGAGCGTTGCTTAAAACCTGTTTAAAAATAGCAAAAAAAAAAAAAACAACGCAATTGCCTTGCCATACCATTGCATCGCCATGAAGAGTGAGTGAATGAGTGCTCTCTAATAGAACAAAAACAAAACAAAAAAACTAAACTCACCAACAAGAGCATCAACAACAGCAAGAGAAGCAATGCTTGGAGAAAATTAAACAACACAAAACAAAATTTTTTTTTGTTCGCAGTACATGAACAAGAAAAATATGCACAATAATATCAAATGCAATAACAAATACTACTACAGCAACAAAAACATTCATACAAATCGCCTATAACGCCTATACATACATACTAATAGACAAACTTTATACAAAATTATGATGATGACGCTTCTGCTGCTATAACTACGACTACTACTGCTTCTACGACTCGTGTCCAACCAACAACACATCGTAAAAACGAACTACGAACCGACGACCCACCAACCCAAAAAAAAGAAAAGCACATTCGCATTGAATAGCTAGCAACGAATATCAACGAAATAGTAGAAGAAAAAGAAGAAAAAACGTGCTTTTTTTAATGATTTTTCGTCAGGCAGCCAGCAGTATCTGTTATTATTCATTCAATATGAACGTATGGAATGGAATTTCGCTGATTACACAGCAACACTCACTCACTCACTCACTATCACTCTTGGCATTCAATAACCCTTTGGTGGGGGGAGATAAAGAAAATAGAAAAAAGAGGAGAAACGTATTGATAGCAAAATAACAACAACAACAAAAATTTTAAGGCAATTTTTTGTCTTTGTGCAAAACGGAAAATGAAAAAAAATAGTCTTGAAAACTATAACTTGCAAACTATAAAAATTGAATTTCTTTTTGTAGAATATTTAACGACAACAACAAATTTTAGTACAAAATACAATATGTATTAATCGATAACTTTTGCTTAGAAAACAATATCAGCATAACAAAAAAAAAGTTGTTTAGAAAATAATATTTTTCTACAACCATACTAGATGCGTTTGAAAATATTTTCGATAACAGAGAATTACTTTCTGTACAAATTTTATATGCAAAAATTTTCGATAACAAATATTTATATAAAGAAAATTATTCGATAACAATATTTTTTTATATAGAAACTCTTCGATAACACATATTTTATAAAGTAAAACTTTGCTAATAAAATTTTTATTTTAAAAAAACATTTCGATAACATTTTTTATACAAAAAAATATCGACATTAAATCTTTTTATATGAAAAGATATTCAATAATTGATTTTCCATAAATAAAAGCTCTTCAATAACAAATTCTTTGCATAGAAATTTCGATAAATTTTATATAACAAATATCGATAACAATAAAAAGTTTCTACGCAAAGAAATTTTTTAATATGGCAACTTACGGTAAAAAATTTGTATAGACAAATTTTCGATAACAATTTTTTATATAAAATTTTCCATAACAGAATTTTTCGGTAACTAATAATTTCATATTAGAAAACTTTTCGATAACAAATTTTTTTATATCGCAATACTTCGATAACAAATTTTTTATATAGAATACATTTTGATAACATTTTTTATACAATAATATTATATTATATTTTTTAGAAAACTTTTCGATAAAAAAATTTTTTATATCGTAATATTTCGATAACAAATTTTTTATATAGAATACATTTCGATAACATTTTTTATACAATAATATATTATATTATATTCTTTATAAAATAATGACAACAGATCTTTTTATATGGAAAAAGTTTCTATAACAAATTCTTTTTTACATAAACAGTCATAAGCAATCGTTTGACCGCGCTTAATTTGTTCTAACATATTTTTGTAACAGTAACAGTTGGTTTTTGATTTTTGCTTCTTTTTTGCATTTATATTATTAATCTTAGTACACAAAACAATAACAATTATTTGTCTGACGGCATTTTAATAGTAAAATTGCAGTGGACTTGTAAACTTGTTGTTGTTTTTAGTTCTATTACATGTTTTGTTCTATTACGCGTTAATTTTTCCGTTACGTTCCGCATGTGTTTTACATAAACAAAACAGAAACGAAATGGAATTCTACCTTATAAAAAAAAACATTCGTTTGACCGCAGTGGTTCAAAAGTTTCATTTAATTGCATTCGACCGAAGTGCAAACAAGTGTTGTGCAAAATTTTTTAATAAAAAGAAAACATAAAAAAATTTGTGAAAACAGTTTGGAAATGGGCTCGGGAAAGCGTTTAAATGATTGCGAAAAAGGCTTAATCGATAATCTAAAGCAAAAAGGATATTCGAATAGAAGAATTGCTACCGTAATAATGCGTTCTGAAAGAGTGGTTAGAAATTATCTAAAACTTGGCGAAACCTATGGAATTAAACTTCCAACCATTGGAAATGCCAAAGGAATAAATCGACAGAAAATGCTGATGCGTTATGAGGCCACAAGGAATCTTTTAAAATGTCGTCGTGAAATAAAAGAAAAACTCGACCTTTCAAAACATTCCACAAAGGATGGAATTATTATGCAGGAGAAATTGGAGAAAGAGGATTCACTTTCAGAGGTGAGTGTGTAATTTAAAAATAAACAGAGACGAACACCTCACCATTCTCTCTTTCGCTCTCATCAAATCTGGTGAACATGCACAGTACGACTGTTGCTTGAAACCTGTTTTTGTGTGTGTTTTACTGTGTGTTCATTTGTTTGCTTATTTGAATACTTGACCCTTTGACCACAGCACAGACACAATAAAAAAAAGTAGCCGGTAAAAATAGAACCCATAACAATAGCACACAATAGAAGTGATAGATTCACACAAATTTGAATAAAAAAAGAAACAAAAGAAAACATGCAATAGAATTACGGAGCATACATCAATAGAAAAAGTAAACAAAGGAAATTATAACTGATAATTTATCAAATGTACTCGTTTTCTCTCCTTCTCTCTCTCTTTTCTCTGTTACCCACAGAGTAATAGAGTAATAAGGAGCATAAATATTTTTCTTTAAATTTAATGTGCATGTGTTTGCATAGGAAAATAAATTAAAACAACCGAAAGTATTTTTTTTTGCCAAATTTACTTTAATAATGTTGTTGTTGTGGTTGTTTTTTTTTCAGCTCGTTCCCGTAAAAACTTGTTTTTCTAGTTATTGTAAGTGCATGCACATGCATGCATGTACGTGTGTACAACAGCATTCCTTTCTTTTTTTGTTTACAACCTCTGGCATTGTTTTCAATTTCCGCTCTTTTTAAGTCTGTTCCCTTGCATATTCACTCTCTTTCTCGACCATTTCTTTTAGTATCTCTTGTTTTAATGGACTATGTAAATATCACACATCCATATATAAGTGTATGAGTGCATGGGTATAAGTGTGCATTGCATTACACATCGTGCATTGAATGAATGCATTGAAAGAAAGCTTCGCAACAATTCTTGAATTAAAAACTGTGTTTTATTGTTGTTGTTGTTTATGTTTTTTTTTCTGTGTGTATTGTTGTTTTTGTTTTGGATGCTTTAAGGGCTTTGGTATTATTATTGTAATAATAAGAGTGGGTGTTTGCTAGAAATTTCTGCAATCAAACGATTCATGGAAAACGAAGTTGTAATACGAAGTTTTCGTTATTTCTGTATATGTACGTACATTCATTCGGGAAACGATTATAAAGGCTTGCCATCTCTATAGTTTAATGTACATATTTAAGGAAAAGTACTTTTCTTTCTTAATTTTTACAAAGTTTTTAAAGAAATTTTAAACAAATCAAATTAATTACACATTTTCCGTTTTTAAACCATTAAATGTATATTAATTAATAAATTCCCTACATAATAGCTTTATTATCTATAATGATTAAACAAATTTCGGAAAGGAAAGTACTTTTTTAAGAAATTAAAAAAAAATTATTTATCAACTGCCCTAAATTTAATCTTTTAAATTGTTTAAAATGAAAAAAACAAACTTAATTGCAACGCCAAAGGCTTTACAAGGTAAAATGAAAAATTATTTTTAAACTTTTACAGTGAAATTCTTTTGGAAGGCCTTTCCAACTTTTGTTTATAAAAAATAAAATGTCCTTCTGGAAAATGTTACCCCTGTTTGAGGCATGTACTCAAGTAAATATTGCCAATGGTTATATGTATAAACCCTCTGGCTGGTACAATAACTGTTAATGAAAGTAGTGCACTCTATCTTCAACACAAGTTGAGTGGGTGGCAGGCAAAAATGTACAACAGAAATTAGGACAAGGGTTAAAAAAAACAGTTACAAATTGAAAATGTATACTGAAACATATAACAGGAGGAAAAGAAAGGCCCCGAAAAATTCCTTTAAGGGAAAATCAATTACAAGTTTCATGTTTTATTTGTAATTCAATTGGCATAATATTAAGTAAAATGTAGAAAAACTAAATTAGATTTGCTTTAATGGCAATAATGATTATTTTTTTAAAGTAATTCCTCTTTTCTACAAATTCTTGCGTTGCTATGATCAAAATACTAGGATAAAAGGGTTGTCAGAAACTTAAAAAACGGTTGTTACATACAGATTGATTGCATTGCAGATGTGGACAGGCTTGTGCTTCATTGCACTGGCACTTCCGTTAGTTAAAGTGTGATAGATAATCTGAATTTGCCCATTCCATGGCTTGCTTAGCTAATTATGGAGTATTTTGCATTTCGATTTACACTTCCATCCGCATAAAATTGAACTCATTCAGCAATTAAATCTATAACTGGGTGCCAGAGTAACAGGATATCAATGCTGTCTTTAGGAACAAAATTTATTTCGGCGATTAAGTTCCTTTCTCTCTCGGTGATTAGGTCTGCTAGCGAAATTGTCGAATATGGGGGTCGATGAATTTAGAAGTGATTAGGGAAAAATCTCTGCCGTCAATTCAAAGCGCTATGATCGTATAATAATAGACTTTTTTGGCCTGCAATTTAACATTGTGAACTGGACGGTATGTGGTTTTAACAATACATTATAAAGGAGGCCCACAATGCGAACAATCTTGCGTTTTCTTGCATGCGAAGGTTCCAAAAAAAGAAACTTCACGTTGTTAGATCTTTTTATGGAACCGTCCAAAATAAGTGAAAATGGGATCCAATACTAACTTAAAAGGATAGACAGAGTTGCTCATTTAAATGATATTATTGTCTCTCTTACATAAAAACCAGGTCGGCCCAGGCCACGCTTATGTTTGTGTTTTATTTTGCTTTGCCTTTGTAAATCTTTAACAAAAACACAGAAAAATAAACTTTTATTTTAGGTTCAATGCCCCGGATAGTTAATTGTAACGAAATGAAGCTTTTTTTCTTTTTTGTTAATGTTTTATCATTAGAATTGTAAACACTAGATGGCAACCAGTGGAGAGTGAAGAGAGCATAGAAAAACAAACTAAAAAAAACAAAATAACGTTACTATGACAACAAAAACAAATGCATTGCATACGTACATACATTGTTGTTATTGTTTTTATTTTCTTTGTGTGCTTGGCTTTGTTTTGTAATTGACAAGACATCTGGTATGAAATGATATTTATCTTCAACACACACACACATACACACATGCATCATGCAAAAAAATAAATAGCTAAAGACGAAAAAAAACATGCTATACAACAACACTTACATTTATATTTACACAGGCAATTGAGACAAATGTAAACATCTGGTTTTCACACACACACAGGCACGCAAGTATATATGTACATAGATTGCACAGTGGCAAATACAATTAAAGTTTAATGGCGGTAAAGAGAAAAGAGACCAGCATACACTCACTCACTCACTTTCTCTGGCTATTTAACGCTTTTGTTGTTATTTTTTGTGTTTACAACGCATATCGTGTGTTGTTTGTGTGTTTATTTAGAAACTAACGGAAAACAATCAATGGAAATTATAATTTATAACCTAAAAAAGGGAAAAACAAAAAAAATTTTTTTTAAAGTATAAAATGTGTGGGAAGGACTCTGTAGAGGGCAGCCAAAGCTAGATTTTTTGTATAATTAACAAGTTTTTGTGAATATAAAAAAGTGAAATACATATATACATACATACATATGTATATGAGCATGTATATATATACATACATACATCAGTATCAAAAAGCGTTAAAATAATGTGCAAATACTCTCACTGAAAAGTGAGGTTAAATAAGAGATTTAACGTATAAAATAATAAAACCGGCTTACAACAGCAGTTATTAAGAAAGACGAATGTAATGTACATACATATGTATGTATGTATGTATGTATGACTGTAAATATGTGGGTATTATCAAAATTTTCTTTTTTGATTACAAAAAATGCATTCTGACACAATGTATGATAGAGAGGAAAAGACGGGAAAGAGCAAGAGTAACAGAAAAAAGAGAAAGGCTTTGCTGTAAAGTCTACGGTGTAGATTAAACATTTGTTTTCATTGAAATGCTAGCAGACAGCCATTTTCCTTTTTCCTCAGTACGTATAACTGTTGTAAGGTATTGTTGTTTTTGTTATTCATTTGTAAACATAATGTGTTGCTGGGGGTATTTAAAACTCTTTGAATATTTTTTCGTTTTCAAATTAAACGGGGCCTGTTTAATATGCTTTTAGTCGCATGGCATAGCAAAAACAACTTTCAAGTGTAGATACTATCTAAGCGTAGCATTATTATAAACATTGTTTTGCTTGTTTTGCGTATATGTGTGTATACATGTGTTGGAAGACTGTCCCTATTATAGACGGTTGTTTATTGTTTGTGTTTGCAAAGCTTTTGTTGCTAGGCGCACATTGTAAAATTCTTAAAAAAAATGTAGTATAACGGCATGTCATTCATAGCATATTGTGTGTGTGTATGTGTGTGTTAATTTTTTTGCGAGACTTAGGCAAACAAGCGAATTCAATCCGCATGAAAGAAATAATAGGGACGGTAGAGCAAACACATTCGTTAATTGTGTGTTTAAATTGTGATAGAGAAGCGCAAGTTTTTACAAAAAAAATCGTTAAAAAAAAGATCACTAGTATTGTTGTAAAGAAGTGTGTAAAAAAATGGGCCGCGGTGCACATACAACAGATGATCAAAAACTGATGATTTCGAACTTAAATGCCAAGGGATTATCGATAAGGAAAATTGCTCGCATTATGCAGTGTTCGAAAAGTAAAGTGTTTAACGCCTTGCACTTGAAGAAAGCTGTAGAGACTAGAGGACGTAAGAGTGAGACAAAGAATCGTGTGAATGTATGTACATACATATGCATTATACGATATGTGTAATTGTTTATATTATTTTTTGTTGTTGTTGTTGTTCTTAATATGAAACACTCACTTTACAATTGTCATACAGTAAGTCAATAAAGTCGTCAGACAAATAAGCCTTTTAGACCTGTCATCACATACTGGCTTCTTTTTTTGCGGTGAATATAGAAATCCTGCACATATTCCTGTTGCCAAAGGATATTTCGGACTCATGCACTTCCTAGGCGTACACCTAATTGAATGATTTCAGATGGATGACCGAAGAAAGAGATCGTAGGGAGCATTCCTCTGCCATTCTTGAACCACCTACATATGTATGTATATTGGGCATCATTCTGGCCGACTATTCGTTATTGGTTATTACAACAAACAATTTCTGTATTTCACTTCACATATCAGCCTTACCGGTCCGAGTTAGATCCAGCATCGCTTGTTCAATAATATCAATGTCACTCCACAGTAATAGGCAGCGTACGCAAGGTGTAGTCAAGTCCTTTGCAAACCATAACGTGTGCTCTCGTCTGTGAAAGCCATTACGGTAAGCAATATCATGGCAGTGATGCTACTAACCAAGAAGAACTGGGACGCTGAGGAGAATTTCATTTCTGCAGTTCATGGAACACAGGCACATAGCAGAGGCAATTCGCAATTCCTTTGAACAAATTTATATCTTCGACTAGCTCGCGCAGAGTAGACAGAAGACTTCCAGTCCAAATGAATACCTCCTTTACAAGTGGAGAGCCATTCATATCCAGAGAAGTCTACACAGAACACGAACTAAAGTATATTCCCGTCTTTTAATGTATGTTTCTGTAGTTGGAGCTGCTCATAGACTATTTGTCTCAGTGGACTAGTTTGTTTTTACTTAAAAATGCTGCTAAATATGTGATCACCACTGTAGATGCTCTTGTTTGTTTGTGTATACATTCAGTATAGCAAACAAACAAGTACGTGGTAGTGTTCAGTACACTTGTTTATTGAATAACAAGAAAGAGAGAGAGAGTGAGAGTGCGCGCGAACAAAATTAACGAAGAGAAAAACGAATGCAACGAAAATAACTGTGAAATACTCAATTTTGCACCCAAAAATTGTTTCCATTTGTTTTGAACGAGTTCTCTGTGTGTGTGTGTGTGTGATTGGTTGTGTACACGACCGTATAATCTTCTTTTTTGTTTTCAATTGTTTTGCATGGCGTAAGGTCGTCTATAGTGTGTGTGCGTGTGTGTATATAGATTTAAAGAAGAAAACCAAAGAGTACAGATTCATAAGAGTAGTACGTGCTCTTTTTTTAATGCAAAACGAAAGAGAGAAAGAGTGCGTATAAAAACAAAAAGAAATACTCAAGCAACTGTTAAGTACTCAATTTTGCACCCGTATGTGCATTTAACGTGTAATAATAACGTTTTACCGTTTGTTTTGTAAGTGCTCTGTTTGAGTGTTGTTTGTTTTTGGTTTGCATTGTATAATGTGTGGGTTATTGCGTACGAGTTTGTATGTTTGTATGACCACTATGTGCTGATTTTTTTTGTTGATGAATAAGAGAGAGAGAGAACGAATCAAAAGAATGAGAAAAACGAATACAACGAAGATATCTGTGGAAAAACTCAATTTTGCACCCGTGTAATAAAACAAAAATTTACCGTTTGCGAGTGTTACTTCGCAAATTTTTAGTTCGCAAATGCCTTGCCTTGCATTGAAGTGCTGTGGTAAAAGCTTCAATTCTATTTAAATAAATAAATAAAATGCATAAATTGTTTTAAAACATTAAAATAAAATGCAAAAAGTATCACAAGAAATTGAAGATAGTATTGTTGCCCTAACAAATGATGGCCAATCGTCGCGTATCATTGCCAAACAACTTAAAATAAGTCAATCGGTGGTATTAAGAGTCCAAAAAAGGCGTGCTGTTGTGCCTAAAGTGCAAAACAATGGTCGTAAGAAGCTTTTAACCGCAGAAGATGCCCGCCTCATGTTAAGTCACATGCAAAAGAATGAAGGTTTAACACCAATGTTAGCTGCCATAGCAATAAATAAGCCTGTTAGCCGTTGGACAGCCAGAAGAGCTGTTCAGGAGATTGGCGCAGATGTAAAAGAGGTAAAAAATGAATTTAATTGTGGTTAAAAAAACAAGATAAAAATGAAACTATAACGGCTTATTGGTGAACCTGGATAAACATAAGTTAGGATGGAAGCAACACAGTTATGCAGGAGCGTAGATCAACCAGATGCTGACATGGCGTGTAGGTTGCAGAAATCACTTTTCCAATCGCTGCAGGCATGACATTCCACCAAAATGTAGACAAGGCCCAATTGTACGCAAAACTAAGGAACCTGTTGTGTCCAAATGCTCGAGATTTGATGAATTGAATCGATTGTTAATAGAATTCATGATGAGAACGTTACTGACGATAGCAAATGGAAAATGGTTGATACTATCCTAGAAGAACTGCGACCTGGTGGAGAAGTTCACTAAAGTTCCTCGTGTCGAATGGAAATAAATGCCTACGATTAGCCAATTGCTCACGGTAAACAATGCCATTGGAGGTGATTCTACTAACCATTAAGAACGTAGACGTGATGGGGAATTTCATTAGAGCAGTTCAAGAAACACTGTGAATAACAGTGAAATTTCACGGGATCATAAAGGTGACACAGCCCATGTGCAGAAGGGCTACTTATGAAAGAGCAACCAGAAGGCTGATTACGCTGTAAAGTAATACAGTTTCTCTGCGAATGACTATTTTCCAGTTCGGAATTGAAAAATTATCCCAGTGGACTAGACAGTTATAAAACCAGTATTAATTAGCATCTGGACTCGTATTGATCAGCAGTTTCATTAGCCTGGCAATAGGCTGAAAACCTCTATTACCACGCCATTTAAACTATTGTTATGCGACTAACACCAAAATGTCGACTGTAGTTCCTTAACGGGACTTATTTTCATCATTACCACCATTCTTGTATTTACATTTCTACACTGAATTAAAATATTTTTCTTTTCTTTCAGGAACCCTCCAGCTCCAAAAAGAGACGTATAAGCAAAACGCCACCCTCTGTCCAAAGGCCGCCATCTAACGAAACGGTACCTCCTCAAATGGCCTCTGCTGAAACGACTGCCAATCAACACACACAGCGGCAATCCAACCAACAGTCGCACAAAGACGAAGCAGATATTTATGCCGAGGCGTGGGCAGTCACTTTTCGTAAACTAAGTCCAGATCAGAAAATTTTTGCCAAACGTCTAATGGACGACACTCTAGTGTACGCTCAATTGGGTCAACTGTCAATCAACAGTTCAATAAATCCAGCACAACCTAGTCGAACACCATCGCATTACTCCAGTCAATCAGCGGAAGTTATAACCAATGAAGCGGATCAATCGCTTAGTTATTGCGAAGCCATCGTGAAATGTGAAGATACAATGTACATAACCTAGCTTTAAGTAAAATTGAATAAAAAAACTTTTTATTGTTATTTTGACTAGAAGTTGTTAAAAATTCATAAATAGATAGGGGGTTCTGCGCCTAGACACGGTAATCATTTAACGATTGGCAGCGATGGCGAAGTATGGTTCACTTGCGTTATCGCAAACGATGACACAGTATAGCCAGTCGCGCCATCGTGAAATGTTTCAAAGTATGATATACGGGCGCCGTCGCGAAGTGGTTAATCGACTCTCTTAGTGAAAAAGTTTTTCCCAATGGTTCATCCTCTATCTAAGCCCACGATTGATAATTGCAAGTGAAGTTTGTAATTAGTTTTGAGAAATTCCCTTTGAAATCTCTCGCTGGAAACCCTATTTCTAACAATAGACGGGACAATCTAATCCACAATCAGTCAATATAGACTTTGGACGTCTCCTCCTGTACGTGTGCCTGTATGTATGTGTCTCTCTAATGAAAATTATAGAGAAGACCTTTTTCTTTCTATTGGAACAGGGACCACATGCTGATTTTCTCTCTGCCACCAGCATGTTTTCTTTTTTTTTTTTTTGTAATTTCGCTGCTGCAACTGTGCTGTCACTGTTGCTTCGCTGCACATTTTTGAAATGGCGTCAGCAAAATATTGAAAGTGTATAAGTGTAAGTGTGCCAGCGAGTGAGTGCACGAGTGTGTGCCCGAGTGTGTGCGTGTGTGTGTATTATAGAGCGCGCTTAACGAACCCCGGGGTGTTGTAAAAATTGATAAATGGTTTTTCATTGGAATTGATGGGTTTTTTTCTTATTCTCTTTTTTTTTTTTGTTGGTCGCGTATGTATGTTTTCACATGCAGACATACATACACACGGGGTTACTCTTCTATAAACGGGTACGCTATTGTGGATCTTTATGTATTTAAAAACAAGTACATAACGGTGTTATATATCCAAATACATATGTAGATGCACTGTATACAACTCAAATGAGCGAAGGTAAACGAAAAATGAAAACGAAAAAAAGGTTTTTTTTTAAATTATTACCACAACAACAAATGTGTGGCGGGACCAGGGAAAGCCAATGGAATATGGATGAAGAAAGGCAGAAAAAAGTGAAAGAATTTGTCAAGCATACGAGACTGGAATTTTTAATTAAATTCTTTAGAATTTATGTTTGCAGGTATGTTCGTTTATTCTCCTGTAGTTTTAGCCCGCAGACGATTTATTTTTGTATCTTTTTTTTCAAGGTGAAAGGAGGAGAATTTTAAAATTCAGCTGAAATCTCTCGTAATGCCTTCAAGCCAGCAGCAATGTCAAGTACCAACGAGCAATTTCTTTTTTATACTTGCCTTGGTAGGCAGAGGAGATAATGTCTTCCTCTGAATCCCAAATTAGAAATATCGAGCACCATCTTCTTCCTGCTGGATTCCTGGATTTGTGGCACTTCATGAACAGGCAGATGAGCTTACGAGGAGGCCATTCAAGGTCAGTACCTTTCGCTGGATAATATTTGTTGGCGAATTACAATAAGAAGAGATTTAAGTCACGCATTCAGAAGCAAGTTTAGTAATCGTCCTTTGACCTGGCATAGTAGACTCGGAGAACGGCTGTTTAGAAGCCCTCAAGCCCAATAATGTAGTGATGAGGAGAACGAAATATTAGAACACAAACTTGGAATGCAGAAGAAAACCATTTTGTGGGTATGGAGCACTGAGCAGTATCCTAGAGTTTGTTTGAGCAGCATGATTGAGAGAGAACATATATGGATACCTTATATTGATTGCGAGCTGTTGAGCACATGGTCTCAGTAATATGGCAATAAGTGCCTTCATAAGAACCACACAATTCGCAACCCAGTGTCATGCATATTAGTCACATGCAGTTTATCAGAAAGCAATATCTGAGGATATTTTCTGGTTGCATGCACTATAGTACAGGTGTTCTTTACAAACTGCCTAAACACCAGGGCGGTGATTAGTCACCATTCTTCAAAACAATCATTAATCTGGGCCTAGGACTTCTGATACATATTCAGGATATGTCTTCCTTGATATGAATGCCAGAAATGAGCGTTATTATCTTGCAACGTTACGAAGACCAGCAATCAGACTCGAAACTTTGGGACAATAGTCTTCTTGCAGATCTGCTATATTTGAAAGAGTTACCCTATAGAATGCCTTCTCTTCTTTATAATTCTTCTGGACTATTTTATTTTGTTTGGTTTAAAAATGGACTCTGGATGGAGGTGTATTCCTCGCCTGTCTTCGTAACCTAGTCTATATAAGATCTAATTATGTGATACAACTTTTAGTATCTCTCAGTGTATTTCAATAAATTACAATAAAATTTTTGTTAGAATTTTTAAGAACAAAAAGTTTAATAATTTAGAAGCAAATCTAAAAAATATTAAGATCCTGTTTTATGTTTGACTAAAACATTAAAAATATTTTAAAATTAATTTTTTAATATTTTTTGCTTCAAACTTTTTTCAGTGTCTCACCTAATATACAGAAACGTAAATAAACACAACTCCTTTATGGTTAAGTCAACTAAACACAGTTTGTGGGCAACACTGTTTTGTTTGTCAGTTTTTTGTTTTGCTCTTTATTTTTAGTTTACATTTATAGCGGTACTCTTCGCACCCATGTCAAATGACTTTAAACTTTTAATTAGTTAAAGAAAAAAGAGTTGCTTGTATGTATGTTTTCCGTTCATTGAATTTTTGCCTGTCTATTCCTCCCGTTTTTTCCAACTACTCACTACTTTTTATTATCATTTGTTTTATAAATTTTACAAAGAAAGTTCATCGCAGTTTGCTACGTTCGTTGTGTGAAAAACTGGAACTTTTTTTGTAGTAATTATTATTAGTTTTTTCTGTTTCGCTGATTTAATAACCATAAAATAACTTAAAATTTCGGGCATAAAATGCTAATATAATAAAAAAATTAAATATTTATTAAAATTGATTAACAAAATTACAAGTTTGTGGCAATTATAAAAGAGGAAAACGTGCAAGTGAAAATAAAAGAAAAGCACAAAAGAAAATATCAGTTCAACAAAGAAAAATTTGTGGTTGGAAATAATTATTGTATGAAAACGAAGAAAAAAATCAATTGAAAAAATAAAAAAATAAATGTTTTCATGTAATTTGAGTAATAAGTGAAGGGAAACAAATTTCCTTCGAATTAAAATAATTTAAATTTGGAAGCCAAGGAATATACATTTATATATACATATATATAAACGCCATTTTTGTTAAACTCAATTTATTACTGCTAAGACAACTAAAGGAATTGTAGCCGTTAAAAAAAGTATAAATTTAACGAAAAGGTACACTTTTTTTCTTGTATTATAAAGAATTTTCCTTTACATTTTTCTCGGTTTTCGTGTTCTATAACTATTTTTATTTTTCTTTGTTTTTCTCCCAAATTAAAATTCAATGAGCTTTTAATTTTATGGATTGGAAAGGGACAACCTGTGTTATAATGTATTTCAATTATAGTTGTGTTGTTGTTTTGTTTTTCTTTATTATTAAGTGCATACGTTAAAAACTATAGCCATCCTTTTCTTACCAATTGTTTTCTAAGGCCTTGCAATGTTTTGTATGCATTTGTCAAGTCAGCATTGTGTTTTTCTGTAATTCCTTTTATTTATTATTTTCTCGGAACGCAGAAAAATATATAACGAGTAAATAATCATGATAAATTAAAGTGTTTTAAGTTACAAGCAAATAAAGTGTATAAATAAACAATATTTTCATTAATTTTTTGTTGGTATTAAAAATTTAACATGGCAGTGCTTGTTTTATTGTTTTTATAATAGCCTTGAACTTTGTTGCTGGCTGTCGTGTTGAAATAAAGAGAAGCAGATCATCTGAGTTTGTTTATAAAAAGTCCAATTTTATTTGCGTGGTTTTTTATTCGTTTATTATTAAATATTTATTTAAAAAACAGTGAGTTGTGCAATTAACATTTATTTAGAATTAAAATGAAATCTAACCCTTTTGGTTTAAAAATATATAGAAGTGTGGTCAACAGAGAAAACAAGTTAAAAGCGATCTACACATCCCCTTAGGAAAAAAAATTGCGTTTTTTTGATTTTAAATTATAAATTGTTTTGTGGATTTAATGTTAAATTTATAGAGAATTATTAAGCTTTTAAAATAGTAAAAGTTTAACGAACAGTGACGTGAGTAATAATTATATAGTTTTTCCTTTTAATGGAATTTGTTTCAAAGACGCTTTTCTTTTACTATATCGTAGTCAACACTTTATTGCCACTGAATGTGTTGTGTATACGGACAGTTTTATTCATGCAAAATAAAAACAATTGCAAAATTCGTTTTGGTTTCTTTTTAATAATAACAACAACAATACCATTGGCAAATAATAAAAAAATCTAGGCTAAATGAAGGCACAGAAAAAAATTAATAATTTATAAACTAAAAAGACCTAAAAGGAGGCATAAATTTAAATATAAAACCACACGATTTATAAAAAAATAAAAATACTTAAAATAAATAACAACAAAAGAATAAAATAACTTGAACAAGGTCAAGTGACGTTTTGTTTAATTTGTTCTCTCTTTCTCTCTCTCTCTCTCTCTGATTTACTCAGTGCAAATTGTTGTTGAATTTTCATTGAACAGCTGTTTTGCGAAAAGAAAAAAATTCGAAGAAAAAGTATAAAAATTTAGATAAAATTTCTATTTATAAAACAAGTTTAATAAACTTTAACGATTTTCTATTTCTTTTTATTTGTTTTACAGCATTTTTGCATTCTTCTCAAGTCGTTGCTGCTGCTCTCCTCATCTTCATTGAAATCTTTTTGATTTAGATTCTCCTCTGTACTACAGCTTCGTGTAGACTTTTTGCATAATGGATTCCGATGAAGATTCCTTTGAAATAGATAATGTTGATTCTGGCAATGTGTCATCTGGTGATGAGGGCGATGATGATTTTCCCATGGATGATATACCATCCGTACACGAACGTCAAGCAGAAAATGACGAATATCAGTATGAGGTACTGACAACAGAAGAAATCGTTTTACATCAACGGGAGATAATCGATGAGGTTAAAGGTGTTCTAAAGGTAATAAAAATATCAAATGAGTTAAATAATATATTTATTTCATAATTAATTTTTTATAAATATTACGGTTGTTTATGATTAATTAATCAAATAAGCAAAACGGAATTACCACTGTCAGTGACGATTTTCTTTTAATAAACGTTCACAAGCTTGTGGTTCGTGTATGTTGGGGTAATGTTTGTGGTTTGTCAACCAATAGTCACGAGTAGCATGAGAAATTGTATTTTTTTGTTACTCACATAATCGATGACCAGTTCTATACAGAAATAGAGTAGATAGTCTTTGAAAGTTCAATGTTCGAAAGTAACATGGTTTGCCTAATATATTGGGTTTCGAAATGAAGCTGCTTTTTCTTATATCTGAAACACGCTCAATCGATCAAGTAGGTGCTGTTCAGCTCAATATTTTTCCATTTTTAGAAGCGCAGCAACCTTTGTTCCATCCGTGTAAAGTGTCTGTGTATTTGCTGTGTGGAAAACTAATCAAATTGAGTTTCGCAGGCCTCTATGGAATTTAAATTTATGGCATAAAGAGAGCTCTGCCAGACACGAGTTATGTTGTTAAAACTTTCCAGTCAAGCTTCTTTATTTTCCGTCAGGCGTTGCCATAATGACACACAACAGTTCAGAACGTTTAATTTTAATTGCTTGCATCGATCTCGCTTATCATTGATACCAGACATCGTTTGAATAAATGGTAGCAGCCCATAATTAACAATTTCCTTTCCAATCTCATTAAAAACAGTACATATTACCTTCCTTGATGTCAAATCTATTATTTGCCAATGCCTGCATTCGTGCTTAATTGTTCCATATTTTTCGATTTTAGTGGTGACTTCATACGGCACCTAAACTTTTTGTGTGTTAATTCGATAAATTTTTTAGTGATTGGACGACCAGGGCGAGATATCAGCTTTAAAATGAAAAATCCATCTTCATTTCATAAATTTCAATAGAAATAGGTCTCATATTGCCTGAATAGTTTAACTTCACCCTGATATTTAGTTGTGTGGTCAACAATTGCGAAGAATACAACGTATGTAGCTGTTAACTAAGGTTTCCAATTTAATGCAGACTTCAGTCGATGTGAATGTAGAGGGAATGTTTGTCTCGTTGAATAATTCTTAATTCTATCAAGTATACATACGAGCAGGCTCGAACAGCCCATTAGGCCGCTCGATCTTACATAGTCCCTAATGGCGTAGTATAAAAGTCAATTGAATTTATAAAAGTTCTCTTGAAACATGAGGCATTAAGGCATGACTTTTAAACAATTTTCCCTGCTTGTTTCTCATTAACGAAGTAATTATTAGATAATGGTTTTTATTATTTTGATTTTTATTTATTTCGTAAAATTATTAGTAAATACAGGTTTAAAAACTATTCTTCTTAAAAAACTATCAATAGCTATTTTTAAATATAGATAGATCTGCAAATTTCTATAATGCATCAGTGACGTCTATTCTCCGCTAATTTCTGAACACGTTGAGCACCTTTAATGAAACACCAGTCAACTTTTATTGGCTGGCCCATAATTTCAGCACCATCTAATGCATCTTTAGCGGACGATGCATCTTCGTATGTTTCAAACTGAACTAAAGCATAGCCTTTGCAAAAGCCTGTACGGCGATCTACATTCATGCTTAAATTCATTATGGCACCATAATCACAGAATTTATCTTGTATATCATCCTCATCGGCCTCATCGGCTATATTTGTAACAAACAGAATCCAACCTTCGGCCGAACGTTGAGGATTAGATGCTGCATCAGCATTGTCATCTTCGTGACAAGCAGGTGGCGGTAACATACGATGTACACCCTCCCGGTTATTAATTTCATTGCCGAAACCTCTACCTCTGAGCTGTTTGGCCCTAGCCTTAAGGCGTGCAACGACCTCTAAAGAGATGAAATTAAATTTTTTTTTTTTTTTCAAAAAAATTCTTAACTAGAAAGGAAATTACTTACCATCTCCACTGTCTAGTACATTATTAGTTTCATGATGTACGCGTTCATTTTGATGTTTAGTTTCAATTGTATGGGATCCTATATCTTTGAGCTGTTTGGCCTTTTCCTTTAGGCTCACAGTGGACCCTATGAACAATGAGAAAAATAAAAAGTTTAATTTACAGTCATAGTAGCATAGCATATCGTTTCCTACAAAAAAGTACTTACATTTTCCAGCTTCCATTCCATCATCATTTTGATGACGTTTGCGTTTAGGATTAGATGCTGCATCAGCATTGTCATCTTCGCGACAAGCAGGTGGCGGTAACATACGATGTACACCCTCCCGGTTATTAATTTCATTGCCGAAACCTCTACCTCTGAGCTGTTTGGCCCTCTCCTTAAGGCGTGCAATGACCTCTAAAAAGAGGAAATTAAACTTTTTTACAAAAAAATTTTTAACTAGAAAGGAAATTACTTACCATCTCCACTGTCTAGTACATTATTAGTTTCATAATGTACGCGTTCATTTTGATATTTAGTTTTAATTGTATGGGATCCTGTATCTTTGTGCTGTTTGGCCTTTTCCCTTAGGCTCACAGTGGACCCTATGAACAATGAGAAAAATAAAAAGTTTAATTTACAGTCATAGTAGCATAGCATATCGTTTCCTACAATAAAGTACTTACGTTCTCCAGCTTCCATTCCATCATCATTTTGATGACGTTTGTGTCCGTTTATATATTTTTGATCATAATTTTTGTGACATACACGTGATTTACGTTCACATAGTTGATGTTTATCCTCACGATTATTGTTCTCCTTGTCAAATCCTTCTTCCTTAAAGTGCTTGACTTTCTCTTTTAAGCTTACAGTGGACCCTAAAAATTAGAACAAACAAAATAAATTTTATTAGCAATCGTAGTACACACGTACCTCTCCTTAGAAAAGGACAATACTTACGAATTTTATGCTTTAGTTCATCCTCACGTTTATTATGACGTTTATATGGACAAGTTTTGACGCCATTGCCTAATACTTTGCCTCTAAGATCTGTGGCCTTTTGTTTTAGACTCATAATGCGCTCTAAAAAGGAGTAAACAATTTTCTTTTTAGTAAAATGGAAGCTCTTTTTAAAATAAAAGCTTTACTCAAAGTAAAAACAATCTACTTACGATCTCCATTTAAGTCTTTTTTAAATCCTTTCATCATTATTTCAACGTCCTTTTTTTTTAGTAAATTACAAGAAGAATTTGAATATTTTTTGAAGATTTCTTTTAGATATCTAATCCACTTTTTAAATTCACTAGTTTGTTTAACCGCTCCAGATTATTTCCTTTTTAAAAGTCTTATCTATAATATCCTTACACTTGGAATAGCTTTTATCAACTGTGTCTGAAGAACTCTATGAAAAGGGTTTAAATAGCTTTTGATTTTCAGTGTAATCAAGCGTGTAATTGATTTATAATTAATTTCTCCAACTTCTTGTAACTCATGAGTACCAGTTTTGGGAAAACTCATCCCTCTACCTGCTTTACAAAAGCACCCTACCAACATGCAAGAGTAAACGAAGTTGCAAGATGATGATTGTGGTTAGAAATCAGGTAGCAAAGTGAACGATCTCTAACATTAGCCTAATTATCTAGCCATGATGAAGTCTAATGTTGTGTGTGTTAATTTTATACCTGAGTGGCGGGACCTACAGTTTAAAGTCGACTCCGAACAACAGATTTTTGAGAAACTTCATGGCAATTTTTTTACTCTCAGATTTTTTCCAGAAAACTGCTGAGAGAAGTCGCTAATGAAATATTTTTTTCATATTTCGATTTGCTGGAGATGACTGCCCTGCGGTTTGAACCGTGGCCTCTCGTCAAATAAGCTAACGCACTACCTACTAGACTATGGCGACTATTCTAGGGAATACCGAAATTAATTGTAGTTTAATTTTAAACCCAACAAGCTTCAATGGATGCCATTCATATGTAGGTTAGGTTATGTTATATTAAACAGGCAGACACCTCACCTGGCACAGCTTACTTGAGACCCAATATTATCAATTCCGCCATATAATTATAGATCCTGGTTGGTAGCTCTTAACCATCCCGAGAGTTTTATGGGGGTGTGAATTTCCCTCAAATTGCCTTTAACTAGACTTGTTCAGTCACAAAATTCTGCGTGTCCAAGCATTCTACTTTACAGGTTCCTAAGCGCCAGACAGAGACATAGAAGATGTTTTGTGGCCTCCTCTTCCTCCTCGACATGGAAGCTTCTGCTGAAGTCATTATGAGTTAATTCCAGTCAACCAGAGGCCAGTGTACCATTATCACTGCTATGAAATTCCTTACATGGAGTCTTGCTAGGTTCAATGCAAATTCTATTTTGCATATATCCATGTCGTACCAGATCTATCTGGTGTTTCTACAACTGGGCTCATTATCCCATCTTCTTACCGTGGCCAACGAATGGAGTCTTTGTGAGATTATTTATTTGCTTCTTTGTAGAGGAACATGTATCATAGGAATTCGTTTTAATTTTCCGTGTGTCCAGGAACCCAAATCAGGGTAACCGTCTAATGTACCTACTTGAGCGACATCCGTCATTCTTGAACAATCTTAAATGTTATTTACACACTCTAGAATGGCCGCTTTACTGTTGGTAAATATGCGTATACCTCCATTCAATATACTGTGCTACCGTACTCGTATGGCGGCAATAGCAACAGCCGCCATTATTTCACCTCGTAAAGAACTACAATAATCTGGTAGAGCAAGTTATGATCTAGTGCAGCTCATGCGATGACCAACTTCCCCCTCCTTGGATCGGAGGAACTTGGTCAGTACAGAGGCTGCGTTCACCTGTGGTATCGCAACGGGCCGCTATGCGTGCTCAAGTGAGCTTTTTGGCAAATTAAAGCTACCACGCTAACCTAACCTAACCTAAGGTATGATCTTATGTTCAGCTGCGTATCTGGATACATCTGTGAAAACCTGAATGGCATGTCCTGGGAGGTGTAAACCATTCCCATAAACCAATATTTAGGGTACGACAGTATAATAGGCATAACTCGTCTCAGAGGAGTGGACTGAAAGAAGAGATGGAGATTGGAGAGCGCCCAATAAGCCTACTTACTGGTTTAGGTGTATGCCTATAAGCATGATAGCTTTGGCTGCTCTCCTCTCCTTCAACCTATGTACTCACCTACCAACCTATCTTCACTTCTAGTTCACCTAAGTTTTATTTTCAATTTTTTTTTTAAGTTATTGTTTTAAAAAACCTCCTGTTGTAAAATATTGTACGTAAAAGAATTTACATAAGCCCGCCCTTCTCCTGCCTCTCACTTACATACGTATTATTGTTACCGAAAATTTTTGTAAATTAGGTCAAGGATTTTCTATGTAACAATTTTAACATGCTTTTTTGTTTCTTGTTGTTATTGTTATCGTTATTCATGTTGTTGTTGTTGTTGTTGTTTTTTATATAATGTTTCTCTATACATACATACTTTATGTATTGTTAAGCTACTGCTTATTTTTATTTTAGTTTCTATATAGTGACATATGTATGTATATCCATACGATATGTTGTATATTGTTTCTATGCTTTTGCATAATAAATACATACATCCATGTATGTATTGTACAATGTATACATATATTCATAAATCCCCATTATATGTTAGAAATAAAAAAAAAACAATTTGATATACATTGTGTTTGGAAAATAAAAGTTTTTTTCTTTTCTTTCTTTCCTTGCTTTTTTAAAGAAGTGTAGTTATTTTAGAATAAATCGCTTTGAAGGATTTAAAATGCTATTATTTTCGAAAATATTGTATCAGCGAGCTGTTCGAATATTGCTATTCAAGTTGAAAACGTAATGTTTTGTTAAAATTTCGTGGAAACGACAAAAAACCGTCTCCATTAAGGCAAAGTGTTCCATAACAATATCACCATTGATAGCAGCTATAAACTGTAGGCATAGAAATTTCCCTTAAAAAGCTTAGAGAACTTTCTTAGGGCTACTATCGTTACGATGGATGCATAGAAATCTTCTAAACATGGCTCATGTTTCTGGACACTTTACTTACTTACTTAATTGACCATAACAACCCGTTTAACGGATTTCGGCCTGCCGCAACACATCTTTCCAGGCGCCTCTGCTTCTTGCGCGCCTACGCCAGTTGGTTACATCAATCGATGACAGGGCTTCCTCGATTTAGTCCTTCCAAAGGATACAAGGTCGTCCTCTTCGCCGACTTCCGCAGATTTCCGCATCAAATACCCGTCTCGTCGGAGCATCTTCCTCCATTCGAACGACATGGCCAAGCCAGCGCAGCCGCTGGATATTAATACGCTGTACAACGTCAATGTCGTTGAGGAGCTCATACAGCTCACTGTTGGATCGGATACGAAAATCATCGCCAACTCGTACAGTACCGAAGATCTTACGTAGGACTTTTCTCTCGAACACTCTCAAGGCCGCTGCATCAGTTCTTAATAGGCTCCATGCCTCTGCGCCATAAAGAAGCACGGTTAGGATGAGTGTCTTGTAGAGTGTTAGTTTTCTGGCACATTGCTATCGTTTTATGTGGTCTAATGTTATTGTAATTATTATGTCAGTTGTTACTGCCCTTCATCGACCAATGTATCGGTAACTATAGCTTTGTGTTGTTCTCTGTTTGTAGTCTTTTTTTCAATTTTCTTCCTTAGATTGGTGTCTTCAATAGATATTTTTATGTTTTCCTTTTAGGTCGGCTAATATATAAGATCAATGTGTTATTATTGTTTAAAAAGTGCTGTGGAAATCTTGAAAAAAAAGTTTTCCAAAATGAACCATAAGAAGTCGCCGTAGTCTAGTAGGTAGTGTGTTGGCTTATTCGACGCAAAAGCCTGGGTTCGAGCCCCAGGCCAGGCATCAAAGACAAAATACAAAAAGTATTTTTTCGGGGTCTTCCTCTCAGTAGATTTCTGGCAAAAACTCTGAGAGTAAATAAAAATTGCCATGAAAAGTTTCTCAAAAATCTGTCGTTCGGAGTCGACTTTAAACTGTAGGTCCCACCACTCATGTATAAAATTAACACACACAACATAAGTGGTGTGAGAAACTAGGACGTTGTACAATGGGTCAATTCGACCTCCGGGTACTGTACTTGTCTTAATTGACAAGTACACGTCCTCTAACCTAACCTAACATAACCATAAGAACGAAATCCTTTAAGTCCATTTCTCCTATAAACAATGGTAACGAATAGATAAACAATGGTAACGATAGATACATACATACATTGAAGCCAACTTTTATCGTTTTAAAATCTAATTAATTTTTTTTTATTTTTATTTTTATTTTATAGCCTGACCTTGTAAACAGCACAAGAGTATCATTTCATTTCGTTTATACAATACAGTACAATACAATGCAATATAATAGAGGATTTTCTTTTTGGTTAAGCTAGAATAAAATAGAAATAGAAAAAAGCCAAATGATTTAAAACATCAATCAATTTCTGCCATCATCATCATCGTCATTAACGTCATCATCATCACCAAAGTCAACATTATTACATGCCATGTAATAATGGTACGAGTGGTGGTGCAGTTTTTTTTTACATTATTCCCCTGAAAATTGTTTCTTTTTTATTGTTGTTGTTGTTGTTGTTGTTGTAGTAATTTCATTTTTATAGAATTCTATGCTAATAGCACAATAGCCAGAGCTGGTTGTGGTTCAATGAGAATGTTACGAATTGTGGTATAATACAGTAGAATTGCAACGGTATTTAGCAGGCGATTCAAATTGTTTTGCTTTCTTTCTTTCTTTCTTTTCTAAAATTTTTGTTTTTGTAATTATAAGTTGCAAGCAAATATTGAAGGTTACATTGTTTCATGTAATATACGCCACTCGCTGCTGTGGCAATTAGTTTTGTTGCAATAAGGAAAGGAATTTTCTAAAACATTGTATTGCAGCAATGCATTGCATTGAAAAACAAATATTCTAAGAAATCAATTAATGAAAGCAAAAATACGGAAAACAAAATGACTAGAAGGGCTTTCTTTACTTTCCTTGTCAAAAGAAAGGTGTATTTTTCCCCACAGGTAACCACACACTTTCTATAAGCAATCTACTAGTGCCTCAATAAATAATCTACAATTCGATGCATGCTTTGTTATACTCTGAATTCCAGTGCATTTTCTTCTTTCCTTGGCAACATCTTTGTCATTCTGTTCGGCTGTTTCTGGAATAAGATTCAGGTTCACGCTTAAAGAGGATTTTTTCGATCTCTGACGAGAGCCAATTTTCAAACTCTTAAGGCGGTTTATAAAGATTTATAACAGAATTACGCTGGATGATCAATTTAGCTGTCTGTAGATTCTTTTACTTCCTTTTCTTTCACACTTTCCCTTTCTTTTTATTCTTCTCTATCTGTTAAGGCAAATAAAATGGGTCAAATGACCGCTGGGCAATGTACTTGTCTTAATGATAAGTGCATGTTCTCTAACCTAACATTCTCTTTTCTAAGTCGAATACAATGGATTCCTTAGGTTAGGTTAGGTTGGAGTGGTAGCTCTGATATTAAAAAGCTCACTTGAACACGCATAGTGGCCCGTTGTGATGCCACAAGGTGAACGCACCCCTTGTACTGACCAAGTTCCACAAAAAATCAGGGAAGAGGAAGCAGTTGGTTAGCGCAAGCGCTGCACTTTATAAGATTCCTTGATCCTCCAGGTGTTTTTATATTTGTCATTATGGCAATACACCTACCTTCTAAATATTTAAACAGAAATCCCCGCTCAGTTTTATCAATTAAAATAAACATTTAAGGATTTTAACAAATTTTCGTTTGTCTGAAGAAGCTAATCTTTCAGAAATATGGATAGGGAGCGAGTAATGTAATCACAATTACATCTTGCTGGTCTTTTTTGTTTTTCTTAACATTCGGTCTATATTTGTATAAAAATATGACTAAAAATTTTAAATAAAAGATGAAAGAAATTATTTGTTTTTGTTGTTGTTGCATTACAAATTATATCTCATTACTCATCCATTTATTTTCTTTTTATTATTATTGTACTGTGGCTATTACTCAATGTTATTTCGCGATAATTAAATTAATATTTAATGTTTTGGTCCACTAATAAAGCACGGTTACTGAAGCATTTTGTTTAAAAAAAAAAGTAAAGGCCTTGTCAAAAAGAAGTGTTAATTCAGTCAAATATTCAAAGCCATTCGAACGTTCGACTTTAAATACGATTTAAAATGAAACAACGTTTGGCTTATATTTGAAATGCTCATAATTAAACCAAATATATGCCGCTTTGATCGATACTTGGTTGCCAGCCATAAGTTTAGAACTTCGGAGTTTTCCGAAGTCCTGTTTTCCAGGGCTTAAATGGAATTTAAATTTAACACCACTAAGAAAGCTTTACTGAAATTTCAACAAATGAGAATATAGAATAGAGTTACTCTATGCTCTCCAACTACTCCTCATCTTCACATACCGTGCATGTCAGCAACCAGACATCACCATGTTTCGTTAGTAACTCAGCCCCAGTGTCAGGTTGGACTTCTTGAGTTCCAACGACAACTAGTATCTTCCTCATTCATTAGTTGGTCAAAAGTCCGTAGTCACCTTGTAATCCAACCTTTAGGTTAGGTTAGCTCAGAGGACGTGTACTTGTCAATTAAGAAAATTACAGGACCCGGAGGTCGGATTGACCCATTGTACAACGTCCTAGTTTCTCACACCACTTATGTTGTGTGTGTTAATTTTATACATGAGTGGTGGGACCTACAGTTTAAAGTCGACTCCGAACGACAGATTTTTGAGAAACTTTTTCATGGCAATTCTATTTACTCTCAGAGTTTTTGCCAGAAATCTACTGAGAGGAAGTCGCCGAAAAAATACTTTTTGTATTTTGTCTTGGATGCCTGGCCTGGGGCTCGAACCCTGGCTTTGCGTCTAATAAGCCAACACACTACCTACTAGACTACGGCGACTTCAATCCAACTTTTACTCCCACTACTTTGCCCAAACCAATTCTCTACTGGGGTCATAGGGAAAAATTAGGACTGGTAAACACTTCATCCATAGTATGAGAATTTAATCTAGTGAGGGTGTCTTGGAGCATAGAAGAAACTTACGAGAATCGCGTAAGGACCTGTATTAGAAGGAGCGAGGTCCGCAAAAGCTTCAAGAGCCTTTATAACACCTAATATATCCGCCTGAAAAACTGCAATAGTATTCATTTAATTTGTAATGAAGATCCAGTTCCATATCCCCATAAAAGAGCACAAGCTCAGCGCCCCCAACCCAAGACAATATTTTTTTTGAAGCTTTCTTTTTTAAAAAACTGATTGCTCTAATCATCTGTTGCTAAAAATATCCTTAAAAAGGGTTTAATTTCGTTGCAATTTCAACGTTTTCCTTCAACAAAAAAGCATGGTCCTCTTAGTACACAGATTTCATATTTATTTTTCCTTTGATGTTGTGTCCTTTTAATTTAAGTCACTATTTATTCACGTACTTTTTTTAAAGTCCTTTTTATTTCCTTTTTATATTTCTATCTAATATTTTGGTGTTCTCTTTTCTATTGCAGCTGCCACCAACCATAATACGTATGCTATTAAATCATTTTAAATGGGACAAAGAAAGACTTTTAGAGAAATATTTTGATGGCAATGCCGAGGATTTATTCAAAGGTGCCCACATTGTAAATCCTTTTAACAAACCTGCAAATGCTAATAAACAAAAGGTATGTTCTTACCGTGAAAAAGCTAAAGACTAAAATATTGTTACGAAACATTTATTTATTTCTTTTTCCTTTCACAGAATTCAAAAAATCCAGCCGAAGAATGTGAAATCTGTTTCTCACAATTGCCCTCAGATGTAAGTAAACTGTTTTCGTAAAAGAAAGATAAACGAATTTATGAAAATTTCTGTTTTATTTTTAGTCCATGGCTGGCCTGGAATGCGGTCATCGTTTCTGCTTAACCTGCTGGCGTGAATATCTAACAACGAAAATTGTTACCGAGGGCTTGGGCCAATCAATTTCATGTGCAGCTCATGGCTGTGATATTTTAGTTGATGATGTTACAGTTACAAAATTAGTAACCGATCCGCGGGTACGCGTTAAATATCAACAACTCATAACCAATAGTTTTGTCGAGTGCAATCAATTGTTACGCTGGTGTCCGTCCATTGATTGTACTTATGCTATCAAAGTAGCCTATTATGAATCACGGCCCGTACGCTGTAAATGTGGCCATGAGTTTTGTTTTGCTTGCGGCGAAAATTGGCATGATCCGGTCAAGTGCCGCTGGCTAAAGAAATGGATTAAGAAATGTGATGACGATTCGGAGACGAGCAATTGGATAGCGGCCAACACCAAAGAGTGTCCCAAGTGCAATGTTACAATTGAAAAGGATGGCGGCTGCAATCATATGGTTTGCAAAAATCAAAATTGTAAACATGATTTCTGTTGGGTCTGTTTGGGTTCATGGGAGCCACACGGCTCGTCATGGTACAATTGCAATCGTTATGATGAAGATGAAGCCAAAGCAGCACGTCATGCTCAAGAGAAATTTAGATCATCATTAGCAAGGTAAACGATTGTTTAAAAAACAATTACTGTTTATTATTGTTGTTTTCTCTTCTTGCAGATATTTACATTATTATAATCGTTACATGAATCATATGCAATCTTTAAAGTTTGAAAATAAACTGTATGCCTCCGTTAAACATAAAATGGAAGAAATGCAACAGCACAATATGTCATGGATTGAAGTGAGTATTATTTTGTTTAATAAAGGAATTTTTTTTCATAAATTTTAAATTTTAACTAAAACTTGTTGGGAATCTCTGGAATATTTTTAATAATTTTTAAAATGATTTTTCTATGGATTATATCAGGTGCAATTTTTGAAAAAGGCCGTCGATATATTATGCCAATGCCGTCAAACACTAATGTATACGTATGTTTTTGCATATTATTTGAAAAAGAACAATCAATCAATGATATTCGAAGATAATCAAAAAGATTTAGAATCTGCCACTGAAAAATTATCAGAATACTTGGAACGTGATATAACATCAGAAAACTTAGCTGATATTAAACAAAAAGTTCAAGACAAATATAGGTGAGAACAGTGGCGGCGAGCAGCTTTACAAGCAAAAAAGTTAAAGTTCACTTATACTCTTTCACTTCTCTCTTTTTTACAGATATTGTGAGAAAAGGCGTAAAGTACTATTAGATCACGTGCATGAGGGCTATGAAAAAGATTGGTGGGAATATTTGGAATGACGAGATATTCCGTCAACGGCTCGTAAGCGATGTGGTAATAAATTAAAAAGAAATTCATTATAATTTAAATAAAAACTTAAAAAAGGAAACAACAAACAAACAAACATTAATTAATCTTAAAAATAATAAAATAAAATAAAATAAAATAAAAACAAGAAAACAAAAAGAAAAAACTGTACCACAACATACAACACACATACATTTTACTATATTGAAAAACAGAAAGAAAAAAAAAAACAAAAAAAATACAAAAATAAATAAAAATAAAAAAATACAAGAAAACAAAAACAAATGAAAATAAAACCTAATTCTAAAAGGAAATATATTGAAAACAAAAAACAAAAAACAAAATATAAAACAAAGAATAATAAAATACTACCAAGACAAGAAACAAAACAAAAACAAAAAACAAAACAAAAACGCCAACAAAAGAAAAGAAAATGAAAACAAGAGAAATAATTTTAAAACATAAAACATAGTTTTTTTTTTTTGATGATCCTTTTTAATATAAAATACCACACCACCACCATACCACACACTCTATTAGACGGTTCTTAAACATTTTTTAAATTTAAATTGTATGCCCTTGTTGTAATCGCTTGGTTTTCAAACATTGGCTGTTGGTTTTGCCCTCTTATATGATTTTAAACAAAATATTTATTGAAAAAAAAAAACCAAAAAAGAGAAATTAAATTTTATGAGTGTTTAAAATTGAAAGAACAAAACAAAATTCAAATTAGAAAATAACTCATTAATGCTTAGCATTTTATTTAAATTAAATTTAAATTTGTTTTGATTGTTTGGATATTAAAAAAGAAAAAAAAAAACAAAAGAAAAACTATTAAATTTGAAAACTAACCCCAACCAAGTGATTAAAAACAAAACAAAAATTTGTTATTATTAAATGTAGTGTGTATATGAAATGAGACAAAAATGAAAGCAAGTAAAGCAAACAATGCTTAAAAAGAATAGGTTTTTTTCCTTCCTCTCATTCACGTACTCTCTTCATCTCTTTATATATCTTATTACTAGTAATTTTAATTAATTATTTAATTTTTATTATTATTATTTTTTAATATACAATATAAGCTCCCCACACCCCGCCCCTTCTCAGTAGTCACCTTCTTCGTTACCATAAATGGTATGATTATGTCTCGTTTTATTTGATAACCAAGTAAAACTCTTTGAAAACTTCCGTTTCTAAAACATTTCCTTTGAATTTTTAAATTTTACTTTTTAAAAGTATAAAATTTTTTTCTTTATTTTATTTCCAAAGCTTTTGCTAGCTCTCCCTATATTTATTTCTCAACTTTCTTGTCCTTATCCTTTCTTTTACTAATTTCCTAGGCTATAAATTAATTAAACAAAAAATAAAAATATAAAAAATCCACATAAATTTCAAGGTCTTCTTCGTTGCTTTAAAATAAATATTATTAATGTATATAGTTTTCTCTTAAAATACAAACAAACAAAAAAAAAAACAAAAAAAGAAATAAAAATCTTTAATGAAACAAAACAAAAAGAAAAAAAAAACAAACAAAAAACCCCCTAAAAACAAAATAAATTTAAAAATAAATTAAATTGTATAAAAATAAAAAAAAAATAATAAAAAATATTTGTTTTATGTGTAAAAATCATTTATTGAAAACGGTAATATTAAACGTAAAGTATGTAAAAAATGTAAATAATTTATAAAAATATATATGTATAAGGGCATATAGTGTAAGTGTGTGTCTTAATAAGTTCAATACTTCTCCTATCATCTCATCATCTCATCATTTATTGAAAACGGTAATATTAAACGTAAAGTATGTAAAAAATGTAAATAATTCCAAATAAGTTCAATTACCTCTCCTATCAACACTATCATCTCCTCATAACATCATTTATTGAAAAAAACAACTAATATTATCATCAAAAAAACATGCAACTAATAACGTATATTTCTTGTAAATAATTTATAAAAATATATATAAGGACGTATAGTGTAAGTGTGTGTCTTAATAAGACCGTAAAATGAAAATTCAATACTTCTCCTATCAACTAACATCTGTTTGCTGTCTGTTCCTGTTTACAAACATGTATTCAACAGTCAACATTGATAGCAGACAACTGTATGCGATTGAAGGAGAAAAGGTAAGAAAATGAATTTCTTATTATTTTTTGTACGATAAAACCATATACATATGTACACACAGTTACTAAATTATACATACGGTTAAAAAATTTCAGACATTTTTTAACTAATCCGTTTTCGTTGAAAATCTTTATAGTTTCCTTGATGTTAAGACGGTCTTTTGCATTGGTTAAAAAATTTCTAAAATTGAACTGAATTGTGGCCCTGCATAGGCCCACAAACGTATACATCCGATTTACAAATTTCACAAATTTCTGAACCAATGCAAAAGACCGTCTTAAAATCGAAGAAAAATTTCAGAAAATTATAAATATTTTCAACGAAAACGGAATGGTTAAAAAATTTCTGAAATTTGTTAACTTTTGTGGCTCTGTGCAGGCCCACAAAAGTGTACATCAGGCCCACAAAAGTTAACAAATTTCAGGACTTTTTTAACCAAGACCGTCTTAAAATCGAGGAATGTTGTCAGACAATTGCAAAGATTTTCAACGAAAACGGATTAGTTAAAAAATGTCTGAAATTTGTTATCCGTATGTATACTTTTGTGGCTGAGTGTATACTATTCATATATGTCATTATGTATCATAAATTTCAATGATAAATTCTGTTTAGTGACAAGCATTGAAGGTTTCTAACATTCTAAACTCCCAGTTAAGGCATTTACTTCTGAAACAATTGAAAAAATTTGCGATAGAAAGTTGGCCGATTGTAGTTTAAAAAATTTCGTAAAACTATTGCAATTCTCCACTATCAATTTCAAATGATAAAAAAGTAGTGGGGGTACTAAATTCCGTGCAATCCACAATTAAGCTTGCTAAATATTATGATAACTTGGGCATACAAACGTGAAAGATGTCGAATGTTTTGAACGTGCATGTAATGGTCTCTACTTCGAGAGTTTAAGATTGGGGAACTTATTTTTCAATTTTTGTAGATAAAAAAAGTAGTTGAATGAGTTGCAGCATCATCTTCGTGACACAACAGTTATTGGGGCTGGATGAACTGTTTTTCAATTCCCTTGCAGATTCCTTTTTATAACAAACCCTGGTCTTTCCGATTAATTGTTTTCTGAGAGTTTGGCTATTGCAACTATTGAGTTGTCAGTTGCTAAAAATAGTATAAATTGGCGTTAAAGAAGACACCTTAAATAAATTTTTTCGGCAACAATAAATTTATTGTTGCTTGATGGCAACGCTGATGAAGTGCGATTGTCATCCATGTCATCGAGCCTTTAGTTGCAGTTTTAGTTTAGTTTCCGTTCCAGTAATTGTTATTATCAGAGATGACTGCACTTCGATTTCGAAGGCCAGTTGTTCAAAATGTCAATAAAATAACAATAATCGTCAGGTGGGGTTTGGATGTTAGTACTGCTGCAGTTGAGAAAACGTTAAAAAGTCTTTAAAAATCGTTTGGGGCTATTTGAATAACAAGTTTAAGACAACTTCAAATCAAATTAGTTGTGGTCGAGTCTCAAATAGTCTGTTGAATTTAGGATTCGCCACGAGCTGTTCTACTCTTAATTTGGACTTGTTCTGTAAACAATTCCGCATTGTTTGATTTTCTAGTCGCCGTGATCTAGTAGGTAGTGTGTTGGCTTATTAGACGAAAAGCCAGGGTTCGAGCCCCAGGCCAGACATCAAAATAAAATACAAAAATTATTTCTTCGGCGACTGCCTCTCAGCAGATTTCTGGCAAAAACTCTGAGTAAATAAAATTGCCATGAAAAGTTTCTCAAAAAATCTGTCGTTCGGAGTCGACTTTAAACTGTAGGTCCCGCCACTCATGTATAAAATTAACAGGACGCAACATAAGTGGTGTGAGAAACTAGGCTGTAATCCTGACTGAAGGGTTGTAATGGCCAATTATGTATGTATGTATGTTGATTTTCTATTTTGATTTTTTCGAAGGCTTAAGTCTTGGAAAATAGAAGTTAAGTTCTGCTTTCTTAAGACGATACAATAAATATTTCACTTCATCTGACCTCCTTATTGATTACACCACTTAATAATGGACCGCAATTCTCATGTACGGGTCGGTGCCTTAAAGACTATTTTAAGGCTTCTCAACCGCTAACAGGAGAGGGCAAAAGTGCTCATTAATTGCCAACTCTTAACTATTCACTGCAGCATCGTCGCAATGAGGCTTGTGTTTCATTGTTTTATCGCTTTGCCGCTATCTATCGATATTGCAAAAAATCATACTCGTATATATAGTAACACCCGTCTTTCTCGCAGAGCACATTAGTTAGTGGTCGATTGACCAATGGATGGCACACTGCATTACAGGCAGAATTCGTTCTTTAGTCTAAGCATGGAACTCCCTTCGTGCAGAGGTGTTTCCTACCACTTATAATATAAAAAGTTTCAAATCTATTGTCCACAAACACTACTTCCTCTGTCCTTCTTCTCAACCTAACCTATTTTCCTAATTCCAACACAATACACTGCATGATTAGGGGCCATACACTGAGTGCTGGTATTAAAAGTAAAATAAAAATAGAACTTTAAATGGAGAAATTAGCAAACTTTTAGAGGCTTATGGCCTTTTATATATGAGAACGGGGAGTGATTTTCCGGTACACAATTTCGCTATGGCCCATTGGTAATTTATTTAAATTTTCATGTGTACCTTGATAAATTACACAATTTCGCTACGGCCCATTGGTAATTTATTTAAATTTTCATGTATAACTTAGTAAAAAGGCCTATTTTATTTGAAAAAATAAAAAATATTTCGTTCCCAAAACTGAATTAACTGAACACGCTTTTGTTTTTAGTTTTGTTTTTTCGTTTTTTTTTTTAATTGTTATTTATTTTTATTATTAAAATCAATTATTAATACAATTAGTTTTTGTTGTTTTTATTTTATTACATATTTATATGGTACATACTTAATATTTTACATAAGCATTTCTCTATCATATATAATTTACATTATTTATTATTAATTACCTAAACATAGTACATTAGAGGATACAATTATTATTGTATTGTTATTGTTGTTGTTATTTAAAAAAAAAAAATACCAAATGGTGTAAGATTTGTTTGTGGAGCCGGCATTAAGAGGCTCAAAATTTCCCAGCTTAAAAAGTATAAAATAAAGGCTCAATTCTATTCTACGCTACAATAAAAAGCAAAAGGACACGTGGACACGTAAGGAAGTACAGCACAAGAAAAGGAGGCACAAGGATGTAAGCATGTGTGTAACTGTGTGTATAAAAACGAAGTCGCTAATGTTTGTGTGAGCGTGGGTGTAAGTGTTTTGTGTATATGTGAGAGTGTGTTTGTTTGAGTATATTATTGCAACTCCCTTTAGAGTGTTATGTACACGTTGGTTGGTTGGTTGGTTGTTTGTGTTTCCTTAATTCAATTCCTTGCGTGTGGTATTGGGCAACAGCAGACACATAAGACCACCGCCCATAAGCAGTACAGCCACAATGAATGTGGGTGCGGGACAATACTGATCCAATAGTGTGGCTATAACAATATTACCAATAATACCACCCATACGTGCAGCAACCATAGATATGGCCACACCAGTGGCACGCAAATGTGTAGGGAACACTTCGGTAATCAGACAATCCAATGCAGCATTGGCTGCCGAAATGGCACCACTGAACACAGCCGACACAATGAGATTTTGCGTAGAATTGTAGACAAAGTACATGGCAGCTGAACAGACACCGGCGGTCATGGTGCCGAAAATCAAAAAGAATTTACGACCCAACAAATCCATACCCAAAATGGCAATCAAGTTGGCAGGCAAAGCCGAGGCCAAAGAGATCAAAGATTCCATAAACACGGCCGAGGGTATGTGAGCCGAACAGACAGCATCTTCTTCGGCAATTTTGTTTACAACATATTCGGTAACCGCACAAACACCTGCTGTTTGATTGTTGGGGAAATTGGTGCTGTACTCTTCGAAACGATTGAACAATTCGGGGAACCACATCATCAGACCGTAGTAGCCAATGTGAAAGGTGAAATTAATGGTAATCGAAACCAAAGTAAACTTCAAAATAGGCGAAGTAAACAATTGTTTGCTATGGTCCACCATGCCCGACAACATTCTCGAGTATTTGCCTTTAATTGAGTCCCTAGTCTCCTTTAGTTCAGCCAACATTTTCTCATCGATATCTAATTCGGTAACGGGATACAATTCGGCAGGTTTCTTGGTGTTGGTTACAAAAATACCACGGAAAATTGCCATGGCCTTGTCTTGTTTGCCGCGCGACAACAGGAATTTTGGTGATTCGGGCAAATAGAACAGCAAAAAGGCCACAATAAATGAGGGTATGGAGCAGGTCATCAAAAAGATACGCCATGAGTTGTAGGTGAAGAGTGGTGTTACAAAGCCAATGCCAGTGGGTATAATGAGCCAAGCTAAGCCGGCCACAAAGAGATTACCAAACGTCCAGAAGGCGGCCATGAAGCTTAACATGGAGCCGCGTTTCGCTTTCGGCTGGAATTCGGCAAAATAAGACCAGATGACAGGGCCACTGCCGCCAAGGCTAAAAGAGAAAAGAAACCAATGGAAATAAATTAATAAATTTCATATGAAAAGCAAAAAAAGAAATTTTTTCACGTAAAGCTATTTCCAATCCAGCTTAGCTGAATTACTTCAAGAGAATTTAAGGCTTTAGAATAAATTTAAATGAAATTCAAATGATGGGAGATGAAGTCTACATTAATTCAGTTGTAAAAAAATCCCCTTTATAAACACAATATTATTGTTATTAATAATAATGGAATAATTTCCATTACTTAGCATATTAAATTCAATCCATCTCATCACATGGTGTGGCTCACACCACATGGTGTGAATATTTTTTATTAAGTTCTCCCAATTTAAATTAAATTCGATTTATTTTTAACACACGGTTTAGTATTAAAATACGGAAATTATTTCAAAAGCAGTGATGCGCCAGCTTAAGTACAATTTTGTTTGTCTTTGGCTGAACAAACAAAGAGTTGAAGACGTTAATTTTTTCTTTTATTAATAATTTGCAACATAAAAAGCCAGAGGCTATTAAAAAAGAATGGTTTTAATATTTTCCAAGAAAAAATTAAGAACCAAGAATATTATAATTGCAGCTGAATGACGTACATTCAGCGTAAAACACGTGTATCAGCTAGTTGCATAAGAAAATTTTGCCTTCTGAACTAATTCAGCTAAGCTGAATTACGAAAAACCTTAATATTTTATTGAATTCTAACAAAAGAATTAATTTTTGATGGTGAATCAACAATTCAGCTAAGCTGAATTACTGAAAACTAAACATCTTAACGATTTCTTACAAAAAATTAAATTTTTTATGAAAATACATAATTCAGCTAAGCTGAATTGGTGCATAATTAAACATTTTAACAATTTCGAGCAAAAAATTTAACTTTTGTTGGTTAACCGATAATTCAGCTAAGCTGAATTGCGAGTAAACTAATTATTTTAACGATTTTTGAAAAATTATTTAAATTTTGGTTTGAAATAGCCATTTAGCTCTTCTGAATTGCGGAGAATTTAAAGATTCAAACGTTTTTCAGTTATTTAGCTCTGTAGATTAATATTGCTTTAGCTGAATTGCTTATATTTTAGCTGAATATGAAATTTTTAAATATTTGCAGCTGAATTGTTTACTTTTTAGCTTAATAGCAAGATTTTTACTGTTTTCCATTTAATTCGAATGGAAGCTTTACATATTTGCAGCTGAATTGTGGTTTGGTTAGCTAAATTCCTTATATTGCATCTGAATAGGATATGTTTTCGTATTCTTCGTATAGAAAAATTAAATCTTGTTAGCTGAATTGAATTTCTATAGCTGAATTGCATGCTTTATAGTTGAATATGAAAATTTTCGTTGTATATAATGGCGTAATTGTAGTTTTCTTTAGCTTAGTGGCTTATTTTATAGCTGAAGAGGAAAATTTGTGTCAGTTTTTCTTAATTTCGAAAGAAAATTAATCATTCAGGTTGGCTGAATTACTTCCAAGCCATGTAATGTTTAAAAAAACCTTTGTTTTCATAAAAACATGCCAACAATAAAGGTGTTAATTTGAAGCGTTTATACATAAGGAGAGTATTTAAAAGCTGCTATTTTTGCATGGCCTAAAAGGCATACTTTCCGTTAAAAAATTTCGCAAATCAATTAACAACCGAATGGAATTTATTGCCATGAAGTGTTACAACAAATTAACAACTCCCGGATGAATGAATCATGAGTGATTAATAGAGAAAAAAAATACTTACGCAGCACCATTTAGAAATCGAAACAGCATAAACCATTCGTAAGTTTGCGAAAATGAGGAGGCGACTATGCAAAAACCATTCATAAAGGAGATGACAATCAAAACCTTTTTGCGGCCCATCGAATCGGCAATACTGCCCCAGAAGTAAGCACCTACCATCATGCCAATAAAGATGATGGAGTTTAACCAACCTTTGGTTTCGGTATTCAGATTCAAATCACATTGGGCCGAGGGTAGAATGAATGACATCGAAATGACATCCATTTCCTCGCTGGTACTGACCAGGCCGCAAATGGCCAACAGTATATAATGGAATTTGCCATAGCCGCACATTTCTATGGCCTGTTCGAAGCCGGCCTTAAGGCCGCCTCCTGAACGGCCACCATTGCCGCCCTTCTCTACGTCATGCTTGTCCGATTCATAGGCTTCGTTGATATGATAACAAGGATCTTTCGTTTCAGAGCCCAAGCCGTACGGTTGTAAAATGGAACGATTATCTACGATTGTATTGCTCGTGTTGGTGTTAGCGTTATTATTTGCTTGTAGTCCAGTATCTACATTATAGGCTGAAGGAACAACAAAACATTTCTTTAATCAATGGAAGGGAAAAAAGGAAGAGAAGCATTTTTGGATACTTACAATTACTTGAATTTTTTTGAGAGTCACCTTCTACCATTCTATGAACTCGATTTGTTGTTTAACTTTGTCTGGCGCGTAATCCGCAGATTTAAAAAATGATAATGAAGAAGAAGAAGAAAAAAGCGATTCGCAAGGAAGGTGTGAGAGTGTTAATCAACAAAGATTAAAAACTATTCAACCAAAATTAACGAGGGGGTATACAAATAGTTGACTAGTTTCAATGACAGGCTATTAGTTCTGTAAAGAAATAAAAAGAAAATATAAAAACATTAATAAATTAACCATGAAATCATATTAAATTTAAGCAATAAATAGAAACTTATTTAGAGAGATTGTAATTCAACTAATTCAGCTGCTTTAAAATATGCCTTAAGTTGAGAACTTCTGAATTCAGTTTGAAAAATTCCAATTCAGCTAAGAGAATTACAAAGTACTTCTAATACTATAAACTATTCAAATATTTTTAGTTTGAACCTATTCAGCTAATAAAAGTCTTATTCAGCTAAGGAAAATCGACATTACCATGACAAAAATTCTTAATATTCTATTATTTTTCTCAATTCAGCTGAAGAAATTACAATTCAGTTAATAAAACTTTACTACGAATAAGCCTTAAGTTAAAAATTTCAATTCAGCTAAGAGAATTTGAACCAAAGTACTTCTAATACTATAAACTATTCAAATATTTTTAGTTTGAACCTATTCAGCTAACAAAAGTCTTATTCAGCTAAAGAAAATCGAAATTACTATTACAAAAAAATTCTTAATATTCTATTATTTTATTATAACTTTACTACGAATAAGCCTTAAATTAAAAATTCTATTTCAGCTAAGGAAACTTATCCGAAAACAGTTATAATATCGAAAACTATGCAAATACTTTTAATTTGAACGTATTCAGCTAACAAAAACCCTATACAGCTAAAGAAAATCTCCATAAATAAAATAAAAATTCATAATACTCTACTATTTGCTCAATTCAGCTGGTAAGAAATCTATTCAACTAAGGAATTTTGAATATTTTTGAAAAAAATTGCTATATAAAGCATTTAACTGCAATTCAGCTAGAAGAAAATCTACTATAGCTGCTAAAACTTGTTTAAATATTGCTAGAAAGCTGAAAAATTATAGAACATTTTCAATTTAAAGCAATTCAGCTGACATAAGTGCAATTCAGCTAATCAAGTTCAGGCAAAAAAAAAGTTATAGTAATGCTGAGAATTATCTTTTGCTTGAATTCTTAATTCTAAATTTCTTTTATAATCGGCGAATTGAAAACAATTATTAAAGAATTCAATTAAACACGAAACAATTTAGAATTTAAGCGCGTTTATTAAACCTTAGTAAGCTGAGCTTATGCAGCACACGCTATTTGGGCAACAGAACAAAACAAAAACCACAAAAAAAAAATACAAAAAAAACAAACCATTTACGAGGTTGATTTTAAAACAGGCACGTGACAATTTGCAAGAATATTTTTGTTGATTTTATTTAATTTTATTGAGAAAGAAAAAGAAAAAATTCATTTCAAGTTTGAAAACAAAAAAAGTTTGCAAAAACAACACATAAAAATTAAGACTTTAAACAGATCAGAACAGACAGTGTGTGGTAATTAAAAGCGGCAATTATTGAACAAAAACAAAATACCACACAGTACAACAGTACAGACAAACAGATAATAATTTTATTAAACATGATTTGAAACGCATTCAATTTATTAAAAAAAAAAAACGTAAAAAACGTTAATCTACCGTCTTAACGGGAAAAGAAAAAGGGTTCCTCGGTCTTTGAAATGTAAATCGCAGTTTAGTCAAGGGTAGTTAAATTTCATTAACAGTCAAGCTAAGCCAGTCAGTTGCCCAGTCACCATGTCAGCCAATCATTCAATAATTCTAATACGTTTCTTAACACGTTAATCTCTCTCTCTCTCTCTCTCTCTTTTTCGCTGTGATGATAATAATTAGCATAAGCAAGTGTTTGTAATGGCGTTGTAATCTAAATTATGCACATATTTTAATTAGAAAAATTCTAATTAATTAATTAATTTAATAAATGATTTATTATTATGGCATATGATTTTCGTAGAATAATTAATATAATATAATTATTTATTTTTTTAATAATTATAAATAATTTTTTCTACAACTTTTTTCAACTTTCTATTCCATTTTCATTTCCAATTTCTATCTTATATTTGGCGCCATCGCCATATCAAAACCAAATTCAGCTGCTGCCTGCATAATCAGTTCCTGTTTGCCTTCATTAACCGTGTATTGCGCCTTTTTAAATTCGCAAAAAATCGCACATGATTTTTATGTTAGGCTGGCTTTCTTTCTTTATTCTTAGAAATGACAGATCAAGCGCACGCAAAAACAAAACAAATCAAATGACAATTGTTTACAAAAAAATCAATAGAATAACAGCTTCGAAATTATGATTTTTAACTTGCCACAATGCAGCTTAAAAAACTAAAATTTTTAAAGAAAAAAAAAAAATACAGGAAATAAATAAATCTTCCATGTGAATTACTATTTTCATAGCTGAATAACAAGAATTTAAAAACATATTCATTTAACACCCTAAATACTACTAGAAAGCAATAAAAAACCTTTGCTGAATTAACGTTTCCCTAGCTGAATTGCAGTTTTTTTTAGCTGAATAAGAAAAATTTTTTCGGTTTTTAATTGCAGTAACATAAACGAAGAAAGCAACCTTTGCTGAATTAATATCTTCTGAACTGAATTACCGAAAATTTAATAAAAACATGGAAATAAGAGGAAACTCCTTACCGTGAAGTGATATTTCAATAACTGAATACCAAGAACTTTCAGTTAAATTCAAAAATTATTCAAAAGTAATTAAAAAAAATTATACAATGGGTCAATTCGACCTCCGGGTACTGTACTTGTCTTAATTGACAAGTACACGTCCTCTAACCTAACCTAATTAAAAAACCCAAAAATACCTTTGCTGAATTAACACTTCAATAGCTAAATTGAAAAAAATTTAGATAATATTCGATTACAATGCTTAAAACAATTATAAAAAACCAAAAAATCTTTGCTGAATTAGTATTTTCACAGCTGATCAATAGCAAACTCCACAAAAACATTAATATTGTAGGTATTAACTTAAAACTCTGAGCTGAATTACAAGTTTCTGTAGCTGAATAATAAATTTTGTAGTCTTTTAATAAAATTTGTATTTCTATTCGGTTTTTCAAAGCCGAATCTGAAATTTTAAGCTGAATTTTACATTTTATAGATAGTAAACGAAAAGGCTGTGCTGAAAAATAATTTTGTAGTTTTTAAATGAAATTTTGCAGTTAAACACTATTATGAAGGCTAGATTGATTTTTTTTTAGCTAAATCAAAATTTTTGTATTTGGATACAATTTTTAATGGCTGAATTAAACATTTTTTGCTGATTTTAAATAAAACTACTTAGCTGAATACAATATTTCTTAGCTGAATTACAGATTTACTAGATTTCAAATAAATTATTGATGCTAAATACAATTTTTGAAAGCTATATTACGAATTTCTGTATCTTCATAATACATTTTGTAGATTTCTAACAAAACTATTCAGCTGAATAAAATTTTTTACAGCTAAATTACGAATTTCTGTAGCTAAATACTACATTTTGTAGATTTCTATCAAAACTTTGTAGCTGAATTGCAAATTTTTTAACTTAACTAAAGTTATCTTAGTTTTTAAATGGAATTTTATTGCTGAATATAATTTTTCTTAGTTAAATTGAGCATTTTCTCAGCTGAATTAAAGTTTTGCCAGCATTCTAATGAAATTTTGTTACTGATATAATTTTTATTTGCTGAATTAATAGTTTCCTTAGCTGAATTACAGAATACCAAATTAGGAATACAATTTTAAAGCTGCATACTATTTTTAGAGGGTCAATTATAATTTTCTGTTGCTGAAGAGAAAACTTTTTGGACTTCAAATAAAATTATTTAATTGAATGGAATATCTCAAAGCTGAATTAGAATTTTCTTAAGCTGAATTAAAGATTTCATAGATTTTTAATAAAACTTTGTAGCTAAATAACAAATTTTAACGGCTGAATAATAAAATTTATAGACTTTTAATAAAATTGTTTAGCTGAATAGCATTTCTATTGGCTAAATTGAAAATTTCCTTAGCTGAATTATGGATTTCATAGATATTAATTAAAATTTCAAAGCTGAATACAATTTTTAATAGTTGAATTTAAATTTTCTGTAACTGAATAAAAATATTAAAAAATAATATTATGCCGAAAAGCATTTTTAGTGATTGAATTTGAAACTTTCTTAGCTGAATTGTAAATTTTGTTGATTCTCCTTAGCTGAATACAAAATTTTGTGTTTAACTTATATTTTCTGAATTTTTAACAAATTTTTTTTGGTTAAATGTTAATCTGCGTTATAAATTTTCTCAGTTGAAAACGAATTTTTGTAAATTTAGCATAAATTTTCCGTGTATTTAAAATAATTGTAATTTATTTACCTTTGGATATATTACTAGCACTTTTTGTTGTTCTTAACTTGTTGAAATTTAAATTAAATTCTGTTTTCAAAATTTAATTAAATTGACAAAATTAACAAAACTTTATATTTTGTTTGTTTTTTTTTTACACAAATAATGAAAGTTACTGTTATAAAAATATGAAAATTTTAATTTTTTTAGTCCCACGATAACGTTTTATCAATTGCAATTTATTATTATTAAGATAATATTTATTTCTTAACGAAAACATTAAAGAAAACTTTTATTATTTAAAACATAAAGAATTATGTTTTTTTGTATTCCTTCTTTTGTTTTCAAAAAAAACAACACGCTTTGAAAAGAATTGAATTGTGTGCACGTATTTACACGCCAAACAGCAAAACTGATCTGAAGCCTGTAACGAGGCTTTAAATACAAAGAAGATTTAATGAGAACAACAGAAAAAAATCAACTGCATGCACATAAAAACAATAACAATTTGGTTTAAAATGTAATTTATAAAGAGATTAAGAGAGCGAGAGAGAGAGAAATGTTAGGCAAGCAAAGCAAGTATATGCAAAGAAGAGCGTATGATAATTTCATTTGTAAATATAAGGCTCACTTACATCACTTTTGTTCAACTTTAAAAACGTATTGTTTTTTTTTTCAAAGGAACTTAGTATTAAAGCAGGAGAACACAAGTTAAATTTTGTTTAAAAAAGAAAGAAAGCAACAATTTTACGACATGAAAACAATAACAAAATGTAAGCAACTTTAAATAAATACTCGTATGAAATGTGTAGAGATATGTATACCGTCTATAAAGAGATTTCGTATGCAATTCCGTCAAGAGATTCCATTTGAAAAAAGAAGAGAGTAAAACAAGCCGAAACCATTGCAACTAACGAACAGTTGGTTATGATAATTTCATTTGTATATGTATTAAAGGCTCTCTTACATCACCAGTATTTTCGAACATAAACAAACACACACATACACACAATCAGAATAACAGTTACTCATGAGGTACTGAGTATCATAACTTCACTTTGCTAATTGAAAAACCGTTATATTGTATGCATTCGTTTAGTTTTCTAGTAAAAAACTAAATTTAGGTGTTTAGAAGGTAATTTTAAAGTATTTTTTGCAATGAATTTCTTAAAAATAAGAACTAAACAGAAAAATAAAATGTTTGAAACAATATTTAAACAAAAATATGTATAAAAAAATTGATTTATAATTCAAAAAAAATCTTGAACTCTTTCGTTAATTCCTTGTATTTCAAGGCAAGATTTTTTCAAATCCTTTTATAACTGGATTTTACTGGGACATTAACATTTCTCTCATCTTACTCTCTTTCTCAATTGTATGTTTATGTTTATATTTTTGTTTATGTTTTGTTTATTGATTGGATTTGGAGTAAACGAACGCCATCCAGTAAAAATCAATTAAATCCGGTTAAAATATATTTGTTTGCCTGCAAGTGTGTGATTTTAGATATGAACAGTGACGAAGACGAAGACTTTTTTTTCTTTTTTTTTTTTAAATAGTATTTGTTCTTGAATAAATTGCTTAATTTATTGGTTCAAATTAATTCTTAATTGAAAGAAATATAAAGTGTTTGCCTTATTTGTTTTGAATTGAGTATTAATTTCGATACAAAAAAATATGTTTTTCTTTGCAATTCGAAGAAAGATTTTTTTTGGCAAGAAAACGTGACATAATCCACCTAAGAGTTCAAAATAGTTGCTGAATAAAAAATTAGCTTAGCTAAATTATGGTTTTTGTAGCTAAATAAGATTTATAAGACATTTAAAGAACTGATTCTTAAAGAGTTGGTAGTTTAAAAAGGCGTAGGCAGTGTAATTACATATTTAACCAGCTGAATTTAAGTTTTTGTTTATAGTAAACAATATTTCATAGGTTTTGTGTATCATTTTTAGAAATTAATACAATTCATATGGAATTCAGCTTAACAAATTTACTAAAAAAAAAACCATAGAAAACAACTATTAAAAGCAAAAATTATAGTTAAAAAGCATATATACATAGATATAATACAATTCAGCAGATTCAAAACCTAATTCAGCTAAACATATCAATAACTGTTTGAAACCTAAATTTCGTTTAAATATGCTATTCAACTCTTGTATATCCATTAACCATAGAGATCCATTAACCAGAGAGATTCATTAATTATTTAATTAAAAACAGTTCAACAGTTTAACATAACGGAAGCAATTATTGATTTTCGTAAAAGTTAAATATTCGGTCCTTTTGCGTAAACGTACCGCATTCAGCTGCGTAAACACAATATTTGCCAAAAAAAAAAAAAAAAGATTTTTTATGAATTAATTATTATGCAGCTAAATAAATATGTAATCCAGCAAATAATTATTATTAACAATTATTATTTCTTTTTCAAAACGTGTATTCAATTAAACTGCGTAAATATGCAATTAAATGGTATTCAGCAGCAGCTACATAAAGTTTAATTCTGTTGAAAGCTGCATTCAGTGTGTCATTCGATGACAGCATTGAATCATTTAAGCAGCTTAATATTAATGAATTATTATTACAAAAAGACTTTATTAGTAGGATAATATCACAATAAATTAAATGAAGTTATTGTCAAATTTAAAATTAGAACTAAAATTAGTGTTTTAATTTGGTTTTAAAACAATTTGTTTAAGGGAAAACTATATTTAGCTGATGAATATGACTTTCTTTGTCATAAAAATCTAATTCAGCTAAGTAATATTGAATTCAGCTGCACAAATTTATTAGTTTAAATAAAATTAAGGCCTATGATAAAGCTATTCAGCTATGAAAACTATAATTCAGCTATTGAAAAACTATATTTAGCTAAGCACAAGACATCATTTATAGCATAAGATCAACAAAAATCAAATTCAGCTAAGAAATTTACTATGTTAAGCAAAATAAGACCTAAAATTAGTGTTTAAATTTGATTTTAAGGCAATTCAGCAATGGAAACTTTAATTCAGCTAAGGAAAAATTATATTTAGCTAAAGTATAACACAATGTTTCTGTAATAATTGCACCAAAAATTTAATTCAGCTTTGGAAATATCCTATTCAGCTGAGTACATTAATTTATAAATATTTATTTATTATATTATTATATTATTTAGTTTTCAAGCAATTCAGCTAAGAAAAAACCCCATTCAGATGCATATTTTCAAGCAATTCAGCTAAGAAAAAACCCCATTCAGATGCATATTGAATTAGATTTTAGATTAATCAGTTGGATAATGATTTTAAAACCAAATATGTCTCTTTTAATTAATTAAATTTGTTTAGCTGAATTAGCTTAAAAATTTTAACAAAAATGTATTTTACAAGGGAAATCATTTGCTGAATTATAAAATTTTTCAAAGGAATGAAAAATTATTACAAAGGAACTGATATTCATTAAGAAAAACTTCGTAAAACTTTTGCTGAATAGCAGTTTCATTAGCTGAATTGATAATTCCCTTTACTCGGCTAGAAATACTAGATTTTTTTAATATTTTTTAAACGCAATAAATGAATAACCTGATGAAACTTTTATTCGCTTATTAAAATTGAAAGTTTTCTATTGTATTTAAATTTCTTTTCTTCTTTTGTTTAATTGCAACAACAAACACCAATAACAAAAACAAAATTATTTTAATATAAAAAGAATATATTTTTTCTTTTTTTTTTTGATGAAAAATTAAAAACATTGTTTACAAATTTAACAACAAATTGAGGTTATTGTTTAATAACAATAACAAAAATAGAACAATAACAAAAACAGTAATAGAACAAAATAAAATAAAAAACAAATACTCGTATTGATTTGAATACTATTTTGAAAAATTTAAAACAATTATTTTGTCAACAAATCAAATTGTTGTTTATATGCAAACATAACAACAATAACAATAACAACAACAACAACAAAAAAATATGTCATTAAACTAAAAGTGTAACAAAAATCGACAGCAATAACAACAACAACAATAAATCGAAATCTAGGAAAATAATTAATTAAATACAGTGCGGTTGAATAAATAGTTTAACCACAAAACTTTTTGTGTGACACCACTCTCTATGTGAAGTCTTAAGTTGGGTTAAGTACGACAGTAGTTAGTCTAGTAGGTAGTCTGTTTACTAGATGTAAAGCCGTGGCTTAAATCCCATCCTAGACATCTTGAACAAAAAACGAAATGTAAGAAAATATTTCTTAAGTGTTTTCCTCTTAGCAATTTATTGGCAAAAAGTCTTGAGAATAAGAAAATTGCCATGACCCACCACTCAGGGATATAATTAGCTAGGTTGTAATCCGGACTAAAGGATTGTAATGACGAATTAAGTAAATACATAAGTGCAAAATAAGTACCTTTTTGTAAATAGTACCTTTTTCAAATTATTGAATTATTTTAAAATGCTTTAAACACATATTTGAACAAGTGTTTGAAAAATTAATTTGGGTACTTTTTTTTTATTAAACATCAAATAAGTACTTTTTGTAAATGGTAGGACTTTCTCCAAATAGTACTTTTTTAAATACCTTTTGTAAATAGCACCTTTTTCAAATTATTGAATTATTTTAAAATGCTTTGAACACAGGCTCAAAAAAATGTATAAAAAATTAATTTGGGTACTTTTTTTATTAAACATCAAATAAGTACTTTTTGTACATAGTAGTACTTTTCCTAATAGTACTCTTTTAAATACCTTTTGTAAATAGCACCTTTTTCAAATTATTGAATTATTTTAAAAGGCTTTGAACATATGCTCAAAAAAGTGTTTAAGAAATTAATTTTAGTACCTTTTTTTATTAAACATCAAATAAGTACTTTTTGTACATAGTAGTACTTTTTCCAAATAGTAATTTTTTAAATAAATTTTTCTTAAAGTCTTTAAAAATATTAATTTCGGTCCTCTTTTTCATTAAATAAAAAAGGTATCGAGTAGGTACTTTTTACAAATAGTACTTTTTTAAATTATTTAATTATTTTAACTTGCTTTGAGCACGTTTTTGTAAAAATATTTAAATATATTCAATTTTGGTACTTTTTCTTTTTGGAGGAAAAAGTACTTTTCGCAGGCGATATTTTTTTATTAAAACTTTTTTTTAAAGTTCCATTAAAAATTGAAATTTATTTTTAAAAATTAGCACAAATTAATATTATTTTATTATAATTAATTTTTGTTGTTGTTATTGTTATTGTTGTTTTTTTTTTTTTTTTATTAAGGAATTTAATAATTATTATTATATAGAGGGTAATCTGTGTGTGTATGGGGATATATTAATGTAGATTGATGCACTGCCATTTAAAATAATAACAACAACAAGTTATTATTAACATTTGAAATTGTTTTTTGTAAAACAAATTAACAAATTAACCAGGTGTATGGTTTATATTTTACATTTAAAAAACTCTGTTTTTTCTGTTTCTGTTTTCGTTTTTAATTGTCACAATGCACTCACAAAAAAAATAACAAATATTTTCAAGTTTTCAACAAAAAAAAAGGAAGAAGAAAGAGTTGTAATCCTTCAGATATGTTTGACTACGCACCTTATTAAACGTGTTAGAGTGGACGGTGGTATGGGTTCGCAACCTTACGAATGGTTTTTGCTCTTCTGCTGTTTGGTTTCTCTGTATTGGTAGAATGTAAAAAAATAGGTTTTTTCAACTTTGGAAAACTCTACTGAGGGTTTTGAGCTCCGAGCAGCTCGAAAAACAATGCCTTTTCACTGCTCTTTGCAAAGCTTTTATACTCGGAAATCAGAAGAATGGCGTTTGGTTTTTTGCGTATAAGATTTTAGAGCGCGATTTAATTGTTTTTTTTTTTCTTCTTCTTGAGTAGATAAGATTAATGATTTCTGTGATAAGAGAGGCTGCAAGTGATCCTTATCTTGTTTGAAATGATGATTAGCAAGCAAAGGCAGAGACAGAAATTTCAATGGAAATGAAATGACGTACGTTTTGCAACTAAAAAATGTTTACGTTTTTAAAATATTTTTTGTATCAAAGTTTGGAAAAATGGATTCTGAGTTAAACTCTCTTATAGGCTACCTTGACCACTGCAATGATTTCCAAGCAGAGCTCATGGCAATTTTGAAAGCCGTACAATGCTTGTCGAGGAGCAAGTTTTCCTCTCTTGATTTACTCGAATAAGCTCCTAACGAATGTAGTTTCAACGTCCGTCCTTGTCCATGAATACCGAGAATTTCTCAAAGAAATTTCGGATCATTAAGAGGTTCTAGACGGACATTTACTGCCCTACAACTGTTACCAAGAGGAAGAGCTGAAGAAGATCTAAAACTTCTGAAGATCCCTCGCCACTCTTTATTTGCAAATTCACAGCAGTAAACGTGATTAAGAGATTAATCTGTAAACATTTAAAAAAAATTGTACAGAAGCTGTAAAAACACTAGGAGTACAATATAGAAGGTGTAGGCAAAGCATGCATTTACTCTGTGTGTATTCAGGCTTACTGTGCTTATAATATAGTGAACCCCTCGATCTTCTTTATTTGTTGAACAACTCAGGGTGGCTGCTAGGAGGTTAGATAGCTACTCATGAATAAAATTAACACACAACATTTGCAGTGTGAGAAACTAGGTTGCAATCCTGACAGAATTATTGTATTGATCAATTTTTCGTTTTATTCGAGATGTCTGGTCTGAGGTTTGAACCTCGGCCTTACGCCTAATAAGCCCAGACAATACCACCTAAACTACGGCGAATTCTTTCTGATGTTAGTCAACAACAATTGGCAACCCTTTAATTCTAGAACTTGCCAAACACAAATTTAGTGAACGTTTCATCATTGCAGTTGCCCTCTGGCAACGTTGGTGTCTCAAGAGCTAGTTTAATTAAATTTAAATGTAATTTAAATTACAATTAACGTCTGGTAAAACCTTTTTTTATTATATTTACCGTCTTGTTGTAATAATTATTTAATAGCCCTGCATTTTTGTTTGGTTTTAGTTTTTTTTTTTTTTGTTAAATTGAGCAGATAAGAAAAGATTTTTGTTTCAGCAAATCTTGTCTGTCTACAGTAGCTGATAATGAATGATGAATTTATAGCTGGGAAGACATCACAGATAAATTATGGCCTTAAAAAATGTTTTTTGAATAAATATTTTAAAAGTTAAAAAATGTGGTATGTATCTGGTATCAGAAAATGGATTTTTATGTCTTTTCTCTACTGGTCCTAATGATAAAAAATGGCGGTGATTAGACGACCGAGAATTTTGTCGTACATACTGGGCGCTCGTCGCGAAAGGTTTAACAACTGGATATTAGTACTGTGGTCGTCCCATTTTCTGGAAAACTGCTAAGATACAGGCGTATTGACATCGTTATTCCAAATCGAGATTACTGGAATGCGAAATCAGATTCTCATTCGAATTTTGTGGAAATTTACGCTGAAACCCTAAGTTGAGTGGGAAAACAAAGTTTTTATAGTAGTCTTGGGTACCAGGAATTCATGTAGACTCTCAAAACACTGCAGTGTCTTCCAAGCAGAAGCCACGGCTATCCTAATGGCGATTAAAGTGTTGTTCAATAGTAGAATATTCTCTGGGAATAAACTTGATATACTCAAATAGCCAGGTGCGTGAAGCTAGGTTATAATCCTAACTAAAGGATTGTAATGACCAATTCGGATCAGCATCTAAGCTCTTGCATCAAATCAAAATCGATAAACAGAACTAGTAGATGTTTTATATTATTTGAGCATCCCAGAACTCATACAAATTCGCTGTAAAAATGTCTTTTAAGTAAATAAACAAAAAAATGTGTGTTTGTCCCTAGGAAAGTATAAATATTTAATTTATAAGATTAAAAGAAATAAAAAAAAATTAATTTTTTTGAAAGTGTGCCATAAAATGGTGGCTTTAAAACTGAAATTTGGCACCGAAATTAAATATTTTTCTCTGATAAAAGAACTCAAAAATCAAAACAATTCACAAATCTTATTTAACAACAAATATTATATTAATATATTATATTAATATATTATATTATTATATATATATTAACAAAAAATAATGTTGTTGTCATTGCCAGTGTGTTTGCCTTTTTAAAAGACTTACGTCAAATACTTTGCTTCTGTCACTTTTATTTTATGATTGGCAAACAAATCAAAGCCACAGGCTTATAGAAACAAAAAAAAAACGCAAGAAATCATCACTCTTTTCGTGTGATTATGTGACCTCAAAACATAAAGATGTGCGTCAGCTACCGTTATTTTTATTAATCTCGCAGAGAGAATAAGAGTACATAGTTATATGTGTGCTGTTATCTTTATTGCAAGACATGAGAAAGCAGAATATTTATGCAAATCTCTGAGAGAATTCCTAACTGTTGACAAGGAGAATGAAGTAATGCATACGCAAATCCTAAATTTTTTCTATATTTTTTTTTGGGAAAAATAAATCACGTTTTAAACACATTTTTGGAATTTGTTTAAATAAAAATCTTATTTTTTTTATAACTTTAATAAATGTTATAAAATCATAATTATTTTATAATTTAATATGCATTTAACGTCAGTAAAAAAATCTTTTTATTTTAAGGTTTTTTTTAAAAACCAGAAAAGTGAAAAATTAATTTTTTTAAATTTTTGTAAAAATAATAAGCTGTCACGTTTTAACAAAAAAAAAAAATATTAAAGGTTTATGAGTTTATTTACAGTTTATTTGCAATTGTTGTTAATCATTTACGCAATGAATCAATAAAATTTCAACTTGAACTTAGTTTTTAGCTTAAAATATTTTTTAAAGTATTTTTATCATTACATGTCCCTGGCTGCATAAAATATTTAATTTCGAAAACGTAAAAACCTTAAAAGATAAAATCCCTAGACATGTACTACACAATTTACTTCTCATTATGATTTACAATATTTGATTTTCATATATTTTATTTATTATCACATTACAAATCTTCAAAAACAAAAAAGAAAAGAAAATAAATAGAACAGAATTATCTAACATTAGAAAATCTTTTAAATAAAATAAATATTTTGATGTCTAGTTTAAATAAAGAGAGAAAAACGCAGTTAAATATTGTGAAATGATAAAGAAACAAAACAAAAACAATCATATCCTAAAAACCACACAGAAAAAATTCATTTCATTTGCTTGACCTCAATCGCCTTTTACTTTTGCGGCAAAACCCGTTAGAAAACAATACATGCTAACCCTATGTTTAGCAAAGTCTTATTTTAATTTTCCATTTCTTCCTCTATCTCTCTCTTTCTTGACCTAATTACATGATAACACCATATCGCCGTATTTAATAAAAAGCTCCCCTTTTGTTTTCCTACTCTCACTCTCTCTTTGGCTTACAACAATAAATTATAACTGTTCTCCGTAAAATCGTTTTCACTTCACTTCTTTGAAAGATTCCTTAACAGTGTTGCCAATGGCAGGCAACCCAATTACCCCAGGCAGTGGCATCAAAACTGACATCGAAATTCGATTTGCAAAGGCAAAAGATCTTTTGCAAGCCTTCGAAAATTATGGCAGTGCCGGCAACTATCATCTCCAACCAAAATGCGATTATTCGATGCGAATGTGAAATCTATTGCTTGTTAACAAAAGCAAAACTTGGCTCGTATCAGTGAAAACAACGTACTGTTGCCTGAGAAATAGAGTGTGGCTACAAAACAGCATTTCTAACACAGAGTTTCACTTTCATTGGACTGGAGATGATGATAAAAAAAGCTTGTTAGAAGAGCTAAGCTGGACGCGGACACTGGACTAAAATTCGTTGCAAATTCAAGAATTTTTTAAGGAGGCACAATTCGCTTCCATTGAATAATACCATGAACGGAGCCATCAAGACTCAATGGTTGAATGGATCGTGACCATGCTGCAGTATGGGAATTAAAGAAAGGACTTGCTGTCACTTCGAGAGGCTGAGGTTGTTTGTTTGCTATGCGGCTGATGTAGGTTATGGTCACAAGGAAATTTCCATCGATCATTAGTAAGCTCTTATAGTTCGTGAAGCAGGGATTCTCTAGGTATCCTGGTATATAAAAGTCTTCTTGAAAGAAGAACTCCTTAAAGAGAAGAATGAAAAAGGAAACCGGAGCATATTAAAGGTGCCACAGGTAGGAGATCGGTTTTTCATCTAGGAGTAGTGAAGTGGGTCTATGACTTTGTAATCTTATCGATTCTCACGCGTGACAGAAATTATAAAAAAGCGTTGGAGGCAATTAATTGAAGGATGTTGCTGGATAAGGCGCGCAAGGATTTTTATTTTTAGCTGTAGCGTGTGGCGTTAACAATACTCCTATGCTACCCAGATCCAGTTGGGTATGATTCTGGAACGACTTCCGGTGAAGGTATTGGCGAGAGAGAAATTTTCGTGATTTCAAATTTCCAATATTTGAGGCTTCTGATAATTGACGATTTCAGCATATGAACTTTGGGTCCAGTTTTCACGGACTAGGATGTGATTTCTACAACCTAACTTCGGTGATTTTTACAAGCAGAAACCACTGTCATGGTCTAGGGTAAGGAATCTTTATTAAGATTTGTAAGTTGCCGTTCTAATAACCTAAATACCGAGCGCCGCCGCGGTAAACAAAAATTCTTTACGGAATTTACAGAATTTTTTTAAGCTTTTAATTTTTTTAAAGGACAAAATAGAAAAATATTGTAACAATTCGTTTTTAAATAAAAATATCCTTGTATCATTAAAAAAAAAATTTCATAAAAGAACTCATTTACACAACCCAGTATAACTAATTTCGGTTGAAAATATTGTAAACGGCAACACTGTTACTGAGATCTTCAAACTGTTCTTTCTCTCTTCGAAAACAGTACAAAATAAATTCCAAGATTTTCGTTTGTAAGTTTCCGCATAAATTGTACAAAAAAAGGAAAACGCATGTTAATAAATTATTTAATACAACTAAAGTTTAATAAAAACAAATTACAAGCAAGACAAATTGTTTTCAAACTACTACAACAAGTATAATAAATATAAATTGTGTTCTTTTTTACGATTTTTTTTTGTGTCCAACTTACCTTTCAAATAATTGACTGCTGTGTGGGTTTGTTGTTGTTGTCACGAATTAATTCAATTAAAAGAGATGGCCACCAATACTAATATTATTTTCTTTGCATATATGTAAGTATGTACTTATATCTGTATATTTGTATGTATGTATAGAGTTACGCTAAACGATAGTAGCAAGAAAGCTTAGAGTAATTGTTGTTTGAATTTTTTCGTTATTTCTTCCTTCACCACCAACCAGCTGCACACCAGTCTATGTATTTAATAACGGTATTATCTGATGATATTTTTCTTGTTGTTTATTATGTTTGCAAAGGCAATGAAATTGTCGCTGGCGTTGTTGTTGTATATGTGAATATAGAGCTGAGTGTAGTTGTTTTTGTTGCTTATCACATGTGTTATATTGACAACAGCTATAAATTGCTCGCCTTTTGTGTGGACAATAGGACAATTTACAAATACCAATACAACTAAAATGTAATTCATATAGTAAAAGTATTGTTGTTGTATACAATGTTTCCATTCAAAAGAAATTGTTTTTTGTTTTCGGTTTTTCGGCAAATTTCGTTTTGCTTTTTTTAAGGTTATGTTTTTTAGATTAGATTTTGAGGCTTAGTTTGTTAAATGGATGATTAATGCTAGAAAAAGAAGGGAAAAAAGCATGATTTCTTTTAATTAATAATTTTTAGTGTGGACAGAAAAATGTATATAAGCGGCTTGGCAAAAGAAAGTGTTTTTTTCTTAATAAATATTAAAAAATTAATAAAATTTGTACAAATCTTTTGAACAGCCGCATGTACATAAAAGCATTAAATTGATGTCAATGCATGACAAGCCACTTTTAAATTAAAAACTAAAAAAAACATGGTTTTGCATAACCATCTGCATAAACGGCAGAGTTTCCAATATATAACGGTTTTCACTTATCATCAGAAGTAGGGAAATCTCCTTGCATAGTTTTAGTTGTGCACTGTTGTTATTTTCAAACAAAGAATTTAATTTCATTACTTTCCTATTTATTGCTGTTATCTGTTGTTGTTATTTGCAAGCAAAAGAAAGGGATAACAGGTTCTGTTGTTTGAATTGTAATTATTCACATGAAATTGACTAAACTTATAAAGAGAGTGTGATTATATCGAGTTCGGTTTGTTTACATATTATAATGTATGGCATACACTTAAAACTTTTTCTTAATATAAACAACAGAGAGCTCCAAGGATGAAATAGCTTTCTCTGTGCTAGAAACTTAGAAGAAGACCCGAATTCATTGTTCGGGTCTGTTGTGTTTATGTTTTTAAGCTATGTATACCAGTTATTATCAAGAGGAATAGGAAAAGACTATATGATGGGATCTGTTAAGTATAAAATTAACAGAACTTAAATATAGACGAAGAGTTATTTCGAGATCTGTGTGTTTACATTCAATGTTAACAACACAACTAGAGAGACGGAGGACGTCTTTTCTTTAACATTAATGGTCATGAGCTGTTTCTGTTATTTTTAAACAAAACCTCGGATAGGCATTAATTAGATTAAAAGGAAACATGATGGCGCTGTGCTAGCTAAACATATGTATGTTTTAGTTAACATAACTTAAACAGAGTGTTATTTAGTGTTGCCTTTGTTTACATTTTCAAATTCATTGTTTCTGCAATTAAGGAAGAAGGAATAATTAGGAGTAACTATTTTATTTTGTTTACATTTGTTTAAAAAAAATGTTTCAAGGTCTCCTTAACCTTTTTCCTTAATATTTTTAGTTACTTTTAAAACAAAATTCTTCTCTCACTCTCTCTCTTTCTCTTACTATGTTTTCTGTTTACGTTCAAAAAGTTACCCGTTATTACAACAGAGAATAGGAAACGGAAAACTTCTTGCAAACTTATTTGTTTACATTCACAAGCAGTGTTATCATGGGCTTTTTTAATAATTAAAAGAAAAAAATCCTTAATTTATGCAGAATTTGTGTTTTTTATATTAAAAAACAAGGCGGATATGTGTAATTTCAAGGAAGTTGCTCTCTTAAAATAGAATAGAATTATAAAAAGTCAATATTAGCTTCGTTTTCTCAATATCAAAGAATACTTATTAGAATTTTGTTTACATTTCCTTATAATTTTTGTTATCATAACAAATTGCCATTGCATTACAACATATTTATTACAAAACAATTCTCAGGGAAGCTGATTAATTAGTTCATTTATGGAAAATAATAAGTAATAAACAGCAAGTGTTAGTAACATTTTTTCACAAACGATCTCTTTAGTTTCTATTTACATAAGTATTGTAATTTATGCCAAAAACGCAATATTTCTAATTACTTATTAATAATTTATAATTGCATTAGATTTGTAATTATCATTTATAGTTTCTATTAAATTGTTGTTTTTTTTTAATAAATTTTATTATGTTATAATTAAAAAAACCGACTTATTTAAATAAAAATTAAATTAAATAACACACGTTATAATTTTTTATCACGTTGCGTTAGACAATTATTGCAATATAAATTAATTTATGATTTTATTTATATTTTACTATGAGACACATGACTTGAGTTTATTTTTTTGCTTATACTTATTTTTATTTTTTAATTAAATAATTACAGTTTTTTGAACCTTAAAGTTGTTCAAGCCAGTTAGACAAACCAGTAATATAGGTCATTTAACTAATTTGTTAAAAACAAACAAAAAATAATTAAAAAGTTGTTTCAAACAAATGCATGGCATTTGAAAAATAAAAAAATATTTTTTTATATTAAAAATTCAAATAAAAATTTACAAAATTTAAGCAGGAAATATTAAACTGCAGGCTAGACTTAGAAGAGTGGAATATTTCAATAGAATTGATTTTTAATATATTCAAATATATATATTTTTGTTGTTAAAGCGTAGTATTTAATTCATAAAATATTAATTTAACACTTGTTGCTACAAATTCTGACACCTGATTTTTATTGCTTTAAAACTGCAATTGTTTTTCAAAATTTTCTTAATAATATGTTTTTTTTTATAACATGTTATACACTTTAGATAATTGACTACAATTTAAAGGTTTTAAAACAAATTAAAACGTAGTTTTGTTAGAAAAAATATTTATTAAATTTTTTTTTCACATTTTTTCTTTTTATTAAAAGAATGTACATAAATATTTATTGCACAGATGCTAATAACTAAACAGTTTATAATTTTCTTTAAATTTATGTTATAATTTACTTGTTTTTTATTATTAATTATTCTTTCTTTTCGCACGTTTTTTTTTATATATTTTCTTATTTTTCTTTCAAATATTTTATGCAGCGTTTTTATGCGTGTTTTAAATCGTTATTCAAATAAAACTGTGATTTAGTAAAACTCATTTGCTCTAGATGAGTTACAGAAAGCAAAAAAAAACCCAAACAATTTTCATACCCATTGAACCATTATTATTTCACTCACACTCTGTCAAATACTATAAGCATACTTGCATACAAATGTCCAGTTTTAACAGCTTTAATACGTTTCATAAACGAATAAATTAAACGAATATGAAAATACCCTTTAATTAACAAAGATTTCAATAAAATTTCTTATAAAATATTAACATTTCTAAGCACTTGTGCTGGTTTTATGTTTAAAATATAAAAACAATGGCACTCATCTCATATCTATGAAATATGACCGCCATTTTATTTCGCACGGTAATTTTGTTTTCAAGTGCCTTATTTTCCTTTAAAATTATGTGCCAGAAGATTGCCTTTACAGAGAGAGAGAGGGAGAGAGTGTATGTGTGTGTGTATGTTTTTAAGCAAACAAAGAAAGTTTCAGCGTATTTTCTTTTGTTTTTAGTTATTCATGGAATTGAAACAGTAGTTGAAGGAGAGTGAAAAACGAAGTTAAACTGCCATATTTTCCTTTAAAATTATGTGCCAGAAGATTGCCTTTACAGAGAGAGAGGGAGCGAGAGTGTATGTGTGTGTGTTTTTTTTTAAGCAAACAAAGAAAGTTTCAGTGTATTTTCTTTTGTTTTTAGTTATTCATGTAATTGAAACAGTAGTTGAAGGAGAGTGAAAAACGAAGTTAAACTTCGTTTTGTTTACATTTTTTAGTACGTTGTATGCTTTACATATGACTCGTTGTTGTAGGTACAAAAACAAGGGAGCTTCGAATGTGTAACGGTTTTCTCTTTATATTACAAATGCGGAAATTTCCTTCAATTGTCTTATCTTTGCCCCTGTTGTTATTTTCAAAGAAAACATTGTGAGCTATTAATTACGAATAGGAGAAGAAAGCGAGAACATATTTGGTTTCTTTTTCTTTTATGTTATTCACATGAAATAATAGTAAGTTTGCTTACATTATCTTTAGCTGTATATGTATATATGTACATATGTACATACGTGTTATATGGTTCGTAATTACAACATCAGGATCGTAACATAATTACTGAGGTGGTAAAAGGAAGAGGGAACAGGTTTTGTTCGCATTTTAATTATTCACATGAATTCTACAGAATTTAAATGGAAAGAGTGGGAGATGTTTAGAGTTTCGTTTCTTATCATGGTTAATACCAAAACAGGAGAGCAAAGGAGCAAGGAAAACTTTCCTTTAATATTTATTGCCATGAGCTGTTGGGTGGCATTAACTACTACTAAGAGCAAAAGCGAAATAAGATGCTGCACTTTTGACTACGTATTCATGTTAAGTCAACATAACTTAAACAGAGAGAGATTCATATGTATTTACATTTTCAACATCACTGTTAATAATATAACAGGAGAGGAACAAGTAGGATAACGGTTTTCTATGTGTTCGAAATTAAGCTGTGCTTTGTTATTGTTTGCAATAAGGAAATCATATGAAAAAGGCTTTCATTCACAATTTGATAAAGAGAATGTGACTTTTTTCTAGCTGATGATTGCTTATAACAGTAAATATTATAGAAAAGATTATGGCGGCCTATGTAAAATAGTAAAAAGAAATGTTGCCAGCATGTTTAAATAACAAAAACAAAAATGGAATTTATTTTGTGATAAAATATAAAAAGAAACTGATTTTTTTCACTCTTACTTCCAATAAATTTTTACATTTAAAAAAAGTAACAAACGGCTTAACCAAACCATATATACCTCCTGTACAGCAAACAGAAAAAAAATTAATTTGATTTGAGTAGCAGCAGCAGGAAAAAAGGCACTTGACAAAATCAACAACAAAGAACAAAACAACAACAACAAAAAAACAACACCACAGATTGATATAAACGCTACTAAATACATAATACAATAAATATTCAACAATACAATCAAAAAGAAAGTAAATACAATAAAATAAAATGAAAAAAAAAAATCAAGCAAAATTAAACTGTGATAGATGGATCGAGATTGGTTGTTGGGTGGCTGTGTTTCTGAACGTGACGTTAGTGATGTTATTGGTGATGATATTTGTCATGTAGCCAAAAAAAAACAAAAAAAAACCAACAAAATTCAAACTAACATAAACAAAATATAATATTCGTTCCACTTGTGTATTCCAACTGGAATAAGCAGGAATATTCAGAAACATTCATTTTCAAAATAAATGTTGTTTCACTTGAATTTTACCCAAAAAAAAAATGTTCCGCTTAAAATGAAACGCAACAAAAAAATTAGGAAGAGTATTCGTGTTCAAAGAAATTATAGTGTTCTTGGAGAAGTGCATTTACAAATAGCCGTTAGAAGGCTATGAAGGGTTCCATCCCTGGTAGTATATCTATCAATCGCTAAAAACGTCGATGAAGTCATAGAAAAATGGAGAAAGACAGGTCTATAAGCAGCGTGACCATTAGTATGGGACCAAACATTCATCACGAGTTATCAGCCTTTTGAATAAACACTGGATACACAAAGATGCCGAATGTTTAGTTCCACATAACCCCAAACAATAAAAAAGATAATGGATTGAATGTCCAGTTGCAATTTACTACTAAAACGGAACGAAACCGGGCTGTCTCTAAAGGGAATCATTAAGGACAGTGGATGGAAATTATAGAATGTACATCACATATGATTATAATGTGAGAAAATGGTTATGAAGGAAGCTTGGCATGAAAGTTTTGATGCAACCATCCTGAAGACCGAACCTGCACGTTCAAATTTTCATTTCGGTTGCTTTGATTCCGGCAGAACTCTATTAATAGTTTGAAGCTAAACTCCGTAGAGGCCTGTAAAATGAAATTTTATGAGTTTTTTTGCTTAGAAAAACCCAAAAGTTCTACACTGATGGCGATCTTTTTTTTTTTCCAAAAATGGCAATCGTTAAAACGTTGATTTTTGGTTAAATTTATAACCGAACCTTCTCTACAAACCAATGAAGGCATTTTCTAGCATCGTTTGTTATCACTCTCTTAATTTTGTAAATCCTTTCCTAGCTTGCTTTAGTAAATGTTGACTGTTAAACAAATAAGCTTCATTTGTGACTAATTTTTTGTTCTAATTCAATAAAAATTGAAAAGATTGTTGAAAAATCCTTTAGGAATTAATTTTGAAATATAAAAATCAAATAATTTTAAATTTCATCAAAAAATACAATATTTACCATTAAATTCGGTTGGCAACCGAATGTTAGTAATGTTTACGTTTGTTTTCTGCTACCAGTGAGTAGAGGATTATATTGTACAGGAATAGTTCTCCTTAAACATATCATGACTCTCTTGTTCTCTCTCTTTCTCGCATAAGAATACTTCACCAATAATACCACCAATTAACCAGAAGAAAATATCCATGCAAAGCTAAAGCGATAAAAATAATAACAACTGCTAGTAAAAGCACACCATGTGTACAAGAGAAATACACCTAATTCTGTTTTTACACGGTCTTTTTTTACACGGTTTTGATATAACACGGTTTGAAAATAAAATATTTTTAATTTTTGTTACACGATTTTATTCCATTTAGCACGATTTAAAATTTTTTGTGCTTAAATTTTTTTGTCAAATTTAATTTTTGCAAAGTATGTTCATATCACAAATTTAAGGGAATTCCCTTTTTACGCGACAAGCAAATTTACTGGTCAAAGCAAATGTAAATGGCACAAATTTAGGGGAATTCCCTTTGGTGCATACAAGCACAAAGGTCAGAGCAATTGAAATGTGTTATTTTGTGTTTGGTAAAGAAATTTTTTATTGGCAAATTTGTTTTTCTATCGTTACATTAAATTTAACGCATTAAGATGAAAAAAAAAAATAAAAAAAATATTTTATATTTATTAAGTTATTTATATTTCTAATTTTGTTAAATATTTTATGAATACCTAAAAGAAAATGTCAAATACAAAACTTCTTAAAAAATCCTTGTTTTTCGCTAATTTTAATAGGTTTTAGAGATTAGGAACCAATCACCTATTTTTGTATTCGATCAGTGTCTTTTTTTACACGGTTTTTTTTTACACGGTTTTTTCTGGAACCAATCTACCGTGTAAAAACAGAATTAGGTGTACATATAATAAAGAATTTACTTGTGTGTGTGTGTGTGTATGAGTTTGTATGTAAGCGCCTATTTAAGCACAACAGATCATGTTTATCATTGTTGTGACGATGATGGCTTGTTTTGTTCAACAAGCTGATAAACTGCTATACAATAACAAATATTTGCTTTTTACTACCGCCTTAGAGTGAAAACAACAACAAAAATATATAGAACAACGGTAAAAGCGTGTAAATGTGTGAACAAAATTAGAGAAAAAACTAAAGCAACGATGAAGAGCGTGAATGTGTGAGTAAGCAACTACCATTGAAGCAAAAAATAAAAAAAACTTCCTTTTCTTTAAAGAAAAGAAAAACAAATACACTCACACACATTTTTGTTGGTATCCGTGTTAATTTGTTTACTATTTTTGTTTTTTGTTTCTCTCATTAAACTCATAAACTTGACATGCCTGCATGTTATTTAGTTGAGGGTTGGGTGTGGGTTCTTTTTTTCATGCTGTTGTCCCCCTTTTTTGTTTTGCTTTTGTTTTTCAAATTGAATTAATTTGAATCAGTTTGCATTATTGCCGTTAGTTTTTATTTGTTTGCCGTATTGTTTTTGTTGTTGTTCATTGTCTTTTTTGTTTTCTTTGTTGTGTGCATTGTGTGTTGTTGCATCGTCATCATCTTTAAATGATACCGAAAAACATTTTCGATCTCCAACTGTGTTAAATGCAATAATTTCAATTGAATTAAAATTGTTTATAGAAAGAAAAAAAAAACAGAACAGCAACAGAACATTTAAATTTTAGTTTTGTTTTTATAATAACATTTACTTTGGAAAAGAAAACAAGCATAACAAAACTGTATTTAAAGTTTATATACCAACCCTCTGGAACTATGACATCAGCCTAAGGCTATGCTATACGTTTTTTTTTAATTTTAATGAAATAAAAGAAAGCAGCCACTCAAAAGAGTAACTTGTTGCAAACTTCAAAAGAAATTAAAAATTCAAATTTTATAAAAAATTTGAAGATAATATTGTTTTAATTTCTATTCAGCGTTTATATTCACATTTTCGTTCTATTGCATAAGTTGAAGAAGTTTTCCATATGAATAGATAGGTCCTGGTCATTACAGTCAAACAAATATTCACTATATTGAAGACTCCGTCGGAACGGTACACTTTTTCACTATCAACGTCTTTGTTTTGCTAAACTTTTGGATACTGCTCGATGCAAGCGAGAACAACTACATGCCTGCCTGTAAACTGTTAGATCCATAGGATCTGCATATTAGCCTCTAAGAGATTCCTATTGTCAACAAATATTTTTAGAGCCTTCAATAACTGGTTATTAATTTCCCTGGCTACTACTGGATAATCTGGTGAAAGAATCAAATCTCTTCTCAATGAAATTTGTGCGCCTTAGGAACGAATCTTCGTTTATCTGAGTAAGATTAGCGTTGGTACAGTTTGAACAAATCGTTTTTACATCTTTGACAGGCCCCGAAGTCCTGCGTTGGTTTGAGTATGAGTTGTACTGTGTGGGGCATAATTTACTTATACTTGATGGTAATACCTGACGAGTTTGCTGTCTGAATATTTCAGTGGATTGTACAATTTAGATGTTTAATACATTGATTATTTCCCGCTAGGTCTGCTTTTATTACTACTAAATATTGGAATACATCTCGCTTTACTCCTTCACCTACTTTTCATACCTAACCTATGCCTCAAACATTCTGTTGAACAAATTTGCAAGTTTTTCTATTTAATTTGATCATCCCCACTTAGAACTCTTTTTTTATTCATGCATTAAACCAAAAAAGTCTTTGAAACAGCTGTCTCAATCGATACTTTAGCCAAACTGGCTTTAACTCGATCTGGCAAACACCTAGGAATGCAGTTTCGGTTCGAATACAATTCATGACCATTCTTTCGATATTCAAAACTAAATGTTCAGTGAGCTACAAACAAATCTACTTCCTCTTACCTTATATTATCCCCCGAATCGTTTCCTTTCACCTAAATTCTTCAAACTTTTGTAAAGAAACGAAATCTTTGTATACAATTCGCATTTCCACAATTTTAATTCAAATCTCCCTCCTTTCGTTCTTTTCTTGTCAATGTCCTTCCTCTTTCCCCCTTTTATTAAAAATTCCAATTGCGTGTTTTGTTTTCTTGAAAAACTCCGTTCAAATTTTAGGTCTTTTTGTTTTATTTGAACATCTTTTTAGCGACAACTTTTCAAATATTTTTTTATGCAAAATATTCGCTCCAATATGTCTCCACCATCGATCGATATTATTTTATACGCTTAAACAAATATTTTATTTTTTTTTTCTTTACAAAATTAAACGATAAAACTCTTATAAAAAGTTGTAGTTGTTGTTAAATTAGATCTAAAAATCTAAGATTTATTCAGAGCGCATCATTTTCTCCTTTTGTCTTTGCAACTTCTTTTTGGACAACTTCTTCTTGGCGGGCTCATCATCGGCGGCCTTGGAGACAACTTCTTCCTTTTCGGTAAGGATGACCTCAACGTGACAGGGTGAAGACATGTAGGGGTTGATGCGACCGTGAGCACGATAGGTACGACGACGCAAGCATTGGGCGCGGTTGACTTGGATGTGATCGACAACTAAACGATCAACATCGAGACCCTTGCAGTCAGCGTTGGCTTCGGCGTTGCGCAACAATTGCAAAAGGAATTCAGCGGATTTTTTGGGCCAACGACCTTGGGTGGTCTTCCATTGTTTGGCTTGGGCGCAACGGCCAACACCACCGTTGAAACGACGGAATGGTACGCATTCCTTCTTGTCAACGACAGCCTTCAAGAAGCGTTGAGCACGACGCAAAGGCATACGCTTGATGGCCTGGGCGGTTTCATGGGTGTTCTGCAGAAAGAAGAATCCAAAAAAAAAGTAGAAAAAGAAAACAAAATTAATTTCAGAAAAGCTTAGAAAAGAAAAGTTAAAATTTCATTATCAAAGATTTCTTATTATTGAGTGTTTAACAGGACAGGTAGTGTTTGCGGCCATTGTTTTAAGCCATAACCACTGTTTATCTGTCAAATATTTGCATATTTAATCTGCAGCATTTTGATTAGAACCTAAACAAGCCTTGGTTTTTATTTTAAACGACTTGTCATTACGGCAAATGCTGTTGTTGTGTTCATAGTACTTAGCAAGTGGTGGCAGTTTGAATTTATTTTTGTATCCCAGGACAGGTAGTATTGTTGCTTATTGAGAAAGTCTACAACACTGTTTATCTGAGACGCAAAGCTTATTTTAAGCATTTTTTTGGAGTTTATCAAAGTGGAATATCCTTGACAAACTTAAGGAAAATGCTAAAGAGAAAAACTGAAGATGGCTCGCTTCTATAATGTATTCCCAATTCGTAACTATTTTCTATTAACCTGGAACAGGCATAAGAGCTTGCCAGGAGATGATTTAAATCTTTCCTTGCTGCTCTTAAATTTGTTTGTTAAAACAGGTAGTATTGAACACATTGGATAACTGGCCAACACTGTTTTTCTAACATAAATTTGCTTTAAGCATAGTTATTTTGGGCATTGGCTAATAGGACAACACACAACACCAAACGCATATATTATGCTACACACTTTACAACACTAACCAAATAAAATTGATTCCACTTTTGTTTGAAAACAACACTTTTCGTGAACAAGACTATCCTTCGTTTATGATGATGACATGGTAAACTTGTAAGCAAGTCTAAGAAGAATAAAGGATATTGAAAAGATCCCAAATTCTGCTGATGCTTGCTTAACTGGAGTTAGACACCCATTAAGGTTCCTTCCTCTTTAATCTGGCATCTTTGCAAAAGTTTCATGAATAAAGAAATTTACGTTCAAGCACTGATTAAAGATGCCTTTTTGTTTTAAAATTAACCTCACTTTTCACACACTATGTTTGTTATTTGCCATTTAACTGCCACTCTTTTTATGTGACATACAACACACACTTCCATTTTTAAAGTTTGTTTTCGTTTTCATCTTTCTTTGTTGGTGCAACTTACCTTGAAATGTACACGTAGATTTGGTCCACGGGCTTTGCAAGATTTAGCAGCAGTCTCTGGTTCCCTTGAGTACCGACCCATTGTTGTTTAATTTCTGTTCATCACAACGGCAACATAAAAAAAAAACGAAAAAATAAAACACCATTAGTTGTCATTCATTTCATAGATTGTCGTCTGTATTGTTTATAAGAGATATGTTTTACAATTTTCTTTAACATTTTTTAACTCTCAACACTTTTCCATTCAACATAATATTTATTTTATTGAATAAGTCGTACGGTTAAGTTTTCAATTCAATTAAATTTAAACACAATTTCTTTAACATTTTTCTGATGTTTTAAAATAAATTTCATGAGATTTTTAGAAAATTCGTACCTTCTTCTTAGTGAATTAAACCGGAAAAGAACTTTTTTGACAGCTGCCTGTAAACGGGTAAGGCAGTGTTTTCTCTCTTTTCAAAAACAGGGTGGTTATAGTTTTCAAACACGGCTATGAACTGTCAGGTGAGATATAGCAAAACAAAACACAAAGTTGTATTCGGACAGGTATAGTAAGGCTGCCATATAGTTTTTACTTACATATCTTAAAATCAATTACAAAAATATAAAATTTTAATAAATATTATTTGAAATATTATATATGAACGTATTTATTTAATAACTGAATGCTGAAATTCTTAAATTATCACTTAAAACATTATTTTTCTTTTATCCCGTAGATATTTCCTATATTAACAAACTGGCAACACCATAAAAGGATATTGCCAATAAACATTTTGACATCAAAGCTTAACTCGATAATACAGTGTTTTTATGTAAAGAGAGTTGCGGTATGGCATCTCTGCCATTAGTTTTCAACCCAAAAAAGGGGGTTGTAGTGAAAAATAAATGTGACAATAACAACAAAAACAGATGGATTGGAAAAAAGAAAAACTGGCAAAAAGGAAGGGAAACGGTAAAAATCTAAAATCAGCTTTAAAACCAACACACACTTACAAGCAATATGTGATGAACGTAAAAAAAACGAAAGGAAAGGAAAAATCATAAGCTAAACACGAATGGGAAAACCCAAATCATTGTTAAGTAAAGTTTTAAGGCGGGAAGAGGTGTTTGCAAAAACAAAACGCGCTTATAAATTGTAGAATAAAAAAAGAACACATTAAAGAAAGCAGAAATTAGTGAATTAAAGTGCAAAGAAATAGAAGAAATAAAAGCAAGAAAAGCAGACAATTAAAATTCAAGCAACAACAGGCTGGCTGCATGGCTGGCTAACGGTAAATTCAGTGTTATTGTTGTGCAAACCAAACTGTTAGACGACGGAAGAGGAGCAGAAAGAAAGCCTTTAATAAAGAAAAGTGGTTCAATAAAATCCATATTTATTGTGGTAAGTCAAGCTTTTTTAAATTAATATCTTTGAATTCCAATAAGAATTTTAGTAGAATTAAAACAAATTTTCATTTTATAAGCGTCCCTTCTATTTTTTTTGGTGGTTTAATGGTTGTTATATGCCACCACCCCATAACGCAATAAAAAAAAAACCCAATACAGACTTTGATTAATAAAACTCAAGGGTTTTTCTGTTTGCAAGATTTAAGTCTGTATTGAATGAACTCACGAAAACATACGGTCTTACGATTATACAATGTATACGTGTAAGTGTGTGTGTGTGTGTGTGTGTATAAGCAATGCTGTGAAGAGGATTAATTTGCACCCCCTGTGTGTGTTTGGTTTGATTATTAAACCCTGCTTGTGTCATCATCATATGATGTGGAAGACCATACACACACACTTGAGTTAAAGGACTCTCTCTCTCTCTCTTTTCTATTTTGTGCTATATTCTGTTCTCAGTTTCTCCCTCTTTCACACTCTTGTATGTGTTTGTGTTGCAAGCTTGCCAGATTTTAAACTACGTTTTAATCCTTAAACTTTAACCTTCTAAGAATTCATTTTACTCTTCCTACTTTCCTTCTCTTTCGCTCTCTATTTTCATACCTCTCATGCAAAAACAAAATACAAGCCATAATGTTTTAGAAACAAAAAAAAAAAGGAAATATGACATCAACTTCTACTAACGCCATCATCATCATCAACACGATAATGAACGTTTGTTTTCATTATTTTCATTTTCAATTCGTGTATTCCTGTTGTGTTTGCTTGTCCTTTTCGTTTTAAAACATGTGGTTTTATTATTGTCATCGTATATATTACCGTTATTTTCTTGTGTTGTTGTTATTATTGTTATTGTATTATCAATACCTCTATACAACAATTGTCAATAATAATTTTGTCATATTGTCATTGTATTTGTATATTCGATTTTGTAAACACAAGACAGCCAGCCCCGTCATGAGAGTTGATTTCATTATTTGAACATTACAACTACACAAGTATGAGTGTAAGTTTGCCTTAAACACAGTCTCGGGTTTTCTTTCTATCTCATTGTGTTGGTGTGTGTGTGTGTAAAATAACTTGTTTTTATTTCAATATTGTCCTTTATATCATTTGGTGTTGTTGTTGTTGTCGTTGTATTTTATACCTCGTTTCAATTCGTGCTTGTATTTATTTGTTGCTGTTTTCCTATATTATTATTGTTGCTCCCCTTTTGAAAAAAAAGTAAGAGAGCTTTACAACAATATGGTGTTGTTTTTTTTTTCTCGTTTTTACTGTTATTATAATTACTATCGATTAGTTTTAAAATGACTGCTGACTGTCAACGATTTTTATAAGTACGTGTTGTGGCGTGTAATTTTTTCGTTTTTTTTAATAAAACAAATCCTTGTTTTGCTGGTTTTGTTTTAATCAAAATAGTTTCTTATAGTTTATTTAAGCAAAAGTAAGTAAAGTTTTTATTAAAATTAAAAAAAGTAAAAATAAGGACAAATTTCAAAACTTAACCTCACTTTTCATTTTAACCTCAAATTTCAAATGAATAATTTTTCTTTTATTTTTTTAAACTCCAAGCAGTTTTTAACAAAAGTTTTTATTGAAAAACCCTTAAAAGTACTATTTTTTAGGCAAATATTAGTACCATATGGTTTACAAAGCCTGTGTTATCCATATTGTCAGCATTAATAGATTTTCAGTGTTGCCTTATTGAAAGGTAGTGTTGAAAAAGGGAGATTAAACCGAATAGAAAATTATCCACATAAAAATATAATTCAATGGATGACATTTGCCAAGAGTTTTAATGTGCGTAGAGTACCTGGAAAGCAAATATGCCTGTACGACTGAGATTTGTCGAAACTTTGACCTGATTTTGTTTCCATATTTATGTACTTAGAATATCTGGGATACAAATATGCCTCTGCAACCGAGATTTGCCTAGAGTTTTATCTCATTTTGTCTCCGAGCACAGGTTCTTGTCAGCCTCTTTCAAGTAAAGCTTTCTAAGTCGCTTGCCTTTTGAAAATCTCCCCTTTTTTTGTGTTTTGTCTCTTTAAAAGATAGAAACCTAGAGCTAGATTTGTTTTACTTGTATTTTGCCATTTTCTTTCGACAGTCCTTCGTTAGTTTGGTTTTATTGTCATTGAAACAGTAGTTTTTGCTTCTTTTTATGAATATTTCTATTCTTGTCGTGCAGGCATTACAGTTCTTATTGCGTTTCTGTTTATTAATGGCTTCTAGAAGGGCTCGGTAAGATCGAGTTTCAATAGCAAAGGCCAGATCACAGCAGATGATTATTGGACCAGAAACGTTTTTTAACCAAGAAATATTCGCTCTTCATTTAAGGCGAAGAGAATTATAAATTGCGGAAGGCCAGAGGGAGTGGCTATTTTATGGGGACACCACTACTGCCTGAGCACCTCACCTCAATGGCTAAGACGAAGTATCGGTTTTGGCTAGAGAAGGATGCAAAATTAGGGCACATTTTGTAATATCTGACTAGCCGGTTGCATTGCATTCGAGATAAACCAAATTTATCCTTATCGGAGATACGTTGATCTGGAATTTTAGCCAATAAACCGCTTTTACTTTCAATATGAGCCAATGTTTGTGAGCATTTTTTTTTTGAGTTTTGAAAGTCTTTTATACGAAGAAAGAAAGAAAGCCAATAAACGTTGAAGGAAGAAAATGTTTTTATATGTTCTTCTGGCTTTAATAAGTTCAATTACCTTCGGCCTCAAAAGTATTCAATTTTTCATTCTTTTTTAAAGTACAGACTATAAAAAGACTTCATCACAGACTCCTCTGCTCCTATGTTCTGCTATCTACACATTAACGCTGCTACTGTTACTACTGCTGCCTTGCCTGCTCCATGTAAAAATAGAATTTTGAACTCAATCTTAAAAATGATTTTTAAGTGCTAAAAAGCAAACAAAAAAAAAACAAAAGAAAAATTAGAAACGCAATGCCATTCGATTATATGGACAGAAAAACGCAGGCACTAAAAATGCTTGTGTGCTACCTTCTCAAAATAGAGATCAGAACGCATTCAATAGTGCCCAGAATGATGCCCTGAATTACGTACTATGTACGTATGGATGGCATGGTATGGTATGGTATGGTGTGCAGTGGATAGAATGTCTGGATTGTTGTTTTGGTTTTGTTTTTGTTTAGTTTTTGGAATTAAATTTCTATGATCATTGCCTCTCTCTGTCTTTTGCTTTGCTACGTGGCGTGTGGCTAAAAATATCAATTCAGAGATAAAAACTTAAGGCCTCGTTGGATCGTTTCGACGATCGTAGTAGTGCCACTTTAAAGCACAATGTTTTAGGCTGTGTATTGTGTAATATTCTTATGGTTTGTGTAACACCAGCACAACACATGTCCATGGATCTTCTTTAATGCCTACAAACATTATTAATGATCATCATAATGATGATCAGTATTATTATGATTGAACTCAGCAAATGCAAGGGAACTTCATTATTAAGAAAGTCATTATTACGTACGAATGTGGCTATTAAACGCCATCATAAGCTTTGCGTTTTACTGAAATCATTAAGAGTAGTGGTGGTAACCTCCAACCAGAGGCCTGCCGTAGGGCAAACTAAACGCACAGAACAGACACACAAAAAAATGTGAAAACAGAGGAAACCGAAGAGAAAAATAATGAAAGAAAACATCTTAGAGAAGGAAAAAGGAATAATAAAGAGGTCTGATCAGCAGCCAGCCAATGGTCAAATTGAATGTCTCCAGGTTACAAGTCCTAACAGACGTTAACTCTCTAAGGCCATTAAAGTAACCTCAGTATAGCAGTTACGAACTTAATTAATCATCATTACAACCCTTAAATCAGGATTCCAACCTAGATTCCCACACCAATTATGTTGTGCTTGTGTTAATTTTATTCGAGAGAGGCGGGCAGGATCTATAGTTTAAAATCGACTCCAAATGGCAGATTTTTTGGTGGAGCTTTTCATGGCAAATTTTGTCATGCCCAGAGTTTTTGCCAGAAGAGGAAAGGAGAGGAAGTCAACGAAGAAATATTATTTGGCTACTCCACATGTGTTTTCTCAAAATTGTTGAAAAATGTTTTTCTTTGTTTGACAAAATCTGATCGCAAGTTGCAGTTTTAGGAGAAAAATCAATACAAATCGTTTTACTACACCTTACAGTTGATTGATCTTAAAAAAAAAATAAACAAATTTTGTCTTCTCGGCGTTACTTAGGAAATAAAAATTGTTTACTGGGTGTTGTTCTAAGTGTTTATTTCCCTTTAAATACTACTGCTGCCTACATATGCCTATAAATGTATGTTTTTGGATGTTTGTGGGAGTGTATGGGTATTTCCAAAGCTATACTAAGAATGAATGATCGGCATGAACTATGAGCACGAGTATAAATTTCGTATACAAAATAGAGAAGAAGTTTATTTTTAAACATGGCCCGATTGTATCACCCAAAAAAAAAATGAAATGAAAACACACACACACACACACACCTACACTTTGAGATCAACACAGACCAAATGAGAGAAAGTCTAGAAAAAAAAACAAACAAACAGAAACAAACACAAACAACAGCAATTCCACTAATTTTTTTAGTAATAAACTACGCTGTAAGACATACTCTCTCTCTTCTTTCACATTTTCTCTGTAAGCATGTGTATGTGTGTGTGCGTGTAAGTAATAAACTAACATTTCTATTTTATAATTTGCATTGTAATTGTAATTGACTCTATAATACATGTTGTTGTTCGTTTTGTTCTGTTATTCCTGTGTGTGTGCACTCGACTTTTAGGTAATGTTTAGATATTTCTTCTTCTTCTTTACCTCCACATAAGCCTTAACGCGATTAATTGCTGTTTTGTTCTTGTTGTAGTTGTTTTGTGGCGTATACTTACTTTCATATTTCGGGTGTTTGTTTTTATTTTGGCTCATACAGGCTCGTGTGTATTGGTTTCACATGGTTTCGTACATATTTCGGTTTTTAGTTCGTTAGTTATTAAATTTGAGTATGTATGAATGTTTTTGTATTCACTCTCTCTGTGTGTAATGTAAATGTAAACACCAGTTAACATTTTTATTTAAATTTGTCTGTTATTGAATGGATTTGTCATCACTTTTTGCAAGTTTTATTTGAAACGCAGCAATTTTGCAACAATAATTTGTTTGTTGTTGCGTTGCCTTCAAAATAATCATTTTCATTTTCGAGAGATTGGCATAAGTAATGGCAATCATTTTTTTTTTGTAGAATTCGTTATCATCAGGCGTCGACACCAATGTCCCTCAGGGAAAGAGCTTTTTACACACACAGGACATTTATGTTCGTGTTCGTTAGAAAGAACGTAAAAATGCATTCAGTTGCTTGTCAGCTTCTAAAGAAGAAGGTTCATGTCGCTTTTTTTTCAGACTCCCAAAGAAATATTACTGTAGGATTCACTAATATGAATGAGAAATGATTTCGATTTTTGGAAGAATATTTGCCAAGTAAAATACGGTGTCTTTAGGGATTTAGCGCTGTACAATTTTTCTATATTTTCCGCTCACATATACATATTATTGGGTTAATAAGTAGACTTGAAAATATTACTAACAATTTTCCTCTGGGTTAACACATGCCTCTCACAAATACACTAACATTTTTATCATGTTCTCTTTGTGCCGACTTCTGGTTATCATTCGCTTATATTCGTTAATCCTTTCGTTGCGTACTTAAATTGCTTGCTTTGCGAAATGTTTACTGGGTTTATAAATTGCTGTCTATAGATCGCATTCGTATTAATATCTTATTATTCTCTCTCTCTCTCTCTCTATATATATATATATATATATATATATATATACATACATATATATTTTGATTTGATGCTTTTTTTCGGGGTTTCCAAATAATTTCCCTCGAAATCTAATGAAGAAAATTAAAACAAAAAATAAACAAAAACAAAAATGTGTGGAGGTGATTCATTAAATATTTTCTTTTTGTTTATTTTTATTACGTTTAATCATATTATACTCTACTACTACACACCTAGAAAGCCTCTCTCCCTCTCCCTATTCCTGTGCTCTTTTTTCTTTTTTTTTTAGAGGGAAATTAAAGGAAATTTTTGGAAATAAAATAATGATAAAGGCTTAAACATATACATATAAAGAGAAATATAGATCAAGAGAGAGAGACAGAGAGAGAAAGTTCAACAGGCTATATATGTTTTATGTGAGGTTAAGTTGAAACATGTTTCAAAAGAGATTTTTAATTTGCGACTTAAAGGCAATGCAGAAGACTTTGAAGATATAAGGAGACGGAGAGGGAAAGAGGGAAGGAATTTATTCTTAAAAGAAATATTTTAATTTTTTATAGAGATATTAAAGGAAACTTCAATTAAAGATAATACCTTTGACATAGAGAGAGAGAGAGAGAGAGGGAGAGAGAGGAAGTGTTACAGAGGAGAGGAAGAATAAAACACGACAGGTTTTTATCCTAGAAGTCAAAGTTTTTTAAATAAAATAAAGTATTATTGATTCAAGTTAGAATTAGCCAAACGTCCATGGAACGCAGCGGAACGTTCATTCGTTTTTAGAATATGAAAAGCAATGAGAGCGATTAGCGAATCATAATGTAATTTCGATTGACTATGGGTCCCGCCCGCTATTCATAAATAAAATTAACAAACACAACTTAGGTGGTGTGAGAAACTAGGCTATAATCCTGAGTAAATGGTTGTAATGTGAAAAATACTGTTTAATGAAAAAAGAGGACAGCTTGTTATTTTCGAACTGTTACCGAGCATAGGTGTTATGATTGCCTCAGTTAATCTAGATATTCTTTGTTTGAATGTTCAACACCGTTGATAGCATGGGGGCACTTACATTATTGCTGTGCTTTAACTGGGTCGTATTCCACACTAGGCTCTATTTTATGTGTCCTAGATAAGCAGGGAACCAATTGTCTTCCTTTGTTGATCTGCATCACCACCCATTGCGGTCCTCATAGGCTATTGCCGCATTGAAAAATACTCGCCAATTCCTTTCTTGACTTCAACAGATGCTGTGAATCTGAAGAGGTGAGGGCTACTCTCACCTGCCTCATGTTTTAGTATCCAGCACTGAAACGTGTGAGGTTATTGCCATGTTGTTACTGAACCCTCTAAAAAGGAAAATTAACGCAACAGCGAGTTTTTTTGGAATTGGGCAATTCTCAACAGGAACTGTTTCCTCCTCAGTTTGGAAATTGACTTGGCGTATTATTGTAGGCTTAAGTGGCAATGTATCCTGCAAGGAGAGTTCTCAATCTTGCCCAACATAACTTATGTACCATTATTGGAGAGACAACGACTTCACCAGCTGATAAAAGAGATTTGTAGGTCAATTGGAAGGCTCAGATTGTCTGCTTTTTTAATCAACTGCGTTTCCGTATTGCTTTTCTCTTCGAAAAAAAAATGTTGAGAACACCATGACTCCCGTTTTGTGTGTCCTTTCCGGACTAAAGGTACTTCAGAACCTCTAAATCGATGTTATTCTGTAGTTCATAAAAGAAGCTTTTAGAGAAGAATTTTTTTGATTTTTTCCTGGGTTTTTTTTTTCTTCGAGAAAATTGAAACGGAAATTTTCCGATTTCGCAACCAAATAAATTGTTTTTGTCTTTCGGTATTTAAATTTAGTTTTTGTTGGTGTTGTTGTTATTGTTTTTTTCTATCTGGCTAAAAAGAAAATCTTCAGCCAAGAACAAGAAAATCATTTACTAGCACCACTAGTGGCTGGCTGAGCAAGCATTTTTACGTTCAGAAAAACGTATTAAGAACAACTACAACAACAATAGCAATTAAAAAAAATCTGTTTAATTATTTTCAATTTTATATTTAAATTTTGTTGTTGTTTTTCTTTCTTTTTTTGTATTTTTTTTGGTACAATTTTATTGTATTCTTATTGTTATTGTTGTTGTAATTGTTGTTGTTCGATGGTTTTTTCTGAAACGCATACTTTTCTTGTATTCTTCATAAGAAATAATTTTTTTGCTGTTTTTTTTATGTATGAACACGTATTAATACATACAGAGACACAAAACCCCCATTATTATAACGGTATACGGAATACGGTATATTTGTATGTGTTTGCACAGCCCGTTATATTTATTGTATCATAGTCTAGCGAGAGCGATCTTTGCTTCTATCGAGGCTAAGAAGATGTTCTGAATATATTCAGTGTCTGTGCTTTTATTTTTCCTCGATGATGTTTTATATTTTTGTATTGCTGTTGTTGCTTTATTTTGATGCTCATAGCCTACTTGAATTGGTTTTCTTAAATCAGTATCCATTCCGTCTTCAATACAGTTGGACTCATAGTCGTCTCACACGAGTCAGTCAGTCGTAGTAGAAGACTTTGCTTTACAAGAAAAAAAAGAAAAAGAAAAGAAAACGACAGCAAAAGAGCACACATAGCCGATTACAACCAGAAAAAAAACCGAAGGAAAAAAACACCGTGTTTTATTAGTTCCGTGTTTTTTTCACATTTCAATACGGTTGGTTGTGTTGAATCTTGAAATTTTATTTCAACAACGACAACAACAATAACAAACAAAAGGCGAAAGCAAGGAAAACAACAACAACAGCAACAACAGCACAGAAAAATATTTCAATACTGTTCGTATTGAAAACATCATCAACAACAGCCAGTCAGCCAGCACACACACACACACAGCACACAAGCAACCCAACATTGATCGTCGCATCGGGTGTTTAGAAACAAGCACTTCTTCGTAAGCACTCTCTTGCTTATTCATGTACTCTCTTATACACATTCACAGGCCAATTTTTAAAAATAGCCTTTAAAAGTCGTCTCTAATAAAACTCTTAGTGGTGCATATGCGTATGTATAAGTGAATGTCTATGCCATATAGACTCGATTACAATTTTCGTACCTCAAAAAACGAAAAACGGCATACAACTGTAAAAAGAGTACGTACAGCCTGAATAAGTGAAAAAGAGCGAGTGAGAGTAAGAGAGGATAGCAAAGGCTAGCATTCATACACAACACTATAGTGCAACTGGCGAAAAGAAGAAGAAGAAAAGCAAGAAAACATACAAAATATTTTCTGGCTAAATCTAAATCTAAGATACGGGTAAAGTAATGTTTTATTTTTAAACAAAAAAAAACCAAAAAAAAATTAAATGGCCAAGAAATACTAATACTACTACATCAACAATAACACACAAATAACACTTAGACGAACACTCATACTCATAGTGGGTCATACAATACAATATTTTTTTTGTTTTTTTTTTTTACGAAATACTGTATGTAGTACTGGTTACTCTTAGCAAGTGGTTATTTCAATACATAGATTTGAAATTAAGAAGACGTATTATTATGATTACTTTTGCAAATGGGTACTCCCTTTTAAACACTTATTAATTGCTTGGTTTTAATTAAATAAGTTTTTTTTTTTAAATCAAATTAAATAATTAAAAATTTAACTTCTACACATGGTTACTTATGAAAACGGGTACTCGTTAATATTTTTTTGCAAATGTTTAATTAGTAAGCTCAGTAAGAAAAACTTTTTTTGTAAAAAAAGAAAGAATTAATTACACCATGTATTGCATAAGTACAATGGGTCGATTCGACCTCCGGGTACTGTACTTGTCTTAATTGACAAGTACACGTCCTCTAACCTAAGTCTTGCATAAAAAACAAATGATTAGGTTTTGTAAATTTTGAATTCGTGAACGGTTACTTTTTGCAAGTGGTTACTGAATGAAGTAGGTTTACTTTCTATCCTATAATAGTTCAACTGGAATCTATTCCAGATCCTTGTTAACAACCTAAACTTGCAGTGCACCCAATAACCAATCCCACTCTGGTTTCTCCACATCCAGCAGGAGAACTGTTCTAGTACTATCTGCTGAAGGAGCTACACATACGTAATTGGTCATTACAATCCTACAGTCAGGATTACGACCTAGTTTTTCACACCACTTATGTTGTGTGTGTTAATTTTATACATGAGTGGTGGAACCTACAGAACGAACGACAGATTTTTGAGAAACTTTTCATGGCAATTTTATTTAGTTTCTGAGTTTTTGCCAGAAATCTGCTGAGAGGAAGTCGCTGTTGTTTTGATGTCTGGCCTGGGGCTCGAACCCTGGCTTTACGTCTAATAAGTCAACACACTACCCACTAGACTACGGCGACTTCATAGGAGGAGCCACACACTTCTAGAAATATGACAACACAATTCAACTCGCCAGCGTTTATGCTTCTTCTCTCTGACCCATCTACTGACAAGACTGTAGAGGTGGTACCTACTTTGCAGAATTAGGAACAATTATTAAATTGCTCTCATAAAGTAAACCTAGCGAGGACTTACCGTCTCGTTCTCAGAATTACCGAAGCGTCTTGAAATAAGTGTCTTATAGACTTCATAAAGTCACGACCCAGCAATGGCCCTTGAGGTAGCATGACTGTCAAGGAAAAATCGGGTTACTTTTTTAAAAATATTTTATTTTTTTAATTTAAAACTATTTTGAACTGAATTATTTGAATAATAAATAAATTTATTTAAGGTTTCTAACATTTTTTTTTATCGATTACCATAATTTTCATTATCGATTACGTTAATTTTTTTTTATTTGTTATAAAATTATGATATTTAAACCGTTATTTTTTATTCTCGATTACCCATAACATTTGTCTTTGTTAATATTTTGATAAAAAAGTATAAAATTTATAAGAATTTAAAGTTTTTGTATTTTTTGAAAACCCTTTGAAATTATATACTTAGTGGGGGCCACCCTAATCTTTTAAATTTTTTCTGTCTAAGAAAAAAAAAATCAGTGATCAAATTCGAGTAGGGTTTGTCTATGCTGCTATACAAACGCACACAGAAACAATCTTTTACTCTCTAATGCGAACAAAATATTGCTCTTTGCGCCTGCCATTAAACAAGGCTAGAAGAGCATTATAAAATTAAGAGAGAGAGAGAGAGTGTAGGTAATATTAGTAAACTAAATGCATTATATTTTAGACAGTGCTTAAGTAAAAATAGTTTAGAACTAAAATTTATACACACACAAATACACAAATAAGACTTATTTATTTACATATATTTCTTTTTTTGTTATTAAACGCCTACATATTTTGGCTCTCTTTAGTGATGATGAGTGTATTTTGTTTACATTAGGAAAAATTTATTTTTATTGTTATTATTGTTATTGTTGTTACGTTTAATATTTTCATTTTAGTCCAAGGTTTACATAAAGCAAGCAAGAGTGTGTTTACTGTTCTTATACTCTTCGTGAAGTTTTGTTCTCTTTTTCTTTTTGTGTTGTTAAGTTTCTTGCTTAATGGTTGTACGGTTTCAATTGCTTCAAAAACCCTTATTGAATATATTTACTGTAGCATTACGCTCTCATTGTTTAACGGTAATCATCGAAGTAACTTTGTGCGTAAGTAACTCTTCGTTTATTTTAGTTTTGTTTGAAAAACAAAAAGAAACAAAATCAATGTATTTTTAAACTTGTTGAGGGCATTAGACCGTTATTTCTAATTGGGAAATTTTAACTGAGTGTTGTGTTTACATCCGTATATTAAGAAAGTCTTTTACCAAATGAAACAATACAGGATATTTTTTTAAATCCTATTTTTTTAATTTTTTTTTTTTGTAATTTAAGGTTTTAAAGTTTGTGTTTCACCTTGATGTTTAAAAAAGTTTTGTAATATTTTTTTTTTTATTTCAAATATTTTCTTTGATATCTAATCTTTAACTATAGATTAGAAAAGCGCTCACCACAGTTATTTCGAAAATTAATGTGTCATATAGAAAATAAAAGTACGCATTAGCAACAACAAATAAAAAATATAAAAAAAAAAATTATAAAAATAAATAAAAATGTAAAACACCTCTAGAGTTAATAAATACAAAAACAAAAAACAAAACAAAAAAAAACAGAAAGAAAGAATAAAACTAAAGAACGATATAAAACTCAAGTTAATACCGTAGATAAGAAATTTACCAACCAACAAAGCCCCTGTGAGCAAGAGTACAATAACAAGAGAACTAAAATTAAATCATAAACACAGATTTGAAAGGCATTCGCATATGCATAGCAAGTGTAAGTGTAATCATACAAAAACTATTGTAATTATTGCACTCAAACACAAAAATTAAAAAAAAAAAACTAAAACAACATCATGAAATATAAAAATAAACAATACACCACCCAGAGTTAAAAAAGTCATCAACCTGACTCATTTAGAAAAATAAGCAGCCAACAACAACACACTTACAGTTACTTACGCACATACTTTCTAGGCAAACAAAACCGTAATCAAACCATAACTCAATAAATAAACCAAGAGAGGGCGAAAAACATGAAGCGCAAAGTAATGTTTTAAATATAGACTCCTTGTCTACTGTTTCCTTTTCTCTCTGGCTCTCTCTCTCTCTCTCTTTCTCTATTAAGTTGTGCATAAACACAGTTTTAAAAATAGCTGCTGCTTTACAATAATAAACTCAACAGCAAACTTAAAACGGTATTTCAACTTACAGACAATGTTATAGGAAATCATGAGTTTTGATTATTGATTTTTGCTTACAAAGAAAATTGCAACCCCCAAAACCTTTTACAAGACATTAAGAGAGAGAGAGAGAGAGAGAGAGAGAGAGAGTGTGTGTGTGCAATAGTATTAAAGCAAGAGTTAAATAAGTATTGTTTTGCTTACCAGACCTATAAAAAGATAGAGAGAGGTTGCGAGAGAGAGAGTATTAAACCAAGAGTTAAATGATAAATAATGCACAGAAGTATTGTTTGACAGGGATTTTTTGCAGTAAGAAAACTTGCACTCCCAAAAAAAAAGAGAGAGTAACAGTATAAGCAGAGTTTTAAATGTTTTTTTTCAAGAATAATAAAGAGAGCTTAAGACCGAAGTGTAGTATATCAGGATTTTAAATAAGAAAGCTAAACTGTGCTTGAAGAACAACAATTTAAATAAAGAAGGACAGACCGGGTGTTACATTAATTCACAGAGAGTTTAATATTGAAAAAATTGCACTCAGGAATAAAGAGAGAGAGAGAGAATAAGAGTTTAATGGTGTATAACATTATAGTTTTTAAACATTATTGATTTTTATGTTTTATGACAAAGAGTTTGACTTAAACTTGAGCTTAATATACCGTTATTTACATACATACATAATTGGTCATTACAACCCTTCAGTCAGGATTACAATATAGCTTCTCACACCACTTATGTTGTGTATGTTCATTTTATACATGAGTGGCGGGACCTTACCGTTGGATCATTTGAAAACCAACGTTCGTTATGTTATCGCCAAGATATCAGTCGAAAATATGTCAAAAAGCCATCTCAAAAGGATTGTGTGCGGCAATCAAACCCTAAAGGAAAGGTCTAAGCACTACAAATGAAATCAAAATTCCATTAAAATCATACCATTATGAGTGTTTTATTATGGATTACCGTTATATTTGAGTGTTTTTCATATAAACTTGCCATCATTTGAAAGCGTGCGTTCGTATGTATTACAAAAATAGTTAGAGAGGAAGGAAGAAGGGGCAAGAATAAACTAAATCACAGCTTTAAATATAGAACAAGAAGAATAAACCCTGAAGAACACTTCATGCTTACGTATGCACGTACATACATACGCACATACGTCATACACATGCACACTAAGCCGCAAGAATTTTTTTGGTTGGTTTTAACACAAACCCGATAAAACTTACTCACTTCAAAGTAAGAGAACAAAATTAAACACAGTTTTAAATATTGTGAGAGAAAGAGAGAGTTCAAGAGAGTTTCTGTGTGGATGTGTGTGTGTATATATGTAAATACTAAAGCTTACATTAAAGAACTTGCGCAATACAACACAAAAACTTCGTACTTTAAAAACGGTTTAGGGGGTGAGTTTGGGTTGTAAGTTAACTTAACTTAGAGAGAGAGAGAGAGAGAGAGAGAGAGAAACAGAAATGTAAGCAATAACAAAGGCTTACTGTTGTATGATTTCTTTTATAACCGTATTTCTTATAATAAACCCTTTGTGGAGCAGCATTAAATATTAACCCTTTAAAGGCATATTTTTTTTATTTCTTTTAAAAATAAAATAAAAATAATTAAACCAGGCTAAATTAAAATAAAACATTTAAACTGTACGTGACCAACAATTTTTTGTTTTGTTCTTGTTTGTTACACTTTAATTTACTTGTGAGATATTTATTCGGGTTTATACCGGCATACCAGTTTCTCTTATCAGTTCTTCAAATGAATTTTGGTTTTAATAACGATAATAAAAATACAACAACAACACCAACAACAAATACAGAAAAAATTAGATATGAAAAAAAGAAACTCAGGTGAAAAGGCAACAACAACAACAACAAAAAATAAAGCTTCGCTTATCAGTTAAAACAATAGCGCACTAGTTAAGCAACGACAATAATGACAGTAACAGCAACAGCAACAGCAGCAACAACAAGAATTAAATGCGCCATTATTAACGTAAATTTCAAAACCTTTCCGAACCTAGACGTACAAAAAAAAAGTACTTCACTTAAGTGCTTTAAAAGTTAACAGCCAAGGATAGATGCTAACGAGAGGTGGGGTACAGGGTGTTCAATTGATAACAAATTTATACGTGACTGCCTCGGTACTGCCTCCCCCCTCTAACAGTGATTTACTTCATAATTATTGTACAGAAAAGAAAAGCTTATAAAAGCCAAAAAAAAAAAGAAAAACAAACTTTAAAACAAGCCAGCTAACGATATCTTGTAGGTATTCAAACGTTTCAAAGAAATAAAACAATAACAAATAGGAATCGAAAAATGATCATTTGAATGGTATGAATTTACAAATGGTGACTTAGACGAGCTTTATTAACCCAAATATCGTGTATCATTTTATGCTAAAGCAGCCATTATCAGTTTAGAAATTCTGAGATCGGTCCCGGTTATACGTAGGTTGTATTAAAACTTTCCAGCCAATCTCTTTCGGTTTCTGTTGGCTCATCAAAGATGTGTGTGGGTTGTCTGGTGTTGCCGTAATGTTTTCTGTCGATCAATTCAGCTTCTTTTAATTGAATTAATTGCTTCAATCTGGTTAAATGCTGCCGGTAAAAGCTAGAATCAATCGTTTTAATAGATTGTACAAGCACATAAAGGATAATGCTCTCCCAAGCTCCCAAGATGCACTTCATTAACTCTCTTGGTGACAATCCTGGCTTTGCACCTCTCTGCAAAGCATCACCTTACTTCACTACTGCAAAGCTTCACTTCAAAGATGTTTCGTTTTCGTTTCATTTTAATAGTGAATCGCGAACGCCGTGGTCTAGTATGTTGATTTACTAAACAAGTGTTCAAGGGGACAAACCTCACCTCTGACATGCGCCCTTGGAGTTAACTTTAGTTTTCGCCACTCACATAGTTTAAAATAATTCATACAACAAGGGTGGTGTGAGAAGTTATTATTAACAGTGAACTTAACTGGTACACACGATCTCTTCACAGTTAATTCATGCGGCTCACAAACATTGACGTTTTTTTTGTGTACTCAAATTCCTTCAAATGATTGTGAACTGTTTGATGACAATACTCACACTGCTTATGTGCCAATCCTTCTCATTTTTTATTATCATTTTATTCCTTTTTTAGCGAGGAACAGCATGGAACAGATCGAAATCAAGATGAACTATTTGCCTTCTGTTTGCCTAGCTACAGTAAACGTTTGCGTAAACTTTACAAATTTTTTCATTAGCCTGCAACGCATTCTTATTGTTTTCTGTAAAAAAGAAAAAACAGTAAATTTTAATCATTTTTAAGGTTTCAACGCCTGTGGTACATATTGTGCTTAGCTTTATTGAAATTTAATTTTTCTTACTGTGTTGTTAAACAGTTAATCATTATTTGAGAGAAAATCTGTTTATTTACACTCTTCTACTCCTTCGTGTTACACTCGGTAATGCTGGTTTGTTTACATTACAAAAAGGAAGAAACGTAAGATCATTAACCGTTTTACTCATTTTTCATTCACTTGCAAAACTCTTGCTCTTACTCATGCCATGCATGCACCCTTCAAAACGAAAGTCAAATTCTTTTATTTTTATTGGGAATTAATTAATGAGTGTGGCTGAGTTTTCTATTGATTTTTTGATAACACAATCAAAGCGATATAAAGACAGAGAGAGGGAGAGAGATTGGCAAGAGGCAAGAGAATGTAACAATAAAAAAAATTAAGTGAAGCTTTTATTTATCACAACAACATATGGAGACAACTCTTGTTTATATTTACAACGACAACAATAACAACAACTCTGAGGGGGGTGGGGAAGCTAAATAATACCGTTAAAACCAAATAACCACACAATTCACTGTCTCTGCATGGGTGTGTGTGTGTAGTTAAAAGCAAAAGCAACATAATAAACCTTGTTTTTATCTAAAACCCCCTTAGAGATAGAAAAATAACTCTCTCTCTCTCTCTGTGTGGCTCTCTTGATTGATTATGCTTTTTCTCTGCTGTTACTCTGTGTTGGTTTTGTTTCGAAAATGGTAGATAAAGTCTGGGTGTAAGTAAGTAAGCACAAGTGTACATAAGCACAGCACACCACCAACATGTATAGAGTAAGTGGGTTTTTTTTGCTTGTGTTTTTGGAGAGCGTAATTAGGAAACTCACTTGAGTAATGTTTATATTATTATTACTGCTACACTTACTCTCGCTCACTGTATGTATTTTTAGTTAAGCATGGTTGTTTACATTTTATTTTTGTTCTTTTTTTCCTCTGTGTGTGTGTGTGTTTGTGCATGTGTGACTTTGTGTTTCAAGTGTATTAAACACCACCACCTCTGCTTTTAACCAGTCATGGGGTAAATTAGAGTTTCAGTACAAATTAAGGCTTTGACAAGATCAAAACAAAAAAAAAAAAACAGAAAAAAGCAAAAAAGCCAAAAAAAGCATAGAAAGTGAAAAGTAAAAAGAAAAACAAAATTAATAAGAAAGAAAAATCTCTTGTTTTGTTTGTTACAGCTTCAAAACGTCTCTCCCCAGCCGAATGAAAATGGAAAAAACTCCCCGTTATACACAACGGGAGCGTAACATGGTATTGGGGTATGCGGCCCAATACAAAGACATCATTGAGAATAAACGCACCGATGCCGAATCGAATCGCAAAAAGGACGAAGTATGGCGTCAAATAGCAAAAGAATTCAATGCTCGTGTCTATCATCAACGTTCGTCGAAACAGTTGCGCCAGCTTTATAAAAATATGAAATTGTTGCTGAAAAAGGACTTATGCGGTGAGGGTAAAGGTAATCGTACGTTTATGGATTTGCTTAATACGATATCACAGCAGGAGTCGGTAGCCCAATATATATCCGAACAAATGTCACCGAATGGTTATAGTAATGGTGGCGGTGGTGGTGGTGGTGGTCGTCAGAAATACGATGATGATTATGATGATTCAAAGGTAAGTCTTTATAAAAAGTATTGATTAAAGAAAAACAAAAAAACAACAAGAACAACAGCAACCAAAACGGTAAACGAGTTTAAGTATAGGTATATATGTGTGTGTGTGTGTGTGTGTTGAAAAAGATAATAAAAAAAATGTGCAGATAACAACAATTGTGAATTGGGCTTTGTGGCCTATGTAGCAATCTCTAATACCCTCTCTAATACACACACACACACGCACACATACAGACGCAGCCATTCAAAACATGACGACAAGTGCTAGGAAATGACGCCTAAGAATGAATGATTTTTGATAAATGAAAAGATATTGAAAACGGTTTTGTTTGAAGGCTGAAATTCGGGTTATTTAATCAGGGTTTCCTAATTTCATAACAAGAAGAAAAAGAGGGTCTTTGACAAAAAAAAAATGACAAAAGTAAGGTTACAAAACTGTTTGAATGTTATCGATATCTACTCTGAAGATAAGAGATCGAATTGCTGTGTGATTTGGTCTTTGTTTGACAATCTTAAAGCACAACGTGATTTGAGGGCAAAAATCGATGAACTAGGCTCCCCAACTAAACTACAAGTAGGCAATTCGATTTCTTTATTCCACTGTTCACCAGTTATTCTGGGGTATTTTCAGTCGATCAATTAAGGATTCAATTTCCCTTGGGTGTTCTCTGTATCCTGAAGCGTGAAGATATCAGGTTTGAGAATGTGTAATTCAGGATTCGTGTCTGCAAATATTATTTTCGCCGAGTTCTTCTTAGTTTTAAGATTTTCTCCTCCTGTGCCTGTGGCGTAACCTACTTATTAATATCCTGAACAGTTTCCCTTATTACAGCATCCTGTACTCAATTATGATGGCATGGATCACGATGTTATTGTCATTAAATCCGAGGATATTAGCGATAACGAACAATCCCATAGCGGCGAAGCCATGGATGAAGATGATGATGATTGTTTAAGTCCCAAGGATATACCCGAAGTGTGTTTAGAGGAAGAAGATGAAGAACTATTTGCTACAGATTTGCGTCAGCAACAGCCACCGCCACCCGGTACAACACCAACAGCACAAAAACAACAACAACACCAGCAACAGCAACACAACTCAAGTCAACAGCAAAATCAAACGCCAAACATAAGCCAATTACTGCATCATTCGCAACAGCCAGAGATTACCATACAAAACATTGGTGGCATACGTGTAGGCAGTATAGGCAGCATGGCCAATATGAAGGCTTTACAGAATTCTCTGAACAACAGCAATAACAATAATAATAATAATACGGGTAACAACAATAGTTTAGCTGCTGCAGGTGTAACCACCAATTCGGCATTAAGTATTACTCACAATAGTGGCTCTTCATCAGCGGCGGCACAGCAGGCTTTAAATCTAAGACAAGCCAGTGCCGAGCAACAGTTGCTGCTGAATGGCTTGGGTCTGAGTGCGGTTAATCACAACAATAATAACAATGTGTTGGACAACAGCAATACCAATCCACGCATGCCGACGCTACAAAGAGCGGGACAACAACAATCGGCACCTCAACCACCACCACCACACTCCTCTACACATTTACAAACGTCGCAAAGCCTTAATAACCTGCAAATCAATAGCCATACGGTCAGTGCTGCCACCCATCAGTTACTCTTGAATATCAATGGGGGTGGAGGCGCAGCTGGCAGTCCATTTACACCCTCCAAGCATTATGGTGGCAGCGGTGGTGGTGGACATGGCCAGCACAGACAGACTTCAACGCCGAATAGCATTTCGCACAAGAACTCTCAAAACGATTATTTTATGCTGGGCATAGAGGAGCGTAAACTGAAAATTGAACTGTTGAATGCACAAATCGAATACTGGAAGAAATTGACCAAAAAATTGGATGAAAATCCCCAACACAATCCCAATCCCTCGTGTATGTGCCATTTTCCGGGCAAAGTAGCGAATGGTGTACAAACACCATCCTCCACCAGCTAGGAGGAGGAGAAGGAGGAGGACGAGGACGAGGCAGCACCGTTAGTTAGAAAGGTAAAAAGATCACAAAATTATGAAAAGCTGAAGGGGAAAGAGAAACAGAAACACGAGCTCGAACTCGAGCTCAGGTTGGAGAAACAGGAAACGGAGAAAGTTAAAGTGTTTCCTGAAGAAGAAGTAGTCAGCAGTCGTGAATCTACACCCCATCTGCTAGAACCTTTAAATTATGAAATTATACAATTAGACGATGACGATGATGATGATGACGAAGATGCAGAGGATAATGAGGGTCACGAGCAACAGCAGCTGCAGCAGGTGTTCTTAGAGGAGGAGGAAGATAGAGTAGAGGAGATAGTAGAAATCAAGGATGAAAACCAGCCTCCTTCTTTAAAAAATCTTAACAAAACTAACACACCCACTAACAGTCACCATAATTTACGTGTGGACATTAGTCGATCCATTAAATGGCATGAGATTATACAGGAAAATAACCATGAAACAACACAGGAAACAACCAACACACCAAAGCTAAAGAAAAAGAAACTGAATTAAAAACAAACCAAAGAAATACAGACAAAGAATTGAGTAAGTAAACAAAATTTTAATAATAATAGATAAACAGTGTTAACTAACAACAACAGTTTAAGGAACGTTGGAAAAATAGCAAACACAATAACACCGAATAAAAAAGGTAGAAGAGACAATGCGGAAAGTGTATAGAGAAAATCATATTCTCACGTTAACTTTTAAATTAAATTTCTTAAGAAAAGTTGTTAATTTAAATAAAATTTTCACTGTTCGAAACCTTAAAAGTAAAGGTAACGCTACAGAAATGCAAAAATAGGTGTTTTATAACGTTATTAAAGCGTTAAAACCTTTTTAGCATGTTTTTTAAATTTTCGAAATTAAGTTCGAATTTTCGAACATGATGGAAAAACAATAAATTCCGAAAGCTTTACTGAAATATGAAATAAAATCATAAACATTTTGAATTTTCCATGAGATTTCCAATGTTCGAAAATGAAAATAAAGCTTGAATACTATAGGAAACTATAATTTTTTAATTTATTGCAATATTTAGCAATTAAATAACAAAATGACATACTTTCCTAAATTTCGAAATTAAGTTCGAATTTTCGAACATCATGGAAAAACAGTAAAATTCGAAAGCTTTACTGAAATATGAAATAAAATCTTAAACATTTTTAATTTTCCACGCGATTTTCAATGTTCGAAAACGCAAATAGAGGTCAAATAGCACGGTATAGTACACATTTTTTATTTTACTATATTAATTAGTTGTTTTCCTAAAGTTCAAAGTTAATACGAACTTTCACTTTTTTTAAGAGTTATTGTTGTGCTATTTTTTCAATTACATATTTTTTTTTATAAAATCAAAGACTGAATGAAACACCATCTTTTAAATACGAAGATTATGGAAAAAGCTTAACCAAAAGTATATAAAGCCGGGTTTAAAAGTGAAATTTTTTAAAATTTCTTAAATTTCTAAAATTTAAAAGTAAACTGAAAAACGAAATACAAATGTAAATAAAAACAAACTTTTTAATGAGAAAAGAAGGAAAAATGTAAAGAATTTAAATATAAACAAAAAATTTATATTTAAATTAAAACATATTTAAATTTTTAATATGTATTACAATTACGTTTTTTTATTTTTTTTGTTAACTTTTAAAGCCATGTTAAAATGCCATAAAAATAATTTTTTCTTTTCTTTTAATATGAAAAAATAAAAGAATTATTATTAAAAATACATCTTGTTTGTAAGGTTTAGTTTTTAAGTAAAAATAATTTTAATTATTAAATGTTGTACAAAAAAAAAAAAAAGAAAAAACAATATCCCTTTTTAAAATATGACCCATAATACTATTAATAATACTAAGTGTGGTTCCTAATCTAGTCTTTATTTTTCAATGCATTACAATTTTATTGAAGTCTTGCTTGGTCTTCTTTAACCAACAAGATTTAGCAGAAAAAATTTTTTTTGTAAAAATAGTTAAAAAAATTGTTTTTATAAAAAATTATTATTTTTATAATTTTAGTTTGTTTTAGTTTTTTTTATTGTTTTTATAAAAAAATTATTTTTATTAAATTTAATTTGTTTTTATAAAAAAGATTAACTTTTAAAAAATAATAATTTATTAATTTAGATTTTTTTATAATATTTCTATAAAAAAATTCGTAAAAAAAAACTTAAAACTTTATGCCAAATACTTTCTTTAATCTTTAAAGAAAATTAACAAAACTTTTAAATTTGTATTCAAACCAAAAAGAAGTTTTACAATGTATATGTAATGCGACGTACTTAATTAATTAATTATAAACAAAACTGTGTATGTTTGTTTTCTTGTTTGCCATATTTTCCTATCAATTTGTTTTTAATTTAAATTTAATTTAATTTAAATATTTTCTAGTTTATAAATTAATAATAATTGTTAAACTTACTTATTTAATAATTTAATAATAATTTTTATTTAATATTTTATAAAAATATTTCATTTTTGTACTTAAATTTAGTCAAATTTGTATGTAACCAACCAATCTACAGTCGCCAGTTTAAAAAAAAGTATTTCTTTTTCTAGTCTTTTGTATATACAATATAAATATGTATGTATTACAATCAATAATTATTTAATTATACATACTAATGAATATTTAGTTATTATTTTAAATGAATAAACACAAAATAATGTATAAACATAAAAAAAAATCGGAAGCAAATATGTTTATTCCCTGACTGTTGAGCAACGTGAATCATGTGTGGATGGATACTCAGGGAACTATGGCATGAGGTCAACGCTATACAACGGGGTCAGGCTCTAATAGAAGAATTGGGCTTGGAACGGACCAGCTTTATTTTCTAATATTTCTCTACTGGCGCAAATCTTAGTTTATTTGTACATCTCATATGGGTACCTAAGGCATCCCAGGTAATGGTGTAGCGGTAGAGTGTGCTAGAGCAAACACTTTCCAATTAAATACCCATACACTCACTTATAAAAATTGGTGTACCTCTTCTGCCCCTTAAAATATCTATCTACTGGCAAATCTGGGGCTGAGGAGGTTCCCCTACACCTTAGTTGGAGAAAATTCACATGTCAATTTGTAGTAGGATTTTTATAAGCCAATGACTTTGCTAATTCAAGTGAAATTTGATTATTCCAGACATAAACCATACAATTTACCACTGGTAATACCAAGGGTTATATGGTAGTGCCGAAATGTCCATAATGCCGTGCAGTTTTGGTGAAACGGTACTTGTAATAAAGTTAAATATTACTCGGTGTTGTAGGAATTCACCACATTGCTTAACACTCACTAAAACTCACAATATCTCAAAAGTTAAAACTTACCACAAATTTTTAAAACTCGTGGTAAGATCTGGTACTTGTATTTAGAGTTGCATTTATTTATACCATCATACTACTTCTTACATGGTTGTGTTTTTCTGTTTTCATTAGTATTTCGTACAATCAAGAACAACTCTGCCTATTTTGTGTGTGACTAACGAAAACGACAGTTTTTAATGAACGATTAAAAAGGACGGCAAAGAAAATTTTGTGGGTGCTGTGTGTAAGATAGTGAGACTTATTTTTAAAAGAAAAAAAGGAGAATTTTTAGTATATTTTCTACACATAATAAGTATGTGATTAAGTGTTTGTTTATGTAGCTATTAAAATAAATGATAGAATTAATGAAACCGAAAGAGAAGTCTTAGTGTTTCCAAAATAAAATTATAATCGGTCGGTCTGTCGGTCTATTACCAGCTGCTTTTTTTTTAACTTAATTGACGTTTGCCTACGATTTTTACTGTGTGTGTGTATATTTTTCTTATGTTGTGTTACATATACAACAACAACAAATACAAACATTATTATTATTAATAAAGAAAACGACGTTGGCGTTAATAAATGAATGTTGATTATTGTCTGCAAATAAAGTGTTAAAGGAATAGAAGAAGAGAAAGAAAATAAACGAAAAACAATTAAAACACAAAGTAAAAGTGTAAAGAGAGAGTGCTTGATTAAAGTTTTATGACTTTTATATATGCAAAGTTTACAAAAACAATTAAAAGTTTGGAAAAAACGTTTTAGAAAATCTTTGTGCATAGGAGGTAAGTAAAAGACAAAGTGAAAAAGAGAGATATTTTTCACATTTTCATTTCATTTTCTTTTTATTTTCTTTCCTATGGGTCGTGCCCCATCCGGTCTTTTTTCATTTTTTGTCTTCATTTTTGTCACTGTTTTGTATTATTTTCCTTTTTTTTTTGCTTCTTATTACATGTTGTGTTGTGTGTCTTCTTTTGTTCTTTCCCTCTGCTGCTGCTACGTACGGCTGCCGTTGTTTCCTAAGTTCCCTGTCCAAGACTGCTACTATAAGTTCTCTTGTTTTTGTATTTAAAAAAAGGGATTTTTATTCATTCATTTTTGTATGTTTGTTGTGATTTATTATACTGCTGTGTGTGTTTGTGTATGCATATATTATCACCAGAGTGAAAGAAATAAAAAAACAACAATATAACAGAAATTTTTGTTTTTGTAGCGCATACTCTCTGTGTATTTTCTAATGCAAAAATCCCAAACAAATACACCCTAATTTTACTTTTTTAGAATCCAGCAACAATTCTTTGTCAAATTATTAACAATTCATTTAAAAAAACAAAAAAACATTCCACTTTTACTCTTTCTTCATTGTTCCTCTATTTGCCATATTCATACTTATATACGTACATATGTACGTACATACATATTTCTTATTTAACCAAATCATTAAAAGCATCTCTTGTGTTATACGCTATTAGTCATCATCCTTTTCTCAATTCATTCAAATTTCATTCAATGTTTTTTTCTGCTTTGATTTGTTGTTGTTGTTAATGTCGTTACTGCTATCGTTAGTGTTGTTGTCTTTCTTTCAATTGTACGTTTATTTTTCTCAATTACAAAAAGTGTTCTACTGGTTTTGCGGTTTTTAGTCTTTGCTACTGTTATATACCGTTTGTTTTCTCTCATTCTCTCTCCCTGTATTTGATTTTGTTTCAGCACATTAGTAATTTTCTTAAGTACTAGGCGCCTGTCCAACTAAGCTCGTTTTCGTTTTTGCTATTGAAATAAATGATTTTTTTTTGATCTTAAATAAACATTAAATAATAAATAAATAAAACAGTAATTTGTTTAATAAAATATTTAAATTTCCAAAGAATTTACAAAAAGAAAACCTAAGATTTTCATAAAATATAAGTGACCAAAGAATCAAAGTTACAAAAAAAAAGTGAGGTTAAAGCCACCATATTTGCATAGCAAAAATGGTGGACAAATTACAAAAAAAAGTCATTTAAAATAAAATTTTACTGCAAGCCGGCATAATTATTAACTAAAGTTAACAGTAATTTGTTTAATAAAATATTTAAATTTGCAAAGAATTTACAAAAAGAAAACTTAAGATTTTCATAAAATATAAGTGACCAAAAAATCAAAGTTAAAAAAAGTGAGGTTATAGCCACCATATTTGCATAGTAAAAGTGGTGGACTAATTACCAAAAAAAAGTCATTTAAAATAAAATTTTACTAAAGCCGGCATAATTATTAACTAAAAACTAGTGCTTTAAGGGAATAATATAGCGTCCCACATAGTGTTCGAGAATGTGTCTGCATCTTGCTTAAGAAATATAAATAACCTTCAACCAAAACCCCAAGGTTACCAAGAGATCTATACAGGCTGCGAAATATTTAAGGTAAGGCCAAGTAGCTTGATGATGGTTGTTTATTTGGTATTTATAGGGTAGTTGTACGAAGGTCAGTTGAAAATGTGCATGGTCATAACAGCAAATTCAAAAACAGCCAGAGCTCATGTTACCTGTTGTGGTCGTCCTAGCCAGGGGGAAAGAAGTGTGAAAGACAAAGGCAGAACTCAAAATATCAGCCAGCGTAATCCCATATTATAAACCTCTGAAGAGCAAGGCTTTGGGTTCTGGACAGGAAGTTTAATAACTCAAATAGCGGTTCTAATGCAATCAAACTTTCCCTTCAAATAACTGAACAGTTATAGACGAGAAGTTCTATTGTCTGCAACTACTCCTCTCGTCCTGGAGACCAAAATTCTTTGAATGTTTCAACTCTCCTTCAGACATCCTTTTGTTTCTGTATATTTTCAAACTCTCTCTCCCTCCACTGTCTTCTTAGGACGATCACAATGTTTTGTTCCATGCCCTCTGGTTGTAAATTAATCTATCATAGCGATACAAGGCCTCAAACAAGCACATTTTTACATTTCCAATATTCTTGACCGTTGTAACATTGAGGAAAATCTTGTTTTGTGCCAAACGAAACTTAGGAAACTTTCTTTTATGCGTTTTGGCAGGATCTTGGCATTAATTCGATGAAGACAAAGCTAGTTCTCATACTGCCTACGCTTAATTTTGTTGATCTAAGGCTATCTGTGCCCAAGAGATCTTTACGAATGTCTTGAAGATGGAGGCCAGTAATGCTAAGAAATCCCCATAAACTTACTCAATGGATGGTGCAGTGCCTTTTAGGCTGAAGTAATTGCCAAGCGGCGAAATGTGTGAACCTGGAGGAAGTGTCTGTAACACCTAATGCAGGTTGCTTCTTTGGGTTGATCGACCAATGTATCAGACGGAGAATGGATCTGTTGTTATAAGAAATTTGCTTATTCCGGCAATAGAAAAATATCTCCGGTATCAACAGCTTCTACTAAGGATTGCCAAATCCGTGGTCGAATTAAATTCGGACTAATTCTGAATATAGATCCGATTTACGCGGAAATGAGAGGAAACATAGAATTGAATTCAAGATACTCAAACCAGGCTGTACGGTTCGAGCAAGGATTGGATCTTGCGGCTGGGAGGCAGACACTTTGGACTTTGTGCTCTGAATATGAGAAATAGTTTTCCGCTTTCTGTGGTAGTATAGATGGGACTAATCAACCACTTCTTGTGCTGCTGGCATGGTATTCAGAGATCTGTACTTAGGACACTTGGCCAGAATTTCTTTAATGGTTTTAAGAAGCTAGAGCCTATCGACATTTCTGTTTTGGAGAGTTTAATTTCATACATTGTCTAGTTGTTTACATCACCTCCTTTTTCATGCTTTGTCATTTATTTTTCCACCTTTACTTATCATTTTTGACAATCTGTTTTTCCTTTTTTTTGTGTTTTTCTTTTTTGTTTGTCTGCAATAATAATGCACCCGCACGGTGGCCTTTTTATGGTATCTAGTTACCTTAACCTAACCTAATATACTATCTGTTATAAATTGTTTTAAATTTTCCATTAATTCAACTGCTTAACTCATATTTATATTTTTTATTTTTGTTTTTCCAACATCATTGCAGTAATAAAGAAAATCATCTTCCATTTGTATGACTAGCAATTCAACTAAAACAACATAATCTCGCAAACGCTCATCAGTCGATAGATAAAACAAAACAAAACACCAACTCCATATAATTGTTTGTCTTCCAACGTTATCATCAATATTATTAACACCACCACATACATACTACATACATATCCTGCTTTAAAACAAAAACATCAAATGGGGCCGGGGCCATCATAATTACTTGCAAACGCCCACAGTATTTTTGATGTGTATATCTTATAAAGTAAACTGCCTGGTGGACAGTGGTTAATAACTATTTAACAAACATTTTAAGCATTTTGTGTGTGTGTATCATGCTCGTAATATAATATATAAAGGAAGTGTTGCCATTTATTAATAATACAAGGATTTTATAACACATGTCATGTGATTAACATCATTACTTAACCGTGCTAATGTTGGCACAACTCATGCATTTTTCATCCGTACTACTACTCCTTCTCATCAATCAACAGATTTAAATGCAGCATATAAAACCAGGAAGTTATACATAAAAATCCATGAATATTTTGTGATTAAGACAAGACAAGACAAATATTGATTTGGAAAGCTTAAGGAATTGTTTGTTTTTTTCGATAGCAATAACAAAAGACGAAATAAAACCAAAGCAAAGGTGACATACATAACATTACATATGAAATTAATATACTCAAGAGTGTAGTATAAAGCCATTCATTCATTATACAATACATATACTATATATACTCGTAGTTACCGTTTAAATCTTAGCTACACTGGCTAACTGCTATATTTATTAAATAAGAAAAAAACTCGTAGCTTTTAAAAAGAAATTCATTTTTTGACTGCTGCTGCTTTTATAAATAACGCTGCTGTTGCTTAATCACCTTTTAAATACGCACATAAACACATACGCACGTATTTTGCTCGTAAAGTGGTGTAAAAGTTGAACACCGTTTTTGGTTTTTTGACTCTGAAACACCATTTTCATACCAAAAAAAAAAACGAAAAGAAACGTAAATATTGCTCCAACGTGTATCGTTTTGTAGTGTCGTTGTAGTGTAAAAAGTATTGTTGTGTGACATTTATTGTATACAAACAGTCCAGTCCAGGCCAGACCAGGCCAGCCAGCTTCCTTTGTTCTTTTGCTTTGAAAACAAACAAACAAACAAACAAAAAACGAAACCCTAGTTAATCTGTTATAATTTATATTTTTTCATATTTTCCACGTCCATCCTAACTACTTACTATCTCTCTACATATATAAACATAAACAAAAACAAACGCAACGCAACGCAACAAACGTAAAACGTAAACGAAAAAAAATTGCAAAAAAAAAAATCTTTCAAAATTCTACCCAACATATTACCGCTACCACCGAAAATGGCAGATTTAATACGGCTGGGCAACGTGGATGTTGTCATACAAAAAGATAAACTTGGCTCACCCATTGGCGGTTCGGATGATGGTAATTTAGCTGCGTTTGGTGGCGGTATTAATAATTTTGTTGGCAGTGGTGGTGGTGGCGTCGGTATGACAGCTGCTGGTGGCGGTGCTGTAAGTGGTGTTGCTTTCGATATGGGTGATTTACAACAGGAATTGGATCAAGATGAATTTGATGGCATCAATATGTTAAATGGTAAGTCAATCTATATTTTTATTTATTTTAAATATTCTTATTGCTAAAGAAAATATTGCAAAAAGTTCTTAGGCACTATTTCATTCGATTTTCAATAATAAATACAGTAATAAACTTGCCTTTATGGCTTTAACTGCCCCATATTAAATATAAGTTGATATGTATACACTGATGGCCAAAACAAAAGCAACTGGCACCTAGATTATTATTGTTATTGTCGTGTTGAGGTGCCAGTGAGCTGTGATTATCTATACGCTCTATTGTGCTACCATAAATCTATATAAGGTATCTTTATAATTGCTCCCTGCTGCGTTAAAAAACATTGGCATGTTATTCTGTGTCATGGAGGATAATTCCCTTTCTCATCTTGATACTTACCCAGCTGTTTTCTTATCAGATGCATTAACAGCGCACAGGTAACGATTATCTAAGATCTCATTACTGAATCTACAGTTCTATTCTGAACAGTCTCTAAGTCTGTAGTGCCCAGTCAAGAGATCGGTTACCATCCTTAGGATAGTTCGATACATGACTTAAATTTTTTCTTATTGTAATTATCCAACAAGAGTTTAAATTGTCTCACACACATCTGGCCTGAGAAGAGTCTCTAGCACTTTTTTGCCGATGACTTGCAATTTTTTTGCCGATTACTTGCATCTTTGTATATTTTGGACCATGACTGGCATTTTTTGTCCATGACTTGCATTTTTTTTGTCCATGATTTGCATTTGTTTGTCCATCACTTGCTTTTTTCTGTCGCCGACAAAGATATCTACGCCCACAATTCCATTTTTATCCGATTTTGACCGATTTATGTAGAGCACTTTGTTTGCTCATATCATCGTTAGCTTCAACGGTCGTAAATAGTAGCCATTTCCACAAACTTATAGTCTTTTCTGGTTCGTACAATGTTCAGTTACATTATCAAGAGTTTCCTGTTTCAAGAGTTTTTTTTATATACTTATGGCATGCTGCCTATATGAGCCACCGATGTCAGTTAAACGTTCAATATTATTCCCAGGTATTTTGTGCTTGAGGACTTTGTTCCTAACTTGTCATCTTGTCGCAGGTTGCAGTGACGTCCACAAACGACCCAAGAAAGCTAATTAATGTGAATGGCGGAATCTAGCAGCCATTGACTATTACATTCAGTTCTGTTTTTGCGAAGAGATTTAACGATCTCTCCTTCGATAGGAAACCGTATCTACACTTAAGTATCCATTTAGCATTCTGCATAGATCATCAAAGTTATGACTTGTTGCAAATACTTGCTGCGACTAATGACTGAAGAGAAATCTGTCCGTATGAAGTTGGGTCGCAATTTTCTGCTGCTACTTTGATTTCAACATTTCGCTGTGAACGGCACTTTATTCAGTGTGTGTGTGTAATCATAGTGTATTTGGTAGTCTGTAGTGGAGGATGTTTGGTACTCATGGGCAAGAACGTTACTCCTCTGCAGTTATTTCATACAGTTAAGTCGTCTTTCTTTCAGTACTTGATTGGTCACTCCCTGAGTTCCGGTTCTTTTTGTTCTCTTGAAATGATTTATTAACGGCGTACTTAGCTGAAGGCACGTGTTGTATGTTGGTGGCGAGAACTTCAGAAGATATGTCATTTTATTTAATGTTTATAATTGAAGTTTTGTTTATGTACCTTTTCTGATCTGCATCTTCATTCAGATTTATTACAAATCTAATCAGGGCATTAAGCCCTTCTTTCTTAAATGAATTTAATTTTAAATGTAAAGGTTGAAGAACTGCGTGGCTCTCTTTTCTCTCTCTCTCTCTGTTTCCCGAGTAATTCTTGAGTTCTATTAAAAAGAAATAAAAACAACAACAAGCAAATTGTATTATAAATAAGGCCATCATCATACAAAACGATATGCAAAATAATGGGCCGCAGAATTTATACTCTCCTCTCCGTAAGAGGTAAGGTAAACTGAAGTGAACTGAACTGTCTGTTGTGTAGGGTATGACTCAGAATCAGACTCAGTCACAGTCACAGATTTTGTGTAACGCATACACACACCCATACACCATATACATATGGAGTTGTTGTTAAAAGAAACATTCATACGTTTAACCCGCTGCCGTTACTACACAAGGCACAGGCACAGACCAAATGAAACAATCAAATGGAACGAAAACATATATATACACACACTTACGTACATACATATTAAATCAAAAGAACAAAAAGAACTAAAATATGGTTAAAGAAAACAAAATTTTGTATAAGTACGTACGATTTAGCGCACTTAACATAAAAAACAAAAAGAAACAAAAATTGTATAATAAAACTGAAGACAGACTAGCGACAGAAACAGAGACACCAGGCGCACATAGCGTATGCGTATGTAGCAGCGACAGACACCATAATTTTTAAATGACGATGAATGGAACGTTGAAAATGAAGTGTAGAAAGAAAACGTCACACACTGTATAGCCTAAACAAATACAACAACAACAGCAACAACAAAATGATATAAAGTTTCGGTAACCAAACGCAGAGTGTGCCTGCCTGCCTGCCTCTTGGCCAGACTGTCATGTATGTTATATGCCGCCAGAGTCATCGTTATCATCATCGTATGTTTATTAGGAATGTTTATATGCAACAACAAAGCCTATATTATTATTAAGCAGTTATTGTAATAGAAGAGGAGTTTTTCCCCCCGTAGGACGGGGGAGGAAATAACCAAAAACTTACTGCTCCTTCTCTGTGAATGAAAGTTAGTTCGTTTGTTGGTCTACTGACATGTTCTTGAGGTAGTTGAGGGTATTTCTCTTTGAATGAAATTGCTTTCAATATTGCCTGACAACCGGTTGACGAAGATATTATGGGCCTTCTACTGCGGTGTTAGACTCCATACACTGTATACTTGAAGTCGCCGTAGTCTAGTAGGTAGTGTGTTGGCTTATTAGACGCAAAAGCCTGGGTTCGAGGCATCCAGGCCAGGCATCCAAGACAAAATACAAAAAGTATTTTTTCGGCGATTTCCTCTCAGTAGATTTCTGGCAAAAACTCTGAGAGTAAATAAAAATTGCCATGAAAAGTTTCTCAATAAATAAAAATCTGTCGTTCGGAGTCGACTTTAAACTGTAGGTCCCACCACTCATGTATAAAATTAACACACACAACATAAGTGGTGTGAGAAACTAGGACGTTGTACAATGGGTCAATTCGACCTCCGCGTACTGTACTTGTCTTAATTGACAAGTACACGTCCTCTAACCTAACCTAACCTACACTGCATACTTACTTCAGTCAGGATTACGACATAATTTCTCACACTACCCCAGACCTACAGTTTAAAGTCGACTTTGAACGATAGATTTTTTAGGAACTTTTCATGTCAAACAATTTTTATATACTCTCGAGAGTTTTTACTAGGAAACTGTTGAGAGGAAGTTGCTGAAAGAAATTTTCTTTATTTCATTTTGTTCGAGATGTCTGGGCTGGGGTTTAAACCCCGGCCTCACGTCTAATAAGCCAACACACTACCTACTTGACTGCGGCGACTTTTCCCATAATAACCTCCACATAATAAATCCCCAGTCCTTTTCTTTAGTTTTGTGCCAGACAGCTCGTAATTTATCGGTTTGAACAAGAAATAAAGGCCATATTGTTTGGCTATTATCAGATTCATAAGACAATGTTAAACTTACCATCATTCCTATTGATATCTTTGTTAAATGCATCTTTGTATAGTCCGTGCCCGTTAGACTCAGGGAATCCAGTGAATTGCGGCACTTTCACATTGCTCACAGCAACAATCAACAATAAGTAGGCTTGCCTGGAGAATTTATTTCGGAAATAGTACATGGGAAGATTGTTAAGTTAATTGTTAATTGTGTTGTTAAAAGCCACGGGTATGGCTGAGAAGTTTGAATAAAAATATATATTTTTTTATTTAAACAATAGAAATTAATGTCTATACCTAATAAATACAAAGCAACACTTGTTGTGTTATTACTTGCGCTAATAACAATGAAGATAATAAAGACGACTTGGTCGTCGTCATCTTCATTTTTAAAATTGACAGACTTTATGGCTGCTTGAAAACATTACTACCAGGCTTTTTCTTTGTTCTACAGATAGTGTAACGCACAACGCTAAACAAAAAGCTGTCGGAATCTAGAACTCATTGCACTATTTTTTTTTGTCATATTTTTATAGCGACTTGATTAAAATTCATTGCTTTTCCTATATGCAATACATGTATGTATGCGGCTAAGAGGTCATACACACTTTGCTTTGCTTTTTTGTTTTTCTTTTTATAAATTCAAATGGAATCATTGCATGTCATGTGTGTGTGTGTGTGTGTGTTCTTTACCGACAGCTGGTCGCTGTTGTCGCCGCTATAGGCTGGTGGCTTAGCATTTAAACACAGAGTCCTTATCATTGTTTTTTACAAGATTTTTCTTTTTTATTTTTCCTATTTTGTTTATTGGTTTTATTATTGTTTTTCATTGTTTTTTTTTTATTAAAAAAGATCACGCATTCATTATTTTTTAATAGTTGGAAAATGTAATAAAAAAAATATTAAAATTATAAGCATACATATGAAAAAAGAATAAGAAAATCAATATTTTAGTGGTAATTATGAATCAGTTTTTTTCATTTGTTTTTTTTATATTTAAAATGGACAAAAATTAATAAAATCAAATAATAATAATCTTTGAAATTTTTCTTAGTCATCATCTTAAGGTCTTTATAAATATTTTATTAAGACTGGCTTAAATGATTTTTGTTGTAAATCATTTTTTCAAATCACTTCTATTTTCAAACACCTGATTTAATCCATCCATCCATCCATCTATTTAGCGGAATTGTTTTATTGTGTAATTATTTTTATAAACATTTTTCAAATTCATTTAATCACGCTTCTCTAAAACGTATGACTAATCTAGAAATTATTCATTATTATCGATAAATAATATAAAATAAAACCCCCCCTTGGTTAATAATAATACAGACTTTAAAACCATAAATTATTAAAAATTTATTACATTTGTTATTCTATTCTGAATTATTTAATCATCACACCATACCTTGGTTGACTTCTGATATTTCAAGCACTGGTATTATATTTACAAAAGCAAGGCACAAAAATCACAGTAGCAATCATTCAAGATGGTAATGCTTTGTGGAAGCCATATACTTCTTGCAGAAACACAGGATAAAATTCAAATGTCATGTAAACGTTTCTCAGAAATCTGCCGTTCTGCAACGATTTTAAACTTTAGGTCCCGCTGCCTGCTCATGTATAAAACTAACGCAAACACCACATGGGTGGTGTGGGAAGGCAGGTTGTAATCCTGACTAAAGGGTTTTAATATCCAATTAAATCAGAATATTACCGCAAACCCAGTAGGAAGAAAGTGTGCCTGTGTCCCGCACACTGGTACTTAACCTCAAAACATAGTGTCACGGGTTCTAATAGGATCTTTATAGATCCCCTACCCTAAAGCTCTATTACTTCCAGAAAATTTGCTGTTCTATTCATTTGCAATTTTGCATTAAGTTGCGATACTTACGCCATAATACCGAACAAGTCATTTCCAGAGCTTTGTGAGCTCCTTAATGCAAACAAAAAGCTAACTTGAGCTCACTTGATGGACTCTTTAAAGAAGTTTGTCTTCATATACATACACTGGTGGCCAAAACTAAAGCAACTGACATTACACTTTGATATTTTAGCAAATATCTTCCGCTAAAAAGGTTAAAATTGGATGATTTTTGGTTTTTATGTTTACACATTATTCAGACTAAACGTAAATGCAAAAAATTATAATCAATTTGCTTAAAATATTGCTTTTCTTTCAAAATAACGAAATAACCATAAAATTCTAGTGGTCAAAACTAAAGCAACTTTCGTACTTCTGTAACAAAACTTAAAAATTAAATTAATAGTCAATAGCGTAACCCTTATTTTTAATGACGGCAGCACATCTACGGGGTGTTGAATCAATTAGCCTCTTAATTTGATCTTTAGAAATGCTGTTCCATGCGTTCTGGATACGATTAAAAATGGGGTGTTTATTTGTCCCTAAATCCCTTTTTATTTTGCGGTCAACTATGCTCCAAAGGTTTTCAATAGGGTTAAGGTCTATCGATTAACCTAGCCACCCGAGAACACTTACTTTTGATTGACTAAACCATCCCTTAACAAATTTTGAAGGATGATTTGGGTCATTGTCATGTTGGAAAACCCAAACCAGTGGCATGTTCTCTTCTGCGTATGGTAGCATTACGTTTTCCAACAGATTTTTATAAACAAATCGATCCATTTTCTCAGTAATTTGAAAAATTGGTCCAACTCCATCGTATGAAAATCAGCCCCACACCATTATTGAGCCTCCACCATCTTTTACCGTTCCTTTATAATATTGCGGTTTAAGGCGTTCATTTTTTGGTCTCCTTACAGTGAAGTTCTTCATGTCTGAAACTTTTTTATATAGAATTTGGATTCATCGGAGAACAATATGCTTCTCCACTGAGCAGGACTTCAACCAATATGGGCCTTTCCAAAAGCTAACCTGGCTCTGCGATTTTTCTGGGAAATAAATGGTTTCTTTGATGGTTTCCGAGCATTTAAATCTGCTTCTACAGCTGTAGAGTTGGACCAATTTACCCCCCTCATGTCATTCGAATTCGAATTCAATACCTAATCTCTTCCTAATTTTAGGAATTTTGTCGGACAATAACCTCAGAACTGAGTAAGCGTCTCTTTCTGCTTCACCACAACATTCTCAGGCTTATAAGTATAGAAGTCTGTATACATACATATGTACATATAATATATAATTTTAATTAGACTCAAAATTGCATCATTAACGGCATTGACTGGTCACTTGCTTATGGCTTTTTGCGGTTGCACACTTTGTGGTTCACTTTGTTGATTCAATTTTATTTTTACTTTTTTCTAGAGAGAGAGATAGAAAATGTTTTTATTTCTAAACAAAATACTGTATAATAATATTTTTTAATTTTATAAATTAAATGAATTGGAAATAGAGGAGAGATTGCATTGTAAAGTTGCAATAAAGTACACATAAAAAGAAAATGTACAGATAAGTTGTTTTTAAACTTTTGATTTTGTCTGCTAAGCTTGACTTTTTGATTTCTAGAAGGCTGGCTGAAATAATTGATGAAAAAGCCTTTAAATTCTTAAGATGGTTTAAAATCTTTATTTGTTTTAAAATTTAAAAATAAATCATAAATGGTGTTGGTTTATTTTTTTTTTTCTTTGATTGTGACACAACGGTGTATGTATTGATTTTCAATTCAAATGCAATTAAAATTCATCGACGCAAGCCCTCCAAAACAATAACAATTCATGAAGCATGAAACAGCAGCAACAACAACAATAAGAAATACCATAACAATGCAACCAATCACCACCACGTTAAAGTCAGGTGATGAATAAACAAAAAGAAAAAAAAGGAAGTTTAAAACCAAATTTAGGAACAAAAAAAAAATAGAGAAACAAAATATGTATGCATTCACTGACTGAGTATAAGTCAGTCACAGAAACTAATTTAAAATCCATAAAAATATTTGTCTTTGTGCCTGTTTGTTTTTTTCTTTCTTTATTTCTACTTTCAATGTGTCACTTTTATTAACAATTATTGGTTAATTCAGCATTACCAACCCACAAAACAAACCACAGGCAGGTACACAGTGTTGAGTGGAGTTAAAAAAAAAACTACCGTTGTTTTGTGTTTGATAAACAATACAGTCAAAGAGAAAAGAGTAGTGCGAGAGGCATTAAAATGTAAACAAAACACCGACGACAAGCCACTTAAAGGTAAACAATTGCATTTAAATTTTAAACAGATTTGAAGAGAGGCGTCAAAATCGAAACGTAAACGAAGAGATGTTTACGCTGTATGTACATACGTGTTTATTTGAAAAGAGAGATAATGTGTTGAGTAAGTAAGTAGGCAAGGCGAATTCATATAATAGGTGGGAGTATCTAAACAGCTGATATCATTTCGATTGTCAAAATTTTGATGTTTTTTGTGTATTTTGTTTTGATAATAAATTTCGTTTTTTCTTATTGTGTCAGAAGTTTGTATATTTTTTTCTTTTTCTTTTAACATTTTTCTTCCCATCGTCATTCTTTAATCAACATTTTTCTTCCCATCGTCATTCTTTAATCATTTTTATAAAATTTTTTAACATTTTTCTTCCCATCGTCATTCTTCAGTCAGCTGTTTCTGACAATCGAAAGAGATTTTACAAAAACAAAATGCCTGTTGTTTTTGCATTGTTGTACTTGTTGTAGAGATAAGGTCACCTATTATGAATTCGCCTTGGAGAGACCAAAAGTGAGTAAAACAAAGAGAAGACAGCAAAATAAAAAATCAAAGTAAAAACAGGGGTGTGTACAAGGCACAAATACATAAACAAAAATGGAATTTAAAGTTTTTCTTTTTGCAAAATAAAACAAAAACGGAAAAAAATATTTAAAATACCTTAAAAAAGATTTTTCCATTAACAACAACTAATTTATTTCGCACTTGCACTCTCTGTAACAAGCCTACTTACAAGGCGAATTCATAATAGGTGACCTTATCTCTACAACAAGTACAACAATGCAAAAACAACAGGCATTTTGTTTTTGTAAAATCTCTTTCGATTGTCAGAAACAGCTGACTGAAGAATGACGATGGGAAGAAAAATGTTAAAAAATTTTATAAAAATGATTAAAGAATGACGATGGGAAGAAAAATGTTGATTAAAGAATGACGATGGGAAGAAAAATGTTAAAAGAAAAAGAAAAAAATATACAAACTTCTGACACAATAAGAAAAAACGAAATTTATTATCAAAACAAAATACACAAAAAACATCAAAATTTTGACAATCGAAATGATATCAGCTGTTTAGATACTCCCACCTATTATATGAATTCGCCTTGGGTCTCTCTCTCTATTTGTTTACTATTGTGTGGGTACAGCACGTGCTGTATTTGGTAAAAAATTTGTTGTTGTTGTTGTTTCTTTTTTAATATTTAATGTTGGTACCCTTCAATATTTTACTTACATTCACCATCAAAAGAGTGTTGTTATGCACATACAGTGACAGATAAAACTAAGCACAGATTTTTTATGTTATGCACACACAACCATATCTAGTTAGGCCTTCTTCGGTTTTGAAACGATTTATATTCATTCATAAATCCAATAATCCAAAAATCCAGTTTGATTTCAAAGAATTTCGTGTGTTAGTTTTGTCCTCTACTGTATGTACTAGAGGCATATTTTAGTTGTATTTTTGCTTCTGTGGAGTGGTGTTTCTGTGACATTTTGTTGTCAGCAGAAAACAAAGACAAGAAATAGAAAAAAATGGTCAAGAGAGGAAATCGGGTGTCAGCTAACCAGCCGAACAGTTGATGTTTTTTTCTTTTAGTTTTTGCCACATATTGTGAAATCATGGTTAAGGTTAAAATTATTTTTAATTCAATATTTAATGAAACATACCTTGTATGACTGAGCAATGAACAGATAGGCCTTTTTAGTTTATTATTCGTTAAGTAGGTCTTTACATAAAATTAAACAATTTTCATTATTTAAAGAGAGCTTATGCTAAAAAAAATGGTAGTCTTTCTAGTTTATTGTGGTCATTATTATTATTATTTTTCTTTATTTGAGTGTGCATGTGTATTTCTTTTTTATATAAAATTCAATTTAAAACCATAAAAATATTTCAATTATTGTGTTTTCCTAGAATAAAATTAAGAAGAAAAAAAAATTCAATTTAAAATAAATTATTTTCGAGAATTGCTCGCCTTGCCATACAACTTGTGACCTGATGGCCAATAATAATAATTTCATATGACGCTATATTTGGGGTTTCTTTGCTTTTTTAAGAGAGAAAATTACAGTTTGTTTAGATTATTTCAATAATAATAATAACAACAACAACAATATAAACAATCATAAATGTAAACATAAACCACCGTATGATTTAACTCAAAGAAGAGTAGTGTTACAAGTTTGAAAGAGATAAAGAGAGCTGAAACAGAGGAAGGGTCACATTTACAATTTACAGTTTGACAACAACAATACAATCGTAAATATAGACATAAAACGTATGATTTTGAAGAAGGCAAAGAGAACTTTAGAAAAAGAGGGTTAAATGCCTTGTGTTGTCGTTTAAGATTTAACATCCACAAAAGATTAAAATTAAATGTGATTTTAAATACCCCTTTTTAATACATTATTTAATGGAAATTAATTGTGTGTGTTTTGTTTTTCAAGAAACATGAACATCATTTTAAATTCATTTTATTTATAATTATTTTAAATTTTTCCGTTTTTTTTTTTTTCATCTTGAAAACATGTTAATAATTTTAATTTGCCTTTGTTCGTTCATTAGTTCTTTACATTCATTCATTCATTAATTAAGTAAAAAGTTTTTTGTAATTCTCGGTATGATTTCATTATTAAATGTCATTAACAACGTCAATTAACTGTTACTTTTTTTTGTTGTTTTCTGCACCTGATTAGTAATACATTCAAGTAATTAAGCACACTCACGGTTACATACACACACACACACTTACTCAATTACTTCATATGCTCATGCATATTCCTCTTACAGCAAATTCAATTACTTTCTTGTTCTCTTACATTATGTACATATGTACGTACATATGTATGTATTTGTAAAGAGTCAGAGCTACTGATATTCATTATTGACAACATCAGAAAAAAAACAACAACAGCACGCTAAATTTCATACTTTATTATGCATTCTGTAGACATGATGGCTGCTGTGCAATTTGATTGCAAAGTATTTCATGCACGCATACATACACTCACATACATACATATATCAAGTGTTGTATGGCGTTTAGTAGTGTTGCAAAGAAAAAAAAAAACAATTTACTTTAGCAATACTGTAAACATTGTTGTTGTTGTTGTTATTGCTGCTAATTGTCTTACAATACAATATCTCATGATAAATATAGTGACGCCAAACTTCCTTAACCCCAAGAAATAAAACTAAAACAACAACAAAGTAAACGTAAACAGTTATAGTTGCTTAAAACAACAGAGCATAACAACCAGCAACATGTTTGTGAAAAATATCCCTACAAAATGTGTACGATAAGAGGGTAATGTTTACTAAAAAAAAAAAATGTAAACAATGGTGGTGGTGGTGGTACCACAGGATTATAATATAGGCGACAGGCGACAAGGATATTGGAAATCGAAAAATTTTAAGAATTTTTAAGGAAAATTTCACAAATTTAAATGAAAATAGAAACTTTTTACGTTTTTCCAATCGCAATCATCCAAAACCACCTGGTATTTGTTTATTAAGCGTGCTATAGTTACGATTATTTTTCCAGCGCCTATCGCTATCGAGTGATTGGCCTTGTTTATCATCATGACTTTGGTTTTCTAGTTCATTTAGGTCTTTTAAAAAGTAAATCTTTTGCTGGAGTAAAGAATTATCCTTATAATCCCATCTATCCATCTGCAGTCGTAAAATAACTACAGATATTTCTCCAAAACGTTAAGGTTTTTATAGAAATGAACTGGCTAACGAGTTAGCCCGTGTATGGTATGACCTAGTGTCGTTATTATCTGACCTCGGTTGGATGAGTTTACCACCAATAGCATCGACGAAATGAGATACTCTCGACTATTACTTAGAAATGGCAAGTGCTATGTGAAAGGCTTTTGCATTCTGTGAAATATAGAGAATCGTGAATCGCTTCAAAGAGCCTAAATATCGAGAGTTTTTAATCCTCAAAGAAACCCTCTTCTAGGGTAAAAAACACTATCCAAAAAAGAGCCGGACAGTCACTGAGAAGAAGTCTCCAAGTCCTTTTCGTTTCCAAATAAAGCTATACAGCTGAGATTAGAACCAAATCATCGTCGGTGACTTGGCATCAAAAAGACCCTTAAGACATACCCTGCCATGTTAGATCTCATTTCTACGCCAAGCTGAAATATTACCTAATGAAAATGCATCGAAAAGCAATGTCATCATATTTTAAAAAGCTTGACAGGGAACGTGCTAAGGAACTAAACACCGAGTCTTATGCTGTGTTTATTGCGTACAATATGTCTATTTTCGATAACAATAAAAACAACAAAAGAAAGTTTTTAGAAGAAACAAAACTAATTGCATTCATTTTAATCATTACAATAACAACAACAATAATAATAAAAAAAATAATTCAAAGAGATAACACACAACACAACAATAAGAAATGTAAACAATAAACAGCAAAAATATGAAGGAAAAATATCCCAAAACACTGTTACAAACATATGCTGGTAAATTTTACAAAAACAAAAGAAAACTAAAAAAGAAAACAAAAAAAAACTACTGCTAGGCCAAAGATAATAGCAAAAATAATCATTATTACATTCCATAATATCCTCAACACATCACACGCACACATACGATTGCAATTAATCGTTTTAAAGTGCAAACAACTCAAAAAACAATTGGTCCGAGACTTAATGACAGACACAAACGGCGATTGCCGATTGATGGACGATGTCCAACGACGACGACATGTCATTTTTTGTAATGCTGCTGCTGCCACTGAGATGCATTGTAATGAACGCGGCTTTTCAGTTGCAAAATATGGGAAGGAATTCATTGATTTTTTTTGCTTGATTTCTTTTTTTTTTAAATTTAAAAAGAAAATTTATTAAGAAACAATACTTTACAAATAAAAATAAAATTCTTAGAAGTAATAAAATATTAAATTCCCGTTCAAAAATTGAAATTATAAACACGGTTGCTGGTTGGTTGGTTGGAAATTCATACAACTTAATCTAAGCATGATATAAAAAGTCGTTATCGAGCTGGAATGATGGAAATATCACCCGATATAATGTAGAAATGTGGTGAACTTAATGCATTGTCGCCTACAGGCTGTAATTGATGTCCACGAAACTAACTCTATATAAAAAAGGGCGTGGCTTTGTCCCACAACCTGGCTATTTGTGTTTAAAGCACAATAATCCTTTAAAAAATGATTATAATCCTGGTAGATTATGAACACAGATTTAGTACTTCACCTTTTAGTACAAACTTTTACTCCAGATCCGAGCTTTTTATAGCCCTTGCTAGCGCAGCTGCAATATCATTGCCCTCTCAATACCCTAGAATCGAACACAGCACCACTTTATAACATTCTAAGAGCATAGTTGGAGTCTTCCTGTACACGGAAACAAATTACGAGTTGACGTAATGTCCAGCCAACGTCTTTAAGGCAAGCTTACAATCCTATCACAAATAGTTACCCTATCGCCCGAGACAATACATTCCTAGAACAGGTCCACTGTCTTGATGATCGCAAACACCTTAGTTTAGGTTAGGTTAGCGTGCTAGCTTTAATTTACCAAAAAGCTTACTTGAGCACGCATAGCGGCCCGTTGTGATGCCACGCAAACACCTTAGCCTGGAAAACAATGTTTGTACTTATTAAGGTGCCCATTGAAAAACTTTGTGCCATACCCAAAGGGTGTACGCACCAGTGCTCATTATCCATTATCTTATTTTTCTATTTTTCTCTATTCTTTTTTAATTTTTAAATACAATATTTTAAATAATCCAATTGAATTTTGTAAAATTTTCAACAAGTATTCTTTTAACGTTCTGGCAACACTTTTATTTACTTTTGCTGCTGCTTTATGTTTTTCAACACCCATACAAAGTATTTTATTTTATGCTAAACTGCCAACAAAAAGAAAGACTCTCTCTGTTTATAATTATTCCATATAAACATGCTCTCTTTCAATGCTTTGTTTTATTATTGTATTGTGTAGTTATGATGACCTCTATCTCTCTTTTTGTTGTACATAAGTGTATATGTGTGTGTGTATGGGAGAGAGAGAGAGCATAACGTTATAAGAGCGTTTGGTTGGATATTTATTTATTTATTGCATTAAAAAATAATTTCTATTTTATTAATAATTAAGTTGTGATCGCGCGCAGACGGTGTGTTTAAAAAGGAAAAACTATTCAAAATATTTTTGTATTGAAATTTAAAAATAAAAACACCGGAGGTTTTGAAAAAAAAAATAAACGCGTGATATATTACAAGAAAATAAACAAAAAATAAAATAAAATTTAGTGTTACGCACTAATGACAGCGTCGAGTACGCTTTAATTTCCTTTAATGCAAAATGAAAAAAAAAAATTTGTTTTTGTGATGAAAACTAAAATAGAATTTATAATTAAATTAAAAACTCATTAATTAAAATTTATATCTCCAATTCGTACACTAAAAAAGTTAAACTAATAAAGATTTCAGAAAAAAATTATTTTTAATTTTAATAATTTAATGGAGTGTAGTGTTTTAAAACAGATTTTTCCTTTAAGTGTTTTATTTAACAAAAACAACAATGAAAAAATAAAACAAACGAAAATGTCTTTAAACAGTTATAAATCGTTAACGAATAACTCCTCGGAATGTTCAACATCGTCAACATCAACAGCATCATCATTTGCATCCTGTTATTCTAGGCAACATTTATTAGCAGCAACATGTCGCCAAAGTACAAGTAAACAACATCATCATAATAATCACCATAATAACAATCATCAGCAACAATATGATCATCATAATTACACAGTGCAAGACAAAGGTGATAATGATGGTGGTGGTGGTGGTGGTGTTAGTAATTGTAGTGGTGATGCTGGTGGTTTAGGCGGCATGATTGTTGATTTCGATAATGTTGATGCAATAATCGATTATGTTATTAAAATGCAACATATTTGTAGTGAGTACTCGCTCTTTCTCTCTCTCTCTCTCTTAATTCATACACCTACTTAAGCTTTGTTTTTCCCATAATTCAAATGCAGAGGCCACGCACACACATACATACATACATCAAAGCAAAGCCAAGCAATTAAAGAAAAAATCAAAAGTATTTGGAGTACATGTAAAACCCTATAAGAAAAAACTAACAACAAATACATTGTGTTCATTGAAGCATTTACATGTGTGGCCATTGAGTTTTATGTGTTATTAATAGTGTTGTTTTTTTATATTACGGTTACAATTACATTTGTTTTCTTGCTCTCTCTCTCTCTCTCTCTTTCTCTATTAAATATATTGTGTTTGCGTGTGTGTGCTTGTGTGTATTTCCTGTGTTTTGTTATAATTTGTTATTTTTGTTATGTTTCATGTTGTGTTTTTGAACAGTTAATTGTGTATTTCTACAACAACAACACTATCTATGTGTAACAAAACAACAATGAGCCTTAATCGCGTAGTGACATGTTCATTAAACCCGTATTAAATGCTATAAATTAACAGTAAATACACATGAAGCACATGAAAACAACAGCAAAACAATGGAAAATAATTTGTTTTTTTTTTTCTTCTTTTCGCTCGCTACTTGCAGTAGAAGGAAAAAAAATGAAAGTTTCTTCTTTTATTCAATGATTTTAAAATTAAAAAAAATGTTTGAAAAAGTATTAAAAATGGAAAATTTGTAATGGAAAATTAAAAAGAAAATTATTTTTTTTTAAGAAATTGTTCAAAGACAAAGTGTGGAAAATATTTAAATGTACAGTGAGCAATAAAATTCTACATATACTTTTTTATTTTGATTTTTTTTAAATATTTTTAAAGAAATTTAAACAAAACTTTGATTCAAATTTATTTATAAAACAAAAAAATTAACGCAATAGAGAATAGCAACAGGAATAACAAAAATTAAAAAATATCGCGAGAAACAATTGAATTTTTTAACTTAAAAAGTTAAGAAAGAACAAATAGAATTTTTTGAATTTTTTAACTTAAAAAGTTAAGAAAGAACAAATAGAACTCTATGGAATCAATGTGGACATCAATTACAAACCAAAGTCGCACAATGTCGCGAGTTGTTTCTTTCAAGCTCAATCAAGTGTTGTTTTTAAAGGACCAGCACGCGTTTTGTCATACCTTGGCCCCAATTTTTGTTAAACGTTTGTGAATCAAACTTTTTCTCAATAAACCCCCAAAAAAGCCTATTGGTGGTCTTATCCACTTCTTCTCTGTTGTAGTCTATAAAGCTTAGCCTGATCTTGCCAATCCATCCGTAGCTTCGTTGCCAGTAACGCCACAATGATCAGGTACTCAGTATAATTCAATCTGATGCTTGACACAATGCCTCTTAGCAACCAGGCCAATTTGTTGTGCTCTGAAGAACCATTAAGATCTTTGGACCAAGCGAATTACAAATTTCAGATTTTATTTAAAGCACTTCGACATGGCGCATCTGTCCCACACTTCGTAACTTCTCACGACGGCGTCATTGGTCGCGAAACCACAAGTTTTTTTGGCCGTGTATATGTAGTATGTGGTATCAGCCTCTGTGAATTAATTAGTAACTGCCGTATTTACATAATGTCAGCGGCAGTGATGCACCAAGTGACCCCGTAAATAAATATACATATTGGTGGAGATATCTTTATTATACTCAACGAATGCGAAACAAAAAAACATTGTTCTTGATGTCACGTTAATATTGCCGACATTTTTCAATATGTTTTCTTATGTACTTTTCGTAACTCGTAGGAAGTTTTTTAATGACTTCCAGACATCATGATGTTTTCTTACTATCAAACTTATTACTTACTTACAAACAATCAGTGTTGTTTGTAATTTTCTAATTATTACTTAGACAGTAAACGATTTAACTCCTATTTATTTGGTGTTTTACCACGATATTTCGAACTGAAAACTGGATTACCTTTCCAGTTTTCCATTTTCTAAGATTAGAATTAAAAAACTGCCAGTTTTCTGCACTTTAATAGACGTATTGCTTGTTCGTAAAAGGACCATAGGGCGGGCCGTATATTCTCTGTAACAGTTTCAATAACCTTTTTGTTTTCGATAAACCAGATGATTGGACTGAAGCATTCGAGCCGCTGATGCCAGTTAATTTACTTTTCAAATGAAACTCTTTTTACAAAAAGTTTAGGAAAGTTTTTTTTCTACACTTTTTCGTTTATTTACGCCATAGAATAACTGTTTTTTTTTTAATCAATGTTTTGTTTAATATTTAAGATTTAATTATTCAAAATTATTTTTTTTTTTGTTATAAATTTCACTCACTTTCATTCCTAAAATAGAATCAAAAGAACATAAAACACCTGTTGTCGTCTCTGTCGGTTAGTTTTGCTTTCTTTAATAAATTCTTTTTTATAGGTATTTATTTTAAATTCTTTTATTTTCTATTTTCAAAATCAAACTGAAATTTATTGCGTAGCTGCCGTAAAAGTATTTTCTGTTTTTGCTTTGTTTTTACCATTCATTTGCAAATTCTTTAGAATTCTCTTTCGATTTTTGTTTTTCTCTAAAAAAAACTTGAATTGTTAAACACGAGACTTACGTTTTAATTTCTGTGTGTTTTGTTTTTTATTATTTTCTTTTTTTTTTTAATAAATTGACTGACTCTGTGGCACATGTTGGTTTATATAGGGTGTTACCAAAAAAAAAAAAATCAACAAAAGAACCCCTTCCGACAGTGTTTGCAAACTCAGCCAGCCAAATGGCTATTTCGTTTCGTATGGCAGCTGCGCACAGACAAATATTGCAAAAAAATTTGTTGTTTTGCAAATGTTTTAACCTTTAAAAGCATTTGTTTTTTTTTGTTTCTCAGAATTTTCAAAGTTTGAAAGACAAATAAATTCCTTAAGTTAGGTTCGGTAGGTGGCGCTTCACCACTTTACCGGTTTCACGCCTTTACTTAGAAACCTTTTGGTCCATTAAGACCCTTCAGTTGTGGAAGAAAGGAAAGGGAAAAAATAAGAAAAAATGAAAAGAGAGGGGGACAAAAATAAAAAGAAAAAGAACGAAAGTTGAAAACTTCAACAATTAAAAGGCACCTGTAGATACATAGATACTATCTCTAAAGATATGCCTCTAGCCAGTCAATCCCTTTTGTGGACCCTGTTAGATCCTCAAGTCTGTAGTTTTTTAGATCTACCAGTTCATCATCAAATAGGCTATCTAGCCATTTTGGCCTGTGCATCTGCAAACAACAATAGTGGTATAGAAAATGATTCACTGTTTCCACTGCTCCTTTCTTCTTCCCATGCCTAGGATATGTTTCTACCCCGTAGAATTAAGCCTTTGCCTTAACACCCGCGCAACCCTACATTCCATTCTACATCTGCATGCAAGGTTTAGTAGTGAATTAAATCTCCCCTAAATTGACCGATAAAAAGAAGTCCCTTGGGCACTAAAGAATATTTCTACAGAACACAAATCGTTTCAAGCCTTGAAGCTTCTGTGACGAGAGGAATTAATCATGAGAGCGCATACTTAGAAACAGTAGGGGGTTACTGCATCTCAAAAGGAAACATCTGGGTGCATATAAAGCACTAGGTAGAGAAGAGTTATCCTTATTGACAACGGAAAACGTCCTTTAGGAATAGAACTGGGGGGAGGATATCCTGTATAAATTGATGGCAATACAATCTGTACGACAATAATAGTAACCAGCTTTCATTGGATCCCTGAAGATGGACAATACAAATCACTAGGATTCTAGTATAAAATTGCCTCCCCACCATAGGATAGAAAAGTGGCCAGGACGGAATAATTTACCAAAGTGACTGGGCATTAATTTGTTATACATACAAGGACGAGTGGTTTGTTTGTTTGTTCTGGCAAATAATTTATATGGCAAACAATTAAGTTTTATATCCTTTATCCCTCTTCCCCCTTTCATTGAAGGAATTCCATTAAAAATTTTTTTGATAACAGGCTATCAGAAGACCACTACGTCGTGTCACGCTATGTTGCTTACTTAGCCCATTTGAGGGTTAAATATTGTCCACATATAGAGTGTAACATTATGAATGAATCATTTGTATGGTGGCCAAAAGGTATTACCAAATAAAGAAAACTAAAACCAAAAACAATAAAAAAAAATAAAAAAAAAACGAAACTCTATGTTTGGTTAGTTTCACAACGAGCCTAAGTTAATGAAATTTTTTCCAAATAAAATATCAAAAAAATAAAAAAAAGGCCGCCGCCAACTACTGTTTCCTCTTGCAGTTATTAAGCACAAAAAACAATGAAGATTTTCCTTTAAAAACTTTTTTCTTTCTTGTTTTCAAGTGTCATTTAACTCTTCTTTCGTTTTGTGTTTTTAGTCTTTTTTGCAATATTTTCTTTGTAATTAAAAAAGCAACAACAACTACAACAACAACAAATTAAATAAATTAAAAAATTATTATTAATTATAGTTTTTAATATGACAATGATATTTACCATCACAATAATAATTGCTTCCCTTCTCTACTTTGTGCTGTCTTATGGATTCTTCTTTGTGATTAAACATCGTCATCGTTTCATTTGGCATTTTCCTGGGATTTGTAATTTGTGCCTGAAAATTTATGTGTGTTTACCTGGAAATGCAAAATATTTAGGCGAACGACCTGCCATTATAGCGCCACCAGAAAGTGAATGGTATCATGGACGCTTGGATCGCTATTCAGCTGAATCACGTTTACGTGGCAGCAGTAAATTGGGCAGTTATTTGGGTAAGTCAAGTCAAGTCAAGTCTCTCTATAACTCCTGTTTTTTTAATGATGAGTCATTTAAGAAAATTGTAAATTCCATTTAAAAATTTCTTTCTTTTCCTTTCTTCCTATCAGTGCGTGAAAGTGATCGCAAACCTGGCTCCTATGTTCTCAGCTATTTGGGCCGCACAGGCATTAATCATTTTCGGTAACGTATTGCTTGCCTTGTCGCCGATTTATATTTTGAAACTTTAATAACGCTTTGCTTTTCTCTTTATATTCCAGCATTACTGCTGTTTGCGGTGACTTTTACATAGGCGGTCGCCAGTTTATCTCTTTAAGCGATTTGGTTGGCTATTATACCTCTTGCAGTGATCTCTTGAAACGTGAACGTTTGGTTATACCAGTGCCACCGCCCGAACCGGTCAATGACAAGAAACGTGTGGTGGCCATATTGCCCTACACTAAAATGCCCGATACCGATGAGTTAAGTTTTCAAAAGGGCGATATTTTCTTTGTACACAATGACATGGGCGATGGCTGGTTGTGGGTAACCGCTCATCGTACTGGTGAGCAGGGTATGATCTTTAGAGAATTGGTAGATGACTTGGATCCCGCCATTGATCCCAATACAGTATTTCCTTGGTTTCATCCCAATTGCACAAAGAATGAGGCGGTCGATATGTTAGTAAAGGGTATGTTCATAGCTTTACTTTACTTTCCTTTCCTTTAATCTATTACAGCCTAATTGTTTGCTTTTATTTATTTTTTGGATAGCTGGACCTGGTAGCTTTTTAGTACGTCCCAGCGATAATTCACCCGGGGACTATTCCCTCTTCTTCCATATCAACAATCAAATTCAACGTTTTCGAATTGAAAAGAAAGGAGTACGTTATCTTATGGGTGGTCGTACCTTTGAGTGTTTGGATGCGGTCATCAATCGTTATCGCAAAGAACAAATAGTCGAGGGTCATTGCCTAAGTCATCCGGTGGTAAATGGTTCCCAGCCCGAGTTCAATCAACAGTATGTGGTAGAGAAGGCTGCCGAAAAGATTTATGCCACCCTAAGAGAGTGTCGTGATCAAATTGGTTTAAAGAAAATTAAAGGCATTAAACATCACGGTCATTTAAATAAGAAATCGGATAAGACCGCCAAATGGAAGCAACTATACTTTGCCTTAATAAGTGAGGGCAGCGAAACTCATTTGTGTTTCTATGACAATCCTAAAAAGACTAAACCCAAGGGTCTCATCGATCTATCCTGTGCTTATCTCTATCAGTGTCATGATTCTCTATGGGAACGGCCGTTTTGTTTTCAAATCGTGGAGAGAGCTTTGCCTTGTTTGGCCACTGTAACCTATTTATGTGCTCCTAGTCAAGAAAGTTATGTTGAGTGGATAAATGCATTGAAGGCCCAGTGTATTTCACAATTAAGTAAGGCCCAGAAGAAGGTGCCTCGTCTTCGAGAACTACGTTGCCTAAATTTACATATTTTAGAAGCTCATAGACTGCCATTTAAATTAGTGCCACATCCCTATTGTAGTATTTCCCTGAATCAAGTAAAAGTGGGCAAAACAAAAGTGAAAATAGCCCCCGATCCAGTATGGGAGGAGGAATTCGTTTTGGAGTAAGTTTACCTACCCCCCCTCTGATATTTCCTTAAGGTTTTCCATTCTTAAATTTCATTTTTGTTTTATTTCCCTTTACAGTGATGTCCCCCCAGATGTAGTTTCATTAACCATCACTTTGATATCACGCGGTAAGCGTGGCAAGGATAGTGAAGTTGCAGAATTAACTATTGACTTGGCCAGCTTAAAAAATGGCCAAGAAACAGAGGAATGGTATCAATTAACCGGCATGACGCCCATGGGTGAATGGGGCTCCTTACGCTTGAGAATGCGTTACTTAGATGATCTCATAATGCCTTGTGAAGAGTACAGTCCTCTACAGCAACTCTTACTCGAACCCGAACTATATGCCGTCAAAGCTTTGGCGGAATTGTGCCACAATGATCGTGTACCCCTGGCTACCGCCTTACTACGGGTGTTTAGACATGAGAAACGTGAAACCGAATTGATACGTGTCCTCTGTCAGGCAGAAATTGCACGAGAAAATGAAACCACCACTCTATTTAGGGGTGCCAGTTTGGCCACCACACTCATGGACTTGTATATGCGCACCGAGTGTACCGGTTTCCTGCAGGCAGCCGTATCCGAAACTATACAACGTATTATGGATAGCAAACAATCGGCCGAACTGAATCCCACCAAAATGGATGTTAACGATGATGCCTGCTCCAATGCTGAGTTCCTTTTACAAATTCTTGATCTTGTTACTCACTCTATATTTACTTCGCCCGATGCGTGTCCACGTTCGGTTCGATTTATCTGCAATTGCCTGCAAAAAGCCGTTGTAGCTAAATGGCCAACAGAACGTTTGGTGAGGACACGTGTCGTTTCCGGTTTTATATTTTTAAGGCTTTTATGTCCGGCTCTTTTAAATCCACGACAATTTGGTTTGGTTAGTGAAACACCGCCCACAGCAGCTACACGTTCGCTCGTTATGGTGGCTAAATGTTTGCAGAACTTGGCTAATCTCATTGAGTTTGGCGGCAAGGTGAGTAAATAATTAAAGAACCAACCTATTCAGTATGTACGTAGTAGAAAACGTTTAGTTATCTATCTTTCTCATCGTCTAAGTTGGCTTGTGTTCATACTCTTTCTGAAGACTAAATTTCAAAGATGCTTTGTACTTTGGAAGGCCAGTTGTCGAAAATTTTTATAAAATCATGAAAATCGTTGATTCCAACCATCCGTTTGGATGGTTCTCCCGAGTTGTACTATTGAAACTGTCCTCGGTTGCTGATAACTGAATGTTTGGCCGCATCAAATCGGCTACAGTTTATGGCATTCAACTACGAAATTTTTTTTTAAATTTTTCCAGAGTCCTTACGCCCCTATAACCTCTAGGATAATTATGAAATTGATTTAAATTTTCTTTCGCTTTTGTATAGAAGAATATATTTGTGCCACTGAGCAGTGTCCACCGATTTCTACTTTTGTTACGTCATCAACAATGGAATATTTGTCTCTTGCTTTGAGCCAACGTCGACACTCCAAAAAATGCAGAGACGCTGTGAGAGCATTACTGTGTTTTATATTTATTCTGTATGCATTAGTGGAGTCTTAGCTTTTTAAGCGCTCTATCTAGCTTGTTAACTATCGCAACACCTATCTTGTCTGGTTCTCAGCAAAAAATGTTGACCACACAAGTGCTTGTGACGCCTAACGCCTCACGTAGTAATTTCTTTTAGGCTTTACTAGATTTCGGCTATAAGAGCTATGATATTTTGTCGTTTTATTAAGCTGCTTGCAAGAGAATGCCTTCTACTATTCTATGTGCGTTCACACAAACTGGGTATGCAAAACTACTTCCTCAGTGTTTGAAATACTCTTCTTGGAAATCCTTCCATGGATACCGTCTTGTTTTCTAGAAACTTTTTAGTTCAATTGATTTCTCGGATTATTAATAAATTTAATTTTAATTTTAATTTTTTTTCTCTTTTTAGGAACAATATATGGAAGTTGTCAATCCTTTTATATTAAAGAACAAAGAACGCATGATTGTTTTCCTCGATCAATTATCTATGGTTACTGATCCAACAGCACCGCCTGGTAGGAATTCGGAACAAAATTCCAATCAAAATAATCAAGATACGGGTGAGTTAAAAACTTTTCATTACTTAACTTTTATTGTTTTTTTTTTATTTTTTTTATTTTTTTTATTTTTTTTTTATAATAAAATTTCCATATTTTTTTCTCTCTCCCACTCTGCGCTCTCTCTCTCGGCCGGATAAATTTTTTTTGTTTTTTTTTTTTAATTTTTTTTTTTTTTAATAAAGGACGCGAATTAGCAACTCTGCATCATATTTGTGTCTCATACTTACCGGAATTGCAAGAATTATCGAATATAATCTCAATTAAAAAATTAGTTACTGTTACCGATATGCTTACAAAACATAAACTTAAATATCGTGAAATGATTAGTTAAGTTAAGTGCGTTAAGAAAAGTAAGAAAAAAAATTAAAAGAATAACAACAACTTTTTTATATTAAGAAAGACAATTTATACATAAAACAAGAAAAGAAAATAATAATACAATCATACAACTTTATTATTAATATACAACGTCTCTAATGATAATTATTATTATTATTATGATGATAAAGACAAACAAAACATAATTATTTCTTTCTTTTATTTATGTTTTAATTTGAATTTTTTTTTTTTTTTTGAAACAAACTAAGAAAACGCAAAAAAAAAAAGCAAACGTGTCGTGTGTAGGTCACAAAGAAAATATACCCAATTAAACCAAATAATTAAACTTTATTTCTCTTTAATTAATTTACAATAATTATAATACCACTACAACAATGTCTTTAAATGTTTATTTCATTTTTTAATTTAAATAATATATTATAAAACAACCAAGTGTATACACATTTTATTATTATTAATTAATTACTATTAATTTAATATATTCAAACAAGAATTAAGCAGAAGATTTTCAAATCTTTTTGCTCTAAATTTATTAAAAGCGTATACACATAGTACGTACTTACGTACACACCTCTACATTATATTCTATTAATCTACTATTTAAGTGAACCCCAGTTGCAACACCAATTCCTTATCGCTTCCTTTTTCTTGAATTCTTTCTTTTTTACCCTTACCACCACCATTCTACATATATATTTCCTTATTTCGTTTAAAAAACCAACAAACAAACAAATTTAAATAATATAAAAACTATAATAATCATCATCATATAAAAGCAACAACAATAACAATAATAATAATAGTATTTGAAATTAAATTTTTTATTAATTCTCTATCTATCTATATACATACACACAGTATAGTATAGACATAAAATAATAACAAAAACAACAACAACAATAATAATAATAAATAATTCATTTTTTGCTTGCTCTCTAACTCACTCCTCTCATAAATTGCATTAAAAACTAAATCCTCATATTAGATTATAGAAGAAGGATTCAAAAAAAGTCTAAAGACTTTGGCAAAGTAATACAAATTTAAAATGTTTTTAAATTCTAAAGGCCCTACGAAGGTCCATAACTTTAATTTGTGCATAATTTTTTTTTCTGATGAAAAACTTCTCTATAAATTAGAATTCAGTTATAAATATGGATCTATAGCTCAAAAGAAAGAAAGACCCTTTTCCTTTAGGATTCTAAATAAGGTCGTTATTGTTGTTTTAACAGTTCAGTTGTATTTAAAAGAAACCAGTAGGTTGGTAATTTTAAGGAGAGGAGACCATTCAGGAGTCTCATGTTTATCTACAGTACACTTAAGCCATCATATTGACTTGATGGGCTCCCATTATTGATTGATACCAACCATTGGTATGGGATGGACACACTTAGGCCACAAGGGGCCCATTGTGATACCACAGTTTTTCCATTATCTCCTAGTCCTGGAACCACTCGCAGCTTCTGATGAAGCGATTTAGACTACAAATGTCGGTGCTTGATAGTTCATCAAGATCATCCATGTAATAGGCACTAAGATGCCTTTTCCTCCTCAGACTTAATGTCGGGCATGTTGTGCCAGTAGGTGTAAAACAATCTCATTTTATTCCTGATCTCTGCAACTTCTACAGAAATCATTTGCAAAGTGTTGTAGACCAATGCACTTTGTATGCGTAGCTATAATGCAATGGCCTGTCATGACCCCGACAACTGCACTAAGCGTACTTCTTTGGCGATTTAGCAGCCTTACAGTGCGCCCTCTCTGCACTTCTTGACAGATTTTCTACGCCGTTCTGTCCGTATCCGAACCCATCCATTATAGGCCCTCAGAGAGGTTGCCAAAGTCGTCAGAGAGTTTGATGGTTGCGGCGCGTCTGGTCAGTTCATGTCATGCCTGCGGTTACCCTGCATTTGCAAGGTGCTCTAGACCAATGCACTTTGTATGCGTAACTATAATGCAATGGCCTGTCATGATCCCGACGACCACACTAAGCGTACTTCTTTGGCGATTTAACAGCCTTACAGTGCGCCCTCTCTGCACTTCTTGACAGATTTTCTACGCCGTTCTGTCCGTATCCGAACCCATCCATTATAGGCCCTCAGAGGGGTTGCCAAAGTCGTCAGAGAGTTTGATGGTTGCGGCGCGTCTGGTCAGTTCATGTCATGCCTGCAGTTACCCTGCATTTGCAAGGTGCTCTAGACCAATGCACTTTGTATGCGTAGCTATAATGCAATGGCCTGTCGTGATCCCGACAACCATACTAAGCGTATTTCTTTGGAGTTTAATAGCCTACAGCGCCCTCTCTGCACTTCTGGACAGATTTTCTACGGCGTTCTGTTCGTATCCGAACGCGCCCATTTGCGGTTGATGGTATCGGTGACCGCATTTTCAATTATAAGTTTATAGGTCCCCAGAGGGGTTACCAAAGTCGTCAGAGAGTTTAATGATTGCGCCACGCTTGGTCAGTTCATGCCATGCCTGCAGTTACTCTGGTATTTATATACCATATCGTTCCGCTACCCGTTGATAGATTTCGTTTTCCCGTTTTTCACGGTAGTTACTGATTATTATCTGGAACATTCATTTTTACTCTTGCCTGTAACAGTGTTTTACACTACTTAGATCCTCCTACGTTAGACATTCGGGGCAATAATTACATCTGCTTTTTTGGCAACATACACCATCATTTGATGCGGATTGCATCTCTCTGTCTCTTGATGGATTGTGGATTCAACCACTTTCTTTAGAATGTGAATGCATTTAAAACTTGTTTTACATTTGTTAGAGGTTTTCTCTTTAATCTACTATTTTACTATTTAACAAACAGAATATTAATGCAAAACTAACAATAATTAATTGATTATACACCATATGTAGAGTAATAAAGTTAAAACAATTTACAAATTTTAAATAACAACAATTATAAAAACACTAAAAACTCATAATTTTTTATCATTTCCCGTCTAATTTGTTAAACTATTGTTTGAAATAAAGTAAGCTCTTCTCCTCCCTGTTTCTCTCGCTTTGTCCCAAAATATATTTTAAATTTTAACACCAAACCAATTACTCTCTTTCGCTCTCTCCCTCTCTCTCTAGTTATACAATTTATGTTCGTTTTTTTTTTATACAAAAAAATATATATTTATGAATATAAAATAAAGCAAAAAAAAATAAAAATAAAACTATTTAATCCCCCCTCAAAGAAAAAAAAACAATTTAGCTTTTATCAATTAAAAATATATACAAACCATATATATATTAGTATATATAAATACAAAAATATTGTATTTATCCCCTTAATTAAACTTTAATATTCTTTAAATATTCTTTAAAAAAAAACTTACTTTTTAAAAGAAAAGTATTCTGTTTTAGCATTTCTCTTTTACTATATAAAAATAATTTTTTCTTTTTTTTTTTTTTCTTATAAAACTAATTTAAATTTCTGAAAAAATAATTTTTTTTTTTATATAAAAACAATACAAAAGTGTGCAAATAATTTTTTTTATTATCCCCCGATCTTGTTTAATTACTAATTATTTTTTTTTAATATTTTTCAAATATTTTTAACTCATTTTTATTATTATTCCTTCGGATAATTCTTTATATTTTTTTTAAATTTTTATTTATTTTTTTTTTAATTTTCTCTCCGGTTCTTTTTATATTCTTGCATTTTACCAGCACCGCTTTAACTATTTTATAATTTTTTTTTAAACCGCTACCACTACCCTATAACATTTATTACAATTCGTTTTATTTGTCTATATTTTTTATTTTATTTGTCTATATTTTTTTATTTTATTTGTCTATATTTTTTTATTTTATTTGTCTATATTTTTTATGCAGTATTTTAAATTATTTTGCAAAGAATTTCTTTTATTATTACCCTTCTGTCCTTCAATGAATTTTTTTTCAATTTACAACCACCGCTTTAAATAATTTACAAATTTTTTAAACGCCCTGTTCCTCGCTATATATTTTTATCTTACCTTACTCATATAATTTAATTATCACCCTTCTTTATTCTGCATTATATTTTCTCCATCTTAACCCCCCACCCCACCCCTCTTTCAAACATTTATTATTTTTTAAAATTGCAATTTTTATACCATCTTATTTACAATAACAATAAAAAAGTGTTTTTATTTTATTTTTTATTGTGTTAAATATTGTTTGAATTTTTTTTTAATTTTGTAATTAAGAAAAACAAAAAAAAACCGCAACAACAAAACAAAAACAAACAAAAAAAAAGAAATATTAAAGTGTAGTTGAAAACCATTTTTTATATAAATATATACATATATATATACATTAAAATGAAAAAAAAATTAATAAAAAATAAATAATAATAAAAAAAAATACATTTTGCATCCTAGTCAAAACAATAAAAAAATAAATACATTTCATTTGTTTCATTCAAAATAAACAACAAGAACTCTCCAAAGAGAAGCACAAGTAAGAAATTAAATTAAGTGTTAAATAAGTTAAATAAGTGTTAAAAATATTTAAAAATAAAAAACATAAAAAAAACTGAGTGGTCTATTAAGGAGGATTATACGCCTCTTTTATATTTAAGAGTCGATATAAAGTCCCCAAGTTTCAAAAGATTAGAAAAGCTGAGCTCTAAAGCAAAAATATGAATGGTACGCCATATAAAAAGTGCTTAAGTTAAAAGATTCATTAAAAAAAAAACATTAAAAAAACGAGTAAGTCAATACGCCAGCAAAGCAAGATCGAAGGCGCAAGTTTCCAAACTCAAATTATTTCCTTAGAAAAATAATCCAAATTGAAATCCACTCAAGTGTCAGTAAAGCTATACAAGATCGTTGTTTCAACAACTCTGCTGCTGGTTCCGTACATGGACAAATCTTGTACAGTTGATGCAGCTTTCGCTGGGTTGGCAATCCTTGACCCCATAGGATTAGGCTAGTTCCAGAGCGAAGGTTCGATTAATTCAAAGGATTTTTAACTATCCACACTAGAGATGAGCGATCCAGTGATTTTTGAAGAACGTTGTTCTCAGTGAACGTGATTTGTTAAACACTGTTCTTTAAAACAGTGATTGTGATCACAGTATTCCAAAAGAAAACAATAATGACAATAACGTATTTTATTAAGTCGTAAGAAAGAGACAACTAGATACATACTACGAAAGGACTACTAAACAAAATCAAAGTGGTGTCATCAATGTTATTATTTTTAATGTAATTTTTTTTTATATGAAGTTTGACAATTAAGTTTCACAGAAAGTTCATGTATAAAAGACAAAAGTAAATAATCAGCATCATCTAATAGTAATTCTGCCTCGCTCAAATTAAAATGAAATAAATTTGAGTATGTAACAATTTTGAAAGAACGACATTATTAGTAACTGTTATTTGGCAATTTCAATCACTGTAGTTACCAGTGAATTATCAATCTCTGTGATTAAATCACAGTTTTGAAAATATCGCTCATCTCTAATCCACACTACTGTAATCATAATCACACAAATCAAAGAAAAGTGTATGACCACAATTTTATTGTGCACACTCCTCAAGTTATTTACCCCTAGAGTGGTGTCCACACATCCACTAAAGGTCTGGTTAAGAAGTCAATTCAAAAGTGTTAAAACCAGCAAAAGAAACTAGAATAAGATTAAAACAAAAATTTAATTAACGACAGAATTAGAAATTATAACGGAATTTAATTCCAGTCTACCACCTGGAATAAATCACCGTCAAGACAAGAGAAGAACAAATTCTTTACGCAGACAATAGGCTAAGTATGCATAGATAATGTTTAAGTATAGATTTAATAAAGTGCAGTAAAGTAAGTCACTCTGCACATGGATTAAGAAAGAAAACCTTTCCTAAACACAAGGGGCGTACATACACTCAGCATCAGAAGTAAAACAACATCAACGATAAGTTATTGAGTTTCGAAATTTATTATTTTTTATTATTCTATTATTTGTAAAAATTAAATATTTTGTAATTATTGTTTTCCTTAAAGCCTACGTAACAATAAATTAACAATTTATTTTATTTTTAATTGGTTTTTCAATTAGTGATTTTAGGTTAGGGTAGAAAGGACTTCACCCAGAGACCTCTTGGTCCATTCTGACCCTTCAATTCGGAGAAAACTAAACGGGGAACAGAGTTAGAAAGAAAGATGAGAGGCCCTTACCCACTCATGGCACCTATAGATAAAAATTTCCAACTCTAAAGATATCCCCCTAGATAGTCAAACCCTTTAATGAACCCTATTCGATTCCCAAGTCTTTAGTGTTTCAGGTCTATCAGTTCATCAACAAAATCGACTACCTAGTCATCTCTGCATACGGATCTCTAAACAAGAACTGTGACATAAAAAGTGTTTTCTACCGTTCTCACCGGTGGAATCCATACTATTGGCCTCAAAGGTAGCTCAGATTTGTGTATTACATCCAGCTTAGACTTGGGGCTGCTAACCACCTGTAACAGAAAATGATACGATTTCCTGTTTCTGCATTTAATCTCATTTGAACAGTCGGTGCTATTAAAATCCACGACACCTGACGATCCGATTAATAAATCGAGCTTCTATTTTCTGCCATAGTCCCGTGCTAATCGTATCATCTGGATCAGATCGGTCTATGACAGCTGTCATTAGTTCCTGATCTACACTTAATAATATTTTCGCCTTCTTAGATTGCAGTTGGTTGATCATCTGACCTGGCTTTCTTAACGGATTGCCAGATGGAGATGAATCTGTCTTAATTTTCCCCGATAAGAGTTTGTTGATCAAAAGGATGACACCCGTGCCTGCCTGCTTACCCTTATCCGACTCCTTTGCCTTCCTCACTAACATACAAGCTGAGTTATTGATATACTAACCATAACCGAGCTAGCCGAAGTTACCTTCGATCCCGCCAGTTTGCCACCACAACTGGTACCAGAGCCAGGCGCACCATCTCCTGCTGATGCTGCAACTACACTCCGGCAAGTAGCTTCGAGAGAAAATGACAGGCTTTCATACGCTGATCTTCCCAAGGGAACGCTGGTGAGCCAAAAATTCTTCCTCCTTATGCTTCTCGAAAAAATGGAGTTCCTTGTGGGAAATAGCGAAAGGTCCTTTTGAGCTAACTCATGCAAGTAACTAAAGAGGTCCTCGAGCAATTCGTTGATTTCTCCTCTTAAGTCCGGCAACGATTCCTATTTCCCACTAATTTTGTATCATGCGACAGCGCGTCCTGCCGAACAAGTTTATTAGAGACAATTTGCCTGGCTGTCGATGAGTCTTCTGGATCCGACATCACGATGGAAATGGAGGATCCTCCAGCGAGTGCAGGTACCATAGTAATCGCATGTTCCTCCTCGGAATCCGATTGAACGCCAATGCGTTCCAAAATTAACAGAAAGTCTTCTAACAGACCCCAAAGCTCTTCTTCGATCTCAGTCATTAATTGTCCTTGCTGACTAAGTATGTCCCTGTGTATCTTCACCAGCTCGTCGTCTACGTCTCCTCTAGAGGCATCAACATTCCTTTGGTCTTTGTCCGATATAATATTCCTGTACTTGTCCGAAACCCTATCATCGTCCCTATTGTCTTTTGTTTGTCGTCCATTTAGGCGTTTTCGAGGGTTGTTTTTATAAAAATTTTTGTAGGCAGCATGAAAACCTGTTTTTAATTTACTTTTCTCTCTCTCTCTCTCTCTCTCTTTTCTTTTTGTTTAGCTTTTTTTGTTATTTTCTTGCTTTTTTGTTATTTTCTTGCTTTTTTAAATAAGCTTTCCAACTAACTGTATATTTATTTATTTTTGTTGTTGGCTATCTAGATTAAATATTTTCTTTAGGTTGGCAATGCTGTTAAAATAATGAAATGTTCTTGGCTATACTTCTGTTTGTGTTTGGTGCCTGTAAACAAAACATACATTTGGCAGCAGATACAAATATGGGGATGTAGCTCAGTGGTAGAGCGCTCGCTTCGCATGTGAGAAGTCCCGGGTTCAAACCCCGGCATCTCCAAACTGGTGTGATTGTTTTTTTTATTTTTTTTTCACCATTTTATATAAATTTTTTTTTGTTATCAATAGAGCTCATCTTTATGTACAATGACAATTTCACGTACCTATCATTTTGTACACTTAATAATGCGACGTTTAGTAGGAAATTTAAAAAGAAAATTTTCATTAGCTCCCTTCCTCTGGCCCAAGAACATTACCTATTGATTTTAGGTGAAATTGGTCCATTATTAGGGATATCTGCCTTCGTTACAAATATTTAAAAAAGCTCTTCTAACATAATAAACAAATTTTCACCACGAGTTTAATTGTAGGCCATATGGCCTATTTCGATGCCCTAGATATAGCAGCTCCAATTTCTTATAATCTGTTGAAGACTTCTAGTATTAGTGTAGGTCAAAGCAACACAATTGTTCTGCAAATGCCGATAAAAATTCACACCAGTGTTCCTTCTGTAGTCCCCTAAAACGATAAATTGGAAAGATCAATTCATTCAGGCTTGCGAAAGTCAAACGGTACTCCTACCGAACTTGATTAGATTTGTTAGTAGCTAATCCTTAAAACATGGTCCTTCAGTCATGAAAAAGCTCCCGTAGAGCCATAATATGGGAAAATAAATTTATTTAAACTCTTACCTCACCATAAGGTGTCCGGTAAAAATGGCCATTAGAAGTCTGAATGACCCCCCAAGGATACTAGAGTTTTAGATCTTTCCATTGACAGAAAAGCCCAGAAAGAATTCTGAACGTTCAGCAAGTGTTGATGTTAGTCCACCTAAGTTCCATCATCGTGAACGCTTATTTGTCTATCAAGTGTAATTATAGGAGGACTCTATCCCCCCTTGCGCAACAGTCACAGGGGAATGGTGTCCCAGTAGTTGCTCAGCTTTGAGTATACAGTTTATGGAAGTACAGGATAATCCCCTCTTAAGACTTTTAACGCGGTGCCTTGTATAAACGGCAGCCATTCGTCTGACCTCGTTTAATTTCGGCAGTTAAATACTGATTGGCCCACAGAAGCTGATAAACACGGAAGTCATCTATTGTTTTTTGCTTGTTATTTGCTTGTCTCATATTTAAGCACTCTCTCGCACACTCTCAGGGCCCTCTGACTTCGTTATATTTAATACTTTCGCGACGGCGCACTTGCACCACACTTTTCACGACGGCGCGACATTCTGTACATCGTCCTCATCGTTCAAGAAAACGCCAGTGAAAAAATAAATGACTACCGTACATATGTAGCATTTTGCAACTTTTGACCTCTCCTAACTTCAGCTGTACTGAGCGGAGCAGTCATTTTTGTCTATAGCAGTCACTTCTAACTGTAGGGTTCACTGTAGCAATCACTCCCTGCGTACCACTCACTTTGACTGTAGCAGTTACTCTTGAGTGCAGCAGTCTTTTCTGGCTATTACAGTCTTATTCCTGAGTTTATCAGCCACATCTGAACGTGGCAGTTATTCCTGTTTTAAAAAAATTATTCCCTCTTGGGAAAAAAGGAAAGGCGTTCCCTTTTTTATAAGGTTGCCAGATTGCTTACGAAGCTTTCAAAGTGATAAATAAAACAGCGATTTTTGTTTCTTTTCAAATTTTAAGTATTTTTTATTCTTCTTTTATTCTTTTTTTTTTAATCGCCATATTGTTTTTATATTTTATTTTTAATGAAAATGTTGTTGTTTAGTTTGGTTTCTTACATTTTTTGTTTTTATTTTTTTATATTTTTAATGAAGATTTGAATTTATTTTTTATCTGCTGGCTGGCTATATGGGTAGATTTCTAAATCTATTTTTTCTTCTTCTTATTTTTAATTTAAAAACTAGCGACTAGTGTTTTAAGTTAAAAACTAAAAACTAAATGCCTTACATGTACTAAATTATTACAATTGAATATGCGTTCCATTATTCATTATTCATTTATTTTTTATTTGGTTTGATTTGATTTTTAATATCCTTATGGATCCTTGTTTTCTTTATTCTCTTTTTTTAATTGAAGCAATGGCCGTTGTTGTGGTTTAATTAGGCAAATTTTTAGGCTTTTATTTATTTATTTTAAGTTTTTTTTCTGTTTTTTAAAGTAGAGGAACACTATTCACTACCCCTATTATGTATTGGGTGTACACAGCGATCATAAAATTAATCCTTACCTACAGTGGCTCTTGTCCCGTGAAGGGCAATGGCCAGTAAGTCGTAGCACACCGTTTTGCAAAGGTTGTTGGTTTTACGGAATACTTCATTTCCGACGACAATGTTAGGCCTATCTTCCTTGGATGCCTTCGTCAAATGCGATGTCTCTGCAAAGTCACGCTGATACACAGAAAGTCAAGTAAACTGAGGACACGAATTGGACGGGCCTGAATAATGGGTAGAATCCCGAGGATGTGCTTTGGCTACGCTTTGAGACAACACGATTTCAATATTCCCTAATGTCACGTGTACGGCAACGTTTACAAAGTCGGCTATTTATTCTAAAGAACTCGATTTTTCATTCTCTCTCAGACTATACTGTTTTTTAAGAACTGTTTAACGTCATTGATAAATCTCTAGATGTGTTCAGAATTTATATTTTAAAAGTTTAATCTATCGTGAACAGTAACAACATCGATCAGAGCTCTCAACTCATACATATGTAATGAGATTGAAGTGCCTTATAAGCTGCAATCACTCACTGGCCCATCTTAGACGATATCTTGAGGACGTGATATCAGTACCATATTATTGGGCATCCAAGGGAATATGATTGCTGATGAGTGTGCCTTATAGAAATTGGTCAACTCTTAGAGTAGCTCTTGTGCAGGGGGTTATCAATTCCGCTTTTAGTTCATTTAGTTCAGCAATTGAACTTGATAAATAACGGCTTTACTGCAGCAGTAGCATTTGCACAATATTCAGAATTCTAAGGTATTTTCTGTAATTGAATTTACAAGCATTCTCTGCTTCTTTTAATAGGCGAAATGTAATTAAAAAATCCGGTAATTTTTTTCCGATTAGCTTTCATAGGTTACACTATTCAGAACAAGAGGAAAACGGAACCTAGGTGGTGTAATGTGTTTTCACTTGCTGAATATTCATAATGATCTCGCCTGCTATAGAGAGAAAGAATTGGAGCTGTATTAGCTCTGTACAGGGATTTTATCGAGATTCTTACGATTGTAATTATTTGAGGCACTGTGTGGTTGGAGAGAGTAAGGACTAAGCACCATACAACTATTGTACGAGAAGACCTCCTGGCCTATGGATTGAATTTATATACAGAAGTGCCTAATGCTATAGTCACATTGCTGACGGCCACAGTCAGAAGAGACTGCTACAGTCAGAGTGACAGCTCCAATCCGATGCTACAGTCAATAGTAATGGCAACAGTCAGGAGAGGGAGATTGCTAAACTCAGGAGTGAGTGCTACAGTCAGGAATGACGGCGATATTTCGGAGTGACTGCATCAGTCAGAAGTCACTGCTAAGAGTGATTGCTACAGTTAGAAGCGTCTGCTGCATTAAGGAGAGACTGCTATAGTCAGGATATGCTGCTACCACTAAGATTGACTGCTATAGTCAGGAGTAATTGCTACAGGTAGAAGTGACTGCTGCTTCAATCAGAAGTCACTGCTAAGAGTGATTGCTACAGTTAGAAGCGTCTGCTGCATTAAGGAGAGACCGCTATTGTCAGGATATACTGCTACCACTAGGATTGACTGCTATAGTCAGGAGTAATTGCTACAGGTAGAAGTGACTGCTGCAGTCACAACTGATTGCCATAGTCACAAGTGAATGTTACAGTCAGAAGTATCTGAAATATTCAGGAGTGGCTGCTATAGGCAGAAGTGATTGCCACAGTCAAAATAGACTGCAATATTCAGAACTGAATGCTGGACTCAGGAGTGACTGCTACAGTCAGAAGTGCCTGCGACACTTAGGAGTTGTTGCTACAGCTGATTGCTACAGTTAGAAGTGGCTGCTATAGTCAAAAGTGACTTCTATAAACACTTAGAAATTACTGCTATAGTTAGAAGTGAGCGCTGCAGTTAGGAGCGACTGCTACAGTTGATCTCTCGCTTGGGAAATCGTGACTAATGACCCTGAAACAACCCAAAAAAAAAAAACAAGAGCGAGAGAGAATACTTATGCTCTATAATCTGTTAACTAAAATCAAAGGAATGGAGAAGAACTCTATACTTTATATCTTAAACTTTCTATGGATTTCTATAAAATAATAACGACATTAGGCCATCGTTATGTAATTTTTATATTCAAATTGCCTTTAAAAATTATTTTTAAACTCTTTACGGTTTTATGATAAATAAGCATTTTTTTAATATATTTTTAATGGAAATCTATACACAGATTATATGTATTTGTTTTTTCTATAAAAATCTTTTCTTTTTTAATTTTTTTATAATTTTTTTGTTTATAAATTTTATTTTAAATATTTATCTAAAGCATGTCAATATTTTGATAATATTTATTAAATATTTTTTTTTATTACTTAATGGTTTAATGGGTATATTTACTTATAATTTTTATTTAAATATGAATTAAACAAGCTTATGGGCCGATATTGATGGATGGCAACTGAATTTTATTCGCATTGCCGCCTGGCAATCTTACTTACATTCCTTAATACGTCATTACAACCCTTTATCAGGGGGTTTCATCTTTGATACCAAGTTATATACTCAACTGAAGTTCGGTTGTTATCCATTTGGTTCTTTAAAATTTATTTTATTTTTTTTTATTTTTTTTATCTCCTTTTTACATTAAAATGTTAAGTTTTTTAGCCTTTTATTTTTATGGTTTTTGGATTATCCATGACAATCGAATTTCAGTTGAATTGTCTAATGACAAATATTGCTAACAAAAAAAAGAATGGTCCTTCGCAATGCACCTGAAGTACAGTTGCCATGCATGCCATAATCGTTCCATAAATTATTTTTTCTTTATTTTTTGTTTTTTTTTTGTTTTGTTTTAAAAATAAGAAAACTACTTTTCTCCAAACTTGTTTTATTATTAATATTGCACCAAGTCCCAGCTTATTTTGCTTTATTTTTTTTCATTTTTTGTTTATGATTTAATTTCAAATTTTTACGGTTTGTCTAGAATTTAATTTCTATTTCTACTGATTTTTAAAAATGGTTTTTTATGCTTTTTTTAATTTACTTTAACTGCTATCGAGATTTATTTTAATTTTTAAATACACACTGAATTTTAATTGCTTATATATCATCGGTTTTTCTAAAAAAAAACTAAATTATTATAAAAAAAAAAATTTCTTTAAAAACTTATTTAAAATTTTAAAATCTTTTTCAATATTTTTTCCAATACCAATAAAAATTATTTTTCTTTTAAATTCCCCAAACAATTCCAAAGAATTTTTTAAGCAGAGATAATGCAAATCCTACTAATCCTGTGTGAAAAGAGCCATGCCCCGAATTGCACATGGCACCTGAATATTCTGTAAATATCTCTCGCGGGTCGCGGGTCACTATCCTTTTGGTAGACTGATGTAGGCCTGAAGGAAAGCAATGAATCTGTCTTTAAAGGGGCATGTGTTAATATATTTTTCCTTTTGTCACAATTGTTTTCTAAATCATTGCGAAAGAAAACTAAGCACTCTACCCAATAGTTTTATTTAATTTTTTTCTTTAAACCGTTGACCTTTCTTTATTAAAGAAAAATCTCTGAAACGTTTCTTTTGCATAGGAAATCAAATCAGCAATCGAAATACTCATAGAAGAAGCTCAAACAATTTGAAAAGGTGTTAAAGAAGAAAGTTGGAGGTGTTGGAGAGAATAGAGAGTGAAGAAATTCGAAGATAAAAGACGTTTTCTGTCCTAGAGAAAATTGGTTGAGAATGGTTCTGCTGGACTAGGTAAGTGCAGTTACTGTATTATTGTAAGAGAAGATCTTGATCTTAAAGCTTCTATTCTCTTTGATTTTTAGCGAAAAGGCAACTGTACCGTCTCTCTCCACCGAAGACAGAAGGCGAGTAAGCAGCCTGCTTCATGAATGATCCATCAGACACCCTCCAAAGGAGAAAGGTAATAAATATCCCATCATACTAACAGGAATTTCCCTAATATACGCATGTTATATTGTTTACAGCAGTACGGAAATCAATCTAGATCTTATGCATAGCACATGATTAAGGAGACAATGCACTAAATCCAGGAATTTCCGTAATAGCAGTACAGACATTAACCTGATTCATAAATTGCTACTTGAAGCATGAATGAGAAGCCGATTCATCTACACGTACGAGTTGGCAGGCGATATTCTACTCATACTAATAACAGGAACTTCCGCAATATATTCTGCGCATACACCAACGCTTATAATAATATTTTGCAACAGTACAGACATCAACCTGATTCATAAACTGATACATGACAATTCACTAAACTGCACGAGTAAGCCATCATCCTTCGTTTATTCTTCACAAATCATACATCAAACGAGCATCATGTCCTGCAGTACAGACATCAATCTTATTCATAAACTGCTACATGACACGATTCACTGAACTGCACAAGGCAGTATTCCTCATCATCCTTCGTTTATTCTTTACAAATCATACATCAAACACACAACATTTCCTGCAGTACAGACATCAACCTGATTCATAAACTGCTACACGATACGATTAAGCAGACATGCACTGAACTGCACGAGTAAGACAATACGACTTCTCATCCTGCGTTTATTCTTCATAAATCATACACCAAACACTCATCATTTCCTGCAGTACAGACATCAACCTGGTTCATAAACTGCTACACGATACGATTAAGCTGACAATTCACTGAACTGCATGATTAAGACAACACAATTTCTCATCCTTCGCTTATTCTTCACAAATCATACACCAAACACTCATCATTTCCTGCAGTTCAGACATCAACCTTTCATACCTCATTTATTCTTCATACAAATCATACAACCAACAGTAGCAGTATGGACATCAACCCAAAAAATGAAAGGGGTAAGTCACACTTTTTAATTTCACTTTGTAGTTCATTTTGTAGACTAACAGTTATTAGACACCTTTTGCACGTTCAAAGTTTACTTTGTCAAACTCTTGATACTTTGTTGTTGTGTAGGCAACTTTGCGGGAACTTACTCCCGCTCGTTTTTCCCTTCTCTCCTACAAATTCAAGACTTTTCAAAGTACTTTAAATGTGCAAAAGGCGTCTAAATTGGGCTAATGATCCCAACTGTATTGTTATTTATAAGTTCTTTAAATTGCATTTATTAGTGAAAAGTAAGGCAACGACTTTATTAAAGCATTTCGATTAGAAAGAAAATTCATTTGAATCTTATGCTGTAAAGCGCATTGCATTTTGAAGATATTTCTTTCGAATTTAAATCTAAAAACTCCCCTTTTTAATACAAACATACGATCTTCTTTCTAAAGCAGCAGGGGGGGATAGTCAGTAGATTCAAAATAAAAATCCATTTCAATGTAAGGTGCATACTAACGCCATCCCCTAGCCAGTTAGCCCGTGGGATTATACCTTTACGGATATTAAAAACAGTATTCTGAACTACGTGAAAAGAATTGGGGGGAGATATTATAGTAAAATCCATTTCTATATAGATTTTGTGGGGGTCAGTAGTACCTCTGCACCAATTTTTCTTAAGCTTTTTAATGCGATCAAAGCATTATTTTTTATATTGCCTTTAAAAGCAAAAAAAAATTAAATTAAAAAAAAGCTACAAAATGTTTTAGATTTTCTTTTTTTGTTTATAAATAATCTTTTCAAGCGTTTTCAAGAATATTTTTGTATTTTTTTTCGTAATAACATTATTACTATTTAAATATTATAGACATTAGATGTTGTTGTTTGTGTATTATTATATATAATATACATACAGGAGGAGTTTGTTTTTGTTTTTTTCTTTTCTCTTTTTTTTTTAATAAATAAATTACAATTACAGTTATGTATATAGTAAAAGCGTTAGAGTAATAGTAAAGGGGGGGGGGCTGTAATTATAGTATAGTTTAATTGATAGTTTAATTTCATAGACATTTATATGACTTGGAAATGTTTGTTTGTGTTTTTATTTTTTTTTATAAATTTTATTTAATTTAAATTTTGAAAATCTAAACAAAAAAAAACGAATTTTTTATTTTATAAACCCCGGCCTTCTTAACATTACTTAGTGGTATAAAGAGCTATGTTGGGTTTACTAGTAAAAATCAACAAAAAAATTCTACTTTTTACAATTAAATTTCTAAAAAAAAATTTTTTAGCAAAAATTTTTAAAAAACATTTTGTTTTTTATATTACAAAAGCTGTTATTATATAAAGCTGGGGTTTGGGGTTTTATTTAGAGCCCCTTAAATTAATTTTTGCTTATTTTTTTTTATAAATTCCTGTAATAAATATAATTTAAAATTTTTTTTAATTAAAGAGGGGGGGGCGCGGGACGCGTAGCATCGCAGTGTAAAAATAGGTTTTGATTTCGCTAAGCTTATATTCATAAAAAAAAAAAATTAAACTAAAAAATAAAGAACAATTTTAACTAAATTAGTACAAAAAAAAAAAACAAAAAACATTAAAAAATAAATTTAAATTTAATTAAATTAAATTTAATATACAAATACACATATAAAATAATTATTATTATTATATAAATATAAAAAAAAATATATATTCAGTCACTATCATCGGTATTGGTAGAAACAAACGATGAGCTGCGGTCATGGATTAACATCGATAACGTTTCTAAACTTCGGCGTACCTAAAAAGAGAAAGAAAAAAGCAAAAACTGTTAGTCATACTTCATATAAAAAAAAATAAAAACACAAACAAATACAAAATATTTAATTAGTCATCCAATGTTAAAGGTATTTCCTAAATTGCTTTATAAGCTAGCCAAATAAAAAAAGTCAGATAGACCCCAATTTTTTTTTATATAGTGGTGGCACACTTTCTCATAATGAATCATTAAACGTGGGAAACTCCTGATAAGTTTTCATTTATTTTTATCACTTGCCAATAAAAGTTTTTGTTTTTTATGTTATCATTTACAGACCAATAGAGAAATCAAATAAAATATCGATCGATATCACACTATAGGCAAAAGCATATGATATTCTCCCTGCTCCCTCCCTCACTACCTATTACTGCACACATGATTAGATAATTTAAAAACGATTTCTGGAATAGGTCCGTCGTAGATAGAAAGTCCGTAGTCACTTTCTCTAATCATATGATTTAATATTAATTATAAACAATATTCCAAGTAGTTTTCCATATAAATTAACTTTAAAGTTTATATTTATAACGCCTTATTAAATTTATAAGCAATTAAAAAAAAAATTAAAACAAATGGGATCACGAGCTTATAATCAATCACGTGTGTTCAATCAAAAACACACAGTCTAAAAAGGCATTTTTTCCCGTGGAGATTATTATAAATTTTGATTTTAAAAATACATTTTTAACATGCAATGCTTTACACCGTAAGATTCCAATGAATTTTCTTTCGAATCGAAATGCACAATAACTGGCCGGCTAGCTACCAATACAAACAAGCTAGCTAGTTATACTAACCAGCTAGCTGCATATACAAGCCAGCTAGCGACATATACTAGCTAGCCGCCTATACTATCCAGCTAGCTGGTAGTATATACTGGCCAGCTAGCGACCTATACTAGCTAGCTAGCTGGTAGTATACCGGCCAGCTAGCGACCTATACTAGCTATACTAGTCAGCTACGGACCTATAATAATAATTGTTATTATTTATTTATTTAGTAGTATTTAGAGTACTTTCTTATTTACTATACTAGCTAGCTAGCGACCTATACTAGCCAGCTAGCTGGTAGTACACTGGCCAGCTAGCCACCTATACTAGCCAGCTAGCTGGTAGTATACTGGCCAGCTAGCGACCTATACTAGCTAGCCACCTATACTAGCCAGCTAGCTGGTAGTATACTGGCCAGCTAGCGACCTATACTAGCTAGCCACCTATACTAGCCAGCTAGCTGGTAGTATACTAGCTAGCTAGCGACCTATACTAGCCAGCTAGCTGGTAGTACACTGGCCAGCTAGCGACCTATACTAGCCAGCTAGCTGGTAGTATACTGGCCAGCTAGCGATCTATACTAACTAGCCACCTATACTAGCCAGCTAGCTGGTAGTATACTGGCCAGCTAGCGACCTATACTAGCTAGCCGCCTATACTATCCAGCTAGCTGGTAGTATATACTGGCCAGCTAGCGACCTATACTAGCTAGCTAGCTGGTAGTATACCGGCCAGCTAGCGACCTATACTAGCTATACTAGTCAGCTACGGACCTATAATAATAATTGTTATTATTTATTTATTTAGTAGTATTTAGAGTACTTTCTTATTCACTATACTGTACTATACTAGCTAGCTAGCGACCTATACTAGCTAGCCACCTAGCTGGTAGTATACCGGCCAGCTAGCGACCTATACTAGCTAGCTAGCGACCTATACTAGCCAGCTAGCTGGTAGTATACCGGCCAGCTAGCGACCTATACTAGCCAGCTAGCTGGTAGTATACCGGCCAGCCAGCGACCTATACTAGCCAGCTAGCTGGTAGTATACCGGCCAGCTAGCGACCTATACTAGCCAGCTAGCTGGTAGTATACCGGCCAGCTAGCGACCTATACTAGCCAGCTAGCTGGTAGTATACCGGCCAGCCAGCGACCTATACTAGCCAGCTAGCTGGTAGTATACCGGCCAGCTAGCGACCTATACTAGCCAGCTAGCTGGTAGTATACCGGCCAGCTAGCGACCTATACTAGCCAGCTAGCTGGTAGTATACCGGCCAGCTAGCGACCTATACTAGCCAGCTAGCTGGTAGTATACCGGCCAGCTAGCGACCTATACTAGCCAGCTAGCTGGTAGTATACCGGCCAGCTAGCGACCTATACTAGCCAGCTAGCTGGTAGTATACCGGCCAGCTAGCGACCTATACTAGCCAGCTAGCTGGTAGTATACCGGCCAGCTAGCGACCTATACTAGCCAGCTAGCTGGTAGCATACCGGCCAGCTAGCGACCTATACTACCAGCTAGCTGGTAGCATACCGGCCAGCTAGCGACCTATACTAGCCAGCTAGCTGGTAGCATACCGGCCAGCTAGCGACCTATACTACCAGCTAGCTGGTAGCATACCGGCCAGCTAGCGACCTATACTACCAGCTAGCTAGCCAGTATATACTACCAGCTAGCGACCTATACTAGCTATACTAGTCAGCTACGGACCTATAATAATAATTGTTATTATTTATTTATTTAGTAGTATTTAGAGTACTTTCTTATTTACTATACTAGCTAGCTAGCGACCTATACTAGCCAGCTAGCTGGTAGTACACTGGCCAGCTAGCCACCTATACTAGCCAGCTAGCTGGTAGTATACTGGCCAGCTAGCGACCTATACTAGCTAGCCACCTATACTAGCCAGCTAGCTGGTAGTATACTGGCCAGCTAGCGACCTATACTAGCTAGCCACCTATACTAGCCAGCTAGCTGGTAGTATACTGGCCAGCTAGCGACATATACTAGCTACCTAGCTGTACTGTCCAGCTAGCTGCATATACTAGCTATAATAGTCAGCTACCGATCTATAATAATAATTGTTATTATTTATTTTTTTTATTTATTTAGTAGTATTTAGAGTACTAATAATAATAATAATAATAATAATAATAATAATAATAATAATAATAATAATAATAATAATAATAATAATAATAATAATAATAATAATAATAATAATAATAATAATAATAATAATAATAATAATAATAATAATAATAATAATAATAATAATAATAATAATAATAATAATAATAATAATAATAATAATAATAATAATAATAATAATAATAATAATAATAATAATAATAATAATAATAATAATAATAATAATAATAATAATAATAATAATAATAATAATAATAATAATAATAATAATAATAATAATAATAATAATAATAATAATAATAATAATAATAATAATAATAATAATAATAATAATAATAATAATAATAATAATAATAATAATAATAATAGCTACGATACTAGTAGAGCAAGCTACGATACTAGTAGAGCAAGCTACGATACTAGTAGAGCAAGCTACGATACTAGTAGAGCAAGCTACGATACTAGTAGAGCAAGCTACGATACTAGTAGAGCAAGCTACGATACTAGTAGAGCAAGCTACGATACTAGTAGAGCAAGCTACGATACTAGTAGAGCAAGCTACGATACTAGTAGAGCTTGCTACGATACTAGTAGAGCTTGCTACGATACTAGTAGAGCTTGCTACTATACTAAACAGTTAGCTATACTGGCCAGCCAGCTGCATATACTAGCCAGCTAGCGACTTATAATAGTCAGCTAGCTATACTGGCCAGCTAGCCACCTATAATACTTACAAGCTAGCCACCTATACTAAACAGTTAGCTATACTGGCCAGCCAGCTGCATTAGCCAGCTAGCGACTTATAATAGTCAGCTAGCTATACTGGCCAGCTAGCCACCTATACTTACAAGCTAGCCACCTACACTTACAAGCTAGCCACCTATACTAAACAGTTAGCTATACTGGCCAGCCAGCTGCATTAGCCAGCTAGCGACTTATAATAGTCAGCTAGCTATACTGGCCAGCTAGCGACCTATACTAGCTAGCTAGCGACCTATACTAACCAGCTAGCGACCTATAATGGCCAGCTAGCGAGCTATACTAACCAGCTAGCCACCTATACTAAACAGTTAGCTATACTGGCCAGCCAGCTGCATTAGCCAGCTAGCGACTTATAATAGTCAGCTAGCTATACTGGCCAGCTAGCGACCTATACTAACCAGCTAGCGACCTATACTAACCAGCTAGCGACCTATAATGGCCAGCTAGCGAGCTATACTAGCCAGTATAATAATAATAATAGTAATGATCATGATGATGATGATGATGATGATGATGATGATGATGATGATGATGATGATGATGCTGTATAAATATAATGATGATGATGATGTATAAATATAATGATGATGGTGATGATGTGTAAATATAATGATGATGATGATGATGATGTATAAATATATTGATGATGATGATGATGATGTTGTATAAATATATTGATGATGATGATGCTGATGTTGTATAAATATATTGATGATGATGATGATGTGTAAATATAATGATGATGATGATGTATAAATATAAGGATGATGATGATGATGATGTTGTATAAATATATTGATGATGATGATGATGTATAAATATATTGATGATGATGATGATGATGATGTATAAATATAAGGATGATGATGACGATGATGATGATGATGTATAAATATAAGGATGATGATGATGTACAAATATATTGATGATGATGATGATGATGTATAAATATATTGATGATGATGATGTATAAATATAATGATGATAATGACGATGATGATGATGATGTATAAATATATTGATGATGATGATGATGATGTATAAATATAATGACGACCTATACTAACCAGCTAGCGACCTATACTAGCTATACTGGCCAGCTAGCGACCTATACTAGCTAGCTAGTATAATAGCCAGCTAGCTGTACTAGCTAGCCACCTATACTAACCAGCTAGCTGGTAGTATAATAATAATAACAATAATAATAATAATGATAATAATAATAATAGTAATAGTAATAATTATGATGATGATGATATATAAATATAATGATGATGATGGTGATGATGGTGTATAAATATAATGATGATGATGATGATGATGACGTATAAATATAATGATGATGATGATGATGATGTATAAATATAATGATGATGATGATGATGATGATGATGAAATAATAATATACTAGCCAGCTAGCTGGTAGTATACTGGCCAGCTAGCGACCTATACTAGCTAGCAACCTATATTAGCTAGCCACCTACCTGGTAGTATAATAATAATGATAATAGTAATAATGATGACGATGATGATGTATAAATATAATGATGATGAAATAATAATATACTAGCCAGCTAGCTGGTAGTATACTGGCCAGCTGGTTAGTATAGGTGGCTAGCTAGTATAGGTCGCTATAGGTAGTATACTGGCCAGCTAGCGACCTATACTAGCCAGCTAGCTGGTAGTATACTGGCCAGCTAGCGACCTATACTAACTAGCTAGCTGGTAGTATACTGGCCAGCTAGCGGCCTATACCAGCCAGCTAGCGACCTATACAAGCCAGCTAGCGACCTATACTAGCCAGTTCGCCACCTATACTGGCCAGCTAGCTGTACTAGCCTGCTAGCTATACTGGCCAGCTAGCTGTACTAGCCTGCCAGCTATACTGGCCAGCTAGCTATACTAGCCTGCTAGCTATACTGGCCAGCTAGCTGTACTAGCCTGCTAGCTATACTGGCCAGCTAGCTATACTGGCCAGCTAGCTGTACTAGCCTGCTAGCTATACTGGCCAGCTAGCTATACTGGCCAGCTAGCTATACTAGCCAGCTAGCTATACTGGCCAGCTATAGTAGCCAGCAAGCTAGGTATACTGGCCAGCTATACTAGCTACTGACTATGATTCACTAGTTAAAATGGAATTAAAAAGAAAACAAAACAAAGTTCAAATTGTTTTTATAACAGTCCTCTTTAAAAAAAAAAAAAGTGTAATTAAACAGTCACAAGTAGTTGCGTGAGTAGACCCTCACATCATCAAACGTAATGAATCATCACATGATTTTGAAATGCAAACAAATTTGATTTTAATAATTGATTTAATCAGTCGTCACAAGTTTAAAACCAAAAACCCTCGTCTGTCTATAGTTTTCAAAGGCCATTTAGATAGATTGTGGTGTGATTGTAATAAATTTAAATCATATGATATGATAGAAGGATAGATTATTCGATACGATGATATTCCAAGAATGTTAAAGAAGCGTTAAAGGAATAATGATAATGGGTTGCGCATTCTACGATTTTAAAAGTCAAGTTAAATCAAACACACATTAAGCTACGATTTCGATAGAACTCTCGCGTTTCATTATAATGCTTGGAGTGATCTTTTCATTATGCGTGTCAGTGTCAGTGCAGTGTCTATTATTAAATGACCGCATCTGGAAATATTGCAGCAGTCAATCCTTTTGAAGCAGTTTTCGGGTACTTTTTCGCCTATAACTTCACGAATGTTGGTTCTCAATTATTACAACGTTAGGGAATTATTTGCGTAGAAACACTTTTGCATGTAAACGAACAAAACAGTCTAACAGCCTAACGTTGTAGCATTTGAGAACCGACATTCGTTAAGTTATGGTTGATATACGGCACGATTTATATGCTAAAATGGTGAAAAACTACCTTAAAAAGGATTGACCACTGTAATCTACATAGACGCGGTTATATCTAAATGACACTATATTTCTCGTATAATAACAAAGTCGGTTCAAGCATTATGATGAAATAAAAGCTTCATCGAAATCATAACTTCAAGAGTGTGGTGTGTTTAATATTACTTTTTAAACCGACATGTCTTGTGGCCCCTATTGGTAGTAAGTGGTGTCAACTTAAACTTAAAACAATCCAAAGGAAAGTTCTATTTCAACCAAGAATTCAAAAAATGTGTCAGTAAACCAAAGGGCAGGAAGTTTTGTTTAAAGAAAGGCAAAATCTAAGTAAAATTGTTATAAAAAGAAACCAAAACCAACTTTTTAATCTAATCTCTAATAGTTATTCTTTACGAAAATTATTTCAAAAACGTTTCTTTAATCGTTTTTTATTATTTCAGCCTGCAATGTGCTACTAGTTTTGCTACCAACCACCCACTTCACTTCCAATGAAATTAAGAAAGATGAAAACAAGCTAATAGTCTGAGATGTACCCTCAGAGTTTCTAAAAGCAGATCAAATGCCGAACACCAAATTGTTATATCATGTAATTAAATTAGTGATCACCCTATCAAGTATGATAACATAATCGCCCCTATAATCTATAAGAATCCCAACTGAAAATACCTGTATGGCACCCAGCAAGCGAAATTAAGAAGAAGCTGGATCCGATGTTAACACACCGCAAATGATTGTGATAGAAACAATGACAAAACCTCACTCTTCCTGTGCTTAGTAGATTTCCAGAACATTTGACATTGTCAAAAACGATGTGATTTAATATACGAGACTATAGTACAGAGGAGGAGTCAGGCATGCTACATATATACAACATTGAAATGTAGAGAAAAACGTATGAAAATATAGTCAATCTATCTTGAAGACAATGAGCGGGTATTTTGTTAGTTTGAAATTGGTTTTAGGCTTGAGAAAATCCCTCACATAACTCTTAAACAGGCAGAGGGCGCTACTGTGGCAATTTTATGTTTGGGACAATGAAACTACAGAAGGCACAACGATGAGATGATCGATCAGATAGAGTGAATAGTTTGATGATGTATAAGTATGATGATGTATGAGTATAATAATTTAAACGATGCTGATGTATTGTATGATGATGTATAAGTAGGATAATGTATAGTATGAAGATGTTGTATAGCATATGATGTATAAATATGATGATGATGATGTATAGTTTGATGATGCTAATGTATAGTATGGTGATGATGATGTATAGTATGATGATAATGATGATTTATAGTATAATGATAATGATGATGTATAGTATGATGATAATGATTTATAGTATGATGATAATGATGATGTATAGCATGATAATGATGATGTATAGTATGATGATATAAATGATGATGATGATGTATGAGTACTATAATGATGACGAGGTATGAGTATGATGATATATAAGTATGATGATGATGATGTATAATGATGTGCGATGATGATGATGTATGAGTATGATGCTGATATATTGGTATGATGTTGATGTACAAGTATAATGTTGATATATATGGGCAAATTGCAGACATTGTGACAGATTCGGGCACTTCAAGATGATTGATCAGATAATCAGAAGGGGAGTATGGCAGACAAAAGATTGCAGAATACCCACGCTACATGGTTCAAGCATGATTGCTCTAGAACTTCTGAGTAAAAAACCTAAAACCGAAATCGGATATGGATTGACTAGATTTACACTCAAAAAGCTGCAGCAGCATGCACAGCAACTGACACAATAACTTACAAAAAGTAAGCAAATTAAAATATTAAATTTTAATTAGAGCACAGACAACGATTTTGGTTTAATACCCGAGGGACTAACTACAAAAAAGAGGTAATTTCTAAAGTAAAAGGAAAAAAACCAAAGCAAAGGTAAATTTTTGCTCGAAATAAAAATTCCCAATGGGAATGTGGGAAAAATAATTAAAATCACATGGCCAATATATGTATATATATAAATCTAAATATACACAACAATTGAAGACAATACAACAACTTAATTAGGAAAAGAAAGAAAAGTAGCACTTGACCTGTGTTAATATTTTTCAAATGATAAGCAATAAATCAAATGGTTGACAGCTGATGTCTTCCAAGAATTAAAACCTATTTTAGATCATTAACAAATATTTGAAAAGGAATAACAAAGTAAAAATAAATAAATAGAGAAATAAAAACTTAAGCCCATTTAAATATAAACAAAAATCGTGTTTTGTTGATAACTCAATAGACGAGCTATTGTAAAACAAACTGATAAGATTGCTGCTTGCCAGTTAATCTTAACAAATACAAAAAGAAAAAGGAAAATAATACAATAAAAGAAAAAGAGGTAGAAAGAAAGAGTAGTATTATTTGCTTTTCTTGTAAAAAAGAAACCAAAAATTTTAAAAGCAATAATTCCCCTTATTAAAGAATGAAAATACCTTTAAATTCTCAGGACATCTCCAATTAACTTTTAAATCTTTTGAAACGAAATTCCTAATTATTCGTAAGCAGAGTACATATCCTATTTGGAATTAAGGAAGTGAAACGGTTTAATATGAAGCTAGCATCAGAGCGGGTTACTGCGTAATCGGTTTCTTGGTATCAATGGAACGATGACTTGGAAGTTGTCTCAAATAAGTTTCGATTATAACTTGAAATCATACTAACACCTATCCTATCTAATCTAGTTAATCTCCAAATGGTGTCGTACTAAAAGAATCGCTTCTTTTAATGCGTGTAAGACTCAAAATATTCAAGATTGAAAAGCTTCTGACATTCTGAGCATGAAAACTCAATGTGATGCCTCAAACGATATAAAACTCTATTGATTCCCTACTGGTGCTTCGTGGATCGTTCGATACTGAATTCAGTAAGCAGCAGCAACGATATTAAATTCCTTTTTTATGTGACACTAAACGAAAGAAGACACTTGAAACCGTACAGAATAATACACTCGGGACCGTTTCTTGCATCAAAGTGAAGTGACCAGCTATGACCATCTCGAAAAACCATGAAAAACCTTTTCCATTGCCGTAATAGACCTTCGAACTTGCGCCCGATCGATCTGTGGCAGCTACCAATTTAGCTCATGACACACTCCATGCTGTTATAATTGAAGAAATTAGAAATAAAGAAGAAACTAGAAATCACCAAAAATAGGTCTTACAACAACAACCCTATTGATTAATTCGAATACTGCCGTAGTGTGGCTTGTGATTCACTGTCTGCCTTATAGCAGCTACTTCAACAGAATGTGTTCAATGGAAATAAACGGACTTCTTCCCGTAAATGTTTACGTATTACGCGCCTATTTCGCATAGCACATCTATTTGTGTTCGATTGACCTGTAGACTGTCAAGAGTGTTACTTCTAATACACTGCTTTTATCACGGTAACAGATAAAAATTTAATTAAAATTTGGGTTAAAATTTAATATTCCCTTTTCCTCCTCTTGCAATAAACTATTTTCTTAATTTCAACAACTAGAATGCTTGTGACTAAACTAGAATTTATCCCCACTGAAGTGTTATTTATACTTAAAATTAATAAATGAATAAATAAATAATAATAATAATAATAATAATAAATAAATAAAATAAACATTAAAACTCACACTCACCTTAGCGATTTGTTCTAAATTCGTTTTAAGTATATTCTGAGCTTCTTCAGTACTCTTAAGTTGTAGTTGCTTTTGAAAGCGTAAAGCTTCTGTAAATATATCATCATCATTGCCGGAACGCTGAAAAGTAAACAAATTAAAGAATACATAAGTTAGAATGCTGAATAATGTTGATTGAATGTTTGATTGCTGGACTTACCCAATTAAATTCTATAGGAGATCGATAGCCATTTGTTTTGGCTTCTATATCTAATATCCGATATAATAGGAATATGGAGAATAATGCTAATAGTAGAGTGAGCATAACGCCCAAATATACCACATGTATTTCAGTGGGAAACTTTACGTGTGTCATTAGTTTTTGGCTTACATTTCTAAAAATATTTATAACGTGTTTAGCTTTAGAACTTGGCAAAGTCACGACGGTGGTGGGCATAGACGCTGATGAGGGTGTGGGCGTGGAAGTGGCCGATGTTGAGGTGGAAGCACAGCCTGCTATAATTGTTAGCTTACTAGCATCGCCGCTATCTTCTTGGGTAGGCGTTAGAACTGCTTTAAGGCCTACTAAATTAACAACACCACCACCAGCTGCACCACCATTTGACGAACCATTTATAAAGTGGGCCGCCACTGTTGATGGTGGTGCCGAGGATCTTGAGGAAGATGTATTTGTTGCTTTTTTGGCATTTATAGGAATGTCTGAGTGCCTTAACTTATCTGCTGTTGCTGCTGCTGCTGCTGCATCGGCAATACTTAAATTCGTACTACCTACTGAACGTCTCAGTATCGTTTGACTAGCGTCATTATGCAAATTTCCATTTGTATTGCTACTGCTGCTGTTTAGCAATTCAATAGCTTGAGCTGGACTTTCATTGCCGCTTATCGAACAGCTGCTATCGTCTTCAATTGAGTATTCTTCGGAGATTTCAATACTTGTCGGATCTTTGGGCAGAATTTCGGGTAGACCCAGCGGCGGGCAAACACTGCACATGAGACGAAAAGCCGCCTCACGACTAATAAAACTACCAAAGACATGACGTTCATCGGCGGTAGCCACGCCCACAGCGTTTGGTATAATTTTAGCTGTTTTCTCTTTCGAGATTTTTGTAACGGAGGAAGTGGGTATAACAACCTGCAATAAACAAAAAAGAAAAGGAAGATGAAGATTTACAAAAGGAAAAGATTACATGGCTTTAAGTCCGTTTACCTTAGTAACATAACCAAAAACATTTGAATAAAATGCAAAATGATGATCTGTTATATAAAGATGTCCTTGCAGTAAAATATCACTGACTAGAGCACAGGAAAAATCTAAAAACAAAAGAAACAACGTAAACAAATCAAGAAATATCTCTTGAAAAACTAAACTAAATTAAATTAAACTAAACTCATAGCGTAACATATCTAAACTGCATACGTATGCCTATCTAATATAATCCAAAACACTAGAGAGCAAAGTTTTTTGAATATTTTCAAGGAAGCTCGGCCTAAGTATATCAAAAGATCATTATAGCATTTATCAAACAGAAATTCTTGTTATTAAGAAGGTTGTACACTGGCTACTGTGTACTGTGCAGGAACTTACAGGAAATATCTATACAAATAGCAGTACCGTCGTTGAAATTCCTTGTTCGTGAAGACAGGAAGTGTCCTCATCTGTCGCTAGTTCCTTAATGAAATTACTGAACTGTTTAATATTCGGATCATAAAGATACCAGGGACAGGGGAATATCTAGGGAAATGTAAGGGCAGATTGACTTAGCAAGCCAGACACTACCCTTCGCTAGACTTTGACAGATTTCTGCGTGGTACTGTAGAAGCTGGGAGTAATTGCAGGAGAGCCAGAGCAGTGTACGCACGGCTTTTTTTTTTGATAAGAATGAATAGAAGCGATATAGCCGTCATCAGCATGTCTATATGGTTACTACACATTGTCTTATAGGAACACTTGCACATCGATTAGGTGAAAGGTTTTACAGCTACTGCCGCAACTGAGATAAGAATAAAAAAATATTCTACCCCATTTTTCTCATATTACATATCACATACATTGCTTTACAGTGGTCAAAATGTGTAATTGTCAAATTGTGTTTCCTAACCTAACTTAAAACTATTTATACTTTTGAAAAATCAAAACTTTCTTACTTACAGTTTATCAGTTTCTCATCTTTTGACACCTGAGCGAAATGCCTATGGAACTTTTTTACACGCGAACTCGATATCTCTTTGCGTTTCTTCTCTTTATCGGGTGGCGTGGCTGTTGTTGCGGACGTCGCACTCGTACCATTTGATGTAGTAGCAGTAGCAGCAGCAGCGGCTGTCGCTGCTGCTGTTGATTGCTCATGCTTAGCCGTGCTGCTGCTGTTGCTACTTGCACTGCGTCGTAAAGGACTTATGCTGCGTAAACTGCTAGACGAGTCTAACGTTTGTAGAGGCGTTAAAGAAGTCGCACTATGTTTAAGTGATCTAAAATGAAATAAAAATAATAAAGAAACAATTATATTGTTATTATTTTATTTTTGGTATATAGTATACATAAGTAATAATTATCATCATCACTTCATACAAGCTCTGACACAATAAATAAAACAATAAATGCGTGTTCAGTTGCCTTTCCTATAATAATTGATTATTTGACAATAAAAAAGTAATTACATACCATTTTTTTGTTTTTAAATATTCACATTATTATCATTTACATATTGTATACTAAACAATAAATGAAATCATAAATTAAGTGCGAAGAAACATTAATGATTATTTTTATTTCAACAATTGATCTCTTAATTTTAATGAAACACATTTCAACAAAACTTTTATACAACAACTCCTTGATTTAGTCATACACAACTGTTCTTTTTAACCGTTTGAAAGTGTTATAAAGTGTAAGAAAAAAGGAAAGTATAGACAATTTAGTTGTTCGTTCGGTTCAATTTACAACTGTTATACTACAAAGCATGGCAGCGTGCCTTTTAAAACTGTTATGTACAGCAACAAACAAAAGGGAAAATTTGGACAAATAATATGTTGCCTTACTAGAACGTAACTTTATTTAATTTTTGAAGCATTTTTTTAAATTTTTTTTTTCTATTTTACTAAATATTGTTTCATTTTACCCACAGTCACTATAAGTAACTGAAATTTGCAGCCACATAAGGCTCACCACAGCATGGTTAATTGTGCCTTAGTAAATTTATTGTAATTTTAATGGTTTTTTCTTTTAATTTCTCTTTCTTTTTTATTCGCAAAAATTCATTCCTTATTAAAAATTGATTTACTTACAATCATAACGAAAAGTGAACTTTTCAGCAGCCATTTTTAAATTCTTGACTTGACCGCAGCATGGCTGCCGTTTGCACTTTAAAATTATTATAAAACAGAAAACAAAAAAGTTAAATTTACAATACAATTTAGATGTTTTATTCATTTTTTTATTCACACAACTTTTCATGATAAATTCTTTTAACAATAATCGTAACACTTTACAGCGACTACTTAATTCTTCTCCTCGCTAATCGACACTACAATTAGTTGTACGATATGCATTTCAAAACTGTTATAATATCTGAACAAGAAGGAAAATGCAGACAATTTAGCAACGTTAAAATTATTTAAGCGTTTATTTTTTTTACTTCACAAATATTTAATTGGAATGGATAACAGCCTGCAAATTTGGACTTTTTTTGTGCAAATAAGATGGCTCCAGCTGTTTTCGAAGGCATTTTGCGCGCTGAACACGAATCTGGTTTCATAAACTTTCCATCACGTCAGATTTTCGAGAAAAGGGGGGTTGAAACCCCTAAAAATAGCGTTTTTGGCCATTTTTGAATCATTGTAGATCTAAACACTGACGTGCTAGAACCGTCGCTATTATCAGAAATTGACAATTGATCTTTGCTCTTCAAAATGAGCCCAAAGCCTTAAAGTAGCGGGTGTGTTTATGTCAAGGGTGCAAAAGAAAAAGAAACACGTTACAGACGTCCTTAAAAATTAACCAGATTTACATGAAAATTGTTACTCAGGGGTTTTTGGGATCGCTGATTACAGATCTTCACTCAGATATAAAAAAATCAAAATGGCGGATCCAATATGGCGGTCAAGTAAGTCTGACTTATTTTTATAAATCTCGACCGCCATATTGGATCCGCCATTTTGAATTTTTTAAATCTGATTTTTTGAAATCTGTAATCAGCGACCCCAAAGACCCCTGAGTAACAATTTTGAAGTAAATCTGATTATTTTAAAGAACGTCCCTAATGTGTTTCTTTTTCTTTTGCATCCCTTGACATAAACCCACCTTGAGCAAAGATCAATTGTCAATTTCTGATAATAATGATGGTTCTAGCACGTCAGTGTTTAGCTCTACAATGTTTCAAAAATGGCCAAAAACGCTATTTTTAGGGGTTTCATCCCCCTTTTTCGCGAAAACCTGACGTGATGGAAAATTTTTGAAACCAGATTCGTGTTCAGCGCACAAAATGCCTTCGGAAACACCTGGAGCAATCTTATTTGCAAAACCCATGCAGGGCTGTGTAGTAATTAATATTTTTATCTATAGTCAGGCCAGGTATACGACTGTAAGGAGGTTATTATTAACGATTTTTCCATGGAACGCATAATATGTATCGCCAGGGGTTGGTCAGAAGAGAACATACGAATTTTGTAGTTAAAATTACTTAGCCATCTTGATTGGCAGACCGTTTTGATAATGGTAATCTTTTTTAACCTACTTTATAAAACTATTTTGACATTATAAATCCTTTAACCAACAATTATAATAATAAATTGAACTTTGCAAAGTCATAACACCTGTGTGCTGAGAGTATCATAAAAACGCTTATAGTCGTATATGATAACGCCGTCAAACCTACTGAAAATGTGACTGACTCATAAAATAAATCAATAAAAAATCTAAAATGAAAACATTGGAATAAATTTTTCAAAAAACATCACCAATACTTTGTATTAAAGATAAAATGAAAGACATTAAGGAATATTTTACAAATTAAAAGTTAATTGCTAAGGGGGCCTCCTTATTTAAACAAAGTTTAATCCCTCTTTATCGTGAATTGAAGATAAACATTTTATTAACGTGGAGTTACTTAATTTATAAAAGGTATAAAAATTTAAACTAAAATCATTTACGATAACAAAGAGAGGGACTGTGAAAATTAATAACTGACTGATTAAATTGATAATAATATAAAAAATAAGCTTATGAGCAATCCCTCTGCTACACAGTCACGTGCTTTTAACACTTTTTAGTTTTAAAAGTTCTTTGTAAATAAAACGATTAAATACCGTATTTCGAATTAATACAAAGTTTTTTGGAAGTGCTTATCAATTTTTATCTTTTAAAATGTTTGTCGTAATTGCGAAAATATATGTGGTGTATGGTGTATTAATGACGTTTTTAAAGATAACGAAATAAAATATATTTAAATTACTTTATTAAAGTTAAAACAAATAAACAAAAAAGTCTATAAGCAGAATAGGTAGCCAAATGTTAAGGTAGCAATTGATAATATTTCATAGATTAGAAGAATATTTATTGAATTCCTAGCAGTTATTAAATAAACAATAATAATGAAATTGAAATATGCGCCAAATGGCGCAATTAAGAATAAGTTTAATCAATTTTTTCGTTCTTATTGCTTTAAGAATTAAATTTTTTTTTCAACTTTTAACAAAAAAATTTTCCATTTCGACTTCATTAAGAAGAAAATCTTAACTATATTGTAAAAAATAGATGTTATTGTAATTCAAATACTTTACAAGAATTGCTTTCAAAATTGGATTATTTTTTACAATGTTGAATCCAAAATCTATTCTTTTTTATTCCCATACTAGTATTTTTCCTATAATTTTAATTCTCAGAGAACCTGAATAGCTATATATTTTTATGCCACAGTTTATTGCTATTGATTGAAATGAATAAACTTTTTATGGCTTCCTGGCAAATAAAATCATATGCTCATGTAACCATAAGAGTAAATATGGTATGTATCTTATCTTTATTGCCTAAGAAAATAAAAAAATAATTACAAATATTGTAAAATTATTAGTTCTTTTTCTTTTTGTTTCAAATAAAAAGTACCAGAAAATAAAAAAAAAACAATTAAATATTTAAGTTAGCAAAATTCATAAATTTTAATGAAATTTCAAGTAGAAAAATTATTTGCAAAGTTTTCTGTAGAATATTAACAAAGAAAAACAAAAATTTGTGCATAAATGCAAACAATACTTAGACATTTTTGTTAAATTGCTGATAATTACAAATTAAATAAACTCTGATTACTTTTCACAACAAAGAAAGAAAATTTAAAATTGTTTTAATTTTTTTATTTTAACCGATATTTTTCTTATTACTGCAAGACGAACTAATTCGGTATCATAGAACGAAACTTTAGTTTTCGTAATCGACTAAGGTTCCTAACGAGTATGTTGAGATGAACACTAGCTGCTACCACTAGAGTAATTAAAGAATTACAAACTTTTCAACTTTGGCTGACTAATATTTTCCATTTTACTCCTACTTCCTTATCTTTCTTTTGCCATGCAACTCTTTTTTTCTTTCAATCTTTCCCTTGTCTTTACGCTTCTTAAATTTTTGGGTCTTTGAGTCATGTATTTGCACATATCTTGGTAATCTAATTTAGTCTAAAACTATATCGCTTGTCTTTAGTGAAATTTAACAATTTTATTGAACAAAAAGGCATACACCCTGATTACGACGATTTTAAATACAATCTAACGCTTTTTGAAGAGACTATTGACAACACTTTTCTCACATTTGGCAGACAACCGTTATTCTTAAACTTTCTTGTCTTTTTATCTTTTAACGAAACTGTTATACAATTTTTTTCATATAAAATTCACAAATTTGTTAAAACTAATAAAAAAATTTTAATTTTTTTCAATTTTTACTTACTGCATGGAACTAAATCTATGTAAATTCGGTTTGTCATCACAATAAATCGGCGACAATTCAATCATTGATGTGCGATATAATTTTCTATCGGCAGCATTAAAACGGCGGCCATGGTTTAATGATTTGTTGTGGCTTTTTTGATTTTGTAAATTATTTAATGATAAATCCATGTCGCAATCAACTTTATCGAATTGCTCTTCCGTATTTTCTTCCTCGCCTTCCATGTCGGTAATGTAATTATTAAAAATGAAATTTTCAAAAGAATTTATATCGTTCTCATTGCGTGGCTGGAAAACACTTTTAGCACTCTCAACTAAACTGGTTAAACTGTCATACACCATTTTTATTTTTCTTTATAAAAAAATTCGAGCAGTTTTCTTGTTTAATTTTGACAAATTACAAAAACAGAAGGAAGGATAAATAAATGTCAACGAGTTAAAGGGCAAGGGGGTAACACTACTTGTTCGCTTTGTTTGCGTTTTAATTCAGATTTTTGTATGAAACATTTTTAGAAAAATTCTTGATTTATTATTTCATTTAAAATAATACACACAACACAACAATTTCTAATTTAATCGTATCGTCACAATCGTAATAATAATAATAATAGTTAAACCGTTTTCAATGCTTGTTACTCGTCAACTAAAAGTATTATAATGTATAACACGACAACGACAACGTTTGACTGTTATTATAATTTGTTTTTGCTTTTATTATAAGTATCATAACGTACCGTATTATTGCAAGTTGTTAGTGTCCATCACACACTTTGGCTCTCATTTGAGTATAATTTACTCATTTGTTGGTGCTTTTTGTATGTTCTTATTGTATAGCTGCTGCTCTTTTTATACAGTGTTTTGGTAATTGTTATGGTTTTTGTTATTGTTTTGCTGTATATCAACAAACAATGTGTTGTGTGTGTTTGTTTTCTTTATTTTTCTTTCATAAATCGAATGTTGTTGCTGCTGTTGTTGTTGTTATTATTATAATAATTTTGTTTTGTTATCAATCCGTTATCACAATCATACAAAAACTTAAGAGAGACACAAAATCTAAATTATTATACATGGGTACGTGGAAAAAATTGTAGACATGTAGGAGGTATAAATAAACACAATTGCAGCAACAACAACAGCACGACATAAGATGTGCTACGTGAGAGCACGAATGTTAATCATACAGCAAAAGCAAGCACAAGCACTGTTATTTAACCCTTTTCAGCGTCAAATCAAGGGATTTTAGGGAAATAAAAAGTAAAATAGTACCATAATAATAATAAAAAAATTAATTTAAATAAACTCTTTTAAACATATCAATGACGTTAATATGTAAGTATGCATACGTAAGTACACATTAATGAAAATAAAGTGTTTTATCCCTATTAGCAGTGGGTGTAATATCTATTTAATAAAGCTACCAACTAATAAAATATAATGAGTCATACCCTCTATTCATTAAACTATCAAATGTTGTTATTGTTATCACAGGATAACATTTATTTTTATGATTAATATGTTTATATTTACAAAAAAAAGTACAATCATTAAACTATGTATAATCTATTATTGTATAACAGTTTAACGTTGTTATATTCTTAAAGCGAAAGTAATTTATACCAAAAGATAGATGCCCTACTGTACAGAGTCAAAGAATTTGAAATAGGATTGAAATTGGAGTCATATATTTAAGGGCATATGTATATCGGCAGCAGTTTGTACTTCTTTGGCAAAGTTCTTGAATCAATTTCGCTTGTCACATGACGACATTAGAGTGTCGTCAAAAAATTTCTAATTATCTTCATTGGTTGGCCAGTAATGTAAGTTCGTCAAACAACTAAGAACAGTTAGGCGATATGCAGAATGCGGTATTTCACAACACTGCACAACCCCTTTGTATTTCAGGTCAAAACAGTATGGCCAGGGATATCGTAAGTTTTTCAATTTCAATTTCAACTCAAGATAGATTTAGGTCCCGTCATTAATGTATACAAATTAACACAACACAACATGGTTGGTGTGAAAACCTAGCTTGTAATCCTGACTAAAGGGTTGTGGTGGTGAATCAAATAGCGAAGAAAGAATTTTCTATATTCAATTCAATCTTCAAAATACAAACTGTTAAAATAGTTACCCGTTAAACAGGTTTCCTTAATTGATTTTATAATTAAAGCATGATTTAGCAAAATAAAAAGAGAAAAATATTGTTAATTGCGTGTTTCAAATACAAAACTTGCCTATTAAAATTGTATAAAGGTCAAAAGGTTAATTATTTAAAACTATTGATGAATATCCTCCCACCACATTAATGGGAATATTTTCAAGTTGTTTGCCGCGCCTATATCCAAGTGAGCTGATGTGATAGTTAATCAATATATCGATCGATTTGGTGTTGGGCTAATAAAAATCTGTTGAAATTTCTTTTCAATAAATTTTTAATGTGATGAAATGTGTTCCGTTTTTTTTACGGTTTTGTGTTCGAGTGCCACTCAAACGTTAAAAAAATATTATTTTTATAAAATAATAAAAATTCAAAAATGGAAATTCAAATTGGAAATTTTTGCACACCTGTTTGGTTTTCCAAAGAGAAGGCAAGGCTGTTGAAAATCACAACCAACCAGAGCCAAACAAACTAAACAGTTTACCCCGTTCGTCTTATCAAAACATGAAGAGTATTTGTTATCTTCAAGAGTAGTTCTGCTGTTTATACCCCCTTTTTTTGTTTTAAAGAAATAATGCGTAAGATTCTTTCTTCAATTATTATCTGTTTATTTAGGGTAAATGTAGGCACTCAGGTGTTTCTTTAAAGATAATAATAATAATAAAAAAAAATTTAATAATAATGGAAACAATAATCATATTGCAGTTGTTATAATCATTTTTTCATCATTGATTTCAATTTTCGTGTTTATTTTGTTTTTAATTTCTGAAAATTATCAACCAGGTTGGCAATAATAATTGGCTTTAGCTGATAACGACTTATTTGCTGATTTTAATATGTTTCAAATTGAAAATAAACAATTTTCTTTTTGAATAATCCATCTCCTTTAATTTTTCCAAGAAAACCGTATCAACTCCGTTTTATCTAAACACGCGATTTAAGATTTTCATTCAAAAGTACTCGCGCGGTGGTATTATTTAAAAATAAGTGTTTTTTATCGCTTGAAATCGTTTCCTTTACGGAAACTAGCAATAAAAATTGAAATTTTTCTTGGAAATGTATAGGGTTTAATAATTTTTTGCAAAAATTGCCCTCTCACCCTCTCAAAGAGACTTGGATCACGTGAACAATTGTTCTAAACAAGAAAAAAAAAAGAAACGATTATTTGTACAACACAATGGTTATAAATACTCTGTGATGTCGCCATACTGTTCCCTCTGGACACTCCTACTATTTACTACTGAACTTACATATATGGCCTTTACTCAAGATTACAACCTAGCTTCTCACAACACCTACGTTGTGTTGTTTGAATTCTATCAATGAATGGCGGAGTCTACAGTTTAAAGATGACTTTGATGGAAGGCTATAGATGCTGGGAATAATAGATGGACGGATTTCAGGTACATAGTTATGACGCCATCTTATCGGTAGAGAAATCAGAAAGAGCTTATGATGGCCTGCATTTGAAATAAATTGATTTGTTATTTCACCAAAACAAATCCTAAATTTTTATTAAATTAAACACCCAATATACATATATGTAAGTATATTGTAAAGTGTTTATGAGTTTGCAAATACAAGTGTGTATTTCGTTTGTTAGACTTTGTATTCCCATTAGATGTGTTGAAAAATACAAAATATTTCTATAGAAGGCGGGAAATGTTTTATCTTTGATTTCCCTTAGAAACTTGGCATTTTGAAAACACTTATTGTTAATTGTATTGATAAAACTGTTTCCCACAACTTGGAATTTTTTTTGTTTTTCAAGATACTTTTGTTATAAACAAATTAAAATATTTGCTTGGAATACTCGTACTACAAAAAACAAATCCATGAAATTAAAATCCTCCACTTCTAACAGACTGAATGTTTTTTCTATTCTTATTTATTTTTGTGCAAACAAATTAAAATAATTCTTTTTATGAAGATTTATACACATATTCCGTGTATGATTTTTACTTTATTTTTATTACGACTTATAAACACATTTTAAACAGCCGTTGGGTGTTTTATGTGAAAAAAGCACAAATAAAAATTAAAAAAAAAAACACAAAATGATCTCACACTGGTGATAGATCTTTCATAAATGATTTCCCGACAAAAAAATTTTGAAAAATAATATAATTAATGTCTTTGTATAGAACACAAAATGATTTAAGAGGGTATTTTTTGTTTTTTTTCTATTCAATAACAAAAACAACGTCATCAAATAATGACAACAATCATTAAAAAGTGCTGAAAACTTGTATTTAAACAATTAAACCGGTTAAAACTAATATTAAAATAAAAAAAAAAAAAACGTTTAAAATTAATTTCACCATAGAATACTTTCAGTGTAATTTTAAAATTATAGATCTGGCAGCTTAAAAAGTTCAAAAAGGAAATAATAACAGTCAATTCTAAAACTCTACATATTGCACAGAGAGTCAGACATCCTCTCTTCATATTAAAAAAGGAAAACAACAGCAGTGTCTTAATAAAACAAAAACACTGCAGTGTTAATGGTGTTGGTAATTTCAAGTTCTTTACATAAACTTTACTTAGTTTTGATAAAACGCAATTGCATGTGTGTGTGTGTGTGTATACGACTTTATTTACTGTTGATGCCTATATATAAATGTTGCTGTTGATAAACAAAAAACACATACTCCCACTTAGTCCATGCATTCACCGCTCCCTAAGTGACGATTAAATGCACAAGCATAAGGATGTATGTACATATGTATGTGTAATTCTGCTCTGCTCAATTGTACGTAGAAATGGGACATTATTCTTGCTTTAATATTAGAAGAGATAAACAACAACAGTTTATTGAACTGAGTATCACTACGTATATTGCAGTTATGAAGAGGGGACATTTTTGTTTATCAATTTGTTCGCAATTTTGTATTGTTTGATTAATTCCTGTATTTATTGCAGTTATGAAGAGAGTTTTTTTGTCTATGTATGCATTGATAATGTTGTGTTCTTCACATAAACCTTATAAGCGAGTTTCGTTTATTGTTTACAAGACCATTCCTCTCAGATTTGAGACGGGAATATTAAAAGAGTTGCCATATAATACTGATTTAAATTAGCCCTATTGAAAAATGTATAAAAATTCCTTGTTTTTTTTTTTACAAAAAATGTGGTATTCTTCAACCATTAGGGGTTTTGAAAATTGAAAGAAACACAGAAAATTTGCTATAGTGAATGAAATGCGAATGCTCGCCCAAAAGATATTTGAGCTGGAGCCTACCTGTGGTCCACAGCCCTCAACACAGCTTGTTTGAGATTGCTTGGCTTGCCTCTGACTGCTCTGTACAGTAAATTGATATTCAATGCATAGAATCTATCCTTCTAACCATTTTTGGCCCTGTCACCTGTCACGAATCTTTTTTTTTTAACCGAAAAAATCACCCGTTACAATAAACAATTGCTTACAACCTGTAAAATGCCTTTTCTTTCTACTCTTATAATACACTTTGCCCTATTTATCACGCTTATCTTAATAAATAATAAATAAATAAAATCTTATCTTCAAATTCTGTTTAATTTCAAATAAAATAACGTAATACAGGTTGCTGCTACACACAAATGGGAAAAAAAATTAAAATTTTATTACCAAAAATAAATTTTAACATCATGGCCTATTAATAATATTTTTCGCATTTTTAGTTTGCGGGAAAAGTAAACATAGCAGAAGAGAAAAATCAAAATTCTAAAGAAATATACTGTATAGGCAGGCACACACTTACCTTGCACTCGAATATTCACTTGACGTTACACAACCTATCGACGTTGATTGTAGGGATTCTGGTATCGATAGCTGATGCTGAAATGACGCTCTTTTCGCTTTCTGTTGCTGTGGCGGACTAGATGATGAACCAGTTGTTGTTGTCGATGATGAGGATGATGATTTATAATCCTTATCTAAAATATTTAAACACTGAACACTCTGACATTCAGTGTGTGTTTGCAATGGTGCCATGGGCGATAGAGAGTCTGTCGGTAACTGAGCAAGTGTACTAACGCTGCTGGTTGATCTGAAAAATAAGGAAAAAAAGAAGAGAAAATTAATAAAATATTAAGAAAATAAATTTAATTTTTAAAATGCTGGAAGAAAAAGAAACACTATTAAGTCAATGAAATCGTGCAAAAAAATTAACAAAGACCGGCTCTTAAGCAGAGTGGAATTTACTAGAGAGCTAGGCATTCATCGCCAGTAGTAAGAGGCAGGAGTGACACCATGAAAGGTAGAACTAAGTGTTTAATGGAATTGGAGCGTATTCTTTCAGTATGAACTACTAAAACCTGGTCAAACAATTGATACTGATCTCTACTAACAACAAGTAATGATACTAAAACAAGAAATTCGATAAAAATAACCAATAAATAATCAATAGAAACGATATTGTACGCCATCAAAATAACGCCTGATCATTGGTGTCCATCTCTGCTGAACTATCTTAATACTGTAAATGTATATTCCATAATAGCAAAAATTATTTTAATCAGTTTTTAGTCTAGAAAATACAGAAACTATACATTGATGGAATAATACCTGCTTTAACGCCATTCTAAACGGAACTTATTTAATGAAATAAAGCTTCATTTCAAATATAAGAAAAATTTACTTAATTTTAGCACAAATAAGTAACCGTAACTTCTCGAGAAGGTGGGATAATCTTTTTTTAAATTCGGAAATTTATATTAAAATATCAAAAATTACAAATTATTGCTTGTTTTTAGGCATAAAATAAATTTAAAAAACTTTTTCTAAGTTCTTATCAGTTATAAAAGAAAACAAATTAATTTTGGCTTAGGATACAACAAAGACTAGAACTTAATACAATAAACTTCATCCAAAAAATAAAATGTGGAGATGCACCTGAATATTTGATCGAGCAAATAAGATATGTTGGGGAGTTTCAACCATACAACCTGAGGAATGCTTTAGATTTCAGGCTTCAGCGAGCAGACACGAGTGCAATGCAACGATCGTTATTTTATAAAGGACTAAGCTTTTACAACAATATGCCAAGTGATGTTAAAAATGAAACTAATAACAATATATTTAGAAAAAAATTAGTATCTTTTATAAAAAATGTTAATGTATATCCGAGCTAAACTCTGTAAAGTTTTTTCTAAAATTATTTGTAATTTTCAAAAGTATTAATAAAATACTACTTATTAAATCAAAAAAAAAAAAAAAAAAAAAAAATGTTTGCCTTTTAAATTTAAAAAGAAATTTTGTTATCACAATTTGAAAGAATTTTTTTTTTAAATATATAAACCATGAAGTCTATTTTAAGGGGATTTAGAAGAACAAAAACATTAATTATTAGTTAATATTTAACCAAATAACTCCAATTCTTCGTATCTTTTAATATAACAGTAATTTATTTAAAGTTTTCTTATATAACACTCTGGCAACTCTCAAAATATAACGTATTTTAGCATTGTTTTCATAACAAACCTTTTTCTGTTTGTTTTCGTATGCATGATTGTTCTGCAATGCATGTACATGTGTACGTGTGTATTAAATTCAAACACAAACATTGCATTTGCATTTCATAACAAATTTATTTTTGTTTCGTACAGTTTGTTCCGACATGTTTACTTTAAAGTTAACTGTAAAGAATCATAACGGCGTGTATCCTTAAAAACATTATTTTTGCAAAATTCGTTTAATTTTAAATAAATTTTGATGAAATCCCTATGTTGTGCATGTTCCCTTCCTGACCTATACTACTGTCGCTTTCTCTCTCTCTCTCTCTCTCTCTTTTTTAAAAGGAACAACTGTAGGTTTATACCTTTATGCAGTGTGTGTGTGTGTGATTGCATTTTCAATATCAATTTGTTATTGTTCTTACTGAAATGAAAACAATTCTCTTTTGATTTATTTACAGTTTCTCAATGAGCCTTCAAAATGTGTGTCTCCTCTGTCTCTCTATTATAAATCAAGAAGAGCCGGTTCATGTGTGCGTGTGTGTACATGCATATGTATTTATTGCATAGGCAATAATAATTTATGTTTGCTGTTGTTGTTAATGAAAATTTTTTTGTCGTTTTGTTTACAAAATTTGTGGCTCTCTTATGCAAATCAAGAAGAGCTTGTTTATGTGAGTGTAAAGGCTGCCATAATGTTACCACACCGTTTCAAAACACTGTTAAGAAAATGATTATTGTGTGTAGCTGACATTGAACTTTAACTTTAAATCATTTTTATTTTTTTTTTACTTTTATTTTTTTGTAAATTTTATTATACTATGGACGTCTGTTAAATTGTTTGTTAACCTCACAAATTTGTTAAATAGAGCTTAAAAACAATATAAATAATGATGGCTGTGTAGTGATGCCATCGCCAGATAATAAATGAGCTTTTCCCAGTGGTTTATGAGTAAATGACAGACCGAAAGTGTATCCATAGGGTATATGTAGTTAAAGCAATTAAATATTATTTAACGCATGAGGAAATTATTTATTGTAATTCATTGGTTTTGGTTTTCGGGTTTTCAGTTGAATTGTTATTTTTTTTTGTTGTTTGTTTTTTTACATTCACCAAAATCATGAAACCGAGACTACAAAACAAAATTTAGTTTAAGGTCACCAAACTTAAGGGGCAATTTAAACATTAAAAAAATGTGTCTGATTACTTAGTTACTTACTTTTTACAAGAGACTTAAAAAATGAGCAGCTTTAAGGTTTCTATTAGCACTTGGACTACAATTTATTGGCGTGGGCAAGAAAATGGTCAAGTGCATTATTCGGAAACGTTATTTTTCTTTTTTTGTGAATTTATATTAAATTTTTTAAAGAAAAATGTTACAGAACTGGAATATTAAACAAAATTTAAGGAATTTTAAGAGATTAATAAAAAATGTATTGCTGTTACAGCTTAAAAAATTATTTTTAACGCAAGTTTGTAACATTCATCAATGAAAACTTGTTCTAAATATTTTTAATAAAAATAAAAATTAAATTTTTTATGTAAAAAAATTTTAACAAATTTTTTTTGTAATTTTTTGACTTAAATTTTTTTTTTCTTTGGAAATGAACTTTTTCAAATAATTTTTCATTAAAAGGTTGTAAAAAATTTGTTGTTTTTATAGATATTTTTAAGGTTTTGGTTTTTCACTTAAAAAAATTTGTTTATTAAACTAATTTGTTATACATATTGTTTTTATAGTTTTTTTTTCGTTATTTCCTAAGCTATTAATTTAGTTAGTTTCATTTAATTTATTTTAAAATGTTTGAAAAAAAAAATATTTTACGTAAACTAATTAACGATTCTTAATTATTTATTCTACAGTTACAATTTTTTATGGTTAAAAATTTTAATTATAATTTTTATTTATTTTCGAAATAAATTTCACAAAAATCTTTCTGTTTTAATCATCATCATTACACACTATGAAATTTCAAACACGAAGCGGAAATTTATTTAAAACAGAAAGAAAATTTAAACAAAAAAAAGAAAGAGACACTCTCTATCACGTATGCGAAATGAAACCGCGAAAACATTGAGACCACAAAAGAATATCAATTTAAACTGAATTCAACATATTTTGGCAAATAAACAGTAACCTAAAAAATCGAGTCTCATAGACTACCAAAACAAAAAAAGAAGAAAAAAATTTTGAAAAGAAATATGTTTAAACAAAAAAAAAAATAAAAAACTTTATTATACAAAAGAAGAGCAAAAAAAAAATAAAAAAATGGTAAAAAAAACTTTACAACAGACTTAAAATTTTAGAAAAAAAAAAGACAAAAAGAAAACAAGAAAAACATTAATAATAACCGTATAAATAAAGAAGTAGCAGTAAAAAAAGTTAACATAAGAAATTTATTAACTTAAAAGAGTTTCTAAATTTTTCTGGATTTTATTATGTATAAATATTTAATTTTCCTAAACAATTTATTTTTTAATATAAGAAGTATTAAATTTTATTACTTTCTAATTTAATATAATTTTTTTTATTTTAAATTTCTTGCATTAATTTTGTAATGCAATTGGAAATGGTGTAAACAATTAAAAGCTGTGTTTCTGTGGTTCGAAAATGTTTTATTTTCTTCTTCTAATTTTTATAAGAATTTTAAAAGTAGCATTACATTGTGGCCAGAAGTGAGGTTAAGATTGTAGGAAATTCCTATAAACAAAACCAAAAGTACCGTAACCTACAGCATCATACCTTAACCTCCAATATATGTAAAGGGTGTTTTTTTATAGAGATATAGAACTTTAAGTTGGCATTACTTTTCAAGATGGCGACCGATTTAACAGCTGTCAAGTGATTTATTCTCAGTTTGGTTTGGCAATTCATCATGAATTGACTCACGCCTGAACAACGCTTGCAAATAGTGCAATTTTATTTCAAAAATAATGGTTCTGTGCGGAAAACGTATCGCGCACTACGTCCATTTTATCGTCGACAAAATCGTCCATCAGAGCAGTTAATTCGATTAACCATGGAACGTTTTCGCACCACGTTTACTCTTATTGATAACTCGCATCCCCAGAGACGCTGTACGGTGCGTACAGAAGAGGCTATTGCTGCTGTAGAGCGTAGCATTGAGCAAGACCCGAATAAGTCCATCCGCCATCGAGCACAGGAATTGGATCTGTGTCCATCCACTTTATGGAAGATTTTGCGGTGCTTACAAAATCCAACTCGTGCAAGATTTGAAGCCAAACGATCATCAAGTAAGGCGTAGATTCGTCGAATGGGCCCAAAACGAGATTACCGTTGTTCCCGATTTTCATAAGCGAATTTTGTTTAGCGATGAAGCGCACTTCTGGTTGAATGGCTACGTCAACAAACAAAACTGCGGCATTTGGAGTGAAGGGAATCCTCAAGTGTATGTGGAAACACCGTTACATCCAGAAAAACTGACTGTTTGGCGCGCTTTATGGGCTGGTGGAATCATTGGTCCGTACTTTTTCGAAAACGATGGTGGCCAGAACGTTCCAGTCAATGGTGATCGGTATAGAGCCATGATTACAAACTTTTTCATTCCTGAATTGAATAACCATGATGTCGAGGAGATGTGGTTTCAACAAGATGGCACAACATGTCACACAGCTCGTGCCACAATAGATTTATTGAAAGACACGTTTGGTGACCGCCTGTGAATTGGCCTCCAAGATCTTGTGATTTAACATCGCTAGACTACTTTCTGTGGGGCGATGTAAAGTCATTGGTCTATGCGGTAAAGCCACAAACGCTTGACCATTTGGCAGACAACATTCGCCGTATTATTGCCGATATACGGCCACATATGTTGGAAAAATTAATCGAAAATTGGACGTCCAGATTGGATTACATCTGCGCCAGCCGTGGCGGTCATATGCCAGAAATCATATTTAAAATGTAATGCCACAAGATTATCTTTCGTATAAATAAAATTCATGTCAATCGAATAATCCATCGTTGTTTTATTGCAAATTAAAGTTCTATACCTCTATAAAAAACACCCTTTATATATACGGAATAATAAATCACTCTCTTTTACTCTGTATAATTTGTTTCACCTTCCGTTATAATACATATGTAGTAAGTAAACCATGAGCGTAAATAAACATTGTTATTGTTTGCTGTAGCCATGGCAAGTAGTCAAGCTTGAGAGGAGTTGCACTTACACATCGCTGATAGGACCATAACCTAACTCTGCGGATAGAAGCGGATGTTTGCAAACATATACACAACGAACGCAAAGATAAAGAGAGGCCAAGAAGGTTCTTGCCAGCTTTGAAGCCGCCGTGATCTAGTAGGTAGTGTGTTGGCTTATTCGACGTGAGACAAATCCCAAGTCTTCGGCAACTTCCTCTCAGCAGCAGATTTCTGGCAAAAACTCCCAGAGTAAATAAAATTGCCATGAAAAGTTTCTCAAAAAATCTGTCGTTCGGAATCGACTTTAAACTTTAGGTCCCGCCACTCATGTATAAAATTAACACACACACAACATCAATGGTGTTAGAATCTAGGTCGTGATTCTGATTGAAGGGTTGTAATGACCAATTATGTATGTACACTTGTGGACATACAATTAAGTTATTCATGCATGCGCTTTGCCAAAATCCACCTCCATAAAGACGACAAAATTTTGGAAATTAGTCGTATGGAGTGAAGAGTCCAAGTTTAATATCTTTGGAAACGATGACAGAACCCATGTAAGACGTCCTGTCAATACACAATTATACCCAAAGTACACAAAACAACCGTAAAGCACGGAGGTTCGTCAGTAATGGTTTGGGGTTGTTTTACCTCATCTGGCGTTGGTGCACTGGTAAGAATCGATGGGAAAATGACTGCGGAAATGTATAAATACATCCTATTGAACAATTTGACTAAAGATTATGAGCATGAATTACCACTAGCGTGGATATTTCAGCATGATAACGACCCGAAGCATACATCTCGGGTAGTTAAAGCTTGGTTTGATGAGGAAAAAATAAGGGTTCTTGATTGGCCAGCCCAAAGAACCCTATTGAAAATCTTTGGGGGATCGTAAAACGAGCAGTTGCAACCAAAAAACTAGCAGCAAAAAAGCACTTTGGCAGCTTATCCAGACAGAATGGAATAACATTAGTCCTGAGCAGTGTCGCAAAAATGTACTGAAATAATATGCCAAAAAGGGTTCCCCACAAAATATTAAAGGTTCAAAATAGTTTGGGGGGAAATATAAAGCAATTAAATAAAATTTTCAATGTTTTTTTTTCAGATAACTTAATTATGTGTCCACTTAAATTTTAGGTCTGATATCAACTCCGTACCAAAACATTTTTTATAATGAATAACTATTTAAGTTTTTGTTGTTAATTAATTATTGAGCATATGAAATTAATAAATATTAGTTGTTTTTGTTTCCACTTTTCTTAAATCTTTTTAATTTTTACAAAAATGACAAATGCTGCAAAGTGACTTAATTGCGTGTCCACAAGTGTATGTATGTATGTAAAGACTTTTCTCAAACCAAGTGAATTTGAGCCAATTAACATAACGAAATAAGACTAGAACGAGATCTGCATCCTGAAGTTGGTAAGTGGTTTTTTTTTCACAAGACATTGACTTGTCTTGAGCTTAAAATGTAGATTCTGTGACGCTGAGGAACACATTTTTGGAACGTTGGGGATCGCTAATGTATCTTAGAAGGAATAATTTCAGCAAGTTGCCATTACTGACACCGAGCAGCACTCTGGAGTTGGTTAGGGCAATGGGTTTGGAGGAGGCATTTTAGGGATACAGTACTAAGACACCTCTTCACGCCAATAATAATTTGAACAGTGTGGCCAACTTAAACCGGTTAAAATCAAAATAAACAAATTTTTAAAAGAATAAATAAAATTTTTTTTCTTTTCAATTTCCTTAAGTTAAACCTGTTTTGGTAACCTTACATTTATTTTTTATTAAATATTCTTGTTTTTTATACTTTTTGGCTTAATTTTTCATGGGAATATAAACTTTTAACTTTCTCACCTTAATGTAGTTGAAATTATATTAAGTTTTTTATTTTATATTGGCACTATAAGCCATAGTAATGTTGAAATTAAGACCCAGTGTTATTTTATTCTTTAATAAATAAAAACAAATTTCTTTCTCAAAATAAACAAACAAAAAAAAATAGCCCGTATAACAGCAACTAAAAGTTTTAATTGTCATAAAAGCTGTTAATTTTCTATTATTAATTGTAATTATGCAACACTGCCAGTTATGCTAAGAACCCGGCAATTGGTTGGCAATACAGTATAGAATGAGAAACTAACACACCTTTTTTTTTTTTTCTAAGCATAACCTTCAAAGAAGGCCTTAGTTATTCTTATAAAAATCATGTTTTTTATTTAAAAAAACGTCTTAAAAAATTTTATTTTAAGAAAAATATTTGAAAAGAATATCAATTAACAAAAAAAATTGTTAAAAAACGAAAAAAATTGATTGCCAAGGCTTTTCTTTATTACAATACAACAATACCACACCTTATTATTATTTACTTATTTATTTACCATAAACAGAAATATAAACAAACAAAAATAGAAAAAAATATTAAGCCTTATTAAATAAAATAGCCAGAAATAAATAAGTAGCGAATAAAAAAAAGAAAAGAAAAAAACACTCCTTCAATTATAACTTGTGGTTGGTAACTGTGGTCAGCAGCACAGAGTAGGAAAGAATTATAAATACCGTTAAAAAAAAAAACCAACTACTTTATGGGTTTAACGCCTTGTATTGGCAGTTTGAACAAGTTCACTTACAAGTTTAGCCAAAAAAGGAAAACCGTTAAAGCAAATATGATCAGTTTTGTTCATTAACGTCTTTATTTGACATTAACTTCGCCCATTTTCTAGATTTTCTAGTGTGTCCCTTTGCCCAGTTATTCAAATCATGGAGGCCATGGAATAATCCGCCAATTTCTAAAGAAACAGGTTACATCCATGGGCCAGCTTCGATGTCGATATGACGTTCGAAATGAATTTTATGGCAGCCTGACTTTATGAGTATATCCGTATATATCTAGGGAATATTCCACTACCGCCATTAGCCATTCCGAAGTTCCAGATATTCATGTCCTCGTTATATCCACCACAATTCTTTTTGTTGTCAATCTTGAGCCATCAATGTATGTATGTATATCACAAGAGTATATGGAGAAGGATTTGCCTTCACTTGGGTTATTAAAAATCATTAATTTTTAATATTTTTCCGCTTTAGTTTGCTAAAGAAAACCTATTTTAGGCGACTAAAAACCCGCTGAATTGGTTATATTGCACACACGAAGAAAAAACTCCGTTAAAAAATCGCTTATTTGCTTACATTGCCCCAGAACCACACACTCTGTTAATTGTAAAATGAAAGAGAGATAAATACAGAGATAATGAGGGAGATTGCCTTAATAAAAATCCGGTTTTTAATTTTTAACACGCCAACAATAGACCCCTTCTTTTTAACTAACAGACAATAGATTAAAAAACAAGTTATTAAGAAAGAAAGAAAGAAAAGAAAAGGAAAACCAACGAAGATAATAAATAAAAAAAAGAAATCTCATCAATCTTTATTAATACAGCATAAAGCGAAGAAAAAGAAGACGAAGAAAAAGAGACACCAAAAGCAAAACAAAAAAAAGTACATCATTATCCTATATAAAGCTGTTACAAACACGCACATACACATGTATGCACACACATAAATATCGACAACATTTATTCTATTGCTCTCCTACTATGTAATTATGCTAAAACAACATACATATTAACCACTTCACTACATACATATTCATTAATTAAACTCAAAAATATAATAAAGAGAGCATAAGCCAGTTGAAGAAGAAGAATCTTCCTTTCTAAGGTAATTCGTTTATTAATAATATAAGCATACACACACACAAACAAATGTTATTCTATTACTGTGCCTGTGAAGAATTATGCAAGACAAGAAAAACAACCCCAGTTACTCGTTACATTAGTATAACAAGGAGAATGTAAGACAATTGGAGTAAGAAGACTATTCTTCTTTAATGCAATCGGTTTCTCAAAAATATAAGCATAACAATCCTATACACACATACATACATACAATCATAAATATATTCGTAAAAAAAAAAAACAAATCTTTATGGTCGATTCAAAGTGTAAGCACCCACAAACATGCACTCTCTGCCGAAATAAAGGGTCACAGTTACTAAAATGCTCTCCCTCATGAATAATTATACGAAACAACAACCAAAATATCTTACAGTAATTACGTACGATATAAAAAAAGAGAGTTTAATGGCAGGTGACGTAGAAGAAGACTCTTCCTCTCTAATGTAACCGGTTTACGATAAATGCGAGACTACATATCAACAACGCATTAAAGCAGTAACAAACAAACAAACAATAGTTGTTCTCCAGCTCTTCTCATGAATAACTATGCAAAACAACAAAAACAATATACAACTTGCTCATTAATTAATTACAAAATGTAAATAAAAAGTGTGTAAGACAGTTGAAGAAGAAAAAGACTTGACTCTTCCTCTCTAATGTAACCTGTTTATTAAAAATGTAAGCATATCGTACACACACATATAAATATATCCATAAAAAGAAGAAGAAAACAAGTCTACCATAAACACCATCTTTCGTTATTGTTCGTAAACATATGATATGTTTTCCACACGATGTCTTAAGCGACCAGAAAAAGAAAATCACACACACACACGCTCACATAAATACTGGAAGTAAAACTTCCGCATGAATGAAATCTACAATGGCAGAACAAGAAATATGTCTCGACACGATACGTCTCGTCTTGTTTTGTTTTCTATTGTGTATATGTGTATAAATTAAGTTACACTCCAACACCATTGCACACAAAACAAAAAAAGAAGAAAAACAAACCATCAACCTCTTCGTGTACGTGCACGTATAACTAACAACTGCTTAACTATGGCGTTGCCAACATACATTCCCCCCCTTAACAATGCAAGTAACTAAGTTAGTAATAAGAAAATTAAATTAATTTCTAAACTGTTTTTGTCTGCATCAATAGAAAAAAAATTAAAGAAAAACATTTAAAATATGTACTTAGTTTAGAACTACCGTGCATGCAAAGCCAGCCAGCCAGCCAACCAGCTCTGTTGTTAGTTAAAGCATTTAAAATTATCATGTTTAGAGTAATAGTGGTGGCTGTAGGAAGTGTGAAGAATATGTAAAAAAAAAATAAGAAATACTTGAGGTTCAAAGAACTTTAAATGGTTGTGTTTGCATAAATTATTAAACAAAAAAAAAACTATTGTAGTAATTATGAAAATCTAATGCAATACATACAATAGAAAAAGATATGAATTTTTAATAATAAAAATAATTTAAACAACATGGTTGAGGCGTGTGACCAAAACGCCTGAGAAAGTTCAATGGTTAGACATTATAAATTTCATTTATTAATCGACAATGCATTTTACAAAACAAAATAAGGATTTTTCTTTATTAGAAAACTATGCAGTAAAAACTTTTAGCCATGGAATCAAGTATTCCAAAACAGTTTTCATTACGGTTGGGTGCTACTTGGGACCGAAGATGTAGGCGGCAAAGCAAACTTTTTTCAAATGGGCAAATAAAAAGTGCTCTATATAAATCGGTCAAAATCGGATACAAATAGAACTGTGGGGGAAGTGGACTGGATAGCTATGGTATCAAGGATTCCAAAACAGGTTTCTTTAGGTTGGGTCTAACTTGGGAACGGAGATATAAGCGACGCAGCTAACTGTTTTCTTCATATGAGCAATCGATAAAAAAAATGTAAGCCATCATCCAAAAAATAGGAAGTCATTGCCCAAAAAAATGCAAGTCACCAACCAAAGACTGCAAGTCATCGACCATAAAAATGCAAGTCTCAGCCAAAAAACTGCAAGTCATAGACCAAATAAATACAAGTCATTATCCAAAAAATTCAAGTCAACGTCCAAAAGGCAAGTCATAGACCAAATTTGAATTTGAACTGAATATAGAGCACTTTATTCCTCATTTGAAGAAAACAATTAGCTTTGTCGCCTATATCTCCGGTCCCAGGTAATGCCCAACCCAAAAGAAACCTGTTTTGGACTCCTAGATACTAGCCCACTAGGTCCAATTTATCAGAGTTCTATCTTTTCCTATTTATATAGAGGATTTTTTTTAGCTAATTTAAAAAAACAAGTTCCATTAATTATGGTAACTTAATATTCACTGTAAAGAAAAGAATATAACTTTCGTAACTAACATCGCACACATTTTACATGGAACGCGCGATGATGAACGATCGGTCCCTTCTGTTCTTTTAATTCCATGAGTTCAAGTTTTTCCTTTTTTTTTTTGTTGTTGTTGGCGTTTATTAATTTTAATTGAATAAAATCAAATCTGGACGTCTTGTCAAAAGGAATAATGCAATGGTTTTAGAACAAATCAATTGAACACAACAAAGCCGCTGACAACTTCGCACATTACATATGATGACCACAGAAGTGAAGTCATATTTCTGCTCTTTCTCTTGATTTCCTATTTAATGTCTCTTTGTGTCTCGTGTGTGCCTAAACAGCTCTTTGTTCAACGTGGTTGCCTGCTACCCGCCTGTACTGATGACGACAGCACTGCGCCGCGCCAATAACTACAAAAGAGTTGAATGACTTTCAGGTTATTTATTTATGAATTGTATGCAGGCAAGTGTGAGTGTGTGTGTCTTTATGACTGCATTGTAATATGTTTCGTGGAGGCCGCGAACGAGAAAGAGACAGGCAACATGTGCAAAATAACTTATGCCAACACACATGAGCTACAAATTATGACTCAAAAATATTCTAACAAGCATAGTTGTTGTTGTTACTTTATGTATAAGAAATGTGCACAAAAATCTATTTATACGGTGTGCTATTTTACCACAAATGATTTTTGTTTATGGTGATTTAATTTCTTATTTAACAGTAGTGGAGTGCTAAGAAAATAATATTAGCAGCGGAGCTTATTCAGAACAATGCTGTTTATTTGAAATGTTGGGACATTATTATACTTAACAGCATTATGTTAATTAAGACAGAGAGTAAGAGACTGTGTGTTTAACAGTGTAACAAATGTTTGCTTACTTATGTTGTTTACATTTAATGTGTGTCTTAACAGTGATTTTACTTATAATAACAGCGCTGTTTAGTAAAAACAGCTGTGTTTATTTTAAATGTGGGTGTCCTCGTAGGCTAGTGTGCTAGACTGTTAGCGTGAGGATCGTGCGTTCAGTTTCCACCAGATCCTCTGGTCCGTTACAGTACACTGATCATAAGGTCTAATGTACTTAGCTCATAATAGTTATAATATAATTGTATTTGTAATTAATTTGTATACTTTAATGTACATTATTGTCCTTAACATTATTATGGTAATAGAGAAAGAGATTAAATTACAATTAAAACTCTGTTTGCTTTTTGATCTCACATTGTTTTGTGAAATTTTTACTTTGTTTACATTTAACAATAGAGAGGAAACCTGCTTGCTGTTAAATTTAATCTTATTTTGTTTTGTGTGATACAATGATTATTTGCTTACATTTTATGTTTATTAACAGTGTTGCTGTATAAGAAAACAATGTTAAAAGCACAGTTTAGCCGGTAGCGATGTGTTCACTGTTACTAATTTACATTAATTATCCTTTACATCACTGTGGTGAAAGAGATTGGGAAAATTTCGTTTGCAAAGCTATTGCTTTACTGTTATCGAGCAGTTGGGGGGATCACTCTTGCTCTAGCTTTTGTTTTCTTTACATACCAAGCTCAACACTAATGCAATCCCTTTATAGTGCGGGATATTACAGAACCTGTTTACATTTGCTTTGCTTTCTTTTTCCCTCTCTCACTCTCTGTTGGTTTTTTTTTTGCATATTAAGATCAAAGCCAATATATCCCTTTGGTTTGTGTCTTGTTTCACAATGCAGAGCATGTTGTCATGTAGTTAAGATGCTCTGTCTTTCTCTTTCTCTACCTTTTGTTTACTTATTAAGCTCAAGACAAATAAAATCCCTTTATAGTGGAGAATTGCTTTACTGCTTTATAAAACGGGAAATTATTTAGCCTGTTTTCCTATGTAGTACTGCTTTCTCTCGCTCTCTATTGATTTGTTTACTTATTATACTGTTAATGTGGACAATAAAAACAGAGTTGCTAAGCAAGGGTTTCATTGCAATAACAGAGCCGTATTATTAGTTAAATTTGAAAGTGTTTAAAAGTTAATTGAATTTAAATTCACCAAATTCAACCAAATTTACTTAATTTTATAACAATTTTGTTTTTTTTCCTAAAAGAATTATTTCGTTACCTGGCTTTGACTAGAATTTTAATCTGTCTACGTTGATTTCCGGTCATATTTGGATTACCCACCATCGAAATGGATCGCTTATAAAATTGATTATAGGGTGTTGATGTCATTTGAGGTTCGGTATAATCCATTAGTAATGATTCATTCACAATATTTCTGTGCTGTTGATGATGTTGTTGATGATGACGCAGTGGTGGTTGTGGTGGCAATTTTGTTGACTTATTGGCAGTCAGGTCTGCATTGACTATACCCTGAGCCAAACACATAACGCTACTGGTGGTGCTGGGATACATGATGAAGACGACGACAATGACAACGACAATGACTGTGATTTATTTGTTGGTTTAAACAGCTTTATGCACTGACGTTGTTGTGGGGGTGTTTGTTTAATTTCTCAATTGATTTTTTTATTTTATTTTTAAGTTTGATTTGAATTGTATTGTATTCAAGTGAAGGTTTTCGTTTTTTTTTTCTATTTTGATGAAACAGCAGCTGGTGTTTTATTTTTTTTTATAATTTTTTTTTTAGGTTTACCAATTTAAAACAAAACAAAAGCAAAAAAACTTGTTCAGAGAGCATTTAAGCTTCTAGGTTTTGTTTTAAAAGCTGAGCAAACATTTTAAAATATTTCGTTTTTTTTTCTTTTTTCGTTGTTAAAGTATCTTAAAGATACTTTATTTGACAATAAATTTTAAAGTTTAAAACTCGTTATTTATTCGTGATTAAGGCATGATGGTGAACACTTAAAAAATTTCAATTAAAAAGAAGTTACATAATATTTATTTTTAACACACTCGCATACACAATAGATTTGTAAGATATTTCTTTAAAAAATAGGATTTCAAGATCCTTTCCCTTTTTTTTGAACTTATTTTTATTAAAAATAATTAATTTTGTTAACATTTAAGCCGTTTGGGAAACCATTCCTCCCTGTTTCAAACCATATGTAAAGATCTGTTCAGAGTCCTTAACGAGGTGCATTACACCATTTGCTCATGCCTCCGTGCCCAAACTAATTATTTCAACTTCCTTGTAAAGTCCAAGAACAGCGTTAGACATTCAATGTTTGTAAATGTATTCACCAAAAGTTCCCTAGAGTTCTGAGAAAATCGGTATAGAATCGCCTAAAACATCTTCAGACTGATGCTAACATATGTACATATGTAAATATGTATATGTTTCAGTAGTTTGGTGGACAACAATGGAGATGGTGCAACGTTAAACTACCATTAAGGGGATTCAAAATTCGTGCTACCCCATGAATAAGAGATGCCACCAACTCGTACATTGTAAACTACCTATCAATCTATCCATTCAATGGAGGTAAAAGTACGATATTATGGTTCCATACAGAGCAGCTGGAGGAAAATATCCTTCCAAACAGTCAAGTGCCTTTCAATCTAAAATACTGGGATAATTCATTCATTCAAATACTAGGGTATCAGAGGAGTTCACATAATTATGTGTTGATGCTCTGAGATCACTGGAATCGCAACTAGTCGGGGAAATTTCTTTGAATATCTTGAATGACTCGCGCGACAAACATAGTTGTGCCTTGCTTAGTGAGATGGTTACCCTGAGACATAGCCCTATTGTGGGATGAACTGAACAGAAGTTTGATCATTGGAAGCACTAACAAATTGGAACATTGATATACGACAGGGTCAAACGTTTTATTTTATGGAGAAGTGCGGTATTAATTACAAAAAATGGAGAATCAAACACTCGATTATAATTTGTACAATTGTATTGCAAAGACGACGACCAGATTGCTTGTTTCCAACCCTAATCATTTAGAAGCGGGAGGATCTCCGTCTATTGGATTTTCTAGGTCAAACTGTTTGCCGTTAGGCAGAAGAGAAGAATTAAAGAAATACGTTCCTACTAACGAAGTCCTATTAATTTTTACGTGGCCTGGTATCTCTCGCTCTGTGCCAACATGGTGGATTAGTTGTTCGCTGATAAGGGCATGTAGTAATCCGTTTGAAAGATGATTTTCTCCTACATTGTTTCTCCAAAACCTACTGAAACAAGAAATTTCGGGTTTAGAAAGAGAAAGGGAAAGAGGCGTTTGGAATGCAGATGGTTTGAGACTGAATTTTTTTCGGAATCTATGGGTATAATTTAATGCATAAGGCTAACGGATCAGTGCATCATCTTCGAGACGTAATTTTTGACAATATAGACTGCGATGATAATTATTAGTGGGGGAATCTGGAAGGGTTGTTGCCATAATTTCTGATAGCCAGAGGAAGTTACACGTTAGGAACTCCAGGACGCTATGAGATAACGGAACAGTATGGCGGGACATATCAATTTTCCGGCGATATTTGGAAATATGTGAGCAAGCAGGTATGCATTAAGGAATCCAAAAAAAAATTTATTTTTTAAATTAATTTTAATTTTTATTTTTTTTTTATATTTTTTATAAAACTCCGCATTTTTGTTTCGATTTAAATTTTATTTGTACACTTTTTTTAATTTTTAATTTTTTTTTTTCAATTTCCATTCAGATTTGTAATTTTTTAATGGTTTTACTTTTTTAACTATTTTTATTACGTTTTTATAATTTTCATTTGATTTTTTTTTTTATTTTTCTTAAGAATTTTTTTTTTTTGGTTTTTTTTTTAAACGATTTTATTTTTATTCAGACGGTTAAACAAACTAGTTTCCAAAGATTAACTCATATTAGATGAAATAAAAAACAAGTTTTTTTTAACAGAAAAATACGTAATTTTCCATAAAAAATTGATTTTTTTTGTGTAATTTTTTTTAAAGAAGTTTAGTTAATATTTCATTTTAATTTTATTTTTCCACACTTTAAATTATGCTTCACCACATTTTCTTTTCTTTTAATTTTTTTCACGATTTTTTCGTTTTACAAAGAACAACAGCCCATCATCATCATCACATTTGCTTATATCAACAGTTCGTTTGAGACTGTTTTTTTTTAACTTTTTTATTTCTGACTTCTGCTCACTACAAAACACGCAACGTGTTAAAACCTCACAGAAACAGAATTTCTATATCGAAAAAACAACAACAACAACAGGCACACACAGACAGAAATTATCTATACCAGCGCACAGCAAAGCCTCTGCGTCATCCCCACCATCTCCACCACAATAGACCATAAGTTCAACATATAAATCTGAGAAACACTTTAAGAAACTGTAACTACACAACACACCACATTACACGTACATACATCCAATTCAATCCATTTGTATTTATTCACTGCTGTTGTGTGTTTGGATGTGTGTGTGTCAACGTATTATATTGTTGTTTTTGTGTCTATGAAATGCATTTTAAAGAATTGCAAGAGTAGTGCTCTCTCGCGCTCTTTCTCTATCTATCAAAATACTTTGTTATACACACTAAAAATTGCTGCTTCAGCCGTCAGCCGTCTTTTGCTTGGCTGGCTCTTCCAAAATACAACAACGAAAACGAACAAAAATAAAGGCAAAAAATATGAAAAACTGCAGCAAAGCAAAATGCATCAAGACTTTCAAAATAATAGCGAAAGAAATACAAGCAAGCACAACAACAACAACAACAACAACAAATATTTACAAGAAAAGCCATAAAAACGTACGGTTGATCGCAAATGGTATCGTAAGTACTCAGCACTTTTAATATAAAAGAGCAGGAACACACACACATACTCATTATGTAAAGGTATGAATTCATAAGAAAAAATAAAACATATTTTAAAAACATTTTGAAAAGTTAAAAGATACAATACCTATCTCAAGAATACAAAAGTATTTCAAGAATACAAAAGTATCTCAAAGATACAAAATTATCTCAAAGATACCGGCACACTAACAAGGCTGAGTGTACAGGACATTTTGGTGAACTGTATATCGAAACTGCTTTGTGAGAGAACGACCTAATGAGTTAATAAATTGCCAGAGAGATAGAAAGATTAACTTGCTCCACAAGGTGGGATAATATCCCAGCTTCTACCGTAATTCTGAAACTATTCGTATAAGAGGCGATTGTCTATACGAATCATATTGTTGTAGCAATTCTGTTAGATTTGATGCAATTTGAGTTGACAAAGGTCAGTGTGTGGACATTTAGTCGCGATTTGGGTATGAATCCTGCAAAAACGGAAATGGCCCTCTCACCAGAGGGTGCTGGACGCTGACTTTTCGTCGATCTGAGATTATATGGGGCTGTAGTAAAATGCAAGGAGGAAGTGCCTTTGCTTGGATTTAATCTGCATAGGCAGCTGTCTTGGAAACCGAAAAACAGGGTTAAAAAAGGTCTCTTCCAACGTTGACGCTGGAGATAATTTTATGCCTCCTTCCGTTGGACCTTTATTGTGACGACTTAGTGCGCAAAACCATTACGAATGTCCGTCAGTGTTCAAAGTGGTTAAGGAATTTGGAACAAACGTGTGGGAAATCCTTTAACAAGGTAGCGGAATGGTATAATGTTCACATCAAATGATGAATTCTCCTGAGAGTTCACAACGTTGGGAATCCAATATTGAAGGCATTTCAACTAATAATCTCTCGACAACTGGATGTATTCCAGTGGACAGTTGGTCTTTGTTAGACTGTGGAGAGCATAAAAACGAAGTGACAAGTGACGTCATAATCCAATTGATAATTCAGTTCTATCGTTAATAAATTTCGAACTTTACAATTGCATTTGGTTAGAAAATCAATAACAAAAATCCATAAATAAAATATGCTTTTATTTAATTTTCCAAGCAATTACTACATCTTTTTTCGTTTGAAGAATTTACTCCTTTAAATGGCAGCCCTTTAAACAGTAACAGCAACTCTTACGATTTATTGAGTTCATATTTATGCAAGCAGAGCCATTCATTACAAGAAAAAAAAAAAGAAAAAGCCACCATCAACACCAGCAACAACAATAAAACAATTACAAAGAATCATAAGAAACATAAAACAAGAGAAACAACAAAATGTTTTTAATTTAATACCTCTGCCTCTCTCTTACTATTCTCTTGCACAACCAACAAACCTCCCTCATAAACAACACCGCACATACACAATACATTATGAAAATAAAAAAAGAAAACGATAAAAGTCTGCATGCAAGCATTTAAATATTGTTGTTGCTGTTGGTTTTACATGCTTTCGTTTTTTGTGTGTGCGTGTGTGTGTTGTGTGAGTGTACGCGAGTGTGTGTTGTACAGTCTATTTTATTTTTAAGTTTCTTGGAGAATTTATTTTCTTTCTCACCGTGGTTTTTGTTTTGCTTTTTGCTAATGCCTTAACAATAGAGCCAGATAAAAAGAAAAAGCAAAACGAGAGAGAGAGCGAATTGTTGGTATAAATGTGTGCATATGCTTTTTATTATGGTTTTCAGTGGAGGTGAATTCTTATAGGAATTCACCTTTATTGTTTGACTTTTACTCTCATTTCCAGTGGTGGTTTGTTTACAGTGTTTTAAGATAATATTCTCTTTTGTTTTATGTTGTTGTTTTTTAAATACTACGTTTTGGATTTATCTGGGAAAGAGAATGTTTAGGTTCATTCATAAAAGTATGGAAAAACTTTATAAATAAATAAAGTATACAAACATATGATTACAGTGGGCTAAAATACAAAAAATATTGTGAAAATAAATTTTTTTAATTGAAAATTCAATAAAACATCTGTAAAATAAAACTAAAAGCTTCCAATTGAAAAATTTTAAAGGAGAAAGGGTGGACACAAGAAAATAAGAATAGCAAGCAATTATTTTTTATTCTGTCAAGTTCTAGAATGAAAAAGATATTTGTATTCCATTCAAACTTTTGAACAAGTATTATAAACATTTTATAAGGCAATTAAAATAAGTTAATATGCTTTTAAAGAGAAAAATAGAAATATTTGTATTTCTGTCAAGTTCTGGAATGAACAATTTGAAAGAAAAAATGCGCTTCTATATTAGTAAAGTCCTTGAATAAGTATTATAAACATTTTATAAGGCAATGAACTGTTTATATAGGCTATTAAACGGCAGAAAACAAATATTTTTGTTCCTGTCAAGTTCTAGAACGAATATTTTAAGTATTTTGATTCACAAACATCTTTATGAACTCGCATCTAAATAAGAAAAAATTAAATATTTTTGTTTTCCACAAATATTTTTAAGAAATCTTAGTAATAGTTTGTATTACAGTGCTTACACAAAGCAATTTTATGTGCATCTCCTGAAAGGTCAGCAGCAAAATTCTTTAATACCAACTGCACAAAATGTGCGACGTAAATACATTTTTAAAAGTGTTTTTAACACATGTTTGCGTAAGAAAACATATTTTTAAATTTTAAGAATTTGAATTTAAATGAAAGAAATTACGAAAAAAAAATTAAATACATGGAAACATGTAACACGCCAATCTGCAACACGCACTCAGTTCTTTACTAGAATCATTGGCGTTGTATAAATAAAATTACATGAATTCGAGCTAGAAACGTTATTGCGACATCATTGCCTGCATGATGGCAAGAAATGCTGTTGGACTGTGTTACAAAACTGTAATCAAATAGAACTGAAAGGAGAACAGTGTAGAGGCCAAAGAACTTCTAAAACACACTTTTTTTTCCAAAAATATACGAAAAACATCTCAAATTTTGTAAAAAACTTTGAAGTTTTTTAAATTTTCTACGATTTTCGAATTTCATGCATAACTTCTTTGATTTTAAAAGAGAAAATTAGTCTTAATAATATTTTAAATTACAAAAATAAAAAAGTTTCGGAAATAATATGTTTTAAGAAATTTTACACGCTTGTCGTGGGTCGTTTTTATTGCGTTTTTATCTACAAAAACATGGCAAACACCAAAATTTTATAAAATTAAGCAAAATGAAGCAAAAATTCAATTTTTAATTAATTTTATACGCTTTGTCGCCTGTTGCTTTATTGCGTTTTTACTTATACAACACAAGAAATAGGTTTGTAACGTGAAATTCACTTATAAGAGATTAAATCACGACAACTGCCAAAATAATATAAAGAATTACCTTCAAAAATAGTAAAAATTCCATTTCTCTTAATTTTATACGCTTTGTCGCCTGTCGCTTTCATTGTGTCTATGCTTATAAAACAGGATAAATAGTGTTGTATTATAAAATTCACTTGTCATAAGTTAAACAACCTGAATTAAAATTACAACATGCTCATAACACTCAGCTTTATTGCCTCACATATAGCTGTTGCTACCCCACATTAACCCCTATTCTGCTGCCCACTATTAATTACACACCTATTATGTATGTATTCTTATTGCCGCGCCCTAGACTATACCACACTTTAGCTAACCCTTTAATGTCACACATTACGTTTCCGTTTCAACTTCTTAAGTTTTAAATTCATTTTAAATCCCTTCCTTCTCTCGTATTAGTTTACAAAAGCCAAAGCACTTTTGAAAAAAGAAAATCAAAGCAAATCCATTTAATATCCATCCTCGCCCCCTCTGCAATACCACCACTACTACAACTAATTTTCTATTCTTTTCGCCCCGCTTCACTGTACTTAATCTTATGCTGACATTTTGTTGGTTCTGTTATCATTCAGAGGGGGTTAAGAGGTTGGGGTTGGTGTTGTTAAATTTAAGCCAATTATGCTGTTGTATTTGGGTGGTTTGGTGGGTTTCTTTGCATGTTTTTTATTTGGGTTACGTTGTGTTGTTGTGTGTTGTTATGTTTGCTCTGTAAACTTCGCGTGCCAAAGTGTTGTTGACATTTTTTTTTCGTTTTTTTTCTTGGGTTTACAATTCTAAATTGCTTTTAAGGTATTATTATGATTATTATGAAAATATCAATAAATATTGTAAAATATTATTGAGTTTCTCTTGTTCTTTTTCGTTTTCTATTTTTTTTCTTTTTTTTTTTTGTTTTCAAAAGATAAGCACAACAAAACAAATTTGATAAAAGCAATGCCACCAGCCACATAAAAAACGAAAAAAAACAACAAATGTAAGCGTTTTTTTTTCTTTCCAACAAAAATTTATTTTGTATTTGAAAATAAGAGAAAAATTACATGACTTAACAGCTATTAAGACTTTGATTATGGCCCATCTTAAATGCTGGAGAAAATAAAGTCACGTTCTAAGGAAATCAGAATAAAAATTATGAACGCGGTAGGACAAGGCAAACTCCAGAAAATACCATGAAATCCTCTTTTGCTACGAGTCTAAATGAGTTAAAGAAGATCATCGTAAATTACAAAATGAAGGAAACTTAGTTACCTTGAATTGTTTAGAAAGTAGACAAGATCAAGCTGATCAAGACTTGAATACTACGACAAGACATCGAAGATAGTCTAAAAAACCATAATCACCCTGTATAGGTCTAGACATTCACAGAAAAAAATCAATGCTTTTTTCACTCTCTTTCTCTCTCTCTCTCTCTTACAAGTGTTCCGATAAATTCTACAGTGAAGGCTAGGTTTGTTTAGGAAAGATAACGAACCCTCCCTTGAAGGAAGAGCTCATACTTAGGCCAGCTTTTAGGCCCATTGTAGTGACACAATCAATATTTAAAACGGGGATTAAACATTCCATAGAGGAAACCAAACCGAGTAGCAAGATTTATTGTAGAAATCATAGCAAGATTTATTGTAGAAATCTTGCTACTGCAGCAACCATTTTCGAAAGCTGGGTCAGGGATGTGTGGAAAGTGAGAGGTCGGAGACTTTAGTATTTTTTATTACAAAAGCGGGTTACTTAGACCTGAGATGAAAGGCAATCACCTCCTCCTCCTCCTCCTTACATCCACAGCTCCTGGTAAAGTCATTTGCCGGAATGCCAAGTCTCTTGGCATGCCTACCAAAATAGGACAGAGGTCCGTAATAATCGCTATAGGGCGACTGATGGATACGCGGTTTAACCGAACAAAATTGGTGGATCCTGTTTACGGCGACTTTATTATTCCTAATCTCGTTAGAATAATTGGCCTTGGAGCCATCGTTTTTAATGTATGGTATGTACCCTGGTCTATATTCTATAATTAGGTCCCAAATAATAGGTTTTTTTTGTTTGTTTTACTGTTAAATAGTTAACAGTGAACTGTTAATGTAAAATGTTTGCTCTTTTAATGTCCAACATTTGCTGTGCAAAATGTATTGGTTTGTGTCTTGGCTTAATTCACCTTCACATGCATTATTAACATACATACATAATTGGTGTTAATTTTATACATGAGTGGTGGGACCTACAGTTTAAAGTCGACTCCGAACGACAGAGTTTTGAGAAACTTTTCGTGGCAATTTTATTTACTCTGGGAGTTTTTGCTAGAAATCTGCTGAGAGGAAGTCGCCGAAGAAATACTTTTTGTATTTTGTCTTGATGTCTGGCCTGGGGCTCTAACCCTGGCTTTTACGTCTAATAAGCCAACACACTACCTACTAGACCACGGCGACTTTTGCATTATTACAGATGCAGTAAAAGAAGAACAAGAAAGAATTCAGTGTTAAAACTGCAATTTATACAGCACGATTAGATTATTTTGAATTAAATTTTTTTAGGTCCCAAATAATAGGGTTTTTAACGTTTGTTTTACTGTTAAATAGTTAGCAGTGTACTGTTAACGTAACATGATTGCTTATATAATGTTAAACATTTGCTGTGTTAAATTTATTGGTTTGTGTCTTGGCTTTACTCACCATAACTTACATACATTATTAAAGATGCAGTAAAAGAAGAACAAGAAAGAATTCAGTGTTAAAACTGCAATTTATACGGGACGACTAGATTATTTTGAATAAAATTTTTTTTTTAAGTTTGTATTTCATTTACAGAACCTTTGTTTCATTTTACAATGTAATTGAAATCGTGTACATATGTATGTATGTATGTATGCATGTAAACGGTGTTTTTTATAGAGGTATAGAACTTTAAGTTGCAATAAAACAACGATGGATTATTCGATTGACATGAATTTTTTTCATCCGAAAGATAATCTTGTGGCATTACATTTTAAATATGATTTCTGGCATATGACCGCCACGGCTGGCGCGGATGTAGTCCAATCTGGACGTCCAATTTTCGATGACTTTTTCCAACATTTGTGGCCGTATATCGGCAATAATACGGCGAATGTTGTCTTCCAAATGGTCAAGCGTTTGTGGCTTTACCGCATAGACCAATGACTTTACATAGCCCCACAGAAAGTAGTCTAGCGGTGTTAAATCACAAGATCTTGGAGGCCAGTTCACAGGTCCAAAACGTGAAATTAGGCGGTCATCAAACGTGTCTTTCAATAAATCTATTGTGGCACGAGCTGTGTGACATGTTGTGCCGTCTTGTTGAAACCACATCTCCTGGACATCATGGTTATTCCAGTCAGGAATGAAAAAGTTTGTAATCATGGCTCTAGACCGATCACCATTGACTGGAACGTTCTGGCCACCATCGTTTTCGAAAAAGTACGGACCAATGACTTCCACCAGCCCATAAAGCGCACCAAACAGTCAGTTTTTCTGGATGTAACGGTGTTTCCACATACACTTGAGGATTACCTTCACTCCAAATGCGGCAGTTTTGTTTGTTGACGTAGCCATTCAACCAGAAGTGCGCTTCATCGCTAAACAAAATTCGCTTATGAAAATCGGGAACAACGGTAATCTCGTTTTGGGCTCATTCGACGAATCTACGCCTTACTTGATGATCGTTTGGCTTCGAATCTTGCACGAGTTGGATTTTGTAAGCACGCAAACCAAGATCCTTCCGCAATATCTTCCATAAAGTGGATGGACACAGATCCAATGCCTGTGCTCGATGGCGGATGGACTTATTCGGGTCTTGCTCAATGCTACGCTCTACAGCAGCAATAGCTTCTTCTGTACGCACCGTACAGCGTCTCTGGAGATGCGAGTTATCAATAAGAGTAAACGTGGTGCGAAAACGTTCCATGGTTAATCGAATTAACTGCTCTGATGGACGATTTTGTCGACGATAAAGTGGACGTAGTGCGCGATACGTTTTCCGCACAGAACCATTATTTTCGAAATAAAATTGCACTATTTGCAACGCGTTGTTCAGGCGTGAGTCTACTCATGATGAATTGCCAAACCAAACTGAGAATAAATCACTTGACAGCTGTTAAATCGGTCGCCATCTTGAAAAGTAATGCCAACTTAAAGTTCTATACCTCTATAAAAAAACACCCTTTACTTATATGTATCGGGGGGGTTAATAATACTTTTCTGTATTAATTACCCAGTTTATCGTGTAAGTAAGCGTGTGTTATTGTTATCGAAATGATGATTCCAAAGATCAAATATCACTTCAATTCGATAATTATTCTGTTATTCCAGTCAGTCACTCGGTCAATTATTATTGAAACATTTCATTGCAATTTTATTTAATTTTTTTTTTATTATGGTCTGGCAGCTAGGCTAAGGAAATGGCTATTTATTGTTATTGTTGTTATTATTTTAATTAATATTTTAATTTGTTTGTTGTAGTTTTTTTTTTCGCAAAATAATAGAGAAATATTATCGTAATTAATTTTTAAAATAGAGTTTCTTATTACAACACATTAATTTAAATGACAATGGAAAAAAGAAATTTCTAAAAACAATAGGGCGGTTCACAACTAGAAACCTTAAAAGCTGGACCCTAATTTAACTGATAACTGTTCTTTTGCTTTTCTTCTCTCGTTATTGTTATTGTTGTAGTTGCTTTTCAATAATTATTGTTTTATTATTTGTGTTTACAATTGTGAGGTCAACAATAATAACTCCTTATCAGCGCCAGCGTCAGCGTCAGCATTGATTAGAAAAACAATTGAAGGGAGGCGTACAATTGAAGCACAATTATTTGAAGGCGAGATAAGTTTTAAGTTTTTAAAAAGTATACCCCATGGGTCTATGTTTATAAGGAAAAAATGTAGAAAAATAACAAGAAATCCTGTGACCTCTCCTTGGACCACTTAGACAAAAAGAAAAATTTCAAGAACTTATTAAACTTGTGGATTGTTTATCAATGCCTGATGGATGGAAATGAGAATTGTGACAGAACAGCTGTTTAGAATTCGGAGAGAGAGGAGAGAGAGGAGTTATAGGCCTGCATTTAGCAAGATTTGGTCTTTTGAAAATAGTAGTATTTCTACTACTATTTTAGAAGTCAATATTTTAAAAATTTTCGTCATATTTTTTTTATAGTAATTTTCAGCAGTTTTTAACATTTTTCATACAAAAAAACAATTTGTCTTCATTTTTTAAAAAGTAGTATTTCTACTACTTTTTTTAAACTTTAGATTGTTTGAATTTTTGTTTTATAATCTTGGTTTTAATCCAGTTTAAATATGTTTCAAATGAAAAATAAGAAATTTTCAGAATACACAAATGATAGTATTTCGACTACTATTTGAAAAATTAGTATTTTCACAATTTCTATTTGAAGTTTGTAATTGTAAACACGTTCAAAATAAAAACAAATACTAGTTTGTTTAATTTTTTAAAAAGTAGTATTTTTACTACTAATTTAAAATTTAAAATCTTTAAAGATTCTAAGCATTTATTTATAATTTTAAAATGCTTTGAAACATGTTTCATATGAAAAATATTATTTTGTTTTTCATTTTGTGAAAGGTAGTATTTCTAATACTAATTTAAAATTAAATTTTTTAGAATTTCTATTTGAAATTTAAAATTTTAAACATGTTTTAAGACGTTTTATATACAAAAAACTTTTTACTACAGGTAGTATTTCTACTACTATTTTAAAAATCTGAATTTTTGAGAATTTTATCTATTTATTCATAATTCTATGCAGATTTTAAATACGTTTCATATGAAAAACAGAATTTTACTTCGTTTTTTGAATAGTAGTATTTCTACTACTATATTAAAACTTGATATTTTTAAACTTTTTGCTTATATTTGTAATTTTAAACGTGTTTCAACAAGTTCCATACAAAAAGTTAGCGTTTAGCTTAGGTTTTTAAAAAGTAGTATTTCTACTACTAATTTATAATTTTGAATTTTATGAACTTTTTACATTTGCCATAAACTTTTACACATGTTGTAAGCAATAATATTAATTTTCTAATTTATTTAGATTGTAAAACATACATTTTTTTTAAGCTGGTGCTTAAAAAAGTAGTATTTTAAGTAGAATTTTAAGTTTATTTATTTAAATATATATGTATTTACCTTTTTTTGGTACTCAAAATAAATTTGATTATTAATTAGTAGACATACCTGCAAAAAAATAAGAAAAAGAAACAAGAAATTAATTAAAATGTTTTGTGTTAAACTAATTACGTTTGATTTTCTATTATTGTTGAAAATAAAAAGCAATTAATATGATTAATTAGCATAATATTAAGGGAAAAACGTGCTTAAAATATTTAAAAAAAATTTCTTCCACCATTAAAATACTTATTATCTTTTAAATCTTTAAAGGTAAATTTAATAAAAATTTAGAAAATTTTTGTAGGCCAAATAAAGCCTCAACTTAAAATATCTTTAAAGTCTCTTACTCAGTGATCTTTTTTTTTTCAAATTGTTTGGCCTTAAATTTTTTAAATTTGCGTTTTTTTTTTATTTTTTAAAGATGACTTGTGAGGCTACACCATATTTGTAGGATTACCATTTGCAAACTAAACTTTTTTTTGAACAACTCACACTTTTTGCTCTTGAGTTAAACTTTTTTCTTTGTTTCTTTTTTTGTTTGCTTAAAAATCGAAATTTAAAATTCACACAACGTTTGTTTTAACTTGTAAACAAAAAACAAACAAAAAACACCACAGCACAGTTCATTTAAATTGCTTTTTGGCATAGAAAGAGAACAAAACCAACAACAAACATATGCCAGCAACAATTAAATTGTAACGCCCGATTTAAGTCCGCATTCGAAAACTATTTGCATAGAAAGAAAGACTGACCATCCATACAAATAGCGTTTGTTTGGTCGGGCTATAGCTAAAGCTGGGATAGATACATATGTACATGGATAGATGGATGGATGATTAGTTTTTGTTACAAACTGTCAATCTAAATAGACTTCATTTCATAACAGGGGCGTATGTATTGCAAAATCTTTGAAAAAAATATTTTTAAATTTAGAGGGCGTTTTTCAAACAATTCAATGAATCATCATTATTTTGATAAAAAAAAAAAAAAAAACCAAAACAAAAATTTCTTTAATTTAAAACCTTTAAACGTAAGATTTTCTATAAAATTTCAATGCAAATTTAATACATAAAAAATATAAGATTTTTTATATTTAAAGCAACAGTTTAACTTATTTCTATTAGCTCTCATACTCTCTCAAAATTGTAAATGAATAATAACAATGCCTTTATTCAAGACTGAAATGATAGCTTTAAAGATTACAATATCAAGCGCAAAAAGTATTATATTTTCTACCCACCAGTGAAAAATGACGTCACGTAACAGTTATCCTGTTGGTTAAAAATTTTCAGTTGCTGTGCAAACAAAACAACAAGAGAGAGGCATTACATCATTTCAAGACTCTCTCTCAATTTTGTTTAAAAGCAATGGCTTCATGACTTTACTTGTGCAATGTTTACATCTGCTTTTATGTGCGTGTGTGTCTCACTCTCTCTCTCAATCTAGTAAATAAATAAATAACAGGACGCCATATTCCTTTTCAGCTGAATAATATTGCAAGTCAATATGCTTCAAACTACTTCCACTACAGCATTGTTTGTATGCATTGCACACTTCCTTCTCTTTGTTTTGTTCTTAGTTTACTTAACAAAGTCTCTCTCTCTCTCAGCCCTGTAACTGAATTCATAATAGGATACCGTTACGTTCTTTTGCTCTTGAATGACATTGTAAACACAAATAAAAAAAACGAAGTTTGTAGGGACCACAAAGTTATATTTTCTATCTCTCTCTCTCTCTCTCTCTCTCTTTTCTTCATCTACTAAACTCTCCTTCGTTTTCCTAAACTTTCCTTTTGTGGTTCATAAATAAAACGACAACATCTTTGTCCTTGAATAACATTGTAAACAAAAACACTAGATTTGTTTCAAATAACAGATTCATGTGCTGTTTCTGTAAGGCAAATGATTTCACACGTTCGTCCTTTTATACTGGAAAAACAAACAAAACTTAGTGCTTTTGTTTGCTTGTGTAGGGAAACATCTTTTCGGCCGAGCAATTTTTTTTCCAGAGAAGTTGATCAACCAACTGGAGCAAGCTGCATATGGTGTCCAAGGTAGATGAAAAGGAAAACAATGTCCCACATCGTTAACAGACGGGCAAAAAGGGATTGAAAGTAATCACGCTCCTCCATAGGATAGAAATTAAAGAGGAGGAAGCATGTGAATAGTTCCCTGCCCAGGAACTCTGCAAGATCGACGATAGAACTCTGAGCCCGAGCTTAAGAGCATAATACCCGAGAGAATACTCTGAACTTAACAATCTTAAAACTAACAGCTCTGGGGGAGGCAAAATTGTGTGAAATGGTGCAGAAAAGGACTCATACAATAAGATTTGAGACTTTCTACTTCCGTTACAGTCACATTTTGATCATATGCAATGATGCATAAGCGGTTTAAAGAAGATGACCATTTTAGGTCAATTTGAGAAAGGTAGTAGAACTGTCAGCGTGTTTAGGGATGATGTACCCAAGATACGGTCATCTTTCTCTTCTCGGAGAGCGTGGAATAGGCAAAAGTGCACATATCCTGAAAGGCGCATTCGCAAAAGTCCCTAGTCGATGACAGATGGAAATGATGAAAGATCTGGAAATCTGGCAATGTTATCAGCTACAGATTTGTCTCTCCATGGCACTGACAAACAGAAAAATCATATTCTAAGCATCAGAAGCTTGGTACCCCATGAACATGAAATAAAAAAGCTAATCTGCGAGGAAAAAGGAGAATGAAGATCGTATTATCACTCTGCCTCTGAGTAACCAGATGAAGCAGAGGATAGAGTGGCCATTCACCACTAATAACTCCAAGATTAGCTTAACATTTATCACACAAAAGGTGACTTCGTTCGCTTCGTTCTATCAGAGATTTATATACCTAGAGACGACTGATTAAAAGAGCACAAGAACATACATAAGTCAACTTCCTCTCTATCTCTGCAATAGTCTTATTCAATATTATCCTTAAGAAGAGCTTAACAATAGTTAACGAGAAAATTCTGTTAATTACCGGGTTATATTCAATTCCCATTAGAATTCTAGAATACGTCTCTGTCTGCTAATAAGAGATTGATACCGTATTTACACTGACTGGGTGAGTATTATAAGTCTATACAGACGTACACAAATACATGCATACATACATACAGTTGTATTTATTCTATCATTTATATATTGTTGTTGTTGTTGTTGGTTCGAATGTATACAAATTGGTGATAATACAAACTGCATATATTAAACAATAATTTAAACTACAATAACAACAACAAAAATCAACAACAACAGCAAGTAACAAAGCAAGCAATACAACGATGTCACGTTGAAATATGTATACATACACACACATACATATATGTGTGTAGCTAAATTTCGTCATATTTTTTTCTTTCTTTCATTTTAATCACTCTCTTTCGATAGTGCAGAGAGTGGTGGTCAGTTAAACTTTTTAAACTAAACGTTAGTCGTTAACACTGACTAGCTATATGACCGTATTCACAAACAAACATACACTATATGCAGCAGCACTCATTGCCTATATGAACACCCCATAAACAAACACACAAACTCCATAGGCAGCAACAATATTAAAAAAAAGAAAAACAAGAACGAACAAGAAAATTCTGTTCAACACAATAAAACAACAACAGCAACAATACAAAAAGAAAAGTAAACGATTATCAATAATAAACAACGAACGAGTAATAATACAGAGTAAGAGTACATGATGATTGTAACGGTATGCACGACAAGTTTAGCACTTGAGAGCAAAGCTATATGTGATGGACACGATGTAAACACACTTATGTATGTACGTACACACATACATATACACTCCCATGATGTGATAATATGTAAACAAATAATTTTAATTGAAAATGTTTCTTCTTTTTTTTTTAAATAACGATTGATTTGATAACTTAAAAATGACCTTTTTTCTGATTGAGAGAAAGCACAAAGGAGAGGCAGAAAAAATGATTGAGGGTGAGAGATATGTTTGTTGTTGTTGTTGTTTTTAATTAAACCTATCCCAATACAACAGCATTGTTGGTTAAATTGTTTGTGTTTATCTTTAAAAGCTCAGCGTAGGAGTAAAAGGTATTAAAAAAGTGGTTTTAGAAAAAACGAAAAGAAATTAATTTATTATTTCAAATGTTTAGACTTCATTTGTTATTTAAATTTGTTTATTTTAACCCAAAAATTTGTTTGCTTAGATGCTTGTTTGTTAAATTTTGAAATTATTCATTTCTTTTTCATTTCAACCGCTTTTCTTTAAAGGAATTTAAATAATTGCCTTAAAATTTCGTTTCTTTTTAAGAAATTTGGAACGTTTTTTTTTTTAATTGAGATAAACAAACATTTTATTGTTTCTGGGTGCTTTAAAAATGATGTTTACATTGGCAGTTTATTAAGTAAATAAAATTTGAAATACAAGCAATACGCCGTATACGTGAAAATAAAATTCATAATGAAAAGAAATTTTTGTTAGAAGAAATTTTTGGAAAAAAAAAATAACAATAAAATTTTGTAAACAATGAAATTTCAATATTTGTAATTCAAAAATATAACGCCTTAATAAAAAAAAAAAAGAACAAAAATATATATAAGAAATAGTGAAAATTTGTAGACAAAAGTCCTTACATACCAATAACAAACTGTCACATTCCTTACATTTCAAAGTTGTGCCAAAGTGTTGCCAATTACATCTCTGTAGAGATCACTGTACAAATGAACATTACGACGCGAAATATACACACACAGTGTGTTCAACAATAATTTTAATTTGTTTGAAATTGTTTTTTAATGATTATTTTGAATTAATAAAGATGAAATATGCTTTCTAACATGATTTATATCAACATGTCAATGCTTATTCATATTGATTTAATATTTAATTTTTTTTATTATTTTTATTCATTGCATTTATTATTCATTATTGTCTTTTCTTTGTCTTTCCTTTGTATCTTTCGTGTAAACAAGAAATTGAAACAAGAAAATAAAAACATTTTTTTATTTTTTCAATCTCTTGTCATTTCAATTGCATTTATTTATTGAAACTGGGTCATTTTACTTTTCCATAGCATGCATGAGCTGTTGCATGGTCCATAATACATGCATTATTTATTCATAAAATTCATTAAATCCCTTAATTCAAGATGCTTTTAGGTATTTACGTATGTACATATGTAAACAATAAAAATCAATCTATCATTGATAAATTAAAATAACGTAAATTGATAGGCTAGCTTCCCCTCAAGGAGATCTATTTAATGAGTTTTAGCACTTGAAAAGCATTACAACAAGAGTCATTAATCAAAAAGTCATAAAAAAAATTGTAAATTTAAAACTTTTTCCAGCAAAATGTTCGATTTCTATATTAAATATTCCAATAACTTTAATATTCCATAGAAAACTTTTGGATAACTTTAAAATTTGTATCGGAAACCAGCCGATAACTAAAATTTTCTCCATGAAACTATCCGATAATTACAATTTTCTCTATAAAACTAAACGATAACTACAAATTTCTCTATAAAACTGTGCGATAAATTTTATTTTCTTTAGAAAAATATTTTATAATTTTATTTTTTCATATTTCATAATTTTAATTTTTCGATAACTATAATTTTCTATAGAAAACTAATCGAGATTTTCAATTTTCTATGGAAACTCCTACAATAATTTTGATTTTTAAAAAAATTAATCGATAACTATTTTTTTCTACAGACAGCATTTCAATAGCTACCATTTTCGATACACAACCATTCGATAACTTCGATTTTTCAATTTTAACCTTAATTTATATACAATTTAAATTTTTGCAAAAAATATCGATAACATTGAATTTATATACAATTTAAATGTTTGCAAAAAAATATCGATAACATTAAATTTGTATTTCGATAATTTTGGTTTTCTGTAGAAAACAATTCAATAACTTTAACTTTCGTTAGAAGATTATTAGAAAAATTCAATTTTTTATAGAAAACTATTTAATAACTTTGATTTTCTACATGTAGAAATCACTTCGATAAATTTAATTTTCCATTCAAAATAGGTCAACAGCCTCAATTGACCACACAGAGAAGCTGTTAGATAACTTTAATCTTCTGTAGACAGCGATTCGATAAATTTGGTTTTTTTCTAGAATACTGTGCGATAACTGTAATTTTCCATAGAAAACTTTTCGATAACACTATATTTCGAAAGATAACTATTTGATAACTTTAATTTTCTGTACCGTACTTTTACTTATTATGAAAAACTATTAAATAACTTGAAACTTTACCAAGAAAGTGTTCGATAACTTCAATTTGAAATAGAACTCTGTTCGAGGTGCTGCATAAAACATTCGAAATCTTTAATTTTCTTTAGTAAACTATTCGAAAACTTTAATTTTTGTATAGAAAACCGTTCGATAACTATAATTTTTTTCGATAACTTTAATGTTCTTAAGAAAACTGTTCAATAACTGTAATTTTGTATAGAAAACCGTACGATAACTATAATTTTCTGTACACAATTTTTCGATAAGTTTTTCTAGAACACTGTTCCATAAATTAGATTTTATATAGAAAATATTAGGGTGTAGAGTGTATTTCGAACAGCTTTATTGTTCTTTCTCTTATTGCCTGCATTTCAATCGTTTATAATTTGACATTTTTATTAGTTGTTAATTTAATAATAATAACAATAATAAGAACAACATATTTGTTGTTTTTGCATTTTAATTTAATTTATTTATTAAAAGTATTCACTCACTCAGATTCAATTAAAAATTAATTCACTTGATAATGGATTTATTTGTTATTGTTTTTCTTCTCAGATAATTTAGGTCTTCCGCATTTTTCAATGTGTCATATATGAAGAGTGAGAGAATGGGAGAAAGGGAGAGAAGACAGAAAATCAGAAAATTTATAATAAATGATAGGAAGCAAGGCATAAGTATAAAGTCTATACTGCAGCACTTAAACAAAAAATTTGTTTAACAAAAGGAAAAAATTGTGAAGCTTCTGGTCTGATTTCTGAAGTCTGGTTTTTGAATGCTTGCTAAAGTAAATGACAGAAGACAACTAATACCAAAAAAAAAAAATATATTTTAAAATAAGCGGTTAAAAAGGCAAAGTCAATTACAGAAAAACCGCTAAAATGATCGTGACCAAATTAGGAAAACTTTAATAAGACGAACACAAAATATTGCAATAAAATTAAAGCCCTGATTATCACTTCCTTCCTCACTAATTAGGCTTTTTAAATTAAAAACTGAAAAGCAAAAAAAACCGGCTTAATTAAACAAATAAACGCTCAAACATAAACAAACAGTTTTAATTAATTTAACATTTAAAAACCCAACACTTACTTGCAATTAAAAAACAGAAACCCTGACTGGCAATAATATTTGACAACATTGTTAGACACAATACAGTAAAGAAGGAAAATACACACTCACATATGTACATCCATACAATGAGAGAGAGCGAGTGTGTGTGTGTGTGTAGATGGCAGAAGGTAATACAGTATAAGCACAGTATTAGTTCTGTTGGGTGGTTTTCTTTTTCCTTCACCATACCACCATGACACCAATTATTTGGTATATGTGTGGTGTTTAGTGTGTGTGGTATGCTAGTAGGCCGGGGTGGGTGTTAAAGTGTCAACTGCAAATTAGCAAAACACTTTACCACCACCCCAATAAACTTAACCTTTAAAATTTAAGTGTTTTTTATTTTATTTTTATTGGTTTTTGTTGCATTTTTGTATTTTAAATGTTAAATGGAAACCATTTAAAGCGATTATTATTTAGAAAGGCATGTGGCTTAGCAATTATTAAAAGTAGAAAACGTAAATTATAGTTTAAAATAAAAATTATATTTGAAATATAAAAAACCATTAAATACAAACAATTTTAATTGAATGCATTTAAAACAAAAAAATAAATAAATAAACTCTTTATTTATTTATAAAAATTAAAACAAAACAAGAATAAAAAAAAGAAATTCTCATTTAGCAACATAATAAAAATTCGCAATTTTCCATGTAAAGACAACACGGCAATTTAAAACGCCCTATAGACGCCATCGAATCAGCAAGCCATGACTTGCCTTTATCTCATAAAGGAAATCTTTTTCACGTGTCTTAAACTTATACATCATCTCGTGTTCATTCTTTCTTTCTTTCTTGAATTTTCTACTTCTTTTTTCTTTCAAAGAAAGATATGTTCATGTCGAGTTGGTATTTTTTTAATGCACATGGCAATTAAATATTAAATGTATTCCGCTACCGCAATAAAGTATAAAAAATACAATAAGTCTGCCTGCCTGCAAGTCAGGCAATTGTTGAAAATGCCAAACGGTATGGGAATACTTTAAATTTCAAAATGTACTAAAAAGAAATTCTAAAACAAAGAAACTAAATTTCTTTTGTTTCCTGAGATATTCTTTAACGGATTTCCGCTTGATATTGTTTTAGCAGTAATTTGAAAAGTTCAATTTCCTTAAAAACTTAAAATTAAGACTAGAAATTCAGCAATTCTTAATATTTAAAGGATAAAGGGAAATAAAGATAAATAAAGTGTAAATATTCTAAAGGATATTGCCAGAAAATTGGGAAAAAATTCGAAAAAATTCGAAATTTGAAAGCTTAAAAAGGAGATTTGTAAAAGATTCAATAAAACAATAATAAGTCATAATTTCAAACAAAACTGACTTCTAGTCCTCAAAAATCCTACAAAACTTTCAAAATTTTTCCTCAAAAACATCAAACCAATTTCAAAATTCCAAGTTTGAATCATATTTGATGTGAAATAGTGGAAATCGCGAACAATTTTCCATAAATTAAGGCAAATTTGACTTCAAATAGATAAAATCATTTTCAACTTTCAAGCACATTAGACGTAAATAAAAAATTTAAAGCAAGTTTAACTTCAAACGCACAAAATCCCTTTCAAATATTGAAGTTTCAATCATATTTGACACAAAATGGTCAAAATGGCTACCGAATTTGAAGAAAATTTGACATCAAATCATCAAAAAGATCAACATTTAAACAATTTTAATAAAAACTGACGTTAAACCCACAAAATCTTAATCAAATTTTCAGACTATTTTGTCTCCATACTTTGCTCAAATTCCTAAACCCACAAAATAATCTTAATCAAATTTTCAGACTATTTTGTCTCCATACTTTGCTCAAATTCCTAAATTTATAGCATACTTGATACCCAGCTTTTGAAAGGAAATCTTTGTAAAGACCTAAACTAGCAAATTCGTTAAAGATGAGTGAGTTATTGATTCAGAGTCGTTTACATCATCCAAAAACCTTAGGAAGGATTTGGTAGGGGCTTCACAGTGAATGAGAAAAAGATAATGTAGGTGATAAAGAAAAGCAACAGCAAGAGATACACATACAATGACGGTTGCAGCATCGTGCTCATCTCCGAGGTTAGACCAAAAATTCTGTTTTGGTTTCGCAAAGAAGATAAAATAAAACATTTTAACAACTGTTGGATGTCGGTTTTAACAGACTTTTTCCCCCAACTTTATACTATAACCAAACAAACCAAAGAAATCATTCTAAAAACAATTCAATTCTTAAGTTTTCTTGCCTTTAAAAAGTTTCTCAAATCCCAGACTACTTTTCCGTACAGATAAGCCTTGAAACCCTCTTAAAAGTTTCTCAAGTAAAAATTCTTGAGTACCTGCTTTATTTCTTTTATTTTCCCATAGAAATCCAAGGAGATTCTTTGTTTTTTAATCCCCAAACAGTTGCTCAAACGGTTGTTACAATTGCTTGACAAATAAATACACACTCACAAGCAGCCATGCAAGCAGCCTCCTCTTTACGCACAATAATAGTTACGTGAGAGAAACGATGGTGGTGGAAAGATAAGAGAGAGAGGCAGTACTGTAATCCACCTTTAGAGTGGAGAAGAAGAAGAAAAAAATGTATATTCACCTCGTTTACATGTGCCCATTTGCAAAGGAAAAATATAGTCGACCTTGAACTCTGTGCGTGTGTGTGTGTCTATGAGAGTACATGAATATATTTTCCAAATGGATTACAAATAAAAAGCTTTTGTACAGCGTTTGTAGTATGTGTGTGTCATGAATGTGTAGCAAAATCATCAAATCTCTGTCTATTACGCAGCACAATCGGTTGGAAATGGAAATTTCAATCGAATTTGTAAAATTTTAAGCAATTTTGTCTTAATCTCTTCAAAATTTTTATCAAATTTCCGATTTACAAGCAAATCTGAACTCAAGCCCCAAAAGCTCGATCAAATACCTCGAAATATCGGCTGAATTTAGCCAAAATCTTGGCCAAATCTCAACAAAATTTGCAAATTACGACTTCAACACTTCAAAATGTAATAAAAATGCGCAAAATACCGTCAAAAATACCACAATTTCTATCAAACTTGACTTCCAACTGTAAAAATCTCGACAAAAATAGCCCAAGAGGAGAGTTTTAATAGCGGTAAACAGACGTCATGGTTTGAAGAGGACTTTTGGCCTCTTTTGTTCTTACTGGAGTAGCCTCAAAACATACTTTGAAGCTGCTGTTTATAAAATTTTAAATTTGTCTTGCAGACCTATGGCTTTCCCATCCCATTGTGCCTTAAAGCACTCTGTCATTATGTTTTCAATTTTGGAAAAAAGAGAACAAAAAAAAAACAAGGAGCTTACCTTTGCTCATTGATTACACAAGGTGGAGGGGTATGATTGTAATTGAGATCCTTTTCATCTTCTTCTTTAAGCACAGCCAATGATGATGAATCCAATGTAGACTGTAGTAACGCAGAGGCAGGAGGTGATAAGCGAGACAACAAGTGACTAGTAGAAGTGTTGTCAATAGCATCATCATTTGTGTTGCCATTGTTTAAGTTTGTAATGACATCGCAAGGTTCTGAGGTGGACGTGGAGGTGTTGATAGCAATACAGTTGGCCTGATCATCCTCTTCCTTAACGGCTATTAAATAATTTGCATCCTCTTCTATTTCACTTAAATTGGCCACATCCTTGAGTTGATCTTTGGTTTTGAGAGATTTTTTATTAGGAACTGATACCGACGAACAATTAGACGATGAGGAGGAGGATGAATTGGAGGAGCAACTTATGTGACTAGGATTTGTGGACTTTTTGGAAGAAGAAAAACTACGCCTTATGGATTGCAAACTATGTCTGAGAAAGGAATCTCTTTTGAGGCGTGGTGTCTCAATGTCATCCAAAGTTTTAGCTTTCGCAACTGGCTTATCATTATGATTTACCGTAACCGGCGGCAAGGACAAAGGCCTTTTGGCATTGTCAATATCCTGTACTACAATAGAGGGTGGTGTAGATCTTCTTAATAGCTGCTGCAATTCATGTAAATTCTCTGTAGAATCATGTGTGGATTTGGCTTTTTTCAGTTTCTTTAATTTTGGCGGCTTTTTAGGTTTCTCTGGTTTTTCACAGGGTTTAACAATTTTCTCTTGTTCTGTGTTTTTAAAGTTTTTCACTTCCATGCTGGCTATGTTTTTCGTGAATTTATCATCAAATTTTATTTCCTTTAACTTGGGTGGCTTACCATACTGCTGTTTCTGAGTTTTTCTTTTGTTATTGGTTTTATCGATAAATGAATAGGATTTGATAAGAAATAAATTCGATTTATTCTTTTCGTAATTTTTCAAATCCATTAATTCGCTATCACTTTGGTATTTAAGCGTTTTTATTTCAGGCATTTGATCATCACTGCTTTCTACTGCCTTGCAATTGCAATTGTTTTGGTTTCGATTTCGCTCTTCTTGTACAGCCACGACAACAACAGCATTATTACACGCATCTTCAATATCACCTTGCATATCCTTGTGTTGTGTAACATCGTTACTCTTGTTAATATCCGAACACTCTTGCTTTAGTGTGTCTACTAGTGTTGGTGAACATGTTTGATGTGTATTTGCAGTTAGTGTTATTAATGTTTTGTTTGTAGCGGTTTTGTTTTTGTTATCATTGACATTTGTTTTTGGTGTTTTCTTTTTGCGCGCCATTTTTATTATTATTTTCTTTTGTTATTGTTATTTGAAAAATTTATTTTCAAGGTTTAACGTTAGTTTTGGGTTTAATCTTTCAATTTTAAAGGTTATGTTTTGTTGTTTTTGTTGTTTCTTAATGATTTAAGTATGTTTTATTAGATTTAATCATTAATTTTAATGTTTATCTTATGGTTTCTTGTATTATATTTTTTTTTATAATGGGGTTTTGTTTAAAGCACTGAAATTAATTACGGAAATTTATTTCCTGTGTAAAAAAAAAAGATTTTAACATTTTTTGCAACAAAACTCAATTAAAACAACACTTTTTAATATTTTAAAGCACAGTTTTTTGGGTAAAACATTTTTAATTACATTTTATTAACACATTTTCTGAATATTTATTGATAAAAAATGATTAATATTTATTTTTAATTAATTTTGTTTTGATATTTATGATTTTTTTTGTATTAATATTTTTTTGTATTTATTTTTTTATATTTATTTTATTTTTTTTAAATTTTTTTTTTAATTTTTAATATTTATTATACATTTTAAATTTATTTTTTATTTATTATTTTGCACATATTTATCACAAAGCACCCAGTGTTAAGATATTTTTTATTAAATTTTTTTTATATTTATTTTATTTTTTATTAATTTTTTTTTAATTTCTTTTTTAATTTTTTATATTTATTATACATTTCAAATTTCTTTTTAATTAATTATTTTGTATATATTTATCACAAAACACCCAGTGTTGAGAGAGTATAATCTGCCGTATTTAGCGAATGCAGTCAGTTTGACTTGACTACCTTATGTAACTACCAAATTTAAATCGAGATCCTGCCTTCTTTCATTGCAAAAACTGCAGCGACATTAGAACTTTATATCATTCAATATAAGAACTCAATACACCTGTTTGTCAAGAGCAATATTAGACAAGATTCATGAGGAAAAATTTAAATTTTCTATTCGTCTGTAAGAAATAACGTCAGACAAAGTATTTTTATTGGGTATTTTATTGGTTACTGGGGCTTACATGTAATTGAGACAAACTACGTCATCAAATGCAATATAGTGCACACGATGTAATTTTTAATCTTTGCTTGTAATCATTCTTGGCTAATTGTATAATTTTTAAACGCCTTTTACTTTAATTTCACAGACTTTCTGTTCAAATACTTTTTAACACTAATTACTGTTGGCCGGTGTCAGGTGTTCACAATTTTTATAGCTTTTTAACGATTTATTTTAACGATTTTTTTAATGTTTTTGTTTCTGCCTTTAGCCATAATTAGTTTAAGTTTTATGGCTATTTTTAATAATAATTTTTTTTAAATAAAACACAAGCAAGGCCTTAAAGTCATATTTTTTAGAACCTAAAATTAAGATGTTTTTATTTGAAAGAGGTGAGATGAGATCATTAATCATTTTAACTTTTTGTAGGTAAACTTTGGACTTGTGAATCTCTCTCTAATCAAGTGCGCAATAGGTAGAGAAGCAAGCAATTAAGTTGTAAAATTAATGTAAAACTGGTTATACGACTGAACGTGTTAAAAAAAACCTCCTCAGAAAATTCGTTTTGATTTTGCTAAGTGTTGTGAGATGCTCGCACATACAGCGTGTTGTTCATTTGGTGGTCTTATGTCTCCTGTAATGCACTGACAATTCTATTAACATAACTCAGTCCAATATTCAGTAAAAATACTAAAGATCTGCGGTAATATGAATGCTTTGTGAGTCTCCACACTAGATGTTATCTTAAATAGGTCTGTGAAGACTGCACACAAAGAGCTTGTAGAAATTATATTGTGAGAGTGAGAGATCAAAAACCTCCGGCTTTTTATGACATGAACAGAGCTCTTACACATGCAATTAAAGGCAGCATCTTCTGCTCCACGGATATACAGTTCCGGCAAAAATCATTTGCCGGTATGTCTAGTAAGTATTACAGCAGGTCTGCCAAAAGAACAACGACCATGACAATGGTCAGAATCGCCATGTCTAGCCAATGAATATCTATGTTTGTTTTAAAATTCCATCAGATGGTAATTGGTCAGTATTTTTACAATAAAAAGACAAATCAGAGCGCCTTGACTGTTTAGATTTAGGTCGGAGTGGTAGCTCTGATATCACAAAGCTTGCTTGAGCACGCATAGCAGCCCGTTGTGATGCCACGGGTGAACGCAGTCCCTGTACTGACCAAGTTCCACCAAGAGGAAGAAGTTGGTCAGCGCAAGGGCTGCACACGCCTTGACTGTATGCCAACCACTTTTTAGCATGCATTTGAAGATTATAAACTGGATGGTCGGTGTCAGGGACTACACGAGATGTCCAATTTTGCAATAATTCATGTCAAATCTAAGTATCAACTAATCGACGAGATAACGCCCGAAACGTGTATTGAAATGAATGTTTGGCGACGTCAACTGGCCACCAAGATCGCGCACTTTGACACCATTAGACTCTATATTTGTGGGGGACTACGTCAAAGACCGTGTCCGTGTTTACACGGAAAGTATCTGAAAGCCTAAGGAGAGCGGTCATTTAACGTTGAGATTGTATTGTGTGCATAATATTGTCAATTCCTTGTCTAGTGGATTGATTATGACGACCTACTAATCTCATCCCTTAAGCTAGAAGAGGGGCCACCTCTGAAAATCACCACTTTTGTAGTCAGTTTTATCTATTTAGCGTTCTTTGGCTGTTAAACGATCCCCATTCGTAAATGTAACACTTCAGATGAAAGACAACCTTGACAGACAGGCTATTATGAAACTTGCAAATGGAAATTTGCAAATTTTCTGTGTTTTTTCTTCTTCAATTTTCATTTGTAACTTCTAAAAGACAGATTCGACAGCATATTTTTTGTTTAATAGATTAAATAATCTTTAAATATTTTTTTTATTATTATTTTCATTATTTTTTTTTTAAATTTCTTTAAACATTTATAAACATTTCTTCATTGATAATCTTTTTCAAAATATTCTATAAATTTATCACTTTTTTTTTCTTCTATTTGCGTAATTTTGTCGTTTTTTTTTTTGACAGTCACGTTGTTTTAATAAAATATATTAGGTATTATTTAAATATATTTTTACCATATACAAATTATTATTATTTTTATTATTTTTTCTAAATTTGTAAATCACTCACAACACTTTCTTTATTTATTTTTTTAATATTTTTATATCTTATTTTTTCTCTTAACAATTTTTATAAATTATTATTTAAATCAGCGGTAATTAGCATATTTTTACAAATTAATTTGCACGTTTTTTTCTCTCTCTCTTTTTTTTATTTATTTTCTTATTATTTTTATTGCTTTACTATTTTTATTAAAAATTTCTTCCACTTTTTTTTTGTTGGTTTCAACGATTTTTCTTCTTAATCTCCTTGAAAAAATCTTGGAAATTTAAGCAGAAAAAATAGTAAAAAAAAAACGCCGCAAAACACACACTCACTTCTTTACCGCCGCCCATTAAAAATGGTACTATTTTGTCGTTCGTTGGCGTGTTTTTGTTTTTTTTTTTTTCCTTTACTGCGAGCCTACTACACGACGTACATACCCCGTAGTACTATTCACAATTGAATTTCTAATGCTCTAGCACCATTTCTTTCTCTGTGTGTATGCGCGTCTGTTACTCTCGCATGTTTATTTTGCACTGAAATTCTGTGTTTTTTTTTTTAAGCAAAAGCACAAAACACCAAGCCAGAGAAACAACACATACGGCCGAAATGAGTAACAGAAAAAGAAATTATTTTTGTTTGAGTAACAACAACCAACAGTAAGTGGTAGTATTTGATGGAGAGCAACAAAGTTCTCTATATTCCATGTACATTATCCCATATACAGTAAAGGAAAAAAGTGTACATTCACCAAAGCAAATAATTATACGTGCAGAGTTGCAATTTTAATTAAATTTATAATTAATTAAGTAAATATTTATGAAAAAAAATTAATTTTAATATGAAAAAAAGGGAAAAAGAACCATGGAGTCCAGCAATTTTTTTCAAGTCAAACAAATTAATTTTGATTGGGAAAATATTCCTTCATCTACAGTTCTATCCAGTTTTGAAACATTCGTAAAAATCTGAAGATAGTCTCTTATGAGTTGCCTTACACTGTTTTCCCAAACCATTCTATCCGGAACGGAAGTTCTGAAATTAGCCTTGACCATAGCTGGTTGGAGTAAGCGAGGCTTATTGGTTTTGACCATATTGCATGGCCTTCTGCATGAACTGTAGAGATGAGTAACAGATGAAAACTGTTCCGTAGCACTGACCAATCTGGCCCTGTAAGGATATATGCAGAACAAAATTTGCGGTAGACTCAACCAGAGTCCACCTTAGGATCCGCATAAGCACTAGCTCCTGGGTGTTCACTTCCGGAAGCTGCAATACCTCACAACGAATGCTGCTGCAGCCATGATAACAAAGAAAGAGAAACGATCACACAACGTCTTCTCTGTTCGGCACTTGGGAATCCGAGAAAAGGTATTCTTGAGCACCAAAAAATTTATTGACAGATAATTTCTATCTATTCAAAGGCAATTCGTTTATATCCTATATGTTCAAAAAACTATCAGGAATGTTGAGAAATATCAGCCGAGAGTTATAGTTGAATGACGGAAGAGGTAATACAATGAACCCTATAGAGCCCACGTAAGCTTTTATTTTTGAGGCGAATGGCAATTTAACTTAACTTTTTAGGTAAAAAAAACTTCGGTAAGTTTTTATTTCCTACCGCTGTATGTCCACTTTTTTCTTATGGTTATTTAATCCTTTAGCGGAAGCACTCCTGGACCACACTTTGCAAGTATTCACGAGCTGCGCGACTGACCATACTTCGTAGACAACATCTTTCGCGAAAAAGCAAAGAAACAAAGATAAATGACGGCCGTGTATGTGCGGCATCAGTCTCTGTGGCCTGTGTGCTGTATTTACTGTGATGCACCAAGTGACAGCCCTAAATGCATGCCACTCGTCGCGAAAGGGTTAAAGTTCTTATTGTTTTTGTTGTTGTTAAATAAACATATTTATTAATGCGTTAAAAATTGAAAACAAAATTCTAAATTTTATTTTTTATTTTTTACAATCAAAAAACAGAGTGTATGTAGACTTTTTTCCTTAACTGCTCACATGAGAGATAGATAGAGAGAGGGAGAGAGAGTATTAAAGTATTAAAAAAAAGCTCATGTATTTGTTATTGTGTTTGCCGGTTTTTTAACCGTTGGCATGATGATTTGCTACCCTTGCTGGATAGATAACGTTTAAAAAAAATTATCAAAAAAAATCAAAACCATTAAAAAAACAACAATAATAACAATTATATTTGAAAAAAAAAAAACTGAATTTAATTTTACAACAAAAAAATTTAATATTTAAACAACAATACAAGCATTAAACACAAAAACTGTAAAAAAAAAAGTGTCAACGACATGTCTGTTTATATACATAGAAAAAAAAACAATAACTTTCAAGAAATGAAAGTCACACCACTTACCAAAACTAAAAATAAAAAACAAACAAAAACAAACAAAAATTAACAGTAACAACAACAACAACATGAAGATAAATTTATTATTTATTTATCCAAAGATGACCGACGTCTTACCCAAAAGAAAACAAAAACAAACAATCGAGCAAACAAGCCATTAAACACGAACAAAATATTACACAATCAATACTAAAAACACAAGAGAAAAAAGTAACAGTATTTAACTTCTGAACAGTAAAAAATAACCAACAATTTCAACAACTTTATAATAGACACAGAAAATCACTTACAGGGAGTGTGTAAGAAAATACAAGAGAACGAGTCAGGGAGTGGAGAGTATGGAGAGTATGAAAAACAAACACAACGAAACTTAAACTTGACCTCCACACTTTATAAGAAAAACTAACGAAGAAATGTTTAAAGATGACAACCCTTAAGTAGAAAAGCAACAATTCCTTGACAATTACGAAAAAAACAAAAACAGGAAAACAAACAAATTGATTGAGAGAGGGAGAGTTACAAGACAAAAGGCAAAGGCAAAGGAACTGGTTTTAAGGCTGTAATCTGTAAACTAAACAAACAACAACAAAAATTGAAATGAAAATAGAAAAACTTCAAGAGAATAAGTAATGAGAACTTAAACTTGATTCTTTTAAAAATAAGAGAACAAGCATGACCATCCCTTAATACCAAGGAAGCAACAATTCCTTGACAATTAAAAAACATAGAAAGTGCGAGAGAGAGAGAGAGCTCGAGGCAGAGAGCAAAATCAATGCATTAGCAATATGCCAAGCACTTCATACAAATCAAACAATACAAGAGAAATTTAACTGAAAGTTAACGGGAAGAATAATGAGAACTTGAACTTGATGTTTTAAAAAATTAGAAATTTGCCGTGTATATACGGCATTGGCCTCTGTGAACCAATAAGTAACGGCCGTATTTACACTACGTCAGCCAATGTGATGCACCACGTGGCTGTCATGTAAAAACTACACCCATTGCAAAAGGATTAATGCCAGACAACAGGCAAATCTGAGTCTAGTGCGCATTAAAATCAATTCTATTCGCTCGGCCGCATACAAAGAGATTGCCTGTAGACCAGATGCATGGGTGTTATTCATATTAAGCTCAATTCGCCTCAATTACCACACAGCTTGGGGTTCTGTGTTTAACGGAATAGGTGTGACAAATACTTCTGTTTCATTGGGATAAATCAAGAGCAGAGTCATTATATTTGGGAATTATGCAGCGAATATCGTCAAGAAAAATAAGAAATTTTGTTGGTTGCTAGAACTGATCGCTGGAAATCATTATATTGCCACAGAGAAAACAAAACGCTTTAAAACTCTACTGTTTTCGTTAATTTCCCTCAAATTTTATCATTTCTTTTTTGGTGAAAATTTCTGTTGTTACTGTGTGGTATTAAAAATTGTGCTGCTCGTTATCAAATTAAACAAAAGCAATGAAATTTATGATATTTTTCTTTAAAATCTGATAATTACTTTTATCAGATATTATAGCAATGATTACTGTTGTATTGTATTGTTGTTGACGTCGTTTTTTTTTATATCTTTAGAAAATTAAGTATCGGGAGTCGCGTTTATTTTATCAAAAAGAAATGATAAAAGAAATCCATGTGGGTAGGCGTATGCTAAGGAAAGTATTAAATTTATGGCTTTACAGCTCGAGATGAACTTTAAAGCTTGTTCCACTATATTCTCGTATATTTTTCTCTCTTATTGGCTTTTTGTTGCCACTTACAGTTCAACGTAACCCGTGAGAAACAAGTCGACAGAAATGTTCGTAATCTCTAGACGAAGTGAATTCTTTTTTTAAAAAAATGCTTCCTGAAGCATTAAAATTCATGTTTTTTTTTGGATTTTTTGTGCTTAAAAATAAATTTTCTTAAAATTTATGATTTCATTTGGTTTTAATAAGAAAATTTTACGCTCCTTTATTTAAGGAAAATTTAATTTTTTACAAAGAATTTAAAAGAAAAATCACGTGAAAATGATTGCAAAAAAATCCCATTTTTTCCTCTAAAAAAAAAAGAAAAAAAAAAAACCCCGTAGGAAAAACAATGAATTTCTTTTAAAATGTTTATTTATTGAATGCGTGTTGCATAGGTGGCAGATTTTTGTATTTTTGAAATAAACAAAGATACCCTAGAGGTAGTAACAATGGTCTATTAAGACACCCTACATGAAAAATCATCTGTTGCGCAATGGAACTGCTAAGACAACGTACATATGTTGATAGCTGGTACATCGGAAGTCTTTAAATATGCTCGCTACTAATACAAAGGGAATGTCAGGGAGAGAACCTTTCTTTTAATGTCTTAAATTCTAGCCTTCCTTCCTCAATTTAAACACCATTTCTTAAATTTCTTTGTCTAAGACAAAAGAAAACACAAAAAAGAAAACTTTTATAAAAACGCGCAAAAATCCACGCAGCCAGCCAGACACAACAACAACAAAATTTTTCCTGGTAGACACAACACACACGAGATAGTTTTCCACTGTGTGTCGTCTAATAATAAAACATTGAGACAAAAAAATAATTCAATTTTTCTTAAGAATTTACAAATTTCAACCCCCCCCCCTAAATACGTTCAAAAGAAAAATTTCTAAACGAAATGACAAAAAAAATGGAACGAAAAAAAATACATATTTTGCATATACTCACAACAAATCAAAGAAAAAAATGTTCAAAAAGAATTCGAGTATGTTTATTTTTACATTAGAGATGGTAAAAGATGAATTCCCAAAAACTTTGAAAAAATCCCTATCAAGGAGATTTAGAATTAGGAAAATGGGAATTAATTATTTAACAGTCAGGATGTTGAATATGGTACGGTAGTACCTTCTACTGAGAATAAATCCGCTATTTAGGGGAAATAGGTATACCCACTGTAGGATTTCAGGTCAGGTGGGAGGAGTTCACAAAAATGAGTAGAACCTTTCTGTGGGGTAGGAATAGATGTTTGAAAAGCTATACTCAACGAAAGGATGACAAAGATAGGCAAAAACCCTCTTTTTCAGACCAAATAGTTTTAAGGCAATCAAAATGTTCGTTGGGAAATAATAGAAAGAGAAGATTTGAGTCATGCAACAGACTATCCAGCAATAATTTGTATTTTCTATAGAAAATTTATCAATAATTTGCATTTTCTATAGTACCCGGTTACTAAAAACTCGAAAATTTATTAAATAATTTCAAGAAAAAATTATTCCTAAAAACATAATAAAAAATCCCCTTTAAGGGAATTTTTAGTTTTTAAATTGGGAATTTGAGTTTTTTTTTTAAATAACGATATACAATATATAAAAAATTTTGACACAATTAAGTTAAAAATATTAGAAATTCAATTCAAAAATTGTTTATTTTTTGGTTGTGGCATTCACGCTTGTTTGGAAAGGAAGGCCAGAGAGACGTCATTTGTACAAAAGAAGAAAAAATAATTTAAAAAAGTTTTTTTTTTTAATTCTTGTCTTTGTATTATTTAAAAACAAATCTATTCATCAATTTTTGTTTATGCATAAGAAAACAAAATATTTTTTTGTGAATGTTTTACTCGAAGTGAAAGTGAAAAAAAAACCGAATTATTTTTAGATTTTTTGAATTTTATTATGTATGAGGGTTAATAAATTAATCAAAAAAAAAATTTATTTTGTTTATAAAAGACATTAAGAAAATATGAGAAATAAATAAATAAGAATTTTAGGAATAGAAAACTATTTTTTAGAAAAAAAAAAACATTTCAAAACGTTTATTTCATTAAAAAAAATAAAAAATAACAAAAAAATTATTTAAATTATTTATTTAATTTTATTAGGTATTTGAACAAAAGGTTATTGACGTCAAATGCATTTTTCTTATTATTTTTTTTATATTTTTTCTTAACTGATAAGTTTCATGATTTTTTTTTTTTTATATAAAAATGCTAATAAAATATATAGGAAATATTTATTATTATTGTTTAAACCCATAAATTACGAAAACAAATTTTTCATAATTTTCTATTAACATAAAAAAGTCAAAAAAGATTATAAAAAATTATAGAAGACTTTAAACTTTGATTTTAAACTTTACACAGGTGTTTAATGACAAATATTATTAATTAATTATACGGCATAAATAAATATTTTCTTTTTTCAAATAATTTTTCATTCATAATCCCTTATTGGTAGAAACCGAGTGCTGTTTTTTAGACACAGGTGTCCAAATGAATTTCTCTTTATCAAATTATCAACACTCTGCTGCAGACAGTCAATTTTAAACACTGATAAAGAAATTCCCCCCGTGAAAGTTAACACAGCCATTCTGAGTCATTTTATAAAATAAAAACAAAAAAAAAATTTTAAAAATTAAAAAAGGTTTTGAAAAAATAGAAAAGAAAATCAGAAATTAATCTTTAATTCTCAAGTGGCCAAACGTATGTTGTAAAACATAAAAATTTATTATGGAAACAGTGTTTGGATAATAAATAATCGAAAGAGAAAAAAAAAACAAAACAAAACTGATAACACTTTTTAGAAATTTAAATTAAACTTTAATTAACACTTTAATTTTATTGCAGCACACTCGGTAGTAAAATTAAAAAAAAACGCTGAAGAAAAAAGATTTCAACCATGAAATTGAGGTAGCAAAACCCCACAAATGCTAATCCTTATGTAAGAGAGCCATAGGTCATTGGAAGTCTAAGTCACTTCATCAGAAGCTCTGAGTGGTTCCGGAACTAGGAAATAATAGAAAACAGTCGTATCACAATGGGTCCTATGTGTTCTAATGCGGTTGGATAAACATACGGTAGCACTTGCGTGATAGTGTCTCCAGGCAATGGTGAGAATGGCATAACAAGAGTCACAAATCATACTACCAGACTATAATTGCAATACTGAACAGAATTCAGGCTTAACGCGGGATTATATGGTGACAGAATGCCTAGCGTATCACTCGAGAGCAATTGTATCACAAGATTGACTTCCTTTGTCAAACAAATTGTTGGCACAGATGATCGTGGAGACTCTAATTATTGCGATAGGACGGTACTGCGGTCTGTATATAGAGAAATAGAAACCAAAGAATTTCGTACGGCCCAGACTTAACGGGGTTGAGTTTGGGCTATATAAAGGTGCTTAACGTCTTTATATGTTCATGCCCTGGAAAGAGAACGCCCTGGATAGAATAAAAAGAAGCAGACGCCACTTATGCGGTTAAAAGTGCTATTCGAATGTGATAAGGTATATGGTGACGGTGAGTCGAAAAAATCTAGAAGGCTGTCTCTCCCTAAATCAATCAGGCGACTTCACATTCATCATTAGCCCACATAGAGGAAGTATTGAAGAGGCCGGAAGACTATAGACTTTTTGAGAATGCCTAAAGGGAGTCTTTTGCTGAAATGAATGAATTTGTAACTACCCCATTGATTCGGGCTTTATGAACTACCTGGTCGAGTATGTAACTTCGATAAGTCGTTCTAAGCATTCAGTTTCTAAGAGGAGTACTGAAAGACCATTAGAATAAACAGAAATTAGATGTATTGTAACGAAATACAATAAATTATGGAATCCTTACACAGAGACTGGATCGATCTAGAACGGAAGTTGTTCTGAGCCTAAATAAGGAAGACGAAAACTAATTTGAATAACTCAAATAGAACACATATTATGGCTTTGCCCGATAATTTAGAGACATAGACTTAGAATACTAGCCAAGGCTTCTTTATTGCTCTTAGGGTGATTGCCACTAATCGCATTTTTGACATAGAGAGACTCATATTGAACAATGGCTCGCTGATCAGTAATAAGTAACAACAGATATTATTAAATTGTTGTTCTGGTAAAACTCAGAAAGTAAGAATTCAGTTTTTAAATAGTTTAACTCCACAATTAAGAGCTGGCCTTATAAACTTTGATCATAAAATATTTTTTTTTTTTTTTTTCTTTTAACAAAAGACATTTAGACATGGATTATTAAATTTAAAATAAGAAAAACATGGTCATTGTCTTGACATTTTGTGATGACAATCATAAAAACAACAAAGTTGAACTTGAAATTATTTAAATAGTAAAGAAAAAACAAAACAAAAATAAAAAAAAATGATTTTTTTTAAGGTTAAGTAAAGGGTAAAAGATGTATAAAATAAATAGAAATATGTAAAGAAAATAATAACAAAACTTACCTTGAAAATCTTTGCTTATCATTTTCATTTAATGGTCGTAATGTAGAAGGCGCTAATCTAAAAGAAAATTAAAAAATACGAAAAAAAAATTAGTAAAATTGTCATTTAAATTCATTTTTTATTCAAAAATATTCATTTCATATTAAGAATTTCTTGCAGTGTAAAAAACAAATGTGTTGATCTACTAACGGTTCTTATAAAAACATAAACAAGCAAGCATCCTGACTGTGTTTATGTTTAAAATAAAAACAATGCAGGTTCTGTTCTTTCTCCTTTATTTCTCATTTAGAGGCATACAATAACCTATTTATACGAGAATGCATGTATGCCTGCATGCTCTATAAATTATTGACACTGACATTCATTAAGCTTAACAAAAAAAAACAACAACAAAAACAAAGAATATCATTTATTATATAGCCCAGGATAACGGTTAAACAAAAGAGCATACATATTATATTAGAGAGGAAAATAAAAAAATAAAGAATTATAATGGATGCTCTCACAAACGCTCTTTACACTCTAGTGAATTGAAAATAAACAATTATAATAATAAGAACAACAACAACATAAACACACAAACGATAGCTATAAATTTATATTTACATTTACTCAGTGTTGTTTGTGTTGTTAAATGGGAATTAAAGCACGAGTAAGAGCATACAGGCACGAGTATGCAAATGTTTAAGTGTGGTTAGTTAAAGTTACACTTGATTAAGTTATTTTTGCTGCTGCTGTTTTTCATCATTCGATATTTTTTACAACAACTTTTTAAAGGCTCTCATCGTTTTCAATGGGTTTTTAATCATGTTGAGATAATGATTAATTAAAACGATAAACCCTGATGGTTAAGTCCTTAGTTGTGAAATAAATTGGATTATTTAATTAGAAAAAAAAATGTGCAAAGACAAGATTGTTATGATACTTTAACAAGACTAAAAGTAGATCTCAATGTAATAATGTGAGAGAGAGAGAGAGAGAGAGAAGGAATGAAAGAGATATGAAATAACTGTATTGTTAAAAGCATTTGAGAATTAACAGTAATCCCTGTGCTAATTAATGTGTCGATGTACATATTTTCTTGGAATTTTCAATTACAAAATAAAGGCCGTTACATGTAATGAGGTAAACATATGGGTCATGCCATGAATAAATGGCAAAAAAAAATTAATGAAGGTTTATACAAGAGATTTTTAAAATTGCTATCAAAATGAAACACGTTAAACTGTTTACTGTGAGCATATAAAAGAGCGATAGCAATAGGGAGAGAGAGAGGGAAAGAGGGAGAGAGAACGTGGAAATTCAAACAAATGTGTGTGTACTTGAGAGTATTTTTGTAAATATAAAATAACAGTTATTGTGTTATTAAAGTAAGTACTTTCTGAGAGCTTTCCTTTTTAAAAGTATAAGACCCGTTAAATTTATAAGTTTATAAAAGATCTTGTGTGTTAGTGTAAGTTTTTTCTTAGAATTATTTTTTACGTGATATTTAATGAGTTAAACATATGGGTCATTCCGTAAATGAAATAATTTGAGAATTATAACTGAAAAGAATTTACAAATAAACGTGATAGACATATGTACCTACATTATTCTCCGACAATTATTTTGGAAAAAAATGCTTTTATTAAAGAAAAAACTAAAAAAGAAATTCATTTTGAAACAAACATTATAAATTTTAACAAAATTTATAAATTTACACAAAAATTTCCAACTTTTGTTTAAAAATTTTCCAAACAAAATTCATTTTGAAATAACTTTCTCAGGGAAATATGAAAATATTTCAATTTTATTACACTAATTTACAGATTATATGCATTTTTCACCCTATTAATACATTTTTTTTTTGTTTATCTTTATTGCAAATTCCAAAACATTTGCTTGACATATTCCCCCATAAACCATGGAAAATCTTTCTTTTTAAATTGATGACTAATGTGTGAAAAAAAAGTTATATGGTGGTTTTTCGTGAGGGGCATCATCATCATCATTTCCCATCAAGACCAGCCAATACGTAGTAGAGCAGTAAGCATGAAACATTTTCTAAATTTAACTGCGTGTTGTCATGACAATATACAATACAACCCGGTACATTTTTAATACAAAATATTTTATTTTCATTATTTTTTTTTTCTTTTGTTTTTCTATCTATCCAAGTAGTTGATGACACTCTGGAGGGTAATATTTTTGACATTTGCATGTTGAAAACAAAACAAAAAATGATTGTAATAAAACTTAAATTGTTTTCAAAGAGGATGAGTTACAACCGCTAAATGACTAGAAAATAATATTAAAAATTTAATCAGACTTTTGTAAAAAAAAAAACAAGAATTTTTTTTTTCAAAGAGTTCAAAGGTCATTACGTAAATGTGGCATCCTTTTAACACTGTTACAAGATATATCTTCAATTTACTGACAAAGCCAACCGAAAATAACATATAAGTAGTTAAAAACAACATATTTGCAAAAAGGTCAAAGGTCATTTGTAGATCTATAACTATAGAGAGGATAATGTATGCCAGATTACTCGCAATTCTATTAGTAGGCTATATAATAGCCGTTAATAAGACAAAAACTTCATACAAAACCCTTAAAAACTCAATAATATTTGAAAAAACAACGCAGTTCTAAAATAAACTTTCCATGTTTTCCTAAAATTTCTACGTTTTGGTTGTCAGATACTACAAAAATACCTAAAAACAACTTGGAACATCGAAATCTCGTATCAGAGGACAGGGGTCACTCCCTTATTCTGGCTCTTAAACAGCACTATTTAGACCAGATTTACAAAACGTTGTTTGTTAGGCTTAAAATCATAAAAATTACAAACGAATATAGTGAGCTAAGCAAAAGGTCATAGGATATTATCTTTTTAAAAGCCTAGGAAGCACTTTATAGTAGGATTTCTTGAAACTTCTGTATAAAAACGTTGATATATTATGAATTTAAGGAAAATAGCACTTTCTTTTACAGAGGTCAAATGCCATTTTCTTTATTTTGAAATAAACAAAACAGTCAAATATAATGCAGAAATCGCAACAAAGGGTCAAAGGTCATTCAACTTTTGTGAAGCCTAGTATAAAGAAAATAGTGAAATTTCTTAAGACTTAAAATATTTAAGCATAACACGTTATGGAAATCATTCTTAAGATTTAAGTTATTTAATGCTAAATCTTTTATAAAAATCTTTAGAACACAGAGTTTTAGTAAGAGGTCGGAGGTTATACCTGACCTAAGGCAAACATAGACAAAAATTAAAATCTTAGTTAGATTTATTTAATATTACAAACTCAAAATAATAGATTTTTATAGAAAAAATTTCGAAAAATGAGTATTAGAAAAAAGGTCAAAGGTCATTTGATTTTTTTTTTACTTCAAAAATAAAGTTTTTAAATTGTTTTTCAATTATTCTTTTTTTTTTAACAATTTTAAGGTGTAATACATTAAAAATTCGTGTTTCTGACCCTTGCACAAATAAACCGGGTCATTTCAAAAGCTAAAAGGGAAAATAGGTCATCTTGTTTTCTTCGAATAACATCTGATGCAGTTCGTATAGCTACAATTTATGACCCAGTTAATTGTTTAAACCGTAAGTTTTCTATGATTTTACATTTACTATGCTTATAAAGAACATAAGGAAATGGAAATAAGCTGGACTTTGCTTGACAAATGCTTTATTTAACACCACGATAATCCAATTAATGTTTTTAAAAAATTCTCTGAATTGCAACAATTGTTCAATAAAAGAGACTTTTTTTATAACAGCATAAGAATAATGCAAAAAGAAAACAAATGTGACAGCTTAAGTGTCATACAAAATGTCAGTCCAACGGATTGCTAAACAACCCTTAATGTTGTAGAGGAAAAAAAGTTTTAAAGGTATAGATAGAAATTCCTCACTTACCTTGCAAATAATATAAGCGAAATTGAATTTTTCTTGATTTTTTTATTTTTTTTGGTATATTTTCTTTAAAAAAACTTTTTTGTTACATCACATTATATAACTTCACTTTTTTCTTCTTCTTTATAACTGTAAAAAGGAAGTTTTTCTTATTCTTTTTTCTTTTTGATTGCAATAAAATTGAGCAAAAATAACTGTAGACACTTGTTTTTGTTGCTTTTCTTTTGTTTAAATATATAAAAAAACTTGTTTAACTCACTCTCTTTTAGTTTATAAACAAATAACGATTTAAAGGAAGACTGTAATTTTATTTCTTTTTTTATTTTAATTTTTGCAATTATTGTAATATTTTCATTTCATTTTCTTTTAAAACTTTTTTATTAAATTTTTCCTTTTCAAACACCACCTGCTTGCTATACAAGACCAAAAAAAGTGTGTGGTTTACACTGTAATTTCAACGCAACTGATTATGACACTGTAACTGCTACTGCATACAAGTACTACTTGTGTAAGAAGAAAAATTCGCTCAAAAAGTCGTATATAGAAACCGTAAACAACAAGAATAACAGTATAATATTTATGGTATACCCACGAAAATAACAAAAACATAGAAAAACCTACAGCACACACACATTATAACATTCCATACATATTAGCAAAATAGCAAATAATGCATGTGTGTAATATTATGTTAAACTCATAACAGCAAAATGTCAAACAATATGTAAAACAACGTAGGAAAAGCAACAATAACAATAGGAATATTACTAAGGAATAACACATAAACAAAAACAAACGCGGCAAAAACTACCCTTATAAACAACAGCAAAGAAAGTAACTAGTGAGAGAGAAAACGAGAGCACAAAAACAAAGTTTTTAAAGAAAGCTTACGGTTTATGTATACAAAAAACACCCAACAGTGTGGCTTACTACATCGAATGGAATAAAAGCGTGGAATTTAAAGGAAAATAAAACAAAATTTGCATGAAATTAGAAAACAAAAAAATTTTAAAATGGGAGAAAGACACTTAGGTGTATGGGTAGAGCCGGCTGTCTAAGTTCGATGGACAAACTTACACTACATAGGGTTCATTATGATACCACAGTTTTCCGTTATACCCTAGTTTCGAAATCACTCGGATCTTTTGATGAAACGACTCAGATTGTCAGATGTCAATGCGTGACAGACCCTCCAGATCCTCTATATAGCAGACATCAAAGTGCAGTTTTCTCCTCCGACGTAGTACAGGTCATGGACCCAATAGGTGAAGAACAGTCTCCTCTTCTTCCTCATCTCTGCAGTTTCTGCACAAACCATTGGCATAGTGTCCAAGAACAATGTGAATCGCATACATGCCCATAATGGAATGCTCCCTAGTGACCCCGACAATCATACTAAACGTGATTCTTTGGCCAGATTTTCTGCGGCCGAAACTTAACAAATAATCTTCCGTCTCCTTGCAACCGTTAAACGTTAGAGGCAGAGCAGAGCTTTAAAGGCTACGGTTAGAATAATGGAACACAAGTCAGACATGAGATTTGTCATCACGACCTAAAAACCTGTAAACTCTATGAGATTGAAAAACGTTTTGCAACGCGATTGAGTAAGAAAAGGCCTATTATGTGGGTCCTAGATGTATAACAACGAGAAGGGAAGAGATGTGTTCAGGTTTAGAATGAAATATTTGAAACCAATTGGCAACTTCCCACCTATTTTCCAAGCGAGCAAATATGCAATCGACAGATTTACTCAATTAAATTTCGAAGGGACGGAACATAGCAATACTACTAGCAAGCCGCTATTCGAGTACTCGATTCGCATGTGAATGGGATAGGAATGTTGAATCACACAGGGGAAATAAAGCCAATTTCTACTGGATCCCAGGAGCTAACAGAGCCACAACATTTCTATGAAGTGGGAAGAAATATTTTGAAGGAGGGAAGATTGAAAGGCGTGAAGACTCTTCTTAAGACAAATGTGTTAGAGACCCCCTAAACCTTTGTCGAATAACTACAAGAAGAAGAACTATAAGTCATGCATTATACTATCCAAGACGTTTTGATCGTGCACATCTGCTTTTAAACGTTTCTGCTAATTTAAGCGCTTTTTTCTTAATTTATTTGCAACATAATCAAGCACTAAGCATTACTAAATAAATAAATGTAAATATGCGCATCATGGTAATAATCTTTCTCACTCTCTCTCTCTACTTTTCTAAACTCTCTCCTTTTGATATTATTTGCCAACTACCGGTGTTATTTGCTACACAAACAATTTGTTGTTATTGTTTACTTTTATTATTTATGGCCTGTTTTGTGGACAACAAAAGCAAAACAAGAAAAATCATACGTTTACCGTTATTTTGCAAGTAGAGAGAATGTATTTTAAAAGAAAGCGCATGACTGTGAAAAGAGAGAGAGAGAGAGAGTGCAAAGAAAAGAGAATTTGTCTAGTATGCGTTATTGTTATGTTTATAACAGCGTGGGTGTGTATTACTTGAAAGAAAATTAGTGTGTTTGCGTTGTGTTTATTTCGGTAACGGATGGCGTATGAGTGTTTTTATAACGTTTGCTTTTTTAGTTTTGGATTTCGCATGACTTTGCAAAATTTCTTGTTGCTTTTGTTATTGTTGTTGTTTAAATAGAAGTTTTCTTCTTACGTAATGTAAACACTTTTACACTTAAGAGTGTTTCTTCTTTTTTTTTTTGTGAGTGTATGTGTGTGCGTGTTTCCCTTGTTTATTCGTATGTTAATGACTTGATTAATGATTTGATTAAGAAACGTTTTTAAATAAAATTAATTACTCTCTCAAACTATTTTTCTCTTTCACTCTTTTAAGTTTTTGTTATGCAAAGTAAATTATTTTTGTTGCGTTAATGCACAGCGAATATAAAGACATCTTAAGGTATGCGTAACGGCTCAAAGGACATTAACAGTTAATATTTATTATAGGGTTGCCATATGTTTAATTATTATAAATTCATTATTATACACGTCATTAAAAACGTAATTAAATTAATTTTGCTTTTTTTTAAATTTGTTTTAAAAATAAAGAAAATATTATACATGACAACTTGCCAATATCAAAAATCATTTTAAAAATGTCTTATACTGTGTAGAAAAAAAAGAACAATAAGAAAAATAATAAATAAATAAACACACATGCCAAGTACAAAGAAAATATTTGTCTGTGTCCTTCTCATGACAACAACTCCCTTGAGACTTATTACTTAAGCGATATGTCACAATACCAACAACATACATACATTCACATGCACACACATTCTACATACCTTTCCATGCTGGCAGCTCGAAAGCCCATCGAAGCAGTTGTTACTTTAATTGTTTGTTTAAGCAATGAGCCTAAGACACCGCTGCTGCTACTACTGCTACCAGAACGCTTACGTTCGCCTGGCATTAAACTAGGCGATGGTGATGGTGCTCGTTCACTACAGCCACTTGAAGGCCTTGAAGTGTCACCGGTTGGCATGATATCGTTACACATACTGTTATCATCTTCCGGTATTCTGAGTATGGGTATATTCAAAGGTCTCAGGAATTTCTCTCCTTCATTGAGACCCGGATCTGTATTACAGCGTGGCCTATAGATCTCTTCATTGATTTGTGCACGTCGATGTAGTTTTTTACGTGCAAAACACAAATGATCAATGGATTTATGCTGTTTGCGTAGCGATTCGCTAGAATCGGTGCGACTTAGATTGAAAAGGGCTGAAAAAAAAACGAAATTTTCGAAAGATTCCATTTAAACTTTGAATTACGACAATGAAAGTTAAAGTTGTAAAGTAAATTTGTATAACCGAACAAAAAAAACATAAAAACATTCGGATAACCGAATAAATTATCCGAATAAGCGAATAAAATTCTTAGAATAACCAAAAAAATTATCCAAATAACGATTAAAATTTTGAGAATTGAGTTTTTGATTGTGCGAATAATTTTAATAAGTTATTCAAATAGTTTTAATCGATTATTCGAATAATTTTTTCGGTTATCAAATTTTTTTCTTTTTTAATGAAGTTTTAAATTTATGTATGCACTAGTATTGAGTAATAAGTTATTTCTTAAATTTTTTCGATTATTCGGTTTTTTAAACAATTTTATACGATTATTCGATTACACAAATTCTTTTGTTAATCTTATTTCAATTCAAAGAATTCATCAGGTATCGTGTAGAAATTATTATGTATATTTTTTAAATCGCTTATTCGAGTAACCGATTGTTCGAATAATTGTATTTGATTATTTTTTGATTATTCGATTAATTATTCGGTTAACCAATTTTTTTACTAATGTAATTCCTTGTTAAATAAGGTATTCCATATATTTTTAAACGATTATTTGAATAACTAATTATTTGAATAATTTTATTCGATTATGCGGTTATTCGAATATTTCATTTGATATTGTTAACAAACTTTTGTCTTTTTTTGTTGTTTGAAGTAATTCTTTTGGAATTTTTGTTTTTTTTATAAAAATGTTCTATTTTTTGGTACCCTTACAAATTGCTTTTGCTGGTTTCATATCTTCTGTTGGCGGTGGTGTCTCACTGTCGCTATTTAAACTCAATAAGGACTCATCAAATGATACCGTAGGACTAGGAGCTCTTATATCTGGCGATATAGAACGATTATGACGCGTCAGATGACGTTTACGTACAATGGGACTTATAAAGTCATCATTATTAACCGTTAAAAAATTATTTGAATTTTTATCACACATTTTTTTTCTTTTGTTTCAAAAATTTTTTTCTTTGTTGTTTGCTTTATTTTTTTTATTAGTTTTTAATACAATTTAAATTGAAATTTTATTGTACAAATTAACTAAATCAATTGGACTTTAGCACTACTATTAACAATTTTAGCTGTCATTTGCTTTAGATGTAAATGGCGACTACCAAACAGTCTGTCGAGGTGTTGTAAATTAGAATTGTTTTCGATTCTTTTTTCTATTTTTTTTTCTGTTTTTAATAGATTTTTGTGTCTGTCGTTTTTGTAATGAACATAAAAGAATCGAATTAAATAAAATTAAAAGAAATTTAGCAGGGTATTTAGTTTTTTTTCTTTTTTTTGAAACAAAGGAAAACGTTAAAAGGGTGTCAATAGACAAAAGAAAAAAGAAACGCAAAAAGGGGTTTTTGTAGAGGTATGAGGTATTGTTGGAAAACCTTGGCTTTATTTTTAAGGCACGTTTGGTTAGAAATTTTGTCAAACCTTTCAAATTACTAAGTAGCGGCCGCCGCATTATTATGACAACAAATAGCCGATTAGATAAGTTTTTCCTTTATATTTTTCTCACTCACGTCAACATCTAAATTGTTTCTTTGCATTAGAAAATTGAAAATTTATTTGAATTTGTATCTAAGCTTTAAGCTTTTACACTAAATTGGTAAAAGCAATGTTACTGTCTTGGTGTTATTAAAAGCCTATAATTTCCTATTTCAAATACATGTATGTTACCTGCTCATCTATAATAAATAATTATTAATGTTTTCTTAACACAAAAATAAATAAAAAACTATTATTAAACACATACCCGTAGTTTAACATGTTCCTTAAAGGTAGCACGCAGGTCCTTTTACCAAGAGAAAAAGTCATTTCTTATTTAATAACCTTTAAAACAAATAAGTTTTTCTCTTTTTTATTTCTTTTGTATATTTTTTGTTCAGATTTAAAAACTATTTCCCTAACCTAATAATTTTCTTTAATTAATTTATTGTTTTTAATGCGCCTAAAACTATGCTCATCATATATTTCCTTTATTTATACAAACTGCTACAGCACATTCCTATACACACTCTCACATACGAATATTGTTTTTATTTCACTCAACTACAACTTAACCTTGTTTAACTGACCGTTGCGGTATTTCTTTAGACATCAAAACATATTGTCGTATTATAATAACAACAACCACAACTGCAATATCAACAACCCCGCCACCATCACGGGGGTCATGTTAGAAAGTCAAGGCTTTTTTGTAAGTTTCTCAATTAAAAAAGTAAACAAAACCAAACAAGCAATTCTCCTAAACATTTCACAATACAAAAAAAGACAAATACAACGAAAAATAAACACAACAACAGTTGTAATAAGTGAACAACTACAAATAGTAACAGTAAAACCATTAATAGAGGTAAACAAACTCATAACGAATAATTAGTTCATTAACTACAATGTAATTTCAAAGACAGCGAGAGAGAGAGGAAGAAATAGAAAGCAAAACATTTCAGAAATCAAAATATTCGGGTGAGCACACTTTGTATAATAAAACAGTAAATAAAAATAAAGACACTATTGACACACACACGTATACTCTTAAATAGCAGGCAGTTAGACTCCTTGCAGACAAAATAAAATTAAATTCATCGAGGGAGATCGAAAAAAAACTTTCCTTGCCAGAAAAGTGTATCGTGTTAGTAAGTTAATTACAAATTAATTTATTAAAAGTGAGAGAAAGAAAAAGAGTGAGAGAAAGCAACTATAAATATCAAATAAATGCATATGTAGGTTGGAGTGGGTGACCATTTCAACATTTTCAATATGTAGAAGAGAGAGAGAGTTTGAGAAATCTAAAGAAATTAAAAGGAATTGAAAAAGCTTTAGAGGTGGCCATTTCCTTTTGAAAACATACCATACTTTCAAATGCTTTATTTATTAAGAAAATAAAGAAAGAAATTTATTATATTATACTGAGAAGGGAGAAAGGTAGGAAATAAAAAAATATAAATAAAGTATAAACGTGGCCAGTTAGTATCATAAAAAGCCTTAAAATACCTTTGAGACAATAAAAAAACATAAAAGAAGCAACATCGTGTTTCAAATTATTTTTAAAAGTTTCATAGAGAGCAGAAGAAGTAGAAAGCTGGAGAAAGTGTTTAAGGAAGTCATTAAAAGCTTTAGGGTAACCATTTTTTTTCTTTAGAACACTTTAAAAAGTGCTTTTAAATGTTTTGAGGTGTAAAAAATGGGTGTAAAACAGGTTAAAAAATTATTTACTGAAATTGAAAACTTTATTTAGCTTATCTATCCCGCAGGCAGCATAATAAATTTATTGCTGACCAGACAGTAATTGTTAGCATGTCATAGGTCAACTTATCCCAACCATCGAAGGTTGTGAGAAAATTCCCTCAACTGCCATAGTCATAATGGGTAAGACATTCAGGACGTTATTCCATTCAACGTCGAATGATTTTCAGTGTTAAATATCCACCGACTCGACTGTCAGTGAAATTATAAATGGTTATAGACATAACACAGTCACAAACGGCTATCCTTCTCCGATTTTGAATCGTGTGCGAAATCTACCCAGGCAAAGCAATTCCATTCGGACACTGTAAAGATCTTACTGGTCCAATATTCTGTGATTCTTTGGAAAGAACATTGTTTTAGTTACTCATTTAATTACTATGTTACGTACACTGTCTTAAGTCCAGTAGATCTTTGGTTGACCTCCAATTGCTCATCATCTGACATACATTTGTGAAAATTTTCTAATCCCTCTCGCTCTCCATCATGGAATAACTCCCAGCAATAGTCCAAATCAAGAAAAGACAAAAAGGTTATGATTTTCGTATTTATGAAATTAAGAGGCTTCAGTCGCCACAGTCTAGTAGGTAGTGTATTGGCTTATTAGACGAAAGGCCACAGTTCAAACCCCAGGTCAGACATCAAAACGAAATACAAAAAAATATATCTTCGGCGACTTCCTCTTAGCAGATTTCTGGCAAAAACTCTGAGTCAATAAAACTGGCATAAAAAATTTCTCAAAAATCTGTCGTTCGGAGTCGATTTTAAACTGTAGGTTCCGCAACTCATGTATAAAATTAACACACACAACATGAGTGGTGTGAGAAGCTAGGCCGTAAACCTGCCTGAAGGGTTGTAATGGCCAATTATGTACATATATATGTATGTATGTATGTATGAATGTAGGTAAGAGGCTTCAATTCCCTCAAAAATTATCGACCTAGCTAAGACACCTGACCCCTGACACCTCAAGGACAACAAATATCACAGGAAAGTCAGGCAGCGCCCCCACTTAAGAAAGAGTGAAAACTCATTGAACAAAATTGCTCTCCTTTATATGTTTAGGACTCGATATTTCCCTAGGACCCGGTACAATTTATTATAATTTGATTAATGAAAGTGAAACAAATCCAAGAAATATCACCAAGATATGCATACTCTTAGAACGAGTGCAACGTAAATGCATTTCAGAAGGAAATATCAGGAGGTATACCGTATAGCATCCTGGGGTTTGTTAAGGGAACTGTTTTGGAGAAGACTATATATAGAATCTCTATACAGATTGAGGGTGGTAGTATAATAAATTGTTTGGTCGCAATACTTAAATACCTTTCTCTGCTCAGCAATACAATATAACAGGGCTTGACCGCTCTTTAATCGAGTTCAATGATTTTATTTTTTGATTATTTGAGTTGCGTCTAAACGCCTACATATAATTGAATTGTAAACATTTGAAAACAATTATTAAGAAACATTTGAGACCCTAAGAAGGCCTATGGACAGATTGTTTTTTTTTTTCGTTTTCAGAGATAATTTATAAGCTTTCTTCTTATTATTTTATTTAATTTATTTAAAATTTAAATTAAATTTGTGAAAATTAACATCTTTTTATATGTATACTCGTATGTATGTATTGATTTATAATTTATTTATTTTTATTTGTAATTATTTTTAATAAATTTTTTATTATTATATATATGAGGTCTATTTTTTTGTAATATTTATTTATTTATGTAATAATAAAATTTTAAATATACAATATTTATGCACGTACATATGTATGTATGTATGTCCGTATGTGTATGTATATTTTCTTTTAAAAACTTATAGATTAACATTTAAGAAAATTGTATGTAAATAAATAACAACTCTTCTTCTACGAATATTTAAATTGTAATTAATTTAATTTAATATGTTTCTGTTTTGTTTTGTATTTATATTTATTTGTTTAAACATTTATAAATGCACAAATTTTGAAGTTATAACGTTAACGATAAAATCAAAATAAAATTTAAAATAAAACGATCATAAATAATAAGAGAATAAAAAAAATAAAAAATAAAAAACAGAAAATGTAATTTCAAAAAATTTGGAAAGAGCTATTATTATCGCCCTGATAACGACTGGGCAAGCACTAGAATGCTTAGCTGCTAGCTTAGAAGAGAATGGGACAACATGAGGTGGTATTATCAGACGTGAGTGGATTCGTTACAGACATATTGTTGAGAATATCGTAACTGTGCTTTAAAGTTCTCTGCACGAATTAACAACAAGACTACGTGCTATGCAATTGCCTATCAATTGGCGTTCTTTACAGATATAGATATAGAAGCAGTTGGGTATTTTGAGTATTTTAGTGAAAATCTTCAACATGTTTCCTTACAAAGTACAGACATTGCATCGGATGTTGAAAGTTAAACGCCATGTACAAATAACTTATGCTCAAGACATCCTGAAACTCAACCGCAAGGATACAATTTTTCATCAAAATTCATTAAAAAAGCAAGGAAACTCACATTCATCTCCGAAAATCCGTGTATAAGGCAAGAAGAGCCAATAAACATTCTAGACTTTTGGAGGGATTTCTTAAAACCACAAGTCTGGGATAAAAAGCTTCGGACTTTTGAAAACTTTCCTCTAATATGTGGCAACATGTCGCCAAAAGTTCTAGCAAAAGTAATAGAACATGTCATAAGATTACAATCAAAGGACATCGGTTGTTAGATAGAATTTGCTCCACGCTGTAGTAGAAATTCATGGGGATTATATAGTTCAACTAAGACTTGGAAGGCCTCAGACTTTTCTACAATTGTACAGGCTGAGATCTATAATATGACTTAAGCTGAATACTTAAAAAGGCGACAGCGAATCTGTACACACTTTGCAACTTTTCACGACGGCCATACCAAACATTTTCATCATCGTTTGCGAAAACCCAAGTGAACAAATAAATGACTGCCGTTAATATGCGGCATTAGCATCTGTGGCCCAGTAAGTAACTGTCGTATTTACATGACGTCAGCCGTATATATATGGCACCCGTCGTGAAAGAGTTAAGACCATTCGGTCATTAGGATAGTGGCGATAAGTTTCACTATTCTCCACCCTGATATCAATTAATAGAGTTAAGAATTTGTACGTAAAATTGCTTATGATATCTGAACTACACTCCAGAAATTACCGTAGTGCGACTAAGAAGCATTCAATTTCAAAAAGGATAAAATTACTAGAACTACTGGGTTGTATATCATGTTAGTCTTGGACATCTATTGTCCTAGAATTCTGGTCAATAAAACATTTCTGTATTTAAGTCTATAAAATTACAGGAAAGTGTTCTAGTCAATGACCGCAGTGCAAAGTAACAGAGGACAATATCGGAATATTATTGCCTCAGTAAACATCAAATTTAAAGCTACAAGAATAAATCGTTCCTTAAGGAATTAAAAAAACAAACAAAATGATTTCGAAAAACATTCTTAAGGTTCCATTAAAAAAGAATTTTTAATTTATAAAAAAAATCCATTTTACGACTTTCAAAGCCTAAAAAACTTTAATCCCTTACCACAAGTCTCAACCAGTGAAAAGATAGTAGTAACAAACCTTAAGGCATATTTTCAGTTACTCTCATCCTACTCATCCCCTAATCTCTCTAAACTCAAGTTTTAAAGATTCGTTTCAGAATAATTTTCATTTCAATTACATTTTCTTTTTTGTTCGAAAGTCTTTAATGTAAACAAGCTAAACTAAAAATATGAATAATCTCAGAAACTTAATTAAAATATTGCAACATTATTTAAGAACCCTGCTGCTGCTATACGCTGAATTATAAATTGTATGAGAATCCATCCGCCTTAAAATGTTGGTGCTGGTTTAAGGCGGAAAAAAGTTTAAGACAGAAATTCCAATTCGTAGGATCATCTAAGTAGGATAACATAAGAAGCTTAAGCTTGAGCTTATGTAACGGGCTGTTATGTTACCATATGAGGCGATGCCTCAGAACTGATTGGCAAGTCCAAATTAAACGATGTTAACAATCAGCACTGAGCCTTCGCAATAAAGCATGACATGATGACTTTGGAGATGAAAACCAGCCTAAAATATAAACGAATTCAGTGAACGATTCTAAGTCTGTTAAACATAACTTCGTTAGACTATCGATAAAGGGGTGAGCCAGAGACTTAGAGTGGCAAATAAAATGGACGGACAGTGCAGGCTTTTTCTCAAGCAATCTACAACCTATGCAGAAGTCAATTGCAATTAAACAAAGGCTCTTCGCTTGCCTGACCTCTATGTAAAGACCCTTGAGCATATGTAGATGCATATGTAAATGTCGCAAACTTCGTCCTCAGCCCAAGGGTTTGTCAGTGTCTAGTGTCATCGGCCTAATAGACCATCTCCGTAACTAACGTACTCAGAAGATTTGATTTCTAGAAATTAAAATCCATTTCCATGATAAAAAATATGTCTGCTCTAGAATAGTCTTACATCAGACGAGTCATCCCTGATTGTAGCCTTGAATATGTACTATGAAAACATTTCGGAAATGTTTTGTTTTGTCTTTCAATCTCACACGAATCATCCACAATTGTAGTCGCGTATAAGCATTTGAAAAACCTTCGGGAAACGTTCCTTAATGAAGGATGGTAGAGTTTTTTGCAAAAAAGTTGGAACGAATATATTGAAAGGCAAAGGCATTATTTCTCAAATAAGAGGCCGAACACTGAAATGGTTAGGTCACACCCTGTGAAAACCTTATGAGAGATTAGCCATGTTGAACCCACAAGGCGCTCGGCGACTTGGGAGATCTAAAACTGCATAGAGGCGGACGATGCAGAGTGAAACAAACAAATCTTTCAGTGTATTAAAGGCATTAACAAAAAATAGAGGCCAATGGAGATTCTATGTGAACAATCAATGTTCCTGATGAGCTACTGAGGCGGGGTCTAGTAAAAAAAAAATTCAAAAACTTTTCAAATTAAAAAAAATTTAATTTCAATTAACTTCTTGTACATTTCAAACATACAGCAACACAGGTTCTTAAAGCCTATTTCTTATAAAACGAACGCTTTTTGTTTAAAATTCTCCAAAAAAATTCACACAAATTTTCCTATAATTTTTGCATTTTAATACAAACACAGTCATTGTACAAAAATAAAAATAAAAAACTAAAAACTTTGTAAAAAAGTTTAAAAATTAAACAAAAAAAAACAAAAACTAAAACAAATAAAAAGCAAAGAACAAAACTAATAAAAAATTAAAATCATTAAACAGCCTACGATTAATAATAACAAACAATTTCTATGGGATACCGCCCGTTTCATAATCGAAACCCAAGAACAATGAACACCATTTACGATGCTTAGGACCTAAGAGACTTTCCGATTTCTTTAAAGCCATTAAAAACTCATATGAATTGTAATCAAATTTACGTAAATGCATGTTAAACTGTTGTTTCTGCTCGGGTGTGGCAGGCGGTGAATACATGCCCACCAGGTCACCACTTAGCAAACGGACACATTGTTCGACGATAAATTTCAAAGAGGCACGACGATGCAATTCAAAGGATTCACGTTCGCCGTACATATTCTTTTGATCATCAGACAAACGCATATCGTGAGCGGATAGATTACAACAGTATAGGAACGATTTAAGACGTTGTTCACCTATGGCGGCACGATCAATGCCTGGCAGCATGAGATCCAAAATTTGTGAAGCACACTTGACATCGGCTATTAGATAGTAATTGATTAATTCCTTTAAATCATGCAAATGTTGTAATTCCTCGGGGTCATAATAACTCAACTGATAGGCATGGGAAATCAATAGCTGGCGATAGTGATAACTGCTGTAATCGCTGATGTGTTTGCACATAAATTTCTCGGTGCGCATGATTTCGGCTCTTATAATTGTGGGGGAATTCTGCAGCACCCACTGGCGATGAGACCAGGCATGATAGTTGCTAGAACTGCGATCAGCACAACGTTCGCAGATGCCTATCTCCAATTGCCAGTCTATGGACTCGGCACCTTAAGAAATAGAAAGGGAAAGAAAACCAGTTAAATTCATTACAACCCACCGAAGACTGTTCTGTGTTCCTTGTCCGGGGTTAAATGAAAGCAAAATGAAAAAGCAAACCAAAGAAAAACATAAAACGCAATTGAAATGATAATGTCAATGGAAAAGAAAAATATTCAAAAACAATAAAGAAAAAAGGTTGGGAATCTTTCACTAACAAAATAAAGCTTGGAGAGAATGGGCACAGAACAGCAACAGAACAGCAAATTTTTTTGAAAAGCACTTCGTCTACTCACTCTGAAATGAGAATAACCATCGGCGATAGGCAAAGGCCTCATTCGATTTGGGTTTCTTACTTAAAACCAACGCGGAAAATTTCAATTCCCTGTTCATTTTCAAGCGATTCTTTTGCATTAGTTGACGTCGTATGTGCCAAAACCCGGTGACATCAGGATTAATGAGTAGAGCGACATTCAGGTACTTCACAACAATATCACTTTGGAGTACATAACGTTGTACGGGCTGTTTTTTATAATTCATAAGCATTTTGTGCGCATGATCGTAGACATGTTTGGCACACCATGACTCCAGGCCCAGATTGTGTTCGATGTGTATGACGGGAGATTTATTGCGATTTAAAACCGTGGGTATAATTTCAAAAGAGGATCTACAAAAAAAAAAAAAAGGGAAGAGAAAATGAAGACAAGATTATGAAAAGAGAATACAAAACGTTTTTGAAAGAAGCAAAATGATGGGGATGGGTATGATGAAGCTCGTTTTGGAATGAAATTGAAATGAAAAAATGTCTTAAATATTCGAAATATCCACCAGGAGAATGCAAATCCCAGGAACAAACCAGTCTAACATATTTGTCAGGCGTTTCGGTACCCGAACTATCCAGCTAATGCTGCAATAAAGGCCGGTGTATGTTGAAATCAAAACTAGACTAGGCATTCCAATGACCGAATGCAGTGGTAGATCGGTTTTGTTATTTTAGGAAAACAAAGCTTTTATCACTGTTAAGCTATTCACAATGGCACACATCTCCTTTACGGCCATAGCCAGACTATATACCCCGCCACTTCTACGGCATGGATGATGCAACAATTGTGGAGAAAATAATTTTTCTGAACTTATTTTCAAAATTTATTGATTTTTTACAATGTTCGAAAATTCGAATTTAATGTCGAACATAAGAAAATTATGCCGAAATGCAATTTAACACCTAAATATATGCCTAAAATATAAATTCTATGATTTTATTTTGAATTTACTGCCTTTCAAATTTTCGAACATAGATTAGATAATTTGTCTCAGGAATGAAAATTTTAATGTTATTTAAACTGTTTTTAAATTAGTTTTTAAAATCAATTAATTTTTCATAATGTTCGAAAATTCGAACTTTATTTCGAACATAAGAAAATTCAGCCGAAAACGCAATTTGAGGTTTTAACATTCATTCATAAAATTAAATTTCATGATTTTCTTTGGTATTTTCAGTATTTTGCTTTTTCGATCATAGAAAAATTTATGTTTTTAAAAACATTTTTAAACAGAATATGAACGTCAGATGTATTTACATCAAACAGTTTATTAAATAGCCTAATAAAAGAAATGTAATGCGCGCTTATCACGCGGGGAAATGAAATGAAACGTATTTCACGCATTTTCTTTCGACTCAGAGCATACAAAGTAGTAGTTTTAGTTTTTCCTTTCGATTAGTTCCATTTTTTTTTATCAATTTAAATAATTAAACAAAAACAACAACCACGATGATGGCCGGCAGTCAACTTTAATGAAAACTGACATTGAAATGACATAAAATGTATGAGTATTTTTGCTACGTACATATCTAAAAAAAAATACAACAACAATAACAAAATAGGTGCAGTATAATTGAAATTAAAATGCAAATGAAATTATATCGGCAACAAAAAAAATATGAACAACAAGAACACTCACTACAGCAGCAGCAGCAGATACACGGGCAGAATTTAATAAAATTATCACAGAATAAAAAGTAAAAAAAAAATACCACTAGAGTACCCCCTTATAAAAATGATAAGAATATTTAAGAAGATCAAAATGAGTGAACTGTACAGGCAACGCTTTCAAAAGCCAATAAAGCAAAAAAAAAAAAATAAAAATAAAACACAGCATTAGAAAATAATCAACAAACACAGAAAAATTGAAGCATTTTATACAAAAATCAAGGGTTAAAGCATCAAATTCCATTTATAAAATATCATTTAAAGCCCTATAAACAGCAGATATTTCAAAATACTTGAGATATTCTACCCAAAACTAATGTTATTCAACAACATTTGCTTTTTTATTACATTTTTTACATCAAAATTACATTATTTACGCACACTTTACATTATTCAACGTAGTTCTGATAAAAACTCTATTTCATGTAACATAAGTTACACTGTTTAAGCATATTTACATTGATTTATTTTACTCTACTATGTATTGCTGTAATACATTAACAGCAAATGTTATTTACATTTACATTACACTTAAGCTATGTTTCCTTGTGTTATTATTGTTGTATGTAGTTTACTACATAAACACTAGCATTTGAAGTATTATTTCATTTGCTGTTTATGTCAGGGTTTAATAAGTCAATTAAACTTTCAAATAATCATGCAAAAAGAAGAAAAAATAAGTGAAAAACAACAATAACACGAAAATGACAATTGTTTTCGTGTTATGATGATGAAACCTAATAAATGTGTATGAGAGGAAGGGAATACATACATACATATGTATGCTATTAGTAAGTTAAAGGGAGTATAAAAGTGATAAACCGCCATTAATTGAATATGAGCACTACAGCACATAAGCCAGAGATGGAAAATTGTAATTCCAAACAAATGTAGAGTAAAGTTAAATCAAAAAAAGGACTTTTTTGAAAATATTAACATATTTTTTAATTAAAAATAAAAAACTCAATATACCTATTTCATTAAGTTTATAAACTTTCCTCTTACTACATATCAATGACTCAACATATTTATGGAATTTTTAAGCAATTTTTTATGTACAATCTGAGCTTTTCTATAAAACTAAGGAATTCCTAGTTTAACTGCGCTCTGTAACATATCGTAGATTGTGAGCTTAGCAATGAAATTTCCGATAATTTTCCAATTTCCTGGAATCCGAATAAGAGTTACTTTTAAAAAAATCGAAATTTCCCTGAGAAATTTATCGACGAGAACTGGCGTCGAAGTTCGTTAGAAATTTGATCCGAGTAAATTGAGAGAATTTAATAGAAAATCCTAACAACCACTGTCTTTTCTCTTGATAATAAAACAATAATATTATAGACCAGAAGTAAAAAGATAAAATTTATAAAATTAATAAAGATTATAACACTTGAAAACAATTATGATAAATATGTATGTACATAGTTTATTAAAATTGTTACATTTCCATACAAAATACATTTAAAAGAGAATTGTATTTGAAAAAAAAAGAAAGTTCAATTACTAGAGTATTAAAGATACCAGCCCTGATATACACACAATACAATACAATAACAAAATAATTCAATTTGAAGATAATGAGAGAAGTATGATGTTGATGATGATGATGATGTTGTTGATGTGTTATCATCATCTCATAACAATCAATCAACAAAACAAATTCAAGCAAACAGCAACAAACAAAAACAGCTATTAAAACTATTAGAGAGCGAAAGAGAAGAAGAGTAACAATGCGGTCATAAAAAAATATACCAACAACAACAACATAAAAGACAAATAATCAACAGCATGAATCAACAAATACCCAAATTGATTGATATTAAAAAGAAAGTCGTTTTTTATGTGATATGATGTGGTGGTTATAGTTTTGTTTAACGTTTTTAGTTGTTATTTTACCGAACCAAAGAAAAAAATTAGCCTTGACCCCCTGTAACGATACAGAGACGTAAATAAAAATAAAAAAAAAACAAACACGAGAGAAATGTAAATAAAACAACGGTAAAATGTTTGAAATTTACTTGCATGCCTGCAATTGCATGCTGTAAATTGAATACAGTGAGAGTGAGGAAGAGTATGAAAGAGAGAAGAGATACAAAATGCTAGCATGAACATGTTTATTTACTACGTGGTTATTTGTTGTTTAATGTACTTACAATTCGGTGTCCTTGAGGAATACAGTATGAATATCGTTGATGATTTTTTCACATAAAACAATCTGTTCATTATCCAAATCCAAATCAGGTTCCATGTTTAGAAATTTATTTTAAGTTTATTGTTCTTCTCCTTTTTCAATTGTTTCGCAGATTTAGCATAAAATTAGCACACTTTGTTTTCTTCTTTTTAAACAAAAAAAAAAATTCCGCCACCGCAATATTGTTTTGTAGTATAAAAACCAAATGACCAAGTCAGCTTTTGTTTTTCTTTTTTGTGTTGTTTTTTAAAATGTATTGTTGTTTTTTGTCTTTTATTTTTTGGTTATTTTTAAAAATCGTATAAAAAACAAAATACTTTATCACATCTCACACAAAAAGAAATAAAAAAGAATAACAAGTAAAAAAAATTAGAATCTTACGAAGTAAAAAGGCAAATTTTGTTTTTTCATTAACACACACACACACACTCACGAGTAAAATAAAATATTTTTTGGCTGGTGGTTGGTTTGGTTTGTTTTTTTTCTGGTGCGAGTGACTCTTTTGAGATGTCAGAAAATATTAAATTCAATAAATTAATTTTAATTCAAACACAATTTAAATAAAACAAAAAAATACACAAACTCGACGCTCAACGGACGGTCACTCGCCACAAAATCCCAATAATAAAAGCAAATGCTCTCTAAAATAAAGCAAAGCAATGCAAACACATATTCTCTTTATCTTACTCTTTCTTCCAATTGAGAAGAGCACAAATTAACTAAAAACACATGGAAAACAAAGAAATACACACAAACAAAACACCAGGCAAAATATACTGGGGCCAACCAAATACAAAACTTATGTATTATAAAATAAAAAGTTTATAAATAAATTCACTGATAAATTCAATTACTTTTTTACGCACTATGCACACAATTTCTTTTTTTTTTAATATAGTTTTTCTTATTTAATTACTTTTGTTTAAATAATTTAACTTTAATTAATAACAAAAATGGTTGAAAGCGCCGCCAGTCCCAATTCAGAAACAGAAAAACCAACTTGTTTCCAACAAACGCCAAAATAAAAGTAACAAAAATAACTGTTCAACAACACAAAAGAGAGCCACAAAACAAAAACGTAAAAATCTCATACTCACTCACTCACATAGTTGCCAGATCAAAATCGGTTAAAACAAAAATCGTCAATTTGCCGTAAGAAAATTAAAATAACACGTTATCCTTCCAGTGCTAGTAAATATCTTTCATCTGAACTACAATTTACGAATATGGATTGTTTAACTTAAAAATAATTAAAACTTTTACTAAAAAAAATTCGCGACTCAAACATGGCCGATTCTCGAACATTATGGTAGTCGTACTCAATATACTGTGAAAGGCATTTAGCATATTATAAAAAAATTTGAAGACACTTGAAGCATTGGTCAGGTCATAATTACCGATTCTCAGAGAAAGTTTGACGGATAGAGCCACAGACTTTCACGCCTAATTTTTCGAAGAAAATTTTACTCAACAATGATTTCTCACTCGACGGTTAAATCAATAAGCAAATTTGTCGCACAACCTATTACTTTCGGGAAAAATAACTGGGTCATTTGGCCGTATTTTTTCAAAAATTTTCGTGGGACGAACGAGTGCTATGACCGTATGATAACCGCCTTTTTATGGCCTGTAATTAAAAATTGTGAAGTTAAAGGTAGTGGTTTTAATCAGACAGTCCATAAGCCTTATAATAACACTATCCATTTTGGCTTTATTTTATAAGTTTCCGAAAAAAGGAATTTCACATTTTGGTGACATCTATTGGCTACCACTATCTTGCAATTTGACACCGTTAAACTTTTTTGTGAAACTGCGTCGATAATCTTCCAAATCAATTAATCATTAAAAACCAACATTAATTAAGTTATCGCCCGAAATGTGTGATAAAGAAAATGCTCGACACTTTCATTTGGACTTGGTTACCAACTTGCGTGGAGCCTAGATAATTTTTGTGAATATATGTGGAATCTACCGCATATGAGGATAGGCCAGTTACAATTCCAATCCTAGAACACAATCTTTTGAATTCCAAACGCTTAAAAAATCTCTGGTAGCCTAGCGAAAACCCTATATTTTAAGTTATTAGTTCACTTGTGAGTTGCACTTAAACAACTTGCCTTAAGTCAATTTAACACTGCTACTGGACCAGCTGATCATTATCAAATAGAAAAATCGACAAAAACAAACGAGAATCTTTAAGAAAAATCAAAAAAGTAATTCAAAATATATTGAAAAAAAAAGCAAAAATTCAAAGTAATTATTATTATTTTAAAATTATAAGTATAAATTAAAATTAATACACAAAATGGCCACAAAAGTAGTAGCAACAGCCACAGTAAGAGCTTTAAAAGGACGCAAGCTGATACCAACCAGAGCAGCACTGACGTTGGTAAGTTTACGAGTCTTAAATGAAAAGGGATGTCATAACACAAAACAAAAAAAAACATAATTTTTCAATGGTTAAGAACTTATGGTGAAATAGTTTAAATAATTCATTGTTTATTTATAGACTCCGGCTGCAGTGCAGCGTATAAAGGATTTATTAAAAGATAAACCAGAATTTGTAAGTTTTCATTTATAAAAAAATACTAAAACTCGAATTAAAAATTGTGTTTTGTTGTTTTTGCCTTAGACTGGCTTAAAGGTGGGTGTGCGCCAACGTGGTTGTAATGGTCTTTCCTATACTTTAAATTATGCTGCGGAAAAAGGTTGGTTCAATTAATTATTTTAATTTATATTGTTTATTAATTTTTTTCGTCTTATTTGATTAATGTCTACCAGCAGATAAGCTAGACGAAGAAGTAGTTCAAGATGGTGTTAAAGTTTACATTGATAAGAAGGCTCAATTATCACTACTGGGTAAGAGTTTATTTTTATTGTTGTTATTTGTTATAGAATAGTTCCTGTGGTTATATAAGTTTGAACACAACGTTTTGTTTATTTGCGTGATAAACTTTGTAAACAAAATGTTTCTATTATATGTTTATAGTATTTGTTTATTATTTTCTTTATTTGGCAAAACCACAACATGAGTAGTAAAAAAAAAAAAACAACGAAATATTTGCTAAAAAGTCACAAAGAATTTATGGAGGAAGTCGGAAGACACATAAATAATAAAATATACAGAAAAAACATCCTTTGCCATTGTCCAGCTTCAAAAACTCGAGATTCCTATTTTTTAGGATTAATGCTAGAATAGATACCAGACGGAATGAGTTAAGGAAGTTTATAGAAGATACGGACTATATATAGAAAATGAGGTTGATATCCCTTAAAGGAGTGCAAACAACAAGGCATAAGACCCTTCATTGGTCTCCTTTCCTTTAATCTATCTACTTACAGAGGCGATACTGGAACTAGAAAAACAGCTACGAAATCGTTTGCTTGTTTTCGATATAATAATTGGTTGATGCAATTCGCTTTGGTTAACCAACCACTAAAAAAAGTTGATGAAATTAGGGAAAAATTGTGAAATACCAGCCGATAAGCAGCGTAAACATTACTAGAGAACAATCAACCATTAATTCATTAAGTAATGTACTACGTACACCAAGAAGCTCGATGATAGCTGCCACGATGTTTTAAAGATTCACTTCTAAATAGTAATGAATCCGAAAGATATTTGAAGTGAATGATTATGACCAATAATCCTGGTCAAATGATTGATTCTGATCTCTACGGACGGACAGAATTGATCAACAGAAAAGGTTTTGCAATCCATTGTGACAACGCCAGACATATGTACTTCTTTGATTATCCGGCAGAAATTTAGGGAAGCCTGGTGGAAAGCTTTTACGAACCCACCATATAGGCAAGATCTTGCATCCTTAAATTGTTATTTCTGCAGATCTCTCATAGCTTCGGTTAGGTTGGCAGCCGCATCAGAGAGCATAATTTACTTGAGTTCTACAAGAGAAACACCATAACTAGTCTTAATGCAATCTTTCTGTAATTAGCACGATTTATTAATTTTTCCTTTTTTATTACAGGCACTGAAATGGATTACGTGGAATCAAAGCTGTCTAGTGAGTTTGTGTTTAATAATCCCAATATTAAAGGCACGTGTGGCTGTGGCGAATCGTTTAGTATGTAAAAAGCCAAATGCAGAGAATAGTTCAAATGTTAATTCTAGAATGCAACTGAAAGAATGTATAGAAGACTCAAATGGAAATCGTTTGTTTTCCTTAGCGATAATAAGGGGTATACGAAGGATATTTAATATGACAACACACACAGAAGCAAATAAAATTCTTCTGTAACTTAAAAATTATAATTGTTGCCTAAGTCTAATAGATATTTTTGTTTTTAATAATTTCATTTTAGTTAGCTTAATTATCTTTTTAAAAAATAGTATTTTTTTGTTTAAGCTTAAGCATTAAAAAAGGCTTTAAATAAAAATAATGAAATAAACTCACCTCGAATCATCATCTGCTTTTTAGTTAGTTTTTCTTTTTATTTCCTTTCAATTCATAGCTTTAAAAACACTTTATTTATAAGTTTATTTGCCATTACAAGCACTATAGCCATTTTCTTCATAATCCTCTCGTGTTAATATTACATCTCTAAAATTGTCACTGGTGGCCATTTCCTTGCCACCATACCAGCCATAACTTATGGGATCTTCGGGAAATATTAGAGACACTTCCAAATCATCAGGGGCCAAGGCTCTTATTTCTCTTTTTAAACGTGGTATAAAGCCGGGAAAAAGAGATGAACCGCCTATAACCAAAATATTGCGCAAAAGTTCATGATGAGTATAGTTAGGGCATACTTTTAACGCATCTATAACTGCCTCTGGTATACCAACTTGTTGTATGCCTACGTCAGAGGGATTAAATAACAGTTCTGGCACGGTAAAACGTTCATTACATAATCTAACCATTTGCTGGTCGCTATCATCGGCCAAGGGATTTTGACTGGGATCTTTCTTCTTGATATAACCTCTTTTTAAGGCAGTAAAATCCGGTAAGACATAGTCCACCACAATTTCAGAACGTTTCTTGTTATCCATGTGCACTTTCATGTCTTCTTTGAAATCTTGCGATACAAAACAAATATCTTCCTTGATTTGATTCACAACATACGATTCATCCATGACATTTAGATGGCGATATGAGATTAATTCCTTTAAATGATTTGTCAATACTTTGCCTCCAATTTCAATGCGTCGAATGCCTTTGGTTACACGTTTGCCTCTGACAAAAGGCACTACATGGGTGAAACTATAACCCACATCCACTACTATACAGTTTAAAGTCTGCATGGAAGTGTCCTCACTTTCCGCACAATAATTATAAGCAGCCAATTCAGCTGTAGTGGTTTTATGTATACCGGCACAATGGAATTCTTCAAAGAGGATTTCAATCATGGCTTCCTGTATACTAGCAAAATTCAATTGAGGTTCTGTTACCAAAATATTGCGATCCTCCAAAGTAATGCCGGAACCTTCTTGACTGAATAGATAGTCCCAAACAGTTTTCTGCACATCCCAATTGAGAAGGTAGCCTTTTTGAAAGCACAATATATAAAACAAACCAGAAGCATCACGGCACTCATCGATTTGGTTGCCTATAAAAGCGCGGCGTCTCTCGGCCTTGGCCTTCATAATGCAGTTCAATGTTATTTGGGGGTCATCTTGTGAAGCTAAACCCAGTTTAGCAGTATAGGCACCATTATCCAATACCACAGTAGCACTAGAGTCGTCCATTTTTTATAATTTTCTTTTTTTTGTAACTAAAAATTTTTTTTATGCGCGCACTAAAATCACAATGTACAACTAAAATGCTGTTCTTTAATAGAAAAAAAATAACTGTTTATATCTTATGTTAACTAAACACAGCTACAAACAAGCAAATGCCGCTGCTTTTTAACAAACATTCACCGGCAAATAATAGCACGACAATAAGATAATCAGCTGAATATATTTAAAATTCTAAAAATTTTATATTTTCTTAAAATAATGTTAATGTAATGTTAAAATTTATTCCTATTTAATAAATCTTTAGTGTTTTTTATTGTTTAAATTTATATGTATAATAAACAGACTCAAACAAAACACTGCTTCTTTTGAAAAACATTCTTTGTAGTTGAATGACACATCAGCTGTTAATTGTCAAATCGACTAAGGTTTTTGCTATTGAACAAAATTTTATGTAATAGTGTGTTAAAAATTATAAATTTTGTTTAAAAGATGTCCGTGGTAAGACAAATTTTGCAGGCCGCCAAACAAACCCAACAATGGTGAGCAGCTGGATTTATTTAAAAAGTAAAACTCTAAATAAAATCTCATCTTTCTTAAGGTCGCCCGTTCTAAGCCGCGGTATGGCTTCAATGCGTGATGCCCCCATCATCGATGTAAATACAGCTTTGGCTGCTCCCGAAGAATTGGAACAGAAGAACAAACTGCAGGGCACTATTACCGTACCCGTTAAAGTGGACATAAGCCCTATTACCGGCGTACCCGAGGAACATGTTAAGGGTAGACGTGTGCGCATACACATGCCACCCAAAAATGCAATGCAAAGTGGCACCAATAATTTACATACCTGGCAGATCGATTTCGATAATCGCGAACGTTGGGAAAATCCTTTAATGGGTTGGTGTTCAACGTAAGTTTGTTTCAAACGTAAGAAACAAGAGTTAATTTGTTTATAACAAATTTTTCTCCCTTAGTGGCGACCCCTTGTCTAATATGCAAGTCGACTTTAATACACAGGAAGAAGCTATTACCTTCTGTGAAAGAAACGGTTGGCGTTGGTTTATAGAAAGCGATGAAAAACCCAAAAAGGAACGTGTTAAGAACTATGGTGTGAACTTTGCCTGGAACAAACGTACCCGCGTTTCCACCAAGTAAATGAATTACAAGGGAAAGAAAGCCGTATTAGCCTTGGAAATTTGTTAACTAACAAACGAAAATAAATTAGTGAATTACAACAAAGTTTAAACAAAAACTCTTATTTATATATTTATTTGGTATTTTGTTTTGTTGTAAGTTAACTGTGATCTCTTTTATGCTTTTTCTTTTTAGTTTTGCTGTGTTTGTGCTTTGCAGATGTTCTACTATGAAGATCATCTCGACTTTGATAACTAGACTCCTTACTAATACTTCGCCTTTTTCTTCTATGGCTTTCATTATGTTGGTTGTATTGTTTAATTTCTCTTTTGTGAGGAGATTTGCTTTTGCTACATCTAGCAAGGTAAGCAGATCTATCTCTGCTATTTTGATAATCTTCAAAGGTTTGTTTTCCTATATTTTCATCATAGCTTAAGCTAGAGTTTCTTGTTGATTTAGATTCAGAAAGTCCTTCCGTTTTATAGGCTTTCGTATTACTAGGCTCCTTACTAACACTGCGTCTTTTTCTTCTATGACTTTCGTATTCTTTAGTGTCTCTTCTGTAAGGAGATTTACTTCTGCTACGTCTAGGGTGTTGCTTATTAAAGTATGTGGATCTATCTCTGTATTTTCTCGGTGATTTAGATCTGCTACGTTTAGAACGGTGGTTATTTGAACATTTGTATTGGTTGTACTTTGAATATCTATCAGAACTTTTACTTCTGCTGCGTCTCCTATTTCTATGTTCCTTACTAGGACTTCTGTTATAAGGTTTACGTTCACCACCACGTCCATGACTTCCATGTTCATAACGCGTTTGTATAATAGGACTTCTACTACGATTTCTTCTGCAGTCTCTATTTAATTCTCTACTGCGGCTCCGTGAGTAGCTTCTCTTGTACAATTCCTTACTGTATTTTGTTGAACATTTTCTATAGGTGTCTGTTAAGTCTTGTCCATGTTCTCTGTGATATTCATTTTTATTTCCCTGCCTGGGCCTTTCATTTTCATTTGTATTCAAAAACTGTTTCAATGCTTGCATTTGCAATTCAACTAAACATCTTACTTCTTCTATATGCGTGGGTTTACTTTTGCGAAATCTACGCTTCTTACGTTTTTCTTCGCGTTTCTTTTGGGCCACTATTTCAGCCAAAGATAATTCACCTTCAGCTCTGTGAAAAAAGGAAGAAATTCAGTGACATTTTTATGCACTTTCTGTTGCTAAGACTTACACTGGTGTTTCTAAATTATTTTCCAACTTTCTAGTGTTCTCTATAGCATGTTCATAGATTTTAAGTTTTTCTTCTCGCTTAAAATTCAACTGCAATTCTTGAAAGTTACGGGGTGCTTCCACTTTATAGTTTTGCAGTAAATCTTGCAGCTTTTGGGTTTCTTTTAATGTTAATTTATAAGAATTTCAATTTCTCTCGTAAATAGTTAAACAACTTTAACTTACCCAAAGTTACATTGTTTTGATTGTAACAGCTATCGGGATATTCGGAAGTTTTAACAGGTGGAACTTGTTTTGTTTTCTTGACCTGTATGGAGGCCAGAGAATTTGTATTAAAACTCTAGAAGAGAAAAATGAAAAATATATCCATTCTCCTTGCAAAACATATCCCCAAAAGGCCGGGTTCAGTAGTTCATTGTTTGTTTACCTTTTTAACTGCATCTTCGGACCATTCTAATCTTTCTAAGATTTTCTTTAGCCTGTCTTTGCTTCGTTTTATAAATTCTAGTAAGTTATTACATTTATTTTCAGTATTTTGCATCACTATTTATTTAAAATATCACAATTGAAACTTTTATGCAGAATTAATTCCGTAATTTCAATAAGAGTAAACAAAAAAAAATACGAAATGATGGCCAATCTGTTAAGCTAACAGATGTTTGACAGGTATTGTCAGCTGCATACTTTTAAATAGAAATACAGTATTAACCTATAAATGGCAACATGGGATTTTAAATTGCCTACAAAAATGTATTGTAAGTTTTTATATGTGAAATAAATTATATTAAGCTATGAAAAAATATTAAATAAACCATTTTAGGTATATATTTTAACTTTTATATTCATTATTAAACTACAAGCAATGTAGAAATTTTTGTTATTTTTTAACGTTGCCAACTATAGTTGAAGGTTTGTTTTTATTTAGCTCTTTGCTCTCTTGTTTTTTTTTGCAAATTCTCTTTTACTTTTGATAATGGTTTACAGACTTTGACACTTGTTCTTTAGAATTTTTTATCACTTTTTTCTATTCTATCTACTCTTTTTCTTTGCTAAAGTTTTTTTCATTTGTTTTCATAACAAAAAATATATAAAATTACTATAGAAAATATAAATTTATTTATAATAAAACGTTACAATAACAAAGAAAACAAATCAAATGTCAACTAATTAAATGAATTAATGTTTATACAAATAAAATAACGGTATTTTATACAAATTTGGAGGCCAAAAAAGTTTTTCCAAAGTGATTTTTTAGCAATCTCTTTATTTAATTCGAAGTGTTGTTGTAAAGAAATCCACAATAAAATAGTGTGAGAGTGAAAGAGAGGGAGTGATAGAGAATAGGGATAATACGTAAACATTTTTGTTTTGTTTTTTGCATATTTTAATACATTAACTTTTTATGTGACGAAAGTGGAATATTTTTATTTTTACAAATGTTTACCATAATGGAGAATAGAAAACGTCCTCGCTTGGAGTTAATTAACAGCAATAACAATAGCAGTAATGAAGCATTACAGGGAGTGGCTTCAACAACAACACCACTGGGCACGGCTACGGCCACCTTAGCCACTATAGGGGGACAAAGGTGCGTTGTCATTATTTAGTGTCGAATTAAATAATTTTTATTTTTTTTATACGCCTCTATTGTACTTTTTTAGTTTCATATTAAGTAATGCTTCAGCCACGTCTTTACCCGCCAACATTTTATTGTCTATATGTGATGATAATTCCAATGAATCTGAAGAGTATATCATAGACAGTCCCATGTTAACACACATCAAGCAGGAAAATTCGGTAGCCACGCAAACCACTAATAACCAAACATCTCAGCAACTACCAGCCTTGGTAACTTCATTGCCTCAATATCGTATAGTCAATCAGGCGGGAAAATCTTTAAACAATTCTCCTCTAAATTCTCCTAATGTATTAAACACTAGTGCAGTTGCTAACAATGCTGCATTACTCTCAAATAGTGTACATTTGCCACCAGGCTGTGAAATATATGTAATCAAAGAGGTGCTCGATACTCCTAAACAAGTTTTACAAAATGATACTACGGTCAGCAGCAATAAAGGCATAGTAAACACTAATGCCACCACCACCACCATTAAATTAGAACCCATGTCACCTTTGCCCATTTTACGTAACTCTACTACACTCAATAACAATACTAGTCAAAATCTTAATGCCAATTCTAATAACATTGCAATAACTACCAATGCTGTAACAACAGCACATAACACCACTTTATCAACGTCTCCTCAAGATGAAACAGCAAAACGTAGTTTAATTTTAGAAGCCTATAAAAAACGTGATGATAAACGTCGTGCTACCCATAATGAAGTTGAACGTAGAAGACGTGATAAAATTAATAGTTGGATATTTAAGCTTAAAGAAATGTTACCCACTGAGGTAACGCCCTCTAATGGTAGCACAATTTTAAATAAGGAGGCAATTACTAACACAGCACATCAACAACAGCAGCAGCAGCAGCAACAACAACAACAACAACAACGTTTATTGGTACAACAGCAAGCTACGACACGCACACCGCCTAGTGATTCGAAATCTCAAATATTAATCAAGGCATGCGAATATATTAAATCAATGCAAGAGGAGATAAAAAGGTAAACAAATCACATTTTAAGATTGTAGGAAAAATAGAAATTATTTTCAATAGAAACATTTTAAGCAAATCGTTTATACAATGAATGCATGGCTATGGATCTCGAAATAAAATCTTGGGTAAATATGTATGTACAAATTGATTATAAGACAGGCAGACTTCAGTATTAGAAAAAAAAGCTAGTCTAGCAAGGACATCGCCCTTTTCGTTACAAAAAAATTATTAAGCCCCGAAAATCTACTCTCTAACATTCGAGCTCTGCATATTATTTCTTATAAAATTCTTTGAAACTGTTTCACGTTAATATGTATATGTATATTGGTAACAGCCCAAATTTCTATTTTTTTTCATTAGAGAGCAATTACTGTGGCTTAAAAATTGCTTCTGCTCACCATGGAAAATTTTCCAGTTACCAGCTCTGATCAGCTTACAAGTAATTTTTTTTTTATTTCAATATTTTGTAGGGAAGTTCTTTTAATTGTAAATTGCATTTTCTCTATCTAGGTGTTATTGTTTATTTTTAATTATAGAAAAAAAAGTAATAAATAAATCTCAAATTTCTTTTATTAAACAGCCTCCGGGAGTGCCTTACGGAGAATGAAAATTTACGTTTGAATAATGAACGCTTACAGGATGAAATTAATACATTACGAAGTAAACAACAACAGCAGCAACAAAAACAACATTTAAATAATAATAATATATTATTAACAACAACAACCACCAACAACAATAATAATAATAGCAACAATAGCAATAATAACAACAATCATAACAACAATAATAACAATCATAGCAATGCAGCAGATGATTGTGAAATAACTTTAAATACTTTAAATACCACATACGCAAACGTGCAACTCTTTGTGCCCTCAACAACACAACACAACAATAACAACAATCATCATAACCACAACAACCACCACCATTTAGCAGGTCTAGTGGGTTTAACAACAAATACATCAAATACATCATCACCAGCTACGGTAAATGTTACGTATGCCAAACGTGAACTAATCATAACCGATTTTGTGGATTAAAATCAAATACATTGTGCAATAACTCATATAGGCGAACTATTATAATTTAAAGTGTTTTTAAATCAAGTTTTCTTTTTTTTTTAAGTTGGAATTCAATTCCCTGACTTGCAGGTCTTAGTTAGTTTAAAAAATTTTAGTTTCTCTGAAGTTATACAAGGTTCGCCTATATAGAATGTGTGTTAAATTTAGGTGAAATTATTCGAATTTTTTGTTTGTTTTTAGTATAGTAGTAGCATAGTTAAAAGAATTTACAATATACCTCTGTTAATCTATAGGAAATTATTTTTTATTTATACATACATATTATTGTTATTGCAATATAGTTTATATACATACATACATATATGTTTAGCATTAGTTTATAGTAATTTATTTATTTACTTTTGGATTGAAAATCTTTTGTTTAAATGTTTATAACAATTACACAGGCATTAGTTAAAAATGTTATCTAGGAAGTAAACCATTACACCAACACCGAAACATCACTAATTTCAACTTCTTCCTCTAAGGAGTCTATTGAAATCATGTGTAAGTAAGTAGAAAAAGAAATTCTAATATCCTTTAGAAAAGTACCAAACAAATATTTGACGAAAACTAAACTCAGTTACAATGATATTGGAAATAAAAATCAAGTGAAAATAAAATTGGAAAATATCTTCAAATTGCCGAAGCGTAAAACAAACCTCCACGATTTCAGGAGATCGGAAATTTACATAAAATTCATGAAATCGCTTCCTTTACAGATAAAAGAGATAGGAAAAGTGCCATTGCTGATACCTTGTGTAACAATAGTAAGCAAAAAAATATATGTAAAGCCAGTAGAGAAAGTTAGGTCACAAAAGGGGGAAAAAAGCAGTACAGTGTTGGCTTATTAGCCATGAAGCCGTGATTCAAACCCCATCTCACGCATTTCAAACAAAACAAGATATGAATAAAAAAGGCAATTGACGACTTCCTCGCAGCAAAAACTCTAACAGTAAATAAAAATTGCCATGAAAACTTATTGAAAAAATCTGTCGTTCGGAGCCGACGTTTTGTAGGTCCCACCGCTCATGGATAATATTAACACACAACCTTAGTGGTGTGAGAAAATAGGTCGTAATCCTGACTGAAGGGTAGTAATTACCAATTAAGTAAGCTTTCGAACCTGCAAGTGTTATTACAAGGTTCATAAACCTTTTCGTACAGTAACAGGTGCCATGGTAATACGGAAATATTTGACCGTCAGAGCCTATTTTGTGACAAAACAGAGTTTACCACATATCGACGAAATTTAAAACAGCGTAGGAGCATCTAAATTTTACATTTTATAATCTGTAGTGATAATTGAAACATAAATTGATGCGATCAATTGACAGCTTGATTGGAATTCAAGCTTATTGAAGAATAGCCCTACAACATATTTACAAGAAAGTGTTGTAAAGTAATTTTATTTAAAACATTTTTCTCTCAGGCCTGTGTTTTTTTTGCTTTAGTTGTGTTTTTCTTAAAGAATTAAAACAAAACAAAAAAAGAAAACTAAAAAAAAATTAGAATATAAAAGTCATTAACTCATAATTACAAAATAATAAATTTAAATTAACAAAAAGAAAACAAAACATGTTAACATTGTTATGCCTAAAAAAGAGACAAAAAGGAAATTATACTTAATTAAACTTAAAATATGTTACAGTTTAATAAAAAAAAGGAAAAACAAAAAAGATATAAAAAACAAAACAAAAAGTTCAAAAAGTAATATTTATATAAAATACTTACAATATATTAAAAGAAAAAATGTTAAAGTTTTAAATTAAATAAAAAAAAATTAAAAATAAAAAATAAAAATATAAAAAAAATTATATTGAAAGAATTCATAGAAAATATATGAGTATGTAATATAAAATCATATTTAATATGGTAAAGGTAATAAAAAAATCTTTCATAATTTCTGAATTTATCATTTGCACGGTCTTAATAACAAATAAGCATTGTACGATTTTTAATAGCCACGAGAGCAATAACTTAAGAATTTGAAAATATTTACGATTCAATAACTATTTTTCGGGAGAAATAAAAAGCAAAATTCCGACCAGCAAAACGATCGAATGCGAAATGTTAATAAGAAATGGATTCTATTTTTCTGTATTAAAAAATCTTTTTTAAACAAAATGTGTACCATATATACATACGTATGCACATATTTTTTATGAATTCGAATAAAAAAATAAAAATAAACAAAATCAACAATAAAAGCAAATACATAAATTAAAAAAGAAATTTAAACAGAAAATAAAAAAGAAATGTTATACTGTGGGTCCTTTAACATGTAACCCTGAGAGGTTCATACAATATTTTAATATTTTCCAAGTAATTTATAAGTCTAGCAATAATAAGCGAAATCTGGGGGTCTATTATGAATAGCAACTTAAGTTCAGATGCTTTGCCAGCTGGCGACTAAAACAAAATTGTTTGAAGATATGAAATTTTTAAGGATTGCAATTGACAATTTTTGGCAATTGACAATATAACTGAAGTTCAGTGGACATACATAATCGTGCCATTATATTAATATCACAACATCAATTTGAAAATGTTGTTACCTTGAAAGTTATAATTGAAATCAATAAAAGATTGTAAAATTTCATTCTAAAAGTAAAGAAATAAATCTAAAATTCGTATAAGCATTCTAAAATTAAAATATCTCATTAACAAATATATATTTTAAAATCACATTTTGGCCCAATACATGGCGTTTTATTGGTATTGGTAGATAAATAAATATCTTAAACCAATATTCAATTGGGACATATTTAAGACAAATAGAAATTTGTACGTCCGAATTTAACCTATTTACTATGGAAAAAAATAAAATTATGTTTACCAGAACTCCTATAGAAGTGAAAGGTTGTTAAATAGGAAGTATAATTGATAAGAGGAGTAGTATTCTTAACCGAATAAACAAAGCTAGCTCTGTCTGACTAGAGTTCCAAAAACTGTCTACTGACTTTTGATGGCAAACGTATTCAAATTGGAGATGGTCTTTTTCGCTTTATAAACGAAACAGTTAAACAACGTTTTTTAACATCTTTACAGCAAATTGTAGTCAATATAGCAGAAGAAAAAAATCTAACTCGCATACATAGTAATTCCCCCTTAAAAGATGGGCTTTTAAGGATTTTAAATTTTTAATTATAATGATGACCCAAGAGTATAAAGTTTTTCAATTAATTCGTATTAAAATATTAAAAAATTTTTTATAAAAAAAAAACTATATATTAAAAGAAAACAAACAAAAAAATTAGCTAAAAATGTAGTGCTTCCTTTTTCAACATCTTGTCTTTTTCTATAATAAAAACAAAAAACAACTAAAACTTATATATTCTTAGGAACACAAAAAACAAAACTCTCTTCAAAACTTATGCTACAAACTTGAATAATAAAATTAAATTTAAAATTAAAAAAAAAAGAAAAAAAATCGGTTTCTCTCTAACAAAATTTGCGATTGAAATTAACTTTAACATTTCAGTTTTACTAAACTTTTAAACAAAGTAACTACAAAAGACAACTACAAAAAATAATAATAATAATAATTAAAACAATTCTTTTTCTTAAACAGACCTTTCAATACTTATTTACAAGAACTACAAAATAAACTGAAAAAAAGTGAATAAAATAAAAATGAAAATTGAAAACCAGAATGTGAATTTGAAAAACAATAAAGTTAGAAACTTAAATATATATATAAATTATAGTTAAAGAAAACAAAATTAAACATGTTAACAAAACCGCATACAACATACATTGTTAATTTTTTTTTTCTAAATATAAAACAAATTTATTGTTGTAATAAATAAATAATAAAAAAAAGTATATACAATTAACTATAAATATTTATATTCTGTATATGAAATATTATTATTATTATTAATATTATTGTTAAATGAAAGAAAACAGTTGTTAAAGAAAATATAAGAAAAAAATAAAAATAAATCATTAAATTGTTTTAAATATTTTTTGAAATTATAATCAATAATAAAATAGTTTTTGAGAGAAATTATAAAGTTTATTAAATAAAAAATAATAAAAAAAATTAATAAAAATGAACTTAATGAACAAAAATATTAAAATAAATAAATTATATTAATCAAAAAAAATTAAATTAAAAAATATATATAAAAATTAACAAATTAAAAAAACAATATTTAAACCGTACAAGTTACAAAAAAATTTGAAATAATTTTTTTGATAATTAATTAAAAATTTCAAGTCACGAAACAAAATTGTTTAAGAATTCATTTTCTTTTCAATTAAAGGCCAAATAGTACATTATTTTTAACGTATACATATTTTGTATATGTTCCGCACTGTTGAAATGAATTTGCAATATTATCGTTCAGCATTCGGGAGGTGACTCCGTCTTACACGTTGTTGATTTGACAAATTAATTTGTTCGGTATATATTTTCATCGCAACACCTTCTTTGCGAATGCCCTACACTTCAGAAAAGACGTCATCGGTTTTTTGTTGAAAGAACGTTTGAAGATCTGGGCATGGTGGCGAACATGCCACTAAGGGAACTGGCCGGTTTCATCCGTAGCTCGGGGTGGTTCAATCCCACAACTAACGGATCATGAAAAAGGGGGGGCTTACCTCACACTGGGTAACACAATGGGCCATATGGCCATCGAGTGAACTTGCCTGTGAACGGCAAGCTAAATGCTAACCTATCGTAGTGAGTTCCAGATTATTTTCTATTTTTTAGTGTTGAAGTCGCCATAGTCTAGTAGGTAGTGTGTTGGCTTATTAGACTTAAAAGCCAGGGTTAGAGCCCCAGGCCAGACATCAAGACAAAATACAAAAAGTATTTCTTCAGCGACTTCCTCTCAACAGATTTCTGGCAAAAACTCTGAGAGTAAATGAAATTGCCATGAAAAAGTTTCTCAAAAATCTGTCGTTTGGAGTCGACTTTAAACTGTAGGTCCCACCATTCATGTATAAAATTAACACACACAACATAAGAGGTCTGAGAAACTAGGACGTTGTACAATGGATCAATTCGACCTCCGGGTACTGAACGTGTGTTAATTGACAAGTACACGTCCTCTAACCTAATCTAACCTAACCTAGTGTTGAACGCTTTCTTTAATCCGACAAAGCACTTATTATCCGATGTGCTCTTTTCAACAGATGACTTCAATATTAAAACTAGCATGCTCGCTCGCTTATCAGACTAGGTAAAATATAGTCTGATAGTCGTCTATTGATGAGGAGCCTTTACCTTGTTAATGGGGCTAGCCTCATTCTATGGAGTGGAGCGAAATTGTTTGGAAAGATGTATTCAACTAAATGGAAGATAAAGATAGCGAAAGCTCTTCCCCAACCAAATGGGTTTGAGGAAAACTAAATTTTTGTTGGAAGATTATAATAAGAGGAGATTTATGTTATGTTAATAACCGTCTTCAGACAGCAACATACATATTCTGTGGTGATTAGAATAAATTATCATAACATATTCTTCGAACCTATAAGGCATTAATGCATCTTAGAAGAAAACATCTGGTTACATATCAGAATCTGTATAGTACTCTGCCCAGAGCTTAGAGAACATATTTAGCCTTTCCCTTTTTAAATTATGTAAACAATTTCACTATATTTTTTGTTTTCAAAATTAAATTTCAAATAAGTCGTGACAAATTAAAGAAAATTGTTAAAATTTGATATTTCTGGTGGTATAAAACTTGTATTCAATAATCAAAATAAAAATACGTACATAATAAAAAATCATTAATAAAAAAGAAAAATTAATAAAAAGAAAATAAATGTTACCTATTTATTAAAGGTAAAAAAAATTACAATATAATAATAAATATTTAATACTATTTATAAAAATTAATAACAAATGAAATAAAATCCCTCATATACTATATAAACAAATTCCAGTTCAATTAAATAAAAAAGTCAAAATAAATAAATAAATTTTAATTAAATTTCAAATGAAAATAAAAAAGACTTGAGTTTTAATTCATATTATAGAATAATAAACATAATACAGCTCAGACACGCAAACTACATACGTTGGCATAAGATACAACAATCTCTTCCATAGGAATTTTATGAAAAAAGGCAGTAAAGTTTTGGTGGCACACTTGATGTCGCGGGTTATTTTACATCATAAGTGAAGGAATAATGCCCTTTGTGGCATGATAACGACCCAAACCATACTTTAAAGGATGTAAAAAAATTGATTGATGCAACAAAAGGTCACTGTCGTCAACTGTTTCCTGATCATAATCCTATAGGAAATTTATTGGAAGTAGATAGGGATCAGTCTCATAAATCGTACCTCAAATAGGATCGTTTATTGCGATAAGTTTTTGTGACTACGAAACTGAACTAAATGCAAAGGTAGCGTTGTTGCCTATTCTTCTAATCGGTAGTGGAAAACTCTAAATGCTCGTAATTAGGCAATCACTAGAATCCAAGCATACATGTTAAATGCCTTTTCTGTTTACAACACGAAAGAAAAACCATTTCTAACTCCTACATGCGATTTGAAAAGACCTTAAGGTCCGTGAAGTCGCCGTGGTCTAGTAGGTAGTGTGTTGGCTTAGTAGACGAAAAGCCAGGGTTCGAGCCCCAGGCTAGACATCAAAATAAAATACAAAAAGTATTTCTTCGGTGACTTCCTCTCAGCAGATTTCTGGCAAAAACTCTGAGAGTAAATAAAATTGCCATGAAAAGTTTCTCAAAAATCTGTCGTTCGGAGTCGACTTTAAACTGTAGGTCCCGCCACTCATGTATAAAATTAACACACACAACATAAGTGGTGTGAGAAACTAGGTCGTAATCCTGACTGAAGGGTTGTAATGACCAATTATGTATGTATGTATGTTAAGGTCCGTAAAGACCTTAGCGCAAACTATATAGTTGTTGTAAGTGGAGTATATATAGGTAATAATCAAGCTTTGCGGGAAAAGATGTTCCTTTTCTAGATAAAAAAAATTATCAATGAACGCTTAACGCTTAGATCTGGATAAATAGGCCCTCGGCCACAGAATTAAAGAAAGTTTCTTAGTATTAAAAATGTATTTAAAAAATAAGCACGATTTTATTTCAAATAAAATTTAGTTTTCATGTAAAAAAATTCGTTAAAACTCTCAGGCATAAACTAAATGCAATAACGATTGTTTATGTATATTTGATATAAAACTTTAAATCAAATACCAGCTTAAAAATTACAATTTACTCAAGGCTTTTTGTTTATAATTTTGCAAAACCCTTTGATAGACCGGACCACGCCGTAGTATTTCAATTTCCTTCAATTCCCGATTCATGGCTCTTAATAACTCCTCTTCATGATGGGCTTTAATCAATTTCTTTGTTACTTTTAAAGATTCTGCAGGTAGTTTAGCATAGTGTAGCATTTTTGGCCAAAATTTCTGCTCTACTTCGGCAGGAGTAGCAAAATTATCCAAAACAAAACCAAATTGTAAAGCTTTTTCGGCTGATAACTTTTCACCGAACATTAAAAGATTCGTAGACCAAGATTTACCAAACTGATAAGGAAAGGTTAAAGATGAGCAAGCTTCGGGACAAATACCCAGTCGGGTAAAGGGCGTTTGAAAATAGGCATTATTAGTACAATAAACCGCATCACAGAGACAGGCCAAAGTAAAACCTATACCAATACAGGGTCCATTCACCAAACACACCAACAGTTTCGTACAGGCTATAAACGTCTTGATAAGAGCTCTTAAAACATAATTAGCACTGCGCTCGTAATCTTTATATTCCAATACTTGTTTAAGATCATTGCCGGCAGTATATATATCGCCTACACCCGTTATAACCACCACTTTAATGGCTCGATTATTGGTGGCACTCTCTATAGCGGCTATCAACTCATAAATAGCATTACGATTTAAAGCATTTTTCACTTGGGGACGATTTATTTCTATGGTTAAAATACCCTCATCCTGTTGTGAAGTCTTCAATTCCTTTATTCTTTCAATCTTTTTAGTTCGTTTGTTGTTGGACGCCAATAGCGGCGACGTAGAAGACGACGGAGACGACATGATTCCTTCAATTACTGTCTTCAGCAAGCAATGCACTCACTTTTAATGCTTGTTTCATACTAAACAGACAAACCATTTTCATAGACAAACAAACCTTGACAAGTAGTTTTTGTTTTCCTATCTTATTTCTTTTTGTTATTGAAATTGTTTATATTTTTGTTTATTTATAAGGAATGTATTGTATTTTTCACATATAAAGAGAATGTAAACGTACAAATGAGAGCAAAATGAGATAAAAAGTAAATATTTTTATTCTTTTTATTTGTTTTTTAAAGAAATATCAAAGATAACGAACGATGCCTATTTATGCAGGCTAAGAGTTGAATTAAATTTTTATTTACTATGATACACAACGTCTGCTACAAATTGGCTTTTGACTATAGGAAAAGTGTCATAATTTTCCTTCCTTGTTGCAATTCAAAGTGCAAAATTAAATAACTATAAAGCATGCACATACAAACTAAATTAATTATGAAATTTGATTACTATTACTATAACTATTGTTTGACTATTGACGCGCCTATTTGTTAGATTACATTGGTGGTCATGACGTTCATATCTCTTATAACGGATTGTATGTAATTACTTACAATCGATTTTAGTAATTGGAGAGACTATAAAATGGTTCACGACAATCATTTCGGAATAAATGATAATGACAGGGATCCGATTGATCCCGAACGATCTGTTTACAGAAGTGGCACATTTGCTGTTACACAAATAAACACCTTCAAGTTTAAAATAAAAGTAGTGAGAGTGCGATAGCATAAAAACAGGCACTTTATCTGTACCGAACTGCAGATTATTGAAGTTCCATGGAAGATCTACACCACAACGCAAGTCATCGACAAATTTTATATAGAAAATCCTAGTCATCATCAACAAATATTCTGTAGAAAATGCAAGCCATCATTGACAAATTTGCTATAGAGGATACATGTCATCATCAATAAATCTTTTGTAAAAAATGCAAGTCATCTGTCTATGTTCACAAATGCGTAGGCTAAGGTGGCTAGGTAGTCAATTTGTTGAAGAACTGGTAGGTCTAAAAAGCTACAGAACTGAGAATATTATAGGGTTCGTAAGCGGGATGCACTGGCTAGGGAATATCTTTTTAGGTAGAAGCGTTTTTATCCACGGGTGGCTTTAACGGCTGGTTGTAGGTTCACTTTTCCTTCTTTTCTATTCTTTCTAGTTTTCTTCACCTACCACCCTCCCTCTCCTCTTTTTCCCATTCCTCTTTCCTTTCTTTTCCTAACCTGAACAAATCTAACCTAACCTGCAAATTATAAACAAGTTTTCTATGTACGGTTTTCGTCTAGAGCACGAGTGGTGAAGCCTAACTGAGGTGGCTCAATTGATATCAATCTCACATACTAATTATTTCATTCTAGGCTACAGAGAAGAACATTCAATACAATAATAACAAGTAGAGAAGATAAACTATACATAAATAAGATTTATTTCACCAGTTAGGCTTTTGATAAGATTATATGAAACACCGTTATACCGTTATACGGTGATATGAAACACAAGCAATTGTTACTGGAGGCAGGCCATGTGGAGTTTGTACGAAATATTAGATTAAATAAATAACATTATTGCACTTGATATACAATAATTGACTATTAATTAATTAAATGCATTTCTACTTTATAATACTAAAATTAAAATAAATAAATGAATGCAGATCACTTACATTAGTTTAGTTAATTTCTTGAAATGTTTGTAAGTAGATATGTAATGACTTGCTTTTATTTGTGGCAGCACGTAAAAATACGCCGGTGATACACATATTCTTTTAATTTTTAATTAATTAAATGTTAACTTGAAAAAAATTTCACTTTATTATGGCGGCGATTTTAATTCAGACTCACAATTTCCAAACAATGTTGCCATACTTTCATTAAATGTTATGAATTCTATAAACAAAAGCAAATTTTTTTCACACTGTATGGCACATTGATAACAAAACAAAAGTACTCTTGTTGTTGCTTGCAATGAACATGCATAGTAATGTAACAGTGCAGCTCATTAATGTGATGTTTTTGTAACACAGGCTATTTCTCTTGCTTGTCTGTTGTCACAAACAAAATTGAGTGTTTTAGAGTGTATATGGGAAACACAAAAAAATTGAGTGTTTTTTTTTGTGTTTACCATGCAAACAGGCAAGCAAGTGCCTGTGTTACAAAAACATCACATAAGTATAAGAAGTTACGACCACGGATTAACGTATACAACGGTTTTTTTGCAGCATTTCTCCTTGAAGTTATAAAGTCCTGAGTTAGTAATATGAAAAGGAAAATGGTTGTTTCATATTCTAAAAATAAACGTACGTTGCATGAACGTTTGGCTAACTTTAGAGATTAAACGGAGGTTGACTATCCAGATCAATACTTTAATATGCTTTCAATGTAATCGTTAGCAAATAATAGAGAACAATAGAGATTCTATGCAAACAATTTATGTTTATGATACTCTACAACAATATGTAGATCATAGCTGAACATTTTTTTAAATAAAACTTTTAAACAGCAGCTCACGTACAATCAATCCATGACAGTATAAAGACATAAAATTATCTGTAGACTTCCCGAAATAAGTCAAATAAGGTCCAACACTAAAGTAAAGACGCACAATATTAGTAAATTAGGTAAGATAGGCAGAAGAAGAATTGAGGATTACTTATAAACAGCTTACGCCCAGTGCAGAGCCGACTTTAAAAAGGAAGATGCAAAGCAAGGCTTAGTTATTATAATTCAGACTGAAGGAAAACGTTTAAGAAAAAGTAGAAGAGAGTAATGCCGGTTGAAAAATACTCAAGAATGATTATGCTTAGAGATGTTTGCTAAATATGTTTTTTTTTAAATAAAACACTTGTTTAGAGATTTTTCTTTTTAAATTAGATGAAATATTTCTATATTCGTTATATATTTTGCATGTATTTCATCCAATAATTTGTTTTATTCTATGGTTTATTACATTTCATTTCAATTTGAATACGTTTTTTTTTTAGAATTGTGAGTGTGTGTATTTGTTTGTTTTAAGCAATTAAATAAATGAAATAATAAATAATTGTTAAATTATGTTTTAAAACTGATTTCGATAGTTTTTTTTTAGCAATATTTTTTAAGATAAGTATTTAAATACTTTCATTATTGTTGCAAACAATGGTAGACAAACCATATATGGAATAATAAAGTATTCGAATTGTTTTAAATTATTTTATAATAAAAATACTTTAGATAATTGAAACTACTTACTTAGTTAAAGAGTAAGGGACTGAATTACAGTGTCCTATGGATTTTTGGGGAGCAGGCAGATCAGGTTGGTGATGATTGATAGTGATTAAAAATGAAAAGCTTCTTTTACTTTTTTTTTAAAGGTTAGGTATTGGTTTTTAAAGATTGTTAAGCTTAGTTTCTTGTTTTTAATTTTTTTTTTTATTAAATTTAGTTGTTTTAACATAAAAATCACATGTGTTTGAAGTAGTGTTTCTATAATAATTCTCACATCATCATTATGGTATGTATTATTTTTATTACTTTTGTTGGCTAAAGACAAGTAGATTTGTTGTTGTTGTTAAACATATTTTTTTATATTATATTGTATTTTAAATATTTTTTTAACTTTTCCTTTAAAGTTTAATTATAATAATTTGTCTATTTTCTGTTTTTCATTTATTATTTATTTTATATTTTTAATGTTAAATTTAAAGTTGCTGTTGTTAATTTATGATACTTTTCTTGTTTTTCTGTTTGTTTTTTATTGTTTTGTAACGCTCTTTATGTTCTAACTAGAGTTTTGTTTTTTCTGTTTTTGTTTTCAAAATTAAGAAGTAAAATCTTTTTTAAACGATTACGAAAGAAAAAACAGTATAAGAGAACATACATTCGATAATCACTATTAATTAGAAAGACTATTTGTTTTATTATATAGAGACCAGACTTTGTTAGCCACGTTTAATAGAAAAAAATTAAAATAAATATCTGGTATTTGAGGTCTGGCAGCAGCTGTTTCGTCTCTCTATTTCTATGCTAAGCTAAATGGTTTCGATTACTTATTTCTTTTTATTGGCATTATCGACATTAATTTTGTTCTTCAAATGATCTTTGTAATCCAAAATGTTGCCATTCCATTTAGTAACTGTTTCATTTTCACAAACCCAAATTTCTTCAGCCACCTAAAAAGATAAAAAAATCCCATTCATAAATAAAAAAAGCTTCAATGTAAATATAAAAATGTCTAGTCTTAATAAAATGCTTATTTTTCTAGAAAGAGAGGAGATTGTTGGATTATCACGTTATTACATCGAATCGAACTATTCTTAAAAACTTTCTTATGGTCGTTGAGAAGACGCGTAATATCTTCTGTCCACTCCTCCCCTCCCTGTTAACAAATATTATTTCGAACTTCTTTTCGCATTCGTTGTGCTGCATCATTGATTTTTCGATTGTCCAATATTCGATCTCTGCCACTGCCCATACCGACAGAGACTCCAACTTGTTATAATATTTGAAATAATGTTATCCAGCCACTAACAAAGTGCATAACCTTGGTTTTTTGTAACTACAGCCCTTTTTAATTTGTTAAAAAAAAATTATTAGTTTTAAACTCTTTCACCCACCTGATTAATCAATCTGAAATCGTGAGAAACTAACACCATGCCGCCATCGAAATCATTAATAGCATCCGCTAAGGCATCAATAGTCTCCATATCCAAATGATTGGTAGGTTCATCAAGTAACAATAGATGAGGCACTTGCCAGGCCAACCAGGCGAAGACAACACGACAACGTTGACCATCGGATAACTGACGAATAGGGCACACCTGTTGACGGCCAGTTAAACCATAGCGGCCAATAATTTTACGCATTTCTTCTTTTTCCTTAACAGCGGGGAAGGCACGCATCATATACTCCAAGGGACTGAGATCCAAATCCAATAACTCATGCAAGTGCTGATGATAGCGGGCAATACGCAAATGCGAATTTTTACGTATCATACCAGTTGTGGGCACTAAATCACCATACAACAGCTTTAATAATGTCGATTTGCCAGCACCATTGGGACCGACCAAAGCCAAACGGGTATCTAAATCGATACCGAATTCCAAATTCTTATAGATCCAGGGTGTTTGATCGTTATAACGGAAACTAACATTTTGCACCATAATAACGGGTGGTGGTATACCGCCACAAGATGGAAAATAGAAGTTTAAGGTTTTGTCATCCGAAACCTTTTCAGTTAGACCCTGGGCAACCATTTTAGCCAAAGTTTTTTCCTTAGATTGAGCCTGTCTGGCCAATTTGGCGGAACCGTGACCGAAACGTGCAATATAGTTCTTCATATGGGCAATTTGATCCTGTTCCCAATTGTATTGTTTCATTTGATTTTCCAACAATTCCATGCGGGTACGACAGAAGGCTTCGTAGTTACCGGTATAGTATTTCAAACGTTTCTGGGTCAAGTGTATGATATTGGTACAGACACCGTTAAGGAAATCTTGGGAATGAGAAATCAGAACCAAAACACGTTTATATGTCTTCAATTCTTCCTCCAACCATACGCAAGCATCCAAATCCAAATGATTGGTAGGCTCATCGAGCAACAACAAATGGGGTTTAACGAATAGGGCACGAGCCAAAGCAATGCGCATACGCCAACCACCTAAAATAAGAAATCAAAGCAGACAAACATGGGTATTACATTTTGTTTTGTAATAGGGCAATGACGAAATGGTGATAGGGTTTAAAGTTCTATTTTTTTTTACCCACCTGAAAAATCTTTAGCCTGTTTTTGTTGCATTTCCTTGTCGAAACCCAAACCATGTAGAATACGTGCAGCCTTTACTTCAGCCAAATCGGCTGACATATCATCAAGACGTTCATAGATATCGCACAATTGATCTTGGGCATCATCATCCTCGCTCATGGCTAATTCTTCGGCCAATTTTTCCAGTTTAATACGTTCCTCATCTACCTCCATGACACATTGTAAAGCCGATTTTGAACTGGCGGGTATTTCACGCGTCAAATAGAAAATATCAATGTGTTCGGGTATGGGCACCTCACGATTACCTAACACGGCCAATAGAGAAGATTTGCCACAACCATTCAAGCCAATAACACCATAACGACGACCACAATTCAATTCCAACATGGTGTCTTGCAATAGCTCTGAACCAAAGAAGGTTATAGAGAAATTAGCAATTTTAATATCACGCGAACGGGCATGAGAGGCCAATGAGCCGGTACAGGCGCGGGCCTCAGCCGAGATGCGTGCCTCTTCTTCTAGTTTGGCGCATAATTTCTCTTCTTCGGTTAGTTCACGAGCCTCATTGCCGTTAGTGACCGTGCCATTGGACTTCTTGTTGGATGAGACTTGAACAATTTTCTTACGATTATCCTTTTTACGTTGTGCATCACGTTTTTTAGCGTCGGAAGGCATGATGGCTGATAAGCTGCATTTAAATTTAAGGAAAAAATCAATTTTTATTTCAAACAAAAAAAAATTCAAGTGAAGAAAACCACTCAATTGTTTACATTTCCTAAGAAACCCGATCACATCTGCTAAACATACCACTTTGGTAACGACAACAAAACATCTTTTCTCTTTCTTACCTACACACTTTATATTGAATAAGACTCTCTGCTACTCTTTTAGCAGCAATGTTTTACGAAGAGAACACAAATTTTAAGAAAACGCAAAATATAGGAAATCAGCTTCGCACATGTGCGAAAATGTTTGAAAAAAGAATATGAAAGAAAAAAAGAAAAAAACCTGAACAAAAAACGAATGAAAACTAAATTATTACAAATTTACAAGATATAATAAAAACAATAATAATAATTACGTGTTACTAAGCCAATAATTAAACAAACAAAAAAATCCAAGCACAAATACATCTTTAAAAAATCTACGCGTATTTAATGTTGAAAAAAGGAGGAAAATTTATAGCACTTTTTTAACCCTGAAATTTATCAATAATGCTTTAAGGAGGAGACCCTTAAGTCATATAATTTTCGTTTCATTAAAGAAAAAACACCTCTCTTCTAAAATATTGCACAGAAAAGAAAAAGACGCACTTTTTAATTACTGCAAATTCTGTTATAAAGCGATGATTAATACGTTCGTTTACAGTCACAATTTTCCACTTTTTTTTAACTTTTTTCTTTATACTCTGCCGTTTTTGGTATTGTTACTGGTATTCCTTTGTTTCTTTTATTATGTATCAAAGTATATATATATTTTTCAAGCAACGTATATAAAGAAAAACGCAAAGAAAATTGATGAAATTAAAAAATTACTTTTTCCTTCACGTGTCTGAAAATCGAAGCACAACGTCTATTCGCGAAGACGTCTGATAATGAAGTGAATGAGTTAACGGTAGACTTACCTGTAATACAATATCAATTTTATTTATAATAGTAAATTTTATTTTGTTTTATAAATATTTGTAAAAATATTTTATTAATTTTAAGAAGTATAATTATTTAAAATATAAGACTTTTATTTAAATAATTACTTCTTTCTGTGAAAATATTTTAGAAATGATACTTAAAAATGCAGCACTGTTTTTGGCAAACTTGAGTATATTCAGTGCTGGCTAATTTCTTACTTGCAAAAACTAGGAATAAGCAGAGATACACTGAGAGACACACCTCTGAGTACTTATTCTTCAGTAAACTATGCAAGAAATATAAAAATTCATTTAAATAATTAAGTAAATCATAATTTATTAAACTCACACTTTTACTAAAAAATTTATGAATATTAAAGATGTTAATAGCTTATAAATAAAATATATAAATAAATAACTTAAAAAATTATAATTAATAATTATTTACAGTACAATTTCTAATTAGACGATTAATCTGCCTTAGAATATTATTTCCAAATATTAAATTGCCAAGGTTAAGGATAAATTTCAATCTGAGATAAGTCTTTCGAAACCTTTTATCTTTATGATATATTTGGTGGTGGATACATTAGTCATGCAGCTGCCGAAAGTTCATGTCCAAAAAAGTTCCCCATCTTTGGCCAAATGAATAGGCCAATTGTCATGGGAATGATAGAAATAGTTACAATTAGCTATGTATAGTTGTAGAATTTTTAAGTCGAGTATATATTAAAGTTTATGAATAGCTTTTTAAGTCAAACAATTTTTTATTTTCAAGGGTTTTTGTTTGGTTAATAAATATTTAATTTTAAACATCTATTATTAAAATCTAAAGTAATTTTTTATGGCTTCAACTTTGGAGGTCAATAAACAATTAATTTCTCAAGTTTTTTGTTACATTCTTTTACCATTTTCAGTTGTTATTAACAATTAAAATTCTAATGTTTGATTAGTAGTAAACACTTAAAACTCTAACACTTTCAAATTATTGTTTAGAGCTAAACATTTAAGGCAAAAATACGTAAATTAAAGTAAAGAAAATAAGCAATAAATATTATTTAAATTAACGTGCCATATAAGGCAAACAACTTCCGCTAACAAAACACACACAAAAAATAATTTCATAGCCCCAAAAAGTTTATTTAAACACAACTCTGCTTAAAATTTACATACAGCAGACAACACTGAACATACTTTTTGTACTTTAAAACAGCAAAAGTAGAATTACCAACAAGAAAATTTCTTCTATATGACAGTAGTTTTCTGTAAACTTTTTGTGGGGGCGGTTCCAAGTAACTAAGCGAAAACACACTAAAGTAGTGAAAGATACTTTTTTAAAATAGAGAAATGTTTTATTAAAAAGGTTTAAAAAAGAAAATTTAGAATATTTTATGAAAATATACTTACAAATCAATTTATAAAGCGCATAAAGACGTTTAAAACCAGAAAATTCTTTGTTTGTCAAGAAAGAAAAAAAGGATTTCATTTACAGCCTGTAAAATTTTTCTTATATATGAAGTTTATGTGTATATAGCAGTGTGTGTGTTTTGTTAGTAGAGTTTATGTGAACAAAAAATAAAAACGAAACGAAGAGAAAGAGATTAACAAAGAGAGCCAACTCCTGTGTTTATTTTAATGTGTAAAAGAGGGAAATGCAATTTTACAGTATTGAAAAATGTGTAGTGTATATAGAATAACAACAAAAACCATCAATGTGAAATAAAATGACTCCAAATAGAGTTGCCAGTACTATAAGAATATGTGCCAATGAAAAAATGTAGAAAATACCTTGAAGTAGAAAAAAGGATAGAAGAAAGAAGGAAGTTTTGAAGTGTTATGGAAAACTATTGAGTAATAAAGTATAATCTATTAGGGAGTTGAAGACTTAAGCCAAATTTATGTCTATTTTTCATGAATAAAAATTAATAAGCACAACATGGGTGGTGTGAGAGGCTGGGTTGTAATACTGACTAAAGGGTTCTACAGATTAATGAAATATTTCTCTTTGGGTTGCGAACTCTTATGTCGTGTTTGTGAAATGGTGGAGAATTCCCAAAACGAACTAATACATCCATCTGCACCGCTTTTCAGGCCTGTCATCCGTAGATGACTTAGCTACGTTAAATGAGAATTTGTACGTGATTTTCATTGGCAGATAGGCGACTCTGAGGACGCTAGGCTCGACTAGGTGTAAGGTCAATCTCTATTGGATTCCAAGGCATGGATGGCGAGCATTCTTGCTACACTGGGCTCTTATTTGTGGGTGCACGTACCAGATATACTGAGATGATAGATCGGGTTATTGAATGACAAGAGACTGGCCGTTTATTAAACCTGGTCTTTGCTGAAGCTTAGTAGGCTCTTTTTAAATACTTGCAAGTACGAAGTAATTATTGATTATTTAAATTTCGCAACGGCTACGATGTGCAGGTGGTCCTTTTGTCAGCTCCAATTTACGCATATTTTTTCTGGTATCTGACGGAAATGCTGTCTTCCAGAGATGAAACTGTAACTGTCTTCCACAAAAAATACTTCTGTGGTGTCAATTCATTATCTTAATTCATTAAAAAAATTGTTTCATAACAGATTCATAATATCGCGCGATGTTTGCCTGCTAGAAGCGTTTGGTGGAACTGCACGTGTCTTGGAATTCACAAGATGATTTCACCATTGACGGATTGCTTTCATATTGTTGTTATTTAGATGATGTTTTTTTTTAAATATAACTTTCCTTTATATCTGATGTCGTTTGTTATTATTTCATATCCTTTTTGTATTTTTAATTACAATTTTAAGAAATATTTAATCTTTTAGTGTTTCCTTTTTGATCCTGTTACATGAAAATATCGTTTAACTGTTTAATTTTGGCTTGGCAACTCTTATTCTTTTGTACAACTCCAATTGACATTTCTTATTGCGGTTGTTGTATTGGTGTGTTGGATGTCGTTAACGTGTTCCTCTGTGTGCGCGCGTGTGTGTAAGTGTTTTCTATGCTTTAGCAACATCATTTCAAAAGACGACGACCACGACGACTACACCCAAAAAGAAGTGTATAAATAAAGTTTTTTGTTTTTGTAATATTTTTTTCAATATTATTATTGTTGTAATAACAAATTTGATGGTTTTGTTATTGTTTTACTACCTCTTTTACTTAAAAGTAAACTTAACACGGAGAAAAAACGGGTCTCTCGCTCTTTTTTTTTTAGTGAATTATAAGAAAAGTTGTTTTGGTTGTTGTTTTTTGTTTTACTGCTGAAAAAAAAAGGAAACCAAGTGCAGAGTGTGTGTATTTTTGTTTTAATAACGTATGTGGGTGTAAGGAAACCGGAGTGTAGCAAACATTTCAAAAAAAAAAAATTTAAACGGAAAATAAAGCGAGAAAACAGTTGTTAAACAAATCTGTGATATTTTTTCTTAATTTTTCTTTTCTTTTTTTCGTTATTTTGATAAATGGAAAGCAAGCCTGTGGGCCGTGTTTTTAAAAATAAAGAGGATATAAAATCGCCCACAAGAGTAATTGAATGAAAAGATTAAAAAATAAAAATACGAAAATAAAGAAATTTAAATATTTTTTCAAGTTAATAACCTGGTGCCATTGGTCTTTATGGTTATTTATTTAGCCATTTAACATCTGGTTTACATACAAATCTTGTAAACTTTCTTTGTAAACGAATAAAATAAAAGAGTATTTTGAATATCATCTACAATATAATTTGTGTGTGTCATTTAATGGTATTTTGTGTCTATATGTGTGCGTTTGTTTGTTTTCGTGTAAATTCATGAAATAAATGTTGCCATCGTGTTGTTGTTAACCATTTCAAAGTACTTGTCATCATTATCAACAACTTATATGCATACGTACTTACTATACATACATACAAACAACAAACATTTATTGTGTTCTGTTTTTAACTTAAATTATTAACATATTGTTGTTGATGTCGTTGTCGTTATTGTCATCTTCTTCCACTATATTCTACTCTATATGATTATTATAACCAGACGTTTAAAATCATTCAATGTAATATGGATTGCAGTCTTGCAGATCGACAACCAACAACAGCTTCTTCTACTTCGACAAATACAGCGGCCGCAGCCGCAGCCACAGCAGCAGCAACGATCACACAAACTTTATTACAGCGACAACACCACCATCAACAGCATCAACATTTATATAGTCAATACCATCATCAACAACAACAACAACAACAGCCATCATTAACGATATTAAATAATCAGCAACTGCAACAACAATCTGCTGTACAAAGCCTAGACGAAACGGTAAGTACATAAATTCTAATATTTCTCTACTTGTTTTTTTATTTTTATTTTCAATTCCTTTCCTCCTTTCATTAATGACTTCTCTTTTTGTTTCTTAATATTTGTTTAAATAATTTCCACTTTTTATTTATTTTAACCTTATCCAAGAACACTTATTACATCCATTAACAAGATGCCTGTTTTATTTCATCATACATTTTTTCTCTGTCTCTCGTTCTTGCACTTTCTGTACTATGTTTACTTTTTAAATCAGTTTTTATTTTCCCTTTTTTGTTTACCTTTCTCTTTGGAAAGGCTCTCTTTCAGGGTTGCCGGTTTGAGGTTATTTTTAACTCAAATCGGTTTATTTTTATTTTTAAGGTTGTAAATGTAAATCAAATTTTAATAGTTTTTTGGATCAAAAACAGTATTACCATCATATCTGTTGTATCGTATTCCCTCTTAAGACTTATAATGTTGGAGTTGCAATGTTTGAGGATATAAAGGCTCAAGGTTATCTTAAACAAAAAAAAAAACGTCAAACTAGTAACGTTTGAATATCTTAAAAAGTGGAAATCGGAAGTACTTACAGATTTTACAAAAGGAGGGTTCATTTGTATGTGTGCATATGTATTTATAAATTTAGGATTACATGCAAGCTTTCTATTGGTTTTTCCCAGAAGATGTGGTACACTATTGAGGCTAGGTTTAGCTAGTGCATTTCGTAGCAAAAATCGGAAGTTCTTACAGAATGTATATTACGTGCATATGGATTTATAAATTTAGTGTTGCATACGATTGAAGCTAGGATTTACTAGTGTTGGGTAAGTATCTTGTTCGAATACACGTTGCACGCACTGGCATACTTTACTCTGCATTTGGTAGCATTAGGTTAGGTTATCGGGTAGCTTGCCGTCCACAGGCAAGCTCACTCGGTGGTCATATGTGTGAGGTAAGCCCCCTTGTCATGATCCGTTAGAGGTTGGTTTGGTATCATTACTTCTTTTAAAATTCCCACATAGACGTAGCTATTCACAAACCCTTTTATTTGATGTATTAAAGCTACAGCGGCGTATGAGAAATTTTCCAATCACCACCATGTTTAACAGCCTTTTTTTTCGTATATTAAGTGTTATACTGAGCATTGTTTTGCCGAGACCCAGGGCTATCAAATAAAACGATTTTATTTCCGTCGATCCTACGTACTTTCCCCATTTTGCGTGCGGCCAATCGATAAGTGTAAGTGTGCTACTGCCAGAGATTCTTTTCGTTCACTTTGTGAGAATAAGTTGCCTTTCAACAGGGCTCTGTGAATACTAGAGCCCTTTACTGCTAGTTTTAGATACTTTTGAATCATTTTTGGTAACACGGCAACACTCCTTCGTCTCTCTTTAGTGTCTGGTTTACATCTTCCTACTAAATTTTACTCCCTTTTTTGTGCTCTGAGGTTTTACGTTTGTTTACTTTGTTTTTTTTTCTAGCCAGTTCTTCTGTGATTTGTTTACCTTACCGTAATAAGTGTATCCATGTGTACATACGAGTATCATGTTTTTGAATGTGATAATTACAGGGTTGCCATAAGTTGTGTGTGTGTGTGCTTTAATACTGTAAAAATACTTGAAGAAAATTACTGGCAATGCAAGGTTATGATGATTGTTGTGTCTTAAAGGATGTCAATTATTAACCTCCCTTCTTTTATAATTTAAATGATTTTCTTTCATACGCACACACATGCACACGTATACAATTTTAAATTCTTTGTCTTGTAAAGTGAGTCACTTTGCTTACAACTGTTGCTTGCGTTTATTGTGTTGTCTTGTGTCGATGGATATCCTTTTGGGGGGTGTTTTTTTTTGTGTTTTGTTGTTATTTCCTTTACTTTTTAAGAACTTTTATTGTCCCTTAAGCAAAATTAAGAAAATAACAACAACAGCAACAATTGAAACGAAATTGTGTAGAAAGTGTGTGTTTTTTTGGCTTAGTTGTGTGACGGATGAGTCATCGCTGTACTTTTTTGGTTTAATTTTTATTGGCAAGAGATTTTGTTTCTTTCCTCGTATTTGTTGTTATTCTCTCCCAAAAATTTTTTTCTGTTTCTGTTTTTATTTTTGTTATCATTTCCTGTTTTAGCCAGACATGCAGGTTGCAGGATTCGTTTTTTCGTCATCCACCAGCTGAATTTTATATTCGAAAGGGAAAGATTTTTAAAATTCAAGTCATTTAATTCAATAAAGAATTGTTTTTTTGGAAAAAGATTATCCGTGAAACACCTTGCTTTGTGCCTTAATTGAGTTGACCAAATCGAAAACGTTAGACACAGGCAGCTGAAAAATCTGTAATTTTCAAGCACACACATAATGAGTTTCTTTTTTTACTCCGTTCCACATGCTTAGCCAGATAAAGGGTCTTTATTTCAGCGCTTTCTATCTTTAAAACAAAATATGTTTGAAATATTGGAAACGAAAATTTTTATTCGTTTGGAAGACATGTGAAGATTAACTCGAATTTTACTAGCAAAGACAAAAACCAAAAAATTTTAATGTTTAAGAAGATACAAAAAAAAAATGGACCTAGTGGGGTGGATAGCCATGGTATTAAGGATTCCAAAACAGCTTTCCTTACGGTCGGGCGTTACTTGGAACCAGAGATATAGACAATGAAGCTAAATGTTTTCTTCAAATGAGCAACAAATGGTGCTCAATCGGATAAAAATGGACTTGTGGTAGTATGGACCTAGTGGGATGGATAGTCATAGTATCAAGGATTCCAAAACAGCTTTCCTTACGGTCGGGCGTTACTTAAAATCGGAGGTATAGGTGATAAAGCTAACTTTTTTTATATGAGCAAAAAAGTACTTTATGAATGAACTTAAAAATTTTAATAATTCTCATTGAGTTAATATGCATTTGTATGTATATATACAACAAAAATTTCATATTTTTCGCAAGTTGCGTTTTTTTTGGTGGATGACTTGCAGTTTTTTGAGCGATGATCTGCAGTTTTTGGGACAATGACTTGCATTTTTTGATCGATGACTTGCATTTTTTTGGGTGATGACTTGCAGTTTTTTGGACAATGACTTGCATTTTTGATCGATGACTTGCATTTTATGGGTCGATGACTTGCATTTTTTTGATTGATGATTTCATGTTTTTGGGTAATGACTTGCGGTTTTTGGGTGATGATTTGCAGTTTTTTGTCGATGACTTGCGGTTTTTGGGTCATGACTTGCATTTTTTTATCGATGACTTGCATTTTATTGGTCGATGACTTGCATTTTTCGTTAGATGACTTGCATTTTTTTTGATTGATGACTTGCATGTTTTGGGGTGATGACTTGCAGTTTTTGGGTGATGACTTGCAGTTTTTGGTCGATGACTTGCAGTTTTTTGGACAATGACTTGCATTTTTTGATCGATGACTTGCATTTTATGGGTCGATGACTTGCATTTATTGTTAGATGACTTGTTTTTTTGATTGATGACTTGTATGTTTTGGGGTGATGATTTGCAGTTTTTTGGACAATGACTTGCATTTTTTGATCGATGACTTGCATTTTATGGGTCGATGACTTGCATTTTTCGTTAAATGACTTGAATTTTTTTTGATTGATGATTTGCATGTTTTTGGGTGATGACTTGCAGTTTTTTAGACAATGACTTGCATTTTTTGATCGATGACTTGCATTTTATGGGTCGATGACTTGCATTTATTGTTAGATGACTTGCATTTTTTGATTGATGATTTGCATGTTTTGGGGTGATGACTTGCGGTTTTTGGGTGATGACTTGTAGTTTTTTGTCGATGACTTGCAGTTTTTTGGACAATGATTTGTAGTTTTTATATCGATGACTTGCATTTTATGGGTCGATGACTTGCATTTTTTTTGATTGATGACTTGCATGTTTTGGGGTGATGACTTGCGGTTTTTGGGTGATGACTTGTAGTTTTTTGTCGATGACTTGCAGTTTTTTGGACAATGATTTGTAGTTTTTTGATCGATGACTTGCATTTTATGGGTCGATGACTTGCATTTTTTTTTTGATTGATGACTTGCATGTTTTGGGGTGATAACTTGCAGTTTTTGGGTGATGACTTGCAGTTTTTGGTCGATGACTTGCAGTTTTTTGATTTTTGTCGATAAGAAATATATTAACTTCGTCGCCTGTATTAGTTTCGTCGCCTATATCTCTGGTTCCAAGTAACCCATGACCGTATCGAAAACTATTTTGGAATCCTTGATACCATGTCTAGGCATTGCTGATGAACTGGCTAAGGTCGGTGTTTAGTTAAAATCTGGGACACGTTTCGGGGTATACGTATTCCGATTGTCGCAGTTGAACTGTGTATAATCCGCTTGCTTTACAGGGAGTCTCAACTTTGTCGGCAGAAACGAACGTACTTTCCCTTACCTTAAGTGAACGTTCGACTAGTTGGACCTTTACGACACTTAGGGGTACAATGTACAGTTATTTCAAACAAAACACTCGCTTAAAACTTTTTGATTTATGTTTTAAAAGAGCGTTTCATGGGGTTTTTCTTTGGAATCTTTACATTCTTTCGTTTCGTTAATGTGGAAATTTTTCACGCCAACAGCAAGGAGTAGTACACAGTATGTTGGCGTATGGCGAATGGTGTATGGGTTTAGCCCTTAAGTGATATTGAGTTAGTCTAAGAGGATGATGACTAACCTTGAAAACATTTGTTAACACAAAAATAATTAACTGCACAGCTGTTGTTGTTTAGAGTCATAACTTACACAACATTTGATTTTTAACAACAACAAAATAAAACGTTTTACAAACAATAGAAGGAAGAAGAGTAAGTAAAAGAGAATGCATGCTAAACAGCTGAAAAATGCAATGTACATAGTTTTAAATACAAATAAAAAAACAAAAACAAATATAAACTTGAGATCAGGCGTCAAATAATACAAAACCAAAAATTAACCAGGTTTTAAAAATGAATTTTTATTTTGAGCGTATGTCACATATGAACGGAGCCTAGCTTATATACAAAAAAAAGTCACGTATTTTATGGATTTATTTGTCGTTTTACGATGAACCACCATTTATTGCCCGTATTTAGTTTATTTTTTTTTTTAATTTTCAGCCATTTTTGTGTACAACGAACTGGCCAAGACAATAAAAACGTTTTCAAAAACAAAACAAAAATTAAAAGCAGTCACAGTCCGTCCGTACCCATTATATTAAATGTATTGAGTTGTGAGTTTAACACGTATGTACATATATACGTGATACGTACAACTCTATTACTTTTTTTCCGAACACTTTATCTTTATCATAAGCCATGCTCGGCTCTTTACAAAATAAATTAAGAACACCACTTACTTTACTTATTTACTTATACACACACAAAACGTACTCCAAAAAGTCTTAAGTAAGGGCATTAGACTTTTCTTAAAAGAAGCCTTTGTACTCTATTAAAAGATTTCTTTCAAGAAGATACTGTTACCCCGCTTTCTGGTAAGCAGTATGTGTAAAAGTAAACAAATGCTGGCTGCTCTCATCATTTATTCTATTTATTTACACTTACACTCAATCAATCTAACTCTTAAGACAATTGTGTTAAAAAGAATGCATGAGTGTGTGTGTGTCTTGTTACACAAACAAATTGTTATGGATTAGTAAAATGGCTGTCAGGCTCTTTTACAAATTAATAAAAAAAAAATAAAACGAAATAAAACATGAAATAATAATTCTTAAAAGCACACACACGAACTGAATTTGCCATTCGGCCTGCACACATTACACACACATACACTCAAACGCTCAAACTCACATCACAATCGTATTTATTCGTATTTGATTGAAAAGAATTTCCCAAGAATTTTTGTTTAATTACTAATGATGGTAAAAACGATTACAAAAAGAAAAAAAAGAGAGAGAGAGTGGCAGATCATCATATGATAACGAGTGAAAACAGATTAAAATAATAACAGCAACACACACAAATTAAATGACAATTTTATACGATAAAACAACTCATTAAACTCATTATAAATATGTATGTAAATAGCCGGCATGTCAGCAGCCATTATTAAATAAAAAAGAGAAATGTAGAGATAGAGAGAGAGAATTAAATAAAGAGATTCTATGATAGTATACAACAGTGTTGAAAAACTTAAATTTTGAAATGGTACTGAACTGTAACTGAAAGAGTACTTTTTGAATGAATGGTACTTTTGTAAAAAAAAAAATACGTACAAACAAAAAATATAGATCTACTGTTTAAAGTCGACTGCGAACAACAGATTTTTGAGAAACTATCGTGGCAATTTTATTTACCCTCAGAATTTTTGCCAGTAGGTAGTCGCCGGAGATATAATTTCTTATTTTTCCCTTTGATGGAGACGTCTGATATAGGGTTTGAAATGTGGGCTCACGTCTAGTAAGCCAGGACCCTACCTATTAGACTACACACAGAACAGAAACACCTGATTCGGAACGTAAGAAAAGGCAAAAGCCCCGATTAGTCAAACGTCAACGGAACAACGCTCGTTTTTAACATATGAAGAGCAATGCAAATACTTACCGAAATTACATTACGGTTCGACAAGCGTTTTCATTGCTTTTCGTATTCTAAAAACAAATGTTCATTCCGTGGACGTTTGGCTAACCGGGGCTAAAGCCTAATTCTACCTTTAGCATTACGTTGAACATGTTGCAAATGCATTAATAGCTGAAAAGCGCAAAACATAATAAAAAAAGTACTGAAAGCGTTGCGGGGGTACTGCGGTATTCTTGAAATGAAAAAGTACTGAAAAAAGTACTAAAGTACTGAATTTTTCAACACTGACATACAATATTAATCAAAGAGAAAAGGTTTCTTTTTGAATAAAAATCCTACTTTTTATAGGTTAATAATGCTATAAACACAATAGACGCAATGCAGCTAGTACAACAATTTTGCAATTGCAGCCTCGAATAATATTCAATAGCATTGAGTGCAATAACGGCAGCAGTGACAAAGCATAGATCGGTTTTATTAGACGATCATAGGTGCTCAGAACTTGATATTTCCAAGACAAGCTAGGATAAGAAATTGTTTTTCTGTATGCAATGACTGCATAGTCAGCTGGCTTCCTGATCAACTGTGCCCTCTATTTTCCTCCTGTTAAAGTATTATTGGCTTTACGCAATTATCTCCCCTTAGATCTTCTATTGAAACAGAGTGCTGGCCACGTCTAGGGTGTCAATTACATGGTTTTTTATACATTTTTCGATAGAAGATTTAACTTTAGGATCCTAACTATGTATTGTAACTTCCAGTATGTCGTTCCGAAGGATCGCGGCAATGCCTTTAGCCGGAATAGGCTGTGGGATATTAATTAAAGGATCTTAGAATTCGAAAGACTGTCATAAAGTTCACTCATGTTTACGTTTTCGTCCATACATGCTGGTGATTTCTTAGGCAAATTTGGTATCATTTAGCGGTAACTCCTGTAAGGTCTCCGGGGAAATTTCTAAATATCTGGCCACGCCCATTACAATGCTTACAGCTGACATCATATTAAGCTAGGTACTCTCCGATTGCTTACACGGAGGCTCAATTTCGTTTGCATCTGGAGGGGAGTTGAAGTATTACTCGCCTCTAATGCAATAATATGAGTAGTAGTATAGGTTAGGTTAGGTTAGATGACGTGTAATTGTCAAGTAAGACAAGTACAGTACCCGGAGGTCGAATTGATCCATTGTACAACGTCCTAGTTTCTCACACCACTTATGTTGTGTGTGTTAATTTTATACATGAGTGGCGGGACCTACAGTTTAAAGTCGACTCCGAACGACAGATTTTTGAGAAACTTTTCATGGCAATTTTTATTTACTCTCGAGAGTTTTTGCCAGAAATCTGCCGAGAGGAAGTCGCCGAAGAAATACTTTTTGTATTTTGTCTTGATGTCTGGCCTGGGGCTCGAACCCTGGCTTTACGTCTAATAAGCCAACACACTACCTACTAGACTACGGCGACTTCTAGTAGTATTATCTTCTTAAATCGCCATACATCGGACGATTAAAGATAGCACAGACCACTGTCCTATTGGAAGGCGTGCCGATAGATTTTGCTTTCTCTTAAATTACTTGTACAGTAACTGTGGATCTGAAAAGACCGAAGGGGCTAATGTGGCTTCGACTCTTTTAAGTAAGAGGAAGAGATTTTTAGCTTCTCTGAGAGCGCTAAAATAAAGATCGGATTTGTTTACTATGGAGAATGTTTGATCACCATGATAGATATTGATTTGTGATAATCATTATGATGGTACCTTAAGTACCTTCCAAAGAACGCTCCGCCACCTAACCTAACCTTATCGCGAGCTCTTGCCCAGAGCAGCTGGTAAATACTTGGTACCTGGTTCAGACTGTAAAATGGATGTACAATCTTGTAAAACTACCTGCATTGAATTTTCTGTATTTTCCAACAGCTGGTCACTCAATTGCAGCTTAGGGCAGTACTTAAAAAAAAAATAATTAAAAAAAAAATGTTAATTTGATAGCGCATAACTATTCTAAACACAATTTGGCGCATTATTTCCGTTTTGAAATTATTATGGCTTAGAAATGACATTTGGTTACCTATTAACGTTGTTGCTGTCGCATTATCAATACAAATCGTCGGTAATTTTCATAAAGCGGAGTATTTCAACACACACTACCAATCAACCTCTCCATGCAATACCCATATAAACTCACTTATTTATTGGTTTTTTCATTTCTTGTACTCTCTTCTCTCCTTCTCTAGCATTATTATTGCTGTTGTTGTTGCTGCAGTTGTATTCAAAACACCATATGTCACATGGATGTTTTGACATTAATTTATGTAGACGCCACATATACACTGTATTGGCCAACAACAACAGCCAGAGATACACACAACACACAATGTAAACGTTAAAGCGACCGGGCGACAATGTAAAATTTATAAATCGTGTACAGATGTTTAGGTTATGCGAGAGCAAACACTCATATTTTATGCCTACCAATACATTTACAAAAATGTCATTGTAAGCCAAAAGCAGCATGGAATGACAACAAAACAAAACAAAAAAAAAACGATGGGACTCGTAAAACCAAAAACAAAAGCAAATACACAAAAAGAAAACCAAAAAGAACTTCAAGAATTTTTCAACATCATTATTGTTTTGTTCTTCTTCTGTTCGTTGTTATCTGCCGAAGTAAGAATAGTAACAACAAATATGATGGCATTCCTTTGTTGCAAATTTTTTGTTGTTGCTTCTTCTTTATTTTTCTTATTGTTTTAATTCAATATTTCTTTGTATATGTACATATGTATGTACTTATGGTCTCTTTCTATTAGGGACTAATTGTTGTTGTTATTGCTGTTATATATGTAAACTCTGTTGCATTTTATTTTCTTTTCTTGATCTTTTTTACGAGTGAAATACTTTGCGGTGGAGAGCATGTTAAAGAGGAATAATTTTTCTTTGTTTATTTGCTGTAGCTTTGGTTTTAAGAGAATGGGGTATGTTATTAAGAGAGAGGCAGTATTTGTGTGATAAACTTGTTTTACATGCAGTAAAGGATTGCCATTGTTCAATATTTCATTAAAAACATGCAATTCATCTTTGTTTTCAAGAAAATATGTATAGAAGTTAAAAATTTGATAAATTAATAAAAAAAATACCAAACGTCTGAAATAGAAATGAAATAGAGTTGAAATATTATAATAAATGATAAAATTATTGTTTTTTTGTTAACTACGCTATTGAATTAAGCTTTATTAAACCAAATAACAACTGTATGTTTCATTGTGATTGCAAAAATTTGACATTTTAGGGTTAAAAATGTCTGCAGAGTCACGATACTCTCCACACAGTTCATGCATTTACTCTAAACATGCTGTACAAGTGATTTGTGACCACGTTCACTTCTCACGTGGAACTCACGTGAGTGAACTGGCCACTTTTTTCTTGTGAAGTTTTCTTTAATCGTTTGTGAATGCGAATAAGCTGAAAACCACAGTGGATCTTTAAGCCAACTTAATCTATGCAATCATTCAAATTCAATCTGATTTATGCTCTAGAGTTATAGAAAATTGGACATTGCGAATATGTTGCACCCAGAGAAGCCATGACGAACTATAATGCACCATGAACGATGTTATATTCCATAATGGCATTAATAGGTCTTTCAAACGAATAAAAATACCGATAATACCTATTTAACTCACATTTTGTCGTGTTTTAATAAACAAAAGCTCTTAAGGAAAAAGCGAAAATAATTTACTTTTTAAGAATTGTTTTTTTTAATTTTTTTAATCAAAAAAGAGTTTAATTGATAGTTTATAATAAATTAAAATTTTTAATATTTTATAAAAATAATTTTTCCAAAAAATAACTTATTGTTCTTTAATTTAGAAATTTAAATTGTATGCCTTTAATTGTATTATTTTAGGTTTTATTTTAACCAGTTTGTTAATAAAAAATGTATTTATTTGTTGTAAAATAATAAAAATTAAGTTTAAAATACATTTTCTTTAAATTTTCATACCAGAAAACAAATTTTTATTAAAAATGCACCACAGCAACACTGCAACACTGTTTGGTTAAAGGTACTGTATTGCATTTTGTTAATATACAGCTGTGAGACTGTTATTTAACATAAAGTTTTTTACTCTCTTTCAATGCTTTTATATATTCTCTACAGTACTGTTGTTTAGTTCACAAAGTAAAAGGTTTTTGCATGAGTGTGTGTGCGTGTGTAGTTATTGTATGTTTTATATTTTTCGAGGGTATTGAGTTAAGACCTTGCGCACTAAAACGTCATACATAAATACGACTCGTAAGCGGTGTGACGTTGTGCTCTGCATTTATATAGTACGTTGCAATGATTATTCATCTGAATTATTAAAAAGAATATTTTGGTTTTAAATGTTTTATTACTACTTTGTATAAAAAAAAAATTAAATTAAACGATTGCATATGTAAATCAGTGTGTTTTTAATTAAAAAGAAATTATTTAAAAAAAATTGTGTTTTTAAAAGTTTACAAATTTACAGAATTTTAAAGAAATAAAGGAAAAAAACATTTTGTTTTTATTACTTTTTTATTGTTGGTACGAGTGTATGTCTTTTAAAGAAAATAACAACAAAAAAAAATATTTAAAAGGCAGCACATGTTTGTTGTTGTCGTTTGCAAACGAAGCAAAAAAAAAAAAGACAGTAAAAAACAACACAATAATGTTTGCAAGAGCAACCAGCCAGCTAGCCAGTGTTTGTTAGAGGAGTTGGCGTAGTCGTTTTACACAGTAAAAGAGTATAAATTTGTGTGTGAGAATAAGGGAATCTTTCTCTTTCTCTCTTTAAGCTATAAAGTGGCGGCATAGGTCTTAAGTCTATCGTTTCGTTTTTTTTTTAATTTTTTTTTTTGACTTTGCACGGCATAATTTATTCCATTTTTAATGTGTGTGTTTATAAATTAATTAAAAACGGAAATTAAGCAAAATAAATTAAATGTTTATTAAATAATACAAATTCTCTTTATATACAATAAAAAAAAAAACACTAGAATTCATATGAAATGAAAACATTTTGTCATCCCAGTGTATAAATAATCGTGTATAAAGCTTTGCTGCCTGCCTGTGCTTGCCTGTTAGTAATTGATTTAATAAATCTCAAGTGCCTTTTTAATTAAAAAAACAAAGAAGAAAAGAAAAAATAATTCCCGGAATAATAATAGAAAATTTAAAACAAAGTTTTTCTTGTAATTAAAATTTATTAAAATAATTAAAAAATTAAGAAGTAAATTGCCGTATTTGTCCCTGAGAGTGTTTCTAATTTTTTTTGTCATTTGGATATCAAGTGGGAAAAATCAATGTTTTGACTGTGACTCTCTTTAACTCCTCACATACCTATGTACATACTCCATCTACCTAAAGTCTATGTGCCGTGCCTGCCTACTGTTGAAATTTAAAGCAGCGTTTGTGTGTTAATTTTTAACAGTTATTCTCATCACTCCTTCTTCTGCTCTTTTAATGGTTTTTTTCAAAGTAAGTAAATAATGCTCTTAAAATAATTACAATACCATTGTATGTATGTATGTATGTAGCATAGCATAGCGTGCCTATCTCTTAAAATATGTTCCGTTTAATTAGTTTATAACACTTAAGAAAACAAAATTACATAATTAGAGTGGCCAGATGATATATATTTTTGCAACATGCAAGGGATTGCTGTGTTACAAATCCAATGTAAGACATTTCCATGACGATTTCAACCAACAGTTCTTTAAAGACAGCATATGTATTGATCATATTATACTACAAATTTGAAACTGTTATAATTGTAAAGGGTGTTTTTTTATAGAGGTATAGAACTTTAAGTTGGCATTACTTTTCAAGATGGCGACCGATTTAACAGCTGTCAAGTGATTTATTCTCAGTTTGGTTTGGCAATTCATCATGAATAGACTCACGCCTGAACAACGCTTGCAAATAGTCCAATTTTATTTCGAAAATAATGGTTCTGTGCGGAAAACGTATCGCGCACTACGTCCATTTTATCGTCGACAAAATCGTCCATCAGAGCAGTTAATTCGATTAACCATGGAACGTTTTCGCACCAAGTTTACTCTTATTGATAACTCGCATCCCCAGAGACGCTGTACGGTGCGTACAGAAGAAGCTATTGCTGCTATAGAGCGTAGCATTGAGGAATACCCGAATGAGTCCATCTGCCATCGAGCACAGGAATTGGATCTGTGTCCATCCACTTTATGGAAGATTTTGCGAAAGGATCTTGGTTTGCGTGCTTACAAAATCCAACTCGTGCAAGAATTGAAGCCAAACGATCATCAAGTAAGGCGTAGATTCGTCGTATGGGCCCAAAACGAGATTAACGTTGTTGCCGATTTTCATAAGCGAATTTTGTTTAGCGATGAAGCGCACTTCTGGTTGAATGGCTACGTCAACAAACAAAACTGCCGCATTTGGAGTGAAGGTAATCCTCAAGTGTATGTGGAAACACCGTTACATCCAGAAAAACTGACTGTTTGATGCGCTTTATGGGCTGGTGGAATCATTGGTCCGTACTTTTTCAAAAACGATGGTGGCCAGAACGTTACAGTCAATGGTGATCGGTATAGAGCCATGATTACTAACTTTTTCCTTCCTGAATTGAATAACCATGATGTCCAGGAGATGTGGTTTCAACAAGACGGCGCAACATGTCACACAGCTCGTGCCACAATAGATTTATTGAAAGACACGTTTGGAGACCTGTGAATTGGCCTCCAAGATCTTGTGATTTAACACCGCTAGACTACTTTCTGTGCGGCTATGTAAAGTCATTGGTCTATGCGGTAAAGCCACAAACGCTTGACCATTTGGAAGACAACATTCGCCGTATTATTGCCGATATACGGCCACAAATGTTGGAAAATGTCATCGAAAATTGGACGTCCAGATTGGACTACATCCGCGCCAGCCGTGGCGGTCATATGCCAGAAATCATATTTAAAATGTAATGCCACAAGATTATCTTTCGGATAAATAAAATTCATGTCAATCGAATAATCCATCGTTGTTTTATTGCAACTTAAAGTTCTATACCTCTATAAAAAACACCCTTTATAACAGTTTTATAAATTTTATATACTAATAGTTTTTTGCATAATATTTGTTTCTTTAGTATAACGTATATTACAAATTTAAAACTGTTATAAAAATAGTTTTATAAATATGAAACCATTATAATAGTAGAAAAGTTTTACAAATTTGAAACTGTTATAATAGGATAACAATTTTATAAATTTAAAACTGTTATAAATAAAAGTTTTTTTTTGGCATAATATTTGTTTCTTCAGCATAACATTTTGATCATAATGGTACTGTTATAATAGTATAACAGTTTTACATTTCCGACAATACTCAAAAGGTTAATCCTCCAGTCTTTATTTAAGACACCACGTTGACTTTTTTCAAGGCATAACCACTGGCCTCACAATTGTCGCGTAGTTGATCTAATGAAAGTCCGATAGAAAATTTCGAAGACTTTTTTCCATCTCTTCCTTGATACTACTCTGCTATATTGGCAGACCGCCGTCCTGCAGACACATTCCCAAATGCAGACTGCAGGAGATCGTTGATAAAATTTTATCTCTCACCAGAATGACCATATCAGCAACGTAAGTTACGGCTTTAATGGCCTGATTTTCCGGGTGTTTCAAAATACTATGAAAAAATTGTTAGGCTTGTAATAAAAAAGTTATTTTCTTGTGTAACAGTTTATTTATAACAAAAAACAAACGAAATTCAGTAATATTATTAGAAAACTGGATTTTTATTGAAAAATTTTAAATTTATGACAGTTTTTATTACAATGTTATATAATACAATGTACGTAGTTAATCAGCAGTTTTATAACAGTTTTCGTAATAATATTTTTATGTATAACAGTTAAAAGTGGAGTTTAGTTTATTTTTTTATACGCGGGCAGGTCAGGGGTTTTCTATTTATTTTTATTTCATTTTTAAATGCAAAATGTTGACTCATCACAAAATTAGCCGCACACTTTAATAGATTTTAATATCGTTTGTGTCTGCTACGAAGTAGCTGCAATAGTATAGACAGCATGAGAATACCATTTACCATGTTTGTTACTTGTCCTTGTCCAAAGGACAACACCAACCAAAGCACTTTATGCCATGTTGAGCTTTTCCTCAAATAGCTTGCATACAGCTCCTTTTGAATGTCATATCGATGTCCAAGATCCTCTGTGAATATCGCCATGTCATCTATTTCGCCGAGGAATGGCGAATTATTCGAAAATCTTCAATTATTTGGTCCTTGAGGACTTACAGATCTATTCAGATAGCCAGTGTCTTCTGAGCGCCATATTGACGTCCAATCTTGTCTATGAATGTCACGAGGTCGTCTATTGCTCCTGTAAGTTTGGTTCCCTAAGAATAGAGGGATATACGCGGTAATTGTGATTTGGAGGGGCAATTGACTAGACTGGGTACCACACTAGACAAACTCTTATGTGATCCGCTTATAGAGATACCCATGGCTCTCCCGCTAGGTAGAATTAATGAAATTCCTCTCTCTCGACATGGCGTGATCTCAGTCCTTACGGGAGACACGACTTCTACAGAAGTTGTGACTCGTAGAAGGAATAATAGAGACCGTCTACCACTCTAGTGACTGGATGACAGGCCCTTTACGACCGTTTGGCTTAGCAAGGCCGAAACTTAGGTAGAAATGAAGAAATTCTTCTCTCGACATGGCGAGATCTCAGTCCTTACGGGAGACACGACTTCTACAGAAGTTGTGACTCGTAGAAGGAAGAATAGAGACCGTCTACCACTCTAGTGACTGGATGACAGGCCCTTTACGACCGTTGGGCTTAGCAAGGCTGAAACTTAAAACAGACTTAAGGAGACAAAGCAGCTCATTTTTCACTCTCAACATTTTACGACGTGGTTGCAGAAATTGAGAAATAAATTTAAAAATTAAAAAAATAAAATATCTCCACTTTTCATTTAACATTTCCGATTTACGGTTTATGGTTTACAAGTAACCAATTCGCGTTTACCATGGAGTAACACAGTCAGTAATAGAGAGTAACCACCATATGCTCTAATAAATAACCCTGTACACGCACATACTACATGTGTTTGAGACTGTGTGTCTGTGCGTGTGTGTGTGTCTAATATTTTTTCTACATTAATGAGCATGAGTGGGAGAAACGCAAAATTATGGTTGTTTAAAGTGGAGGAACAAAACGAAAAAATGGGATCACATTGTTGTTATTGCCGTTTTGTAATGTTGTTGTTGTTGCTTTCATTTCACTTCTGTGTTCTATATACGATGCATGGCCATAATAATGAGAAAATGAGTTGCTTTTTTTGTTTTCATTCTCGTTTCTTTATTACAACGCAACAATAATAACAACGACGACATTAAACGAACAAAATAATGCAAAACACGGTATTATTGAGAATAAAAAAAGCGTAAAAAAGGGCGCGCTTGATAGAAAAAGCTTTCAAACTCTAAAACATTTTAAACATGCAAGCCCAACTACTACTCGCCTTGTAAATAGACCGACTGGACGACATACAATTTATTTTTTTTTGTGTGTTTATGTGTGTGTGTTTTAAGTAGTTTTTGTTTGTTTCGTTCTTTTCTTTTCTTTTATTTTTAATGGTTAAAAGGCATGTGAAATTTAGGTTTTTTTTTTGTTTACTTATTTATCTTTACTTTAAGAAATTTGTTTTATTCCGCTGTTGTCTTTTTGTAATTTTTTTTGTGGGGGTTTAAATTAAATAAAGAGAGTTAGACAAGACAATTGAGGGAAGGAGAACAGAACACTTAAATTTACAGAACATTTCGTATGTGAAATAACTGTGTCGTATTCTTGATATCATCATCGGCTGTTTATGAAGTTTAATGTTATTTTTTCTATCTCCCTTCTAGCTCTTTCTCTCTCTCTCTCCCTCCCTCTCTCTCTCTCTCTCTCTACAACTTGGTTGTAATTAAAATTAATTAAATATGAATTTTTTTGTAACAATATATACCAAAAAATATGCGGGCATTATGGTGTATACATATCTCACATTTATTACCAAGAATTACCCGTTGTGCTTCGCTAACCACTTTACATTACATTCTTCACACAACTTTTGAATATTTTGCATTTCGGTACGTACGGAGATATGGTTTGATTTACTCCACATGTTTCACCAGATTTATTTAATCTACTTCTAATAACCTCATGCATGAAATAATAGTAGATAGTATCGTCGATTTTGTTATGCTGTTGTATTGAAAGTGATTTCTACATACTTTAAGACTATTTCTATCTACATACTCGTATGTAATCGCTTCCATCTTTAATTTATCTATCTTGAGCTGTATTCAGCAAATTCAAGATCTTTTGAGAGGCCATTTGCCTACCGCCTTGCATGAACGATAGTTATATTGCGTACAAGAGAGAGCTATGAGGTGTGGATCCTTGTTCGATCTGGATGTTGACTTCGATTAACTCAATTATTTCCTTGTCCTTGTCTGTGATTTGATAGAATTTTTTTATTGTTTGCGAAAATTTTAGTTTTATTTTTTAAATTATTTCATATATTTCCTATTTTTTGTTTGTTTTATTTTTAAACATATTTTTTATACAAATATTTTATGTGCATACATATTTTATATAAATATGTATATATTTTTTTTATAAATATTTTATACATATTTTTTATTTTTTATTTGTTTTTATATATTTTTGTATATATTTTTATATATATTTTTATATATATGTATGTATTTTTATATATATTTTTGTATTCTTTTTTTTATTGTGTACTTATTTTTTATATTTTTAATATAGCATTTATTTTTATATTTACTTTTTATCATTTATTTTTTATTACGAGTTTTTTATAATTTTTATATATATTTTTGTATTTATTTGTTTATTTTTTGATATTTGTTTTTTTAACACTTACTTTTTTATATCTTTTTATATACATATATTTATAGATATATTTCTTATTATTTATTTTATATACATATATGTATATCTTTTATTATTTTTTTATTTATATATTTTTTTTATAAATAATTTTATATTTATTTGTTTATTATTTATTTTTTATTATTTATTTTTATATACATATTTATAATTTTATATTTATTTATTATTATTTATATTTATATGCATATTTTTAATTTTATATTTATTTATTATTATTAATTTTTATATGCGTATTTTTAATTATATATTTATTTTTTATTATTTATTTATTCTTAATTTTTGTATTTTTTATATTATTTATTATTATTTATATTTATATGCATATTTTTAATTTTATATTTATTTATTATTATTAATTTTTATATGCATATTTTTAATTTTATATTTATTTTTTATTATTTATTTATTCTTAATTTTTGGTTTTTTGTTATATTATTATTTAATATTATTTATAATTATATGCATATTTTTAATTTTATATTTATTTATTATTATTAATTTTTATATGCATATTTTTAATTATATATTTATTTTTTATTATTTATTTATTCTTAATTTTTGTATTTTTTATATTATTATTTATTATTATTTATATTTATATGCATATTTTTAATTTTATATTTATTTATTATTATTAATTTTTATATGCATATTTTTAATTTTATATTTATTTTTTGTTATGTATTTATTCATAATTTTTGTATTTTTTATATTATTATTTATTATTATTTATATTTATATGCATATTTTTAATTTTATATTTATTTATTATTATTAATTTTTATATGCATATTTTTAATTATATATTTATTTTTTATTATTTATTTATTCTTAATTTTTGTATTTTTTATATATGCATATCTTTGTTATTTATTTTTATATATATTTTTAAATTTATGTATTTATTAGTTTGATTATTTTTTATTTATAAATTATATTTTTATAATTTAAATTAAAATTAAAATTTTATTTTATTTTTTCTATTTTTTTATTATTTCTCATGTCTCTTTTTGTATACTATTTTTTTAAATTTTGTTTTATTATTCTAAATTATATATTTTAAGCTTTTGGATACTAAATCATTTATGTAAAGTTATTTTAAAAATTTCAAAAAAAACTTTATTTGGAGCATTTTCTTTATTTACTTTTTCATTTTTACATTTCCTGTTTTCATACGGTTTTTTCTCTTTTTTGATTATTTTTTATGATTTTATTTGTTTATTTTTTTCTGTATTTATTTTCGTTTTGTTATTAACCACAAAAAAAAAAACCAAATGAAAATACCTAATGTGTGTCTCGTATTGTTTGTCTGTCAATTCTGGAAACGGTGTTGCAAAATGAAGCATTTAATGGATGCCATGCCTACTGTGGTGGTTTGTTTATTTTCTTAAGCATTTAACAACAACAATCGTAATAATAAGAATGCACATGTGCACTGTGTGCTTGCTGGCTGCATTATAAAGTAAAATTGCAAAAATTGTTATTGTTTTGCTTAAAATTTTTTTTCTTTTCGTTTTTGTTTTCATAAAATTTCGTTTCATTTTAATAAAAAATTGTTTTTTTTTGCTTTTAATGTTTTAATTTCCTGTAAAACGAAAACAACAACAACAACAGCAACGGCATTCGTAAAAAAAATTTTTTTCCTTTTTTTTCTCTCTTTTTAAACTGAATTCCATAACCAAACGACCGACCGACCGCCTTCTACAATATTTTCTGGTGGTTTGGTGGTAAAAGTAATACTTTGAAGTTGTTTTTGTTTTTGTTGTTCTGCTTTTTTTTTATATTTCCCTGTGTCTGGGTCTGGATTCTTTGTCGCGCTTTTACTGTGTTTGCATTTGTGTTGTTGCATAAATTTTTCCTTTGAAAAATTAAAAAAAAATTCTTTTTTTTCCTATTTTTTTTCTGTTGATTTGCTTTGGTTTTTTATGTAAAAATTCTCATTAACTTGCTGGATCACGTACTTTAAATATTTACCCAATATCAGCCACTTTTTTCTTCTTACTATGCTGCTGTTAATGCTGCTGCTGCAGAGGCGGCAACACTATGCAATTTTAGTACATGAATGTACTTAAAATGGTCTAACAATGTAAACAAACATTTTATTATTATTACTCATACCGATGCACACACACACTTACTTACACCATATATGTACGTACGTAATACGTATGGTCTGGCTTAAGTGTCAATTACACCAACACTTACTTATAAAACGTAATTAATTTGTTAACAAAATACAGAGTAAATAATAAGAAGCCCAAGTAGGAGGTGTTAACAATGCTTAAAAAAAAGAAAGAAAAAACCGTGTAATAATATATGCTGTCTGTGTCCACAATGACCCTCAATAAATCATAATTCTCGACTAAAAGCAGAGCTTTAAAGAGAAAAGTTCATCAGAGTTGTTAATGTTTTGAACTTTATATTTTTCCTTAAAATTTGGGTTTTTTTTAACATTATTTATTTATTTTTTATTTTTCTTTTTAATATGTTTTTTATTTCTTTTATTTTCCAAGTCTTTTTCATATTTTAATTTAAATTTCAAAGTTAACCCCACTTTTTTTCGTGTACTTTTGCCATATACAGCTCTGCTGCCTGCATTGTAATATGGAGCACACACACACAACAAATATATACACACACACACACACACGCACCTATAAGAGCATTTCAAACAACTCCCGAATAGTGGCGTTCGTTCTATTTTTCGTTTTTATTTTGGTTTTTGCCTATTAAAAACAAAAAAACATTTTCACTTTAACACAACAGCCTCCATTTCCAAATGTTTGAGTTCTTGTCATAAACCCTTATGCTTCCTTGCTCTCTTGTTCTAAATGTTTATGTTTTTTTCTGTTCTTTTTGGAGAAGAATAACTTCTTTTTTACTCTCGCTCTCCCTCGCTTCTTTTGTCCACAATGTTTGTTTTTTGTTTTTTTTCTTACATCATGCTAAGCTTTGTTTTGTTGTTGTTTTTGCTTTTCATAAATATTTTTATTGTCATTCATTTCCGTTTGTGTGTGCTCTGTGCTCTGTTGTTGTTGTTGATGTTATTGTGTACATATTGCTTCTTCTTCGTCTTCCTTGTCTTTGAATTCTATTTACATTACCTTCAAATTTGTAATATTTTTTGTTTCCATTTTGGGAGGGGGGGGGGGGGAACACATGTAAGTAATGTAAGCACAAGCATGAGTTTGCATGTTTTTTCTTTCTGTTCTGTTTCTGTCTCTTTTATGCTTACAGTTGTTTGTTATACTCCTTGGGAATGTGTTTTTTTTGTTACTTTATTATTGCAAAAGTATTTTGTGTAATCATTTTGTAAGTATATAGCATATGTATGTGCATACGTACATAAATAAAGTAAAATAATCAAAAATAGATTTGTTTATGGTTTATTTTTATGTAAATACCATAGCATTTTGTGTAATAATAAATCATACAAATTGATTGAATATACAATACACAGCAGCATACTACATATAAAAAATAGCATGTAATGCTTGACCATTATGGCGGCGGCAGCCTTTAAAAGAGAGCATTTTTATGAAACGGCCATTATTGTATTACGGTATAGAAGAGTAGCAAAGTAATGTTTAGTAATGCCAAGTTATGTAAGGGGATTTAAGCGCTTTTTTCTGCTTTTTATAAAGAAAATTTTGAGATCTTTTTTTTAATATTTTAATCTATTTTGGCTAGAAATTCGTAGGCAATAAGACAAGAATGTTTTATTTTTTAGTTTACTAATGTAAAACTGAAACTATCGTTAAAGAAAAGCAAAATAATGTTTAGTAAGGCCTAGTTTTTTCGTAATGTAAGAGTTTTAAATGCTTTTTAGCTTAATATGGTGATTTTTAATGAAATTTTTTTATTTGTTAGAAATTTAAATGAGGTATGGAAGAACCTTTAACTTTTTAATAAATGTTGCTGAAAAGGAATATAAATTCCAATTTCCATCGTAAACTTTTACCAAAAAGAATTCTTTTAAAATTCAATAACTTTATATTAGGTTTTTTGCTTGACGTTGTTATACGTCCCGACTTAAAATGGACTTTAAAATAAAGTTTAGATAGTTAAAAACATGGTTTCGTTTTGAACATTGATTGTTTTGTAATAGAAATTTCAAAATTATTATTTTAAAACCAAATTTATAAATGACGCTTATATACGTCAAACTTCAAAGTCGTCTTAATTAATTAATTTTATGTTTCATTCAATACTTTTAAAAGTTTTAAACGTGATTTTAGTTAAAAATCTCTAGAAAACTAAATAAAAACAGGTTTTAATACATGACATTTGCTTACGTCAAGCTCTCAAATAGACTTTAAAGGTAAATTTTAGTTTTTTTTTGACCTTTGGAAACGTTTAACAGCCAATTTTGTTTATAAATCTTAACAAAGTTCTTTCAAAAAGCGTGTTTTATGTATGACGTTTATACACGTCAAGTAATAAAATGGATATTTGAGGTAAATTTTTGGTTTCCTTTATCATTTATACACATTTGAGAGATATTATTTAAAAATTTTCAGAAAATGATTTTTAATCATCGACAAAATTTCAAAATTATTATTTTAAAACCAAATTTATAACTTCAAAGTCGTTTTAAATAATCAATTTTATGTTTCATTCAATACTTTTAAAAGTTTTAAAAGCGATTTTAGTTGAAATTTTTTAGAAAATTATATTTATATAGGTTTTAATTTATGACATTTATTTACGTCAAGCTCTCAAATAAACCCTAAAGGTAAATTTTAGTTTTTTTTACTCTTGGAAACGTTTAATAGATAATTTTGCTTATAAATCTTAACACAGTTCTTTTAAAAAATGTGTTTTTATGAATGACGTTTATACACGTCAAGTAATAAAATGGATATTTGAGGTAAATTTTTGGTTTCCTTTATGATTTATACACGTTTGAGAGATATGATTTAAAAATTTTGAGAAAATGATTTTTAATCATTGACTTTTATATACGTCAAGTTTTCCATTAAACGTAAACTTAATTTTAATTTATTTCAGCATTTGGAAACGTTTAAGAGTCGATATTGTCTAAATATTTTAAGAAATTTGTGTTTAAATGAGATTTTATAAGTGGCGTTTATATAAGTCAAGTAAGAAAATGTAAATTAGGATTTTATTAATGCTTGCAAACTTTTAAGGCACAAATTTGTTTAAGAATTTTAAAAAAATTGTTTCAAATATAAGTTTTATAAATGACGGTTATATACGTCAGGCATTGTATGCAAGTTTTAAGAGGATTTATAGAAAGCAGTAAACTTAATTTTAATTTATTTCAGCATTTGGAAACATTTAAGAGTCGATATTGTCTACACATTTTAAGAAATTTGTGTTTAAACGAATTTTTATAAGTGGCTTTGGGATAAGTCAAGTAAGAAAATGGAACTTAGGATTTTTTCGATGCCTGCAAGCTTTTAAGGGACAATTTTGTTTAAGAATTTTAAGAAAATTGTTTCAAATATAAGTTTTATAAATGACGATTATATACGTCATGCATTATATATAGGTTTTAAGAGGAATTATAAGTTTTTTTCTTCTACATAATGTAAATATGATAAAAATTAAATCATATAAGTGAAGTTATGCCAAGTTATTTAGTTGTTTAGACTTATTTTATGAAACTTTGTTTACGCCAATATTAAAAAATCTTTCCGTTCTGAGCGTTTTTTAAGTCTTTTGTTAATACGTTATTGACACACATTATTTGAATTGCAAAAAATACCATAAATATTTATTAAAATACACAATATTTGTTGTTGTTCGGTTTTTCGTGTTAAATTAAAAGCAATTCATTAGAAATATTTATAATAATAAAAAAAAAAAAAAAGAAATAAAAAAATATTAACTTCAATTGGAATTGAAATTGGCTTAGTAAATACATACTGAAACAAAATGATATTATTTGAATTGCTAAAACACCCAGGCCTTATACCACCGCCACAATAGAAACAAAGATTTTCGACTTGTTTCTCTATTTTTTTTTTTATTTTTTTTTTTTATTTTTGTAACGAAATATCAACAATTAAAACAAAAACACGTAATTATACGCACTGTATAATTAATTTTTTTCGTTTTTATTTTCTTATTTTTGTTTTACAAAGTTTTATAAGTTCATTTGCCATTTATTTGCAGTAGAAAAATGATTTTGTTTTTGGGATTTTGTTTTTAGAGCGGCGGCATCGTAGTCACGTTCTCTGTTATGCGGTGTTTAAAGACAATGTTTTTTTAAATGTTTTTATTTTTTTTTTTCGTTTGTTTATTGCACAAATGCTAGCTAAACATGCTGCTGCGCTGGGTTATACAAAAGCGAAATGAACTCGCAACTGTTTTGTGTGTGCTATGCTATGCTGTGTATAATAATAGATAGCATTTGAATGTAGCCCGAAACATTAAAAAAAAAAACGTAATTGTGTTATAATTTTTTCGTTATTTTTTTCTATATCACATACCCTACAACAATTTTTAATCTAACTATTCCCGTGTTCCTTTTTTCTCTCTTTTCTACTGTGTTTTATTAAAAAGTGTTATACATTTCAAGGTAATAATGTTAATAATTTATAAAGAATTGTTCTCCTTATTAATGACATTTCAATTATAAATGCAATCGAAACATACGTTAGATTAAATTCAGGTGTTCAAGCAATTTCCTGTTTTAAATTCATTATTTGGTAGGAAAAATCTACAATGACGAGTTAATACGTCAAGTTGAATTCCATAGCTTCCCTAAAAATATACAATAATTCCTTTTGAATCGTGAATTATGTAAATAACTTCCATTGTTAAATTTATAATTTGCTTTAAAATTTATAATGACGTGTTAATACGTCAAGGTGAATTGCATTGCCAGAAGAATGCGGAAAGAATTTTTTTTTTTCAAATATACATAATGGGTGATTTTTTAAGAGCTATAGGAAAATTTTTCAAAAAAAAAAAACAACATAAAATTCAGAAAAAGACATGAAATCTTTGTTTGAATCGATAGTACGGTCCATATAATTTAATGTTTGAAGATTATTTCATGCAAATGTTGACCGCGACTGCGCCTCAAATGGTCCATCCGCTTAGTCCAATTTTGGCATACTCTTTCTAACATTTCGGCCGGTATCTCACGAATAAATGCTTCAATGTTGTCTTCCAATGCGTCAATTGAAGCGGGCTTGTCCGTATAGACATGATAAATAGCCTAAAGGCGTTAAATCGCACGATCTAGGCGGCCAACTGACCGATCCCGAACGTGAAATAAAATTTTCAATGAACTCGCCTCTCAATAAGTCCATTGTTACGCATGCTGTGTGGCATGTGGCACCGTCCTGTTGAGACCACAAAAAAAATGAGATATCATCTCACGGTAGCGCTCACCATTCACAGTTACGTTACGATACACAGCATGTTTGAAGAAGTACGGTCCAATGATGCCACCAGCCACCATAAACCGCACCAAACTGTGACTTTTTCTGTATGCATTGGTGGCTTTTGCAATGCTTCTGGCTGATCGTCACTCCAAAATCGACAATTCTGCTTATCTACGTATCCATTGAGCCAAAAATGAGCTTCGTCGCTGAACACAATTTTTCGATAAAGAAGTGGATCTTCGATCAACTTTCCAAGAGCCCATTTTGATAATAAAATTCAATGATTTGCAAGCGTTGTTTGTTTGTAAGACGATTCATGGTTAAATTATAGACCAAACTGAATATGTTTGACAGTTGAACAAAACACGAAACGTGCGTGTGCTGTTTAAACCAGTGTTGCCAAAAAGATAATAGCTAAACAAATCACCCGTTACATATGTACCAGCGCTCTTCCTACTAGACTACGTGAATTTATTTGTTACAGCTTTACAGCTATGTCGCCTATCCGAAGTCACATCTAATTGAATCTTAACGATAGCTTTTAACGCTCTTTTTACAGTTTTTGCATGCATTTTACTCGTTTTTGAGCTTTGCCACTGAAATTCCGCTTTCAAAAGTTGGCATCAGTGTTTATAATATTTTGTTTTTAAAATTAACGGCTTTAATATGTGGATTAAACCGCCATTGTATTACTTATCTCGTGCTCTCTTGTAATTGTTTGTGTTTACAATACAGTAATCCTTCGATTTACGTCGCCTCGATTAACGTTGTTTCAATTTGCGTCGTCATTCGAATTTTTTTGGAACCAACTGCGACCTAAATCGTTTTTAAGTTCCTTGTTAAAAGTACACTATTTTGTCGTATGAGCAATATTAAATTCGATTTACGTCGTTTCGATTTACGTCGCCCTTTTTAGAACCAACTGCGACGTAAATCGAGGGATTACTGTACTTCCATTTTTAAAATTAATGAGTTTCACAAACGAATTAGCATTTCCTTAGTATACGTATAAAATCCTTTAATTTCTCTGTTACTCTGTGAGTTATTTTTTTTTTGTTTAGAATATTTCCTTTTTTAAAACTTAACGGCTTTGACAAAATGTAAACAAATCGTAATACCGCAACCATGCCTTTCTCAGTTCCTTTTTGCGTCATTCTCTCTCTCTCTCGCTCTTTTGTTATTTTCATTGTTTACAATACTTTTTAGTATTTAAAATAAACGACTTTTGTAATAATAAACTGTGATTGTAGACCTTTTTAAAGCTATAATTAACACGACTTTTCTGTGTATTAATAAATTCCTCCTCTACAGTTTACTCCACTGGCTGTCTCTCTCTCTCTCTTTCTCTCCATCGCTCTCCATAATTACTGCAGTTCAAAATATTTCCTTTGAAAATGTAAACAAACCAGGATTGCAGGGCTTGCTTTCTAATGCTTTAATGGCTGCCTTTTGTTTTGTATGTATGTGTGTTTCTCTGTTTATATTTTTTCTCTCTCTCATATTAAAGAGAGTGGCTTTCTAAAATAATGCTCGTGTTTACAATACAGATTTCCTTTTTAATTTTAACGGCTTTTCGTAAAATGTAAACAAAACGCTATTGTAGCGTTTTTTTTTAATAGGTTTCATAAGCAAATTAACTTTGTTTTTGATGTTTTAAAGGAAATATTCAATGTTTTTTAAATTTTTAAATAAAATTTATGATCTTTTAAAGGTTTTCAATGGTTTTTAAAGTAGCTGACTTTTTAGTCGTTGTGTATTTGAATTATTTTCTATGTTTTTTCCATTTTTTTTTTACCAGTTACAACTGATTTTGTTTTTTCTGTATTTAATTGTTGTGTGTTTGTTTAAATGTCTACATTTTATTATGAAAAATAACTTTGTAATTATGTTTAAATGTTGTATTATATAAATATTTATTTTTTTTCTTTATTATTTTTAGTTTGTAGAGCGCTGTTTGGCTCTCAAACCAGTTTTGAGGCTTTTTTCGATTTGTTTTTTTTTTTTGATACACATGAGTGACATATTTGGGTAAAATGTTTGAGTTAAAGAAAAGAAGAAAAAAAAAACACAGAATAAAAATATTGTGGTTGTTGTAATTATTATATAACAGAGAAAAAGAAAAGCACGTGATTTTAGAAGGCTGTTTTTCCATAACAAATGAATAAGATTTGTCTTGCAAGAGAAAAAAAAATTAAATCAAAAGATCCATCATTTTGTAACTTTTTTTTTGATGTAAATGTCAAGATTTTGTTGTTTTCTTAAAGTATTTTTTTCTTTCTTTAAGATTAAATTGTTTTAATTTGTTTTCCAGTTTCTGTTTTTTTTTTTGTTCTTGTTTTTGATTTTATCTAATCTATTTTCATTGTATACTACATTTTGTAAAACAATTCCGTTACAACATTTTCAATTTCATGCTCTAAATTTCATTAGAATTGTCAATATGTAGTTTGCTTAAGACAATAGCTGCTAAGCTTATAGATTGTGGAACCCACAATGCCCTATTTATCGCATATATCTGTTTTTTTCTTTTCTTTTCAAATTTATTTAAAGCACATAAGAGGGTGATCACGTATGCTCATACATATCTTGCCTTGTCTTGCCTTGCCTTGCCTTTAGCAATTGTAATGTATTTTTCATTTCATTTTCCCTTTATTTAATTTATTTTTATTCTCCTCTATTTTTTTTATTCCGTTTTCTGCCATTCATAAGACGAATTTCAATATTTTGACATGCTTTACTTGAAAAAAAAAGAAAAAAAAAACAGAAAAACAGAAAAATGCGCTACAAATTGTTTTGTTGCTGAAAGTACTTGAAAAACAATCAACGAAAATCTTAAATAAGTAAGCAATGCACTTATATTTTACAGTTACAGCCGGAAATAAGAGATTTCCGTTTAAATAAAAAACAAATTCCTTTAGTTTTCACACACACACACACACACACACACATGTGTTTGTGGAAAACAGATTTCCATAAAGAGTGAAATAAAATAACCTTATGGTCATAAATTATTATTTTTATTATTGAAAACTAATTTCCCCTCAAATATTTCAATAAAATTGAAATAAATTTCGCAGTGAACAGGAAACAATTTTACGATTTCAAAAGTTTTTTGTGAACGTAATACACCCAACAGACTATTTAAATGATCTTCTCTTTGTATTGATTGCAGCGCTTAATCCTTTTGAGATAGTTTTCCAACATTTTTTCTTAACATTTCGCGCCGAATCTTGGCGATAACTTGGCGAATGGTGGTTTTAAAATACACCAACTTTGGGGAGTTATTCGTAGACTTTTCCGCCATCACTTCTGGCTTCTTTCGAGCCACTTTTGCGAATATTTTGCTTATAAATCTAACCACCGAGTGAGTAATAAACTGCAGCTTCCTCGTTGAAGAGAATTTTGTTTGAAAAATCAGCAACAGATCGGCGCTAATCAAAATATTTGCAGTGTTACGGTCTGGATTGTAGCATACATACATACATAATTGGTCATTACAACCATTCAGTCAGGATTACGACCTAGTTTCTCACACCACTTATGTTGTGTGTGTTAATTTTATACATGAGTGGCGGGACCTACAGTTTAAAGTCGACTCCGAACGACAGATTTTTGAGAAACTTTTCATGGCAATTTTATTTACCCACAGAGTTTTTGCCAGGAATCTGCTGAGAGGAAGTCGCCGAAGAAATACTTTTTGTATTTTATTTTGATGTCTGGCCTGGGGCTCGAACCCTGGCATTTCGTCTAATAAGCCAACACACTACCTACTAGAGCACGGCGACTTCGATTGTAGCATAGGTTGGTCTTTATATGGCTGGCGATGCAAATTCAAATGTAAAACACATTATAATGAGCCGTAAAATAGGCTCAATTGCTGAGAACCTTGTGGAATCGTCAAATTTGGATTGTCGATCACAATTTCACTCATCCAAAGCGATGAAACGTTTTCAGTCTCTTCAAATTTCTTTGCGATTCAGACAATTCCATGCAGTTGATCTATTATGAAGACCAGAATCACCCTGTATTGCTTGAAAAGTGGCCACATTTGAATGCAATACAATTTTAACTTTTTAGCTCCTTTTTTGTGGTTGCTAAACGATCCATACTGAAAAAGGGAGACCCTACTATATGCGCCAACTATAGGGGTATAAGCCTTCTCCCTATCGCATATAAGGTTCTTACAGGCGTATTGTGTGAACGACTGAAGCCACTCGTCAAAACACTGATTGGACCTTATCAGTGCGGCTTCAGACCTGGCAAGTCCACCATCGACCAGATCTTCACACTACGCCAAATCCTGGAAAAGACCCACGAGAAACAAGTCGACACACACCATCCTTTTTGTCGACTATAAGGCTGCCTTTGATAGCCCCATAAGGGATCGTGTTTTTGCCGCAATGTCTGAGCTCGGTATACCGGCGAAGCTGATAAGGCTTTGCAGAATGACGCTGAGCAATTCCTGTAGCTCCGTCAAGGTAAGAATGGACCTCTCCGAGCCTTTTGATGCCGTGCGAGGTTTCAGACAAGGCGACCCCTTATCATGCGACCTCTTCAACTTCGTCATGGAAAGTGTTCTGCGAAAGGCAGGAGTGCATCGCAGTGGCACTATTTTTCAAAAAAGTGTCCAGTTGCTTGCGTACGCTGACGACATTGACATCATAGGGCGTACGAAGCGAGATGTTACTGCTGCCTTTAGTGCTATTGAACGCGAATCTACCAAGATGGGTTTGGCAGTAAATGAGGGCAAAACAAAGTATATGTTATCGACGAGTCGAGATGCGCGGCGTATTGATTCTCAGATTACGGCCGATAACTATACTTTTGATACGGTCAAGGAATTCATCTATCTTGGCTCCGCCGTTACCACCAGAAATGATGTCAGTCTGGAGATCAAGCGCAGGATCGCTCTTGCCAACAGGTGCTACTATGGTCTCAATAGGCAATTGAGTAGCAGAGACCTCTCTCGCGCGACAAAATTAACACTCTACAAGACACTCATTCTACCCGTGCTTCTTTATGGCGCAGAGACATGGACCCTATTAAGTACAGATGCAGCTGCCTTGAGAGTGTTCGAGAGAAAAGTACTGCGCAAGATCTTCGGTCCAGTGCGAGTTGGCGATGATTTCCGTATCCGATACAACAGTGAGCTGTATGAGCTCCTCAACGACATGGACGTTGTACAGCGTATTAATATCCAGCGGCTGCGCTGGCTCGGCCATGTCGTTCGAATGGAGGAGGATGCGCCGGCAAGACGGGTATTATTTGATGCGGGAATCTGCGGAAGTCGGCGAAGAGGACGACCTTGCATCCGTTGGAAGGACCAAATCGAGGAAGCCCTGTCATCGATTGGTGTGACCAACTGGCGTAGGCGCGCACGAAGCAGAGGCGCCTGGAAGGATGTGTTGCGGCAGGCCGAAAGCCGATAATCGGGTTGTTATGGCCAATTAAGTAAGTAAGTAAGTAAACGATCCATACTTATTACATATTTGCTTACGCTTTACGCTTCAAGATTCCAACCTAGCTGCTCACATTACCTATGTTGTGTGTGCATGCTAATTTTTTCCATCAGTGGCGTAACCTATAATTTAATGTCGACTCCAAATGACAGATTAGAGAAGCTTTTCTTGGCAAATTTATTTATTCTCAGAGTTTTTGTCAGAAGACTGCTTTGTTAGAGCTGAGGTTTGAACTCATAAGCTCTTGTCTAAAAAGTCCAGACGCTGCCAACCAGATTATTTGCTTGTAAATGACAAATGTTGCACCAAATTACGGGTAAATAAGTAATAAATAAATAATTCTTAATTTTTTTCCTGAAATGTATGGCCTATTTAGCGTTTTTATGTTGTTGTTGTTAATTTAGCGCTTTTTCTTTACTTTTAAAATCTTTTTCTTTAATTTTTTTTTTGTTATTTATTCTTGCCCACTATTTAATTACCAAGAAATTCCCTTCAAAAAAAGAAATTCTTTTTATTTTGAATTTTTAACAAAAGTTTTATTGCATTTGCAATTCGAATTTACATGCAACTCTGCTCCTGCTGTCTCACATGTGTATAACCACATCGTGTACCTTAGAAAAAAAAGCACCCGTGAATGTTTGTTATTCTTGTAATGTGTGGCTGTGGTTTTTCGGGGGCTAAAATCGTAAAGACACGACACGACATGCAAGAGATGTTTTAAAGAGATATGCCAGCTTATATATGTGTGTGTGTGTGTATGAATGCGTGTTCCGTTTTCTTAATGTCTTCTGTTTTTGATCTAAAAATATAAAATTACAAACTATAACAGAAGCACACATAAAAAGTTTTCCCTTTTTTTTATTGTGTGTTTGTAATTTCATTATTATTACTATTTATAATTTGTTGTTGCCGTTGTTGTTGTTGTTTTTATTATTTATTTATAACTTCTGGTACGCATTTGTACAAAAATATAATGAATGCACTGCGTAGAAATATTGCGGTTTTTTTTTACTCTCTCTGTCTCTGCCTCTTCCTCGCTCTCTCTCTCGCTCTGGCTGTGTTGTATTCTTTTACTTGTTTTATTTACATTGACAGCAACACAATACAAATGTAAAGCATGGGAGTTTTTGTACAGAGGCAGCCAGCCTTAGTATAGAGTATGTGTAAGCTTATGTTAATGCTCTATTTAAGTACTTTATTGACGCACTCACAAATACACAGGCACACACAAACACTAACACATGCTTATATACAATTGTATTGTGTTGTGTCGTGTATTATAAGTTTGTTTTTATAATCTGCTGCTTGATTTTGAACTTTGCTCATCTTTTCCGCTATTATTTCTTGTAACTCCTCTGCTCTCCACTCTCTCGCTCTCTGTTCACCAGTTTTTATAGAATGAGTCGCAGTCTTTCTTTTTTTCGTGTTTTGATTTTTCTTGCCGTTTTTTTTTATTGCTTTTGGAAATGTTTTCTTTCCTTAATTTCTTTAGTATATATGTGTGTGTGTGTGTGTGTCTTGCCACTAATGACAACTCATTGAAAATGTCAATTAAAAAAGCATTTTTTTTGTTCAACGTTATTTGGCTGGCTGGCGGATTGGCATGGCATTTAATTTTTATGCGTTTGTCTGTATATTCTGTTTGACGAAAAAACCGAAAACAGAAGCGGATTTAAAATGTCAACTGGCTATTAAATTTAAAATTGTAGAATTTCAGTTTTTTGTTTTAAGTGTGATAATTTCAAACAATTTAAATTAAAGATTTAAAAAAAAGAAACGTATTGAAAGTAAAAACCACGAAAATTCATTTTTAAAGAGTTTCGTTGATTTTTATTGATTTTTGTTGATTTTTATTGAGTTTCTGAACACCAGTTTAAGTGATTAATCAGTGTTTTGGTTTAGATTTAAAACTACTTTCTAAATTTAATTCAATTCAATTTAATTTAATTTTCTTTTTTTATTGTCTAATTTAATTCAGCGATTGTTTTTGTTTTTTTTTTAAATTTTTTTTTAATTTAATTTACCTCAGAATCATGTTCTTTAATGAAGAACACTGGTTTAAAGGAGCAATTTTGTTCTTTAAGAGATTGCTTTAATAAATTTTAGCGTTTTTCTGCAATGTTTTTAACGAGTTTTCTTTTTATCTTCTGAAAATTAATTTCAAAAAGCAATTTTTCGGTTTTCTTTTAATGTTTTTAATCAAATTTGTTTTTTATATTTATTTCTAATTCTTTATTTTGCCTTAAAATCATATTGTTTGACAAAGAACTCTGCTTTAAAAAAGCTTTTTTCTTCAGGAGCTTGCTTAAATAAATTTAAGCGTTTTTTTCACATATTTTTCTATCAATTGTTTATCATTTTTAACAACTTTTCACTCCAGTATCATATTATTTAATTGAAAAAATATGATTTTAAACCTATTTATTGAATAATCTCTAAGAAAATCATAGCTTATGAATTTTTCTCAAGTTAGCGTTTTTTACTTTTTTGAAATTCGCGTTTTTCTGAAAATTCATTTCAATTTAAATACAAAATGACCGTTATGTTTTATGTCTATAAAACCTTTAAACATGCAACTAATTATGGACCTCAATATTCCCATTTTAGTCGAGATAACTCTACTATAGCTTGTTAAACTGAAATATTGAGTCTCCTGTTTGCATATAGTAAAACTTGGATAGTGTATCTCATTTAAGAATAATATATTACATTTAATTTTATCATATTCTGTATAAATTTTTTAAGTGGACCAACTTTCGTAAAGAAAACTCAGTTACAGATCGTTTAAACTGGAATAAGAGGCCTCCTGTTTATAAAGGGTGTTTTTTTATAGAGGTATAGAACTTTAAGTTGGAATTACTTTTCAAGATGGCGACCGATTTAACAGCTGTCAAGTGATTTATTCTCAGTTTGGTTTGGCAATTCATCATGAATAGACTCACGCCTGAACAACGCTTGCAAATAGTGCAATTTTATTTCGAAAATAATGGTTCTGTGCGGAAAACGTATCGCGCACTACGTCCATTTTATCGTCGACAAAATCGTCCATCAGAGCAGTTAATTCGATTAACCATGGAACGTTTTCGCACCACGTTTACTCTTATTGATAACTCGCATCCCCAGAGACGCTGTACGGTGCGTACAGAAGAAGCTATTGCTGCTGTAGAGCGTAGCATTGCATTGAGGAAGACCCGAATGAGTCCATCCGCCATCGAGCACAGGAATTGGATCTGTGTCCATCCACTTTATGGAGGATTTTGCGGAAGGATCTTGGTTTGCGTGCTTACAAAATCCAACTCGTGCAAGAATTGAAACCAAACGATCATCAAGTAAGGCGTAGATTCGTCGAATGGGCCCAAAACGAGATTACCGTTGTTCCCGATTTTCTTAAGCGAATTTTGTTTAGCGATGAAGCGCACTTCTGGTTGAATGGCTACGTCAACAAACAAAACTGCCGCATTTGGAGTGAAGGTAATCCTCAAGTGTATGTGGAAACACCGTTACATCCAGAAAAACTGACTGTTTGGTGCGCTTTATGGGCTGGTGGAATCATTGGTCCGTACTTTTTCAAAAACGATGGTGGCCAGAACGTTACAGTCAATGGTGATCGGTATAGAGCCATGATTACTAGCTTTTTCATTCCTGAATTGAATAACCATGATGTCCAGGAGATGTGGTTTCAACAAGAGGGCGCAACATGTCACACAGATTTATTGCCACAATAGATTTATTGAAAGACACGTTTGGTGACCGCCTAATTTCACGTTTTGGACCTGTGAATTGGCCTCCAAGATCTTGTGATTTAACACCGCTAGACTACTTTCTGTGGGGCTATGTAAAGCCACAAACGCTTGACCATTTGGAAGACAACATTCGCCGTATTATTGCCGATATACGGCCACAAATGTTGGAAAACGTCATCGAAAATTGGACGTCCAGATTGGACTACATCCGCGCCAGCCGTGCCGGTCATATGCCAGAAATCATATTTAAAATGTAATGTCACAAGATTATCTTTCGGATAAATAAAATTCATGTCAATCGAATAATCCATCGTTGTTTTATTGCAACTTAAAGTTCTATACCTCCTCCCTTTATTTAGTAAAGAACTCGTAATTAATTTCATTTAAAAATAAATATTTTAGATTTAGTTCTATCATATCCTGTATAAATTTCATAGGTGGACTTGCGTTTAGGTTTCCATATTCCCATTTTCGTAAAGAAAACTCTATTACAACTAATTTAAACAGGAATAGTGGACAGCCTGTTTAAATTTGGCAAGCATTTTGCACTTTCTTTAATAAATTTATATAAGGCTTCGTTGTTTAAACTTTGAGCAAAAGATGTGAAGATTTTATATTTTAAAATGTAATCTTTAGACGTCAGCAATATACATATTTGAGTCGTAAATTCATTCACATCAATTCATTCCCTTCAATTCCATTTAAATTAATAACTTGAAATTGAAATTGTTAATGCCATTAAAGAAATTATAAGAAAGACGGGAAAGAGGGAGGACTAGGGGATCTCTTAAGTAGAGAAAGCAATTTATCTTGATAACGCAATTGCAAGGGAAAACAAAATTTACGATTTTAATTCCCCTTTCCCAAGAGAAACAACAACGCAAACCCTGTAATCAAAAATGAAAATTACGCTGCATGAATAAAAAAAATTGGGGTTGATTTGAATTTAAAATGAAAAAAAAAAAAAAAAAAAACACAGAAGAACCAGACATTTCAGGGTGTTTTTCAAAAAAAAAAAAAAAAAAAAAAAAAAAAAAAAAAAAAAAAAAAAAAAAAAAAACCGAGGAGTATGACATGCAACGGCAACTTTTTAAACAACTTGTTGCTGCAGCCGCTGCTGCTTAAAACTCCATAACCAGAGTCAATCGTTAAGTCGTTTAACATGCAAAGAACGTGTCAAGTGCTTTATTTTTGTATTTTTTTTTTTGGTTTCTTTTTTTTCGTTTGGTAAAGGTTCACGACGTCCCCTTCCCCCTCCTCTATCATATGAAAATATGAAACTCGTAAGAAGACCAAAGGCCAGATGTTTAAAAAACACTCTTGAAGTACTACGCGAATGGTGACACAAACGTGGAGTTTGAAGTGTAACGTTATACTTTTAACGCCAGACACACAGACACACAGACAGACAGACCGACTCGATACTATCCCAACACTTATTGAAGAGACAATTTTTACTTATTAAATGTTTTGTGCTGCTGACATTATTATGTGAATAATGTCTGTGTGTGAAATAATTTCATGATTGAGTCTTTAAATTTGAAAAATTTTCAATGGCAATGGCAATGACAGCCGCGCTTCCTTCATACATATTCCCTAAGAAGGGATTTAAAATTTTCAAATTAAAGTAATGGGAGAGGGCAGCAAAGCAAACAGTTCAATGAACTTTTTAATTTAAATTAAGTAGAGCGAGAGGGAGATGAAAAACCATTAAAAATTTTAATTAAGAATAAGAAATTAACAAACCTTGAAGAACCCCCCCCCCTCCCAACAAAAAAAAAAAAAAAAAAAAAAACGAATATGAAGGTCTAAAGTTGGACCCAGATATCAAATTCCTTTGTTATAAAGGATGTTTTTTATAGAGGTATAGAACTTTAAGTTGCAATAAAACAACGATGGATTATTCGATTGAGATGAATTTTATTTATCCGAAAGATAATCTTGTGGCATTACATTTTAAATATGATTTCTGGCATATGACCGCCACGGCTGGCGCGGATGTAGTCCAATCTGAACGTCCAATTTTCGATGACGTTTTCCATCATTTGTGGCCGTATATCGGCAATAATACGGCGAATGTTGTCTTCCAAATGGTCAAGCGTTTGTGGCTTTACCGCATAGACCAATGACTTTACATAGCCGCACAGAAAGTAGTCTAGCGGTGTTGAATCACAAGATCTTGGAGGCCAATTCACAGGTCCAAAACGTGAAATTAGGTGGTCACCAAACGTGTCTTTCAATAAATCTATTGTGGCACGAGCTGTGTGGCATGTTGCGCCGTCTTGTTGAAACCACATCTCCTGGACATCATGGTTATTCAATTCAGGAATGAAAAAGTTTGTAGTCATGGCTCTATACCGATCACCATTGACTGTAACGTTCTGGCCACCATCGTTTTTGAAAAAGTACGGACCAATGACTTCCACCAGCCCATAAAGCGCATCAAACAGTCAGTTTTTCTGGATGTAACGGTGTTTCCTCAAACACTTGAGGATTACCTTCACTCCAAATGCGGCAGTTTTGTTTGTTGACGTAGCCATTCAACCAGAAGTGCGCTTCATCGCTAAACAAAATTCGCTTATGAAAATCGGGAACAACGGCAATCTAGTTTTGGGCCCATTCGACAAATCTACGCCTTACTTGATGATCGTTTGGCTTCAAATCTTGCACGAGTTGGATTTTGTAAGCACGCAAACCAAGATCCTTCCGCAAAATCTTCCATAAAGTGGATGGACACAGATCCAATTCCTGTGCTCGATGGCGGATGGACTCATTCGGGTCTTCCTCAATGCTACGCTCTACAGCAGCAATAGCTTCTTCTGTACGCACCGTACAGCGTCTCTGGGGATGCGAGTTATCAATAAGAGTAAACGTGGTGCGAAAACGTTCAATGGTTAATCGAATGCTCTGATGGACGATTTGGACGTAGTGCGCGATACGTTTTCCGCACAGAACCATTATTTTCGAAATAAAATTGCAGTATTTGCAAGCGTTGTTCAGGCGTGAGTCTATTCATGATGAATTGCCAAACCAAACTGAGAATAAATCACTTGACAGCTGTTAAATCGGTCGCCATCTTGAAAAGTAATGCCAACTTAAAGTTCTATACCTCTATAAAAAAACACCCTTTACAATTCAGTTAAGTTCAGTAGCTTGTTTTAAGACAAAGTTAAGTGCGTAATATTGACAAAATTTAAGCATGACTTCATACATATTTCTGTTAAAACAAGTTTACTTAAGAGTTTTCTTAGAAATCTGGGAATATGGGGTCCTAAAGATGGGCCCACATATAAAATTCCTACCTAATATATTTCAGCTAAGCCTAGTAGATTATTTTGAAACTAAAATCGTCCCAAGACAGTTAAAAAATTTAAGCTGAGTGTCGTATATTCCAAGACAATTGAGCCAAATTAAAGTTTATCAGCCAAAGTGGGAATATGGAGCCCTAAAGTTGGATCCACATACAAAGTTGCTACTTGAAATAGTTAAATAAAGTAAGATAGCATATTTTCAATCGAAAGTAATTGCAAGACATTGACAAAATAGCAGCAGGATATCTTAAATTCCAGGATAATCGAATTTAAGTAGAGATTCCTCTATGAAAGTGGGAATATGGAGGCCTAAAGTTGGATCCGCATAGAAAATTGCTACTTGAAATAGTTAAGCAAAGTCCAATAGCATATTTTCAATCGAAATTAATTACGAGACATTGACAAAAGAGCGGCAGGATGTCTTAAATTCCAGGATAATCGAATTTAAGTGGAGTTTCCTCTATGAAAGTGGGAATATGGAGCCCTAAAGTTGGATCCGCATAGAAAATTCTTAGTGATTTTAGTAAAACTCAGCCAAAATTATTGTTTTTAAACGAAATTCAAGTGTACTAACAACGAACAGCAGGTCCATGCAAGTTGAATCAGCTGAAATAGGGGTTTACATGCAAAATCAGGAATATGGAAGCCAAAACAAGGATCCACTTACGAAATTCATACTGAATATGGTACAACTAAGTCTAATATATTATTTTTAAACGGAATTATGTGCAAATTGTTCACGAAATATGAATAGGAGGTCTAAAACTCCCAATTAAACGAGCTTTAAATGCGAATGTAGGAATATGGAGGCCTAAACGTGGTTTCATTTATGCAATTCATGCTGATTATGATAGAACTCAGGCTAATTTATTATTTTTAAACGGAATTATGTGCAAATTTTTCACGAAATATGAATAGGAGGTCTAAAACTCCAAATCAAACAAGCTTTAAATGCAAATGTGGGAATATGGAGGCCTAAACATGGATCCATTTATGAAATTCATGCTGATTATGATAGAACTCAGGCTAATTCATTATTTTTAAACGAAATTAAGTGGCAAACGTTTACCAAATGTAAACACAAGGTCAAATATTTCAGCCTAAAAGTCTTGTTCTCAATGCTAATGTAGGAATATCGAGACCTAAACTTGGACAGATTTATAAAATTCATGCTCAATATGATACAAGTTAGTCGAATATATTATTTTTAAACGGAATTAAGTGCTAGGCGATTATCAAATGCAAGCAGGATGTCGGATTTTCCAATTTAAACGAGCATAATTCGAGATTTCTACACAAAAGTGGGAATATGGAGCCTTAAACTATGATTCTGGCACAAAAGTTATGCTTGATAATGTAAAACTGAGTTAAAGGAATATACATACGCATACGCACTGGGTTGAACAAGGCGCTTTCTCATACTGCCACTGAAGAAACTGGTCTTGGATCCTTGACGTACTGAATTTGTGATTGGCAATGGAATGCACAATAGATGTACAGTAATGCATTCGTCCGACTTGGGCCTGATCCCCGTTTTCAGTATATTACAAGAGGCGAGTGCATGCATTACTGTGAGTCGGTACTGAGAATGGAATGTGTGGCTCTATATAGAGTCTGAAGGACTAAAAACCTGCTTTTGTTCTTTTTAGGCCGTTTTCTTATCAGCTCAGCATGGTTTCCTATTGATTATGTACCTGCTGTTACCTTCATCAACAATGAACGCAGTGCAAAGGGTTTTCCTGGTTCAGATCCCAGCTTCCTTCCCATGCTTTTGTAGGTTTTCCTCTTGGAAAAGCTATTTTCTTTATTCTCTTTAGAAAAAGAAATCTCAGCAAATTCTTGTTTTTTGATTCTTTTTTTAATTCTCATCAGATTATTTGTAAATATGACCGAGTGTTGCATCTGCATTTTTCCCAGATGCAAAAGACCAGACGCCTTCGCCTTTAAGGTCTGCAATTTAAAAGTAATTACAATGCAAACACACACACACACACACACGCGCAAGGCAGAAAGAAGACTCAACATAAGATTTCCTTATAAAAACATTCCGAAATTGAAATTCAATATTTTTATTCCCTCTCTGCCTCTGTTTTAAATAAATACAGGGTATAAAGAACAATTGGAAAATGCCAACAGCAGCAGCAGCTGGATTTCTTTTTCTTATTTAAGAAATTAAAATTGAAATATTGTTTTACGTTTTTTTTTTTTTTTTATTTTATTTTTTTTTTTTTTTTTTTTTGGTAATAAGAATTTAAAATCTCAACATGAAACGCAAACAACAGAAAACAGATGCAATTTGAAGAAACAACACATACCCACCACCACCACCACCACACAACTGCTATTCACCATCATCATCAGCGACAGACAGCAGCCATCATGAAACAACTGCTGCCTCTTCAAAAAGATTCATTTTTTTAAGGGTAGTTTTCTTTGCTCTGTGTTGTGTTTGTTGTCTTACTTTTGTTTCACTTAAAAGCAGCAACAACAATACTCATTAAAAAAAACAATGGGGAAAAAACTGCAACAAGTTCCTTTTGTTGTTGTTGTTATTGTTTTATTTTTTTTTTACTGTAATTCTTGAAAAGATTACGATCACTTGAACAACACGTGGTGCTGCTGCGGCGGCTGTAGTTGTTTGTTTAAAATGTATGTATGTGAACGAAGTGAAGCAGAGCTGAGGTGTGCTTGGCTGAAACAATGAAACACACAGCCAGCAACCGATGAAACAGATGGCCGAGTTTTTTTTTTTTTTTTTTTTTTTTTGTCGTGAATGAACGAATGGATGGATGGTTGGCTGGCTTGTCGGCATTGCTCGGCTTGTTAATAAGTGTATAAGCGTGTGTATGTGTGTGTTTATGCGTATCATCGTTGTCTCTTCGACTATATTATTAAGAAGCGCGTGCAACATCCCAAAACTCAGTGTAAAAATAAATATGGAAACGAATGGAGGGCAGAAATCGCTCCCTCTTCTTAAAAAAAAAAATAAAAAAGACACAAAAAGGGAAAAGAAGATAAATGCACCTGCTCTGTGCGTCTGTGACACACTGTTAAGAACGAGTATTGAAAGAAAAAAAAAAGGTATTAAAACAGCCCCTATATTCAATAGGGTTTCTCAATAAATAAAATTATTTGGGTTTTTAAACAGCTATGCTGGATATTTAACTATTTTAAGTGCATTTAAAACCAAGTATTTGTTATTATGGCATACCTATAGAACTGATTTAAAAACTTTAAAAGCAATTTTGTACCCAGTAACACATTTACATCTCCATATCATCCTGTAAAGTATGGAAGAATTGTGCTGCAGATTACAGAGTTTGCAAGAATTTTGTGCAATTTTTTGCACTTTTTTCAAGATTTTTCGATTGAAAAGTATTAAGAAGCCTTGGTTTTATTACATTTAAAAGGAATTTTTAGTTTAGATTTGGTTTTAGGCCTCCATATTCCCAAAAGCATTTGGAGATTTACACAATTTCCGTGATTTATGGCTTTTAGGGAAATTGAAACATTTGTAATGGATTTAAAACTATGTTTTTGATATCAAAGTGTAGCTACCGAACCTATTGAAAAAGTATGGAAAATATTTTGTTCCTGGCAAACCATTTACGCTTACATATTCCCTGTGAAATTAGGGAATTATGCTGCAGTTTATACGGTTGAGGAGAATTGTTAACTTTTGTAATTTTCTGTGATGTATTTTGGTTGTTAAGTATTAATTAGTTTTGATTTTATTACATTTAAAAGAAATTTTTAGTTTAGATTTGCATTTAAGCCTTCATATTCCCAGAAGCATTTGAAAACTTCCACAATTTTCGAGTTTTCTCGGTTTTAAGGTAATAGAACTATTTTTAATTGCTTTAGAACCATGTCTTTGATATTAAAAATGTAATTAGAGACCTGTTTTTGAAGTTTCTTAGGGAATTTTCTACAAAGGATCACATTAAGACTTCCATATTCCCTAAAGAGTTGAAGAATTATGTTGCCGTTTAGAGGTTAGAAAGAATTTTATTGGTTTTTGTCTTTTTCCTCGGAATATTTTAGTTTTAAAGCAGTAAGAGACATTAGTTTTATTAATTTTAAAAGGAATTTTCAATTGCTTTTTAGTTATATGCCTCCATATTCCCAGAGTTGTGCAGAGTTTTGCCTGACTTTTGAGTTTTCTGGATATTAAAGGAAATTGTACAATTTTTAATGGATTTAATAGCATGTTTTTGATTTTCAATTAGAGAGAGAGGTGTGAATTTAAGGACTTAAAGGAAATTTTGTTTTTAGGAACAAGTTTACACCTCCATATTCCCTGTGTTGGGGTAGATATTCCAGACTTTAGGGTCGTGCAAAAAAAAAATCTTTTTTAATGATTTTTTTTATTGAATTGGTAGTGGTTTTTAGCAAACTTCTAAAGAAGTTTGTTTTTAATTTTGTTTTTAGTAACTTTCAGTAATTTTTGCTTTACCCTGTTGATTAAAATTGAAGAAATGGGGTTAAACGCGTTAAATTTCATGAGTAATAAATCTTTAAACCGTAACATCTTTTTGCACCTGGCTGTTTAAGCCTTACCAAATGTTTTTGTTTTTGAGAAACAATGTACGCATGTACATGCATTTAAAACAGAGAGAAAGGGAAAAAAGAACAATTTAATGATGATTTGATAATAAAAACGGTAGCTTAACTGCAAAAGCAAATGACTGGCTTCATATCACATGGTCTGTTATCATTTTCAGACTATTTTTCAAAAAGCTGCTGCTTTTGTTTTGCATTACAAATTACAAAATACAGAAAATCAACCAAGATGATGAGTCAACAATAAACGAAACCAAGTTCAATTCAAAAAATTCTAATCACTTAATGAGTCATTTATTGTTCTTGTTGTTGTTGTTGTTAAGATTCTAAAATTCACAACAAAAACAAGAAGAGAATAAACCTTGAAATTTTGCTTTTTTTTTTCTTGATTTGGCAGAGGAATAGAGAGCTTAACAAAGAGCGAGAGAGGGAGAGGGAGGGCGAGACAGAGGCATAAATGACGGTTTAACAGTTATTGTTATCGCTTGTAAAATATTACAATAAAAAAATTGTTTTTTTTTCAGTTGTTTACACTTAATAAAATATAATTATTGTGTTGCTATTATTGTTTTTCTTTCGGAAGTGGCAAATTACAGCGTTTTAGTAATAAAAAAGGGAAGAATAAAAAAATTAAAGTTTGGGGGTTAAACTTACAAGAGACTTATTCATACTCCACAAGAAATTTTTATTTTTATGTTCCTTTATGGTTTTTGAACATGAAAATTTTAACACAATAAATGCTTAAGCATGACAATTATAACCATTTTGTATTGTTATATGAATTTGCGTACAAATTCCAATAAGAAAGGTTTAAATGTTTAACCCAATACTGCCATTTCAATATTGCTACCATCACCATCATACAGCATAATAGAAACCAAATAAACGTATCATCACTGACATAAATTTTCTTTAAAACCGCCACTGCAATATCATTTACATACACACATAGACAAGAGAGTGTGAGTAAACAGAACAGCAATCATAATTAATAATCTCTTACCCCACTAATTCTTCTCCCCTATTATGGTTTTACGCCCTTTGCTTTTTGAATTGCACAAACTCCCCTCTCTTTTAAAAACAATCAAAACAATATAAAAACAGTAAAAGAAAACAACAACAACAAGAACTGCTATATCAACTCTACATTTAATAAATAAAAAGAAAATTTCTAGTTACAGCTACAATAACAACAACAACAACAACACTGCTAATCAAAACTACAGCTACTTGTTTTAGTACCCTGTAATAAAACCCCTCTTCATTTATTATTATTGTTCCGTTTTTTTATAAAGAGAGAGTGGTGGAGTATTAAATTCTCTTCGTGTGTGTGTGTGCGTATGTATAACAGACCACAAGAAAATTAGTGTGAGAGAGTTCATGGTTTTGCCTTGCCTGCCTGCCTGCCTCCTGCCTTCAGTCTGCTTGGTAACTTACAATTACTAAGAAAAAGAAGAAAGTTTTACTGCTTTTTGCTTTGTTTTTTTTTCTTTCTTGTTTGTATTACAAGTCCAGTCAACAGTGGTGGTGGTGGTGGCGGTTAGGGAAAATCAACAATTTTAACTAGTTTTTCTATTTCAATTTCTCTCTTCCCTCTGTTGTGTTTACCCTTTTGAAAAGAAGGGGTTTTTTTTTGGGGTGTTATATTATACTACAACAATTCTAAAGGTCAATGGCTTTCATAGTTTTATTTTTTTTTTGCTCTCCTCTCTCTCGTTCATTGTTATTGTTAAAAAGTTTTGTTGTTGTTAGATTCTAGCAAGGGGATGAGAGGAGAGGAAGAAGAGAAAAGGAAAACGTAACATTGATTTTTGTTTTATTAAATTAACAGGAATTTTAAAGCCAAAAAATAGAAAATATGTGCAGATTTTTTGAATACTATTATTTTTAGTACCAATTTCTTTTAATATTTTTAGCACACAAACCTGGTACAAATAATTTCTTCGGAAAAAATTAAATAAACATGGTGGAGATTTTTTAAGTACTAATTTTTTTTAGTACTATTTTATTTAGCACTTTTAGTACTAAAATCTGGTACCAAGAATTTCTTTAGAAAAAATTAAATGAATAAACATATGTACATATGCAAGTGGAGATTTCTTGAGTTAGTACTCACTTTTAGTACCGGTTTTTTAGCACTTTTAGTACTAAAATCTGGTACCAACAATTTCTTTAGAAAAAATTAAATGAATAAACACATGTATGTATGTGGAGATTTTTAGAGCTAGGACTCACTTTTAGTACCAATTTTTTTTAGAAAATATTAAATTTATAAGATTAAATAAATATAAGTTACCATATTTTTAGTACCTAAACTTAAAATTTCGTAACCAATATTCTTAATACAAACTAAAATTTCATATTTTAGTACTAAAAACCATGGCTACTAAAAAATTTGTTCAAATTTCAGTGCCAAGTTTTTTGATATTCAAAGATTTTCCAACTAAAAATTCTTGTACTAAACATTTTAGTACCAAAATTTAGCTCAACTCATACTTTTAGTACTTTACTAGTTTAAGTAATATAAAAAGTTAGTTGTAACATTTAAGCGCCAAACATTTTTGAGTTAAATTTTAGTTCTAAAATTTTTGTACTAAAATTTTTGTACTAAAATTTTTGTACTAAAATTTTTATACTACAATTTTTGTACTAAAATTTAGTACTAAAAGTCGAGTAATAAATTTTTAGTACTAAAATTTAGTACCACAAATATTTTTATAATAAAAAGGTCGCAATATTTAGGCGTTTTAAACTAATATTGGTGTTGTGAAATTTTTTTAATACGTTTTAGTACAAAATTTTTTTCTTGGACAATAAATATTAACTCATGGGGCAGTTAATAATTTTAATCGCTTTAATTAAGCCTGGAAATATTGGAACACATCATAAAATAATTCTTTTTGTTCCTGATTTTTACATAAATTAATGTTTTCCAGATTTTTCTTACAAAAAATGCTTTTATATATTTTTAGTACAGAACTTTATTAATTGCTGAAACATATTTAGTACATAAGTTTACTAAATTTTTAACAAATTAATATAATGTTAACAAATTTTGTAAAATAACGTGTTTTAATTCATTACATCCAACCCTGTTTTCAATTCTGCTTAGTTGTTTACATCACCTACATCATGTAACACTGAAACAGGATTCTTATAAGATTCTCTCATAAGAGAGCAAAAAAGTACTCTAGTGGTTGTAAATTTGACTAAAAAGGTTGGTTGCTGACCTTGCTTTACTTAATACTTAAAATTTCCGTTATAATAAATCATACTCACGACCGACACACACATACTCTCGCGCACTTAATCGCTTATGCAACTACTAATTTTGTAACGTAAAAGGTTTTTGTCTTAAATAAACCCGATTGTAAGTTTTCAAGGTTGTTAAACTCAATAATACAGAAGTAGAATAAATAAAGAAGAAAATTTAACGGGTTACGAGTATAAAGAGCACAAGGGTGTTTGTTGTTATCAAAAATATATTTGTTGTAAGATTTGTTGTGCTATTGTTGTTTACATATTAAGAAATTGTGTTTTTGTTCTTATTAATTAGAGTTGAAGGGGTCACACACATTGATGCCGTATAAAGTGTAAAAGAGTCTGTAAGTGTGGGTGTCGTGTAACCTTCGTTTGTTTATTGACATAGGTTGCTTATGAATATGATTCGTGAACCTAAAAAACGATTAATAGTCTACAATGGAAGAGATTTTAATGACTTACAAAGAGCACGGGCATCTTTATTGTTCTTATCAACTAATAATGGTTTCTGCTCTCCTATGTAGTATGCTCTGTTTACATATTAAGAAATTGTATAAAACTCTCTAGTGTTTTGTTGTTATTGTTTATGAATGAGTGTGTTTGTTATTGTTTTTGTATTAATTAAAGTTGAATGGAGGTTACATTGATAATACAATAAAAGTGTTGTAGAATTGTCTGTATGTGTGTGTGTGTGTGTGTGTGTACTATGTAACCTTGGTTTGTTTACTTATAGAAGTCGTGAAAAGAGATCTTAACGGTTTATAAAGAGCAAGAATGCTTGTAATTCTTATCAACAGTCTATGCTTTGTTTACATATTGAGAAATTGTTTTTGTTTTTAAGTATTTCGTTATTATTTTTGAAATAATTAGAGTTGAAGGGTTATTACACATACTCTTGCTTTAAGTAAGACTGCTTAATACAGAAAACGAAAGAGAGTGTGAGACATAGAGTGTGTTTTTAAGATTTTTAATATGATTACAGAGGTGCTGTGTGTTATTTTTGTTGTTGTTAAACTTAAGAAAGAGAACATAACGGTTAATGAACAGCAAGTGTTTTACTGTGTACTGTGTTTGCATATACAAAACTGTGTTGTAAGGCTACTGTTTTATTTGTTTATTGGTTTGTTATTGTTTTTTTTAATTAATTAGAGCTGAAGGGCCACTGTTGTTTGTTGTTGAAAGAGTGTTTTTGAGTTTTTTTTGTTTCAACCTTGGCCTGTTTACTTTCAGAGGTTCTGTATCTTTTTTTTTTAATGTAAAACCCTGCCAAGCAGTGTTATCCAATCTTTTCTCATTCTTTATTTTGTATTTAATTCAACAAACAAAACCTTGAACCTTAAAATAAGTCAAGCTTGAAGTTTATTTTTTTTATTTAAATTAAATTGTTGTTGTTGTTGTTTTTTAAATAATTTATTGTCTTTGTAATCATTCATCATTGACATTTTAATTAATTTATGGTTTTGTTTTTTTCTTCTTCTTCTTGCAGTTGAAAAATCTTACAAATTTAGCCGATACTTGTACCAGTATTTGCAACAGAACCACAACGTCTGCTGGTAGTGGTGGTTCGCCAAACAGTAGCAGTTACACCAGTCCCTCCAAATTGAATACGTCGTCGTCGTCGGATTATAATACAAGTCCACAATCAACATCCTTAAATTCATCGCCAGCGTATGCTGGTGTAAAATTGCGTAAATTTAACGAACGTAGTAACGAAGGTGGTGCCTCTAACGCTAACGCCAGCGCTGCATCGGCACGTTCCCATTCGTATCGTATATCAATGGCCAATTTGGTAGAGACACAAGAGTCCGAACTTGATGTTATTTTGGGAGAATTGAGCCTCTTGGAGGCTCAAATAACTACCGGCAATGCAAATTTCCTGCCGGCGGCCGGGGCACCGGGAGGCATGTGTACACCCTCCTCAACACGCACACATTCACGCACAAATTCCACTATATCGGGAGCCACCTCGATATCGGGTTCCTCGGAGACGGGCAGCAGCAGTACTTCTCACTCTTTATGTTCCTCTTCGGGTGTCTCAGAGAATGGCAGCCATATTAGCCATACCCTAAGCAGCCATAGTTCAGCTTTGCAGTCTTTAAACGGTATGCAGGGCGGTGGTGTTGCCCTGGGACAAGGACAAGCAGGCACTGTAATGGGCGGTATAAGTAGTGGTGGCTTAAGAGAACCACGCACTGAATCGCCTGACAATGATTCAGCTTTTAGTGATACGGTTTCATTGTTGTCCTCCGAATCGTCTGCCTCCTCGGGCATGAGTTCAGCTTTACACCACAAACGTATGCTGGCCCAACAGCCTTGTTTGCCCTTGACCGGTCAAACCAAGGCGGCAAAAATTCAACTGGCCTTACACAAACTGGAAACGGCACCCATAAAACGTTTGTTTGTCAAGGCCTTTACAGCGGACGGGGCCTCCAAGTCTTTGCTGGTCGATGAGCGCATGACATGCGGGCATGTTACTCGCCTCTTGGCCGATAAAAATCATGTACAAATGCAACCAAATTGGGCTTTAGTCGAGAATCTAGGCGATCTACAAATGGGTGAGTTTAACTTGACGTTTTCCTTTCACATTCCAAATTACGTGTTAATTTTCGTTCTCTTTCTTGCCGTTTTAGAACGTCTCTTTGAGGATCATGAGCTATTGGTGGACAATTTAATGACTTGGAATTCAGATGCTGGCAATCGGGTGCTGTTTCAGCAGCGTTCAGATAAAATCTCACTTTTCATACGTCCTGAGCTATATTTGCCGGGTCCACAAATGGCTCCCGGTTCACAACACGATGAACATACGCGTTCCATGTTATTGGAGGAGTTTTTCGAGACAAATAGTGAGATAGCGGTCGATGGTCCCCTGTATATGAAGGCTGATTCCAAGAAAGGCTGGAAACGTTATCATTTTGTGTTACGATCATCGGGTCTGTATTATTTTCCCAAAGAAAAAACTAAAAATGTACGTGACTTGGCATGTTTGACGCTATTTACGGGCTATGATGTCTATCGGGGTCTGGGCTGGCGCAAGAAATGGAAGGCTCCGACGGATTATACTTTTGGTTTTAAGTCTGCGGTCGATTCGTCGTTGGGTAAAACGTGTAGAACGTTGAAAATGTTGTGTGCCGAAGATTTGGAAACCATGGAGAAATGGCTGACCGCCATAAGGGTTGCCAAGTATGGCAGACAGTTGTGGGATAATCATAAGGCTTTAATGGAAGAGCTATCGGGTGGTGATGGCATATCACAAAGCAGTTTTGCTGTTAGCATGAGAAGCGAATCGATAAGCAGCATTAGCTCGGCGGTGCCTTCACAATGTGGAAGTGTTTCCTCGGCCATATCCTCTATGTCGACGTCTTCGAGTGGTGGACGCATGTCTAGAGCCTCATCTTCCTCCTCCAGTGGTTGTTTATCGGATGACAATAATGGCTTTGATTCGGAATTCACGACCGGCACCATAAAACGTAAACCCTCCATGAAGCCTAATTTACCGTTGACCACCATGACACGCCAGCTTAAAGAAGTGGGTGAAATTACTCAGGCGGACAATGACGATTTGAATAATTCTCCTGAACATAGTGGCACTTTGACTAGACGTCATAGTCGCCGCAAGTCTCAAGAATCTAATGGCAGTGGCACATTAAAGCGAAGGCCACCCACTGCAGGCACCATGATTATGACGGGCTTGGTTAAGAGAGGCTCCGCGGAAAGCATGAATGCCAACAATTCCTCGGGTTCTTCAAATTCTACGCCTACACCCACACCCAGTATATGCGCCAAGCCTTTGGTAATGACATCTGCCTGCGCCTCCTCCACAGCAACTTCAAGTTATGATAACCAAATGCCGCCACCACCGCCTCAGGTCATAAGCGTAACAGAAAACATGTGTTCTTCCACTTTATCATTGGATTCGCTACCGCCACCACCACCGCCTAATGCCCTAAATGAAGTAGATCATGATGTTTATGGTTCACAATTGTCGTTGGTCTCGCTGCCACCACCACCACCGCCAGAGGAACACTCTATACAACTACAGCAGCAACAGCAGCAGCAACAACAGATGCAGCAGCAGCCACCACAACAGGTTTATGTCGCCGTACATAAGACTTTGCCGCCGGCTGTACCAGCTAAACCTATTAAACCGGCGGTGAAATCTGCGCCACCCTATAAAAATCCGCCAGATTATAAAGGCCAACAGGCGAACGTTAATAATGCGGGTAATCAAGCCTTACCAGCACCACCGCCACCCGTACAGAAAAAGGTGTCCTTTGCCGATTCGCCAGTGCTGTTAAGACGAAAAATGCATTCGCCAGAACCGTTAGAGCCCTTCTATGCACCGGGTCCTTTGCCGCCGCCACGTAATGATCTCACACGTTTGTCCAATTGCTCTTCAAACATATCCTCAGTGTCCCAACAACAGGATTTCGGTTCACCCAAACGTTTACAGGAATCTACATCGAATCCACCGCGTGACTTTCTCAAAGATCTGCAACGCGTCATGCGTAAAAAGTGGCAAGTGGCACAGAAATGTAAACTTGAGCCGGCCACCACACCGCATGAGGTGTTAGGCTTTCGGGACTTTTCCTCTGAAGAGCTATTGGCTCATAATCTCAACTCGAATTCGCATTATTATCGTGACACGGGCAATGTTAGCAATTGGGTGCAGGAGCACTATGGTGCTGGGGCAGCACCACCGCCGCCTATGAACGAATATGCTTTGTATGAGAATGTGCACAATGCGAATAGTCCCAGCAATAATCTGTTAATGGAACCGCAATTTCCTAACCTGCAAACAGCAGCTGCTGCATCATCATCATCATTGTCGCCATCGTCATCTAACAATGCAGCAGCAGCAGCAGCTGCGGCAGCATTGGCTTTGGCCAATCAACAGCGTAAGAAACGACCACCGCCACCACCACCCAAACGCAGTGATTCGACTCACTTGACACACAGGGTTTAGTGGTTTCTGGTAACGTGCTTTCGAGGAGCACGCTTACGCTATGCAGCGCGTTCACAGCAGCAGCCATAGCCCCCACACGAACCATCATAATAATACCCACACTCTACACTAAACAATTAGAATAAAAAAAAAATCGAACCTTCTTTTGGATTTGAATTTTTGGTTTTTTTTTTGTTTTTTTAATTAAAATTTTAATTTTCGTAACTTTAGATATGAAAAGTACTTTTTTTTAATTTTTTCTCTTTAAATTAAAATTAATTTTTTATAAATGTTAACATTTTAAGCAAAGAAAACAAATGAAAATTGTGTTAGAAAATGTCACGAAGAAGATTTTTTAGTTTTAAGCTTAACCCCCCGTTCCTTTTGAAATTCTCCTCTCTCAAATAATCAACAAAAAAAAAAAAATTTATTTTTAATTTGAAAAATCATTTCTAAACGAATTAATCATTATTATTAAAAGAAATATATTCTTATGTACTATTATGAACTGTATAAACCATACTATATTAATTATATTATGAATGAATAAACAAATTATTGAATTACACTTACCTTAAAGTATGCAATAAACATTTTCCAAATATGCTCCTTGAAGTCATATCCTAAAAAAAGAAGAAAAGTTTTTAAAAATTAAAAATACTATATTCAGAACAGTGTTATAAAATAATTATCAATATTTATGCCTTAAGGTATCCTTTAACATTTGTGTTAAAACAAAATTCATAAATTGAAAAAAAAAATATCAAAAAATGATTTCCAAAGATTATAGAAATTGATCACCCTAACCAAAATGTTGAACCTTTATAAATTTAAACCCCTGCCTATTACTCAATAAAAGTCCAAGTGTTTTCTTCTGACACCCATTCAAGTCGCCGTGGTTCCAAATATACGTTCTCCTCCTCACAAGATCTGAATATTGAGTTTGAATCGATTCTTATTCTAAAACCAGGGTTCATTGAGTCTACTATGCCTGGTAAAATGCCGGCTACAATTCTCAAAATAATTCAAATCACTTGACATTGTAATTACCCAATAAAAGTAACGATTGTCTTAAATAAGTTCCAAGTTAAGAAGACTATCCACCTGTTTTCATTTTTCATAGAGCTGAGCATACCCTTTCAGAGGGGTTTAGCCTTATCAGCAGCGTAGAAGCTACTCGCTAGCTGATCTGCATGCTCATTGCCCCGAATTCCTACACAATTAAGCATCCAAGCCAAGCCTATCTATCTGCTTTTGGAGAGTATTATGTACTTCGATTCGAAAGAAAATTTATTCGAATCTTAAATTATTCTTCAGCTTGGTATTCCAGGTCAACTTTATTTGCTTGCATGGTACTCGAAAGTTTCCCTTGCGAAAGAAAATTCATTCGAATCTTAAATAATTCTTCAGCTTGGTATTCCAGGTCAACTTTATTCGCTTGCATGGTACTCGAAAGTTTCTCTTGCGAAAGAAAATTCATTCGAATTTTAAATTATTCTTCAGCTTTGTATTCCAGGTCAACTTTATTCGCTTGCATGGTACTCGAAAGTTTCTCTTGCGAAAGAAAATTCATTCGAATCTTAAATAATTCTTCAGCTTGGTATTCCAGGTCAACTTTATTCGCTTGCATGGTACTCGAAAGTTTCTCTTGCGAAAGAAAATTCATTCGAATCTTAAATTATTCTTCAGCTTGGTATTCCAGGTCAACTTTATTCGCTTGCATGTCACTCGAAAGTTTCTCTTGCGCTCTGAGCATTTCACTCTGGCACTGTCCCACTATATGTTGTCCTTAACCCATCATATCAGTACACCATAGGGTGGTCTCCGTCTTTTAAAACAGTGCGTATCACAGCTAAATTATTTCTTTCACTCTTATTACATAAGGTCGTTGTGAAGCAGTATGCAAAATCGTGGTGTTGTTGACTGGTATGGAGAGCTAGTCTACGAAGGAAATGTCAGCCACTCGATTTGTCAAGTCACGCGGCCACTTGTCTCCCATTAGCCTAGCTATAGTCTCCATTATTCTTGTAATCACTACCTATGCGATAGGCTTACATCCAATAGATCCTACAGCGTCGTTTAAGCAGCAGGTTTTCATTGCCATGAATATATCAAACACAAGTCCGTCTCTCAACTCCATTTGAACTGTTTTCAAGAATGTTTTTATTTAATTTCGACACATGGTTTCGATATTGGAAAATAAAAAAATATCGAGTTAAATATCACTTTTCAACTTTTCCTTTAAAGGCCCTTATGAACTGTTGCCTATTTGATCTCATACACCATTTTTTCTATCCATAAGAGTCAGCATGCCTTCAATATCAAGGCCAACACACTTTTGAGGCCTAAAACTAGACATTAAACTTTAAGCCTTAAAGTATATCATAGAACATTTAAGAATTAAGGCAAACAGTTAAAAATAAATGTAAAAAATAGTTTTAAAATGCAGAAAAGACAACTAAAACTTTCGCAATAAATATTAAAAAAGAAAATTAGAACAAATTTCAAGAAGGAAATTAAAATAAAATCCTTTAAGACCCGCAAATTGTAAAACGCACCCAATATTAGTTATTTATTATGAAGCCTTAAAGTATACATGTAAAAATACTGCACGTACCCGAATGCAGCTATCAAAGCTGAGTTGCTCTCTAAACTGTCGGGAGTTTACTGAGTTTAACTGAGGCAATCTAAGTACATATGTATGCTCTGTAACAGCAATATAATTTCTCTTTATTTACTAATGTCTTGAAAGTTATATAAGATCGCCCATTGCCTTGAGAAATCTCAAGCATTTATGAGCGAAGACAGACGTCGAGGTGACGTTCCTAAGGGGAAAAACCAAATTGACAGTTGAGCTGTATGTAAAGCCTAAATGTAGGCACGAAGTTCTTAATTAAAGGGTTTTCTTATACAAGATCTGAAATTGTCTTGAGAAATCTCAAGCATTTATGAACAAAAATGGACGGCGAGGTGACGTTCTTAAGGGAAAAAATTCAAATTGACAGTTGAGCTGTATTTAAAGCCTAAATGTAGGCACTCAGTTTTTAATTAAAGGATTTTCTAAAGGCAGCGATAAAATTTTTGCAAGACAAAGAAATTTGTCTTTGTATTGAAACATGAAAATTTTTCATTTTGTTTTTAATTTGTTTGGAATTTTTAAAATAATTTTTTTTATAAGAAAAAAAATTAATAAAAAAGTGCTTTTCGTATATTACTAAACATTGAATATTTACGAAAATAAATAAATTTACTAAAAGTATATCCTTTAGAAATGCAATACACAAATACATATTTACTTGAAAAAAAATTTTTTTTTTCAAAAAAATATTAAAATAATACAGAAAAAATTAAATAAAATATTTGTAAATTAGTTAAAATATATTTATACAATAAATATTAAATTTAAGTTATGGCATTAAATATAAGAAGGAAAAATTAAAATAAAAAAATAATATTTTTTAATAAAAAATAATTATTTTAGATTTTTAAATAAAAAAAAAAATATAAAATAAAAAGCTAAAAAAATATTTAAAAAAGTTAATTTAGAAATGAATAAAAATTAAAAGAATTATAATAATTATAAATAAAAAAAGTTTTATACAAATTAAAAATTAAAATTGGCTTTTTGTAAACAAATTATTACGATTTATAAACATAATTTTATGTAAAAAGAAAAAAACACACAACTATTGCCTAATTGTAATGAAAATTAAATAATAAATAAAATTAATATTGCTTTTAGGCATATATTTTTAAAATTTAAAAAATTAAAATTTTTGAGTTTAAAATTTTTTTAATATATTTTTTTTCATTTTTTTTAATATTGCTTTTCGGCATATATTTTTAAAATTTAAAAATTAATTATTTAAGTTTTAAATTTTTTTCAAAATTTTTAAATATTTAAATAAAAAATATAAACAATTCTAAGATTTTAAGTTTTTTTTTATAAAAATAATTAAAAACTTTATAAAAAAAATAATACAATTTAATACAAAAAAATTTATATAATTTTTTAAATTTAAAATTTTTTTAAAGTTTAATAAAAAAATTTTTTAACTCCAAAATAAATTTTTTTGATTTAATAAATTTTAAATTTTAAATAAAAAAAAATTTTTTTGACTCTAAAATAATATTTTTTTTGATTTAATAAATTTTAAATAAAAAAAAAAATTAGTTTAAATTATTTTTTATTCACATTTCTCTTATAGAAAAATTTATGTAACTTTAAAATTTAAAAAAAATATTTTTTTTATTCAAATGTATAAATTTTTTTGAAATTTTTAATTATTTTTATAAAACAAAAAAATTAGTTTAAAATTCTTAAACTTATAAATATGTTTTTTTTGCTTTTTACTAAAATATAAAAATAGGTTTTAATAATTTGTATAAAAAAAAAACAAATATTTTAAGAGGAATTATTTTTATTTTATTTCCTAGAAATTATAAATTTAATAAAAATTATTATATTTTTAAATTGTGTACATTAAAGAACAAAATAAAAGGGCAAAAACCGCTGACTTTAGAATAAGAAATAAAACATAAAACATTAAAAATAAATGGTATTGTTCCAAATAGAGCCATATAGGCGCCATATATAATTATAATTATAATATTAATTAATTAATTAAATAGTAATTCATTTTTAAATTTATTTACTAACTTAAAATAAACAAAATAAAAGTAATAAAATAATCAATACACTTAAAAAGAAAAAAGTAAAAAAATAATAACAAGGCATGGAATGCCTTTATAAAAAAAAATTAAAAAAAAAAATAATTAAAGTTGCGGAAAATATGAAAAATTTAGATTTTATAAGTTTTCGATGGAAAGGAAACTAACGGGATACATAAACCTCAACCAAATGCCTAGAAAATTAAATTTAAAAATTGAAATTCTTTCCTTTTTGTAGTCGAAATAGAAGGCAAAAAGTCTGCAGTAAAATAAAAGTAAGGTTAGGTTATGTTTAGACCATTCATGAATGGAAGGAACCCTTATAGATCCATAGGTTTGAAACATTGTGATATTAGAAATCAATGTCCATAGAAATCAATGTCCATTCAAACATTTTCTCTGGAAAATCATGCATTAACCACTTTCTTGTGGAGTTGTATTAAAGATGTAGGAAAATAAGCAAGAGTCAGACACCAAAAAAAAAGTTTCCTCCTTTTCCTCAAAACTACAGCTCGTTTAGAATTCAAATAAGGGAATGTCAAGTCTGTGGAGACCCGACTTCCAATAGAGCAGAGGCTTGTAAGGATCTAAATAATGCAGATCAGCTGCATAGAAGTTGAGTCTCCTCCTCTACACTGACCGGATATTACTGGGTTTAATTGAGGCTAACTGAATGCCTATTCTCTGTAATATAACAGAGACTGTGTGCTCCGCAAGTCGCCGTGGTCTAGTAGGTAGTGTGTTGGCTTATTAGACGAAAAACCAGGGTTCGAGCCCCAGGTCAGACATCAAAATAAAATACAAAAAGTATTTCTTCGGCGACTTCCTCTCAGCAGATTTCTGGCAAAAACTCTGAGAGTAAATAAAATTGCCATGAAAAGTTTCTAAAAAATCTGCCGTTCGGAGTCGACTTTAAACTGTAGGTCCCGCCACTCATGTATAAAAAATTAACACACGCAACATAAGTGGTGTGAGAAACTAGGTCGTAATCCTGACTGAAGGGTTGTAATGACCAATTATGTATGTGTATGTGTGCTCCGCAACAGATAAAGTAAAAAAATAATTCAGTAAGAGAAAAAGCGCAACTTTTGTAACTCAGTGTAGTTGAATTTTGGTTTATGGTCCTTCGAAACTCAAATTGGGGAATTTTTTTTTTCATTCGATTTTGAAACGAATTACTTCTACAATCTTGTCTTAGTTTGTTTCAGGTATTAAGAATGCGAATAATGCTTAACTTGAAATCTGTTTTTTAGGGATTCGGTTCTTTGAGTTAAATTCTGCATTTGCAAAGGCAATTTTTTAATTAAGCTTGACTTATGGATTCCTATAGAGGAGTTTAGTGTCTACTACGTCTCTTTAGTTTGGTTTCCTTTGAAATCTAATAAAACAATCTTTATAAAAAATATTTTTAATTAAAAAAAATTAATTATTAATAAAAAAAAAAATTATTTTTTATGTTGAAAAATATTTTTTTAAATTCCAAAATAAATTTAACAACTAAAATTGAAAACAATTTATGCAAAAAAGAATAATGTATGTATGAATGTATGAAATGATTGAAAACAGTAACTATATCAATATGTATACCCTATTACTAGGCATAATTAATTTTTTTTATTATTTGCTTAAAAAAAAATAATAAAACCTTTTTTTAATTTTAAAAAAATTTAGGAAAGTTTCTAACTATTCCACCAATGATGTGAATTAATATTTAGGAATAAGATATTAAAGAAAAAAATAAAAAAAAAATAAATTTCTATTATATTTAAGTAATATCGTTAAAAACAAATTAATTTTTTTTAATTATTGTTTTATTTTGTTAATTTTTTAAATATTAAATATAAAAAAGAATTATTTTTCCAGATTTTTTGGAAAATAATTGTTTTTGCCAATTTATTCTAGGAAATTTTTCGCATTTTGCAATATTTTACTATTTTTTTTAATTTTTATTCTTTTTTTATATTTTTTATTTAATTTTTCATTTTTATTTTTATATCTTTTTTTCTTGTTTTTTTTTAAATATTTTTTATATGACTTTAATTTATTTTTTTTTTTTTCAACATAAAAGAAATAAGATTTTAAAATATAAAAAAAAAATTAATTAAAATGCTTGTTCCTATAAATCAAAATAGTTTCTTCAGTTTCTTTTAAATATAAACTCCTTAAACTAGACTTTAATTTGCTTAACAAAGAAAAAAACCTTAAAGTATACTTTAAATTTCTTTAAATATATATAAATTATTACAATATATAAAATATAATTAATAATAAATAATAAAAAAATATGTAAATTATTAAACAAAAAACTTATGAGTGTATATTAAATAAAATATTAAAAAATTAAACTTGAAAAAATAAAAAATATTATAAGATTTAAAAAATATATAATTATTTAAAAAATAATGCAAAAGAACTCTTTTTCTACATTAAAAATAATTTTTTTATTTCTAAAAAAAAAAATAAAATAAAAAATAAATAAAATTGTAATTAATTTTTTTTTAATAAATAAAATATAAAAATAAACTGTAATTTAAAATAAGAGAAAAGAAAACTAATGTAAAAGAAGAAAAAAAATACAAATGCAGTGCCATAGGCCAAATCCCAAAACTCCTCCCCCAAAACTATACAACAAATTATTTAAATGGTAATAAAAAAAAATGAAAAATAAATAATTACAATTTTTATATTTAAACTCTATATTATTATAATAAAAAAAATAATTTTTTTTATAAAAATATTTATAAAAAAATTAATAACAAAGAAGAAAATGCGAAAAAAATATTTAAAAAACAAATTATTGCCTACTTATGGGCCTGTTTTTTTTTTTTTACTAATTTTTGTATTTTAATAAATACCTGCTTGAATTTTTTTTAACTTTAAAAGCAAATTTTTTAAGGCGAACACAAAAACAAAAAATTAAGGAAACTTTATGAATTATTTTTATTTAAAATGAAAATAAAAAATAATAATAATAATAAAAAACTTGTAAAATAAACACTTAACAATTGGTTTTATTAATTGGCTTTTATTGTAATTGTGATTTGAATTAAAAATTAATTTTTATTTTCAAAATTTTAAAATAATTTTTTAACACTTAATTTTTTTAATCCTTACGTTACGGCGCTCCTGTAACACACTTTGCAACTTTTCACGCGGACTTGACTGATCATATATTTTCGTTATCGTTCGACGTCAGCTACTGTGATGCACCAAGTAACTGCTGTATATACATGGCACCTATCTAAAAAGATTTAACATTAGGTTCTTGGGACTTTGGCCTGCCTTAACACATTCTTCCAGGCGCCACTCCTTCTCCCGCACTATTGCCATTTGGCCACTTCAATGAACGACCCGACTTCCACGATTTGGTGCTTTCAAATCAGAAAAAGTGTTGCCCTACGTCGACTTTCGCTATTTTTCGTATAGAATACTCGTCGCTACGGGATATCCTCTTCCATTTGAAGGACGTGGCCGAGCCAGCGCCGTCGCCGGTTGATAATGAGTTGCACAACCTCCATGTAGTTGAGGAGCTCATACAGCTTATTGCTGGATTCACATACGTAACATAACTGGCCATTACAACCCTTCAGTCAGGATTACGACCTAGTCGCCGTGGTCTAGTAGGTAGTGTGTTGGCTTATTAGACGAAAAACCAGGGTTCGATCCCCAGACCAGACATCAAAGCAAAATACAAAAAGTATTTCTTCGGCGACTTTCTCTCAGCAGATTTCTGGCAAAAACTCTGTGGGTAAATAAAATTGCCATGAAAAGTTATTGCTGGATTGCATCCAGAAAACCGCCAACTTGCACTGGACCGAATATCTTACGTATGATTTATCTCTCGAATACAATCAACGCTGAAATTTTACCCCGCCTGAGAATCTTTGCATAGGGTTTACCATCTAATAAGGTTTGCGTTAATAGGTTTCCTCTGACTCGTTCAGGTGGCAGTCTTGTAACTTGGCCAAATTATGTCATCCACTGCTCTTTGATGCGTAATGTCCAGGCTTCTTCTAACTTCTATTAAAGATCCAAATACCAACTGGAAGAATTTAAATACCTTGTAGTGACAATTAGAGTCGACGGCAAAGTTGATAAAACCTTAGACAACGAGTAGAAGCAACAGGAAAGCTATGTAACGCCCACAAAATAGAAACTTTTAAAGAAAATTGTCCTCCAGTTCGACCTTGTAGTATAAAGTTAAGTCCCTAATGAGTCTGGTCATGCAACAGCACGACACACCATAGACAAGAAACATTAGACGGCACAAAAGTGGCATGAGCACTGGTCACGGCATGCTTAGTGGCGCTAAGAGGTCTTAGGGCAAGACACAGCACAAACCAGACAAATCAACCAGAAGTACTTTAAAAACTCACAACGAAAAAGACGATGTCAAAAATTACAGTAGCAGGAGCGGCCAGCATTGTTAATAGAGAGGAATATCTCCCCTAACGTCCTCTTCTTCTCCCTCAAAAAGCTTCATAGGCGAAAAACGTCCAACCACCCAATAATCGGTTTCTTACTTAATTTATTGGTCATTACAATCCTTAAGTCAGGACTACAACCACATTTAGCTGCGCATAGCACCCATGTTGTGTGTGTTAATTTTAAGTGTGCTCTGAACTTTACATGGTTAATTTGTTGTAATCACAGAGTATATGCCAGAAGACGGCTTTCTCATTTGTACGAGATGTCTGAGACAGTGATTTGAAACACGACCTCACTCCTAATAATCCCAGTGGACTACAGACAAGACTACAAGACTATAATCTTTTTTAGGCTACATCCCCTGAGTACATATAGTACCAATACTATCTAAATTCGTAATGCCATCATAGTCTCGGTCGCCGTAGTCTAGTAGGTAGTGTATTGGCTTATTAGACGTAAACAAAAATCCAAAAAGTATTTCTTCGGCGACTTCCTCTCAGCAGATTTCTGGCAAAAACTCTCAGAGTAAATAAAATTGCCATGAAAAGTTTCTCAAAAATCTGTCGTTCGGAGTCGAATTTAAACTGTAGGTCCCGGCACTCATGTATAAAAAAATTAACACACACAACATAAGTGGTGTGAGAAACTAGGTCGTAATCCTGACTGAAGTTGGTTGTAATGACCAATTATGTATGTATCTCAACATGTAGTCCAAAAAAAGCCAAAGGTCTTATTATATTTAAATCTTTGAGGTGAAATTATTTCTTCAACTTAATAGCTTACAGCCTAAAAATATGCTACAATTAGAGAAATTATTTGCTGTGTTGTGTCATGATTTTTTTAAAATAATTTTTCTCATAATTTTATTACATTTTCTCATTTCTCATTTCTAACACACCCACCTCCCCCCGCCCCTTCCCCAGTTAGATTAACAAAAAATTAAAAAAGAAATCCATTTATAATGCCTTAAGATATGCAAAGAAAAAAGAAGAAAAATCTTTCTTTATGTAAAATAAATACTCTCTCTCTTGAATGTCACACACAATTGATGTCTACAACATATAAAACTATTAATTTAATAAATTTATAAATACAACAACAACAACAACAATCTCTATTCTCTATTACATATAAACAAATTACATTAAATAATTAATTCATTAAAAATAATCATTTTTTTAAAGTTTAATTAAAAAATTATGCCACAATGTATGTAAAGAAAAAAAAAACATAAAAAATGAAAAATAAAATTAAAAAACTATTGTTTATTGTATCAATAAATGAATAAATGAATGAATGCGCTAAATGGAAATGTTATTGTGAAACTTATAAAAGTACATACATACATATATATTAAAATATATAAAAATTAAAATTACGTGTAGAAAATGTTAAATAGAATGTGACAGAAAGCCAGAGCAGTTAGGAGTTAGAAAAAGAATGAAAAATGTGGAAAAGTGAGTGAAAAATATGAAAAAAAAAAGTAGAAATGGTAATAAATATTGTTGGTAGTAAGTATCAAAAGCTAATAATCCAAATAAAATTACAAAGCAAAGTAAAAATTATTTAAAAAGTGAATCATTTTAAAAGCCTACTTTTAGGCAATAACTTTCTTTAAACATTTTTTCTTTGAGTTTATTTTCTAGTTTAGATGCCGATCAGTCCTTTATTGATCTTTATATGAAAATAACTTAAAAAACATCCATTTATTCATAAAAGTATAGCATAACTTTGGGCTTCTTATTAAAGAAATTTATTCTGAAACAAACAATTTAGTCCAGCTAGTTTTTATAGCTCTTATTTATATTATTTATTGGGTTATCCAAGCTTATGGTATATAATACTCTCGCTCTATAAGGCAAAATATTCTCTTCCTCCTTTCCAATCACGATCCACGATGTATCGGAACTCATTGCATGCTTGCAGTGATTGTTAATCGCGCGATTTACACTCTAGGACGGTGTTTCTGAATGCTATTGCCTTAATTATTATCTTAAGCCTAAAAGCATGCTACTTTTAACGACATTATAAATAATTTTAGAATCTAATGTGAGGCTTTATTTGTTTTGAACTATTAAAACAAGTTTTTCTTAAAGTAATCAAGTAATGAATGAAGAAACTAGGTCGTAATCCTGACTGAACGGTTGTAATGACCAATTATGTATGTATGTATGTAATCAAGTAATGTGAAAAATTGAAAAACTTCTGCCTTCCTTTACACTAAAAGTATGCTGGTTTTAAATTACTGAAGTATACTTTTATTGAAAATAATTATCTAAACTTTATTTTCTAACTATTTAAACGACAATATCCTTTATTTATATATTTTTAAATTCATTTTAAAACATATAAAAATTAAAAGTTTATTTCTATGTATTTATTTAACCTAAAAGTATGCTATTGTATCACTCCATGAAATTTGTTTCTATAAAATCTTTAATGCCTAAAGGTAGTCTATATTATTATTTGACTATTAAATATTTATTCTAAAAAAAAAAAACTCCTAAAAGTAGGCTTTATTTATTTAACCTAAAAGTATGCTCTTGTATCACTACATGAAATTTGTTTCTATACAATCTTTAAGGCCTAAAGGTAGTCTATATTATTATTTAACTATTAAATATTTATTCTACAAAAAATCTTTAACACCTAAAAGTAGGCTTTATTTATTTAACCTAAAAGTATGCTATTGTATCACTCCATGAAATTTGTTTCTATAAAATCTTTAAGGCCTAAAGGTAGTCTATATTATTATTATTTAATTATTAAATATTTATTCTACAAAAAATTTAACTCCTAAAAGTAGGCTTTATTTATTTTCAACTATTAAATTTATTTAAAAACAAGTTTAATAGCTTTTTTAAATTATTTTACTTTCAATAAAAAAAGAAATTAAAAAACAAAAACGAAAAAAAAATTTAAAGACATTATCCTACAACTTATGCAATAAATAATATAAGACAAGAAGAAGAAAAAAATGAAAACTAAAATATCAAAAAAATAAAAAAAAATATTAAATTAGTTTAGAATATAAAACAAAAAAAAGAGGAAGAAATTAATAAAAATTAAACAGAAAAGACTTATAAAAACAAAATAAAACTGGGAACTTATAGCCACTACAACAACAAATTATTACAAATATTACAATATAAATTAAAAATAATTAAGACAACAAAAAAAAAAAAAAAAAACAACAACAACAACTACTTTATATACAATACAATACATATTTTATAATAAATAGCAGAAAAACAAAAGAAAAACTACTCAACTTTTTTGAATTTAAAATTAACATTTTTGATTTAAACAAATATTATAAAAATAGAAATTAAAAAAAATTAATTAACATCCTAAAAATATGCTATACAAATAATAAAATACAAAAACTTTAAGAGGAATACAAACAAACAAAAACAAAAATAGCCAACCAAGTTGCCATACCAACAAGAAAAATGTGTGTAGTTTTCTAGAACGCCAATAAATTTAAAAATAAAAAATTATAATAGTAATAATTATTATTAAATAAATGAATCAACAACAATAATAATAATAATAAACTTTTTGATAAACATGTTTTTTGTATTGCAATTTGATAATATTATTATAAGAATAAGCGAAGACATAAACCAATTTCGTTTTTTTTTATAAGTGAGTGTGTATTTTTTAATTCAATTTTGTTTAACAAGTTTTTGTAATTCTTTTTGTAATTTTTTATAAAAAAAAAATATTGAAAAAAATAAAAAATATGAAAAATAAAATGGAAGCAATTGTTTTCTTTCATAATAAAGGGTTTTCGAAGCCTAAAAGTAGGCCTCAGTGACAAAAAGTTAACTTTTTCCTAAAAGTATGCCTTAATTATTGGTTTCTACAAGTATAGAGAACAATGTGTGGGTGTTTTTCACTCTATAAAGTATATTCAGTTATTAAGTACAGCTTTCCATAAAAAAAACTCTGGAGGTGAAACTCATTACTAAGTTTAAGCTAAGAATATGGATATAAAGAATGCGCATTATGTAGAAGTAAAATTTCTTATGGCGGGTTGTAACATTACGACCCGCTCTCTCTAAAATCCTTTTAAAAATCATTTCTTGATGAGGGGGGAGGAAGGCAGAAGGAAAATGAACACAAACAAAGAGCGTAACAATGTGTTGCTCTCATCGTACGTATGTACATGGGTATGTATTCTTGTGTTTTTTGATTGAGTTGTCGATCAGACTGCGACAAGAATATATGTGCTGCGGATGCTTTATCATTTTATTTCAGAACAACACTCGAAGAATATTTTGTGTTAAAAATGTCATTAGTATTTTAGTTCGTCCCATAGTATAATTTTTTTAAATGCTTTGGAATGCTCGTTTTTTTTCTTTCAATAAAAAATGGTTTTTTTATTCTTTTTATTTTTATTTATCTAAAAAACATGGCCTAATTTTTAAGCCAAAGATGGATAGCTTTATATTCTTTTAATAATAAAATCGATTTTTTATTTTATTTTTATTTATCCAAAATTATTAAGCCAAAGATAGACAGCTTTACATATGTATGTTGATGAAATGAAAATAAAAATAGAGTATATTACTAACACTTTTATATGGCTGTAAATAAATAAATTCTCTCAACTTATTTTCTCTCTCTCACTCACTAATCCATAACCAAAGGCATGTGTTAACCTAGAGGAAAATTGTTAGTAATAATTTCAAGTCTACTTATTAAACCCAATGATATGTATATGTGATCGGAAAATATAGAAAAATTGTACTGCACTAAATCCCTAAAGACACCGTATTTAACTTGGCAAGTATTCTTCCAAAAATCGAAATCATTTCTCATTGATTCATTGAAGCCTGAAAAAAGGGACATGAACCTTCTTCTTTAAAAGCTGACAAGATTTTTACGCTCTTTTTAATGAACATTCTTGATGTTCGTGTCCTATGTGTGTAAAAAGCCGAAGATGTTCTTCCCCTGAGGGACATTGGTGCCGACGTCTGTTTTTAGCACCAGAAAAATAAATTTAAAAAAAGTGGTCAAACAACAAAAATGCACGATGAGAACAACGCATTGTTACGCTCTTGGTTTCTGTATCCTTCCCTTCTATCTTCCCCCGCGTCCTGAAATATTTTTGAAAAATATTCCAAAATATGTTAAAATGCACATTCTTTATACTTTATTTTCTTTGGTTTAAGCTAAGCGCCATACAGCCTCTTAAAAGTATGCTTCAATTTTTTGTTTTTTCAAACTTAGACGGCAATGCAGTCCTCTTTTATCCCTGATCGCCCGTTAAGACCTGCCGCAATGGAATTTTTCTAAAAATATGCTTAAATGTTTGGATTTTTGGAAGCTTAGAGAGTTATCTGGATCTTCTTCATTCTTCAAAGTGTATATTCGCTTGCCAGTATAGCTTTTTATCCAAAGCAAGTCCCAGTTATTGAGTATCGTGACTACGTCAATGGTCGAAACGGAACTTTTCCCTAAAAGTATGTTTTCATTCTTTGTTTTTGTACAAATACAGAAAACAATGCAAGCCTTATACATCCTTCTGACTCTAAATTCGGTTTTAAGAACAGCTTTTTATTCAAAAACAACCTCTAGATTATGCTAACCTCATCACAGTCTCAATTGGCAAAAAAATGTTATTTTTTCCCTCAAAGTATGCCTCAATTTCTAACATTTTGAAAGTGAAATCAAAATTTTTGAAAAGCCATTAATTACGAAAAGGAGAGTGCTTTTCGTTTTCAGGATTTTTTTTTCCTAACAAACGAACCCTTTTTTGTGCGGGTGGCCTGGGGGAGGGGAATGCTCCTTAATGAATCCTTAAATAAATTTCAATATTTTTGAGTAAAAAAAACAACAAAAAAACAAAAAAATTGCGACTCAAAATGTAAAACAAGGGGAAATTAATAGAAAAAAGCAAACAGCGTCAAGAAAAAAATGATAAAAATTGTAAAAGTATTGCGTGGTAATGAAGAAAAATAAAAACAATAAAAACAAGAAGAACGAGAAGAACAAGAAGTATAGAGACTTTGATAAGCAGGCGTTATGATGACGGTGGTAATAATGGGTTCTCTCTGGTCAATGAATATGCATGAGAAGGAATTTTTTTTCTCATTTTTGTTGCCATTTGGAAAAAAGTTAAAGGATTTGAGAGTAGGGGGTGGAAGGAACAAGTATTTTTCTTGGTCTTTTTTTAATGCTTTTTTCACTCTCTTTGCCAGCAAAGGGATGCAAATTATTTCAACGTTCCACCGCGTTTGGCCAAAAGACCAAAGATTTTTCATTAAAAATTTTGTGTTGGCAAGACAGACGACGGATGACTATCCCTTTTATTTTTTTTTTTTAAAAGTTTCTTGTTCTTCTTTTGTTTTTTTTTTTCGCTTAAAAATCGTTATTGTTGTGGGTGTTTTTTAATTTCGTTTTTTATTTTCACTTTCAATTCCAAATTTTTCCAGTTTTTTCTCCCTTTTTTTCCCTTAAAACTTTGGCAAGAAAGAGTTGCGTTTTGTTTTCTAAGGAAGCAGTGGAATGGGAAAGAAGAACTGAGGAGGGCTGTGTAGGGCAAAGACTATTGTATTGTATTTCTTTAACATAATTTTTAATGGTTTTTAGATTCGTTTTTCTGTTTTGAAACGCACTTTATTTGTTTTCAAAACCCCCCCCCCCTCCATAAAAAAATATTTAAAATAAAAAAAAAAAACAAAAAAAAGGAGAGACAACAATAGAAAAAAAAATAATGCGAAGGCGAAAATGAATATTCAAGCAAAAATAGGCAATTAAACAGAAAATATTTCGAACCAAAAAAAAAAAAAAAACTTTTCAAAACTTGGTACAGTTGTGTACAAAAGCCATGCTGTTGGTTGGCTGAATGTAATTAATTATGGACATTCCTCTTTTCTTCTTCTCCTTTGCTAAAGATGCCATTTTTCTAATAATTTACTTACAAATTCTAAATCAATGGCAGTTACTTAAAACAAAAAACAATATATTACCCCTAAAAGTATGCCACAATAAGGAAATAGAAACAAATCTTATTTTCCAATTACAATGATTTTTTTCTAAAAAAAATTTTAAAATAAATATCTCCCTAGTAAAACATATTTCCAATAGATTGTAGTTTTAAACATTTCTTAAAGCCCCTAAAAGTATACAATATAAGTTAGATTATGTTATAATTGTATTTGTGACAGAGAAGAGACTTGGTACTCCAAGCCTATTGCCCTGTCAAACCTCAGGACGCTCTGCTCTGTATCAACATCTCTACATGTGCAATGAGAGCGAATCTTTAGAACGAGATGTTCAACGAAAGGTAAGACCAAGTGGGTTTGCAATAAGAAGAGACCTGAGTCATGCATCAGACTATCAAGAAATATCTTTGATAACACAGCCCTGCATGGGTTTTGCAAATAAGATGGCTCCAGGTGTTTCCGAAGACATTTTGCGTGCTGAACACGAATCTGGTTTCAAAAACTTTCCATCACGTCAGGTTTTCGAGAATATGGGGGTTGAAACCCCTAAAAATAGCGTTTTTGGCCATTTTTGAAACATTGTAGAGCTAAACACTGACGTGCTAGAACCATCGCTATTGTTAGAAATTGACAATTGATCTTTGCTCTTTAAAATGAGCCCAAAGCCAAATTGTTTGCATGCACCATCAAAGTAGGGGGTGGGTTTATGTCAAGGGGCGCAAGAGAAAAAGAAACACATTACGGAGGTCCTTAAAAATTAATCCGATTTACTTGAGGTCGCTGATTACAGATCTTCATTCAGATTTAAAAAATTCAAAATGGCGGATCCAATATGGCGGTCGAGGTTTATAAAAATTAATCAGATTTACTTGACCGCAATATCGGATCCGCCATTTTGAATTTCTAGTCCAGACGTTAGGCCAGGGTTCAAACTCCAGGTCAGACATCTCGAACAAAAACGAATTGTGAAAAAAATATTTCTCTCGACGACTTTCTCTCTCAGCAGTCTTTTGGTAAAATAAAATTGACATGAAAAGTTTCTTAAAAATTCGTTGTTCTTAGTCCATTTTTAACTGTAGGTCCCCTTACGCATCTCATGCATAAAATTAACGCATACGGCATATATGGTGTGGGAAGCAAAATAATTGTAATCCTGACGATATATCGTATAATTACCTTCTTAAAAACTCCTAAAAGTATGCCATGCAAAATATATACAAATCTCAGTGTCATTAATAATCATAATCACAATAATTTTTCAAGCAAATTAACAATAAAATCTCCCTTACGTTATGCTTTAAAATTTTTTAAAACTCCTAAAAGTATGCCTTAAACAAAATACACTTTTGACGTATCTATCTAAAGCAATTTCTCTTTTTTGACATTTTATAACTTGAAACTATTTTCAACGTAAATATTTTATTTTAATTAATTTTTAATAATTAAACACAGCTTCCCCATGTCCTTAGCAAATACTCAAACCACACCTGGTTCTCAAATAACTATTTAAAGATTTTCTATGAAATACAATCACTTGATATATATTTTCACAAATATATAATACATTATATATGTACATAAATATGTCTGTATATGTATGCATATCTTTATCTTTATATATAGAAGAGTATTTAAAATTTATAGCCTATAAAATATGGCTGAACCTATGCTTTAGTTTGTTGTCGACCAACTACAACTACTTCTGTATGTACGATGTGGTGGTATTGTGGCATGAAATAGAACAAAATGTTTAAAATTTCAAAGATTTACTTTCAGTTTTAAGTTTATTTAAGTTTAGTTTACTTATGAGTGTGTTTAAAAAAGTAAACAAAAATCTGTAGCATACTTTAGAGCGGTTTTAACCCATTTTTGGTCTAAAAGGTCTAAAAAGATATGTAGAACAGGACACAAATTTGCATAGAAATTTGCATACTAAATTAATATCGAAGGAAAGGGAAGCCGAGGCTTCCATATGGGCTCCACAGATTTTGTGGAAACCTGCATAGATGGTACTTAGCTTGAGAATATTAGGATGGGCTGTGGAGTTTCATGCAAAGGTCTTAATTTTACAATATTTTTCCTTAATACTTGACTACTGTAAAGTGTTTTATGCCTATCTAGAGGCCCAAAATCTTGCTTTGACTCTTTGCGACTCTTTTGATAGACTCGTGTGGCAGTTTTGAATCACAATCTCATGCAGGACATCCCGGGTAACCGTGAAGCCAATTAACATGGAGATGTTTTTTTTTTTTTTTTTGCTGGAAGGAGGAAAAATGCTTTATGCATTCATGATGGTCGTCACCAGACATGATATGTCGGACTCTCCCACTGGGTATACCGACTAAAAACCCGCCTTGTCTCCTCACCGGGGAATCATTCCACCTTGGAACCACGGTTGTATTACTTCGAGGTGGATCCCTTTTCTGGCATATGTTCCAGTTCCATCGTCGTCAGTCTGCGTCCAGGCTCCGCTCTATACTCATCTGCTGCGTCTAGGTTAAATTTCTTCCTTCGCAGGACGTGCTCTACAAAGTGTTTTACTGCGTTCCAGCTCTCTTTACTGTTTATCATTTTCAGCACGACGTTTGTAGGGCTAATGACGCCGATTTCAGCTTCGAGTCGCTGACGGCTTTCGGCCCATCGACAACAGCTGAAGAAAGTGTGTTAGGAATCATCGAACGTTTCTTTCTCTCCATAGATATAGAATGGCGAGCGGCATTTCCTCATGCGATGCAGGAACTTTTTGAAATATCCGTGACCGGTCAGCATCTGGGTTATGTAGTAGTCTACTTCGACGTTTTTTCTGTTTTTCCACACTTGCAACGCGGGAATCAGTTTATATGTCCACCTTCCATGCTGTCCATTTTCCCAGCGAAATTGCCATTTTAGGAAGACTTCGTGCTTTATCGCTTCTATGCTCTGTGGTTGAGTCGTACTGGCGTACCTGGCGTTGAAGATCATCCGGCGCGCATATGCTTGTAGGTCTACGGGAACCATTCCGGCTATTAATAGGACAGCTTGTGTCGACACTCTGTGATACGAGGATGTCACTCGTAGAGCAGCTATTATCTGCGCAGTCAGTAGTTTTCTAGCCCTGATCCGGGTTTCCAAAGTAGTAGCCCAGATTTCAGACCCATAGAGGAGTATGCTATTTCCAGCCTCCATGAGTAGCTTCCTCTTACTTGGGAGGGGTCCACCAATGTTTGCCATCAGTCTACTCAGTTGAGTAGTTATTCTGGCTGCTCTCGCTGTTGCATACTCTATCTGCTCTGAGTAGTTAAGTTTCGAGTCCAGTCTAACCCCAAGGTATTTAATCGATTTCTTCGTGGGAATAACTAAGTCGCCTATGTTGATTTCGCGACCGGAATGTGTCGTCTGGTCTGGTCTTCTACTAAGAAGCAGCTCGGTTTTATGCATGGCCAGCTGTAGGTCGTGAGATTCTAACCAGTGCTTAGTCCGCATCATGATTTGTCGTAATCTGGGTTGGACTTCATCTGTGTTTCTGCCCCTAATGACTGCTGCGATGTCGTCTGCGTATCCGACTAGGAAAGTATCCTCCGGCATCTCTATTCTTAGGATTTCATCGTGGAGATGTTAGCAGAATGAGAAGTCGCCGTAGTCTAATAGGTATTGTATTATTAAACAAAAAACCCGTGGTTCAAACCCCAACTGAGACATGTCGGTCAAAACAACGGCGATTTCCTCTCAGAAGTCTTCTGACAAAAACTCTGAGTGTAAAAATAAAATTCTCAAGCTGTAATGATCAATTAAGTAAGTAAGTAAACCTAACATGGAGATGTTTGTAGGGGCAGGGGCGTTGAACCCTTTCGCGGTGGGTGTCGGAGGTATACGGCAGTCACTTGACGCATCACAACGCTTTCGCAAACAATGACAATGATGTATAGCCAGTCACGCCGTCGTGAAAGGTTGCAAAGTGCGATACTGGTGTGCCGTCGCGAGAGGGTTAAGGTATCTTTTACGCGACTAACCGAAAAAATAGATTCCGCTCTTTGTACGCAGCAAAGCTGAGTTTTCCTCATCATTAAGGAAATTTGTATATGAAATGCCATACTCTTGAGGGGCATAGCACCAAAGCCATAGCTGCCAGATTTGACGATTTATCATCATTTTGACGATTTTGGGCTCGAAAAATATCATTTTGACGATGTGATGATTTATGCCCTTATTATGACGATTTTTAGAAATTAAAAATTTACATCATATTCTTTACTTTAGTATATTAAAAGCCACTTTAAGCTTTGTATTTACTTTGCAATTGTTACTATTGGAAATTTATGTTAGTATTGTGTTTGGAACTATGAAAATATGTTATGGGAAGAAGAAAAGAGAGAACAGTGTTTAGGGACACTAGGCTTGTATATTTTTATGCCTTAAGTAACAGGAAAGACCTCTGCAGGAATTAAGTTCTACATACGAATAGTCCGACTAAAAAACGTACTTTTTCTGTAATGCAGTGTGCGATCAATTGGCCAATCGACCATATACGGATGTCCTGGCCGAGAAAGACGAGCGTTACGTAGGAATACAGGATTTTCGGGAACAAGTCCCCTTATTTCTGACAGAACAGTGAAACACAAACCACATTGCAACGATGCACCAATGATTCAATGGAGTTGGATACACTACCGTCATTAACGAGCTACTACGGCCTCTCCTGTACACGGTCGAGAAACCTCAAAATAAACGTTGAGGCACCGACCTCATAAATAGTATAAATAAATAAGGAACTGAAAAATTTGTCGGTTGCAGCCAACATTACACTGAATTTTCATGCTCGGAATGTCAAGAGCTTCTGACTCCTTAATATTTACACCACGAGAAGAACGTGCAATATTATTGCTGCGCTTATGTCTCAATAAACAACACTGGGATAGATTGTTTAAACCTTAAAAAAAATTTTTCCTGAAAATGATATAAAGTTTCTCCATTTTTGAAAAAAAAAAAATTAATAAGTGAGGATGAGGGACGGACGCTAGCTTTTAATTTCAAACAAATTTTTTTTAAATGTTTTATGTTTGAACTCAGATACATTTGGACATACATTTACGTTATATGTTTTACTACAATAGAAATAATTTTGGTTTTTAAAATCTTAATTTATTTATTTACTTTTCTGACGATTTTTTGACGATTTTTTCTCAAATATTAGACGATTTGGTGCCTTATTTATCTGGCAGCTATGACCAAAGCTAATGAGGTTTATAATGCCGAAATGCTATGTGGTTTCCTTTACAAAATCCTTCACAATCTCTGTAGCAGATTTTGAAACTATTTTCCCAACTATTTTCACAATCCTCCATTAAAGGGTTAATTTGCTTACATGTAGGCCTATAGATAGATACCCATTGTCCTTCTATATCTTACCTGTTTGGTTATATATTTATGCCTTTAAAATTTCCTGCCAAATACCCCCTTCCCCTCCTTTCCTTCTGCCTTTTTAAAAGGAAACACTTCTGGCTTATTATTCAACTACGCATAGAACTTTAACAACAAAAACAACTACAACAACAACAACAACAACATCAAGAACTGATTAGAAATTTAAAATATTTTTTAGAAAAGTCCTTACACACACACATGCATGCATACATACATACATACATACATTTATGCGTGTGTGTGTATGTGTATTAATTTACTTACGTATTCAGAAAAAAAATCTTCTAAAATTACCCAACAATGTAAACCTACAGCTTAGAAGCAATAATAACTAACTCCCACCCCTGCTTAAAGCAATATACATACATATACGTACGCACATATGCGTATACACATACTAATACATGTAAGTGTATGTGCGATTGTGTTTGTTTAGCAGACACATGCGTTAACGCACATGCTTTTGAGAATATTATTGGAGGACATGGACAATATTTGGCTTTTTTAACAGAATTACACCATTTCCGTACATAATTTACACAAAATCACAATGCGGCAGGGGGTCTATAAGATCGTGAAATTTGAAATATCTCTCTTCTTAAGCGTACGGACAACATTGATCCTGTCAAAACGTATTTGACATTTGACTTCCATCAAAATTTTTTGAGAAATAGCTTCATTAAGTTTGTAAAGGGTGTTTTTTATAGAGGTATAGAACTTTAAGTTGGCATTACTTTTCAAGATGGCGACCGATTTAACAGCTGTCAAGTGATTTATTCTCAGTTTGGTTTGGCAATTCATCATGAATAGACTCACGCCTGAACAACGCTTGCAAATAGTGCAATTTTATTTCGAAAATAATGGTTCTGTGCGGAAAACGTATCGCGCACTACGTCCATTTTATCGTCGACAAAATCGTCCATCAGAGCAATTAATTCGATTAACCATGGAACGTTTTCGCACCACGTTTACTCTTATTGATAACTCGCATCCCCAGAGACGCTGTACGGTGCGAACAGAAGAAGCTATTGCTGCTGTAGAGCGTAGCATTGAGGAAGACCCGAATGAGTCCATCCGCCATCGAGCACAGGAATTGGATCTGTGTCCATCCACTTTATGGAAGATTTTGCGGAAGGATCTTGATTTGCGTGCTTACAAAATCCAACTCGTGCAAGATTTGAAGCCAAACGATCATCAAGTAAGGCGTAGATTCGTCGAATGGGCCCAAAACGAGATTACCGTTGTTCCCGATTTTCATAAGCGAATTTTGTTTAGCGATGAAGCGCACTTCTGGTTGAATGGAGCATTTGGAGTGAAGGTAATCCTCAAGTGTTTGAGGAAACACCGTTACATCCAGAAAAACTGACTGTTTGGTGCGCTTTATGGGCTGGTGGAATCATTGGTCCGTACTTTTTCAAAAACGATGGTGGCCAGAACGTTACAGTCAATGGTGATCGGTATAGAGCCATGATTACTAACTTTTTCATTCCTGAATTGAATAACCATGATGTCCAGGAGATGTGGTTTCAACAAGAGGGCGCAACATGTCACACAGCTCGTGCCACAATAGATTTATTGAAAGACACGTTTGGTGACCGCCTAATTTCACGTGAATTTGGACCTGTGAATTGGCCTCCAAGATCTTGTGATTTAACACCGCTAGACTACTTTCTGTGGGGCTATGTAAAGTCATTGGTCTATGCGGTGAAGCCACAAACGCTTGACCATTTGGAAGACAACATTCGCCGTATTATTGCCGATATACGGCCACAAATGTTGGAAAAAGTCATCGAAAATTGAACGTCCAGATTGGACTACATCCGCGCCAGCCGTGGCGGTCATATGCCAGAAATCATATTTAAAATGTAATGCCACAAGATTATCTTTCGGATAAATAAAATGCATGTCAATCGAATAATCCATCGTTGTTTTATTGCAACTTAAAGTTCTATACACCCGTCTATAGTCGGAATTTGAGAGGAAAATTGAAAAAAGCGAATTTCATGGCTAAAATTGCCATGAAAAGTTCCTCTGTCGTGCGGTATCGGACGTTAAACTGTAGGTCTAGCCACTCATGAATTAAATTAACACACACAACATGGATGGTGTGCGAAGCTAACTTGTAATCCTTGCTAAAGGACAGTAACGACCGATTAAGCAGGCAAAGTTGGATGATATACAGCTGCTACCAGGGGTAACAGATAAATGGCTCGCTGCTTCGCAATTTCTAATCAGAAGGATGTCGTGTTGACTTCATCCGAGGCTTTAAAAGCTGCTTAACTGTCTACTATCCTTGTTTATTTATACTATCTCTGCCATATACTCATTTATACAGGGTAACAGATGAATGATTCTCTATTTAGAGATTTTTGGCATTTTCTAATCAGAGTGTAGGTTGTAGAGACTCTATCCAAGGCCTTCAAATTATCGTTGACTAACTGTATAGATGAAGTCGCCGTGGTCTAGTAGGTAGTGTGTTGGCTTATTAGACGAAAAGACAGGGTTCGAGCCCCTGGCCAGAACACTGCCCACTGCTCTTTGATGCGTAATGTCCAGGCTTCTTCTAACTTCTATTAAAGATCCAAATACCAACTGGGAGAATTTAAATATCTTGTAGTGACAATCAGAGTCGACGGCAAAGTTGATAAAACATTAGACAACGAGTAGGAGCAGCAGGAAAGTTACGTAACGCCCACAAAATAGAAACTTTTAAAGAAAAAGGTCCGCCATCTCGACCTTTAAGTATAAAGTTAAGTCCATAATGACTCTGGTCATACAACAACACGACACACCATAGACAAGAAACATTAGACGACAGTGGCATGAGCACCGGTCACGAGATGCTTAGCGGCGCTAGAAGTCGTAGGGCAAGACACACCACAAACCAGACAAAACAACCGGACTTGTACTTTAAAAAGTCACAACGAGCTAGACGATGCCAAAAATTACAGGAGCAGGAGCGGCCAGCATTGTTAATAGAGAGGAATATCTCCCCTAACGTTGTGTTCTTCGTTTCATTGGCGAAAAACTTCCAATCTCCCAATAATCGGTTTCTTAATTAATTTATTGGTCATTAAAATCCTTAAGTCAGGACTACAACCACATTTAGCTTCGCATAACACCCATGTTGTGTGTGTTAATTTTAAGTTGACTCTGAACTTTACATGGTAAATTTGTTGCACTCTCAGAGTATATGCCAGAACACTGCTTTTTCGTTTGTACGAGATGTCTGTACCAGTGATTTGAACCACGACCTCACTCCTAATAATCCCAGTGGACTACAGACAAGACTACAAGACTACAAGATTATAATCCTTTAAGGCTTCACCCCCTGAGTACATAGAGTACAAATACTATCTAAATCCTTAATGGCATCATAGTCTCGGTCGCCGTAGTCTGGTAGGTAATGTGTTGGCTTATTAGACGTAAACAAAAATATCAAAAAGTATTTCTTCGGCGACTTCCTCTCAGCAGATTTCTGGCAAAAACTCTGAGAGTAAATAAAATTGCCATGAAAAGTTTCCCAGAAATCTGTCGTTCGGAGGCGACTTTAAACTATAGGTCCCGCCACGCATGTATAAAAATTAACACACACAACATAAGTGGTGTGAGAAACTAGGTCGTAATCCTGACTGTAGGGTTGTAATAACCAATAAAGAAGTAAGAATGTAGAGATCAGAATATTTCTATTGTAATACTCTTGTCCATTCCTCTGTTTTAGAATCCATCCCCGATTTCTGCCTACTCCTTAAGGCAGTAAGTTTGCTGGAAAAGTTTTTCTCTTTTTTTGGTAGAGACACCTCAATTCCCTTAGGAAACAGTGTAAACAGTTTACTTTTAAGTTGCTTTCATAGTTAAAACTCTATTTAAAATCAATAGATCTTGTGTACTGATGTAGAGCTGATGTTTAGATTTCGTTTTCTTTGTTTGTTTTTTTTTACTTTTTGAAAAATATTATCAAAATCCTATTTTAAATAAAATACAACACAGTATAAAATTTGCCTAAAAGTATGCTTAACTATAAGCAAATTTATGTGTCCTCTTCTTAAGGCCAACATTAAGGCTAACACAACGGAAGTGGTAACTTCTAGAAGAGGGGGGGATGGTGGGAGATAAGCAACAACTTTACGAACGAATATGACATTGTTAGCACAATATAATACAGACACCAACCATACATACATGGCTACATATAACGCATACGCCTACACATATGCAAAGACTTTTCCACGGCCATAAAAACAAATCACATCACAACACGGCGTGAGTGGGAAGACAGCAGCAGCACACATAAATTTGTTAAACGAGAGCAGCCCTTACCACCACAGAAATTGAGTTTTTAAGGTGATTTACATTTTTGAAAAACACTTTCCGGTTTAGAAAAGTAAAAACCAAACAAAACTAAGCATATTTTAAGGGGGCCGGGGGGAGGGTATTTAAAATCACACACATCCACCACACACCGACAAAAAAAAGTGACTCTGGTTTTTATGACAGAAAAAAAATGAAAAAGAAACAAAAACAGAAACTATAAGAGAAATATACTTTAAAGATTTAAATATTAAAGCATATATTAGGGGGGATTTATTTTCTTTGAAAAACTAAAGCATAGTTTAGGGAAAAATATAACAAATTAAAGCTGATTTCAAAATGAATTCGTTGACAAAATAATAACCAGCATACAGTGACATTCCAGGTAACTGTGGAGCGCTTGAACTGGCAAGATGAGATACAATGATCGAACTCTCTGTTGAATTTTTAACTTTGGGAAGCTCTGCAAAGATTTGCAAGCTTATAATTAACGATTCAGTCATGGATTACGTCAACTTTCTGGTCAAAACATTGGATGGGGGCACACAATAAGTAAAGGGTGTTTTTTATAGAGGTATAGAACTTTAAGTTGCAATAAAACAACGATGGATTATTCGATTGACATGAATTTTATTTATCCGAAAGATAATCTTGTGGCATTACATTTTAAATATGATTTCTGGCATATGACCGCCACGGCTAGCGCGGATGTAGTCCAATCTAGACATCCAATTTTCGATGACTTTTTCCAACATTTGTGGCCGTTTATCGGCAATAATACGGCGAATGTTGTCTTCCAAATGGTCAAGCGTTTGTGGCTTTACCGCATAGACCAATGACTTTACATAGCCCCACAGAAAGTAGTCTAGCGGTGTTAAATCACAAGATCTTGGAGGCCAATTCACAGGTCCAAAACGTGAAATTAGGCGGTCACCAAACGTGTCTTTCAATAAATCTATTGTGGCACGACCTGTGTGACATGTTGCGCCGTCTTGTTGAAACCACATCTCCTGGACATCATGGTTATTCAATTCAGGAATGAAAAAGTTTGTAATCATGGCTCTATACCGATCACCATTGACTGTAACGTTCTGGCCACCATCGTTTTTGAAAAAGTACGGACCAATGATTCCACCAGCCCATAAAGCGCACCAAACAGTCAGTTTTTCTGGATGTAACGGTGTTTCCACATACACTTGAGAATTGCCTTCACTCCAAATGCGGCACTTTTGTTTGTTGACGTAGCCATTCAACCAGAAGTGCGCTTCATCGCTAAACAAAATTCGCTTATGAAAATCGGGAACAACGGTAATCTCGTTTTGGGCCCATTCGACAAATCTACGCCTTATTTGATGATCGTTTGGCTTCAATTCTTGCACGAGTTGGATTTTGTAAGCACGCAAACCAAGATCCTTCGGCAAAATCTTCCATAAAGTGGATGGACACAGATCCAATTCCTGTGCTCGATGGTGGATGGACTCATTCGGGTCTTCTTCAATGCTACGCTCTACAGCAGCAATAGCTTCTCCTGTACGCACCGTACAGCGTCTCTGGGGATGCGAGTTATCAATAAGAGTAAACGTGGTGCGAAAACGTTCCATGGTTAATCGAATTAACTGCTCTGATGGACGATTTTGCCGACGATAAAATGGACGTAGTGCACGATACGTTTTCCGCACAGAATCATTATTTTCGAAATAAAAGTGCACTATTTGCAACGCGTTGTTCAGGCGTGAGTCTATTCATGATGAATTGCCAAACCAAACTGAGAATAAATCACTTGACAGCTGTTAAATCGGTCGCCATCTTGAAAAGTAATGCCAACTTAAAGTTCTATACCTCTATAAAAAACACCCTTTATAAGTATACTACAAAAAAGGTCTTTACTAAGCAAACATGCGAGGCACATTGGTCTTAGACATTTGGCAAAACGATTTCTGCAAAAGCTGTGGGAATGAAAAAGAAGAGGTGACTGTTCTTTACTGCACTCTATCGGAGAAGAAAAAGGCACCTTGATGCCCTATAACATGGATAATCTGGAGATTCTGTCTTGCATTGATATTGGCGGCCTGTGTCTTTTTTTCAGAAGCTCTGAGTGCTTCCGGAACTGGAGAATGATGGAAAAATTGCGGTATTACAATGAGCCCGATGGACGGAATTCCTTGGATGGTGAGTCACCCAAGTCTACTTACTGGCTTTTGAGGTAGATCTGCAATCTACAGATATTTACCTGGAAAGAATGACTAAGGAATCACAGTCAGCGGCTGAACGCACACCTAAAAGTTGCTGCAAAAAAGATATGCTTCTTCTGTGAAGCCGCAATAGATATTGTGGTGTAAAATCCAACATTTTTCGAGAAATGGAGTCTCCTTTAATCTGGCTTTGCCATTATTCTTCCTAAAAATTCAGAACCGAGAATAAACAAGTCAGACTAAATGAAATCGCGGGATCGGAAATGATATTGGTACACTGATGAATGGAAAGCATCAAGTGAGCATAGCCGCGCTAATCGCTATTAAGATCGCCCAAGTCTAGTAGGCAGTGTGTTGGCTCATCCGTGGTTCAACTACCGACTCAGGCATCTTGAATAAAAAAGAAACATACATACATACATAATTGGTCATTACAACCGACTTCAGTCAGGATTACGACCTAGTTTCTCACACCACTTATGTCGTGTGTGTGTTAATTTTTATACATGCGTGGCGGGACCTACAGTTTAAAGTCGACTCCGAACGGCAGATGTTTGAGAAACTTTTCATGCCTGTTTTATTTACTCTCAGAGTTTTTGCCAGAAATCTGCTGAGAGGAAGTCGCCGAAGAAATACTTTTTGTATTTTTGTTTACGTCTAATAAGCCAACACACTACCTACTAGACCACGGCGACCGAGACTATGATGGCATTAGGAATTCAGATAGTATTGGTACTATATGTACTCAGGAGACCTAGCCTTAAACGATTATAGTCTTGTAGTCTTGTCTGTAGTCCAGTGGGATTATTAAAAGTGAGATCGTGTTTCAAATCACTGGCTCAGACATCTCGTACAAATGAAAAAGCAGTCTTCTGGCATATACTCTGTGATTACAACAAATTTACTATGAAAAGTTCAGAGTCAACTTAAAATTAACACACACAACATGGGTGCTATGCGAAGCTAAATGTGGTTGTAGTCCTGACTTAAGGATTGTAATGACCAATAAATGAAGTAAGAAACCGGTTATTGGGAGGTTGGAGGTTTTTCGCTAATGAAGCTTTTTGAGGGAGAAGAAGAGGACGTTAGGGGAGATATTCCTCTCTATTAACAATGCTGGCCGCTCCTGCTCCTGTAATTTTTGGCATCGTCTAGTTCGTTATGACTTTTTAAAGTACAAGTCCGGTTGTTTTGTCTGGTTTGTGGTGTGTCTTGCCCTACGACCTTCTAGCGCCGCTAAGCATCCCGTGACCAGTGCTCATGCCACTGGCGTCTAACGTGCCATCTAATGTTTCTTGTCTATGATGTGTCGTGTTGTTGCATGACCACAGTCATTAGGGACTTAACTTTATACTACAAAGTCGAGCTGGAGGACCTTTTTCTTTAAAAGTTTCTATTTAGTGGGCGTTACGTAACTTTCCTGCTACTCCTACTCGTTGTCTAATGTTTTAACAACTTTGCCGTCGACTCTAGTTGTCACTACGAGATATTTAAATTCTTCCATAGAAGTTAGAAGATGCCTGGACATTACGCATAAAAGAGCAGTGGATGACATAATTTGGCTAAGTTATAAAACTGCCACCTGAACGAGTCAGAGAAAACCTATTAAAGCAAACCTTATTAGATGGTAAACCCTATGCAAAGATTCTCAGGCGGGGTAAAAATTTCAGCACCGATACAGCAGCGTTGATTGTATTCGAGAGATAAATCATACGTAAGATATTCAGTCCAGTGCAAGTTGGCGGGTTTCTGGATGCAATCCAGCAATAACTTTTCATGGCAATTTTTATTTACTCCCAGAGTTTTTGCCAGAAATCTGCTGAGAGGAAGTCGCCGAAGAAATACTTTTTGTATTTTGTTTTGATGTCTGGCCTGGGGCTCGAACCCTGGCTTTTCGTCTAATAAGCCAACACACTACCTACTAGACCACGGCGACTTAAAAAAAAAAGAAACACGATAAAAATATTTCTTTCAACGGCTTTCTTTCAGAGCAACCTTCTGACAAAAACTCCTGAGACTAGAAAAAAACTGCAATGAGTAGTTTCTCTAAAATTTGCCGTTCGGGATCGATGTTAAACTGTAGGTCCCGCCTTTGATTAATAAAATTAACACTCACAACATGGGTAGTGTGAGAAGTTAGGTTATAATTCTGACTCTATCTAAGGTAATATGGTAGCGTATGCCTGATCATAGTCTCTAATCATTGCTCTATGACTTGCTGTATTGAAAAATATTTTCACAAAAAACTACCTCCTTCTCCCATAACCATTCAATTATTTTTTAGGGGACCCCCTTTCAATTTCGCTCTCTAACACTAATTAGACATTATAGGCCGCTTAATTCCTAAGACTTTTCAAAAGTGTCCCTTTTTCATTACAAACTTTAAAAGAAAAGAAAAAAAAGTATAAAAACAGGCTTTCAAAACCCATGGAAAATCACAATTTCTTCTTCTTCGTCTTTAAAAGAAAAAAAATGGAAAAAAAATACAAAAAAGGGTTAAAAAATCTTCAAAAATTTTCGAAAATAATTTGTACAATTTTAGGGGTAATGAAATGCTGCATAAAATTAAATAATTTCCACAGTTTCTTCTTTGTTTTGTTATTGTTTTCTTAAGCGTATTAGAAAAACAAAACAAAAAAAGGATTTTTTATTTTATTTTATTTCGCGAGGGTGTTTTTCTTAACACTTGTACCTTAAAGGCACGGCTGGAGTAGAACTGGGCAGCAGAGAGTGGCATCATTATTATCTTTACAATTGAGTACACAACAGATTTATCATTAATTGTATGACAGTTAAGTTTTACAAAAAAAAAAATATAAAAAAAAGACTTCAAAAAACATAAAACTGTAAGGATTTTTGGTTAAATTGCGGCTTTTTAAACGAAAAAAAAAAACATTGAGCCTAAAAGCATGCCACAAATTTTTTTTTTTGCCTTAATGAAATGGTTTAATTAGTGAGAAAAAATTATTTCAAAATAAGTTGTGTAAAAAGATTTTGAGGCATTTTGGAAAGTTGCCTTGTATTCGCCTAAAAGTAGGCAATGATTTTTTAAATTTCTTAAAAAGGACGAAAACAAAAACGGGACAACTAAGGAGGTAGCTGTCAGCCAGTCGATTGCTTAGGCCCCGAAATCTCCTCAAGAATTTTATTTTAGATTTGTGCAACCTAACCTTAGACTCCATAGCTTTGCGCACCCAATCGCAATGAGCGAATATGACTAGTCAGCATTCTGATGCATCTTCGATTGTTGCATTGAATGAGATAGGTGTTCTTTGGCAATTGAATTTTGATTTTCTCCTGTTGTTTCAAACAGGAGAGAATGAGAAGTCGCCGTAGTCTAGTAGCTATCGGACGAGAGATCGTAGTTTAAACCCCAGCACTCTTCTAGCAAAAACTCTTGAGAGTCAATAAAATTGCCATGACAAGTTTCTCAAAACTATCGTTCAGGGTCGACGTTAAGCTTGTAGGTCCCAACGCTCATGGATAAAATTAACACACAACAAGAGTGATGTGATAAGATAGATCGTAATACTGACTAATGGATTGTAATGACCAATTAAGTATGCAAGTAAGTAAAGTTCTAATTGTTTTACCCAAGATGGTACAGCTATCCAGAGGCCAAGCCAACAAATCTGTTGTTTTTCTAAAAAAATTGGAAAATTTACATTCTTCAGTTAATTTAATTTGGAAATTAATTTAAAATATTTTGTTGCAAACTCCTAAAGGTATGCTAACAAAAATCGTTCAGCATAAAAGTATGCTTTGTTTTCTTACTTGTTTTACTCGTTGTTGGTTATAAAATTTTTTGAGTTGTTTTCTCTTTTTTTTATATAAATTTATATAAATCATATGCCACTACATATAAATCATATTTTTTTTAAAGATTTTTTACATATACCGGCATATAGACGTGGATAAAGCAGCCGTAGTCAAAAATAACCTTCTAAAATGGCTTAAAAAAATATTCACAAAATTTTTGTATTTACAAAAAAAAAAAACTGACCATAAAAAAATTACAAAAACGACAACAGCATCAAGCTTAGAAAAAAGTATTTCTACCCCTAATAAAAGAAAGAAAAAATTAAAAATTTCCATTTTGTCTTGCACAAAAAAATGAAAAGAAAAAAAAAACGATATTAGCAGCATACATTTAGGCATATAAGCATTTTTCTTACATGTGCTTTATGCATGTGTATGTGTGTTTGAGCATGAGTATAAATTTCCATATACTCTCAGTAGAAATTGTTTAGTCCAGCATAAATTGTATACAATATTTTCATAGTTATTTATTGTATACATATACATACTTACATATATATGTATATACGTCCATACATAAATATGAAAAGTTTTATTATATTAAAAAGTCCAACCTCCTTAAAATATGCTTTAATTCTTGATTTGTTTTGACAAGCATAACTGAAAAATATTGAAAAATATGTTGCAAAAATGAAAAGAGAGAAAAACTAAATTATTTTGATTTGCTAGTCTAACATTATAGGTTTTTAGGTACAAAAAAAACGAGTTAGAAACTGGGGCATACTTTTAGGCAAATTTAAAATTATAGAAAATAGTTTTAGGCTCTTAAATTAAACTTAAATCATAAGAAACAAGTTGACTGAGCGTGAAAAATGATTAGTAATATTGGATATTCAGCCCTGGCTAGTCCACCATCGACTGGATCGTCACATTATCTCAAACCTTAGAGAAGAGCGATGAAAAATTAAGTGGATATACACCATCCTTTTGCCATATGCTTACCGCATAAGAGCTTTCTGGATAACTTAGCTTTAGTAGGTCTTTGCGGAGTTTGTTAGCTTCCTTTTGATTTGAGTAAGAATCGCGTCAGAAGTCGCCGTAGTCTAGTAGGTAGTGTGTTGGCTTATTAGACGTAAAGCCAGGGTTCAAGCCCCAGGCCACACAACAAACCAAAATACAAAAAGTATTTCTTCGGCAACTTCCTCTCAGCAGATTTCTGGCAAAAACTCTCAGAGTAAATAAAATTGCCATGAAAAAGTTTCTCAAAAATCTGTCGTTCGGAGTCGACTTTAAACAGTAGGTCCCACCACTCATGTATAAAATTAACACACACAACATAAGTGGTGTGAGAAACTAGGACGTTGTACAATGGGTCAATTCGACCTCCGGGTAGTGAACTTGTCTTAATTGACAAGTACACGTCCTCTAACCTAACCTAACCTAAGAATCGCGTCTGTCTTCGATTTGAGAGTTTCCCTTAAAGCTGACCTTTCCAGCTTCGATTCTAGCCACGACAACTTTATTTACTTTCAGGAGTTTATACTAAAAGACTGCTGAGAGTAAGCACTGAAAGAGATATTTTTTTCGCATTTCGTTTTTGCTAGGGATTTGAACCATGAACTCTCGTGTAAGAAGCCAACACACTAACTACTAGACTGCCTCGACTACTTCACAAATGCTTGTACAGCTTAGTTAAATACAATCGACCCAATTTTATGCACTTAGACTCTTGGTGTCAATTGTGGTAGCTAGGAGACCACAATTAAAAATGGTCCTCAAAGTTGTAACAATCTTTCCTCCTTTGCAAAGAGCAAAAAAGTATCAGATGAAAAATCTGGGGCATCTTCAGCAAGAGCAGGACAAAGTCAATGGAGATTGGATAGGATCATGCTAAATTTTGAGTTTATTGCAGAGTATAGTGGTGCTAGAGTTGGTAACCTCATCTGCTCTTAATTACCTGCCTATTCGGCAGATGACCCCAGCCATACATTTGCTTTTTGGAGCTCCTATAGAGCTAAAGTTCGCGTTTAAAGGGGAGCATGATGGTAATAGCGTTGGTAAGCTCATTTGCGCTTACATTTTTCGTTATGTCAGTATATGTATCATGAGACTCATATGACTCGTTTAACCATTTCATTAACAAGTAAGGGGCTGTCGAGAGTAATTCCTGCCTTCAAAAATTAAAATTTTAAGGGATTTCAATAGAGAGATGTTATGTGGAATCAACAGCTCGTCTTAGTGAATCTATACCGCTCTTGATAGCAACGGTTTCAGACCCGATCTTCACATGGACCTTTTTCCAATTTTCTAGTGTTTTTAAGGCAAGAATTTTAAAAAACTATACAAAATTGTTTGAAGCTTTTCTTTACATGAGGCAAAGTATTGATTTTAAAAATTTTCTTTAATACTATTTCTTGATATCACAAAGAATTACAAAAAAAGTACAAAAAAGTACTTTTTTTGTGATGACCAAAAAAAAAAAGTACAGAAAAAGGGGTTGCTTATAATGAGATTCTAACTTAATTCACAATTTTTTCTAAATCCCCCTCCCATTTACTGTTTGTTTTTTTTTTTCTATTTTTTCTTGATAAAATGTAAAGCAAAGAAAGACAAAAATTATAAAAAACTGCCCTCTTTTAGGCTGCAAAAAAAAGATGAAAACAAACGAAATAAAAACGATAAAAAGAAAAAGGGGGGGGGACTAACAACATAACAAAACACAAACAAAACCAAGTAATTCTACAGAATTTTTCCACACACACACACGCACGGAAAGTAGAAAGAGTTAAAAAACCGTTAGAAATGGTCAAAGAAAAGTGACGAAAAAAGAAGAAGAAAAAATATAAAAATGGATTGCAAAAAAACTAGAGTGACCAAAAAAAAATCGAAGCAAAAAAACTACACAAGAAAAGAGAGCGCGTGCACTCTCAACATCATCAGCATCATTATCATTAACAACGTCATTATGATCTCAAACAGGTATTATTACATAAGGCTGGACATTATTTCTCAAAAATAAAAAGAAAGAAAGAAAACAAAAATGGAATTTCTTTTGCCTACTCTTTCTAACCTAAACACTCTCACTTAAGTCTCTGACCATTATCAACGTCATGGTCATCATCATCATCATCGTAGACGTTGACGTCGCCAGCAGCATCATTCTTTCTTTGTACGGCTGCTGCTGTTTTTTGCAAAAAACACGACTGAAAGGGTTAAAAAAAAGAAATGCTGCTGAAATGAATATAAAATTTCGTTATAAAACTTTCACTTTTGCTGGCCATTTCTAACACTACTACACCACACCACACAACACCACACCACACAACACCACCCCCACAGCCAACAACTCTTGTGCAACTCTTCCTTTCATGCCTTTCGCTAAACTAAAGCATTTGCCGAAGACTATTTGTGTGTTCGTATGGGTGGTTGTGTTGTGTTGTGTTATGTTGTATTGGGTTTGATGATAAGCCTACTTTATCTTGGGCACATGTTGTTGGTTTATTTGTATTTTTTTCTCTTTCTGTGTGTGTGTGTGTGTGTGTTACTTTTTCTTATTTTATTTATTCTTTTTATTTTTTCTACTGACAAGGCTGTTTTTTTTCTCACTCTCCCACTCTCTCTATCTCTCTCTCTCTCTCTTTCCCCATTATATAATATAATTTCTTTCTTTTTTTTGGGGGGAATTTTTTGTTGCTGTTTTGTTGTTGTTTTTTAAGAAAAAAAATTTATTCATTCTGTTGGTCATGAATTTAGAACGAACGTCCTGCAAAATTATTTTTATTTTTGCGTACGTCTCTACGCATAATAATGAAAATATTATGAAAGAATCGAAAAAAAGAAATCAACAACAACTTTAACACACACATACACACGTATACACATACACAAATATACAAACAGTGGGGCTAAAAAGATATTTAAACTTTTTTTTTTTTTTGGTAAAAAGTTGTGGGGATTCAGCCAATGAATGTCTAATAGAGTGCCAATAGGCCAATTTCTGAACGCATTATCAGAGAAAAATTTAATTCCCGTTATAATATAGCTTCTAGAGAGCAATGTTTGATCGGAACCATTCGACAAGATGTAATGAAAGAGAATTTTTATTACCAATTCGACATAGAAATGGCTTCACTACCGTTTAGGCGTATAAATCTTGTCATGGGAGATTTCTGAATGTGAAAGGTGGCAAGGTGGCAACACTGATTTATAGTTCATAGGCAGAAGGCGAATTAAAACATTCAACAAATAACTACGGGTCGATCGTTATCAACATCTTTTGGCCTGTATTGCATGATCTGTTCCCCAACGACAAGTTGTTTCAACAGGACAGCATTACTTGCCTTAGAGTTAATGCCACATTGGATTTTCTGGAAGAGCGATTTGGGAACATTGTTACCTCACGTGGACTAAACAGCGAGACTGTACTATTTCACCCCATTAAACTTTTTCTTGTGGGATTTTCTCAAGTCACGGAAGAGCATTCGAGTACACGACTATTATGAGATTAAATCGAACATAGTATGGGACTGTCTGAAGAATAAGGTTACCATTCGCTGGGCTCCACGACATGTGGGCATTCTCAGCAATGAACAAACAAACAAGTTTGTGAAGTGGGGAGCTTCCACGTTCTTTAGTGAGACTGTCAAGTAATAGCCTAAGATTGATAACTGATTTTGTGACAGGGCAACTCTGTAGACTCGTAAATACACTTATCCAGAATAGGGGTTGTCTCGGGCCCAACATGTAGCTTCGGTGGCGATTAGAATGGACCTTCGGAACACATTCTTGGAACCAGTGAGGGTTTAAGGCATCCCAGAAGTAAACATTTGTCTGCTGGGCAGGAATTTGGCATTGTTGACAACAGACTATCATGCTGGGATGTGCTAGGGCGATAGGTTTAATGAAACCATTATTGGAATACTCTATAAAATATGAGGGCAGTACCATAGATCGTATGATGGTAGTACTAAGGTACTGCTCTTCACGGCAATAATAAAATAAATCTTTGGTACTTTTTCGTAAATTTTTTGAACACCTTTTTTGGTACATTTTTTGGTACATTTTTTGGAACTTTTTTAATTACAATTACAAGCACAATTTTTAGATGTTTTTAAAAGTAGTTTTTCTTAATAATAAAACCACGATTTAAAACAATAGGAAAAAAGCCTTTTTTTACTTGAAAAGAAGTGAACTGAAAACGTTTTTGTTATTTTAGATTTTTGCATTCTTTAAGCCGTTCTCTTAACTCTTTTATTTTCAAGTGCTTACAGCAATTACAGCGACAAGTTTTAGTTGCTTTTTTAAAAGTACTTTTTTTTTTTTGCATAACGAAGGAATTTTCAAAGAAAAAATAAAAAAACTCAAATACTTTTTTAATAACAAAATAAAGAAGGAAGGGGGGGAGAGAGAGAAAGGGGGTTTAAAGTGGTTGAAAAAACAAAGATTTTACGTTTAATTATTAAAAATAACCAGCGTAAATGATAAAAAGTAAGAAAAAGAAAATTTTCGGAGTTCAAGAGTACTTTTTTTAGTTAAAAAAAGGCAAAGAAACCCTTTAAAAAGATAAAAAAACCCAAGGAAAAAATGAGTACTTTTTCCAAAAAAAAAAAAAAAAAAAAAAAAAAGGAATTGAGTGCGTTTTTTTTTTCTTCCTTTCCTTTAAATACTTATCGCTTGATGGAGTAAAGGGGTATTAAGACTCGAAATGAAAATTGACGTTCAAATAAATTAAAAATGACGACAAAGAAGAAGATACAACAACAGCAAACAAAAAAAGTGAAGAAATAAGGAATAAAAAAATCTCAAACGCACTCACCAATAATCATAAAAACTTTGGTAAGAATTGTTATCGAAAGCTGAGTTAAAAAAAGGAAAATCGAGAAAAAAGAGGAAGAAAGAGGAAGAGATGAAAATGATGGAAATTGGAATTTTATTTATAAAACATTGAATTATTTTTTTTCTTTTTGGTCATGTTGAACGCGTTCATTGTACGCACAATTTCAGAAATATTTTCAAAGAAGAATTATTGGGTTAGAGAAAAAGTTCTTAAAGGGTAAAAAAACTTATAAGAAGCAGTTGCTGCTACGACATTAGTTATCACAGAAGAGAAAACCGAGAATCCAAAATTGCTCCAAGCTCTTGGGAAATAAAAGTTAAAGGCAAATTCAAATGTGATCTCTGAAACACAAGTTTCCGACTGTTATGTAGGCACTAAAATAACTGCATAACGATATAAATGGTGTTTTTTATAGAGGTATAGAACTTTAAGTTGCAATAAAACAACGATGGATTATTCGATTGACATGAATTTTATTTATCCGAAAGATAATCTTGTGGCATTACATTTTAAATATGATTTCTGGCATATGACCGCCATGGCTGGCGCGGATGTAGTCCAATCTGGACGTCCAATTTTCGATTACTTTTTCCAACATTTGTGGCCGTATATCGGCAATAATACGGCGAATGTTGTCTTCCAAATGGTCAAGCGTTTGTGGCTTTACCGCATAGACCAATGACTTTACATAGCCCCACAGAAAGTAGTCTAGCGGTGTTAAATCACAAAATCTTGGAGGCCAATTCACAGGTCCAAAACGTGAAATTAGGCGGTCACCAAACGAGTCTTTCAATAAGTCTATTGTGGCACGAGCTGTGTGACATGTTGCGCCGTCTTGTTGAAACCACATCTCCTGGACATCATGGTTATTCAATTCAGGAATGAAAAAGTTAGTAATCATGGCTCTATACCGATCACCATTGACTGTAACGTTCTGGCCACCATCGTTTTTGAAAAAGTACGGACCAATGATTCCACCAGCCCATAAAGCGCACCAAACAGTCAGTTTTTCTGAATGTAACGGTGTTTCCACATTCACTTGAGGATTACCTTCACTCCAAATGCGGCAGTTTTGTTTGTTGACGTAGCCATTCAACCAGAAGTGCGCTTCATCGCTAAACAAAATTCGCTTATGAAAATCGGGAACAACGGTAATCTCGTTTTGGGCCCATTCGACGAATCTACGCCTTACTTGATGATCGTTTGGCTTCAATTCTTGCACGAGTTGGATTTTGTAAGCACGCAAACCAAGATCCTTCCGCAAAATCTTCCATAAAGTGGATGGACACAGATCCAATTCCTGTGCTCGATGGCGGATGGACTCATTCGGGTCTTCCTCAATGCTACGCTCTACAGCAGCAATAGCTTCTTCTGTACGCACCGTACAGCGACTCTGGGGATGCGAGTTATCAATAAGAGTAAACGTGGTGCGTATACGTTCCATGGTTAATCGAATTAACTGCTCTGATGGACGATTTTGTCGACGATAAAATGGACGTAGTGCGCGATCCGTTTTCCCCACAGAACCATTATTTTCGAAATAAAACGGCACTATTTGCAAGCATTGTTCAGGCGTGAGTCTATTCGTGATGAATTGCCAAACCAAACTGAGAATAAATCACTTGACAGCTGTTAAATCGGTCGCCATCTTGAAAAGTAATGCCAACTTAAAGTTCTATACCTCTGTAAAAAACACCCTTTAGTTAGACAAAATCCTTAAAACCAAGCTTTAATGAGTTTAAGCTCATGGCATGTGGTCACAAATTCCTATATTCGGGCAACTTCAAGCTCTAAAATTAAATATTTGAGACAGCAAGAAGGAAAACAGTTAAAACTTGTATCATTGATGCCCTTAATGCAGCATGAAAAATTAATTTTTATTGTAAAAAAAAATCTTCACTAAAAAAATTTTCCAAAGAAAGAGACTTTTTCCTTTAACCAATTTATTTTCAAGTACCCCTCAAAAGTATGCCTTAGTAATTGCAAAGCGAAATAATTTGCAAAAAAACAATAAAAAACGGACGAGTTATGCTATGAGAGTAGTTCTACAAGATGGTGTGTTTACATGTGTATGCTGAGTTCATGTAAGAGAGCGAGAGTAAAAGCATAGGACACAGTGTGTGTGGTACGTACATACATACACATATATGTACATACATTGTTTATTAAACACAAACGACTGTGAGCGTAGTTACACGATGTGTTTACATATGATGAGTTGCTTAGAAATACAAGACTGCTTGCATATGTGTAAGTGTGCCTGTGTGTCTTACTTTGTTTACGTTTCTCGTTGTCCAGTAGTCCAGTATGATGATTTTATTGTTGTGCTCCTCGTTTCACTGGCTATAGTGTAGCTCTCTAGATGTATTTTTTTTTATGTTTTTTCAATTTCAATTTTGTGTGCGTGCGTGTGTGTGTATGTGCCTTGCATTGTTTACGTTTTTTTATAGTTGAGTCCAGTCCAGTACGAGTTTATTGTTGTGTTGCTGTAAGAGTTTTATGCTCTTCTTTCGTTCTCTTGGTAAATTTTTATTTTTTATTTCAATTCAATATTTTTGTCAATGTATTGGTACTAATGATTTTTTATTTCGTTTTTTTTCTTTTTGAAATTGTAGTTGTAGTGGTAATACTTGTAATGCAAGGTTTTCTTCTTTGGTTTTGCTTTTAAGAGAGTAAAAATATTATGTGGACTTTAAATACCATATTCTAACAGAGTGTTAGATGTGTGTAGGTGTGTGTATGTCTGTGCTTGTAAGCAAAATAAAACACCCCTTTTACTGTTAATAAATTTTGAGTAAGACAAAGTCTATGTATGTATGCATGTCGTTTGCAATTTTTTTCTGTCTTTCTTTCTTTTTTTTAAATTACAACCTGAGGCATATGACCAGCGTGTCTTGAATTTTTAAGTTGGTTTTCTTTCTCTCTCTCTCTCTCTCTCTCTCTTATTCAGTACAAGTAAATGTGTACTGTTACGCACACTGGGGTGTATTTTATCTCCTCATTCTATTTGTTTCAAAACTTTGTGTTTTTTTTTGTTTTTTATTGCCATTGACTTTGACAGTTTCTTGGCACACACACTACCTACTTTGGATTCTTAATGGATTTTTTTCGGTTTTTTTTTCTTATTTTCTAAACAAACAATTTGTAGGTGGTCTGGTCTATATATTCCTTTAAAAAAGGGTTAAAAAAGAAAATTTTCTTCAATTTTCCATTACTTTTCCTTACCAATATTTACTTTTTTGCCAAGTGTTTGCTTAAGAAAAAAAACACAGAAAAAACAAAATGAAAAACTGCTTATAATCCTTAAAAGCTTTTAAATTTCGCTTCTTTTCTTACATTTTTTTCCTTCGGTTTTTTTTTTAAAGTTTTACTCCAGAGACTAGTCAACTAAATAGACCAGTGGGTCATGTAGCTTTAGCCCACAGAAAAAGCTGATAGAAGAAAAAAACACAAGAAATATAAGAAATGATTGACGTTTGTGTGGCAGCCTTAAATATTTCTTTCTTTAACAGACAAATTGTGGCACAAAGCCAACCTTATAAAGTCAGTAAATGAAGAGATCGTATTACCAGACAACTTTATTGAACTTTTGAAAGAAAACAGGAGGAAAAAAAACAATAAAATATGAAATCAATCACTTTACAACCACAAAAAACCTTCTAATGCCTTAGCATATCACCACAGTATATTTTTTTCCATTAACAAAACCCCTATTTTATCAAAAATAATAAGAAATAACCTTAAAATTTGGTTAAAACATAAAAGCTTATTTTGCATACTTCAATATATTCTATTTGTAATGTAAATATATTAAGTTTTTGAGACTAAATGGCAATTTAATGCAAAATGTAAAATTTTTTTAAAGCATATTTTTGCATATTTAATTTTTCCTGAATATATAGCAATTTTTTGTAAATATTTTTAGTTTTTACTATATTTTATCATTGTTTTAATGAATATTTAAACATGTAAAGTATTTAAATAAAGATTTTTTAAGGCATATAATTGCATATTTGAAAGTTTAACTTAATTTTACAGATTTTTGTTTATTTTGTTGTACTCCCAGACGTTTGAAGGATTTTTCATGCATTTTAATAAATATTTAAACAAATTTAAACAATTTTTAAAAGCATATAAATGCATATATGAATTTTTTCCGTACATTTCTTATTTTTTTGTATGTCTTATGGTATTGTTACACAATTTGAAAAGTAATTTAACAGCTTAAGGCAAATTAAAACAATTTTTAAGTGCATATTTTTGCATATTTAACTTTTCGCCGATACCTACGAATCTTTTATACGTTTTATAGCATTGCTACGTAATTTTTAATGTGTTTTAGCTGTTTAGGTTAGATTTCAGAATTTTTAATACATATTTTTGCATATATTAAATCCATAAATCCGTTAATGTTTGCTTTAAAGATTTTATTTAATTTTTTATTATTGATACAGAATTCAATATGTTTTTCTAATGCCTCAACATAAATATAATAATTTTTTAGGGCATATTTTTGCATATTTTCGTTTTTAGAGCATGTAAAGGGATTCTATATGCATTTTACCATACTGGTGTGGTATTTGAGAGGTTTAATTAATATTTCAAGCTTATGCACTTAAATTAATGAAATTTTTAAAAGCATATATTTTAATATTTTAATTTTTAATGAATATTTAGATAGATTTTGTATATTTTCTAATATTGGTACACAATTTGAAAAGTTTTTAGTATTTTAAACTGAATATATGAATTTTTTAGAAGCATATAATAGCATATTTGATTTTTTAGAGTATACTTAGGGAGTTTCTGAACATTTTACAATAAGGGCTTTGAATTTGAAATATTTTTTCAATATTTTAAAGAATATCTAACCAAATTAAGGCAAGTTTTCAAAGCATATAAATGCATATTTGAATTCTTAGATGCTTTCGAAGTATTTTAAAGAATAGGCATATTTAGTGTTTGGGTAAAATTTTTTGAAATTTTTAAAGGGCATATAAGTGCAAATTTATATTTTTAAAAGCATATTTCAAAGAAATTTATATTTTTTCTAACATTAAGTGTCCAATGCTATGAATTTTCATTTTTCTGTTTTCTTAATTTCTTCAATTTTTTAGTAAAAAAAAATATTATTTATACGCCTTGTTAATGTTTTCTGTGTGCTCAAGTGTTTTCCTTAAAGAAAAATTTCATTTTTAATGTTTTTTTTGTTTTTTGTGTTTTGGTCCCGTTTCTTTATTTAATTTTAAATTGAACATGATTCTATTTTTTTTAATGTTATAAATTGAACCCTTTTGCATTAGCCCAGTCATGTAAGGAAGATGTAACTCTTTTTCTTAACTTTACTTTACACCCCTGATCCTCCTCTCACACACTCACTCTTTTTTTTAAAAAACATGACAGAGAAAACACGCTATAAAAAAATGCCTTGTCCACCACACCACCCTCTTATTTTATTTCGATTTTTATTTTGCAGCTGATGCAGTGGTGGTAGTAGTGGTGGTAAAGTAAAATGCTGACCAGCAGCTATTCTAAACACACACAGAGACAAACATTTGTTCAAAAAACCCCATACTTTTAAAGAAAGTTGCCAAAAAATAAAAAGAAAAAACAAAAATTGCGTGTTACAAAAAAGTACAACACAGCAACAACAACAATCAAACGAGAGAGAAAGAGAGAGAGCAAAATGCTTTTTTTTATGCTCTTGTTCTCAACATGACCATGTTAAGCAGCAACAAAAACAGAAACAAAATGTAAATCGCCAACAAGAAACACAAATAAAAATAAAAAGAAAATTGAGAAAATTACACAAAAAAACTGAATTAAAAAAAGGGTTGTAAGCACAATACAATACAAAAGACTTGCTAAAGCACATACACAAACACACACACACATAAACTTCAAATGTTTTTTTTTGTTTTGTTTTTCTTGTACAAATGGACCATACAAAAGCAGCATCATTAATTCGCCAGCATTACTTGATAGCACAACAGAAACGTAAACATACACACACACACACACCTGCCCTTGCTACACAGCAGTCTTACATACATAAAAGTTACACTCTGTAAATCTTCTCATTATTTTTTGTTTTTTATAAAGTAAACGGTAAACGTTAAAACTATATATATAAATGATGATTGCGAGTGTGTATGCATGTATGTGTATGTGACAGGCAGACTTTTAAATTGGCTTCGTTTTTTTCATTTTTTTGTTCTCTCTTTGTTGCTGTCGCCGTAGTCTAGTAGGTAGTCTAGTAGGTAGTGTAGTAGGTAGTGTGTTGGCTTATTAGACGTAAAAGCCAGGGTTCGAGCCCCAGGCCAGACATCAAAATAAAATACAAAAAGTGTTTCTTCGGCGACTTCCTCTCAGCAGATTTCTGGCAACAACTCTGAGAGTAAATCAAACATTGCCATGAAAAGTTTCTCAAAAATCTGTCGTTCGGAGTCGACTTTAAACTGTAGGTCCCATCACTCATGTATACAAATTAACACACACAACATAAGTGGTGTGAGAAACTAGGTCGTAATCCTGACTGAAGGGTTGTAATGACCAATTATGTATGTATGTCTTTGTTGCTGTTGTTAATGATGGCTGCTGTTGTTCAACCAAAAACCCTTTTTTTCTTTCATTCTTATGTTTGCGGGGGTGTAAGTATGTGTGTCTTGTTTTTCTACCACACCCCACACCATTCTTAAACATGATTTTATTTGTGTTGCTACATTGTAACAGAGTACTGTGTTTGTGAGAATTAAGAAAGAAAAGGAAAAGTATTATATTTCTCCACACACATAGGCGCACATAGGCACACAAACACTAATAAATATAAATTTATATTTTGTTGCTGGTCAACAAATATTAAATTTGCACAAGCATATAAATAAAAATAGATAAAAAACAAATCAAAAAAATTAAAAAAGGAAAATAAAAAAAAATACAAAATAATTTTTTTCTAATTTTAAAAAGTATTTAAAATGTAAAGACAATAAGTTTAAAAGAAATTAATTAAAAAGATTTGTTCACCTAAAACCTTTTACTCAGGCTTTTTGATTAAATTCATGCGAAATTCTCTTCTTAAAATGTTTAACAGGCTTGTATGCAACCAAATAACCTTGAAATCACTCTAACATTACTGTTGTATTACTGTTAACAGAAATGTTAGTTTATTTCTTATAACAGATAACAGGTTGTTTCTTTTACTACAAAACACAACACTTTTCCTCTCTCTTTCTCTTTCTTGCAAACCCCAATGTTATACTATTTCTTTTGCAAGCATCGTAACATCTTAAAAATTTATTGTTTGGTTTACAAATGATTTTAAAACTCACCTTTGAAGAACTGCTACCACTCACACCCTCTCTTTCTCATCATTTGTAATCGTAAGAGCATGCATGCGAAAATATATGTACATACTCGTATACAGCATGCATGTGCATGAATTTTATTACAAAAAACACTTTTTCACATTTCAGGCCATGCACCAACAACACAACATTTTTTTTTATTGCTCTGCTATTGTACTCCAGCATTGGAGTTTTCTTTTTTTATTTCTCATTCAAAACCTTTTTTGTTGTTGTTGTTTTATTTTTACATACAAGGCCTTGCACTAACAACACAACACATCACTTATGACGTACGCCCTTACTGAGGTACTCCATTTTGAAAAAATTTTTTCTTTCTTATTGAAAACCGAAAAAATTTTATTAAAACCTTTATATTCCGTTAGAATTAACAAAGATTCTTAAAAAAACTATTGCACACACATCTTTTAACACGGATATATTATTTTATTAATACAAAATTTAATATTTTTTATTATACAAAAATTTAATTAATTTTTTTCACTTTCAATTTTAACCCGAAAAAATTTCCACTTACACCTTACCTTCTCAAATCGCGCACAAACTACTACTACTGCTGTCGGCTTTGTAGTTCTTTTTAGAGTAATTTGATTAATAACATCAATAACAACAACAATAACATCATCTTTAAATGAACTTGAGTGCATTTGCTCTCCTTTGCCTTTAATAATTACAGCAATGTGGGAGAAAAGCATTTGTTTCACGACATTTGAATCACAACAAAACTTAACACCAATGATCATTAAAAAAACAACAACAAGCACAAATGCAACCGTTTAAAATGAGATTCAGTGCATTGTTGTTTGCCTGTTACCTTTGCTCTCCTTACAAAACCAAACCAATCATAGAATACATCAATATTCTTGTTGGTTCTTTTTTTGTTGCTCTAACCAATATGCAAAAACATAACAACACTCTGTCGACTCACAACAAAATAGGTAGCATTTTCGCATGAAAACGAATGCATGAAAGTTTTTTACGCGCCTTACTTACATTGTATTGAACACGGTTAGGGCGGTCGCAGACCATTTCGTATTTTATATGAATGCATGAATAACAAAGCGAACGCATTTGTGTGCATGAAGCCGTTTGCATGAAAGTTTTGTTGTTTGCTCTTGTTTGTATACACATTGCAGTAAACTTGAGACGAACATTAGGAATGAATAACAATTGAAGGAGCATGAAACCGAATGCATGATGCTTTTCAACTCATTATGTAACAACGTTTGGTGTGGTACGAGAGCATTTAGTATTTTGAATGAATGAATGAATGAACAATAACCGAAGGGTCATGTTTGAATGAAACCGAGTGCATGAGATCGTATTAAACATGTTTGGTGTGGGAGAAGAGCATTGGCTTCGGCTTTATAATGTCATTGTTATTGTAATCTAAGAATCAACAAGTAGAAAGGCAAGTTGTTGTTCTTGTAGTATGAATGCGAAAACAATGCATTCACGTGTTTATTGAAAACAAAGTTGGACACAATTAGGTTGCCTCCATAATTTTGGAATGTAAATATGTTGTTCTTCTAATTGTTTTTGTTGTTTCTTATTGATAATGATTATGTCATAATCATGTCAGAGAAAAGGAAAAATCACATGAGTGCTTTTGTTGTTGTTTGTTCATATGATTTGAAAGAGTTTAATATGTCGTTGCTTTTTTCACATGGAAAGTATGTGTGTATGCATGTACATACGCATATCGTTTGATGGACATGCATTTTTTCGCATGTTAATCAGTGTTCTTAAGATCTTATTACATAGCGGCCGTGTTATTAAAGCGTTCTTCGGTTTTTTCTTTTTGTTTTTTTAGGAAAATAGTTTTGTGTTGCTTATTATATTGTTATTAATGTTTAGAAATGTATACTTATTGTTATTATTGTTTGTGAATATGTTATTATAATTGTTTTTAATGTTTTTTAAAGTAAAAAAGAGATATAAAGATCTTGTAACGGGATAAAGAAAATAATTTATCAAAATGGCAAAAAATGATTCGTGTGCGTGACCTTCTAAAGACATTGTCGCCGTGTATGTACATATGAATGTAAATATGTATTCAATGTAAGCGCCATAATATGTTAAGAGAATAAATGTTAATGAATTTCTGTTAATGTAAATACTGTTAAAATGTCTGTTTAATAAAACCGATGTAAATGTAAAGTTAAGGGTATGAAAAATGAATAAGGGATCGTGTGTGAAGTAAAAAAATTAAAAATAAAATATATAATAGAAATATAATAAAAAAATAAAATGAAAAAGAGAAATAAAAAATAAAAGAATAAAGTGAATTGAAAGTAAAAAAATAAAAAATGATGATGAATAAGAAATAAAAATTTTAATAAAAAATAAATAAAAAATTAAATAGAAAAAAAAATGAAAGGTGAAATAAAAAATAAGAAATAAAGAGAAATGAAAAAAAAAAATAAAAGAGTATTATGAAATAAGTAAAAAAATAAAAAATTAAATAGAAAAAAGTATAATAAAAAATATAGTGAAATGAAATAATTTAAGAAAAAAATAATAAAATAAATAAAAAATTAGAAATAAGTAAAAAAATATAAAATAAAAAAATTAAAAATTAATTAAAATATGTAGGTATAAAATAAAAAAAATTAAATAGAAAAAAATATATAAAAAGCGAAATAAAAAATAAGGTGAAATGAAAAATAAATAAAAAATATTTAAAAAAATAGAGTAAAATCAAATGTTAAATTTTGCAAAGAATAAAATAAAAAATAAAATAAAATAAGAAATAAATTAATTTAGAAAAATAAAATAAAAATTAATAAGAAATGAAATAAAAAATAAAATGAAATAAAATGAAAAAATAATAAAAATAAAAATAAAGTAAAATAAAAATATTAAGTGAAATGAAATGAAGAAAAAAATTGCGTTTTAAAAATCCTTCTTATTGCAGAACAATAGAAAGCAAGTTCCTGACATTATAAATAAGCTGTCTGTTGATAAGGTAAGGATCCTTTCAAAACTTAAATTATTTATTTTACAATTTATGAAATAATTTATTCTGTAAGGAAAATAAGAATTAAATTTTCTGGCTAGCAAGTCCAAAAATAGACCCCATATTGAAAAAATATTGTAAACGTTTGGCTATGAATGAAATGTTTCCATAAAAATCATTAATCTTCTTATTAAATGATCAAAATTAAGAAAGCTATAACCGAAGTTATCCTTACACGTCGAAGTCTTATGGATGTACGTGCTGTATTAAACTCATTGCCTTAATTTTGTTAAGAGAAGACAGTCAACCGTATTTGAATATCGTTTTTCTTACTGTTCTCTGTTGCCCCTTAGATAACTTAGACGAAGGCTCTAGTTGGACGATCTTAAAGCTATTGGCCAGGCTTCCATTACGTGTATTGCTTTCTTGCGATATTGCATCTGACTTTTACTGGATTTTTATAAATTATTGTCTAACTTAAGACTGTTTACTGTATTTAAGAATTAAGAAAGAAAAGGAAAAGTATTGTATTTCTCTCCACCCATAGGCAAACAAACTCGAATAAATATAAATTTATATTTTGTTGCTGGTCAACAAATATTAAAATTTCACATTCATAAAAAAGAAAAACAAATAAAAAAAATTTAATTAAACAAACAACAAGAAAAGTCCAAAATAATTTTTTTCTTAAATTAAAAAATATTTATAATATATAAGGAATATAAAAAAAAACGTTTGAATACAAATTTTTTCACCTAAAACCTCTTACGCAGGCCCTTTGATTAAATTCATGCAAAAATTATCTTCTTAAAATGTTTAACAGGCTTGTATGCAACCAAATAACCTTGAAATCAGTCTAACTCTAACACTCTAACATTACTGCTGTATGACTGTTAACAGTAATGTTAGTTTTTTTCTTATCAGATAACAGATTGGTTTTCTACTACAAAACACAACACTTCTCCTCTCTCTTTCTCTTTCTTGCAAACCACAATGGTACACAATTTGTTTTGCAAGCATCGTAACATCTTAAGAATTTATTGTTTGGTTTACAAATGATTGTGCAACTCACCTTTGAAGAACTGCTACCACCACACACACCCTCTCTTTCTCATCATTTGTAATCGTAAGAGCATGCATGCGAAAATATATGTACATACTCGTATACAGCATGCATGTGCATGAATTTTATTACAAAAAACACTTTTTCACATTTCAGGCCATGCACCAACAACACAACATTTTTTTTTATTGCTCTGCTATTGTACTCCAGCATTGGAGTTTTCTTTTCTTATTTCTCATTCAAAACCTTTTTTGTTGTTGTTGTTTTATTTTTACATACAAGGCCTTGCACTAACAACACAACACATCACTTATGACGTACGCCCTTACTGAGGTACTCCATTTTGAAAAAAAATTTTTCTTTCTTTTCTTTCTTATTGAAAACCGAAAAATTTTATTAAAACCTTTATATTCCGTTAGAATTAACAAAGATTCTTAAAAAAACTATTGCACACACATGTTTTAACACGGATATATTATTTTATTAATACAAAATTTAATATTTTTTATTATACAAAAATTTAATTAATTTTTTTCACTTTCAATTTTAACCCGAAAAAATTTCCAATTAAACCTTACCTTCTCAAATCGCGCACAAACTACTACTACTGCTGTCGGCTTTGTAGTTCTCTTTAGAGTAATTTGATTAATAACATCAATAACATGGCGGTTATAAGACAATAACAACAACAATAACATCATCTTTATATGAACTTGAGTGCATTTGCTCTCCTTTGCCTTTAATAATTACAGCAATGTGGGAGAAAAGCATTCGTTTTTGCATGAAATGTAATCAAATCACGACAAAACTTAACATTAATAACACCAATAACACCAATGATCATTAAGAAACAACAACAAAAACACAACCGTTTAAAATGAGATTGAGTGCATAGTCGTTTGCCTGTTACCTTTGCTCTCCTTACAAAACCAAAACAATACAATTGTTCTTGTAAAATATCACAAAGTGCATCAATATTCATGTTGTTTCTCTTTTTCTCAAGTCAATATACAAAAACAAAGCACGTGTGGTTATAAAAACAACAAACAACTAACACTTTGTCGACTCACAACAAACTAGGCCGCATTTTCGCACGAAGACGAATGCATGACAGTTTTTTTACGCGTCTTACTTACATTATATTGAATACGGTTAGTGCGGTGGCAGACCATTTCGTGTTTTATATGAATGCATGAATAATAAAGCGAACGAATTTGTGTGCATGAAGCCGAATGCATGAAAGTTTTGTTGTCTGCTGGTTTTTATACACACATTGCATTAAACTTGAATGTTTACTGTGAGAAAACATTAGGACTTTGAATGAATAACAATTAAAGGAGCATGAAACCGAAAGCATGATGCTTTTCAACTCATTATGTAACAACGTTTGGTGTGGTACGAGGGCATTTAGTATTTTGAATGAATGAATGAATGAACAATAACCGAAGGGTCATGTTTGAATGAAACCGAGTGCATGAGATCGTATTAAACATGTTTGGTGTGGGAAAAGAGCATTGTCTTCGACCTTATAGTGGTATTGTTATTGTAATGTAAGAATCAACAAGTAGAAAGGCAAGTTGTTGTTCTTCTAGTATGCATTCACGTGTTTATTGAAAACAAAGTTGGACACAATTAGGTTGCCTACATAATTTTGGAATGTAAATATGTTGTTCTTCTAATTGTTTTTGTTGTTTCTTATTAATAATGATTATGTCATAATCATGTCAGAGAAAAGGAAAAATAACATGAGTGATTTGTTGTTGTTTGTTCATATGATTTAAAAGAGTGTTATAGAGACCTTTGACATGTTGTTGCTTTTTTCACATGTAAAGTATGTGTGTATGCATGTACATACACATATCGTGTGGTGGGCATGCATTTTTTCGCAAGTTAATCAGTGTTCTTAAGATCTTATTACTTAGCGGCCGTGTTAATAAAGCGTTCTTCGGTTTTTTCTTTTTGATTTTTTTGGAAAATAGTTTTGTGTTGCTAATTGTATTGTTATTAATGTTTAGAAACGTATACTTATTGTTATTATTGTTTGTGAATATGTTATTATTATTGTTTTTAATGTTTTTTAATGTAAAATAGTAATATAAAGATATTGCAACGGGATAAAGAAAATAATTTATCAAAATGGCGAAGAATGATTGGTGTGCGTGACCTTCTAAAGACATTGTCGCCGTGTATGTACATAAGAATGTAAATGTGCATTCAATGTAAGCGCCATGGTTTTTTAAGAGAATAAATGTTAATGTATTTCTGTTAATGCAATACTGTTAAAATGTCTGTTTAATAAAGCCGATGTAAATGTAAAGTTAAGGGTATGAAAAATGAATAAGGGATCGTGTGTGATGTCTTACTTACATAATTAGTAAAAGAAAAATAAAAATTAATTTTAATTAAATAAAAAAAGGTGAAATAAAAAATATAAATAAAATAGAAAAATAAAATAGAAAAATAAAATAAAAAATAAAAATTTTATATTAAATAAAAAAGTAAAATATAAAATAAAAAAAATTAAAAAAAGGAAATAAAAAGTGAAATAAAAAATAAAAATTTTATATTAAATAAAAAAGTAAAATATAAAATAAAAAAAAAATTAAAAAAAGGAAATAAAAAGTGAAATAAAAAATAAAAATTTTATATTAAATAAAAAAGTAAAATATAAAATAAAAAAAAAATTAAAAAAAGGAAATAAAAAGTGAAATAAAAAATAAAGCCGATGAAATGAAAAAATAAAAATGATGTAAAATATAAAAAAATAAAATAAGAAAAATAAAAAGTGAAATAAAAAATAAGATAAAAAAAATATAAAATAAAAAAATAAATAGAAAAAATAAAAAAAATATAATAAAAAAGATAAAAGTAAATTAAAATAAAAAAAATTAAATTCCAATAAATGAAATGAAGAAAAAATATAGTAAATCGTGTAATTGTGTAAAGATTAAATAAAATAATATTATTAAAATAAAAAGAAATTAAAAAAATTAAATATAAAATAAAATAATAAAAAAAGAAAATTAAATAAAAAAAGAAAAAGTTAAAAAAATTAGGTGAAATAAAATGAAAAATTAAAATAAATTATAATAAAAAAATTAAAAAAGAAAAATTAAATGTAAAATGTAAAATACAAAAGAAAAAAAAATGAAAAATAAGATAAAAAATATGAAATAAAAAATTAAAAAGAAATAAAAATAATATAAATAAAAATAAAGTAAAATAAAAAAAATTAAGTGAAATGAAATGAAATGAAATTGAAGAAAAAATTTGTGTTAAAAAATATCCTTTTTATTAAAGAATAATTGGAAGCAAGTTCCTGACGTTATAAATAAGCAGTCTATTGGTAAGGTAATAATCTAATATTTTTCAATATTTAATTTTTTTTATAAATTTATGAAATACTTTATTTAATAAAGAAAATATAATTAAATTTTCTGGGTAGCAAGCCTAAAAGTAGACCTCATATTGAAAGATATTTAAAAATGTTTACCTATAACTCAAATGTTTCCTTAAAAATCAATTAAATTCTTATTAAATGATCAAAATTAAGAAAGCTATAACCGAAGTTATCCTTACACGTCGAAGTCTTATGGATGTACGTGCTGTATTAAACTCATTGCCTTAATTTTGTTAAGAGAAGACAGTCAACCGTATTTTAATATCGTTTTTCTTACTGTTCTCTGTTGCGCCTTAGATAACACAGACCAAGGCTCTAGTTGTACGATCTTAAATCTATTGGCCAGGCTTCCACTACGTGTATTGCTTTGTTGCGATATTGCATCTGACTTTTACTGGATTTTTATAAATTATTGTCTAACTTAAGACTGTTTACTGTATTTGAGAATTAGGAAAGAAAAGGAAAAGTATTGTATTTCTCTCCACCCATAGGCAAACAAACTCGAATAAATATAAATTTATATTTTGTTGCTGGTCAACAAATATTAAAATTTCACATTCATAAAAAATATAAAACAATAAAAAAATAAACACACAACAAGAAAAGTTCAAAATAATGTTTTTCTTAAATTATATAAATATAAAAAAACATTTGAACACAAATTTGTTCACCTAAAACCTCTTACGCAGGCCCTTTGATTAAATTCATGCAAAAATTATCTTCTTAAAATGTTTAACAGGCTTGTATGCAACCAAATAACCTTGAAATCAGTCTAACTCTAACACTCTAACATTACTGCTGTATTACTGTTAACAGTAATGTTAGTTTTTTTTCTTATCAGATAACAGGCTGTTTTTAAACTACAAAACACAACACTTGTCCTCTCTCTTTCTCTTTCTTCCAAACCACAATGGTACACTGTTTTAATAACTGCTACCACTCACACCCTCTCTCTGTCTTTTCGTTGTTCCGTTGCAATTTACTTCCGCTAAATGAAAACACATTTGAAAATATATGTATTTATGTATGTATAAACGCTTATACACTATGCATGTGCATGAATTCACGCATAAAAACAATTTTTCACATTCAAGGCCATACACTAACAACACAACCCTTCTCTTGCCGGCTTTGTAGTTCTTTTTAAAGCAGTTTGATTAATAACATAAATAACAACAACAATAACATCATCTTTAAATGAAATTGTGTGCATTTCCTCTCCTTTGCCTGTAATAAGTACGAACAGAGAAAAGCATTTGTTTTTGCATGAAATGTAATCAAATCACGACAAAACTTAACATTAATAACACCAATAAGACCAATGATCATTAAAACATAACACACGCATAAACACAACAGCCTGAAATGATGTTGAGTGCATAGTTTTTGCCTATTACCATTGCTCTCTTTACATTAAAAAATATATAAGACACGAGCAGAACATTTCATAAAAACTTCACGAAATGTAAACCAAATTACAGCAAAGCATGTCTTACGATTTATAAAGGTATTGTTATTGTAAAAGAAAAAAATAACAAATCAGTATTATTTTTGTTATTGTTTTTCTTATTAGAATCGTCAAACAATTTTAAGTAGCTTTCTTACATTCTACATTGCATGTTGCAAACAACACTCTTTCCTCTCTGTTTAATAATTTCAAATGCATGCATAACAACAACGATGAATAACAACCGAAAAAAACCGACTGCCATTAAACATTTTTTGTTCATCGGTAAGGTGGAAGAAGAGAATTCATTCCCAGAAATGTAAACAAAAATTCTAGCAAAACCAAAACAATGCAATTGTTCTTATAAATTATCATACAACACATAAATATTCCTATTGGTTTTTTTTTCTCAAGCCGATATACATACATACAATACAGCACTCTTTCGTCTCACAACCAACAACCGATGTAGCATATTCGCATGAGGCCGAATGAATAAAACTTTCTTTACGCGCCTTACTTACATTATATTGAATATGGTTAGTGCGGTGGCAAACCATTTCGTATTTTGAATGAATGCATGAATAACAAAGCGAACGAATTTCTGTGCATGAAGCCGAATGCATGAAAGTTTTGTTGTTTGCTGTTGTTTGTACACACATTGCAGTAAACTTGAGACGAACATTAGGAATGAATAACAATTGAAGGAGCATGAAACCGAATGCATGATGCTTTTCAACTCATTATGTAACAATGTTTAGTGTGGTACGAGAGCGTTTAGTATTTTGAATGAATGCATGAATGAATAATAACCGAAGGGTCATGTTTGAATGAAACCGAGTGCATGAGATTGTATTAAACATGTTTGGTGTGGGAGAAGAGCATTGTCTTCGGCTTTATAATGTCATTGTTGTTGTAATGTAAGAATCAACAAGTGGAAAGGCAGGTTGTTCTAGTATGCATGCAAACACAATGCATTCACGTGTTTATTGAAAATAAAGTTGGATCCAATTAGGTTGTTGTTGTTGCTTTTGGTGTTTTCTAGCAATGCTTACCTGGCTTAACTACATAATTTGGGAGTTTAAATATGTTGTTGTTCTAATTGTTTTTGTTGTTTCTTATTGATAAAGACATAATAAGAGAAAAGGAAAAATAACATGAGCGCATTTGTTGTTTGTCCATGTGATTTAAAAGAGTTTAATAATGACCTTGAATATGTTGTTGCTTTTTTCACATGTAAAGTATGTGTGTATGCATGTACATACGCATATCGTTTGATGGACATGCATTTTTTCGCATGTTAATCAGTGTTCTTAAGATCTTATTACTTAGCGGCCGTGTTATTAAAACGTTCTTCGGTTTTTTCTTTTTGTTTTTTTTGGAAAATTGCTTTGTGTTGCTTATTATATTGTTATTAATGTTTCGAAATGTATACTTATTGTTATTATTGTTTGTGAATATGTTATTATTATTGTTTTTAATGTTTTTAATGTAAAACAGAGATATAAAGATCTTGTAACGGGATAAAGAAAATTATTTACCAAAATGGCGAAGAATGATTGGTGTGCGTGACCTTCTAAAGACATTGTCGTCGTGTATGTACATATAAATGTAAATGTGCATTCAATGTAAGCGCCATAATATGTTAAGAGAATAAATGTTAATGTATTTCTGTTAAGGCAATACTGTTAAAATGTCTGTTAAATAAAACCGATGGAAATGTAAAGTTAAGGGTATGAAAAATGAATAAGGGATCGTGTGTGATGTCATACTTACATAATTAGTAAAAGAAAAATAAAAATAAATTTTAATTAAATAAAAAAGGTGAAATAAAAAATCATAGATTACAGTGAAATTAAAAAATTAGAAAATCATATAAATAATATAAAAAATAAAAATAAAATAGAAAAAAAATAAAAAGTAAAAATTTAAATTAAATAAAGAAATTAAATTAAATAAAAAAGTAAAATATAAAATAAAAAATTAAAAAAGGAAATAAAAAGTGAAATAAAAAATAATGCGAATGAAATGAAAATATAAAGCGAAATAAAATGAAAATGTAAAGCGAAATTAAATGAAAAAAAAATTATAATAAAAAATTAAATTAAAATAAATGAAATGAAAAAAATTTGAGTAAATTATGTAATTGTTTAAAGATAAAATAAAAGAATATTATTAAAATATAAAGAAATTAAAAAAATATAAAATAAAAAATAAAAAAAAATTAAATAAAAAATGAAAAAGTGAAAAAATTAGGTGAAATAAATTGAAAAATTAAAAAAGTATAAAAAAATTAAAAAAAGAAAAATTAAATGTAAAATAAAAAAATTAAAAATTAGATAAAAAATAAAATATTAAATAAAAAAAATAATAAAAAATAAAGTAAATTAAAAAAATTAAGTGAAATGAAATGAAGAAAAAATTTGTGTTAAAAAATATCCTTTTTATTAAAGAATAATTGGAAGCAAGTTCCTGACGTTATAAATAAGCAGTCTATTGGTAAGGTAAGAATCTAATATTTTTCAATATTTAAATTTATTTAAAAATTTATGAAATATTTTATATAATAAAGAAAATATAATTAAATTTTCTGGGTAGCAAGCCTAAAAGTAGACCTCATATTTAAAGATATTTTAAAATGTTTACCTATAAGTCAAATGTTTCCATAAAAATCAATTAAATTCTTATTAAATGATCAAAATTAAGAAAGCTATAACCGAAGTTATCCTTACACGTCGAAGTCTTATGGATTTAATTGCTGTATTAAACTCATTGCCTTATATAGTATATTATTGTCCTTCTTACTGTTCTCTGTTGCGTCTGAGACTACCAGAGACTGTCTTAAAGCTATTGACAAGGCTTCCATTACGTGTATAACTAGATTCTTATAAATTACTGCCTAAGTTTAGGCCGTTTATCAATAATGAATTACATTTTATCGCTTTTAGGAATCAATTTTTGCCTCGTGAATAAATTTCCTTTAGAAGTCGTTCTAAAGGAAATAAAAAATTATCTTTATTTATATTCCTTTTATTTTCGTCTTAAAGCTATTGACAAGGCTTCCATTACGTGTATAACTAGATTCTTATAAATTACTGCCTAAGTTTAGGCCGTTTATCAATAATGAATTACATTTTATCGCTTTTAGGAATTAATTTTTGCCTCGTGAATAAATTTCCTTTAGAAGTCGTTCCTGGAAACCATAGCTGGCCTATCTATTATTAAAATGAGTCTACTTTTAAGCTTAAATTTTTGTAATTTTCTTCTTTTAACAAATTTGTTGGATTTTTTTACCCCTTTTTTTGTGTTCCCAAACAAGCCTTGCCTTTCAAAACGCCATTTTTAATAAAAAATTCAATTAAAAAAACTTGTTAAACTAACAACGACAACAATGGAATGGAAATAAAAACATTGAAAATGGAAATGGAAAATGATAAAGAAAATCTTGTTAAAAAAGCAAAAAAAAAACCGAAACAAAAAAACTCTGAAAAATAATGAAAAAAAATGTAAAGAGAAGTAATACAATATAAATTAAATATAAAGACCGGTGCAGCAGAAGGGCAGAGGAGCAGAAGAGATATGAAAACCGTTGGCCAAAAATCCACCCCTTTTTTCCGATTCCTTTTGCCCAACACTTTCCGTTTTAAAGGCAAGTGGTAGAGTAAAAACAGTAAAAAAATCTGTGGAATTGAACCCTTTTTTTTAGGATTTCTTGTTGAAATTGTTTTTTTTCTTGTTAAAGACCAACAGACAGACACATGGACAGACAACCTGCCATAAAAATGATTCTTTTTTTAACTTCTGCCGACAAAAACAGACACTCTTTAACCTGACGTGAATTTGTTGTGAAATAAAACCAGTTTTTAAGTCGTAAAAAATGATGACATGTGCCGCACATAGTACTTATAATGATGACCTTTGACCTTAAACCAAAAACCGGCAGTCAAAACATAGATTAGACTTCAAAGTAAAATAAAGAATCATTTGCAAGATAAATAAGCCGCCACTAAGTCAAATTTGCCTTATATTGGGCTCGTAGAACCCAGAAGTGATTGTGAAAAAGCTATTGCAGCCTGGAAAAGTAACTGTTTTGTGAGCACTATGGTTTAAGAGGTTGTATTGACTTGTATCGTTTCGAAAATGATCCTGGAAGAACGATTACCTTCAATTCAGAGCATTTCTCATACGATAATCGAATGTTTTTGGCTTGCAATTGAAGATTATGAACTAAACGGCATGTGTTTCCAATCCAGACAATGCCACGAGCCTTCCAGTACAAGCGATTTTGTCTTTATTGCATAAAAATTTTCTAAAAACTTATATTTTGGCGTTTTGGCGACATTAATTGGCCACAAAGATCATGCAAATTCATGCCATAAGACTTATAGGGCTATGCCAAAGACCGCATATACACGGATAACCCTCTAATATTGGAGCATAAGTTATGGTCAATATACCACCCGAAATGTGAAAAATGATAGGAAACTACTTGAAAAGAATGAAGTCAGGAGTGATGTTTGTAAACCAATGTCTTAGTAGAGTATTTAGAACACCATTACACTTAATACCTTGCAACGTTGCCCTTATCTTTATTTATATTCCTTTTATTTTCGTTCTGGCAACTTCAAGCACTTAACAGTTGATTTGTTGTTGTTATTACTTTATATTTTTTATATTTCATGGTCCTCTCTGTAGTTATATGTCAACGTTACTTCCTCAATAACCTCTTTTACCACAATAAACATTCAGTGTCCAAAGCAGATCCGCGCAATTTACTGTTTACTATCAAAATTTTTTTCTCTACTCTGCGATTTGGGTAAATTCAAGTTTGATTTTGAATTCTTCCCATAAAGGAATAATAATTCCTATACAACCAAACTATTTGTCTCTTCCATAACCGCTCATAAGAGGCCCTAATGGGCTTTAGATCAGTCGTTTAAATTGTGTAATGCTTTTTCTGATATGATCAGAACTGTCTGTAAGCAATAAAGTCGTATTTATCCCCTAAATTCCTCAATAATACTCTTATTTCAATTATATTCACTTTAATTTCATTTCAAAACATTATTTAAATCCATGAGTTTTTGTTTTTTGAATTTCTTTCAATTATTTTTAATTTCTATAGGAATAGAGCCATTCAACACGTTCAAATTTGCTCAGTTGAATGTTTTAAAATAAAGTTATAACATACTTTTAGGCTTACGAAACAAAAAGAAAGAGACAAAAACATATTCGTTTTACTACTCCCTACTAATCACGCATACTAAACGAAATAAACAAATGCCAGCCAGCAGCTTTACTGTATAAGTATTCACTGAAGACCAAAAAAAAAGAAGAACTCGTTTTGTAAGGGAATATCCACAATAAAAAAAAACAGTACACTAAGAGAGATAGTTGTATGAGAGGAAGAGAGAGAGAGAGAGAAAGAGTGTGTGTGGTGTGAGAGAACGAAATTCTTTGAAGAAAGAGTTGCTTGCACATACACACTCACACACACAGAGAAGTTTTTGAGATGAAATTATAGTGTGGAACGTCGTACATATTTAAACAATTTACGAAAAGGAACGTGACCTTAACGAATGTTACTATTTGTTCCTCCTTTATTCCGCCCGTTCGACACACGAATATCATGGGAAGTGAAGGGGGAGAGAGAGAGAGAGAGAGAAAGTCTTTGTGCTCAAACAAATAGAGAAACTTAAAATAATAAAGTCCGTTTATTATGGAATGCCTGTGTGCGTATGTGAAGGTAAATATTTACAGGCTTACTATATGTATGTGCACATGCACTGAGAGAAAAAAAGGGCAAATCGTTGTAAAAAGTTGAATTTGCATATTTTTTCAGAATGAAGTGATGATAATTAGCACTTTAACAGCGTATTCAAAATAAACAGACAATGAAACTCAGATCAAAGGCTATTTTTATTATTTTCTTAAATATTTTTTTAATTAATTTCACTATTAAATTATTAAAACTGCTTTTAAACTGGGTGCCCTGGTAGTCTAGTAGGTAGTGTGCTAAACTATTAGCGTGAGGGTCGTGGGTTCGATTCCCACCAGAGGCTCTGTTCTGTCACACTACACCGACCATATGGTCTAAGTTACTCAGCTCGTATATAATTAAAATATAATTTGTATTTGTATTGTAATAAATAAATAAATAAATGCTTTTAAACTTCCCTTTTTTCCATTTCAATTCACCCCAATTATTTCTCTCAGTGTTGTATAACTAGTTTTGCATACATTATACCGTAAATTATTATTTACCAATGTCTACTAATATTTGTTCACACACACATAGCCATACATATGAGAGTTTATGTGTTCTCTTTGTCGTGAGTAAAATTAATGTTTATGTTTTGTTTAACTGTCACTCTTTTAACGATTTTGCAATACCCCCCCACCCGTTATCCGCACAACATACATACATTACTAAACACTATTGCCAGTGTGTATAATGCATGTTGCCCACTCTCTCATACTCTGCTCTTTATTCGCTTCCTAGAAAAGGCTTTTTAATGTTGATTTTCATTTTCACTTTCAATTTTCATACAAAAACCAGTTTTTTATTTCCATTTTATTTATTTCTTCTTGTGTGCGAACCTATGTAAATACACACAACAATGGCAGCCCCATTCTTTGCTTATCTAAATTTTTGAATCTACAATAAACACCAACAGTAGCAGCAACAACAACAACAACAATAAAACTAAACGAAGTAGTCTAAAGAAAAGACATTAATGTGTGTTCCATTGTATTGTGTGTCACATACACACTTGCATATGCAAATTTTCATTGATGGTTTACAGCAACACCATCGTTTCAACATACTCTCACACTCTCACTAGATAAGATTATTATGCAGGAGGTGGAGATGTATGATGGAGAGAGTAAGTAAGTGGGTGGTTTATTGTTTGTGTACCAGATAATATTAATGGTCATGAGTTGGCATATGTAATGGTTGTTAGTATGTTTATAGAAAAGATAGTAATGGGGAGAGTAAGCTGGGAAAGAGAGAGAAAGAGAGAGTGAAAGCTTAGTATGTATTTAAAATATGAGTACTGTGTTGTGTTGTGTTGTGTTGTGTTTTTTCGCCTTTAGCTGGACTTTTATTTCTATGATGTTGATGCTGCTGTTGCTGTTGCTGCCATAGTGTTCTGTGTCTCTTAACTAACTGTGTATTGTTGTTTATGATTGCTGTTCTTTATTGTAAATAAAATAGAGTATACGTATGTGTATAAAGTGTGTGTGTGTGTGGGTGTATGTTTGTGTGTGTTTAAAGTAGTGAAAGCATTTGATGTGCTATTATTCATTGTTATACGTAGTTATTGGTAAATTTTCAAGGGTTGCCAAATAGGTTTTTTAAGAGAAAGGTTTTTTTTAGGTTAGCAGCCAGTTTAAGTTCAAAAATAGGCTTTAATACACTGTAAATTAATAAATAAAACCGGGATTTATTAAGATATTAATAAAGCCAATGACAATTCTGTTTTTAACTCTTATTCATAACACTTTTTAATATTAAAAGTGTTCATTAATTTTGCCTAACATTTAAGGATACTCTGCTCCAACACATTCTTCCTTAACACAACACATTTATAATTGCTTCATTACAAAATTTTCCATTTTAATTGGTCTCTTATGGCAACCAGTTTCGTTGTTGTCGTTGTCATCTTTTTAATCTGCCATTTCCCTTTCCTTTCTAAGCCATGCTATCGATTGTACTACGTTTAAGAATAGTTTTTTTTTTTGTATATGAAAACTAACTGGAGTATAAAACTTTAAAATTATGTCCTTAGGTTAGACAATAAACAACAACAACAACAACAAGGACAAATATATTCTCTGTGTGTATAACAAATCAAGGACAACAGCATTAAACTCTAGGGAAAGTATGTATGCTTGGTTTATTTGAGAACAGCAGACAGGACAAAAGAGACACAAAACAACATGAGACATGATTAGAGGAACTTGTATGATTTTGAAAGAGTGTTTCAAAAGGAAATGTGTTAAGTAAAGATAAACTAGGGATTTTAAGAGCTGACCAGATCCAAAACATATAGAACATGCAGACAAGTTAAGTGGTGATTTAGTTTTCTAGTATTTCAATTGTCTTCTAGCAAAGCTATCAATTTTAATTCTCAATAAAGCTTCAAAAGCGATTCTTCAACACGTTAAAACCACTTTAAAGTTCTAATGACCTTCTATTATTTTATAATAAAGCTTTGCTGTTAACCCAGACATTACGAACAGTCTCTATACATCACAGAGTTTCTTTAATAGTACTTCACCACTCCAAGTTCACTTCTCTAAGTTCCTAAAAACTTAACTTTTGCCAAACGCTGCACCGAAATTGTGGTGTTATGTGTAGCTTGAAAGAAGAACTCTCTGAAGTAGTCTGAAAATTGTGCCTTAGGCACCTAGAGAATAGTCTAAGCACTAAAGAAGCCAGGAAGAAGATGGGGGGCCACAACAGATGGGCAAGATATAGAGAAAAAAAAAACAATAAGCCGCCTCGAAGAACAGAACTAAGAGGAAAAGGCCCCAGTTCAACTTGATCAAAGTTTCTTTTAAATCAGCTCATTTCTTCTCCCTGCCAAATTTTCCGAATTCTTCCGTCCGCATACAACATAATCCGACTTCTTCTTCCTCATATCCAACCATTTTCCTCTTTTTAGCTTACCTTGTACAACAAAACAATCCAGTACTACAAACTTAAAGGGGCAGGTGCCTTATAAAGCTTCTTAACTACACAGAGGCATATTGCCCCTCCTCCCAAAAAAAAAACACCAAAGTTTTCTATGCTAAAATACTACCATCAGAGAGAAATTGTTTAAATTTCCATTCAAAACTACAAATATAAGGGGAACAGGGGGAGAGGGAACACATGTGTACACATATACAAGAGCTCGTTTTGCTGCGGCTAACAACTAGGCAGGAGGTGGGGTATAAGTGGACTGTTGTGTGAATGCAAAATTAAAAAAAAAAACGTTCAAAAGGAAATTTGGCAACATGGCTTAAAAATCCAAAACGGAAGAGAATTTTAAAATTTTTTTGGAGAAAAGGAACACAATGAATGGTCGACTGGTCGGCTGGCTGGCCAACTGGTTGTATATGGTCAAGCATAATAAAGGCGAGAAGCTTTCGCATTTGGCCTTAAGAATACCGGATGGATGGTTATGCATAGGATTTCTATGATAAAATTTAGCAAAGCAAAGCATTGGCTTCGCTTTTCTTGTTTTTTTTTTTAATTTAAGCAAGACAACACATGTGCGTTTAGAAGAGGAGGAGGAGGACAAGAGCAAAACATGCGCACTTTGGCATTACATTTGCGATTACATTTTAAGATTCCAAATTCAAATTCAAATTTTTGAAATCTCACACCACACCATGACAATGGACTAAACTACAGGCCAGTTAAAAATGAAATACACAGAGACAAGCGCAAGCCAGCAAGCCAGCAAGCCAAAGCAGTCAGTCAAATAGTCAAGCAGTTAGTTAGGCAAGCAACCCCCCCCCCTCTCGCCCCCACAATCATATTGAAATTGTTGCTGTTTTTTGGGAAACCAAACGAACGTTAGAGGTAAGGTTAAGGCGAAACTACTCTTATGTAAGGCCAATCCATTCCCCCAACCACACAGCTCTTCTATATTGTACTCCCCCACACCTCAATTAATGCTACATACTTAAGCCAAGTCAACAGTAACAGAAATTAATTTCTTTAAAATTATTTCGTAAACGAATTTCAAGGAACATGTTTGGGGCTACTACGTACGCATGCATATAAACAAGCCCTAGAACTTACACTGTCAGTGGAAAAGGTCTTTAGTAAAGTAGAAAGGGGCAAGGGGAAGGGTCTAAGGATAGATAAGGTGGGGAATCCAATGAAATATCAAAGGAAAAAAGTCCACTGCTACTCATGTGGCTCTTTGCTACATAAGGCCTGGTTAAGGGGGTCGTTAAAAAGATATGTGAATAGCTGAATGAATGGAAATATTAGATTAATAGAACATCATGACTGTTTAGTTGGTCTTTAGCTTAACAAGATCAAGATTAGTTAGTAATAGAGACCAACACTAGCCTACCAATGTAATTTTCACAGTGAGTCTTCTGTCCATTTGGTGATTCGATGAACAGTGGATCTCTTACGACCACGTAAAAGAAGAAGATTCGAACATCGATTTAAGTCCTCAATTCAGCAATAAAGAAAGCCTCAGTCTATTAGCCTAACTGACTAAGCACTTGTTATTTGACACACATTTTCTGTCCGGGCATCAGTTTCAATTGCAGACTTTCTAAGTACATGTAAATTCATATGCTCCTTTGCCTGTAAATGCCAATTTGGCTACAATACTTTTGACACAGCCAAGTAGTCTCTCTCTCTTGATGAAACCTAATGAGTATTCGAGAACTAAAGAGTTTCAATTGCGGTTCTGTAAGCAACAGGCAGTGACGAAAACGATGCTCAGACCTCCTTTCATTTTGTCATAACTCGGACAGAGCAAAGTCCGCCAAGAAGTACTGACAAGTATTCTAGAATTAAAAGCTTCTATACGGTACCACTAAACGACGGTCTGTAATATAAAAGATGCTGTAATCACTCCCCTTCTGCACGATCATAGTTTCTTTAATAATCGTGACACGTTACACCCTTGCTTTTGAAATAAACGTACCTCAAATGTAGTCCTGTAGGTTGATTTACAAACATTATCCTGAATTTACAACTACATTATCAGCTCCTGCTTCTCGCGGACCTGCCAGTTATTGTGTTTCGCTTTCAACTGCACGTTGATTTACTAAACTAGCTTTCCTTTTAACGGTAACCATCATGTCCTTGCCACAATCCGTTTTTCATTTTTAAGGGGCATTCGATAGTGACTGTAATGTTCAGAATTTAGCTGAGACGTCGGCGGCCTTGTCAAATACTCAGCAGAAGGCGATCGTAAAGTATTCCGCCATCATTTCAAGGCATACAAAGGCATTCAAAGATAGTCCGCGATGCGACAGTGAAATTCTAGAGGCACTTAATGGACGCATTGCTGCGTATATGCATGCATTCTAGATATTTCAGTTATATGATCGAAGTCCTCATAATATTCACACATAGATCCTGCAATCTACCAAAGCCTTCTGCTTTTCAAAGCCGTGCATTTTTTCATTCTTTTTCAAAGCTGTAACCATTGTTTTAGCCACCACTGTTTCAGTCCTAATAGCATTTACTAGCTCACAACTACACTCATGCGATAGTCGATTCCGTCAACGACAGGTGGGCGTCCTCGGACACGGGTAGAACGGCTCGTAAAATCTGGCCAAGGCTGGATGAGGGGCGCACAATGAGTCTACTTAAACTCCAAAGAGGCGCGCTCAGTGTAGTTGTCGGTGTCATTACGGGGCATTGCATTATGGGTACGCATGCGAGGCGCATTGGACTTGGATACCTTGCTAACGACTTCTGTAGAAGCTGCAGAGATGAGGAAGAAGAGGAGACTGTCCCTCACCTGCTGGGTACATGCCCGGCTCTATGCCAAAGGAGAAGGAAGTACTTGGGTACTTACTACATGGATGATCTGGAGGAACTGTCAGAGATTGACATTGGCAGCCTAAATCGCTTTATCAGGAGCTCCGAATGGTTTCGAGACTAGGGGACAACGGATGACTGTGGTAGCACAATGGGCCCAATGCGAAAAATTTTTTTTTCTTGGATGGGCAGCCACCTCTACCTACCTACTACACTCAGTGAAGAAAAAACACTCTCTTTGTATTACTGTTGCTATTTCACTGGCCATAACTGTTTAATTCACTTTAAAATCTATGCAATGAGCATAAGAAAATTTTTAAGCAAATGAGTTACACACTTTCTCTCCCGCACCCACACTCACTCACTCTTTTATTTAACAGCGGCCGACCATCATTTTAAAGGAAAGACCACCAGATACTAGAAAACAAGACGAGACACGCACGTTTTCACAATATATGTATGTATGTACGTACGTTATGATTGTAAAACACATACAATCACCTTCCCCATACTCTACGCCCAACCAACATCCACACACTTACTTACATCCCCCCCAACACCTTACTCACACACTCCTGCTACACTGTAGTATTTACAATTTATGCATGTATCGTCGTGTAACGAAGAGCCATGCCATTGTCGTAACAGACATCATCGTCAATAGAAATTTACTCACTAACAATTCAATCAGAACAACAAAAAGGTGTGAGTTTTGTTTTGCGGACATTTGCTGATGTTGTTGTTGTTGCTGCTGTAATTTGTTGTTGTTGTTAAAGATTATTTCAAAAATATTGAGGATGGAGGAGCAACCAACCATTGGGCAGAGAGCATAATTCTTTATGCGTGAGTTAGGAGAGTAAGAATAAAAGTGATTTGCGTGTGTGTGTGTGTGTGTATGAGTGCAGACAGAATGTGTGTGCGTATGTTTTTTGAATTGTTAAATTTAAATGCGTGTATGATTAGTTGATGTGTTGTTGCTTTTTCTTAGAGTAGGGAAATTAACCAATTTCTCTTACCCATACAACCACAACTACTAAGCACGGGAGTTTTTTTTTTGTGTTAAAACAACAGCGAATATACTTAGGCTAGCAACGTATTTGGAGGTAACAGTGTGCTTGAATGGTGAAAAAATAAGAAATAATTACACAGCCCTGCATGGGTTTTGCAAATAACATTGCTCCAGGTGTTTCCGAAGGCATTTTGTGCGCTGAACACGTCAGGTTTTCGAGGAAAAGGGGTTGAAACCCCTAAAAATAGTGTTTTTAGCCATTTTTGAAACATTGTAGAGCTAAACGCTGACGTGCTAGAACCATCGATTTTATCAGAAATTGACAATTGATCTTTGCTCTTTAAAATGAGCCCAAAGCCAAATTGTTTGCATGCACCCTTAAAGTAGGAGGTGGGTTTATGTCAAGGGGTGCAAGGGAAAAAGAAACACATTACGGAGGTCCTTAAAAATTAATCAGATTTACTTGAAAATTGTTACTCAGGGGTTTTTGGGGTCGCTGATTACAGATCTTCATTCAGATTTAAAAAATTCAAAATGGCGGATCCAATATGGCGGTCAAGTAAATCTGATTAATTTTTAAGGACCTCCGTAATGTGTTTCTTTTTCTCTTGCACCCCTTGACATAAACCCACCCCCTACTTTGATGGTGCATGCAAACAATTTGGCTTTGGGCTCATTTTAAAGAGCAAAGATCAATTGTCAATTTCTGATAAAAGCGATGGTTCTAGCATGTCAGTGTTTAGATCTACAATGTTTCAAAAATGGCCAAAAACGCTATTTTTAGGGGTTTCAACCCCCTTTTTCTAGAAAACCTGACGTGATGGAAAGTTTATGAAACCAGATTCGTGTTCAGCGCGCAAGATACCTTCGAAAACACCTGAAGCCATCTTATTTGCACAAAAAAAGTCCAAATTTGCAGGGCTGTGTTATTAACTGTGAATTAAATGAAATTTTCAGGATTAAATGGAATAAATTAAAAAATACTGACTGATGTTGGCTTTGAGTATGGTCCACAAGACATAGTGCAACAAGATCATCTCCATGTGAGATGATCATAATCTTTTGGGTGACCAGATCATTCAATTCAGACCAGAAGGAATTGGAATCATCAACATATAGTGCTTACCGTTGACAGTGATGGCTTGGCCAGCGTTGTCCTCAAAGAAACACGAAGCGTACCTATTTTTGGATACATTGTACGCTCTTGGATACGACGTGGTTTGATATCGTCTCGATTTCATTCGTCCTGAAATGATCCTTATCGATGAAAATTAGGATCAGTTCTCAAGAATCCACTCAGCGAACACACCCCACTGTCTGTTGTGATTTGGCAAAACAGACTAAGTAAAGGACAACTAATTTGACCGATGAAACTTCAACAAGATACTTACTTACTTACTTAATTGGCCATAACAACCAGTTTATCGGATTTCGGCCTGCCGCAACACATCCTTCCAGGCGCCTCTGCTTCGTGCGCGCCTACGCCAGTTGGTTACACCAATCGATGACAGGGCTTCCTCGATTTGGTCCTTCCAACGGATGCAAGGTCGTCCTCTACGCCGACTTCCGCAGATTTCCGCATCAAATACCCGTTTCGCCGGAGCATCCTCCTCCAGCCAGCGCAGCCGCTTGATATTAATACGCTTTACAACGTCCATGTCGTTGAGGAGCTCATACAGCTCACTGTTGGATCGGATACGGAAATCATCGCCAACTCGCACTGGACCGAAGATCTTGCGCAGTACTTTTCTCTCGAACACTCTCAAGGCCGCTGCATCTGTACTTAATAGGGTCCATGCCTCTGCGCCATAAAGAAGCACGGGTAGAATGAGTGTCTTGCAAATTGTTAATTTTGTCGCACGAGAGAGGTCTCTGCTACTGAATTGCCTATTGAGACCATAGCAGCATCTGTTGGCAAGAGTGATCCTGCGCTTGATCTTCAGACTGACATCATTTCTGGTGGTAACAACGGAGCCAAGATAGATGAATTCCTTGACCGTATCAAAAGTATAGTTATCGGCCGTAATCTGAGAATCAATATGCCGCGCATCTCTACTTGTCGATAACATATACTTTGTTTTGCCCTCATTTACTGCCAGACCCATCCCCGTTGAAAGGCCAGACGCACTCCGTAGGCTCAATGAGATTGTGTGCGACTAATGAAAAGCACTTCTTGGGCTTTAGTTTGAACAGGAAACTGTACTCTACAGTACAGTCAGATATGTCTTATCCTACAGATGCACATGGTTGAGTGGGAATTCGTTGGAAATACAACCTACATTTACTTGATAAGTTCAATACACGCAATCGTAAATTGACAGAGTCATTACTGGACATTGCAGTCTGGATATTCATGCGACTTGCATTCGTCTTGGCCACACGGCATTTCTCACGGTTGTAATCCAGTTTGAAGTCGCCGTGGTCTAGTAGGTAGTGTGTTGGCTTATTAGACGAAAAGCCAGGGTTCGAGCCCCAGGTATTTCTTCGGCAACTTCCTCTCAGCAGATTTCTGGCAAAAACTCTGAGAGTAAAATAAAATTGCCATGAAAAGTTTCTCAAAAATCTGTCGTTCGGAGTCGACTTTAAACTGTAGGTCCCGCCACTCATGTATAAAAAAATTAACACACACAACATAAGTGGTGTGAGAAACTAGGTCGTAATCCTGACTGAAGGGTTGTAATGACCAATTATGTTATGTTATGTAATCCAGTTTGTTCCTGCGTTAGAGCAGTTATTATGAATTGCGCGTCATAGTTATTAATTTTTTTTTTCATGCTGACCACTTTTTATTTTTCCTTAACCACTGTATTGTCACGACTTGCTCGCAATCATATATTCACTGCGAATATTCAAAATAGTGCCGAATGTATGGCCGTTATTTGCATTTGTTGTGTGTGTGTGTGTGTGTTTGTGAGAGAATTTTGCTTTTTCATTTGTTTTCTTAATTTCAAATTAAATTTAATTTTTATCATCATAATCATCATCGTCATCATCTGCGTTATTATTGTTGTGTGTTCGTTGGTTGGTTGACTCTGCTCATCTCATCGTATTGTATTGATTGTCATTGTGGTTGTGTTGTTATAAAACGGTTATGGGTATGAGAGCCAAAGTGAAAGAGAGTGGGACTTTTGGAGCATCTTACATTGATTGCTATGTGTGGTGACTACTCTCTACTCTGTTTGTTTGTTATTATTGGTGTGTAACCGATGGATGCTCGGCTCAATGGTCTTTTATAAAATTCATATTACAATTAAATTTACAACAACAACAACAACAGGAACAATAAACATTTTTGATGTTTCAGCAATAAATGTATAGAAGAAAAGTAACAAACATAATACGATATACATATGTATGTGTTGTGTATGCATGTATGTATGTGTTTATATGTTGTATGGCCTTCAGTGAGTAAAGCTTAAATGAGCACAAGTGTTTTATGAGATGTTTTATGAGAGCATGTGTTGTATATGTGTATATAGTTACTCTCTGCCATGAGTGTAAATATAAATTTTTAATTTAAAGCTTTTGATTGCAATGGTGGTGGTATATTGGATAGAAGAGAAGACCAGAGGTCTTCTTTTATATTTTCGCATGTGTGTGTGTGTGTGTGCAAAGACCATCAACAAGGAGTTCTATTTGATTTGTGTGTTTAAGAGATTCATGCTTGGTTTAGTTTTTTTTTAGTTAAAAAGTAACTTATACACATACATGCTTACATACACACTTACATATATGTATGCATACGTTACAGTGTTATTTAAATATTAATAAATAAACAAATGTGAGCATGCATAAGCCTGCCTGTGCCTTCTTTGCTTTTCAAAGTAAGAATTTGTAATTGTATGTATGTACGTCGTAATGCTTAACAACAATTCACTTGATTAATAGAAAGCAAGGGAGAGGGAGAGAGGGAGAGCGAGAGTGAAAGTGAAAAGTACAGTTAAAACAAAAACAAGAAATTGTATGTTCTCAAATGGTTAATCATAGTGAGGCGAAGAAGAAAGGCCATCATTTTAAAATTCAAAGATTTTTTAATTAAACCAAGTGAATAGCAAAACGAATAATGGTTGGAGAAAGGGGGAATGGGGGTTAAAATAATGTTACGTTACAAGGAAGACAAAATGTCATAATAGAGCACAGGCTATTTAAGAGAATTTTAATATTGTTTTTCATATTAAAAATGTTTTTAAAATATTACAATTAAAACTAGGTTTTTAGTACCTTTTTTACTACCATTTTTACTACTATTTTTAGTACTTTTTTTTAAAACTATTTAGAATAAAGGCGAAATTATTTGTATACGAAATAAAAATATTTTAAATAAAATTGAGTACTTTTTTCACTAGTTTTTTTTTTACTACTTTTTTAATTTTTTTCCCCAAATCTATACAAATTGCTATTAAAAGTTATTAAAAGCTTTTTCTTAGTAAAATATTTTGAAAATAATATATTTTTAGTAGTTTTTTTTACTACCTTTTTACTACTTTTTTACTACCTTTTGTAAAAAAAATCTTTGAAACCTATTTAAACTCATAAATGAATAATATTACATATAGAAATAATTAAAAAAAATATATAATATTAGTTTCAGTATTTTTTTTAACAATTTTTTCTACTACAATTTAAAATTTTTTTTTTAATTTAAAGTTAAACACAAAATATCCAATAAACGAATTTGAATATTATATTTTAATAATTATTGTTGTTTATTTGTTTTTGTTTTATTACTTTTTTGATAATATTTTTACTACTTTTTTAAAAAAGATCTTTAAGGCCTAGACAGCCTTAAAAACCATGATTATATAAGACAATTTTCTTCTGTTACTACATTTTAATAAAACGTTACAAAGATAAAACGAGATCAGTAGTCTTTGTAATTTTTTCTACTACTTTTTTTTAGAATTTTTTTAAACAAATGGTTAGATAGAGATGGCTGTCTACCCAAAAAAGTTCAATAGACTCACTTCTCCTACATGAGTCCCATTGTGATACAATGTCCATGCCTACAAGTTCGTTTAGATTGTGTATATGGTCGACGCCAAGATGTCTTTTCTTCTAACCGTCATACAGTTTGGCATTTACTCGCGCAATAGGCATAAAGCAGTGTCCTCCTTGTCCTTGCCTCAACGGCTTCTGAAGATATCGTTTGCCAAACGTTCAAATCTTTTGTTTTTCGATAATAATTCCATGAATATATTTCAAATTTTTATAATTTTGAAAATTCTTTAAAATTAAATTAGTAAAAAAAATGTACCATCTTTTACCCCTTTTGTATACCCTTTTAACTCCTTTCGTTTACAATCACTATTTCATTATTTTAAACACCTTTTTCCCATGCGGTATTGTTATTGTATTAGTTTTTTGCCGTTAATCTTAACGCTTAATCTCTTTTTAATGCATTTTGATAAATAACCGTGGCAGTCTCCCTCTCTCGGTCTAATTACTGTTTGTTATAAAAGAGTTTCCCTCTCTCTCTGTCTCTCTGTTGCTTCTAACCATATTTGTTCTTTTTTTTTTAATTTAAAATAACAATTATTTTAAGGCAAATAAACGTTAAAAAATTTGGGAAAAAATAACAAAAGAATTGAAAAATAAATAAACAAAGAAAGAAAAAACGACGACATTATGATAACAAAAGATTTTTCTTTAAAAGAAAAACAGCAGATGTAAAACGCAGCAAGAATAAAACGTTAAATACCACAACAGCTTTGTAAGAGCATTAGGAAATAGCAAAAAGAGGAAATTCCTAGACACGAATACACACGCAAATATGTACACACATGCATATAACCATGAGAGTTAAATTCTGCCCTGAAGAAGAAGGAATGCTTACAGCTAAAACTATAATCATCATGTAGCACACACATAAAAAGCATATGTTAGTCATACAGGGTATAACTGTTATTAATAAAATAGCAACAACACCACCAACGAAACATTAACAACAAGAGCATGCAATTTGATCAGCTGAGGAAAATTATGCACTTCAACACAACAACAAAAAAAACGAAAAAAGAAAAACGAATGTAATGAAACGAAACATTATCCATAATCAATAATACAAACCAGTAAAGAGTACTTCGTTTGAGTTCGTTGCTTAGAGAGAGAGAGAGAGCAAGAATTTCTGCACATACAATGGCAGAACAACAAGCATCAATGTTTTCCTTAATATTGTTGTTGTTGTTGTTGGCCTTTGTTTAATTAAAAATAAATGAAAAAGTGTTTGTAGAAGAGTACATATGTATGCGTGCATGACTAAGAATTTATGTCCGTTTTCATAACACATGGCTGGATGCACATGAATGGCGATGCAATTATGCCAGCAACAACAGCAGCAGCGGCTTAATAAAGGCACAGCCGCTACGAAAGCAGCAGCAGACAATGGTAGACAAAAATTGCAAAAAAAAAACATCCCCTGCTGTGTTGAAAACCAATAGGGAAAAACCATCGTATTATCTATCAATACACTGAGAGAAATAAAGTGTGGGGAATTTTGTTTTTCTTTTTATTTTTTTTTTTTAATTTGAGCTGAATAGAGCACAAATGAAGCTGAATTAAAATGTTTAATAGAATCTAATTTAAATACTTTGCTGAATATGCTTATTTTTCTATTTTGTAGGTTAAATTTTAGTAAATTCAATTTTTTATTATTTTTTATGATTTTTACTTATAAAACTACAAAATATTAATTTTTTTTTTATTTTATTTATTTGATTTATAATGATCTACATAGCACAACAAGATACTAAATCTTATAAGTGACAGTGCTATGTTTACAATCAATAAGGTATAAAAAATTAACATTAATTAAATATAAAAAATTAGAGAAAGTTAATTTATGTATATAAATATTAAATTAAATTAAGAAGGTAAAGTATAAAAATAATAATAATAATAATAATAAGAATAATAATAATAATTATAATGATAATAATAACAATAATAATGATGACCTAAAAAATTAAATCACAAAATTTACAAATATGAGAGTAAAATTTTAATTATGAAAATAATTTAAACAACTCCTTTTTGAACGCATTTGCATTGCCCAGATTTTGGATGTTATTTGGTAAGGAATTCCAAAGACTAATGGTGTGTATAAAGAACTGTCGCTGAGACAGAAGAGTCCTGAATCGTTGCTGTATAATCCCCACACCCCGGTGGGATCTAGCAAACTTAATTTTACAATATAGATACTTCGGCTGTTTCGTGTAAATTATTTTATGAAGTAGAAGGAGGCATCTAATTTTCAGGAGATTATCAAATTTGATACCAAGAATCAGGTAAGCTAAATGAGAAATGTGATCCCGACGCCCCTTAAGGAAAACATACCTGGCTATGTTATTGTACGCCAGGTTAAGTTTCTGGTTGTCATCATAACTGCAATTTGCGTATATCTCACATCCATATAAAAGTACCGGAATCAAGTAAGTTTTAGCAAGTTGCATGCGAATGACAAAAGGAGTTGAATCAATGACAGCCCACAAATTTCGAAGCATGCCATAAATTCTGCCAACAATGACACTTATATGGGTAGACCACGATAATTTGTCATTAAAGACAATACCCAGATTAGTAGCCGACCTGACAAATTCAATTTTATTTCCCCTGATACTCAATTCAGGTATGACAAATGATCCGTTTGTTCTCGAAAGTGTAATACATTTAGACTTAGAAGGATTGATACATAGTCCATTGGCCGAGGCCCATCCGTCAATCCTTGCTAAGTCACGATTAATGTAGTCCAAACAAGAATAAATATTCTCCCTTGGAGTATATGTGTAAAGCTGCACATCGTCAGCATACATGTGAACATTACAGTTAACCAAAACATCAGGTAGATCATTTATGTACATGCAAAACAGCAAAGGTCCAAGTATAGACCCCTGGGTAACACCTCTACTAATAGTAAGTGGATCCGAAACATTGCCATTGAAATGAACCTTCTGAAATCTGTTCGTCAAATAAGAATAAATTAGATTACAGGCAGTTTCGGAGAAATAAAACAGTTTTCGGAGCTTTTTCAATAGAACCGCATGATCGACTGTATCAAAAGCCTTAGAGTAATCAAGCAGAACCAAGAACGCCACACTATTCCCATCAAGTTCCGACCTAAGTTCCTCAACTACATTTACCAGAGCGGTAGTACAACTCCTACCTTTCATGAAGCCCGACTGATTAACCGTTAAGAAATTGTGGCCCCTCAGATATTCATCGATTTGTCTGGCCATGATATTCTCCAATACCTTGGATAAAAAAGGAAGGATTGCAATTGGCCTGAACTCACAATTAGTTTTGGGAATGGGAAGGATTTTAGCCAGTTTCCAACTTTCAGGAAAAGAAGACTTAGTCAGAACTGTATTGAACAAGTAAGTGTAGTAAGGCAAAAGTTTAGGAGTCAGAGCCTTCAAGAATAAAGGATGCAAATCATCAGAACCAACTGCATTTGATTTTACCTCTGAAATACATTCCAAAACCTCAAACTGATTTACGCAACGAAAGCTAAAGGAATACTGTGGTGGAACACAACAGAGGTCATCATACAAGTCACCATTAGACCTTGGGACCCTAGAATTTACGAACTGGTCATTAAGCTTGTCCACATCCACATCAATATCAGCCTTTGGACATTTTCGGCCTATTCCTATTTCACGAATTACATTCCATTTAGACTTGTTGTCCATAGCATTAGAAAACTTTCCGCCATAATACAATCTTTTTGCAGTTCTTATGCTCCTGGTAACTTCCATCCGTGTAAATCTATGTAAAGCTTTCAAATCATCCGTCCTAAACCTCTTCCATCTCCTGTAAGCACTATCCCTCCTCTCAATGAGTGCTTTTATTTCCGCATTAAACCAGGGCTGTTGTTTAGGTTTGATGTGCTTGGTTTTGACAGGAACGCACCTGTCATAGAGCAAACGCACTCTGTCCTGAATAAACGATAATTGGTCATTCGCATTACCCAGTGTGTATACCTGGTCCCAAGATACGCTATCCAGTTCAATATTCAGAGTTGCATAATCAATGTTTCCAAAATCACGATACGTAATATATTTGTCCACGGGACGAGTTACGGACAAATTATAATTAATTTGAATAACATTTTTCGTAACTTCCTTTATTGACATTTAACTGAATGTGCTTAATTGTGTATTTTTTATGTTAAATTTTAGCTGAATAGATTAAATATGAATCCTAATTAAAGTTTTAAATTTTAAATATTGTGCTGAATAAAGTTTTTCATTATTTCTTTGTAATCCTGCTTAGCTGAATGTGGTTAGTTTTAATATTTGTGCAGTTAATTGTAGCTGAATGGCATAAATACAAAGCTGAATTAAGATTTTTGTTATTTTTGTTTGGATGCTGAATAGCAATTTTTAATCCCAGTTAGCTAAATATTTTTTATTGCAATCTTTAGCTTTCCTATTAGTTGAAGAATATAAATATGAAGCTGAATAGGAAGTTTTGTTTATATGTTTATATTATTAATAAATAATTTCATTAATTCCAAGTAAATTTTTCTTTAATCCCAGCTTTACTTTAAAAATTTTATTATTTCCTTCAAACAAAACACGTAACATTTTCGCTCTCAGTGTATAAAAAACTGTTAGAGAGACTGTTTATCATTTAATTTTATGACTCTGCTTGTCTCACTATTTGTCTGGCTGTGTATTTATGATTAAGTGTGCGTTTTATTTTGTTCTTCTTTTCGCTCTGCTCTTTTGTTTTATTGTGCTGTATGTCCTGCAGATGCATTTTTGCAGTAATTAGACATACACATACATCATATGCACATACATACGCATGCATCCATGCTTGCCTATGGATGTGCATGTAGGAAAACACATTTTCAACAGTTTCAGGGTTATATTTACCATGTGTTTTTGTATGTGCTGTTGTTGTTCTTGTTTAGCAATCGGGTTTTTTTCTGCTCATCTTCGTATATCTATGAATATTTGATTTGCCGTTTTCGTTTTCAAAAGAGTATATGTGTGGAACTGTGTGTTCGTATGTGCAGTTCCTGTGTGGTACAGTGTTGTAAAGAAATTTTCTGTGTGTGTTGCATTTTTATGCAACATGTTGTTGGTTTTTCTTTAATTTCAAGCGATTTTCTTTGAAAATTATTTTTGTTTTTCATAATTGGCGCCTTTTTTGTTTCATTTTTCTTTCCTATTTCTTTGCGGCATAGATTGTCTTCTAGTTCTTGTTCCGTTTGCTTAATAGTTCCGTTTTTATTTATTTTTTTTCTTTGTTTTTCAGCGGCTTAGTTTGAGTTTTCTTTCTTTGCTCTTTAGAAAACCCTTCTAAGTTGTTGTTGTTGTTTATATCCGTTAGATTTCCTTTCATAACCAAAAAACCCAATGTTGTTACAATTACAAAAAGAAAAAAGGCGTCATATAATACGCCTTTTTTGATTAACTTTTCATAGGCAAAGTAAGGCGTCATCACAAGGATGTAATATTTGATGGCAAACTGTTTCCAAATTACGTGAAACACGAGCTTCTTTGTATTGCATTCAGTTGAACCACTTCGAATTATTTAAGAGTGGCAACAAACAATTAATAAAACCTCCTTTTAATTGTGAAATTATTTCAAATTATTGCCTTTACCACCAGCACTCTTTCGCAGAGTTTATTAATGCGAGGCATTAATGCTTCCCACAGGTTCCAAGAATGTCACAGAATCCACATGTTAAGCTCGAGACAAATCCCCATTGTGAATACTTTGAGTCTACAATTCCTTGTCAGAAGAGAAGCTATCAACCTCAGATTATTCCTGGATAGTCTGATGAACGACCCAGATCTCCTTTTATTGGAGTTTCCCAACGAAAATTTTATTTGTCTCAAACCCACTAGGTTTGAGAAGAGTCTTTGCCACTCTTTACATTCCCTTTCGTTGAGCATATCTTTCCAAACATTCTTCCTCACTCCACAGAAGGGTTCTGGCAAGTTCCTCGCAAGCTTGTCTGCTGGCTCATTGACGGGAGTTTCTACATGATCAGGGGCCTAGGTTAAGTTTAAAACTTTTGACCCACTGTGGTCTGTTTTGTTTTGTAAAACAAAATTTTTATTTCTTCTATATAAAGCGTCATAAAATGCAAACAAAATGGTTAAAGGTTAACAAAAAACAAATCTATAGTGGCCAATGAAAAAGAATCTCTATTGGAGACAAACATTTTTTATTTAAAGCCGTGTTGTGTCGACCTCATACGTGGCTGGCCATGTGTAACCGCGTTGCAAGGGTTTGGCTGTCATAATCGCTTTCTGGCGTGTGGGGGGTTTATTTTTGTTTTTGGTAGGTTTTTTGGTTTTTAAATAAAAATTCAAAATCAAAGACTTATCGCTGGCTGAACACACGCATCCTTCATATTATGTTTACATTGGCAAAAATTTATTTAAAAACGATACAAATGTGTAGACAAAAAGGCAGAGTAGCAAAGGAGAGGGAGGGGCGAGGTGAGCAAAACCCATCGCTTTTTTTTAACAAAAAACAAACGCTAAAAAATTAATAAATGATGCTTGACTCCAATCGGCGTCATGGTAATTATGGCGGGTTTTTCAAATACATACAGTTGGCGTAATGGGGGTAGGGGGTTAGGTTAAGAAAGGTCAAATGTAGCCAAAGAATACGTACAGTTGGAAAGAGTAGGCATATTAGAGTTAAATCTATATAAACTTCAGCCAACATCAAAGAAATCTAAGTATTTCATTGAAAAATTTTTTATAAAAGGTTATCCATTTTGGGTTTTCAAAAGTATAGTTAAATAAGACGCATATAAAGCTTTAACTGACCTTTCCACGTACGCCTCTGGACTAATTTCAGCCCTTTTTCCCATGTTATGGATGGTATTACAATTGCAGACCAAACAAAAAGCAAATCAACATGTCTATGGCGTTATAAGCGAGTCAGCCAGCTTTAACTGTTGCCTGAGATGGGCTTCATATGGATAGAGCTGCAAAATCAAATGCATATATCATAATAACCATAATCATATCATATCATAACCATAATCAGTCGTTGAATAGGCCCAATCAGCCATAAAATAGGGCTAAATGCTGTGTTATTGGATAAAAACGAATAATTCGTTATATTTTCTGCCCCAGAAGCGATATTTTTGGCCGATAATACTTTGCTATTATGCACATGCTTGAACACGCCTGTAAAGCTTCTACTCTTTTCAAAGATCTTCATATTCTTGCTAATTCTCTGCAGGGTACATCGATTATGACGTTCATAATGACCACTTTATACTTCAAAAGTGGCTATGTTCAAATCACTTCGTACTATATGTTGTTTTATGTGTGTGAAGATAGATTTTAAAATCTATCTCTCATGTTAGCTAACAGAACTCTGTTATGTTATTAACAGAACTAACAGAGCTCTGTTATGTTATTAACAGGAACTCTGTTAAATAATTAATTTAAGACTGGGAGAGAAAAACAGGAAAAATTAATTAAATTCCCGGCTAAAGTAAGAAAAAAAAGCAAAAATTGATAAAAATAGGTCCTATAGTTAATCACTGCTACAAAATATTGCATAATAAGAACTACAATTAAAAGATAATCACACATTTCGGAAAGCTATTGTAATCCAATAAATAAATCAATATTGTGGGAAAACAGGACAACATGGGCGGACAGTGAAAGTTGTTCTTAAAGCATTGTACGTCCCTTTAACTAAATCAATCGCCAGAATCATTAACAGCGGGCGTTTTCATAGTAGATTTTGAAATTTTCTGAGATTTCAGATTTTAAAATCCACTGTAAGTCCTTTTGTGGGAAAACAGGACAACATGGGCGGACAGTGAAAATTGTTTTTAAAGCATTGTACGTCCCTTTAACTAAATCAATCGCCAGAATCCTTAACAGCGGGCGTTTTCATACTTGATTTTGAAATTTTCTGAGATTTCAGTCTTAAATTAATTATTTAACAGAGTTCCTGTTAATAACATAACAGAGCTCTGTTAGTTCTGTTAATAACATAACAGAGTTCTGTTAGCTAACATGAGAGATAGATTTTAAAATCTATCTTCACACACATTGTTGTTTTAACTCTTTTTCCCTAAACACTAGACGCCTGCAGCTTTCATTGTGTTTTCGTTGAAAGCATTTTTGCATTTTTAAAATCACCCACAACTTGTATGCTTTTGCTAACACTGAAATTGGGCTCAAAATAACGCTCTCTTTCTCCCACTCTCTTAAGCGCTCTTTTTCAAAAATTCCCTGATTTCGATTGCTCCAACAAAAAAAATCCCAAAAAAAAACATAAAAAGAAAACAATATTAGCACATGTAAAATAATAATACACACACATACACATAGGCATAACATAGCAGTAAATTAAAATAAACACTCATGAATACAAAAATATAAAGAAAAAAAAAACGAAAACAAATCATTACCACCATCAGTGCTTTATGGAGAGAGAGACTACATTGTAGTATACGAAGTAAACGCCAAAAATTTTTTTAAATAACAACAACAACAATAAAAAAATTGACAATAAAACAATAAAATAAGCAAACATTTGAAGCTACACACACACACACTTGCATGCATACATAAATAAAACAAACAGAAAAAAAATATGACAAAAACAACAGCTCGCCAGCCAGCCAGCCAGCTTTTGTGAATTGTTTTTGTTTTTGTGTTTATCTTCTGTGAGTCTTTTACATTTGATTGTCCCTGTTATACTCACTCTGGTCAACACATGTGTGTCGTAATGTAAGGAATTTTAAAAAATAAAACAACAACAACGAAAAATAAAATAAACAAAGCAAGAAAACAAAAACAACAAACACTTACTCATCATAAAAACAACAACAACACAACAGTGAACATTGGCATTCAGTTCTAAAAAATTTTACAAAACACACACAAGCACACATTTTCAGTATAGTAAACATAAACATATGAGATCTGTGGCGAGAGAGAGAGAGAGCGAAAGAAACCGTATTTTTATGCTCTTTATGACGAAGTGATATTTTTGCAAGAAACTCGGAGCTTTAACGAAGCTCTGATACAAAGTTCTTTTCGTAATTTTTTGGGGGTAATGCAAACCACTTGACGAATCTCACGCACTTACACATACACATTTCGTATAATTTGTGGACGGCAAACAAAAACATATGCTTTATGAAAACACAACCATAGTGTGTGCTGTTTTTGTAAGGCAAATGATTTCAGAGGAACAGACAACAAACAGTAGGTTTAATAAGAAGCTCTCTTGTTATAAAAATACCACTATCACTACTACTACTCTCTCTCTCTCCACACACATTATAGTGTTTGTTTTTGTTTGTGCTTCCCACACAAATAGGCTTTCGTCTGAAAGCGTTTGTCGCACGAAACAGCACATTAATGTGCATTTTTCTTTAGGTAAACAAAAGCCTATACTATGTGTGGTAGAAGAGAGAGAGAGAGTAGAGAGTGGTATTTTTATAACAAGAGAGCTTCTACTTATTAAAACTTTTCTCCACGATTTGGGGTTTTGTTTGTTTGGTGTTGTTTTGTTTACATTGTTTTTGTTGTTAATGTTGGTGTTACAAATGGAAAATTCGGATATTGTATGATCGCTTACATTTTCTAATTTCGTAGGTTAACAGTGAGTGTTACTGTTACCAGCATTCGTATTTGCAAACATATGAGAACGTTTGTTTTAACTCCCAACGTTAAATAACATACAAAATGTTAAAGAATTAAGGATTAAATGTAGTTTTCGTATAATAATGTGCAGCTGTTGGATAGAAAAACATTATTTTATAACTTAATCCTTAAGATAAATTCATTTCCAGTATATTAAATTAAATTTCGTTAAATTTTTGGAAATTTGCAAATTTTTCTATTGATTTATGATCCTTTTAAGTTTCCTAAACATCTATTGACCCACATTTTTGTGTATGAATGTCGGTATGATGCGGGCGTTGAAGAAAATTTTTCATTTTCTAAGAACGATTAACAGAAAAAAAAATTTTTTCAACACAGCGGTCTATTTCCACTGTTGATTGCTACACTAAGCAGGTATGTCATGTGCATACACATACACACATGCACAGTGGGGTCATAAAAGGATTTATTATCATAAAATTGTCATGTTTTTCTATTGAAAAAAGCTGCCAATCGCGGCTTAGCGCTTGAAAATGTAATTTTCTTTTGAATATTTTAAAAGAAATTGTTTTTAAATGAACAGAACAGGTACAAAATTGAATTTCTTAGGAAAGGATCATTGGAAAAATATTATTTTTGTTAAAATGTTTGCAAATTATAGTGGAAATTGTTTTAACACTGTTGTTAATGGTAATAAAATAATAAAATTTCAAAAAATATTTTTTTTTACAAAAAATATTTTTTTTGTTTCAAAAAAAGTACTAAAAATTTTATTAATTTTTTTACCTTATTTAAGCCGAAAATAACCTCTCTTTGTCTGCATTTAATAGAATATGAACAAAAGATTTCATTTAAATCATTAGAAAAAATAGTAGTAGAAAAGTACTAACATTTCTTTATGTTTTCTTGTCTTTGCAGGTAAGAACTATATGGAAAATAATGGTGTGTATACATATTGATAGCTTATAAACAAATTATTTATTTGAGAAAAGAAAATCATAAAGTATTACAATAGCGATATTTTGTAAAACAGAAAAAAGTACCAAAACAAAGTACTTATTCTAAAACAAATATTTTATTAAAAATATATGAAAAAATACTAATTTAATCTTGTCAAAAATATTACCAAAAAAAAAGTCCTTTTTCCTTTAAATTTAATAAAAAAAGTACTTTTTTCCATACCTTCCCTCTTTAGAGTTATTTTGCACTTTGAAAGTTTTAAAAATATTAATATTTTGAGAAATAGAAAAAAGTACTTTTTCCCTAAAATTATTCTTATTATTCTTCTCTTTTTTCTGTAATTTTAATACATAGTTAGGTGAGGTTAGGTTAGATTTAATTTCAAGAAAGTATTCTTTGTTCTCAAAATACAAAAAGGCACATTTTTGTGTTTATCAAAAATAGTACCAAGCAAATAAATTTTCCTTTGTTCTAACAAAGAGGGGAATTTTTGATTTTCAAGGTTTTTCTATTAATTCCATACGCCATTTTGTGCTCTCTTCTTTATATACCTACTTCCTTGAGATCTTTTCACAACTTCCCTTTATTTTCGTTTGTGTACATAAGCCTCTCTCTCTCTCTTTCTTTCACTTTTTGGTTTCAGAATTTTTGAAATATCATTTGAATGTATGAGTATTTTATGTACAAGAGTATGGCAATTTCAATTGCTAATTGAATTGAAAGCAGCATACAAACAAAATAACAACAAATCTTAATTAAGAATTCAACCAAATTAAAGGAATTTTTAACTCTCTTTTACATATTTTTGACTCATTATTACCCACACATACACACATAATGTTTTGGTTTACAGTGTGTGTAACAGTTTTGTTGTACTCATTTTAAAAGGATTTGTTTTTTACATACCACCCCATACCATACCAATAACAATGTAAGTAATGCGCGCATTACTTAACTCATGAGTTAAATTCATGACAACATTGGTGTTGTTGTTGTTTTTTTTTTCACTTTGTTTCGTATAAAACAGTTGTTTTTGTTCTCCCTAACAGGAGAGTAAAAATATGAGTAAAATTTCCTGTTTTGAGTTAAACAACAGATGGTTTATTCAGTTACTTATAGTATGTATAAGTATGCGTGTGTGTGTGTGTGAGAGTCCTTATATTTATGCTTGCTTTTACAAAACAATACTCTGTGAGCGATTGAGAGAACGAAAGTGTTCGTGTTTTTTTTGTGTTTTTTCCGGTTTTGAAAACAATCAAAACCAATGCAAAGAGAGCCTGCCTGACATTGTATTTGTTTTGTTAAGAGTGTTTTGTGTTTGCTGTACACAAAATCAAATTCATCTTGAAAGAGTTGTTTGCTGTTAAATAAGCCGTTAAAAGTGTGCATTTTACATTGAATTCCATGAGAATTTTATTTCTAAAGTATTAGACAGGCTTCCTTAATGATTTTTTTTTCGTTTATTTTAAAGAAACAATATTTTTGATAATGTTACTTAACAGAGCATTAGATGTTAACAGCGCTTTAACAAGGGGTTTTTATTAACAGAGGGGTTTTATTAACAGAGCTTTAAGTGAGACCTTGAACTAAAAAAATATTTTTCGTTTATTTATCAAGCAGGTTGTATTGTTTTTTAAGAATTTGTTTGTAAAGGGTCCGCCAAATACCTTTTTTTTTGAAAATGCTTTAAAAAAACTACTGAATATTTTCTCAAATTTATTTTTTTTATTTGAAAGTACAATCCTTCCGGTTAATAATGGAAAATAATTTCATTCAAATGGCTGCCTCGGCTGGCCATGCAGTAGCCTACACGATCGGTCCAATTTTTAAGCACATTATCGATTGTGTGCAGCTGTATTTCACCAATGGCTTCACGAATATTGTCCTTTAAAGAGTCAATTGTCTCTGGCTTGTCGGCGTAACACTTATCTTTGACGGCACCCCACAAATAATAGTCTGACGGTGTAAAATCGCAGCTCCGAGGTGGCCAAACGACATCAGCTCTGCGGCTGATAATGCGATCTTCAAAAACTGGGCCCAAAACATCGAGCGTAGCTTCGGCTGTGTGGCACGTAGCGCCGTCCTGTTGAAACCAAATGTTGCCAATATCCTCCTCTTAAATTTTTGTGAACAAAAATTCATTCAACATGGTCCGATAACGATCGCCATTGACTGTAACGGCCGCTCCTTGCTCATTTTCGAAGAAAAATGGCCCAATTATGCCTCTGGGTCAAAACCCGCACCAAACAGTGACTCGTTTTGGGTGCGTCGGCTTTTCAATGTATGCATGCGGGTTTTCTGTGCCCCAAATGCGACAATTTTGCTTTTTTACATACCCGCCAAGATCAAAATGAGCTTCATCTGAAAAGATGATTTTTTTTTTTGCCAAAAATCGGCATCTTCTGGTGTAGGCTACTGCATGGCCAGCCGAGGCAGCCATTTGAATGAAATTATTTTCCATTATTAACCGGAAGGATTGTACTTTCAAATAAAAAAAGAAATTTCAGAAAATATTCAGTAGTTTTTTTTAAGCATTTTCAAAAAAAAAACTTATTTGGCGGACCCTTTAGAATTATTGATTATTTTTTAAATAAATACAACAGGTAGTAATCCTTATTTCATAAAGGGTTAACCATTTAACGGTTTCCATGAAACTTTTCTGCCATTATAACGCTTAAACCATTTTTGTCCTTCCGTATGAAATAGAATGTCATTGAAATGACCTTCCCTAGGTTGGATATGCAACTCCAAATGCTTTTGAAATTGTTTTCAACCATTTTTCCCCACATTTAAGGTGATATCTCAGCGATTACTTGAAAAATGTTGGTTTACATGTGCTCCAATGCAGGGGATTGTATGCATAGATACGATTTTTAGTTTAGCACCATAAAAATAAGCATAATGAATCGAATCTCATAAACTTGGTGGCCTTCTGACATGAAGAAAATGTGAAATTTTTCTTCTTGACAGCGATAAAATCCAAATCGATCGTGTTGTATGGCTCACTGCAACCTCTTTTTGAAAGAAAAGCATTCAGTCCAGTTCATAATCTTTAATTTCAGTCCCTAAAAAGTCGTTTATAACTCCATTACGATTGAATGCACAAGTTGACTCTTTGGAGATAGCATTCGATTACTTTTTCGTATATCTCTGGCTTTGTCTAGGCGGTAACTTGACAAATTTCAGTTTCTATATGCTCCGACGTTAGAAAACTAATCGCACAGGCGAGGTTTTTGACTAGGACTTACAAAACTAAGTCTTACGGCTCTAAATAGAAAGATCTTGGTGGCCATTTCACATGGACAAAATGTTAATTTTTTATTGCAGTGATGCACAATCATGGCACATCTGTAATGAATCCAGCCACTTTAATATTTAAAATCTCCGCATTTCCTTGCTTAGGACGTCGATCATGACTACAAAAGGTATTTCTTCGGCGACTTCCTCTCAGCAGATTTCTGGCAAAAATAAATAAAATTGCCATGAAAAAGTGACTCAAAAATCTGTCGCTCGGAGTCGAGTTTAAACTGTAGGTCCCGCCACTCATGTATACAATTAACACACACAACATGAGTGGTGTGAGAAACTAGGTCTTTCTTTACCTGCTGTCGTTATCGTCGTTGTCGATGTTGATGTGTGTGTATGATAATAAACACCCGAGAGTTATTCGCGGGTTTTTTTCATAAAGAGAGCAAGAGATGAGATCGTGTTTTCCCACAATAATAATGATTTTAGACGAACGTCACGAAATTGAGTGTTTTTGCTTGTGTTTTCCATACAAATAAACGAACGTGTGAAACCATTCGTCTTACAGAAACAGCACATATGTACATATCGTGTAATCTAACGAGCAATAAACAAGTGTGAAGGAGAAAAACACATGCATAAACGATAAATATCCTATTAATGAGTGATGGTACATCGTTCTTTGACTTTGCTTCATAAAAGGGGGAGGAAATGCAAAACTTTTTGTTCAGTACTCATCGTACACAGCAAGTGTTAACAGTGACTTCAGCTTCTAAACAAACAAAAAATTGAATTACAAAAATTCTAAGTGCTTAAAGATAACAGAGGAAATCTTGTAAATTCTCTTAAAAAAATTAACAGTTTGATTAACATTTTCAAGACGAACGTTTATGGTGAATAGTTGTCGCCCTAAAAAAAAAACATTTTGAATTACCGATCATCTTTTGAAATTGAACATTTCGGCGTATACATTGTCGTGTAGCAAATATCAGTGGCTGTAATTTTAATGGCTGTAAAATAAAACGAAATTTTCACCGCAAATTAAAAGAAAAAAATATAAAATAACCGCTACAAAATCGTTTTAAGTCAATGTTAACTGTGTAAAACATCCTTACAAAATCAGTTATAACAGTGTATCGAATTTGAAAAGAACATAAAGAAATATACGGATCGGCTACAGTGACCGAATATTGCAGTGAAATTTCTGAAGTCAATTTTTTGTAACGTTCTAAATAGTTTCATTCAAAACATTTGGCTTTAATTTAAAAGGTAAGTACAAAATAAACACATTTTTCTACAAGAAAACTTACAAAATATGCAATTTCACTTCGTTTTCAAACGTTTTTCACAGTGTATTTTCAATAAAATCCATTTTCCTAAAAGAAAAATAACAAATTCTTTAATTTCATTCAGTTTTTAAAAAACTTTCACAGTGTGGTTTCTGCTACAATCATTTTTCCAAAAGAAAGTTTAAAAATTCTTTAATATAACTCTGTTGTTAAATTATTCACAGTGAATTTTACACCAGAATCTATTTTCTAAGAGACAATATAAAAATTTTACAATCTTTCTCTATGTTTTTTACGCAAGAACCCATTTAATAAAAGGAAAATTAGTAATAATTAATTTATCGCAGTTTTTTTAAATTTTTCACAATGTATTTTACACAAGAAACTTTTTTCTAAGAGAAAAATCTTTAATTTTATCGTATATTTTACCAAATAATTAGTTTTCTAAGATAGTTTTCTAAAATAAATATTCTCCAAATTTTTCTATGTGTATTCCATACAACAATAAATTTCTAAGAGAAAATTAAGAAATGCCTTAAGCACATACATAGATTTTAAGAGATCTATCGTATGTATTGCTTAACCAGAGTGATATTTCACTAAACAAGAGAGGTTATGAGAGAAAACACAGTGTGCTTGTTTTTAAGAGCATCCAAACACGTTCATTTTGTAATTTCCCTTCACATATATTAATATTGTATTGGCGCGCAACTCATTTAACATTTCGCACACATACCAACCAACTTCGTTCATTTGCTATGTATTAACAAAACATCATCATTATGAGCATTCGTTCGCTCGTTCGTTCGTTTCGCACAGAGCACACGGACACATTGGTTGCTATTAACAAAACATAATCATCATCATTATTGTAAGCATAAGTTCGTTCGTTTTCTTGTGTTGTTATTGTAGAGCGCGTTCGTGTTTGTTTATTTAAACGTGTACGTTCGTTTGTTCGTTCGTTTGTTTGCTTGTTATAACACAATACAACAAACCCCCCCCCCATTGCAAAATTTAGTAAAACCGAAAGGCAGTGAGAGTCAGAGACCGCGAGAGAGAGAAAGAGAGTGTTGAGTAGTTTTGTAGTAAGCGAGTGTAATTTTGTTGAGTGAGTTTATGAACAATTTTGCTTGTGCTTGGTGGTTATCTTGAACAGGACACAGTGGTTAGAAACAAACATTGCGTGTAATCGAGCGGTCGGCATTTAAGTAAAGCTTTGAACGCTTTCTTTTCTTTTTTAAAAACTTTTTTAGTTTTTTTCTTTAAAAAATTAAAAATCACACACTTTCGGCATAACATTTTTGACATTAACAGATAAAAACAAAAGAATAAAAAAAAAATTTCGGACTTGAACAAAAAAAAAAACAAATTTTTTTTGTTTTAATATAAAAAAAAAAAAGAAAACAAACAATTTTTAGTTTAAATTTTATGTTTTAAAAGAAAATAGTGCAAAAAATTAAATCAAAATTCAAAATTTCTTCTGGTTTTTTTTAGTTTCTTTCATTTATTTTTTTTTATTTAAATTTTTTTTATTTTATTAAAAACAAAATGATTAAAAACGCGCGCGTTTTAAATTCGAAACGATGAACAAAGAGTCTCGGAAACGCTGAAATATAAATTAATAAACAAACAAACTTAAAATTAAAACAACAAGAAACAGCGAGCAAAAAAAAAAACTTCTAAATAAATGGTAATTAATTTCAATTAAAATTTGTTTTTAATAACAACAACAACAAGAATAACACACAATAATTTAAAAGAAAAAGAAGAAAATAAAAAGCAAAAAAGAAGAGAAAAAAGAAGATAAAATCAGAAAACAGTAAAAGAAAGATCAAGAGATCGAATAAATTCTAGTGTTTGCTTTGAAAGAAAAGAAAAAAACAAAAAAAAATTAAAAAGAAAGAGAAGAAGAAAAGAAACGCAAACCGTAAAAATTTTAATTATAAAACACTGAGAGAATTTAATTATTAAAAAAAAAAAATTAAAATAGCAGCATAAAACTGAAGGGATTTTTTTGTTTTTGTTTTAAAGTGATTTTTTTTAAATTAAACATTATTAATTAATTAACATTGAAATATGTTGTATAAACAACAACAAAAACCGGTGAACATTAAAAATATATGCTCAGGGAAATTTTGTTTTTATTTTGCAGTGATCAAAAACAGAATACGCGAATTTACAGCAGGAATTTCAATAAATTTTTAATTTAAAATGTAAAAAAAATTTTTGTGCTGAAACAAACTCTTAAGGAAATATTCTCTCACATCATCTCAAAATATAAACAAAAAAAAAAAAAAAACAACCGGGGATCATGAAAAAAAATTTCTCAGTAAAATTTTATGCGTGGATATAAACAAAATAAGGGAATTTGCGGGTGTAATTCCTCTATAGATTCCATACATTACGTGTAAACAGCAACAAAACCCGGTCAACGGGAATATTTAGTGTGTTAAAAACAAAATTCTCAAAAGGAAATTTTACTCTGGAAACATTAGTTTACTGCAGTACTTTCTATAAAAGAGAGCTTAAAAATAAACACGATCAACGGGATCGTGAAAGGAAATTTTCTCTGTGCATAGAACTAAAATACTGCACGAACACGGTGATAAAATATTCTTGTGTGTTGAGAACGAAAACTCTCAAGGAAATTTTCTCTGTGTTTAGAAATAAAATACTAGAGTTTGCAATCGTAATTATTCCATAAAACCTTTAAAGTGAGTGTAAACAATATCAACAAAACGTTAAAAGAATTTTTAACTCAAATTTTGCTCTGTAAACGTAAGGTTTACTGTGGTAATTTCCCGTAGACATAAAATTAGGCTTAAAAAATACACTGCGAGAGCAACGAAGCAAGTAGAATAACATACGGAACGGTATTAAAATTAAACACAACAACAATAACAACAAATGCTGAAAGAAATTTTATGTGTGTGAAATGAAAATACACTGAGAGAAAAACAATTACAAAACAAAGTTCGCGAGCATATTGTAGATTTTTTTTAATTTGATTTAAATTTGTGTATTTTCTCTCTTCCTTCTAATTTTTCTCTAAAACTAAACAATGCACTGTGAAAAAACGAAACTAAACAATTGAAAAAAATTAATAAAAAAAAAATTAAAAATAAAAATTAAAAATTTTTTTAAATTTAAAAAAATTAAAAATTTTTTTGTTTAAAAAATAAAAAAAAGATGCTTTTTCTTTCGCCTTTCTTTTATCTCTCAAAATAAACAATACACTGTGAAAAATGGAACCAAACAATTGATAAAATGAAAAGAAACTTAAAAGAAAAATTAATTTTTCTTAATTAAATTTGTTGTTTTTCAATTTAAAGTATAGAATTTGTGTTTTCTTGTTTGTGTGTTAAAAGCGAATTTCTTTAAAAAAAATGTGTGTTTAAAAAAATTTCAAAATTAAAAGAAAAAATTTCCCGTTTTATCCCACTTAATTAGATTGTAAATCGCGGGCCCGCACTACTTGGGCAACCATAAAAAAAACCCAAAATTTACTCACCATACATATGTAGGTTGTGAATCCGCATGTCCAACCATACATCGGATATGCCGCCGTTACCGACGGCAGAAACTCTGGCCGGTGTCGCAACCCAACAGAGCTCTTCACAGCCTTCTACCGCAGCTGGTAGCAGTACGAGTGGTAGTGGTGGTGGTGGTGGTGCAGGATCTGGTACTGTGGACTCGACACAATCTTCCTCAGATAATGACACTACGACGGCTCACCAGCATGTTAATAATAATCCTGCAACGACAACAGCCGGAACAACAAATACCACGAATACAACCATATCTGCGGCTGCAGATTCTTCAGATAATCAGCCAGCAACACCGCAGCCGCCTACACAGCTTTTAAATAATAGTAACACGGACACTCATCAGCAACAACAGCAACAACAACAACAACAACAGCAACAACAGAATGTAAATGCAAATTCCCTAAATATTAATCATCATCCATACGCCAATCATCACATTTACGCCAATCACAATTCAAATGTTAATACCTCCTCCTCGGCCAATTCCTATAATCCTCAGGTCGTATATTCCAATTCCAATATGGATATGCAACAGCAACAGCAACAGCAACAACAACAGCACCAGCTGCAACAGCAACAGCAAATGTCACACGGCAACTATCCAACGTATCTCAACAGCTATGAGCAGTTTTATCAACATCAACAACAGAATCAACATCATCCTTCACAATCTGCACCTCAAATGGACTACATCAACCCCAATAGCTCGAATCCAGGGCTCTACGCCAATGCCGGCGAGTACAACAAGCAACAGGAACAACAGACGCCAATTGTACGTTATCATCCGTATTTGCATAATCCCACCTCACAAACACCCGCCGCCGCCTCTTCATTAGACCTGAATTCACAATCAGTGCCGCCGGCAGTTTCATCGACTGCCGCCTCTTCAACGGTTATGTCACCACGTGTAGTGAGTTCTACTAGTCCCTCATCGTCCAGCAATCAAATGCCTTTAACCGGCGTCGGTGGCGGTGTTGGTGGCATTGGCGGCTGTAGTAATAGTTCAATGGGTTCTCCCAGTAACACCAATAGTAGCTCATTACAGTGCAAAAAATGTGGCATAATGTGCACCAACGATGCTGATTTGCAAGAGCACATCGCCAATGTTCACGGGGCTTCACCCTATGGCAGTAGCGGTTATGCTAGCTCGCCCTACATTAAAGATGAATTGCAACAACAAACACCTCCAGCTCAAAGCCAGCAACAGCAGCAGCAACAACAACAACAGCAGCAGCAACAGCAGCAACAACAATCTTCAACTTCGAATTCAACTGCAAATCCATCTGATTTATTGGATTTGGATGCCCAAAAAATGTTGTATCCTACTCCTCCGGTGGCCAACAACAACACAAGTAACCTGATGCATCAGCCCTTGTCATCCATGGCCGCTGATCCTCTCCATAACCTCCATACTATGCAGCAAAGAGCCGGCCTAACCAATTGGGATCAACAGCAGCAGCAGCAGCAGCAGCAAGAGGGTTTGCCGCCCTACTTGCAACAACCACACTCCGTGCAGAGCACCAACTATTCTACGCCCAAACATGGCAATTATCACGTTGTCAGTTCCAATAGTTCCAACATTATGAAAACTGAATATCCTTTAATAAAAGCAGAGTATCCCCTGCCCGATGGCCAACAAACTAATTATATGACCACCAGCGATAAATCATTTGATCCTACTGCACCTGGTGGTGGTCAACAGCAGCAACAGCAAATGATGCCTCCCGCTGTACCTTCTAGCCCAGCTGAATTCCCTTCAACCACTACTGGAGGTCCACAAGAGAATGGTGGTGGCCAAACTGGTGCTGGCCAGCAGCAGCAGCAGCAGCAATATCGTTCCGGTAACTTTGAACCTCCCTCTTCCAGTTCGACTGCTGTGCCTACCAGCGGCTCTGTAGCTGGCAAGGCCGCCAATTGGAAGTCTAACGAGGCTAGAAGACCGAAAACGTACAATTGTACGGCGTGCAACAAGTGGTTTACCAGTTCGGGACATTTAAAACGTCACTACAATACCACGTTGCATAAGAATGCCGTTAAATCGAGTGGCCAACCTGATCCCGCCACTATGCCTATATCCGTGCATCATCATCCTGCTAGAGATCCTAGTGGTAAAACCAGTAGAAGAGCAGCCGCAGCGGCAGCAGCAGCTGCAGCAGCTAGTAATTCCCAGGGAAATGTTAATCATCAGCAGCAGCAGCAACAGCATCAGCATCAACAGCAACAACAACCTCCGAACCCGGTGCAACCGCCAGAACCGCCCAATAGTCCACATGAATATGCTGGCGGTCCCCAAATGGCAGCGGGTGGCTTGGCGCCTTTAACTCATTATACTGCCACACCCTCACCCAATAGCATGTACCAGCACCAGCACCAGCAACATCAATACCATCAACATCAATACCAAATGCAACAACAATTGCAATCGCCAACAACAAACGTCTCATCTCTACAACATACTTCTGGCATGACTGGTGGCCATCACCTTCATTATAATCAGCCCCAGCACCAGCAACAACAACAACAACAAACCGTTATGAACGGTCACCCAAACGGGTTAGCAGGCCTCTCCGTCCCAACAACAACATCTCTGGCTCAACAACAAATGCCAACAATGCCGTCCTCCCAAATGAGGGGCCTGCTGAACAACACAGTGCAAACAGCACTAGTAGCGCATACCATAAAGAACAACAACAAAGAACCCATGGAGGCGGCAACCTCGGCGGAACGTCCGTCGGGGGCACAACGACAGCTCATAACCTTAACTCCCGCCCAGGTTCATCAGCAGAATCTGGCGGAGGACGAAGAAATAGTACAAGAGTTGGTCTATCTCACGACACACACCCAAGTGAAACAGGAGGTGCTCTCACCGCGCACAATTTACACGCCAAAGCACGAGGAGCAGCAGCAGCAGCAGCTGGTGGAGGCGCAACGTCTACCCACTCAACCGGAGCGGGCAGCATCGGTGGTGGTTCTCAGGGAAGTGGATCGCAGTGTGGAACACCACCGCACCACATTGTACAATCATCATCATCATCAGCAGCAGCCGGAGCCCTATCAACTTCTAGTGGAGCAACAGCAACGGGACCTGGAGCGTCTCTATCACACCAGCACGCCCAACATCACACACAGCAGCACGCAAGCCCGCTCGCCCATTACTACATGCCACCAAACTTATCAGCTGGAACAGCTACAACAACCGGCGCACCTCCAAATGGTAGTGCCGGACACTTATATGCTCACACAAACCCCGCCGCCGCAGCAGCCGCAGCTGCACAATATAATGGAACAACAGCGCTTCATCAGCATGCGTTTACCTACCAGCATCACGCAGCAACAGCAGCCCAACAGTATGCTGCAGCTGCAGCTGCAGGATACTACCATCCGCACCACCCGCACCATGCTCACCAATACGGTCAGTACGCTACCACCCAGCCACCCAGTCATGCAGCTGCCGCAGCAGCAGCCGCATACGGAGCTGCAGCCGCTTCACAATATTCCGTTGCAGCAGCAGCAGCAGCTGCAGGACATCAGCAATACCAATATCCCACACATGCTGCCGCAGTCGCTCACCACCACCACCAACAACAGCATTCCCTGCTTTCACCATCTACAACATCCGGCCTCAGCACTGCCTCCGCTGGATCACACGCTGATATATCCTCCTCGCACTACTATTGGTAATACCGAGTTAATCACACTGGATGCCTACGGCAATTTGGTATCAGCTACGTCCGGTCAAACCGGTCAACAGATTGTACAAACTACGGATGGACAATTGCTGCAATTGATAACCACGAATGCACCGAATACTTCTGAAAGTGCCACAACGTTGTTCTCTGGCCAAAACTATAACTCGTCCTATGTGGTAACGCAAGGATCTCCTCACAGTACAACAGAAATGATGTCACCCTTGCCTTCTCACTATCAGTTCCAAGATAACTCTACCAGCAGCACTTTGACGGCGTTGTCCCGCGGCACATCGTATTCACCTAATCTCCCTAGCACTGGCTATGACTCACCCAATAAAGGATACGCGACACCACCACCCACCCACTTAAAACAAGAGACCAACACGAGCATGGACTCCGTACCATCTGTCTCTGGCAATAAACGTAAACGCAACTCTAGTTCTTCTTCCAGTTCGGTGAGCGCCAGCAGTACAATATTACCCAGTGGACGCATTAAATGCCTGCCCTGTGATAAGGAGTTCACCAAAGTTTGTTATTTGACGCAGCACAACAAAAGTTTCCATTCCGGTGAGTATCCTTTTCGTTGCCAGAAATGTGGCAAACGCTATCAAGCCGAAGAGGCCTATACAATCCATTTAGAAAAACACAAAACCACCGACAAAGCCCACAAATGTGATTTATGTCCCAAGCAATTCCATCACAAAACCGATTTACGGCGTCACATTGAAGCCATACACACGGGCAATAAGCAGCACTCGTGCGAGATTTGCGAAAAAAGTTTCTGTCGCAAAGACCATTTGCGCAAACACTTAGAGACCCACAATAGGCCGCGCGTTGTAGCCAAAAAGTTGACTAGCAAAGCTAAGAACAAAGCCGCCAAAACTACGGTGGTTTTAAATGCATCTGCGGTCTTTGCAGAGATTGGTAAGAGACTCACAAATGGTGAGCACCACCTGCAGCAGTTGCAACAAATAAAACAGGATGATATTCCTCCTGGCAACAGTGTGTTGCAAGTACAGGCTCAACCTGAGTCTCACTCACAGCCACAAATGCATAGCCCCGAAAATAATGGTCAACAGAGTCAGGGTCAGGGTCAGGGTCATGGTAATGTTGATAAAACCAGTCCCATGAGTTCGACTACTCGTAGCACCACACCCTCGCCTGCCATGCAAATACTCCTCCATGATGTTGCCGCAGATGATGAGGGTATACTCGAGTGTTATGGCTCGCATGATATGGGCGAGGGGGGAGGTGGTGAATATGCTTATGAACAACATGCACAACAACAACAACAACAGCAGGAACAGCAATCACAGGGACAACAACAGCATCAGATGCAAATGCAAATCATTGCCCAACCCTATGCTGGTGATATACTGGGGGGAAGTAATAACAATAGTGATAGTGGTAGTAGTAATAGTATAGGAATTTATAATATCCTTGAGTCGGCGATGGCCATTTATTAGAGAAGGCCAACAAGTTTAGGGAGCAAGGAAGGAGGGGGAGCAGGAAAAGTAAAAGGGAGTGAATTCAGTAGAGGAGGTTAAGAGTTGTTAAACCGACATTTTTTTTTCCATCTCATCACAGGCTCATCTTTTGTTTTGAAAAAAAAAAAAAAAAACCTTGGGGAAAATGTAAAATTTAATTTACAACTGAAATAACGGTTTTCATAGAAACACAAATTTTGTTTATAAAAGCAAATTAAATTTAAAGTTAAAAGAATAATTCTTGAAACCAAAAAAAAAAATTTAATTAATTTAAAGAAAATTTAAAAAAAAAATTTTAATTTAAAAAAAATTAATTTAGGACTCTACAAAATTTTTTTTTGCCTAAAATTTAATTTAAAGCTTAAAAAACATTTATTTTGAGTATAAAAATTAATTGAAGACTTTAAAAAAGTTCGTTTTCATTTAAAAAAATTTATTTTCAGCCTAAAAATTAATTTTAAAGGTTCAAAAAAAAATTATTTTCAGGCCTAAAATTAATTTAAGGCTTTAAATAAATTATTTTCCTCCCAAAACTTCATTTTTGGTCCTTAAAAATTTTATTTTCAGCCTAAAAATTTAATTTACGGCTCTAAAAATATGTTTTTCTGCTTTAAAAATGTATTTTCAGCCTAAAAATTAATTTTAAGGCTTAAAAATTATCATTTTCAGCCTACAAATTAATTTTAAAGTTAAAAAAAAATTATTTTCAGGCCTAAAATTAATTTAAGGCTTTAAATAAATTATTTTCCGCCCAAAACTTCATTTTTGGTCCTTTAAAATTTTATTTTCTGCCTAAAAATTAATTTATGGCTCTAAAAATATGTTTTTCTGCTTTAAAAATTTATTTTCAGCCTAAAAATTAATTTTAAGGCTTTAAAACTATCATTTTCAGTCTACAAATTAATTTTAAAGGTTAAAGAAAAATTATTTTCACACCTAACATTTTATTTAAGGCTTTAAATAAATTATTTTCCACCCAAAACTTCATTATTATTCTATAAAAAAATTTATTTTCAGCCTAAAATTAAATTTAAAGCTTTAAACAATTTATTTGCAGAGTAAAAATTAATTTTGCAAATTTAAAACTTCCTTTTTTATATTAAAGATTTGCATTATAAAAAATATATTTTTTCTCTAGAAGTAATAGAGTTTTTAATAAAAAGAAACCAAAAAATATTCTTTTTTAATTAGAAAAACTTACATTTTTTTATAAAAACAAAAATTATTAAAATATTACAGTTCATTAAAGAAAGTGATTAAGGAATTATTTTTTATTCATATAAAAATTGTTTTTTAATTATTTTCTAATTTAAAAATAGTTCAAAAATTGTTTTTTAATTGAAAATAAAATTTTTTTTTAAAATTATTTTTTAATTCAAAAACAATTGTTTAATTGAAAATAAAAGTAAAATTTTTTTTTTTAATTCAAAAACAATTTTTTAATTAATTATTTATTAATTGAAAATAAAATTAAACAAAAAAAAATTATTTTTTAATTTAAAAACAATTTTTTAATTGAAAATAAAAGTAAATTTTTTTTTTAATTCAAAAACAATTTTTTAATTGAATATAAATTTTTTAATAAATTTTTTTTTAAATTATTTTTTAATTCAAAAACAATTTTTTTTATTAAAAAATGATTTTTTTTATAACTAAACATGCATATTTTTTTATAAATTTAGTTTTTTTTTACTTCTAGACAAAAAATATATTTTTTAAATTAAGAAAAAAAAATTAAAAACATTTTCCCCTTTCAAAACAATTTAATTAAAAATATTTTTCAGTTGATGAGCTTGTTTTATTGCAAAAATTCGTTCCAAAATCCAAAAAAATACTCAAAAATATTTAAAACTTAATTAAAACAAAGAAATCTTTCTAGTTTTGCTAGTTCTGCTAATCTGTAACATAAAATAGACCTCTTCACTTGAGATTCAATAATAATTTCATTATTAATTCTAATTTTATTAAAAAAAAATATAAAAAAATAGTCCTCGACAATTAATTTATAAAAAATCTCTGTTTAATAACTTCTCTTTTAGCACTGGAGGTTATATTTTGTTTAAAACAATTGCGACGTTATTAGGCCCTAACTCACTCACTCACTCACAGTAAAGAAACAAAGAAAAAAAAAAACAAAAGAAATATAATTAAACACAATAATTAATTAATTAAATAGTAGATATATTAATAAATTTACATAGTGATGCCAAATTCTCTCAGGTTTTATAATTTAAATATTGTTTAATTTTGTTTTTTTTTTTATTTTATTTTATATTTATCTCTGTGTGTGTGCCCTTGTTATATAGTAAACAACAAAGAGTAATTAATTAATTTAAAAAGTATTATTTTTTATATAAAAAATCCATTAGTTTTAGATATTTTTTTTTTAAATTTAATAATTGAATTATTTTAATTTTTGTATGTTTTGCATCATGCTTTTTTCCCTGGCTATATAAATGCTCTCGCTCTCTCTGCTTTTGTTTTTTATTATTTCCCTTTTTTTAATTTAATTTTTGTAAAAGTTCGATGAACTTGTAAATTAAAAAAAATATTTCAATGTATATATAAAAAAATACTTTTATTTTATTTCATTTCTCTTTTTCATTATAACTTTTTCATATGTTCTTTTTTTAAATAAATTTTTATTTTAATTTTTATATTTTTAAGCTTTCTTTTTTTAATTTTTTGTGTCTTATTTTTAATAATATTACTTAGAAATGATACTCTACTGTTTTTTGTAATATCCCTCTATAATTTTATGTTTATTATTAATTATAATCAAGCATGTGTTAACTTAAAAAATCTAAAAAAAATTACAAAAAAAGAGAAAACAAAAAATCTATATAAAAAGAATAATACTATACATACATATATAAAACATTAAGACAAATACATACATACATACATATATACATACATACATAAAAAAAATAAATTATTATAGTTATTGTTTAAATTTGTGTTTTATTTTTATTTAATTTTTAATTAATTTTGTCTGTTTGGAATGGTTGGTTTTTTTTTTTTTTGGTTATTCTAAGGTTTGTGTTTTGAATTTTTTTTATTACCATTTTTGATAATCCATTTAGTGTTGTTTTATTATAATTATTTTTTTAATTTAAAAGAATTTATTTATTTTTATTTGTTTATTACGTTATTCAACAAATAACGCAAAAATTCAAATAGAACATTTTAATTTACTTAAAAAAATATTAGAAACAAATTTAAATAATAATTAAAAAATAATGCATACATACTTGGTCATTACAACCCTTCAGTCATGATTACGACCTAGTTTATCACACCACTTATGTTGTGTGTGTGTTAATTTTATACATGAGTGACGGGACCAACAGTTTAAAGTCGACTCCGAAAGACAGATTTTTGAGAAACTTTTCATAGGAATTTTTATTTACTCTGAGAGTTTTTGCCACAAATCTGCTGAGAGGAAGTCGCCGAAGAAATACTTTTTGTATTTTATTTAGATGTCTGGCCTGGGGCTCGAACCCTGGCTTTACGTCTAATAAGCCAACACACTACGTACTAGACTACGGCGACTTCTAATAATTAAAAAAATAATTAAAAAATAATACAAATTATAAGAGATAAAAATCATTAAAAAGAATTAAAATTTTAGAAATGATTTAATAAAATAATAAATTTTTAAAATATTTAAATAACAAAAATAATAATAAAAAAGGAATAATATAATAAAATATATAAAATAAAAAACATTAAAAAATAATAAATAAAAAATAGTTAAAAATAATGAAAATTTAAAAACAAATTAAATAAATAATGAAAATAATAAAAAATAAATGAAATTGAAAAATAAAATAATAATAATATAAAAATTTAAAAACAAATTAATAAAATAAAGAAAATCTTAAAAAATAAATGAAATTGAAAAATAAAATAATAATAATAAAAATTTAAAAACAAATTAAATAAATAATGAAAATAATAAAAAAAATAAATGAAAGTGAAAAATAATAAAGATCATAAAAAAACAAAAATTAAAAAATATAAAAAAAAATTTAAAAACAAATCTATAAAATAACGAAATAAATGAAAAGCTAGAATAAAATATTTTTTATAATATAATAAATAAAATTATTACAAGATTTTATAATATAATAAATTTATAATATAATAAAATATTTTTTATTCTAGCTTTTCATTTATTTCGTTATTTTATAGATTTGTTTTTAATTTTTTTTTTATATTTTTTTAATTTTAGTTGTTTTTTATGATAAAAAAAAATAAATAATAAAAATAAAAAAACAAATTAAGAAAATAATAAAATTTAAAAAAACAACAATTTCGTCAAAAAATAATTAAAATAAAACAATCAACAAAAATTAAATAAAAATAATGTGAATAAATAAAAATAATTAAAAGATAAAAATTAATTTAAAAAATAATACTAAAAATATTAAAATTAAAAAAATAATACGAATAATTAAGTACAATACAATACCAAGTCACAATAGTTTCCTGTTACACATGCGTTGAGCTGTGTGTATAAAAGTATCTCCACTGTTTGTTTCTATCTTTTCTTTGGGCAGAGAATAGAAGTTCTTGCTGGACGAAATATTAATTCTGGATACTGGATTCACAGCACCCTGAAGCTGGCACCCATATGCCAACTTAGAGTCAAGTTTTATTCCTAAATTCTTGTACAGCCTTTGTTTATTTTTATTATTATTGTAAAGAGATTGCTTAGTATTACGACCATATGATATATTGTTAGGTTAGGTCGTTAGGTTAGGTCGGAGTGGTAGCTCTGTTATCACAAAGCTCACTTGAGCACGCATAGCGGCCCGTTGTGATGCCACGGGTGAACGCAGTCCCTGTACTAACCAAGTTCCACCAAAATCAGGGTAAAGGAAGAAGTTGGTCAGCGCAAGGGCTGCACCACGATATATTGTACTGTCCTCAAATTTTATAGGGTGTATCCCCTTAATATCTTCTTCATGCCTATTGTCCTGACAAATTTCAGGCTGTTGCTCGAAGTCAACAATAACAGTTCTCTGCCTAGCATTTGATATGCACTCGGATGCTTCTTCCTGGGATGCATTAAAGCCCCATAGGTTCCAAGAATCACAGAATCTGTATATCTGGCTCCAGACAACCTCAATTCTGAATAATTGTACTCATAAGTTTACAGGGTCCTGTTAAAAGAATGGTTACCAGGCTAAGGTTATCCCCAGATAGTTTTGTGTATGACTTAGATCTCCTATTATTATTGTTTCCCAACATAAACTTCGATTGCCACAAAAACCCATTTGGTTTGAGAGAGTCTGCCTCTCTCTATCTTCCCTTTTTGTTTTATGAAGAGACGCCTAAAATTTGCCTTAAGTCTACTTAGTGATGCAGTGACTTTCGGTGCTTAAACGTTGCAGACCAACGTGAAGCCACATCACAAATTTAGATGCGATTTTAGGCTACACTACGTGTCTTTTCTTGGAAGTGGTACTGTTTGCATTGCTTATGTCCCCTTTAATTGGTACTGGGAGTACACCAATGGTTTACATTAAGCTTCAGGCTCTTCTTCTGCACGTTAAAAAAACAGATCAGAGTAATTGTCTGTGATAATATGAAGGATTTCTGCCAGAGTATCACTTTTTCTTGAAGCCTAGTGGCATCTCTTAGATCTTCGGTACAATATGGCAATGATGGCTGCTTAATAAGCATTGTAGTGTGTTATTCTCCTGCTTCCAGTGTAGAGAAGAGAGAAAGAGAGACCGTACAATTTTTATGATACGTTTTGTAGGAGTTGTGGAATTGGTGCTTATGCTTCAAGCTTTCTTATAATAATCTGACACCCCTAGGCACCAGGTGGCTATTATTAAGATCATTTCCGTTTACTTACTTACTTAATTGGCCATAACAACCCGTTTATCGGATTTCGGCCTGCCGCAACACATCCTTCCAGGCGCCTCTGCTTCGTGCGCGCCTACGCCAGTTGGTCACACCAATCGATGACAGAGGGCTTCCTCGATTTGGTCCTTCCAACGGATGCAAGGTCGTCCTCTTCGCCGACATCCGCAGATTTCCGCATCAAATACCCGTTTCGCCGGAGCATCCTCCCCCATTCGAACGCCATGGCCGAGCCAGCGCAGCCGCTGGATATTAATACGCTGTACAACGTCTATGTCGTTGATGAGCTCATACAGCTCACTGTTGGATCGGATACGGAGATCATCGCCAACTCGCACTGGACCGAAGATCTTGCGCAGTACTTTTCTCTCAAACACTCTCAAGGCCGCTGCATATGTACTTAAGAGGGTCCATGCCTCTGCGCCATAAAGAAGCACGGGTAGAATGAGTGTCTTGCAAAGTGTTAATTTTATCGCACGAGAGAGGTCTCTGCTACTCAATTGCCTATTGAGACCATAGCAGCATCTGTTGGCAAGAGTGATCCTGCGCTTGATCTCCAGACTGACATCATTTCTGGTGGTAACAGCGGAGCCAAGATAGATGAATTCCTTGACCGTATCAAAAGTATAGTTATCGGCCGTAATCTGAGAATCAATATGCCGCGCATCTCTACTTGTCGATAACATATACTTTGTTTTGCCCTCATTTACTGCCAGACCCATCTTACTAGACTCAATTCCGTTTACCTTCCATTATTGATTGCTCGGAAAGCGGTATTTACTTCCTGATTTCTTTTGGTGTTTAAATCTGGATTGTTTTGCGTTATATTTCGTACTAAGGTTCGGATATCGGGATAGTAAACGTCTGGATTTGTTGCGAACCGTATGTGAAGGATAAAAACATGCTAAATTGGTCATATTTGGCTCCATGTCATGTTCATTAGTCAAGTTGAGCCCCACTTAATTGTCATTATAATACTTTAGTCAGGATTACGACATAGCTTCTCACAACAACCATGTGTAATGTCAAACTCGGGATTTGAACAACAGCCTCAGATCTACCTACTGGACTACATCTAAGACCTCATTTAATTGCTCTTTCGTGCTTGCCAATGATTTTTCACACTTAATTTAGATGCAGAAAATTTTTTTAAAATTTTGAAAAAAAATATTAGTTTTGCTGCTTAAAAATTCAATTTTTTTCAAATATTTCCTCGGATTTATGGTTTAAAAATTATGGAAAAAAATTGCTTGGTTTTGTAATAAAATTTTTGATGATTAAAATTGGATTTTGTGCTGTTCAAAGTAGTTTTACAAGCAAAACATCATTTAATATGATGGAAACAAATATTGAAAGAAAATCATGATAAAATAACTGCTGCTGCTGCTTATCAATTGATAAATTCAAGGACTTTAACTCTCTTACATTCTCTTACTATCTTTCTCTCTCTCTCTCTCTCTCTCTCTCGATCTCACTCACTGTTTCTCTGTATATGGCATATGTTTATGTAAAGATCGCTTTGCTTTACAATTCATACGAACTGATGAACTGATTTTGTGTCTTTCTTTCTTCCTTCAGAAATATTTTTCTAAAGAAGCTAAAGAAGAAAACACACGAAGAGTATCATCGTAATGTAGGGGGATGTTTTAAAAAAAAATTCGTTATAGAATACGAACAAACACACATTCACGTATGTACGAGTATGCATGCATGCATACATGTGTATACATTCAATAACTGTGATATAAAATTTCACAAATAAGTACTAATATATGTATGTATGTTACTGTTATTGTTGTTGCTGTTTGTTTAATAGTTTTCGTTTTATTGTTCGTAAAAGAAAACAAGACAAGACAACATAAAAAGGGAGAAAAAAAACAAAGAAAAGTAAAGAATAATCCAACTCGCATTCTACAATAGTTTCTGTATAAAGAGATAAAAAACAAAAACAAATTCTAAAGGCTCTCAAGAAACAACAACAACAAAACATGGTTTTAAAATTTCAAGAAAAGTGCTGCCACATCTAATATTTTGGAAGGCAAATATTTTCTTTATTTAGATTGTAAAAGTAAAATTCAATAAAACACGCTTAAAGCAAAGATTGCGATTGAATAGGAAATGGAATGGTTGCACAAGACGATCCTTGTGATATGGTTTTCAACCACTCTTTCGCACATTTGGGCCGATATCTCAGTGCTAACCTGGCGAATATTAAATTTAAAATGCTCCAGCGTTAAAAGATTATCTGTGTAGATAAGCTCTTTGACGTGGCCTCACGAAAAAGTGGGTTAATGATGTTAAACCTTTTCACAATAATAATAAAAATAAAGCATAATAATAAAAAGGCTGTACAAGAATATAGGAATAAAACTTGATTCTAAGTTGGCATATGGGAGCTAGCTTCAGTGTGCTGTGAAAAAGGCATCCAGAACTAATATTTCGTACAGCAAGAATTTCTATTCTCTGCCCAATGAAAAGATAAAAACAAATAGTGGAGATATTTTTTTGTAACAGGAAATTATTGTGACTTGGTATTGTGTTGTATTTAATTATTTGTATAAATTAGTTTTTTTTTAGATTTTAATATTTTTATTATTATTTTTTTAAATTAATTTTTATTTCTTAATTATTTTTATTTTTTCACATTATTTTTATTTAATTTTGTTGATTGTTTTATTTTAATTATTTTTTGACGAAATTGTTGTTTTTTTATATTTTATTATTTTCTTAATTTGTTTTTTTTATTAATTATTAATTATTTTTTTATCATAAAAAACAACTAAAATTAAAAAAAATATAAAAAAAATTAAAAACAAATCAATAAAATAACGAAATAAATGAAAAGCTAGAATAAAAAATATTTTATTATATTATAAATTTATTATATTATAAAATCCTATAATAATTTTATTTATTATATTATAAAAAATATTTTATTCTAGCTTTTCAGTTATTTACTTATTTTATAGATTTGTTTTTAAATTTTTTATTATATTTTTAATTTTAGTTTTTTTTTATGAATTTTATTACTTTATTTTTTCACTTTTATTTATTTTTATTATTTTCTTTATTTTATTAATTTGTTTTTAAATTTTTATTTTTATTATTATTATTTTATTTTTCACTCTCATTTTTGTATTATTTTCATTATTTTATTAATTTGTTTTTAAATTTTTATTACTTTTAAATATTTTGTATTTATTATTTTTAATCATTTATTTTTTAATGTTTTTTATTTTATATAATTTTATTATATTATTTCTTTTTTATTATTATTTTTGTTATTTAAATATTTTTAAAATTCACTATTTTATTAAATCGTTTCTAAAATTTTAATTCTTTTTAATGATTTTTATCTCTTATAATTTGTATTATTTTTTAATTATTTTTTAATTATTAGAAGTCGCCGTAGTCTAGTAGGTAGTGTGTTGGCTTATTAGACGTAAAGCCAGGGTTCGAGCCCCAGGCCAGGCATCAAGACAAAATATGAAAAAATATTTCTTCGGTGACTTCCTCTCAGCAGATTTCTTGCAAAAACTCTGAGAGTAAATAAAATTGCCGTGAATAGTTTCTCAAAAATCTGTCGTTCGGAGTCGACTTTAAACTGTAGGTCCCACCACTCATGTATAAAAAATTAACACGCACAACATAATTGGTGTGAGAAACTAGGACGTTGTACAATGGGTCAATTCGACCTCCGGGTACTGTACTTGTCTTAATTGACAAGTACACGTCCTCTAACCTAAGCACCGAGTGAAAAATTAGTTTTCTGTGCTGATAAACATTTTGTTCGATAAATTTGGGTTTAAAATCTGATACTCTAATAACCAATCAAGACATCTAAGGCGTTGTGTTTGGCTAGCCGATTTTAATTGCACTCCAGGTTGGTTTTCTATGGATGGGGATGCAAAATCAAAGTGTAAAATACGTGAGAATATCGTGAAATTGACAAATTCGGATTATCCCTTTTCCTACCACAGTATGTGCAGATGAAAGATATTTAATAGCTGTCAGTGTTGCCAGACCGAATTTGAAAGCAGTGAATGAATAACCTCAAAGCCAATACGTCTAGCATGAATGCATAGAATGCAATGCTTGTTAAAAACTCCTATAACGACGCTGAGCGATCTCCACCGCTCTATCTGCCGTCGGCAGATCCCTCCATCCTAATCTAAAAAGCTATACAGTTATGGATAAGGTGCAGCACATCGTTATTTCATTGCCCTTTAACTGGGGCCTCCTTTATGGAGCTTACATTTTCAAAAAAAAAAATTTTTAGAAATTTTGATATTTTCATGCACATTTTTCAATCTTTCATACGAAAACAAACAATCTGGCATCACTTTTGAGTTTTGATCTCTTGTTCAAAGACAAAACAGATAGACAGAGGAACTTAACCAACAAACAAACAAAAGCAGTTAAATATTGTACATACAATAACAACAGCAACAACAACTACATTCTCATGCACACATTAAATTTAACAAAAAGAAACCAACAGCAACAACAATCCTAAACAGACAGTTGTTGCGCATAATCAACAGAATTTCTTTTGTAAACACACAGGAATATGTGAGTAATTTAGTGTTTAAGTGTGAGAAGAATACCAGTTGAGAGTGTATGCGTAACGTTAAAATATTAAAAACATACAAAAATTCTCATACTCCTCATGCTCATACTCATGGTCTTTCTCTTTATAAAAATGTTTATGTAAACGAGAATGTATGCATGCATGCCTGTGAGTGTGTGCTTGTGTGTGTTTAATGTTCCTCTGTTCGAAGGAGCATTAAGGAATAACCGGTTTTTGTTAACAAATGTTGGTTGTTCGTTGTTAGCAGCAGCAGTAGTAATAGTTGTGATGGTAGTGGTTGTATGCTTATATTTCGGAAATTTTCGGCAATAGCATACATATACGATATTAGTTGTTGTTGTTATTGTTTTATTGCTTTTGATTATTTGGTCGGTTGCTTGCTTTCTTTATCATCTTCTCCAAAAGCAATGGTTGTTGTTGTTGTTGCTCAAAATTTAAGGTGGTTGTTTATGATTTTTTTTTTTGTTGAGAGTATAAAACTGATCCAGTCCAGGTATAAAAATGTTAAAACCGTTTTTGTTGTTGTTGTTGTTTTTCTCTTGCTGTCTGTCTGTCTCTCATTCTATTTATTTATTATTGTTTTTGGTTTTTATTATCTTTATTGTGTTGCTGTTGTTGTTCTTTCATATACATTTTTCGATTGCTCATGTTTTTATTCCTTTTTCCTGAGTTGTTGAGAGTGATTTGTTGTTTTTGAAATCTCCTGTTTTAAAAATGTAGGTTCTTGATACCAAAAAAAAAAATTTCTTTTAAAAACTCACGATTTGTGAAGGAAAAAAAAAATGAAGCTGCTGAATGGTTCCTTTGAAAATGAACAATTTGGGAAGTATTTTTCACAAATATTAACGAAAAAGGTACTTTTTACAAGTATTAACTATCAAAACAAAACTTTCAAATGTTTTCAAATTTTTTTGGTACTTATAAAGGACCAAAAAGTTTGCTACAAAAAAGTACCTGTTCAAATTTAGTACCAAAAATTTAAATATCGTATGAAAAATATTTTAAAATTAAAGAATAAAATAAATTACAGGACAAATAATTGTAATTCAAAAAAGTACCTTTTGTAATACACATACCATACATACAGCTGTGTTCAAAATAATAGGAGTGCTACCATGTAATATTTTCAAAGTAAAAATTTTTTATTCTACCAATTTGTAAAACATGATATAGTTTAATGGTAGTTACAACGATATGTAAGAAATAAAATACAAAAAAGAATTTCGTAATAACTTTAATATTTACGATGAAATTGATTCATTTCTGTGTTTGCCCCTGAATTCAGTTGATCAAAAAAATAGGAGTGTGAGTGTTCTTTTAAAAATAAAAATATATAACAGCACATAATTTAAAGAAAAAAGTGAAAAATAAGTACGGAAAAATGTAGTTAAAACTTTTTCTACAGTGATTCACATAAATTTTGGTAATAGTGGGACGAGAAAAGCACTGTACTGAAGAAAAGAGAAAACTAATTAAAAATCTTCGAAAAAAAGGCAAAACTTCTAAAGAAATTGAGGAAATCTTAAGTTACTCCGATCAAATGATCACAAATACATTAAAATATAAAAAAAGCCCGAAACGCGTGGGCGCAATGCCAAAACATCTACTGTCGATCTACTGCCGAATTGTGCGATACAGCCAAATAAATCCTTCAGCGTCTTCAAATAAAATTCAAAAGGATCTGAATCTTGCCGTATGTGTCCCTACTATTCGTAGGCGTCTGATGGACAACAATTTATTCGCAAGAAGTTCACAAAAGGTGCCATTGTTGACATACAAAACAGGCAGCAGCACGCTTAAAGTTTGCCCAAGAACATATCAAATATCCGAAAGAAAAATGGAGAACTTATTGTGGACCGACGAAAGCAAAATTGTTTTATTTGGTGGCATTGGGTCTAGCCAGTATGTTAGACGTCCGCCCAACACCAAATATAAAGCTAAGTATACACAAAAGACAGTTAAACATGGTGGTGAAAAACTGATGATATGGGGAAGCTTTTCATATAATGGTTTAGGCCCAATACATCGAATTAGAGACATAATGGATAGGAACGTCTATGTCAGCATTTTGAGAGAAGTGATGTTACCAGATTCCACACCTCTAAAATGAATATTCCAACAAGACAATGACCCGAAACACACCAGTAAACTGGCAAATGAGTGGTTTCGGGTTAATGGGGCAAAGGTTATGGTGTGGCCAGCTCAGTCTCCTGACCTTAATCCCATAGAGCATCTATGAGGGATGTTAAAAAATATGTTGCCGAGAGAAAACCGTCAAATGCAACTGAGTTGTGGTCTGTAGTGCAAGATGGGTGGAATGAAATTCTACTAAAACAATGTCAGGATTTAGTTGACTACATGCCTCGTAAATGTGCTGCTGTAATAAACAAGTAAAGTCTATTCTACCAAATACTAATCGTATTTAAAGTTTCTGATTATAATCATAAGCATTTTTAACTTTTTTAATAGTAAATTTTTATGAAAACTGAAATACTCCTATTATTTTGAACAGCACTTTTTAAGATATTTTTTTTTTAACTTCCTGTTACTTACTTGTTGAAAGCTTTATTTAATTAATGAATAACTTAAATAATTTAGTATTGAATCAACATTACATTACACCAAAAAATTGAATTAAATCATGTTTTTTATTTGTTAAAATTTAAGCTTTTGTTTTTCAATGGGCTCACTCTTATTTTTATGAACACAACTGTACATAAGTACACATTTCATAGAAATCAAAACTTATACTCAAACTGTGAATACGTTTTGTTAGGAAAATCTCCCGAATTTTAATTCTTCTTGCAATTTTAATGCTAAAAAGGTACTAAAATGTAGTAGAACACTAAAAAGGTGTCACAAAGTACCTTTCATTTTAGTACTCAATCAAAATTTTTATTAAAAAATATAAATAAAACAAAATATAAGGTACCAAAAATTCAAAAATCAAAAAAGTACTTTTTATATTTGCCGTAATGAAAAGTACTTCGAAATTTTGATATCAAAAAAACCCCATTTGCTTACTTTTGTTTGGGAAAACAATACTTTTTATTTGAAAAATTTTTATTAAAAAATATAAACAAAACAAAATATTAGGTACCAAAAATTTTGGTCTCAAAAAAGTACTTTTTATATTTGCCGTAATGAAAAGTACTTCGAAATTTTGATATCAAAAAAACCCCATTTGCTTACTTTTGTTTGGGAAAACAATACTTTTTGTTAGAAAATATTAAAATGAATGATGGTCTCCACAAAGAACATGAAAAACATTTTGAGTGCCTTAGAAGAATCCTACGACTCAGGTTCCCTCAGGGCCAAACTATATATATATATATATATATAAGTTCCTGTTGTTCCTATAACGAGCATAGGGCCTTAACGATTTCGTTCCATTCATGTTTATCTGCTGCTTCAGCTTCTTTAGCTCGTTCCACGTTTTGTTGACTTTGGCTGATTCGATATCTAATTGTCGATGACAGGTGTGAATCGGCCGACCTTTCCTGCGGCTGCCTTGTGGCTTCCAGTCTATTGCGTTTCTGGTGGTGTCCGTTTGAGGTCTTCGCAAGGCATGCCCAATCCACTTTCATTTCCGTTACCGGATTTCTACTTCAACTCGTGTTTGATCGCATTCGGCCCATAAGCGTTCGTTTGTGATCGGGTTTGGCCAGAAAATTTTGAGTATGCGACGTAAACAACGGTTGATGAATACTTGTAAGGTATTAATATAGGATTGGTTTGAGTTCCAGGACTCGCATCCGTAAAGCGCAACTGATTTTACGCAACTGTTGAAGATGTTGATTTTGGTACGCTTTGAGATATGGGGGGGGGGACTTCCATATGTGTTTTAATTGACCGTAAGCTTGCCTGGCCTTGTTAATGCGATTTCCAATGTCTTCTCTAGAGCCTCCGATTGGATGATTGGAAGTCTTCGTTCAGTTGTTGTTGTTGTACCATGAATTGTCGGGTATTTGTTGTGTTGATTCTCATGGTTTTCGTTTTTGGGATATTAATTTTGAGACCACAAGTTGCTGATTCGGCTTCGATGTTATTAAGCTTTGATTAAATATCGTCGAATCTGTGTGAGAGCAAACAAATGTCGTCTGCATAATCTAAATCTTCGAGGCGGCCGTTTAGTCGCCAGGTAATGCCTCTTGAAAACGTTTTGTGGTCCCATTTTCTTGCCTTCCATTATTAAAGCATCTTCAGGAGCTTACGGGTGTGTGCACCGTGAGGCTAGTGACCCGCGTTAGCTGATATCGTACATACAATTTCTAGGATCTTCCGTTAAAACGATCTTTAAATCGTCGACATGGTAAGACTGTAAGCTGTAACACAGGATTGCTTATTGACGAACAAATATGGATTGTTTAACAGAAAGAAGAATGCGGAAAAATAGTTAAGAAAACTGATTAAATAACGGGTGATGCAATTGTGAACACTTTTCATGCATTACAGGGTCATTATGGTCCTCATGGTGGACTTGTTAAGCAAGGAGCTGACAAGATAGGAAAGAAATTTAAAGTGAATTGGTTGGAAGGGTTACAGATGCGGTAAGGCCAGTATACTCGTATCATTATAATGTGCGTCCTGTTTTCGTTAGAGAAACAGCAATTGGTTCTCCGCAATTGGGTCTATTAGAGCGTAGTTTGCATTTGAAAATCTGTTCACGCCACAATTAAAGCCTGATGAACATTCACAGCGCCATAGATATGCTGATTGGATGCTAGAGCAATAGGTTTTCATTGCTGATTTTCGAACAAAAAAAATCTTTAGCAATGAAGTCGCCGTAGTCTAGTAGGTAGTGTGTTGGCTTATTAAACGCAAAAGCCTGGGTTCGAGCCCCAGGCCAGACATCAAAATAAAATCCAAAAAGTATTTCTTCGGCGACTTCCTCTCAGTAGATTTCTGGCAAAAACTCTGTGGGTAAATAAAAATTGCCGTGAATAGTTTCTCAATAAATAAAAATCTGTCGTTCGGAGTCGACTTTAAACTGTAGGTCCCACCACTCATGTATAAAATTAACACACACAACATAAGTGGTGTGAGAAGTTAGGACGTTGTACAATGGGTCAATTCGACCTCCGGGTACTGTACTTGTCTTAATTGACAAGTACACGTCCTCTAACCTAACCTAACCTAACGGGTGGTGCAATTGTGATCGCTTTTCATGCATTATGGGGTCATTATGGTCCTTATGATGGACTTGTTAAGCAAGGAGTTGACAAGACAGGCAAGAAATTTAAAGTGAATCGGTTGGAAGGGTTACAGATGCGGTCATTATAATGTGTGCCCTGCCAAAAGTATTGTTTTCGTTAGAGAAACAGCAATTGGGTCTCTGCAATTGGGACTATTAGAGCGTAGTTTGCATTTGAAAATCTGTTCACGCCACAATTAAAGCCTGATGAACATTCATAGCGCCATAGATATGCTGATTGGATGCTAGAGCAATAGGTTTTCATTGATGATTTTCGAACAAAAAAAATCTTTAGCAATGAAGCTTACTTTTCACCCGGTAGTTACGTTAACAAGCAAAGTTTGGAGCTTATGGGGGTTTGTAGAACCAAAAGTGATTGTAGTAAGTTATTAAGATCAGAAAAACTGACTAGTGGCAAAGCATTATGATCTGGATACTAAAATGAAAGGTACTTTTTGACACATTTTTAGTGTTCTACTACATTTTAGTACCTTTTTAGCATTAAAATTGCAAGACAAATTAAAATTCAGGAGATTTTCCTAACAAAACGTATTCACAGTTTGAGTATAAGTTTTGCTTTCTACGAAATGTGTACTTATGTATGTATGGTATGTGTATTACAAAAAGTACTTTTTTGAATTACAATTATTTGTCCTGTAATTTATTTTCTTATTTAATTTAAAAATATTTTTCATACGATATTTCTATTTTTGGTACTAAATTAGAGCAAGTACTTCTTGTAGCAAACTTTTTGGTCCTTTTTTAAGTACCAACAAAAATTTTAAAACATTTTAAAGTACTGTTTTGATAGTTAATACTTGTAAAAAGTACCTTTTTTCGTTAATACTTGTGAAAACTACTTCCTAAATTGTTCATTTTCAAAAGAACCATTCAGCAGCTTTATTTTTTTTCCTTTACAAATCGTGAGTTTTTAAAAAAAATTTTTTTTTTGGTATCAAGAACCTACATTTTGAAAACAGGAGATTTCAAAAACAACAAAATGTGCATATTTCTTCGAAAGTAAACCTGAAAGAATCATTTCCGTCAATTCCGACCGTTATGGCCTTATGATAACCAGGGCCTTTTTGGCCTGTAGTTGAAGATTATGAACTGGACGGCTTGTAGTTTTAACAAGACGTTGCCATGAGCCACATATACGAATGATTTTGGCTTTGTTGTGTGAGAAGTTTCCTGAGAGAATAAATGTACGCTTAATTGGCCACTAAGGTCATGAGATTTGACACCGTTAGATCCTTTTTATGGAGTGTACTTCAAAGACCATGGATAACGCCCATGGTAGTGCAACTTTTGCAACCGATAGCTGGAGAACCCTGCATTATACTGTGTCTTGCCTTCTTTATTATTTTTTATGCTCAGAAAAAAAAATTGTTTTCTTTTTCTTCTTCTGCCTTGTCACGATATTTCTGTTGATTTTTGGTTTTTTCTCTGTTGTTGTTGTTGTTTTATTTTATTTTCTCTGATACTTTTTATGTTTTTTAACCCAAAAATAAAAGTGATTCATTCGCTTGCTCTTATTGTTTTTGTTGTTATTTCTTCAATATTTATTGTTTTAAGTAAGGCCTCCTAAAAAATCTCTCACTTGTTTCTTCAAGTCCTTGCCACATAAGCAGTGGTCACCTTATGCAGTATGGTGGTAGTGATGGTGTGGTATCTCATTAATGTTCTTTTGCTATGCACTGCACTCACTGAGCTTATTTAAGCAAGAGATAGTGAGAGAGAGAGAGAGAGCGAGTGAGAGTGCAAACTCATGTGTATTTAACAAAATGCAAAAACAAAAATTTCTGTTTATTTTCTTCTTCTTCTTCGTCTTCTTGTCGTGATTATTTTTTGTGTGAGCGTGTGTGTGTTTTTAAGTGTGCATGAGAGTAGGTTATTGTTTGTTTAAAAACACAACAACAACAACAACACAAAGATGCCCATGATGGTCATGATTTTTGTTTGTGTTTGTTAAACATTTCGCTAACGTACATATGTACATGCATATATGGATGGATGGATGGTGTTTATTTAAATACGAAGGCATGTGAGTGAGAGTGTGTGTGTTTTTAAATATAAAGAACTGAATATAAGAGCGCACATATGTACCTATGTATGTATGCATGCTTTTATTGTCTCTTTTAAAATTATTATCTTCCTTTATAGCTCAGGCTCTCTATCATAATTTATACTCTGTATGGTGTTTTCGTTTTCTTTCGTTGTTCTTCGTTACTTCTATTACTTCTTTGTGTTGTTTTTTTTTTTTGGTTCATGTTTTTCCCTCTCTTCATAACTCACAAAAACTGCTACCACGTTGCTGTTGTTGTTCATGTGTTACCACTGTATACTCTTCACAATATTATGCTGTTTCCGTTGCTTTTCAGTAGGACCCCATTTAATTTTAACTTTTTTTCTTCTTCTCTTCCTTTTTTTTGAATTTCAATATCAGATGATTGCCTTAATCAGTTCAAATCAAATTCTTTTATTTTATTCTTGAACAAAAAAAAAAAAAAAAAAAGAAAAAAGGATTCTAACTGTTAAATTATGCTAAAAATAGTTCTTTTCAATGCTTTTTCATAACAAAATAATTTCACACGCGGTCTATTGTATATACTTCCCTCAAAGTTTATAGGGTGTCAATAAAATGCCTCCTCCAAGCCTATTGCCCGGACAAATTTTAGGATGCTTTCGGTTGTTAGCAATGCTAATTTTTTAGACAAGCTCATGGTAAATACTCAAGTGTTTTCTTCTGGGATGCCTCATAGGGTTCCAAGAATGTGTTCCAATGATTTAATCTCATCGCCACATAATCTATATGCAAAGTTCGTGAGAACCCCGTTTCTTAACGACTCTGTACTCATGGGTCTACAGTGTCCTGTCAAAAGACCGGTTATCAATCCCACGTTATTCCTACATACATGTATGTATGTATGTATATAGTCTGATGCATGACTCAGATATACTCGTATTGTAGTTTCTCAACAAAAGTTTCAATTGCATCAAACCCACTTGATTTGAGACGAGAGTCTTTTCTTCTCTAGACAGTCCCATGTATTCTCCATTTAATCTCATAAGAGCGAAGTGCTCGAGAGAAGTGGTGTGATTGTTTGAAAGAATTGCTGTGTTCTGTCTTTAGTACCTCCTCCTATTCAAGTTGAATTGAAAACATCTTTCAATTAAAAAGATTTCCGCTTAAGAGATAGCCACGAGTTTCTTCATGGGCTTGAAATATTTTATTCTGACACCAAAAGCTCCTGCTCATGCTTCAAGCACCGGCCTTGACCCATCCGTATACCACAAAATAGTCCTTCTTTTAAAGGGTATACTGTTTCCAAATTACTTCATTCATTTCTTGTACTAAGCCTCGTTTAGGCGAAAGGTGTCAGCCAATAGATATGTACCTTAGATCCAAAAGAAAATGACAAAAAGGTACCAAGAAGGAGCAAATAAATTTCCCAAAAGGTATCAATGAGATACGCAAAAGGGACACTGAAAAGTAGCAAAACTTTACTACCAAAAAAATTTTTCCTTTAAAATATTTGGTACTAAAATTTTGGTACCAAGAAAAGTACCTTTCATTTGGTACTTTTTTGGTACATATACATATATACATATTTGCCATAATACGAATTTAAAATAAAAACATTAAATAGTTAAAATTTTTGGTACTAAAATTTTTGGTATTAAAAAGGTACATTTCATTTGGTACTTTTTTTGGTACATATACATATATAAATATTTGCCATAATACGAATTTAAAATAAAAACACTAAATAGCTAAAATTTTTGGTACTAAAATTTTTGATATTAAAAAGGTACATTTCATTTGGTACTTTTTTTTTGGTACATATACATATATAAATATTTGCCATAATACGAATTTAAAATAAAAACATTAAATAGTTAAAATTTTTGGTACTAAAATTTTTGATATTAAAAATGTACATTTCATTTGGTACTTTTTAACAAAGGGTAACTCTTTCTCTTTGAAATTCTATAGGAATTAAATATAAACATTAAAGAACTAAAATTTTTGGTGACAAACAAAAGTACTATTCATTTTGTACCTATAATTTGGTGCTTTTTTATATGTACATACATATGTTCCTTTTAGCCCTCTGGGGAGCATAGGGCTGCGGTACTATTTTTGGTATACATTATGTTTTTGAATATGTAATATGAATTTAAAAAAATAAAAATAAATTCCAAAAATTTTTGGTACGAAAATAGTTGGTACCAAAAAAAAGTACATTTCATTTGGTACCTTTCTTTGTTTCTTTTTTCTAACAAAATGTAATTTTATATTTTGTTACTTTTCTTTTAAAATTTAAATTCATATCAGCTTTTTTGGAAGACTATTTTCAAATACATTTCATAACGTTCCTACTACTCTCCTAAACTGGCTGGCTGGCTGGCTAATCAGTTTAAAAGAAATCTGATGTTGAACTAAAGCTTACTGTGGTAAGCACACAGTAAACGTAACAGATTTGGCCCAGTTTCCTAAAAGAATTTCCAAGGAATTTTACTAACAAAGGAAAAAACAACAACAAATAACATACAAAACGAAGTTTAAAACTAAAACTATAAAAACAACAAATGGAATGCGTGCGTAATACATAAGCGCCTATGGCTTAAACAAAAAAAGCAATCATTTAAACACACATACAGATACACATACACAAAAGCACACGCCTTAGCAAGGTTCGTTGTTTATAAGAACAATTTTATTTAAGGCATGTAAAAACGCTTAACGCTTGATGCTTTTATTGTGTTTTACTAATAGTATAACAGCAAAAGTACCGCTAAAAAACAAAATTAATACAGCAGTGTGTGTGTATAAGTGTGATGATCACATTGTTGATGATACGATGACTGTGTTTAAACTTTTTTTTTTGTGGAAAAAGGCATGTCCGATAGGATCTTGTAGAGTTTTTTTGTTTTAAAAAATTTATTTTATTTTGTATTTTTATGATGTTAAAATTTTATTAAGATTTATTAAAACCATAAACATTTAAATAATGCAGCTTAATTTTATTTAAGAAAAAAACTCTTTAAATACAGGGTGCCTGATGAAATAAAATTTTAATTCCTTTTCATTAAAAAAAAAAAAACAAACGAAATTTTTTTTCATTGTATTAATTATGGTTTTATGAGTGTGTGTGTGTTTTTTATGCATGTGTTATTAACCTCGTTTATTTTTTTTATGTTTTTGTTGCTGGTTATTGATTTACAATAATTTTTATGATTTTTTTTGTTTTTTTTTTTTTTTTTTAAATCATCGAGAATTTCTTTGGAAATTCACACGCTATTTAAACATAAAAATTTACAAAAAAAAAAACGGAAAAAAGATTCCGAATCTTAAAGCAGAAGTTTAAAGAGAAAAGAAATCAAATGAATGAACAGTAACGGCTTAAGTTTCAATTTCATTTTAACCCTACAAAGGGTACTCGAAAAATATTGAGTGTTTGAAAACGTTTGATTACAAATAGTTGGCAATGTTAATTGCATCTGGCTACAGCAGAGATTCTGTGAAAATTTTTCTGCATTTAGAAATGAGTGCAAATTCCCAACATTGCCGTAATATTTTGCTTTTCTGTTACAGAAAAGTTCACAGTGTGTATCGAGCTGCTGAAAAGGTTTTGTAAAGTTCACGGAGGCTTTAGCCAAAGAATATGGATATAAAGAATACGCATCATGTAGAAGTAAAATTTCTTATGGCGGGTCGTAATATCACGACCCGCTCTCACCAAATTTTTTTTAAAAATCATTTCTGGGTGAGGGGAGAGGAAGACAGAAGGAAAATGAACACAAACAAAGAGCGTAACAATGTGTTGCTCTCATCGTACGTATGTACATGTGTATGTATTCTTGTGTTTTTTGATTTAGTTGTCGATCAGACTGCGACAAGAATACATGTGCTGCGGATGCTTTATCATTTTATTTCAGAATAACACTCGAAGAATATTTTGTGTTAAAAATTTTCTGGGCGTATTTTATTTTGTCTCATAGTATAATTTTTTTAAATGCTTTGGAATGCTCGTTTTTTTTTTCTTTTAATAAAAAATGGGTTTTTTATTCCTTTTATTTATCTAAAAAACATGGCCTAATCTTTAAGCCAAAGATAGACAGCTTTACATATGTATGTTGATGAAATGAAAATAAAAATAGAGTATATTACTAACACTTTTATATGGCTGTAAATAAATAAATTCTCTCAACTTATTTTCTCTCTCTCACTCACTAATCCATAACCAAAGGCATGTGTTAACCTAGAGGAAAATTGTTAGTCATAATTTCAAGTCTACTTATTAAACCCAATGATATGTACATATATGTGATCGGAAAATATAGAAAAAGTGTACTGCACTAAATCCCTAAAGACACCGTATTTAACTTGGCAAGTATTCTTCCAAAAATCGAAATCATTTCTCATTGATATTAGTGAATACTACTGTGATATTTCTTTGGGTGTATAATTGAAGTCTGAAAAAAGCGACATGAACCTTCTTCTTTAAAAGCTGACAAGATTTTTACGCTCTTTTTAACGAACATTCTTGATGTTCGTGTCCTATGTGTGTAAAAAGCCGAAGATGTTCTTCCCCTGAGGGACATTGGTGCCGACGTCTGTTTTTAACACCAGAAAAATAAATTTAAAAAAAGTGGTCAAACAACAAAAATGCACGATGAGAACAACGCATTGTTACGCTCTTGGTTTCTGTATCATTCCCTTCTATCTTCCCCCGCGTCATGAAATATATTTGAAAAATAAACCAAAATATGTTAAAATGCATATTCTTTATACTTTATTTTCTTTGCTTTAACTTAGGTTAGGTTAGGAGGCAGAGAAGGAGACCAACTTAGACCAGTGTTTGACCCACTATGATAGCACAGTTAATACTCAACACGGTTATCAAACACTTCCTGATGGACAGCTCAGCACAGTCATTCTCACCGCCTTCCAAGGCATTTCCGTTCTATCAGATGTTTGTCCTGTTGGAGGACAAGTCGATAAACTCGACCTTTCGAGCCATGACTTCTGCAGAAGCTGTAAGTCCGACGAAGAGCAGATTATCGGTCAACTCATGTGTCCTTTCATTTGTTGTTCAAATTCTGAATACTCACAGCTCTTTTATATGTGATTGTGATATGAATCTCCAGCTTATTAAGGCACTTTTACTTCCTTATCCTCTTCTTTGTATCCATACAACAAAAATGTGATACCATAGGTTCTTGGACCCTAATTTCCTCACATATTTGACAGAAAGACGGTTTAATTTACGTGTTAGATCTTGGCTGGTGATGCCAAGCTTATCCTTCCATGGTAACCAAAGGCTGGACCGTTATTACAAATGTACGCTTAAGGGTTAATTATTAAAAAGTGTTTGAACAGATCCTCTATTTGGTTGACTTCTCTATTTGGTTGAGTTTTTGTTTTATTTTCTCTCTCTATTGCCTCGACATTTATTTGGGTGTGAGCGGCGGGCATGTGTGTTAGAAAAAAATTAGAAGAAGAAGAAGAAACAAGAAGACAAAAAACACACTGAATCTCCAGCATATGCGATTAAGATTAAAACAACAACTGGCATGTGATCATAGATACGAGCGAGTATTTAATATCTTCCCCCCCAAAACAATACTAAAGAAGAGGAGATTAAGAGTTGAAATATATAAGAAGAAGAAGAAGAAGAAGAAGACGATACGTAATAATAACAACAACAACAACAACAACAACTATAAAAAGAAGGTGTATCTTTAAATCTATCTCTGGACTGGACTATGAATCCATGGTTTATAATTAAAAACCAAAATAAAAACGAAATGGACACGAAATGGATTTTGTTTTCGAGGCTTCAACACAAAAAATCTTTTTTTTTACATTGAAATTTGCTTTTGAGAAATTAACAACAACAACAGCGGCTATAACAATAATTACGTCTGGTATTATAACAACAATCAGAAGAAGAGCATAAGAGTAGAAGAAGGCTAATAATTCTAATTTCGTGTTGTTGTTTTTGTTATATCTAGGAGATCTCAGTTAAAAACACAACTGAACTCCTCGTACTCTCGCAGTCAAAGCAATTTTAATAGAAGACTCTCGTTGAAGAGCTTAAGATACATGCAACAGATTACTTGTAGTAGAGTTTTTTGTTGTTTTTTTTTGTTTTCTGAAACAAAATGAAGCGTTTTAATTGGATTAGAAGATTTATTTCTTCAAAATTCAGCTGTGGTGTATGTGGTGATGCCAATGGCTTTGGCTACTACTATTTATTGCTGATGCTTCTCTCTTTCTTTCTCTGTGTCATTTTAATAATTACGTACGATAATAATAATAGTTGCTGTTGTTGTTGTTGTTGTTGTTGTATTTCTGTTTTCAATTTCTTAGTAATTTATATTTGATAATTTCTGTTGTTTTTAGTTTGAAAGATACCGCATCTTTAATAATCATTTTCAAACGAATTTGTTCAAATCAAAACCATTCAAAAAAAAAATAAAAAATTGAAAAAACCACAGTAGAATCTTAGAAAAATGAAAAATTTGTTTTTAAACTGCTTTTAAAAGGCCAACCATACAATTTCCGTATCTTTCTACAACTTTTAAAATTTTCGAAATTAATTTCGAAAAATTCGAAATAGTTTGATATGACTTAAACATTGTAATTTCAGATCTAAGGTCATTGTTTTATTTTATTTTTTATAGTTATGAAAACTTTTTCATATAAATTTTGATTAATAAAATGTATTTTTCATAATTTTTTTCATAAATTTTTTAAAAATGAAGAAAAATACTGGAAATAATTAAAGAAAATGGGTAATTATACAAAGAAATATATTTTAAACGATTTTAAAAACCTTTTAGCAACTTTTCTGAAGATTTCAGCAATATTCGAAAAATTCGAAGTTAAGTTCGAAAAATTCGAATATGATATTTTTAAACTAAAAATTGTTAAATGCATTTTCAAACAAATTAAGCTTACAATTCGTTTTTCCTTGAACTTACTTTAATTCCTTTTACGTTTTTAACGCTTGTTTTTTAAAATTCTGTTGTAGCCACGCTTGTTTCATACACAAATTATGTGTATATTCTTTGTATATGTAGGTTTATATACAGTTTTTGTTGTTGTTTAATTATTTTATTTAAAAAAAAAATGTAAAAAATTAATTCAAACGTGTTTTTTTATGTTCAAATTTTTTTAAATGTCGAAAATTTTATTTCCACAAAAAAAAATTTTTTGTTTTAAATTATGAGTGCCATATGTTTAAGATTTTATTATTATACGCTTCTTTTTTAACGATTTCGAGTCCAGTCCAGTGGTCTGGAGGGTGGCTGTGTGGTATTCACATTGTTTTTTTTTTGTTTCGATGTTTTCAAAGGCTAATTAAGTTTCGAATTTGTTTTCGTTTGTTCGTTTGCTTAAAAAATAAATCGCTGGTTAGAAATTATGAATCATTATTGGGTGATAAATTAAAGGAATTTAATTGGCTTGCTTGGTGGGAGTTGGTTGAAATAATTAAACAAATATTGTAGAAGTAAAATGCCATATTCTATGGAGTTGTGTATATGGTTGGCATTTATCACCAAAAAATGTTGTTAATTTCTTAAATATTTGCGAAATTCAAAAGAAAAAAATTTAATTTTATGCAAAAATTTTAATATTTTTTAACATTTATTGGCATTTTACTCAATATAAGTTAAGTTCGAAATTTTTCGAAATTAATTTCGAAATATTCGAAATTGCTTTAAATAGCTTATTATTATATTTTAATAACTAAAATCATTGTTTCATATCATTTTTACAAATTTTGAAAGGTTTTTGTATAAATTTTATTAAAAAACCCAAACTTCATTATTTTTTGGATCGAATTTACAAAAAAATCAGTAAGAAATTCTGAAAATAATTGAGAAAACAAGTCCTAAAACAAAATATCTTACTCTGTAGAAGTTTAAATTACTTTAAATACGTTTTTTGATGATGTTAACAATGTTCGAAAATTTTCGAAATTAATTTCGTACGACCTTAGCATTCTGTCCCAGTATAATTGCATGCAAAAATTTTAATTTTCTAACATTTATTGGCATTTTACTCAATATTGATAAGTTCGAAATTAAGTTCGAAATTTTTCGAAATTAATTTCGAAATATTCGAAATTGTTTTAAATTGTTTATTATTATATTTTAATAACTAAAATCATTGTTTCATATAATTTTTTAAAAATTTTGAAAGGTTTTTGTATAAATTTTGTTGAATAACCCAAATTTTAATTATTTTTTCGATCAAATTTATAAAAAAATCAGTTCGAAATTCTGAAAATAATTGAGAAAAACAAGTCCTGAAACAAAATATCTTACTCTATAGATGTTTACATTACTTTGAATACGTTTTTTGATGATGTTAGCAATGTTCGAAAATTTTCGAAAATTAATTTCGTACGACCTTAGCATTCTGTATTGGTGGAAATGATTCTTTCAAGTTTATTTTACTAAAATAAATGGCTCAATGGAACCTTCATACCATAATGCTTAACAAACAGTCACTTTTACTGCATTCAATGACTTTTCACAATAATATTTAGGATCTACGAGCCCAATATGCACTAATTTTTCTTGTTAACGTAGTTACCGATGGCAAAAACTCTTGAGATTACCACCAGGTGCCCATGGATAAAATTAACACACTTAACATGGGTGTTGTGAGAATCTAGGTTGGCATCCTGACTAAAATATTGTAATGACCAATTAAGTGACTAACCTGAACTCTCTTCAAAGAGCATTTTAAACCATAAAAGTTCATAAGGATACTCGAAAAATTGCCAAAGGTCGGAAGGTCATGAATAATTTGATTTTCCATAAAGAAAACTGTCAAAACGAAAATTAAATCCAAAAAACCCGCAAATAATTTCTATGAATCAAACAGAAAACACAGTTCGGCTTACTTCTCCTTCAGTGTGCGATATTTTATTATAAAAAGAAGCACAGGTTTGTTCTTCAAAGGCTTTAACATGGAGTATTAGTTTAGAAACTGGTTTGCCTAATTAAAATATCATTTTAGACTCTTTTTGATGTCCTGTGATAACATTTTTGTTCTCTTTCTTTATTCTTTTCCTGATTAAGCTACTCATAATCAAATTTTAATAAAAAAAAATGCTTAAAAGATATTGATCTCTGGTTGCTTTACATTTGTTTAGAAGAGTTTTTTTTTTCTGAGCCCTTTTAGGAAAAACAGAATTTTTTCCTTTTTTTTTAACTGACATTCGACATAGAAATTCAATCACATTCATTATTTCATTTAATCTTACGAATCGTTGTGATTTTTTTTTTCTGTTCTCATGTAACATACATACATATACACACACATGCATTTTAATTATTTCAACGAAAATTAAAAAATAAAGAGAAGGAATTCAATGGCCCATCTATGGCAAGACAATGAATGAATGGAATGGAATGGCAAGAGTTTCAAAATCGTGTCATATAAACCAACCCCTTGTCATTTGAATTGAAGGGAATATTTTTTTGTTATCACTTTGGATGCTGAATAAAAAAAAGACCAAATAAAATAGAGATTCACACATGAATTCGAAATGAAAAACAAAAAAAAAACGAAAAATCAACCCAAAAAATATTTTACGTTACGACCATCCAGCGTTAATTAGGCGGAACACATAAAAATGTTACACAAAAAAAGAATTTTAATATCTATTTATTCGTATAGCTTTTGTTGTAATAAACGTTATTTTGAACACAAGAAAATGTTGCAAATAAATAAAACAAAAATTTATTCGAATCATTTTTATTCGAATATATGAAACGTTTTTTTTTCCTTGGAATTATAAAAAAACGTTACTTTTCGCACATATGTACATAAAAGTGTTAGAAAAAATTTAAAAATATTTAAATTAATATATTCGAATAATATTTATTCGAATAATATTAATTCGAATATATGTACATATGTTCGAATTCCTGCATTATTATTATAAATCTCATTTTTAATGATTAAAAATTAAAAAAAATTTATTATTATTTGTTTATTCGAATTTTTAATCGAATAGTTATTCGAACACCATAACCGGGTTTCTTTTTGAGTTAATATTATAATAATCAATTTGTTTGGCTTATAATTACAATAAACGTAACACATACTAATGTTACAAAAAATAAAAAAATATATAATTTTTATTCGAATAATATTAGTCGAATATTTGTATAGGGACCTAAAATAATATTAAACGTTACCATAAACCATAATCATAGACAATTATTAACAGAAATTAAAAAAGGAAATGTATAAAAATTATTTTTATTCGAATAATAATTATTCGAATAATATTTATTCGAATATATGTACATATGTTTGAATTCCTGCATTATTATTATAAATCTCATTTTTAATGAATAAAAACTTAAAAAAAATTATTATTATTCGCTTATTCGAATTTTTAATCGAATAGTTATTCGAATACCAAAACCGGGTTTCTTTTCGAGTTAAAGTTATAATAATCAATTTGTCTGGCATATAATTGCAATAAACGTAAGACATACTAATATTACAAAAAATTAAAAAAATATATAATTTTTATTCGAATAATATTTATTCGAATATTTGTATAGGGACCTAAAATAATATTAAACGTTACCATAAACCATAACCATAGACAATTATTAACAGAAATTAAAAAAGGAAATGTATAAAAATTATTTTTATTCGAATAATAATTATTCGAATAATATTTATTCGATTATATGTACATATGTTTGAATTCCTGCATTATTATTATAAATCTCATTTTTAACGAATAAAAACTTAAAAAATTTATTATATTTTTATTCGAATTTTTAATCGAATAGTTATTCGAATACCAAAACCGGGGTTTTTTTTGAGTTAAAATTATAATAATCAATTTGTTTGTCCTATAATTATAATAAATGTAACTTATACCAATGTTACAAAAAATAAAAAAATATATAATTTTTATTCGAATAATGTTTATTCGAATATTTGTATAAGGACTTATGGACCTAAAATAATAATAAAAGTTAGCATAAACCATAGACAATTATTAACAGAAATTAAAAAAAGAAATGTATAAAAATTAATTTTATTCGAATAATAATTATTCGAATAATATTTATTCGAATATATGTACATATGTTTGAATTCCTGCATTATTATAAATCTCATTTTTAACGAATAAAAACTTAAAAAAAATTATTATTATTTGTTTATTCGAATTTTTAATCGAATAGTTATTCGAACACCAGAACCGGTTTTCTTTTTGAGTTAAAATTATAATAATCAATTTATTTGGCATATAATTATAATAAACGTAACACATACTAATGTTACAAAAATAAAAAAATATATTTTTATTCGAATAATATTTATTCGAATATTTTTTATAGGGACTTATGGACCTAAAATAATAATAAAAGTTAGCATAAACCATAGACAATTATTAACAGAAATTAAAAAAGGAAATGTATAAAAATTATTTTTATTGGAATAATAATTATTCGAATAATATTTATTCGAATATTTAAATAGGGATTTTTGTAACTAAGATTATAATAAACCTTACCATAAACCATTAAGAATTACTAACAGAAATTCAAAAAAATGTGATTAAAAATTATTTTTATTCGAATAATAATTATCCGAATAATATTTAATCGAATATTTGCATCAGTTTTTTACAAATGAAATTACTAACAGAAATTCAAAAAAAGTGTTTAAAAATTATTTTTATACGAATAATAATCATCCGAATAATATTTAATCGAATATTTGCATCAGTTTTTTACAAATGAAATTACTAACAGAAATTCAAAAAATGTGATTAAAAATTATTTTTATTCGAATAATAATTATCCGAATAATATTTAATCGAATTTTGCATCAGTTTTTTACAAATGAAATTACTAACAGAAATTCAAAAAAATGTGATTAAAAATTATTTTAATTCGAATAATAATTATCCGAATAATATTTAATCGAATATTTGCATCAGTTTTTTACAAATGAAATTACTAACAGAAATTCAAAAAAGTGTTTAAAAATTATTTTTATTCGAATAATAATTATCCGAATAATATTTAATCGAATATTTGAATCAGTTTTTTACAAATGAAATTACTAACAGAAATTCAAAAAATGTGATTAAAAATTATTTTAATTCGAATAATAATTATCCGAATAATATTTAATCGAATATTTGCATCAGTTTTTTACAAATGAAATTACTAACAGAAATTCAAAAAAAGTGTTTAAAAATTATTTTTATACGAATAATAATCATCCGAATAATATTTAATCGAATATTTGCATCAGTTTTTTACAAATGAAATTACTAACAGAAATTCAAAAAATGTGATTAAAAATTATTTTAATTCGAATAATAATTATCCGAATAATATTTAATCGAATATTTGCATCAGTTTTTTACAAATGAAATTACTAACAGAAATTCAAAAAAGTGTTTAAAAATTATTTTTATTCGAATAATAATTATCCGAATAATATTTAATCGAATATTTGAATCAGTTTTTTCCCGTGAATTTATAAAAAAACGTTACTTTTTAAAAAATTTTTTCGTTTTTTTTTGGGCTAAGAATTGTTAATGAGTTGCGTTGAGTTGTTTAATTGAAATCAATCTTCATTTAGTTTTTGTGTTTCTTTTCTCTTCTTTTTTACAGATTTTGACAGATTTTTGTTGTCTTTTTTAACGCTCCTCTCTCTCGTCTTGTATTGAAGAAACATGTCCTGTTTCTTGTTTAAAAAAAAAGAAAAAAAAGGATGCCTTTTGAGAAGTACAATGATTTACTCTTGAATAGTCATGGCATGGCATGGCATGACATTTATGTATGTAGCCTTTGAAGGGTTGCTTGGTTGGGTTTTGGTTCATTTAATCCGATGATTGAATGTCAAACTTAAAAGACATTGTGAAAGAATTTTTTTGTGTTTTTGTTGGCCTCCTTTTTCAAAAAGATTTTTCAATAAAAATTTCCATTCATTTTTCCTCTTGTTGTTGATGTTGTTATTATTGTTGATGCATATTACAAAAAGCAATTAAATTAAAATTATTTATGCAACAATATCCTGTCGAAATCCTTATCAAAAAATGTGATTGAAAATCATCAAAAAAAAAGAAGGAAAAATAATAAAAAAATAATGAAAATAATACGAGCAATTAAAATATTATTTTTCAAGGAAATTATTTAGAAATTTAGGATATTCGTTTTAGAATAAAAAAGGATTAGTTGCGGATACCAGTCCGTCACATCTGTATACTGCACTTATGGCAGCATCATAATTGAACATTACAATCCCTCAGCCAGGATTGGGAGCTACTGTTTGATAATGAATTTAAATTACCAGTTTGAAAAGCTTTCAATGGGAGTTAGTGCCAGCTGAGAACCATAATGCGTACCAGTAGCTTTTAAACAATTACTTCTGTCTCTCATTTACACTCAGAGTGATAATTTTGCCTGCTAATGTAACCAGCGAGTGAGGAAAACTTTGTTCGAAAAATCAGATTTGAAAGCCCATTGCTCTAGGATCCAGTCAGCATATCTACGGCATTGTGAAAGGCCTGCTAGCATTAATTATTGAATTCGAATGCAATTATGCGTCAGACTTTCTCTAACCGAAGCAATTTATCGGCAGATAATACATGGCTTGTAGTCGCCGTAGTCTAGTAGGTAGTGTGTTGGTTTATTAGACGTGAGGTCAGGGTTTCGACGACTTCCGCTCATTAGATGGCAAAAACTCTGAGAGTAAATACAAATTACAATGAAAAGTTCCTCAAAAGATATCTTTCCTTCAAAGTGGAGGTTAAAACTATAGGCTCCGTCACTTATGGATAAAATTAATACGCACAACATAAGTGGTGGGAGAAGTTAGGTCGTAGCAAAGAAAATAAAGTATAAAGAATGTGCATTTTAACATATTATGGAATATTTTTCAAAAATATGTCATGACGCGGGGGGAAAGATAGAAGGGAAAGATACAGAAACGAAGAGAGTAACAATGCGTTGTTCTCATCGTGCGTTTTTGTTGTTTGACCACTTTTTTTATTTATTTTTCTGGTGTTAAAAACAGACGTCGGCACCAATGTCCCTCAGGGGAAGAACATCTTCGGCTTTTTACACACATAGGACACGAACATCAAGAATGTTCGTTAAAAAGAGCGTAAAAATCTTGTCAGCTTTTAAAGAAGAAGGTTCATGTCGCTTTTTTCAAACTTCAATTATACACCCAAAGAAATATCACAGTAGTATTCACTAATATCAATGAGAAATGATTTCGATTTTTGGAAGAATACTTGCCAAGTTAAATATGGTGTCTTTAGGGATTTAGTGCAGTACAATTTTTCTATATTTTCCGATCACATATACATATCATTGGGTTTAATAAGTAGACTTGAAATTATTACTAACAATTTTCCTCTAGGTTAACACATGCCTTTGGTTATGGATTAGTGAGTGAGAGAAAGAAAATAAGTGGAGAGAATTTATTTATTTACAGCCATATAAAAGTGTTAGTAATATACTCTATTTTTATTTTCATTTCATCAACATATATATGTAAAGCTGTCTATCTTTGGCTTAATAATTTTAGATAAATAAAAATAAAATAAAAAATCGATTTTATTAGTAAAATAAACATAAAGCTATCCATCTTTGGCTTAAAAATTAGGCCATGTTTTTTAGATAAATAAAAATAAAAAGAATAAAAAACCATTTTTTATTAAAAGAAAAAAAACGAGCATTCCAAAGCATTTAACAAAAAATTATTCTACGGCAGAAAATAAAATACGCCCAGCTAAAGATATAAAACGTTTTTAACACAAAATATTCTTCGAGTGTTATTCTGAAATAAAATGATAAAGCATCCGCAGCACATGTATTCTTGTCGCAGTCTGATCGACAACTAAATCAAAAAACACAAGAATACATACACATGTACATACGTACGATGAGAGCAACACATTGTTACGCTCTTTGTTTGTGTTCATTTTCCTTCTGTCTTCCTCCCCCCTCATCAAGAAATGATTTTTAAAAAGATTTTGGTGAGAGCGGGTCGTAATGTTACAACCCGCCATAAGAAATTTTACTTCTACATAATGCGTATTCTTTATATCCATATTCTTTGGTCGTAGTCTTGACTGAAGAGTCGTAATTACCAATTTTGTATATATGTATGTATGTATGATGAATGGTTTGACCACATCCGCAACGCTTCTAGTCTCCTTAAATTTCCTTATAATTTTGCCAATTGCTTGTACAATACGTCGATTATGAAAACCATAATCGCGCCGTAATGCTCGCAAAGTAGTCACATTTTAGTCATCTTCTAATGTAATAAGTTTTCTAAACTACGCGAACTTACGCGTTCTATGTATTGATAAACGATCGTTATTACTTCAAACGATGACGCTTCAGATGCCAGGGATTTAATAGCACACGGCCTTGCCAGTTCGGGAAGGTTTTCACACGCCTTTGGGGGGCTAAATCGGTGCTAAATTAAAAATTTTAATGTATAAACATATGTACATATGTATCTATGTATATGTATATTTATTAATTATATAAATATTAATTTTTTCTTCTTCTTTCTCTTCTCTCTTTTCAGAATCCAGCTTCAGTTTCCTTACAAAACTGTGCGAAGTTTTCTAAAAATCCGTTTTTAGTTGGCGTGAGTAAAATTTAAAATGTATGAATTTAAAACACAATCGAATTATTTATAATTTTCTTAGATATTAAATAATATAAAAACGAAATATTTATGATAATAAAACAGAAAAAAAAAACAAAATAAAACAAAATTAATTTGTCATTAAAAATAATTGAAAAAATTTGAAAAAAATATTTGAAAAACGAATTTTAAAAACAATTTTATTTTCCATACAAAATAAAAAGCCCTCTACAGTAAATATTAAAAAACAAATAAAATAATTTATTCTTATTAATTTCCGCATTACAGTTTAAAAATTGAACATTTTTTTAAAAAAAAATTCTTATTTTACATACGAAAACCCATTGAATTGCATTCAATTTCAATAAATTTTATTAAAAACTAGTGGGAAATACTGTAAAAAATATTAAAAATATTTTATTGAAATATATTTTCCTTCTTTTTATAAAATTATAATTTCCTTTAAAACTTATTAAAACTTTTAACAATTTTTAAAAAACAAAAAAAAAACAAAATCAACAGAGCATTTTTTATAGTACTAAAGTCTTGACCAAACCCAAAAAGCCAATAAAAAAAAATAAATTAAAAGAAAAAGAATAAGAAATATTTTCTCAAAAAATTATATCAATTCCTTAGCATATCATTTTTAATAGAAAATAGAACAAAAAAAATTAATAAAAAATCCCAAAAAAATAGTCTTAAAATTTAAAATAAAAAATAGCAATAAAACCCAGGAATTTTCTAAAGAAAATTAAAAAAAAAAAATAAAACGAAAATTAATAAAAAAAAAATTTAAAACTTTACATAGCCTAAAAAATCGAAAAAAAAAATTATAATTTTTATTTCATAAAATTTTTATGTTTAATTAATTAATATTTTTTAATTAAATTTTTAAAAAAAATTTCGTTTTTTTTAATTGAGCTATTGAGCGTAAAAAAGACCTAAAGGCCCATTGTGATACTGTATCCACTAACACAAAAACCATCACCGGCTTCTGATGAAGCCATTTAGTCTCACAAATGTGAAATTACAGAAAAATTGCCTCCTCTCCCTTGTCTCTCAATACTCACTTGTCACGCAGATGTTATTGGCTTTATGCCCAAAACCAATGTGTCTCCAGTAAGGACTCTGCCAACTATAATTGATCAGTTGAGAGTTAAAAAGACATAAAGGCCCATTGTGATACTATTTCCCTTAAACCAGAAACCATTATTAGCTTCTTATGAAGCCATTTAGTCTCCCAAATGTGCAATGACAAAACAATTGCCACCTCTTCCTTGTCTCTCAAAATCACGCAGATATCATTGATATGTCCAATCATATGATATCAGATATGCCCAAGACCAATGTGTATCGCAGAGTCCAAGTCCAGTAAGGACTCTGCAGACTATAATTGAGCAATTGAGCGTAAAAAAGAGCTAAAGGCCCATTGCGATACTATTTCCCTTAAACCATAAACCATCATTAGCTTCTAATGAAGCCATTTAGTCTCCCAAATGTGCAATGACAAAACAATTGCCTTCTCTTCCTTGCCTCTACAGCTGCCGCAGATGTCATTGGCTTTATGCCCAAAACCAATGTGTATCGCAGAATCCAAGTCCAGTAAGGACTCTGCAGACTATAATTGAGCACTTGAGCGTAAAACAGATCTAAAGACCCATTGTGATACTATTTCCACTAAAGCAGAAACCATCATTAGCTTCTAATGAAGCCATTTAGTCTCCCTAGTGTGCAATGACATAACAATTGCCTCCTCTTCCTTGCCTCTACAGCTGCCTCAGATGTCATTTGCCATATGCCCAAAGCCAATGTGTCTCGCAGAATGCAAGACTCCTTGAACGTAAGTCCAGTAGGGATTCCGCCAACTATCCGTATACGAAGTTTCCCATGCGGCATAATTAGAATGTATTACTGCACCGTCTATCTAAATTTTGCAGGTTGTCAATGGGGTTTCCACTATAAAGAACTCAACTTCGTCAGTGTTACCAATCAGTTTGCAGTTTCTCCCAATAGCACTCTATCTTACTTACTTAATAGGTAATTTTAACCCTTTAGTCAGTATTGCAACCTAGTTTCTCATATTACCCGCGTTGTGTGCGTAAATTTTATGCACGAGTATTGGGACTTGCAATTTAAAGTCAACTCCGAACGACAGATTTGTTGAGAAACATTACATGGAAATTTTATTTTACACTCAGAGTTTTTGCCAGAAGACTGGTGAGAAGAAGTCGCCGAAAGAAATATTTTTTTACGTTGTGTTCGAGATATCTAAGTCAGGGGTTTGAACCACGGCCTCACATCTTACATGCCAACGCACTATCTACTAAAATACGGCAACATCATGTTAAGTTATTATCCTTCAGTTTTTCACCTTCTTCAACTGTCGGGAAATTTAAGTTTTTTTTTTTTTTTTTTTTTTTTTTTTTTTTTTTTTTTAAGAATAAATTTTCTTTTCTCAGCATATTTTTAAAATTATATTTTTCTTAATAATAAATTTAATTAAATAAATACTCAATGTGCAATAATTATTGTTAATTTTCGTCTTTTTAAGTTTAAATTAAAAATAAAAAAATAAAAAAATATTTAACATCTCAGTTATGAAGAAAATAACAGAAACAATTTAATAAATAAACGAAAAATATATTAAAAAAAAAAATAAAAAATTGTTTTCATATTATTTTGAAATTCTTTTATTAAAAATAATTTTTTTCTTTAAAAAAGAATTAAAAAAATAGTAAAAAAAAATTATTTATTTTTATTTGTAATAAATTAAAATAATTTTTCTTTAATACTTAAAAAAAATTAATTTAAAAAAAATTATTTATTATTGTTTTAATAAATTAAAATTAATTTTTTTAATACTTTTATTAAAACAAATATTTTTTTTTGGTAAAGTAAAGCTAAAAAAAAATATAAATATTATTTTTAAATCAAAGAATTTTAAAAAATATGATATGAAATAAACCAAAAAAAGGGAAATCACTTAAACTACCTCGTTTTTAAATAAAATCGTAATAAATTTTAACAAAAAAATATAACACAAATATTTGCAAAAGTTATACGTAATTGATTATATATGATAAAAAAAATTAAAAATAAAACAAATAAAAATTTAATTAAAACTTATAAAAATAATGTGTTAAAACAAAATTTTAAAAAAATTAAAATTTAAACTTAAAAAAAAAACCGAAAAACAATAGTAAATTTTAAGTCAAGTAGTCAAGTCAAATAAAATTAAGCCAAGAAAAAAAAACAAAATTATTAAATTTAATAAAGAAAAAATAAATAAAAAAATAATTAAAAAATTAAAAATAAAAGCATTTAAGAAATAAACCGAAATGAAATAAAATCAGGTATTTTAACAAAACAGTAATGAACAAAAAAAAAACATTAAAAAAGAATTAAAATTAAATATACAAAAAAAAAACTTATTTAAATTAATTTAAAAAAATAAAAAAGAAAACGAATTGAAAAACGAAAATTTAAAAATTTTAAAAAAATCGAAAAAAATAAACAAATAATATCAGCTCTTTACATATAAAAAAATTAAAGAAACAAAAAAAGGAAAAGAAAAGAATCACAAATTTAAGTTAAATGTTGTAAATCTTTGTTCTAACCAAACTGAATAAACAATTAAACAAAAAAAAAAACACACACACACACAAAACGAAACGAAAGAATAAAATGAATATCAATCCTAATAAAATTTAAAAAATTTAAAACGAAATGTTTTTATTTCTAAAACAAAAAAAACATTTTCAAGAGAATTAATTTTTTTTCATATTTATGTATATACAGCTGTGGGCATAATAATAGTAGTGGCAGCAGTTAGTTTATTAATTTATTCATGTTTTAAGGTTTGGAAATAATTTAGCACTGTCGTTGTCTAAATTATGCATTTTTCCACGAAATTTACATCTGGATGTACTCCATGCATTGTCCAGTTGAAGAAGAACTTTTTCTTAACTAAATGATTTCGTTTTATAAAAAAATCCTGCCATTAAATCGCTTCCACAAGTTGATTTTATATTCGCTATGGACTTGTTTTATCCTTTTGAAGGCAATGTGAATTATACCCCGTGAATCCCAAATCTCCCCTCAAAAACTGGTAGTCATTCTCGCCCTATTTTTCATCAAAAAATTTACTTCAGTCTTGAGGTCCATTTTTGGATGAACAAACGATCCAAGAACACCCAAAGCATTCCGCAAAAGTCAGTTTTTGTTGCTTATTTTAGGCTAGCGACATCATCGGTCCATATTTCTTTGAGAACGTTGATGATTCTCGAAGATTGCCAATTTTTTTTGATCTGAATTGGACAACCTGGCCACCAAAGATTGTGCCATTTTAACCCCGTTAGTTTTATTTTCTTGTGCGGTTTTCTTAATCCGCCGGTGTTTGCCAATAAGCCACAAAGCCAACATAGCCCATGCAAATCGGTAAAATTCAGTCTGATACACTCCACTCAGAGTCGTGACAAACCTTTGGTATCAAGAGGTCTTTCAATTGAATAAATTTTTTTTTTAATTTCGAGTTAGGAAGCGCTTAATGAAAGATCCTATACAATATGGAACTGCTTATGCAATCTCGGTATACCGGAATTGCTTCATGATGCACTAAGCTGAGTTCATTTTCAGCGTACCGATATTTTAAGCTTTACAGTTGCATACTCTCGCCAATGTTCTCTCTGCTACTAAAGAAGCACTAGACGAAATCCAATACATACACGATCACGATCACGTTCACCACAAATAAGTCTATCACCCTGCTAGACGCACTATTTAATGAGATTTGTAAGCTGAGGACATCATCGGATGGTACTCTTTCAAGAACAATGGAAACCGTAAGGTCAAGATCATGTGTTTTTAAAGTCACAAGACCATTTTTGTGAGAATACGTAAACAGGCAATATTCAAGCCCTAGAAAGCAACAAAATAGCCGCCATTGATAGGATATCTTTCGAAATTATGCCAAAATAGAGACCTTAAAGTCGCTGTAGTCTAGTAGGTAGTGTGTTGACTTATTAGACGTAAAGCCAGAGTTCGAACCCCAGGCCAGACATCAAGACAAAATACAAAAAGTGTTTCTTCGGCGACTTCCTCTCAGCAGATTTCTGGCAAAAACTCTGAGAGTAAATACAATTGCCATGAAAAGTTTCTCAAAAATCTGTCGTTCGGAGTCGACTTTAAACTGCAGGTCCCACCACTCATGTATAAAAAATTAACACACACAACATAAGTGGTGTGAGAGACTAGGTCGTTGTTCAATGGGTCAATTCAACCTGCGGGTACTGTACTTGTCTTAATTGACAAGTACACGTCCTCTAACCTAACCTAACCTAGAGACCTTGGATAGGTCATCTATTATGTAACCCAGCACTGCTATTCTAAAGCTATCAAGATGGTCAAGAACTGCCAGGCAGAAGTTATAGTTGCTCTACAGAAGGTCTAGCAACAGTTCAAATAATTAAAATTTCAAACCAATACCTTTACAAAAATTTTTTATAATTTTTAAAGAATTTTAAATTCCGAAAACATTTTATAAAAATCTCCTTTATGGAATTTAAAGTTCAAAGCAAGGACTTTATTAAAACAACTTAAATAGCACACTCAATATGAAAATCAAACCAAAATTAATTATTTTATGCTCGTATATTTATTTTTCAATATTCTTTTCAAAACAAGGCAAATATTTAGAAGCAATCATCAATGCTGGGTAATCTGCCATCACAGAAGTGCCAAGTGGACCAGGCAGACCAGCCTTGTTGTCTCAAAACCAAACGGGCACACTTAACCGCAGGTTCAATGCTGTCAACCAAGAAATCATCACATTTGATGTGGCATTCGTCATAGGAGAAGGCACCAGATGGTGGAGAGCACCAATAGTAGTTGTTGATCTGGAAGATGCCATAGTCGCGGGAACCATTGTAGTTCATGGTACCAACAGCCTTGGTGTTATAGTTTGACTCATGCTCAGCAATGCAGGTCCAGCGGGCCAATTCATCCTTGGGTACACCAAGTCGGTGCATTTCTCTGGCCAATGAGCAACGATCGTAGACTGTGCCAAAAGCAGGTCCCACCAAAAGGAGGGCAGCCAAGATAGCGAAAGTAATTTTAAACATTTTGTCAGACGTATAGACCACAAAATACTATGAAAACAATCAAGAAATCCCAATAATTTATACAGAAATTTTTTAAAAGATAATTTTAAATCAAATTGTGGTGATTATTGTTGAATTTAATTATGGAAACTAACTAAGATAACATTGGTATAAGTACACCCGCCATAATGTCTTTGATATGGCAAATAATGAATTAATCTGATATTGAATGATTACCAATTAGAATGATAATGACAGTTTTAAAGTCTGAAAATGCATGGCGTTAATGCTCTCCCTAATATCTCTAAACTTTTCCACCCGACATTTGTTATGATTTCTTTAAAAAAAGTTCTATTTTTAAAAAAGTATTCTTTTAATCTCAAGTGGTATATGCTTACGAGCCGTAATTGTTTATAAACAAACGCTGAAGTATCATAAGGTTGGGCAAACTTCAACATTTTTTTATCGCAAAACAAAGGAAACTTGCTTCTGAAGTGGCCCTACTTTTTTGCCGGTTTATTTTGATTTTTTTTGTTGTAATCAGTAGGCCATCTATAAAATATGTCAAATAATTTTAATTCTTTTACGTCATAGACACGTGTGAGATATTTTTTAACACGTTTCAGTAGTTTTTCTTTAGACTTTTAGGAGCATATTTTTGCATATTTTACATATCGTGCTTTTTAAAGAGTAATTATGTATGTTTTGCATTGAAAACCACTCTCTCCCTTATAAGAGGATTTTAAGTTTTAATTTTATGAGAACATATTTTTGCATATTAAAAGAAATGTTGACTTTTTTAATTAAGGCTTATTCATTTCCATTTTAACCTGCTTCTGTTGCATTTGAATACCAAATTTTATTTATTTTACAATTGAATCTACTTTTTCCGCGTTATAGAACCTTTTTGCCATGATTTTATGTGGGCATATTTTTTGCTCAGAAGCATAATTTTGGCACATTTTACATTAAGATCGATTTTTTCCGATATTAGACAACTTTAGGCCATTATTTTTCGTAAGCATACTTTTGCATATTTTTTATTTAGAGGCATATATTTGCATATTTTATTTTTGAAGCCACTACTTCCCTATATTAGAGGAATTTTTAATATCTCTAAACTTTTTGATTATTTTTCCATCATTTTATTAAAACATATTTTTGCATATTTTCCTTTAAAAAGCATATATTTGCTCATTTCTGTTTTGCACTCAATTTTTCCCATTTTAAAGTATATTTGAACTTGCATTTATTGCAACTTTTTAATTTTTTTTTTGCATATTCTATAATTATCAGCTTATTTTTCAATCACAGCACTTCCATCAATAAAAAACGAAAAAGAAAACATTGTTGACAAAGCATTTTTTCTATCATTTATTCACACCTCAGATAAATATAAAAATGGATCGGCTACCACTCCTACTCCACCTTATCTCCACCGATTAGCTTCCATAATTAAACACAAGCACAACAACCATAATTGATTTAAAATTATCTTTTAAAAAAATTTTTGTATAAATTATTGGCAATTCTTGATTGTTTTCATAGTATTTTGTGGTCTATTCGTCTGACAAAATGTTTAAAATTACCTTCGCTATCTTGGCTGCCTTCCTTTTGGTAGGACCTACCTTTGGCACAATCTACAATCGTTGCTCATTGGCCAGAGAAATGCACAGACTTGGTGTACCCAAGGATGAATTGGCCCGTTGGACTTGCATTGCTGAACACGAGTCTGGATACAATACCAAGGCTGTTGGTTCCATGAACTACAATGGTTCCCGCGACTATGGCATCTTCCAGATCAACAACTACTATTGGTGCTCTCCACCATCTGGTGCCTTCTCCTATGACGAATGCCATATCAAATGTGACGATTTCTTGGTTGACAGCATTGAACCCGCTGTTAAGTGTGCCCGTTTGGTTTTGAGACAACAAGGCTGGTCTGCCTGGTCCACATGGCACTTCTGTGATGGCAGATTACCCAGCATTGATGATTGCTTCTAAATATTTGCCTTGTTTTGAAAAGAATATTGAAAAATAAAAATACGAGCATAAAATAATTATTTTTGGTTTGATTTTCTTTTTGTGCACTCCATATCAGTTGTTGTAATAAATTCCTTGCTTTGAACTACGAATTCCATAGAAGAGATTTTTACAAAAGATTTGGGAATTTAAATTCTTTGCAAATAACTTTCTTTTAATGAATTCCTGTTGAAATTTCAAGTGCGTAATAGGTTGTGTAGAGCATATTGACAAATTAAAGGCTTTAATTTGTTTTAAAATCTAAATCTTAAATTTGAAGAGATATTTTTACAAAAGACTTTAGGAACTATAAGAGAATGTTGAAGAATTTTTCCAAAGAAAATTTTAGTATTCTTAACAACGGTTTAAAAATCCCCTAAAAAGGATTTTCACAAAAGATTTTAGGAATTATAAAATAAATTGAAGAAATCTCGAAAGAACTCTTAAATATTGTAATAATAGATGATTTTTCAAAAGGAATTTTTCCAAAAAACTTTGGAAATTTGAATGTTTTTAAAAAAAATTTAAAAATATTTGGTAAAATTTTTGATAAACGCTGCATATTTTTAAAAGGCAAGTTTTTTACGAAAAATATTTTTGTTGAAGAACTATAAACGAATGCCAATAAATTTAAATTCATTCGACTTTTCTTAACATTTGCATTGTTGTACGCCAACCAACATATTTTTTTTTTACTTTTTTATTTTGCACATTACTGTGCCTGAAGCAAACCTACTTCCCTTTCCCACCCTCTCACAAAAAAAAAATTAGAAACAAAAATCAAATGGTTACACATGTTCTGTGCCTTTAAATGTTTGAAAACTTCAGCAATCAAGCCAAACAAAAATATTCTAAAAGCGCCAATCAAAGACAAACACACACACAACAATAAACAGCAAAAATAATGGCCACACACTTACAACCCTTTCATATTGCGAGTGTGTGTGCATGTGTTTTTGTATATGTAAAGAGAGAAAATTATGACTGCAGGTCATAAATGGTTACAATCAGCAATTTATGCTTTAAATGTGCGTGTATGGAAACAAGTATAGGCGAGTTGTGAGTTTGAGTGTATTGGTGTTCTCCAAAGATTTAATTCTCTAATGGTCATTAAATTCAGCAGTTACACACAAACACACATACACACACTTATTTAGTAACGTTAACGTTAACAAAATCATGTTTAATCTGCTTATGTTTAAAACGATTTAACATTTTCAAAAGAAAGCTTAAAGAGACAGTGAAAGAGACTGAGAGTGTGAGTGAGAGGGGAAGGTAGAGAGTAAAACTTTAAACTAAATTACTGTAAATACACAATTTACATATTTAATACGCTTAGAGAACGCACGCAAGCTCTCTACATATGTATGTACATACACATATGCATGCATACACGCAGTATTTGGCAATTTCAAAGGGACTTCAATCTACAAATGTAATGCCAAATCAACGGAAATTGACCCCCCACTACTTCGGCTTACACTTTTACACATGCACACACACTCGCACAAAACAACAGCAGAGACATTAAAATGAAAACGAACGGAACTTTTGCTTTCACACAAATTTTAAACAGGCTTTGCCCATATTCTTATACTCTTACTCATATGCTATGTAAATAGAGAAGCAAGAGCGTACACAAACAAGTCTGTATGCATACATACTCGTACATACACCACATCAATGTGTTGTTTATGTATGCTTGACTACTTTTAAACACACACGGTTTGTTTAAAACCATATGTACATATGTGTGCGTAAATAAATCCAATTTATGTGATGGCCCTCCTGGCCAGCATCAACAGCATCATTATACATATTTTTTTATACTCACCATTCTACAGAGAGTGGAGGAGAGAGAGACTGTGGTATGGGGAGTCTTTTTTTCTTACTCTACCCAATCTAACTTACTAGTGGTGGGGTTCATATATGTAAAGCAGTTAAAGGGCCTTTTAGTACACATTGTTTGCAAAGCCAAAAGAAAACAGAAGATATTTAGTATAAGGCCTGGTGAATTTTTCTGCATGCTAGCCACACGCATACTTGCGTATAAATGTAAATGTGTGTGGCCTAGTGTAAATTGAACGCCTGTAAAATTATCAACAACTATAGTGTGCATTTAGGGATGCTTATATAAGGTGGTTCATTGATTTTTTTATCGTTTTTTTTTAATATTTTATTGATTTAAAGTAAAACGTCTATGGCTTTAACTTAATGCCACCCTTTGTTTTTTGATTAACTTGTTTTAAATAAAGTTTGATTGATGGATAGAAATTCACTGGCTTGATTTTACATTTTTGCATACTTTTAGGCAAATTAGGCTTTTTAAAATCAGGTTTGAAAATCGATAACTATAGAAATCAACAATTTTTTATTGAAATCGAAATAGAAAGTATCCTGTCTAATGCTTAAAGTAATCAATTTTTTTAAATTAAATTAAAAACAAAAATTAATTAAACTATTGCCTACTTTAAGGTAAGGAATAATTTTATATTACAGTCAAAACTTAGAAATATTGCAAATAAATCTGGATTTCACAACATGTAGCCTATTAAAGTGTGTTGCTTTTTTAAACGAGAGCCCGTGGTTCAGGCCCCAGTTTAATATGTCAAAAAAAAAAACGAAATGTGATAAGATATTGCTTCGACGACTTTTTCTCAACAGTCTTCTGACAAATACTCTGAGAGCAAATTAAATTTTCATGAAAGGTTCCGCCATGGTAGGTCTCGCCATTCATGGATAAAATTAACAAACACGTCATGGGTGGAGTGAAAAGCTATGTTGTAAACATAACTCAAGGATTGTATGTACCATTGCAGCCGATATGAAATCACCAGTTCTCGTTTTATTTCCCTTGCCCTTTTATAGTTTAATTAGTCAAGTCCTTTCAGCTAAGAAGGTGATTAGCGTACTGTAACCGATTCTAGAATGATAGAGTTGCCATTTTTCGTTTTGCCTTTTATCGTTATAAGTTCTCTTATAATTTCTCTTGCTCTTTTATAATTTAATTAATCAAGTCTTTTCAGCTAAGCGGGTGATCGGTCTATTGTAACAGATTCTGGAATAATAGAGTTGCCATTTATCATTGTCTAGAAATAAAAAACTATCTATTAAGCATGTGGCAAAGAATTTTATTTACTGAGTCAAGGAGTAAAACAAAGAAGAAGTTTTTATTCACAAATATATTTGTCGTTGATGTTATTCTCTCTGAGGATAGAAGTCCAGGTACTTATTTCTCCTACGACATAGCACTGAGCTTGTACTGGAAGTTAAAGAATAGTTTACTCCTCTTCCTCGTTTCTACAGTTCATGCAGAAGCCATTGGCCATATACATGTGTAACTTTCCACCTTCAGATCCATCCTATTTCGAACTGCTCGCGAATATTTGCATATAGTCACCTACGAAGTGTGATCCACTATTTTCCCATTTCCTTCTACCTAGAAGTGCAAAACTTCCCCTCAAAGCCATTGGAGCACATCTTTTGACGCAGTCAGCAGTGTTAAAATGGAACAAACTTACAAAAATTCCCGATTTTTTGCCTTTTAAAGCATTTCTTCAGTAATTCCTTTAGATTTTTACAACAATACTTTGCTGTTTTGCAATTTAATTTTAAAAATCACTAAGAAAACTATTCTCAAATACGAGAAAACTAATCAGTGTGTTATTTCTTTGCTGTATTAGTATTGCTATTGCTTTACATTCATAAATATTTTCTTATCATTTTGAAAATCTAAACTGGTGTAAATGGCTAAAAACTTAATCAAAAACAAAAAGACAAAACAAAAACGAGAAAATGAGAAAATTATCTTTTGAAATACAAAAAACGAAAATAAAAATAAAAATGGGACAACAACAAATGACAGTCGTCGAATAGATGTGTTTGAGAACTCAAAAATTTGCTAAAGGGCAAAATAGGCAACAAAAGCAATATAAAATACTAACATTTCTTAGTACAACTGACGTTTGAAAATAATAAACGACTTCAGAAGGCGCTACAGTAAGGCAAAACAATGAAATTTTCTGTTTTCTGGAAAATGTTGTCATTTTCTACAATAAATTTATCGATGACTTGCTTTTGTTTAGCAAATTTATCGATGATTTGCATTTTCTAGAATAAATGTATCGATAACTTGCATTTTTTTATAGCAAATTTATCGATAACTTGCATTTTCTAGACTAAATTTATCGATAACTTGCATTTTTATAGCAAATTTATCGATAACTTGCATTTTTATAGCAAATTTATCGATAACTTGCATTTTTTTATAGCAAATTTATCGATGATTTGCATTTTCTAGAGTAAATTTATCGATGACTTGCATTTTCTAGAGTAAATTTGTTAATGACTTGCGTTTTCTGCTATAAATTTGTCAATGACAGCGTTTCTACAGTAAATTTGTTAATGACTTGAAATTTCAACAATAAATCTGTCAATTACTTGCCTTTTCTTAGTAAATTTGCAAATGACTTGCATTTTCTACAGTAAATTTGTCAATGACCTGCATTTTCTGCAGTAAATTTATCAGCTATTTGCATTTTCTGCTGTAAATTTAGTAGTGAATTGTATTTTCTATACATACATACATAATTGGTCATTACAATCCTTCAGACAAAATTACGACTTAGCTTCTCACGTCATTTGTGTTATGTGTGATAATTTTATACATTAATGGCGGGACCTAGAGTCTAAACTCGATTCCGAACGACAGATTTTTGAAAACTTTTCATTGCAATTTTATTTTCTATCAAAGTTTTTGCCAGAAATCTGCTTAGAGGAAGTTGCCGGATAAATATTTGTTTCTTATTTCGTTTTGTTGGAGATGTCTGATCTGGGGTTTGAACCGTGGCCTCTCGTGTCTAATAAGCCAACACACTTTCCACTAGACTACGACGACTTCCAATAGTATAGAATAATTATTCGCTTAAAACTATACATACATAGCTTTAAATTATAATTTTCATTAAATTCTTTTGAATTTTAAACAATTTAATCGAATGCATGTGATTAAATACCAAAAATCATCAAAATTCGTTTAATTTTCTCTCTGTTTACCTTTTACAAACTGTGTTATGCCTTACTATTGCACAGTAAACTGTGAGTACCTATTGATTGTTAATAATTCAAGTACCGTAAACCTGTTAATATGGCTGTACTCTCTTCGAGTAGAGTACAACATGTGTAATGGCTGCCCTTTCAAATAAAAAACAACAACATACACACACACACACACACACACATAAATACTCATTTGTATATTGTATATGAGAGGAATATAAAGATAACACTGTTGATTGCCCAATATTTTTCAGCCACACATGTATAAATATACATGTATATGTATACGTAGATGCGAGTAATTTATAGAGAGCAGTTAAAGGCAAGAGTTAAACTGAGCGGTTAAGGAGAGAGAGAGAGACAGGGAAATGTAAAAGGAGTGAATGTATGTGTGTGTGTATGGCATGGCATATTGGAATAAAATTCTGTGCTTATTTGACCAGAAGTAAACACAATGGTAGTATGCTTTAGAAAGTTATTGAGCAAAGGGGAGATGGGAGGTAGAGAGAAAGAATTTGCAAAGAGTAAAAAATAACGGTAATATTGTTTATTTGTAGTGTGTAGTGTAAACTAATGTAAAGGTTTTAAATAAAAAAGAAAATAAAGGGTCGTTGTTATTGTTGTTGTTGTTGTGTGCGAACAAAAACTACGTTTTACAATATTATTAACAGTTAGTCGTACAGTGTGGGACAAAAAGAGTACTATGCATTAACTAGTTTTCTTTGTTTTTGTGGGCTTTTCAAAGGAACCTTTATTTTTTTAATAAACAAAAGCAAAAAATACGTTTTTGCTTTCTATAGCAGGTGATACAACATTATAGTTTATTATTCCTGAGGTTGTCAATAGATTCGGAGATCTTAAGTCATATTGAACAGCAGAGAAGAAGTTTTGATCATCCACAATTGAATTACATTCGCATTTATGTTGAGTGCTGCATTCGTTTGCCTATAGGTGTGTCTATTCTAATTTCTTTGGAGGAAGGACATGACTACCTATCTCCCCCACCTTATATTTTCTTTTCCCTACAGTCCTATCTGTGTGGCCGAATAGTCACAGTTCAGTTTTGTCAGTGATTTGTAGACTTCAGTTTAAGCTGCATGCTAAAGCTCATTCGCTATGTCGTCCATTCATTTATACTTATTCCGTCGTGCGTTGCTACACCATGAATACCACAGTCCTTTCATGAATATTGTTGTGCGGGAAAACTCAGCCTCCTTCTGCAAAGTTATTTGAAGCCTACTTTCCTAAAATGAGTCCACCATCCCCAGTCTTATGTTCAATGTCGTGAGAGCTCATAATTCAAACCAATTTCTTAAAGTAAAGGGTGTTTTTATAGAGGTATAGAACTTTAAGTTGCAATAAAACAACGATGGATTATTCGATTGACATGAATTTTATTCATCCGAAAGATAATCTTGTGGCATTACATTTTAAATATGATTTCTGGCATATGACCGCCACGGCTGGCGCAGATGTAGTCCAATCTGGACGTCCAATTTTCGATGACTTTTTCCAACATTTGTGGCCGTATATCGGCTATAATACGGCGAATGTTGTCTTCCAAATGGTCAAGCGTTTGTGGCTTTACCGCATAGACCAATGACTTTACATAGCCGCACAGAAAGTAGTCTAGCGGTGTTAAATCACAAGATCTTGGAGGCCAATTCACAGGTCCAAAACGTGAAATTAGGCGGTCACCAAACGTGTCTTTCAATAAATCTATTGTGGTACGAGCTGTGTGACATGTTGCGCCGTTTTGTTGAAACCACATCTCCTGGACATCATGGTTATTCAATTCAGGAATGAAAAAGTTTGTAATCGTGGCTCTATACCGATCACCATTGACTGTAACGTTCTGGCCACCATCGTTTTTGAAAAAGTACGGACCAATGATTCCACCGGCCCATAAAGCGCACCAAACAGTCAGTTTTTCTGGATGTAATGGTGTTTTCACATACACTTGAGGATTACCTTCACTCCAAATGCGGCAGTTTTGTTTGTTGACGTAGCCATTCAACCAGAAGTTTGGACTATTTGCAAGCGTTGTTCAGGCGTGAGTCTATTCATGATGAATTGTCAAACCAAACTGAGAATAAATCACTTGATAGCTGTTAAATCGGTCGCAATCTTGAAAAGTAATGCCAACTTAAAGTTCTATACCTCTATAAAAAACACCCTTTAGTTATGCAATTGGGTTCCTTACAAGAATTTCGTGTCTTAGTTTTGTACGCTACTGTATGTAAATAAAATGAAATGTTTATAGGGTGTTGTTATTGTTGTTCTTTTAATATTAAACTATAGTGGCAGTCATCGTACACTATACACAACATGTTATATGTAGTACAACAGGACATTGATGATTCTCTACGTATAGTATGTGTGATTACACATACAAATGCAAATGATTTTCATTTATGTATTGTAAATGTATATGACGACCATTCATTGTGTTTATATGGGCAAAAGTTTTTCTCTCAATTTAAAGTTTGTTAGTGTGTTAAAAAGTTTTTCTCTCACTATTGATGTCTGTTTGGATGTTTTTTTGTATTCTACATATGTACGTATGGGTGTGTGTGTGTGTGTTGTATAATTTTAAAGTTTCTTTTGTGTATATTGAAATAGTTTTGCCATTGTATTGTTGTTTTTTAATCACTTTTTCATAAAAAGAAAAATTATTTTTTGCAGAGAGAAAAGAGAGAGAGAGGGAGACCCTAAGAGAGTTGTGTATGAGAGAGAGAGTTTGTTGTTGTAGAATTTGTAACATTAATTATTATTTTATATGACATTTTAGGCCACAATATTAGTGGTTAAAAATGTTTATTTCTTTCTTTCTTTTTAAGAGTATTCTTGATGGAATTTAATTTTTAAAGAAAATAAAATTTAAATATGATTTGTGTTGAAAGAAAACGCATTAAATTTTATAATAAAATTTAACGGGTTTTTTTGTTTAAAGAGAGAGATGGACGGAGTTGAAGAATAAAAATGTAAATGTGTTAATGTGCAAGTGATATTTGCTTTAAAAAAGAAAGTGACTGTAAGTGATATATAGAACAGGGATGGAAAAGTTGGTACAATTGTACTTTTTTTTAGCACTATTTGGAAGTCAAAAACACCATAGCACCTCAATGACTTATTTAGCACTATTTAAAAATGTTCCCTATTTTATTCCACTACTCAAATATTCTGTCTCATCACTGTATAATCTTTGGTTTTTGTTTCATTTTCATATTCCCACTCGATGCTAACTTTTAGACCGCTTAAAATTTTTGTTCTGTCAAATAGCTCGCAATTTTATACAAAAAGATACATTAGATGAAAATGATATATTAAAAATCAATATCAATGAAAACCATATTCCTATTGGCGATATATATTGTGGAACAGAAATTGATGTACATACATATACATATCCATAAATAATATTGATCACAGTATTATTTTGGAGCTTAAAGAAATAGCAAAGAAATTATATTTAAAATTCTGTGAAGTTTTAATAGCAAAAGTTGATTTAAATAATGAAATGTTACTATGGTTCAAAAAATGTACACCAGAAAACGTTGTTTCAGGTAAAACTTCAAGTATTGTACCGTTTATATTGAAAATGTTTCCCAATGAAATTAAGAATATTGAATCAATAAATAATCAATTTCGTGCGCTATTGGACTTAGAAGCTATTAAAGCTTTCAAAAATAAGAACATATGTACCTTTTGGTCGAAGGTATCAGAAATAAAAAATGAACTAAATGAACCAATGTTTAATGTCATTTCAAGGGTTATAAAAGGAATATTTTCCATTCCACATTCATCTGCAAAATCGTACCAAAATTTAATAAAAACCAAAGGGAGAAATATACTGTTTGCTTCGACTGTCTCCAATTTAATCCAAACTAGGGCTTTATTGAAGTCATTTAATTTGTGTTCCTACAATTTTGAAATAACAAATAGTTTGCTAGCAAAAAAAAAATATAAATAGTGATTTAAAATTTAGATCTCATAAACTTTTGTGTTGCTTTATTGCTAAGTATTAAAGTAAGTTGTTAAGTTTACCTATTATATATACTTAGTACTTAGTACTTAGTACAAAGAAACTGCAATGTACATTTTTTTAATTTTTATGTTTTTTTTTACGCATATACATATGTACATAAATATATGTAAAATGAATTTTCATTTATATATTTATTTAATTTTTTTTTTAAAAAGTTAAAAAAGAAAAAAAAGTGAATTTAGTACAATCGGGCTGAAAAAAGTAAAATTTTTTGCGAAAGTTGGTACAATTTGTTAAGAAAAAAGTACAATTTTTTGCGAAAGTTGGTACAATTTGTTAAGATAAATTTCCCATCCCTGATATAGAGAGTGAAAGAGGATTTAGAGAGAGAGAGAGAGAGAGAGAGAGTAAGAGCTAGAGGCACAGAGAGTAGATAAGTAATAGAGTAATGTATTGTATGAAATGAAATGAAATAGTGAAATAAGTTTTTGTCACCTAGAATTCATAGATAAATCATAAATAAATTTATTTTGAAAAACCCCATTCAAAGAAATATAAGTAATGTAATCATATCATTGGGTAAACTTGATGTACCGCTAACTGGCCTTTATCGACCTCTTCTTAAGCATCCACACAGGATTACCAGGATAACGGAATACCACAGTCCCCGCTATGGTTATGTCTGTTCCTCACCGCCCTGTATAGGTAGGTAGTAAGTAAGCAGGAAGGAAGGAGAGTAGCCCAACCAAGAGTTTCATGTCTGTTGTCATACACCTAAACCATCAAGAGGACTTGTTGTGCTTTTCCCATTAAAATATACCAACCATACTTTCTATAGGTAGCCTGTATCCTGTAGTCTTCTTAACTGTTTGAAGTTCACCCCTCTGAGATGGGTTGTGTTTAGTGTCTAGTATCATACATAAAATATTAGGAATAAACAAATAAAAGTGTCTGCCATCTTATCAACATCTTTATCAAATGCCCTGCATTTATCAATTTTCACCACGCAAATATATCTGCACCGTGGTATGCATGTAACGTAAAATGTCCTGTGTACACACTAATAAGTGTACTCAAGTCGCCTTCATTCATTCATAAAATTTATAACGGTTTTGTCCTCATACGACAATTTTTGGAATCCACTCTACAGTGCCATTGTTACACAAAAGTAGATGCGATGTTTCTGCCTCAACTTACTGGTCTTGATTGTCAATGCACTGGAAGTCATACGTACAATATGCTTCCTTATATCCATGATGCCTAGGTACCCACATAACAAGTACAGTTCCACACCTAGAGTAATTGTTAATCGTTTTTTTATATTCCAGGAAGGTCCTTGATCCCATATTACTGGATGTTATTGTCCTACTTTTTATTCGATTATCAGTGGAGATATTTAAATTCCTACGTGTTAAATTTACTAAACTATCACTAACTCAGATTACACTTTGCCTTATTGCACATACCTCCGCTAGAAAAAACAATTTTATGGACTGTTAGCCAAGTTTCTGGTTCTTCTATATGCAGGCCCTAATCCTTTCTATCTCCTTGTTTAGAGCCACCCATGTAGCAACAAGTTGCCACGTGTATCTGTGCCATGAATACGTTTGAATGTCGATCTGGTATTAGGTGTTAGGCATCCTGTACGTTAGCTGCGTATTAATCGTGAAGCCGTCCAGCAATAAACTGAAAAAAGTAATGAGAAGATGATGACGACCTAGAGAAGCGATATAAAAGACACGATTTAAGGATATCCATATGGAAAGTAAGGGGTCTTTATGAATCAGGTGCCAGCCAGTGTGCAATTAATGGCAATCCTCGATATCTATAAGAGCTGGTTAATATCCTGTGACTGCAAAGATGCAGACACGGTTAGTAGGACAACGAACGCACAAGAATGTAGACACAGAGAAAACTGGAAGCTAATACTAACACAAAACTACTTAACCTTCAGTACCAATGCTTATTAACTGCGTTGAAATCTACCAACTGCTGCAGCGCACTACAGAAAACCTTAGCCATTCCAAACTACTTGCGCGGAAGTCCATACTAAGCTAAAGCAACCGCCAACGAACAAGCCTTTGGTATAATGAGGAGGGTCTCATACGCCTGCGCTGGCTTGGCGATGTCATTCGAATGGATGAGGATGCTCTGGCGAGACGGATATTTGTTGCTTCGATTTACGGTATTCGGTGAAGAGGATGACCTTGTTTGCGTTGGAAGGACCAACTCGAGGAAGCCCTGTCATCGATTGGTGTGACCAACCGGCAAAGGCGCGGAAGAAGCAGAGGCGCCTGGAAACAGAGATGAAAATCTTAGACAGGTTAATTGTGACCAATGGGATTATAGCCTAGATGGTAAAAGAACTCGTCCAACAGTGTAGTGCGAGGGACTTTGTTGAATTTAAGCCCGTTTTCTTATGGTAGTTTGAACCAGGCCCATGATGACTATGATTAGGATAATGGAACACAAGTCTAACACCAGATTCATAATGTCAGCAATTCAGTCTTGTGCTGTGCAAATTCTGCGGGAGCCTACCGCGTAAAGTATATTTTAAAAAATTCTTGAATAAGACCCTCACAACTCTTTATTACGCAGTGACCTTCAGAGAAAGTAAAAGTTATTTGTTTGTTAGTTCAGACAGACAGACAGACATATATGCGATATTTTATAACTCTTTTCAACACACAATCTTTGTTGTAAAGATAACGACAAGAAAAATTCATAAAATTTTTCAAATCTTTATCGTTAATTTATGGAATGAAAATGAAAATGTTTCAAGAAAAATGCATGCTTGTATGGGAATTAGAAAGAAAAAAAATAGGAAAAACCAACATGGCACTTGTCAATCTACATTCACACACACATATATTCAAAGGCAGGTGAAATCAAATAAAATTTAATCCTGAAGTAAAGGTTTTCAAAAACGAAAAAAAAAATCGAAAATTTTCTACCTGCATTGCTAAGCTAAGGAATACAAACTCATTAACGTGCCTTCATAAATTTTCTAAATTTGACACACTCACACATCAATTCTAAACTGTCTGTCTGTCTGTCCGGCTGGCTGGCATTATCTTTTCTTTTCTGTTTTCTTTTCTAGACAAAATTCAAACGTTAGATGGATAGACAGACGGACAAATAGACACAATCAATGTGATGTTTGTCTGCTGTTTGTAATAAGTCTGTCTATCTGTTCGTCTGTCTGTCTCTCTATTTGTTTAAATTTCTGCCGCGTTTAAGATTTTAGTTTCTTTCTTTCATTCTTTCCTGCAACACACACAAAGTTAATCGTTGGATTTAATGATGTCTGTCTGTCAGTCAGTCTGTCTTTGTAAAACGTTTCTTTCTTTGCTTAAACGCTAGGTTGGCCTTACCACCTGTGGTTTCAATTCGTTTCGTTGCGTTTCGATATTTTTTTGTTTCTCTGGAGTTTCATTCTAAAACGCTTTTCCTGTCAAATCATCAATTGGCGCCTTTTTTAATTGAGCGTAACAAAGATTTTTCAAACTGATTTCAAACTACAACTTCAGAGCACAAAAAAAACAACAAAAATTGCATCAAAAACGATAAAAAAAATGTGTATCACACGCACTCCTAAAAGGAGCATGAATAGATTTTTTTATCATATGCCAACGCCTTTACTGCTCTCTAACTCATTCAGCATTTCAGCATGTCTCCTCCACGTAAGGACCAAACCGCTTAAATCGTTCGATTGGCATTCATTTACGCGTCTTTATCTCAATCGATAAGGTTTCTTGTCCCATTCTTTTTCACAGCCTGTGATTAAACACATCCCAAGCTAAACTAGATCAACAAACTAGCAGAAAAGGCTAGTAAAGGACTACTGCAGTAATAGCACAAAGAGGACTTCCCTGTGGTGTCCTTCGCTGGATTTATTTCCCCTGGAGCTGTCTGTAGATGGCCTGCCCTCAATAAAAATTTAAATGTGAAGCTGCTTAATACAGTGAGAAGGTCTGTTGTGATACAGATAACGGCTGCTTTGCGCGCGACTTCTACAAATACCCTCTTTGTTACCCTTTACTGGCTTTCATTTGGATTGCTAGGAGATCTATCAGGCTGGTTGAAAAATACCAGCTAGGAGGTGTAGTTAAACGGAATAGATATTGTCAGATAATCTACCAATGCGAGCTAGGCCTAATGCTAGAATGGCCCGTTGTAATACAACATTAAACCTTCCTCTGTAATGTTGAAACCATACGGAGCTCAGCTTGAGAAGTCAGTCAAAGCGTTTCTTTCTTGTTCTCGCTCTTGAGTTTCAGCACACTTACCGTGAGCTGAGTCTTTTAGGAGCCCGCCACCTAACCTAACATAAATATGCAGGTTTTTGATAAGACTCCCAGCATAGAAAATTCTTCCGTAACTCATGCCGGTCATGCCATGTCAAACCAGTTCATCTGCTCCGGAATTATTTTTACGAAATCATTTTCTATTTTTCACTGCTTTATCGACCTCAAGTCCAAAGATAGCTGTCCGCTCGTGAAGTTTGAATGGACACCCTTAGGCCACATGGAGCCCATTGTGATGCCACGGTTTTCCATTTAACACCTCGTAGCTTCTGACTTAAAGCGACTTAGACTGCCAATATCATGGCATGACAGTTCATCTAGATTCTTCATGTAGTAGACCGGGGTGCCTGTTTCTCTTTCAGTATAACGCACAGTAATTGAAGAAAACTCTCATCCTCCTCCTCATCTAAGCAATTTTGATGTGCATCCTCCATTCAGCCTTGATCAGATTTTCTGCGCAGTTCTGACACTGTCTGAAGTCATCCATCTATTGTTCATGGAGTCTACGGCTGCACTGCCAATTTATAAACTCTCGAAGATTCTTAAAGGATTTTCCAACGTCTACAATTCATCAGATAGTTCGACGGCTGTACCCCGCCAGACCAGTTCAACTGCTATGCAGTTACTGTGTACCTGGTACCCACGTGATATGGGCATCATATCGATCTGCTACCACGTTTACAGCTGTACACCGTCTCGGAGTTGATCAATTTCGTATATAGTGCTCTGATAGACGCCTGGCTATCGTAAAGTTTGGTAATTTAACGCTCAAGGACATTTACGTCTCCAATAATTTTCACCGCAGCCTGTATTACCGACATTTCCGTCTGAAAGACGCTGCAGTGATTCGGCTGCCTTATAGACCGTTTTTAATTCGAATTTCAGTATATTATGTATAAAAATCGTGGATGGTTTATCTGAGCTAATCTTTTGGATCGCACTGCATTATCGACTTAAAGTATGAATTGCTAGAGACATTGAATTCTTTTGATCTGAATTAAAATGATGAAAATTATTGATTATTTCCAATGTATTCTAAACAGTTTTCCCCCTTTATTTAAAAGGTTTATTATTTGAACTTCAAATTCTTTAAATTTAACACCCCCTGCTGGCAGTTTTTTACCTGGTCAGGCAGCAGAGATGAAGTTGAAGTTGAGTAATACACTCTCCCTCGCTCTACTATATGTATGTATTCCTGTTGAAGCTTTTTAATTTTTCATATTCACATTCAGCAAACAGCAAACAATCAAACAAACTCACATGTACTTGCACTTAAAAGAGTCTGTTGGACTAAGTCACCCATTCGCTCACCATCACATGCCCCCCCCCCATACACACGTGCCAAACATTTCAAATAGAAAATAAATATTCTCTCTCGTAAATTTTTTCAAAAAAATTAAAGAAAAAAAACGAAAAAAACATTTCAATACGTAACGTAAAAATACTACGGTTCTTCGGTGTGCGTATGTCCTTTTTTAGTCCTGCATCCATTCATTTTTCCTGGCTGGCTGGCTGGCTGGCTGCCTGCCTGCCTGTCTAAATGCTTGTTTGCCTTGCCATACTCTATGTCCGTCTGACCGTCTCTGCTTCATATGTACGCTCATAAATATGCAAAAAAAAGCATTTTAAATAAAATAAATAAACACATGCGTAAGAAAGGCAACTGGACTCATATGTGTGTGAGTGATATTGACCCCATTCCACATATTAAGCCCCTGCCTACCCCCATCCCTAAAATAATAAATAATAACAAGGCATTGAAAATTAAAATTTTAGTTCAAGAGTTTTTCCTTAAGCTATGTACGTACATTATTATCATAAATATATCAAGTTAAGGACATGGGTAAATAGGCCTCCTATAGTGAAAATAGAAAAAATATTCGTTTTATTAACCATCTTCGGAAAATCTTCCCAAAATGGATGAGGATCAGGCTCTTGGATCAGGTAATCTTGCGTAAAACGATTGTAAAATACCCGCAATCAATATTCGACAATAAACTGATGTCGCAGATAAATAAGCATCTTGACCATCTTGTGAAAAATTTCCCCAAATTGGATGAGTATTCGTCTCCTTGGTGAGGTAATCCCTTGTTAAACGAAAATAAAATACCCGTACAAAATGATGTACAGTAAACTGACGTGAAGCCGCTATAGTGGAACGTGCCTTAATGTCAGACCGGTTGTGAACCATGTGGCAATTGTGCGAGCAGATGGGAAATAGGACTGATGCAGTTGGTTAAGATACAGACACTATCGTGGGTTGGCATAACTGAAGCAATGGCCTGATCATGGCCTTTGGTGACGTTAGAATCCCTGTGTTGAATTTTCCAGTGTGGGCATCGTTACCTGATAGTTTCTTCCCTAACTGCCTCTTTTCAGACCGAAACTTTCCGATTTTGAAAAGTGCTTTGCAACGAGACCGAGCAATAAAATATGAATACATTAAAACGTAATGCGTTCAAATTCTTCATCCCTTTCCACACCCCAGACATCGACAATGCCAGTTATCGACCAAGAAAAATGCAATTCATCGATGAAAAAATGCAAATCATTGCCTAAAAAATTCAAATCATCGCCCAAAAAAATGCCAGTCATCGACCAAAAGATGCAATTCATCGACCAAGAAAAATGCAATTCATCGATGAAAAAATGCAAATCATCGCCCAAAAAAATGCCAGTCATCGACCAAGAGAAATGCAAGTCATCGACCAAAAGATGCAATTCATCGACCAAGAAAAATGCAATTCATCGATGAAAAAATGCAAATCATTGCCTAAAAAATGCGAATCATCACCCAAAAAAAATGCCAGTCATCGACCAAAAAAATGCCAGTCATCGACCTAAAAGAATGCAAGTCATCGACCAAAAAAATGCCTGTCATCGATAAAGAAAGGCAAGTCATCGACCAAAAAATTCAACTTATCGACCAAAAACATGCAAGTCATCAACCAAAGAAATGCAACTTGCGAAAAATGCGACATATTGTTGTATATATAACATATAAATGCATATTAACTCAATGAGAATTATTAACATTTTTAAGTTCATTCATAACGCACTTTTTTGCTCCTATAAAAGAAGTTATATCTCCAGTCCCAAGTAAAGCTCGACCCTAAGGAAAACTGTTTTGGAATCCTTGATACCGTGCCTATCCAGCCCACTAGGTCCACTTCCCCCACAAGTCCATTTTTATTCGATTTTGACCGATTTATATAGAGCACTCTTTTTCTCATGTAAAAAAAGTTATATCTCCGGTCCCAAGTAACGCCCGGCCATAACGAAACCTGTTTTGGAATCCTTAATTTCAAGGCTATCTAGACCATTAGGTCCATTTTCCCCAACATTCCAGTTTACATCCGACTTTGGTCGATTTGTATAGAGCACTTTCGTGTTTGTTAATTTGAAAAAAGAAGTTAACTTTGTCGCTGATATCTTCGGTCTTAAGGAAACTTAAAGAAAATTATTTTGGATCCTGATAGCTATCCAACCCAATAGGTCCATTTCTCCTACAGTTCCATTTTTATCCGATTTTGGCCGATTTATATAGAGCAGAAATTAATCAAAGTCTTTAGCGATGGAATTAATGGACACTGTTTGATTGGGAGTACATGTCTCAGCATATGGGCAGATAGCCCACCTACATTTAAGAGATTTTTGAATGAGGAAAGAAGAAGAATCGGTACAGCACTATATGTGTAAATGTCCAGCTTTATGGGAAACTCGACTAGAGTACCGCAGTGCTTCATGTTGCTTTGAAAATGTACCACTGTATCACGGATTAGTTAGGAATATTAATTGATACTCAAGGGGACCTGGGACTGGATGAGAGAGGTGGTCGTATCCAAATGAAACTGTGAAACATTTTGTGTTTGTATTCCATAATTTTGAAATTAACCGTTAAAGTACTTTGAGGACATTTTAATATTTAGAATCGCCCTGTTTCAATGTAAGGTTTTTCGTCAAAATGAACATCCCTGTTGCATGTAGTTATTGGTTTAACACTAAAGCAAACCGTATAGGTTTCGGAATTGTCATTTAGAAGGCTATTAGTTCTGTAATTGTGAGATGTCTGCCGAATTCAAGTGTGACCCAGTGCCCATGTGAATATAGTGCAGCTCAGACAATTTGTTAAAAGATCTGCAGCAGCTTAAAATTGTCTTTAGGAACCTTTGTTAGGTCAATTGATTAAAAACAAGCTTTTGATAGTTTCCTCCCGATTTGTCGATACTAACAGTATGTTTCCACACTGCAATGTATTTTTCGAATTAAAAAATGTTTGTTTTATTTTTTTTGGAAACTAAAAATACCTTTTTGTAGTCTTCTCTTTATTTTCTGGAAGCAAAAGTACTTTTTAAAAATCCCTTTCTAATATTAGAACTCAAATTCACATTTCTTTGGTCTCTTGTTTATATTTTGGGGATTAAAAATACCTTTTTATAGCCTCTATTTTATTTAAAGTAACAAATAGTATCTTTTCATGACATCTATTTTGCTTTTAGAAGCCAAAAGTACCTTTTCGTAGCCTCTATTTTACTTTTAAAACCCGAAAAGTATCTTTTCATGGCGTCTGTTTTATTTTTAGAAGCCAAAAGTACCTTTTCGTAGCCTCTATTTTACATTTAAAACCCGAAAAGTATCCTTTCATGGCGTCTGTTTTATTTTTAGAAGCCAAAAGTACCTTTTCATCACCTCGATTTTGTTCTTAGGAACCAAAAGTATCTTTTCATAGCCTCCATATTATTTAAAGAAACCAAAAAGTACCTCTTCATAGCCTCTATATTATTTAAAGAAACTGAAAATAACTTTGCGTATCCTCTATTTTATTTATAGGAACCAAAAGTACCTTTTCATAGCCTCTATATTATTTAAAGAAACTAAAAATACCTTCGTATATCCTCTATTTTGTTTATAGGAACCAAAAGTACCTTTTCATAGCCTCTATTTTATTTATAGGAACCAAAAGTACCTTTTCATAGCCTCTATTTTACTTTTAGAAACCGAAAAGTATCTTTTCATGACCTCTGTTTTCTTTTTAGGAACCAAAAGTACCTCTTATTGAAAGAAACTGAAAATACCTTTGCATATCCTCTATTTTATCTATAGGAACCAAAAGTACCTTTTCATAGCCTCTATTTGATTTTTAGAAACCAAAAAGTACTTTTCATAGGCTCTATATTAGTTAAAGAAACCGAAAAGTACCTTATCATAGGCTCTATTTTATTTATAGGAACCCAAAGTATCTTTTCATAGCCTCTATTTTACTTTTAGAAACCGAAAAGTATCATTTCATAGCCTCTATTTTACTTTTAGAAACCGAAAAGTACCTTTTCATAACCTCCATATTATTTAAAGAAACCAAAAAGTACCTCTTCATTGCCTCTATATAATTTAAAGAAACTGAAAATACCCTTGCATAAACTCTATTTTATTTATAGGAACCAAAAGTACCTTTCATAGCCTCTATTTTACTTTTAGAAACCGAAAAGTACCTTTTCATAACCTCTATATTAATTAAAGAAACCTAAAAGTACCTTTTCATAGGCTCTATTTTATTTATAGGAATCAAAAGTACCTTTTCATAGCCTCCATATTATTTAAAGAAGCCAAAAAGTACCTCTTCATAGCCTCTATATTATTGAAAGAAACTGAAAATACCTTTCCATATCCTCTATTTTATTTGTAGGAACCAAAAGTACATTTTCATAGCCTCTATTTTACTTTTAGAAACCGGAAAGTACCTTTTCATAACCTCCATTTGATTTTTAGAAACCAAAAGATCCTTTTCATAACCTCTTTCTAATTTATAGGAACCAGAAAGTACACTTTTACGGCCTTTATTTAATTTTTAGAAAACAAAAGTACTTTTTCGTAGCCTGTATTTTACTTTTAGATACCCAAAGTACAAAAGCCAAGGATAAATAATTTTAAAAAGAATAATTTTTTGAAACTTTTTAAAATCTTTAAAGCCCAGTTTCTAAACATTTTAATAAATTTCCTTCTAATTATTCCTAGATGTATGTATGAATGCTGTATGTATGTCGAAATTTATATTTATTTAACAATAATCTTCGCTTTTTTTCTTTGGTTTTCTAATTATAAAAAAGAACCTAGGATTTCTTGTTAAATATTCAGATTTTTAATTGTGTATCTCATGTGAAACGTTGTTTTTTCTCTTTTCTTTTTTTTTATTAAATTTATACAGTTTTATTAATTAATAATAATTGTTTTTATATTATATTACAACTTAAAAATGTTTTTTTTTTTAATTTATTTTTTATGGATATTCAATAAGTTGTTTTTTTTTTAGAATACTAAAGAGTAACCCGCACCTGGTTTTATTAGTAAAAAAATAAAATAAAACAACGATAAGCAATTAATAAAAATAGAAAAATAATGTACAATAAATGCATTTTTAACAAAAGCTATTAAAAATAATTACAATTAAATAAAAAAAATATTTAAAAATCGTAAAAAGAATTAAAAAAAATTTTTTTCAGACGTAATTCATTAGGAATTTTGTAATCATGATTTGAATGGAAGAATAAATTTTTTTAAATAATAAACCTATGAGAGCAAAAGTAGCCTAAACAAGAAAAATTAAGAAAATTATCGCGAATCGAAAAAACCTTTCTAACAACAACCATAGTCATGTGATAATAGAATAATTTTTAAACAATTGTTCTAAGACTTTAAAGGTGTAGCCTTCATAGAGAATGAGAACACATCTTCACTGGCATGCTGTCAGCAACTATGTTCAAAGGTCATCGAGTCACTAAGGCACTTGATGGCGATTTAATCTTTTAGAGGGTTTATTAAGTATTTTGAATCGAAGGTAAATTTATTCGAATCTTATGTTTTAAGGCCTTAGATTTCGAAAATTATTCTTTCGAATCGAAATATAAAGAAGCTACACAATTAAATAAAAAATAAGCAAGTGATTCTAAATCGGCAGCCACTTAGCTAACCGGTTTCAAATCACAAAAATTGCAAAAGTTTTGTGTCCAGAACACCTTTCTTGTGATTTCAAATCATTTTCACAAAAAGTGATTTTCAGAACATGCCTGATTATGTTTTAAGGCCTTAGGTTTCGAAAATTCTTCTTTCGAATCGAAATATAAAGAAGCTACATACAGCGGGACTTCTTTATTGTAAGTCTAGGAAGTAAAGGAAGTACTTTCATTCCAACTACTATCAGGATGACCTCATCCTCTGATGTATCCCTTTAGATGTAGGATTTCATAGCACAACTTAAACGAGTCTGGTTTGTAGTAAAAATGTACTAAACTTGTTTTCTCACTTAATCGGTCTTTATAACCATTCAGCAAGGATTACAACCTAGTTTCTCACACCACCCTTGTTTTGTTTGTTAATTTAATTCATGAGTGGCAGTGGGACCTACAGTCTAATGTACATAGACTCTGAACGAAACATTTTTGGAATACAGTTTTAATTTTACTCTCAGAGTTTTGCCAGAAATACAGTGACGGACAAAATAATAGGGTCAGTATAATTACATATGAAATTTTCGAAATTTTAAAAAAATGTAAAAAAATGGAGAAACGTGTTATGGTCGGACGAAAGTAAGATTAATTTAATTTGTAGTGATGGAAAAACGTGGGTAAGACGTCCCAAAAATAAAGAACTTTGTTTCCTGTTATACAACAAAAACTTTTAAGGATGGAGGAGGTAGTATTATGGTTTGGGGATGTTTCTCCTGGCATGGCGTGGGACCACTGTACTGGATTAAAGAAAACATGGACAAAAACTTATACTGTCACATATTAAACGAAGTGATGATACCATATTCCGAATGGGAAATGCCAGTCAAATGGATATTCCAGCAGGACAATGATCCGAAACACACTTCGTATCTTGTGAAAAAGTGGTTTCAGGATAACGGTGTGAACGTAATGCAATGGCCAGCACAATCTCCGGACTTAAATCCGATAGAAAATTTATGGAAAATCGTAAAACAAAAAAATTGGACCACAAAATTCAAAAAATAAGGGGGAGTTGTGGGAGAAAATTAAATACGTTTGGTATTCTATTCCAAATGAGACTTGTCAAGATTTGGTGGAATCAATGCCAAAAAGGTGCAAAGCTGTTCTTAGAAATAAAGGTTACAATACAAAATATTAGCTTTAGAACCAAGATTTTAAATCTAGTTTGTTTTTTTAATCGTTTTCGTTAATGACCCTATATTTTTGTCCATTAAAAATCAATGAAATTTTCAAAATTTAAATTTTATTTTTTTCATAAGTAAATTATTTTGAGTTTTTAATATAAATGGTAAAGATATATAAACATAGCAATAATATGAAATAAATAAACACACAATTACATTTTAATTTTTTGTTTGTTTCCGCTTTATTCTTAATAATTTTGAGTGACCCTATTTATTTGTCCGTAACTGTATGCTGTGAGGAAGTGACCGAAAGAAATATTTTTTCAGATTTCATTTTGTTTGAGATATTTGGGCTGGGGCTTACGTCTAAAAAGCCTACTACTACGCCTACTAGACTACAGTAACGTCAAAAGCGAGTAATAGAAATCCGAAACGATTGTTATTTTCATAACACGCTAGCTAGGCAATACAAGCTCATTTAAATGAATCGCCTTTGAATTGATTACAACAGTCGATTCATTTCCGGATGGTTTTCAACCAATTCGCGTGGAAATCACGTGGACTATTTTCTTTGAAAATCTTTTTTTAATCGAATTTTACAAGTATTTTTAAGTTACTTTTGCTCTCAGAGTTTTCGGTCATTAAATTAAAGAAATTAAAATTTAAAAAACAAAATATTATACAAACATATGTACAAAATACACCTATTAAAAGAAAAGAAAAATCATACGGAATAGAACCATAAACATAAAATTTTAAAAAATGAAATTTCAGTTTAAAGAACAAAAAGTTTTTAAAACATGCATGGAAATAAAAAAAAACATTACTTATTAACAATTATAAACCAATTGATAACAAAAAAAAAACGAAACACTGTCAATTATTAATTATTTATTTTTGTTAGAAAAACAGAAAATAAAGAAAAACAGAAAACTTCCTATAAGAGAACAGGGTTCGATTCTTCCTTTTTTATTGTTTAGCTAATGTCTTTAGAAAATATATATTTATATAGATCTGTAGATAGGTAGTTAGATATACTATAATAAATTGTATAATAAAACCTATTTAACAAACAAAAAAAGAAAAATAAATGTATTAATAATTATAATAATAGAAAGAAAGAAGAAAACAAACACTCTCTCTCTCTCTCTGGTTTACATAGGTAAATTGGTATATAATAATATTGTTAAAGGTTATTAAATAATTATTTATATATCGTATGTATATTGTAGTATATTTAATAGATAGAGACTATAAAGTTATGGTAACTAAATAGTAAATAAGGTACCTAAATAAACATTTAAACAAACAGGTAAACAAAAAGTTAAGAAGGCATCAATCCTACTCCTCTATACAATTAAAAATCTTACAAATTTTTCTTTCTATTCTTGCTTTTTCTATATCTTTTGCTTAAAAACAAAAAAAACCTTAATTGAAATGGATTATTTATTGCATGTTATAATAAGAATTAATAAAAAAAAACGAAATTTTAGTTATTTAAATAAAATATAGTAAAAAAATCTCTTTGCTACTGATTTAAAGTTTTTAGGTTATGTTTCTTTCTTTAACACAAATTAGTTGAAATATGTAGTTCAAGTAGTAGTACAAGTACAAGTAAATAGTATTTGTTTGTTATCTAATTAATAGTTTAATTGTTTGTTACATTTATTAAGCAAATACATACATTGTAATCGTTTCGTTTTTTAATTATTTTCATATTCAACTTATTCGTTTTCTTTTACTATATTTTATGTCTGTTGTTGTTTCTTTCAAAAACTATACAAACTGTAGAAATAATTTTTGAAATAACATTTCTTTTATAAATTTGCTAAAAATTGTTTTGTTTTTGTTTCTGTTTTTAATATATACTAATATTATATAGTATAGTATATATGTTACGTTATTTATTATTATTTTTCTTTTTATTTCGTTTGTTTTTTTTTAAATACATTTAAACTATAAACATTGTTTTAAACCACACCACACACACACACAACACACTTTAAGCATTTGCACATACATTATTTAATAAATTTTTCTTTCTTTCAACTTTGTTAACAAAAATCTTTTTTGTTTTTGTTTCTGTGTTTTGGTTTTTTATCGATTATTTATCCTGTGTTACAACAAAATGAAATTAATTTAATTTCATTTCATTAAATTTAAAAATAGAAAAACAAATTTTAATAACCAGTACCGCTGGTAAATTGATTAGGATTATAGAATTGAGGTGTCTGAAACGAGATAAGAAAGATAAAGAGAAAATAAATTAGTAAAATTGCTATTTTTTAATATCTAGTTTACACTGTTTAAACGGTAGGGTTGATTCAACATTCTCTAAAGTATACAATTCTCTGTCGAAAAAAGTCATGGCAAGTCTCTTTAGTCTCTTTTAATTGAAAGAAGAAGAAGAAGCATTTGACAGATTGGCAAGTTTATCATAATGCCTTCTAATAGTTCAGTTATAGTTCAAGGGATGACCATGTCATACAATGGCAATCCAGCAGAGCCTAACAACATTGCACGTATCTCTGTGCTCTCAAAGCAGTAGCCCAGTGGCTGTAATAACTCGATGAGTGATCATGCGATATTAAGGCAATTAAGCAAAGCCTATCTGCTATCAAAGCAGTTGAGTTTTCCTGTAAAACAACTGGATTGCACAGTCTATCTACATGCATTGGTGTCGATGGATGACCATGTCATACAATGGCAATCCAGCAGAGCCTGACAACATTGCACGTATCTATCCGCTGTCAAAGCAGTTGAGTTTCCCTGTAAAACAACTGGAATACCAAGTCTATCGGCAAGCTTTCTAATAGCCCAGTGGCTGTAATAACTCGATGAATGATCGTGCGATATAGTGGCAATCCAGCAGAGCCTGACAACATTGCACGTATCTATCCGCTGTCAAAGCAGTTGAGTTTCCCTGTAAAACAACTGGATTGCCAAGTCCATCGGCATGCATTCCAATATCCCAGTTGGTGTCGATGGATGAAAATATTGCCCGTATCTATCTGCTGTGAAAGCAGTTGAGTTTCCCTGTAAAACAACTGGATTGCCAAGTCTATCGGCAAGCATTCTAATAGCCCAGTGGCTGTAATAGTTGGTGTCGATGGATGACCATGTCATACAATGGCAATTCAGCAAAGCCTAAAAATATTGCCCGTATCTATCTGCTGTCAAAGCAGTTAAGCTTCTCTGTAAAACGGCTGGAAAATACCTGGTTTACTGAGCCAATACCCTATAACATGCCGAAGATTGTGAGTTAGTTCACGAGCAATGCAATTTGCGATGATATAAGAGCTACCTTCGAATGATCTGAAATTTTCCTGAGAAATCCCAGGAATTCATTGACAAGAACGGACACATCGACATTACGTGAGTTAAATTCAAAGATTTTCAGGAAAAAATGTACAAAACAACCAGCATTGCACTGCTTTTAATGGAGCTGTGGTGTACGTCGAGAAAATAAAGCAAGTTTCAGAATATTAGGATCCTTAAGTCTAGCATTCTACTAGGTACACACCTTAAAGGGTCCACCAATAAGCCTGCGGATCAACAAACCAGTAGACCCTAAAATCAATTCCCATGCCAATCAAGAAAATCATAAGAAAACTCAAGACCTAAAGCCGTCTGCTATATCAAGAGCGGGGACAGTGAAAACTTGCATAGTAATGCGTGAAAGTTGCAACTGTAAATCGTTTACTTTAGTTTAACTTACATCTTGTTGTTGGTTTTGTTGCTGATACTGTTGTTCCTGACTAACGCCACCAGCGCCACCGCTATTAGCACTTGTGGCAGCTGGCTGTGTGCCGGGTATAAAGAAGCCACCTTGAGGCACAGCGGCGGGTGGTAGAGCAGGTGCTAAAATATTTTCGGCAGCCTTATTTACAGGAGCACCAGAAGGATTAAAAACATCCACGTAAGCATTTTTCAAAGCTAAAAAGGAAAAACGCAAAAATGAAAAAAAAATGATATTTTGAAACGCAATTCAACTCACTTCGGTTTCTTTGCATTTTAAACATGTTGGATTGTAAAGTAGGAGTTTTAGCGGGACCTTGAGGCTGTTGGCCTTGATTCTGCGAGGACTGCTGCTGTTGCAAAGGATTTGGTGAGGCCGCTGGCGTTACATGAGGCACAAATTGTTGAGTTTGTTGCTGTTGATTCGTATCCATAAAGGGTATTTGATTTATTTGTTGTGTTTGAGGTTGGAGTTGCTGTGGTTGCTGCTGTTGTAGCTGTGTCTGTTGTTGTTGTTGTGGTAAAGATTGAGTTTGTGGCTGTGAAGGCATTAAATCACTCATTTTGGGTGGTGGCTTAAAAGCTTCCTGTTCATCGACATCACCATCTGTGTTAACCCATTTCTTTTTCTCTGGATCCCATACTATTGAGGGATTCTTGTCATCGGGTAAAATCATTTGATTTTTAGGTTTCAACGAGAATTTATTCCATATGCCACCAAACCAGCCGCTATTTTGATTAGATTGTTGAGCGCTAAATACATGAAAATAATTAGGAGTGTGAACATGATGTTGAAATTTATTTTCTTTACCCTCTATTTAAATCCTTGTCATCCTTTTTAGCACCTTTTTGTTGTTGCTGTTGTGCTGCTTTCTTAGCATCACTACCTGTTAAATGCTGGGCCTGTTGCTTTTTAGCTGATGTGTTCTCATCATCGGTATCGTAGGTTTTCGTTTTCGGCATCGAAATCGTGGGTCGTGCATTCTAAATTGTTTACAAGGGTATATGTTATATGTTATACAAGGGTTTTAGTTTGAGTTTATTTAATAAAAATGTATTTGAAATATGCAGGCGCAGTTTAAAGTCATTTATAATCGTTGTATATCATATTATAGATTATAATAAAAAGCTGGCTTTCTCTATAAAAAGATAATTTTTTTAGCTATAAATTTTTAAGCTTATAAATAACTTATTCTTATTCTAATACTTATCTTATGATGCTTAAATTTAGTTAAAATTTGTCCTTAGACTTAAAAGGTAATACAACAGCTAAGTTTCCACACTTTAATAAATTCTTTTCAAAAATTAAAACTAAAAACATGTTTTTCTAAACCGTTTCCTGTAATAAATTATAATAACAATAACAACAAATTAAAAAACCTATGAGTTAGATAAAGAGGTTCCATGTATTGGCTACTTTGGCGATAAACGGCCTCTAACCTAAAAAACAATCTCAAAAAACATTTTTCATATGGTAGGATAATTTGCTTCAGTCTAATATTAGATAGGTTTGAAGACGTATATGGCCATAGTGGCAAATGAAAGATACTTAGACGTCATAGGACCCATTGTCTTTGTCCTAGAAAGGGTATTAGGTATTGATAAATAGATCATTGCGAGAGATTATGAGAATACTCCGGGAGTATCTGAGAGATAGGGCAGGAAAAATTCTCACTCGAATAGAAATAGCCTATCTTTAAAAGATAAAATAAGGATCTGACTTTAAGATGGCTCCCATGGAATTACAGAAAAGTTCTAAGGCCGAATGATTTCGCTATGCCTCTTTGTTCCTTGCTTTTATTACGCCAGCAAACTTAATTCTTATGCTGTGCAGGTTAAAATGAACTTCTTATCGAAACAGAAATAGTATCTGGTCTACCAAGCACTACTATAGAGGTCTATGATTGGATTTTCTGCATAAGTGACTTGATGACATGGTCATCTCACGCGCAGATAATATCAGCTAACCATCGAGATCGCGTAATTTGAGCCCTTTAGAGTTTCTTCTTGTGGGATTTTCTTAATTCGCAGGAATATGCGAATAAACCATAAATCACAACGGTCCTTAAAGCCAATAAAGCCCATGCCATCAGTTAAATTCAGTTTGATTTATTCCCCAGATTCACTGGGAATTAGATCTTTCGAATGCGATGCTTTCAGAGAAGCCGTGTGCAGACATTTGAACGTAGAGGCCTTTCAAATGAATTAAAAAGTTTGATGATATCTAAAACTTACTTTGTTTTATTAAAATTTAAGGATAGGAAGCGTTTAATGTAAGCTTTCGAAACATTTTTAAGGTAAACTGTTAATATTTAAAAGTTGTATAGTTCAACAATTTTATTTAATTAATTTAAAAACAATTTAAGCACTTAAAAGCTCTTAAAAACAAGAACTGAGTCCCACATTTTGATCAAACAATTTAGGTTTATAGGTATAGAAGTGATTGAAATGTTTGAGCCTATCTTAGATAATTCCACATAAGCAATTTTATAAAACAAAAGAATAAACAAAACATTATTTGAAAAACAAAAAGATTGTAATTCATATACGTTCGGATAGCCATTATAAGACTGACTGAATTAAAAATTTTTGGTTAAAAAACAAAATGTTATTAAAAAGCCTGAAGTCAAATAACACATTAAAATTTACTTTAAATTTTAAAGCGATAAACTTAAATTTATTCAAATATTTAAAAGGGGAAACCTTTTTATTTAAATTATTTTCGCATTTCGTATTAAAAACAACTAAGAAAAGTAAAACAAACTCTTTGCAAAAAAATATAAAAAATAATTAAAACAAAAGCTTCATTAACATATTCAAATAACAAAACAGGGAAATAATAAAACAACAATTAAAACTTGGTAAGAGAGAAAAACAAATAAGAAAAAAAGCAACAACAACAATTAAAACAAGGAAAGCAATTACATTTAATTAATAAAAAAACAAAAACCAAGTGCGGTATGCATGTAGTACGTATTCATTTCATACATATAAGACTGTTATTATGGATCACTAACCACATTTAATTACGAATTTGTTTTCTTCATTGCAACCAAAAAAAGAAATCTATTTTCACTTTAGCATATTGATTAAGTTTAATTTGGTTTATTTTCTCTATGTATTGGTATTAATAGTTTAATTAATATGTATGTATATATTTTAGGCTTAACTACTGATTAAAACATTTCGGGTTTTTTTTGTTTTTAAATATTTTTCTTTAAATCTATAGGATCATCGATATTAAACGTTCTTAAAACCGGTGGTTGTTTAGCGGATGCTTTCATTTTAAATGATTTCTCATCGAATGTTTTCGAATCGATATACTGTTCGAATTGTTGCAATGATTGTTCAACTTCATTGCACATTTTTTTATAATTTAAAGGTATTGAGGGATCATTGATTAACTCTTGCATCGACCATACTTGATGGTGTTGATGGTGATGGTGGTTGTGGCTTGGTAGTGCAGCAGCAGCAGCAGCAGCAGCATCAGGTGGGTGTTTAGTTGCTTTGCCAAATGTTTTCGTTGAATGAAGTAAACAATGTTTTTTATTGCTTTCATTATCATCATCCTCAAAATCTAAATCATCATCCTCATCAACATCATGATCATCATCATCATCATCTGCATAGACATCTTCATCGTCATCATAATTTGAAGATGATTCATAAGCTTCATAGTCTCCATCATTGGCATTGTCATTAGCTGCCTCAGGATCATAGTTATTGAAACGTGTATGCAAAGGCATATCAATGGGAAAGGTGCCATTAAATACAATATTCTTGTTTAAGAGATTCGGTTGATTATATTTTACAAACTGAGGAGGCGCAGGATGATGAGAATGATGATGGTGATGTTGATGTTGATGCTGATAATGATGTGAAGTGTTATTTATGGCCACTAAATTGCTACACGAGGATTTTTGTGGACTAGTTTTCTTCTGTGATTTCTCCTCTACAGTTTCATTCGGGATTTTATTGTTTTCTGGTATTATGAAATTGACTTTTTTCGTTTGAGGCATATTACCGGACGTAGTGGTTAATGTTGTTGCAACCGTTGTTGCATCCTTTGAAGAAGCATTTAAATCTGTAGCTTTAGCTGCTGCTGTAGCTGTTTTAGAATTGATTTTTAAAATGGTTGCAGCAGTAGTAGTAGCAGTATTGCGTTTATTTTTATTTACTTTAAGGGGCATTAATACATTATCGTTATCGTTATCGTTATCATTATCGTTATTATGATTATTTTTAGCTGTAACTGCATTAAAAGCTGCTTGTTGTAGTACAGTCATGTTGTTTAAATTACTTACATTGTTCATAAGAAACGGTGTGGTATGATTACCATGAACCATCATGGGATCGCTACTATTATTATTATTATTAGTAGGGGCTGTTAATTTATTAAATGCTGCTGTTGTTGTTGTTGTTGAAGATTTTATGTCTAAAGGTAAGGAGTTTGGTTGCTTCACTATCATGGTTTCATCTTTAATTTGGTTTTGTAATATTGATTTCGTTTTCAATTTATCCTTATTGTTATTAGTTTTTGTATTAACTGTTGCATTAAGGGAGGAGAAGGATGCTAAGGAGTTGTTGGTGTTGTTCTTGTTGTTTGTTTTCAATTTATCAGGCGACTTTTTTGTGTTTTGCAAAGCTAATGGTGTTTTACAGCCTTTAGTAGTTGTAGCAGTTGTGGCAGGTGTCGCAGTCGCACCAGCCTTTAAAGGTTTCTTTTGCAATGCCAACAACATTTCTTTATTATTTTTATTGTTTATTAACTCAGGCTAATATATAGAAACAATCCAAATTTAAATGGGGTAAGCATGTGTGTATAAAATTTTTAAGAAAATTATTTAAAAATTTTGAAAACAAAAGATTTTCAAAAGAAAAGAAAAAACTGAAAATCATTCGTTTCTAAGAAAAAGCCATACGAATAAATCTTGTAAAGTACGAGAAGAAATTAAAGCCTAAAAAATATTGTTTTTGTTGCAAATTTCATTTTAAAAAAACAATTTTTCAATTTCAATGTTTCAATCAATAAAAATTATAAAAAAAAAATAAAAGAAATTTTAAAATTTAAAGAAAAAGACAAGAAAGTAAAAGAGAAAAAAACATAAATTATTAACCTACCTCCTCTCCTAATTGATGTTGTTGTTGCTGTTGTTGTTGTTGCAAAGCCCAATAGTCATAAGACGCTTGCTGCTGTTGTTGTTGACCATCCACATTAGTTGCATTGCCATCTAAAGCATTATATTGCAAGGATTGTTGCATAGGATCATAATAGTTGTTGTTATTATAGCTTTGCTGTTGTGGCACATCGGTTTGTAAATATTGTGGCTGTGTTTGATAAGCATCTTGCAAGGAGTTCTCTACACCAGGCTGTTGTTGTAAATCTTTGGCATTATTGGTAGGCAGTTCGTTAGGCAAAGATTGTTGTTGCTGTTGCTGTTGATTGTAGGTTTCCACCGGTTGTTGTTGTTCTCCCATCTGCTGTTCCGGATTATAAAATAAAGGCTGTTGTTGTTGTTGTTGTTCCACATTCCCCGTGGTTTGTTCCTTTTGTTGATATTGTAAATTTAATTCACTAAATTGTTTATTGATTTCCATAAATTGTTGATCAATATGTTGTTGCTGATAATTATAATTGGGATCTTGTGTTATATTATTATTGTATTGTTGCTGTTGTTGAGTATCGGTTATTAAAGTAGATGTTGCCGATGATGAAGCGTGTAAATAATCCTGCTGATGATATTGTTGGGCTAAATGACGTAAATTTTGCAACCATTTTTGTTCTTCCATTTGTTGTGAATTGGCATTCACAAGATTATTGTCTTCATTAGTTAGTTGCGCATCATCAATGGTTTTTTCTAAAACAGGATCGTAGTATTTTAAACGATCAGCCAGTTCATAAATCTAAAATAAAAATAAAATTGTTTTAAAAAGAAACCTAAGCATTGTTAACAGCTTTACCTTGTTTATAAAACTATTTTCATATTTAGTAGGATCCCTTGCTATATGTAAAGCAATTTGTTCCAAATACATTAAACTTTTCAAATGGAAACCATAGTCCAGCAGGCGACAAGCCAGCAGATATTTATAAGGCTAAAAAAATAAAGCTTTTATTAACACAAAAACAAAGACATATAAAAATACAAGAAAGAATCATTTCCGTACCTGGAATTCAACAATAGAAAAGTGTTCATCATTTAACGAGCAAGCATATTCATAAATTTCGGTCATTATTATGGACTCATTATGGGCAAAATCTTGGAATTGCTTGTAGTGGGAAGAGCCCAAAAGAACCAATCTTTAAAGGCCACAAAAACAAAAACATATTTTCAGTTTAATTTATCATTTTAATTTGAACATAAAACTCCACTTACTTGGGTAAATGTTGTTGCAACGAAGTCTCCTGAATAGCCGTTTCCTGATAACGGCCAAAGCCTACCTGTGCCATTAGATAACAGAAATGGGCAGCATATAAATCGCCACGATGAAACAGGGAATCACCCAAAGTGGTTATGGCTTTGCGATCTAATTCCGGTTTTTGTGATGTATTCGATAAAATCATAGACAAATGAGGCCGCCAATCACCCCATTTCTCATCTTGAACACAGGTAACACTCGATGGTGTACGGCCACTCATCAACTGATATAATGTCTGCAAGGGATCATTTAAAGACAATTTATTGGCAAATTTCATCATGACATTGGCATGCGAACGGCGATCCAGCTTGGAAGCCAAAAATAAAGCATGACCCCATAGATTATTATCGGTAGCCCATTCTAAGGCCTCATTGACATTGCCATACAGCAAATAATTTCTAAATTTCTCAGTTATCTCAGCTTCTGTTAAACTGCCAGAGTTGGAAGTTTCGTCATTATCGTTTTCCTTAATATTTTCTTGTAAATCTGATACAGTATCCTCTGTTTTATCAAGCTTTAGAGCCACTATCTCTTCATCTATATTATCCTTGGGAGTATCCAATTGTTCTACAGGTGAAGCAGAGCCTGATTTCGATTTCAAAGAGTTATTGTTTGTGGTTTCAGGTGTATGATAAGGAAACTGTTGTTGATTCTTTAACAGCAACTCGGCTATATCAGTGCCCACAACTCTCTAAAAAAAATATTCAATGAAATTAATTAAGAAATGAAATTGTTTAAAGAAAAAAAAAACAAAAGAAAACTTACGCCATTTTGTTTTAATAACAAGATCAATAAATTCCACATTAAAGTATAGGAACCTCTATAACGCTCAGCATTATTGGATATTAATTGTTTGGCATATATGGTAGTTTCCATGGGACCCAAACGTATTTGCTCTTGGCAAAATTCTATAACAGTTTTCTTGTGTGTCAAGCCTCTCACCAACGGTCCCGGGAAGACTTTAAACAGCTTGCGTGTCTCATCGTTGGGTTTAAATTTCAACAATTTCACAATATTACTGATACTGCCATTGGGCGTATACTTGGGTTTGACAGTCACCAAAATACCCGCATCAAAGCTAACAATTGTATGTTCGGTTATAAATTTACAAGGCGTTAAACGTTGTGGCTCTGTGGCAACAGGATCTGGATCACGCAGTGATAAAACTCCAGATCTAAATGGAAGTGAAGTCAGATATTAAAATAAATATTTTTAAAGAAAACAAAACATTTAAAATATTCCACTTTTTTTTCCATTTTAGCAAATTAAAGTTTAAAATAAATCATTTACGTTAAAAAACAAAATATAAAAAAAACTTTGCCACATGCTTATGGAAATGAATATCAAAAGAAAAATTGAAAATGTAAATATAAAAATTAAATTAAAAATTATTTGAGAAAAAAAAGAACTTAAAATTAAATTTTAAATTAAAACTCTTTAAAGGCTGCACAGGCATGCAAAGAGAACTTAGTTAGTTTGTTGGTAAAGAACTATTCATAGAAAGGAAATTCAGTTAGAAAATAATGATCTTTAGAGTAAGAATTAAGTAAGACATGCTTTCAGTTCAGTGAAAGTATTTCAAGAGAAATGAATGAATGATTCTGTTGTATATAAAAGAAAGACACTGACTGAGAGAGTATTTTTTTTAGAGAATTACTACCATTAAGGAATTTTTAATTGTAACTTATAATAGTAAACTTAAAAAGAAAAGTGTTACTTTAAATAACTTAAAAAAATGTACATTTAAATCCTCTAAAGTTTTTTTCTTTTAATTTTCCCTTAAAAACCTTGTGTACATACATACTTTTCTTTCCATAGATTAAAGATTTCAAATAAAAAGTATTTATAAACCCTCCATACTCAAACAAAATACGACTTCATGCACTTAAAGAAAAAAGTAGAAACATAGAAATACAGTATCAGATAAAACTAAAGCACGGTTGCCCATATACATATACAAGGTCATGCTTTCTCTTTGTTTTAAAATTCAAGAAAACATAAAATAAGTCATTTCATCACAGCGACAAAACTAAAGCTTATAAACCTTGAATATTTACTGTGCCACATCAAATTCCAAAAATTAAAAAAAGCCATTGGCGATTACAAATGCTCTCGATCTTATTCGATCATGATTAAGGTTGCATGTATTGTTTGTATAAACTAAATACCGATCATTTTTTATTGAAAATAAATGCTTCACTATGATAGCTTTTTAATAGAACGGCTGCCTTCCAAAATGTGTTTGAACAAAGTATCATGTTTCATAATGCCGCTGTACAAAATATGTACGTCTATGTATTTTTTTAACGCAGTCAAAAAGCAATCACGCATCGGATTTATAGTTGATGCATTGTTTGATTACTTTGCATATCTACATAGTTTATATACAGTAGTAGAACTGCATACAAACTTTGTATTGATACATTTTGGAAGGCAGCCAACATGTTACTCAAAGTATTGTCCACCGGAACAATTTTTGTGACAAGAATGGATTGAGTAAATTTGTGTCATCCTGCTTTTAAATGAAGCTTATTTTAATAAAAGAGTTTTGCATCGATGCTTGAACGCAAATTGTGCTTATTGTCCGCATTTAACGTTTGATTTTTTTAAACACATTTTGTCGCCAGCCATAATTCGTTGCACAAATAATTTATTTTTAAAGCGTCCTAGCCAACACTTAAGCCATGCAAAATCGTTTTCCAACATTTCCCGACTTCAGTTCAGTTCAGTTGCAGCCAATTTCCATGCTTTTGAATGAATCCTGCTGCTTTTAAACGCTTTTAATGACTGTGCAAGCTCTTCTTGGATTTAACATGAATCTTGATCGTTTAATATTTCCAATTTATGAAGCGATCAAGCTAACACTTCAGACATAACCTCAACTTGTTAGAGTATAAATCTACAAGTACGAAAAAACTTCTGTCAAAGCGCAAGCAAACAATTAGATATAAGATTACAGGAATATAACTTAGTTTTCCAACGTTTCTCAGTATTAGTTCATGCGGCACCCAATTCCCTGTGCTTATGAATACATCCTGCTGCTTTTAAACGGTTTGAAATGGCTGTTTATGTGGCGCCTAATGTTTGTGAAAGCTTATCCTACATCTGACATGCAATTTAATCGAATAGTTACCAAAATTGTTGGCTGTAACCCTTTGATGTCTCCAACCATGTAGGGCCATCTAACATGAATATATATATATATATATACATGTTCCTCTTACTCCTCTAGGGAGCATAGGGCCGCATCTAACATGAATGACTGGGTTTTAAGTTATACTAACAATATGAACTAAGATTTAAAGCAAATTTCTTTGTACAAAAATGTCGTGCTTTCATTTTATCCAATACTGTATGCAGACAAACACTTCATTTGATAAACGAAATTACAACCTTAAAAACATCTTATCACATCACCCTTCTTCTTTTCTTACGATAGAATTTAAATTTAAAAAAACATTTACAAACATACAGAGAGACACACAAAAGTTTCTTAATTTCCTGGAGACATTATAAGATAGAGTTTTCCTTTTTTGGTTTTTTTGTATAAATAAGAGTATGATGTAAAGCCGCACAAAGTAAAATAAAGATTATAATACAATATAATAGTACATAACCAACCAAAGGACAACCATATTTCATGTTTGTTTACTAGCAAAAATATACCAATTACTAATTTAATTAATTAAATAATTATTTTTTGTATGTAATCTAATTAGAATTTTATATGTAGAGAGAGAGAGATAAGATAGAGAATAATAGAATTTTTAGAAAAGCACCTTGATTCGGCATAATCAGAACGTGCATAATAGACACCAGACGCCGAAGCCGGAACACCATAATAACTGCCATGGATTTGTGAGAGATTGGAATTGGAACGAGCTGTTGATAGACCACTAATACCACTATATAGACTATGATTATTGTGATGATTGTGATTTAATAAATCATCATCCAATAGAGTAGAATTTAGACTGATTTGATTAAATGCCAGTTGTTGTTGTTGTTGTTGCATTTGTTGTTGTTGTTGATGATGATGATGAAGATGATATTGTTGTTGTTGTTGATAATGACGATGATAATCATTGGCTTGTGTAATGTAGGCATGTGTATACCTGATTATATACATCATAATAATAACAGTAATAATAACAATAATAGTAAATAGAAAAATGATATTGTTTTCATTTAAACATACATACATATGTATAGGTTAAACAGGCAAGGATATACATACATATATATATATAGTACATATATATTTGTTTAAATAATTATTGAATACATATTGGGTAATTAAAATAATATTTCGAATTTCTATTGGTTAAAAATACACAAAAAATTAGTCACTTTCTACTAAACATCTGTATCTGTATCTGTTTAATAATATAATTATTATTCGCTTATGGTAGTTTAAATTAATAAAAAATGAGAGGAGGAAAGTATGTATATTTGGAGTGTTGTAGTTAGACTTTTGTTTGGTCATTGTTAAGGTATGGTTTGCTTTAATGGTTTTGAATTTGAGTATGTTTTTAAACAATTTTTTCTTTTCTTTTCAAGTAGGAACTGTTGTTAAAAGTTTTGTTTTGTTTTATTGTTATTAAAGAGTTAATATATTGAGGTATTACAAATGATAACAGATGTCATAGGAAATTATAAATGGGGGAAAACAAATTTTGTTAAATTGCAATGTTAAAATAAAACAAAAAAAAAGTTCCAAGGAAACTAAAAAGTTTAAAAAGTAAGCGATTTAATTAATTGATAAGCAAAATATATTCTACACAAAATAAAAAAACTACTACAAACTATTAAACAAACCGACTACAATAATAATAAAAGCAATTCGAACATTACTTATTGGAATCAAAAATTCAATTACATTCTCCAATTTGTATACATTTTTAAAGGCAATTTATGCCAGGCAAACAGCCTTAATTCACATACATCCCTCTATCGCTGGCACTTCTCTATTCCATCCATCTGGCAATCCCCACATTTAAAGCGAAATTGTCAATACCTTTTCTGAACCTAATCTTGATCGCGAATTGACACTAGAATTCCAAGTAGAGATAAACGATTCTCTAGCAAAATCATCTTCGATAATTCGTAGAAGTCTACACAGGTGGCATAGACTTGAGGATAAGTTAGGATATGAAAGCATTAATCCTGAGTTATCTCTTCTCTCTTCGCATACTGCAGTGCATTACAAACCGAAGTAATCATGCATTAATTAATTACGAATTGATACTAAGGGATCTTCTATTACTGTCACCCAAGCAGATACACACTTAGGCTACGAGTGGGCCATTTAGATACCACAGTCTTTCAATTATTTTAACACTGGAACTATTTCTGGCTTCTGTTAAGTTAGATGGTGTGTTGGATTATTAGATGCGAGCCCGTGATTCAAACTTCAGCTTAGAAACCTAAAACCCCAGCTCAGACATCGCAGGAAAAATAATTTTCTTTCGACGACTTCTATCTATAAAATTGTCATGAAAATCTTTCTAAAAATCTGTCGTTTAGGGTAGATCTTAAACTTTAGGTTCGGCTACTTATATATAAAATTAGCACACATAACATCGTTGTGGAACATAGTTATTTCTTCTTGCAGTGCCTTTACATGCTAGGGAATTGCACAAATCTAAACATTTCTAAGCGTAATGCAATTAAAAACAGCTAAGTTATCTCCAATAAAAATGTGGTTATATGCTGCTACATTGTGAAATTAAAATAAAATGATACTTTCAAATAAGCACATACGAATCAAAGAAAAAAATTAGGTAAACCAACTGTTATTAAAATAAAAAAACATCTAATTAAAGATACTTCCAGACTTTACTTTAAAAACAAACAATTGTTTGCAGTGCAACTATCAGTAGAAATCCATATTTTTTTTTATAACGATCGAACGATTAACTGTAGCAATAAGTAAAATTTCTCTACCGGTCTTTAAATTGCAAATAACTTCTACGACTACAAACTGTTCAAACATAACAATACCAACGAAAGTTAATAAAAACAAAGAAACGTGACAACAGGAGAGGTTAAAAAAAGTTTAGCGAAACCAAATTAATTAACGAAAAACAAAAATTCTTTAAAAATTTAAAAAAAGAAAACAAAACTACACAATACAACTTGTAATATGTGATTATAAAGAGGGTTAAATAAATTAACAAAAAAAAAAATCAGGAAAAACAAGGTAAATTAAAGGAAAATTAAACAAAAAAAATTAATTCAACAGAGAATAACAAAACAAAAGTTTTTAATTAAAAAAAATGTTAAAAAAAATAAAATAATTGAATCCAAAATAAACTTTTTAAACTTACCGATCTTTTATATCATTATGCGCTGAACTACGTCCCGAATGCACCGATTCACGACCATCATTAACACTCGATGTTAGATTAGCATCCGCATGAGATGCTGCATTGACAGCACCTGATTGACTCATAGCTTGTGTTACATCTGCTGCAGCATGGCCATAATATTTTTTATACCATTCAGCATAGGCTTGTGGATTAGTTCTGGCCATTTGTTGATAGTAGTATGTGTAGGGGTCGTAATAGCCACCTGCTGGATAACCGTACATAGCAGCAGCATGGCGAGGATCGTGATGCATACGCCCGGACCGAGAACTGGCCATACCGCCACCGCCGCCTCCTTCCTTTTCCATATCACTTTCTCTAGCATTCCGAGAACTATGCTTACGATAGTCTTCATATTCACGAGGATCATAACGGGGATCTTCTCTATAACGTCCATCATGATGTTTGTCGCTGCGTCTACGATCTCGTCTATCCGACTCATAATTATCACCCGTTCTTTTCGCTGTACGATAACCATCTCTACGACTATAGTAATCATCCTGATCACTACGACGCATACTGCGTCTAGCGGCCTCTTTGCGTCCATCGAAACGCGTTGATTCTTCCGTTTCATAACGGGAGTCAGCATCATAACCACGCTGACGTTGAGATCGTCTTTCAGCCTTTGAACGTTCATTACCTCTTTCACGTTCACGTTCATCACGACCACCACTCCTGCCATAATCTTCTTCTTCATAATAGTATTTATCGCGCTTATTTGCAGTACGCTGACGTCTGGATCTTTTGTCATCTTCATTATTTGTTCCACGTTCACTGCGTACACTACCTTCACGATAGTTACGGCGACGATCACGTTCTCTGCGTTCACGTTCTTCACGTTCACTTGAATACTCACCTTCAGAGTTCAAATATTCATCGCTTTCATATCGCTCCACCGAAGAACGTTTATCACGACGTCTTGATGAGGCGGCAAAACGTTCGTTTTCATATTTAGAACGTGATTTTGAAGAGCCAGCCGTACTTTGATTCATGCCGCGATCATTTAACAAACGCTCATCACTATCGTCATCATCGTTAGGCGACGAAATGGGATTGGGATCTTTAGCTTTTGCCATCTGATTGGCGTGATGATGATGATGCGTGTGTGGATGTGGATGTTGTTCCAAATGTTGATCTGATTGATGAGCTCCTGCATTAGTTGCAGGTAGTATGGGAGGAATTGTAACATTATTGTCAGCTCCCTCTACAGGCGGTTCATTGCGTGCCTCTGGCGACAAGGCCTGCTGACGCATCTGTGGTTGATGCTCATCTTCTAGATTTTCGCCATCCATTTCGATTTCTCGTTGTTCGGCTAATTCAACACCAGTTACAACACGTTGCTGTTGTTGATTGCCAGAACCACTACTATTACTTTCGCCAGGCACTAAATACAAATTGCGGTCAGAGGCAAGGCTAGATGATACTGCAGGAGGAACTGAAAGCGAAAGAAATTTGAAATTAAAAAAAATCTGTTATTCATACTCTTTGAAACTAACCTCCTTGTCCCGTTGAACTTATAACAGGCACAGCACTCTCTGATGCTGTATCTTCACCATCAGCATGACGTTCTTCCAAATGCATGGCTGCAACCTGGGTAGTAACATTATCTACAACTGGAGCTTCTGTACCCATAACCATACGTTGTTGAGAGGCTTCCAGTTCGGGTTCACCTAAAACTAAACGTGACAAACCCGGAGGAGGTAATAAACCATCGGCTTCTGGTTGTTGTTCTTCAGAATTTTCCGACAAATGACTCGTTTGTAAGTACTGATTACGCTCATCATTTGGTGGTGGTTGGGGAGGAGGTTGCTGTTGTCGTAGAACTGGTGCAGCATTAGGCAATGAAATGTTTGTAGGAGGAGGTTGTATTGGTGCTGCTGCCGTTGTAGTAAGCGTTGCATTTGGCAAACTTATATTAGTCGTGGGAGGTGTTAAAACCTCTTGATTTTCTTGTAATGGAAGCTCGTTATTATCCGGCTCCATTAGTGTAACCGCTGCAGGATTTGCAAAATCGGCTGGTGGTGGTGGTGGCATATTGAAAACACTTGGTACTGGAGCTGGAATATTAGCTGAAGCAGCAGTTGAGGCCAATAAGCCGGTAGCACGATGATGCTGAGGTAAACCAGCACGTTTAAAAGGATTACCACCAGCCACTGCACCAGTTGGAGGCGGTATAGTTGACATGGGTGGTGTAGCCACAGAAGGTGGTGGAAGGGCTGGTGATACTACAGCCGCAGGCCTGGTAATGGTTTCCTCTACATTTTGAAAACCTTGTGGTGGCATTAAAGCCGTTTCAAGCGCATGTTCTGTCACTGGGGTATTGCCACTGGGTGGTGAGGCATATTGTTTCGATGGCAAAGTGACAGGTTTGGCTTGACTAACGAAAACCGTATTTGGAATGTTATTGGATGGTGGTGGTGGTGGTGCAGTAGTATTTGTATTATAATTATGATTTTCAGACACTGAAGGGGGAGATGAAAATTCCGTAGGAGGTGGTGCTGCTGCTGTCGAAACTGTAGTTGAGTTTACTATGGTCCCTGCAATATTTTTCGTTGACTCAATAGCATTTTGTGTGACAGCAATATGTTGCTGGTTTTCATTAGAGGCTTGCCAGTTCCTATTCCAGTTATCATTAACAGCTTGAGCTACATTACTATCCAATTTGTTTGATTCCTTTGTTGTAGTGTTGGTGGCAACCTGTGGCATTTGTTGCTCATTCTCATTTGTTCCCCAACCACCCCAGGAATCGTTATGATTTTGATTAATAAAACTATCCGCTATAATTGAACTGCTATAGTTTGTTTGATGTTGGTTTAGAGATGTTGCTGCTGCTGGCGGAGGTAAAGGAGGTGGTTGTTGCTGGGCAGCATGTAAAGGTTCTGATTTAGGTGGTTCTGTAGCTAGTGATGCGGTCGGCGCTATTGTTGAATTATCATTCCATTCATCCCAATCGCCCCAACCATCACCGCCAGTTGAACTTTGATTTGGATTATTGTTATCAAAGAAATTGACAGCATTCGCTTGATTTGCTTGAGTGGCTGGTGGAGGTTGTTGCTGTTGAAAAAATGCAGCTGGATTTTGCTGTGCAACATGTTGTGTTGGTGGTGCCGGTGCAAGTGCTTGATGTTGCTGTTGTTGGGGATACATATTATTATTGTTGTTTTGTTGCTGATAATAATTATCATATGTCGCTGCTGTTTGTTGAATTGAATTTTGTGGCCATTGTTGTGGCTGTTGTTGATGTGGTTGATGTGGTGCAGCTGTATTTTGTTGATACATATTTACATTTGGATAACTTTGCTGTGCTTGCTGTTGCTGTTGTTGTTGTTGTTGTGGTGGCCAACTATTTGCTGTCCCCACAACTGGTGCAGCAGATACTGCTAGTGGTGGTGGTGGTGTTGGTTGCATCATTCTTGTAGATGAAAAATAACCGGATTGCTGCGATGTTGGCCAATTATTTTGCTGAATTTGAAAAGATAAAAAAGAGTATTAATAAAATGCTATTCAAATACGAACACTTTCAACAAAACATATGCCTATTAAAAGCTATTTAGCATAAAAAAACAGAGATCAACAGGATGTCAGATATCTTTAAATACAGACAACGCAACGATTTATATTACCGGTAACTCTTCTCTGACGCTAAACAGTTTAAACTACTGGATCTGAGAGATCTCAATTGAGCCAAACTGCTGCTTCTGTTGCCATTTATGGGTTCCGTAATAGCCGACGAATGCAAAGTTCCCATGGCATTTATCACAGACATTGATGTCATAGATGTATTCAATAAAGCGGTCAAAGTTCTGTCGAATGCATCGAGAAGGATCCTCCATCAAGATTTGATGATTATGGTAAATAGGCCGATGGTATAGTCAAATAGCTTAGACAACCTTGGACAGGATCTCTAAATGCGATGATGAAACATATGGTCCATATGCGATATAATACAACCAAAGAGAAGCTGCATAGATGAGGACAAAACTCTATACAACGATCAGGTAACAAAGACCAGCCACTTAAATACGTACACAGACAGCTTTTGCTCTCTAAGCAACATAATGACATCAAGATGTGGCGCATATAATATATATATACAGAGCGAGACCGGCATTCGGATGACTACAATATCAAATATCAAGACGAACCATACTTAGAATACTCAACACATATGTATGTATGGCTTATTCTGTTGTATGGAAGTGAATGCAGGCTAGTATCGAACGCAATCCCATAAAAACTGCATGTATTCTTCAACGCCTGCATAAGCAATTTGGCAAAATCTACATTAAAACACTACAAATGATACCCGCAGGGGCTACACAGCAGGAAGAGAAAAAATTTACCCGGAGGTAAAGATATTCAGTGAATTAATATATTTTGTAACTGTCAGAAAGAAAGATGCACGAAGATTATATATGTAAACAGATTATGTCTCTGGTGGTATACACAGCCTAAAAATAATCTGGATAAGAGCCCTTCTAGCTAAAACTTTTTTTTTCAGAAGAATCAGTTGTACTAATAGCTTCTGTCTGTGATAGTATGCCCCACTAAATAGTAGCGATGTATATCTATTAAATCAGAATCAAGAAGAATTCGTGCCTTATGTTATAAAATTTGATAAAATAATTTAAAATAAAGTATCGTTAAGTATACGTAGGAATAATAAAAAAAAGCCAAACCAAAAAGAAAAAAAATTTGTTTTAAAATACCAAATAAGCAAAACAATAATAAATTTTGTGCCAATAAAAAATAAATAAAAAAAATAATAAAAAATTATAAACATTTCCAATGATAAGAAATCCCAAATGAAGAGAACGAGAGATGATTTTGAACAATTTATATACAATTATGTATGTACAGACATATGTACATACTCACATTCATACAAACAAATCGTATTTTCCCTTTTAAACAGAACAAAAAAAAACAGAGGAGCTGGAAAGTATTTTTAGAGTGTAAAACAAACAAAACAATTGTTCTTTTACCTGTTGATTATTGTTGTTGTTGGAAATGTTATTGAAAACGTTTTGATATGGTGGTGTTATTGTATTGGCCACAGAGTTGGAACTAGATGTAGTTGGTGCTAATGGTGCATTCGTTTGTTTTTGTTGTGATGGTGGCTGTTGCGCCAAAGCATTGTGTTGTTGCTGCTGTTGACTGTGACGTTGCTGTAGTTGTGGCGTTACAGGCTGTTGCTGCTGATAGGGATTTAAACGCATTGTTGTTGTTGTTGTTGTCAACGAAGGTGACTTCAATGATGTGTTATTTTTATTGGAATATTGTGAAGCCATTAGCAAGGAGTTGTTAGGCAACACTTGCTGTTGCTGCTGATGTTGTTGTTGTTGTGCGATATTTGTAGCAATTAAAGCTGCGGTTGAAGCCTGCCGTAGGGAATTACTATTACGATTTGCCGTCTTATTATGATTCAATGTTGTCGTATGTGATGAATTTATTAACAAAGAAGGTGATAATGATGAAGATAATGAAGATGTTGTGGGTGTAGTAGGTGATGAGATAGTGGAATGAGTTGTAATTTTATGCTGGACCCAAGACATGCTTTTATTTTTACACAAAATAACTTAAACTAGAAAACAAATCTTAAATATTCGATTAACATGGTGTTACTCATTTCAAATAAAAACTAGTTTTTCCATTTATTACACATTTTATAAGAAAAAATATGTAAAATTATTGATTTTCTTCGGTTAACAACGTAAAAACCGGATTATTTTTTTTTTCTTATGCCAGAGAAAAAAAACAAAGAAAAGCAACAAAAAATATGTCCCCAATTCATATGAAAAGTTGAATGCACCCCTTTAAGTTAAAGAGAGCGTTATACAGGAATACAAAAACAAAATATTAATAACAAGAAAAACAACAAAATAATAGATAATAAGCAACATAAAAATCCTACAGAAAAAAAAGACATGATAATGCAAAAAAACAACACACAAACACTTTCACACTACCATGTACATTAAGAAGAAATACACACAATAATTACCACTAAACAAAAGAAATCGTTTTCTTTTTTTTTTGTAAAAAAGTACAAGAAAACCACTTTATAATTAATTTGTAATTAATTTGTAAAATTTGCAATACTTTTACTTTTAACAAATTAAGGCAATAGCCCTGTCCATAAAGTTTACGTGGACCTTTTTTTTCTTTATTCTTTATATATACACCACCACTACCTATACACACAAACACACATACATTGTATACGTAGGCACCTTGTTACAAAAGCCCGTAAGAAAAATTATTTTTACCTTAATTTATTTTGAATTTTTTTTTTTTATAAAAACACTAATTTTTCAATAATTTTTGATATTTTGTTATAAACAACACATAATATTTTAGGAATTTGTAAGTTTTTTGAGGAAATTTTTTAATAAACCATACGATTTTTGTTAAGGAAAAAAATAAACTTTTTTTCTGCAAAAAATCACCAGCTCTACAAGGAAAGATTGTTAAGCACTTTGGAAATACAAGAAAAAGAAAACGTCAAAATTTTTCGCAAGGTTGTAATAAAAAGGTAGTAGTTATTCAAAACAAAATAAAAATATAAATTTGTATTAAACCTACATCAACAAAAATGTTATTTTATAATACAATATTTAAGTGTATACATATATTGCATAATACAGACAGACATGTTTGGAATATTTAAACAATTTTGTTATTATGTTTTAACCACCAGTATTTGTAACTTTTCTAATTTTTAAGCAACGCTGTAGATTTTGCTCTTTATATTGTTCCCTTGCACTTCGTTTTTTATAGCTTTCACTTTATTAACATAATTTTTTTCCAATGACGAACTTACAATATTTAAATTTTTTGTTGTTAGTTTTTAATTTAATACTTTATTGCTAAATTTTCAAATTAATTAACATATTTTTAACAGGTTTTAAAACTTATTCGTTCGTTTTTTCTATATTTTTAATGTTTCCTTAAGAAAATTTCTTTTCACATATTGCACTGCTATGAAAATTTTTAAGAAACTGTCACTCATAGAAAAAGACACAAAAGAGAATTCGGAACAAAAATTATTGTTGATTTTGTTTTGTTCTTTAAATGTTGTACAAGTAACAGTGTTGAAAAATTCAGTACTTTTTTATTTTTTTCAGTACTTTTTCATTTCAAAAATACCGCAAAATACACCAGCTTTCAATACTTTTTTCATCACATTCGTTTTTGTTCGTTCAAAAAATAAAATAAATATATTTTAATAAAAAATATTCGCACATTCTTTTTCCGTTTCCGGGTTTATTAAGTAAAAATTAAGCCCCGTGTGTTTACTGCACTCTGGTGGTCTGTCTGTCTAATAGGTAGTTAGTTACAAGTTACAGTAGCCCTATAGGACATAGACGCTCAAAAAAGCCATTGTTCAAACCACAGGTCAGACAAAACGAAAACAAAAAATAAATTTGTTTGTTAGAAAGAAAAAAGTAGGTAGGTGTTGTGTGTTTTATCCGGTGTGGTGAATAAAATCGAAATTCACCAAAATGCCGTTATACGAAATGTGCTACCATAAATCCATGTACTGTATATTGTGATTTGGACGGTGCGTGTCTAGAGAGTACGTATTTTCACATCTGTTAGTGAAGGCATTCACCGATATGTCTGGTTACTGCATTAAAACAATGTTGCCATTGTAATTTCTTTCTTTTATGTTCTATTCCCAAAATGCTTTTTTGCAAATTGGATATCCCTTTGTCGAAATATTTATAAATTTTTGTGCTTTTTTGTGTGAATCGGATCTAAAAATCGGATCAGAAAAAATTATTAAAGAATTTATTTCTTTTTTTCTTTTTCAATAAAAAGCTGGTTACAGACAGATTACTGATTTTATGATTTGCGCTTTTCAACTCTAAATGGGTTAGACAGGCTAATGGTCTTAAGCCCCGGTTAGCCAGGGGCTAACGTATGTATTTTAGTTTACGAAAAGCATTGGGAATGCTGAATGAACAGTTGCGTCGACATTTTTTACTAAACCTTACTTACGTTTCCAATTAACTGTTTTTGTTTTGTATTTGAGAAACATGTGTTAGTTTTCCTATTCCATTCCGTACGTTAAGTATAATAATAATATAAATATATTTTTATAAAACTACCATTTGATGCAAAAAGGTACTCTTTCAGTTATAGTTCAGTACTATTTCAAAATTGCAATTTTGCAACACTGACAGGTAATTAAAAAACAGCTGTGCAATTACTCAATTTCTATATGAATCACTCTGTTAAAACAACAAGCGTATTTACACTATTTTCTGACATTTCCATAAATGATGACTTTTTGTTGACGTAGCTGACGTGTGCCTGGTTTGGCCAAAATACAATCACTAAATTAGTTTAAAGACAAATTTTCGTGTTGTTTTCCTCAACATTTCATAATATCGTTTAATATTTAATAACCAAAGTTCAGTGAAGAAAAACTGCTTAAGGCAGTTTATAATATAAACAAAATATCAAAAGAAATACAATACTAAAGTTACAAAGTAAACATGGCTTTGTTAACTATGATAGCCAGAGTTATTGATGGCCTACCTCTGGTGGGCACTATGCAGGATGATGAACAGGTTTGCTTTCTTTCTATATTAGCCGCAAAACATTTTAATTTCTTATTACACTTTAAAGACTGGCCGCAGTATTATGGAGTATCAGAATCAAGCAAAAATGTTATTCCGTAAGCTGGGTTCCCATTCACCTCCCCGCTGTAGCATAGAAACTGGTCCATATCTATTCCAGTAAGTAACCTCAGCATTATGATATTTCATAACTTACTTCTATGGCTTTACTTTTGAACTTTTCTTTAGTTATTTAATTGAAAACGATGTTTGTTATTTGGTGATGTGTGATAAAATGTACTCCAAACGTTTGGCATTCAACTATTTAGAGGACTTAGCTCAAGAATTCCATAAAAATTATGGCCGCAGAGTGAATACAGTAACTAGACCTTATGCTTTTATAGAATTTGATGTTTATATACAAAAGGCCAAAAAACAACTCACCGACAGAAGACGTAATATAAATACAATCAATACCCAATTGCAGGATGTTCAACGTATTATGGTAAGTGATGTATTTAAAAACATTCATTATAAAAAAATCACATAATCTGTAAATTAAGATGAACTAAACATAGAAAGACGATCCCAGTTTGTTTAATAACTTACTGCCGTTTTTAATGGTATTCATTATGCCTTCCTTTTGGAAATGATCGCCTCTGTTCTGAAATATTTTAAATATTTACAAGCCCGAATAGGTTGCAATTTATTATTTGCTACTGGACAAAAGCAGAAGCATTCCTCAATCAAATTTTTGTTGCTTTTTTAAGCTTCATTTTTAAATAGTCGGCAATTGCAGCATGTTTCCAAACACTGCTCTTATTGCAGATTCTTACGTGATATTCGTTGACAGTTAGCTCTTAGGGCAATAGGATCGCACTGATGTAATGCGCGAGTGTTTTGCTGTTTGATTATAAGGATTCCGTAAGGAACTTTGAATTGAATCGAATCAGTTTCTGTTGTGTTCGAGGACATAGTAATATTCCTGAAAACGACAAAGCGGATGCCCTAGATTGATTGGGTCTTTATTCCTTAAAGAAAGCTATGGAAACATCATCTTTATACTTATTTTTTCATTTAGAAGGATTTTTATATTTATCACTCGATTTTTTTGTCTTTCAGGTTCAAAACATCGACGATGTCCTCCAGCGTGGTACTGTTTTATCAGGTAAAACGTTTAAAATCGAAATTTCTTTTGACAAAAACAAAAATAATACATTTTCTTCCTTCAGAGCTCGACACCAAAACACAAAATCTGTCGATGATGTCCCAAAAATATAAAAAAGATGCCACCTATTTAAATCGTAAATCAATGTATGTTAAAGCAGCAGCAGCTGGTATTGTTGTTATAGTATTTATTTTATATTTCTGGGTTTTGTAATATTAAAAGAAAAAATGTTATAAAACAACAACCAGCAAGAACACTGTATAACAATTACAAGCAAGTTAAAGTGAAACCTATAGGAAGCGAAAAACGAAAACAAAAAACCAATTTTTTTTTGTTAATTTATTTAAAACTTGGTTTGGTTTTATAACTTTATTTGTTTATAATTATTGTGTAACGATATTTGTTCTTCTTTTATAAGCAATTATTATTTAATGTTTTGTAAACCGATTCCTTTCAACGTTAGAAAACAAAAACGGGAAAATGAATTAAAAAGAAATTCCTTTTTTATATGAAAATTAAAAACAAAAACAAAAACAAACAAAAAAAGAAAAGAAAAATATTTATGAGACAAGATAAAAAATATTAATAAAAAAAGATGCTAGGCAAAGTAATAATAAAAAAATATACAGAAATTTATCATATATATGGATTTGAAAAAGAATTAATTATTATGCGCTTCTTCCTCCTCCTCATCCTCTTCTGAGGACGAAGATAAAACATCCATTAGATGTTCATCGGAAAACAAGAAATTCTTGGCTTTTTCTTCATATTCCTGTCGTTTAAGTTGTCTTTCTTTTTTACGTTTCTCCTTGGCTAGCTTTTGTGCTTCAATTTCATTATTTTCTTCATCTTCTTGATCATCATCAGCTGCTTCTAATGCTTGTCTACGTTTTTGCAATTGCTGTTTACGATAGTTTTCCAAGTTGGCTTCATGTTGTTTTGTTTCTAATTCAACATCTTCATCTATTAAAAGGATTTTAAAGATATAAATAAATACGGTGGACTATTAAACTTGTTTTTACATACCACTGTCGATAATATCAAAAGCTTCTGAATTGTCTTCATAGCTGACATAAATCCATGGATATTCTACCAAAGTTTTATCCTGTAAGTTTTCTCTTAAGGTTTTATTAACATCTAGTCTATAAAAACGATTTTTACAACGCTTAATGCCTTCGGCTTTAAGTAAGACCTGAAACAAAAAAAAAATTTTTTTCCAACACATTCAACGAAACTGAACACTATATGAGATTGGTTTCCTGTACCTTTAAATTTTGCACGCCCTTACTTTGGTAATACACCAATTTCTGTTTCTCAGGCACTTCCTTAACACAGTCCTTATCCACATACTTGCTTAGCAAGTTCCTTAAATACTCCTCCTCCAAACATTTCGCATCGGTATAGCACAACATGCCTGCATTAACAAAAAACCATTTTATACGCCACCAAATTTTCTTAGAACGCCAATCATAGTAGGTGGTGTTCTCCTTATGGCGCTGAAAGTTTTGTATTAAAAACCTCAAAGTAATTTTACGTTCCTTGGCGGCATTACGTAAACGATTCAAGTGCATTGGTAAATCGCGATTATAGCGTGTATATTTTTTTAAAATATCTGTTTTACGATCCTCCACATAACGGGTGCATTCCTCTAGGAAATAATAATCACTCATGAAATCCATTTTAGACATTTGCTTCAGGGGTATAAATTTCGTGCGATCACGTATGCCATCACAGTTCAGTTCCTTTTTATGAATGCGCACACAATTCAGGCAACAGGTTTTCACCTCACATTTGGGGCAAGTGTAGAGAGCGGCATTGGCAGCACACACCTCACACATGCCTAAGCGCGCATCTAAGCCATTGCTAAGGGGAAAATTAAAAGTAAACTTTGTTTTATAAAATTTCAAATAAACCAGAATAGTATACCTTTCATTAGCATCTTCTTCTTCCACATCACTTATCGGATCTTCTGGTAATTTAATCTGTTCTAAAGTTGTCGTTTCCTCTGTTGCCTGTTTCTTTATTACAGAATTCTCTCCGGCTTCTTCTGTTGAACATGAGCGTTTCATTGTTGTTGAACTAAAGAAATAAGAGATCATTTTTTAAATTAAGCATGAGTTCTTAAACAAAAAGCAAATCTCTTATCAGTTAAATTATAGACTCCCCAGAACTTATTTAAAAAAAATAACATCAGTTCTTAAGCCTTCTTCAAATTACTTTTTTCAAACATATTAGTTGTCACGGACCACTGTAGAGGCAGGTCAGGTTTTGTTTTTGTTATTGTGCTGTAACGTAAACAGCTGACATTGACAATTAATTTGTGAAGAAAATAATAAGAGAAACTTTAAATACCGATAAACTGTTATATCATATAGACCGGTATACAAAAATTAGTGTCAACCATTTAACGCGAAGAACAAAAATCAAAAAAATATTAAAGAACCTTAAAAAGCAAATAAAATCTGTTTCCCAACAAGTAAGTACACATAACATAACCTCAATATTAAATAGTTGTTTACAAAGAAAGAAAAACAAATTCTATTCCCCCGGCCTTTAGGTTTAGTAAATTATTTTAAATATACACTTTTTAAACAACAAAATTGTTGTTTATAATATAAAATTTTAATAAATTTTCGTTTTTAAACAATTTCTTATCAGCCCGGCCAAAGAAGTTTAGCTTAATTGTTGTATTTCTTCTACTTGCTATGACAAAGTTTCTTACTTTATGTTTTTACTCACTTTAATTATTTTTATTGAACACTAAACACCTGCCATTTATTTAATTAATTGAATTTGTTTTTCTTTTATCAAGTTTCCAAAAAAAAGCAAAACAAAAAGTGTGATAAATAAAGTATACAAGCAAAGAAGAAGCATTAACAAAAACATGTGGATATAAAGTGTTACCAAATATGGAAAAAAAAACGTTAAATTATTAATAAAAGAGCAGTTTGCGTTTTAAAGATATTTAACGTTTTTAAAATCAAAAAATTCCCTTTAAATATAAAAAAGAATTAATACAGGACATTATGATCTTAAGCAAAACAGTTTCTTAGTGATGCCGTACACATTAATTTCCCCTAGTTCCGATCATATGGCCAAAACCTTCCTTCCGCCTGGGAAGAGTTGAAAAATAAATATAATTTTAACAAAGACATCTTTCCATAGCCCGACTTCACTATATAAGATCATTTCGATTTAAAAAATATAAACTATTGTATTGACATTCTTTGCGTTTAACTCTTACACTAGAAAGTATGGTATTTTAATGAACTTTGATAATATATATATATATATATATATATACTTTGATAATATCGCATCGAAATTTTGTGAATTTAGCAAACATCTCTTAATAAAACGCCTCATTGGCAACACTTTCAAACCCCACGTGTTATTGATTGTACTCTTACTGATGATTTACAAAGAAAAATATTCTCTTCAATTAACAATACTCTTTTACGATGTTTAATGCTCTTAACACAGTGGGCTAAAATAGAAGGAGTACTTGAACAATTAAATTCCTACATATGATCTTCAGTAGTAAAGGGTTTTCCAACAAGAGAAGTTTCGTGAGCATTGTGCTAATCGGCGAGTGTAGGCATTGTAGGTTCGATTTCCAGCAGAGACTGGTGATTTTTGATTTTAGCTTGTATATAGATTTGAATTTGCGTGTAGGCCTGGTATTTGTAGAATTTAAAAATTTAGAAAACGAACTCTTTGACTGTGACAAAAGCTGGGAACTACATGCTGGCAATATCGGTTTTTACAAAACTATGGGCTATCGGCTTAAAACTTATCTGAGACACTTTGTACGTTGCTTTCATCTACTAAGGACGGGGAATAATTGCGTCTCAAAGGCGAAATCTATAAATAGACACGTCTTTCAGACAAAACCAAGTCCTTTAACGCGAAGTTAAATGGTTTTTATGCTAACCTAAAGCGAAATTAGGTATCTGTTCAATGTCATTCCTAATCCTGTTGCTGTTACAAGCTTCAAACCATTCTTCAGTATCCGTAAGAATAGCCTTCATCTTCTCTTTTGCAAAACATCTCTTCCCACTCCATAAAGAGGTACTGATCCTTTCAGACAAAACCAAGTCATTTAAGGCGAAGTTAAATGGTTTTTATGCTAATCTCAAACGAAATTGGGTATCTGTTCAATGTCATTCCTAATCCTGTTGCACTCACAACCTTCAAACCATTCTTCAGTGTCTGTAAGGATAACTACCTGCCATCATCCTCCCCTTCAGCGTCGTAGAAGCTCCCTTGTTCCCAAGTTTATGGGATTCAGCAGTGGATGATACAATTTCCCCTGCCTAGCAGATTCAGGTTGCCCCGACATTTGATACTATTCCCGAATTAAGCTCATACGAGCTGACTGATTGGATGGTGCCCCGACTATCAGATAGCCCCGTTCTCTGTACATCCTGTCAAATTGCAATGAACAAATCTTTCGATATTGTACACTTATGTTTGGAAATTACTGCGTGTTTTCCAGTTTTGATAATTTCACTTTGGGGCTGAACATCTCAGCTCGTATCCTACTAACCGCCCTTCACCCATCTGTATTTCGCAGAGTGGACCGTCTTTTTAAAACGAATGTTGCCTTCAAATTAATTCATTCACTTTTAGTACTCAGGTTCGTTTCAAAGTGGTCCCCGAAATCATTGAGTTCAACTGTTCTCTAGTGTTTAGTTCAATTTCATAGGAGATCTACAAGTAACTGTTTAGTTCACCGAAAATTAATGATCACTTAATGATTCAGTTGCCTTGAAATAAAACGAAAACCTATTAAAGTATAGATGCCAGACCCACTTACATTGAAAACCTCTTCCAATATGGGCACTTTTTACGGAACTGACCTTATTTCAGCATTTACACACACATGATCCCCTTCTTTCTCTTAGTCATTTCGAAAACATACAATCATTCATTCATTCATTTACGCAAATCAAATTGTTTTCTTTTTTTAGTCAAGTTAAATTAATTAATACCAAGTATCCACTAATTACGGAGTGAAGCAGAAGGCGAGGAGAGAAGTATCGAAAGAGAAATATCAACTAAACAACCAGCCAACATGCTGTTATCGCAGAATGTACTGAAAACAATCTTTAGACGAGCGTATGATTTGAACGCGAGCGGTTGTGTTGTACAAAGTATTGCTACTTTTGGTAAACGTGTTGGTGGTAGTGGTACTACATGCAAAATGTTGCAGACATTCGAAGATTGTGTTTTTCAACAAAAAATCGATAAAAGGTTCGCTTCCTTTGCGGATTATGATAAGCAGATACCAGTAGATGATGCAGCAACAAAATGTTATCAAAAAAACTTGAAAAATACCATGAACTTGAATGAAAATACAATCACTTTGAGTGCAGAACATATGGGACAACAACAACAACTACAACAGAACCATTGCAAAGAGTATGAGGTAAGCAAAGAAAGAGAGAGAGCTAAAGAAATGATAATTAATATCCAAAAAGGAAAAAGAGCATAAAATTAAGAGAGCAAACTTTGTTTTTTCGTTTGTTTATCGTGGGCTTTTAAGGAAGCTGTTAAGGCCTTGAATACGTTACAATCGAATGCAGAATCATTGCGTAGTTCGTTAAACACCCGCCCAAGTTTGAATTCTTTGGAGGATACCCAACGTTATTTGGAGAAAAGCGGTCTGAGCGTTAAAGATTTGGAAAAACTATCGTATATACATGTGTCCGGCACCAAAGGCAAGGTAAGTTAAATAATTTCCGTTATTTTTTTAATGTTTCAATTAATTTCCCCTCCCTCCTTATTTGATTATTATTATTATTATTATTATGGTTTCCATTGCAAATTGCGTTTAAATTTGATAAGCATTTTGAAATCATGGACATACATATGTACATACATTGACATGGAAAAACTTGTAAACAAAATTTAATTATTTTGCTGTAATTAAAGCAGGGAGATGAAAGAAATTGAAATTGAATTCTTATTATTCATGCAGCCATCAGTCAGTCATAGAATTTAATGCGTTGCATTTTGTATTTACAAAAATATTATATTTTCCAAGAAAATTGCCTTCTCCTTACATTACAAGTGACATAAAAAATACTGATGAGTAATCGCAATAAGAAAATTGAAATACAAAACAAAAAAGATAAATGTACTCCAAGTTTTCTTATATCCAAAACGATAATACAAGAGAAACAATCATATCTGCCTGTGGCATTAGAATACAATATCAGAAAACAGTTAAGCGAAACTATTTTCAAATCGAATTCAGAGTAAATATTCTGAAATTGTTTACATAGTATACCGCAAGTGTTTGAATTTCACAATTTCAAATAAAAATTGCCCGCTTTTTTTTAGAGAATAAGGGATTTTACATTTCTTTATCGTATTTTTCCATTCAATTGAAAACTAAACTTCAAAATAATGACACTTTCATTAAACGCTTGCTATCTTTAGTTACTTGCTACTTAATTGGACAACACAACCCTTAAGTTACTATTACAACCTAGCTTCTCAGACCAACCATGTTCTGTGTGTGACTCGAAAACTGTTAGTCAAAAAACCTACTTATCGTCTGCATAGACAAGATTTTACAGCCGGCCTTGCAAACCATACGTAACCCGTCTGTTTTTATGCAGGATTTTCTCGAAGATCGTATACAAAATTATATTAAATAGTAGTGGTATCACAACTTAAACCTACCAAACACCAGATCTACTCAACAATTTGCCATGGTTATAACCTTCAGGACATGCTACGGTTTGAACTCTCAGTAAGGAGGTTGAGTTCCAAAGCATCTGCCTACACGCCAAAGCGCTCCAAGTCAAATAATGATCTGGGCCTATAGAAACCTCCGTTTGAAACAAAAGGGCGGCAGAATGAGAGAGACAAAAAGATCAAGTTCATCGAAATAAATAACTGATTCTGTACCTGTATTCTTCTTTGAGCCACCAGTAGTTACTGCGGTCCCATTGCCCTAAAGAACAGAGTCCAGAGGGAAATCTTATCAGGAAGGTATTCTAATTCCATAGGTTCTACCGAAGTTCAGGATGTTATTGTATTATCCGTTCAATTAAGTTTTAAAATTATTGAATATAAGACAAGGTTTTGAGTCTATAAAGGGGTGGATGTTGTCCTATGACAGTGTTGGTTTTATTCAAATTACCTGGAGTTAGAAAAGTCTTATTGGTAAATTCTGGATCTTCCGCCTCATTATTCCAAATACCGGACTATGGCAATGGAGGCGATCCAATTCACATCGTAATCCAGTTTGTCGAAGACTTCTTGAAAATATAAATACAGTAGAGTATGTAATTCCACAGATTGTACCCATTCAGTAATTAGGGCCTGTGTGGATACTTTATTTCCGAATATTTATAAAAACTCTGTCCACCAGATCACTGGGAAAATTCTTCTCCTTCGAATAAGTGCGAATGCGTCCATGAGCAGCGAGATGAGCTTGCGGGAGAAGAGCTTTTATGCTGTTAAAAGAGGGGTACCATTCAGAAGACTGGAAAGAGATGTTTGAAAGTGTATAATGGCCGAAATAAAGATGGAGAGAAGTGCAGACTTCTGTCAAGTTTTAGGCAATCTAAAATTTTGTTGGGTAAGAGCTTTGTGTCATGCATCAAATAATCCAACATTAACTTGAGGTTAGTAACTGGTCACTGTAGACTCAAGGGACACTTTTTCAGAATGTCGATTCAATGTGTAGATTCTGTAACGAAGTGAATGAATCATCAGTACATATACTTGGAAGCTGTGCAGCGTTAATGTATCTCAAAATAAATCACTTGGTGTTGTATAAAATACTACGCAGAGAGGAAGATAACTCCTTATCTTATCCTTGCACAAGACAACATCTTGAAGTTTGTTAGGGCAGTAGGTCACAGTACTATGGTATCTCTATGATAAGTCCGAAAGATTGAAAGTATTAGGCGAGCGGCGGGTTACTCTTACATTTTTTAATAGATTTTTGATTTTTTAAACATCTTTTGAAGAAATAGCTATGTTTGTAGGGTAACTATTTTCAACAAATCTTTTAAATTTTTTTTTTTTAGATATTTAAACAATATTTTGTAGTGCATTAGCAGCTATTTGATAAGAACTTTTAAAGTGTTTGTTTTGATAATAAATCAAAAGCAACTGGAACCAGTTTCTATCAAAGCTATTTAAAGAAATCGAGAAATAAAAAACCATTCAGAAATTTGTCTTTTTCCTTTATCAAAGGAAATCCACTTATGGAAGATTTAAAAGAAGTTTCCTAAAAGTAGCGGAGTTTTTAAGTTAATCTATTCAAAAACTTTGCTAAATGACTTGACATTTTTTTTCTAAAACAATCTAAATTATCTGCGACATTATTTACAAATAGATTTACTTTATTGATAACATTAATTAGCGTTTAATTATTATTTTTCTAATAAAATTGTGTATTTCACCCAATTTGTTCTTTGTCTGTCTGTCGGTCTGTCTGCCTGTCTGTAGTCATTGATTACAACACCAAATATATCATACGTTTTCAATTCAATTCGCATATTTTTGTTTTTTCGTTTTGTCACAGTCAAATCGAATACAAACCAAAGCGCTTACTTGATAAACAATTTAAAAATATGATGAGCGAATCATAGGCAACAGCTGATAACCTTAAACGTGAACCAAACAAAAACCGCTTTTAACCTGATACGTATGTAGTTTCGGATGGGTACACTTGAAAATTTTTTCTATGATCAAATTCCAGCAACAATGTTGAGCACAAGCAAATGGCAAGAATGGCGAAAAAATAAATGCGATGCTAAGAATATACCGACTTTAAGTGCTACAACAAAATTTGGCAAAACTAGAAACCTAACAATGGGCCCTTGTTCGACAGAACGCGTGAGAAATTTGATAAACTCTTCAAATGTAAAAATATTTTGTTTTTTATTTTTGAAAATGTAATACTACGTCAATAGCATTCAGCGCCTTTTTGGCCCATCCTATTTTCATAATCCCTACTTAATAACCAACCAGTACTCTTGATAAGTAATGTCAGATTCCAAAGTAAACCTCTTCTGAAGCACTTTCCTGAAAACTACGATCCCTTTGACCATTCACGCAGAAAGAGCTGTACCGTTTCTTTTTCCTTCTCATCGATAAACAGCATTTACAACATTCGCAATTTGGATAGTCCATATGGGCTGGCATATGTCCTTCTGCTACCACAGCAGGCCAACGGACTATCAGATCGCCTGTATTTCATTCTCTTCTTGCAATATACTCAAAAGCCTTAAATGTAATCTATGTAGTCTCCACGAAAACCAACCGTTGCCTCTGGCAGTAACACTATTCAGATCATGGAGTAGACATAAATCGCAGTGCATAGGCAATTTTATTCACTCTCAGAGTTTTTTACAGAAAACTGCTGAGAAAAAATGGCCAAAGAAATACAATATCATTCCCTAGAATATCCAAGGGACCCAGGGTCCACATCAGTTCGACATTATGTCTGAGGAACTACACCCGTAACCGAATTCAGTTGAGCAGACACTTTGATTGTACTACGTTGGAATTGACAGCGATATTAAAAGCGAAAATTTCGAGACAAAATTCCCGATCTCACCTCATGGCTAAATCGGTCTGAGAGACACCGAAGTATTACTTAGGAGCCAGTGTTCCCTTATGACTTGCACAAGGTTCTTAAGATGGATTTTGAGTAGATTCAATGGAAATGTTGTGCTGCGCATTATAATGTAACAGTCCAGACTTATGTGGTCTCTATACAAATGGGTTTATTTTCTCATTTTTCTTTGCAAAAGAAGAAATTCTGTGTGAGATTTTGTCTACCCCTCAGCAGAATAGCCTCACTCACATATGAACTCGTTCAAATTAGATGTTGGTTTCGCAACTTTTTTGTACTAGGGACCTATGCCAGGGTAAGCGATAAAAGTGTCTTTATATTCTCCAAAACCTCCTTCCCGGGTTTGTTGGACAAGCATAGATGTGTTATACGTACACACTCTCTGGGGATCTAAGAGTGCTTTACTGTTATTATTCAATATATTTTGGTATTGATCTAGCACAGAAGAAGCTTTCTTTATGGCCATATTTTTATTCTGTATCGGATAGTTTTTAATGGACAATATAAGGTTGAACTGTTTCGAAATAATAATTTTAATAATTTTTTTCTTCTGTTCTATTTCAGGGCTCCACCTGTGCCTTAACCGACTCCATTTTACGTGCCTATGGCGTTAAAACTGGTTTCTATAGTTCACCGCATTTGGTGTCCCTAACCGAACGTATACGCATTAATGGCCAGCCAATATCGAAACAGAAATTTACACAATATTTCTGGCCCGTCTATAACAAGCTATTAGCCAGTCAAGAATATGAAAACGATATGCCCGCCTATTTTAAATTTTTAACTGTCCTATCATTTCACATTTACCTGCACGAGAAGGTTGATGTTGTCATCTTAGAAGTGGGTATAGGAGGTGAATTGGACAGTACGAACATAGTGCCCAATACTAAAACAGTGGGTATTACCTCTTTGGGCTTGGAACACACACAGTTATTGGGTAATACCCTTGAAGAAATAGCCTGGCAAAAGGCTGGCATTATAAAGCCTCATTCGACAGTGTACACCTCATGCACACAATCAGAATGCTGGCAGGTTATACAGAAAAGAGCGGCGGAAAAGCATGCGCAAGTTTACAAAGTGCCTGAATTTGAAGAATACTTTAGGGAACCTAATTTGGAATCGTTAAAACAGCATTTAAATAATGTGGCGATACTGAATGGTTCCTTAGCTTTACAGTTGGCCTATGACTGGTTGAGGCAAAATCGCAATGGCTTCCATAAAGACTATGAAGTGAATAAGCCAAGGCTTACAGAGCTGGCCATCAAAGGTATAGTGAACTGCAGTTGGCCGGGTAGATGCCAGCGGGTGCAATTCTTTAATTTCAAGTAAGTTCGCGTGCCTTAAATGTCTTTCAATTAATTAAAAAAAAATTCTTTGTTCCTGTAGCATACATCTAGATGGCGCTCATACAGTGGAAAGTATGCAGGTTTGTGGCAATTGGTTTCAACAAGTTACCGCTACACAACAACAGATACCCAAAATTCTTATCTTCAATACCACCGGCGATCGTGATTCGAAAAAACTTTTAAGTATTCTACGCTCCTTTGCCAGTTTCGATTTGGTGTGTTTTGTTCCCAACATTTCATCAACAACCAGCAGCAATAGTCACGACACCACCTCGGTTCTCTATACACAAGTGGAACAATTGAAACGTTGTCAAATGCACTCCTCTAATTGGCAGCAATTGTGTTTAGAAAACGACGAAAGCAATACAGGCCAAGTATTTCCATCCATAATGGAAAGTTTTCAGCACATACGACAACGTTATGATAAAAAGCAACAGCTTAATATTTTAATAACCGGTTCTATACATTTAATAGGCGCTACAATATTATCATTAAATCAATTGTGTAGGGAGTTGGCTCAAGCGTAAGCGTAGTTTAAATTGTTAACAATAGTTTAAGTCTTATAATGTAAATAGTTCTGTAGGATGCTTATTGTAAATGTGGGAAGACAGCTTGGAATTCTGATTAAGCTTGGAAGTGTTTAAGAAATTAGAAAAAAACTGGTAAAAACGATAGTGAAATAAATCGTTGATAAATATGTTTAAAATTTTCAAATTAAATTTTAACCGACTTAGTTCACTACCTTTAGTAAACAATACATATGCCTACATTTTCAATTTTTAGATATGACAGGGTGACTGACCCAGAGATTTATTTAATTTTTTGGTTTTTAAAAATTTCAAAATTTTTTTTAAAACACCAGGCCAACAGAATGCTGTAGTAGGGGTATTTTCGGCAAACTATTTTCTTTAAACGCTTATAACTTTTGAACCGCTTGGAATTTTTGAATGAAACTTTTTTCATGTGTTAGCTTAGAGGTTCTACTTTCTGCTGAATGTATTAGTTTCCTAATAGTAGTGAAATAATTCAGAGATAAATGTGTTTTAAATTTTGAAATTAAATTTTCGCCTGTTTAGACTATTATCTCTAAAAAACTAATACATCACACAGAAAGTAGAAGTTCTGAACTATCAGGTGCAAAAAATTTCATTCAAAAATTCCTAGCGGTTCAAAAGTTATAAGCGTTTAAAAATACATGGCCAAGAGAACGCTGTAGCAGGGGTGGTTTCTGTCAAAGCAATTTTCAAACGCTTATATCTTTTGAACCGCTGGGAATTTTTTAATGAAATTTTTTGTATATGATAGTTTAGAAGCTCTACTTTCTGCTGAAACTATTTGTTAACCAACGATAGTGAAATAAATCGGTGATAAATGCGTTTTAAATTTTCAAATTAAATTTAAACCGACTTAGTTCACTACCTTTAGTAAACTAATATATCCAACAGAAAGTAGACGTTCTAATCTATCACATGCAACAAATTTCATTCAAAAATTCCAAGCGGTTCAAAAGTTATAAGCGTTTAAAGAAAATAGTTTTCCGAAAATACCCCTACTACAACGTTCTGTTGGCCTGGTGTTTTAAAAAAATTTTTGAAATTTTTGAAAACCTCCTTCCGTTAAAAAAATTCAACAGGGTGCTTAGTTTTATTTCCTATACCCTAAAAGTGTGCCTACATTTTCAATTTTTAGATATGACAGGGTGACTGACCCAGAGATTTATTTAATTTTTTGGTTTTTAAAAATTTCAAAAATTTTTTTAAAACACCAGGCCAACAGAACGCTGTAGTAGGGGTATTTTCGGCAAACTATTTTCTTTAAACGCTTATAACTTTTGAACCGCTTGGAATTTTTGAATGAAACTTTTTTCATGTGTTAGCTTAGAGGTTCTACTTTCTGCTGAATGTATTAGTTTCCTAATAGTAGTGAAATAATTCAGAGATAAATGTGTTTTAAATTTTGAAATTAAATTTTCGCATGTTTAGACTATTATCTGTAAAAAACTAATACATCACACAGAAAGTAGAAGTTCTGAACTATCAGGTGCAAAAAATTTCATTCAAAAATTCCTAGCGGTTCAAAAGTTATAAGCGTTTAAAAATACATGGCCAAGAGAACGCTGTAGCAGGGGTGGTTTCTGTCAAAGCAATTTTCAAACGCTTATATCTTTTGAACCGCTGGGAATTTTTTAATGAAATTTTTTGTATATGATAGTTTAGAAGCTCTACTTTCTGCTGAAACTATTTGTTAACCAACGATAGTGAAATAAATCGGTGATAAATGCGTTTTAAATTTTCAAATTAAATTTAAACCGACTTAGTTCACTACCTTTAGTAAACTAATATATCCAACAGAAAGTAGACGTTCTAATCTATCACATGCAACAAATTTCATTCAAAAATTCCAAGCGGTTCAAAAGTTATAAGCGTTTAAAGAAAATAGTTTTCCGAAAATACCCCTACTACAACGTTCTGTTGGCCTGGTGTTTTAAAAAAATTTTTGAAATTTTTGAAAACCTCCTTCCGTTAAAAAAATGCAACAGGGTGCAAACTATTTTCTTTAAACGCTTATAACTTTTGAACCGCTTGGAATTTTTGAATGAAACTTTTTTCATGTGTTAGCTTAGAGGTTCTACTTTCTGCTGAATGTATTAGTTTCCTAATAGTAGTGGAATAATTCAGAGATAAATGTGTTTTAAATTTTGAAATTAAATTTTCGCATGTTTAGACTATTATCTCTAAAAAACTAATACATCACACAGAAAGTAGAAGTTCTGAACTATCAGGTGCAAAAAATTTCATTCAAAAATTCCTAGCGGTTCAAAAGTTATAAGCGTTTAAAAATACATGGCCAAGAGAACGCTGTAGCAGGGGTGGTTTCTGTCAAAGCAATTTTCAAACGCTTATATCTTTTGAACCGCTGGGAATTTTTTAATGAAATTTTTTGTATATGATAGTTTAGAAGCTCTACTTTCTGCTGAAACTATTTGTTAACCAACGACAGTGAAATAAATCGGTGATAAATGCGTTTTAAATTTTCAAATTAAATTTAAACCGACTTAGTTCACTACCTTTAGTAAACTAATATATCCAACAGAAAGTAGACGTTCTAATCTATCACATGCAACAAATTTCATTCAAAAATTCCAAGCGGTTCAAAAGTTATAAGCGTTTAAAGAAAATAGTTTTCCGAAAATACCCCTACTACAACGTTCTGTTGGCCTGGTGTTTTAAAAAAATTTTTGAAATTTTTGAAAACCTCCTTCCGTTAAAAAAATTCAACAGGGTGCTTAGTTTTATTTCATATACCCTAAAAGTGTGCCTACATTTTCAATTTTTAGATATGACAGGGTGACTGACCCAGAGATTTATTTAATTTTTTGGTTTTTAAAAATTTCAAAAATTTTTTTAAAACACCAGGCCAACAGAACGCTGTAGTAGGGGTATTTTCGGCAAACTATTTTCTTTAAACGCTTATAACTTTTGAACCGCTTGGAATTTTTGAATGAAACTTTTTTCATGTGTTAGCTTAGAGGTTCTACTTTCTGCTGAATGTATTAGTTTCCTAATAGTAGTGGAATAATTCAGAGATAAATGTGTTTTAAATTTTGAAATTAAATTTTCGCATGTTTAGACTATTATCTCTAAAAAACTAATACATCACACAGAAAGTAGAAGTTCTGAACTATCAGGTGCAAAAAATTTCATTCAAAAATTCCTAGCGGTTCAAAAGTTATAAGCGTTTAAAAATACATGGCCAAGAGAACGCTGTAGCAGGGGTGGTTTCTGTCAAAGCAATTTTCAAACGCTTATATCTTTTGAACCGCTGGGAATTTTTTAATGAAATTTTTTGTATATGATAGTTTAGAAGCTCTACTTTCTGCTGAAACTATTTGTTAACCAACGATAGTGAAATAAATCGGTGATAAATGCGTTTTAAATTTTCAAATTAAATTTAAACCGACTTAGTTCACTACCTTTAGTAAACTAATATATCCAACAGAAAGTAGACGTTCTAGTCTATCACATGCAACAAATTTCATTCAAAAATTCCAAGCGGTTCAAAAGTTATAAGCGTTTAAAGAAAATAGTTTTCCGAAAATACCCCTACTACAACGTTCTGTTGGCCTGGTGTTTTAAAAAAATTTTTGAAATTTTTGAAAACCTCCTTCCGTTAAAAAAATTCAACAGGGTGCTTAGTTTTATTTCATATACCCTAAAAGTGTGCCTACATTTTCAATTTTTAGATATGACAGGGTGACTGACCCAGAGATTTATTTAATTTTTTGGTTTTTAAAAATTTCAAAAATTTTTTTAAAACACCAGGCCAACAGAACGCTGTAGTAGGGGTATTTTCGGCAAACTATTTTCTTTAAACGCTTATAACTTTTGAACCGCTTGGAATTTTTGAATGAAACTTTTTTCATGTGTTAGCTTAGAGGTTCTAGTTTCTGCTGAATGTATTAGTTTCCTAATAGTAGTGAAATAATTCAGACATAAATGTGTTTTAAATTTTGAAATTAAATTTTCGCATGTTTAGACTATTATCTCTAAAAAACTAATACATCACACAGAAAGTAGAAGTTCTGAACTACCAGGTGCAAAAAATTTCATTCAAAAATTCCTAGCGGTTCAAAAGTTATAAGCGTTTAAAAATACATGGCCAAGAGAACGCTGTAGCAGGGGTGGTTTCTGTCAAAGCAATTTTCAAACGCTTATATCTTTTGAACCGCTGGGAATTTTTTAATGAAATTTTTTGTATATGATAGTTTAGAAGCTCTACTTTCTGCTGAAACTATTTGTTAACCAACGATAGTGAAATAAATCGGTGATAAATGCGTTTTAAATTTTCAAATTAAATTTAAACCGACTTAGTTCACTACCTTTAGTAAACTAATATATCCAACAGAAAGTAGACGTTCTAGTCTATCACATGCAACAAATTTCATTCAAAAATTCCAAGCCGTTCAAAAGTTATAAGCGTTTAAAGAAAATAGTTTTCCGAAAATACCCCTACTACAACGTTCTGTTGGCCTGGTGTTTTAAAAAAATTTTTGAAATTTTTGAAAACCTCCTTCCGTTAAAAAAATGCAACAGGGTGCTTAGTTTTATTTCCTATACCCTAAAAGTGTGCCTACATTTTCAATTTTTAGATATGACAGGGTGACTGACCCAGAGATTTATTTAATTTTTTGGTTTTTCCTAATAGTAGTGAAATAATTCAGAGATAAATGTGTTTTAAATTTTGAAATTAAATTTTCGCATGTTTAGACTATTATCTGTAAAAAACTAATACATCACACAGAAAGTAGAAGTTCTGAACTATCAGGTGCAAAAAATTTCATTCAAAAATTCCTAGCGGTTCAAAAGTTATAAGCGTTTAAAAATACATGGCCAAGAGAACGCTGTAGCAGGGGTGGTTTCTGTCAAAGCAATTTTTAAACGCTTATAACTTTTGAACCGCTGGGAATTTTTGAATGAAATTTGTTGCATGTGATAGTTTAGAAGCTCTACTTTCTGCTGAAACTATTTGTTAACCAACGATAGTGAAATAAATCGGTGATAAATGCGTTTTAAATTTTCAAATTAAATTTAAACCGACTTAGTTCACTACCTTTAGTAAACTAATATATCCAACAGAAAGTAGACGTTCTAATCTATCACATGCAACAAATTTCATTCAAAAATTCCAAGCGGTTCAAAAGTTATAAGCGTTTAAAGAAAATAGTTTTCCGAAAATACCCCTACTACAACGTTCTGTTGGCCTGGTGTTTTAAAAAAATTTTTGAAATTTTTGAAAACCTCCTTCCGTTAAAAAAAATGCAACAGGGTGCAAACTATTTTCTTTAAACGCTTATAACTTTTGAACCGCTTGGAATTTTTGAATGAAACTTTTTTCATGTGTTAGCTTAGAGGTTCTACTTTCTGCTGAATGTATTAGTTTCCTAATAGTAGTGGAATAATCCAGAGATAAATGTGTTTTAAATTTTGAAATTAAATTTTCGCATGTTTAGACTATTATCTCTAAAAAACTAATACATCACACAGAAAGTAGAAGTTCTGAACTATCAGGTGCAAAAAATTTCATTCAAAAATTCCTAGCGGTTCAAAAGTTATAAGCGTTTAAAAATACATGGCCAAGAGAACGCTGTAGCAGGGGTGGTTTCTGTCAAAGCAATTTTCAAACGCTTATATCTTTTGAACCGCTGGGAATTTTTGAATGAAATTTTTTGTATATGATAGTTTAGAAGCTCTACTTTCTGCTGAAACTATTTGTTAACCAACGATAGTGAAATAAATCGGTGATAAATGCGTTTTAAATTTTCAAATTAAATTTAAACCGACTTAGTTCACTACCTTTAGTAAACTAATATATCCAACAGAAAGTAGACGTTCTAATCTATCACATGCAACAAATTTCATTCAAAAATTCCAAGCGGTTCAAAAGTTATAAGCGTTTAAAGAAAATAGTTTACCGAAAATACCCCTACTACACCGTTCTGTTGGCCTGGTGTTTTAAAAAAATTTTTGAAATTTTTGAAAACCTCCTTCCGTTAAAAAAATTCAACAGGGTGCTTAGTTTTATTTCCTATACCCTAAAAGTGTGCCTACATTTTCAATTTTTAGATATGACAGGGTGACTGACCCAGAGATTTATTTAATTTTTTGGTTTTTCCTAATAGTAGTGAAATAATTCAGAGATAAATGTGTTTTAAATTTTGAAATTAAATTTTCGCATGTTTAGACTATTATCTGTAAAAAACTAATACATCACACAGAAAGTAGAAGTTCTGAACTATCAGGTGCAAAAAATTTCATTCAAAAATTCCTAGCGGTTCAAAAGTTATAAGCGTTTAAAAATACATGGCCAAGAGAACGCTGTAGCAGGGGTGGTTTCTGTCAAAGCAATTTTCAAACGCTTATATCTTTTGAACCGCTGGGAATTTTTGAATGAAATTTTTTGTATATGATAGTTTAGAAGCTCTACTTTCTGCTGAAACTATTTGTTAACCAACGATAGTGAAATAAATCGGTGATAAATGCGTTTTAAATTTTCAAATTAAATTTAAACCGACTTAGTTCACTACCTTTAGTAAACTAATATATCCAACAGAAAGTAGACGTTCTAATCTATCACATGCAACAAATTTCATTCAAAAATTCCAAGCGGTTCAAAAGTTATAAGCGTTTAAAGAAAATAGTTTTCCGAAAATACCCCTACTACAACGTTCTGTTGGCCTGGTGTTTTAAAAAAATTTTTGAAATTTTTGAAAACCTCCTTCCGTTAAAAAAAATGCAACAGGGTGCAAACTATTTTCTTTAAACGCTTATAACTTTTGAACCGCTTGGAATTTTTGAATGAAACTTTTTTCATGTGTTAGCTTAGAGGTTCTACTTTCTGCTGAATGTATTAGTTTCCTAATAGTAGTGGAATAATCCAGAGATAAATGTGTTTTAAATTTTGAAATTAAATTTTCGCATGTTTAGACTATTATCTCTAAAAAACTAATACATCACACAGAAAGTAGAAGTTCTAAACTATCAGGTGCAAAAAATTTCATTCAAAAATTCCAAGCGGTTCAAAAGTTATAAGCGTTTAAAAATACATGGCCAAGAGAACGCTGTAGCAGGGGTGGTTTCTGTCAAAGCAATTTTCAAACGCTTATATCTTTTGAACCGCTGGGAATTTTTGAATGAAATTTTTTGTATATGATAGTTTAGAAGCTCTACTTTCTGCTGAAACTATTTGTTAACCAACGATAGTGAAATAAATCGGTGATAAATGCGTTTTAAATTTTCAAATTAAATTTAAACCGACTTAGTTCACTACCTTTAGTAAACTAATATATCCAACAGAAAGTAGACGTTCTAATCTATCACATGCAACAAATTTCATTCAAAAATTCCAAGCGGTTCAAAAGTTATAAGCGTTTAAAGAAAATAGTTTACCGAAAATACCCCTACTACACCGTTCTGTTGGCCTGGTGTTTTAAAAAAATTTTTGAAATTTTTGAAAACCTCCTTCCGTTAAAAAAATTCAACAGGGTGCTTAGTTTTATTTCCTATACCCTAAAAGTGTGCCTACATTTTCAATTTTTAGATATGACAGGGTGACTGACCCAGAGATTTATTTAATTTTTTGGTTTTTAAAAATTTCAAAAATTTTTTTAAAACACCAGGCCAACAGAACGTTGTAGTAGGGGTATTTTCGGCAAACTATTTTCTTTAAACGCTTATAACTTTTGAACCGCTTGGAATTTTTGAATGAAACTTTTTTCATGTGTTAGCTTAGAGGTTCTACTTTCTGCTGAATGTATTAGTTTCCTAATAGTAGTGAAATAATTCAGAGATAAATGTGTATTAAATTTTGAAATTAAATTTTCGCCTGTTTAGACTATTATCTCTAAAAAACTAATACATCACACAGAAAGTAGAAGTTCTGAACTATCAGGTGCAAAAAATTTCATTCAAAAATTCCTAGCGGTTCAAAAGTTATAAGCGTTTAAAAATACATGGCCAAGAGAACGCTGTAGCAGGGGTGGTTTCTGTCAAAGCAATTTTCAAACGCTTATATCTTTTGAACCGCTGGGAATTTTTGAATGAAATTTTTTGTATATGATAGTTTAGAAGCTCTACTTTCTGCTGAAACTATTTGTTAACCAACGATAGTGAAATAAATCGGTGATAAATGCGTTTTAAATTTTCAAATTAAATTTAAACCGACTTAGTTCACTACCTTTAGTAAACTAATATATCCACCAGAAAGTAGACGTTCTAATCTATCACATGCAACAAATTTCATTCAAAAATTCCAAGCGGTTCAAAAGTTATAAGCGTTTAAAGAAAATAGTTTTCCGAAAATACCCCTACTACAACGTTCTGTTGGCCTGGTGTTTTAAAAAAATTTTTGAAATTTTTGAAAACCTCCTTCCGTTAAAAAAATGCAACAGGGTGCAAACTATTTTCTTTAAACGCTTATAACTTTTGAACCGCTTGGAATTTTTGAATGAAACTTTTTTCATGTGTTAGCTTAGAGGTTCTACTTTCTGCTGAATGTATTAGTTTCCTAATAGTAGTGGAATAATTCAGAGATAAATGTGTTTTAAATTTTGAAATTAAATTTTCGCATGTTTAGACTATTATATCTAAAAAACTAATACATTACACAGAAAGTAGAAGTTCTGAACTATCAGGTGCAAAAAATTTCATTCAAAAATTCCTAGCGGTTCAAAAGTTATAAGCGTTTAAAAATACATGGCCAAGAGAACGCTGTAGCAGGGGTGGTTTCTGTCAAAGCAATTTTCAAACGCTTATATCTTTTGAACCGCTGGGAATTTTTGAATGAAATTTTTTGTATATGATAGTTTAGAAGCTCTACTTTCTGCTGAAACTATTTGTTAACCAACGATAGTGAAATAAATCGGTGATAAATGCGTTTTAAATTTTCAAATTAAATTTAAACCGACTTAGTTCACCACCTTTAGTAAACTAATATATCCAACAGAAAGTAGACGTTCAAATCTATCACATGCAACAAATTTCATTCAAAAATTCCAAGCGGTTCAAAAGTTATAAGCGTTTAAAGAAAATAGTTTACCGAAAATACCCCTACTACACCGTTCTGTTGGCCTGGTGTTTTAAAAAAATTTTTGAAATTTTTGAAAACCTCTTTCAGTTAAAAAAATGCAACAGGGTGCTTAGTTTTATTTCCTACACCCTAAAAGTGTGCCTACGTTTTCAATTTTTAGATATGACAGGGTGACTGACCCAGAGATTTATTTAATTTTTTGGTTTTAAAAATTTCAAAAATTTTTTTAAAACACCAGGCCAACAGAACGCTGTAGTAGGGGTATTTTCGGCAAACTATTTTCTTTAAACGCTTATAACTTTTGAACGGCTTGGAATTTTTGAATGAAACTTTTTTCATGTGTTAGCTTAGAGGTTCTACTTTCTGCTGTATGTATTAGTTTCCTAATAATAGTGAAATAATTCAGAGATAAATGTGTTTTAAATTTTGAAATAAAATTTTCGCCTGTTGAGACTATTATCTCTAAAAAACTAATACATCACACAGAAAGTAGAAGTTCTGAACTATCAGGTGCAAAAAATTTCATTCAAAAATTCCTAGCGGTTCAGAAGTTATAAGCGTTTAAAAATACATGGCCAAGAGAACGCTGTAGCAGGGGTGGTTTCTGTCAAAGCAATTTTCAAACGCTTATATCTTTTGAACCGCTGGGAATTTTTGAATGAAATTTTTTGTATATGATAGTTTAGAAGCTCTACTTTCTGCTGAAACTATTTGTTAACCAACGATAGTGAAATAAATCGGTGAAAAATTGGTTTTAAATTTTCAAATTAAATTTAAACCGACTTAGTTCACTACCTTTAGTAAACTAATATATCCAACAGAAAGTAGACGTTCAAATCTATCACATGCAACAAATTTCATTCAAAAATTCCAAGCGGTTCAAAAGTTATAAGCGTTTAAAGAAAATAGTTTACCGAAAATACCCCTACTACACCGTTCTGTTGGCCTGGTGTTTTAAAAAAATTTTTGAAATTTTTGAAAACCTCTTTCAGTTAAAAAAATGCAACAGGGTGCTTAGTTTTATTTCCTACACCCTAAAAGTGTGCCTACATTTTCAATTTTTAGATATGACAGGGTGACTGACCCAGAGATTTATTTAATTTTTTGGTTTTAAAAATTTCAAAAATTTTTTTAAAACACCAGGCCAACAGAACGCTGTAGTAGGGGTATTTTCGGCAAACTATTTTCTTTAAACGCTTATAACTTTTGAACCGCTTGGAATTTTTGAATGAAACTTTTTTCATGTGTTAGCTTAGAGGTTCTACTTTCTGCTGAATGTATTAGTTTCCTAATAGTAGTGAAATAATTCAGAGATAAATGTGTATTAAATTTTGAAATTAAATTTTCGCCTGTTTAGACTATTATCTCTAAAAAACTAATACATCACACAGAAAGTAGAAGTTCTGAACTATCAGGTGCAAAAAATTTCATTCAAAAATTCCTAGCGGTTCAGAAGTTATAAGCGTTTAAAAATACATGGCCAAGAGAACGCTGTAGCAGGGGTGGTTTCTGTCAAAGCAATTTTCAAACGCTTATATCTTTTGAACCGCTGGGAATTTTTGAATGAAATTTTTTGTATATGATAGTTTAGAAGCTCTACTTTCTGCTGAAACTATTTGTTAACCAACGATAGTGAAATAAATCGGTGAAAAATTGGTTTTAAATTTTCAAATTAAATTTAAACCGACTTAGTTCACTACCTTTAGTAAACTAATATATCCAACAGAAAGTAGACGTTCAAATCTAACACATGAAAAAAGTTTCATTCAAAAATTCCAAGCGGTTCAAAAGTTATAAGCGTTTAAAGAAAATAGTTTACCGAAAATACCCCTACTACACCGTTCTGTTGGCCTGGTGTTTTAAAAAAATTTTTGAAATTTTTGAAAACCTCTTTCAGTTAAAAAAATGCAACAGGGTGCAAACTATTTTCTTTAAACGCTTATAACTTTTGAACCGCTTGGAATTTTTGAATGAAACTTTTTTCATGTGTTAGCTTAGAGGTTCTACTTTCTGCTGAATGTATTAGTTTCCTAATAGTAGTGAAATAATTCAGAGATAAATGTGTATTAAATTTTGAAATTAAATTTTCGCCTGTTTAGACTATTATCTCTAAAAAACTAATACATCACACAGAAAGTAGAAGTTCTGAACTATCAGGTGCAAAAAATTTCATTCAAAAATTCCTAGCGGTTCAGAAGTTATAAGCGTTTAAAAATACATGGCCAAGAGAACGCTGTAGCAGGGGTGGTTTCTGTCAAAGCAATTTTCAAACGCTTATATCTTTTGAACCGCTGGGAATTTTTGAATGAAATTTTTTGTATATGATAGTTTAGAAGCTCTACTTTCTGCTGAAACTATTTGTTAACAAACGATAGTGAAATAAATCGGTGAAAAATTGGTTTTAAATTTTCAAATTAAATTTAAACCGACTTAGTTCACTACCTTTAGTAAACTAATATATCCAACAGAAAGTAGACGTTCAAATCTATCACATGCAACAAATTTCATTCAAAAATTCCAAGCGGTTCAAAAGTTATAAGCGTTTAAAGAAAATAGTTTACCGAAAATACCCCTACTACACCGTTCTGTTGGCCTGGTGTTTTAAAAAAATTTTTGAAATTTTTGAAAACCTCTTTCAGTTAAAAAATGCAACAGGGTGCTTAGTTTTATTTCCTACACCCTAAAAGTGTGCCTACATTTTCAATTTTTAGATATGACAGGGTGACTGACCCAGAGATTTATTTAATTTTTTGGTTTTAAAAATTTCAAAATTTTTTTTAAAACACCAGGCCAACAGAACGCTGTAGTAGGGGTATTTTCGGCAAACTATTTTCTTTAAACGCTTATAACTTTTGAACCGCTTGGAATTTTTGAATGAAACTTTTTTCATGTGTTAGCTTAGAGGTTCTACTTTCTGCTGAATGTATTAGTTTCCTAATAGTAGTGAAATAATTCAGAGATAAATGTGTATTAAATTTTGAAATTAAATTTTCGCCTGTTTAGACTATTATCTCTAAAAAACTAATACATCACACAGAAAGTAGAAGTTCTGAACTATCAGGTGCAAAAAATTTCATTCAAAAATTCCTAGCGGTTCAGAAGTTATAAGTGTTTAAAAATACATGGCCAAGAGAACGCTGTAGCAGGGGTGGTTTCTGTCAAAGCAATTTTCAAACGCTTATATCTTTTGAACCGCTGGGAATTTTTGAATGAAATTTTTTGTATATGATAGTTTAGAAGCTCTACTTTCTGCTGAAACTATTTGTTAACCAACGATAGTGAAATAAATCGGTGAAAAATTGGTTTTAAATTTTCAAATTAAATTTAAACCGACTTAGTTCACTACCTTTAGTAAACTAATATATCCAACAGAAAGTAGACGTTCAAATCTATCACATGCAACAAATTTCATTCAAAAATTCCAAGCGGTTCAAAAGTTATAAGCGTTTAAAGAAAATAGTTTACCGAAAATACCCCTACTACACCGTTCTGTTGGCCTGGTGTTTTAAAAAAATTTTTGAAATTTTTGAAAACCTCTTTCAGTTAAAAAAATGCAACAGGGTGCAAACTATTTTCTTTAAACGCTTATAACTTTTGAACCGCTTGGAATTTTTGAATGAAACTTTTTTCATGTGTTAGCTTAGAGGTTCTACTTTCTGCTGAATGTATTAGTTTCCTAATAGTAGTGAAATAATTCAGAGATAAATGTGTATTAAATTTTGAAATTAAATTTTCGCCTGTTTAGACTATTATCTCTAAAAAACTAATACATCACACAGAAAGTAGAAGTTCTGAACTATCAGGTGCAAAAAATTTCATTCAAAAATTCCTAGCGGTTCAGAAGTTATAAGCGTTTAAAAATACATGGCCAAGAGAACGCTGTAGCAGGGGTGGTTTCTGTCAAAGCAATTTTCAAACGCTTATATCTTTTGAACCGCTGGGAATTTTTGAATGAAATTTTTTGTATATGATAGTTTAGAAGCTCTACTTTCTGCTGAAACTATTTGTTAACCAACGATAGTGAAATAAATCGGTGAAAAATTGGTTTTAAGTTTTCAAATTAAATTTAAACCGACTTAGTTCACTACCTTTAGTAAACTAATATATCCAACAGAAAGTAGACGTTCAAATCTATCACATGCAACAAATTTTATTCAAAAATTCCAAGCGGTTCAAAAGTTATAAGCGTTTAAAGAAAATAGTTTACCGAAAATACCCCTACTACACCGTTCTGTTGGCCTGGTGTTTTAAAAAAATTTTTGAAATTTTTGAAAACCTCTTTCAGTTAAAAAAATGCAACAGGGTGCAAACTATTTTCTTTAAACGCTTATAACTTTTGAACCGCTTGGAATTTTTGAATGAAACTTTTTTCATGTGTTAGCTTAGAGGTTCTACTTTCTGCTGAATGTATTAGTTTCCTAATAGTAGTGAAATAATTCAGAGATAAATGTGTTTTAAATTTTGAAATTAAATTTTCGCCTGTTTAGACTATTATCTCTAAAAAACTAATACATCACACAGAAAGTAGAAGTTCTGAACTATCAGGTGCAAAAAATTTCATTCAAAAATTCCTAGCGGTTCAGAAGTTATAAGCGTTTAAAAATACATGGCCAAGAGAACGCTGTAGCAGGGGTGGTTTCTGTCAAAGCAATTTTCAAACGCTTATATCTTTTGAACCGCTGGGAATTTTTGAATGAAATTTTTTGTATATGATAGTTTAGAAGCTCTACTTTCTGCTGAAACTATTTGTTAACCAACGATAGTGAAATAAATCGGTGAAAAATTGGTTTTAAGTTTTCAAATTAAATTTAAACCGACTTAGTTCACTACCTTTAGTAAACTAATATATCCAACAGAAAGTAGACGTTCAAATCTATCACATGCAACAAATTTCATTCAAAAATTCCAAGCGGTTCAAAAGTTATAAGCGTTTAAAGAAAATAGTTTACCGAAAATACCCCTACTACACCGTTCTGTTGGCCTGGTGTTTTAAAAAAATTTTTGAAATTTTTGAAAACCTCTTTCAGTTAAAAAAATGCAACAGGGTGCAAACTATTTTCTTTAAACGCTTATAACTTTTGAACCGCTTGGAATTTTTGAATGAAACTTTTTTCATGTGTTAGCTTAGAGGTTCTACTTTCTGCTGAATGTATTAGTTTCCTAATAGTAGTGAAATAATTCAGAGATAAATGTGTTTTAAATTTTGAAATTAAATTTTCGCCTGTTGAGACTATTATCTCTAAAAAACTAATACATCACACAGAAAGTAGAAGTTCTGAACTATCAGGTGCAAAAAATTTCATTCAAAAATTCCTAGCGGTTCAGAAGTTATAAGCGTTTAAAAATACATGGCCAAGAGAACGCTGTAGCAGGGGTGGTTTCTGTCAAAGCAATTTTCAAACGCTTATATCTTTTGAACCGCTGGGAATTTTTGAATGAAATTTTTTGTATATGATAGTTTAGAAGCTCTACTTTCTGCTGAAACTATTTGTTAACCAACGATAGTGAAATAAATCGGTGAAAAATTGGTTTTAAGTTTTCAAATTAAATTTAAACCGACTTAGTTCACTACCTTTAGTAAACTAATATATCCAACAGAAAGTAGACGTTCAAATCTATCACATGCAACAAATTTCATTCAAAAATTCCAAGCGGTTCAAAAGTTATAAGCGTTTAAAGAAAATAGTTTACCGAAAATACCCCTACTACACCGTTCTGTTGGCCTGGTGTTTTAAAAAAATTTTTGAAATTTTTGAAAACCTCTTTCAGTTAAAAAAATGCAACAGGGTGCAAACTATTTTCTTTAAACGCTTATAACTTTTGAACCGCTTGGAATTTTTGAATGAAACTTTTTTCATGTGTTAGCTTAGAGGTTCTACTTTCTGCTGAATGTATTAGTTTCCTAATAGTAGTGAAATAATTCAGAGATAAATGTGTATTAAATTTTGAAATTAAATTTTCGCCTGTTTAGACTATTATCTCTAAAAAACTAATACATCACACAGAAAGTAGAAGTTCTGAACTATCAGGTGCAAAAAATTTCATTCAAAAATTCCTAGCGGTTCAGAAGTTATAAGCGTTTAAAAATACATGGCCAAGAGAACGCTGTAGCAGGGGTGGTTTCTGTCAAAGCAATTTTCAAACGCTTATATCTTTTGAACCGCTGGGAATTTTTGAATGAATTTTTTTGTATATGATAGTTTAGAAGCTCTACTTTCTGCTGAAACTATTTGTTAACCAACGATAGTGAAATAAATCGGTGATAAATGCGTTTTAAATTTTCAAATTAAATTTAAACCGACTTAGTTCACTATCTTTAGTAAAGTAATACATCCAATACATACATAATATATTAAAGAACAAATAAAAAGAATTTTTGAAATTTTTCCAAACACTGCTGCTTTTCTTTCTTTGCATAGAAAGGGCTTCAGATATAAAGGAGGTACCCTGTAAAAAAGAGCCTCTTTTCTTAATAATAAGATTAAAAACAGAAAATTATAAGATAATTTTTTATTTTCACACTTTCATGCATGCATTGTACAATGGGTCAATTCGACCTCCGAGTACTGTACTTGTCTTAATTGACAAGTGCCCGTCCTCTAACCTACATGCATACATATACGTATAATATTCAACTCTGACGATAGCTAGGAAAGAACATATCGAATTACTTAATGGAACTCATTACGGACTACTTTAAGCATAGGCGGGTGTCCCGCAAGGTTCAATGCTCGCCCAATACTATGGAACGTATTGTATTGAGGCTTAAACTGCCTAGAGGTACACAGGCCATTGAATTTGATAACGATAACGTGTAACACTGCGGTTGGCATGGTTAGAAGCTGGATCACGGGAACAGGCTTCAAATTTATTGATCACAATACGGATGTTCTATCTGTAAGCAGTAGGAAGAGGATGTAATTCATTACCGACAAAAGTATAACATCGAAGTAGCCAAATAAGTACGTACCTGGGAGTAATGATTGACAGCAGGCTAAATTCTTACGTGTAACATTGCGGTTGGCATGGTTATCAGCTGGATCACGGGAACAGGTTTCAAACCTGCTGATCACAATACGGATGATCTACCTGTAAGCAGTAGGAAAAGGATGGAATTCATTACCGAAACAGTACGCGACAAACGTATAACATCGAAGCAGGCAATTAAGTACGTAATAACGTACTCGACTAATGCGTAACCTAAGAGGCCGAAAGCGGGAGAAGACAGTTGCTGATGAAAGTAGTGTTTGATTCTTATATATGCATCCCAGCAACTATTTGGGCTGAGGCTATGAATAAGAAGACCTATAGAGGAGGTATTGAAGCAGCCTACAGGAGATCTGTTCTCAGAATAATTTCAGCTTTCTGCTGATGCAGCATTGGTGATTGCGGAGATGATGCGCCTGCAACTAGTAATGGATCTAAAGAGAAGGAAACATATTACAAGAAAAGGAACAGGTCTTTTGAAACCCGTTCAATTAGTTGATGATGCTAAGGATAGATGGTAGCAACACTGGTTCAATTGCACCAAAGGAAGTGTGACGAACGAGGTTGGTTTTAGTACGTAGGTGCTCAGCAAGCAGAATGTTAGTGTTGCGGCGTATAGTGCACATTGATTGGGTAGACCGGGTTGTCAATCCCTTTGAAAGATTCCCAGCCTTTAGACCGTAAAGCTAAAAAAACAAAAATACATACATAATAAAGAAAAAGAACAAATAAGAAGAATATTCACAATCTTCCTAAACATTTTGGTTTAAATTCTTCTTTTGAATTTTTTTAAAATTAAAATAAACTACTTATTATATAATACAGGAGCGTAATGGAGTACCCTATTCAATCTTATTCCTTTCATAAAATTCTTTAACAAATTGTTTGACGAGATTCTGATATTTAAATACAGTTGTAAACTGATATGATATGTTTTGTTACGATTTCTTTAATTTAATTTTTTTCTAACAGTAAGACTTTGTTATTCTGTTACTATAAATGACCATATAACGGCAATTTTCTTTAAAACACTTTTTCTCGAACTATACTTCCATGCATATTGACTGTATATGGCACATTTTATCACGTCTTGGTGTCAATTGTTTTTATTTGGCGCATCAAATTAAAATTTTAAAGCTGATGTTGCCAATTTTATTTGCTTTTCTCTCCCTCTTTTTCTTTTAAATTTCTACTCACACTTTGCATTGGTTAATTCCTAGATAAACCTAGAACCTGTTGTACAGTTAATAAGAGAAAAAATCAGTGTTCAGTATACACTGTATACTACTGTATACTAACAGGAGTAAGCATTTTTGAAATGTACACATGTATTGTTGTTAATGTTGGGATACGGGAATGATTTGTTTAATGATTATACGGGGTTTTGGGGGTGTTTTAAAGATTAATTGTGCGGTATGCAATGTATGAAGAAGAAGAACTTGTTTAGTATTGTTTACATAGTATTCCAAAGGCAACAGTTGGAGAGAGAGAAAGAGAGAAAATAAAAACACGAAAAGATTGTGTTTTTTTTTTACAAATCTTCTTCATTATAATCACGATTTTGTTGTCGTTCGTGTTGTTTGCTTCTTCGAACACATGAAAAAGCTGTCTTGTTGTTTGCTTTAAAGCTTATGTTGTGTGCTTTACCAACACATACACTGTAAGAAAATTTACAAAAAAAATTGTTTCTAAGCCTGTAGTTTCATTTGGTGAATGTCTTGAAAGTAGTCTTCGTTTGGTAAGCTACGCACGAACAACACTTTACTTCATAACGTAAAACTAAAGCGCACGCGTTGTGTTTTAAAAAACACAAAACAAATATAATTTCAATTTTAACAAACTAAACTTACTGCAAGTATTTTTGAAGTTGATGCTTACGCCGCCACCGCCGCCGTCGTCGTTTATTGTTTATCGTCTTCATTGCGTTTTAAGAGGTGTTTTGAAAACTTTGTTGTTGTTTTTTTTTACAACGTTGAAGCATTATTAGTATTAGTGAGCGAATGCTTCAGCTTAAATGAAAATATTTTTGTGTTTATTTTTGAATTTTTCTTTCGTTGGCTTAAAGTTGCATTTTTTTAATGTGAAGTCCGGTTTAACAACTATTAGTTGCTTGTGCCTTTAAACGTTGGTTGGTAATTCGGTAGAAATTTTTTCCAATAGAGAATGTACTACAGATAACCTGCAAGGAAAAATGTTATTTTTAATTACAAAAATAAATAAAAATTAACTTAAGAAAACAAAAATTGTTAAAATTAATAAAATAACTTTACAAAAATATAAAGAAAAGTTAAAAAAAATTTATATAAATTTATGCCTTAAAAAATAATAAATGAATCCAAAACAAATTGTTTTTTGTTGAGAATAAACTAGAACTAGGCAAACTTTTAAATGGTCGGGGGTTTGAAGCAATAAGGACATACAGAAAAAATAAATAATTTTGAATTAATTCAATTCATCTCGAAAAAAATATACTTAATTTGAATAACTACAAATAAAAATATGTTCAAATTTATAATAAAAATGAAATAAATAATAAAAAAAATTAAAAAACTATAGAAAAATAAAAAAACAAATTAAAATTTATAAAAAAAAAAGAATTAATTTTAAAACAATATGTAAATAAATAATAAATAATAAAAAAAATTAAATTAAAATAAAGAACTGTTGAAAGTAATTTAAATGGAAATTAAAGAACAAACTGAAAGTGCAGAAAAAATATCTTTTAATTTCACTGATTTTAAGAAAATTGTAAAAAAAACTGTATAAACTGAAAAACTGTATATCCTTTTACTAAATAAAGAAATTTAAACCAGGACTTTTTCAAAGGAATAAAAAAATAGTAAAAAAAGAACATATTAATAAACATTGCAGCATTCTAAAGCCCCGAAGGGCTTCGATTTTTCTTTTATCTTTACCTCTGGTGCTTCGCTATCATTTACTTCTTCATTTACGATCACTTCCTGGTGACTATGTGAAAAAATTCAACACATCGTAACATGTCTAGAGAATGAAATTGTTAATCTCTTGGTTCCAGACCTGGAATCCCTGGTATTTTTTTATTGATGCAACTCCGTGAGATTATTAGATATAGCATACAATGTTTTCTTATTCACTTCAGCGATAATTAGCTTAGAGATGTTTGTGTGGCAAAAAATTTCAACATGGGCAACTGTGCCAGGGTATGTCGAATCATATTCAGAGTGATACAGTTGGTTGTAATAGATATGTTTGGTATTCTATGAAATATTATGCATATATCCTATTATCCTATATGCAGGTAATATGGTCCATAATCTCCCGTAATCTGAACATGACATGCCATGCGAGCCGCTCCATATCGTGCTTAACTTCCTATTGGTTAAACAGATAGGGAGTTTTTCCAATGTCTTCTTCATTGTACAGTATATGCCCAGGCAAATCGATTTTCGCTGTCGAAAGAAACTTTCAAGTGTCTTGATTTTCTAAAACGGTACAAGAAATACTTCAATCCATTTGATCTCCTTACCATCGTGCTTCAAAGATTTATTGGCTGCGTTCAGGAAAGAGCGAAGATAATCGTTAATGACGCCAAGATATTCAAACTTATTTATTTATTGAAAATTCGTCGCTTTTGTTTCAGTATTCTATTGTACTCTAACGAAAATGAAGGATTTGTTCCCGTAAATCAAATATTTCTCATATTCACATCCTTTGATGGTTATTTGGCCAATGAAATACATTGTGCTTTACGGAGAAAATTTGTTGTGTAGGCACTCTACGTGTGTTTCCACTCTTTCTGTAGATGTTTTTCCTGTCAAACGTCATAAAGAGATTTAAATCCAATGTATACAAATGCTTATCCTCCTTTCTTACCATTCACAACGTATTTGCCCTTGTATGAAATCGCCGTAATCTAGTAGGCATTGTTTTGGTTTACTAGGCGACAGCTTGTTGTTGAGTTTAAACTTCATCTCTGACATCTCGAAAAAAAAGGAATTTTCGTCTACAAACGCTTAAGCTTCCTTTTTCACCTTTCACAACCTATTTTCCCTTGCATGAAATCGTCGTAATCTAGTAGGCATTGTTTTGGTTTACTAGACGAAAGCTTGTTGTTGAGTTTAAACTTCATCTTCGTCTACAAACGCATAAGCTCCCTTCTTCACCTTTCACAACATACTTTCCCTTGCATGAAATCGCTGTAATCGAGTAGGTAGTGTTTTGGTTTACTAGAAGAGAGGAGCTATGAGACCTCAAATTTCGTCTCTGACATCACGAAAAAAATATTTCTTTCGGTCCCGCCAGTCATAGATAAACAAGATTAAGTAATTAATTGAGTAAGTTTGAGTAGGGGCCTTCCCTTGAATGTTGATAGTATGAAAAAAAAAAATACAGAAATAACCAACCAATTCAAGAATCGTTATGAAAGCATTCAAAAAGTCTGGCTTGTAAAATTCAAAATAAAAACAAGAGAGGAATAAATTTTTTTTTTATAAATCTAAAAATAAAACTTTAAAAAATTGAAATGTTTAAATAATAATATTTACAAAAAATATATACAAATTACTCTCAGAAATAAAAAAAATCAAAAGACAAACAAAAAATTTTTAAAAAATTCTAAAATAAATTAATTAAATAAAGAAAGAGAAAAAACCTTAAGCAATAATATAATAAATATAAATATATAAACAAGACCCATCTAAAAATATCAACAATATAACAATAAACAAGCTAATAAAATATTAAAAATCTTGGCCAAAAAATCTTGACTATAAAGCTGACCGTAAATCTTTAATTTTGAATTAATTCAACCGGTTCGCTTGCTTCTTTTAAAAAAAATATATTCAAAATATTGAAATCTTTGCGTGCTTTTTTAATTTGTATCTTTTGTTTTACTGTGTCAAATTAAAATATTTTTGTTTTTTTATTTAAAATCATCCACCATCCACCATCATCTAATCTTATTACGACTTTAATTGCAGTTTATTTAGCGGATTTTTGATTATTGTTTTGAACACAAACATTTCTTCCACTCAAAACTAAACATTATTAACGTCAACATCATCATCATCATCGTTAGCCATTAAATTGGAATTAATTGAACCAAAAAGGAAAAAAAACTCCGCAGACATATTATTTTCACAACGTTTTGTTAAGAAAGGTAAGTGAATAGATAAACTTGAAATTAATCAAATATTTTTACTTAATCAGACATAATTAAATTGGAATATCAGTCACATTAATTGACAGATAATATGACAGTTAATTTGACATAAAGTTGCTGGAACTTTACTGTAAGGGCTTAGCAACTAATACTAGTTATCGTCTGTGGACAACTGGTTAATGCCATGGATAGAATATCAATCATTTTGACGGTATAGATTGCACACACACTATGAGTTCTCGAGACACTTTAGAATACAACCAACACTAAGGGGACAATCCCCACTAATGCAGGAAAGTAAGTTGTGGCAGATAGAAACAAGATAGCAGTGTTTATAGACGTTCGATTTGAATCGATTTATGTCGTAAGTAACACGAAAAAAAACCTCAATAGGATGAGGATAGTGTGAACAGTGAGTTTTCATATGCAATAAATTGTATGTTCCACCGGTCAATCGACCAACACAAGTACATCGTAAAAATAAATGATTTCAGAATAGATAGGAATGATGTGATACACCTCGTGATGAATAATACACCACAAATGGTTTGAAACTGCATGAAACCCTGGATGAAGGCATTTTTTCGTATTAGGCAGGTGTAGCTTATTCTATAAGGTTACTGGATCAATGCAGCACCTTTCAGGCGAAAGCGTTGACCATACGGGCTATAGTAGTAAAGCTCGACCCTAAGGAAAACTCTTTTAGAATCCTTGATATCATGCCTATCCAGCCCACTAGGTTCATTTCAACCACAAGTACATATTTTATCCGATTTAGTCCCATTTCTACAGAGCACTTCTTTTCTGCTCATTTGAAGAAATAATTAGCTTTGTCGCCTATATCGCTGGTCGCATGTAACGCCCTTGATATAATGGCTCTCCAGCCCTGATACCTGAAAGTACACTTTCAACGCACTATAATATACTACCAGCAGTTCTCTAACCTAAAAAACATACTCAAATTCGTATACATATTTTACTGTCTCTGTCTCTGGCTCGCCCTTATTAATGCTGATGACGTTTTCTGCAAAGTAAATGCATTCATATCACTGTCATCTCACTGTCAGAGATTTCAATTAAAGTCTTTAAACTTATACAAGCGGTTAGTCTACGATAAATGAAATATTATCGCGAAAAGTTTTGTTAAAACAACTGAAAATTGAGTATTTAGTAGGTGAGAAAATCGCACAGAAAAATGCAATATTTTCTTTCAATCAAGATTCAGGTGTAATATTACAACAATAGTTAGACTAGAATATTTATTTATAAATAAATTACAAAGACATTCTATTTATATGTCATTAAAAACAACAATAGTTATTCGAATAATGACTTAATTACAGATCATTTACTTTATAGTTATACAGGTGATGATGTAACAATTGTTTTATTTTTTTTTTCTTCTTCTATTGTAATATGAGTAAATAAATATATAAAAAAAATTTATACTGTTTTCGTTTTTAAGAAATTAAAATGATTTCATCAATGATGATCAATAACAATAATAATAAAAAAAAATTAAAATAATACGTAAATATTTTTGAATAGAAGAAAACAATTTAAAATCAAACATCAATCACCCACGTTTTTTTTTAAGAGAAAATAGAAGAAATTCAATTAGAATAAAAAATCTAAAATAAATAAAAACAAAACTGATATCTTCAATTTAACAAACAGTTAGAAATTTTATTTCAAATCAAAAAAGGGAAAAAATTAATTCCAAATATGGAAAAACAACTTAAAATTCATCTGAATGTCATGGCTTTTGAAAGAGATTAGATTTTTTAAGTGTGTGAAGCCTAAGACAAACCAAACCAAACCCATTGTGATGCTAAAACAGGAATTTTTAATGTTAATAGAACCAAGTTTTAAATTAACATTATAATGTTAACTATTTAACAGTATTATTTAAGAAGATCCTGCAGTACAATACCACATTATAAGAATTATTACAAACATTAGTATCGGGACCTGCAGTTTAAAGTCGATTCCGAACGACAGATTTTTTGGAGAAACTTTTCATGACAAATTTTGTATATACTCTCAGAGTTTTGCCCGAAATCTGCTGAGAGGAAGCCGCCGAAGAGGTCTGGTCTGAGGTTTGAACCAGGGCCTCATGTCTAATAAGCTAGCACACTACATACTAGACTACGGCGACTTCAATTATTATTACAATAGTCACATACATACATATTTAGAAAATTAACTTTCAAAAAACCCTGTATTTTTAAAAATTGTTCAATTTCTCTAAGGAATTCAAGTTTTATCCGTTTTAAACCTCTTCATGGAAGGTAAAAGAAAATAAACTTTTAAACTGAATTATTAGCAATAAGGAAATAATTATTTTCTTGTTTGTTTTCTTGTAAAATTCAAAGCTTTAAATTCCGTTTTCTTTTATATTTTCCCAAAATTTTGCCTTATTTTTTGTTTATTACGATTTTCTTTTACTAAACTGTTCTAAATTTCGAAATTATGTTAGCTTAACAGTCTCTGTTAACAACACACTCAATGTAAAAAAAAAATAGAACTTCCATTTGTTTACATTTAAGTTTCTTTTGTTTGCATGCATTTGTAACATACTAAATTAAAGTAAAAAAAAATATTAGAAGGAAAGATTATATATGTTTACTACATAAAAGGGCTCTGCATATGGTTTGTTTACATTTTAGAAAGTTTGAGAGAGCATAAGAGACAATTAAAATATTATTGCTTCGGTATTGCTTTAACAGATCGCGTACCATTTGTTTACATTAAAATTTCTGTTGGTTTGTGTTTCTAACACAATAATATTGAAGTAAATATTAGAGTGAAAGAATGTACATTTGTACGTGTGTACTAAAGAAAAGGGCTTATTTCTCTGTAGGAGAAAAACAAATGAGAGAGAGTGCATGCATTAACAGTTTTGAATGTAAACAGTTTTTTTTTAAAGAAAAACAGATAAGAGTTTGTTTTAAAAGTATTGTTTTTGTTTTTATTTTAAAAACAGCACTACTCGTGAGAAAAACAACAAATACTTTGCAAAAAACCGCGTGTGCATACGAGAGTGCAAACGAAAGTGTAAAAAAGAGATTCTTTATGCCTTAATCAGCAATTGTATGGCAAGTGTAAAGATCACACGTAAATGGCGTAAACGAAGTTACCGTTTGCCATTGGTTAACTGAAAAGTATTTAACCTTTAATAAGCAAGCTGGAATATTAATTTCACTTTAAAAAAGAAAACAGAAAATTCCTACAAATAACACTGAGGTTTTCAATAATTGTGTTTGCAATTTTATAAATTTTGTTTAAAACTATTTTCCAAATACTAGTTATTTTGAAATAAGCTTTAAAAGAATAATGGAATGCAACCGTAATACGACGAGAATTATGTCTTGCTTAAGAATCTCAAATCATGTACATGTACATACATATGTACATCAATCCAGAGGAGGTCCTTTAAATGATGCATACGGATTCGGTACAAGCATTATTAGTGAAATAAAATTTTCATAGAAAACACAGCTACAGTAGGTGTGTGAAAATAGATTTTTAACTCTATAACTCTACTAGCAAACTAACAGAGCTATGTTATGTTCCTAACAGAGTTCTGTTGAATTAAAAAATTAAGACTTGGAAGTAAGGACAGGAAAAAAAACAAAATTTCTGGTCCAAATTAGATAAAAAGGCTGGTAACCTACAGTTGGTTAATGTTACAAAATATATATAAAAAAAAAGATTAAACGATATTTAAATAAGTTTCAAGGACAAATCAGGACACCATAGGCAGACCAAGTGGATAATTTTTAATGCAAATTACCTCCAATTAATTAAATCGATCAGAAGAGCCTTAATTGCAATGCAAGTTTATTTTATATTTATCCATTTAATTCTTAAATTTATTATTTAACAAAAGCTCTGATAATAACATAACTTAATACTGTTAGTAACAGAAAAGAGCCGTGTAGGCTAATCGATTTTAGAACGTATTTTCACACATACTGTGTGTTTATTTAACTTTTACTTTTGAAACCCCTAAATGTATAACTCTTTATATTATTATTTATACTTTTTTCTTAAGATATTTCAAATATTTGGAAATATTTGAAGTCTTTTTTATTTTATTTCGAAACTTTAACTCAAATTACTTCGTTTTTTTGTTTGTTTTTGTTTTACTTAAAAAAAATCAATTACCCAATAACCAATACCTTGTCAAAAATCAATATACCGTTAATAATAAACATGACTACCAGTCTGCTAGACAGCCAGTTAGTCTAGTTTAAACAAACAACCGTGTTTTAAACGATTTGTATGTGGAGTTTGCAACTGAAATCCAGTTTACACCTGTTAAACTATGCATGTTCGCGATGCAAGTCTAATAAATTTTTGCAATAATTTACTGCTAAAATAGCAACAAAATACACACTACAGTGACTATAAAAACCTGTTGAAAATATAAAAAAAAATAACACGAAAATAAGATACCCAACCATATCTACGGCTAACAGACAGATTACTGGTTAAAGTGTAACTTAACAAAATAGAAATAAAAACAAAACCTCAATACAAATTTTATAACTTTAAGTATGCATACATATGTACATTATCATGCATACTTAAAACAAATTAATAAATTAACATACATATGTACGTACAGATATGTATGTATTATAGGAAAAAACTCTAAAAGCTTGTCACCTTTCAGCAAAAAGCTTATTAAATATGATGTCAATAATAATAAAAATGTCATATAAAGGGTGTGTTTTACAGATTTTCTTCTACAGAAAAAACAAAACTGCTTTAATAGAAATCTTCTTGAAATATTTTTAAACAAAAAAAAATTTAAATAAAAAAACATTAAAAAAATTAAAAAAAAAATGTTTTTTTGTAAAGAAGCTTACCTTAAACTATCATTAGAGAGCTCAATAACACAGCAGGCGTTTTCGTATACACATGCCGTTCGTCTACAAATATGCAAAATGTATTCAAAACCCATCATGATTTTTTTTTCGTTTGTTTCGGCAGGTTATTTAAACATTTTTTGAACGTAGAAACTGAAAAAAAAATGAAAAAAAAAATTAGAAAAAAGCTTTAAAAGATGACAACATATCGTTGAAAAATTCCATTTAAATGTATTTTTATTCAAAGCATTACAATATTAAAAGAGAAATTGGGGATAGTCACATTCAAGCCCACAATTTTAATTTTGAAGCATGATTTACTGCCACATATTTACATACATATGTGGGTGACCATTAAAACTTCTTTAGTTATTGCCTTTAAATTTATAATGCAAGCAGCTACAGAAACTACAGTTTATTGCAATCAGCTTAATGCTCGGGAATAAAACAGGCAGTGCTTTAAAATTTTCAAATTTCATCTTCAATAACCCATTGCCTGATTTTGATTTTTTTTCATCCATTAAGTGAAACACGTGGTCTAGTAGGTAGTGTGCTGGCTTATTAGACGTAAAACCAGAGTTCGAGCAAACAAACATCGAAACAAAAATACGAAAAGTATTTCTTCGGCGACTTCCTCTCAGCAGATTTCTGGCAAAAACTCTGAGAGTAAATAAAATTGCCATGAAAAGTTTCTCAAAAATCTGTCGTTCGGAGTCGACTTTAAACTGTAGGTCCCATCACTCATGTATAAAATTACAACACACAACATAAGTGGTGTGAGAAACTAGGTCGTAATCCTGACTGAAGGGTTGTAATGACCAATTATGTATGTATGTATGTAAGTGAAACACGGTTTAAGATTCGGTCAGTTCTCCTATCCCAGGAGTGTTGTTCAACACCAATTTTCAGCCTCATTGTGGCTGAGAAGATCCTTAAGTATGGATAGAACCCATCATTGCCAATTAGCCCTCAGCATAGATTCTGATCATGTCCATATGCCTGATACAAACGATAGAGAAATTCGATTGGGAAAATTCAAAATTTCCCAGATAAATGGTCGAAATTTGTTGTAAAATTTAGACTTCGATATGAGATTCTATGGCAGCCTAGCTGACGAAGTATATTAGTGTACTCTCAGGAAATATCCTGCTTCTGAGAAGCTATTTAATGGTAGAAGGATAGGCATGACTGGCATCATGGAGTTAGAGTCCCCTTCTAACTACGAGATATCGATGAAAATTTTTTGAATCTGGCCTGGAAGAGAATCTGCAATTTGGTTAGGGGATTATATAATCAATCGGTATTGAGAACTGAAGTTTTAAAACCTTATCATAACCAAGGAATTGGTTACGCCACCAGTTTAGCTTAATTGCGGCAAGAGTTGTTTCTTGTTGCAATAGAAGACACAGTAGGAAGCCAATTCAACTTGAAGTGTAGATTATTGGAGATTTTGTCTGCAGAGTTTTAATAATAAGAATGGCAGATTGGCTTCTCACAATATCTAGGCTCATAGATGCGTTGTCTCACAGCTGCTCCGCAATATATAGGCGCTTTGTAAATCTCTAAGTGAGCATAAAGATATTGAAAAGGAAGATAAGTTGTATGCTACTTAAGGAAACGACTTTACTACAGGAGTAAATTTTAAAGTCCCAATTTGTGAAAAGATATGACATGACAGTCTCCTGGCTTCATTTTTATTATTTATTATTTAATTTAAATAGCTCCTTAAAGTTTTAGCACGAATATCTAAACAGTTGTGAGGTTGACAAGCTCCTAGCTTTTCCTAAAGTTCATAGACTAGATCATATTAAATTCCCCTTGACATTAATTTGTTCTTATTTAAAAAAAGTTCTGTGATCAGCCTCCAATCATTTGAATTGTGAATTATGTATGCCTGTGTACATACATACATACGACTATATTCTAAGCACATATTAAAATAAATTGTCATATAAAATTTCTTTAACGAGAACATAAATTTTGTCATTTATTTGCGTTTGAAAAAATGTTTTTATTATTCATTCGTGTTCTTGTAACACTTAAAGTTTATGATCATTTAAAGAAATATTTTTCATTTTATTTTCGTGAAGTATAGTCATAAAGAAAATGAAAGATTTAAATCAAACTGCAACCAAAAATCTAAATCTGGCTTAAGATAACAAATAAAGAAAACAAAAACTTGAAATGAATTTTTTTTTCACATAGACAAGTATTTTTATCGTTTTTGTTTTTTTGTTTGTTTCTTTTCTTCTTAATTCATTAATAGACGAACGAATGAATGAATTTTTGTATGACTTCATGCCGGGAAGGAAATATTGTGTGTGTATGTTTGTACATTTAAATGAAATAATTTCGCATAATTATTATTAGTTTTTATAATAGCTGCCGCTGTTGTTGTTGTTGTAGTAATTATAGCAAGTGATTTAGTATTTTACGTTTTATTTAGAAAAAAAAAATTCCAAATAATAAATAAAGAAATCTTGTTGTAATTTAAAATAATTACAAAATGTTTCTAAACACATTATTTTTAGAAGCGGTGAAATCATTATTTCCATTTTTTTTCTTTTAAAAATTTAAAGTAATTTAAATTCAACTTAATTAACTGAGAATTAAAGAAAAAATATTGTTTTTTGAATTACAATTAAGTTAAACAGTTTGAAATGCATTGCATATTGTATATACAAGGAAAGCTAAAAACACTTCAAATACTTTTGTTAACAGTACTCAAAGAAACCGCAAGACACAGAGAGAGAGAGCTTGAGAAGACAGTTAAAAGGGTTTTATAACTTCACACTTAATACCCTGGTTTTGTACGACAAACGATTTTAGTCGAACGTTTTGTTTGTGTTTTCCATACAATTAGACAGACGTTCATCTGAAATTGTTTGTCTTACCAAAACAGGGTATAAACTTCTGTTTACATTTGGAATTGAAAAAAAAAACAAGAGAAAAGAAGTAAGAATTATAAGCATAAACGCGCACTGCTATACACTATTTGATTACAGCAAGAACAGTTAAACACAATGCTGAGAGGACTAATAATAAGGAATTTGTAAAAGTATTAAAGCGAGTCAGAGTGAGATTGTTTATAAACATTTCAATGTTATAGCAACATTGTTAACAGTCCTGTAAACTGTTAGAGAGAGATTCATGTACTCCGCTCTTAAGTACTTAGAGTTGTTCTCTTTATTTACATTTTCAAATGTAAGCAAAGAAAACAGAGTGAAATAAGCAATTATTTCTTTACAAACAGTACATGTTAAACCGTTTAATTAATAAATTAAAACATATGCAGATAACATAGAGTATTGAAACCAAAGCAAGATTATTTATTAAAAAAAAATTAAAAAAATGTAAAAAACATTGTTTTTAATTAAAAATCAAGTTTTGTTATGAAATGCAATGTTAATTTTTTAAAGCCATTGACTATTTAATGCAGCTGACTAGCCCTTTCAACATATATGGTTGTTTTTTTTATCAATATTTAAAACTTTCATTTAACTGCCCACTTTTAAAACATTTTTATTGGTTCATTATTTATGGTAATTAATGTTTAATTAACTATTCCAGTTTTTTTAAATGAGCCAAGTATTTAAGATTTTTTCTTAATTTATTTCAACATAAAGTGGTGGTTTGTTTCATCGGTTGTAATAAATTTGCATAACAAATTTTTTATGTATTAAAATTTATGGGAACTTACTAATCAAGCAACTTAAAACAGGTTTTTGTGAAATATAAAATTAATAGGAAGTTTATGCTTAATAATCTATAAATATAATAATGAAAATTCTTCACAAAAATGTTTCTCTTGATTCTCACAAAAAGACCTGTATATATTTTTGAAGTAAACAAAGTTTTCAAACATGCCTTTATCTTCGGAGGCTAGGAAAAATTATGTTTAATTTTTTGTTTGTGTTATACTGTTGAATATTTTGTTTTATAGTTTTAGAAAACTAATGTCACTAAACTCTAAATCATTATCTAATGGAGTTTTATGTTATTTTCGTGCTCTAAAGTTTTACAATCAAGCCAGTTGAAAGCAATTTGTTATCATTAAAAAAAATTTGTTTCTTCTTAAAGAAAAACCCATTAAAAGCCGAGTCATTAATATTTTTCAAGTCACTTCTTTTGTGTTCTTCCAATGTAAGATAGGAGAGCATTACTAATTGTTTAATCAAGCAAGAAAATAACTATTAAAGCAATATGTCAGTGGTTTGGTTAAATAAATTAATCTCAAAAAGAAAAACAATGCAAAGTAATAAGACAAAGTAAGTAATAAAATACAAAATGAAATAATAATAATAATAATAATAACGCTATGGTCTACTAAACATTAATGGTTTTCGAAAGTTTATTTCTTATACAACAATTGAGAACTTTTGTAGATACAAACACATATGCAACATGGCATATATGTATGTATAGTTACTGCTTACAAAGAATTGCATAAGAATACGATGGATATTGAAAATGTTAAATGTTAGTTAATAAGGTTAAACGGAAGTAGATAAAGGAAGTTGATTAAAAACTTTAATAAATTAAATATGTCAATAATGAACAAAAGAAACTTGAAAAATGGGTGAAGCTTTAAACAAATCATTACAATAAAGCAGAGATTGTTAAACTACGGCTTAATAAAAACTCAATTTTAAACACATTCTAAAACCAAAATTAATAGAAAAAAGACACTTTTGTAATAACTTTTAGGGTTTAATTTTCAAATAAAAATAAACAATAAATGTTTAATTTTCCAAAAAAAAAAAAATTAACAAAAAATTTCGATCATTTATACTCTTTTCATTAACAATGTTAAATTACATAGGCGCTCACTTAAGTAAATTTTAACTCTGTACTCCATCTGCAACAATTTTTAGTGGGTATGTGGTTTTCTAAGGTAAACAAACAAATACAATGTAATTTATTCTCTGCCAACAGTGGTGGTTTTCCCAAGTAATCAAATCTCATCACTATACTTATGTTAATCCTTGTATATATTCTGTTAGCTTACTATCTTACATTCAATTACAACCTCCTTCATATTTTTATTTTTTCATGAGCTGTTAATCTCTTAATACCATTTGTTGTTTGTTGATAAATGTAAAAGAGATGTAAAGACATGCTTTCAATATACAGTTCTTTTACTCAAATCCAAATACGAAAGGAGTTCTGATAAACTATAAGGGAACATATGTACATATATTCTAAACACAAATATTAACCGTTTAAATTTTTTCTTGTATACATTTCATTGTTTACATTTGAAAACTGGCAATGTTAGCAACAAAAACCAAAAGAATGTTAATGGAAACAGGATAGAAGAAAATTATGTGAGAATATTCATGCATTAACAGTTTAAATTATGGCTGCATATAAACATTTGTAAATTTGAAATGTTAACAACAACTATAATTAAGATTTTGTAAAATAAGAGAGCGACAGTACAAGGGATACCACACAAGTACACAAACTAGTACATAGAATTAATTGAAAACCTGAAATGTTAGCTAAAAAACGAAAAGGGTTTTATTATACTGTGAAAAATACAGAGTATATGTGTGTATTGTATATGTATGGTATACAAGCAATAACAATTCAAAATGTGGCTTTCCGGGTTTTTTTTACATATCTTTGTTTGCATTTGGAGACAATTATTGACAGGAATAAATATCAAAAGGTTTTTATAGAACTTTAAAGAGCGAGACAGAGAGAGAGAGATAGAGAGAAAGTATATGTACTGTAAACACAAGTATAACACACATAATTGGTCATTACAACCCTTCAGTCAGGATTACGGCCTGGCTTCTCACACCACTCATGTTGTGTGTGTTAATTTTATACATGAGTGGCGGGACCTACAGTTTTAAAGTCGACTCCGAACGACAGATTTTTGTGAAACTTTTCATCGCAATTTTTATTTACTCTCAGAGTTTTTGCCAGAAATCTGCTGAGAGGAAGTCGCCGAAGAAATACTTTTCGTATTTTTGTTTCGATGTTTGTTTGCTCGAAGTCTGGTCTTACGTCTAATAAGCCAACACACTACCTACTAGACTACGGCGACTACAAGTATAAACAGTTTGAAATATGGCCGCTTATCAGGAGATGACAGGAACTCTCAAGCATTAACTGATTATTTAATTTCCATTTGAAATGCTGCAATGTTAGTGAGTAAAACAAACAAGAAAAGTTTGAGAGAGAATGGGAACAAAAGAATTTTAACAGACTGCTCTGTTCACAATTGAAAACCTAAAATGTTAGAAAAAATAATCGGGATATTGATATAGTATAAGAAAAAGGGAACGAAAGAACAACACAATTGAAAACCTGAAATGTTAGTAAGGAAAATTACCAGGATTTTGTTCTCGTAAGAGAGAGAGGGAACGAAAGAACAACAGATTACCAGGTACACAATTGAAAACCTGAAAGGTTAGTAAGAATAATATGTACGATTTTGTTCTAGTATGAGAGAAAACATAAGAGTTTACTGTAAAGGTACAAAATTTATTCTGCTACATTTGCCAAGAATTTTGGTAGAACTATGGAAATTAAAGAGAGATAGTGAGGTTATATTGTTTGTTTACATTCCGTTTGCAAGATGTTTAAACTTTTTTCTTTTAACCCAATTTTGACCAAGTTTACTATTAGCTTAAATGAAATTTAAATTTGGTTTGATTGTTAAACAGATTTCCAAACACCAAGAGCTAAAAACATCTTTCAACAATTGAGTTTAAACAAACATTGTTCGTTATGTATTTTATTTAAAAAACTTAAATATTTTGTGTTAATAGAAATGTTTAAAATTTTACAGCGAAAAAAAAGAAGTAAAAAAAACTATTTTAGAAAAATTTCTACCAGTTGGTCGTTTAAACTAAACATGCACTGTTATAGAGTTTATAAAAAATAAAAGGAAAAATAATAATAAAATAACTACAAAAAAAAAGTAAACAAAATAATATTGAAAATATTTAATATGTGCAGTTAGCAGGCAATAAATGAAAGCGTGAAAGTTATTGTTAAATGGGTAAGAGTTATTTTCTTATTTCTTTATATTTTTTTAAACGAAAAACGTGATGATTGCACCATTGCATAGAGGCGCTCAAGCTACAAGTGCACTGGCAAGCTGTGTTTGCAAGACAGCAGCCAAAAACATAATTGGTAATAAGATTCATTCATTCATATATGCTGGCTGGCTGACTGGCTCGCTCTCTAAAGATGCATTAACCATAAACTTTGTTTGAAACACATTATTTATCTTTTAAGCCTCTTTTTTTCCTCCCATTTGTTTTCTAAGTCATGTTTCGTTAAAAACACAATACAGCACACAAAATGAAAACAAATTGTTGCTTTGATTTTTAATTAAATTAAGAAAAAAAAAACCCCGAAGAAGCAGAGAAAAAAAACAAAACTTAATGAAACATTTTTCAAAGAGAAAAACTCAATTAAAATTAGATCATGAAGTTTATAGAGGCTTGAAATTTGTAAGTAAAAGTTATTTATTAACAAAAAAAGTTTTCAATTTCCTACTTAAAAATTTCTAATACAAGAAAGTAGGTTTATGGACTTAAAAAAAAAATAAATTTAATTTAAAGAAGTTAAAAAAAGAAAAACTATAAATCAACAAAATTAACACATACATATAAGGCTTGTCAAACTTAGTACAAAATCTTTAACTAACAGAAAAATAACTCAAACGGCTTGTCAAACCTAATATAAGCATTGTACAAAAGGCCTCACAAGCCTATATTTTACTTACTAAAGTTACACTATTCTTTATTTTTAAACTAAAATCTGTAAATAAAAAATATAACGCAAACAGCTTATCAAACTTAGCACAAACATTGCACAAATGGCTTGTCAAGTCAATATTTTCGTTACAAGCGGTAAAATATTCACTGATTTTAAAATGAAATCTTTAAGTTTTAAAGTTTTGAAGGCAAGTGATTTGTCAAACTTAATGTATGCATTGCGCAAAGGACTTCTCAAGAAAGTATTTTACTTACTAACGTTAAACTTTTTAATATCGAAGAAGGCTTTATCAAGCCTAAACTTTCCTTTTAACGTTAGAATATTCAGTGAGTTTTTGGCAAATTTTAAAGTAAAAGAAGAATTCCTCAAAAGTTTGTCAAACTTAACAGAGACATTACAAAAATGATGTTCAAATTTGTGCCATTTTGCAGTGCGTTTTTGGCAAAATTTAAATTAAAAAAACAATTCCTCAAAAGTTTGTCAAACTTAACATAGACATTACAAAAATGATGTTCAAATTTGTGCCATTTTGCAGCATGAAATGCACTGAAATAACACAATTACAGAGGTTTTTCTTAAAGAGAACTGGCTTGTCTATTAAACTATCTATTAAACTTAGCCGAAATAAGGGAAAATTAGTCAAAACCACACAAAATACAATCAACACAATTGGCTTGTCAAACTGATATTTTATATACAAAAACCTATCAAACCTAATTGTTTTATTTACACTAGGAATGCCTAGAAATAGAGAAACTAGGTCGTAATCCTGACTGAAGGGTTGTAATGACCAATTATGTATGTATGCCTAGAAATAATGCATGCAACCACAGATTGTATAAGTAAATTGGATGAAGGACAGTAGTTGCTTTGCGTAAAACGATTGTAAAAACCGAGATTTTTGTGGGAAGCTTTAATTGAATATTTAAAAGTATACTCTTTAAGAGATATTTTCTTTTTGTTGTAATTTTCTTTAAAACATTATTAACCAAAGCTTTGTAACGAAATCATTTCCAACATTATGTCATAATAAATGAGGGACGATCTGACTGACTGACTGACTACTAACTGAGCCAGCCAACCAACGAACAAGAGAATGGTAATGTTTGAAAAAAATTACGTTTTCATTTAATATTTAAAAGGGAAGGTAAACTAAGGAGAATATATTGACTATAAATGGTGAAAGACAAACAAAATATTTGAAAAATTATTTCAGGAATACATATCTTTTGAAAAAAAAAAAAAAATCAATTTTCGTTTAAAATTTTATTATTTTTTGTCAAAGTAGGCCTATTTATTAAATGATTATTCAGTTTTCAATTTCAAATGTAAAGAAATGTCAATAAAACACACATAAAATTACGATTTCATTATAACGTTCGAAACTTGCCATTATATACGAAAGACAATGCCATTTAAATGATTTCGTTGGGAATAATTGCAGACTTTAATTATTTTTTATAAAATTTCGGACAGTTACTCTAACGTTAGATATGTATGTATGTATGTTTTTTGACGTAAAACCAAAAACCAAGTTTAAGGCGTCAAATTTCATGTTTGTGTTGGTCAATTGACCTCCCAAAAACGTGTAATCACTCCAGCTGAGTTGTGAGTTCATAAAAATGATACAAATCGGCAATACAATACATGGCAGATTGAAGTCGCCGTTGTCTAGGCGTAGGTAGTGTGTAAGCTTATTAGACGAAAGCCTTTGGTAGAATCTGTTGTTCTTCTTAGCGGACTTCTGGCAAATCTCTGGGCGTAAAATAAAAATGCCATGAAAACTTTCTCAAAAATCTGTCTTTAAACTGTAGATCCCGTCACTCATTTATCAAATTAGCACACACAACACATGGGTGGCGGGACGGGCTAGGCCGTTATTCTGACTAAACGGGTTGTAATCATCACAGGTTGTATGGCATACCTTCCCTTTCTAACTGCTAATTAAATTTTATTTAAAAAGTAAATTTAATTTAAAAACCAAAATTTTTGTTGAACGCAATTGCTTCTTATTGTTGTTTTTTGTGTTGACGTTTCAACTAATAAACAATTTGGGTCAAAACTGCATGGATAATAAAAAAAATTGTTATTGTTTTCAGTTTTTTTCTTTTTTGATTTACTTGGACGTTAATGTATAAAAAATAACAACAACTATGAAAATAACAACATAATAAAATATGACTCAAAATAAAAAACCAGCTGCGTTTAAGAATTTCAATTGGCATGACAATAAAAAAAAGTGCAAAAAAATAAAATAAAATTTTCGCTTAAAAAGACCTTTAAAGTATAGTCGCAATACCACCACCACCACCACCACCACCACACCACGACAATGCTTATAGTATTTGCTTTGCGAATAAATTGCGAAAAATCGAAACCGTGTCACCAAAATAAGTGAAAAAAAATTACCTTTAATAAGTGACTCTAGAATATATTGCACATTGACAATTAACATACTCGTAAACAAATGTATTTAAAGAATAAACAACAACAAAAAAATTAACAAAATTTTTTTTTATATTTGTTTAAAAAGTAAATTCAAACAAAAAAATATTTTAAATTGATCACAAACTTTCTAAGATAATTCTGAGCGAAAGTAGAACAACGTAAAGGAGGGCTTTGAAATCGAAAATTTTTAAATTCAACTAAATAGACTATGGGCCATTAGTACAACTTGCCGTTAAACTTGGGTTTAGTTAAAGGTACCTTTAGCTAAAGGGAACTGTAAAGTTGCCTTTAACTTATTTTCGTTATTACAGATAAAATTTTTCATAAATATGGTAGTGCCGGAGCAATGTCGATAAAACTGCTCAATTATACAAGCTTTTTTTAACGCAGTGGCAACCGCGGGCTTCGTTTTTTTGTTGTGTATGCTCATTTTGTTTAAATTTGAAGTTGCCATAATGAAAATAATATATAATATGACAAGTTCAAAGTTTATCTGCCCGTTAAAATCCTCCCTTTAGTTAACGGCAAGTTGTAATAACGGCCCTATGTCTGTTGGGTAGACACTGCCCTTACACGGTTTCTGCAGAAGTTGTAAGTTGGAGAAGAAGCAAGATATCGGTTTTTACTTAATGTAGCAGAATTTACATTAAAATGCAAAGAAGTTTTAAAACCACATTCTAAAATTGAAACACAGCCTGGTTCATAAGGAGGTCAAAATGAATGGATCCAAACCAGCTTTCCTTATGGCAAGCATACCTTTTCTCTAATGAATGTGATAATACAGTAGGAATTGACCTAAGTGGAACCCTGAAGTAACTACGAGTGGTAACCTTATTTAGTCTTACCTAAGTACACTGATAGTCGCCGTAGTCTAACAGATAGCGATGGCTAATTAGACGCGAGACCGTGGTTCAAACCCCAGCTCAGACATATCAAACAAAACGAAATATGAACAAATATTTTTTCGGCGACTTCCTCTCAGCAGATTTCGGACAAAAACTCCAACAGTAAATAAAACTGGCATGAAAAGTTTCCCAGAAATTTGTCGTTCAAAGTCGACATTAAACTGTACATATGTACCGCCACTTATGGATGAAATTAACACACACAACATAAGTGGTGTAAGAAACTAGATTGTAATCCTGACTGAAGGGTTGTAAAGACAAATACATACATTTGAACCGTGACCTTACATCTAATAAGCCAACATACTAACTACTAGACTACGGCGACCTCTGTAAAGACCAATTAAGTAAGTAAACAATCGGAGTACGAAGTTATCCTAACTAACTTAGGTTAGGTTAGGTTAGGTCGGAGTGGTAGCTCTGATATCACAAAGCTCACTTGAGCACGCATAGCGTCCCGTTGTGATGCCACGGGTGAACGCAGTCCCCGTACTAACCAAGTTCCACTAAAATCAGGGAAAAAGAAGAAGTTGGTCAGCAAGGGCTGCACATCCTAACTAACTACCTTTCATCCTAACTAACTGCCTTTCAAAGTTTTAAGGCTTAATGTAAAACTTCTTTCAAATCCTCTATTTAAACTAGAATTATGTCGTGTTACAAAGAATTTTTTAAATGTTTTTGTTTTTAATTGTACAGGAAATAATTTCTCTAAATTGCTAACAACAATTATGTCTTCTTAATATTTCTGTTTAAGAAAAACTTTTAAACTTTTATCATATCAAACTCAAGTGTTGCGACATTATCTCAAAATAATTTACATTGTTTTAGCATGAGATAATTTGTTTTTGTTTTTTTCTTCTTCTTTTAATTCATGTTGTACGCCAACGTTGTAACTGAGAAGGCTTGACATGCAACACTTTTATGGCCCTACCTCCCTATATGCCACTTTGAAGCTGCTGTCTTATGTATAAAAAAACTGAATCTAAAGTTAAATTATAAACAAAAACAAAAAAAAAAGGTTAATAAACTTCATTAACATGTTTTTTTATTTTTGTTTCTGTTTTTCTACACACATTTTACCCGTAAATAGCATCGCAGTAGGAAAAAAAATGTGGAAAAAATTGAAAAACTTTATCAGAAAGAAAAAAATTCAAGGTGAAGAAAACTATATACGAACGAAATGAGTTTATCTTAAAAAACGCATTGTTTTATTTTATTGTTGTTGTTGTTGGTGTTATTTTGCTTAGATATGGTGGTCGTATGAAGATGGCAAAAACCAATTTTCAAGTTCATTTTGAAGATCATCACAACAACAGCAATGAAATAATATTGAAAATTTGCATAAACAACACCAAAACGGAAATAAGAAACAATAAAAATAAAGTGCAACCAACTTCAGCAGGTTAATTAATGACCGTAGAGTTGATAAATAAAAGGATGCTACAATTAAAATGTAATAAAAACCATATAAAAACAGCAAAAAAAAAATAAGAAATAAAACATAAAATAAAAACAATCAGAGGTGAGCGTCATTAACTCACCCGATTTGAAAAAAGTTTCACTACCGTATCAAATTCTGCAAGCCATTAAGCAAAAAATATAAGTCAGTGACCAAAATATACAAGTCATCGATCAAAAGAATGCACATCATCGACCAAAAAATGCATGTCATCGACCAAAAATGCAAGTCATCGATCCAAAAAATGCATGTCATCGACCAAAAATGCAAGTCATCGATCCAATAAATACAAGTCACCAAGCAAAAACATGCAAGTCATCCACCAAAAATATGCAAGTAGTATTCAACCCCAAAAATGCAACTTTCAAAAAATATGGCACTTTTTGAGTCTTATATATATACATATGAATGCATATGAACTCAATGAGAATTATTAAAATTTTTAAGTTCATACATAAAGCAATTTTTTTGCTCATATAAAAAATGTTATATCTCGGGTCCCAAGTAAAGCTCGACCCTAAGGAAACCTGTTTTGGAATGCTTAATTTCAAGGCTATCTAGTCCATTTTTCCCACGGGTCCATTTTTAACCGATTAAGGCCCATTTATGCAGAGCACTTTTTTAACTTTTTTAAATAAGACAATTAGCTATATATCTGGCCCCAAGTAACGCCCGATAGCAATGAAACCTGCTGTGGAATCCTTGATACCATGGCCATCCAGCCCAATAGGGTCCAAGGATTACCCGAACGTCACGAAAACTGTTTCGGAATCCTTGATCCAACAAAAGAATTTCAATTTAAGAGCCGGAAGAAGTCGCCATAGTCTAGTAGGTAGTGTGTTGGCTTATCAGACGTAAAGCCAGGGTTCGGGCCCCAGGCCAGGCATCAAAACAAAATACAGCAGCAGATTTCTGGCAAAAACTCTGAGAGTAAATAAAATTGCCAAGAAAAGTTTCTCAAAAATCTGTCGTTCGGAATCGACTTTAAACTGTAGATCCCACCACTCATGTATACAAAAATTAACACACACAACATAAGTGGTGTGAGAAACTAGGACGTTGTACAATGGGTCAATTCGACCTCCGGGTACTGACAAGTACACGTCCTCTAACCTAACCTAACCTAAGAGCCGCAACCAGGAACTCCTGGGAATGGTCCTTTGAATGAATGAAATCGACACCATTCCTTTACGAGTAGAGACATCAAGGTGACGCTCACGAGGGACTTGACCACAGCTTAGTTGTAAATCAAGTAAATCAAGACAACATTATTGCGCCGCTTTCAATATGGCAATAATGGGCCTCTGAAAACTGGAACTCTTAATAGTTTTTTATTCTTTACATCACCACCATCATTTAAATGACTCTACAGAGAAAATTTCGGATCGTCAAATCAAATCTCCAGTTAGAATCCTACAGTCTAATCTCCTATTAAGAAAGCTGTAAGGAAGCATATAGTCGATCCAAATGTGTCTACGGCTAAGCAGTATGAAGTCAAAGACCATTGATTATAAGAAACTACACCTTAGCTGAAGTACACTACAGGGTACTAGTGAACAAGACAGGGTCCTAAAATGGGCTACATTCCCATTAACTGATTACACAGTCCTGCAAATTTGGACTTTTTGTGCAAATAAGATGGCTCCAGGTGTTTTCGAAGGCATTTTGCGCACTGAACACGAATCTGGGTTCAAAAACTTTCCATCACTTCAGTTTTCCGAAACCCCTAAAAATAACGTTTTTTGGACTTTGAAGAATTGTAGAGCTAACCACTGACGTGCTAGAACCATCGCTATTATCAGAAATTGACAATTGATCTTTGCTCTTTAAAATGAGCCCAAAGCCAAATTGTTTGCATGCACCCTTAAAGTAGGGGGTGGGTTTATGTCAAGGGGTGCAAGAGAAAAAGAAACACATTACGGAGGTCCTTAAAAATTAATCAGATTTACTTGAAAATTGTTACTCAGGGGTTTTTGGGGTCGCTGATTACAGATCTTCATTCAGATTTAAAAATTCAAAATGGCGGATAAAATATCGAGGTCGAGGTTTATAAAAATTAATCAGATATACTTGACCGCGCAGATTCGTGTTCAGCGCGCAAAATGCCTTCGGAAACACTGGGCTGTGTTAATGGTACATTTTTTAGAATTATTAGGCGCTAAAAAATGTTTTTCCGTTTCCTTTTTCATTATTTTTTTCTTTTTCTTTAATAACAATAGATTGTATTTGAGGAAGAAAATAAAAAACTAAACTTAATTAACTGGTTCATAAACTCCATAATTGTTAAATGATAGTCAGAGGTATTATGCTATATTTAGTAATAACGTTTAACAATGTCGATAATACAGTGCACAGTAGTTGTTAAAATTTAACATTTTAGAGGCATTTATGTATTTATTATGTGATGTATGATTGTTGCTGCTATTATTGCAATAAAAACAATAAAAAATAAAAATAAAAGAAAATCAACACACTGGATTTTAATAACATCAATTTGTTATAATCAAATAATAAAAATCATTATTAAACGAATGACAAGTTCATTGACAACAAGCTCACTCTTAAACAATTAAGTTTTTAGCTCAAGACAAGCGTTTTTAATAATAGCTTTTACATTGTTGTTGCGTACCAAGTTAATGAAATAAAATTTGATAAAAATTAATTCCAAACATTTTCAATTAACATTATAATGCACAAGAAATGTGTATGTTTCTTTTTTGTTTTGAGAAAAAAAGATGTTTTGTTTTTCAAAATTTGCATTATAATGAAAGAATTTAAAAAAAAATACAAACAAATAAAAATTCGTATGATTAATTTTATGACATTATAAAGAACTACTGTTTCTTTTTTTGTGTTTTTGTTTTTGTTTATATTTTTTCTTTTATTTTTTATATTTATTTTGGCATTGTATGTGGAAAAATGTAATTTTTCTCAGCTTATTTTAAGCCATCAAATTTTTAAAGATTAAATGTCAAGTGTTTTATACTTTATATTGTTATTAATTTTTTTTCTCTTGTTTTCAAAAATAAAACAGAATTGTAAACAATAAAACAACAACAAAAATATAATAATAAATATATAAGACTTGAAAACGGGTAATTTTTTTAAACATACGAAAAATTAACAATTACTTCAGTCATGTAACGGTGTACTTTATGTGGGTACTAACTATCAAGAAGTGATCGGAAACGCGAAAACAAATATTCTGGCTAACAGAGCCATAGTATTACATAATATAAGCTTGGACAAACCAATAACTTTCAGTGCATTGAAGACCATGCTAAGAAAGTAGACATGAACGCAGCATCCTCTATTACAGAACAACAGGAAGAATAGTAGAAAGAAGTGCAAATATACTATGGGTGATGGCAGTAACACTCAATGCAGTAAAATTCTGTCTCAATCTGGACAGGTATACTAGGCAAACATAGACACATTAGGATCGATTGCATATGATTTCTAAATGCTTTCTAAATAAAACTATCGATTTTAGAATTCCAACTAAGAACTTCCGGTCTGAAGAACCCGAGGATCTCAATGACATCCTTGAATTTTGCACTGATGGCTCAAACACAAATGACATAGTGGGCTGTGGTATATTTTGTAAGTGGTATGATACTAAACTACCTTATGTCCATTGCAGTGTTTTCCAAGCAGATTTATTTTTAACTCGGAATGGTTGAAGTCGCCGTAGTCTAGTAGGCCGTGTGTTGGCTTATTAGACGTAAGGCCCGAGTTCAAACCCCTGGTCAGACATCAAAACGAAAATATGAAAAAATATTTCTTCGGCGACTTCCTCTCAGCAGATTTCTGGCAAAAAATAAAATAAAACTGCCATGAAAAGTTTCTCAAAAATCTGTCGTTCGGAGTGGACTTTAAACAGTAGATCCCGCCACTCATGTACAATTATACAATTAACTCACACAACATGAGTGGTGTGAGAAGCCAGGCCGTAATCCTGACTGAAGGGTTGTAATGGCCAAATTATGTATATGTATGGTTGAACTCCGGGAAGTATTAATTGTGGTATCACAATGGGACTAAATGGGACCTTTTTCTTTAAGGGAGTACCTTATCTATCTTTAATCCGCCTACCAACTATCATTAATCCGCCCGTCATTAGTTTCGCTCTTTCCTAAAAATACGATCCAGAAGCCTTACCCATACATGAGAGTTCTATTCCATTTTGTTATGTAAAAGGCAAAGAAATCAGATAAAGTGAAGTATTGTTTGATCCGTCTTAAGAAACCATGGCCGTGCAATGCTTCTTTCGACACTTGAAAAAAATTCCAGCAAACATCGCATAGAATTTTTATATTCAAAACAGCAAGAGTTTCTAACTCCCCTATATTTATACCTGTAGTTCTAAATGATATTTAATCACGTGCTTATCAGTAAATAAAGAACATTAGATTTTTCGCGAATTAAAGTTGATCCTATTCGCAACTTCATCATTCGGAGATTGCCGGTGGGTCGACTTTTTCCAATTGTTTCAGAATTGCAAACAGGCGGCACTAGGTATAATGCTATAATGCACCTTGTCAATGACTCTGGACAGATATTTACAGATGCTTCGAAACTAAATGGTGCAATGGATTGAAGTATTTGATCCCGGCAGATATAGGTTACGCGATAAGGCAATCTGAATATTGGCTTACCATACGTTCTAAACTTAGCCTTTTAGCTAATGACATCTGAAGTAGCAGAGATGAATAAAAATAGGGAAATAGGAATTTTCCCAGCACTATATCATAGAATTATAATTAGACTCACTGATCTGTCGTGGAGACTCAGAGGCTTTAGAATTAGGGATCAGCTTTATGTGGGAATTGCTATCTCTATCCACACACCCCCTTATGCTATGTCCGGCAGTCTGCTACAATTACTGTTAAACACCAACTTAACCAAGCAGATTCTGCAAATTTGGACAGAGTTAAACTAATAAATGCCTGTGGACAGGCGTGATATTACCATTTTAGTTAAGAGGTGGGCCGTTAAACCAGTCACGGACGACTTATTTGTACATCATCGTATCTTATACGAACTGATTATGGAGTGACCCATATTTATTAATATTTACTGAATACTGTGCTTCCTTGATTGGGTTTTGTAATAATTTTTTTATGGAGTAACCCATATTTACCAATAGGAAGTACAAAACTTGATTGTATTTTTTTGTTTTTGGGTGTGAGGCACTCACTTAATAATTAATAGTTTGGTTTTTTTTTTTTTTTGCTATAAACTGTAAGTTTTAATTAATTATGTTAATAATTTTATAATAAATGGCTTAGTTAAGCGCTGCTGCTAATATTTCTTTCCCTTTTTTTTTATTATTTTTCATATGGAAGCGCGCATAAAGTTTTTATGCAGTTTTTTTTATGGAGTGGGATTTTATTTTTATTTCTTTTTAACTTTTTCTCTTATATTGTTACAAACAAAATATTTTTTTACTACAAATTTGTTGACTGTTTTTATATAGCAAATAGTATATAAGTATTATTGTAGTTGGTGTTGTTGTAAGCAATTGTTTATAATATTTATGCTTCAGTTATGCAATTAACAAATACCCGCACTGAGAGAAGAAGCCGAAGGAAAGAAAGAAGAAAACGAGCACCTGCTAATGTTAACAAGTTATATCATAATTTATAAAATTATTATTCATTTCTACATATATTTTTTTAGCATATTTTTGCATATTTTTTCTATGTTTTCTTAGGTCTTATTTTGTCTTTGCAAAACGTGAAAAAGAAAAAGAAAAAAACGCCGCATGATTAATTGCTTAAACACCGGCTTGGGTATGTAATTTTCTTTAAAACTCTGCAATGATAGAGTGATTAATTCATTTGTTTATTAAGAAAAACAGAAAAAAAATAGACAAAAATTTGAATAATTTAATTAATTTGTTTAAAAACAAAAGATTTTTTTGTCAATTAAAATGCGTTTAAAACACGCCCTTCAAGTATTAAAAATAAAATTCCACAAAAAGTTCAGAAAATTAAAAAAAAAAATATTTAAAATTCAGTTTCAGTTCACAGCCCTGATCATTCACAAATTGCTTTTACAGCGCTTTAAGCATGTATTTGTGTGGCTTACCATTGAGCCACAACCACTGCAACAATAAACCAGTCAGCCACCATACCACATTTACTCTAGAAAAAGGTCATTGAAATTGATGGTGAATTTTAGTTTGTGTATCTTTGATTGTATCATTACGGATTGTCACAGTTTGCATTTGCAAGCTTGTTGTTAACACAAATTGGCTACAGTTTTTTTCTTCTACAATGAGGCTGTTAACCTATCAACGTCGATTCAATAATAAAAATACAATGAGACGAGAGAAACATTCTCCCAAGTATTTGCAAATGTAGTTGCCAGAAAGTCCCATACTTTTACACTTATGTCCGGTCACGCAGAAATTTGAATCGGCAGACTTTTGAATCTAAAATATTATTGACAAATGGTTTATCGGTTGATCACTCCTATGAAATTTCAAGAACAATACACACAATAGATGATGATCGGTTAACCACTTAATTGTTAAACCAAATAGAAAAACAATAAGAAAGTCATGTTTAATTAGCAACGTAACTTTTCCCTGAGTAAAACTAAGAAAATGTTCGATAGAAAGATTTCCTAGAACCTGATTTCCTGGAGATCCAATTGACAACGGTTGAAACAAAACAAACAATTGAGCTTGCACTGCAACACTGTCTCATACAGGAGAATTAGCCTTTTGAGATAATACGTTAGATGGTATTATTAGGTACACATACTACAGGCTCTATATCGTGTATTAGGCTTTGATCAATTCGTTTCCCACCTTAGGTCGGGATCAACGAGGATCAAGGATTCCTTTAGCCTGTGGTCAAACACATCATGACTCTTGCGCTGACCAACTTCTTCGCTAGTTTGTTAGAATTCGGTCAGTACAGGGACTGAGATTACCCATGCCATAACAACGGGCCGGTTTAGATGCTCAAGTAAGTTTTGGTAATAATCAAAGCTGCCACTTCCACCTAACCTATCATGACCGTACACTATTCGAATTGCTTTTTGGAATACTCATGCCACTAAAGCCACAAAATTCTAGCCCTCAAAGTTCTGAATCCTTCTAAGGTCTTATTTGAGGTATAATCTGGCATCCGAAAAAATCGGAAAAACCAACCAAAGCACTAAAAGAACGGCTTGCCTTGAAAACCTCTGCTACTTGTATTAGCAAACTGTGCGTACCCCTACTATTCATTAACATTACGAATACTTTTGTTTTAGCGTGAAGAAGAAGAAAAATGCGTGCGTGTTGTTATTCATATTATTGCCAATTTCTTTACTGCCAACTGCTCTTTTTTTATTTTTTGGTTTGAAATTGAAAACCAAAAATGCCAACAACAAAAAATTAAAACCACTTCATTTCTCTTATGATTTTGTTATTGCTTAGTTTACTTACTTATTAGTAAGTTTTAGAGGGAGTGTTTGCAAAATAAATTTATTTGTTTTTATTACCAGTTTTGTGTTGCTTTTTTAAATGTGAGAAATTTTCAAAAAAATAAAATTTCTCCGCAACATCGTATTTTGTCATCTATTTGTAGGTATGCATTGGTTCGTGTTATTATTTGGGTTTTATTTATGGCTTTACGTAGGTCATCAGATAAGAAACAACTTTATTGTAAAAACTTAAAAATTATTGTAAAACTTTGTTTTTATGGTATTAATTATATTACCAGAAATAAAAGGTTAATGGCTTTAAATGGCAAACACTATTTGTAATGAAAAAAATAAAATCTTTCCTATTGATTTTAAGAAAAAGATTAATTCGATTCAATTTATTTATTTAAGAAATAATTTCTTTTTGAAAAATGTATGACATTTGAACACAAAATATTGTAAATATTTATGTGGGTTGACTCACTTCCAGATTTATTTACAAAACAATGATGAAAAAAAGTCCAGTTATTTATTGTGTTTACTAATAAAGCCGGCCTATTTAAAAAGGTAAACATAAACACCATTTAATTGTGTTGGTGTCTCACTCTCTAACATATGTAGACGTTAATGCTAATGCTTTATGCTAATGTTTACAAAAATGGTGTTGTTATTGTAATAAACAGTAATAAGCACAAAGCAATTGTTTTGTTTACTCATATGTTACAACACTATTTTTGAATTTACAGTGTTTCCCATCACTAAACCTTTTATTGGATTTATATTTAAAGGGAAATAATTTTCTTTCTAACCTCCAAACTAAAAAAATCTAAATTTTATTTTTTTTCCTGGTATTTTGAGCATTTTGAGTATGACGAATTAACTTTTTATTTGCTCCTTAAATACTAGATTTTTGTATTAGGATATCGATTGTGCTGCATCGTTCCTTCGTACATGGCATCCTGACGGCAAACGTTCATTAAAGTACTTTTTTTCATAGCGATATTGATGTTGAAAAAAGGGAAATGCTGGTTTCTCCTCTGAAGACTTGAGGATTTTGTGAATTAATTACGATTGTCAACTATGTTTGTGTCTTTAGAGCAAGGTTAGGTTAGGTCAGACGTGTACTTTTCAATTAAGACAAGTACAGTACCCGGAGGTCGAATTGACCCATTGTATGTTGTGTGTGTTAATTTTATACATGAGTGGTGGGACCTACAGTTTAAAGTAGATTCCGAACGACAGAATTTTGAGGAACTATTTCATGGCAATTTTATTTACTCTCAGAGTTTTTGCCAGAAATCTGCTGGGAGGAAGTCGTCGAAGAAATAATTTTTGTATTTTGTCTTGATGTCTGACCTGGGGCTTTACGTCTAATAAGCCAACACACTACCTACTAGACTACAGCGACTTCAAAAGCAAAATATAAGAAGAAAAGGAGCGACGAGTTGATATACTATTTAAACTTGGGCACAATTGAGATTTTTATCTTTATAACGCAGCGATTAAAACTCTTTCTCATGATATCAAAGTTTATAAACAACACAATGTATTTATCAAAGAAAATTGCTAGTTGTGACAGTTGTAGTATACAAACATATGTATATTGATTGCAATAGTTCCCAAGGGAAACCAAAGATTGCATTAAAGGTCATCCATCGCGATCTGTCATGAGAAAATAGTTTTCATTTTGGATAATTTATTAACATGGAGTTAACTTCGATTTTCATCGGTCTTCTCAGCCAGGTATTGAGTTCCCTTGCCTTGAGAATTCCATTCAATTCCCATTCTTACCGCATATTCGTGTTGTTATCTTAATATGTGACCGATGCAATAACATTTTCGTTTTACCAATTAGGCACGGATTGGTGATTCTCTCATTCATGCTTAAAATTTTATGTTTGTAACGAATTCCGACCAAAACGTATTTTATATTTTCCGCTGTAATCGGTTAAATAACACCTGTTGTGTTTGCAAATCGTTAAGCAAAGTGTTTTATGACTTAAAGTTGTGTAGCACAAAGCTGTTAAAAAAAGGAGAAGTTTTTTTTGGATTTGTGGAGATTTCCATATTTTCCACGGTTTGCAGCAGATATTAATTCTCCAAGTATGTAAAGAATTGAACTTCCATGTTGTTTATTATAACTTTTTAAGTATTGGCGGTGCTTAAACGTAGAAACTTATTTCTCCCGATGCTCACTTTTACCCAATAATGTGTATTTCCTGCACTTTTGCTGTCATATCTGAGAAATTATGTGCGAGCAAATGCGTGTGACAAACAAAATATTCATCGGCTTTACCATGAAACGGAAATGTGACTGGACCTCAGGTACTGTGATTTGTATCTGGTATTTCCTCAGGGCTAAGATTTGAAAAAATCAAATTTTTGATGTGTTTTGTTCAGTACGGTGCTGCTGAAATCGTATTCTCCGGATCGAACATATTTTCTTAAGTTGGTGGTTAACAGATTCAGTTGAGGGCTACATCCTGCATTAGGTCGCCCCATGAAATACTACTGTTCAATAATCATTCTTTACAATTTCGGGATCTACACACAGTTACTAAATTATTCATACGGTTAAAAAACTTCAGAAATTTTTTAACTAATCCGTTTTCGTCGAAAATCTTTATAGTTTAATTGATGTTAAGACGTTCTTTTGCATTGGTTAAAACATTTTTGAAATTGAACTGAATTGTGGCCCTGCACAGGCCGATTTACAAATTTCACAAATTTCTGAACCAATGCAAAAGACTGTCTTAAAATCGAAGAAAGATGTCAGACAATTATAAATATTTTCAACGAAAATATGGGCCTACACAGGCCCACAAAAGTTAACATATTTCAGAAATTTTTTAACCAAGACCGTCTTAAAATCGAGGAAAGTTGTCAGACAATTACAAAGATTTTCAACGAAAACGGATTAGTTAAAAAATTTCTGAAATTTGTTATCCGTATGTATACTTTTGTGGCTGAGTGTATATAAGTAGTTTAGAATCAGCCAGTTTTATTGAGATAACTAATAGAAGTAACCAAGGCTCTATTTCCGTTTGAATTTGCCAACCGTATTGCCATCAAGAGAAAGAAGTCCTGGAGATAATTGATTGAAACTAAAGCCAGCTCAACAGAAATGAATTTATCGGAAATAAAAATGTTTGGTTCATGATGGATTATGGTGTAAGAATTTGCTGCGGCCTTTGTATCAATGTGGAGCGTAGGAATCCATATATATATGTATAAGTAAATACGACTTCGGTCAGATCATAAATGGTGGTCAACCACCTCTATTTGGGTTTACTTATGGACTATATTCAAGATTCACACCATGATGTCGCTGATGTAATTCTAGTCCATTTTTCCAGCATTTCTCTGAACACTAGAGCTAATCATTTCCATCGAGTGACCAGCACTTGTATATAAACTTTGAACTCTTGAGAACGAGCCCAAAGCCTTAATCCCTGCGTTGGTTTTGGTTTAGGTCGGAGTGGTAGCTCTGATATCACAAAACTCAATTGAGCATCTAAAGCGGCCCGTTGTGATGCCACGGGTGAACGCAGTCCCTGCACTGACCAAGTTCCACCAAAATCAGGAAAGAGGAAGAAGTTGGTCAGCGCAAGGGCTGCACAATCCCTGCGTAACGAAGATAAAAATTTCAACTGCGTCCAAGACCAGTATATAGTATATGAACTCGTCGCTCATTTTATGGTTGTATTTCCCTCGGAAGACACAACAATTGTTGACAAACGTGATTAACTCAAAAAATTCTTAAGCCTTCAGATAAGAGTCCTGCAGATCCCTTTTTTCAACACCAATATCTCTATGAAAAATGAAAAAAAGAACTTTAATGGACTTTTATCGACAAATGATCCCATGTTCAAAGGGGTTATGCAGCACAATCGATAGCCTAATACAAAAATCTAGTATTTAAGGATTAAGGAGTTTTTAACGTTTTATATCATTATATAAAAATCATTTGACTTGACATAAAATCCATTGCGTTGCCAATTTTAATTATATTTTTAAAGAGAATTACCGTTAGTTTTTGTTTAAAGGTGATTAAGGAGTTAGTATATATTTTCTTTATGATATTTACTTCTTAAAAATGTTAAATTGATTTGTAGTTTAAAAGAAAAATACTGATAGTTTTGTTTAATGGCTTTTAAGGAGTCGGCATTTATATTTAATTTTTTAACTTTGGTTTTAGAAAACCTTTTGATTTAAAGTTAAAATATAATCGATAACATTTATAATAAAAAAATTATTTTTTTTTAATTATTTTTCTAGAAACTGTATGCCTGCTTGGAATTTTAAATTAAAAAAAAACAATTGAATTTATTAATTTAATTTTTAATAAAACAAATAATTATAGTCACGTTCTATAAACTTTTGTTTCAACAACAACAAAAAAAAGTGAATTAATAAATTAATAATACTATAAATAAAAATGATACCTTCAATAACAAATAAAAAAAAATTGAAAATGAATTCAAAAAATAAATATTTTAAAAAGCTTACATACATATGTACATATATATATGTTTAGTATTGTACGGCCATCTTAAGGCTTGATATAAAATTTTTAAATTGTTAATTTATTTAACGTTTATTTTTGTTGTTGTTGATTTCTTTGTTGTTAATATTGGTGTTGATGTTGTTTTTGTTTTTGTTTTAACTAATTAATATTTAACGTTACGTTTGGTTGCATTGCTTAATTGGTAGGGGCCGTCTTGAGTTTGGTATTTAATTTTTTTTCTTTGCTGTTTTTGTAGTTGGCAATGCAGTGGAAGTGTTCAGTCAGTATTGGTGTTTTAAAATACATTGTAAATTTTTTAATATTTGTTGTTGGTTGCTGTTTTTATTGCTTTATATAATTTAAACATTTTGGTTATGGTGTTAAGAAAAACAAAAAATCGAAAGTTTAACCACAAAAATACGCATTAAAAAACTTATGGTGGTTAAAAGAAACAAAAATTATTTGAAAACAAATGTTAAACAATTTTCTTTAAAGAAAAAAATATTAAAAACATAAAACCAATGTTGATTTCTGTTTTCAAATGCATTTCCTTGACTTTTGGGAGATACTGTTTTAACAAATAAGGCTTTATATTTGTTAAATATTTCCGGGTTGAATTCTTTTTGCAAAGAAAGTATTTTCTTGGAAAAATTGTTCCTGCTCCAAAATAATGTTTCTTTTTTTTTAACAAAATTTTCTTTAATTTCTGCTAAATATAGTTAATTTAGTTATTTTTCTTTTTATTTTGCAAATATTTCTTCGTTTTCTTTACTTTTTTTATGCCTGCTTGACTTTAGTTTACAATATCCCTGCTTGTGTATCTGTTTTATATACAATAGCCTGCTATCGTATCGTATATCGTTTGGCTAGTTTTTAATTTATTGTTGTAAATATTTTCTGTTATTTTTTTTTAATTTTACTTTTCTAAGCCAGTCCCCCTCATTTGGTTCGCTGCACATTGTAAATGATTGTTTGTAATACCCTCAACGTTGTAAAGTGTAGTAAAGCAATAACAAACTATTTTTTGGTTTACATTTACAACTTTCATTATATGGAGAGAGAAGAAAAACAATAAAAAAATTGTTTTCTTACAAAAGATTTGAAATAACAAATCCTCATTTCTTTTAAATGCAAAATAATACAATTTTTATTTCCTTTTTTGCTTATACAATTCTTTAAAATGCAATAAAACATATACATACATACGAGGGAAGTATGAAAAGTTCCTACATAAGCAATTAAAGACAAATATTTAATATCACGTAATGCACTCAGTGACTTCACGCCAAGGGTTTTTGGCAAGACTTTTATCTGAAGTGTCATTTATTTAATGAAGAACGCATAAAAACAGCCAAAGCAGACTACAAACGAGACCAATTTTCGAGCATTAAGCCGTGATTATGGTCATCATAAACCGACAATAGTGTGCAAGGAATGAACAAGATTATACAGAAATTTTAAAGGAAGGAAAGAATTACAGATTGTGGTCAGGCCTATGCATTATCGCAATGTATGAACTTTTAGGTCAGTCATCAAAATGAAAATATGAAAAAATATCCTTTCAGCAAATTTCTGGCAAAAACTCTGAGAGTAAATAAAAAAATCTCAAAAACCTGTCGTTTGGCATCGACTTTAAACTGTCGATCCCACCACTCATGTATAAAATTAACACTCACAACAATAGTGGTATGATCCTGTCTAAAGGGTTGTAATCATCAAAAGTATGAACTTCCGAAATTATCGCTTCTATTAGAGAAAATGCTGTGGACCTATTTTAAGGCTCATTATGATACATTTTGAAAAATTTTCTTCAGCAATGAAGCTTATTTCTCACTTAGTGGTCACGTCCACAAATAAAATCGTTGTATATAGAGCTCGGAGGTCATAATATTAAAAGCAAGAGGCAATTATATCCGTTAAAAGTGAATGCATAATGTGCATTATAATCTGGAGATAAATAATTCTGAAGGAATCATATCCTTCAATTAAAAGTGGCCATTAACAACGCCGTAGATATACTAATAGGGTACTAGAATTACCTTAAAAGAATCAACTGCTTCAACAAATCCAGAACCGGCCATTTAAGTGGCCATTGTTTCGTATATAATGACATGGCTGGTTTAAGCATTATAATAAAATAAAAGTTTCTTGAATTTTACCGTTGTCACTGACAAAAGGATAACCCTGTTCTGTAATACACTTGTACTAGTGTTTTTAATTTATTTTTGAAACTATTTTTTTTGTATTTTTTTTTTTCACACAAAATACTTTTATTTCGCATTGCCATAGTTTTTACAGAATTTTCTCAAAAGAAAAATTGCTTATAAAATTTTTTTTTTGTTGAAATTTTTTTCTATTTGGGTTAATTAAAAATTAATTATTTAAGTTTTAACATAAAAACTTGTTTATGTTTAACCAATACCACCAAATAGCAACTAAAAATATTTACTTTCAAATATAAAACAAAAATTTAACAACAACAAAAAAGAAAAAACAAAAAAAGCCAAGAAAACCAAACAAATATTTTTTAAACAAATTCAACAAGAAATACAAAATTTAATTAACTTGTGTTAACGACGATAATGATCAATTCTATTGCTACAAATCAAATTAATTTCTAATACACCATAAAATAATTTAATGGCAACACTTTCAGACATTTTTAATTTAATTTTAAGCTATGTGTACAATGGGTTTATAAAAGGTAAACAGTATTACCAAACTTTCTTCTGTAGGCAATAAATATGTATTAAAATTTAATTGCCAATCATCACAGACACCAATTAAAGAGGACATTAAATCGTAAATAAATTGGGGAAAAGTCGACATAATAATTGTTTAATTTAAAAATGTTACATGCCTTTTAGACATTATTTGTGTCTTTAATACTTTCGAAAGTTTAAACAAAGCACTGGCGAGATATGAAGGTGTTAGCACAGAAGACCCAGATATTTAGGGAATTTTTTGAGGCTTTATACTCCGTTTGCCAACGAGAGGAACTTATTATATAATAGAGTCTATGCTTGCTAGCTATTTTAAGAAAACAGAGAAACAATGAGAGGGCATCGAATCATTAAGTTAAAAGCGAATTGAAACAACGACTGAATGGTTACTCCGATATTCTGAAAGTTTTTTTCTTCAATAGTGAGGAACACTACCTACTAAATGGTGTCGGAGGCGATTTAATGCTCTAAGTTTAGGATTCTCATTCCGGATAGGGCCCTACTCTCAACGTGGATTGATTCTTACGGCCGTAGTTGGTATAACTTATTCAAATGCGGATTCTTACGCGATTCTCGGTAACAGGGCGATTGGGTCGCGAACCAGTCGTTTATTTTCGTCAATAGTGGGCAACAGACTTCTTGATCTTACTACCGATCAAACTATAGTGTCTGAGACGATATTTCTCTCTAGGTTTAGAATTCTCATTTCGGATAGAATCCTATCCTCAAAGCGGGCTGACTCTTAAGGTCGTAGCTGGCCCAACTTCTTCAAATGCGAATTCTTGCTTGATTCTCGGTAACAGTCAGGCTGTTCTGAGGGGCGAATGAGTCGGTCTGATGTAAGTCTTGACCAATTCCTAACTTTAAGGATTCCATTAGAGTGCTTAAACCAAATCGGGTCTGACTTCGTAGGATTTCGGGGTAGAGGCATAACTGGCATCCTGTGCCTCATACTCTCGCTAGACTGAGATTCCACTTTGTGGGTGATGCGGGTTGTTCATTTCATTTCATTAACCTATTGGAACTGCTAGTATTCAAAAAACATTTTTGTTTATGTTTACGGAAGACCACAGTAAATGATTTTATTTTTTGTCAAATCATTTAGAAAATATTGATTGAGAAAATGAAAAGTTTTTTCTTTGTTTAATTCAATTTCTTTATAATACAACAACATGCATATTGTAATACTGCCATAGAAAATCTAATTTTTTTTATTTATTCAAATAAAATAAATGAAAATAAAATAAAAAGAATTGAATTGAATGCATTCATGACCTAAAAACCCAATCGCCGCCAACTTTAATGAAAAAAATTTTCTCCAACTCTCTTTTTGTTGCAGATGTCTTCGTCATCATAGTTTTGGCTAAGAATTACAGAAGACTACAATAGAAAAAAACAAAAAGAAAAAGAAAAAGCCTGTCACAATTGACCATATAAAATAAAAATAAAGCCTCCTCTCGTCATTCGTACTTATTTATTAAACTAAACAGCCAAGCCAGCCAAGCCAGTCTACTTTGAAGACTCTCTTTATAAAACAATCTGTATATGAATCAAATCCAACTTGAATGAATAGTTAGTTCGTTATTCATTTAATTGTTTTGCTATGGCAGTCACTGGGTTAGCATTCTCTGTAAAACGTGCAGGCTGTTTGTTAGCTACGTACATACATACATATGTACATACATATACGATAAGATTGTCGGCTACCAACGTTTATGGCCACAGTCACAGTTTGTACCATAAAAGGTGTGTTCTTCTCGATGGCAATTCTTGTATTATTTTTCCAATTGTTTTTTGCTATTTATTTTGTTTCAAACAGTTGGCAATTCTAATAGGGTTAGTGGGTTAGTTTAAATTTTACGCATGACTTTATGGACAAATTAAATAAATCCAAGAGGATGTAGCAATAGTTAAAGATTGCTTTACAAAGTTATACAAAATGTTTTAAATGTATGGAAAAAAGCAACTGTATTTGCAATTACAACTACAATTGCAATTGAAAACTAGAAAAAGAAAATTGTAGAAAATTTTAATGTTAATCGTTAACGAATACCAATCAAATTTTAATACCTTCTTGCCAAGTTGTCATTTAAAAATGTTTAATTGCCAAAAAACAAATTATTTTCTTTGATTAAAGTATGCTCATGGAATTTGCAATAAACTTAATATCTTCATGAACATTTTCTGTATTAAATGGACATTCTTTCGAAAGCGTCGTCATTTGGGAGCCATTAAAACCTCTGTAACTCACATTCTTCAAAAATACAAATACTACTATACTATACAAATACTATAGAGTCCTCATTTGCTTCACATCAACACAACTCCTTCAAATGTTGGTACCAGAAAGGCATACAATAACATGTAATAATTCGAACAAGTAGTTTTACGTATTATTTACTAAAGCTATGAAGTGTCTTAGCCGTCTGTTGCCATTCTCTTTGTTTCTACTTATCAATTCTATACTAAAGAACATAAGTTTTTGAACAGTCTGATCAGCTGAAAATTTCTTAGAGTTTTAGACAAAATAGCATCTCACGTAAAATTTGGGTCCCAAAACTGGTCACCCTTGGAATTTCTCTTTCGAAAGTACTATCACCTAATGCAATATCCATTTTCAGACGTTTGATGTATTAGGAGCCATCAATTGTCGTGATAACACAGCTAGCAAACCTAGTCGTCCTTTGAAGTTTTCATCGTATCTTCAGAGAATATCACGAAGACTGAGGTATTATTTTTTCGATAGTATAGCCTGCAATCTAGGCATTTGTAAACTACAATTACACTTCAAACGGTTTATCAAAGATCGTAATCGTTAAGAAGCCACCAGTGATATAAAGCTCTAAGGCAATAAGAAGGCCTACTACTACAAATGCTACTACAGATCTTAATCTTTAATCGAAAGAACATACGTTAAACCATTAGCCTATGGTTTCGAATTATCTCTCGAACTTTCCCAACAAATATCTATGCAGTGTTGTACAAAAGATGAAAACTTTTTTAATCTTTAAATCTCTTAACTCACACCACGTTTAATTTCTTACAAAGAAGCCCATTATTCCACAGGCAGCGTAAAATGTGCGTTATATTGTTTTTTTTTCGAATTTCGAAAAGGTGTTAATAAAACTAAAAGATTTCTCTAAACAATTGAATTGTTTATCTTTTTTTTTGACATCAATAACACGTTTCGTGTTAATTGGAATCTAAAGAACAAACATTATAGATGTCGTTTTTACGATTTATTTAATAGGCATAGAAAATAAAAGAATATTTCTAAAGAAAGACGAAACAATGTCTTCGTGTGTTGTATTCCCGAGACAACAATTCTTTTTTTAAAGCTGTAAAAACTCGAAATTTATTGCGTTTTTATTTACAATTCTTTGTCGAATTTACGCGAAAAATCTACAGTGCTCTGTCAAAAGACCGATTACTTCCCTCAGGCTACTTCTAGATAATCTGATACATTCCTAACGTAATTGGTCATTACAACCCTTCAGTCAGAATTACAACCTAGTTTCTCACACCACTTATGTTGTGTGTGTTAATTTTGTACATGAGTGGCGGGACCTACAATTTATAGTCGACTCCGAACAACATATTTTTGCGAAACTTTTAATGGCAATTTTCTTTACTCTCAGAGATTTTACCTGAAATCTGCTGAAAAAAAGTCGCCGAAGAATTATTTCTTTATATTTTGTTAATTTTGTTTGAGATATCTGGACTGAGGCTTGAACCATGGTCTCACGTCTAATAAGCCAATACACTACCTACTAGACTACAGTGACTTTGTATGCATGACTGAAATCTCTTCCCAATATACTTGATATTTCTCAAACCACTATATCTCGAGAAGATCATCCGCCTCTTTTTATCTCTAACTGCTGACTTTGATTACAGTTTTAGTTCTGTGCTGATCTCTCTACAAGAGAGAGATACCATGGGCGCACGTAGAGAGAGTTGATGGTCGCACGGAAAGTTTGCTGAAACTTCAAATCACTTACTTTTGTGGAATTTGCAGGGACATAGACAAGACAACCATTATTCACTTAGTAGGCGACATACTCTCCACTTGATCTGCATAAGAGATAAATTCACTAATCAGACAACAACAGATTTCAGGAAACTCAATTGCTTTGTCATAAGCACCGAATAGTTTCAGGATTAGGGATAAAGATTCCTTGCAGTCCACATTCAATTACCCAACGGTAACAGATTTGCCAACAATGAAGTGATAGTCAGAGGTTGATGGCAATTTTAAAAGCTGGACTGGACAGTTGTTAATATAAACTGGGCATCGAAGCTATAAAGTACTTTATAGATTCTCTTTTAGTTTCTTTCCTATAAAAGTAAAACGAGGACAATCATTTGGAATCCTTTCAACATTCACATAGATTTAGAATTGCTGGATTGTATTGATGATAAATACGACGTGACAATATATAAACAAAAATTTATGACAATGAGCCAACAATATTCAGTCTTAAGATGAATATTAATAAGACAAGAATGACCAACTATCGTCCACAATCCAATAGTGAAAAGAGGCGCTGCTCTTCTAGATATTGCAACAAGTATAGCGAAAGTTGAAGATGCATTTGCGCAATTATTTAAAATACGGTAATCAAATATAAAAGAAAATGGAAAAAATAAAAGAAAATGTTGATGGCAATTTTAAAAGACTGGACAGTTGTTAATATAAACTGGGTATCGAAGCTATAAAGTACTTTATAGAAAATTATTTCACTAAGAAAGAAGGAGAAATCAAATAAAAAAGTTTAGCTAGTTTGGGGCAAGAGAAAGATTAAAAAAGAAAAAAGAACCTTAGCCTTCAAATTTCTGTTCTAGAGGATGAGGAAGTCCAAAAAACTGTTCAGATAAAAATCCATTATATATATACAGACATAAAGATTGAAATTCTATTAGAGATTTCATATTTGAGAGCCAATGGGTGGAAACCACTTGTAAGCAAGGCTTATTGTTACTCTTACTCTGTTAGTCGAGACAGATTCTATTAGTGAATTAGTAGGTACAGATCAGTTATCCAAACTGACTGTATAAGAGCTGAATAGTCCTCAAGTGAAAGTGTTAGTTCCCTTTTTGAGCTTCTTCTAATACTCGTACTAACTTCATTTCATCACAAATTTCGAATGAGTTTTAAACATCTGATCATCTCCAAATGGTGGAATTTTATATTATTTTTGTTTTTTTTTTGTATTTCTTTATTTTATTACCTTACAATGTTTTGCTATAGACAATAATAAACTTGAATTTAAAACGTTAATTAAACTTGATTTGTGTTATACTCTTCTAAAATACTAAATATTATGAGTAAATCCTTAATAACTTGTTTAACAAAAAGCAAAAATAAATTAAAATGAAACAAGAGTTTTTTACATGGGGCATGGCATGGCATACAGATAAACCAGACTTAAAACAAATGAAGCGCAGCTTATAAAATGTAGAAAAAAAAACTAAAATTTATTTAATCGTCTAAAATCGATTTGAAAGTGAAATTTTTTGTATTTTAATTTCGATTTCATACTGGGGTAATGGAAGACACACATTAACAACAGCAAATAATAACAATAAATAACGTTTATTTAAAGGTGATTATTTTAACATTTATAAGGCTAAATGCCAATAACATTTAAAGCAATGGCCTAATGAGGCTTATTACAAACAGCAACAACAACAACTACAACCACAAGAAACGTTATTTGAAATTTTTTCAAATACAAAAACAACATTTTTTCAAAGACTTTGAAAATTCGAAAGTGTCTTTCGATTACATTTTCGAAAAACCAAAAACCAAACTAAACCAAAACAATATTTTCAATACCAAAACCAATACCATATAACAACTCCCCTCATAGCAATATTTGTAATATTGTACCTGGCGATGATGACTATCAGTTTATGCAGGCCTTTAAACGCACTTCGAATTAAAAACAAAAACGCTTAAAAACGTAAAACATTTCGTTTGTGACAAACGGAAGCTTGTTATTATTGTTATACCGTTCGTTTGTTTATTCGTTTTGTTTATTTTATTTTGTTAGTCATGCCAGCCTGTTAATGCTGTTGCTATTGTAGGCAGGACCTTATTTGGTTGGCCATAATTTGTATTCAAAAATATAGCAAGACTGGCCTGGCCATACTTTATGGTTATCTATGCCATAATTTTCATTTTTAATTCGATTTTTTTAATGAATATATGGATGGCATAACAACAAAATAACAAATTGTTCGAATCATACATACAGCAGTATTGATTGAATTCGAATACTTAGGGTTATTGAAGTATTTCGTAATACAATGAATTGAAATTGAAATTGAATAGAAATGATATCAAAGAGACGAGAAAATTTTAAATTAAATTCCTATTGATTTCAAAGCGGAAATATACAGAGAACTTAAAGAAAAAGAATGGGTCAATTCGACCTCCGGGTACTGTACTTGTCTTAATTACAGTACAGTAAAGTACACGTCCTCTAAGTCATAGGCATATAGTTTGATAGATAGATATACATTCAATTCTAGGAAAGCATACGATTGGTCCTCTTCTTATTTAGGTAATTCTGGCACAGTCTATCAATACTACTGATGTTATTATACTATCAAGAAAGCTGAGCCTTCTTAAATACCATCCAAAGAATAACCAACACTATCGAACAGTGGGAAAATAGCAAGTTCTGTATAGTCTCTAGCCATTTACTCAACAATAATTACGATACTAGCATGGCCTGGAACCCAGCAACTTTGGAATTCAAAGTTTCCCTAAGAAACTGTCTGCATTCATGGAGAAGGGCGTATGTTGAGGTAACTCCCGTAAAGAACTTGATTGCAGTCTGGATGTAAAATATAAATCAAAAGCACTACACTCTGTATGGGCATTACCTTGGCAGATGGCAGAATGTATAAATTAAAGATTGGCTGAATCTGCCTTGTATGTGGGACAGTTAGGGTTTGTGGTAATGTGGGGCAGCCAGGGTCTGTAGAGAACAATCGAAACAAATATTTTCCCCCCAAATTACGATAATTATTTTTAGAGATTGACAGCGAAGGCTTATAATATCAAATTCAAAAATATATAACGCCCACCTAGAATTCTAGTTACAATTTTTTCATTGTTTCTTTTTCTTAATTAAACTTTTAAATTGTTTGCCTAACAAGCAGTTCGTAAAATATAAATAGAAATAGAAATATCATATCAAAGAAATATATCAAAGTCTAGTGCTTAAAATTAAATTAAAATTTAAAACTTTGACTCACCCATTTGCTTTCTTTCTCTCGTTCTTTACAGCGATGTCATAATGGAACCCATGACTGCATTAGTATTGGCCTTTCAGCTTTTGGCCCTTTTCTCCATAGCTGGAGCCCTTATCATTTATCTTATCTGCAAGGTACGTGAAGACAATGTCGAGAAAGCCGACCAAGTTAAATCCAACACGGTTCTAGTAACTAGCGCCGATACTGCCTTGGGTCTACAATTGTGCACCCATTTGGCAAGCAAAGGTTGTCGTGTAGTTGCTGGTATGCGTGAGGGAGTAGATAGTTTACCAGCCAAACTTTTGGTCGGATGGCTGAAAATGCGTGAATTTACTGAGGCACCTGTTTCGGGTACCATAATACCCATGCTATTGGATGTGACCAAAGATGAAGTCTTGCGTGAGGCTACCGATACCATGGGCTCCCATTTGAGTATGGACGAAGAGGGTATAGCGGCTGTTATCAATACCAGTGGCACTTTCTATCGTGGACGCATTGATTCCCAGGAACTTTATCAAATGGAACAGATGTTTAAAACCAATATATTGGGTTCTTTGCGTATAGCCAAGGCTTTTGTGGACTTTCTTAGACCCACACGCGGACGTTTGATTTATTTGGGTGCTGGCAGTGGCGGTCAAGGCGATGGTCTAATAGCCTACAATGTATCACGTGTAGCCACTGATAAATGTGTACAAGAATTGAGACGCGAATTGCAACCATTTGGTGTAAGTGTTGTATGTTTGGATACTTGTGGTTTGCATGCTGAGACGCTCTATAAACCGCCAACAGCACAAAGTAAGTGTGAGATGAAGCGCGAGAAAAACAGAAAAACACTAAAAGAAAAAAAAAAGAAAATTTTATTTTAAAACTCAGTGAAGAGGAAAAATTTTTGTTATAATTTTTAATTTTTTTTTAATTCTTTTTTTTCATTTTTTATATGCAAAGTCTCCAGCGGTGCCCCTACCACTTATACGGCTAATGTTTTAAGTCCCAGTGCTTTGCATGTGGTTGAGAGAGCCTTATGGGATCAAACACCTCATGAACGTTATTCATTATTGGCCTCTAATAAATATCAATTCGCGTTGCCATGTCGTTCTTCTATACGTTTGACAAATAAGAGCTCAAACAACAACAACAACTCCAGTGTTAAGAAACCTTTGGAACAACAGCCAACTAAGGGAGAAGTACAACGTGTTTGAATGAATGTTTTAAGAAACTGAAAAGTTGGAAAATAAAACTAAAGAGAGTTTTATATTGGCTGAGTAACAACAAAAAAAAAAGTTGGGTTAGAAGCGAAATTATTAACAGCTTGAGTTTCTTTTAAAACATTTTTTTTTATTTTTTTATTTAATTGCTAAAGGAATACAGCCTAAGATTGTGTTAAAAGAACATACAAATTCCTTTAGTCTTGCTCTTGAACTTGATTTTAAGAAATTTTGTCTATTTCTTTTAACAGAATCTTGGTTTATTAAAAATAGAAGAAGAAAAAAAAAGAAGAAAGAAAAAGAAATTGTGTACATAAACATAACAAAAGTTTTATATTTTTTATTTTATTTTTAACACTTAAAATTGTTTGAAAACAAATTCTTATTTTTATTTTTATTTTTTAATGATGATGGTATGTCGTCACACCCAAAAAAAAAAAAAGGAAAAACAAAACAAAGAACGAAAATTGGCCACAAACAAATCTTTCAATTATTTTTTTTTAATAAATGTAAATATAAGTTGATAAATAAAACCTTAAAATATTTTAAAACAATATTTTTTTTATACATAAAAACGTTTAAAAGAAATCCCTTTTTAACGCGTGAATTTCTTTTGAATAAAAATAAAATTTTAAATAAAATCTAAAAATACTAAAAAAAACCGTGTTTTATTTGGATTTATTTTTTATTAAATAAAATATAATATGTATGTACGTATGTGTATTCGATATTTAATATTATTGCATTATATTAAGCTCATATTGTGCAGTATGTAATCAACACCAACAACAACCAAACCCATATGATATTTGTTTTTAGGCAATTAACTTTCATTCGTATTTAGTTATGAAATCATAACGCAATACACTGGCTGGCAGTATATCACCTGCATGGGCTTCTGTCTTACTCTCGGTGCGTGCTGGTAAATGTACAAGTACATCAGCTCCTACAATACTTTGCAAGCGACTGCTCATCTATTCAAGTGTGTTAACGAAAACAGAGAAAAAAAATATTTCTTTTTTAATAATAATTAAAGCGAAAGTGTTGCAAATAACTACAACACACACACACACTATATATGTATAATGTAGCAGTTAATTAGAAGCCATAAGCAAGAAGAAATTAAAGGGAGTGCAGTAGGTAGTTGTGTGTAGTTAAAGTTATTAACCAACCTGATTGCCAGTTATTGAAGCGTATAGTTGACCATTTTTACTAGTTATTGTGGCACGCATATATTCCGGTCTAGGATCCAATGCTATATTTGAGTTTTGCAGCTGTTAAGCGTATAAAAAAATCAAAAAAAAAAACGCACATATTTCCACATTAAAAAAAATAATCGTGATGGGCTTAAGGGTTTGAAAGATGAATTAATAACGAAATGCAAAGAAAAATGGTGGAAGCAATTTTTAAAAGCACTTTATGATACTTATGATGTAAGATAATAACATTTAAGTTGGCGTAATAATAGCGTTAAGTCCAAATATAAATGAAAAACCAATATGAAACAATAAAGAGTGCGGGTTACAATTGAGAAGAAGAAAGGAAATGAGTAATATAAATGTATCCTCAATTAGTCTCCTAGTTGAGGTAAATGGCATGCACAAACTTTCCCTAGTTCTCTCTACTCATCACTCATCACATCACATTTACTTCCTTACAGTTTTTACCAAAAGCTTAAATTTTCGAATTTAATATCGGTTGCCACTTTATATGTTCCAGTTTAACGCCGCTTTTGGGTGTTCTTTGTCGCCGTATAGTTTATATTTGTCTCAGGCCACCATGAATAAAACTTTTAATTTCGCTCCGCAAGTGAGCATAGGCTCATCATCGTTCCAACTCCATCAATGCAACAAATAACACAAATAATGAGTTCGAACATTATGTGTAGGTGTGTTTTCTCTGAATGCTAGTTAATTGTTTCTCTTTTTCGACGTGCCGTAGCACATGCAAGTTTAATTGCCCATCATAACTACGCAGTCTTCTTCACCGAACACCCATTTTTCTCTCCCAGAAAGGCGGTCCATTATCTGTTTTCCACCTTTATTAGCTCGTCCGAACCCAAGCCATGATCAAAAAAAGGTGTTCTTTGGCTGCAACAGTATTTGGTTGCTTTACCTTTCTTCTTAATAGGCCTTAACAATTCGTTCCTTGCATTTCGTCCTGCCTTTAAAATTCCTTTCACGAACCTGAGCTTAATTGGTCACACCAATAAATGCCATGGTTTTGCCAATGCAGACAAGGTTGTCCTCTAATCCTAATCTGCTAATTTCCGAATCTAATATCTCTCTCGCAGGATCAGCCTCTTCCATTCGAACGACATGACCGAGCTAAAACAGACGTTGCATGTTGCATGCACTGAACAACTTCCATATTATTGATGAGCTCATTACTATATTAATTGCTGAAATTATCGTTAACTCACAATGGACCGAAGTCCTTGCATAATACTTTTTCTCTCGAGTACACAAAAGGCTGCTGCATCGATATATAATAGCGTTCATGTTTCCGCGCCATATTAAGCAAAGGGAGAATAAGCAACTTGTAGAGCATTAGTTTCAGCGCTTGGAAGAGGTCTCTGCTACTCGACTGCCCATTGACACCATAATAACATTTGTTAGAAATATCAATCCTTGATCTTCAGACTGACATGATTTTTGCTGGTAACGGCCCCTCCTTGCCACTAATCATTTACTGCAAGTCCTAACTTGTTAGAATCCCGTTCAATAAAGGCAGCACTAATGTCTCGTTGAGGAATTAGAACGTTCATGTTAATTACTTAGGCATTTCAGTTTACAGCTCTACAACGTTTTGCAAAACACTAACTTTGTCCACGGCTAATCTATTTGCCGTAAAAACTTTTCATTTTCACTAATACACTACAATTATTTATTACACTTAAGGCAGAGACTCAAATTGCACCGACATTTTTTTATACACATAGAAAATACAATACGCCTTAAACATTGTAACTAAATTCAGACTTTATGGAGTAGTACAGTAATAGAATTTTGTTTTCAAAATAATGCAACAAATGCCGTTCTATAATATATATTGTAATAGATTACATACGATGTCGTTTCAATGTTTATGGGGGTATTGTTTGAGTTTGAAAAATGAAATGTTTTTATAATATGAGAAATAATTTAAAATCTTGAAAATAATTCTAAAAACTTACCATAACTTGTATGATGGGTAGCGTACATTTCTCATGTGCACAGCCATTAGCCCATCTTATGGCTGGTAAAGAGAATAAATGGAAACAAACAAAAGCTGATACAGGATTACCAGGTAAACCAAAGAAATATTTGTCATCTTTAGAAGCAAATGTCATGGGTTTTCTAAAGACAGTAAATATTTAAATATTTAATTAATAATCTCTTGAAAATGACTAAAACCTACCCCGGTTTCATATTAACACGGCCCACTAACAAATTAAAGCCCAATTTCTGTAAAACGGGCTTAATATAATCCTTATCACCCATAGAAACACCGCCGCTGCATATAACAAAATCAACTTCATTGTAAATGGAGGATAAGGTTTCATAAACCTCATCGAAACTGGAAATTAAAATGGAAAATGGAATCAATTGGTAGGACACGATATCTTATGGAAAAGAGTAAGAGTAATGTAAGCGTTACTTACCTATCGCTTAGGACTTTTGTCAACTTGCAATCGAAACCGAAATATTCCAACAATTGTTTCAACATGGTTGTGTTCGAATCATAAATTTTACCTTCTATGGGATAATCTTGTGGATCCAATAGTTCACTGCCTGTAGAAATAACTGCCACCAAAGGTTTATGTAAAGGCACTGCTTGACCCACAGAAGCCATTATTGACTTTACAACCACTGGTGAGAGATCTACACTTGGAAACAGCTGAGAATTTTTAGCCAAATCGCAGCCAATGGGCCTAAAAACCCAGAAAATTTTATTTTATAAAATATACGAAACAATTTTTAAGGCATACCTTATGTCCAAATCCTTTTTAGGTTCTACTAGTATCTCTACCAAATCCTCTAAACCATTTTTCTTGGTTTTCAATAGTTTGGTATCTTCCACTTGTATAACACAATCAGCTTTTAAAGGCACTGGTGCTCCCGTATTAATCTTATAACATTCATCTTCTTGGAAATCATCTTCTATGACTACATCTCCGGCTGATATATAACCCAAGACCTTTTTAGTACCCGAAAATCCTGATGATTTCATTGCATAACCATCCTTAATAGAGGCCTTAAATGGCGGTATATCCACCGGCGATTTAAAATCCTTAAGTAACTGAGGCAAAGCAGACTGAGGCTTTACCGTTTGCAAAATAATATTTAAAACCTCGTTAACAGGTAGCATGGGAAAAGGTGAATTACGATCATTAGCATCCCCTTTGCCAGTTTTATGAGGACAAATATGCCTTTCTGGATTAACGTTGTGGTGAGAAGACTGTATTTGCTCATGGGTTTTTTTAACCAAAGCCAAATCATTATTTAGTAAGTGTAAAGCATGTGGCAGTAAATCCTTTACATAGTCAAAACATTCCACCACAGCCTTTTCACTGCCAGGAAAGTTTAATATCAGAGTCTTTCCAGCTATGCCGCACATGCTGCGTGATAAGGCGGCAAATTTAGTTTTTTGTAAAGAACTTAAAGCCAAAGCCATAGACAGTTGCGTACACTCTTTATCCAAAACATCTTTTGTAGCTTCCGGGGTAACATCTCTGGGAGCAAAGCCAGTACCACCAGTAGTTAAAATACATGAGACTCCTAATTCGGGACAAGATAATTGCTTTAGTTTTTGTGTTATTAAATCACGTTCATCCGGTAAGATCTCTTTGATAACACGAGAATTCTCGAAGCTTTCGGCAATTAATTGCGCCAAACGAGGGCCGCTACGATCTTTCGTAGCGTCCTGATGACAAGTGTCACTTACTAAATAAGTCAAAGGAAATAAAAAACTACTCTAAATAAGTTTTCTAAAATAATTCTTTTATGAAATCTTACCCGTAATAACAGCAAAAACTATTTCCGTCGTCATTTTGCTTTATTTCACAAGAAATATTTAAGTGTCTAATTAGAAAAAAAAATTATCAAACGATCAACCGGCTTATTTGCAATTACGGAAAAAGTAAACAAAAGATAATAAGAAATTTTAATAACAGGGTTCTGTTAAACATAACTACAGAGATGCCAGATATTATTGGTAACAAATAAGAACATTTTATTAGAGATAAAAATATGCAGAATAGAACAATTCCTAATTTGTAACTATACAAATATTTATAATTTCTATATAAACAAATAAATATAATAAAAAGTTTAAAAATAATATTGAATATAAAAACTTATGATTATTTATTAAACATATGTGTGCTATCAGTTCATAGTGTATGTTTATGTTTCTGATTAACATCCCTGTGTTTCTTAATGTAAATAAAATATACGTTCTACCAGATTTCTCTTTAATTTTTTAATAAAAATTAAAGTAAAAAATGAACGATTCGTGCATAAACAAATCCTATGAGGTAAGCCTAAAAGGTACTATCAAATTTACTCCAAACTTCTAATAATGTTTATGTTTTTTCTCTGAAACCAGAACCATTTGCTTAACAATGTTATAACCAATGCCAGTCATATTAACGAAGACAACCTGTCACCTGGCAGGCGCAACTTACGACGTTGGCTGGGAAAACCTTTTCGTGTAGTTATAACCGATGGCCGGGTTTTGGTGGGTTTCTTTAATTGTACCGATAAAGATGCCAATATAGTATTGTCCATGTGTGCTGAATATTTGGAAGGTGGTAAAGATGCCCGCATTTTAGGCAACGTTATGATACCCGGTAAACATATCGTTTCTGTATCGGTAGACCTGCCATCTGAGGAAGTATATGCATAATTAAATTTGTATCAGCTCTTACGTTGTTTCTAACAACAAAATTCTTTGTTTTAATTTTTTTTATTAAATTATTTATATATAATAAAACACTAACAATGGTCTTGGACTTATATACACTATTTATTATTTAGCTGTGTTCGTTGCCTTTCCATTTAATGGATCGTAGCCCTGCTGCAGTTTCTCTTTAAATTGTTCAAAAGTTCTTTTGCGATCAAAATGTTTGACCCAGGTTGCAGGACAGTTAGTTTCAAACAATTTGCGGTATTTCTTACAGGCATCGGGTATTTTCTCACCCGACGTTGAACTGTGATGGGGTGCATGTTCATTTAAGCACTTCCAGTATTCATCTCGATGACCCCAACATTTGGCCCGTTCTTCTTTATTTAGGAAACTCATAGTTTTTTGTTAGAAATTATTAAATTTATTTTTAAAATACTAAATAGCAAGTTGCATAAATTCTTTTAAGAAAGTTCAACTAATAAACGTATGGCCGGCACTAAAACAGGGTTTTTACAAACAGCTGTTTTTTAATATAAACAGAGATGTTTTCCACATAATTGATAAGAGAAATGCCCCTCTCTGGGGAAATTCTAAATGTCTAAAATGCCAGAAAAATTTATAATGCGTTTTTAAAATCTTATATAAGCATATATAAAGCTACATATAAACAAAATAATTTAGATTTAAACAAAGAATTTTTGAACAAAAGTACAAGGCTTTTCCAGAATTTAAATTTCAAAACTTTAAAATTTTCTGTAATAAAATCCTTATAAATTTTATTTTTAACGATTAATTGGAATGAAATACATGCGTAATAGGTTTTGTTTGCGACTTTTTACGTGTAGGTACATACATAGACATTTAAAAACTACATATTTTAATTATTAAACTTTAAAATAAATACAAACATAAATAAAACTTAATATATTTTCTTTTTTGATGGCAAGATTTCATCTATCACCTGCCCAACTTTACCGGTCTTATATTGGCCTCTCCATGATCAGGCAATATACGTTTAAATACCGCCACACAAGTATTTTTTAAATTCTGCTCAGAACTACGTTTGGTGCACTCATCGTAATAGCACTTTTCCACATTGTGTAGAAATTCTATCAGTAACTTTGAATCGCCACCATTGGGTCCCACATATAGTTCACACTCCAAATTGTGCTTTTTCAAATCCTGTACACAACAATTTAAGAATTCTGCATTCGCTGAAAACCAATTGTTTAAATTTTGCAACGGTATAGCCAAAGGTTCGCGTAATATGCCTGTTACCCAGGTATCATCAATCCAGAATATATTATTTATATAGGCTTGGTTTACCAAACGTAAAGCCGTTTTGGGATTTGTTATGTACAACCAGCCCGATAGATAACTGGGGTACACATTACCTGCATATTCTTGTTCAGAAACATACCACTTATTAGCCTGATTGCGTATTACTTTTTTAGAATCCAAAACATAACCTGCTAATAGCTCTGAAGAAGAGGTTAACTTTAAATTTTCCAACTCTAATGTATCCAAGTAGCGTTTTATATAAAATATATCGTAGACAATATCGTCGTCAATTTTTATAATAAATTTGGCTTTACTACACTCAGTGGAAGACCATTTTAGACCCATTATATGTTTATAGCTAAGATTTCTGTAGGCCTCCATAAAGTTGCCCTGTAACAAGTCACCAAATTTTTGCTGCTCATTTTGCAGTTGTTGTTGCGTTATGAAGTGTTCCTTTGCGGGTATAGATGCTAGTAGAAATACACGTTGTATGCCTAGTTCAGCCAGTTTGATTTGGGATATGGCCTGCCTATGGGCAGCACGTAATTCATCATGGCCCACATATGAAGTAACAATTAAAATGGCTGCAATTTAATCACACCTATTAAACTTCTTGAAATTTCGACTTATTATCAAGCAACTTACCCAATAACTCCTTTTTAAACATGTGGCATAAATTATTTTCAATTAAAAACTCAAAATTCGTCAAATTTAACAATCCATGAGCTGCAGGCAAAGATTTAACTTTATGTACGGATTTTTCAGGTATTATGGTAATATATTTGTCTGAGCCAGGTTCTTTTACAAAAAGAAATATTAGTACAAGAATAAGTAGAACGGTACCCAAAAGGGTTAAAATTCTATAAAGTACACGAAAGCGCAGGCGCATTTTAATTAAACAAAACTATGTTTTGTACAAAAATGTTTTTGTTGTAAATAGGTAAATAAACTGTAAACAAAATGCCAAACAAATTACACTGTAAATGGTTCGCGCACATCCATAAAATCTGTGAGAAAAGTTATCAAATTTTAATTAAATGACACTTAATTTCTATTTACTTTAGTTATTTTATTAAATATTCATGTTTTACTTTTTTAAATTAATATTTTAATGCGAGCACGAAAATTTTGACATTATTCCAAGGTTATAAAGCAATTTATAACAGCCCTGTTTACATGTTTTGACCATAGCAGCTGACGAACAATCGGTGTTGCTATTGCCAATTTTTTTTGAAAAATGTGGCGTTTTTACCACATTTTTATAATTTTTTAATTATTTGATTTGATAGGTGTTGTGTACAATTGTACAGAGTATATATATTTTTTTATTTGTGACTTTCATTTTGTTTCTATCTTTTACAAATATATATCATAATATTTACAAAATTCAAAAGTAATGCCAAGTTTTGTAGCAAACCTATAGTAACGATACGGTCTAACTGACGAAACTGTCAACAATAAGAATGTAAATTTCACACGCAGTAGATACAACAGGATTTACATATGTTTGTGTATTTGAATAGGCCGCCTTTTTATTTTTAGAGAAGTAGTGCCAAGTATAATAATCCTCTTCTTACCTTTTAAACTACTCAATAAATTCAAATCCACCAAGCCACAAACAATAACAAGGTAAATTCACCACTCAACAATAACAACAACAATGGCTCCTTTCTTCAAGTTCAAATATAAACAACCATAACAACAACAACAACAAAATAAAAGGAACAAATAGAAAAGACCGCGCGTGCGGTAAAGAACGTACAAGCGAACGAACGAAGTTGAGAAACAACAGAAGTAAACAAATGCAAGAGATTTGTGCAAAAGACGGAACCAAAAAAAAAAAGAAGTAAAAACAAGAAACGCCAAGCTAAAAAAGAATGAAGAAAAACAACACACAACATACAGCAACAAAAATAACAACAACAAAACAAAAATTAAGTGAACGAACATGAAGATTTAAACATTTTAACAATAGTGCGACGCGAAAAAGGAGCGACTCTGTGAGAAGACCGCGTGTGTAATTAAATAATTCAAATGGTTGAGGAAGCAAAAAAGAAAAATCAATAATTTTTGTTGGTTTAATTTAAAATAAATAATATGCAGTGATTTAATGCACAATACATTACATAAAAAAGAAAATTTTAAATAAACTTTAAAAGATTTAAAACAAATAAATATTGCTACGGCTCAAATAAAATAAAGTAAATAGACAAAGGGTAAGAAAGGCATTTATAAGTTTTAAATGAAAATCTTTTAAAAACTAAAAGAAAAAATTGTAATGTAATTATAGTGGCCTTTGTTAATAAAAGAATAAGAATCTTTTGTCTAATTGATTCCTTAAATTGAGTTTTTATATTCACTATTAGCATCTTCATAGTTTTGATGACCCCCATTTAAGACAAACCAAAAAAAAAAAATAAAAGAAAGAAGTATCTTTTATGTCTCCTGCATTGGTGTTTAATATAGAATTCTTGTTTTTTTATTATTGTTGTAGTACTTTTTTTTATTATATTTTGCATATCTTTTTGCTCTTCATTAATACATTTTTAATATAATAGTAGTAGTACACACACAAGCTTATAAATATAGACACATAAGCGCTCGCACACACATTCATAAAGACTCCTTTTGTTTTTATTTGAGTTGTTTTGTTTGTTTTTTGTTTTTGCTTTGTTTCTTGTATTTTATTTTTTTTTTGGTATAACTTTTTTGCGCGATGTTATGTTTCATATAATTTCATAGTGTTTCGTTGGTATGAAACTAAGAGAGAGAGAGAGAGAGTGAATGAGAGCAGGAAAAGGAATATTAAACCTAAAAGAAATGTTGCCAGATTAAAAATTTATTGAATTAATCCAAAGGAATTTTTCGCCAATTTTCCCGGGTGCTTAGTAGGACCCAATGTAGGCCATTATTGGCTAGTCCTGCATGTTCAATGGGTAATTTCCGATATCCTTCCGAATGTTTAGGGGAGGGGGATTGACTTGTAGGCTGTGATTGCGGGGGAGGTGATGATGAAGGCATGCCATTAAGAATTGCTTGGAGGGGATAACATTATATGACTTTACCGGCAGAACTCTGGTGTCCTCATGTAAATAGTCCTTACTGGTCATCTTTGTGCAATCAGTCCCAGTCTGCGGCGCTCTCTCTTTCTGATTATCTGCTTTGTATGCAAATAAGAATACTTTCTTTGCCTTATCTTGTATCGCACCAGCTAACGCCCTTAATATCATACGTCCGCCTTTCCCTGCACCTTGTTGGATAGTCGCGAAAAAAATAGCACATTATCGAAGGTAACTTTTTAATAAATATAAGTACTTGTGCAAAACCAACTGGTATTTTGATGTTTTTCTTTATCTGGCATCTCTTCATTTGTTATGGCTTAAGAGCAAGTAAGAGTTTTTATTTTAATGTTATTTCCCACTCTTTATGGTTTAACATTAAGTATTCCATTTTTTTTTTCTTTATTTACAATTGTGGATTTTTTCTTTTTTGTTTTTTTTTCATATTTAACGATTTTCAATTAAACAAAGAAATAAAATATACAACTACATACAAGAAAAAAATCATAAAGGACGCGCGCAGAAATATGTTAAGAAAACCAAAAAAAAAAATCTAATTATATATTATTTATTGTGGTATGGGTGTGTTCAATTTTTAATGGGCGGAAAAAAATTTAATTCAAGGTATAATATTGCAAAAAATATATGAAAAAAATGTATTGAAATACATTTATAAAGTAACTTCAAAAATTGCATTTGAACGTTAATCATATAATAATAAGTCATAAAATACATATTTATTAAACTAAATATTCGAATATTATTATTTTTTTTTTCTAATTTCAGACCTTGTTATAGGGGAGCCCTAGAACAGAACGAATTTTTAATATTTCTTAAACACTATTCAACATTTTAAAATTTAAGACATTACTTTCAATTTTCATTATTTCTAGACGGGGTACTTAAATATTTAGTCAGGATTACTAACTGAAATCCGAACATTAGATTTCAGAAGCATGACAATTACATTACTGTCAGAGTTTTTGCCAGAAGACTGCTGAAAGAGGTCCTTTCCTTTCTGTTTTTTAAAGATGAAGATTACGCTGTCCACTAGACCACGGCTACATCAAAACTTAAAGAGCGGCAGATAAGAAATAAATCTCTTTCCTGAATTAAGTTAAAGATTAACCAGTAAGGGGTACAGTAAAAAGTATTCTACAGAAGACAATATACCATTTGACAACGGCAGCATAATTTGCATTAGGAACGTCACAGCCAAATCGAGACAGAGGCACAGAAACCAGGACAGAGACTACTGAATTTCCGAGACGATCAGACATATTGGACTTATTGTAGACTGACAACGATATTGATTGTGATTACAAGAGGAACAAATTTCATATATTATTATAGTTGTGAATAGGTGCCATACTATTGCGACCAAACGATCTATTATACAACCCTCACTTTGTATATAAAAATCCTATAATGTTTCCGCCGAGCTCATTGATCTGTTAAACTTCAGGATGCTGGTCGATGTCCACAGGGACTATTCTTTGAGCAGCACCTGATATTCACCCGAAGTTTCCTCCTGTATTAACACAGTTTCATATGTATTGTACAGCTTCATTACGCCACAGATGTGGTTAGCTAAGAATAGAGGACACAAAACACATGTGGTATTACTACCTGCACGATCTTCAGGTATTTATGTCCTGGTCCATAAGAAAACAATGAAACTGCAAAATGTTGAAAACAAGCATCGGCACGACATATTCAGGTTATGCCTAAGCTCTTGGGATTACCGATAAATTATACTGAACTTAACTATTGAAAAATATACAGGATACAAATATGTATATAAATATCAAACAATACTTCTTACTTTTATGTATTTTAAATAAAATTCAAATCTAAAATTGATTTTCAATATTGATATTCAATTTATCAAACAATCACATTAACAATTTTACACTGCTTTTTTAACAACTCTTAGAAAAGTCATTGTATTTGTGCATATAACTTCAAAATAAATTTTAAATAAGTAAGTTTTTATTATACCTTCAAAATTCGTACAATATACATACATATGTATGCATGAATTTAATTTTGCAACTAAAAAGAAGAAGAAATTATCTTCTTTTTAACCAAATGCTCTGCTTTGGTTATATTATGTATTTCCTGTCTACATGCGGTTTAAAAAAAAGAGTATAAATTTGCAATATCTCTACTTGGTAAAATGTATTGTTTCAATTCCATTTCGTATTAACACATACATTTGGTATTACTGCTCAAAGTGGTGTGAATCTTGTTTGTTTTGTTTCTTTTATGCTATTATTTTGTTTTGTTTGCTTAATGCTCTTTACTTTGTTCCTGCTGCCATGCTATTTTAATGTTTAGTGTATCAAGCAAGGAGTAAAGAAGGAATATTTTAATAAATATTTAATTTTTTCTGCTGCTTCTTTGGTTTTTTTTGTCTCTAGTAATTGTTGTTGTAAAACATCTTTTTTGCTTGTTTTTTTTTTATTTTATATATAAAATTTTGTTTGATTTATTTCTCTTTATAAGTTCTCTGTCACTCTCTCTTTGACTGCTTTTGCTTTTACTTTACTCTTAAATGTTTATACAAGCAATACTACTATTCTTAATGTTTTTCTTGTATTTCGTTGTTTTTTTTTTTTTGTTTTCCTGAGGATTTCTTATTTTTTTGTTATTAAATTTTTTTTTAGTTTTGTTTTTAGTTTATTTATACAGGAGTGTGTTTGCGTGTACAAGTCCATGTGTAGGCTATGGTGTACGGGTATAAGTGTAAATGTTAGTATTTTTATATGCTGCTTCTCCTTGTTTTTTTGTTATATTATTTTTTTTTATATATTAAGTACAGTGTTCAAAAATTGTTCTTTTAAGCTATTTTTCTGCAGTTTTTTTTTGTGTATTGTTCTTGTTGTTGTTGGTTGGTTGGTTTTTATTATAATATTTTATTTTTGTTGCTTCTGCGACTGCTGTAAATTTTCAATATTACCTTTTAGTATTTGTCTTTGTGTCTTCCTGGCGTCATTTGTTTAAAATACAAGACGGAGTATAATTAATAAAATAAGAAAAAAAATGGAATAAAGTGTTTAAAACGTATACCAATAAATAAAAGAAGAACTAAGAATTTGTTGTTTATTTTTTATTTTGAATTTGAAATAATAATTTTGAGTGTGTGTTGAGAGGTCCTGTTTTCCTTTAATATTTGAAAATATAGATTCTTTTGACAAAGGATCCTCGATATTTGAATTCTAAATTAACAATTTATGAAAGGAAAACTGATGATGAAATTAATTAATGTTCACAAAAATTTATTAAAATAAATTTTTAATTGATTTTTTAATTAAATTTTAATTTATGCTATGCTTTGTAAAGTATTGAGTCTATTTAAAACAATGACTAAAACAGGGATACCAGATTTGGGATTGTATCCACTAAATAAGCGAAGAGAATTTCGCTAGGAATTTTGGATTGGATTGGATTCTTTCGTTTTATAGTTCAAAGTTTATTTAAAAAGGTTTAATCCTGACTAGGTCCTAGGTCGTAATCCTGACTGTAGGGTTGTAATGACCAATTATGTCTTATGTACGTATAAAAAATATGAATTGGTGATACAATTTAAAAAACACTGCTTCGCAAATAAAATGGAACACTTATAACTATGTATTACAAATTGCAATAAGCGCAAAAAATTGTATACAAACTCAGAAAAACTAAAGTAATTTAGGTACTTACGAACATTTAAATGCACGTGCCTTTTCGAGTTCCATTGCATTACTACTTTTTTCTTGGTTTGTCCACTTTCTTCAAACATATGTTAACAGTTATAACTATATATCATACGTTTTTCTCTTATCAGATGATAAATTTACTATAGCAGTTTCTGGAATGGTAGGGTTACCATCTATTAAGGAATAGAAATACATATGTAACTCCCTCTTTTAAAATATATATAATAAGGTAACGTCGGCTTTTTAACGTCTCTATATGTTTATGCTTACAACAAAATAATAAAGAATCAAGGTTAGGAGACCAGAAACGATCCATTGTGGTTCAAATAATTTACATAAATATTTGATTAATTCAAAGACAGGACTATAAATTAGCAGTCTTGGTCAGTAATTCTACAGAAATTAAAAACAAACAGATAAATTTCGAGACTAATAAATTTACTCTACATCTGGAAATGGAAATAATTGCTTCGTTTTTATTGCCTTCACCGAATGAATTTATATATGTGATTATAAAAATTAAGTTGAAAGCATTCTCAAGCTTATTACAAAGTTTATGTAGACCGTACAAATAAATTAGCAGTTTTTTACAACTAGAACCTCATTTTTATACCTGTTAATGAAATCTTTTTCTGGGCTATTAGGTTTTATTATTTTAAGACACTAGAAAAAACCCCATTAAAGATTATTTTTTATAAATCCCTTACAGACTTTATTGAATTCTAATCATATTCTTTAATGTCATTCTTTTATTCTTTTCAGGTACTTAATTATAAACATACATATAAATGTGTAATCCCCCAAAAACGAATTCCAATCATACTTCCCTTTTGACGAAATAATTTAAACTGGACTGAAATCATTATTAAAATAAAGAAAAATTCCAATCTTCCAATCTAGTCTTCTAACATTAAACGAAAACGACAACTAGAGCAACCAACAATTATTCTAACAATTGAATAACGACATTCTTTACAACATCACATTGCAGCCAACAAGACAACAAAATGACACCATCCCATCGCCAGGAGTTTTGTGTGCGTTGGAACAGCCATTTAGGCAGTATAGGTGCAGCTTTTCCCCAACTGTTAGCAGGTCAGAGATTCGTTGATGTTACCTTAGCTTGTGAAGGGCATCAAGTTCATTGTCATCGCTTAGTTTTGGCTGCCTGCTCATCATATTTTGAAAGTATTTTAGCTGAAAATCCCTGTAAGCATCCGGTAATTATTTTACCTTCGGAAATAAAATTATGGGAAATACAGGCTCTAGTGGATTTTATGTACAAGGGTGAGGTGAATGTAACACAAGCTGGCTTACCACAATTGCTAAGATGTGCCGAACAATTGCGCATACGTGGCTTATATGGTTCAGATGCAGCGCTAAATTTGAATCAATTGAAAGCCATGACAAGTAAAACTTCTAATCAAGTTATGAGCAATAATAACAATAGTATGCCTACAGGCTTAACGCACGACAGTAATGATGAAGATACCGCCACAAATTCAACAACCACCACAACAGCTACGGCCGCCAGTACTTTACAGCATACAACACAAAATCAGATTGTCATTAAAAAGGAGCCCAACACCTCCTCTTCCTCCCAATCTACTCAGTCGCAAAATATATCAACTTTAAATCCTGCTAATCTAAAAGCAATGATGACTAATACAACACAAGTTAATGTGGCTGGTAATGCAGCAACTTTTGCCACAAACGACTCGGGCGATGAATCAACCTCAAATGCGTATGAACATTATGAAAATAGTCAAAATGCTAATGCATTAGTGCCAACGGCTGTGCCGCCTGTTCATATGCTTAGCCATCATATGGATTCAACAGTTGAAGAGGATCACAACTATGTGGCCCATGATGAAGAGGACAGTAGTTTTGGTGGTGCCATGGCTGATTCAGAACATGATTCTACGGCTAATAACTCTTTACTGCAATCAATGGACAACAATTGTTCTTTAAGACGCATACGAAGATCGGAAGAGTCCCTGGAACAGGCAGCTAAATGTGTTTCAAAAGGACAAACCTTCCAAACTGTTAGCAATATGTTCAATATACCTGTCTCCACAATACGTTTCTATATGGCACGTAAAGGCATTTTACCTAAACGCAAACGTGGCCGCGGTGCCTCAAATACAGGCGGTATGGCTGGTCTAAATATGTCTGGAGCGGCAGCGGCTGCTAATGCGGCGGCTGTTATGTCTCAAGCTTTCGCTCAAATTAAACGCGGCGACAGTCCTAATACAACACAATTTGGTGAAACTCCCTACCATTTAATGGGCTACAAAATGGAACCTAGCACAGCACATTTAGTTTAAAGGTAAAGGTAAATACATACATACATATGCATAAACAAAATGGGGTGTTAAACAGAAAAATTTAATTAACTAAAGTTGTGAGTTTTTAAAACTAAAAACAAAAATACTATTTATATGTATAGAAACGCCAATAACATAATAATTACACTTGATTTTGTTTATTTAAAAAACAAAACTCTTAAGAGAAGAGTTTTAAGATATACAAAAAAGACCATAAAAATATTAAAATGCTTTACATTTTATAATTAAGAGTTAAGCAAAAATATTATTTTGCTTACAAAAACGAGAAAAAGAAGAAAAAGAGAAAATGAAGAAGTAAAGCTTTATGGCAGTTTTTACCACCTTTTAACTGGTCCTTAATTATTATTATTTTTTTTACCACAAAACTATAAGTATTATTAATATGTGTATAGGATATATAAAGTTCTATATATTTTATGCTCTAATTTGTTTTTTAAGTAAGAAACAAACTAACAAACTTTAAAAATCTTTAATGTTTAGAAAACGAAAACAAAAGAAAAATAACAAAAAATTAAAACAGAATAATTAATACTCAACAAAACGAAATAACTAAGATAAAATAAAATAAAATAAAATAATATAATATTATTAATAAAAACTAGCTTTTAGCTTTACACATACATACACACACACACACACACACACCTTTACAAAATTGTAAGAATGTATAATAAATTTATTTAACTAAAGGATACATATACTAACATCATAAGCATATAAAAGAAAATTAAAACTTGTATTATAAAAAAACATTATAAAACTTAAGTTCGAACAAAAACGAATTATAAATTTTAACAGAAAGGATATAGTTTCTGCCAACTAAAACTAAGATCTCCCCTCTAAATTATGTACTGCTACTCTTTAACACTTTGTATATTATCATTATTAACTTTCATTATTAAGATATTTATATACATACATATATACATACATATATAGTTTTATTTTTTTAAATATGATTTACAAACTTAAGTTTTAATTTATATACAAAACAATTCAATTAATTATTATTTTTATATATAAATTCTATTCTATTTAAGCCAAGTCAAATTGATTAATTAGTATTAATTAAAATATCATACACTCACACTCAAACTCAACATATTACATTAAAAGAAACAAGGTATAAATTTTAACTAGAAATTTTAAGAAAACATTACAATACATTTGCTATTTATTTAACAATGTTTTTAGTTGTTTAGCACATTTGTTACATTTATTGTAATATTTTCTAAATTTTCTGTAGAAGAAAATTTTTAACAATATTCATATAATAGTAACAGAATGCTTTCAAAAAAGTCTTTGGGCCTTATATGTCCTTATAAAAGAATACTAAACTTTAAATTTTCTTTTGATTTGATTTCTTAAAATATTCAAGAAATTAAAAATAAAACAACGTCAGAATTAACAAGAGAGTTATGGGCCTTAGACATGATTCTTAATTCCTTGAATTTATTATTTATACACTAAATTGCCACCGCAAGACTACTACTGTGAAAGTAATAAATTCTTAAACCTATTTTGCGAAATTAAATTCTTAAGCAAACTCCTCCAACTAACGCAATAATTTGGCTGAGACAATGTCACTTTCTTTTATTCTCCCTTTTCGTTTATTTTTGAGAAATAATTTGCTTAATCCGGGAGAAGATTTTGGTTGATTTCTTTCACACTTTTGTTGATGTTCAGAAGTGTTTTATATTGTAATTACTCTGCTTTTTTTCTTTTATTTAAAAAATTCCCGGAGTATTACAGGTTTTTCGAATTTAAAACGTGTTTTATTTAATAATTATTATTCTTCTCCCTTTTCTTTTGTTTAAAAAAAAATCTGGGAGTTGATTTTGGTTGATTCCTATCACATTTTATTTTCTAATTATTTTGCTCTCTTTTCTTTTATCCACAAAAGTTTGCTAAATCCGGGAGTAGATTTTGGATGATTTCAAACCTAGCTTTGACACTGTGTCACGCAAATTATTGTATTAGTTGGAGTTTCCTTAAGAATTTCAGTTTGCTAAAGAGGCATAAGAATTTATTATTTTCATATTTTCAAAATTTAAATCCAATAAAAGCCTTAAGGTGGCAATGTCGCGTATGTACATGAGCCTCAAGGGACTAGAGAGAAGCCTTTTAAAAGTAGTTTTCTTCACCAAATTGGAGCAAAGAGCCACGGTTTTGTTGAAAAACTACTTTTAATGAATAGGTGAACAACATATTAAATTTTCTCGTTTTATTAAACGTTTATTCTCTTTTTGAAAATTACCCGAATTTTTTTTTAACTTCTGCAATTTATATTAAAATTTATATTCAGAATAAAATTATTGTTTTCTTGAAATAGATTTCACTAGGTATTTAAATTATTTCTTTATTTAGAATTAAAATTTCTTAATTTCTTGAAACAATTTTCAATTTAATTGAAGTTTAAATTACTTTTTAAGAGGGTTTTTTTTTTTTTCTTTCAAATAAAAAACTTTCCAAAAGAAGATTTAAAATTTATATTCGAAATTGTGAAGTGAATTGCAAATTCAGTGTACAACGATTGACTATTTTGTGGGCATTATATACCCTACAGACTCTTTTAAAGCTTTTGATTTTTTTAAAATATAATAAAATTGCTCACGAATATTTTTAATATTCACCCCTATTAAGCTAGGTTAAAGATATAAATATAAGCAGTTAGCTTCTTTAATCTGTTATAAAATATGTGAAAATGTGAATAAGCATTGTTTAAGGATGTTACTGTTTGTTTTTCTTCGTAATTAAATCTATTTTCTTGAAATTGTTGCATAATATTGTATAAGAATACATAAAATTCTTTTTTTTTGGCCTTTTAAGTTGAAATTTAAAATGTTTTATAAAAAAAGTATTGTTCAAATTATATTTCTTTTTATCACCATAAACGTTGTTAAATAAATAGCAAATGTATTATAATTTTCTTATTAATTAAAATGCTTCAGTTTTCATAGGTTTCCTATTTAATACATGTACCATACGTACATTTTTATATTGATTGTAAAGCTAAAGTCATTTTATTCTTATATTTATATAACATTTAAAGAAACAAACAAAAAAAATGCTGCTTCGTAAAATATATTTATTTAATAAAAAAATAAGGAAAACATAAATTAGTTCAAAATAATAAGCTATGATTAATTGTTTTATTATTAAAACAAAAGCTAAAGCTAACAAGAAAAAACTCATACAGATATTATATTATACATACAGAAATATATTTTTTATGAAACAGAAAAAAAAAGAATCATATTAAATACAATCAGTAATTTTTAAGCATTAAAGTAATTAAAGAAAAAAATTTAATTTTTAAGATTTCTGTAAAATAATTATTTTTTATTCTTTTTATATACAGAAAATGTGTATTGCTATAGCTTTATAAAAATTTTAAGTTTTATTTTTATTTTACAACTCTTTAAAGACCTATTTTTATTGCCGTTAATGTCCTTGTTTTTAGATATCGCCATTTTTTTTAATAGATTAGAGATATTTTTTATTTTCTTTAATTAAATGTTAAGGACTCTTGTTTATTATATTTGAGAAAATTTTGTTAAATCTGGTAGTATATTTTGATTGATTTCTATCGCAGCTTTGTCGATTTTCTAAAGTTTATTTACTAATAACTATTCTTACTTTTCTTTTATTTTTTAAAAAGTTTATTAAACCCGGGAGTAGATTTTAGTTTATTAAGATCACAGTTTTTGGATTTTTATTTGTAAAAAAACTAACTAACACCGCTTTAACGATTTTCACAAGTGTTTAATTTTCCATAACTCATGTTATTAAATTTTTTTTTGCTAATTTTAGTGTAGTTTTTGGTTAGTTGACTGATTAATGAATTTAATTCAGGTAGCTAGTTATGAATATGAGAACACAGGACAATTCCTAGGTGCCTAAAAGCCTAAATTCCATTCGATACTTCTTCAAATTTTCTCAAAAAAAAGTATTTACAACTTGAACCGGAACTATTTGTAACAGTTTCTTCTTTTACGCTTAGAAAAATAAAGGTTTTTGAGATGACTGTATTTAAGACTCTACAATTTATTATTAAACTTTAAAACGAATATTAAACAAAATTTCCTTCCTCGTATTTAAAAAATTATTCTTTTGTATGATGATGAAAATGAAATAATTGATGAGAATAATTTTAATTTTAAATTTAATGTTGTATTTATTCGACCTTTTAAATTTTTTTGTAATGTAAATGAAATAATTGAGCTCGAGGTCTGTTGTTGTTTCAAATAATTTTTATTTTATTTCTCCGATATTTCGAAATTCATCGAATTTCATCCTCAGGGACACTCTAAAGTTTAACAATAAACATAAACAACGATAAGAAAAGAATTATTATTAATACGGCCAACAACTTAATAAGAAGAGTGTTAAATTTGAGTGACGAGGAGTTCCACAACAGAAATATAATAAAAATAAAAGAAATATTAAAAGAAAACCAATTTCCAATACAGTTAATTAACAAACTTACCCGTGACTACAATACAAATAAAAATAAGGAAAAAAGTTTGAGAATCCCTGATGAGCCAAAAACTTATAAATCCCTCACATACGTACCTGAATTATCTGAAAGGTTCGAAAAGTCTAAATTGTTTAATGTTCAAAATTTCCAATTGGCACACAAAACCAACAACACACTTGCGAGCTTATTTAGTAAAACCAAGGACAAAATACCCGCAATGGAAAAGTCCAATCTAATTTAAAAAATCCCCTGTACTGGCAACGATGCTGAAATTTGTAAAAAAGTTTATATAGGTACCACGAAAAATAAGCTAAAAACAAGACTAGCGGCCCACAAGTCAGACCAAAGGTTAAGATTTAATCATGAAACACAGAAAACTGCATTGATGAGCCACTGCGTTAATTATAAACACTCTCCTGACTTCGACAATGTTCGTATATTGGATACGGAGAATAACTACAAACGCCGTTACATTTTGGAGATGCTAAATATAGTAAATACACCAACAAATTTACGTATGAACTATAAAGCAGACATTGAGTGCAGCGCAGCCAGCAGCTATAGACATTTAGTAACGAGAAAGAAGCAATAATTAATTTTAAGTAGATCAGTGCAATACCATACGACGATGTTAAAACAACTATAGCTTAAAGTTTATTTTGTTTGTTTAATTTTTACAGTAAGGGTTTTTTCAATGTTTTTCTTCGTAATTTTTTGTTTTATTCTGTGATCGATGTACTTATTTATAAATGTTTTTATCGTTGTTTATGTTTATTGTTAAACTTTAGAGTGTCCCTGAGGATGAAATTCGATGAATTTCGAAATATCGGAGAAATAAAATAAAAATTATTTGAAACAACAACAGACCTCGAGCTCAATTATTTCATTTACATTACAAAAAAATTTTAATTTTATTTTTATTTCGTGATGAAATTGATCTTGTATTGTTTATGTATTTATAGTCTGCTATAAACTTGATTTATTTTTAAATCGTATTTATTTATTTAAAACCACAAATTATTGTATTTCTGTTTCGTTATGCAACCATTTCTTTTTTTTATTATTTTTATAAAGCTATAGATGATCGTTGTATATTTTTATTAATACCAATTTTGCATTTATTTAATATAATTATTTTTAATTTCCTCTATTTTTTTTTTTATTTATAAAAAAAAAAATTAAGTACAATTTGTGTAACACAAATCTAAAAAAAGAAAAAGCAAAAAATTAAAACAATAATCTCCTTAATTTATTACTTTTTTTTTTCTCTTAAACGTTTTTTATAGTTGACTTTATTTTTTTTACCGAAAAGACTTGTATTGCCATTTAGTTTTTAAGTTTTATTAGTTGTAAGATTTTTTTTATTTTAATTTTAATTTAATTTTAAGTTTTATATACATGAAATTACGTTAATCCAGCCTTAAGAAAAAAAATAAGAAAATTAAATACAAACTTTAATAAATCACCACAAAACAAAAACGGAAATAAATAAACCATAAAGCATTAACAAAATATAAAATTTATATACCTCGTAACAAGAAACAAGAATTAAAAGCCATTTATTATAAAAAAAAAAAACAATATAAAAAGAAAGATTGTTATAATATTACAAAAAAAAAGGAAAGATCGTGTTAAAATTGAAAACAGTGTGTGAATTTTTAAGAAAGTTAAAATGTGAAACAATTTCTATTTTTATTATTATTATGTTCAATGTTAATTAGTCGAAACAACCAAATCTTTTCTAAATGAATAGAAAATTATAAAATTTTCGAATATTGTTAAAGAGAAAAAGACATACAGATGAACTTCGAAATATATCCTATTTGCTTAGAAAAAATTTAGTAAAGAAGCTACAAGATTGACAAAGAAAATTAAGTTATTACTGCTCACTGTTTCCCCAGGAAAATCCAAATATTGAATTTAATATCAAAACCTTTACAAGGCTGAACTAATTATATCCATTAAAATATCCATTCTCTGTTTGTTGCATAATGAAAACTTGTAGAATCAAATATTGCGAATTATATTCCATTTGACCTTTTATCTATCAATTTGTTATAAATGGCAAACGAATTTTAGTTGCAGAAAATGATATAAATTAGTAATACAGATAGCAACTGGCAGCCAAAATTTTAAAATATCACTTTTTTTGTTTTTTGGGGACTACAATGTTTTAATTAATGTTAATGTTTAATTAATTTAATTAATGTGGTTCTACAATATGTTTTGCCTAAGAAATTATTTCGAAGCTCTTCTATTTTGTTCCTGCTGCCTCCATACATACATAATTAGCCATTGCAACATTCAGTCAGGATTACGGCCTAGCTTCCCACAGTACTCATGTTGTGTGTGTTAATTTTATACATGAGTGCCGGGGGACCTACAGTTTAAAGTCTACTCCGAACGCCAGATTTTTGAGAAACTTTTCATGGCAATTTTTTATTTACTCTCAGAGCTTTTGCCAGAAATCTGCTGAGAGGAAGTCACCGAAGAAATATTTTTTCATATTTCGGTTTTACGTCTGACCTGGGGTTTGAACCGTGACCTTATGTCTAATAAGCCAACACACTACCTAATAGACTACGGCCTGATGCCTCCAATTTGTAATAATCGGAGTCTCGGCCTTCCGTGGTATTTGTCATACACTAATGCCTTCCTAGCTGAAGCGTTCGTTTCCATTACCGACCTGAGCTGTACTATATCATAAGTACATATATTTATATTTACTTTCCTTTACGTTTTAAAAAAATTTAGACTTTTTCCTAATTTTAACTTTCTTAAATCCGTGTTACATATTGCAGTATTCACACATTTATTGAAACTTTAACTGTTTTGTTAATATATCGAATTACTCTTATACAAAACATGGCTTATGTTTTATTTTATTTTTTTGAAACATTTTCTGTTTAGTTTTTAAATTCTATTTAAAATTTACAGCAATAAAAAGATGCCAGAAATCATAGATCTGATATATCTATATAAATAACACACCTAAAGTAAAACATTATCAAACGCGCAGCAAAAACAAAATTTCAAATTGTAAAAAAAAAACAAAAACTAAAACAGAAGATAAATATATAAATTGTATTATAAAAATTATATAAAAAAAATATTTTCAATAAAAAAAAAGAAACTATTGAGAAAGATTTAAAAATCGTAATGAGTGTTCTTTGAAATGCAAAAAAGGAGAAAATCTGCATTAAAAAATCTTTAGTTATTCTTAGAAAAATAAACACAGCTTTTTATAATTACATTTTCAACCGTTGATCAACAACTATTTTACTTCTTTAATTAACAAATTTTTAAAATTTTTAACAACAATGAAATTAGATTTTTAAAATACTTTTAAATCGACATTTTTCATTTATATTTTTTATCATCTATGTCCTCTGCTAAATAGTCTTCAGTTTCATAGATTTGTCTTTGGCGAGCGGACATTACTAGCTCAGAATAATCATACTGTTCATCCGTATTCATATCAATATGATGATCCGCCTTTCTAAACTTCTTTCTTTCGGGGGTATTACGTTTTTCTCTGCGTTTCGCTAGAAATGATTCAAACTTTTCAGCATTGGCAGCAGCTTGAGCTAATTTTTCATTGGTTTTTGCTAATTGTTCAAAAGAAGTGGAAGGAATAGCTGTACATTCCGTGTGTTTAAGAGTGCCTTGTTGATGCTGATCCCAAGCTTGTTTTGATTTACGCATTTTTGTTAAAATCTTTAGCATAATGCCCTTATGATCTAAGCCCAATACATCATGACGCATTTCGGGTACATTTAAATTTGCAACTTGTAAAACAATTTCTTCTTGTGGCTCTTCTTTTTCTACTACTTTGGTCTCTATACTTTCCTTAGGAGTTTCTTGGCCATAAAACTCTTGTTTTAATGTTTCCGCTGCATGTTTGTTTATACTTTCCATTTCATCTTCATCGTCTTCCATGCCAAAATCCATATTTCTTAGTAAAGCCTCTACTTGGTTTAGATTGGTATACAATTTATCTTTAACAAATTTAATACGTGGCACTACACCCATCAATCCCAATTGGGAAAGCTCATGTCTTAATAAACCCGAACAACGTTGCAATTCCTGTTCCATTACAGAATCTTTAATGGGATCACCACTTGTTAACCAAAATACGTTAACATACGCAAAATCTTGAGATATTTTAACTCTAGACACTTGCAAACCTTTGCCTAATATACTTTCTGATATTTCCCCTGTAGCCATTAGGTCAGTAATGTGCTTCATAAATAATTTATTTAGCACAGTCATGCGGCGTGTGGCATTTTTGCCCCCGCTATTGGAGGCTTTACCAATTTGCGAGTGATTAAATACTACAGTCGGACTAGATGTATGCGTCGAGTCCATTGAGGGAAACCAACGTTTTTTACTACCACTTAATCTATTACCAAAAAGTTTGCTCATAATTTTACCTTGTTTAAAAACATTTGTACTCTTGTTGTACAACACGTTGGTTTGGTGTTGGAAACAACGATGTTGCTGCTGCGTTTGTATTGATTGTAAATGTTTTGTTATTTGTTTACACTTTATTTGGTTTCGTAACATTATGTCGTATTAATTCTCTTTGTTTTATTTAATATTATATATAGTATTTTTTATTTTAATATATCAAAGGAAAATATATATTAGAAATCTCTTACAACCACAAATTCACTACTGGCGCGTTAAAGCAGTAGTTTGTTTACTTCTTACAGCTGTTTGAATAAGTGTTGTAAAGTGATTAAAAAGAATGAAACATTTAAAATAATACAGTAAATTTGAAACAAAATTGGACGAAGAAATAAAATATTGCGTATTTTCTAATAAATAAAATTAATTTTTTAATAAGAAATTAAAATCCATACATACGTTACTAATATATTATCAGAATGGTAAACTGACGGCTAAGGATTATAGCAGCGGCTTGCTTACCGCAACAGCTGACGAATTAAGTGTTGGTAAGTGATTACAAATAAATTAACTGGAAACTCATATATTGTCAAATTTAATAACGTTTCAGAATTTTAAAATTTTTTGTTAAAATTATTATCGGTGAAATACATAAATATGGTGTGAAAAACATTGCTGAAGATTTAATTTGAATGATCTTTTATCTACAACAAGTAGACACAAACAATATCAGATGAATTTCAAAGCCCGTTACAACAACAACAAAACTTTCGGTAAACAACAGATTTATAATATTTTCAATTTTAACGCCTTCAAGCTTTCCTAAACCTACTTTGTGTTCTAGTTTAGTCCTTCATTTATTTAGCAAAAAATGTAAACAATAACAGCTGATAGTAGCATTTGATGTAAACAACAACAAATGATTTCATTTTGGACCAAGCTAAGCAAAGTATGTTGACGGCGTCGTTTTAGTAAAAAGCACTTGTTGCTTTTAAACATTATGGACATTACAAACTATTATTTATTAATTTAATTTAGACTAAAATATTTGGATTAAACTTTCTATTCATAATATATAAATAGCTTAATTATGTTATATAATTTTGTATGTTATAATGGGTTGCATTGATGCTGTTATTTATTTGTTTACATATTTAACGCCTTGTTTCTTTTCATCTGCAATGACTTTGTAGTGTTGTGGTGGCTGCGATGCACGTTTAGTTATTAGTGTTTTGTGAGCTTTTTCTGTTTTTATTATTGTGAAATTAATAATTCCTTGATAAATTCCATTCATAATTTCACAACCATTACCTAGTGGCTTACCAACAAAGTAATTAATTTTGTTCTACTTTTTAAAAAGACAACATGGATGACAATTCCCAGCGTTTAATAGACGATTGCTTTTTAAGGCCTGTCACAGATGCTCGCACAACGTAAGCAATTTTCTTTTTTTTTATTATTTTCACTTAAAAAAATACTTTTCCCTTTTTTAGTAACAAACAAGTGCAGGTTGCTGCCCCCAAGACGGCACTTAAAACTGAAATGCAAGTTTTGCGTTTAACAGATGAGTCTCAGAAGATATGCATGGAAACTTTAAGGTCAATACATGGTGATGACTTTCGTTTGGATGATCCTAGTAAATATAAGGATCGTGGTGGTAAAATGAAAAAGTCTTATTGGGAAGATCGTGGTACTCTGATAGTACAGTCTGTAACAAATTTTTCCTCACCAAACGCCTCTACGGCAGATGGATCCCAATCTACAGAACAGCCGGATCAACGTTTAAGACGTTATGCTTTATTAAAACTGGAAAATTATGGTTTCCCTATGACCCACTGTATAGAGGCTTACGATTATTGTGAGGGTGATATAGACAAAGCCCTGTTGTTATTGTTCCGCAAGTATATGCGTTTACCCGACAATGAGGAATTCGTTTCCGAATCTATGCCTTCAGATATTACTGAAAATGAATTGGTTGATATGCGAAATGATGAAAAAGAAGCTTTAGAGTCTATTTATGATAAATTGTTTGAAGAAAAGGAAAAAAACACAGTGTGGAGTTTGAAATTTAAAATCGATCATCTGCTACAACACAGTCCCTCTGAAGTGCGTAAGGCGCGAGAAGCAGCTTTGAAAGCTCTAGAAGATGCCAAAGGCAAAGGAAATATAAAGAAACCCAAAGAACCACAACGGTGCCGCAATTTCGATAAGGACGGCACTTGTAAATTCGGCAATAAATGCCGTTTTGCCCACATTAAACCAGAACCCGAAATTAGTTGGGAGGACAAGATTGCAAAGAAAGAGAAACCAGTCCAGGAATCGGATGATAACTGCTTTTATCTGGAAATACGATTTCCTCCAAATACCAAATACCCTTATGAGACTCCTTATATCTATTTAAAAACTACTTGTCATGATATACCCACAGAGGTGAGACTTAGAATAGCTAGAATATTGTATAAAGAAGCTAAAGAATCGTGTAAAGATGGCATACCCTGTGTATTTAGCATATCCGAGCTACTACAAATGGATGAAAGTCTTTCGCATTCCATAGACATGTTTAGCGATCCATTTCCCTCGGCTGAAAAATCTTTGTTTTATGTAGAAGATCCTTTACTGGGAAAAGAAAATGTTAAGGACTTAACTACTATGCCCACCCACTATGAGAAAGGTTCCACTTCACGAAGTGACAATTTCAGAAAGGATGTTGTATCCTTAGAAAAAGAAGATCGTCTATTGCTGAAGAAATTTATGGAGAAACGTAAAGAAGAACGATATAAAAAAATGCTCTCCAGCCGACAAAATCTACCGGCCTTTTCGAAAATGATGGATATTTTGAATCTACTAGAAACCACCCAAGTCTTGGTGATATCTGGTGAAACAGGCTGTGGCAAATCTACTCAAGTACCTCAATTTATTTTAGACAATTGGTTCTTCAAAGGTTCCCAACTGGATAACAATCAAAAGATGCCTCATGTAGAGGTTATCTGTACACAACCTCGCCGCCTTTCGGCTATAGGTGTAGCCGAAAGAGTGGCAGATGAACGAGCCGAAAGAATAGGTCAAACGGTGGGTTATCAAATTCGTTTAGAAAATAAAATTTCTTCAGCTACGCGCTTAACCTTTTGTACTACCGGTATACTGTTAAGACGTTTGGCTTCAGAACCCCTATTGGAATCGGTTACCCATATTATTGTAGATGAAGTGCATGAAAGGAGTGAAGAATCTGATTTTTTGCTTATGATTCTAAAACGTATTATTCCCTCCAGACCAGATCTTAAAGTTATACTCATGTCAGCCACTTTAAATGCTAAACTCTTCTCTGATTACTTTGGAAATATACCAGTCTTAGATATACCGGGAAGAACCTTCCCCGTAGAACAATTGTTTTTGGAAGATATATTGGAACGTTGTGATTTTGTTATGGAATGTGATTCCCAATACAGTCGTAAAGTTAATAAAAAAGAGGAAGAAGAACTAATGAGAGAAATGGAATATGCCGATATAAAAGCGGAAAATATTGCACCACCGCCTAAGATTAAAGATGAAAAATTAAATTTATCTGCTATGTATGCCAGATATAATGGTAAGGGATTTTCTTTCTCTCTTATATTATTCAGAAATAATTGTGATATTTTTTTTATTTGTTTGTAGACTACTCCAAAAAAACCTGCAAATCAATATATCTTATGGAACCCATGAAAATCAATCCGGAACTGATAGAATCTGTTCTCAAGTACATTGTTGAAGGCGAACACGAATGGCCAAGAGAAGGCACCATTTTAATATTTTTACCCGGCTTACAAGAAATACAAGCAGTTCATGAAGCCTTAAGTGACAGCTCTATGTTTGGACCAAGATCTAATAGATTTATTTTAGTACCTCTTCATTCCACTTTGTCGAGTGAAGAACAAGCTTCAGTCTTCCGCCCAGCTCCTAAAGGCAAAAGAAAAATTGTCTTAAGCACTAATATAGCCGAAACCTCTGTAACTATAGACGACTGTGTATTTGTAATCGATTATGGTTTGATGAAAGAAAAACGTTTTGATTCTAACCGTAATATGGAGTCCTTGGAACTTGTCTATGTTTCCCGCGCCAATGCCAATCAACGTAAAGGACGTGCTGGTCGCGTTATGCCTGGTGTTTGCATACACCTCTATACACAACATCGCTTTAAGTATAATTTCCTGGCCCAACCCGTACCTGAGATTCACAGGGTACCTTTAGAACAACTGGTTTTACGCATTAAAACCTTGCCAAACTTTGAGGGTCTTAACGTGGTAGAGGTCTTGGGTCAAACTTTAGAACCACCTACCGAAGAGAGTATAATAAGCGCCGTTACCCGTCTTCAAGATGTGGGAGCCTTGGATGAAGAACAACAATTAACACCACTTGGCCATCATTTGTCTGCTTTGCCGGTTGATGTTAGAATAGGCAAATTAATGTTATTTGGCGCCATATTTCAATGTTTGGATAGTATTTTAACCATAGCTGCCTGTTTATCACATAAATCACCCTTTGTTAGCCCCTTCAACAAAAGAGCTGAAGCTGAAAAACGTAAAAGGGAGTTTGCTTTATGCAATAGTGATCATTTGACCTGCTTATTGGCCTATAAGGTAAGTTCTATAATGGTTTTTATATATTTTAATAAAATTTTGATTTTATTTCGTTGGTTTTTTTTTTTAGAAATGGCTGGAGGTTTCAAAACGCAACTTTTTCGCCAGCCGTAATTATGCCGATGAACATTTTCTTTCTTTGAAAACTTTGCAAACCATTTCAGAAGTCAAATATCAATTCTTAGAACTATTGGTTTCCATAGGCTTTGTGCCCGTCAATGTACCTAGAAAACGTAAAAATGCCACAGACAATATTTTGGAATTAACGGGTAAGTAAAGTCAAACAAAAGGCGCAGCTTTCCCTATAGTTTCATCTATTCTAAAATCTATTTATTTTAGGTCATGATTTAAACATCAATGGCGGCAACAATCGTTTGCTTATATCCCTCCTGTGTGCTTCTCTATATCCTAATATTGTAAAAATTTTAACGCCCGAAAGAAGTTATATACAAACTGCCGGTGGTGCTATGCCTAAACTGGCCACTGCCAAAGACTTACGTTTTAAAACTCGCGAAGACGGCTATGTAGCCATTCATCCCTCTTCAGTTAATGCTGATGTGGGTAATTTCCAATCGCCTTTTTTGGTTTATCAGGAAAAGGTGAAAACGTCGCGTATCTTTATACGTGAATGCAGTATGCTGCCTCTAGTGCCATTAGTATTATTTGCCGGTTCTGATTTAAAAATTGAACTACACGATGGTGATTTCTTATTCTTATTAGAAGATGGCTGGATTATAATTAAGGCCCACAATCACGAAACAGCAGAAATGATACAATGTTTACGTTTGGAATTGTTAAAATTATTGGAAGAAAAAATACGTGATCCTTGTTTGAATTTGCTGAATCATGAAAATGGTTGCAAAATCATACAAAATATTGTTTATTTAATAGGCAATAATAATTAATTGAAATGCTTTGCTTGTGTTTTCAAATTTAATGGGAGTTGTAATAGTTAACTGTAGTAAATTTTTATTTTAATTAACATAATAATTTTTAAATAATCTCCCTTCATTATTGTTTACTTGATCCACTATTTACAAATGTATAAACGAAAAAAAAGAAATAATTTTTGTACATAATTCTGATAACGAAATATATTATTTATTTTATTTTAGAAACTATATTTATTTAATGTAATTAATATTATGGCAGTTCCCCTTTATTGTAAAGATTTTATCCAACAGATTGTTTAAAGTTTTAGTATTATTATGATTGTCTTTGTGCTGTACTGATGCACAAACCGTTCCAATTCCGTTCCAAAAATGAACCTAGACGCTGATGTGAAAGGACAGTATTATTATATTCGTTTGTTTGATCTTTCTCTCTTATATTTATTAATTTTGCAGGAAATCTTTAAGTTTAATTAGGTCCTTCTTAAATCGATAAGACAACTTTCTGTTTTCATCCCCAGTTAATTTATCTCTACAAACCCTGCCTTTGAATAAATTTAATTAAGAACAAAAAAAAAATATTCAAAAATTTTCTAGATGAGTAATAAATAGAATTTACTAATGGCAACACTGCGTTCGTTGGGTGTACTTCTTTTATTTAGTGCTTGTGACTCCACTAATCGAGATTATTTATTCTTAGTCTAATTACAAGCCACACAATTAATAATACAGTGCAGTACAACCTAAATTTCGATAACCACGATAGACACCTCTGATAGTACCGTGATATATGGTAATACAGAACATATTCCTAAATAACGCCACTTTAGTAAATTTCAATTCTATTCACCACACCGGACAAGTTCACTACACTTTGCACAAATTCACCACACACTGTAAACCCACCACACCGAATAAATTTACCACATTAGAAACATACAACTGTAAAAATTATTTACCCGGTCAAATTCGACCACGCAAACAACCAATCAACCACAACAAAACCCCGTTCTCACCCGACGAACCACCAGAGGAAATCGGATAAAGAAACCCCACCATACACAAACAACAAATCACGTCACAAATTCGTCTCAAACTTAAAGGGCTTAATTGTTATTTATACCCACTAGGAACGAAAAAAGAATGTGTGAATTAATTATAACAAACATTTTTTTTTTTAACGAACATATTTTTCAATCTCCGCCAACCAGTGCTGCCAGGAAGAAAAAATTTGTAATCAACCAACTCCTGAAAAAAATCACTAAAATAGGAAAAAATATATTTACATACAAAATTTAATTAAATTCATAGTTTTTTCTATTTTTTTCAACATTAAATTATGTTTATCTATTAAGTTTACAAAATAATTAATTAAATTACATTTTCTGACAACAAAAAGAAATAACCAAAAACCAGAAAGGTCTACACATCTACGCATTGACAAAAAATACTCAATTTTAATAGGAAATAATGGAAACGGCAACACTGAAACCAAGGCATTATTTTGGCTGACAACCAGATAAACGTCTCATTCAAGTTGAAATTGTTGAATTGTTAACACATGTTAATATAATAAAAGAAAAGTTGGATTTGTAATCATTTTAAAGTATATAAAAAATATCAAAAAGCAAACAAAGCAAGAGAAAAAGAAGTCTTTATATATATATACCCTAAGTAATAATCTACTACTATATAAGAAGACCACTTTTTAGTACTTTATACATGGCAAAATATACATATTTTTAAATGATTGATGATAGATGGAACCACCAATTATATAATTCTATGTATAAAATGCATTTATTTGCACAAAAACAACGGCCTTATTTTTGTTGAATATGGAAAAAAAATCAATTGCTTTTTTCTTTGTAATGTACAAGGGGAAAATCGATTTTTTTTCTTAATGATTTTTATTGTTGTATGGGTGTACTGCCCATATATACGTTTTAAAAGGCCATAGAGATCACATGTGTCAGAAAGAGATAGTTGCAACTTTTTTCTTTATGGATTTTTGCTTTTGTACTCAGTATTGCATGCATGTACTGTACACACACACATGCTAACAAGTATAAAAGCAAGCCAAGAAAGAAAAAGTAAAAAGGCAAAGAGGAGAAAACGTTTAAATTAATCATAATTACGTGTTGAGATTTTTCTTCATTTGTAGAAGAAATTAAAGGAAATTTTCTTAAAATATATTGTAATTGAAACTGTATGGAATTCTTTAAAGCAGGGGCAATTAAGAAATTAATTTTTGTAAAGAAATTTAAACCAAGAAGAAAAGTCTAAAAAGATCCCTTGAATATTGGCTACTACTACCACCACCTGAAGCAGAAAAGAGATGGACAGAGAGAGGGGTATATGAATAATAAGTGATTTTATAAATTATATTAACAAATATCTATGATTTGAAGTGTTATAACGTGTTTTTTGTTTTGTCAAGGTAACCAAAATTTAGCAAAATTATGTTTTTTATGCTTAAAAGAAACGTATCACATATACATATTTACACCCGCACCCCTCTTGGCATAAAAAAGAGAAGCGACGTCATTGATTTTGTATGTATACATAGATACAAAACAAACATAAAAAATGATATATTTGCTAAACTTGGCAACCCTGTTTCACATATAATTTTCTCCTAAATATTTTTCTCTTTGCTCTATACTTTGTTTTCTTTTGTTTGTTTATAATTCTGACCTCTACTATTGCCTTTAATACAGAAAAAATGTAAGAGAAAACATAAAATATGGCCGCTGTTTTTGAATTGTGCATGTACGTATATACATTTGAGTTTTGTGAGTAGGTTTATCATGTTTCTCAATGAGAAAACAAACAGCAAGCACATTGACATACACTCACACTGATAGCAGAAATAGTATGTATTGCAAAAACGAAAATTAAATCAACAATTCTAATTTTAATTATTGAAAAAACAAATTAATGGCCTTACTATTAAATGCATAAAACAAAGTAATATGAAACGTATGTATTTTTTAATTAAATGTGTTTTTAATGAATATAAATGTCTGAAAAAAAGAACAATTTTTTCCGTAACAAAAAAAGTAAAAGCAAATTATCTCAGTAAGCAGAGCAGTAGCAGAGCTCTCATTTTAGCTCTACTAGTAACAACAAAAGGTAAAAACAGCTGACTATCAAAGAGAAGCCACTTAATTACGCGTTTTTTTTTTATTGAAATTGTTTACCCACAATGAATGAAAGTGTTTTATAATTAAAAAAAAGTGATTTTAAATTTGTTCAAAAAAGTGTTAATAGTTCTTCATTATATTTAGCTTTCTGTTATATATATTTTGTTACAGCTGAAACCATTTTAACCCTTGTTATTGACCAAAAAGCAATAACGCCATATGGTTTATGTCTAAGCTGATGTCTGAACTCTTCGATTAAAAAAAGTGTACATGTCATGTCAATTCCTTTTTTCCTTTCGTTTTCTACGCTTCACTGCAATTAATTTTAGCGTTTTTCAGTGCAAATACCTACACTAAGATACAAAAATTAATGAATTATGAATGAAATGTTAGTTATTTGTTTAATTTTTATTGTTTAATAATTTTTACATTTAAAGTTAAACAAAAATGTCCTTGTACAGGAAATATTGGTAAAGTAGGTGAAGTAATTGTTATTCTATATGATAACTAGTTACCCGTGCTGTGCGTATCGTGTTATGCTTGGCGATACATTTAATGGCCTTTTTACATTCCTTGAATGTATCGTTGGTCCTTGAATGACCGTATTATGGTCCGGTTCGAGTTTTTCTATATAGAAGCTCAGACTCGTTCTATCTCCACGTGGCATTTAGTCCCAATGGGCATCTACTCAAAGGATCCTTTTGGCTAAGGTCAAATAAAATTTTTTTAATATCTTTCCTATAGTCTACAACTATCGATTTATTCCCTATTATTTATTACTACTCCGTTTTCCGAACCGACAAAAATGATATTTGATATACCGAACGGTTTTGTTGTTCTGTGAACAATTTTTGAACAAGCTTTTAAAATCTAATCTGTTTAGAGTGTTCGGTAAAATCAGTTTGTTTGATGTTTAAAATACATTTATTTTGTTTTTGCATACTTTTTCAATTTTTCACAACCTAAAAACAAATTTTTATAACATGTTATAAAAATTACCGGTAAATATACTAATCCTCTATTGGCTTCTTCATTTCCCCTAAAACTTGAGCAATAAAAATACATTTTATTGATATGAAATTCTACTGCAGAAGAAAAATTACTTCTATTCACTTTTTATATTTACATTTTAAACTAACAAAGGGTTAAACATTAATTTCAATAAATAAATTGATTGTAATTGGATTTTTTTCTTACATGGTGATATATTCTTAAAACCTTCTAACAAGCGTTATAGTCAAAACTTCGTTTCATTCATAAAATTTCCTTATACATTTTAATTATTTATTTAAGATTTTGTTTTTATCAAGTTTTCATTTTTGGTATTACGATAGTCCGTTGTGCAGCATCATTGTTCTGTTTATAGCTATACGATCTATTTATAACCACACAAACTATTTATACATTTTTTCTTTTATTTTTATATAATTATAAATAGATTTCTTTTTCAATGTTTCGACTATAAAATAATAATTCATATACATTTGTTTGTTTTCTGTTAAGATATTTTAATTTTCAAATAATATATACATTATTTGATTGAAATCAATATTTGAATAGTTATTGTCAAAAACAACCGTTCCTTTCTTTGCTCTGTGTGCTCAATTGTCCTCTTCGACATGATAGAAATTCTCACATAAAATATATGTACATATTTTTGTTATCAAATATATAGATCGATTGATTTAAAGCTTAAAAAATTATTAATTTTTACACAAATCAAATTAATTCCCCGACACAATGAAAATGACTTAAGGTTTAAAATTAGAAATATTGTTTATTTATTTCATTTTTTAATATTTATTTAATTAAAATTCTTATTAAAAAATTTTAAATAATAATTTCAAACCTAAGATCTTTTTTTGTTTTATATATTAATTTATAATTTTATTAATTGATTCTTTTATTTATATAATGAAATAAACAAACGACAATTTAAATTGCATACCACCATAACGACATCTTGAAAACAAATGTTATGAAATTATAATTTCAAAAAAGATCTTAAGCTTGAAGTAATTATTAAACAAAAATATCATCAAGAGCACGAACAACTATTTTTAACGGTTTTTTCTTCAGTAGAATTATAATAATTTCACGTTTTCATTTATTAAAATTATTATTTATATATATATTTTATTATTTTTATATTATATATATTTATGATTTTTGTTTTATATATATATATATATTTATATATATTTTATATTTATATTTAAAAATGTTTGCAAAACAAAAAATTACATTATATAACTAACATTTTTCTATAAACAAAAGCCCTTTTATTAACATTTCTTGTTACGCCGTTCATTTTCTGTTGACTTTGTAATTCATCTTGTATTTTTTATGCTCTCAGAACATTTAGAACAGTTTGAGCAGAGGGTTACCATTGTGTTATGGTCACTTTAAAGTTTTATTTACAAAATTGTTTTTGTTTTAATGGTGCTGGTGCTGCTTTAAGAATTTATTGTTTCTTTTTTGTAAATATTACTTATTTATGTGAAATTATTAAAAATTTAAAGTTTACCTAATGCTCTTGATAGTAAAATTATTATATTTCAATAATATTTTCCAGAATTTAATATAAAACTTTTCATTTGCCATTTATGTTTCAAATTAACATTTATATAAAAAATAACACAATAATTCAAAATCCTTATAGTAATATACAAGTAGTCAATTGTTTAAAAATCCTTCCCAAGGAATAAACTCCTGGTAGCCGTAGTAGTCCTGGAGCAAAACTCCAATTGTCGTGGCAATGGATTACAGAAAAAAGTAATCCCTGGGGAGTGTTAACAACTAAGTCTAATAAAACTGTCTGACGAAATTCAATGTAAAAAATTTATAATAATTTAATTCAAAATCCTTAAAGTAACATACAAATAGTCAATTATTTAAAAATCCTTCCCAAGGAGTAAACTCCTGATATGCACAGTCGTAGTAGTTCTGGAGCAAAACTCCAATTGTCGTGGCAATGAATTACACAAAAAGTAATCCCTAGGAAGTTTTAACAACTAAGTCTAATAAAGCAGTGTGATGAAATTCAATGTGAAAAATTTATAATAATTTAATTTGATGATTTTGTTTAAAAACTTTGCCACTTGTTTTTATCAGACCAGAGGAAATACTTATTTCTTATATCTGCAATATAAGACCTCAAATGTTCGACATTTTGAGTCACTTTCATATAAATTTTCGATCGCCAAGTTTTATAGAAATAGGGGCTTAATTACAATTCAACAGATAAAGATATACTCTGAGCTCACATAAGTAATCAAGAATTTTGTTTTACTTAAATTTAGTGGTTTGTGGTTCTGATTAAATCTTTTAAATTTTTTAAATATTTTAACAATATACAGAAATATAACGAGAATATGTATGCACGTGTATTGTATGTCTATGGTTTTAAATGTTTATCTGTTATTAACACTAAAATAATATGAAAATCTGTAAATATGCGTGGTTTTATTATTTAATAGTAACAATAATTTTGTATTATTTTATAAAAAGATTTTTTTTGTAAATTCCATTATTAAAAACCTTTTGTATGCCAAAAAAAAAAAAAAACAAATTTTAACCTAAATACTGAGATTTAAATTTTTATAAATTCTCTTTTTACAGCCATGCAATGATTTTATGTAAACTTTACAGATTTTTTAATGTATCACTTAATTTGTGTATGTATGTACATATGTATGACGTATACAAACAATAAATTTTTATAGAAATGTTGAAAAAAAGAAATTATATTAATTTCTTAATGACACATTAAAACCCCGTTTAGCCAAATGTCCACGGAACGTACGTTCGTTTTTAGAAAACGAAAAGCAATGTTAGCGATAACCGAACCGTAATGCAATTTCGGTAAGCATTTACTCTTCTTATGTTGTTAAAAACGATCGTACGTTTTGTAGACGTTTGGATAACCAGAGCTTAACTCTCTTCACGTGGCATATTATCGCAAAAATATTTGATAAATATTGTGTTTTCATTTGTTTATTATAATTTATATAATATATTTAAAATCAGAAAGAGTTATAACCTCAAGTATAATGCAATTTCCACATAAAGAGAAAGTGAAATCGGTAATATTTGTTCCGTTGTTTTTTTATATTTGTTTTACAACATGCATTGGGGGGAAATATGTTTTAAAATAAAATAGAATAAAAAAGAAAAACACTATGAAATAGTCTTTGAACATATAGTATGTTTCTATTTATCAATCAATTATTTGAAAAGAAAGAAATTTAAAAAGAAAAATGTTTTTAATTTTGTAAAATTGTTTAATTTTATTACAATAAATGATACCATTACTCATCCAACGTATATACAATATATTTACAGGGTTCCTTTTTCAATGAATGCTAAATTTTATGGGTAAATAAATGCTTATTTACACCATTTGTTTAAAACAGAATAAAGAAAAGCGTTCGTTCACAAGCAATACTTAAATGATATCCTTAAAAAGTTTAAAAAGTTAAACTAGTAAAACAATAATAAATAATGTCTCAAACAACACAAGCAGTTAGTTTAGCCAATAAGGCTGAGGATAAAGTGGAAACTATAGACGATGAAGATTTAGAAGATGGTGAAATTGATGATAGCGATGAGGAGAATAAAGATGCAGATGTGGTCATTATAAGCAGCAGTAAAAACGAGGAGTTAAATGAAAAAGACACTAATGCAGCAGCTAGTAAAGCTATACATACTACTGATACAGTAGTAACAGTGATTGATTCATCTAGTGATACCGCACCCACACCACCACCCACAAATGTAAAGTCGAAAAAACCCTCTCCTATGGAAGACGATCATGCCAGTAGTATTGAAAATGCCATAGCCAAGGCGCTTAAGAAAAAGGGTATTGAACCCACAATACCAAAAGTATTGGAAAATAAATTACAACACAATGATGATAGAGACGATGGGTCATCGGCAGCTGGCCACGGCCAAAGTAAAAGCAGCAGACGGCGTAAGCGTAAAAAACAACGAGATGAGAAAGAAAAAGAGCGGAAAGAAAAGGTAATTTACTACATAATATTTTTAGTGTTTTGAAACAAATTTTATTGACAATAATTTATAGCCAATGATATACTACTAAATATTTTTCGAATAGGGCAATATGAACATTTGAGTTTGAATACAAATTAAAACAGTACAAGTCAAATTAAATTCATTAAACTTTCACGTTATTAATAATGTTTTGTAAATAACACGGTCAGGAATAAAAATATTATACCTCTGCACTAGGATCCTATAATTGCATTCACTGTGATGCGCGTAGCGAATGAAACTATTAGTCATTAAATGAAGTTAGTAGGTTTCTGATTTATATATCCAAGTTACTCAAAAACTATTTTGTAGTTTCCACGAAGCTATTCGACTGTGTAACGCCAATTTACACCATACAGGAAGTAAGAAATATTACTGCATCGTTGTTCTGATCAATTTAAATCACGGCCGCACTGTTTTATAGTTTTAAAAACTGAATCATAAAACTTTTCCATTCTCCATAAGTCCCTCTTTATTGTAAATGACAAAAAAAAAAAAAAACAAATCAATGTTATTTTGTTATCGTTTTTCTTCCTACTGTCGTCAAACAATGTTAAGTAGATAGATTGCATGGAGCAAACAACATTCTTTCCTCTCTGTTCGTTAGTTACAAATGCATGTATAACAACAACGATGAATAATAACCGAAGGAATAAGTTTGTAGGAAACCGATTGCCATACAAATTTTTTTGTTTATGGAGAAGAGTATTCATGTCCAGAAATATAAACAAAAATTGTAGCAAAACCAAAACAACAAACATAAATATTCCTATTGGTTTTTTCTCAAGTAAATTTATAAAAACAAAGCGCTTGTGATTATACAAAAAGAGTTTTAGTCTTTAATAGAGCACTCTTTCGTCTCACAACACCTATGAAGCATATTCGCATGAGGCCGAATGAATGAAATCTTTTACGTGCCTTATATTGTATTGAATATGGTTAGTATTTCGTATTTTCAATAAATGCATGAATGCATGAAGCCGAATGTATGAAAGTTTTGTTGTCTGCTGTTGTTTTGTTTGTACACGCATTACAGTAAACTTGAGACGAACATTAGGACTTTGAATGGAATAACAAGGAGCATGAAACCGAATGCATGACGTTTTTCAACTCATTGTGTAACAATGTTTAGTATGGTACGGGAGCATTTAGTAATTTTAATTTATGAATGAATGAATAATAATCGAAGGGTCATGTTTGAATGAAACCGAGTGCATGAGATTGTATTAAATATGTTTGGTGTGGGAGAAGGGAAGAAGAAGAAGAAGTTGGACACAATTAGGTTGTAATGTAAATGGGAGTGTAAATAGGTTGTTCTTCTAAGTACACCATACCGACTATATGCAAACGGAAGTGCAGAGGGTCCTCTTTCGAACCGTGGTAGTGGGATAGCTAGAATAATTGTGAGAGTTGAGAAAATTTCCGTCCTCCATTCCCACTATCCCTTGCTTTTCAAAGCTTTTGTTCACATATAGTAATAATCATAATAAGAATTATATTTTATGTGCAGGAACAGGTTCTCGTTTGATTATCTTAAGCTGTAAAGATTAAAAAAAACACACACACACAAATTTTATCGGAATAAGAATTGATATTCCGCACGATACCTTTAATTGTATAACTCAACTACTAACGTTTTTATCTTTCCAGAAAAAACGCTATGATTCTGCCGATACTCTGGGTCCACCACCCTTGGACAATGAAGACGACATGGATGAATACGAAATGTTAAATGTACGCGGTGGCAGTCCACCACCCATGTCTGCCTTGCCACCGCAAACTTTGTCCCAATCGAATATGCACATGTATAAAGATCAATACGATACAGATGACGATACGGGTTCATCTTATGACAGCTACGACAGCGATGCTGACGATAGCAATGGCGAGCGCAGTAGACGTAAACGTAAAAGAGAGTCACGAAAACGTAAAGAAAAACGCCAGCGTGATGAGGATAAACGCTATGATAAACGTAGTCGCCGTGATTCTCTTGATCATCGTAACGAACCGCGCAAACTGGAATTGTGTAAATTCTATCTGATGGAATGCTGTGCTAAAAAAGACAAATGCTCCTATATGCATGCCGATTTTCCCTGTAAATATTACTATTTGGGTATGGAGTGTCAGCAGAAAGAGGATTGTAAATTTTCTCACGGCCAGCCCTTATCGGAAGAGTTGAGAAATATTTTGCTGAAACATTTAGAGACGGCACCCAAAGAGATATTGGGTAATTTTAAACGTTTGTCAAGGGAAAATGCTTTGGCTATGGTGACCAAACGCCATGAAGAACTGTGTAGAACATTTAATGTACAAAATGTATGGGCTCCCTGTTCGGCTAGTTCGCTGCCCATACACAATAATCGTCGCAATAACAATATGAATAATAAAAACAACAATGAGCAACAGCAACATCTTAAGCAACAACAACAACAGCAGCAGCAACAGGGTAACAGTAGTGGCATACCATCCTTATTGGATTTGGTTTTAAATCCCCCACCTAATATGGAAACCAATAAGCCGCCTACAAATGAAAGTAAACGTAAATCTCGTTGGACAGATAACACAAACACCACTACTGCAACAAATCAGAATCAGTTGACAATACAGCCACCCTCGAAAACGGCACCAAGTTATTTGGATTTAAAGAATCTTCATGGCATGTTAAGTGCCGAACACATTGATAGGTTGCAACAATTGGGCATAGTGAATCTGGAGCAGGTTAATCAATTGACATTTGGACAATTGAATCAAATTGGTTTAACGATAGCTGAAATAACAGAAATTCAATTGAATGCCATGAATATGGCTAAATTGGGTGTAACAACGGGTGGTGTAACAGGTGCAGCAACAGCAACTAATAGCACTACAAGCAACTCCAGCCAACAACAACAGCAAATGAAAGCCGCCAGCAACAGTAAAGAGTGTGGGTTAGTATAGAAAATATTTGAAAAAAAAAAATCTACATTTATTAAATTTTTTTTTTACTTGTCTTACAGCTCTTCTTCTAATGGCGATGTTGATATGCGTTTCCTACCCAATGCAACGCCAACCAGCTCTGCAAATGCTTTAGCAATGCATTCTGTAACAGAGGCTGCCGGTCCTGATAAAGATGTGCTAACGTCTTCCAATTCGAACAGCAGTAGCGGTGTAGTTATGGTTGATTACACACAATATTTAAAAGACTCAAATATCTCCTTTGATCGTGGCGACATGTGTAAGTACAAATTGAAAGAAATTTTATGTGTGTGAAAGTTATATTCTTTTTTACATTGAATTTTATGTTAACAGATACGTTAAAGTTAACATAATTGAAAAATTCGGAAAAGGCAGGAAAGAAAATCGATTAAGGGCCATTAATACAACTTGTAATTAAACTTTCTGTTAGTTTCTGTGTGTGTGTGAGTGATGAAGACCTCGTTTATACTTTCAAAGTTAAACTTTCTGATTAAACTGGCTGATTAAGAATTTGTATGAAAGTGACTCAAAAAAAAATATTCGTGAGTAATTGAGTGCAGTTTCACGGTATTCATGAACATTTTGCTACTATGCCACCTTATTGAGAGCCTCAGGGCAGTCGTACGCCACCCTAGAAGTCATTATGTAATGTTGAATAAATATATCTGACATAGCTTTGTCTTATTATTTTCTATTTTTTTTTATTTCTTTTTATATAATAAGTGTAGAAAAATTCCCATAAATATTCTCGCTTCTACTGTCTTTAACTCTAAACAAACGAAATTAATTTGTTCCCTCAACATTTTTCTATCATTCGTTTTGTAACGGCACCACACTACAATGTATAACGTATTACGAATTTTATTTATTAATATAACAACAACAACGACACAATTCGCAACATTGCTCAATTCGCTATTGTAAATTCAAGCAAAAACAAAAACAACAAACATTTGCTCTTCTATTCTTCAAAACAAAATCATGCCCTTTACCTCACTTAAGCTAGTAAAAAACAACAATGTTTCACTCACCTTATTTACACTGCACACCAAACTCCCTTTTACATCGCTGAGTTTTTTTTTGTAAGGCAAGCAATTCTACTTGATCGAAAATTCATATGAAAAAACACTCAATCACTCACAATATTTTTTTTTTTGAGTAATTTTCATACAAATTTCCAATTGACCGAAATCACTTGCCGTACAAAAACAATTTCTTATGCACATTATATTTCACAACGCTTTTAACACGCACACACACACAACCTTTTTTCGAGACGCCATTTTTTCTTTTCTTTTTCTTGGGAGCACCCCTCATAAGCTTAATGAACTTTTTTTCTTTTCTGATTTTAATGGCTTTCTTTTACTTTTTTCATAAAAAACTTATGATTTCTTATACTTTATAAACTTAAATTACTTTTTAACACAAAACTTTAATAAAAACAACCGAATTTACCACTAGAATTTTAATTTTCTTTTTAACGCACGGAAAGAACATCCGACCTGTTGCAATTTTATGAAAGAAACTAAAAATGCCGTCTATTTATTCCCTAATTTCCTATTTTAGAAAAAAAAAATATCCCTACAATTTCGTTAATGCATGTCCGAATTGGAGAGAGGGTTTTGTATGATTGATTCTCTATGTTGCATGTTGTTGTTTTTATTTTAGTGTTTTTTTATTGTTGGTGACTTTTGCTTACTCTCTTCCCTTTTGTGCGTGTGATCACGTGATTACGATATTGGCAAATATTGTTGCTCATGCGCACGTTGTATTTTTGGGTTTTTATTTTTTATTTTTATGCATTTTTCCTTTAGGATATTTTTCAAGTTATTCGAGTAAATAGTGACTGTGTTGTTGCTTTTTTATATTAAGTTTTGGGACTTTTTTCTTTTTTGTTGTTGTCATGTTTATTTTGTTTTACTTTTTACTATGTTTTAAATTAGTCTTTAAGCTTTAATCAATAAATATAATAACAACAGTAATATCAATAATTAATAACCTTTTATAATACCAAAATTGCCAAATCCGAAAAGATGTCTACACCATAGCATTTTTAACCGTTACCCACTGTTTAAAAAGCAACAGGCTTTTATTTTATACAATCCACATGCAAAGTAATATGATATGCAGTTACTTAAAGCAAAACTAAATCAACATACACCGACAAGAGTTCATAGTTAGTGAAACAAAGAGAATAAGTGTATTACAAAAACAAAACACAGCAAAAAAATTCCCTAAAGCGAAGTTTAGGACTTTTACAATTCATAAATTTCTATTTACCTCTGTACTTTCTGGACTTGGCCTTGAACTTGCTCTTATTTATTTTGGCACTATCTGAAAGTATGAGCTCTGGCCTTTCCAATGGGACCACTTTCATTTTAATAGGTCCAATGGATCCGCTTAGTATCTGAGAAAAAAAATGTCGCTGGTAACAGTACGAAGTCAGATGTCAGGAGGTGGTTTTCTGGCTATAACTCTGTTGTTTGAAGGAGTTTGGTGAAAACCTGCATACCATGTGTTCGAATGGAACTCTGGCTTTTTTGTGATACTAAATTCACGCCCCTTATACCATGCCCCCTTTACATTTTGAGTGCAATTGTAAACAACTGATTTCTTAACTGAATAGTACATGTTTATTTATGTTTGTAAACGATTCAATTTTCGATGTTTCAATTTTATCGAATTTTTCACGATTTATGGAGGGTATATTTGGTAAAAAATACTTTATTTTTCAACTTTATTGTCTCCAACAAGCAAATTGTTATTCTGATATATATACAATAATTTTTTTTTTTTTTTTGTAAAATTCAAAGGTTAAGCTTCCTATCCCTTCCTTTAATTTATATTACTATTTTACGATTTTTAATCGATTTCCTTTCCTCCCTTTTCCGAATTTTTCAATTATGTTAACTTAACGTGTCTGTTAACATAACATTCAATGTAAAAAAAAAAGAATATAACTTTCGTAGCTAACTTCAAACAAATAGAGATTTCTTTAAAAGAAAATTACTTTTATCTTTTCCCTTTAGATGATGATGAAAAAGATGAGGAAAAATTGGTGATCGATGATGATAATACTGATAATGAGGAACAACACCACAAACCTATAAATACTGATACGTTAATAGCACAAGAACAGCAGCAGGAACAGGAGGTAAGTTAAAAATGAAATCTGAAAGAGAATAAGAAAATGTTATACAGGATATTTAGGTTTTTTTTTTTAAGAAATATTACTTATATTTGTGCTTATATTAATCGCCTTTCTTTCTTTTTTGTTTGTCCAGAAACCAATCAACGATTCTTATGACAAAGTTATCTCTAATAAACTTGCCACAATGTCCAATATGAAGCAGACTTTTAGGAATCCATTTAAAAGCAATAGTTTTTATGGGTCCGATAAATCAGAACCAAGTCGTTTAGAAACATCACCAGATGCTAAAGATAGAGATTATGAGGAGGTTGGTTTTTATACGGCATCATCGTCTGCGAGAAGACGTTACTCACGGGAAAGCCGTTCAAGATCCAGGACACCCACACGTTCACAATCCAATACCCCCGAAGCATCGCAATCACCTCAACCCTTACAGATGGCGGACATTCAAGAGCAGGTGGCAGCAGTTAAGGATGTAGTGTACGAAAGATCTACTATGTATGATTTTAATTCGCGTTTTATCGAAGAAGATGAACAAAGAGCTCTAAAGACTAAAATGGATAAGGATATGAGATTTTTACCCGGCGGTTTGGGTTCAGATGCTAGTGCAAGTGATATAGATTTGAGATTACCGTTCCAGCCCATGACCAACTATACACCGGCCACAGAAATTGATGGTTCAATAACATCGCATTTGCCCATCACCTATAAAGTGTACGAAGTTGATGTGCCGCGCGCTAGTTATGCGGAATTAAGGCAGCATTTTAAATCCGATCATGCTACAGATCCCCGTCTAAGAAGAATATTAGGTTTGCCCGAGTTGTCACAAACTAAAACCTCAGCTGCATTAAGTAGAAAAGTTAGAAAAACCAGTCACAGTAGTAGTATAGCCTCACCTTCAGAGTCGGAAGAAGCCTCACCCAAATACTATACACCACCTTCTAGTAGTAGTACAACAGAAGAAAAAGTAAAGCCCACTACACATCACTCTAGATTAGATCCGAGAGAAAGAGATCCAAGATCGGGTGAAAGTAGAGGTGATCCACGTTCAGATCCTAGATCCCGTCAAGATCCTCGCAGTGCAGCTAACGCAGTTACGTCGACAGCTAGTTCTAATAGCTCAGCGACAACAACTACCTCAAATACTACCGGAGGTCAAAAGCAAAATATAGAAATACGTAATCTTTTGCAAAAATCCGAATGGTACAAGAATCTGAATTCGAAATTTAAAATTATGGTTAATCAACAATTGGCTTTGGTGTCCACGGAACTGAAAAAATTCCACCAGGATCCTTCACCCAATAAAATATTCGATATTTCCTTTATAGTTAGCAATCAGACCTTACAGCAGATTTTAACAAATCTAGGCATATTTATCGATGATAACGGTGAGGTGGCTCATATAGAAAATGATAATGAAGAGTTAGGCGATACAGCCTTGCAGCAGCAAACCGATTTGAGTGGTAAAGCTAATATTAATTTACCCAATCTATCCCAGCCGCCACCGAATGTGGGTGGTCAAAATAATGCAGCTTTGGATTTCCTAAGAGCACCGCCACCTAGTTTGGTAGCCCAGGGTCCGCCGCCTATTGCTTTGGGACCCATGTTCCAAAGGCCTCTTATGCAGGCTTTTACACGACCCTCTTTATTGGGTTTGCCACCCGGTGCTCAAGGCAATCCCTTGAATCCTTTTGCCAATGCCATGAATATTAATCCAAATTTCTTGGCTGGCGGTCCTAATATATTGGGTCCCTTTGGCCCCAATTTTGGTCCTGGCATGGGTATGGCATCCAATATGCAGCAGCAACAACAGCAACGTAATTTTAACAATAATCAACGCAACAATCAACGTAATCAGAATAGAAGAAAAATCTAGCATACGGAGGAAACTAGTGATAGTCTTAAGCCTACCAGTGTTGTTAGCGGCAACAGTAGCAGCAGTAGTAGTGGTAGTAATACTGTTAATACTCCTTCTTCCACTATCCCTATTGCTACTACTACAACTGCTACGGTCTCTTCAGCAGCTCTATCAGCTGAAAAGATATGAACTGTAATAATAATATGTTTTTAATTTATATTTTAATTTTTTTTTCTCCTTTCTCTATAAGACTTGTTTCTTATCTTTTTCTTTTAATAATTTTTTTATATATAAAATTAGTTTTAAATGATAGTTTTTAAATTAATATTTTATAATACTTTTAAATTAATTTTCTTTTCTTGTTCTTGAATTTTTTTTTTTTCTAATTAAAGTTTGCAAATATTGAAAAGACTCCTTTCCCCACCCCATTTTGTAAATTAAAATATTTTTTTTTTATAAAAAAGAAAAGTGCTTAAATTTTCTTTTTAAACCTATTACAGCGTAGTTTTTATATAAAATGGAGAGTTTTTATATGATATTTGGATCATTCCTTATGTAAATATTTTTTAAAAAAATAATAATTTTAATGTAAATATTTTTTCTTCCTTTCTTTTTAACAAATTTGCACTGCTCGGAAAAGGATAAGAGAAAATGAGAAAATGTTTAGAATTTTAAATGGTTTGGAAAACAACCACAGGAAAAAAAAAGATTTTAACAATCTTATAATACTCCAGGAGATTATTGTACGAGTTCGCTTTATAAAAACAACTTAAATTTATCACAAACAAAGCACTTAAGGCAAACGACTTTACGAGATTGAAAATTTACTTGAAATTGTAAAAATACTGCCTTACTGTTCTGTTCTTTCCCCAGAAAAGTGGTATTAAGGTTCTACAGCAATTTATTCTATAAATTCTTGTGTGCTATTGCACAGGAAAATGAAAAATAGTTTTTGTAAGCCAATCGTTTCTAGAAAATTTAATATTTTATATGAAAACATGTTTGATACCACCGTTGGTTTTATAATTATAAGAGGTTAGTTTTAATTGGTAATAAAAAAAGGTGTAGTAAACCGTTAGAAATATTGTATTATAAGTGCTATTTGTGCAACCTATTTAAAAATAGACTTTCTGAAGATGTAAACAAAATTGATTTTAAAAAGCCAATCAATTTCCATTACTTGAATATATTTTATGCCAGAGTATATACTCTGGTAAAAGTTAATTTTTGTTTTTAAAAGGATTTGCACTATATAATCGATCTCGATTTCCATTAGATCTTTAAAAATATTCCACGTAAAATTACACTCTGATAAAAATAATTATTTGACTTGAAATGACTTGCAAAATATCTTACAGAGTAACACTTATAGGTCTATAGAATATTTCGCTTTGAATAGTAAAACATTCTCTTTCAAATGGAAATATATACAGTGAATAAATTCTTTATTAGGTCCAGTACTGTATATTTCAATTTGAAAAGTGAATCACACGAAATTAATATGACTTAACATTGTGTTTCAAACACATTCCCTTTCGTATTGAATTACATAATGGAAACCAAATCAAAATTTTTAATTAAACTAATCCTCTTGCAATTTTAATAATATTAAAAGTAATAGAAATACGAATATTTTACAAATGTTTTCACAATTTATATTAAATTCAATTTTACTTTCCCTTGCAGTGCAAATTTGTGTTTTAACTCATTACATATAAATATTCAGGCTTTAGATAAATTTATATTCAAAACACCCTTAAAGAAAACCATGCATACATATGTACTATAGTTTTCACTTAATAAAGGTATAAAATTTAAATAATATTTAGTATTAGCAAGTAAGTGAGATAAATTTTGTAAAATAAAAAATAATTTACAAAAACAGAAGAAAAAAGAAAAACATACATCACATATTGTAATGTTAAGCGATTAAATATAAATACACACACATTGTGTAGTTATAAATTATATTTATAGTATTTAAAATTCTTAATAAAAGTAAAATATAAAACGAATCTACAATTTCCTTTTTGATTGATAAAAAAAAAACTAGCAAGACTTGTAAATTCGTTCTAGAAGAGTGAGATAGAGAGAGAGAGAGAGGAAAAACGATTGGGTTCAAACACACAAGAGAGTGCGACTATCAGCTCAACCTATTTTTGAGTCTATGCAGAGCCCTAATATCTGCTCTCAATGGAGAGTCCGAATCTTCGAAGAAGCCCCTGCCCAGGGTCGCAGCCCCTCTTGTCCCTAATCATAGACCTATCCTTAATATCAATTATAGCTTCTCTAACACGATTACTAGAAGTCGGTGTATTACCGACGTTACAATATTAAGCCCATTAAGGATAATAAAATCAAAAATCGACTCACCCTTAATATTTATGTCCACACTTCCCCATTGGGTGTGATTGAGCATCACAACCCACGACGATATCTTTCCTTTTCGCATGCTCCACCAGAAGTGCAATGAGATCACCAGGAGGAGCTGCAGCCTCGTACGGCATGTACACAGATGACAGCATCAGTTCGATCCCAAGGTCATTTCTGTACGCCACAGTTGTTACGTCACCTGTAGAAAAGGAAGGAGTGATTAACAAATCCAACTTACTAATAGCTAAAATATAGGTGCTTACCATCTCACTTGGGAATAAGTAACCTATAATCAGATCACTCAAACTCAGAATTCAATCCCTAGGGATCCAAGGTTCCTGGACAAGAGCGATGTCAACTTCCAGGCGGTGCATGGTGGTTATAAGGTTGTGTGAGGCGGCTTCCCAATGATGCAGATTAATCTGTACCACTTTCATGTCCACACTTCGCCATTGGGTGTGATGAGCATTCACAACACAAACCAAGACGAGAATAGACGTGCAATGAGGTCACCAAGATGAGCTGCAGCCTCGTACGGCATGTATATAGGTGACAGCATTAGCACGATCTCAAGTCATCTCTGCACGCCACAGTTGTTACGTCCCCTGTAGAAGATTGATTAACAAATCCAACTTAATACTAAATAAAAACAGGCTCTTACCTTATCCAATGCGAATAAGTAACCTATAATCAGAACCGCTCTTACTCAGAATCCTACCCCTAAGGATCTAAGGTTCCTGGATAAGAGCGATGTTAACCTCACGACGGCACAGGGTGGTTAGAGAAGGTTGTAAAATTGTAATAATTCCTAGTAACTATTGTCTGCATTACAAAATGCCGACGGCCTTCTCAAGCTCTTAGAACACAATAAAAGTTCCCTTAACTATGCCTAATTCTATTTCCATCTTAAAACAGTCTAGTCTGGGCCAAAATAGTAAGAAAATTCTTAAAATCTCTGCTATTTCGCCATGACACATTTACCATTTACCGCATTTTGCAGCTTCTTTCAATTTTATATGCAAATACTGTCCTCTCGGTGTCACAGTACCTTGGAAGCCAGCAAAGTTTTATACTATAAGTTACATCACCCATTGTGATATTTTCACAGAACAGTTCCGGGATCTTACTATTCCCAAACACTTCAGCCTGGACGATGTAGCCTTTTTAGAGAACCTATCGTATGTATATTAATTCGTACTATCAATAATAGTTTCGTGGTTTTAGTGATCGCAAGCGCTTCAGCCTGGACGATGCTGAACGTTTTAGCGAACCTATCGGATACCTTTGCATTACTATCAACAATTTAGATTCCCATGATGATGATGATGTTCGTCCCTGAACATTATTCCGTGGCGTTACATTGCTGGACAACTTATCAAAATCACATGTGTCTGTAAAGCTCGGGCTCCAAGTTGCATTGTACAGTGCTTAATCATTTTAGAAAGACCTCTTCAGATCTTCTTAAAAAAATTTTGTGCCAGCCTCTTCATTTCCTTCTTTATGGAAAGTAAACTACGAACAATGTCCAATATGACTTTGGAGTGTTCCTTGAGGCACCTAATATGCATCTTTACATCTAAGCCACCAAATTTATACGGCTCACCGAGTACTCTCTAGTAGATCCACTCCACCACTATTGGACGAAGACCTTGATTCTTTAATTGCTATTCTATTCTAGACCTTATTGAATTATTTATTTATTGTCCTAAAATTAGCCGACCTTAAGAAACAGAGGCACTTGAATGTATCTTTTGACACTTGAGAAATCTGTTGTTACCAGCGTACATTACCTAGAATTTTTGTGATCTGGATATCAATAGACTTTGGCGGCGCGGGACACGTCCAAGTCTGCATCTAGAATGGATGACTGGCTGAAGTCTTGCAAATGTAATTTTGTAAGCCAATGTTTTCATTTAAATTTGGTTTTAACTTCTACACAAAAATTATACGTATTCTACGGGCTATCGAGCTTACTTCGTAATAACGGCGTACTGCTGCAGCTTTCAAATTAAAACACCGCATAGTATGTAATTTTTTTCCACTAAGAAGAAAGTCAATTTTTTTTTATTTAATATTTAACTTTCTGTAGGGGTTTCCTTTGGTAGACCCTTAAAGAAAATGTTATCTTTATATATATATATATACAAGTGTATTTTATATACTTTCTTGTAATGAAATAAGTTTTACATTTTGTTTTCTTTGTCTTTAAAAAGTTAAATATAGAATTGCTATTCATCTTTTGAAAGCAATGAATGGTAGTAGTTAGGTAATTGATATTATATAAATAGAATGTTTAAAAGTTATTTTAATTATTAAATTTCACTTCATCTGTTTGTTTTAATTGAATTCAATTAATAGGTTTTTTGTTTGTTTGTTTGTTTCAAGATATGATAAGAATTAAAAATAATAGAAGAAAACACCATTTTGTTAAAAAAAAAAAACACACAGAATTAATAATATTTTGTTTAAACTCACATACATTGTGCAGCCATATCGTCGGCATCAATGCCCAACATAGCCAAGTCATCCAATTCTTCTTGGCGACGATTTTTTTCGCTTTCTGTAGGCGAAGGTGGCGGCTGAGGTATATCGGCCAAGTCAATTGTATGATGAGTAAATTCTTCAATCACAATATTTTCTTCAATATTTTGTTTTTCTATTTGTTCTTCAGCCACTACTTCGTCTTCTAGTTTAGCAACTGCTTGTTCCACCGAATATTCGGTGTCAGGTATGTCTTCTGTAGGCATTGGTATATTGGGGGGTATAACTTCTGTGTTTAAAGGCTCTTCATTTTCGTAGGTTATGTTTTGTTGCATAGTGGGTGGCGATTTAGGCATAATAATTTCTTCATCCTCATCTATGGGTGGCGGTTTGGGGGAATATGTTTCAGGTGGTGGTGGCGGCACAATGGTCGCTATATTTAAATCTAAATTATTTTGTGAATTGACATCCTCTATGTCCATATCATTAGCAGAAATGCTAATGGCCATTGTTTGCGGATTAGAAGGCGGCCTATTAAATTGTAGAGGTTCATTCATGGACATTTGAGAGGCTTCTTCTAAGCCTAACTGTGAGGTTTCCTCAAAGGTAACCAAATGTATGCCTTCTCTAGCTAATTCTTCAGGTTTTATAACAGCTTCATCGTTAATTATTTGTGTTTCTCCTAAAATAAAACATAATAAAACCTATTAAAGTAATTATTCACTTTTTAACCATTTAATCTCACTTACCCTTTGCCTTTAGCTTTTCCATGTCACCTTCTTCTGTGTCACTTTCTTCACCCGGTTTCTTTTCTCCGGGGAATATTATATTTAAAGCATCTTCGAGATCTTTAGGCAAAGGACCTTTGCCGGGTGGTGGTCCATCGGTAATAGGCTTGGGCACAAACTCTTCCGACTCTTCCATATCAATGCCAGGTGGCAGCATATCCTTATCGTCTTCAGTAGCTTGGGGTGGTGGTGGTGGCGGTGCTTGACCCATTATATTGACAAATTGTACTGGATCTGGCATTAGATCATCATAATCCATCATCATACCGGCATCCGGATGGAAGGGTGGGGCATTACCATAAGCATCTTCCATCATGGCCATTTGTATTTGAGCTGCTGTAGGCGCTGGAGGTCTGCCAAAGGCATTACTAGCATCCATAGTATACATGTAACCTCTTGCTTGTTGCTGGTTTAAGCCCTGCTGTAAGTCTTCTGGTCTCTTTTCATTTTCGCCTGGAGCACCGCTGGCTTGCTTCTTAAAAACGGGCATTTTTCCTATAAAAGGTAGTTTTTTACCTGTGGAATTTGAGGAGGGCGCTGTAGAGCTTGAAGATTTCTGTTTTGACTTGTCCTTCTTTTCTTTTGATTCCGAAGATTTCTTGTCTTTTTCCTTATCCTTTTCTGGTACTCTGGGTCGGAATTCAGCCGGTCTTATCACGGGTTTTTCTACTCGAGCGCCGCCACGGCTGGTGGAGCGTGATCGCGATCTTGAATTACGTCGACGGCGATCATAGGGAGAACGAGAGCGTCTGCGTAAAGAACGTGAGCGTGAACGGTCACGTCTATTACGATTACCACGCCAACCACGTGGTGACATACGGCCTCGGCTGCGAGAACGTCTTACATTGCGACGATAATCACGACCACGACTGCGACTACGAGTAGGACTTCGAGTACGTGAACGTCTGGTGGTACGGCGATCGCGATCATCACGCCCTCTGGTAGCATCTCGCTCTTTATCGCGTGCCCCCCTGTCACGTTCACTACGCGAATCACGTTCAGTTTTCTCGCGTTCCTTATCTTTATCTCTCTCCCTTTCTTTTTCTTTTTCTCTTTCCCGTTCACGATCACGATTTTCTTTTTCATTGTCGGCTCTTGCAACTGTAGAACTTTTTGTTGATAGTTCATCTTTTGGTTTGTTTTTCAATTTTCCCTTCAACTGTTCCAATAGTTTCTTTTCGCTTTCGCTTATAACCGGCTGTACAGTGTTCCATTGTTGTATTATCGAATCATCAGCGTCAGTAACTTTTTCGCCATCTTTGTTTTTAACTCCCTCTTGTACTACCGTCCATTTTCCAGCTGCTATAGCGGCTGGCGTAGGCGAAGGCTGTTTTATTCTCATTGGTGGCGGTGGTGGTGGCACATCTGAATCTTCATTTTTAACTGTTTCCTGTTTGCGCATTGATAAGCGTATAGATACTGCTGGATTTGGATTGTCCAGATTATCTTTTATTTCAGCGATAACAGTAGATTTTTTCTTCTTTGGCTCATCACTGTCTGACGACGAGGACGACTCACTCGATGTAGATGATGTCGAATCACTTTCCTTCTTGCGTTTCTTATTTGACTTCTTCTTCTTCTTTTTTTGTTTTTTATCACTCTTCTTTTTACGTTTCTTACTGGTTTTATCATCCTCTTTCTTCAATTTCTTACGCTCTGCAGCTGTGGTGGAGACTGAAGTGATTTGCTGTGGCAAAGGCGTTGATTTTTGTTCGTTCAAAGCAATCTGACGATCAGCCAGCCAGTTGACTTCATAGTGGGGATTCTCTTCCAAAAAGGCCTATTTTCAAAGAGAAAATAAGAAAAACTATAAATAAAAACAACTTTTTTTTAAACTCCGAAGCATTACTTACATTATAGCGATTAGCATGAAATTGTGACTTCAAATGAGTGGAAGCACAATGTAAATCACCCATCCATATATTACACAATTTACAAAACCAAGACGTAGCTGGAACGAAAAATGTTAGACCCCTTATGGGTGTACGCTTGGTAGGAGCATTTTCATAAGTTGGAAATTGCTGAAATATAAATTGAAATATTTTAATGAAATTTCCTTTTAATGAATCATATTTTGATTTACTTACATCTGCTATCATATCAGTATGCCAGGGGGTTTCAATACTCTCACGGTCCATGTGATTTTTGGTATGCAAATGATTGAGGAAATCTTTTGCGGTTTTGGGAAAAACATTACATGTTTGGCACCAGTGCATTTCCGGATCATAAAAAACATAATTAAAGCGATCTTTTTTACTGGGCCTAGATAAGAAAAACAAAAATATTGAATGAGATCCTTAAAACTCCACCGGAAGGTTAGTGTAACCATCGCAAATATAGGAAAGATGTAAATGAGAATAGGAAGAAAGATCCTCGAGAGTAATGCGCAGGATAACCTGAGCACCCCCCTTCCACAGGATAGTCAACCTTTTTTTACAAGGGCTAAGCAACTTCAGAGGAAGTGCTTTTCCGTACTCCACTCTTCTTGATCTGCACTCAAATCGCAGAAATTTGGATGAGATCTATCCTGGATCGGTCCCTCGTTGGATTTGTTGACTTTCAGCACCCTTTGGTAAGCCCTGAGTGGCACATTCGAAGATTAGGGCTAATAGTTACCTCGTCATTGAAATGAGAGAGAGCCTAATCTAACAAGAGCCTTAGCATTCTCGTTTCCAAGAACATTACAGTGCCCCGGAACTGTACGGAAACTAATTGGATTTGATACAAAAGCTTTTACAAGCTTCTTGCAGTTATTTAATATTCGCGACTTAAATCAGACCGAAACTGTTGCCCTCAGAACTGCTAGGGCTGTCAATCAAAATTAAATAAATATCCGTGTTACTTGTAGAGTTGTTGGTTAAACCCTCAAATGCGTTCTATAAGGTGAAGATGACCGCCTGAAAAACACAACAGTTGTCATCATTTCTAAAATGAAACTCTATAAAAGGCCCTAGCATCAATATCCCCATCGGTTTTCAACCAACCCGTAAAGATGGTTGTAAGGAACTCGTGTTTATAATTTCACATTGTTCCACAAGGCTCGATAAGCTATAATAATATATAAACCGGGAGTAAACATATGCCGAAACTTTTAGACGTATTATACTATGCATTGCACAGCGCTTGACATACAAGATAAACGGGCAGAGAATAGGATCAAGAATAATCTGTATCTTATTCTAACTGCGGCAGTATAGGTATTGCATGGCACTATATTAAATACTAAACTCCACTTTTACAATAAATCTAGATTATTCTTATAAATTTAAGAAAATTATCAGATCACTTACCCCCTTTGTTCCTGTTTGGCTTTTGATACTTCCTTCTCTTTATTTTTCATGGATTCGATAACTTTTTTCTTTAATCTCTCTGGTGAACTGTCATCATCTTCATCCTCCTTATTATGAGGGGTTTCTGTTTCCGATGACGACGATTCAGACGTTGATGATGATGAACTACCCGAAGAACTTTCCGATGATGAAGATGAAGAACTGCGTGTTTTCTTTTTCTGTTGAGCAGCTATAGTTGCAGTAGCTTGTGTGGATTGGCCACGTTCGCCATGAGGCTTTTGTAGTGATGATAAAGCAGCTTCTTTAAGAACGTCATCATCTTCTAGGGTTTCATCGTCTTTGTCGAGATTTTCCTCACCGATAATACCCGTCAGCATATCAATGACATTCTCAATGGTACTCAATTTCTTTTGGATTTGACTCTAAAATTGTATAAAAATGCAAAAGAAAAAAAAAATAGATTAATTTCTTAAACTAACGAAGAGTAAATATATAATATGTATTTATGCTTGGTTGATTTTTGGTTATTTCGTTGGACGTTCGCGGCATGTTCATTCACATTCATTCATTCCGTGTATTTAAAGGCCAGCAGTTGGAAAATCCTGGTCAGTAGGCGTCACATCAAAACATCAGTGTAGTCATCTCCATAAACATCTTCGGTTTTTGTTCGGACTTATTGTTTAATTTTACATTTAAATTGCTTTTAGAACATACTTAGATACTAATAATAATAATAATTTAATTTATATAGAGACCTAATTTACAATTTTGCTTTTTTTTTTTTTTTTTTTTACTTAAAGGAACAAACAAAATCAACAAAAACAACATATAAAAATTTATAAAATCATGTACATTTATGCCAGTGTTGCCTTTAGTAAAGGTGTGGAGAATTCGCGGCTTTTTTTCTACAGAGATAGAGAGGGACCCGTAACCTTTCTTTCTTTTACAAGTCCATTTAACTTTGTGCTCATTTGTTTCATATTTATCATAATATTTCTAGGGTGTATGCATACAACATTACAACAACATTTGTAGATTCAATAAGCTAAAGAAAAATTTAATTATTTATTCACTATTCAATAGATATTTTTTTTGTGTATGTATTATATATGTATGTATGTATATACAAAAGATTTTTATAAAGTTTATGTTTTAAGAAAAATAATATAAAATTCAATAAATTTAAAAAACATTATATAACATCTTTTAAAAAAGCTTAAATAAACAAACTAAAATTTCAATTGAAAATATTTGCGTAAAGCCTTAAAGAGGCTAACATACCTGTAGCTTTTCATTTTCATCGATGAAGCCTTTGGTAGTAGGCGAAGCAGGTGCACCACCCGAATGCAAATCTTTACGTTGTTCCTTCAACATTTTTAATTCCTTTTTCAAAATAGACGTCTTTTTCAAATAGCTGGTACGTTGTTTCTTCAATTCATCACGTTGATTTTCAGCTTCTTGGGCCACCGCTATAAGTATGTTGTTCGATAGCCAAAAATGTAAAAAGAAAACAAAATTAGTTCAACTTGTTTTAAATATAAGAAAATGAAAAATTCATTTACAAATTTGTGTTTCTATTTCATGTGAAGTTTGTGTGCTTCTATTAGTAATTTTTTTTACTATATACACTACACCAGATAAGCTCCTTAACAGTCCACATCTTTAACCATCAGTTTAAATTTTAAACCAATCAATCAACATTTTAAATAATTATAAAAACTATTATTTATAAGATTTTGTTAAATAAATTAAGAAAAAAAGAGGATTTTAAGTTTCATACCATCATGTTGAGGATTGGCATCTACAGTACCAGGTGCTTCATCGGGTACTGAAGCATGTTTATTAACAGCTACGACTGGTGGCACTGTCGAAGGTGGTGGCACATTTGTTGGCACCGGCTGTTGGGTAGCTGCAGGTACCACCAATGGTGGAGGTTGCTGTTGTTGAGGTGGTGGCGGCATTTGCTGTATTTGAGCCGGAGGTGGCATCCATTGTTGTTGACCGTAAGCATCTGCACCGACACATTAAAATGTAATAATAAACTTACGTGGCTAATGTTTTAGATTGCAATTTTTTCACTTACCTACACCCCAAGCGCCTGGTGGTGGATAGGCTGTATTAAAACCTGCTCCCTGTGTCTGCATAGCAACATATGCATCATTGGGTTGTACAAAACCAGTTTGTGGTGGTGGCACTCCATACTGATTGTAACCAGGCGGTGGCCCATAAGCATCACCGCCATACAGTTGGGGAGGCGGAGGTGCCATTACACCATACTGTGGTGGAGGTTGATTAGTTGATGGTGGTGGTTGTGATAATTGACGCGGCATGACGGGCGGTGGCTGCTGTTGTTGGGGTGGCGAACTCGGTTTCTTTTTGGGTGACCAACGTCCTGCTCCACCACGCCTTGGCGGTGGTGTAGGACTGCGACTAATAGAACGACTTGAACTTCGTCCACGCCCTCTATAACGATCCCGTCCGCCACCACCACGCCTAATAGGAGAACGACGACGATCAGGTGAACGTCTACCACCAAAGCGAGGTCTCCTATCGGGTGAATAGCCACGATAACGATTGCGTCTTGGTGAGGGAGAACGCCGTACTCTTAATCTTGTTGGTGGTGAGGGGGAACGTCTGTTACGTGAAGGAGATTTGCGTTTACGTGGTGGTGGACTGCCAGACGGAGAACGCCGCCTGGATGAACGATCCGATGCGGAATTTTCTTTTTCAATAACCGATGACTTTGCAGTAGTACTTTTGCCTTCTGCAAAGAAATAAAAAAAACACACACACACACACTTAATATAACCCTCATAAAATTACACACTTTTCTGTAACTTACGAAAATCCCCTCCATCCATTTCAACTCCGGGAGGTCCTGGCGGCAAGGTGCTATTATCTCCCAAGCGTCGATCACTTGGTTGTTGTAAAATCATTTCCTCTTCCATGTTAATTTATAGGGGCTCCACACTTTTTTGAGACTCTCTGCCTTAGCCGGCAGATGATGAAATTAAAATTCACTTCGATTTATTTTTATGTAGAATTTTTTATAATTTACTAAATACTTGTTATGGCAAACAATTTTTCTTAGTTCAATAAGCACTTAAAACTATTTTTATTTAGTTAAATCACCATTAAAATACTTTTCTTATTAAATGAAAACTTTTGCCAACGCCATACGTTCTGTACAGTTAGTTTTTTATTTTGCAATGACTTGAAGTTGGTTGCGGTACAAAATAAATGAAAAAGTCCCGTTAGGAATGTTGCCAGATTAATATTGTATGTAATAACAAAAAATAATAATTTACATATAAATACTTTACAATTTACATATAATATATTATTTTAATTTAATAAATAAATCATATAAATATATAAATATAACAATATTATTCAAATTTTTGTTCTTAAGAAGACCTTGATATCTTAAATAATGCACGACATGAACGGCGTCGGCATTGATGAAAAATTAACGGCGCAAGCTTTGACAAACGCCGCTTTGTTTTTTTAATTGTCAAAATTGTTGCTGTTGTTCCGCGAGTATTACACATCTTTTCACTTTCTTTGTAAAATTAAATAGAATTTATTTAATAATTTAATTTTTGTTACGAAATATAAAAGACTACAACATTTAGAAATCAAACAAAAATGAGTAACAACTTATCCATTGCTGTCGTTTGCTCTTCAAATATGAATCGTTCTATGGAGGCCCATAATTTCCTAGCAAAAAAGGGCTACAATGTCAAATCCTTTGGAACAGGAGAACGTGTTAAACTACCTGGCACAGCTATAGATAAACCAAATATTTATGAATTCGGAACACCCTACGATGCCATATATAATGATTTAGTTAATAAGGACAAACAATAGTAAGTAGCCCACAACTAACTAACACACAAAAACTCAACAGCAACAAAAGGCATTGAAAATGAACTTGTTAATCTTATTTCAGTTATACCCAAAATGGTCTCTTACATATGTTGGATCGTAATCGACGCATTAAAAAATGCCCCGAAAGATTTCAAGATTGTCGTGAACAATTCGATATTATTGTTACGTTGGAGGAGCGCATATACGATCAAGTGCTGGAGCATATGGAATCCCGTGATGTTATGGACAATCGTCCCGTTCATATATTCAATGTTGATATTGAGGATAATCATGAAGAAGCTCTAATGGGTGCTTTCCTAATAACGGACATGATAAATATGGTAAAAATCAACAAGTATTCATACAAACTTCTGTTGCCACTGCTTGTATTGTATGTTGAATACCAAACAGCGGCTGGTATTCAATTGTGGGGGGTTAAAAAGGGACGCTATTTAACGTTCAACCTAAAAGCTTTAATATTGATGATGATGAATAGATATTATGATGAAAATATATATGAAAACATTGATAAAACTATTTGTTTTATGTTTCTTTTAAGCTTTATTTTTATCGATTTTGTGTATAAAGAAAAAAGAGACACTGCTGCTTGGTTTTATACTGCCTTTACATCATTTCCAAATTGTATATCAAAATTTTTGAATTATATTTCAGGAAATTACTGTTTCTAGCTGATTTTAAATGCATGAAAACGAAATATATAAGGATTGAACCAGACTGCAAACGATATTTCAATAACGTGGTAAAGTTTTGAAATGATCAAACGCTGGATAATCTTTGAATTTTCTGTGTAATCTGCGCTTTACATACATATCCACTTTATTATCCATTACAACTCTAGACGGGGTTACGGTCTGGCTTTATATATCGCCCATGTTGTGTGTATCCTTGAGAGATGGGGTATACAATTTTATGTCGAATCTGATTTGAGTAACATTTTAATGACAATTAGTTTGCTCTCAGAGGTTTTACTTTTTTTTTTACTCCTAAAGGACAGCTTTGTGTCACGATATCAGAGCTGAGGTTTCAATTCTAGTGTCATCATCCATCAATGTCGATAATATAATGCTTATGCATTCGTATTTTAATAACAGTGTTAAAAGTAAAAGTTATAGGGTTTGGAAAACTCAAATTTGGTTGTTTTCGTTAAAACAATTTGTAGAAATGGTAACAACAAAAGGCTGTGCAAACAGGTCTAAACGATATTACGAAATTAATTCCTATGTAAATACTTTGTTTCAGTGTTTCATTTCAAATCTGGCCTGAGATTTCAATATTTTAATATGTTTTACACATAAAAATTATTGAAACTCCAGTTCAATGGAATAGCTTCGAAAACCTTTTTAACGATTTAGAATTTATAATTCTTTTCTTATGTTTTGCTTTTTTGTTCTTCTTTTGTTCGTTTTACTTCAATACGAAAAACGTTACTGGAAGTAAGTGAGAGAAAATAATCACCATAAACAAAAAATTCTACTCAAAATTTAAGAACATTTTTAAATTTTTCTTTTTAACAAAATGTTTAAGATTGAGTGGAAATATTTCTGTACATACATAATTTGGAGATGGTGTGCTGTAGTAAAATCGCAAACGCAGTTTGAGGTAATATGCTAAGAAAGTAAAAAAAAGAGTTTTTAAAAACACAATTGGGTTACAAATAATGGCTGAAAGTGCAATCAAGTTACATTTAGCAATTTATTTTATAAAAACTTCTAATTTTTCAGGAAAAAATAGGGATAATGATCGTCTAATATACCTACTTTGATGCTTAACGTATAAAAAAAGTAAAATCATTTAGCATTGAATATAAATTTTTTCTTTTTTAAATTTTTATAGAAATTTTTCTTTTAAAAACAATTGAAAAACTAAATAAAAGCGTTATATGTAATTCTTCAAGGGAAATGTAGTGGCTTACAGCTTATTTCGAATTCAATTTTCATTTCAATTTTTAACCAGATATGATCATGATTTTAATTATTAAAACTAAATCATAAGTAAATCCATTTGCACTTTACCATTATAAAAAATAGAGACCAATTTGCAGTAGACAGTTGGGCATTCAAAATACGTGTTGTGCCAAAGACATTTAAAAACGATTTCAGTTTTTGGAAGACAGGTAATATCAGACGGCATAAGAAACTTTAACTACTGAAGTATTTGCGAGTTGTTTTCATACAAAATTTTCATTCAACATGAAATTCGTCTGAAAGTCTTAAATCAGTATTTGACAGAAATTGAATTCAACAAAATCCGTGATGGGTTTTGTTTAAAAGCTCCTCAGAAATTTTAAAACTCGTGTAGCAATTTTTGATTTTTTTTTGTTCAATAAAAATTATGTAAATCTTTAAACTCACAAGAAGACTATTTAAAAATGTAGTTAATAATTTTCATTAATTAAATCGTAAAAAAATATTTATTGCTAACAATATATGGGGATTTACGTAAAAACCTCCAAAAACTCTAAAAGCTCGCCAAGCGATATCAATAGTTCTGCACGAATTCTTAGGTTATTTCTAATTTAAATTAAAAAAAAATACTTTACATGAGTGAAATAATTAAATTAAATTATAAATTAAATGTCCCAACATTTTTAACTTTTTATTTCTTAATTAAAATTGAATTTTAAAAACAATTTCATAAAAAAAATTTTAATATTTGAAAATCTTTCAATTCTTCCATTTCAGATGTCCAAATCTAGTGATTTAGATAATGATATTGATGAACTATTACAGGAATTTGAATCTAGGCGTAATAAAACTGTTTTACATTCTGTACTTTTTTACTGACCCCGCTTTCTCTTACAAATATAAACTCAAACAATTATAATTTCTTTTTAACAATTTTCTATTTTTTAATTAAAATTGACAGCAGACTTAAAAAAAAACACACACACAAGGAAAAACAATATAAAAATTAAATATAAAACAAACTGGTAACTAGTAAAAGAACAAACAAATTTATAAAATAGTATGTATAAGTAAAACAAAACAAAAAAATATTAAAATTAAACAGAGTATAAAACGAAAAATTAATAGAAATTGAACAGGGGTTTAAAATATAAAATAATTTATGTTAAACAAAAAACTTATTTATTTAATAAAATGTTAAATTTTATAAATATTATAAAAATTAAAACAAAAAACATTTAAAACCTTTTTAAAAATTCTATTATGTTGTGAAATGAATGCAAATAATAATACCCTCTATTTCTCCTACACTTGTTTATTTACACACTTGATATTTATACATTATTCCTCTGTTTTATAACTCTGTACATATTTGAAATTAATGTCATTACATTGTACAACCTTTTGCAGTTGAATAAATGAATTTAACCCAACAGGTTATGGGCTACACGTCACGCAAGTTTTAAAAAAAAAAAAATTTTTTTTTTTCAAAAAAAAAATTTCAAAAATTTAAAAAAATTTTATTAATAAAATCGCTAAGCGTATAAGATGGCAAGTCTTCCACTAGGATTTTCGATGGAGCGCTTAAGAGGGCGCGAAAATTTCGATGTGTGGAAGAGACAGGCCAAATCTTGCTTGATAATAAAAGGTTGCTGGAAGATTGTGGAAACCGGTTTGGTTGATGATGGCGATACTATTAGTAACGAACGTGCATTGGCTGAAATAACGTTGATGGTAGATCCATGTAACTATGGAATTATTGCTACAGCTACAACTGCGAAAGATGCCTGGGATGCATTAATGCGTGCTTACGAGGATACTGGCCTCACACGGAAAGTGGAGTTATTGAAGCAGCTGGTGAACATGAGATTGCGGAATCATGGTTCTGTCCAGGAGTATGTCAACGAGTTGGTGATAACTGCATTGAAGGTAAAGAATGCAGGACTCAAAATAGACGACGAACTCACAGCTTCATTAATGCTTGCCGGGTTGCCGGATGATTTTAGGCCACTTGTAATGGCCGTAGAAAACTCCAAGGAAACATTGACGGTTGATATGGTAAAGAACCTACTTCTACAAGATGTTAAATTTGATACAAAAAGTGCTGAAAAGGAGCCTGTGCTGTATACCAAAAATTTTAATGGGAAAAAGAAAAAATCACCCCAGTGCTACAACTGTAAGGAATTTGGACATATTGCTAAGAATTGCCCAAACAAAAACAACAATAAAAGTAGCGGAAAGTTCAACAGAAAAAATGAGAGGAGAGAAGTTTCATCAACGTTGATTGCAACAAGCACGAGCTTGAATGTGCGTGAAGAGACATATGAGCAATACGACAACAGCAATGACTATATGCATTGGTATGTTGATAGCGGCGCTAGTAACCACATGATAAATAACAACAAACATCTTTATAACGTACGCAGCATAGAAGACAAAAAGGTCGTTGTTGCTAACAAGAGTGAGTTGAACGTTGAATGCGCTGGCGACGTCGACTTAAATATTTTAAGTGGAAGTAAAAAAAAATCCGTAACAATAAAGAACGTGGAGTATGTACCGAATTTATGTGCGAATCTCCTTTCGGTAAGACAGATGACTAGAGATGGTAAAACGATAATTTTTAAAGGAGAAACTTGCAATATATATATTGATGATTTACTAGTTACATCTGCAACAATAGACAACGATTTATATCGCATAGACAGCCAGCCATATTCAAAGGATAATAAAGCTTTTATTGCCAAAAAGGATTTTAAATTATGGCACAGAAGAATGGGTCACATTTGTGACAAAAATTTGAGTGAAGTGAAAAATTCGTCTATTGGTATTGTTTTTGACAAAGGGAATAACGAGCCCTGTGTGGTTTGCGTGAAGGGCAAACAAACTAGAAAGCCGATTAGAGAGGACGGTACAAGGGCCACAAAATTATTAGAATTGGTACACTCCGATGTCGTTGGGCCACTGGAAGTGAATTCTTTTTCTGGTGCTCGTTTCCTGGTCACTTTTGTGGATGATTATTCCCGGAAATTATTTGTGTATCCACTCAAGAGAAAATCCGAAGTTTTTGACACTTTCGTTAACTTCAAGAAAATGACCGAGAACCAGTGTTCAAAAAGGATAAAAATTTTAAGAACAGACAACGGTGGCGAGTACGTAAATGCTAAATTCCAAAGTTTTTTGAAGGACTGTGGTGTGATTCATCAAAATACGTGCCCATATTCTCCCGAGCAAAATGGCACCGCTGAAAGAATCAACCGGACTTTAATGGAACGTGTGAGATGCATGTTAATAGACAGCGGATTGGACTATCGTTTTTGGGCGGAGGCTGTCAACACGGCGTGTTATCTAATTAACAGAGTCCCATGCCGTGGTAAAAATATAAGTCCGGAGGAAATTTGGTCAGGTCGGCGTCCTAATTTGAAATTCTTGAAGGTTTTTGGCTGCCCTGCTCTTGTACACATTCCAAAGGAAAGAAGGCGTAAGCTGGAGGAAAAATCTATTGAATGTATCATGATGGGGTACAGTACGGAAAGCAAAGCATATAGATTGTTTAATCCCGAGGACTACGGCATACTTATAAGTCGTGATGTCGTGTTTTTAGAGGAAAACAAAATCAGCCTAAAGAGGAAAACTGATTTTTATTATCCGGAATTGCTTCAGGCTTATGGTAGTGTCGATTCAGGGGAGAGCAGCACCGAAGTTGAATCGACATCCGAAAAAGAACCAGTACAGAACGAGTTCAGCACCGAAGTTGAATCGACATCCGAAATAGAACCAGTACAGAACGAGTTGAGCCCTGAAACGGAAAATGAAATAGATGACAGCAGTAATGACGACTCTGTTGAGTGGTCGTCACCTATGGCATCACCCGTGGAAGATGATGGTGGCGAATGGGCTCCAAACCCGTATGAAGCACAAAACATTCAAGTTGAAGGGAATATCCGCCGGTCTGATCGCATTGCCAATAGAAATCAGCGATCGACAAATTTTTGTGCAATGCAGTACATTTCTGATGATCCTGGTACAGTAAAGGAGGCATTGTCATCAGAAAATTCAAGTAAATGGAAAGCTGCAATGAAAGAGGAATTCGATTCGTTAATTGCGAATAAAACGTGGGTGCCAGCTGATTTACCACCGGGTGAAAAAGCCATAAAATCGAAGTGGGTGTTCAAGACGAAAAGAGATGAACGTGGTATTCCCATACGTTGGAAGGCTAGACTGGTATCGAAAGGTTTTTCACAACGTGAAGGAATCGACTATACGGAAACCTTCTCACCCGTTGTTCGGTATGATTCCATCCGTTATTTGCTGGCGTTGGCTGTTAAAAATGATATGTTTATCCACCAAATGGACGCAGTAAGCGCATATTTAAACGGTACGCTGAAGGAGACTGTTTTTATGCAACAACCTGAAATGTTCGATGATGGTTCCGGAAAGGTATGCAAGTTGCGGAAATCAATATATGGTCTAAAACAGTCGGGCCGTGTTTGGAATGAGACTATCAACAACGAATTGTTGAAAATAGGTCTTGTGAGAGGTGAGGTGGACCAATGCGTCTACCATAAAATAAGTGATGGCCTAATGCTGTACGTAGCTATTTATGTCGACGATGTTCTGATATTTTCTAAAGACCTAAAAGCGATAGAATCTATAAAGTCGAAGCTGGCGAGCAAATTTAAAATGAAGGATATGGGGGAAGTATCATCAGTGCTTGGTACAAAAATCACCAGGGGCGAAAATTTTATTAAGATTGACCAATCACGTTACATTGTTGATGTTCTGGTACGTTTTGGAATGAGTGAATGTAACCCGATCTCAACTCCAATGGATTACAATCAGAAATTGTCAGTCAGCATGTCTCCTGAAGATGAAGAGTCTAAGCGACGAATGTCGAATATCCCATATATGCAGGCGATTGGTTGCTTATTGTTTGCTGCCCAGATTACCAGACCCGACATTTGCTATGCAGTAAATGTACTTAGTAGATTTGGAACAAATCCTGGTAAACCACACTGGGAGGCAGTTAAACGCGTGATGAGATATTTGAAAGGTACAATCGACAAGGGAATCATTTTCACGAAGCAAACAGAAGATGGTATAAAAGGCTATTGTGATGCAGACTGGGCCGGAGATGTTGACGACCGCCAATCCACCACCGGCTATGTCTTTGTATACCAATCAGGCGCAATTTCCTGGTGTACAAGAAAGCAAAAGACAGTGGCATTATCTTCGACGGAAGCCGAGTTCATGTCACTGACTGCTGCTATTCAGGAATCAGTATGGCTGAAACGCCTTGAAGCTGAACTCAACCCTAACAGTAGCAAAAGTATGTTGCTATATTGTGACAACAAGGGCGCTATACAAGTCGCTCTTAACAATAACTATTCATCAAGAACGAAACATGTGGACATAAAGGCCAAGTTCATCAGACAAAAAATTGATGCGAAGGAAGTCGTTTTGAAATACTTGTGCACAGACGAAATGGTTGCCGACGTATTAACGAAAGCAGTTACTCCTCAAAAATTGAATTATTTTGTAGAATATTTTGGTCTTTACTAATCCACATAGTATATATTAACTTGAATTGTTAATTTTATTTTTTTTATTGTAAAGAGTGTATGAGAAATTATTTGATTTTGGAATTGTTTCATTCAGGAAGAGTGTTGTGAAATGAATGCAAATAATAATACCCTCTATTTCTCCTACACTTGTTTATTTACACACTTGATATTTATACATTATTCCTCTGTTTTATAACTCTGTACATATTTGAAATTAATGTCATTACATTGTACAACCTTTTGCAGTTGAATAAATGAATTTAACCCAACATATTATTCCTATTCTGTATTTCTTTTCTAATTAATTTTTTTTAATATAAACTCATAAGTAATCTCATGTAAGCCGTGAAGTATTTTTAAATTTTTACAAACGATTTCGAATCTATTCATTAATTTCAATAGTGGTATAACATTTGGCTTTTCAGAAATATGCGAAAGAAAGTTTAGAAATTTATTGAAAAAATTGAAAAAAATATAATTTTTTCAAATCATAAAGTTTTATAAAAAAGAAGGATGCGAAATCAATGGTTTTAGAAGATGTTTTAGATTTCTACCAATTTAAATTCAAAATACAATAAATTTGAACGTTGTAAATTACAGGAAATAATTTTGATTATAAAAATCCAAAAACCCGTGCAGCAAATCACGTTTTTCCGCTTGTTTTTTGTTTATGTCCGAAGATCTGAATGTAGTTTACACGTATATTTATATGGAACGCAAATACTTCCCTTGAAGTACTTTTTTTGCTTCGAATTGTTCTTCCCATCGAAGATGATAATTCTATTATAACCTATGTTCAGTACAATTGTCCTTTAATCATAGGTTTTTAATTATAATAATTAAATAATAACAACGAATGAAATGTTTAATACTGTATCTTCCTTCTGTTGCTATAAAAGAAATTTCATGTGTGCGATTATTTTCTTTATCAAGAATATCCCCCCCATAACGTGACTTTATTTTAGACGAAATCTTCTGTTGTTTTAGTGTTTTAGTAATTAGTTTAACAAAAACAAATTTCTAAATTGTTGATAAGGAAACCCAAACAAAAAAAAAAGCAAATTCTGACTCCAAAGAAATGAAAATAAATAATTTAGCCGAGATAAGGAAAAACTCATTTTAAATTGATATTATTGATAAAAAAAAAAAAACGAAAGGGTAACCGTGCTATGCACAATGGGAAGTTAGAATATTGAAAGAGCAAAACAAAGATAATTTAGACAAGCCTGCCTTACAGCAACTCTTTTGTTTATTACGGAAAACAAGGTAATAGCTTCTCATAAGACAAAGATTTCACGGATATATGTAATTACAAGCGTCAATAAGGAGCAAATCCTCTGCATTTTATCACCGACAGTCAGCCATTGAAAATCTAGTAAACTTAGGATGCTTGAAATCCATTTTGAGTGCTCAAAACGGCTAAGAAACATAAAAGGCTTTTACTAATCAGTGCCTCCACAGAATAATGCATATCTTCTGTGCAAATTTGTTTGCAAATAGCAGCTTACATTTGGTGTAAGTGAAACTGGATTAAGCAGATCTACAAGTGAAATAAATGAAACATGAAGACGCCTAATCGACAAGGAAATTACTGCCTCAGAGGAATGCGTAAAAATAGTTAAAACTCCCTACAACTACTTTCCAAACTTTACATGATGATTATAGGCGTCATAATCAAACTAATGTGGAAGAAATTGGCAAGATTAGAAAGAAATTTGAAACGATTAGAAGCCTTACAGACGCGGTGTTCTATGCATCAGCGCTATGAACGTAGTGCTGAAAATACCGGTTCTGCTAGTCAAACTGTGAGTAATAAATCGAAGTTGTCGACTCCATAGCGGTCTAGGCGATTAGGCCTATCTTACTGCTCATTATGCCACATTTTGTATTTAGATTTGCATCTTCATCCATATCAAATCCAAATTTTGCATCTATTAAAGCCAGGTGATTATTCACAACGCCATAGATATGCTGATAGGATGCTAGAGCAACTGGTTTTCAATGCTGATTTTTCGACCAAGATTTTCTTTATGAAGATCATATCTCATTTGGAGGAGCCATGGAGGATTGTGGAAAAACATTCCATCCTGGAAAACCGTTTTTAAGAACGATATGGCCCATTATTTAATATAATTCGCCAGTTTTTTACGCTTTCCTTTTGAAATTAATTGAGACGATTTTCCAACCTGGTCACCTTAATTGTAATGGCAATAACAATGATTTTTTTTGTTTACATTCAGTACGTCTCTTTAATTTGAAGCTTACTTTACATGTGTATGTACATTTGTGTGCATGTGTTTGTGTTTTCATGCTCACCAATAAAATTCTTTAAAGTTTAAACGCATTTACATCTCTTTTAATTATTATTTTCTAATCTTGTCTTAGAAAACATACATATGTATGTATAAAAAATGTTAATTTCTACTTTTATGAGAGCTAAGATTACGATCTTTTCAAATAAAATGATTCATAGGAAAAGATTTTTATTGTTTTTTTCTACAATGGCCAGCAGAATTTAATTTCTGGCTGGCTGATTTGTTGACTGACTGGTTAGGTTATTTGTACTCCAAGTTATACAAACATGATCAGTCGCATAATTACTGTTGTTAAGCTCACATGTTACGCGTTTAATTTATTTCGTTTTAATTTTAATTAAAATATAAAAGGGCAATTAAATTGCATGATTAATTAGAAAATAAATAAACTTTACTGTATTCTTTAATCAAGTATTAACAGAAGAAAAGAAAACTACACAATATACACTTACTTGCCTTTACAGTAGAAATAGAGAGAGAGGTAGAGTTATTTGCGAATATTGTGGGAGAGAAAAACAGTGCTTCACCATAAAAACTTTAATTTTTTCGTTTTTAATAAAATAAAACTAAATTTTTAATTAAACAAGTGAATTTCTTGAATCATAATGGATAAATTAAAAGTTAATACACAACAAAGTGGTAAGTTTTGTTTAAAGCAAATTAATATAACAAAACGCCGGTTTTAAATCAAACACCATAAAACTAAAACTCATTGCTTTGATGGGTTGTTATTCATAGCAACAACAACAATGTTTGTCATTTTCTTTTGTGCTTTATTCTTCGTTTTTTTTTACCAACAAATTTGTGTACTATAAACACATGCACGTGCATGGGTGTGCGTGCTTATTTACTTTTACGTGGTGTCTTTGTAAACAAAAACAAAATGATTGCTTTTTTAGGTTTGTAAACGTTTCGCTTATACCCTACTTAGTGTCGCCATTGTATTCAATATAATGAAAAGGTAGAAAGTATTTGCTTTCACTTTAGTGACCTTGAAAATCCTATTAGAAATGCTAAATTTGCAAGACTATTTGTTAAAATGAAAAATAAAGTGATTTTAATAGATTAAATGCAAGGGCATAAGGTCAAATATGATCCGATGCAATCCTAACAAATTGACATACAATTATATTAAATTATATGTAATAAAGAAAATAGACGTTTAAGCTATATTATAGGCGAAACTATGTTATCAATATAAGGCGCTATAATTTCGTTTATTGTTGCGGTTGAAGACCTATTTAAAGAGTTAGAAATATTTGAAAAAAGTGAACAGCAATTTGAAAATAAAGGGTTCGCCAAATAACTTTTTTTTGAAAATGCTTTAAAAAAACTACTGAATATTTTCTCAAATTTCTTTTTTTATTTGAAAGTACAATCCTTCCGGTTAATAATGGAAAAATAATTTCATTCAAATGGCTGCCTCGGCTGGCCATGCAGTAGCCTACACCAAAAGATGCCGCTCATTTTGATCTTAGCGGGTATGTAAACAAGCAAAATTGTCGCATTTGAGGCACAGAAAACCCGCACGCATACATTGAAAAGCCGACGCACCCAAAACGAGTCACTGTTTGGTGCGGATTTTGGTCCAGAGGCATAATTGGGCCATTTTTCTTCGAAAATGAGCAAGGAGTGGCCGTTACAGTCAATGGCGATCGTTATCGGGCCATGTTGAACGAATTTTTGTTCACAAAAATTGAAGAGGAGGATATTGGCAACATTTGGTTACAACAGGACGGCGCTACGTGCCACACAGCCGAAGCTACACTCGATGTTTTGCGCCCTGTTTTTGAAGATCGCATTATCAGCCGCAGAGCTGATGTCGTTTGGCCACCTCGGAGCTGCGATTTGACACCGTTGGACTATTATTTGTGGGGTGAAGTCAAAGATAAGTGTTACGCCGACAGGCCAGAGACAATTGACGCTTTAAAGGACAATATTCGTGAAGCCATTGGTAAAATACAGCTGCACACAATCGATAATGTGCTTAAAAATTGGACCGATCGTGTAGGCTACTGCATGGCCAGCCGAGGCAGCCATTTTTTGAATGAAATTATTTTCCATTATTAACCGGAAGGATTGCACTTTCAAATAAAAAAAGAAATTTGAGAATATATTCAGTAGTTTTTTTTAAAGCATTTTCAAAAAAAAAAGTTATTTGGCGGACCCTGGATATAATATTTTGTTGAATTTTTATAAAATTTTTTTTATATAGTTTGCCATTAACTATTATTATTTGCCATTTTCGTTTTGATTACACATAAGATAGTTTTTAGATTTCCAATCTTTTTTTTTAGAGAGTGTGTGTTTTTGTAGTCACGAAAACGAACCCTATTATTTATTATAATTTGGCAATGAACTGACAATACAACACAAAGTAACAAAAACTAAATTTAAAATCATTTTGTTTCATATTTTTTATAAATTTGTTAATTAATGTATTGTATATTGTAAATATGAAAGTTAAAATAAAATGAAAATGATCATATCATATTGTATGTTTCTAAATGAGTTTGTAAAATCATTTGCTACCAGCAAAAACGTGAAACGTAAAAAGGTGAACCGTTCTAAGGTTAGACAAACATGCGTAACAATATTTTATGACAGATAAACAAGTACAGAATCAAGGGTATTTCAAATGTGTCTTAATTACGATAGCTTGAATTGAAATAAAAAATATAAACAACAACAACATTAAGAAAAACTGAAAAATTATTTTTAAATTAAATAAGAGATAATCACAGACTACAGTGACTTTAAAAACACGCGTCATAGAAAAGCAAAACTTGCTAATAAAAGTTTAGAGCATTAAAGGGATTAAAAGTACACAAAAAAGTACCAATAAGTACCCTTAGGAATTGAAAAATGATTAAAGATACCTATTAATTCACTTTAGCACTAAATTATCACACAAGTAAGTCGAAGAATGGAAATAAATTCCCAATAGTATTAAATTGTTAAAGCAAACAAACTATTCTTAATACTAATTTAAGAAAGCATCAATGAATTTATTTTAGCACTAAATTATTATAGAAGAAAGTCAAAAGATACAAATAAATTCCCTTTAGCACTCAATTAGCTCAACAAAAAAGTGAAATAAGTACCAATAAATTATCTTTAACAGTAAATTGTGAAAGTAAACAAACTCTTCTTAAAATTAATTAAAAAAAACGGCCAACAAAATTTCTTTGGTACTAAGTTATCACTGAAAAAGCCAAAGGTACCAATAAATTTTCTTGAGCACTTAATTATCTCAACAAAAATGCTAATTTGTTCCCTTTAGTATTAAATTGTAAAAGAAAACACATTCTCTTTAAGGACAATTAAAAGAATAAATAAAAAGGAAATAAAGTACCAAATAAAGTTACTGATACAAAGGTCCTAAGTTGACTAAATTAAAGGTTAACTGTTCAATTTAAATTAAGCTGCTGTGCAGGTTTACATCGTCTTCAACTGCAAACTGTGAATATCCGTATTGTTAAACGTTCTAAACTGAGTTTATTAATACTCGTACGTACTAAGACTGCATTACTTTATAATTTTTTTTTCAAATGCATATTCAAATACCCCCTCTTTCTTGTCGTTGTTATTCGTATATTTCCATATAGTGTACATATTTACATTTTAATTATTCTTATTTACTCGTACGTAGGTATCTATGTACTCGGCTTATGAGTCTATTTATTATTTTTTTCATTTTTAAATCAAGTGTCATAGAAAATAAGAACGCATTTTAATACATATTCATTTTTTTATTTGAAATATTTTCAATGTTAAGGCGAACGATCGCGTGATTTTTATTTCCAACACGTTTCGATCGTACTTTCATTATGCGCATACTTGCGGTAAAATATTCAAATCAGTTCGATTCTGTGAATTAATTAATGAAAACAGAAGTTTATTCACCAAATGTCGAACCTTTGTAGTTGTTTTCAATTATTGACAGATAGATAGGAATAAAGAGTTTGGTTGGAAAAGGTCAGCCATAGATAACGAGGGAGATGTGGAAAAGCTAACTTAGGTTGGTGTCTATTAGCTGTTCCAAGCAAGGAAGCAGATGCTAATAGATAGAATTAAGTTCTTAGTTTTGTACTCAGCTTATATACTTCTGACATAGTCGCTCGTCTCTAAGCAACGGAAATAAATGCCTCAAGCAAAAGAATTTTTAATATAAGATGTCAAAGCCTAGAAAATATTTCAACATGCGATTTGATCATATTAAACTGACAGTTGCCTCAAAAAGCATACCTTACTTGAGTTCTATAAGATTACTTTGGATGACGGTCTCTGAAAGGATTAAACGGTTGTCATTAAAGGATCTATTCGGCAATTTTATTACTTATTGATCAGTTCTTCTGATGCCAGATATCTTGACAAAAACCATTTCTTTTTACTTTCATCACCACTGTGCAGAGTCCAATTATAACTGTATTTATTGTAGAAAATTATGGTTGTTTACCAAAAATTACAACCCTGTTATGAAATAGCATTAAATCGTTGTTATTTTTTCTTATCAAGATCACAATAACAATAATTTTTGATAAAATGTCAAAATGATTCATGACTGTAAACAAATAATATAAAGATCACAGTTATAAATCGAAACAGTTGTAATCAATTTGAGGCCTTAACGCTCGTAATATTTACTTTGCAATTTATTATTGTTGTAACAGTTTTTCATAATTGTTTTTGTAAACCATTAAAGGTTGGTATTTAATTTATAAAAAAAAAACTTTAAAAATATTTCTCGAAGGTACGTACTGGTCTGTTTGTTGTTGTTTTTGTACTACGAGTAGTGTAGAGTGGTTTTAATGCATTTAATTATTATTTACAGATGTATAAGTGTTTAGATACTTGAAGAAATTAATTGTCATGCAATATACAATATTTTTTTTTTAATTTTAATTTTAGTTTTAGGTTAACTTTACAAAAAAAAAAAAAAAAAAACAAAAAATATTTTTTACAATACTGCAGTGCAGTTTTAATTTTTTTTACCCTATTCCCTATGCTTATACGTATGAAGAGTGCATTGTAAATGGAGAGACAATAAAAAAAAAGTAGAGAAAAACATTTTGTAAAAATGGAATTTATAAATTTCAAAGTCAAGCTTAGAAAAGTTTTTAGTATTTCCTATACCAGCGTAAGAAACACATCATAATCTCTTTAGCCCTGATAGGAGATCCAGTACTAGCACTGTTTATCATATTTTAAAGGTTAAAAGCATTTCTTTTTGATTTCATTTCCATTCTGTTCCCTTAATTTTAAACTTAAATTTCCTTATGCGTTTCCATTACCATTTTAGGTCAAAATTCTGAACAGGAGGTGCCCTACGAAGAAACCCTGGAGCGTATAATTAAATCGTTGAAATCGCCCACTATGGTCTGTGAGGGCACACATTTCGATGGCCAAATACCTCATACGTTTGTAATATTTGGCGCTTCGGGTGATTTGGCCAAAAAGAAAATTTATCCAACTTTATGGTGGCTATATCGTGATAATCTCTTGCCCAGACCCACCAAGTTTTGTGGTTATGCCAGATCCAAATTGACTACCGCCGATATACGTAAAGCATGTGAGAAATTTATGAAGGTACGTATTGCACAAAAACAAAGGTTAAAGTTATATTTTATATGCAATTATCTATGAAATTACTATAATTATACAATGAAAAAAAAAAAAAGCAAAGAAAATAACAAAAATTGTGAGAGTTTGTTATTGTTAAACTGCGTAATTTGTTGATAATGGCTATGGACATTGTTTCAACTGAAGTTGGTTAATTTTGAAAAATCATTCGATTAAGCGGCAAATTAAAAAAAACAAAAATAATTAAATAACCGCATACCGGCTTGAAAAAGGTCATTTGGAAGAGTAAAACTTGACATGTTGGCTATTGGACCTTTTCTCTTGCTGCAAAGGCAGCTTTTCTTGTTCTCTTTCAAGATCACATTTCCAGATCTCTTCTTCTACCATCTTCCCTATATTGTGGATATCGGTCTCTGTGGAGTAAAGTTAGATTTAGAAAAACCTTGCCATTTACTCTTTGTATTTCTATAATTTGCTTCATTTTACTTTTTCCTTCTCCTTCTCCAGGTCCAACCTCACGAACAGCAACGTTATGAACAATTTTGGCAACTAAATCATTACGTTTCCGGCAGCTATGATGGACGCTTAGGTTTTGAAATGCTGCAGCAACAAATGGAAATTATGGAAAATAAAGGTGTTGCCAATCGTGTATTCTATTTGGCATTACCACCATCAGTATTCAATTCGGTTACAGTGCATATCAAAGAGATCTGCATGTCGAAAAAGTAAGTAAAATTTTCGAATAGTTTAATCGGTAATGCTGAACGGATCCCCTGTCTGGTTGCAAAACAATACAATTGCAGATTCTAGACAGCGTGAGAAAGTAATCTGCTACCTTTAGTACCAGTACTCTGAAAATCAGGGTACTTAATTGTGCATCAGACGATATTTCCAAAACTAATCCAAACTTTTCTTCCATTTTTTCTTTACAGAGGCTGGAATCGCGTTATTATCGAGAAACCCTTTGGTCGTGATGATGTTACTTCGAAACAACTTAGTGATCATTTGGCATCCCTCTTCGCTGAAGAACAAATTTACCGTATCGATCATTATTTGGGCAAGGAGATGGTACAAAATCTCATGACCATACGTTTTGCCAACAAAATTTTAGGCTCCACCTGGAATCGTGAAAATATTGCCTCAGTTTTGATTACCTTTAAGGAACCTTTCGGTACTGAAGGCCGCGGTGGTTACTTTGATGAATTCGGTATTATACGCGATGTTATGCAAAATCATTTATTGCAAATCTTATCACTGGTTGCCATGGAGAAACCGGTTACATGCCATCCAGATGATATCAGAGACAAGAAAGTGGAAGTGTTGAAGAGTATATTGCCTCTTTCCTTAAATGATGTTGTTTTGGGTCAATATGTAGGCGATCCAGAGGGTAAGGGAGAAGCTACCAAAGGTTATTTAGATGATCCCACTGTAGACCCCACTTCCACGACACCTACTTATGCCATGGCTGCGTTGAAAATCAAAAATGAACGTTGGCAAGGTGTACCGTTCATATTGAGATGTGGCAAGGCTTTAAACGAACGTAAAGCCGAGGTGCGCATACAGTACCAGGATATACCCGGCGATATATTTGAGGGTAATACCAAACGCAATGAATTGGTTATACGAGTTCAGCCAGGTGAAGCTTTATACTTTAAAATGATGACCAAATCACCGGGCATTACTTTCGATATTGAGGAAACCGAATTGGATTTGACTTATGAGCATCGTTATCGAGATTCCTATCTACCCGATGCCTATGAACGTTTAATTTTGGATGTCTTTTGTGGTTCACAAATGCATTTTGTTCGCTCAGATGAGTTGAGAGAGGCTTGGCGCATTTTCACTCCATTACTGCATGAAATTGAAAAGACAAAAGTTAAGCCTTGTACGTATAAATATGGTTCACGTGGCCCTAAAGAGGCTGATAAAAAATTAGATGAAAATAATTTCAAATACTACGGCTCCTATAAGTGGCACGGCAATCATCATCATAGTAAAACTCAATAAAATCTCAGGATTCCATTGCATTAAATTTCATAAATTTAAATTTTGTACAAAATTTCATTAATTATACTGTATAATTATCGTTATATTTTGGACTAATGGTTAATTATACTTCACATACTATATATTTTTTATATAATACTCCTTTAATATTGTATTGTTGTAAAACTACAAAGTTTTGTTAATAAAATTTTTAAAAATATTAAAAAAGGAACAATTTAATGTGATCATATTTTAATTAATACGAGGGGAGTATCTAAGAACTTATAATATATGTAAGGTATATACATATATTAAACAGTTTAAGTCTGTGGGACAGGCCAATAAATACAATAAAAGTGACCTTTTAATATTAGTTTACCTTACTTTCCGATAGACAGGCCGTTATTAGGGCACTGGGTTCTAACATAACTATCTTTAAACGGTCTACGGCTACCATATTACATGGGTACAGCGACAGCCAAATGTAATATTACCATCGAACTTTTGAGTGAGTTCCGTATGGGAACATACAAGCTCAGAATTAATAATACAGCTATAGATTTCAAAGAAGCCGCACGTACGAGTTAACACGGGTTAACATAGCGCAACAATCCCGACTGAGCGCTAGACGAAGGATGCACAGAAATTCTGCTCAAACTCCAAAGAAGCACTCTCAGCATAGTTGTCAAAGCCATTACTGGTCATTGCCTTCTGGGTACTCATACAAAATATATTAATCTGAGCCATATCGTCAGTGACTTCTGTAGGAACAATAGAGACGAGGAAGAGAAGGAAATTGTTCTTCACCTTTCAAGTACATTCCCCATAACAAACAACTGGTCTTCTACTACGAAGATGATCTCATTGATCTGCCAAATATAGGCATTTTGAAACTAAAAATTTAATCAATAGGTCCGGAAGGTTACAGTGTTAGAGTAAACGACAGACTGCAGCATAAAAATGGGGCCTATGTGCCTCTCATATTGGGATGACAAACACTTTTACTTAAATAACTAACTGCAGAAATCGAATAAGTCACTAGGTTCCTTAGAAATATTGCAAAAACACTTACTTGTTATTGTGTTTTATAACTGAAAACAAGTTTCTTTTGTTTTATATGAATATATATTCTGAAGAAATCACTATTCTGTATTATAAACACCAAGAAAAATTAAAAATCCACAACTTTTCACTTTAAAATTCTTTTTCTATGTAAATTTAACACCAATACTTTTCTATTTCCGCCATTTCCTTTTCCTCACACAGTATTGCCAGTAGCGAGTTTAGTTTCGTTTGTGTATGAGAAAAAGCTTCATTTGCTATGTGTTTTGCGTACTTTTTATACTTTCCTGTTGTGTAACACAGCAACACTAGTCTTAATACCACTAAACAAAACAAATCCTACCACACACAGTTGCAATAAGCGTTCAGTAGTGAAAGGACATGGTTTAGTCGCAAATTAAATAACAACCGTATAACAACAATGTTTGGGATATTTTATAAAACAAGAGAAAGAGAACGAGAGTGTGTAGTGTGAGTCAGTTAGTGAGAGTGTATAAGCAAGTAAGAAGGGTGTTAGATTTGCAAAAATAAAAAGAAAATTTAAGAAAAACAACAAACAAACAGAAGTATGAAAGATAAAAGTTATTCAATTAATTAAAAAAGATTATAAGTAAACAACAATTGTTTAATAATTTTAATTATAAAGAAAATTGTTGGGAAAATCAAGTTTTATTTTCATAAGAAAAGTGTGAGCATGAGTTACAAAGGAATTTTCACCATTAGTGTTCGTTAGTTCCTTCATATAAACAGTCGTTCGTTCGTTTGGCTGGCTGCATGATTCGTTTATTTAGCAACAACAACAACGACAACAACAACAGTAATACATGTAAAACAATAATGTTAGAGAGTTTGTTTAATGCTTAAAGGGGTGGTGGAGAAAATGTGCCACTGACCGTACCCACAGTAATTGTGGCCTGTCTGTGTTAGTATTGTTGCCTCACCGTTTTGTTGCTGTTGTTGTCTCAATGCTGCCAACGTTAAAGATGCTGCCGCTATTTGAAATAACATAGCCGTTGTTGTTGTTCTTTTTTTTATTATTATGATGATGTTTTGTAAAGCATTAGTCCTTTGTTTATCCTCTATGAAACAGTGTGCAAAACAAGTGAGAGTGTAACTAAACAGTGTTGTTAATGTGAAAAAAAAAAATTAAAACAGAAAACTAAAAACAAAGAACTTTAAAATGCTAAAATTATTAATCATATAAATTTAATAATAAAAAAATTCAATAATAATTAATTTTTGTAAAACAACAAAATTAAGTTCCTTTAAAAATAAAAGAAGAAAAAATTTCTCAAAACCTTATTAACACCGGAATATTTTTATTAAGAAAAAAAAAGAGGAAACTCACCATGATGGATTCGGTTATTATATATGAAACTGAGCATCCTGAAATTCACAAAATGGATTGGCAATTTTTCATAAAGGTAAGTAAGACTTTTCTTTACATTTCCTTAATTTATGACAACATCCTCTCGGAGTTGATTACGTTGGAACAAGCAAAAATAAAAATAAAAAAAAAACGAAAAACAACAATCCCAACCAGAAAATTGGGGTCAAGGATAATTTCATGTACATCCGTAAATACACAAAGTTTATGTTGTATGTTTACGTTTTTGTTTTAATATTCCAACTCCCATACAAAAGGTATAACCGTACTAAAGAGGTGTGCTTTAAATGCTCCATTAACGCAACCGAAGACCGCCTGCCTGTCATTCACATACATACAATATTTGCTTAAATAAATAACTGTATATACCATGCGTACATACGTCATATGTCATATGCAGAGTTGCTTTTATTTTTATTCTTTGTACGCTTTTCTTAGAATTTTTCCTTCTTCCTGTTGTTGTGCTCTTTAACCAAAGGCCTTTTTTTCTTACCTACAATCTTAGAAATTCAGTACAAATCACGACGACATTTCAAAACCAGGTCCTTTTTTCTTCTTTTTTTATAATCTTTGTAAATGTTGCAGATGATTAAGGCAAGTGTGTCATTTACACATTATAAAGCATGTATGTAATATTTACAGGATGGACTTAAATTTATTTGCTGCATATTTGTTGCCACAGGCAAGATTATAAAACATTTTTCTTCTTCCTCTTAACATATTTGTAATGCGTATATTGGTATGTTGTATACTAAAGTTAAAGGTTGTTTTAAGGAAAATTTAACAAAAGAAAAAAATCTAACATTTACATAGGTTAACAGGTTATTACTAATAGACCTTTAAAATTCATTGTGGCATTTTGGAGATGTAAAAATAAATCCCTTTGTCTTGAAATTAAAGGCTTTATTTAGCATAAAAGTCTATCGTGTAACAGTAGTGTCTTTCAAGTGAAAGTCACTATTATATTCAGGGTGGTCAAATTACCTGAGAATGCACAGATCTACTTAGACACCCAGGTCCCCATAAATTCCCTTGAGAAGGTCATATCAACGTTCCATCGAATGGATCCAAAAACTGTTCTGCGGTTGAATAAGGTGTACCAAATTAAGAAAAATTCGACACCTAGAGTTCCCTTAGGTGCAATAAGGCTAGAAATTGGAAATAAATTCCACAACACAGCTCACACTTCTTTGATTGAACAAGTAATCTGCGCGATGTCTAGACTAAGTTTTCCGAATCTTAATCAGAGTGTGACAAACATGCTTAATTTTCTTTCTGGACTGAAACTTCAGTACGTGGTCTCTATCCTGCCGCTGACTTGGACTTCTCACACTATGAAATGGAAGACACTGCCTTGCACTCAATGTTCCACTGACCACTCTTGCTAATCAGTCTGAAAGTTTGGCGATTCCCATTCTTCGAAAATAAACGACTTCCTTTCTAATGGCGTGTGCCAGCCGAACCTAACATAATCTAGGATTGAAATCCGCACTTCTATTTAAAAAAAAAACTATTGCAACCCCATTGGCACTGTTACCATTTGGATTTATTTTTAATGTACCCGTAACGACAAGAGGGCATACCTTTCCTAATAATTTCTTAATGCAGTGAAAACTGTTTTAACGTTGTTGCAATAAGAGGCATATTTAAAGCATTACAAACATATAAAAAATAATACCTGAATACTTTGGATTTCTCCCAGACCTCGCAGCCTGGACAAAATTTTTACAAATGCAAAGTTTATGTGAAAGAACTTTTGTATTCGTTTAATTTTTTTTTCTTTTGCTTTCTCACTTTTTGTTAGTCCTTTCTAATTGACAACATATCGAATATCCCGTTTCACCACAGTAATGCATACGATGAATGAATGAATTGTTGTAAGGGAAACTTTTGTTTTGTTTTAACCACAAACAGAAAACAGCAATACTTATGGATAATGAATGGTTTTGTTTAAAGTCTTTTGTAACACTAGAATACTTTCGTTACTTGTTCTCTCCATTTTCTAGTTCTTATTTTCTTTTTTTGCTCTTTTTTTAGCTTTTATTTGACGAAAATATATTTGTTTTCGCTTTTCGTTTCGCTTTTTGTTTCATGCATTTGTTTGGCTTGATGATTCAATGATCCAGAGAAGCATTATATGCTTGAAAACTTTTCTTATTTCTATTGAAACAATAACAAAGAAATCTTAAGTGGGAATAAAAGGACTTTTTAAAGTTTCATAAGGAATTTCAAAAGGAGTCTTGAAAGCTTAAGACATTTGAAGAGAAAAAATATTTAAACTGTTAAGGGTTTTACGAAGCAGGGAGTTCGAAAACGTCCTTACATTGTATATGTATGTCTTACTTGTAGGCCACAAAATTGTTATTGAATGCGCCAAGCAAGGATAACATTGATTATATTTAATGTACAAACAAATTTCGCGATTTTTTATAATGGACCTGTAATGATAAGTTTGGAACCTCAAAATATTGTTCCTATGCCTCTTACTGTAACATGGTAAATAAACAAACACTACGTACGTGCCCAAGCATCACACTGGCTGTGCGAAACAAGAGCAGACTGCTATGCAAACAATTTGCACAGAATAATCCAGGAGGAAGAGATAGCTTTGTGAAATCAAAATTCATTTCATCCTACTTTGCGATATAGCACAGAACTTCGCATTTAACGCATAACTTCCTTAGAATCGAGCTGAAAACCAAGTCAAAAGTTTAATGATTACTGTAGCGATAGCTCCGTTAGACCATGCATTGGCAAATAACGTGAAAATTATTTTCTTCCTTCTCAACCAACCTACTATCTTCACAAAAGTAATTTGCAATAAAGCGAAGTGTTTCGGCATGGCTTCTCATCTCTACAAACGAATTTATGCACTCATTATTATGAATAGGTGCACTTCCTACACAATTTGGGTTAGGTGAACCTTAGGTTAGGTTATGTTAAGTTAGGTCGCGGACTCCCCTTAAAGAAAGACGTCTCATTTAGGTAATTTACAATAAAGTAAAATTCTTCCAGTATGAGGATATTCCTATGCTTTACTAAACTTATATGGATAAGAAGATTGTCTTCATCCATTGCACTATTGTGATTTTCATGGGTTGCTTTTCATGAGTGCCTTATTTTAAGGCATGCCGATAGACTTGGCATTCTTTTAAATGACTTTTGCAACAGCTGTAGGCCTTTCACCTGACGTGCCACTTTAAACTTTATTTCCAAAATAATTTTATTCCTTCGTAACTTAACTAATATTTATTACAACGAATTAAGATTGTATTGTTTAAAATTTCTTATCAATTCAATGCATAAGTAGTAAATTACTATCCTCCCCTGCTTTTACACTTTTCACAAAATACTGTTTCACCACCGTAGTAAACAGAATGAGTGTATTATTTAGTTGTTGCTATTGTTGTTAAACTATACTAGATATTTCAACTTTACCAAGGACATGAAGCTCTTCATTCGATATGCAAGTATCATGTGCACTTTTGACTTTTTGTCTTTCTCTCTCTCTAGTTTTCTTTCAACTTTTGCTCTAAATTTATAAGAATTTTTGTGTTTTTTTTTATAAGTGACCCTTTAAAGTACAGTGAGACTAAATTGATTCCAAAACGAATATTTTGTAGCGTAAGGTGTCCCTTATTAAACCCAATTAGTGGTATAATCCAAATAATTTTGGAGCTTAAGAAATCGGGCTTGAAAAATTCACTTTGTTAACAGTGTCTGGATAGGATGATCGATATTGTGGGAAAAATTGGACTTGCTGTAGATAACCCACTATATAGCCATGGTATCAAGGATTCCGAAACAGGTTTCCTTACGGTCGGGTGTTACTTGGGCCCAGAGATATAGGCGTTGACAGCAATGCTGGCTAATATCTTTCTCATCGACCAAAAATGCAAGTCATCGATCAAAAAATGCAAGTCATCATTCAAAAGTACAAGTCATCTACCAAAAACTGCAAGTCATCGACCTAAAAAATGCAACTTATCTATTAAAACAATGCAAGTCATCATCCAAGTCATCAACCAAAAAAATGCAAGTCATCAACCAAAAAAATGCAAGTCATCGGCCCAAAAAATGCAAGTCATCAACTAAAAACATGCCAGTCATCAACCAAAAAAAATTCAACTCTACCAAAAAATGCAAGTCATCTACAAAAGAAATGCAACATGCGAAAAATACGCCATTTTGTTGTATATATATTATATAGATACATATCAACTCAATGAGAATTATTAAAATTTTTAATTTTGAACTTAAAAACACAATTTTTTATCCTATAATTACACTAAAATTTAGCTTCATCTTCTATATCTTCGGTCCCAAGTAACGCCCGACAGTAAAGAAACCAGTTCTGGAATCCTTGAGGCCATGGTTATGCATGGACCCACTGGGTCCACTTTCCCTATAAGTCCATATTTTCCGATTTTGCACGATTTAAATAGAGGATATCTTTTTTTTCCTTTGTCGCCTATGTCTGCGGCTTTAAGTAAAGCTCGACCCCAAGGAAAATTGTTTTGGAATCCTTGATACCATGGCTTTATAGTGGGATACCTACAGCAAGTCCCATTTTTCCATAATATCGATCATCCTTCCAGACATTGTTAAATGACATAAATTTTTTTAAAATAAAAAAAAAAGCTGCTCCACTCGGAAACGTGTGTGGACATAATTTTTAAGGAAAGGAATAGAGATTCCATTCTTCGATATTGTATGTTTTGGTGGTCTCTTCCAGTTAACATTGCTCCGCTAACTTTAAAGTTAAAGTTTTTGGTTTTTGTCTTTGCTAGTTAAATTTACACATCCTTAAGGATTTGTTGAACATCTACGCTACATTTCTTTGAATTTATCACCACTCATGTGCATATAGCATCCGAATGAAGTCCTTCGATCATTATTTATTAGAAAAGTTTATTGAAAATGAATACGAAGTCCTTCCAAACTCCCAAATTTATTTTGTTTTTGTTTGTCCCTTAACCCCTTATCTTCTCAATTTTCCCAAAAACAAAAAAGTGTCCCTTTAGCACATTTTCACAATAAAATAGAAAAAAATTAAACAGAAAGTAACGAAAAACAAAAACAAACAATGAACTGTGAATAGTGAGTGGAGTGGTTATGCTACAGCAGCAACTTTGTTCTTCTTTCACAAGGAACTTTCCACTTTTATTTCCATTTCCTTCTTAATTTCTCTCTGAAAATGCTTTTTTTCGCTCTTTTGTTTTCATTTGCTGTTGTTTTCGTGCACAAAATTTGTTTTACAATTTGCATTACAGTTACTTCACAAAAAAATATATTAAATTTAAAGGAGAATACAAGGCGGAGGAGGGGGAGAGAAAGAGCAAAATAAATAGTACCGTTTTTGTTTGTATATATTTTTTTTTGTTTGAGATTGACCCAGTTTCAGTTGCACTTTGTGTAGTTGTTGTTGTTGTAGTAGTTAATGTTTGTTTGGCGTCGATGTTGTCTCTGAATATTGCCGATGTCGTTGTTTGTTTGAAGTTCTTGCTGTTGTTGTTGTTGCTGCCGTATGTAGGTGTATTTTGGTGAAGATGGCGGTGTTATTTTGTTGGCTGATATACGGTTTATAGTGGAACGCAATATTAGATAAAAAAGAGAAAGGCAAAGTTTCCCTGATGTCATCATTGTGTGCATTGAGTAGAATCATTACATTATTCCGTAGGTGCATTTATACGTATTTGCTTTCAAAATTATTCTCTAACAGTAAATGCCTGTTACGTAGACACAATCATCCTGAATACATAAGGAAATGACTAGAAAAGCAAACAATAACAATACAACAGTGAAGTTCCAGGAGTTGCCAGTTTTCTTTCAATTTCATATGCGGATCTTCATCAGTATTAGCCTACTGAACATCAATCAATTCAGTTATTAAAGTGCTCAAAAATCCAGGAAAGACCTCGCCTCGCTCCAATGTTTGTCAGACTTTAATACGAAGCCCTGGTCAACCAGGGTTAAACAGGACTTGTCAGTTAGAGCAAGGAAAGTATGTAAAATCTAACTGCAGAGATTGCTAGAAATTTTGCCTTTTTTTGCACTTAAAATTATTCCTATTGGTACGAGGATTTAGCAGTTGGTATACTTTCTTTGCATCGATAGTACAGTTAGTTACAGAATGCATACTCCACACACATACATACATACACATACTCCTTCCTTCATCTTTGTTTTGATAGTAATCAACACTAGTTTGAGGCCACACACAATGAAAGCGGATGCTATTATTTATTTTGCTGTTGACATTTTATTCTCTTCTCTCTCTCGTCTTCTCTTCTTTTTTTCAATTCATTTCATTTCAACTCTGTTAGACTTGATTACATTGCCTAATGATATATAGTATATCGTAGTACAGTACAGTACAGGGGTAGTATGACCCATTGAACTCAAGAAATAATGATTAACTTGAGTTTTTCTTTTGGTCCCCTTTTTAATTTTTTTCACATTTTATTTTAATGAAATACTCATAGAAGTACCTGTTTTTCTTTTATTATTTTATTTTTAATTAAATCAATGCAAAATAGATGAATAGATTTGATAAATCAAATAAAACTTAGAAAAACATTCACATCACGATCTAAATTATTTCGTTTTGTTTTAGAGGAGGACTATTGAAAGAGTAAAGAAACTCTAAATAATTATTTGAATTTTAAACGGGAGCAAATACTGATTGAATGAATTGTATTATAAAGAGCGACCTATTTATTAGGTTATTAGTATAAAAAAACCCAGGATATGGTGTAGGAGAGTAGTCTTTCTTCAATAGAAGTGAAATTCTGTCCAACTTTCTGAATAGAACATTCGATTTTAGAATTGCGACTAAGGACTTTTGAACTATAGGTTCCCAATTGGACTCAAGGACGATAAGGAGCTCGCAGTCTCCGACATGTTACTGTGCTTAGGTATTGCGATAATTATCTCAGTTAAATTGACAACACGAGTTTATGTACAATATTGCTAGACTCTGCTGGAAAAGGATGGATAAGAAGAGATCCGATTCCACCGCGCTCCTCATTGTATGCATTGACATGACTTCTGCACGAGCTGTGGATCTGCGCAGGAGGAAAAAGGGTTTTTTACCTCACATATATGGGAACACATACTTGTCAGACAGGGAAAGACAGACAAAAAAGACAGAGATTTTTCAACCTCCACTAACTGCTATCCTTAACCAAGCTCTCTAATCTAAAGAAAGATTTATTTTGCACTCGAGCTGGTTTACTTCCAGTAATGTTTGACCACCGGGTTGAATATAGATTGTGGAATCACAATGTGCCTAAATACTAGCCGCCTAATGCCTCCTTCAAGAGGGTCCGTCACTTTGCCTAACCTAACCTTAGGTTAGTGTCCAGGTATCCATTGTGAGGCTAGCCATTGATTGTCTTGCTATCTTCTCCAGAGACACTCTTAAGGATTGTTGTAGTTTCAGTAGGAAAACTATTTTTGGCCCATTTCGCCCACGGTTCCATTCGCTTGACTGGGTAAACAACAAATCCACATTCGTGGTATCATTATAACAGTAATCTCAGCGCAGATTTTTCTTTTTATCCAAAAACAACTAAAGGGGAATAATATTCAGTTTTGATTGTTTTTTATTGGAGGCCTATTTTTCTCATTTTTCCAAATGCAAAACGAAAAAATATGAAGTCGCCGTGGTCTAGTAGGTAGTGTGTTGGCTTATTAGACGAAAAGCCAGGGTTCGAGCCCCAGGCCAGACATCAAAATAAAATACAAAAAGTATTTCTTCGGCGACTTCCTCTCAGCAGATTTCTGGCAAAAACTCTGAGAGTAAATAAAATTGCCATGAAAAGTTTCTCAAAAATCTGTCGTTCGGAGTCGACTTTAAACTGTAGGTCCCGCCACTCATGTATAAAAATTAACACACACAACATAAGTGGTGTGAGAAACTAGGTCGTAATCCTGACTGAAGGGTTGTAATGACCAATTATGTATGTATGTATGTAAAACGAAAAAATGTAATGAAACAGCGAAAGTAAATCCCAATATACCCACTATTATCCTACAAAAATATACAATTTCTGTATTATTCTGTTAAAAAAAGACAAAAAAAGAAAAAGAAAATAAACGAAAGAAAAATGTTCCATTATTCCTAACCTAAAAACATCATAATCACCACGGCATACATATGTACATGTATGTACATATGTGTGTACGTATACATTTGAGTACAAATATTATTATTATTTAACTTGCGTTTGTTTATTTATTACAGGGCTTCCTGGAAGATCATCCTTGTACCAATACAACGCCAGATACAATGTATGCTTTATTATGGTCAATGTGTGCTGTATTTGGTATTGTTTTTGTGCTCTTAGGTAAGTACCCACTTCTCCTTTTAATAATACTTTTGGAATAATAGCATGTACATACGTACACTTACACATTTATAAAATAACCCAGTAAATATTTTCACATAGTCTGTGCAAATATTAAATATTCGGAAGATCTTCGGTATTTAGAATTAGGTTACCAGGTTTGGTTAGGTTTTTTTGGGTACCTTTAAAGAAATTGAAAATCGAATTATAAATAGAGAAGAGCAAGTCAAAGAGAAGTGAAATGCAGATTCCTCTTTAACGTGAATTCATTTCAAAAGCTTAATCTCTACAGGTCAGAAGTCCTGATAGTCTTAACTTCACTTAGACTAACAAAAAACCTGTAGTTCAATAACCTGAACCTAAGCCTCTGAAGACCAAGACAGAGGATCAAAATACGTTTAATCGTCTCAGACTGCTTTCGTGAATATGTAACCTATAGAATTCAAGAAGGTTTACGTATTAGGAACTAGTACTCAATGTCTTAAAAGGCATTCCTACTTAGGCTGAGAATCTATGTTGTCCTCAAACTTAACAGTTTGGGCCATAGCCCTATCTATACTACAATATCTTCTAATCAGAAGCTAATCAGCTCAAAGACCACTCGAAAATCCTATTACAGTTCTAAAAGCCGATCCTCTCTAGGCTCAGGACCTTTGTCAGGATAGAACGATACAGCCTTGTCCATAGTAGTTTAGAGATACCATAGTACAATCTCTTCTATCTTTCTCTCACTGTTTGTTCCAACGAATACCTAAAAATTTGTATTTGCATTCTCATTAGATGTGGTTCACTGGGATTTTATTATATTTGTATTGTATACGGTCATATGCATCATACGTGTACTACATAAGGGCTCCCATATGAATTTTAGCCTATAGTTCACCTACTATTTAACAACAACAACGACAATATAAAATAGCCTGAAGGTCGTTTCTTGACACGTTTAGCACTCATAAATACCCATATGTACACCGAAAGAAATTAATGATGTCAGCCATACATAGTAGGACGACGTAAGAGAAAATTCGTTGTTTTTTTGTGGGAATTTAATTAAGAAGCCAAAGAATTTTTTTTAAGTTAAACAAATTTTAATAAAACAAAATAATTGCTATCCTATATATGGTCCGGAGAGAATTTTTAATAAATTTGTGGCTTTACACCCCAGACATCAAAATAAAATACAAAAAGAATTTCTTCTGCGACTTCCTCTCAGCAGATTTCTGGCAAAATCTCTGAGAGTAAATAAAATTGCCATGAAAAGTTTCTCAAAAATCTGTCGGTCGGAGTCGACTTTAAACTGTAGGTCCCTCCACTCATGTATAAAATGAACACGCACAACATAAGTGGTTGTAATGACCAAGGACAGATACTTTTGGTTTATTGTCCTAGAGCCAATATTTCGCAAAGCTCAGGACAAGACACTAATGCTTCGTATAGACTTTTCTCTGAAGACCGCAGTTAGTCTGTTTCCCGCCCAGGACTTTTCCCATAGCATCCAGTTCAGATCAAAGCCTGAACAACTTACATAAGTGAGGGTATAGAGCCCCAGTGATATCAGGACTGTATAAAGTCCTTGTGAAGAATGATGATTTCATTTAGAAAGGAGGATAATAGTTATACGAATTGGAGAGAGAAAAATGCTGTTACGAACATACTTCCCAGGAAATGAAGATGACAGGAGCAAGCTGTCAAAGTCTGAACGATGAGGGGGGGTTTGAAACCAAAATTTCAAAATCCTTTATACCTCACGCCAATTATGTTGAAAAAAACTTGAAAAAGCAACAGACGATTATAGGAGGTAAAAGATATTGCCACTGTATCCCAAGTAGCGGGCAGATCTACTGAGACAGCTATTGTAGATTTAGTGCGAGTATTTGCGCTTTTTTTAGTCCTCACGAGCATATAGAAGGGGTAGCAGCCCTAGTAGATTTAGTAGGAGCCATTCAGGATTTCTTTTACGTTAAGGAAGCGACTATTTGAGGTTTTTTTTTTAAAATAGAGCGGCATTCTGTAGCCTTGTAATATCCGGATGTCAACCTTACATGCGGAAGCAAATGCAGGGGACGAAATGATAAGGATCAGCACACCTTAAAATGACCACACGGTGCTGTTTTTTCACCGCTAATGTGGAACTTTAATGTGGATAAGCTCCTGATGAAATTGTCTGAGACAGATGACATTGATTGCCAACGACATAGTTCTGATAGCTGAAGGCAAACTTCAAGAGGCTCTTTCCATAGCTGTGGTGGCTAGATGCAAATGCCGTATGTTTACACGTTTGAGATAGGACCATAGTAGGTAGTATATACGTGGAGAATGTGGACGAATATTCGACTACCAGGTTAGGTGATATCACGGAAGCTGAAGGTACAATATCTGGGAATATTACTGGAAACTGACATCGTAGGCAGGTAGTATATACGTGGAGAATGTGGAAGAATATTCGACTACCAGGTTAGGTGATATCACGGAAACTGAAGGTACAATATCTGGGAATATTACTGGACACTGACATCGTAGGCTTCCATTGTATGGTCGCAGTACAGTACAGTCTTTGGCTTAAAATCATTAACTGATGTTCCCGTTGTAAAGAATTGAGAGGTCCACATCTCTTACACGTTTCTAATAATTCGAATAATCCATAATACAGAAGATTATATGAGTAAAGCTATACTCTTTACATTTTGAGAACATAAGTGTACCATTATTTCTTTCCGTGCATAAACATTACGGTAAATTCGTTATTGTTTTTTTTTTCATTTCATACAAATGAAATCCTTTCTCTCTCTCTCTCTTCTGTGCGATGAAACGTTTGAACCGAAAGAGAAACCATAGATAAAAAGGGATGATGGCGTGATTAAATAAAATAATTTGTTGACTTTTAATTCATGAATTTCATGGAATTCTTGCATATTAATTAGCTGCCTAATTAGATAATAATGATGCGAATAAATATTTCCTTTTCTTTATTTTTAATCCCTTTTTTATTTATTTTTTGTTTAGGTTATCGTTGTTTGAGAGCAGTGGGCTTTTTAACGGGCGCTTTTATAGGCATTAAAGCGGTTGCCTTACTACGTCTCTATGTTACCGGCTATTTAGGTGAACCGGCAGATGCTTGCTCTTCACTGGTGGGTGGCTTAATTGGCGCTGTATTAGGTTCTACATATCCAATAGCGACATTCTTTATAAGCGCTTTTGCTGGTGTTATTATAGCCGGAGCTGCTATGGCCGTATGTGTAGCCACTATGCCGGATAATGAATTTGGGGTGAGTGCTTCAAATTAATTTTTACTTTTTTTTTTGTAAATGTTTAATTGTTTATAACTCTGTAGCAAGCTGAAATAACAGTGGCTTTAATTGGTGGCGCCATAATCTGTTCGGTCTTAACCTTGTGCAGTGCTAAATACATAACCATATTGACCACAAGTGTAGTGGGTTCGGCAATGATAATATGTTCCATAGATTTCTTTTTACACGGTCTAATGCTAACAAAATGGGTGAGTTGTAAAGAAAACAAGTTGATCTATTTGGAACTGCTTTGGAATAAGACTTGTTTCATTTTCGTTTTTTTTTTGACAGATTTTTAATATGAAACCCCATCCAAATCCGCCTGCCTGTTATGGTGGCATTTTAATATTTGCCTGGCCGGTAAGCATTATTATTGGTTTAATGATACAGAGTTTTATCACAGCCTGGGGCATAGATCATCGCAAACGGGTATTTCAAAAACGTCACCAACAATTGCAGCGTATGCAATCAAGGCCACGTGAGACACGCGAAGAGGCACGTCAACGTAAATTTCGTTATCTCTATCAAGTGCGTACAGCTCGGGGAGATATTATATCGCAGGTAAGCATAGTTTTCCGTATACATTTTAAAGGATTTTATTTGAATTTGAATTTAACTCTTCCATTTACAGAATTTTGTATCAGCTTTACAGAAACGTATACAATTGAGTGGCACTGAAACGCCTTCAGAGCGTTCGCTCAAGACCAGCTCAAATGAACGTAATACGTTTCGCAGTGATCGCACACATTTTACTACAATACCGCCCGATTCGGATATGTTTGATAAAATTGAAATTGTCAGAGATATAGCATAACACTCGGTTTATAATTACATGTAAAGAATGATTTTCAAATGGCATAATATATACATACATACATACATACATTTCTAAACAATATAAATATATGTATATGTATTTAAAACATATGTAATGTATAAACTGCTACTACTATTGTATTTAAAATTACAAAAACAAAGAAGAAATATTTAAAAAAAAACGAAATTTGAAAATCTTAAGCAAGCTTAAACTTGTCTGTTATCTAAGAAAGATTGAAATTAAAAACAAACCTCCATAAGAAAGAAGTAAAAGAAATTGAAATTACATAATATAATAATAATTAATAATTAAAAATAAATCAATAAAAAAAACCAACAGCTTTATATTGGTTTCCTTAAGAGAAACTTTAAAATATAACCAGTAACCTAAAAACAAAAAAAGAAAATTAATTTCAAATTTAAACCAAAAATCTACAACCAAAAATTACTGAATTTCTTCAATTATATTAATATTTACAATTTAAAATTAAATTAATAATGAGAATAATAATTTCCACTAAAAGTGATTACGCTTTAAAGCGATTTTTTTTTCTTGTTAAGTTTTAAATTAAGTTTTTCTTTTCTTTTTTTAATACCAAAATAAAATTTATTTTTATTATAATTTATTAAAAAATTAATTTAAGTTAACTAAGCTACTAAAACAATAACTATAAAAATTAGTTTTCAATTTCGAAAATTATTATTTTTTAATATTTAAATATTTTTCAATATACTATGTATTCTCTTAACTGTATATCCCTTTTTGTTGGGTATGGGAAAAATCTACGGAGTATGCAATGAAATATTTAGACAATATGGTTCAACATTTGACCTTGCATTTATTGATTTTGAAAAAGCCTTTGAAATCCTTACTCACTCTAATATTTGGGGAACGTTAGCATACGAGAATACTCTTGGAAAAAATTATTGCGAAATGTCATAGCCTACATGATGGCAGCGTTGAAAGCGATAGTGTTAGAACAGGTTGTGTTATCTTTCCACTGCTATTGCTATTCAACTTTGCTTTCAACTTTGTGTTACAACTTGTCTTATATACACAAAAGAAAGAAATAAAGGCCGTCAAAAATAGCTGGAGTACCTCATTTACGAAGGTGACATTTGAGTTCTGGATTTCAGAGATTGTGATACGCAGCAAAACATGAATTCTGTACAGGCAAAGGTTAAAAAAACAGGCAGGACAAGTTATCGCTTATAATAATACATATGTGCGTTCAAATTGGTGACACAAATTACAAATGTTACGTGCTTTTTTTTCTTGACAGTATCTCTCTACGACGTTAGGTGTATATAATATTCACTTCCATAGGAAGCTTAATTTGAACAGTCAATATTATGACCGATTAACTATTATATGGCATACATATGGTATACCTCCAGCCACTACAATTGACGTACATATGTACAATCAAAGAAAAAGACTTTTTTCCAATGCTTATCAAATTAAAAAAGATGTTGTAGCATTGTTTAAGGTAATTACAATCAAGAATGTTTGAAGAGCAAAACGAATATGAAAAAAAAATAAAACAGAAATTTTTGGAAAGAAAAATCAAAATTAGCAGGAAAAAAGTCTACAGACAACTGTGTACTCTTTGACTGTATATGCCTGCGGTCAGAGTTGTCAACGCCATTCAGTTTTAATACAACCACTGTCTACAGTGTATACTGGAACTAATCTGGCCAGAAACAATATCTAATCTTTGTTGGCAAAGATCACGCCAATTTCTGAATTGGAAAGTTCTATGATAACATAGAGTAGCAATCAGTTTTCTTAATTGTTTTTCCATAAATTAATCTGATTATTTGGTATGATTTTTAAATATATTTAAGCTTAAGACAAGTACCCCATAATTTATTTATTTATAATTTATAAAGATCACGCCAATTTCTGAATTGGAAAGTTCTATGATAACATAGAGTAGCAATCAGTTTTCTTAATTGTTTTTCCATAAATTAATCTGATTATTTGGTATGATTTTTAAATATATTTAAGCTTAAGACAAGTACCCCATAATTTCTGTTAAAATGTAGAGTTTTAATCCTTAAAAAATTAGGACGAAAGTCATATGGCAATTCATTTTTTTTTTGACACTTTCCATATTTAAGTGGGTGCCAGGTAAGCCTTATGACAGTTTTTTCTTAATCTAAAAATACACCGTTTAAATGAAATGAATTAGGCCTCTACATACCCAACTTTAAAGGATTTTTTTTTTACTATTTTCTTACTAATTATTCCTAAATTTTATTCCTAATTTATATTTATGTTCCTATAATTTTATTTTTAAAATAAACTTAAGTTTAATTAATTATTTTTGAAATTAATAATTAATTAAATTATTGTTAATTATTTTTTACTATAATTTTTTAAATAACTTTTGGAAAAAATTAAATAATTAATATTTAAAATTCTTTATTATTTTATATAATTCTTTTTTTTATAAATTTTTTGAAAATAACTTTAGCTAAACATTTTATGTTATCAAAAAAGAAAAAACTGAAAGATCTTTAAACTAAACATTTATAAAAAAACAAAACATATTATATTCCTAATTTACTAAAACAGGGATTAAATTTAGTTTCTTTTAATTAAGTCTTTATTAAAAAAAAGAAAACCAAAAACAAAACGAAATTAATAATTTTAGAACAAAAAAAAAAACAAAAACCAAAGAGTTAAAAATTAAACGTTAAAAATAAAATAAAAATTTTGCAAAAGAACATGTATGCATTTACAAAATTTTGAAAAAAAAAAATAAAATAAAATTTAAGTTTAAATTTTAATTGAAAAAAGAGAATGCATTTACTAATACAAAAGAATAAAAACCGTCTGGCCCTTAAGCTATTTAATTAACATGGTTTATACATAAATATATAACCTAAAAAATTAAAATAAAAAACCGTTTAAAAATTAAGACATTAAAAATTAAAAAACAAATTTTGTTAAAAATTTCTTCTCTTTTCCTTTTTTATTTTTTCCATATTTTTTTTTTTATCAAATAAAAACAAATTTTAAAATAAAACGTTTTTTTTTTAAATTTAGACATTTTATTAGAAAGAAAAAGAAAAGAATTGTTGCATTTACTAATTATTTAAAAAATATAACGGCATTTATTTTTCTATACTCCAATAATTTAATAAAAAAAATTTAAAAACTTAATTTTTTTTATATAATATTGTAGTATACTAACTCTAAATATAAATATAAAAACTAAAAATATTTATTGAAAACAATAAAAAGTCCTGGTGAATTTAAATTAAACAAAAAAAAAAAAAGAAAAAAGAGAAGCAAAATATCGTGAAAAATATACTTCCAAAATAAAAGTGTGTACATAAAAATAAAAAAATAAATAAAAAATAAAGAAAAATATTAAAAATAAATCATAAAAATTTTATCTTTAGCTTAAGTTTAAACGATAATTATAAAACAAAATATTGCTCATTGAAAATATTAAAAATTATTAAAAAAAAAGAAAACAAAAGAAAATTTAAGAAGGGCTTAACGAATATCGTAACATACGAGTTATAAATTTAATTTGAAAGTTTTTATTTTTAAAATGAGAAACTCTTTCAGCCCTAAAACTATAAGAAATTTGTTTTTTCTTTAAATTTATTTTTATTAAAAAACTTTTCGTTTTATAAAATAATATTTTTATTAGACAATATTGTTAAGGAGCTATAGAATATTTTAGTCAAGTCTGGAATAGATACAATGACAGAGATGTTCCTACAAGCTGATCAGTAGTAAATGTCCGACCAACAAAAAACAATCCAAAGAGCCGAAAGAGAACTGATTAATGCTGGTAGTTAGAGGTCCTTTATGTAGGGTCAGTTCCGCTATCCAATTTATGGATATAAGAAGGCAGAGAGATATTCTAAGATTAAGCCTTTCCATAGTCTAACGTATTCACAAGCTCTGAATACCCAAAAGAAACCAGTTATTGAAATACAAGGCCAAATTTAATTTAGAAGCAGCATAATCAATTTCACACAGATAGCATAGAGGAATGCACAGAGGGAAACATTTTCCAGTGTATTAGGGTTTTATATCGCGTTGCGACAATTGGTTTTGAAAGCATAATGGTTTGAATGCTTGAATGGTCAGCTGGCTTTAACTATTGCCTGAGTTAAGCTGTAGAAGCCGTAAGATAGGACCAATAGATGAGAACATCATGGAAATTTCGATTATCTGTCATGCTTTCTTTAACAAACGCGTTATTTTCGATAGTGCAAAGACCTAAAAACATCTTAAACGCTTTCAGTCTTATGAAATTTCTTTATAATCTTGCCAATTCATGGCTTAGTGATGACATTTGGATCAAATTTAACTATTTTTGCTTTCACTAAATAAATGTTATCTTCAAATGAAAGATACAGCTTATTTGGAAGCCACCAAATGTCTAATTTAATATTCTATATGTTCCTTATAAAATGTTTCCATTTTTATTATTCAGTTTCAGAAAATTTTCAAATTGTTTTTAATTTCTTATTAACTTTAATTTAAATTATTTATTAATTTTCATAACAAGGAATTGTAACGGTTTTAAACTTAAAATATCGTGTTACTTAGTTTTAATTTAAAATTTATACTCCTTTATTTAAAAGCGCCTATCATAGCTTAAGTTATTCAAAAAAAAATTTCAAATTTTCATTATGTTTTCGAATTTGAAAAACTTCCAATTCTAAAACATTTCCAAAGCTATGATATGCCTATCTATTCAAATATTATGTATGTATGTGTGAGATTATCAGTACAAAGTTTTTCAAATGTTATAAAAACTTATTATTGTTTAATTTATTTATTTTTATATAATTTTTACTTAAAAAAAAATAAAAACAAAATTATAAATAAATATTCGTGTTATAATTCATAAGAAAAAAAAAACATATTTTTCTAAAACAAAAAAGAATACGAAATCATATATAAAATATAACGATTAACTTTAACGGTAAATTTAATTAATTTTTCTTTTCTTTAAGCTATAAACTAAACATAGATACTTATTTATATTTCGTTTAAAAGTATCTCCTTTTTTATAAACTTTTTCTTGCAGTGGGTCGAATAGAAATATCGCAGATCTCTGTAGGCTATGTGAAGAAGAAGAGGACACATTGAATCATATTTTATTCAAACTGCTTAGGCAGAGATAGTTAGGTAGTCGATTTGTTCTAAAAGACCTGTCTTTAGAATGTAATAGGTTTCATAAACGTGATTAATTGGCTAGGGGATTATCTTTAGAGCTGTAAGTTTTTGGTCTACGGGTGGCTTTTAAATGGCCGCTTGTAGCTGTCTCTTTTCCCTATTCTTCTTCTTTCTCTTCCATATAATTTTGGACATTCGATTGAAGAAAAGGGGACCAAACAAGGGTCTACCCCAGGCCATCATGTACGCTTGTTGTGCGCTAACCTTTAGGAAGTCTGTATCTTGTACAAACTTCCTCAACTTCCTGCAATCCTTTCCTCTAAGACGTGTTAAAACTGATATAGTGTCATCGCCAAAATTTTTAAATATCGAGCTTACGAAAGCTAGGCAGTGACACAAAAAGTGTTCCATCGTTTCCAAGACGCATGCCCAGTATTAATCATTTTTCACCACGCCAATACGGATCAAGTGTATGTGTAGGACGGGGTGTTCCGAGAGTACGTTCACTAGCGCGCTCAAGTCACCCGTATTTTGTTTTAAAATACTCATGATTCTAACCTAATTAGAATCGTCCCAAAGTATTTTTGTAATTCTTCCTTCTTCCACAATGGTCGATCACGTTCTCATCTTGGTCTTTAATACACTGAAAGGCATTGAGCTAACCAAGCTTATGGTGTGTAATACCATCGTTCTAGTGGTTAGAATATTCGATTTCTCATTTCCAATCACTTCATATAATGCGTACCGTTCTATGGCCGTAATTGTCTTTTTCAAATACCACGAATACCAGGTCCCATATTCCCGAATTGTCATTTCACTTTCTGTTAAGATGTTTCCATTAAGTATTTAAATTTCTTGCTTCAGTCGATGCAGATTCCTTGGCTCGTATGTCAATGAGAATCGTGTCCGTAACGGCAAATGCTGCCTCATCAGAGACTTTCCTATAGTTACAGCATATACTTAATGCGATAGGCGTACATAGTGATCCTTGTTATGACGTGTCCTTTGGACAAACTGCCCAATTAGGTGCAGCTTGTTGCACTATACGTTTCCGATTGCTGCTGGAGACGTTTTATTTTTGAAAAATTTTGATTTCTCCCTAGTATAGGGATAGATTACGGTTCCCATTCATATCCTTTGCACGCAGAGCCTCAGTATCATTACCTATGCCTTGGTGCATAAGATAACATTTAAAGTTTTTGCTTTTGAATTTATTTTTTTTTCTTTTTAAGTTCCTTTCGCCCACTGTGTGACAGCCATGTATTATTATTGTATGTAAACTTTTTAAATGTACTATAGAATGAAACACTTGATAAAAGAAATTTTGTAACACACACACACTAAAAAATATTGATTAAAGCAAACAAAAGCATTAAAAATAAAAAATAAAAAAATAATTTAACGACAGGATTTTAAAGATTAAAAAGAAAACAAACAAACAAAAGAAAAATATAAAAAAAATATTGTAAATTTAAAACGAAAATGTATGCAACAAAAACAAACAAAATTAAATTTAATATACAAAATTAAATATAATGCCAAATAAAAAAAATTAATCAATAGAAGAAATAAAATTTTATTCACTTTTACTAATCTAATCTGTGCGGACCAAACATGAATCCGGCTCATTGAAAGGCTACTACCCCAAGTAATAATTTCGAAGACACCCAGCATATAGGCAGAAAATTTTCTACCTGCCGAAGTAAGGTAGGTAGATAGGTTATAGCACGGGTATGACTACACATACACAGCCAATACATAGTTCCGGAGGTCATGGAACCCATTGTATTCACACTAATACAAACAATTGTAAAGGAAGAAGAGGAAGAAGAGCCATGGATGTACATTCTTCAATCAGGATAATCTCACTCGCCATTCAACAAAGAGAGTTTTAACATTTAAAAAATTTCCTCTTATGTATTGTATATTGAGTATTCAATACTGTTCTAAAAACTGAACGACATAGGAGAGATGGTCTATCGTCCCTAATTCCTTTTCATATTCAATTCGATAATTGTCGATCGAAAACTAAAGGTTACTAGCCACATAGCAATCTAACCTATTCCTTCCTTTAACCCTTTTCCTGATGCGTCCATAGAAGTGTAAGATTAAAGCGTTTTAAGAAAAAAAAATATAGGCTCGCCAGACACAAACACATTTCACTTATTTTGAAAGTTAAACAGTCTTGTTACGAGTTCTTAGTATAGATTTAAAAGCATATGAACTTAACATAATAATTCAATTATTTATTATAAATTTGATTATATCTTCATTGGTATATATAGCACATAACATTTAATATGTTTTTGAAACATAATAACAGCGATGATCATAAACACGTTTTATAAACTTTAAAATACATATACTTTCTAAATACATACATATAGTACATATAAGGGGGGCACAAGTCATGATTTTGAAAACATTTAATTGTGAATTGTATTCAATTTATGAATTAAAAAAAAGAAGCCCATTTCAATAATAAAATAACTAAAAAAAAATTCAAATTTAAAAACTTAAATTTACACAAACATAAAAAATATAGAAGATCATGGATAATATATAAACGTAAGTGAATAAAAATTGTCATTTGTTGTTCTTGTTGATAGGACGTGGTAAATAGAAATCTTTACGTAAACTTGTTTGCGCAGTGGATAGCATAACTTCGTTATCTTGGCCTTTTTTCTTGGAAATTTCATTACATACAGCAGTTAAAATATCCATCATATGTTTGCTTTTTTTAAAAGAGAGTAAAGAATGAAGACCCAATACATTTTAAAACAACAACTATTTTTGTCAACTCACCGCTCGGCATATTTTTTGGTTAAATTGCACAAAGACTGTACAAACCAACTGCCTGATAAAGTATGGCGTATAGCATCAGTACCCGGCATAGCGGATAACGCCAATAAGCAATCTGCATAAGCATCAGGCTGGAAATTCGTTATAATGTTTGACAGAGACTTGCAAACAAATTAAAAGAAATCTTTATTTTCAAAACAAAAAAAAAAAACAAAAAAAAGAGATTAAAAACTCACAGTATCGAGCGCGGACACATTTTTTTGGCAGGCTTGTATAATAAGCAGCTTTGGTTTTCCCTTCAAAGCTTCATCCGTTAAAATGTCCCTTATTTCGGCTATTGTTACCGGTATACTATTGCAGCCGTAAACAACACCTACACAAAATATTAACAATCAAAAGATGCAATTGTTCTTATGTCCATATTGATGATTTAATTTGCATTTCAAAAATCTCACCTTCCATACCATGCGATAATATACAAACAATAATCGAATCTTTGAGTAAACTTCTCTTAGCAGTCTCTCGTATATGATGTTTAATTTCCATGTGTGTTAAGTTGTTATATATTAGCGGTGTGTAACCAAATCCTGAAAACAACGCAGCTAGCTTATCGCGATCCACATCGGTACCCTCGCGTGTTCGTTTGAAGGCTTTTTTGGGCAAAAACTCCTTAAACAAAAATCAGGAAATTAATGCTCTTTAGCATAAACTGTAGGGATAAGGACAGGAGAGGAAAAGAATAGTCAAGCATGTGCAAAAAGTTGGGCCACACCTTCTATTTTTAATGCACTAGCTTTTAGGTTCGAAATAAATGCTTGACAACTTTTGCCGTACATCCGCAGCTGTACGGGTATCTTTCTGAATAGAAAACTTTACTGAAAAAAAGGCTCAATGCATACTAGGCAGCCAGAGGAACCATATGCAAGAGATAAGATCTTCGCCGAGGGGTGGCGAAGTGTGTCTATGGTGTTGTAGTCCTATTGCTATAACGTAAGAAGCTTTGAAAACAACGATTTGGAGGAAGCTGCTAGGTGATGTGCATATCGGATACCATCAGGAGTTCTACTTCCAGTGATGGTATTGGTGGAGGGCATTTCAGAAGTTATTTTAAGGAGATGTCGGAATTGTCTATTTAAGCATATGAGCACGCTGAATGTAGTTTAAAACTATTGTCCAACATATCTGTCCATTATTGTTAATATAATGCTTTATGACTTACCCTCAATTCTGCATCTTGCTCCTCATGAAATTCACTTTGATTTATAATCAGTATATAACCAGCTCTTTCAGGCCTGATAGTATAACGTTCAGCAGCATCATACTCATCTGTAGCAGGCAATGTGGTGACCTCAGGTATTTTCTCTTTTCTTATATTTAAACTGCTAGACATTTCGTGTGACATGGAAACACCAGAATCTTTAAAACTACCACTACTGTGGTCATTCTGATTTACTTCACCTGCTGATGGTTGAGCGTCTTTTAAATTCTGGTTTATAGTTTCTACAAGTGTATCTTTAATCGAATCCATGTCATTAAATTTAAAGAATTCTATAAGACATTGAACATTGCAGCCTTGCAGTTGATAGTCTCCCACATCGATGATACGTTGGGAAATCCAATGTAATATGAAGATTTCTAAATAAGACACATCATAGAAACGTATCTTGGGAGAATTATATTTCTCATTTATAGCATTGATAAGTCTTCCGGCCTGCTCTAGATTGAGCCGTTCACATATCTTATAGAGAGCCTTTAGTAGCGGATGTATATTAACACTGATTTCAGCTACATGAGGCAAATACTCGTGGTATATATTTGTCCAAAGTAAACCCAATTTCCGTAATACGCTCTTGGCTCTTATAATGGCTAAAGCCTCTACAATATTTACGCGCCAATTATTGGGATTTATGCGAGTGGCATAATTCGTTAAAATATCACTGGCCCTTAACGGTTCCGTAATCTTGAAACCTTTGCCTTCTGGTGGATTTTGGGAAAGTATGATTAATTTTTGTAAAATAAAATCACAGTTAGTTCTTTCGGCGCCATACAATAGAAAGGCCAAAGAAACCTGTAATTTAAATAAGGGGGAATGGGAGGACACATTAGTAATCGCTTAAAAATTAAGAGTATATGAATATGTGTTTCATTTACCTGTTGATAGAAGCAGAGATCGGCTTCTATATATTGCAGGTCTTCTACTTCGATACCATTTATAAAATCTTGAAAAGTTTTTGGACTGGATCCCATATTTATTCTGCTGAAATGCAAATTCTGATGAAACTCAAGTTGGAATACCGCCTTTGTTCAAGGAAGAAAAATAAGATGCTAACAATTTTCGCGTCGACCGACACAACCAAGAAATAAGCAAGGTTGTATAAAACTGTATTCTTTCACGAATGTTGGATAATTAGAGGGACGAATTTAAAAAGTATTAAAAAATACTACAGAATAGAATAAATGCAATAGAAACATTTATAAACATTTGCAAAGTTGGTTCAATTCTTTAACCAATAAAAGCTTTCTTTATAAATATGTTAAATATCTTTTAAACTTCATTTGTTTAAAATATTGCTGTAAACTAGTACTATTAAAATAAATACTAATAATTACCAACCCTGGTATTATTACCATGCTAATTATTTACAGTGAATACCGACTGTAAACAAAACAATTCTTTGCACAGCATAAATTATAAACACTTCAAGTTAATTTAATTTTAAGGAATTTTAAATTTTTGTAATAGAAAAACTATGCTGCTAATCAATACAAATTTATTAAACAGCTGCCGTGTGTGTCGCAGTCCTAATCAGGATGGCGACCATGTATGTTTGTATAAAAGTTTTAGCAAAACCGACGACACAATACCTGAACTGAGTGAGGCTGGTGCTTTATATGAAAATTTATTGGATGTAAGAATTAATTAATAGTACAAAATAAAAGATGTTTAAATGTTCTCATTGACTGTATTATTTTAGATCTCTTTAAATATGTGGGATTATTATCCTCAGTTTTTGTGCAATAGCTGCGATTTACAAATGAAACTTTTCAAGAAACTTAAAGACAAGGCGTATAAAACGTTGGGGTACTTGCAGCAACTTTATGGGGAGGAGTCCCCAGATGGTAAATCTATAAAAACAAATGAACCTATAGAAGCAGTGGAAGAAGTGGAGCTGAATGAATTGTTTCAGGAACGGGAAATAAACGGTACAGAGCCGAGTGAGCAACATTTATTAGAAGAAAGTCATTTAAACGACACTGAAGGAGAACACGAAAGTGAAAGTCTTTGCGATGAAAGAGAAGACTACACACAAAGCTTAACAAGTGAGGTGGAAGAAATAGGCAATCAATATAAAGGAGAAAACTATCTTTCTAGTGGGGAAAATAGGGTAGAAATATGTGCCATAGTTAAGGAAGAGGAATTTGAACAAGTAAGCGAATTATTGACGGAGGAGCAAACAACCCACCAAGAGCTTATGTCAGCATCAAGCCAGTACAGTGGAGAAACTTCTGAAACGGAAACTTTAATAACAGAATTTAAAACACCTGCTGAAGACAATACAAACAGGCTTACTGAGGATAAACTAGCGAAAATTACATTGGAATTGGACACCAACAGTGTTATCGATAATAATGATTATGTTACAGAGATTTATGTTACTGAAAATTGTAATGAGAACAGTGAGAATCTAGAGGAGTATGACACCTACGAGGGAACCAATAACGAAACCAATTTAATTTTTAATGATGTAGAATACGTCTTAGAAGAAGCCACTGAAGTATTAATAGAACAGGAACACGAAGTAGCTAAAGATGCTGAATTAAAGGTTTTAAATGCACGTAAAAGAAGAAAAGCAAACAACAGCAACAGAATAAGAACCACAAAAGAAAACTCAACCAACACCAAGAAAAGAAGAGAATACAAATGTGGTCCCTGCCAATTGGACTTAGAAACAATGCAAGCATTTAGAAATCATCGTATAGAGGTACATGCTGCAAAATATCCTTGCTCGGTGTGTAGCAAAGAATTAAAATCCTTGGCTGCTTTACATACCCATATGAAATTGCACAATGATAGTAAGGCTTTTCAATGTGAGATCTGTGAGAAAAGTTTTCATCAAAAGGCACACTATCAATACCATATGAATCGCCATAACAATGTGCGTAATTTTAAATGTACAATATGTGAAAAGGGTTTCCTATCCAAGGCCGATCTAAATGTACACATGCGTTTTCATACCGGCCAAAGACCCTATGTCTGTGATATTTGCGGCAAAGACTACTTAATGATGGAACACCTAAAGGCACATGCGATAATACATAGTCAGGAATATTTTCAATGTGATATTTGTCAACATAAGTTTGCCACACATAAGACACTGCGCATGCACATAAAAACAATACATGAAGATGAGCCACGTTTTAAGTGTAATTTCTGTGAGAAGGCGTTTCGTCGTAAACATCATTTGGAGGTGGGTTTTATTTGATTTGTTTTTCTAATATTTCGAAAATAAAGAGATAAATTGATGTTGTTTTCCATTTTATTTCAGTATCACTTGCGTTTACATCAAAAAAATGTAAAATTTTTAGACAACAATTATGAATTAATAGAGGATCCAGATGAACCCACGGAGGTGGCTAGCTGTAACACAGATGATTTAATCGATCACGAGCTGATAGACGATCCTGGTTTTATAGCGCTATAATGCAATATATATATATATATTTTTAAATTAGTCTTATTGTGGTTGTCGCAGCGTGGTTACAATTTTTGTAATAAAATTGCAATTTACATGCAGCTCGACAACCGTAATAAGCCTGAATATCTATGCGCCTACATTCTAGCACTTATAGTGAAATATTAAAAATTAACATGAAATGTACTCTTATTGATTGTCTGTAATTCATTAAAAAAAACATGTTTCTTATTTGTTAAAGTTGAAGCTTTAAAGATTTTGAAACCTGTACAATACATCTAAAAAAAGATTTTATAATTCATTTGGAATTTATCTGTAAAGTATTATAATATTTACAATAAATATTATAAAATTATTACGTAGTAGCTACTTACATATATTAGGCCTAGTTGGTTGGACGGAGGACATTATACTGCTACGATGTCGAATACAATATATTCGGAGATGATTTTCTTAGAGAGAAAGACAATGAAGGAAAAGAAATAGAAGAAGAATCTAAACTAACACAGAACGAATCAATAAAACGTGGTGCATTCATCCCTTAGCCAGCTGAATCCGACAAACACTTTAAAGCATTGAAGAATACTAAACACAGGATATTTATTCTTCTCCTACCAAGGGCTGGAGAGTTATAAAGGAGAGGTTTAATAGTCACCAAACCCTCTCATCTCCACAATGCCTCTTAAGGAATCGTGTCACCAGTCGTATACTGAACTTTTTAAATCTCAGCAGCAAACAGGTTCTATTATTGTCGATAAACGGCCAAAGGCAACATTTCGATATTTTTTCGAGCGCATCTGCTCTCTCTCTCTCTCTGTGTGTCTAATCCAACTCCCGCTGAGTTCGTAGTTAGCAGGTTGAAGAATTTTATTTAGGCATGTTCGTATCCACAAGCATTAGCATTTGCTGTATGTTCTTGCAGTAGAAACTCTGCGCCATAAGGTCATCATCGTCCACGCATTAGATTTTTTTATTACATTTTACAATATTAAAAACCATTACACAGTTTTTTCTTTTAATTCAAAAAAGTTTTTGTTTTTAATGACTTGTTTCTTGTTGTTGTTGTTGTTTCGCTTTTATATATATACTTTTTTATTATAGGTTTTCATGTTGCTGTTGCTTATTTGTATAATTTAATAATTATTAGAATCTAAATATATATATATATAATTATTATTTCTTTTTTCATTATTTTCATACTTTGAAGCACTTGCATAACAGAAAATTTATAGATTTTTTAAACAATTTTTTTTTTTGAATTTTTTAATACATTTTTCATTTTACGTTTAAATTAAAAAGTAGGCATTAAAGCAATATATGTATATAAAAAGAGAAGTAAAAAAGGGGATTATTTAAATTGTTACAAAATTTCAATTTTTACAATAGACAAAAAACAATTTTCTTTGTGTGGTAACGGCGATCTAAAGCTAAGGTAAAGTAATTGGAATTTATTAAGGAAATATTCTTTAGGCTTTTTTCATTTATTTATAACAAAATAGAAATTAAAATTTATAAAATACAAAAAAATTAATATAGAAATTAAAAAATAAAACAATTTGGAAATTAAAAAAATGCTGAGAAAAAACATTTTAGAATATAAAAAACAAATCAAAAAAGGAATATTGAATTAAAAAGAATAGGAATAAAAAAATAATTATGAAATTAAAAAAATAGGAATTTATAGCCAAAATAATAATTTGGAATTTAAAAAAATAATTTAGAAAAAAAAAATAATAAAACGAAACGAAAAACTTAAATTAATATAAAAAACGAATTCTTAAAAGATAAAATTTCAGTTAAAAAAAACAAATAATTTTTATTTCAAATACTTAATTAATTAAAAAATATTTTTAGATTAAAGAATAGTTAAAAAAATAAATTAAAAAGTTAAAAAATTAATTTAATTAGAAATGAATTTAATTAAACAAAAATAATATTTTGAAATTTAAAATAAAAAAATTTAAATTTTTAAAATTAAACTCAATGCATAACGCCCGTTCTGCCAAAAATGGACTGCAATTAAACTTCAGTTGTATTTCCAGTTGCTAAACAAAATGATATTACAGAAGGCAACTGAAACAGCAAATATTTTAAAATTTCTCTTGCAAAAAAAAAGGATTTTTTTCGGCAATTACAAACTATTGGTTGCCAAGTTAAGGATGAAGTTTGCAACTGAAGTTTAGTTTAGTTTAGTTGCTTTTCATACTAATACGCATATTTTGTTATAAATAAAGCGTTGGTTTTTGTTTTCCAAATATATAAAAAGCAAAAAAAGAATGATTTTATTTATACAAAGTCAGGTTTAGGAAGGGGGCTCTTATAAAAAAAAAAACAGAATAATAGAAAAGAGGTAGGTTAATACTAAATAGGGAAAACTTTTATTTATTTTTATATATTTTATTAAAAAAAAATGTTTTCTAATGTGGTGTCTTTGTTTAATTTTTGATTTATTTTTGTGTGAGTGTTTATTTTGTTTGTTTTTGTTTTATTATATAAAGAAGGGAGAGTTTGGTTATATTCATTACATTTATTATACACAACAACTGCATTTATTTTTAGTTTTATTTTCAATTTTAGTTTACAAAATGGATAAAATAAAAGATTAGAACAGAAAATTAAATTGAGCACAATGACAATTTTTTTTAAGTTTTTAACATTTAAAATAATAACACAAAATAAATTTTAATTTAAGAAAAGGTAAGGCTTTTAGATTTTGTTAAAAAAAAGAGATTTAATTTTGAATGATTTGTTGTGGTTTATTTTTTGTTTTGTTTTGTTTTGTTGTTTTTTATTTAATGTCTTTTGTTAATTAATAAATCTACAAGTAAAGACAGACTTGTGCCTTTTTGTTTTTGTTTCTTTTTTAAATAGTTAAAGTATATATTGTTTTTTGTTTTTGTTGCTGCTGCTTTTTTGCTGTAGTTTAGCTTTTTCTTTTGTTTCTCTCTCTCTCTCAATTTAATATTTTTTTTTTAATTTTATAATGAAAAAGCTTTTTTGTTGTTTTTTTTTTAACATATAATGGTGGACAACATATTGAATGTGGCGGAGGATTTAATTTAATTTAATAATGATGATGATGGTGGTGGATAATGTATGATTTTGTTTTTATTTTCGTTTTAAATTTGTTTAGCAATTTTTATAAAAAACTTTTTTTAGCATGGTTTGCTCTTCTTTTTGTTTTTGTTTTGTTTTGTGTATAGTATTAAAATTATTTAAAAAATAAGTAAAAATAATTATTTATAGTAGTTTGTTTAAATAGAAAAAAATTAAGAATAACACACATAGAAAAGAAATAAGTAGGTTAAACAAAAAATATATTATATTATAAATACTATCATTTCAAGGAGGAGGAGGTGAAGTTTCAGAAAAATTCCCTCTCTATTCTTTAAAGAACATTGTTTGTTATTGTTAATTATAATAATCATAATGATGATAATAATAATAATAGTATAAATTTTTAATATCAAAAAATAATAAGAATTATTTACCACATGTCTTGTGTGTCTGCACGTAAACAAAATATTCATTTTTTTTTAATTAGTTTTACGACCTGAAATATCTGGCTCTGGTTTCTTTTTTTTTTCATTATTATTATTAAAATTATTAATTTAGTTTGATTTATTTTTCTTTCTTTCTCTTTTTTGTTTGTTATTGTTGTTGTATTTTGTTTATAATAATAATTCTATAGTAATTAATAATTCTTATATATTTTTTTTGAGTGTGTGTGTATTTGTTTTGAAAATAGAGAGTGTTTGTTTGTTGCTTTTTTTCTTTCTAATTTGTAATAATGCTGTTACGTGGTTGAATTTGTAAAATTTCTTTTTCTAATTACTGTTTTTAAATATATAGTTGGTTGGTTGGTTGTTTGTTTCTTTGTTGTTTTAAGTGCATTTTATGTAAGCACTGGTTTTGGTTTTATAATTTGTTTAATTTTATAGTTTCAAAATTTCAAATAAACAAATTACAGCTCTAAAGGGATTTTTCTTAATTCATCTTCATTCCAGTAGTTATGCTTTCAGAGAGTATTAATTGTTATCAGTAGGTTGGTTTTAATTAATTAATAATAATACGAGTTTTTATATTCTTTTTGTTTTAAACAAAAGCGCTTAACGTTTGCCTGGTGGTTTAACAGTGCACGAAAGCATTTCCTCTTTAGCCATTTTTGCACGAAAATCAGCCATTAAATCTCTACACATGGTAGCCATTTCGGCCAGTTGAGTGAAGTAGGCTTCGCCCTCTTTACAATACGTGTCCTGATCATAATCAACATAATTGGTTAAATTATATAAACGCATAGATTCGGGTAAAAATTGTGTTAGGAATTCATTAATGGCTCGATGTTGATCAACAACCATTTCTTCGGTTTGTTGTAGATCAGATATAGCAGCATGCTGTACTAGTAATTCGTCAGACATGTCATGTTCCTGAAAACAAATAAAAATGAAAATTAGCTTTTAAAAGATATCTTCCTCCTCCTTGCATTTCAAACTTACGCTTAACGAACGCAACAGTGCCAAATCACTTTCCGACATTTGACCATTATTTTTATTATTATTGTTATTGTTATGATTAGTATGATTATTGGTATGTTTTGCTGGCCTCTGTTGCACATGCTGTATATTATTAGTCTCTTCATCTTCTTCGTACATTAACTGTTCGGCATCTTCTTCACGTAAGACATCATCCTCACGCATTATATCCTTAACCACTAATTCTTTAACACGATCGGCATAACGCAACGTATTTAATGTATGTTCACACGAACTTAAACCCGGTGAGATCATGGCAATCATACAGGTTTTACTTTTATCGCCTATAAAGGAATCACGCAATACTTGTGTCAGCTTGGAGACACGGAATGGCAAATGGGCCGATTGTTTGCCCAACGCTCGTATACATTCTTTTAATGCCAATAGGGATTTATTAATTTCAGCACCCTCCATACGGGTCTGACGATTAGCTGAGGATGTATCGGCGCCACGTTCATTACCAGCCAAATCGATAAACGAGAATTTACCATGGATTTTTGTTGAGCCGGGAGGACGTAAAACAATTTGAAATACTGCATGGGAACGTGATGAATTGGAATTGGCTGAGGTCTGGCCGGAGGTGCGAGCAGTGTTGCCGTGCTGTATAAGTTTAAGCACTTCTTCAACACTGTCGACTACCTTCTCGGTTAGACCAACAACTTGTACTTGCTGTTTACCATCCTCCAGGACGCGTAGTTTTTGTTTATCCGAAAGTAAATCAAAAACCTAAAACAAAAAAACGTTTATATATGACGTACGAAATGAAATAAATAGCATGATGACTTACTTTTCCACTGTAAATTTCAAAGAAACTGGCTGATACCACTAAATTCAAATGGCGATAACGTGGTCCATTCAAATACGTAAATACATCTTTGGCGGCCATGGCATAAATGCCATTTTTACAATCCTGTATTTTGCCATTAAATTCACCACCCATTGTATGGGTCTTGCCGGAGCCGGTTTGGCCATAAGCAAAACATGTAGCCATGCCTCCCTCGAATATAGTTTGAACCAAAGGTTTTGCAGTGTATCTGTATGAGACAACATTTGAAATAAATTAATTAAAATCTATAAAAATACAACAATTACTTTATTGTTGTTTAAAGAAATTGAAAAAACAAAAACTATTTTGTTTTAATTTGAATACATAGTTTCAAAAAGAAAATGCTATTATTTTACACACCCCTTTAATAAAACAGGTGATTTTATACGAAAAACATTTTCACAAACAACTCATCAAATGATTATTTCAATTTGAAACACATAGCCAAACCCATTATATAGATATTTTTTATTGCTGTTGAAAGAATCAATAGCAACAGTTTTTTAAACGCTTTCAATTGTAACACATTGTATTAAACAAAAAAAACCTAAATAATCGAAAAATAGATGAACAAATTTAAAAAATTCTCGTATTTTTCAGAACATTTGAATTTTAAATCGTATACAATCTTTAAACATCCTTTCTGACTAAAATCTTGGAGTTAAATAGGGAATATTAGATTTTAATTTATTTAAATAGTAAGACAGAATGCGCCGTAGTCTAGTAGGTAGTGTGTTGGCTTATTGGACGCAAAGCCAGGGTTCGAGCCCCAGGCCAGACATCAAAGAGTATTTCTTCGGCGACTTCCTCTCAGCAGATTTCTGACAAAACCTCTGAGAGTAAATAAAATTGCCATAAAAAAGTTTCTCCAAAATCTGTCGTTCAGAGTCGACTTTAAACTGTAGGTCCCACCACTCATGTATAAAATTAACACACACAACATAAGTGGGGTGAGAAACTAGGACGTTGTATAATGGGTCAATTCGACCTCCGGGTACTGTACTTGTCTTAATTGACAAGTACAGGTCCTCTAACCTAACCTAACCTAAGACAGAATGCGGCTAAACAAAGAATTTTATCTCTGATGTCTTCTGTGATCCACTTGTCACTCGTCGCCATATGGATATGTAGAACGCCAAAGACAAAACTACCTATAAATACGAGATAGTCTGTAACAAACCACTTTATTTTATTCTTTTTAAGTGATTTTAACTTTTGTTAGCTATAAAAATATAATTTAAGGTCAAAGAAAAGTAAGTAATAAGACATGAGATAGAACAGAAGCTTGGTGTACTTGGGTTACACCCATCCATGTTATCTGCGCTAATTTTATCTACAAGTGGTGGGACATACAGTTTAAAATCGACTCCGAACGACAGAATTTAGAAGATTTTCATTGCAATTTCATTTCACTTTCAGAGTTTTTGCCAGAAGACTACTGAGAAGAAGTCATCGGACAAATATTTTAAGATTTTTCGTTTTGTTCCAGATATCTGAGCCGGGTGTTTAACTACAAGCTCCCTTCTAATAAGCCAATACACTACCTACTAGGCTACGGCGAATTTTTTTCCCGCTTTACTCCAATAAAATTGTCCTCTCTCCGTTTAAAGCCTTTTCCGATCAGTCCAAACGCCACAAATACAGACGTTACAATGCTATCGTAATAGTTTAGAGCCTTTGTCTAGTTAGAGCATATGGTAAATCAAACCAAGATATCGGATTGGTTTTGCAATTGGCTTTTGAATTAAAAAATTGCATAACTCGTTAGTTTTTATTATCTACTATAAGTAGGAAAGAACAATCGTCGATTAAAGTCGATGACTTTGGTGAAAGCACTGAATGAAGAGCTTTCAGGACCTCCTAAATATTCAAAGGAGCATCAGAACTTAATATTCAAAGGAGTTAATAAGGTGTAAAGAAGTTCAACTTAGCATAGATTGATTAAAGCAGTATTTAATCTTATGTTGTGAAAAAATAAAGTTGTGTGGGAGCTAAAATTGTCCGGTGGTAACCAAAAGCTAAAGTCCTTATTATATAATTAAATGGGTGGAGTGAATCCCTTATACTAATAGATTCTTCCTTTGAAATTCGCTGACTATTACCTAAATTTCTGTATACTTTTATGCTAGTAAATGAAAAATTCTAGGAGTATAAAAGTGAGTATTTTTATTTATTAACAATATTGAGTTACTTTTCGGAAGAAATTCATAGAAAAAGAAACCCAAAACAACACAATTAAATGCAATAAATTAAAAAAGCTTTACCACAAATACGAGTGGTATGTGTCAGAATGAAAAAGAAAAATATAGAAGAACTATACTTTCTAATTAATTGAAAGCAGCTGAAATATTCTCGGAAGTAGACTAAAAGCAGGCTTTTATACTTTCAGCTGACTTCTGCTAGGAGGCTGAGAGAGTGTTGTCATAAAATAATGATCAATATTTTATATGCATAAGGAAATGACTAGAGGGTAAATAAAAAAAATATTTATATTCGCAGATTTAAACCAGTTTACACCGGTAAGAGAAAAAAATTAACAAAAATTAATACAAAGCGAGTGAGAGGAAAGTAAACAAACAAAAAAGAAATTAATAATAAAAAAAAACAGAGTCAACGACTACCATGAACTATGTGGTATGGATGGCTATATGTAGATATGGGAGAATCGTTATATATTGTACGTTTCTGAAAATATTTTCAAGACAAAAGACAAAGCTGGGCTGGCTGGCTGGCGTTCCACTATTTCTGAGAGTTTTTCTTCTTTTGTAAACAAAAGAAAACGATCTCTGTATAAATACAAAAACAAAAATTGTATTGTATTGTATACAATACATGCATATGCATATGTTAAAGCAATTTTAAATGTAAAACACACTCCAAAGTCTCTCATACACATACATATGCATGCATGTAGTACGTAATGTAGCTAAATTTAAAACCGAACTTTAAAGGCAAAAAACAAAAAACAAAAAAAGACACGAATTTCATTTTAGCTTTAGCTTTTTGGTTAATTGAAGAAAAAGTAGCATTAAGCCAAAAAAAAAAATAGAAAAGAAAACAACGTAGAAAATAATTCAGAGAAACAAAGCAGCAATTGGCTAAAAGAGAAACACCAACAATTGGAGAAATATCAAATACAATAAAATAAAAAATTAAAAAGAATGGTAGCTAAGCTTAGTTAGATAGCTGGATGACTAATCGTGACGAAGAGCCAAAATGACTATGGCGACGACATCAAAAAAATGTCTATATGGTGTTGTCAAACCAAAAAATGAGAATTAAAGCAGAGAAAAATCATATGTAGTTAGTCAATTCAAGTTAAATCGAATCGCATCGAATCAGACAGACAGACACCCATTCATAAAGCCACAAGAAGCGTACACACTTCCCATATACACCTATGCATATGTACAGACATATGTACGTACATACAATGTATTGTATATTAAATTATATTTTAGATTTTTTCTTTTCAAAAATTTAACGTTTTAAATTGTCAATACGTTTTTGTATAGATAAATAAACGCAATGTACATTACGATCAATCAGCTGTTGTAGACTTTTGTTTGCAAAAATTCAAAGAAACAAAAGCTGGCTTCAAAAGACAAAAGACAAGGCAAGACAAGAAATTTTTATAAATATTGACTTTTAAGGAATGTATGAAGTTAATGTAACACAGACTATTTAGTTAGTCAATAAAATAATAATAAAAAAAACAAACTATACAAGACTAACAAGGTTATGCTTTATTGATTTAAAAATATAAAAAAAACACTCGTAATCATTATTTTATGCAATTTGGCAAGGTCGTTTTAGGCTACTGCATTAAGAAGAAAAAAGTATCGAATTTTCCATTTAAAAATAGGGGAAGGAGTCAATCTATTTATAGACAATTAGCAAGTGCAATGATTTTTATTCAATAAAAAGAAATATAATTGAATCTTCTATTATAAAAATCAGACAGGCTTGGCATATATTTTAAGGAAATACGACATTTATTTGCCATAACATTTCGGTTTCTTTTTTACATAAAGATTTGATCCTCACTCACTTCATTCTTCACTTAGGATCATGACCTGAAATTTAGTAACTATCAAGCTTGGAATGTACTTTAAATGAAATATGCCTCCTATCTGCGTAACTATTTGATACAAGCCGGCGATTCGCCGCCTTATGAAAAGCCAGTTGGTAGGCTAAAAGAACAACCCTCTTATCGGAATGGAATGCAGTAGAGTGCAATCGTTTATTCATTTCAAATCAATCCGAACTAGGTACTTCTCTATAACTTAAAAAACAACATAAAAAAATAAATTAAATTTAGTGATTTCTACTCATGTATGACAAATGGATCTACGCTCGGAAAAAGAACAAATATGTTTTGTACAAGGAAGCTGCACCAGTCAAACAAATGTTTTTAAAACTGAAACCAGCTAATCTGGCATATTTTTTATGAAATAAATAATTCTCCTCTTTCGATCAGTACTCAAGATATGGATAAATACGGCAATTAGATAAAGGAAATTCTACTATTTTCTTGCCGTTGGAAGATCTATTATAATACACATAATATAGTCTCTATTTAAAATAGAATCCCTCATTTTCATGAATAATCTTAGCCATATTTGTTTTCTTTTTCGTACATTATTGTAAAATATTGTCCTAAAAAGTGAAAAATTTCGAAAATAAATTGTTTCATTATCCTACTATTGAAAAATAATAGTTATCGTTGCTACAAAGAGTCAAAGGTATAATTTTTCTAGGGGAACTTAATCACTTCTTTTCTTAATAATTCACAGAATAACATTCTATACAATGTCAATATATACACACAACTATTACGAGTTTAAATATAAATCTTTGTGCATGACTTGTCACTTTTATTTTTAAACTGAGGTTAAAGTGATCTTGGAAATATTTCTAAAGTTAGTTGTCACTGTTTAATAAAACAAAACAGTATTAAGATTTTTGCATTTCTGCTAACGATATGAAAATAGAAATTAAATTCAAATATAAAAACATATTACTCACTTGTAAACCATTGCATTGTCACAGCGATCATCGAAGGCATAATCGAAACGAAATTTATGATTTTCTAAGAATTTCGTTAAATCGACTTTATTACGCGGCTCATGTACAATTAAAGTATCTTTCCGTGGCACCGATATGACATCGATCTCTTTGCGATTGTTTTCTTTGCGTGATAACGGCCGCTTACGTACACACACTGTTATCTGGTGATCTTCAATGGCTTGGCCATCGGTAAGTGGATTAAATTCTAGTGTCGATTGATATTCACGTATCATTTGCGCAGTTTCCCAATTCGGGTTGCCAGGATCTTGATTCATAAGAGCATTTTTCTCCTCTTTTATTTCAGCTTGGCGGGCACGACGTTTTTCACGATTCTCCTTGAGACGTTCAACCTCTTTGACAACATAGGAGCGGCGAGCACCAACATTGCCAGTAGTTACGGAATTTGATGAGTTGCTAACACCGCCACCACCACCGCCGCCGCCGCCAACACCATACGAAGTAGTATTACCTATAGACGATGTATTAGTAATGCCGCCTGTATTAGCCGCGGAGGCCAAACGTGATGCATTGTTGGTGGTGCGGGAACGTACAATACCCGTTGTGGGCGGCTGTATCTGTGGAGGTATATTCTCTACATGTTCCGCCACCGATGCTGACGACAATAGACTGGCGGCATTAATAGTGGCACGGTTTGTACGATGACCTATAGCACCTTGTGTAGCATTACGTGCAAGATTTATGGGTGCAGTGGCCACTTTTTTGGGTTCCGGCGCCGCGTGTAATGTTTCCTGCTCAGCCTGTTCAAGTATTTCTGGATTCAGTGTCAATATTGCTTCCAGTTCCACTTCCTTGCCCTTGGTCTCGCCTCTCTCGTACCATTCTACCGTTATGGACTTGCCCGACTCATTGATTTTCGAAACGACAGCGGGATGTACACGGCCGTCGGTACGTTTTATATTAACACTCTGGCCAATCGAAATGTATTCCATAGTGGGAGTTGTTTGGCTGTTTTCTTACTGTAGCTTTGCTTTTTGGCGTAGGTTCACTTGAATGGCAACACAATACAATACAACACAGCAACTAGCTTTCAAAGTAACAACCAACAGCGGTATAGAGCAGTAGTAGCAATAACAGCGTTTAGCAGCAGCCAGTCGTCAGTCACACAGATTTACACTCACCACTATTGTAAAATGAATTGCAATATATTAGAAAAAAATTTTTGTCGTAGACTCGTTTTTGTATGACTTCAATTCTTTTATAAATTTTTTATATTTTTTTTTATCCACCAGCGTAAGAAAAAAATTCAAACGTATTAAAAAAAATGACGTTCGTTTGGTTGGTGTCACTCTAATAATAAAAAAAAAACTAAAACTCACCGCTTTCGTTGTTGTTCTTGTTGTTGCTGCAGTTAGTAATCAAAGCAAAAATAAAAAAATTTGATTTTTTTTCTTCTTTTCTTGGGAAATTTTAATTGGAGTTTCGATGTTCTATTTTTTGTTTCTTCTTTTATATGTAAATTTTTCTGTAACGCCTTAACGCAAATAAAAAAATTAGAATGCTATCAAAAATATTTTTCTTTCAATCTTTTTGAGTTTTTCTTTTTTTTTTTCAATAAGAAACTTCAAATTTCTCTCGGCTTCAATCAAAAAAACACTTCCTTGTCGCAATTTTTTCTATATTTGACAGTTTCGTATGTTTCTCTCCTGTACTCCTCCTTTATTGTAATTGCTTTTTAGTTGTTGTTGTTTTTTTTGTTGCTTTTGTTTCCCTGTAATGTGTGTGGGGGTATTTTAATCCAATACAATATACGGTTTTTTTTGTTCTTGTTTAATTAATTTTAAGTTAAAAAGATTTTTTCCGTTAAAATGATTACTCACAAAGCTTGTTGGTTAAGTAAAAAACAAATAAATAAATAAAAAACAAAACAGCTGCAGAGCCGCGGCGGTATTAAAAACACACAACAAATAAATTCGTGCCTTAACTAAAATAATGTTGCTGTAGTTGTGTGACACACTCACAGTAAATTCGCTCTCAATTCGAAAACTCAACTGACAATTGGACAATTGCAAACAGAAAATACGACGGCGAATTGTAAATTTTTTCTCAAATCTCTCTTTTTTCTTTTATATATTATTTTCTGCTGTGATGTCACTCAGGGTTGTTACAAACATTAAATAATAATTTAGCAACGTTGCAAAATTGTGTAGTAACAGTTTAGATTTTTGTTTTAAACCGAATATACTTAAAAATAATGATTTTTTTATACAATTTTTATTAATAACAATATTATTTGAATTTCTTTTATAAGGTTGCTTGGTAATAAAAATATATATGTTAACAATTTTCTAATTTACCTTAAACCCAGTGAAACATAATAAATTGAAAACTTTCCCAGCAAACATTGTATGCGAGTTGTGAAACCAAACCACAACTAAGTAAGCCTAGTATTATTAGGCATTTATTTTGAAATTATGAAATAAGAACTTTGTTTTTTACGTTTCTCTTCACTGGGTTATAGTTTAAAATGTTTTACAAATATTAGCAACTCTGTTTAATTGGAAAACCCTATGACCAAAAACATCGGTAAATTCAATGATTTCGCCGCAAATATTAACAACCCTGTTATGATTCATATTAGCATGTTATTGTTGTTTCGCGGTATGTTCTCATACAGGAGTGGGATGCTATGTAGCAAAATTATAAATGGGTGGCGAATTCGCCTTGGCCGCAACGATTTCAAATACAATATTTTGCGGGAAATGAAATAACGTTTTGTTGCATTTCTCTTAAAGTATCATGTAAGGGAGAGAGAGAGAGTAATAGACAACAGAACATATGAAAGAGTAACAGTAGATTGAGAAAAGTGCATTTTGTAAAGAAGTTTTTCATAATTTAAGGCAAGAGTTTTTAATTTAATTTTGTAAATTTATTTATTTTATTTGGCATGTGTTTATATAGTGTTTTGAATAGGTTGTTAAGTGTGAAATATAAACTAATATTTGTTTAATAAGTAACAGATGTTTAAATCAGCTTGTGTTAAAATAACCCTACAAAGTACACGAATAATCAGGGAACAAACATTGGAATTGAATAAAAACGCAATAACGGCGACAAGGCGACACTGGACTTTTTTGGAATTTAATACAAGAACTTTATTTTTGAGGTAAGTCGCGTGCCGTTATAGCTTATAATTGTGCATCAGTCATGGAAAAACATGGAACAATTTAGCACTTACAACTTTTCGGTCCACAGTTTCCATGCAATGTGGAAATTAAAATAACAACTACTATGTACATCAGCTAATAGTATGCAACTTCAATACAATGCCAAGAGAAAGAGATGAAAACAAAGAAAAACTTAATTTTTATAGTATAAAATCATACAAAAAAAAAACTATAATATTGTAATTAAAGTCTTATGCAAGCCAACATCCACAACTGCATTCATAGCTTATGTACATATGCACACGGCCGAAGTTTAAATTATACATATTTGATTTTTCTATTTCAATTTCCTTCATTTAATATTATTTTCCATAATAAAATTGTATTTTTAGTGTATTAATAACAGAAAAAAGAATCACGAACCCCTTTTTAGTTACACTCTCACTACTTGTTTTTATGTGATATTTTTTTTTTTGTAATATTTCTTTATTAAAACACTTTTTCACACTTTTGCTTTTTTTGTTGCCGTATATTTAATTCTATAATATTTTTTGCTTTCAATTAAATATTTCCTAAAATGGTAATCAATTGTTGTATATTGTGGTGGTATAATGATTGGAGTGGTGTATCGGCATTAATAAATTTTTATGCTTGTGTCACACTCTATGGTTGTATTTTTTTTGTCTTTCTTGTTTGTGCCGCTGCCTTTAGAGCGGCCCCTACTTAAAAACTAAAACGGTTTTCGGTTTGCTCGCATTTTTACTACCATGCAAAAACATGGTTTTTTTGTTCTCTAGTTTTTGTTTTTCTTTCTGCCTTTTCGTTTGCTTTTTTTGTGGGCCTTTGCCGTAGTTGTTGTTATTTTCTTTTTTACTTTTTCTCCATTTTGTTACAACTATAACTGTCCGTCTATCACCTTAATGACAGTTTCCTCGACAACCAGTATTATGGTGTTGTTAATGTAAATAAAACAATTAAAAACTTTAATAAGGGCCGCCCTGTTTACAATATACATACATACAGATATAGGTAAATGTAATGCAACAAAAAGATTTTCTTTTTAATGCTGCCTTAATGTACATTAAAATTTTTCTTTTTTTGAATTACCGTTAATTAACAAAACAGCTGATGATTATCGTTGTTGTAATTAAGAAAAAAATTTGTCTCTCTTATTAAGTCTCTTATTTTTACACAGGGTTGCCGTTGTTAAAAACTAACATAAATGTCGTAAAAGTACAAATATACAAAATACAGTTAAACAATACAGTTATTTCAAGTAACTATTGAACTTTTTAAATATTTAAAACCAAAGACAAGACTTGACAAGTCAGACTTAATCTTTGAAATCACGACTTACTATATAAACAGGGAACATCAAACAATAAAGGTTTCTCTCAACAAATTTTTTTAGGTGTACCTTTTGTTGCAACTCTGTAGTTTATTTATTTCACCGACCGCTAAAATAAAAATGTAAACAAAACAATTACTCGTTATTCATAGAGAACAAAAATACATATGAACACTGTTTAATCTTGTTCTTCTTTTTGTATTGCGTTTGACATTTACAGAAAAATACTTTTCTTAACACAAATAAAATTGCATTCTACCAAAACACAAGGGAATTTTGTGAAAATTAAAACCAAATATACAAAAATAATAACAAATTTTACCAAAAAAGAAAACTTTTACTAAAATAGGAAAGTTTTAAATTTTTGTTTGTGAATAAAAGGTGAAAGAAGAGATTTTGTCATTATGGATATAATGGATATACAAGCTGTAGAATCTAAATTGAGTGACGTCACGGTGACCCCAATACCACGGTCACAGGTGCAAAACTTTTACAATTATCAACAGCAAAGAGAACAACGCGAACAACAGCCACAAATACAAATATCCGCCATACATCACACGCCTAGGGACCGCCACAGCCACAGCCACAGTCATAATGAACGGGATGACATTAGAGTTGGTCATACCACAAGTGTTCGCGAATTGTATGCCCAATCGAAGCGAGAAAGAGACTATCATCAGCAACTAAGTCAAGTGGCTGCTGCGGTGGCTAGCGGTAATACAATACATGCTTTGCAATACACCCAGCAACTACAGGCTCAATTAGCTTTACTGCAACAGCAAGCAAATACAACTGCCTCACCTTCGATTACTTTAACACCAACAAATGCACGAGCTACGGCACTTAGTTCATCGCTAGCCTCCTCATTATCCATGACACCCATACCAAATACAAATACAAACAATAGCAGCGTTAGTATAACCGCTAATGGTGGTTCTACATCCTCACAACTTAAATACCCTCAATCCACGTCACCGTTAGTTTTAACCAACACCCAATCCCCCAATATCACAGCCATTACCTCTAATGCTAACGTAGCGTCTGTGGGCAATAATATGGGGGCACAAAATAATGGCCTTACCAAATATGCCCAATTATTGGCGGTAATTGAAGAAATGGGCCGTGATATTAGACCGACTTATACAGGTTCGCGTAGCTCTACAGAACGCCTGAAGCGTGGCATTGTACATGCTCGTATACTGGTACGTGAATGCCTAATGGAAACAGAACGTTCAGCACGTCAATGAGATTTACTAACGCCAATAGATGCCAACAGGGACATGTCTATGGCTCTTACACTAATAAGTACTATTGAAACGTTACAAGATTAGTCTTGATTTATTTTCCTACATTATTATTATCACTTTAATATTACTTTTAATTATAATTCTAATTCTAGCTTTTAGTTTTTAAATATAATTGAATTGGAATATTGACAATTATTAGAAGCTGGCATCATAGAAGAAATCAGTTGTTTCGGTAGGAAAATACTGAAATTAAATTGATTCTTTGTGGTTGGCTTTATAATTTAGATGATGAGATCTTGGTAGTCCAACCAAATCTATTGGCATTTTATATGAGTTGTAACACCTTTACTCTTATCGTTTCATTTCAATTCTATTTTATTGTTTGTTTATTTTTTATCATTTGCTTTAAGAATTTTAAATAATATTTTCTTCTGTAATTTCTATTGCAAACAATGTGCATTAGAAAAATAGTCAAATATACTCCCAATCTGTATTTCATACATTCAAAGGCAATACAATCAATCGATGGTTTTAAATATGTTTTTCTAATTAAATTAAAACAAAAAAAATATACTTTTCGTGTTCGAAGTACAGAAAAGGGAGGATAACTATACATAGTTTCTTTTTTATCATTAGTTGTTTAATTTTTTTTTAATTCAATATTGTTTTTGTATCTAAAAATATAGATTAAAAACCTTTTAAAATGAAAATTTCTTTTATTTGACTTTGGTTGCCATTCCTTTTTGTTTTTTCTGTGTTTTTTCTTTGTTTTCTTTTGTTTGTTTTGTTTTTAGTTTTAAAATCAACTTCTACCGTTAAAAGTCCATGCTATTTAACAACATCAGTTCATCCAAGAATCCCCCTTCAGGATTTAAGAATCGTTTGGTCCTTCGTAGCAGTTTCTGTTTTTTGTTTCTGAGGCTTGTGTGCAATAAGTCTACAGAATGGTTCAGAACCAATTTCACCCTACGTATTAGCCAGATAGTCTTTTGTATAATTCCTCGAATAGCTGTCATGTCCAGAAAGCCTGTCCAATATACCGTTATTAAAGTTTCTAAACGTATCGAGGCTAAGACACATTCACAAACTATTTTTAAAGTGATTATGGTCAATGGCCAAAGAGTTTTAATGGTTTTACATAAACATTGCTTTGCACATATGATATGACATGAAATTCCCTCTGGCAAATTATCGGAATTGATTTATTAACTCTGTTGTCGTTGATTTCTGCTCCTATTCTATCATTTTAAAACTTAATTCCATAGGTATACCATATCCCAGAGCCCAGCTCGAAGTTCATAGTTGTCAAGAAGTTTGTGGTGACTTTTCATGTCATCACTATGGTTAATCGGTGTTTACCGAAAGTCTAACCAGACCTCGAACGTTTTGTGATGTTTCCACTTTTCAATCCAGAAATAATCCTTAACATTAGGGTAGTAGAGCAATTTCCATCTCGCTCGTTATTCAAAATAATGGAATTCCTAAAAAGGACCACCATTGTAAGAGTCGTATATGTTTTCATAGCCTTCATAAAATTAATACAGATAGTTCGATACTTAACAGGTGCTGCTGTCTGATCTTCCTGTGATGTCGGGCGATGGAAATTAGAGGACTACATATATGGATTGTTTATAAGCAATTCAAGTCTCTTAATTTTATGAATTCGAAAGCTATGGTGAATATTTTGTGCACATTTTGTGGGTTTGAACCTCGGTTTTGTAACCGAATACCTTTACTATTACAACACATCACCTCTACTTTACTACAGCACTAGGCTATTTGAACTCCCTTTTAAAATTGGTTGAGTCTACTCAGTACGTAATCCATTCTGTAATTCTGTTAGCTCTATGGCACGGGTTGCTAAGTATACTATTCCGTCAAGGAAGTATAACTTCTAGAATTAATTAATTGGGAGACAGAAGTAATGCTCGCAAGAAGTCCATTTGATTCACATTAAAGCTGAATTTCAGCAATAAATGCCCCTTAGAACAGTTAAACTCTGTCTTAATCCAAAGTAAAAGAGAAATGAAAAGTTTCTTAAAAATCTAGATGGACTTATGGATAAAAATAATAACACACAACATAAGTGGCGTGAGAAGCTAGGTCGTAATCTTGACTTCAATCGATTTTCATCTGCGGTGTGGAAATTTAAACCTTATGTTCATGTGATTTGAAGTAAAGGTGATAGCCATAGAATTTGTATTTTCTAAAATTGGTAACAAGCTGTCTGTCCATGCCTCTGATAAAGTTTTTTTTAGTTTATATTTTTCTTTGTAAAATAAAAACTAAACCTGAAACTATATAACTACATAATAAGTCCACAAAAAAACCTATATAATTATAAAAAAAGAAAAACACTAGCCTAGATTAGCTCAGGTTTCTTTTCTTAATTACAATAATAATGAAAATAAAAAAAAAAACAAAAAATAATAAATAAAGTTAGGTTATATACGAATACATAAAGTAAAGCTATTTATATGATATTCTATGTTATTATTTTTAAATTAAACAAATAATTTAAACAAAATAATAATATTATACAAACCTTTATAAGAAAAATTAATCAAATATTATACGATATTATTTTACGATATTCGTTAATGAACAAAAGCTAATCACATACAGTTTTTGTTCAAATTTCGTATACAATAATTATGTCCAGAAATATTAAACAAATATTTTTACTTTATAAAAGTTTTATAAACAAAAATTTTATAACGAAATTGTTGTAATAAAAAATACGTTTTTCTAAAATATTTAAAATACGATATTTAAAGAAAATATATGTATAAAGCGATGAGTCTTAAAGTTTTGTAAATCATTAGTAAACTTAATTGTTAAATTAAATTTTTATTAATTTAAAGGCTTTGTTATGTTAATACCATAAGCCTTGAAGCTAAGTAAACCCAAGTGAAAAACAAAATAATTTATTTATCGTTTATGATATTAAAATGAAAAAGAAAAATAATAATCCCATATGACCAATGGTGTTCGGAAAAGTTGGTTTAGTGTTCGGTATATAAGCCAGTACTTCGCTAAACACCATATACCTTTAGGATCAAATTCTTGTTGAATGGTCCCATGATCAGATAAATACAATTTGAAAACACTTGTACGAACATTATTTATAAAATATGTATCGGGTCTTTCTTTAAGCGTTTTTTATCTGTAAATTTAAGTTAAACGAAAAGTGTGTGTTTTTATCCATTTGGAAAACCTATTAAGGCGATTATGTATGAAATACAACATTAACTGCCCACCACGGCTTCTTTGGGTGGACACCATCTAAAATTTTTAATTTTACATCATTCTGGCGCCTAAATCAGTTTGGATTTCACCCATGGCATGAGTTATATTGGCTTTGAGGACCACTGTGGCTTGTGGCTAATTCGGAGACATCTAAGGCGTAAGCAAATCCCACAAGACAAAGTCTAATGGATTAAAATTAATAGATCTGGATGGTCAGTTCTCATCATCTTCACTTCAGATAACCATATTCTCACATTGCTCGAGCAGCATATCCCATATAACATGTGCTATGTGGAACATAGTGTCGTCCTGTTGAAGCTACATTTTGTTGGTGTGTAGATGATCCAATTTACGCTAAAAGAAGTTGGTAATCAATGGCCTATAGTCCTCCCCGTTGGCAGTGTTGGCCTGGCCAATTTCGCTTTCCAAGAAATATAGACTGATTACAACGCCAGCTCAATATCCACATGCTATAGGACATGTACTTGTCAATTAAGGCAAGTACAGTACCCGGAGGTCGAATTGACCCGTTGTACAACATATGAGAGAGTGACTTTTTCGGAATGGATTGGACGCTATTGGATCTCATGAGTATTCGTATCGTCTCAAATTCGACAGTTGTTGTTTGTTCACGTGCGCATTCATCGAGAAGTGGGCTTCATAGATAAAAAAGATTTTTCTATAACCTATTCAATGAGCACATGATATATGTATGAGCGTTTACCCTCAGTCCCTAGGTCAGTTCAATATTGTAAATGTGCAGGCGCAAGTCACGAAAGTCCAACTTGTTAGGAGCGAAACGAAATCCATTGACTCTCACTAACCCGCACACTTTCACGGACAGCGCCAATGTGTTCGACAAATTTTGATTATTTTCTAAACCATTGGACTTGAATTTATCCACCACATAGCGAATATTCTGTTTCGTGAGACAATTATGGCAATCGTACAATACGTTGGAAGACCAGAATCCCCATTTTGATAAAAACAATTTTATTATTTGCATGCAGTCTTGTATGCTATACCCGACCATGGTAATTTGGCAGAATAGACTGAATTAATGACAACTAAATTGCCAGATGTAGCTTCAACACAATTACGGTTATCAACTGTCAATCATTTAATAAAGTTCAGCTCTCTAATATTATAATAAGTCAGCCTATGAAAACCTTGGGCGTTATTTACATTACACTTAAAACTCATTGCCTGATATGTAATGAATATGAATATTAAATGAAAAAATACAATTAATTTTATTAATTACTATTAAAAACATTAAAAACTTATTTATTAAATCGCGTTAAAAACAATAAATTTTTTAATTGTATACGATTTTATTATTAAATATTTGTAAACCAATATAGTATGTATGTATACTAGACCTACGGATATATTGAATTTTATTTTATTTTGCAAAATCCAAATAAATATTGTAATAAAATTTTATAAATAAAGAAACACATAAAAAAGATTTATACACAAAAAAGAGTTAAAGTCATAAAGTAACAGAAAACGATATAAAAATTTAAATAAATGTACAATGTAAAGAATATTAATAAAATACAGATGGATTTTTATTAACTTCGCACACCGTGTCTAAGTTATTATTCGATGTCGGGTTATCCATTTAATGGTTTCAAAACCACTGGTTTTTCATCTGTGGTAGAGTTTCTTTAGTAAAAAGTTTGTCATTCACCAATACGGCTCGTTTAACAATCGAAACACAAGTAAAAATAGTTAAAATTGTTAACTTGTTCCTTGTTAAGATATTCTCCTAGCCAGCCTTAGAAAATCCCATTTATAAACCCTATTAGATATTCAAACTACTATAAAGTCTTCCAATAGAAATTTTCAAACTTTGTTAGTTGATAACTGTCATCTTATTACAGCTACACCTGTCAAATTACAGTTGCCATTTATTCAATCTGTTTTGCCAAATTACCATGGATGGATATAGAATTCAAGAACTCGTGCAAATATAAAAATTCTCTTATTCTAACTGCACGCATTCTATTGAAAAATCTTCTTCAGCAAAGAAACCCATTTCTGGATAAATAGCCTCGTAAATAAACAAAATTGTCGAATTTCGGAGGTTACGAAACCATTTGAGATCTAAGAGATTCCAATACATACATACATATTTGGTCATTACAAACCTTCAGTCACGCCACTTATGTTGTGTGTGTTAATTTTATACATGGGTGGTGGGACCTACAGTTTAAAGTCGATTCCGAACGACAGATTTTTGAGAAACTTTTCATGGTAATTTTATTTACTCTCCGAGTTTTTGCCAGAAATCTGCTGGGAGGAAGTCGCCGAAGAAATACTTTTTGCATTTTGTTTTGATGTCTGGCCTGGGGTTCGAACCCTGGCTTTACGTCTAATAAGCCAACACAATACCTACTAGACTACGGCGATTTCAATACGTCTCGAAAATCATTGGTGTGGGAATCTAGGTCGTAATCCTGACTTAGGGGTTGCAAGTAAGTCATCGTCGGTCAATATCTCTTTGAAAACGACATTGGGCAGCACTATAGGTCGGTGGTTACTAAATTCTTTTTGTTTGAATTGGATAATGTGGTATTGTTTGCAATGATCTTGTAGCTGATGTGCTTATAGCACGGCCGACTGCCCGGCAAACAATTGTTTACAATTTAAGAACGAGCCTGAAATCATAACCATACTTCCTGTATACTAAGAATAATGATTTAAAATTGGGTTGTAAGAAATAAAAAAAAATTATCAAAATTTCCATTTCTTTTTGGAAATGGTGTAAGAATGTGTGTGTGTGTGAATGTGTTTTTTTTAATTTCAAAAACAATCTTAAAAACTAGCAAACAAACGAAACAAATTCTGTCATTTATTATCATACAAATTAAGTTTTAAGGGGTCAGATTTTAATCTTCTAATATAGGCCGTACGAGTATAAATACCGGCTATCTACGCACCAACGATAGTCAGTTGCTATTCAGAATTTAAAACGATCACAATGAAAACTTTCTTTGCCTTGTTGTGTGTAATTTTGGCTATTTTCGCCTTTGCCCAGGGTAAAGATAATATTTTCTTATTTTTTTTAGAAACAAAGATTATTTTTTTTTGTATTTAATTTTTAGCTGATGAATGTAAAATCGACGGCCATGTTTACAAGGTCGGTGAAAAGTTCTACAAACCCGGTCAATGTATTGAATATACTTGCGATGGACAAGATTCTTTCAGTGCTAAGGGGTAAGTTAATTTCAGATATTTTAATTAAAAATGGTGGATTAACGTGAAACTTTGTTTTCGATTTCATATTTTTAGCTGTCCTTCGGAATTCAGTTTAAAACCCTGTAAATATATCCCTGAAGATAATTCCAAACCCTATCCACAATGTTGTCCCCGTTATGAATGTTAAGTTAGAAAACTGATATTGTTTTTCTATGTTGAAAATTAAATAAAAAACAAAACAAATTGAAAATGAAAATTAAAGCTGATGAAACATATTTTTTTATAAGAAAAATCCTTTTTATAGCATCTGTTCAGTAAAATGTTGCAAAGAATATGCAACTTTTTGCGTTAGCGTAACTGACCATCATACATTGTCATCATCGTTCGTAAAAAAGTGATCAAATAAACGAATGCCGGGTATATGCTGCATCAGCCGTATTTACAAGACTTCACGGCACGTATATATGTATGTATACGGCACCCGTCGCGAAAGGTTTAATAAAATCAAAGGTGTTGGAATGAATTGGCGATTTTGGGATATTCGCATCCGCCCAACATATTAAGTATTCCCATACGCTCTGCGGCTTACATGATTAGGGGTTATCGATTTAGGTCCTCAGGCAATCTTCAATAGCAACTATGTATCCTAATGTTTCTTCAAGGACCATTGATAACTTTGGTAAAAGCATCTTCAAAACTATTCGATGATTGACCCTTGACTTCCGATTCTAGTATCGTGTTATCAATTTTAGTATCTAGAAAGACTACTACAAGACTCCCCATTTGAAACAGATCAATATCTCTGTTATTTTCTATAGAACGTACAGAGCATTCTAGGCTACTTTCGGGTCCTGTAAAAATCATATTTCCTATAAAAAGTATGTTTCACCAGCTTGAATTTGTAATTTATTTGTATTCATTTATTTTCAATAATTTTTTTTTGCCATTTCCTAACTTAACATTTATATTGGGGGCAACATTGTGGAAAGGGTTTGGTGTTATCCTCGGGAATAAGTTTGCACGATTTTGTAACCTGTACATCAGGGCAGCTGAAAATATACATAAAAGAGCACACAAAGCGTTGCTTTAACTCACAATTTTTAATTTAAATTCTTGAAATGAAACACTTACCCATTAGCACTGAAAGCCTCAGGTCCAGTGCAAGTAAATTCTAGACATTGGCCGGGTTTGGTAAACTTTTCACCAATTTTATAAATTTTTCCATCGATTTTGCATTCATCAGCTAAAAATTCAATTAAAAAAATTTTTAACTTGTTCCCGAGATAATAAATTGTTGTTGTTCTTTACCTTGGGCATAAGCAAAAATAGCCAAAAATACACACAACAAGGCGAAGAAACTTTTCATTGTGACCGATTTAAGTTCTTAGAAGCAACTGATTATTGTTGGTCCGCAAACAGCTGGTATTTATACATCCTATAACGATGGATTCAAACCTGATTGTTAGGTAGTAAATCTTAATTTGAATGGTAATAAAAGTTAGAATATTTATTGTTTGTTTTAGTTTTTAACATTGTTTTGAGGTGCATTAAAAAAAAGGAATTTAAATTTTACACCGTTTCCAAAAGAGTTGAAAAATTATTGTTTTGGTTTCTTTTGTTTTTAAAAGAATCTTTTAAAATAGTTGTATACCCAGGAGGATAAAATGTTTGTAAGATAGTTTGTAAAGTCGACAAGCGAGACTAGTTTTTAGACTAGTCTACAGATTGCATATTTTGGCAACCCTTGCATACCTGCTAGGGTTAAGTAAAAAGTCTCTGAGTTGCCTATCTAAAATCTTAAATGATCAATATGTACCTTTGAATTGAATGTAAGTGGCCAAACTATGTGGCGACTTCTAATCGTTATTGTAGACCAATTAGGGGAGAGTCTAGAAGTTGCCATAACGTCCTGGAATACCCCAAATGCCAATGATATTGAAAAAGATGTAAGTTTAGGAACATAATTGTTATAGAAGCTTGTCTGGAGTTTACTTAAAGACCTTTTTTCCATGAAGTTGTCGTAATAGAAACTCCCTTTCTATCAGCTTGTCACCACCAAACGCTGAGTTGCCTGTCTGAAGACCCAAATTATTCATAAAAATCGTCCCAAATCATCAGTAGAATTGAATGTGAGCTGCCAAACTATGTGATGCCGCTTAATCGTTATTATAGACCAATTAGGGGAGAGTCTAGAAATTGCCATAACGTCCTGAAATACCCCAAATGTCAATGATATTGAAAACAATTTGAGTTTAGGCACATAATTGTTATAAAAGCTTGTCTGGATATTAACTAAAGGCCATTTTCTATTGAAATTGTCGTAAGCCTTTTACCTTTTATTTCCTTACCTTTTATTTCCTTCTAAACATCAACTCTCCAAATTTGTGCCTCGAAGAACGATAAGTGAAGAGCCTTTGAGTTCTAACGCAATACATGAATTACCAGTGTTGCTTGAGACTCTTTTATAAGCCTGTTTAAGCCTCAAATCATCAATACCTATAACATAATCGGATGTCCATATAGCAGCTTAGCTGTCTGATTATAAAGTCTAACATTTTATCACTAGGCAGTCATTTATTCGACATGATCGATAAGTCTACATTTGTTCCTGATAACATAGCCCTGCATGGGTTTTACGAATAAGATGGCTCCAGGTGTTTTCGAAGGCATTTCCATCACGTCAGGTTTTCGAGAAAAAGGGAGTTGAAACCCCGAAAAATAGGGGCTCAGCGCGCAAAATGCCTTCGGAAACACCTGGAGCCATCTTATTTGCACAAAAAAATCCAAATTTGCAGGGCTGTGTAATCAATTCTTCGATATACACACTAGAACCCGTTTTCCTATCCATATTTTCCGTCTAGCTGATGCATCTTTATACATAAGGTAATAGTGCATCTTTATACATAAGGTAATTGGATCCAAACTCATTGCCAAATCAATATCCAGGTACGCTAGAGTTTGTTGGATATATTCTTTGTCGCTATCCTGGTTTGCAAAACTAACCTGAGTGGGCTGCTCTCTGTAAGAATTTATTATTTTCAAGTATTAGGCAGCTAAGTGAGACGACTCTGTGTTTCTTCTTTCCTTTTCTTTCTCTCTTCTTTACGTTCAAACAATTTCTCTTTGTTTCTATCTCTTCTCTGTTTTCCTATGAAAAGCTTCTTGTCTCCGAGTGGAGGAATTTCAGCTATTTTCAGAACCTAATCTACCTAGACGAACAGATGTTGAATTTAACTTTTTTTGGGATGTAGAACGTTGCGCTATCTCCCTTATAGCTTATCGACTCAATACCAGGGAGTAATTGCCTATTTTATCACGAGGTTTGCGGATTCTACAGATTTCTATATTTATTTCATTGCTGAAGGTATGGTATTTCACCGATTTTCGAGAACCGGGTAGTTTATTTCGTATGTTCTACGTGACCAACCAAATTTCGCAGTCATAAAGCTGACAGCTGAATCAGCTAGGCAGGCGAAGTGGAGTCATCCGCTGCTGATTCCCATGTCATGAGAGCTAGATAAGTTTAACAGGAGAGGAGTTTCCATGACGCTGATAGGGCCAAAAGTTTTCTGAGGAGTGGCAGAAAGATATTCTCGTTGGAAGGGAAGATAAATAACAGTGAAGAGCTTTTTCAACTCAAATTGCTTTGAGGCAATTAAAACTTTTGTAAGAGAAGAGATTATCCAGAAGCAGCTTGAGGTTAGTAAGCGGCTTTTTGACCAGACACTATAGGATACAAAGAAATCATCGAAGTCTTTTCAACTCAAATGGATTTGAGACAATTAAAACTGTTGTTGGGTAAGAGAAGACATTATCCAGGAGCAGCTAGAGGTTAGTAAGCGGCTTTTTTACCACGCATTAGCGTTCAGAGAATATGTGATTGAGAGAATAAATCTTCCGAATATACTATATATTCGAAAGGAAACATACGAATGCGTATCAAGTATTAGGCAGAGATCTAATTTTACTTGCAGACAACAATATCCTAAACTTTATTAGGATGTTTTGATATGATTGGAGAAGACATTATATTGATATCCTATATAAATGAAGGGCAGTTTAAAATTTTATTGCTAGACCTATACATTGACGAAATCTAGGATTTTAAATTAACACCAATCTATATTTTAAAAGATTGTGTTCCCAATTAAATTGATGCCCCAGCGTTAACTGATAATTGTTAAACGTAGTCCATATGATTATAAAAAAAATGGAAAAAATCTTTAAATAATTTTTTTTGGAAACACTTTAAATGGCTCCTGGTTTTTTATTTAATATTCTTCACTTTTTTTATTTGTTTTCAAGACAATATTTGTTTATTAATTTTTTTATTATTTTTGTTTTTTGCATTTCAATTCAGACAAACATTATTAAACGCTTAGAAAAACAAAATTATTTTACATACAATACACGTTTACTTAAGTAGCAAAAAATATTCCAATATTTCTCCAGAAAGTCAAATTTTTTTATTTATTTGCTAATTATTGTATAACATTTAAATTAACCGGATTTTGAACGATTCGTCGTCCTACGTCATTAAATGATTTTTATTATAATAATTATCCATAGGCAACTGTGCATCTCTAGTATTTTATTTAAATTCAACAATAAAATTTTATTTATTACTGTTTCTTAAACTTAATTATACAGCATGTAAATTAATAACAAATTAAGGACTGTTTTAATCACCCTTTATACTGTAAGTCCTATCCCAATGCAATTTCCTCACTCTCTTATTTACTTATTTGGTCATTAAAGCCCTTTGGCACCACCCAGTTTGAAGATTAAATGGTAAACTTATTTCATAGTGTGACGTCATATCACCTTTGTTTTGATTGAATGATAATGAGCAGAAAATGATATTAGATGTGGTAGAGTATTACTTCTAATCTATAAACTGTATCCCTATAATTTCTACCCCAATCTCTCTGCAGTTACTTGTTAAATTTTAGCATACTGTTCAATGTCAGTAAAGATAACTCCCTGTCTAGCACTTGTAGGTACGAACGTATTTTCTTTTGAGATACATAACGTTGCTCAGCTTCCAAAATATGTGTTTTGGTCATTCATTTTCTTTATTATAGAATGTATAAATAGAGCTTAAAGCTATTCCTACATACATACATAATTGGTCATTACAATCCTTTAGTCAGGATTACGACCTAGTTTGTCCCACCGGGACCTACAGTTTAAAGTCGATTCCGAACGACAGATTTTTGAGAAACTTTTCATGGCAATTTTATTTACTCTCAGAGTTTTTGCCAGAAATCTGCTGAGAGGATGTCGCCGAAGAAAATTATTTTTCATATTTTCATTTTAGACCTCACGTCTAATAAGCCAACACACTACCTACTAGACTACGGCGACTTAATGCTAAACACTTAGGTTCATAAACATAAGCCTTATAAGGTATTTCCTTCTAAAGCGTAGTAATGTCGCTCAGCTTCCAAGTAACTGATTTAGTAATTGATTCTCTTAATCACGGAATGCATACATGGGACTTGAAGGTGACTCTAATTGGTCATTGAGTCTACAGTACCCTGGATAGTCTGAAGAATCTCTTCTCTTTGTAACTACTCAGTATAAGTTTGACACTAGGACGGCCTAGTCCTTTCTATCTTCTCTTTTGCTGAGTATACTCTTTCAAATAACTCCTACCATGACACAGTCGACCTATTAGCGACCGCAAATTCATCTGTCTGGTCATTGCCATAAATTCCTGCATGACCTGACATACAGCAGAGGGAATTGAGTCTCATTATTTACTGTTCCAATTCCAATGTAATAATATTGAAGTGTCTTCTCAGCTGCATTCGATTTGAGGACCGATATGGGTCCCAAGTGATTCAGGCATCTATAGGCATAATACTGCTAACGAATGCTCTACTAGGCAGTAATTTCTCGGTGCGGCACTTACATAGGGGGACATACTACATTCCATTTTCGTGGCGGTGCCGATGGACATTGAAGAAGATGGAATGTGGGTGTGCTGATGTCGAGACGCAATCAGTGATGGTTCGTAAGGGTTAGACGTGGTAGAATAGGTGGATAAAATATTTAGGATACACTATAGGTTATACTATAAGGGTTAATGCTTCTCTGCAGTTTGCATATTGATTATATGGCGATGGGAAGGAATCATCATGGGGAATTATTGGCAGAATCCTGATATTAGTCATGGCAACATTATAAAAACATCATGAATATGTAGCTGATTTATACGACATTGGAATTAATTTGGGACTTTGTTACTTGCCTTGGAAGGTTGATGAGCATTGTAGAGGATTAAGAGGTGGGATAGGAACATCACACGACATTGGCATTGTAATCCAGATGATCGCTTATAGAGCCCAATTGGTTGATTTCCGAACTTTGAAGTAATTTGAGGTTGCCACCACCGCCCACCCTCCAAACACGATGTAATTTACTTATTCTTGAATAGTAATTAACTAAATGAGAATTACTTTTGAATTTTATTTAGAGGCTTTGTTATTTGAACGAACGACTATATATTTAAGTACACAAACGATCTCACACTTGTGTTGATCGTAATACTTAATAAGAATTCTATGTGTGCGTGTGTGTGAAAATAAATGCGACTAAAATTGCAATGTTAGTATTAACAATGCAATGTTGTGTGTTTAACAGAATACACAATACACAATGTACTTATAATAATGATACTGCCATTACTTAAATCTTGGAAATCGGTCGATGGAATATAGATTCCATTACAAAAAAGTTATTCTCCAAACTATTACAAGGCTTTTGAACATTGAAAATAATTACTAGGACCTTAGACAGGATTGTAATCCTGACTAAAGGTATAAAGGAGTATAAACAGCTTATAAAGCACTGGTTTATTTTATTTAAACATGCAAAAACATTATAATTTTATTGAATTTCACTTTTCCTGCTTATAACTTATGAACTACGATGCTGTTTATCGCCACAAGTCACTAAGGGACAGCACTCAGGATAGGGTTTGGTATAATCATTGGCTGAATAATGACAGCCCTGGTTGGGAGCTATTTTGTCGCAGCTAAAAGATAGAAAAAAAAAAGAAAAAAGAACGTCGCATTAAGCGTTTTTAAAACTTAACCTCACTTATTTATAGTGTAAATAACCTACTGTTTGATTTCCAAAACATAATCGTCACGGCAAAATACTCTAATGCAGGCCTTGTCCAGATTGGTAGGAAACGCAGTTTCATTCACTTTAATCGACACTTTGTGTTCCGTAAAATAGCAATGGTTGTCCAATTCTAAATAAAAGAAAGCAAATTAAAATTAAAGAATAAAAAACAAATTCCATTCCATTATTGCTGTTGTTTACCTGGATGTTTCATATTCCCCTTATACTGTAAGGTAGTGGCCTCTACATTTAGAAGCATTAAAGCCACAAAGACTGTAAATACTAGCTGTGCTGCGTTAAACATTTTTCTAAAAACTGATCAATTTCTTAAAACAAGATTTCAATTTAAACTTTTCTTTCAAAAATTGTTAACATTAATCATGAAACAGAATACAACCACAGCGTAAATTTTTTCCTATAAATTGCGCATCAATAATCTTTGTGGCATGTGATCGGTTGATGGATTACATATTATTTTGTTAGTTTTTTTGTTAGTTTTTTTTTACTCTCTCAATGTAGTACTTATAATCTCTTTTGGGGTTTACAAACGTCATATTATGTTTTGATCACATTTGCTGTTCAATTAACGTTAGCATTCTGTTCTTTTATTAAGTGTTATTTGCGAGATTATGTCATACAAAAATCTTATTTTTAAAGTATTAATTGCTTTTTTTGTAGGGGAAAGAATTGTTATTTATTCTTTTAAAAACAAAAAAATTTAATTTCCCCGAATTGCTTTTGCTTATCAACATTTATTCAAGTTCCCTAATGACCTTGACCAAATTCAGATTTCGTTCTGATTTCAAAAATAAAATAATTTTGGGTTTTTGTCTGTCTGAATCTGGTCGAATAAAGACTCAAGAGCAAATTTAAATAAAACAGACATATTTAAAGCTATGATATCAGTGAGACTATTATTTCATTAGAACGCTTGAACCTTCTCATTGTGTGTGAAATATAAATACAACGTCCATCCCAATAGAGTTCGATTTCGAACACTTGTTTGTTCTTATATCGGGCAGTATTCCGGCGATAACTTACCGAATGTGTCCCCACTAGAAAGCCTAATAACTTCAAATCTCATGATTTTGGTAGCCTTTCCCTAAACACTTACTAATTACTTACTTACTTAATTGGCCATTAACAACCCCATTAACGGATTTCGGCCTGCCGCAACACATCCTTCCAAGCGCCTCTGCTTCTTGCTCGCCTACGCCAGTTGGTCACACCAATCGATGACAACGGTTCCTCGATTTGGTCCTTCCAACGGATACAAGGTCGTCCTCTTCGCCGATTTCCGCAGATCCCCGCATCAAATACCCGACACTTACTAATACCTACCTAATCATGTATATTTCCAGGGCCATTTTTGAAAAAATCCTAATGACACCTCCACTCGATCTCCATTTTCACAATAACTTCTGAATTCTTCTATGCTGACATAACCATCGAAAGAAATTTTGTTTAAAAAATCAGCATCCAAGTGTATTGCTCTAGCAAACAATCGGCATAACTACAGCGTTGTGGTTGATCAGCTGACTTAATTGTTGCGTAAGTTGGACTTTATATGGTTGGAAAAATCCGACTAAATGTACCGCAACATAGACCCAATTGCTGAGTTCTATCATTCTTCCTACATACTAGACTAAAACCACAACTGTTTTCATCTTCTCTGTTTGCAAATCTTACACTGATATTACTTGCGCCTTAGACCCAGGGCGTTGGGCTATCCAATATATGATCAAACCAAGATTATTGGTGTCGTATTTAATCAATCTCTCTTTTTCGAAGTCGCCGTAGTCTAGTAGGCAGTGTGTTGGCTTATTAGACGTAAAGCCAGGGTTCGAGCCCCAGGCCAGACATCAAAACAAAAATACAAAAAAGTATTTCTTCGGCGACTTCCTCTCAGCAGATTTCTGGCAAAAACTCTGAGAGTAAATAAAAATTGCCATGAAAAAGTTTCTCAAAAATCTGTCGTTCGGAGTTGACTTTATACTGTAGGTCCCACCACTCATGTATAAAATTAAGACACAACATAAGTGGTGTGAGAAACTAGGACGTTGTACAATGGGTCAATTCGACCTCCGGGTACTGTACTTGTCTTGTATTGACAAGTACACGTCCTCTGACCTAACCTAATCAATCTCAATCGGTGCGCCCTTAGCCATATGTAAAGTTGTTGGAGATGTTCAATTTCCCTGCGGTGTAGCTGTTAAAGTGCTCGATTATGATGTCGAGAAAACTGACTAGAAAAAGAAACTGATTGCGAAAGAAGTCAAAGATCAGCAAAGCAAAGAAAATAATTATGAAATGACCTTTCCTTGCTTACAGGCAGTGACAAAGTGGATGATAGTCTCATCCTTCTTCAAATCATTACACGACGAAACATTAACCTTTTGTCAAGCCCCATCTATAGTTTCTGGTCAAAGCAAGTGACTTCTAAGTGGGCAGAAAGGTATAGCGATATACAGCAAATGTCCACGATTAACTGATTTATTTAGCTAGGCAAGGATATAGTATATACCAATCTTTATGGGATTAATACCCCAATGTTTACCTTATCACCCGCTAGGTTTTTCCTTACTGCTCGCATAGCTGTTCCCATAGGCAAGAGCAAAACATTTAAATGGCTTAGCATCTCATTAAGATATATTAGGGGTTTACTAATGGCTTGCCATTAAGATATTTTAGGGGTTTACTAATCGGGATATACTTACATATGTTGTCTACTTATAACCCAAAGTTTACAGGGCTGGTTAACTATATGTAAAGATTTGAATATCTTTTACAAATACCCGGTAATACTTTAACGAGTTCTCAACTCCGTAGGATACATAAATTTTGGCTACATTGCACTTCTGCACTGTACTTTAAATTAGTCAGCCTAAATCTATTTGCCTGATAAAGAAACTTTCACCCGTTGTCAACTTGGGCGTCGAGATTTCAATCTGAATCCTATCATCAATGACCCATTGGAGAGAGATTACTAAAGGTACATTAAAGATGTCTTGTAAATAATTTATATTTTGTGTACATAAATATTTCTTAATTAAATATTAAAATAAATAAATTAATATATTTTACCATATTCTTATTTTGTTAGAGAATGAAAGAAAGAAAAAACCCGCTAAATTAGCATTACTTGTCAATTATGATTAAGGATACTTATTAATTATATTCTTAGATTCTAATGTTATAAATAATTTCCTTAAATGAATTAAATCTCTTGGCTTAAATAATATTATTTTTGCATTGCATTTTGGGGCAGCATAGGGGATAAGGTTTACTATAGTCATAGGGACTTAAATCACAATTACGATTGGACATCATTTTATCACAGCTGCAAAAAAAAGGAAAAAATAAAATAAAATTTTTATTTTAATTTACCAGTCTTTCCCTTTCTCACTTACTTCTTAATTTGTAAAACAAAATCTTCTGAACAATACACCTTAAAACATACATCCTCCAAATTAGTGGGGTATACGGTTGTATTAACCGGTATGGTAATATTGTACTCCTCGTGAAGGCAAGCATCTGGCACGTCTGTAAGAAAATTAGATTTTTATTTTAGAATTAGAAAACTTGATTTAAAAAGTTAGGCAGTTACTAACCGGGATGTTTCATATCGCCCATAAATTGTACACTAAATGAGGTCACTTGGAGCGCCAATAGACCCATGGTAAGAAAGATAATGCTTTGAATTTCAGACATGTTGAAGGGAGGGAAATAGAACGCTTTCTGGAAAAAATAAAAAGAATTCATTTGCATATGATCAATATGTTGTAAAAAAGTACCAAAAAGTGTTAAAAATAAACTATAAAAGTACTTTAAAGTACTAATATGGTTAAAAACTAGGTACTAATACGTTTGGGTTAGGTCTTGGCTATCATTAGCAATAAAGTAAGGTGTTTTGGAACCATATCAAGACTACAGTTGGTGACTTATCCAAATAAAAAGTCACTTAAAAATGTACCCAAAAGGACCTTAATTGTCTGGCTGCTAGATTTGGCATTGTTGTCCCTTTTCCCTGTGTGCGTACCAATTGTCCAATGACCCAAATACAACGTTAAGAGTTTAGAAACAGAGTGGCGGATGACTTTCGGACTATTGGCGTCGTGCCTCTACTGTATTTGTTTTGTGTTTTTTCAAGGACACAAAAAGTCCGAGTAGGAGGTGACAAATTCAACATCCACAGAGACTCTTAGCTAATTCATCAGTTATTATTTGCAACTAAGTGTCTGTGCCCTAAGAACCAGATTAAGGAAATAGTACTTATGTAACACCTTCTGTTTTTTACATCAAGATCTGGTCCTGTTCTTCCTTAGATCCACAGATCCTGAAGAAGACATACGAAAAAAATATTGACTATAGCGGGTGCGATATTGGTCGATTAGAACCGCAATAGTGCTTTGGATATCCTTGCAAACCAAGCAAAGAAAACGAGAGAACTCTCTTAAGCAGGACAGTTCGGTATAGTCTAGCACTACTGCCTGTGCTCTTATGCTGTTAATGAAGTTGTGCCTCTTTACGTACCTACTGTAGGTCACCCAATTTAACAGAGAAAATTTGAAACCCTATTCCAAGTATATATTGATTCCTATTATCTCAGTGTGAAATAGTCGCAGTAAAATTCTTCAGTCGTGTTTGTACTGTTGCTACTGTTAGTTGCTATCCTTATCTACAGATGTTAGCAGGTCTTCGTTACCCTCTATGCCCTGGAGGATTAACATTATCTTCTTTGTATGCGAATTTGTGAACTTTATTTCCGCTCTGACCAGTTCATCAGCAACGTAATGACCTACGATATTATATCCCGAAATTTTTCTAAGAAACCCTCGACATTTATGAATAAGGGCAGACGTTGGGCTATCGCAACTTGAATACAACCAGGTTGTCCGTGTAAATCTAAATATCTTCAGGGATGATCCTGCAGATCCTACAAACATTGGACTCCGCCTGAAGTATCCTACACTGATCAACCATACAAACATAACATACATACAGCGTTTTTGCCAGAAATCTGCTGAGAGGAAGTCGTCGAAGAAACACTTTTTGTATTTTGTTTTGATGTCTGGCCTCGAGCTCGAACCCTGGCTAATAAGCCAACACACTACCTACTAGACTAGGGCGACTTCAACACTAATCAACCAGCTTAAACAAAAGTCGTCAAATGTCGTCGGTTTTCCTAATTTACTAGAAAATTTTCAGAGAAAATCGTACCACCAGATTGCCTATTCAATGCTGTGGCCAGACAGCTTTATATGAAAGCTTAATATTCGAATCCTTTTAGTGCGTTCAGAATTTTAGAGCCATCGGTGCAGATAGTGATAGGCATGGTATTAACTGTGACGGCGTTGAGTTGACGGCGGTAAATCAAAGAACACAAGTGCAGCTAGATCCTATGCAGAATCTTTGCAAGCAGCTCCAACACTAAAGTTAGAACACTCCTTAGAAGAACAATAGGGATAGAGATGCCTGCTATTGACAACACTATTCTTATTAGTACCCATTCTTGTCACGTTAATTTCGGATGCAAATTCTAAAGCTGTAGTCTTGAGTGTGGTGCTTAATCCTTAAAACTTTTACTATAAACTTAAGGATTTATTTTAAATTTATATTTTTAATTTACTTTTTTTTGAAATTGTTGTTGTTTTATTTAACTGTTATTTTAAAAAAGAAAACTTTCCAACTCAACGTTTACAATGTTTAACGCTTACTAAAGTTGTATTTTCGAACATTTCTATGAAAACGTTATAAAATTTCAATAAAAAAATATCAAATATTTTTTGGAAAACAAAAGTTTCATTGTAATTTCTCCTCTAGCATTAGCGTGAGCGAGTGAATGAGTGACTCACTTTTTAAATATTAAATTATTTAAATTTTGTTTTGTTTTCTTTTTTCATTTCTTTTTTTTATTTATAAAATATTTAATATTGATAAATAGGAAATTAATAACAGTGTGAAATTCTTTTTTGTGTTTTTAATATTTTTATTAAATTAAGACGATGATGTTATGCTATTCAAAACAAAAAAGAAATTTTAATAAAATCTATTCTATTCACTTAGTAATACTAGAGTGTTAGTAAATCACATAAATTACAAAGTTTTATTCGAAGGTTGATCAGGAATTATGGATAAGATGAAAGCATTACTGATTTAACGCTTTGTGGCACTTCAGGAAGTTAGTTAAGATGACATTGTTTAAACTACTATTTCATGTTTTGGGGATTATTTGTTTTCATCTTCATTATTAAAAATTACATTAAAATTAGATTTGACAGGAGCTTGCACTCGAAGCAATTACACTTATTAACCTTCACGACGTGTGCCGCGTACATACGAGTATATACGGCAGTCACTTGGTTGTGTAAACACGGCGTTTACTTAATGGTCCACATATACGCGGCAGTCATTTATTTATTCACTTGCATTTTCGCGAACGGTGAGATACAGTATTAACAGTCTTGGTTTCATGAAAAGTTATGGTACTGGTGTGCCGTCTCTGAAGGTTTAATAACATCACTTTGCCTTATGCTGGTTATCAACTTATAGCAGACACAGTCACTGTGATAAATAACGATGCTCTCTTTGAGTATCGAATTTCTATTGCTAACTTTAGTTACTACAATGAATTTTTGACAGTTCAACATTCACCTGTGGCGTCACAACGGGCCGCTATGCGTGCTCAAATGTGCTTTTGGTATGGAAGCTACCACACTGACCTAACCTATCTGTTTTCCCACATCACCATGCACAGATATAACATTCAACAACACGAAATCCATTTCTAAGAGTACGTGAACAAACAAACAATAATAAAAAGACCAAGAGTCTCCTATGCATACCGAAAAAGTGACTTTTTGAGGTCTTTGAGAACAACGATGACCAGGCCATCACTGTCAACAGCTAACACTATGGGCTGATGACCTGAATTCTTCTTTTCGCCTGAATTGGATAATCTGGACCCTACGACATATGGTTTCAACAGGATGGTGCTATGTGCCATACAGCTCACACATCATTGGATATTCTGCACAAGAGATATGAGGGCATGGTCAACTTAAGTGGTGGTAATGTGAACTGAAAACCAATACCTACATGCATATATAATTGGTCATTACAACCCTTCAGTCAGGATTACGAACTAGCTTCTCACAGCACTTATGTTGTGTTCGAATTTTATACATGAGCGCCTTGACCTAAAGTTGTACAATGGGTCAATTCGACCTCCGGGTATTGTACTTGCCTTATCTGACAAGTACACGTCCTTTAACTTAACCTAAAGTTGAAAGTCAACACCGAACGACCAATTTTTGAGAAGCTTTTTCATGGCAATTTATTTATTGTCAGAGTTTTTTCCAGAAATCTGTTGAGAGGCAGTCGACGAAAATATATTCTTTCATGTTTCGATTTTGTTAGAGATATCTGACCGGAGGTTTGAACACTACCTACTAGAGTACGGCAACTACTACTGAAAACCAATATCGTGTAATATGTCTTCGTTGTAATGAGGTATTCTTAAGTCACAGGTGTACGCGAATAAGCAACTAACCACAGCGGTCTTCAAAGCCGTTATCATTTGAATATAGGTCTCTGACCTCGGCTAAGACAATAGAATGAAGACTGCCCTAATTTTGCCTAAAATACATATGTAGGACCCATGTCCTTTGCATTTACGCAAAACATTGGCCATTTTCGACCTCTATTTCTATTCTCTCTGGTCCTACATATTAATTACATTCGCATTTATGTGCACTGAGCACAAATACCATTGTGCACTGAGCACGAATAACCATGAAGGCCGATTTATTTTCAGCATACTTATGTGTCCGTTGTTTTTTTTTCAAAATATCTTAGTGCCACGAGTTCTATATTAGTCGCTACGTATTACTCTCGCCACTAATGGAAAGCAATAGTTTTGTATGGCAACTTTATTTCTGTATTTATGGCATCTACTGTATTAGTTCCGAGATTAACGGTTTAACATGATAATTTTCTTTGTATTTTTTCTCAATATTTTAATTTTATGGGGGATAGATAAACATTTCATGTTTCTGTTATAATCTTATGAAACAGGTTTATTTTTTTTTAAATTTTTTGTTTGTTTTATTTTTGTTGATGTTTTTTTAATTTAATTTATTATTAAAAAATTCACAACGTGTTTTAAACACTCACCCACAAGCATACTCGTGTATAAGATGTACTCATTTAAATTCAAGAGAATCTTACTTTTCAGGAGGGAAAATTTAAAATAAATAAACTTGATGAAATACTAGGTCAGTAATATAATTAAAAAAATTAATTGCATACTGGATTATAACTTCTTAATATAACAGTGTTAACTGTGTTATCATTGCGTGTTAATAGGGTAAAAAGCTTAATGTTAGTTTTATATATGCTAACCGAGGTAACTCCACGGCTTGCACGGGCTTATCGGCAAATGTCAATACGATCTCATGTTTACATAAATATTGTGGCATTTAAAATGGATAACAGGCTAGGGCTTATCGGCAAATGTCAATACGATCTCATGTTTACATAAATATTGTGGAAAACAGGCCAGGCTTCTTATCAAAATTTTATCACTCTGTGACCTTTAGTTTGTTTGGCAGTCATTCATAGCAGAACAGAATATGTTTTGCAATTTTGTCTGCCCTTTAACATTGGGTAGTAGTGAGATATAGTGTCAGAAGCATTCTGGGTAACAAACATAACCACCACTTCGTTTTATGACCTCGGTTAAACTCTTCATAAATTCTATCCTATTCGTCTTCCAATATCATTGATTAGTTTGTAGGACTATATATTAGAACAACTTGAGGTTGGTAAGCGGTCTTCCAACAGGGCACTGTAGACTCAGGGTACACTTGCCTCTAGGCTAACATTTTGATACCACAGGGGATTGTAATTGTTGACAGAATCCTGATATTAGTCATGCAGCGTTATAAAAACATCAAGAATATGTAGCTGATTTATACGACATTGGATTTAATTTAGGATTTTGTTACTTGCCTTGGAAGGTTGATCGACATTATAGAAGATTGAGATGTGGGGTAAGGGCTTCACACGAAATTGGCATTGATTCTATGACGATGGAAAGGAATCATCACAGGGGATTGTAATTGTTGGCAGAATCCTGATATTAGTCATGGCACCATTATGAAAACATCATGAATATTTAATTTGGGATTTTGTTACTTGCCTTGGAAGGTTCATCGACATTATAGAAGATTGAGAGGTGGGGTAGGAGCTTCACACTATATTGGCATTGTGGTCCAGATGATCGCTGATAGAGCCCAATTGGTTGGTTTTCGAACTTTAGGGTAATTTTGGGTTGCCACCACCGCCCACCCTCCAAACACAATGTAATTTACTTATTCTTGAATAGTAATGAAGTAAATGAGAATTACTTTTGAATTTTATTTACGGGCTTTGTTATTTGAACGAACGACTATATATTTAAGTACACAAACGATCTCACACTTTTGTTGATCGTAATACTTAAATAGAATTCTATGTGTACGTGTGTGTGAAAATAAATGCGACTAAAAATTGCAATGTTATGTGTTTAACAGAATTCACAATATACTTATGATCATATGACCATTACTTAGATATTAGAAATCGGTATCCCATTACAAAAAGTTATATTCCAAACATTGTAAACTATTACAAGGCTTTTGAAAATTGAAAATAATTACTAGGACCCTAGACAATTGTAGAAAATTCGAATGTGGTGTAAGCATATATATCTTATATGAGAATTGTAATCCAATGGTTCCATAATACAATCCAATTAGTGATGGATCTCTAATGGTTTTGGAATTCACGTCTAGAGGACTCTAAGATGGCTAGAGCTTGATGTCGACATTACACGACTCAACAGTGGTTATTTAGAAAGCCGTAGAACAAGTTCAATATATGGGTATTGGCCATCAAGCAAGGCGGTTTTTATGACGATAGAATTTCCTTAAAGAATACGTGTTGCCTTTTTAGAATTTACCCGTTGAGCTGGACAATTCAGTAAACAACATTCATAAAACTTACGGGAATCAAAAGCAGAGCTCTATATTGATTATTTCATACAATTAAATCATTGGGGAATATGTGGCCGTAATTCGGCCACATTCTCTCAACGAGTATTACTGTTTTCAGATGACATGAGACATGGTAGCATTCCGGGAAACTACAGAGCAAATAATTTGACCAGATATAGTATAGCCAGATGTCTGTCAGAGCCTAGAATTCTAACATAACGACATCTATTAACGGGATAGAAGATGTTTCCATAATTAAAAAGTACTGAGCCCTAGGAGCATTCCAGAAAATTGCCAAATATGGTCGGATAACTTCTCTAGACTAGAAACCCCATAGAGAACCTGCAAGCTCAGAATTAATAATGCAGTACCAGATTCCGTTAAAGCCGAGTTAGTGGATACGTCGGATACGGACAAGATAAGGCTATATGAAGGGCGCAAGAGAAGTACATTTAGCGTAGTTGCTGGAGTTTTTACAGGACATCTGTGTAATCTGGATACATATGCGAGACATAATTGGTCTTGGTCATATGGTCAATGACGTCTATAAGAAACGCGGTGACGAGGAAGAAGAGAAAACTGTTCATTACAATGCAAACAATCTAGCAGTCTAAATAACTTCACCAGAAGCTACGAATTATTCCAGTTTTGGTCTCATAAGTTCGCCAGCAGTCAACATGTTTAAACGGCTACGTAAATATTATTCGGCCTTGTATATCAGGTTCATTGCATTCAAAAAGTATTTTTTCTCTTTCGTTTCTTGACCGTTTTGCAGAAACATAAGATTTTGGGAAAAAAAAAATTCTGTTTTTCAGAGAAGAAAAAAAAAATGGTTTTATATTTCAAGTTGATGGTTTTGTTGCTGTTTTTTTTTAACAATGTTATGACGTTTCACCAATATCTTTAACAATTTTAAAACCCATAAAAATAACAACAACAGCAAATAATATTTTATTCAACAATTGGCAAAAAAATTAAGTGTTATTGTCTGGTCTGTTTTGTCTCTCCTCTCATCCACTCATTGTCTTATAGAGTTTAAATGTACGAGTATTTCTCAACATTTATGGTTTCTTATATTTTTTTGAGGTTATGTTAATGTTTACAAAGAATCTTAACTCTGGGTTTTTAACTTTTTTTTGTTTGTGTTGATGGGGGATCATTGTATTTAAAAAACCAAACAATTCAAGGTTATAAATTTAATATTATTGTGTATTACGCCATTACATGATATTAAAAGCAGGACAGAGTTTATTTTTAGTAACAGATTTTCAAAAATAAACACAGATTTTAATGAACCATGTTTTTGAATAATAAAAAGATGTTTTCAAAAAGTCTTTTTTTTCCCTAAAAGTTTAAAATACTTTCACGGAAATTGTTTTAATTTCTCGAACTGCAAATGACATAGGAAACCTATAGGTTGTAATTGTTTATGACAGCTTTTTAGTCATAAGTCTCATACCACCCACGTAGTGTGTGTTCATTTTGTCCTTGAGGGGCAGGGGCCTACAGTTTGAAGTCGACTCTGAACGCCAGAGTTTTAAAAAGCTTTTCATGGCAATTTTATTTTACTGTCAGAGTTTTTGCAAGCAGACGACTGCTGTGAGGAAGTTACAGAAGAATTATTTTTTATATTTCGTCTGCGCCAGGATTTGAACAATGACCTTGGGGCTAATAAGACAACAGTCTACCTAGAAAACTACGATAACTTCAGTAGTTTAGGTTAAAAAATTTTTTCTTTGTTTTGTGGCTGGCAATCTTTTATAAACACCAACTGCCATTGGGTTTGTTGAATACTTAGCCAACAGTTTACCTACAAGACTACGATAACTTCAGTAGATATGGTTTAGGTTAGAAAGTTTTTCTTTGTTCTGTGGCTGGAAACCTTTTATAAACACCAACTGCCATTGGGTTTGTTGAATACTTTGCGAATAAATTCATCTAATTTAATATTTAATAATTCATCTGGTGAAGTGCACTAGACTATAACTGTGTTGTCAGGTGCTGTTAGTCAGAAGACTTCCTGGCTGCTGTTCCGTTAGAAGCGTTAGGTTAGGTTCGACCTCCGGGTACTGTACTTGTCTTAATTGACCCATTGTACAGAAGCGTTTGTCGCATGGGATGTGTTGCGTAATTAAATTCTGCTATACTGCTTTAATAAATTTCTCCACGAGTCCTTTTTTTCTTTGGAATACTAACATCACTTTCATTGCCTTATCTATCGTCAGAATCTGAACGAACACGGCTTTAATTTGAATTCAAATTCGATTTGAGTCAAATTAATATCTACTTCTCGTATAGGATTCAGTGTTAAGCACCCGACAGTGGTAATATTTCCACGTTTGCACTTTATGGTGCGTTTGCCTGAGTATATCGAAAGAGGCGATAATATCTCAGGGTAGTTGTATAAGCAGGAAATCACTGTAGTCTAGTAGGTAGTGTTGACTTATTAGACGCGTACCCGTGACACAAATCCCAGCTCAGGAAACTCAAACAAAACGAAATATGAAGAAAAGATATTTCATCGGCGACTTTCTTTCAACAGTCCTTTGACAAAAACTCTGAGAATAAAATAAATTTACTGTGAAAGTTTCTCAAAAATCTATCATTCGAAGTCGATATTAAATTGTAGGTCCCGCTACTTATGTACTATAAAACTGCCAATTTTCCAATTTTCTTCGAATCGGATACAAATAAAGTTCTTAACATAATTATTTGTGAGTGTATTTCCTAAAATTTCAATTCCTCCGCTACAGTTTAAAGTCGACTCCGAACGACAGATTTTTGAGAAACTTTTCATGGCAATTTTATTTACTCTCAAGGTTTTTGCCAGAAATCTGCTGAGAGAAAGTCGCCGAAGAAATATTTTTTGTATTTTGTTTTGATGTCTGGCCTGGGGATCGAGCCCTGGCTTTACGTCTAATAAGCCAACACACTACCTACTAGACTACAGCGACTTTAGGTTATAGTTGAACTCTTCATAAATTCTATTCTATTCGTCTTCCAATATCATTAATTAGTTTGTAGGACTATATATTAGAATAACCTGAGGTTGGTAAGCGGTCTTCCATCAGGTCACTGTAGACTCAGGGTACATTTACCTCTAGGCTAACATCTTGATACCACAGGGGATTGTAATTGTTGGCAGAATCCTGATATTAGTCATGGCAACATTATAAAAACATCATGAATATTTTGATGATTGGATTTAGTTTGGGACTTTGTTACTTGCCTTGGAAGGTTGATCGACATTATAGAGAGATTGAGAGGTGGGATGGAAGCATCACACGATATTGGCATTGTAGTCCAAATAATCCCTAATAGAGCCCAATTGGTGGATTTCCGAACTTTGAAGTGATTTCAGGTTGCCACCACCGCCCACCCTCCAAACACGATGTAATTTACTTATTCTTGAATAGTAATGAAGTAAATGAGAATTACTTTTGAATTTTATTTAAGGGTTTTGTTATTTGAACGAACGACTATATATTTAAGTACACAAACGATCTCACACTTATGTTGATCGTAATACTTAAATAGAATTCTATGTGTGCGTGTGTGTGAAAATAAATGTGACTAAAAATTGCAATGTTAGTATTAAAAGAGCAATGTTGTGTGTTTCAGAAAATACACAATATATGTACTTATAATAATGGTACTGCCATTACTTAAATATTAGAAATCGATCGATGGAATATATGTTCCATTACAAAAAAGTTATTCTCCAAACTATTACAAGGCTTTTGAACATTGAAAATATCTTATATGGGAATTGTAATCCAATGGTTCCCTAATGCAATCCAATTAGTGATGGATCTCAAATAGTTTTGGAATTCACGTTTGTCTAGAGGACTCTAAGATGGTTAGAGCTTGATGTGGATATTACACGACTCAACAGTGGTTATTTAGAAGGCCGTAGAACAAGTTCAATATATGGGTATTGGCCATCAAACAAACAAGGCGGTTTTTAGGACGATAGAATTTCCTTAAAGAATACGTATTGCCTTTTTAGAACTTGCCCGTGGTGTATTTAACTTGAGCTGGTCAATTCAGTAAAAAAACATTTATAAAACTTACAGGAACAATCTGTCATTCGAATTCGACATTAAATTATAGGTCCCGCTACTCATGTACTATAAAACTGACAAATTTCCAATTTTTTTCGAACCGGATACAAATAAACTTCTTGAGATAATTATTTGTGAGTGTATTTCCTAAAATTTCAATTCCTCCTCCTCTATTGTTAGTTGCTTATCGATAATAATTAATTAATTATTGAAGAAGTAGACACACTTTACAACTATTGTTTGTTAAATATTTGTATTTAATTTTATAATTTTGTTTTATTATTGTTTTTGTTTTTCGTAAACAAATAAACGTCACTGTGTTATAAACCTTTTTCCCTGAGTTTGAATCTAACGATTTAAAACGATAAATTTTACTTTTTGTTACTCAAAATATTTAAAAATAAATGTACCGTTTAATTAAAAATGTTTCTTTAGAGTCAAGAGAGAGGGAGAGAGAAAGAGAGAGCTGAGAGAGTGAGATGAAGAAGAAAATTAAAATTATGCAACTGAGAATTACAGGAGAAATAAATCATAGGGGTGTGATCACAGTTTATTATTTGCAAAAGAAAATCCAGGGACTATTCATGGATTTCCAAAGTTTTAGAAAAAATTGCTTTCGAACTCAACTTGCCAGGGAATTCCATTTCAGAGCAATTCTTGTGATACTTTTGTCATTTAAATCGGAGAGTTTAGGCCGATGTACTATCATCTTCGTCTTGTCATTTGACGAACAAATCGATTCCTATTCCGTTAGTACTAGTCAATCCCTGTTCGAAATTGCGCATGTCGTTATAAGATACCTGGAGAATAAGGGTGTCAATAAGGGTGCCGCTGATATGGTCAGTCTGTTGGTGGAATATTTTTCAGTCGCAGCTTGCAAAACAAATGGATTTTTTTTTGAATTCTAAATACATTGCTCTGCCCATGTACAGCTGGGGAATAACTCCCAATAAAATGGAACTTCTTTTGTTCTCGCGTAGGCACAAGTTTAATACATTCATATTCACTCTCTCCTAGACAACAGTAAGCTAAATTGGAAAACTTATATCAAGGAAAGGATGAAGAAGTGTCTCATTGGATTACAAAGTCACTTATTATGTATGACTTTATTAATTGTTGGAATGCTTTGGATAAGAGCTTCAGCGAGTGATCTGCGAATGTTAAGGACGCTAGCCTCAGACTGGTCTTAACACAATTCTCTTCCTGATTTCACTTGATATCATGATAGGAGTATTTGAAACATCGCAGTGCGGTCCTCTCGACATTCTGAATATCTTTTCTCCGCGGATGAAGAAAGAATTTGTGGACAGAATCACCAATAACACCGTTCCCGAAGCTGTGTTTATATTTGGGTTATAAATTCTCATTCCAGACAGAAGAAAGTTGATCACCGTAGGATTTAGTTTCAGTGAGGACTTAAAGTCTACAACGGGAACCGATATTTAGTGTTTCCTGAAATTTGTATTGTTAGACAGAAGAAAGTTTATTACCGTTGAGTGGAGTTTCACTGTGGATTTAAAGTTTTTATAGGCATTACGCTGGCTAAGGGGTGTGTTCATTTATACTGAATGGGTGACTAACCAAGCCTTTACGTCGAACTTTTGTGTAAATCGCCTCGACAACCTACATCAGCCTTTCGGATACTTATTGTAAGCAGAAAATAAACTACAACCATTGCCTTTGCCTAAACATTTTTCTCAAACGTTTCCATGTCTTTTACACAAATTTCCGGCTGGGATTTAAATGCTCATTGTCTCGTAAACGTGATCCCTGCTCAATTCTTATCTCGTTGTTAATATTCTAAACGGTTGCAATATATGAAATATTGACCACCCCTCCCCCATCACATTTTTTCTACAATATAATCTGAATTTCTCAAAAATCTGTCATTCGGAATCGACTTTAAACTGTAGGCCCCACCACTCATGTATGAAATTAACATGCACCATATAAGTGATGTGAGAAACTAGGTCGTAATCCTGACTGAAGGGTTGTAATGACCAATTATGTATGTCTGTATGTATGTATAATCTGGATTACTGGCTGTGATTATCTCTACGGACATAATCACTTAAAATAAAACCGAAAAAGAAAAAATAAAAAATTTAAACTGAGCCATTGTTACTGTTATTGTTGTTTTTTATTATCTAGTACGTAGTTGCTGTACAATTCATACATATGAAAATTTTTTAATGTAGGTAGTAAAAACAACAACAACAACAACAATCACATAACACAACAAAACAAAAAAAATTATAATTAATTTTATATAAAAGCAACAAAAATTAATTAAATCCACCACAGTCGCCAATTGAAAGTCTCTCACGAGCAGTCACTTAAGCGGAAAACAAAAATACAAAAAAAAAAAACAATAAAAAAAACAAATTAAGTTTTATTAAAACAATATCCAAGTAAAGTTTATAAACAGATTACGTTAAAAAAAATTAATTCGGTTTTTAAACATTAAACAAAAAAAAAATATACCGGAGAAATAAAAACATGAAATTTGTATTAAATTTACTGTTAATATGCCTTACCATTGCTATGGTTATGGCTGATGTACGTTATCGTGGTAATGCCGTTCATGCAGGTGATTAAAACAATGTGTTCTCTTTGAAAAAAGAGAAGAAATAATTATTGTTATTATCGACTAATTCTAGATTATCCCAATCAGTGTTACTATGAAGAGTTACAACAGCCCATACCTATAAATCAATCGTTTACACCCTTAAATCGTGAGGGTCATTGTGAGCGTATTTATTGCCGTTCGGATTATGTTTTAGTGATGGAATTGTAAGTAATTTTTTTATTGTGATTTTACTAATGAAAAGTGTCTAGAAAAAGTACTTTTTAAAGTACCTTTTGGAGGTAAACGTACCATAATATGCGCCTATTTTCAATACAATAGAAATCATTATTGATTCAATAGAATTTGTATAGTCTTTGGAAAGCGATTGTAACTTTCAAACGAATGTAAATGACTACTTGATAGATCGATAAGTATCGATCTATATCAATTCTATAGTAAAGAAACGATAACAAAACAAATTTTCTATAAATAATTATTGATAACAAAATGATATCCTATACAAAACTAGCCTTAACGAAAATGATCGATAACAAAACATTTTTCCGCCGGAAATAATCGATAATAGAACAATATTCTATAAAAAAAATACTATTCTTAACAAATATATTGTTCCAGGGAAATCTTCTTCATAGAAAATTATCGATAACAATAAATTTTTCTATTGGACATAATCGATAACAAAACACTATTCATAAAAAAATACTATTCTTAACAAAAATATTATTCCAGAGAAATCTTCTTCATAGAAACTTATCGATAACAATACATTTTTCTATTGGACATAATCGATAACAAAACAATATTCTATTAAAAAAATTCTTAACAAATATATTGTTCTAGAGAAAATATTGTTCATTCAAAATTATCGATAATAAAACAACAAAAAATCTGTAAAAGAATACACAGTTCTTTAGAAAATTATTGATAAAAAGTAAATTCTTATAAATAATTATCGAAAAATATTGTTATTTAACAATGTTTTAAAGAAAATTATCGATAGCAAAATCAATTTTCTATAGTAAATTATCGATAACAAAGTTATTTTGTAAAGAAAAAAAATTATTCCACACAAAATACAAATTTTTGTTGAATACAAAAACAAAACAATTTTCTTCAGAAAGTTATCGATAACAAATATGCAGAAAAATGCAGAAAATTATCGACAACAAATAAAATTTCTATAAAAATTTATTATTAGGCTCATGCCCGTCGACACACTTACTAAGCTGTCAAGCCGGTTTGTTGTGCGACCACACTTTCTGCAGGAAATTTTATTATACTTGCTTACTTTGTATTTGACTGTACAATGGGTCAATTCGACCTCCGGGTACTGTATTTGTCTTAATTGACAAGTACACGTCCTCTAACCTTGTAGTTGACTTTAAGCAGTAGGTTCCGCCACTAATGGATACAATTAACACACACAACATTGTGTGTAATCAAGTCGACTCCGAACGATAGTTTTTTTTTGAGAAACTTTACTCTCAAAGTTTTTGCCAGAAATCTGCTGAGGACAAGTCGCCGAAGAAATATTTTTTCATATTTCGTTTTGTTCGAGCTTGCCAACACACCACCTACAAGACTAGATGAGTTACCTTTCGAAAATTATGAAAAATGATTGAAAACTACCTCTAAAGCATCGATTGCGGTAAACAATCCAGAGGCGGTCATTTAAATGTCATTGTATATCGTGCACAATCGCAAATGGGTCCAGACATTCTAATGAAATAAAAACCTATAGTGGATAACCCTATATAAATTCTAATATTGTAAAAGTTTAATTTTTTTTTATATTTTCTAAAAATTTTACTTTTTCTTTAGCTGCGGTCGCCATAATATACAACCAAATGCCACTTGCAGTATTGAATCGGATATGCGTCAGCCTTATCCCTCCTGCTGTCCTCAGCTGGTGTGCCAAACTGAGAATAATTTCATTTAAAGCTCTAGCACAGCTTAAAAATGAAAATATTTTGTAAAAAAATATTATTAAGAACCAAAGATAAGGATAGAAATTGTGTTTTAGAAAAAGAAAAAGAGAACGAAAACGTATTTTAAAGAAGTATTAAAAAGTTATTGAATTGTTTTGTTTGTTCTAGATTGTTTGTATATTTTAAATAAAAATTATTTAAAAATTAATAAAAAAAAATATTTATTTTATTATCACAATACGTTTACAAACTAACAGCAGCAGGAGTTTCGAATCAGGGAACTCCCTTTCATTAATGAAATCCCCTAGGTTTGATAGCTTGAAGGCGCTGAAGTCTAGTAGGTAGTGAGCCGTGGTTTAAAGCCCCAGCTACGGCTACTTGCTTTCAGCAGTCTTCTTGCAAAAACTCTGAGAATACAATAAAATTGTCATGAAAAGTTTCTCCAAAATCTGTCGTTCGAAGTTGAATTGAAACTGTAGGTCCCGCGTCACTTATGGATAAAATTAACACACACAACATGGATGGTAGGTTACAATCCTGACTAAAGGATTGTAATGAAAAAATTAACTAAGTAAGTAAGATGTGATAACTTACAGAGCGAGCACCTTTTAAACCATTTCCATCACTTTTCCATCTCCCCTTCTAAGCTGTTGCCTAATATGTTAAATACTTTGTAAAATGTTAATTACTTTTCGTTTTATTTCGTTTTCATTTTGCATACAATAAATCAAATAAACAAATTAGAAAAAATCCGTGTTCTTTTTGTTTTTGTAATTTTAGAATTAAAAAAAAAGAAAAGAAAAAAATCACACATTAAGTCATCAACAATGGCAAGACAATACATATAATTAATGTGAGACACACATTCTACGTTTTGTATGAATTTCATGAATAATTGAACTGAGAAAATATCAAAAAAAAAACAACAACAAATTAAGATAGATCAGTAAGATTCTTTACGAAACCAAAGTTAAGCGATTCAAAACGAGTGGCATTTGAAACAAATTCAAATTAAGCAATTTAAAAGCACCGTTTACACTGTTTCCAATTGAAAACAATTCAACAATCTTGTTATAACGGCCATCTTGTTGCAGCTAGTACATGCATCTGTCAAATTAGTTGTCATTTATTCAGTCTGGCCCGGTATGGCATTAAAAGATTCTCGTGTGAATCCACTCGTCACAACACTGATTGGTCTTTAACAGTGCGGTTTCAGACCTGTTAAGTCCACCATCAATCAGATCGTCACACTACACCACATCATCCTGCAGAAGACCCTTAAAAAGCAAGTCAACAATCAACAACTTTTTATCAACTACAAGGCAGCCTTCGATGTCCCCATATATCTGAGCTCGATATTCCTGGCAAGCTAATAAGGCTATGCAGTTAAGCAATTCCTGTAGCTCCGTCATGATAGGAATGAACCTCTCCGGAGAAATCAACCTCTCTGTGCGAGACAAGGCAATTGCTTATCATGCAATCTCTTCAACTTCTTCATGGAGAATGGGAAGTGCTTTGCAATGCCATTATTTTCCACAACAGTGTCCAGGTGCTGCTTGCGTATGCTGATAACATTTACATCCATCATAGGGCGTACCAAACGAGATGTTACTGCTGCCTTTAGCTCTATTGAACGGGAGTCTATTAAGATGGATCTGGTAGTTAATCATGGCAAAGCGAAGTATAAGTTGTCGACAAGTAAAGGCATGCGGTGTATTGACTATACTTTCGATGTAGTGAACCGCCGTTTCCAGTAAAGTCAGATGTCAGTCTGGGTTTCAAGTATAGGATCACTGTTAGCAACAGCTGCCACTATGATCTCAATAGGGAATTGAGTTGCCGAGTCCTCTCTCGTACGACAAAACTAATACTCTACAAATAGCGCTACCACTCCGTGTTTCTTTATGGCGCAAAAGCATGGACGCTATTAAGCACCGATGTAGCAGCTTTGAAAGTATTCAAGAGAAAAGTTCTACGTAAGTCTTTAGCTCCAGTGTGAGTTGGCGATGATTTCCTTATTCGATCTACTAATGAGCTGTATGAACTCCTCAACGATAGGGTCGTTGTGCAGCACATTAACATGCAGTGACTGCATTGGCTCGGCCATGTCGTTGGCATGGAAAAGGATGTTCCAGCGAGGCAGGTATTCGATTTAAGGATTAGCAGAAGTCGGCGTAGAGGACAATCTAAATCTTTGAAGCCCTGTCATCGATTGGTGTAAACAACTGGCGAAGGTGCGGAAGAAGATATATTAAGGCAGGCTGAAATAAGTTAATCGAGTTTAACTCGATTACCAATTAAGTAAGTAAATATGTAAGGATACAGCATTCAACATCGGCATAATGTTGGTGAATAAATTCAAGGCCGCTGGTTCAGTAAATGATCTGCCGATGCTGTTGCACACATCGCTGCTGTTCGTGAAAGTGTGCAGGAGAATCCGGCGCTATTGAAGTCACCGTAGTCTAGTAGGTAGTGTTTTTGCTTATTAGACGTAAAGCCAGGGTTCGAGCCCCAGGCCAAACATCAAAACAAAATACAAAAAGTATTTCTTCGGCGACTTCCTCTCAGCAGATTTCTAGCAAAAACTCTAAGAGTAAATAAAATTGCCATGGAAAAGTTTCTCAAAAATCTGTCGTTCGGAGTCGACTTTAAACTGTAGGTCCCACCACTGATGTATAAAAAATTAACACACACAACATAAGTGGTGTGAGAAACTAGGACGTTGTACAATGGGTCAATTCGACCTCCGGGTACTGTACTTGTCCTAATTGACAAGTACACGCCCTCTAACCTAACCTAACCTATCCGGCGCTGTTGATTTCGCTTTGTTTATAACAACTCGGTCTTTCGTGACTTGGACTGCACACGTACAAAATTCAACTGAAGGTAAACGACCAAGCCTTATTAGACACGAGCTTGTGGTTTAAACCTCAGCTCAGATATCTCAAACAAAACGAAATATGAAAAATATATTTCATTGGCGACTGCTTTTCAGAAGTCTTCTGATAATTGCATTATCAGAACATTGTATATTCCATTTTAAAAAGATTTTCACACATGTTTGAGTTCAATAAGCACCGCGAATGCAAGGAGAAGGCGTTTGTTGTTTATTAATGCAACGATTATTTAAAGAGATTTTAAATATGATCTAATCACCTTCAGCTAGATTACGTACAATATAATATACATACAATATATTTTTACATTTTGATTATATTTTTCTATTCAATTTTACTTCATTTATTTACACAAAATATGAGTACAAATGAATGTAGTTGGTTGGTTCGTTGGCTGGCTATTTGATTTCTTTGTTTGAACGTCGTTTTCGCTAATTTGTATTCATATTTTTTTCCTTTTTTTTTGTTAATAATTTTCATTCTTCTTAATTAATGCCTATTAAAAGTAAAAATAAAAACAAATACAAAAAAATAAAAATTAATAATTTTAACTGACAAATTAGGAACAGACCCCGGGTATAATTAAATAAATAGCTGAAGCATCTTTAAAGCTTAGTTTAGTTCGAATCTAGCCGGTGTTAAAACCATTAGAATCTGTCTACGAAATTAAAAAAAAAGAAAGAAAAAAAAAATCAAAACAAAAAATGCAATTCGTTTTGATTTTATCAGTGCTACTGGCAGCTGTGTTTGTTAATCAAATTTCAGGTAATCAATTTGCATAAATAAATAAATATTCATTTTAATCAAATCTTATAATTTATTTCGTCTAGTTTCTCTTGCCGTCTCCGAACCGGTGTGCGGTTATAAAAATTCCCAAGATGAAATGGTTTTCTTGAAGTATTTCCCCTACACCAAATCGGGTGAAGAGTATGTTGATTTTGGCACCGATGGTAAATGTGTGAAGAGAGCCACTTGTACCGAAACCTTTACAACGGAAATTGATGAGTGAGTAACGGTTTTATCGATTTCATTGAATTTTCTTTTGCCGGTAGTTAGGAAGATAATTGAAAATTTTAGGAAAATTTCTAAACCCAAACGCGTTATGTGAAGTCGCCGTAGTCTAGTAGGTAGTGTGTTGGCTTATTAGACGTAAAGCCAGGGTTCGAGCCCCAGGCCAGACATCAATACAAAATACAAAAAGTATTTCTTCGGCGACTTCCTCTCAGCAGATTTCTGGCAAAAACTCTGAGCATATAAAATTGCCATGAAAAGTTTCTCAAAAATCTATCGTTCGGAGTCGACTTTAAACTGTAGGTCCCACCACTCATGTATAAAATTAACACACACAACATAAGTGGTGTGAGAAACTAGGTCGTAATCCTGACTGAAGGGTTGTAATGACCAATTGTATATGACCAATGTATATGTATGTAAACGTTATGTGCCAATAAGAGCCATGCCAACTGAGGACTAACAGGTTATATTTACAAATAATAGGGCTTAATGACACTTCCAGTCTCTTTTTCTGAATTAAATGGCTTTCATGACAATCACTTCTGGCTTCTACGAGCCCCATAAGACATAATTTTCCATGCGAGGTATGGGCCTTAGCAATTATTCAGAACATCCTGGAGTCTGCACTTTTTCTAACAGAAACAAGATTTTTGTCAGTAAGTGCATTGCAATGATCCACAGACGTGGTCACATATGTAACGCTTCGAGTTTCTTAATAATTTCACATTTCCTTGCTGATTAGATCGACTGTCACAGGCTTAGCAATGCAAATTTTAATCTGCGGACCAAATTTACCACAAAAATGTAAAAACAATTGACCAGACTAACTGTGTAGCGAACGAATGGTCTCATGAACTCATAGTCATCGTTTCATCTTGTGTCTTATTTTTCAATTAATTTTCTTTTTGCTATTTTTCTCCTTTTATTTTCCAGATGCAACAAATTCCCAGTCACCTGTAAAAATAAGAAAGATTTCAACGGCGTCTTCCCTGCCTGCTGTGTTAAATGCTAATGAACTAAATGAAAATTATTAAAATAATGTTTGAGATTAAAAATAAATCATTTTGTAATAAATAAAACAAAACATTAATAAATAAGAAATTTTGAAATTATTATTGGTGGCTGCATAGCCCATAGACTTTAACTAGGTAAAGCATAGCCCTAGAAAATTTGGGTTGGGTTAAGCGAACTATTAGACCATCTGACTCCAATTCTAATCGCGTTGAAGTATCCAAATATAGAGAGCACCGCAAATCGTGTAACTTCTTTCCCAGGGATGTGTTTCAAATCACAGACACTCTTGAAAATCTTCTCCTTAATCTCTTGCAATCATACATTCATACATTCTTGCTTTCAACGTGAATACCCCTGTAATTTTTCGATAACATTATTAATTCGATATCACCATTTTTTTTCGATAACAAGAAAAAAATTGTTTATTTTCATATCATGAATTTTTTTTTATAATTTTTCGATAACATTAAAATTTATCGATAACATACATTTTTTCTCGATAACAGTAAAAATTATGTTTCTGGTTTCTTATAATTTTTTATAATTTTTCGATAACATTAAAATTTATCGATATCATACATTTTTTTTCGATAACAGTAAAAATTATGGTTCTGATTTCATGTAAAATGTTTGCTTTATTCATAAAGGAAAAGATTTTCTTTATTTAGTTCAACTGTTTGTTTAGTTAGTGGGCTGGTAAATTGTTTGATGCCCTTGCTTGTACGTTTTCGATAAATTGTTTTCAGATTTTTTTTGCTTTTATTAAAATTAAACCGATTTCAGGTACACAATTAGCATAAATAAATATTCATTTGAATAAAATCTACACACATCCCCTTCCTCTCATACATACATAATTTCACTGAAGATAAGCCTGTAATCGATTTCATTTGTTTGTTTGTTTTTCTTTGTAGTGTCTCTTGCCTATTCGGAACCAGTAAACAATTCTCAAAATGAAATGATTTTCCTCAAGAAACTGACCTATTTAAAATTTGATCAAGATTACAAGGATGATGGCAGTGATGGCATATGTTTGCGGAGAGCCATCTGCACAGAAACCTATAAAAGGAAAATTGAAGAGTGAGTAAAAATAAATAGAATTTCTTTACAAAACTATATATTCTTTGCAAAATGCAATGAAGATTTTTATCGATTTATCGATTTTACACAAATTCTTAATATAGTCATAAGACTAAAAAATTTGTTAAAACAGCTCGTACAGACAGGATAGTATAAACCCAACCAATTTAGAAAATTTAAATGATTTCAAAATGGCGATAAATTCTTTACTGAATATGTATATCGATAACTTTATAAACAAATTTTTAAAGACGATTCATTATATTTAGACAGTAGTAATTGATTTATATACTAAATAAGTAAATTTAATTTAATTTCATTAAATATTTTATAACAATTGGACACATTTTTTCGTTTGAAGTCCGCATTTCAATTAAGCAATTTACAAGTCTTCATCCTCGTCGGGTAAGGCAGTATCTTGAGCCTCTTGTAAATCGCGTTCAATTTGTAATTGCCAATCCTTGTCCATTTTCACTTCTGGTGGCAGTAAAGCAGGCATTGCCACAAACTCTAAATTGGGATCGCCCACCAATTTACGGGCCAACCAAAGAAAAGGCTTCTCAAAATTGTAATTCGATTTGGCGGAAATATCGTAGTACTTGAAAAACATAACAAAAGAAGAAATTAAAAAAAATTAATACCTTCCTTCCTTCTCTTTAATTATCTTTCTAATTCAACTCACTTGCAAATTCTTCTTTCTGTGAAACACAATACTCTTGGCCTTCACTTTACGATCCTTAATATCGACTTTATTGCCGCACAACACTATGGGTATGTTTTCGCATACACGCACCAAATCCCTGTGCCAATTTGGTACATTTTTGTATGTAACACGTGATGTTACATCGAACATAATAACAGCACACTGACCCTGAATGTAGTAGCCATCACGTAGGCCGCCAAATTTCTCTTGACCAGCTGTGTCCCAGACATTGAAGCGGATGGCACCACGATTAGTGTGGAAAATCAAAGGATGCACTTCGACACCCAAGGTGGCAACGTATTTCTTTTCAAATTCACCGGTCATGTGTCGCTTAACGAATGTTGTTTTACCGGTACCGCCATCACCCACTAAAACACATTTGAAAGTGGGCATATCTTGTGCTGAATGGGCCATTTTAATGGAAACGTGCTGAAAAAGAAAAAAATGTGAGAAGAATAATTCCGTTATCTACCATACGTCGCGATATGTCACGAAATGTAAAATTAGACATGCTAAGAGGTGTTTCAAGGGAATCTGTGACTATTTGTTTGAAGTCATGTAGCTTTCAAATGAGCAGGCAAATATCGCTTTAATTTACGTCGTTTGAATGGTAATATGTTGAGTAGTGTTAGAAAGCTAAGGTTTAGGAAAATCTAACAAGCCTTCAAGGAGTTACAAAGGCTCATACGTGACAACTATAGTTGCTAGGAGAGGCGAATTATTATTTTTAAGTGAACATTCATTTGAAGTCATTTGACTTTGAAATGAAAGAACCAATTTTGTTTCAATTGAAATCAGGCACAATAGACCATAGAGTCCCTCTCTGGGAGCAGTTGCTAAAGTCACAGACTTATTGAACCATTCTTGTAATAAGTAGAGTAAGCATTTTGTATTTGATCAGAAATCTTAGTGTTCGTTCCGTGTTATGGTGAGAGGCGCCTTGAAATTGCTTTTCTAATACGATCTTTTCATCCACCTTCGAGTAGCAACTCCCTGAACTCCAGCCTAGCAGACCGCATATGAAGTTTTCAAAAGTGGTTCCCGTTCTAGGCATTACGTCTGCAATGTCTCTATGCCCAGGAACCCAAATAATGGAGACTTTAATTCGCCATTTCCTGGAGAAATAGAAGACATTCACGGACAAGCTTACATGCGGTTTAAATGCAGTGATGAGAACTATAACAGACTATCGTATCTTTTGATCTATATGGGTTCCTAATATCCAAGTGCTCTATATGCATACCGCTCGTCGTTTTACTAACTCCCCCGTCAGTGTATATGGCCAAAGAATTTGAAGGAGGATTAATATTCGCATGAAGTCGCCGTAGTCTAGTAGGTAGTGTGTTGGCTTATTAGACGCAAAAGCCTGGGTTCGAGCCCCAGGCCTGGCATCAAAAACAAAATACAAAAAGTATTTTTTCGGCGACTTCCTCTCAGCAGATTTCTGGCAAAAACTCTGAGAGTAAATAAAAATTGCCATGAAAAGTTTCTCAATAAATAAAAATCTGTAGGTCCCACCACCCATGTATAAAATTAACACACACAACATAAGTGGTGTGAGAAACTAGGACGTTGTACAATGGGTGAATTCGACCTCCGGGTACTGTACTTGTCTTAATTGACAAGTACACATCCTCTAACCTATTAATATTCGCATTGTAGTAGTCACGGTTTAGGATGACGTTGTCTTAGCCCAGGAATTAGGTTGGCTTGTCAATTAAAACAAGTACAATACCCGGCGGTCGAATGGACCCATTGTACACAGGAATTAGGGTCTATGACTCTAGCATGCCCATTGCATTGCTAAGGCCTGCAATTAAACGCATACAAACTTATTCACGCTAGATTTGTCTGCTGCTTGAAGAGAAACTGTGTAGCAAGCCAATATGGTGTCGTCTTCAAGCCTCTGTTAATAAATATCACAAATTGCCTTCTACTGGTGTCTGTCTGGTGCCATTATGTAGCAGCTGGTACCCAACAGAACGTTCTTATAAAGGGATTTATTTGAGAATAATGCATTTCCCGTTGGATAACGTAGTTTCTGTCTTGTTTATTATGTCGGAAGAATTATAAGCGTGACGTCATTTCTCACAGAAATTTTCTAATCCTTTGCACTTGATGGCCTCATAAAATAAGCTCGTCTTTCGACTACTTCCAACGTATGTTGTAAGAAAGATGGCAAGAGCTTAGCAATGAGCTCTGATGGTTGCAATTTTAAGTTGTACACCAAATAGAGACAAGATAACTACTGTATAACGGGGTTTCCCAAGGAGCTCTCTATTTTTTAAGTAATTTTTTTATTGTTTTTAAAACCTTTTAAAGATTTTGTGTTCAGTTTCAGACATTTTGAACTCTATTTTCTCTATTTTACTTTCAAACTTACACTTCAAAACGCTTTAAAATAAAATATGAACGTTTTGAAACTTTTTGAGCAGGATTCCTTTACTCCTTTCGTTTTAAGTTTCTTTGTTGCAGTCTCTAGTTTTGTCAGCAAGAAACAATTTTTAATTTTACACACAAGAAAAGTGTATACGAAAATTTCACTCAATATTTTTCAAAAATTCCTTTCAAATTAAATTGAAAAACGCAAATAAATTTTTTCCCACTAAAGATCCTTTCTTTAACAAGGATCAGCAAAAACTAATTTGAACAAAAACTTTAAAATTATACACGACACACGAACCCTTAAGAAAAAGGACTTAAAATAAAAGAAAACAAGAAGAAGAAAAAGAACGCAAAAGGACATAAAATGATCTTAGTAAAGTCGAAGTAAAAAAGAAGAATTCCAAGCGTAAAATTGTTCATGATCCTGTTGTTCTTTGTTATAAATTGTGTGCCTGCTGCCTGTGGTGCGAAGTGGTGTGTTGTGTTAGGGGATGGTAGTAGAGTAGAGTAACAGCTGTATTATGAACCTTTAAGTTCATTACAATGGCCTTTGTTGTTGCTTCTTCACTTAACATTTGTTTAATGGTGTTTAAGGCTGCTGTTTAAGACTGCTTCTTTGGTAAAGGCAGATGCGAGTTTTTTTTGTTGGTTTTTCTTCTCTTCTTTTGCTTTTATGAACTTCTAAAAATACAAAAAAAAACCTAAAAAAGATTCTCAGAAAACCTTGAAAAGAGAGAAATAAAATTTCTTAACATTGACGCAATAGCTCAATTGATTTTTTATCCAGCCTAGCTTCTAATGCTTCGTTACCTTATCGCACGTTGCAACAAAAGGAGAAAAAACTTGACCAAGTGACATGCATCCTCCTAGGGAATACTACCCTAATATAACCACAAACGATGTGACGCGGCCACAACATATTGCCGTGTCTAGGTGACATCCCCAACATCTTCCTTCAGAGTTACAGTAGTGAGAAGATGAGATGTGTTTGCTAGACGATCGTGCGCAAATGGACGATGATGTAAAGCTAACCTGTAGTTGTCCTAATAACTTCAGCGTCATTCAATAGGAGATGCTTGTGATCACTTAGGCAACAAAACTGATCTGTGAACGAATCCCTCGAGTTGATGAAAAATTCACATACTTGGACAGGTAGACTGCTTTAAAAGCACACTTTTGTGCAAGTATAGTATAAAACTGTAACTCTCCTTAGGCTACTTATTTTTTTTATTGTAATTACCCAATCAATCATTTTCGCCTAACGTCTTTTCGACGTCCATCGTCGTCAAAGAATGCTGAGAAACGGAAATTTCGTTTCATTCAAATGTAAGCCTCATAAGGGTTTTGCGGACATACGGATATTCGCGTGAATTGCATTGCTGATGATCTGACGAGGGACTTGACGATCTAATAGGGATATCTTTAGAGCTGGAAATTAATCTATGGATTAATCCATCCATGACATCCATGATAGCAAATTGTCTCTTTTCACCACCCTTTCTAATTTTGTTTGCCCCCTTCCTCTGCATTTTTTCTTCTTTTTCTAATTGAAGGGCTGCAACGGACCCATAGGCCTTTGTCTGAAGATGTAGAGCTGTTTGAGTGAAGCATTACCCTTCCAATCCAACCTAAGCCCATAGGTATTCCGATTGCCCCAGATAAACTGGTTATAATTCATTAGAATTACACAGAATCTCAATCTTGTTAACAGCAGGACTCTGCTGGACTCACAGAGATAAGAACAGAACTTGTTATGACCATCCATCGAACTACAGCGATTTTCACAACCCATTAGTCTTTTAGGTTGCATGCCATGAATGACTTACGTAGAAGTTGTGAAACTGAGGAGGAGGAGACTATCTTTCACTTTACGCGTCAATGATGTGCTCTTGCAGTAAAGAGACAAAGGCTTTTAACCACCCATTTTCTGACATACTTGAGTGAGTTCTCCAATATAAAGATTCTTGCATAGTATGATTTTCTCTCGAATCAGGTTTGCTTTCTCTATAGAATGTTTGATCCTCGGGTTGCATATCAATTATTGTATCACAATTGTTTTGAAAGCTGATGTAAATGGAACATCGTTCTTGCAGGAGGGTTCTTCATCTAAACTATCCTACAAAACAGATTCGAATCTAATCTCTGTAAACATTATTCCCTTTTTTCTTCTCCCCCCACATCATCTATTTCTATAATACATGACATGAGCGGTGGTCGTGAATAAAAAACCGTGACAAGCCTAAAGGTATAACATCGACAAGAATGGAGAAATCTCATAGACAAGCTACTGTAGAAGCTCAAAAATACCTAGACGAACCAAGCTCAGCATATTCATCGCATGTGTAAAATTAATCCTGCAATCATGCAAAAACTACAGACTCATCAACAAATGCCTCAGAATCATGGGCGACATTTTGGCCTAATGGCAGCTGCAACGGGGATCTCTGGAGCGTTATCGATTAGGAACGCATAAGAACACAAATAAGACGTAGGAAATGGATCGGACACCACCATTAAAAAGAATCCTGACACCATATAGAGAATAGCACTTGAGTGAAATACTCAAGGCCCGGCCAAGGCATACCTGCAGATCTAGGACAATGCAATCGTACATGGGCAAACGCAAAAAAGGCAAATAACCGTATAAGATAGAAATGCTTTAGGGAAGCAACACGCTTCCAAAAATGGTAATGAAAAGATCAGCTTGGAGACAGCTGGTAGTCTTAGGGCCAAAAGCAAGCCTCGAATTCGAGGAGAACTTGAATAAGTGGTGGAGGGAATATTTGAGGATAAAAACCAAGTCAATTATTATTGTTTCTTTTTTCATTAAATTTAATTCCATGTATTGTATTATTAATTCCTTTTTAAGCATAAAAAGAAATACAAAATAAATTCCAAAAAAAGTTAAAGAGAAATAGTGTATAAAAGTAGATTTTTATGTAAAAAAAATGTACGAACTACGGAAATATTATAAAGAAATTAACAGTATAAAAAGAAAATCACTTAAGAATGTAAATTAAATTAAGAATAGGAAAAATGGGAAAAAGAAAACAAACTAAAATACAAATTCAAAATTAACTACGGAAAGCTAAGCATACAGTAGGTTAAAAAAATATAAATTTATTGGTATTTTTTTGTTTCTTTTTATTGAATTTTTCAAAATAATTTGTGTTTTGTTTTAGTTATTGATTAAGCATTTCTTGATGTTTCAAAATTCGGCTATTTCATTATTTTTTATTATTTAATAACACAGTAAAACCATCGCTATTATAGTAATGATTCTAGATTTAATTACTGTTGTTGTTGTTTAATTTTCTTCTTGGTTTTGTTTTTCTTTAAATTAAGCTGTTAATTAACACTCAAATGATTTAAAATTTTTGTTTTTGTTGTTTTGTGTTTGGGGTAACAGAAGTTATTCAAAATAGATATTTTCCCGGCTTTACCCCGTCTTTTTCTCGACTGTTTTAACAAAAAATAATAAAGAAAATTGTTGTTTGTGTATGTATTCCAGCTGCTGTTGTTGCTGTAATTGTTTTAGATATTGTTGTTAGCAATTTACAAGTCTTCATCCTCGTCGGGCAAGGCTGTTTCTTGAGCTTCCTGTAAATCGCGTTCGATTTGTAATTGCCAGTCCTTGTCCATTTTGACTTCTGGTGGCAGTAAAGCAGGCATTGCCACAAATTCCAAATTGGGATCACCCACCAATTTACGGGCCAACCAAAGGAAAGGCTTCTCAAAGTTGTAATTCGATTTGGCGGAAATATCGTAGTACTAGGAAACAAAACAAAAAAAAAAAAAGAAATATAAAAAATTAATACCTTCCTTCCTTCTCTTTAATTCTCTTTCTAATTCAACTCACTTGCAAATTCTTCTTTCTGTGGAACACAATACTCTTGGCCTTCACTTTACGATCCTTAATATCGACTTTGTTGCCGCACAACACTATGGGTATGTTTTCGCATACACGCACCAAATCCCTGTGCCAATTTGGTACATTCTTGTATGTAACACGTGATGTTACATCGAACATAATAACAGCACACTGACCCTGAATGTAGTAGCCATCACGTAGGCCGCCAAATTTCTCTTGACCAGCTGTGTCCCAGACATTGAAGCGGATGGCACCACGATTAGTGTGGAAAATCAAAGGATGCACTTCGACACCCAAGGTGGCAACGTATTTCTTTTCAAATTCACCGGTCATGTGTCGCTTAACGAATGTTGTTTTGCCGGTACCACCATCACCGACCAAAACGCATTTGAATGTTGGAATATCTTGTTCTGGTTGTGCCATTTTTTCTTTCGTTTAGTTTTCTATTTGAAGGACAATAAATTACTGAAAAGAGAAATAAAGATGAGAGTTAATAATACAAAAATATAGTAACAAGCTAGAAAGAAATGTCATGCACTCGAAGCTGTTTGATGTGGTGTCTTATTGATTTTGCAGGACGATGACAATTAAAACAACATTCTCAGTTGGAATTGGTTAAGATTTACCTTTTTCAACAAACAAAACTCATATTCTTCAAGAGGCTAATATTATCTCTATTAGAAATTGCTGTCTAAAACACTTTATAACTGACCTGCCAAAATGTTTGGCTGTGAACGTTTGGTTCATGTGGTTACTTTAAATATTTACGATTTTCTAAACTTAATTGTTACTCAAGAATTTATAAATATAGTGAGCCTAATTAATAAATTTATTTAAAGAAACACGAATTAAGTTACAACTGTTAACTTCTTCGACTAACTTTAACAATGTTAACTTAACAGAGCTGTACAGTTAACATTTAATAAATAAATAACAAAAATTCAATGCCAAACATAATGTCAGTTTGACTGCTAAAAGCAGAAAAAATGATGGACACCAGAGTACAACAATCATAACCTCAATTCTTTTGCAAATTACGCGAAGTAATCCCATATAAAGAGAAAAACTCTTAAATTCAATATAATTTACAATAAATGAATCATTTGCTTTAAATATAACGTAATTAATATGAAATAAATCATTTTAATTTTAAATGTTTAAACATATTTCATGAACTTGCGAAAACACATGTTTTCTTTCTTTTTCTCTTTTTGCGTGTGTTTGATATTCAGCCATGCCTCTGCCAGCAGTGACGCTAGCAGCCGAATATAAAGCCTTTCATATAAAACAGCCAGACATACAAATTTTTAGCGTCCGCGCCAACTTTAGCTTGAGGGATTTCATTAATTTCGTAGAACTATTTATTATTAAAACAATTATTCTCTTTATAACTTTTACATCCTTAAATGTTTTCCACTTAATAAATTTTATTGTATGCGTCACTTTTCGTTTTTTGTTGTAGAATATTCTATTTGGAATTTGGCAACCATTAAAATAAATCATGTTCGTTTTTCTTTTACAACTCGCACCACCACATTTTTTTCCATCTTTTTATTGTAATTTCTATTGCATTTCTTTTAAATTAAACATAAATTTTAATTTTATATATGCTTACACTTTTTAATTTTAATCGATTTATTATACTATTTAAGCAAAATTCCTTTATTCAATAATAGAAATTTTGCTTTTTATTCCGGGAACTGCACAAAAATAACGCCGCTTAATAGGTGTGTGTTAAAATGTAATCTATTTTTCTCAGTCTTTTTAACTGCTGCTGCTTCTTCTTTGCAAATGCAGATGATAGTGTTCGGGTAAACTGCCGTTTGCTTTTTTAAACTTCGTCTCGTAGAAAACAATGTGGTATACAGTGTTGCCATTTTTGATTGTTTGTAAACAAAACTGTGTAGACTTGTTTGATTATTCTTTTTATTGTCAAAAATTGTAATTTAATTAATTATTGTAAGCTAAATGAACATAATTTATTTTGAAAAATTGATATATAACTATTTGTATATTTTTCCTATTTAAGTGATTATATTTTCAGTAATTGGTTACAACATTTATTCACTTCTGGCAATGCTGGTGGTTTTTGTTTTTTGTAAGTGCCATTTGCTGTTTAAGCTCTCCTATAAATAAAACTTTGGCAACACTGTTAGTATTAAAAGTTTTCTTTCTAATAAGTGAGTGGCAAGAAGAAACGAATTTATTTCTTTTTTAAATAAGTGATTAATTTAATAATTATTGAATAAATGTTTAAATTCTAATTAATCGTATAACATATTTGTTGTTTTCCTTGTGATTTATTGAAAAAGTTAAGTGCTTTTACGAAAAAAATGCGAAAATAAAAATTGTGTGCGGCGCCATTATTAAATTGTAACAAAATGGAAGAAAGTGAAGAAGAAACAAAAAACCAATGCAATAGCAACGAATTGGCAATGGATTACAAAAATTGAAGACTGTTGGTAAGTGCATTGTTTTTGTAATTAAAACCGTTAGATCATTTTAATTTTACGAGTTTAATATATTTAAACTACTTTATTATGGAAATGGTGAACAAACTTACAAACAGTTTTAAAGTTGGTATTACAGGGACATTTATTGCCAGGCCTCATCTGGCCCTGTTTTCAAAATTTATTCCTTTATTCTATCATTACATAAGATCTCTTACTATCAGTGGCTTTTGATAGTTAGATTACTTACATAAATGGCCATTTGTTACAATCCGTTTGGGACATAGATCGAGCATAGGATAGAATTCCATGTTTTTTGTGTCTTGTTTACATATTCTCCAATTTATTATGCTAACAGCCAAATGTTCTTTTAAATCTGAGCTTTCTAGTGCAGCTTTTGACTGCCATCTTTTGTGAATTCCAACAGGTTTACTTTTAAAAGCTTGTATCATGCAGCTCATGATTCTTTCAACGCCTATATTTTTCGCTGGCGAAGGTTCATAACCCATAAATTGTGCCTAGAATCCTTCTCTCACCTCAAAAATAGCTTTATTTAATAGTGCAAATACCCATGCTTTAGTACCATATACCTATTCAGGGTTATCCATTTCTCAAAAGTTTATATTTTTGCGAATACCGTGGAATCGACATACCCATTTAGATTATCCGCCACCCTATTCTCGATAGTATTTACATTGTAATAATACATATGTAGGTCAGAAAGAGTCTGTCTCATGATTTCCGCCCATTCAAATTTCTTTATAATCCCGCCAATTTCTGCCACAGCTGGGTGATTATAAATGAAACTAGATGGAAAATATTTAAAAGCTGGCAGCCTTTCAGCATGGGCGGTTTTCGATAAAGCGAGCCAACAATGTATTTACGCTTTTTTCTACAAGTTAATGACAAAGGTTCCCTCCGCTCTATCGCCTTCTAGAACTGCCTGCTGATCTGTTATTCTTTTCAAGTACTACACATGTTGGTAATACAGTATGGTACAATTCATAATTTCATATCAACTGCAAATAACGGTAGTTTATGATAAAACAGTTCGTTTAAATTGTTTATTGATAACTGGATGCATTTTATTTCTAAAATGGACACGGTTGTTTAAAAACCAATGTTTAAATCAGCATATTTTATTGAATTTTAAATACTTCTCACATGATTTGTTTTAAAATAAGTTAAAAAATTTAAAAGTATCCATAAAAATCATTTTATGCATCCTCGAGCTTTGTTTCTCTCTGTAGCTTTCACTCATTTAACACTGTCTTATCATCCTTTAGGAGAAAGAAATCTTAAAGTATATATTTTGCAGTGTATTTCATTAAATATTACGATTTATTTTCTTTACTCTAAATTATTATTTGCTGCCGTCGATACCCTTGTATTGCAGCAGAGTAATTAAAAGTAGTGATAGTAGCAGCTTTTATTAACACTAACTCTCTGGGTTATATGCTCCCTCAGCAGGCGGCATAGTGATCGTAGAGAAGTGTTTCTTCAGTATTGGGATTTTCATCGGCTTTCGATGATTTGCAACGTGAATAATCGAGAAATTCATTAGCAGGCGGCAAACGATAACAATTACCCTCCAACTGAGGCACTTGGCATCTGTAATGTAAGCAAGAAATCGTTTTTTAAAAATTATTAGAAATTATTGTTTAATTGTAACTCTTACCTGTCTTCCCATAGTTGCAAATTGCTTAAACATTGCACGCGTATACATTGGCCAGGCCGGGTGAAAAATTCTCCTATGTACAGTTCACGTCCTGTTTCATTATCCATGCATTTTGCATTGTAACGTTCTGTAAAGAATTTCTAACTTTATTTTTTCCACTTTAACTTTGATTCTTTATAATTATTTGGCTTTTCTAATTTTCGAACATTATAATTTTGAAAAAAAATTGTATTTCTCATATATTTTTTGTTTTTTTTTTAATTTCAATTTTGTAAATTTTAAGTTGCATGTTTAAAAATTTGAAGTTATGTTCGAAATTTTATCAAGTTCTTTAAATTCATTTTTAAGCTTATAAATAGATGTACACATAATTGTTATTGCTTTAATATTTACCAAATTTTCCATATTCGAAACTTCGAACTTATGTTCGAAATGTTTTTAAATTTGAAAACAAATATGTAAGGCCTATAAATTAGATTTATTTAAAAATCTCAATTTGTTTTCATATTTTCCAAATTTTCGTTGAAATTAAAAAAATGTTCACGAATTTTTGTTAAACTTCCAATTTTTTAGTTTAGATATGAATTTATAAGGAAATTTATATTTCCTTTTTGTATTTCAATCAAAAACTTAAAAAAGTTGTTATTTTTTTTAAGCTTTAAATTAATTCGCAGATTCTTTTTTCTCGCGTCCGCTTTGGTTAAATGTAAATCTACTACTATTTTAATACCATTTTATTACAACTGTAAGTGCCATTTGCTGTTTAAGCTCTCCTATACATAAAGCTTTGGCAACACTGTTAGTATTAAAAGTTTTCTTTCTAATAAGTGAGTAGCAAGAAGAAACGAAATTCTTTCTTTTTTTAAATAAGTGATTAATTTAATAATTATTGATTAAATGCTTAAATATTAATTAATCGTATAACATATTTATTGTTTTCCTTGTGATTTATTGAAAAAGTTAAGTGCTTTTATGAAAAATAATGTGAAAATAAAAATTGTGTGCGGCGCCATATTAAATTGTAACAAAATGGAAGAAAACGAAGAAGAAACAAAAAACCAATGCAATAGAGCAACGAATTGGCAATGGAGTATGAAAATTAAAGACACTGTTGGTGAGTGCATTGTTTTTGTAAATAACCGTTAGATCATTTTAGTTTTAAGAGTTGTTATTGTTTAATATATTTAAACTACTTTATTATGGAAATTTGTTCACAAACAGTTTTAAAGTTGGTATTACAGGGACATTTATTGGCATCTGACCCTGTTTTCAAAATGTATTCCTTTATTCTGTCATTATATAAGAGATTTACTAACAGCGGCTTTTGATATTTAGATTACTCGCATGAGTGTCCATTTGTTACAATCCGTTTGGGACATAGATCGAGCATAGGATAGAATTCCATGTTTTTTGTGTCTTGTTTACATATTCTCCAATTTATTATGTTAGCAGCTAAATGTTCTTTTAAACCTGAGCTTTCTAGAGCAGCTTTTGACAGCCATCTTTTGTGAATTCCAACAGGTTTACTTTTAAAAGCTTGTATCATGCAGCTCATGATTCTTTCAATGCCTATATTTTTCGCTGGCGAAGGTTAGACCATAAATTGTGCCTAGAATCCTTCTCTCGCCCCAAAAATAGTTGTATTTAATAGTGCAAATACCCATGCTTTAGTACCATATACATATGTACGTATTCAGAGTTATCCATTTCTCAAAAGTGAATTTAATTAAACGCTCATTTCAATGAAACTGTTGCTGTTTTCAAATTAAAAAGCTTTCACAATAATTTTTTGATTCTCCGAGTTCCATATGCTATCCCATATGGCTTACTGACGTAAACACTGAGTTAGAAATGAGGTTCATCTTTGAAGAAATTATGGTAAAAAAAATCTGCATTGAAGGCCCGTTACTCTGGCAACCAATCAGTATATCTAAGGCGTTGTAAATGCTTTGTAAGAATGGAGGTGCAAATTCAATTAAAAAATATGCCATAATCAGCCTTTAAATGGGTTTATATTTCTGCGATTACCGTGGAATCAACGTATTTAGATTATCCCCCACCCTATTCTCGATGGTATGCATATTATAATACATACATAGGCCACGCCCATTCAAATTTCTTTATAATCCCGCCAATTTCTGCCACAGCTGGGCGATTATAAATGAAACTTTAGATGGAAAATATTTAAAGGCTGACAGCCTTTCAACATGGGCGGTTTTCGAATTCCTAAATGGATAAATCGAGACAACAATGTTTTGACGCTTTTTTCTACAAGTTAATGACAAAGGTTCCCTTCGCTCTATCGCCTTCCTGCCTCTTTTCAAGTACCACACATGTTGGTAATACAGTATAGTACAATTCATAATTTCATATCAACTGCAAATAACGGTAGTTTATGATAAAACAGTTCGTTTAAATTGTTTATTGATAACACGGAGGTATTTTATTCTTAAATTGGGCACAATGTTGAAATAACCATTTTTTAATTTAATTTTAAATACTTCTTACATGATTTGTTTTAAAATAAGTTAGAATACTTAAAAGTATCCATAAAAATAATTTTGTGCATCCTCGAGCTTCATCTCTCTCTCTCTCTCTCTCTTTATCTGTAGCTTTCAGTCATCTAACACTGTCTTATCATCCTTTAGGAGAAAGAAATCATAAAGGAATATATAATTGCAGTGTATTTCATTAAATATTACGATTTATTTTCTTTACTCTAAATTATTATTTGTTGCCGTCGATACCCTTGTATTGCCACCAGTAGTGTAATTAAAGGTAGTGATAGTGGGCGGAGCTTTTATTAACACTTTAACTCTCTGGGTTATATGCTCCCTCAGCAGGCGGCCATAATGATCATAGAGACGTGTCTCTTCAGTATTGGTTTTTTCATCGGCTTTCGATGATTTGCATTCGTAATTCGAACAGCAACGTGGATAATCGAGAAATTCATTGGCAGGCGGCAAACGATAACAATTACCCTCCAATTGAGGCACTTGGCATCTGTAATGTAAGCAAGAAATCGTTGTTTAAAAGTAATTAGAAATTATTGTTTAATTGTAACTCTTACCTGTCTTCCCATAGTTGTAAATTGCCTAAACATTGCACGCGTATACATTGGCCAGGCCGGGTGAAAAATTCTCCTATGTACAGTTCACGTCCTGTTTCATTATCTGTGCATTTTGCATTGTAACGTTCTGTAAAGAATTTGTAACTTTATTTTTTCCACTTTAACTTTAATTCTTTATAATTATTTGGCTTTTCTAAATTTCGAACATGATAATTTTGAAGAAAAGTTGTATTTCTCATATATTTTTGTATTTTTTTTTAATTTCAATTTTGTAAATTTGAAGTTTCTTCATGTTTGGAAATTCGAAGTTATGTTCGAAATTTTTTTAAAATTTTTAAAACTCATTTCTAAGCTTATAAACAGATGTACATATAATATTTATTGCTTTAATATTTATCAAATTTTCCATATTCGAAACTTCGAACTTATGTTCGAAATGTTTTTTAACTTTGAAAACAAATATTTAAGGCCTATAATCTAGATTTATTTAAAAATCTTCTCAATTTCCTTTAATATTTTCCAAATTTTCATTGAAATTGAAAAAATGCTCACGAGTTTTTTGTTAAACTTCCAATTTTTAGTTTAGATATGAATTTATAAGGAAATTTATATTTCCTTTTTGTATTTTAATCAAAAACTTAAAAAAGTAGTTGTTATTTCATGTTTTTTGGCATGTTCGAAAATTCGAAATTAAGTTCGAATTTTTTTCGAGTTTAAAATTAGTTTCATGAATTCAGGGATTGAAATTTCGATATTTGTTTTAATTTTTTGTAAGAGTATCTGAGAGGATTTATTTTCAAACATAGAAATTGTTGAGAAATATATCTCAAATGTTTAATAAGTTTCTTTTCGCGTTTGAAAATGTTTGTTTAATTTTAGAAATAACATGAGAATATTATTTTTGAACATAGAATTCATGTGCAAGGCGTTTGTTTAATGAACATTTTGAAATGTTTTTTTTTTTTGTTTATAATTTATTTATGGCCTTGAAATTGACCTACAAAATTTTCTTTTCGATTTTTATTCTTTTTTATTTTTCATTTTTTGATTACAACTTACCACGTAAATAAGATGGTGAGGGATGGCCTAATGTTTCCCTTATAACTGGATTTATGCACATTAAAATTAAGAAGAATTTTTTCAAAATTTCTTTATAAAAAACTGAAGATTTCATTTTATTGTTTTTGATTTTTTCTCAATAAATTATTGATAAAAATTGTTTTCTTTTTCAAACGTTCTTTACTCTGCTTAATCTCAAGTTTAACTAAGTTCCTCTGATCTATTTTATAGGCTTTGAACCTGTAGACGAAGCGTGATTTATTATGAGATCTGCTTTTGCAAAATCGTTTTTATTTCGGTTTTTATATAGATTTCTTATCTCTGATGAATTGTTTTTGTTTTTTTTTTGTCAAGCTGATGATTTCAGTTTTGTTTACTTTTGATTTAAAAAAGTCTTGAACAAAAATTGATAACGAAGCAAATTTTTTTATGATTTTATTTTATTTTACTACTTGGAATAAATCTATATAATATAGAAACTAAATTTAGTCATCATTGATGAAAAAGCGTAATATGTATTGTAAACAACCTCCCCGGCTAAATTGTATAATTTTTCTTAATATTTAAAAATATTAAACAAGGGCAACACTTTTTCTCTTTCAATTACTACATGTGGTAAACAGTTAACAGAGCTGAACAAATATACGTTCTGTTACTGCTTGTTATGCAGATACCGTTTTATCTGTCTGTGGTTAACTTTCTTTTCGAAAGTTCAGATTTTAATAGCAGTCCTTAATTGTTTTTCTCTTTAACTTACTCTGTTATTGCTTGTGACACAGATACCGTTTTATCTGCCTGTGGTTAATTTTTCTTTCGAAAGTTCAGATCTTAATAGCAGTCCTTAATTGTTTTTCTCTTTAACTTACTCTGTTATTGCTTGTTACGTAGATACCGTTTTATCTGCCTGTGGTTAATTTTCCTTTCGAAAGTTCACATGTTAATAGCAGTCTTTAATTGTTTTTCTCTTTAACTTACTCTGTTATTGCTTGTTACGCAGATACCGTTTTATCTGCCTGTGGTTAATTTTCCTTTCGAAAGTTCACATGTTAATAGCAGTCTTTAATTGTTTTTCTCTTTAACTTACACTGTTATTGCTTGTTACGCAGATACCGTTTTATCTGCCTGTGGTTAAGTTTCGTTTCGAAAGTTCAGATGTTAATAGCAGTCCTTAATTGTTTTTCTTTTTAACTTACTCGCACTGTTATGTATTGAGTTTCTGTAAATAAAATAATCTCCCTCTGTTATGGTTTTTTATGCAGTTACTGTTTTATCTGTGAAACTATGTTGATACTCATCTGTTATGTTTCTTAACAGAGCACAGTATAACAGTTTAAATAACTTTTATCTCTCACGGTGCATGGCGGGCGACACATCAAATTTAACTGATCAAATTTGCTGTTTTGGTGATATTTATTTTGGAATAATATATTCCATTCTTTAAATATTATACTCCCCAGGTTCCTGAATGAAATAGCTTCTCTGATAATTCACAAATTGTTTTGAAAATTGAAAAAGCTTGACAAAAAAAAATTTATTCGTCTTTATCAATATCTTGGGATCGATATTGTGGAAAAAAGGGACTTGCTGCAGGTATTATCCCACAATATATCCATGGATTCCAAAACAGCTTTACTTACAGTCAGGCGTTACTTGGGACCGGAGATGTAGGCGTCGACAGTATTGCAGGCTAATATCTTTCTCGTCAATAAATATAAAAAAATGCAAGTCATCGTCCAAAAAATACAAGTCATCGAGCCAAAAACTCAAGTCATCGGCCAAAAAAAGCCAGCCAACGACCTAAAAAATTTAAAGGCATCATCTAAAAAATACAAGTCATCGTCCAAAAAATGCAAGCCTATGACCAAAAAATGTCATCGACCTAAAAAATGCAGTCATCTACCAAAACAAAGCAAGTCATCGACCCAAAAAAATGCCACTCATCAACCAAAAAAAAGTGCAAGTCATTAACCAAAAATGTGTAAGTCATCAACCAAAAAATTTTAGTCATCACAAAAAAATGCAAGTCATCTACCGAAGAAATGCAACATGTAAAAAATACATTTTTGTTGTATTTATATATAAATATGCATATTAACTCAATGAGAATTATTAAAATTTTTAAGTTCATTCATAATGTACTTTTTTTACTCATATAAAAAAAGTTATATCTCCGGTCCCAAGTAAAGCTCGATCGTAAGGAAAACTGTTTTGGAATCCTTGATACCATGGCTATCCAGCCCACTAGGTCCGCTTCCCCCACAGGTCCATTTTTTATCCCCATTTATACAGAACGTTTTTTTTTGGCTCTTTTGAAGAAAATGGTTAGCTTTGTCGTCTATATCTCCGGTCTTAAGTGACGCCCGATAGTAAGGAAACCTGTTTTGGAATCCTTGATACCATGGCTATCCAGCCAATTAGGCCCGAGACTAGGTCCATTTCCCCCACAAATTCATTTTTTTCAGCCGATTTTTGCTCCTTCTGTCATTGCATGGAGGACAAGGGCCTGTTTGTTTTTTAATACGGCCTAGAGGTGCCACTGGGCTGAAATTTTTTTCCGAAAATGGACCCTGAAAGAACCGTTTGAAGCCGTCGTAGTCTAGTGGGTAGTGTGTTGTTGTTTGAAGCGTGTCTGTAGCTCAGCCCTTGGCTCAGCTATTTCAAACAATACGAAATCTGAAAAAATATTTCTTTTGCGACTTACTCTTAGCAGATGTTCTGGCAAAAACTCTGAGAGTAAAATAAAATTGCCATTAAAAGCTTCTCAAAAATTTGTCTTTCGGGAGGCGATTTTACATTGCACGTCCGGCCGCTTATGAATAAAATTAATTTACACAGCGCGTAGGTAGTGTGAGCAGCTAATTTGTAATCCTTACTAAAGGGATGTAATGACCACTTAAGGAAGTAAGTAAGAACCTGTGCCGTCAATTCAGAGCCTGCCTGGAATTGAAGATAACGTACTGAACAGCAAGTTGTTTTAACAAAACGGTGCCACGAGCCACATAACACTATTGCTACGTCGCATTATGTGGCATTTTGCCTGAAAACCTGGCCAAAACTAATAGAAGTGTTTTATGAGTTAATATCTAGAATTTTTTGATAGTGTTAGTGATAATTAGGCCCAAGGATGAACCCAACTGATTTTGGTTCAAATCGGTCCGTGATTTCGCCTAGCTCCCATACAAATTCCCCTCGAAATTGCACTTATTTACACATAAGTATGGTAATTAAGAAATCATGGCGCAAAGTTTGGTGAAAATCGGATCACATTTGACCCTAGTCCCCATATAAAGTCCCCTTTAGAAATTCACGTTTGCGCTTATAAATGGCTTAAAAACATCGGTATCGTGATGAAATTCGGTATGAACGTGTATTTTGTAAATCTAAATCATATTACCAAATTTTGTTATGGTCGGTCCATAATTGCACCTTGGTCCCAAATAGGGCCCCTTAAGAAAATATGTTTAGCAATTATAATTGACTTAAAAATTTTATTACCTCGTTGAAATTCGACATGAAAATGTTTAATATGAATCTGAATCATTTATAATCACATTTTATTATGATCGGAGCATGAGTGCCCCTAGGTACCACATACAGTCCATTAAGAAAATCGAACATACATCTCATATTGTTATAATAGTCGATATACATATGTAATTAAGTTTTTAAACTTCTATGATAATTAATATTTATTCATAATATTTATTTTACATTATTTAATACTTAACTTAAAAAAATACTTAAAAAGTGAAACTAACTACAATCGTTAAAATCGTTAACATTTTCATCATCAATGTCAGGAAGAAGTAATTAAATAGTATCTGATGAAAATGCTTTAATATTCCTTCGCGATTTTTGTGTACTGCAGCTTATAAAAGTCACTGCTTAAAAGTAACCTATTCAGGATTGGTATCGTTTCTACTGAATTTCCTCGCATAATTCGTACGCCATATGGCTTTATTGCCTATGGCTTTATTACACTGCGTCTAATTTTTTTAATTTTTCAAAAATTTTCAAAAAATCGCCAAAAAAAAAAAATTGCGCAAACTTTTTTTGTTCCTCAATGTAGAGAGTTCATATTTTCTTGTGGTGTATAACATTAAACTACTAAAAACTACTTTCACCTTTAAAATCCTTATCTTTTTTTTGGGTAGGGTAAAAAAATGTGAATGTTTTTATTATTTTTAAATTTTTAACGAATAATTTCAACAATATAATATATGAGATATATATAAAAAAAAAAAAACTAAAAGTAGCAGTTGCTCATACCTTTCAAATAAAAAACAAATCAATATAAAACCCCTATTCGTTTAGCCACAAAAAAATATCATATAAACCTATTAAAATTTCAAAAAAACACCAAAAACGCATTTAATTTTCTTCAATTTCCTGACTTTGACATCGTCTCAAATCTACAAATCTTAACTTGAAGTCGTGAAAATTCACTATATAATGCAGAATTTTGTTGTCTATCGAACTGCATATTCAGTTCCTTAAATTTCTTTAAATTCATTTTTGCCTTTTTGGCCAGCTTTTCAGGGTAAATGCCACATAGTGCGTCGTTGTCTAAGAGGATAATTCTCTAACGTCCGATCAACGAGATACCGCCCGAAATGTTAGAAAAACTGGTGGAAAATTGATCGACTGCAGCCAACAATTCAAAGCCATCCTATAAATTTAACTCTTTATGAGGGAATTTCCCTTTTTCTAAAATTTTAAAACTTATGTGATTACATTTTGAACCTTTGATTACGTTTAATTCATTGATTAGCTTGAATTTGATAAGCCAATGACTGAATTTTGCTTACCTGTTAGCATTTTTTGTTTACTTCTGTAGTAAGACTCTTTCCACGTGCGGTTTTTTTTGTTTTTGTTTTTATATTTAAAATTATATTGTATTAATATATTTTTATTGTTTTTGTAATTTATTTCCTTTTTTTTTATTATTTTTCATATGTTTTCTTAAAGAAAGTAAATCTAAATTTTTATTATTTTCCGTTTTTCTTTTTTTTTGCTTATATTTATGGAATTTCTTTCAATATATAATCATTTATTTATTCTCATTTGTTTTCAACGTGATTTTATTTTATTTTTAATTATTTTTTATTTAATTTTTAATTTTTTTTCTTTTAATATGAGATGAATTTCGAAAGTTTGTTTGTGTGGTTTTTTATATGAAATATGCCATGAAATCTTATAATTATGAACTTGGTTTTTGTCATTTCTTATTGTTTTTTTTATTTAAATTTTCTTTTTTTGTATGACTTAAAACTATTTAAAATTGAAGTAAATATCGAAATAATAATTTAAATTGCAAATGATTATGTTTCAGCTGAGATTTTGTTAAAAAGAAATTCGATTTAAAATTAAATTCTTAAAGAATGTTAAAAAAAACATGAAAAATTGAAACAAAGTTCATAAAAATTCTTATTTGGGGAACCCTGTTCTATTTCTTTCCGTTTTGTTTCTTAATTTTTTTTTTATTCCGTATTCAATTGAAAATTTACAAAAAAAAAAAATTCCCTTGTTTTACGCCTGCATTGTGTTTTAAACAAACATAAACTGAGGTTGCGTACACTTTTTGGGTAAATCCAGCGTCAATCTTAACCATTTGCCTCGACACGAGGGTGCCGCCAAAGCACTCCATCTGGTAGTGCGACCCGGTAAACCTTCGCCTCGACAATGATATTGTATGGGTGTTGGCGGTGGATATGGTGTCGTAGTTGTTGTCGTAGTAGTTGTAGATGTTGTTGTGGTAGTTAATATTGTGGTTTTAAACGTTAGGGAGGAGGAGGCAGTATCATAATCATCATGTTCTTCACTAGCACTACTGCTGCTACCACTGCTGCTGCTGCTGCTATTATCGATCATATTTTCATCGCTATCATTCATATCCTCTTCGCTGGAAGTATTCACTCCGTCAGATTTGTTCATTGTTGACGCCGTGTCATTGTGACGTTTAAATTTGTTAGCAACGGCTGTCAGATTGTTATCCGTAAAGTCTTGCACAAATGCTTCAATATCACAACGTACCACAATCCGATCACCTGTAATGTATTCATGATTTTAATACAAGTTTTCTTTGTTGGTTTGAGGAAAATGGATGCGTTAGCTTACCTTCTATTAATAAATTATAGGGTGGCAATTTGTGACAGGTCTTGGAGGTCCTTAAAACTTCAAATTCCACGCAATATCTGCAAATAGACAAAAAATACAGAATTTAGTTTTCAATTGACATAATTTTGTATAAAATTTTATTATTCATATTCATATTATTCATATTTATTATACTACTGTGGTTATGGTCAATTTCTTGACCACTAACTGTCAACGTTATATTTCGGTTTGTTTATACTTGATTTATATGTATTTGGTTTGGTAACTTCGAGAACTTTACTGTTTCTATGTAGTTTTGTTATTGTAACTTCATTTATTCCCATTATTGTAATTTCTTTGTTGTTGTGTTCTTGTTTTGATTTTTCTAAAACATTTCAAGAAGTATTGCTAAGGAGAAATTTAGAAAGGGCTTTTATGCAGAAATTCAGTAGATACCAATTTAGGGTCTCAGACAGAGTGTTGTAAATTGATTTCGCCCGTTGGTATTAGCTATGGATGCACGGTGTGATAGAAATCAAGAAGCAACAGCAACATTCTGACTGAAGGGCAAATATGTGTTCGGTAGGCATCACAAATGCCAGGAGATGTACTCCACAGACGGGTCTGAATATTGTCCTTTAGGACCCATTGAGTAATATGTAAAGAAGGTGGCAGCTAGAAGTATGTGATCTAAATGTAAATGGGTTACATACGGCCATTCTTTCCATGTCTATTTTTGCCTCCCGATTTCTTGGGAATCTGTTGTTGCTGAGTTTCTGACCACAAAAAGTGTTTGTAATTAGTGATCATAGACTAGAATTCGTTGAGCATATCGTAACATACATACATAATTGGCCATTAGAACCCTTCAGTCAGGATTACGGCCTATCTTCTCACAGCACTCATGTTGTGTGCGTTAATTTTATACGTGAGTGGCGGAACCTGCAGTTTAACGTCGTCTCCGAACGACAGATTTTTTTGAGAAACTTTTTCATGGCAGGTTTATTTACTTTCAGAGTTTTTGCCAGAAATCTGCTGAGAGGAAGTTGCCGAAAAAATATTTTTTTTCATATTTCGTTTTAATGTCTGACCTTTGATACGAACCCGGGCTTTTCGTCTAATAAGCCAAGACAACGGCGACTGCAGTAAATAGGTTAAGTCTAGTGAATTCGTGTAGGATTGGGACTTGCTACTGCTGAAAGATCTAAACTGTCGGAGTCATGTCATTTCGACTACCGGGAGTGATGGATTATATGGTCACAAAATTTTACTTCTGAGTGTGTTCATATAACGAGTGTGATAATAGCTGGTAGAGGATACTGAATAGGATGGGAAAAAATGGAGACGGGCTTAAGAACAGGTGTCTTCAACTAATGTCATGGATTCGCAGAGTCTTCCAGCGAAAAATAGTGCATTTTTGGTAATTCGCAACGCGGTTGCAAATAAACTGACAAGATCAGGATCAGCTTTGTAATGTAAGTAATGTCAGAAGAGGTCGACTACTTTAGAATTTCTGAGGAAAGCTTGGTTCATGTAAGGGGTATTGTAAGAGTTTTAATGTCAAAGCTTAATCCTACAGGTATAGAACTAGTCCTAAGCATGATTACAAGGGAGATGAGAACTATTACAGGAATTTTAACGGGGAATGGCCCCTTAAGGCATAGCATCAACAGATGGCACAGGAAGGGATATTTCTGAATTCTGTACATTATGTGAAAACACAAATTAATCAGTGGATTTTATGTCACTGTCCTTGTCTGCAGGCACATAAGCAGAAATATCTAGTCAGTCAACTTGTGGATGAAATAAGTAGACCTGAAGGACTATGGAGATATCTACAGCGTGGCATTTATCTATGGGACATTGTGTCACCTTGGTCATGATATTAATGAGATGTCTTTTTTCATTTCATCTTAATTTTTTTTTTTACTACTTTACTCCTGCTTTCTATATTCTTCACTATTCCCCCCGCTGTTAATAGCTGATTGTTTTCGATTTTTATTTGGTTCTGGAAGGATTTTTTATAACGTACGTAGCCACTTCTAATACACCACCCTTTCCCAACATAATCTAATTTAAATGCTATAAAATTGTAATAAAAAATCATTTATTAAATGATAAGTATGTTTAAACTCAAAGTTCTTATTTATATTTGCAAAAATTAAGAAATATTTCACACTTTCCAACTCTGTTATAAAAATATACGAAGCCATAACCTTAAAAAGTATTTTTAAGGCAATTTTCATTTATTGTTAGTGAACAACTCTGCTGTTATGGCATCTTAAGGTATTTTTTTTTTAGCAGAATTTCCTTTCACCAGCCTCACGCATTGTAGTATGTAAACAATGAAGGGATGTTTATGAATTAAATTATTATTGTAGATCCCCTTGTTATGACCTTGTGGGCTCTTTTCTTTATATACATACGTATGTTTGAGTAGGTGTATGTAAGCACTACAGTTATAAGGCATGTAAACATTGGTGGCATGTACACACACATTCATTGGAGTAATGAATGAACCTGGTATTGTTTTCCTTTAATGTTATTGGAGATTAACTATGTTATGGGCTTTTAATGTAGATTTTTTCTTGTACGTATAGTATCTCTTTTTTTACACTCTTTTTTTTCTTTATTTAATACTGCAAGTTGAATAGACATGTAAACAATGAGGAGCTGTTAATAAAACCTCTAGCATTATGGATTTTTTCCCTTTAGGCATAATAAACATAATTTCCCATTTACATAATGTATCTCGCTCTCACATTTATTGTTTTCTGTTATTAGACATGTAAACAATGAGGAGTTATTAGGAGTTATTATGAATTCAACTGGTGTTATTGAAATTCACTGCTGTTAAGGTCTTTTACGGTATAATTTTTTCCCTCGTAAAACTCTCTTGCTTATGGGATTTTATGAACAGTTACTAAGCAAGTAAACAATGAAGATCAGTAGTAGTAGGCGGCAATGAGTTAAAATTGAGTTTGAATAGATCCAGAGATGGTAGTAATTAATTATTATTTTGAAATTTACATTCAAACGTTTAGAATATTAATTTTCAAGTTTTAATTTTAATTAAAAAATTTTTTTAAATTGAAATTTAATTTTTAATTAAGATTATTAATTTTCAAGGTTTAATTTTAAATTTTAATTAACAATTTTTTTTAAATTTAATTTTAATTTTTAATTAAAAAAAAATTCAAATTAATTTTAAAATAAATAATTAATATATTTTACAAATTTTTTAAATAGATTTTGATATAAAATTAAATTTTTGTTACACTTTTTCTAATGTCTTTGGCGGAGTTACAAATATTTTATATATTTCCCTAGTGCGATGCCTTTAAAAGGCAATTATTTTATAATTTTTTGTTCATTTTCTTAAGCAATTTATTTGCTTTTGTTTGGACGTGTGTGTGTGGCTGTGTGCTGAAAAAAAGAACCCTAAAATTATGCAATTTTTTTTTATTTGTTTAGCAATTTTTCTGGCAATAAACAAAAGCAATATGTTTTCTTTTTAAAATGCCCTTAAAACAAATTCGATGTACTGTACTAAAGAAAACAGAAAAAGAGTGAAAGAGAGAGATAAACCAAATTAAATTTAACTGTTCTCCGTTCAATTTGTTTTGGCAAATGTGGGTGCGTGTGTGAGTAAGCAAGCAATTGTTATAATGTTATATACAGAGAGAGAAAAAAAAACAAACAAACTCAAACGGTATTAGTGTTGTATTGAATGTTTATTGAGCATATTTACATATTTCTGCTCAAAGTTAATTCTCTCTCTCTCTCGCTCATATTTATTGCATTAAAATGGCAAATTCAATTGAATTTTATGCCCCAAAAACATTTTCGAACAATTTTATTGTATTCGAACAACGAAATTTAATAAATATAAACATTATAAATACCAAATAACAATAAAAAAATAAATTTGAGAAGAGCAAGGGAAAGAAATATTATATGACTCCTAAGACAGACACATATGGAGAGAGAATTCAATTAAAAATACAAACACACTGTTGCCAGAGGTTTGAAAGAACTTTGCAAGCAATTTTTTAACGTTTTTTTTTACAACAAAGCAGTATTGGTGTCATAAAAGTCCTTTTTTAAAGGTAAAGTTAATAAATAAAATTAAAACAAAGGTATTTAGAAAGCATAACAAATCAAAAGAATGTTCCAGAAGTTGCCAAATCGAAAATCAGTGAAATATAAATACAGCTAAATGGTCCATTACCAGTCAGGTGTATGAACAGGAATAGTTTAACAACCGTAGAACGCATCAAAATTGTTACAAGCGGACTACTAAAACGGTGATTCCAATAAGACCACTTTTCCAGCAATACGGAGTGATTGTGGCCGTCATAAACGATCTCCTAAGCAAGGAATTTAGAGAATTGTAAACAGACTGAATGCGTCATAGAAAATAGTACCGAAAAAAGAGCTTCTGTAAGAGTAAGTGTAGTGCGTAAAACTAATTTGTTGTCGCACTTTTGCGATAATGATCCAGGAACAGACGTTTCCGTCAATTCAGAGTGCGATGTGTGTATAATAATCAACTTTTGGTGGACTGCAATTGGAGATTATAAGCTGAATGGTACATAGTTTTAACAAGATGGTGGAACTAGAAGTATAAAAGGACCCATTTTGGCTTTATTGCATGCAAATTTCCAGAAAGATCAATTTTACGTTTCGACGACCTCATTTGGGCATCAATTATTTTAGAAAATGATCTAGGAACAGACGTTACCATAAATTCAGAGTGCTGTGCTCTTTTTGTGGTCTGCAGTTGAAGATTATGAGCTGAGTGGTGAAATTTGGCTTCATTGCATGCAAATTTCCAGAAAGATCAATTTTACGTTTTGACGACAGTAATTGGGCACCAAGATCATACGCATTTGTGTTGTTAAATTGTTTTTTGTGTTCCTGTAAGACAGAAAGCAACAGAAGAGTCATCTACTGATGATAGTCGTTAGATCGATTGCTCCATATGTTGCTCTTATATGAGTCGATAATAGGGAAACCTTTAGAAAGGAAGTAAATGCTGCCTACAGGAGAGTAGACCTCGAAACGCTAATGTGGAATCGAATCTTGGTTGCGACAATGTATTGGTCCATGTTGGTATTTGGAACTCTGATCGTCCGAATGCCTAGTACAATGGAAACGTGCCTTCCTTCAACCACAATGTGATCAAGCTGGTTGGCTCTTGATCTATCAGGGGACTACTAAGTGGCTCTGTGGATATCGAAGTCTTGAAACCTGGTGCTGCATACTACCATGTTCTTCGCCGCAGCGAAATCGATCAGACTCACACCGTTGGTGGTTTGGTGGCACAGGGGTGTACCCAGAGACGTGACGGCGAAGCCTCTTAACCATAAATCCGCATCCAAATTTGTGATTTTCCGCATTGCAGCTGTAATAAATATTGCAAGCCTTTTCCATCCTTGTCCTAACCATCGCAATTCTTGAATGCCCGTGCTGTCAGGCCTACATTTCTTGAGGGCATCCGTAAGCGGAAGTGCTTACCCTATGGAGGGTCCGGAGTATCCATTTGCCGATTCTTAAGCCATAGTCCTTTAAACGTTAACCTTGGTTATCTACTTTTTAGGGGATCTCGTTGTAGGCTTGTAATATTGTTTTCATCGGAAATTGTTTTTACTTGGTGGGTTCCAAGTTCCAGGGGATTGGACTGCGCCGCACACATTAGTTAACATCCAGCGTGTGCTAGTATGCCATGCAAGAGGGGCCACGAGGAGTCTGCCTATAAACTTGAATACAGCAAGAAAAAGATCGTTTTGGCGGTCGTCATGTTCCCATGCATCGCATCTCATTTCTCTCAGTGTATTTAATTTCCTTCAATTTCGTATTGTTTTTGCTGCTTGAAATCAAATTGAAACCTTAGTTGTGCTTGAAAAGAGTAAGAAAACATCAGTAATAACAGTAATGCAATTAAAACAACAATTGTAAATAAACATAACACGCTCACATATCCTTCTTATGCTACCACAGAAGCAAAAAAAAATCGTGTTAAACACTCTCTTTGTTTTATGTAAACACCAATGAAAACCACATAACAAAACTTGTTTATTTGTTTTGCACACAAACACGCACACACATGCATATATAGTTACTTCTTTTTAGTAATTAACTTAGCAGACTGAGAGATTTAAAGAGAAAGAGAGTGAGAAATTGAATGTAGTGGAATGAGCATAATAAACTTTACATGGTTTTTGCTTAAGAAAATTCTCTTTGAAAGGAGTGTGTGAGAGAGAGAAAGGAATAGAGCGTGAAGTGTTTGTGTTGGAATGAACATAAATACTTGACGAAAATCCCTTTTTTAACATGAAATTATAAAAGAAATTTAAATTGAAAAATTAAGAAATCCAATTAAATACCGTTAATAAAAGAAACGAAAATTTTTATTTACTTTTTCCTTTGTTTTTGTTCTTTGTTGGGCTAATAAGGAAATTTTATTTAATTTCCTTACGGCTACACAAATTTAATTTATTTGTAACAACAACAATGAATTAAAATGCCGTTTTATTTGAAAAGATTTTCCTTGTGCTGTTAGCACATACACTTGCTTCTGCTTGATACATGGTTTGCATAAGTGTGAGAGAGAAATTATGAGAGAGAGTGAATGTTAAAAAACAAAATTCTTAACGTGACCAACTAAATTAATATTTAAATGCAGTGGTTTTCAGATTTTTAATGCAATTTCTTGCAAAAAGTCTTGAGATTCTTACAGAAATAAATGAGAGAAACAGCATTTTTGGAAATAAAAGGCTTAGGGTGGCCAACTAAATTAATAATTTGGAAGTTTTTAAGACTTTATGGAAGAAAAAACTTGAAATTTTTGCAGAAATAATTGAAAGAGTGAAAAAGAAAAAGACAGAACCTTAAAAACCAATTGCTTAAGGTGACCAACTAAAGAAGTGCATGGTATTTTTTTTTTGTTTTGGAGTTTCTTACTTAGTTTTGTGAAAAATCACCAGTTCCTTGCAGAAATAAACAGTGTAGGTACTATTTATAAGGACAATTACATCTACGGAGTAGCTCTCAGTCCATACAATTGTGTTAAATATCTTGTAATCGCATTTGGACAACAAACTAAGTTGAAACAAGAGTGGACTATGCGGCAGCACTTAGGCGGTAATTGATGCTTATTGCTACAATTAAACAATCGGCCTTAATTGATGGCATAAACTCTAAAAATTGCAACATGATAATCGAGTCAAACCTATTCTACTTGGCTGTGGTTGGTGTTCGGCTCTTGAGAATCGTGGCTATTATGATACATACATACATACATAATTGGCCATTACAACCCTTCAGTCAGGATTACGGCCTAGCTTCTCACACCACTCATGTTGTGTGCGTTAATTTTATACGTGAGTGGCGGGACCTACAGTTTAACGTCGACTCCGAACGACAGAATTTTGAGAAACTTTTTCATGGCAGTTTATTTTACTCTCAGAGTTTTTGCCAGAAATCTGCTGAGAGGAAGTCGCCGAAGAAATATTTTTTTTTTTTTTCATATTTCATTTTTGATGCCTGACCTGGGATACGAACCCGGGCTTTACGAATAGTAAGCCAACACACTACCTACTACACCACGGCGACTTCAATGATAATGATAACAATTTCTTATTTTTCACTTGCATTGGTTCACTTAGAGAGGATTTCATAAACAGCACTACTATGCCGTTCCGGCAGCATTTTGGAGTACATGCCCGAGATACGTAGCTATGGATAGAGATTATCATATTTTTTGGAGCTTAAACCCCCGACTAATGTTTAATTTTCTATTACTTTTACTAAAAAAAGTGTGTGCCCCCTAAAATAAATTCACTTAATAAAATTCTGTTGCTTAGTTTTAGGCACATAAGGCTTTCTATCTCAAAGATCCCCTTTTTTTAATTGCCTATTAATAGCTTTACATACAATCCTTGGTAATTCCATTTTTAAACAATTACTTGGTTTTGTTTAACAGGAAATTTGAAAGAAACTTGAGTTAATCTATGTTATTTGCTACTTTTTTGCCTTCTTTTTTAATTCCACTTTATAAATAATTGCCAACAGGTATTTCCTTAGTTCTCAAGCACCCAGCTAATATTTACATGGCCTCTAACCCTGCTTCTAACCTCACTTTCTAGTAATTTACGCTAAAAGGAAGTGTGTGTCTGCTTGGCGGGTAAAAAAATTCATTTCAATGAAATTTAGCAGCATACTTTCAGGAAAACAGTCTTTTAACACACACACAAAGAGAGAGAGAGAGAGAGAGGCAGGCAGAAAAGAGAGGGAAATAGAGAAATTGACTCTTTAAGTTACAAGGGGAAACGGAAATCGAGCTACTTAAATGTTCAATTACTTTATACGTTTCATTTCCTTTCCTTTTTCGCTTTTTTCTTGCTTTCTTTCCTTTTTGCCTTTTTTTTCCCAAATACCTTTCAATGGGTTTTTGAAGAGCAACAGCGATGTAGGCGAGGTGAGTACCGGCTTAATATTGGAAAAAGGTGTTTATTGACTGTGGGGGTTGTCTGTCTGTATTGTTGTTTGATAATAAATTTTATTTGCGTAAATTTTTAAGCCTATTATGTCTACTTCCGGGTTTATTTAAAGCATAATTTATTTGCCTGCCTTAAGGCGATTTAGAAAACGAATTCAATTTTGAAATTATAATGATGCTAATGCTTAATTGCCAAATTAAGTTGATTTATTTACTATGTTCGAAGCGAACCCTAATTATCATTAGAAAAGCACACAGCAGAGATAGGAGAACTTAAAGGGGCCAACTAAACTCTTAAATGCCATTAAATTTAATATTTGACTATACAATGACTTTCATTTGATCTCGTTCTAAATAGAGATCAAATTAAAAGAACAAAACTACACAGAGAATGGGTGATTCAAACGTGGTCATTTTTCTGTAATACGGGGTGATCATGGTCATCATAATCGATTTCTTAAATGCGGAATCGGTGAAGGTAGATAGGAACACAAATGGCTATTATGCATTTCTTTATCAGTTACACTTGATAAATACGATAATAATTGATAAATACGAGTTTGTGTTTAATTTTAGCTCTAAAAAGTATTTTTTTAAGTTTTATTTCTGATTTCTTAAAGAAAACATTCCAAATAAACTTTATTTTCAAATATTAACGAGTTTTTTTTAAAGTAATTTGCCTCAGTGCATAAGTTTTAAGCCCAAAATACTCTCCCTAACCCTACTACCAATTGTGAGTATTTGCATGCATGCATGAGTATCCTTTACTACATGTATCGTCATATTAAACAAGTTATTGAAGAGATAAAAAACCAACATGGACAGTAACAGAAAACAACAACATTCACAACGACGTTAACAGTAGTAGGGAGAGAAATATAACTACAAGCAACGAATATTAAAAGTGTAAATACAATAACAAACAATAACAATAATAAACTGTTATGATTTATGTCAACTAATCAAAAACCGAGAAAGAGAGAGAGAGAGAGAGCAAGAGTATAACAAGTAAGCTCAACTTACTTGAGGCGATCAGTTGTGATACAAACGCGATACCGTTAAGATGATATAAGAAAACGAAAACAAATAACACGTAAATAAAAAAAAACAAAACAAAACGTAAACAAATCAAGTGGTGTACTAAACAATATTAAGGCTAATGCCGACTAAAAAAAAAACGGGAGCAATGACAACTATTTGAAGAGACTCCCTGGCACTGTGTGTAAAGTTAACCGTTCGCGCGCTATACACTGAAAAAAAGAACCTATTTAAATAACAAAAGAAATCTTTAATCTTTTTTTTCTTTTGTGATTATGAGAGGGAGGCTTCAGTGAATGAATATTAATTTATGAAAAGAAAAAAGAAGAAATCATAATCAAAAGCATAAAAATAAATATATTTTGCGGTTGATTTAGAAAAAAAAAATATGAAATATAACCAGAGGGGGAGTTTTGGCTCAGACACAGGCAATCATCATATCATTTATGATAATGAAGTGTAAAATTTAAAACATGTGATAAGATACTCAAAACATGTTGCATATTTAATGATAAATTAATTAATTGACGACATAATTTAACCCAAAAAAAGTTTATAAAGGAAATTGCAAAAAAAAAGATGAGAAAAATAATTGAGAAAAAAATTATTAAAAAAATTAATTTTAAAATAATAAATTCCAAGAAAAAAATTCTATTACAATCTGTTTTGTCTCTTAGAAAAAAGCTGTGTTTTTTTTATAAAAAACCCAGTATATTAAATTATTTTAACAAATTTAATTGTTTTTATTTTTTTTTTCTGTTTAAAACTAATAAAATTGCAAAATGTAAAGTAAAACATTTGATATACATAGTAATTTGACGTCATAAAAACAAATCACTTGCAAACTAATAAAACAAAAAAGAAAACTACAACTTAACAGTGTTTAACAAAAGAAAAACCACGATTTAAAAATAAAATTTTATATATTTCTCTTAAATAGGTGAAAAGTACTTTACATTATGTAGCAAGAATATATTTTTTTATATAAATTTCGTGTTTTTGATGAAAATTAATTTTTTAAAAACGTAAAAATACCTTAAAAATGAGAGTGAAAGAGAGTTAAATACATAGTTACCATAAATATTCTAACTTTTTGCCATATTTTTAAAATAGTAGTAGAAAAAGTACTTTTTTATTTCCACTAAATAAATAGTAAAAAATAAATTTTTACTATTTTAGGCAACATTTCGAAAAAATTGTTCTGTAATTTATATGTTTATGCATAATTGGAAAAACTAGTAAAAAAAGTACGAAAAATTTTATACATTATTGGAAATAGTAGTGGAAAAAGTACTTTTTTAATTCTGTTAAAAAATGTAAAAAGTTTATATAGGTCTTTATCAAAACGTTACTAAACTATGTAAATTAAAATTTGAATTTTCTCAAAGAATTTTTACGCATAATTAAAAATAGTAGTAGAAGAAGTACTTTCTTTATTGTGTTAAAAAATATCAGTAACAATAATTTTTAAATTTTCTAAGCATATTTAAATTAGTTTAAAACAATTTTTATGTATTTTTTTACAGATAATTTGAAATAGTAGTAGAAAATCTATTACTCGAACTAGTAGAAAAAAAGTACTTTTTATGATTTATTTTTTTTATTATTAAAAATTAAATTACTTTTTTTTGAAATTATAAAAAAACACATAATTTGAGTGTTGTTTTTGTATTGTTGCTTTATTTTTGTTATCCACTGTTAAGTTTGCAATTATATTATAATAATTGTTATTTTAAGCCTTTAACTTTGTTTTTACAAAGTTCATTTAATGCATATTTTATTAACGTTGTTGTTTTCTTTTGCAAAATACAAAAAACCCCAGACCGGTTTATCACGTGCTTACGTTTTTAAAATTCATAAAAATAAAATTAAATATTGCTTGAAAAATATAAAAGAAGAGAGAAACGATAAAAAAAACTAAATGAAAATCAATTAATTAAGAAAATAAATTAAAAAAACCTCTAACACAGAAAAAACACAAGCAAAAAAAACAATCATAATAACGAGTGCAAGTGACGCTGTCATAAAGCAAAAAAATAAAAGTGACAAGAGAAAAAACAAAAAATCAAAATAAATTAAACAGAAACAGCAAAAGCAACAAATTAAAACAAAAAAAAACCGTGAAATGTAAACATTGTTTCATACAACAACGCATAAAAACTACACAGAACAAACAAAAACAATAACAAACAAAATTGATGGCAACACTTTTATTGTGTTTACACAAGGATTATTATTGTTTTGATAGGTTAAAGCCTAAATTAAATGTAACCAAATTAAATAACAACAACATTTTAATTAGAGCCTTAACCAACACTAAAGCATTATAAAAACACACACGTGAACTTGAACATGAACATGCGAGCCCTAAACGAGAGAATATAGGCTCTGCTAGAGAAAATTGTTCTCACGAATTCTCCAATAAAAGAAAAAACGGGGTTTAAATTTGAAACAAATCAGTACTCAACAGACAAGAGCTTTTTAAAGCAGAGAACAATTAAAAAACAACGAACTCCACTATAGACTAGCTTGATTTGATATAGACTCTCACAGATGAAATAAAATTTTCAATTTACACAGAAACGTTTTTAAATTTCCTGTAAATGTAAACACACAAGCAGTTGTGGCTCCTACATCGTCTACAAGCAGAAACGACAGTTAAAAAAACGAAATATAAATGTAAACATGAGCATTTGTGTAAGAATATAGGCTCTCATCGATAAGATTGTTCTACCAAACTCATGTCCTAATAAAAGAAGAAATCAAAACAATACATGTATAACCACACAAATACTTACCATAGTTCAACACATAAGCTCTAGGATTTTCAAGGAAATAAAACATACTAGTCCTTCGTTAAAAACATACTCTTATTGTGTTTAAATTATTCTCTATTTTTCACAATTAAAAACAAACGAATCAAATAAGTTCAACACACAAATACTTGTTGTTAAGACGGGTCTCACAGTTATAAGACGAAAACCTCGGAAGATCATCAAAACAATGTGAATATAAAAACGAACGACTGAATATAAATTAACAAGCACGAACCCTTAGCTTAAGACTATCGACTGTTATAGAGGCAACAAATTTTTTCTTTAATTCTCGTTTAAAAACCAATAAATCAAAGGAATCAAAACAATGTAAATACTGTAACAACAATACATACACAAGACAAAACACAAGCAGGAGTGCATTTAAAAAACAATGCAAATTCAAATATAAACACACACAAACACTGGTTTTAATATAGAGCATATTATAGACTCTCTCTCATATTCATATTGTAAAGGAGAGCATAGCAGCTTAAACCGTTACAAACAATTGCTTTAACATAGATTCTCTGTCTCTCTTTCTCTCTCATTCATATTGTAAAGGAGAGTATAACAGTGATTTAGTACATGAAAGTGCATAAAAATCTGTTGTCGTCAGAGTGTTTTTTTTCTGGAAATATTAAAATAAAATGTTAATAAAAATGTGCAGGACAATAAAATATAATAAATTAAATAAAATATTATTAAGAATATGCATAGCTGTGGTTGTGTTTGGCCTAACAATGGCAGAAAATAGCACTTTAAATGCTACTACCATGGCAGAGTTTAAAGAGCAACATCAGCCAACTGCTGCTGCTGTGATTAGTGATGATAACCTAACGATTAAACACATTTTAACGAATTTAACCATGTTCAATACGGAGGATTTTAATGACAATGATGCTTCAATGGCTTTGATAATAGAAAATGTAACACATACATGTCTACAAAGCTGCATAGAAGAGGTGAGTACAGAGAAAGGTTTAAAACCAAACCTGAAATACTTTTTTATTTTTTTAAAAATATAGTATTTAAGTTGTAATTGTTTTATTAATTTTAATTTATTTTATTTATGTACATACTTTTAAATATTAAAAAATATATTTTCTTTTTTACATTTTAAAATTATTTCTTAATTTTTGTTTCTTATTTCATATTTCTCTTGCTCTTTTTGTTTTTCGATTTACAATGTCAGCATATTTGTTTTTATTTTTCAAATTTTTTGGTATAAATTTGTCACCATGGCGCGTACATTGTATAAAACGTTTTAATTAAATCTGACAAAGCACGTCTCCACTCTCGCACACAACTCAAAAAAAAAAAAACGCTCGCTATTAACGCATAATTTGAGACTATAATATGACGCGTCTCTTTTAACTGACCTACAGGTTTTGTTTGTATTTTGTTTTGTTTTGCTTCGGTTTTTTGTCGTGCTTTTGCTTTATTTTTCTGGGGGTATTTTAAATAAACGGTTTTTGTCTTGTTTTTTTTTTTGTTTTTTGTTTTGCTCTACATCATGCTCTGCTATTTTAGTTTTTATGCTTTAAAGAGCCATGGTGAGAGCACATAACTATGCAAGGTTAAAGAAATTAAAACAACAACAACAACAACATAAAATAATAATTAAGAACAGTTGCGTGTTTCTGCTTTCTTAATTAATAATTGTGCATATTATACACGTATGAACTTTAAAAAAAATCATAATAACGAAGTATAACTGTCAACTGTTTGTTTAATGAAGGCATATCGAGTGTTTGTTTACATTTACATGTTAATGGAGGAGGAGGAGGAGGGGAGGTACATATCACTGCCTTAAGCATAATTTTAAAGGCTCCTAGCCAGGTATACTAGCCAGCTGTACTAGTCACCGTGCTAGCTAGCAAGCTAGCCATCTTTATCAATAATAGCGGATTCTGGCTGGGTGAAGAGACCTCTACAGCGGCTATATGAATAACGCAAACCAGGGTCTCCGACCGAGAAGATCTGGTAGGGGAGATAGTTTCACCTGGGTACAGTTTGATAAGAGTACTCTAATGAGTTTTTATTTGACTCCCAATGGTGACGTGGGAACCTTAGAGGAGAAATTGGCCAGAATCGAAGATGCAATAGCGCAGATTGGCGGCAACCTCATAGTGGCAGGCGACTTTAACTCCAGAGCTGTAGAGTGGAGAATGCAGAATACCAACCTAAGAGGCAGACGAATTGTGAAGATGGCAGCTCGAACCGGCCTGATCTTCGCGATTGAGGGGAATGTATCTACCTTTAGACGACCGGGTTGTGAGGGCACTATCCCTGATATAACTATGGTCTTGGAGAGCATATGTCACAGAGTCAGGGACTGGAAGGTTTTGGAAACGTATACGGGCAGTGATCACCAGTTAATATCGTACACCTTCGCTTCGGGAAATAGAGGAGAAGAGAACAATTACACTCCGAACAGTAGAAGATAGGATGCACGAAAACTGAATAAAAATCGGATGATCTTGGAGGTAGACAGATTGTGTAGCAGTGTTGAGCTCTCGGACGACGCGACGATAAGAGCAGAACAAACCATGGAGATAATAAGACGCGGATGTAAAAAGGCAATGCCCTTGTTGAGACCCCCGAATATCAGAAAGAAGGCAGTGTACTGGTGGGACGAAAATATTGTAGCACACCCGCCTGCCTACGACTACGACGGAGGTACACTAGAGCTAAACCCAACGGACCAGCCGTTGACGAAATGCGAGTATACAAAGAGGCAAAGAAATCTCTGAAGGAGGCTATATCGCGCAAGAAAAACCAGGCGTTCCAGGAATTACGCGATGACATAAACGTAAACCCTTACGGACTTGTATACAAAATTGTAATGGACAAACTGAACAGGAGGAAAGCAGTGGAAATTATGGACGAGCGAGTAATGAGAAATATAGTTGATGCGCTATTCCCAACTCATGAATCGAGGATCGAACGACGGCAGAATACGCTCAGTATGGAATTCTTACCATTTACCGAGGGGGAGCTGAAGATAGCTGCAGCCGGACTAAAGCCCGGTAAGGCACCGGGGCTCGATGGCATCCCGTCTGAGGTAGTGCGGAAAATTGCCTATCAAAGACCGCAACTCTTACTAGGAATGTACAACGCGTGCCTAAGATAATGTATTTTCCCCGAAATATGGAAGAAACAACGGCTAGTCTTGGTAAGTAAGTGAAAGGGCGATCCGGGGGACCCATCCACGTACAGGCCGTTGTGCATTCTAGATACGTCGGGGAAGCTGATCGAGAGGCTTTTGAAGCCTCGGCTTGCTGCCGCGATTGATAATAGTGGCGGACTGTTTGCTAGACAATATGGTTTTCGATCTGGTCTTTCTACAATTGGAGCCTTGAGAGAGGTGACTGAAGCGGCCATGGTCACACAGCGTGGAAATCACTTTTCGAGGCCTGTGCTACTGCTTGCGACTTTAGACGTTAAAAACGCGTTTAACAGTCTTAGATGGAGCGATGTATTAAATGCTTTGGAATACAATTTCTCGGTGCCACACTACATCCTGTCCATGATAAGTAGTTATCTGAGTAACAGACAGCTGATGTATAACACAAGCTCTGGACCAAGGGTGAAATAAAAAAACATCAGGAGCGGCACACGACGTCTTATGCTGAGAACAAAAACATGGTTGGATTCCCACGGCCTAGACCTGGCCATGCATAAATCGGCATTGCTGCCAAGTATTGGAAACGAAGTAATTAGGACCAAGAGCTCAGTGAAATATCTGGGACTAAGGTTGGATCCCAGACTCAGTACTCAGTATCAGATTAAGTACTCGGCTAACAAGGCCCAGAAGATCGTTGGACAGCTCAGCAGACTAATGGCGAACATTGGAGGCCCGCGATATATACTAGCCAGCAAAGCTAGCCAGCTATACTAGCTAGCCAGCAACGCTAGCTAGCTATACTAGCCAGCAACGCTAGCCAGCAATGCTAGCCAGCAACGCTAGCCAGCAATGCTAGCCAGCAACACTAGCCAGCAACGCTAGCTAGCTATACTAGCCAGCAACGCTAGCTAGCTATACTAGCCAGCAACGCTAGCTAGCTACACTAGCCAGCAACGCTAGCTAGCTATACTAGCTAGCTACACTAGCTAGCTATACTAGCTAGCTACACTAGCCAGCAACGCTAGCTAGCTACACTAGCCAGCAACGCTAGCTAGCTATACTAGCCAGCAATGCTAGCCAGCTAGCCAGCAATGCTAGCCAGCTAGCCAGCAATGCTAGCCAGCTGGCTAGCCAGCAATGCTAGCCAGCAATGCTAGCCAGCTATACTCGCCAGCAATATCAGACCAGAAGATCGTTGGACAGCTCAGCAGACTAATGGCGAACATTGGAGGCCCGCTATATATACTAGCCAGCAACGCTAGCCAGCTATACTAGCCAGCAATACTAGCCAGCAATACTAGCCAGCAACGCTAGCCAGCTAGCCAGCTATACTAGCCAGCAATACTAGCCAGCAATACTAGCCAGCAACGCTAGCCAGCAATGCTAGCCAGCTAGCCAGCTATACTAGCCAGCAATGCTTGCCAGCTATACTAGCCAGCAACGCTAGCTAGCAACGCTAGCCAGCTAGCCAGCTATACTAGCCAGCAATACTAGCCAGCAATACTAGCCAGCAACGCTAGCCAGCAATGCTAGCCAGCTAGCCAGCTATACTAGCCAGCAATACTAGCCAGCAATACTAGCCAGCAACGCTAGCCAGCAACGCTAGCCAGCTAGCCAGCTATACTAGCCAGCAATACTAGCCAGCAATACTAGCCAGCAACGCTAGCCAGCAATGCTAGCCAGCTAGCCAGCTATACTAGCCAGCAATGCTTGCCAGCTATACTAGCCAGCAACGCTAGCTAGCTATACTAGCCAGCAATACTAGCCAGCAACGCTAGCTAGCAACGTTAGCCAGCAACGCTAGCTAGCAACGCTAGCCAGCAACGCTAGCCAGCAACGCCAGCTAGGTATACTAGCCAGCAATACTAGCCAGCAATACTAGCCAGCAACGCTAGCTAGCTACACTACCCAGCAACGCTAGCTAGCTACACTACCCAGCAACGCTAGCTAGCTACACTAGCCAGCAACGCTAGCTAACTATACTAGCTAGCTACACTAGCCAGCAACGCTAGCTAGCTATACTAGCCAGCAACGCTAGCTAGCTATACTAGCCAGCAATACTAGCCAGCAATACTAGCCAGCAACGCTAGCCAGCAATGCTAGCCAGCTAGCCAGCTATACTAGCCAGCAATGCTTGCCAGCTATACTAGCCAGCAACGCTAGCTAGCTATACTAGCCAGCAATACTAGCCAGCAACGCTAGCTAGCAACGTTAGCCAGCAACGCTAGCTAGCAACGTTAGCCAGCAACGCTAGCTAGCAACGCTAGCCAGCAACGCTAGCCAGCAACGCCAGCTAGGTATACTAGCCAGCAATACTAGCCAGCAATGCTAGCCAGCAACGCTAGCTAGCTACACTAGCCAGCAACGCTAGCTAGCTACACTAGCCAGCAACGCTAGCTAGCTACACTAGCCAGCAACGCTAGCTAGCTACACTAGCCAGCAACGCTAGCTAGCTATACTAGCCAGCAATGCTAGCCAGCTAGCCAGCAATGCTAGCCAGCTAGCCAGCAATGCTAGCCAGCTAGCCAGCAAAGCTAGCCAGCAATGCTAGCCAGCTATACTCGCCAGCAATATCAGACCAGAAGATCGTTGGACAGCTCAGCAGACTAATGGCGAACATTGGAGGCCCGCTATATATACTAGCCAGCAACGCTAGCCAGCTATACTAGCCAGCAATACTAGCCAGCAATACTAGCCAGCAACGCTAGCCAGCAATGCTAGCCAGCTAGCCAGCTATACTAGCCAGCAATGCTTGCCAGCTATACTAGCCAGCAACGCTAGCTAGCTATACTAGCCAGCAATACTAGCCAGCAACGCTAGCCAGCAACGCCAGCTAGGTATACTAGCCAGCAATACTAGCCAGCAACGCTAGCCAGCAACGCTAGCTAGCTATACTAGCCAGCAACGCTAGCCAGCAATACTAGCCAGCAACGCTAGCCAGCAACGCTAGCTAGCTATACTAGCCAGCAATGCTAGCCAGCGACCCTGAAAAAGAAATCAACATGAGCATTCATAAAAGGCCAGCAATGCTAGCGAGCTATACTAGCCAGCAATGCTAGCCAGGTAGCCAGCTATACTAGCCAGCAATGCTTGCCAGCTATACTAGCCAGCAACGCTAGCTAGCTATACTAGCCAGCAATACTAGCCAGCAACGCTAGCTAGCAACGTTAGCCAGCAACGCTAGCCAGCAACGCCAGCTAGGTATACTAGCCAGCACTACTAGCCAGCAACGCTAGCTAGCAACGCTAGCCAGCAACGCTAGCCAGCAACGCCAGCTAGGTATACTAGCCAGCAATACTAGCCAGCAACGCTAGCCAGCAACACTAGCTAGCTATACTAGCCAGCAATACTAGCCAGCAACGCTAGCCAGCAACGCTAGCTAGCTATACTAGCCAGCAACGCTAGCCAGCAACGCTAGCTAGCTATACTAGCCAGCAACGCTAGCCAGCAACGCTAGCTAGCTATACTAGCCAGCAACGCTAGCCAGCAACGCTAGCTAGCTATACTAGCCAGCAACGCTAGCCAGCAACGCTAGCTAGCTACACTAGCCAGCAACGCTAGCTAGCTATACTAGCCAGCAATACTAGCCAGCAATACTAGCCAGCAACGCTAGCCAGCAATGCTAGCCAGCTAGCCAGCTATACTAGCCAGCAACGCTAGCTAGCTATACTAGCCAGCAATACTAGCCAGCAACGCTAGCTAGCTATACTAGCCAGCAACGCTAGCCAGCAACGCTAGCTAGCTATACTAGCCAGCAATACTAGCCAGCAACGCTAGCCAGCAACGCTAGCTAGCTATACTAGCCAGCAATGCTAGCCAGCGACCCTGAAAAAGAAATCAACATGAGCATTCATAAAAGGCCAGCAATGCTAGCGAGCTATACTAGCCAGCAATGCTAGCCAGGTAGCCAGCTATACTAGCCAGCAATACTAGCCAGCAACGCTAGCTAGCAATACTAGCCAGCAACGCTAGCCAGCAACGCTAGCTAGCTATACTAGCCAGCAACGCTAGCCAGCAACGCTAGCTAGCTATACTAGCCAGCAACGCTAGCCAGCAACGCTAGCTAGCTATACTAGCCAGCAACGCTAGCCAGCAACGCTAGCTAGCTATACTAGCCAGCAACGCTAGCCAGCAACGCTAGCTAGCTATACTACCCAGCAACGCTAGCTAGCTACACTACCCAGCAACGCTAGCTAGCTACACTACCCAGCAACGCTAGCTAGCTACACTAGCCAGCAACGCTAGCTAGCTATACTAGCCAGCAATACTAGCCAGCAATACTAGCCAGCAACGCTAGCCAGCAATGCTAGCCAGCTAGCCAGCTATACTAGCCAGCAATGCTTGCCAGCTATACTAGCCAGCAACGCTAGCTAGCTATACTAGCCAGCAATACTAGCCAGCAACGCTAGCCAGCAACGCTAGCCAGCAACGCTAGCTAGCTATACTAGCCAGCAACGCTAGCCAGCAACGCTAGCTAGCTATACTAGCCAGCAATACTAGCCAGCAACGCTAGCCAGCAACGCTAGCTAGCTATACTAGCCAGCAATGCTAGCCAGCGACCCTGAAAAAGAAATCAACATGAGCATTCATAAAAGGCCAGCAATGCTAGCGAGCTATACTAGCCAGCAATGCTAGCCAGGTAGCCAGCTATACTAGCCAGCAATACTAGCCAGCAACGCTAGCTAGCTATACTAGCCAGCACTACTAGCCAGCAACGCTAGCTAGCTATACTAGCCAGCAACGCTAGCCAGCAACGCTAGCCAGCTATACTAGCCAGCAACGCTAGCTAGCTATACTAGCCAGCAATACTAGCCAGCAACGCTAGCTAGCAACGCTAGCCAGCAACGCTAGCCAGCAACGCCAGCTAGGTATACTAGCCAGCAACGCTAGCCAGCAACGCCAGCTAGGTATACTAGCCAGCAATACTAGCCAGCAACGCTAGCCAGCAACGCTAGCCAGCAACGCTAGCTAGCTATACTAGCCAGCAACGCTAGCTAGCTATACTAGCCAGCAACGCTAGCCAGCAACGCTAGCTAGCTATACTAGCCAACAATACTAGCCAGCAACGCTAGCCAGCAACGCTAGCTAGCTATACTAGCCAGCAATACTAGCTAGCTATACTAGCCAGCAACGCTAGCCAGCAACGCTAGCTAGCTATACTAGTCAGCAATACTAGCCAGCAACGCTAGCTAGCTATACTAGCCAGCAATACTAGCCAGCAACGCTAGCTAGCTATACTAGCCAGCAATACTAGCCAGCAACGCTAGCCAGCAACGCTAGCTAGCTATACTAGCCAGCAACGCTAGCCAGCAACGCTAGCTAGCTATACTAGCCAGCTATACTAGCCAGCAACGCTAGCTAGCTATACTAGCCAGCAATACTAGCCAGCAACGCTAGCTAGCTATACTAGCCAGCAATACTAGCCAGCAACGCTAGCTAGCTATACTAGCCAGCAATACTAGCCAGCAACGCTAGCTAGCTATACTAGCCAGCAATACTAGCCAGCAACGCTAGCCAGCAACGCTAGCTAGCTATACTAGCCAGCAACGCTAGCCAGCAACGCTAGCTAGCTATACTAGTCAGCAATACTAGCCAGCAACGCTAGCCAGCAACGCTAGCTAGCTATACTAGCCAGCAATACTAGCCAGCAACGCTAGCTAGCTATACTAGTCAGCAATACTAGCCAGCAACGCTAGCTAGCTATACTAGCCAGCAATACTAGCCAGCAACGCTAGCTAGCTATACTAGCCAGCAACGCTAGCCAGCAACGCTAGCTAGCTATACTAGTCAGCAATACTAGCCAGCAACGCTAGCCAGCAACGCTAGCTAGCTATACTAGCCAGCAACGCTAGCCAGCAACGCTAGCTAGCTATACTAGTCAGCAATACTAGCCAGCAACGCTAGCCAGCAACGCTAGCTAGCTATACTAGCCAGCAACGCTAGCCAGCAACGCCAGCTAGGTATACTAGCCAGCAATACTAGCCAGCAACGCTAGCCAGCAACGCTAGCTAGCTATACTAGCCAGCAATACTAGCCAGCAACGCTAGCCAGCAACGCTAGCCAGCAACGCCAGCTAGGTATACTAGCCAGCAATACTAGCCAGCAACGCTAGCCAGCAACGCTAGCTAGCTATACTAGCCAGCAATACTAGCCAGCAACGCTAGCCAGCAACGCTAGCTAGCTATACTAGCCAGCAACGCTAGCCAGCAACGCTAGCTAGCTATACTAGCCAGCAACGCTAGCCAGCAATGCTAGCCAGCAATACTAGCCAGCAACGCTAGCCAGCAATGCTAGCCAGCAACGCTAGCCAGCAATGCTAGCCAGCAACGCTAGCCAGCAATACTAGCCAGCAACGCTAGCCAGCAACGCCAGCTAGGTATACTAGCCAGCAATACTAGCCAGCAACGCCAGCTAGGTATACTAGCCAGCAATACTAGCCAGCAACGCTAGCCAGCAATACTAGCCAGCAACGCTAGCCAGCAACGCTAGCTAGCTATACTAGTCAGCAATACTAGCCAGCAACGCTAGCCAGCAACGCTAGCTAGCTATACTAGCCAGCAACGCCAGCCAGGTAGCCAGCTATACTAGCCAGCAACGCTAGCCAGCAATGCTAGGCTGCTATACTATCCAGAAATGCTAGGTAGCAACGCTAGCCAGCAACGCTAGCTAGCAACGCTAGCTAGCTATACTAGCCAGCAACGCCAGCCAGTTAGCCAGCTATACTAGCCAGCAACGCTAGCCAGCAATGCTAGCCAGCAACGCTAGCCAGCAACGCCAGCCAGCTATACTCGCCAGCAATACTAGCTAGCAACGCTAGCCAGCAACGCTAGCTAGCAACGCCAGCCAGCTATACTCGCCAGCAATACTAGCTAGCAACGCTAGCTAGCTATACTAGCCAGCAACGCTAGCCAGCAATACTAGCCAGCAACGCTAGCCAGCAACGCTAGCCAGCAATACAAGCCAGCAACGCTAGCCAGCAACGCTAGCCAGCTATACTAGCCAGGTAGCCAGCTATACTAGCCAGCAACGCTAGCCAGCAATGCTAGCTAGCAACGCTAGCTAGCTATACTAGCCAGCAACGCTAGCCAGCAATGCTAGTCAGCTAGCCAGCAATGCTTGGCCAGCTAGCCAGCAATGCTAGGCTGCTATACTATCCAGCAATGCTAGGTAGCAACGCTAGCCAGCAACGCTAGCTAGCAACGCTAGCTAACAACGCTAGTCAGCAACGCTAGCTAACTATACTAGCCAGCAACGCCAGCCAGCACCGCTAGCCAGCACGCCAGCCAGCACCGCTAGCCAGCTTTACTAGCCAGCAATGCTAGCCAGCGACCCTGAAAAAGAAATCAACATGAGCATTCATAAAAGGCCAGCAATACTAGCCAGCAACGCTAACCAGCAACGCTAGCTAGCTATACTAGCCAGCAATACTAGCCAGCAACGCTAGCCGGCAATACTAGCCAGCAACGCTAGCCAGCAACGCCAGCCAGCTATACTCGCCAGCAATACTAGCTAGCAACGCTAGCCAGCAACGCTAGCTTGCTATACTAGCCAGCAATACTAGCCAGCGACCCTGAAAAAGAAATCAACATGAGCATTCATAAAAGGCCAGCAATGCTAGCCAGGTAGCCAGCTATACTAGCCAGCACTACTAGCCAGCAACGCTAGCTAGCAACGCTAGCCAGCAACGCTAGCCAGCAATGCTAGCCAGCAACGCTAGCTAGCTATACTAGCCAGCAACGCCAGCCAGCAACGCTAGCCAGCAACGCTAGCCAGCAATACTAGCCAGCAACGCTAGCCAGCAATAGTAGCCAGCAACGCTAGCCAGCAACGCTAGCCAGCTATACTAGCCAGCAATGCTAGCCAGTTAGCCAGCTATACTAGACAGCAACGCTAGCCAGCAATGCTAGCTAGCAACGCTAGCTAGCTATACTAGCCAGCAATGCTAGCCAGCTATACTAGCCAGCAATACTAGCCAGCAACGCTAGCCAGCAATACTAGCCAGCAACGCTAGCTAGCTATACTAGCCAGCAACGCTAGCCAGCAACGCTAGCCAGCAACGCCAGCTAGGTATACTAGCCAGCAATACTAGCCAGCAACGCTAGCCAGCAACGCTAGCTAGCTATACTAGCCAGCAACGCCAGCCAGCACCGCTAGCCAGCTATAATAGCCAGCTATACTAGCCAGCAACGCTGGCTAGCGTTGCTACCTAGCAATACTAGCCAGCAATGCTGGCTAGCTATACTAGCCAGCAACGCCAGCTAGGTATACTAGCCAGCAATACTAGCCAGCAACGCTAGCCAGCAATGCTAGCCAGCAACGCTAGCCAGCAATGCTAGTCAGCTAGCCAGCAATGCTTCGCCAGCTAGCCAGCAATGCTAGGCTGCTATACTATCCAGCAATGCTAGGTAGCAACGCTAGCCAGCAACGCTAGCTAGCAACGCTAGCTAGCTATACTAGCCAGCAACGCCAGCCAGGTAGCCAGCTATACTAGCCAGCAACGCTAGCCAGCAATGCTAGGCTGCTATACTATCCAGAAATGCTAGGTAGCAACGCTAGCCAGCAACGCTAGCTAGCAACGCTAGCTAGCTATACTAGCCAGCAACGCCAGCCAGTTAGCCAGCTATACTAGCCAGCAACGCTAGCCAGCAATGCTAGCCAGCTAGCCAGCAATGCTTCGCCAGCTAGCCAGCAATGCTAGGCTGCTATACTATCCAGCAATGCTAGGTAGCAACGCTAGCCAGCAACGCTAGCTAGCAACGCTAGCTAGCTATACTAGCCAGCAACGCCAGCCAGGTAGCCAGCTATACTAGCCAGCAACGCTAGCCAGCAATGCTAGGCTGCTATACTATCCAGAAATGCTAGGTAGCAACGCTAGCCAGCAACGCTAGCTAGCAACGCTAGCTAGCTATACTAGCCAGCAACGCCAGCCAGTTAGCCAGCTATACTAGCCAGCAACGCTAGCCAGCAACGCTAGCTAGCAACGCTAGCTAGCTATACTAGCCAGCAACGCCAGCCAGTTAGCCAGCTATACTAGCCAGCAACGCTAGCCAGCAATGCTAGCCAGCAACGCTAGCCAGCAACGCCAGCCAGCTATACTCGCCAGCAATACTAGCTAGCAACGCTAGCCAGCAACGCTAGCTAGCAACGCCAGCCAGCTATACTCGCCAGCAATACTAGCTAGCAACGCTAGCTAGCTATACTAGCCAGCAACGCTAGCCAGCAATACTAGCCAGCAACGCTAGCCAGCAACGCTAGCCAGCAATACAAGCCAGCAACGCTAGCCAGCAACGCTAGCCAGCTATACTAGCCAGGTAGCCAGCTATACTAGCCAGCAACGCTAGCCAGCAATGCTAGCTAGCAACGCTAGCTAGCTATACTAGCCAGCAACGCTAGCCAGCAATGCTAGTCAGCTAGCCAGCAATGCTTGGCCAGCTAGCCAGCAATGCTAGGCTGCTATACTATCCAGCAATGCTAGGTAGCAACGCTAGCCAGCAACGCTAGCTAGCAACGCTAGCTAACAACGCTAGTCAGCAACGCTAGCTAACTATACTAGCCAGCAACGCCAGCCAGCACCGCTAGCCAGCACGCCAGCCAGCACCGCTAGCCAGCTTTACTAGCCAGCAATGCTAGCCAGCGACCCTGAAAAAGAAATCAACATGAGCATTCATAAAAGGCCAGCAATACTAGCCAGCAACGCTAACCAGCAACGCTAGCTAGCTATACTAGCCAGCAATACTAGCCAGCAACGCTAGCCGGCAATACTAGCCAGCAACGCTAGCCAGCAACGCCAGCCAGCAATACTAGCCAGCGACCCTGAAAAAGAAATCAACATGAGCATTCATAAAAGGCCAGCAATGCTAGCCAGGTAGCCAGCTATACTAGCCAGCACTACTAGCCAGCAACGCTAGCTAGCAACGCTAGCCAGCAACGCTAGCCAGCAATGCTAGCCAGCAACGCTAGCTAGCTATACTAGCCAGCAACGCCAGCCAGCAACGCTAGCCAGCAACGCTAGCCAGCAATACTAGCCAGCAACGCTAGCCAGCAATAGTAGCCAGCAACGCTAGCCAGCAACGCTAGCCAGCTATACTAGCCAGCAATGCTAGCCAGTTAGCCAGCTATACTAGACAGCAACGCTAGCCAGCAATGCTAGCTAGCAACGCTAGCTAGCTATACTAGCCAGCAATGCTAGCCAGCTATACTAGCCAGCAATACTAGCCAGCAACGCTAGCCAGCAATACTAGCCAGCAAAGCTAGCTAGCTATACTAGCCAGCAACGCTAGCCAGCAACGCTAGCTAGCTATACTAGCCAGCAACGCTAGCCAGCAACGCTAGCTAGCTATACTAGCCAGCAACGCTAGCTAGCAATACTAGCCAGCAACGCTAGCGAGCTATACTAGCCAGCAACGCTAGCCAGCAATGCTAGTCAGCTAGCCAGCAATGCTTGGCCAGCTAGCCAGCAATGCTAGGCTGCTATACTATCCAGCAATGCTAGGTAGCAACGCTAGCCAGCAACGCTAGCTAGCAACGCTAGCTAACAACGCTAGTCAGCAACGCTAGCTAACTATACTAGCCAGCAACGCCAGCCAGCACCGCTAGCCAGCACGCCAGCCAGCACCGCTAGCCAGCACGCCAGCCAGCACCGCTAGCCAGCACGCCAGCCAGCACCGCTAGCCAGCTTTACTAGCCAGCAATACTAGCCAGCAACGCTAGCCAGCAATGCTAGTCAGCTAGCCAGCAATGCTAGGCTGCTATACTATCCAGCAATGCTAGCCAGCTATACTCGCCAGCAATACTAGCTAGCAACGCTAGCCAGCAATACTAGCCAGCAACGCTAGCCAGCAATGCTAGCCAGCAACGCTAGCCAGCAATGCTAGCCAGCAACGCTAGCTAACTATACTAGCCAGCAACGCCAGCCAGCACCGCTAGCCAGCAACGCTAGCTAACTATACTAGCCAGCAACGCCAGCCAGCACCGCTAGCCAGCACGCCAGCCAGCACCGCTAGCCAGCTATACTAGCCAGCAATGCTAGCCAGCAACGCTAGGTAGCTATACTAGCCAGCAATACTATGCTAGGTAGCAACGCTAGCCAGCAACGCTAGCCAGCTATACTAGCCAGCAACGCTAGCCAGCAATGCTAGTCAGCTAGCCAGCAATGCTTGGCCAGCTAGCCAGCAATGCTAGGCTGCTATACTATCCAGCAATGCTAGGTAGCAACGCTAGCCATCAACGCTAGCTAGCAACGCTAGCTAGCAACGCTAGCCAGCAACGCCAGCTAGGTATAGTAGCCAGCAATACTAGCCAGCAACGCTAGCCAGCAATGCTAGCCAGCAACGCTAGCTAACTATACTAGCCAGCACGCCAGCCAGCTATACTCGCCAGCAATACTAGCTAGCAACGCTAGCTAGCTATACTAGCCAGTAACGCTAGCTAGCAACGCTAGCCAGCAACGCCAGCTAGGTATACTAGCCAGCAATACTAGCCAGCAACGCTAGCCAGCAATGCTAGCCAGCAACGCTAGCTAACTATACTAGCCAGCAATGCTAGCCAGCAACGCTAGCTAACTATACTAGCCAGCAACGCCAGCCAGCAACGCTAGCCAGCAACGCCAGCCAGCAACGCTAGCCAGAAACGCTAGCCAGCAACGCCAGCCAGCTATACTCGCCAGCAATACTAGCTAGCAACGCTAGCCAGCAACGCTAGCTAGCAACGCCAGCCAGCTATACTCGCCAGCAATACTAGCTAGCAACGCTAGCTAGCTATACTAGCCAGCAACGCTAGCCAGCAATACTAGCCAGCAACGCTAGCCAGCAACGCTAGCCAGCAATACAAGCCAGCAACGCTAGCCAGCAACGCTAGCCAGCTATACTAGCCAGCAACGCTAGCCAGCAATGCTAGCCAGCAATACTAGCCAGCAACGCTAGCCAGCAATGCTAGCCAGCAATACTAGCCAGCAACGCTAGCCAGCAATGCTAGCCAGCAACGCTTGCCAGCAACGCTAGCCAGCAACGCCAGCTAGGTATACTAGCCAGCAATACTAGCCAGCAACGCTAGCCAGCAACGCTAGCTAGCTATACTAGCCAGCAACGCCAGCCAGCACCGCTAGCCAGCAATGCTAGCCAGCGACCCTGAAAAAGAAATCAACATGAGCATTCATAAAAGGCCAGCAATACTAGCCAGCAACGCTAGCCAGCAACGCTAGCTAGCTATACTAGCCAGCAATACTAGCCAGCAACGCTAGCCGGCAATACTAGCCAGCAACGCTAGCCAGCAACGCCAGCCAGCTATACTCGCCAGCAACGCTAGCCAGCAACGCTAGCCAGCAATACTAGCCAGCAACGCTAGCCAGCAACGCTAGCTAGCTATACTAGCCAGCAACGCTAGCCAGCAATGCTAGCCAGCAATACTAGCCAGCAACGCTAGCCAGCAACGCTAGTTAGCTATACTAGCCAGCAACGCTAGCCAGCAATGCTAGCCAGCAATACTAGCCAGCAACGCTAGCCAGCAATGCTAGCCAGCAATACTAGCCAGCAACGCTAGCTAGCTATACTAGCCAGCAATACTAGCCAGCGACCCTGAAAAAGAAATCAACATGAGCATTCATAAAAGGCCAGCAATGCTAGCGAGCTATACTAGCCAGCAATGCTAGCCAGGTAGCCAGCTATACTAGCCAGCAATACTAGCCAGCAACGCTAGCTAGCTATACTAGCCAGCACTACTAGCCAGCAACGCTAGCCAGCAATACTAGCCAGCAACGCTAGCCAGCAACGCTAGCTAGCTATACTAGCCAGCAACGCTAGCCAGTAACGCTAGCTAGCTATACTAGCCAGCAACGCTAGCCAGCAATGCTAGCCAGCAATACTAGCCAGCAACGCTAGCCAGCAACGCTAGCTAGCTATACTAGCCAGCAACGCTAGCCAGCAATGCTAGCCAGCAATACTAGCCAGCAACGCTAGCCAGCAATGCTAGCCAGCAATACTAGCCAGCAACGCTAGCCAGCAATGCTAGCCAGCAACGCTAGCCAGCAACGCTAGCCAGCAACGCCAGCTAGGTATACTAGCCAGCAATACTAGCTAGCTATACTAGCCAGCAACGCCAGCCAGCACCGCTAGCCAGCAACGCCAGCCAGCACCGCTAGCCGGCAATGCTAGCCGGCAATGCTAGCCAGCTATAATAGCCAGCAATGCTAGCCAGCGACCCTGAAAAAGAAATCAACATGAGCATTCATAAAAGGCCAGCAATGCTAGCGAGCTATACTAGCCAGCAATGCTAGCCAGGTAGCCAGCTATACTAGCCAGCAACGCTGGCTAGCGTTGCTACCTAGCAATACTAGCCAGCAATGCTGGCTAGCTATACTAGCCAGCAACGCCAGCTAGGTATACTAGCCAGCAATACTAGCCAGCAACGCTAGCCAGCAACGCTAGCCAGCAATGCTAGCCAGCAATGCTAGCCAGCAACGCTAGCTAACTATACTAGCCAGCAACGCCAGCCAGCAATGCTAGTCAGCTAGCCAGCAATGCTTGGCCAGCTAGCCAGCAATGCTAGGCTGCTATACTATCCAGCAATGCTAGGTAGCAACGCTAGCCAGCAACGCTAGCTAGCTATACTAGCCAGCAATGCTAGCCGGCAATGCTAGCCAGCGACCCTGAAAAAGAAATCAACATGAGCATTCATAAAAGGCCAGCAATACTAGCCAGCAACGCTAGCCAGCAACGCTAGCCAGCTATACTAGCCAGCAATGCTAGCCAGGTAGCCAGCTATACTAGCCAGCAACGCTAGCCAGCAATGCTAGTCAGCTAGCCAGCAATGCTTGGCCAGCTAGCCAGCAATGCTAGGCTGCTATACTATCCAGCAATGCTAGGTAGCAACGCTAGCCAGCAACGCTAGCTAGCAACGCTAGCCAGCAATGCTAGCCAGCAACGCTAGCTAGCTATACTAGCCAGCAACGCTAGCCAGCAATGCTAGCCAGCAATACTAGCCAGCAACGCTAGCCAGCAATGCTAGCCAGCAATACTAGCCAGCAACGCTAGCCAGCAATGCTAGCCAGCAACGCTAGCTAGCTATACTAGCCAGCAACGCTAGCCAGCAACGCTAGCTATCAATACTAGCCAGCAATACTAGCCAGCAACGCTAGCTAGCTATACTAGCCAGCAACGCTAGCTAGCTATACTAGCCAGCAACGCTAGCTAGCTATACTAGCCAGCAACGCTAGCCAGCAACGCTAGCTAGCAATGCTAGCCAGCAATACTAGCCAGCAACGCTAGCCAGCAACGCTAGCTAGCAATACTAGCCAGCAACGCTAGCTAGCTATACTAGCCAGCAATACTAGCCAGCAACGCTAGCCAGCAACGCTAGCTAGCAATACTAGCTAGCAACGCTAGCTAGCAATACTAGCCAGCAACGCTAGCTAGCAATACTAGCCAGCAATACTAGCTAGCAATACTAGCCAGCAACGGTAGCCAGCAACGCTAGCCAGCAACGCTAGCCAGCAACGTTAGCCAGCAACGCTAGCTAGCAATACTAGCCAGCAACGCTAGCTAGCAATACTAGCCAGCAATACTAGCCAGCAATACTAGCCAGCAATACTAGCTAGCAATACCAGCTAGCAACGCTAGCCAGCAACGCTAGCCAGCAACGCTAGCTAGCAATACTAGCCAGCAACGCTAGCCAGCAACGCTAGCTAGCAATACTAGCCAGCAACGCTAGCCAGCAACGGTAACTAGCTACACTAGCCAGCAACGCTAGCTAGCAATACTAGCCAGCAACGCTAGCCAGCAACGCTAGCTAGCAATACTAGCCAGCAACGCTAGCTAGCAATACTAGCCAGCAACGCTAGCCAGCAACGCTAGCTAGCAATACTAGCCAGCAATACTAGCCAGCAACGCTAGCTAGCAATACTAGCCAGCAACGCTAGCCAGCAACGCTAGCTAGCAATACTAGCCAGCAACGGTAACTAGCAATACTAGCCAGCAACGCTAGCCAGCAACGCTAGCTAGCAATACTAGCCAGCAATACTAGCCAGCAACGCTAGCTAGCAATACTAGCCAGCAACGCTAGCCAGCAACGCTAGCTAGCAATACTAGCCAGCAACGCTAGCTAGCTATACTAGCCAGCAATACTAGCCAGCAATACTAGCCAGCAACGCTAGCCAGCAACGCTAGCCAGCAACGCTAGCTAGCTATACTAGCCAGCAACGCTAGCCAGCAATGCTAGCCAGCAATACTAGCCAGCAACGCTAGCCAGCAATGCTAGCCAGCAATACTAGCCAGCAACGCTAGCCAGCAATGCTAGCCAGCAACGCTAGCCAGCAACGCTAGCCAGCAACGCCAGCTAGGTATACTAGCCAGCAATACTAGCCAGCAACGCTAGCCAGCAACGCTAGCTAGCTATACTAGCCAGCAACGCCAGCCAGCACCGCTAGCCAGCAACGCCAGCCAGCACCGCTAGCCGGCAATGCTAGCCGGCAATGCTAGCCAGCTATAATAGCCAGCAATGCTAGCCAGCGACCCTGAAAAAGAAATCAACATGAGCATTCATAAAAGGCCAGCAATGCTAGCGAGCTATACTAGCCAGCAATGCTAGCCAGGTAGCCAGCTATACTAGCCAGCAACGCTGGCTAGCGTTGCTACCTAGCAATACTAGCCAGCAATGCTGGCTAGCTATACTAGCCAGCAACGCCAGCTAGGTATACTAGCCAGCAATACTAGCCAGCAACGCTAGCCAGCAACGCTAGCCAGCAATGCTAGCCAGCAATGCTAGCCAGCAACGCTAGCTAACTATACTAGCCAGCAACGCCAGCCAGCAATGCTAGTCAGCTAGCCAGCAATGCTTGGCCAGCTAGCCAGCAATGCTAGGCTGCTATACTATCCAGCAATGCTAGGTAGCAACGCTAGCCAGCAACGCTAGCTAGCTATACTAGCCAGCAATGCTAGCCGGCAATGCTAGCCAGCGACCCTGAAAAAGAAATCAACATGAGCATTCATAAAAGGCCAGCAATACTAGCCAGCAACGCTAGCCAGCAATACTAGCCAGCAATACTAGCTAGCAATACTAGCCAGCAACGCTAGCCAGCAACGCTAGCCAGCAACGCTAGCCAGCAACGCTAGCCAGCAACGCTAGCTAGCAATACTAGCCAGCAACGCTAGCTAGCAATACTAGCCAGCAATACTAGCCAGCAATACTAGCCAGCAATACTAGCCAGCAATACTAGCTAGCAATACTAGCTAGCAACGCTAGCCAGCAACGCTAGCCAGCAATACTAGCCAACAACGCTAGCCAGCAACGCTAGCTAGCTATACTAGCCAGCAACGCTAGCCAGCAACGCTAGCTAGCTATACTAGCCAGCAACGCTAGCCAGCAACGCTAGCTAGCAATACTAGCCAGCAATACTAGCCAGCAACGCTAGCTAGCTATACTAGCCAGCAACGCTAGCTAGCTATACTAGCCAGCAACGCTAGCCAGCAACGCTAGCTAGCAATGCTAGCCAGCAATACTAGCCAGCAACGCTAGCCAGCAACGCTAGCTAGCAATACTAGCCAGCAACGCTAGCTAGCTATACTAGCCAGCAATACTAGCCAGCAACGCTAGCCAGCAACGCTAGCTAGCAATACTAGCTAGCAACGCTAGCTAGCAATACTAGCCAGCAACGCTAGCTAGCAATACTAGCCAGCAATACTAGCTAGCAATACTAGCCAGCAACGGTAGCCAGCAACGCTAGCCAGCAACGCTAGCCAGCAACGTTAGCCAGCAACGCTAGCTAGCAATACTAGCCAGCAACGCTAGCTAGCAATACTAGCCAGCAATACTAGCCAGCAATACTAGCCAGCAATACTAGCTAGCAATACTAGCTAGCAACGCTAGCCAGCAACGCTAGCCAGCAACGCTAGCTAGCAATACTAGCCAGCAACGCTAGCCAGCAACGCTAGCCAGCAACGGTAACTAGCTACACTAGCCAGCAACGCTAGCTAGCAATACTAGCCAGCAACGCTAGCCAGCAACGCTAGCTAGCAATACTAGCCAGCAACGCTAGCTAGCAATACTAGCCAGCAACGCTAGCCAGCAACGCTAGCTAGCAATACTAGCCAGCAATACTAGCCAGCAACGCTAGCTAGCAATACTAGCCAGCAACGCTAGCCAGCAACGCTAGCTAGCAATACTAGCCAGCAACGGTAACTAGCAATACTAGCCAGCAACGCTAGCCAGCAACGCTAGCTAGCAATACTAGCCAGCAATACTAGCCAGCAACGCTAGCTAGCAATACTAGCCAGCAACGCTAGCCAGCAACGCTAGCTAGCAATACTAGCCAGCAACGCTAGCTAGCTATACTAGCCAGCAATACTAGCCAGCAATACTAGCCAGCAACGCTAGCCAGCAACGCTAGCCAGCAACGCTAGCTAGCAATACTAGCTAGCAACGCTAGCTAGCAATACTAGCCAGCAACGCTAGCCAGCAACGCTAGCCAGCAACGCTAGCTAGCAATACTAGCCAGCAACGCTAGCTAGCAATACTAGCCAGCAATACTAGCCAGCAATACTAGCCAGCAATACTAGCTAGCAATACTAGCTAGCAACGCTAGCTAGCAACGCTAGCCAGCAATACTAGCCAGCAACGCTAGCCAGCAACGCTAGCTAGCTATACTAGCCAGCAACGCTAGCCAGCAACGCTAGCTAGCTATACTAGCCAGCAACGCTAGCTAGCTATACTAGCCAGCAACGCTAGCCAGCAACGCTAGCTAGCAATACTAGCCAGCAATACTAGCCAGCAACGCTAGCTAGCTATACTAGCCAGCAACGCTAGCTAGCTATACTAGCCAGCAACGCTAGCCAGCAACGCTAGCTAGCAATGCTAGCCAGCAATACTAGCCAGCAACGCTAGCCAGCAACGCTAGCTAGCAATACTAGCCAGCAACGCTAGCTAGCTATACTAGCCAGCAATACTAGCCAGCAACGCTAGCCAGCAACGCTAGCTAGCAATACTAGCTAGCAACGCTAGCTAGCAATACTAGCCAGCAACGCTAGCTAGCAATACTAGCCAGCAATACTAGCTAGCAATACTAGCCAGCAACGCTAGCCAGCAACGCTAGCCAGCAACGCTAGCCAGCAACGCTAGCCAGCAACGCTAGCCAGCAACGCTAGCCAGCAACGCTAGCCAGCAACGCTAGCCAGCAACGCTAGCTAGCAATACTAGCCAGCAATACTAGCCAGCAATACTAGCCAGCAATACTAGCTAGCAATACTAGCTAGCAACGCTAGCCAGCAACGCTAGCTAGCAATACTAGCCAGCAACGCTAGCCAGCAACGCTAGCTAGCAATACTAGCCAGCAACGCTAGCCAGCAACGGTAACTAGCTACACTAGCCAGCAACGCTAGCTAGCAATACTAGCCAGCAACGCTAGCCAGCAACGCTAGCTAGCAATACTAGCCAGCAATACTAGCCAGCAACGCTAGCCAGCAATAATAGCCAGCAACGCTAGCTAGCTATACTAGCCAGCAATACTAGCCAGCAACGCTAGCCAGCAACGCTAGCTAGCAATACTAGCCAGCAACGCTAGCCAGCAACGCTAGCTAGCTATACTAGCCAGCAACGCTAGCCAGCAACGCTAGCTAGCAATACTAGCCAGCAATACTAGCCAGCAACGCTAGATAGCAATACTAGCCAGCAACGCTAGCCAGCAACGCTAGCTAGCAATACTAGCCAGCAATACTAGCCAGCAACGCTAGCTAGCTATACTAGCCAGCAACGCTAGCCAGCAACGCTAGCTAGCAATACTAGCCAGCAATACTAGCCAGCAACGCTAGCTAGCAATACTAGCCAGCAACGCTAGCTAGCTATACTAGCCAGCAACGCTAGCCAGCAACGCTAGCTAGCAATGCTAGCCAGCAATACTAGCCAGCAACGCTAGCCAGCAACGCTAGCTAGCAATGCTAGCCAGCAATACTAGCCAGCAACGCTAGCCAGCAACGCTAGCTAGCAATACTAGCCAGCAACGCTAGCTAGCTATACTAGCCAGCAATACTAGCCAGCAACGCTAGCCAGCAACGCTAGCTAGCAATACTAGCCAGCAACGCTAGCTAGCAATACTAGCCAGCAACGCTAGCTAGCTATACTAGCCAGCAACGCTAGCCAGCAACGCTAGCCAGCAACGCTAGCCAGCAACGCTAGCTAGCAATACTAGCCAGCAATACTAGCCAGCAATACTAGCCAGCAATACTAGCTAGCAATACTAGCTAGCAACGCTAGCCAGCAACGCTAGCTAGCAATACTAGCCAGCAACGCTAGCCAGCAACGCTAGCTAGCAATACTAGCCAGCAACGCTAGCCAGCAACGGTAACTAGCTACACTAGCCAGCAACGCTAGCTAGCAATACTAGCCAGCAACGCTAGCCAGCAACGCTAGCTAGCAATACTAGCCAGCAATACTAGCCAGCAACGCTAGCCAGCAATAATAGCCAGCAACGCTAGCTAGCTATACTAGCCAGCAATACTAGCCAGCAACGCTAGCCAGCAACGCTAGCTAGCAATACTAGCCAGCAATACTAGCCAGCAACGCTAGCTAGCTATACTAGCCAGCAACGCTAGCCAGCAATACTAGCCAGCAACGCTAGCTAGCTATACTAACCAGCAACGCTAGCCAGCAACGCTAGCTAGCAATACTAGCCAGCAACGCTAGCTAGCTATACTAGCCAGCAACGCTAGCCAGCAATACTAGCCAGCAACGCTAGCTAGCTATACTAACCAGCAACGCTAGCCAGCAACGCTAGCTAGCAATACTAGCCAGCAACGCTAGCTAGCTATACTAGCCAGCAACGCTAGCTAGCAATACTAGCCAGCAATACTAGCCAGCAACGCTAGCTAGCTATACTAGCCAGCAACGCTAGCTAGCAATACTAGCCAGCAACGCTAGCTAGCTATACTAACCAGCAACGCTAGCCAGCAACGCTAGCTAGCAATACTAGCCAGCAACGCTAGCTAGCTATACTAGCCAGCAACGCTAGCCAGCAATACTAGCCAGCAACGCTAGCTAGCTATACTAACCAGCAACGCTAGCCAGCAACGCTAGCTAGCAATACTAGCCAGCAACGCTAGCTAGCTATACTAGCCAGCAACGCTAGCCAGCAATACTAGCCAGCAACGCTAGCTAGCTATACTAACCAGCAACGCTAGCCAGCAACGCTAGCTAGCAATACTAGCCAGCAACGCTAGCTAGCTATACTAGCCAGCAACGCTAGCTAGCAATACTAGCCAGCAATACTAGCCAGCAACGCTAGCTAGCTATACTAGCCAGCAACGCTAGCCAGCAATACTAGCCAGCAACGCTAGCTAGCTATACTAGCCAGCAACGCTAGCCAGCAATACTAGCCAGCAACGCTAGCTAGCAATACTAGCCAGCAACGCTAGCTAGCAATACTAGCCAGCAACGCTAGCTAGCTATACTAGCCAGCAACGCTAGCTAGCTATACTAGCCAGCAACGCTAGCCAGCAACGCTAGCTAGCTATACTAGCCAGCAACGCTAGCTAGCAATACTAGCCAGCAATACTAGCCAGCAACGCTAGCTAGCTATACTAGCCAGCAACGCTAGCTAGCTATACTAGCCAGCAACGCTAGCTAGCAATACTAGCCAGCAATACTAGCCAGCAACGCTAGCTAGCTATACTAGCCAGCAACGCTAGCTAGCAATACTAGCCAACAATACTAGCCAGCAACGCTAGCTAGCTATACTAGCCAGCAACGCTAGCCAGCAATACTAGCCAGCAACGCTAGCTAGCAATACTAGCCAGCAACGCTAGCCAGCAATACTAGCCAGCAATACTAGCCAGCAACGCTAGCTAGCTATACTAGCCAGCAACGCTAGCCAGCAATACTAGCCAGCAACGCTAGCTAGCAATACTAGCCAGCAACGCTAGCTAGCTATACTAGCCAGCAATGCTAGCCAGCAATGCTAGCTAGCAATACTAGCCAGCAATACTAGCCAGCAACGCTAGCTAGCAATACTAGCCAGCAATACTAGCCAGCAACGCTAGCTAGCAATACTAGCCAGCAATACTAGCCAGCAACGCTAGCTAGCTATACTAGCCAGCAACGCTAGCTAGCTATACTAGCCAGCAACGCTAGCCAGCAATGCTAGCTAGCTATACTAGCCAGCAACGCTAGCCAGCAATGCTAGCTAGCAATACTAGCCAGCAATACTAGGCAGCAACGCTAGCTAGCTATACTAGCCAGCAACGCTAGCCAGCAATGCTAGCTAGCTATACTAGCCAGCAACGCTAGCCAGCAATGCTAGCTAGCAATACTAGCCAGCAACGCTAGCTAGCAATACTAGCCAGCAATACTAGCCAGCAACGCTAGCTAGCTATACTAGCCAGCAACGCTAGCTAGCAATACTAGCCAGCAACGCTAGCTAGCAATACTAGCCAGCAACGCTAGCTAGCTATACTAGCCAGCAACGCTAGCTAGCTATACTAGCCAGCAACGCTAGCCAGCAATACTAGCCAGCAACGCTAGCTAGCAATACTAGCCAGCAACGCTAGCTAGCTATACTAGCCAGCAACGCTAGCTAGCAATACTAGCCAGCAACGCTAGCTAGCAATACTAGCCAGCAACGCTAGCTAGCTATACTAGCCAGCAACGCTAGCTAGCTATACTAGCCAGCAACGCTAGCTAGCTATACTAGCCAGCAACGCTAGCTAGCAATACTAGCCAGCAACGCTAGCTAGCTATACTAGCCAGCAACGCTAGCTAGCTATACTAGCCAGCAACGCTAGCTAGCAATACTAGCCAGCAACGCTAGCTAGCAATACTAGCCAGCAACGCTAGCTAGCAATACTAGCCAGCAACGCTAGCTAGCTATACTAGCCAGCAACGCTAGCTAGCTATACTAGCCAGCAACGCTAGCTAGCAATACTAGCCAGCAACGCTAGCTAGCAATACTAGCCAGCAACGCTAGCTAGCTATACTAGCCAGCAACGCTAGCTAGCTATACTAGCCAGCAACGCTAGCTAGCTATACTAGCCAGCAACGCTAGCTAGCAATACTAGCCAGCAACGCTAGCTAGCTATACTAGCCAGCAACGCTAGCTAGCTATACTAGCCAGCAACGCTAGCTAGCAATACTAGCCAGCAACGCTAGCTAGCTATACTAGCCAGCAACGCTAGCCAGCAATGCTAGCTAGCTATACTAGCCAGCAACGCTAGCTAGCTATACTAGCCAGCAACGCTAGCTAGCTATACTAGCCAGCAACGCTAGCCAGCAATGCTAGCTAGCTATACTAGCCAGCAACGCTAGCCAGCAATACTAGCCAGCAACGCTAGCTAGCAATACTAGCCAGCAACGCTAGCCAGCAATACTAGCCAGCAACGCTAGCTAGCAATACTAGCCAGCAATACTAGCCAGCAACGCTAGCTAGCTATACTAGCCAGCAACGCTAGCTAGCTATACTAGCCAGCAACGCTAGCTAGCTATACTAGCCAGCAACGCTAGCCAGCAATGCTAGCTAGCTATACTAGCCAGCAACGCTAGCCAGCAATGCTAGCTAGCAATACTAGCCAGCAACGCTAGCTAGCAATACTAGCCAGCAATACTAGCCAGCAACGCTAGCTAGCTATACTAGCCAGCAACGCTAGCTAGCAATACTAGCCAGCAACGCTAGCTAGCTATACTAGCCAGCAACGCTAGCTAGCTATACTAGCCAGCAACGCTAGCCAGCAATACTAGCCAGCAACGCTAGCTAGCAATACTAGCCAGCAATACTAGCCAGCAACGCTAGCTAGCTATACTAGCCAGCAACGCTAGCTAGCTATACTAGCCAGCAACGCTAGCTAGCTATACTAGCCAGCAACGCTAGCCAGCAATGCTAGCTAGCTATACTAGCCAGCAACGCTAGCCAGCAATGCTAGCTAGCAATACTAGCCAGCAATGCTAGCTAGCAATACTAGCCAGCAATACTAGCCAGCAACGCTAGCTAGCTATACTAGCCAGCAACGCTAGCTAGCAATACTAGCCAGCAACGCTAGCTAGCTATACTAGCCAGCAACGCTAGCTAGCTATACTAGCCAGCAACGCTAGCCAGCAATACTAGCCAGCAACGCTAGCTAGCAATACTAGCCAGCAATACTAGCCAGCAACGCTAGCTAGCTATACTAGCCAGCAACGCTAGCTAGCTATACTAGCCAGCAACGCTAGCCAGCAATACTAGCCAGCAATACTAGCCAGCAATGCTAGCTAGCAATACTAGCCAGCGATACTAGCCAGCAACGCTAGCTAGCTATACTAGCCAGCAACGCTAGCCAGCAATACTAGCCAGCAATGCTAGCTAGCAATACTAGCCAGCAATACTAGCCAGCAACGCTAGCTAGCTATACTAGCCAGCAACGCTAGCCAGCAATACTAGCCAGCAATACTAGCCAGCAATGCTAGCTAGCAATACTAGCCAGCGATACTAGCCAGCAACGCTAGCTAGCTATACTAGCCAGCAACGCTAGCCAGCAATACTAGCCAGCAATGCTAGCTAGCAATACTAGCCAGCAATACTAGCCAGCAACGCTAGCTAGCTATACTAGCCAGCAACGCTAGCTAGCTATACTAGCCAGCAACGCTAGCCAGCAATACTAGCCAGCAACGCTAGCTAGCAATACTAGCCAGCAATACTAGCCAGCAACGCTAGCTAGCTATACTAGCCAGCAACGCTAGCTAGCTATACTAGCCAGCAACGCTAGCCAGCAATACTAGCCAGCAACGCTAGCTAGCAATACTAGCCAGCAATACTAGCCAGCAACGCTAGCTAGCTATACTAGCCAGCAACGCTAGCTAGCAATACTAGCCAGCAATACTAGCCAGCAACGCTAGCTAGCTATACTAGCCAGCAACGCTAGCTAGCTATACTAGCCAGCAACGCTAGCCAGCAATACTAGCCAGCAACGCTAGCTAGCAATACTAGCCAGCAATACTAGCCAGCAACGCTAGCTAGCTATACTAGCCAGCAACGCTAGCCAGCAATACTAGCCAGCAACGCTAGCTAGCAATACTAGCCAGCAATACTAGCCAGCAACGCTAGCTAGCTATACTAGCCAGCAACGCTAGCTAGCTATACTAGCCAGCAACGCTAGCCAGCAATACTAGCCAGCAATACTAGCCAGCAACGCTAGCTAGCTATACTAGCCAGCAACGCTAGCCAGCAATACTAGCCAGCAACGCTAGCTAGCAATACTAGCCAGCAATACTAGCCAGCAACGCTAGCTAGCTATACCAGCCAGCAACGCTAGCTAGCTATACTAGCCAGCAACGCTAGCCAGCAATACTAGCCAGCAACGCTAGCTAGCAATACTAGCCAGCAATACTAGCCAGCAACGCTAGCTAGCTATACTAGCCAGCAACGCTAGCTAGCTATACTAGCCAGCAACGCTAGCCAGCAATGCTAGCTAGCTATACTAGCCAGCAACGCTAGCCAGCAATGCTAGCTAGCAATACTAGCCAGCAATGCTAGCTAGCAATACTAGCCAGCAATACTAGCCAGCAACGCTAGCTAGCTATACTAGCCAGCAACGCTAGCCAGCAATACTAGCCAGCAACGCTAGCTAGCAATACTAGCCAGCAATACTAGCCAGCAACGCTAGCTAGCTATACTAGCCAGCAACGCTAGCTAGCTATACTAGCCAGCAACGCTAGCCAGCAATGCTAGCTAGCTATACTAGCCAGCAACGCTAGCCAGCAATGCTAGCCAGCAACGCTAGCCAGCAATGCTAGCTAGCAATACTAGCCAGCAACGCTAGCTAGCTATACTAGCCAGCAACGCTAGCTAGCTATACTAGCCAGCAACGCTAGCCAGCAATACTAGCCAGCAACGCTAGCTAGCAATACTAGCCAGCAATACTAGCCAGCAACGCTAGCTAGCAATACTAGCCAGCAATACTAGCCAGCAACGCTAGCTAGCTATACTAGCCAGCAACGCTAGCCAGCAATACTAGCCAGCAACGCTAGCTAGCAATACTAGCCAGCAATACTAGCCAGCAACGCTAGCTAGCTATACTAGCCAGCAACGCTAGCCAGCAATACTAGCCAGCAACGCTAGCTAGCAATACTAGCCAGCAATACTAGCCAGCAACGCTAGCTAGCTATACTAGCCAGCAACGCTAGCCAGCAACGCTAGCTAGCAATACTAGCCAGCAATACTAGCCAGCAACGCTAGCTAGTTATACTAGCCAGCAACGCTAGCCAGCAATACTAGCCAGCAACGCTAGCTAGCAATACTAGCCAGCAATACTAGCCAGCAACGCTAGCTAGCTATACTAGCCAGCAACGCTAGCCAGCAATACTAGCCAGCAACGCTAGCTAGCAATACTAGCCAGCAATACTAGCCAGCAACGCTAGCTAGCAATACTAGCCAGCAACGCTAGCTAGCAATACTAGCCAGCAATACTAGCCAGCAATACTAGCCAGCAATACTAGCCAGCAACGCTAGCTAGCTATACTAGCCAGCAACGCTAGCTAGCTATACTAGCCAGCAACGCTAGCCAGCAATGCTAGCTAGCTATACTAGCCAGCAATGCTAGCTAGCAATACTAGCCAGCAATACTAGCCAGCAACGCTAGCTAGCTATACTAGCCAGCAACGCTAGCCAGCAATGCTAGCTAGCTATACTAGCCAGCAATGCTAGCTAGCTATACTAGCCAGCAACGCTAGCCAGCAATGCTAGCTAGCTATACTAGCCAGCAATGCTAGCTAGCAATACTAGCCAGCAATACTAGCCAGCAACGCTAGCTAGCAATACTAGCCAGCAATACTAGCCAGCAACGCTAGCTAGCAATACTAGCCAGCAACGCTAGCTAGCAATACTAGCCAGCAATACTAGCCAGCAATACTAGCCAGCAATACTAGCCAGCAACGCTAGCTAGCTATACTAGCCAGCAACGCTAGCTAGCTATACTAGCCAGCAACGCTAGCCAGCAATGCTAGCTAGCAATACTAGCCAGCAATGCTAGCTAGCAATACTAGCCAGCAATACTAGCCAGCAACGCTAGCTAGCTATACTAGCCAGCAACGCTAGCTAGCTATACTAGCCAGCAACGCTAGCCAGCAATGCTAGCTAGCTATACTAGCCAGCAACGTTAGCCAGCAATGCTAGCCAGCAACGCTAGCCAGCAATGCTAGCTAGCAATACTAGCCAGCAACGCTAGCTAGCAATACTAGCCAGCAATACTAGCCAGCAACGCTAGCTAGCTATACTAGCCAGCAACGCTAGCTAGCTATACTAGCCAGCAACGCTAGCCAGCAATGCTAGCTAGCTATACTAGCCAGCAACGCTAGCTAGCAATACTAGCCAGCAACGCTAGCTAGCAATACTAGCCAGCAATACTAGCCAGCAACGCTAGCTAGCTATACTAGCCAGCAACGCTAGCTAGCAATACTAGCCAGCAACGCTAGCTAGCAACGCTAGCTAGCAATACTAGCCAGCAACGCTAGCTAGCAATACTAGCCAGCAATACTAGCCAGCAACGCTAGCTAGCTATACTAGCCAGCAATACTAGCCAGCAACGCTAGCTAGCTATACTAGCCAGCAATACTAGCCAGCAATGCTAGCTAGCAATACTAGCCAGCAATACTAGCCAGCAACGCTAGCTAGCTATACTAGCCAGCAACGCTAGCTAGCAATACTAGCCAGCAACGCTAGCTAGCAATACTAGCCAGCAACGCTAGCTAGCTATACTAACCAGCAACGCTAGCCAGCAACGCTAGCTAGCAATACTAGCCAGCAACGCTAGCTAGCTATACTAGCCAGCAACGCTAGCTAGCTATACTAGCCAGCAACGCTAGCTAGCAATACTAGCCAGCAACGCTAGCTAGCAATACTAGCCAGCAACGCTAGCTAGCAATACTAGCCAGCAATACTAGCCAGCAACGCTAGCTAGCTATACTAGCCAGCAACGCTAGCTAGCAATACTAGCCAGCAACGCTAGCTAGCAATACTAGCCAGCAATACTAGCCAGCAACGCTAGCTAGCTATACTAGCCAGCAACGCTAGCCAGCAATACTAGCCAGCAACGCTAGCTAGCAATACTAGCCAGCAACGCTAGCTAGCAATACTAGCCAGCAATACTAGCCAGCAACGCTAGCTAGCTATACTAGCCAGCAACGCTAGCCAGCAACGCTAGCTAGCAATACTAGCCAGCAACGCTAGCTAGCTATACTAGCCAGCAACGCTAGCCAGCAACGCTAGCTAGCTATACTAGCCAGCAACGCTAGCTAGCTATACTAGCCAGCAACGCTAGCCAGCAACGCTAGCTAGCTATACTAGCCAGCAACGCTAGCCAGCAACGCTAGCTAGCTATACTAGCCAGCAACGCTAGCCAGCAACGCTAGCTAGCAATACTAGCCAGCAACGCTAGCTAGCAATACTAGCCAGCAATACTAGCCAGCAACGCTAGCTAGCTATACTAGCCAGCAACGCTAGCCAGCAACGCTAGCTAGCAATACTAGCCAGCAACGCTAGCTAGCAATACTAGCCAGCAATACTAGCCAGCAACGCTAGCTAGCTATACTAGCCAGCAACGCTAGCTAGCAATACTAGCCAGCAACGCTAGCTAGCAATACTAGCCAGCAACGCTAGCTAGCAATACTAGCCAGCAATACTAGCCAGCAACGCTAGCTAGCTATACTAGCCAGCAACGCTAGCCAGCAACGCTAGCTAGCTATACTAGCCAGCAACGCTAGCTAGCTATACTAGCTAGCAATACTAGCCAGCAATACTAGCCAGCAACGCTAGCCAGCAATGCTAGCTAGCAATACTAGCCAGCAATACTAGCCAGCAACGCTAGCTAGCTATACTAGCCAGCAACGCTAGCCAGCAACGCTAGCTAGCTATACTAGCCAGCAACGCTAGCTAGCAATACTAGCCAGCAACGCTAGCCAGCAATACTAGCCAGCAATACTAGCCAGCAATACTAGCCAGCAACGCTAGCTAGCTATACTAGCCAGCAACGCTAGCTAGCTATACTAGCCAGCAACGCTAGCCAGCAATGCTAGCTAGCAATACTAGCCAGCAACGCTAGCTAGCAATACTAGCCAGCAATACTAGCCAGCAATACTAGCCAGCAACGCTAGCTAGCTATACTAGCCAGCAACGCTAGCTAGCTATACTAACCAGCAACGCTAGCCAGCAACGCTAGCTAGCTATACTAGCCAGCAACGCTAGCTAGCTATACTAGCCAGCAACGCTAGCCAGCAATGCTAGCTAGCAATACTAGCCAGCAACGCTAGCCAGCAATACTAGCCAGCAATACTAGCCAGCAATACTAGCCAGCAACGCTAGCTAGCTATACTAGCCAGCAACGCTAGCTAGCTATACTAACCAGCAACGCTAGCCAGCAACGCTAGCTAGCTATACTAGCCAGCAACGCTAGCTAGCAATACTAGCCAGCAACGCTAGCCAGCAATACTAGCCAGCAATACTAGCCAGCAATACTAGCCAGCAACGCTAGCTAGCTATACTAGCCAGCAACGCTAGCTAGCTATACTAGCCAGCAACGCTAGCCAGCAATGCTAGCTAGCAATACTAGCCAGCAACGCTAGCTAGCAATACTAGCCAGCAATACTAGCCAGCAATACTAGCCAGCAACGCTAGCTAGCTATACTAGCCAGCAACGCTAGCTAGCTATACTAGCCAGCAACGCTAGCCAGCAATGCTAGCTAGCAATACTAGCCAGCAACGCTAGCTAGCAATACTAGCCAGCAATACTAGCCAGCAACGCTAGCTAGCTATACTAGCCAGCAACGCTAGCTAGCTATACTAGCCAGCAACGCTAGCCAGCAACGCTAGCTAGCTATACTAGCCAGCAACGCTAGCTAGCAATACTAGCCAGCAACGCTAGCTAGCAATACTAGCCAGCAATACTAGCCAGCAACGCTAGCTAGCAATACTAGCCAGCAACGCTAGCTAGCAATACTAGCCAGCAATACTAGCCAGCAACGCTAGCTAGCTATACTAGCCAGCAATACTAGCCAGCAACGCTAGCTAGCTATACTAGCCAGCAACGCTAGCTAGCAATACTAGCCAGCAATACTAGCCAGCAACGCTAGCTAGCTATACTAGCCAGCAACGCTAGCTAGCAATACTAGCCAGCAATACTAGCCAGCAACGCTAGCTAGCTATACTAGCCAGCAACGCTAGCTAGCAATACTAGCCAGCAACGCTAGCTAGCAATACTAGCCAGCAATACTAGCCAGCAACGCTAGCTAGCTATACTAGCCAGCAACGCTAGCTAGCAATACTAGCCAGCAACGCTAGCTAGCAATACTAGCCAGCAATACTAGCCAGCAACGCTAGCTAGCTATACTAGCCAGCAATACTAGCCAGCAACGCTAGCTAGCTATACTAGCCAGCAATACTAGCCAGCAATGCTAGCTAGCAATACTAGCCAGCAATACTAGCCAGCAACGCTAGCTAGCTATACTAGCCAGCAACGCTAGCTAGCAATACTAGCCAGCAACGCTAGCTAGCAATACTAGCCAGCAACGCTAGCTAGCTATACTAACCAGCAACGCTAGCCAGCAACGCTAGCTAGCAATACTAGCCAGCAACGCTAGCTAGCTATACTAGCCAGCAACGCTAGCTAGCTATACTAGCCAGCAACGCTAGCTAGCTATACTAGCCAGCAACGCTAGCTAGCAATACTAGCCAGCAACGCTAGCTAGCAATACTAGCCAGCAACGCTAGCTAGCAATACTAGCCAGCAATACTAGCCAGCAACGCTAGCTAGCTATACTAGCCAGCAACGCTAGCCAGCAATACTAGCCAGCAACGCTAGCTAGCAATACTAGCCAGCAACGCTAGCTAGCAATACTAGCCAGCAATACTAGCCAGCAACGCTAGCTAGCTATACTAGCCAGCAACGCTAGCCAGCAACGCTAGCTAGCAATACTAGCCAGCAATACTAGCCAGCAACGCTAGCTAGCTATACTAGCCAGCAACGCTAGCTAGCAATACTAGCCAGCAACGCTAGCTAGCAATACTAGCCAGCAACGCTAGCTAGCAATACTAGCCAGCAACGCTAGCTAGCAATACTAGCCAGCAACGCTAGCTAGCTATACTAGCCAGCAACGCTAGCTAGCAATACTAGCCAGCAACGCTAGCTAGCAATACTAGCCAGCAACGCTAGCTAGCAATACTAGCCAGCAATACTAGCCAGCAACGCTAGCTAGCTATACTAGCCAGCAACGCTAGCCAGCAATACTAGCCAGCAACGCTAGCTAGCAATACTAGCCAGCAACGCTAGCTAGCAATACTAGCCAGCAATACTAGCCAGCAACGCTAGCTAGCTATACTAGCCAGCAACGCTAGCCAGCAACGCTAGCTAGCAATACTAGCCAGCAATACTAGCCAGCAACGCTAGCTAGCTATACTAGCCAGCAACGCTAGCTAGCTATACTAGCCAGCAACGCTAGCTAGCAATACTAGCCAGCAACGCTAGCTAGCAATACTAGCCAGCAACGCTAGCTAGCAATACTAGCCAGCAACGCTAGCTAGCAATACTAGCCAGCAACGCTAGCTAGCAATACTAGCCAGCAACGCTAGCTAGCTATACTAGCCAGCAATACTAGCCAGCAATGCTAGCCAGCAATACTAGCCAGCAATGCTAGCTAGCAATACTAGCCAGCAATACTAGCCAGCAACGCTAGCTAGCTATACTAGCCAGCAACGCTAGCTAGCTATACTAGCCAGCAACGCTAGCTAGCAATACTAGCCAGCAACGCTAGCTAGCAATACTAGCCAGCAACGCTAGCTAGCAATACTAGCCAGCAATACTAGCCAGCAACGCTAGCTAGCTATACTAGCCAGCAACGCTAGCCAGCAATACTAGCCAGCAACGCTAGCTAGCAATACTAGCCAGCAACGCTAGCTAGCAATACTAGCCAGCAATACTAGCCAGCAACGCTAGCTAGCTATACTAGCCAGCAACGCTAGCCAGCAACGCTAGCTAGCAATACTAGCCAGCAATACTAGCCAGCAACGCTAGCTAGCTATACTAGCCAGCAACGCTAGCTAGCTATACTAGCCAGCAACGCTAGCTAGCTATACTAGCCAGCAACGCTAGCTAGCTATACTAACCAGCAACGCTAGCCAGCAACGCTAGCTAGCTATACTAGCCAGCAACGCTAGCTAGCTATACTAGCCAGCAACGCTAGCCAGCAATACTAGCCAGCAACGCTAGCTAGCTATACTAGCCAGCAACGCTAGCTAGCTATACTAGCCAGCAACGCTAGCTAGCTATACTAGCTAGCAATACTAGCCAGCAATACTAGCCAGCAATACTAGCCAGCAACGCTAGCTAGCTATACTAGCCAGCAACGCTAGCTAGCAATACTAGCCAGCAATACTAGCCAGCAATACTAGCCAGCAATACTAGCCAGCAACGCTAGCTAGCTATACTAACCAGCAACGCTAGCCAGCAACGCTAGCTAGCAATACTAGCTAGCCATACTAACCAGCAACGCTAGCCAGCAACGCTAGCTAGCAATACTAGCCAGCAATACTAGCCAGCAACGCTAGCTAGCTATACTAACCAGCAACGCTAGCCAGCAACGCTAGCTAGCAATACTAGCCAGCAATACTAGCCAGCAACGCTAGCTAGCTATACTAGCCAGCAACGCTAGCCAGCAATACTAGCCAGCAACGCTAGCTAGCAATACTAGCCAGCAATACTAGCCAGCAACGCTAGCTACCAATACTAGCCAGCAATACTAGCCAGCAACGCTAGCTAGCAATACTAACCAGCAACGCTAGCCAGCACGCTAGCTAGCTATACTAGCTAGCAATACTAGCCAGCAATACTAGCCAGCAACGCTAGCTAGCTATACTAGCTAGCAATACTAGCCAGCAACGCTAGCTAGCAATACTAGCCAGCAATACTAGCCAGCAACGCTAGCTAGCTATACTAGCTAGCAATACTAGCCAGCAATACTAGCCAGCAATACTAGCCAGCAACGCTAGCTAGCTATACTAACCAGCAACGCTAGCCAGCAACGCTAGCTAGCAATACTAGCTAGCCATACTAGCCAGCAATACTAGCCAGCAACGCTAGCTAGCTATACTAGCTAGCAATACTAGCCAGCAACGCTAGCTAGCTATACTAGCTAGCAATACTAGCCAGCAACGCTAGCCAGCAACGCTAGCTAGCAATACTAGCCAGCAACGCTAGCCAGCAATACTAGCCAGCAACGCTAGCTAGCAATACTAACCAGCAATACTAGCCAGCAACGCTAGCTAGCTATACTAGCTAGCAATACTAGCCAGCAACGCTAGCTAGCAATACTAGCCAGCAATACTAGCCAGCAACGCTAGCTAGCTATACTAGCTAGCAATACTAGCCAGCAATACTAGCCAGCAATACTAGCCAGCAACGCTAGCTAGCTATACTAACCAGCAACGCTAGCCAGCAACGCTAGCTAGCTATACTAGCTAGCAATACTAGCTAGCAATACTAGCCAGCAATACTAGCCAGCAATACTAGCCAGCAATACTAGCCAGCAATACTAGCCAGCAACGCTAGCTAGCTATACTAACCAGCAACGCTAGCCAGCAACGCTAGCTAGCAATACTAGCTAGCCATACTAACCAGCAACGCTAGCCAGCAACGCTAGCTAGCAATACTAGCCAGCAATACTAGCCAGCAACGCTAGCTAGCTATACTAACCAGCAACGCTAGCCAGCAACGCTAGCTAGCAATACTAGCCAGCAATACTAGCCAGCAACGCTAGCCAGCAACGCTAGCTAGCAATACTAGCCAGCAATACTAGCCAGCAATACTAGCCAGCAATACTAGCCAGCAACGCTAGCTAGCTATACTAACCAGCAACGCTAGCCAGCAACGCTAGCTAGCAATACTAGCCAGCAATACTAACCAGCAACGCTAGCCAGCAACGCTAGCTAGCAATACTAGCCAGCAATACTAGCCAGCAATACTAGCCAGCAATACTAGCCAGCAACGCTAGCTAGCTATACTAACCAGCAACGCTAGCCAGCAACGCTAGCTAGCAATACTAGCCAGCAATACTAGCCAGCAACGCTAGCTAGCTATACTAGCTAGCAATACTAGCCAGCAATACTAGCCAGCAACGCTAGCTAGCTATACTAACCAGCAACGCTAGCCAGCAACGCTAGCTAGCAATACTAGCCAGCAATACTAGCCAGCAACGCTAGCTAGCTATACTAACCAGCAACGCTAGCCAGCAACGCTAGCTAGCAATACTAGCCAGCAATACTAGCCAGCAACGCTAGCTAGCTATACTAGCTAGCAATACTAGCCAGCAATACTAGCCAGCAATACTATCCAGCAACGCTAGCTAGCTATACTAACCAGCAATACTAGCCAGCAACGCTAGCTAGCAATACTAGCCAGCAATACTAGCCAGCAACGCTAGCTAGCAATACTAGCCAGCAACGCTAGCCAGCAATACTAGCCAGCAACGCTAGCTAGCAATACTAACCAGCAACGCTAGCCAGCAACGCTAGCTAGCAATACTAGCCAGCAATACTAGCCAGCAACGCTAGCTAGCTATACTAGCTAGCAATACTAGCCAGCAATACTAGCCAGCAACGCTAGCTAGCAATACTAGCCAGCAACGCTAGCCAGCAATACTAGCCAGCAACGCTAGCTAGCAATACTAACCAGCAACGCTAGCCAGCAACGCTAGCTAGCTATACTAGCTAGCAATACTAGCCAGCAATACTAGCCAGCAACGCTAGCTAGCTATACTAGCTAGCAATACTAGCCAGCAATACTAGCCAGCAATACTAGCCAGCAACGCTAGCTAGCTATACTAACCAGCAACGCTAGCCAGCAACGCTAGCTAGCAATACTAGCCAGCAATACTAGCCAGCAACGCTAGCTAGCTATACTAGCTAGCAATACTAGCCAGCAATACTAGCCAGCAATACTAGCCAGCAACGCTAGCTAGCTATACTAACCAGCAACGCTAGCCAGCAACGCTAGCTAGCAATACTAGCCAGCAATACTAGCCAGCAACGCTAGCTAGCTATACTAGCTAGCAATACTAGCCAGCAATACTAGCCAGCAACGCTAGCTAGCTATACTAACCAGCAACGCTAGCTAGCAATACTAGCCAGCAATACTAGCCAGCAACGCTAGCTAGCTATACTAGCTAGCAATACTAGCCAGCAATACTAGCCAGCAATACTAGCCAGCAACGCTAGCTAGCTATACTAACCAGCAACGCTAGCCAGCAACGCTAGCTAGCAATACTAGCCAGCAATACTAGCCAGCAACGCTAGCTAGCAATACTAGCCAGCAATACTAGCCAGCAACGCTAGCTAGCTATACTAGCTAGCAATACTAGCCAGCAATACTAGCCAGCAATACTAGCCAGCAACGCTAGCTAGCTATACTAACCAGCAATACTAGCCAGCAACGCTAGCTAGCTATACTAGCTAGCAATACTAGCCAGCAATACTAGCCAGCAATACTAGCCAGCAACGCTAGCTAGCTATACTAACCAGCAACGCTAGCCAGCAACGCTAGCTAGCAATACTAGCCAGCAATACTAGCCAGCAACGCTAGCTAGCTATACTAGCTAGCAATACTAGCCAGCAATACTAGCCAGCAACGCTAGCTAGCTATACTAACCAGCAACGCTAGCCAGCAACGCTAGCTAGCAATACTAGCCAGCAATACTAGCCAGCAACGCTAGCTAGCTATACTAGCCAGCAATACTAGCCAGCAACGCTAGCTAGCTATACTAGCTAGCAATACTAGCCAGCAATACTAGCCAGCAATACTAGCCAGCAACGCTAGCTAGCTATACTAACCAGCAACGCTAGCCAGCAACGCTAGCTAGCAATACTAGCCAGCAATACTAGCCAGCAACGCTAGCTAGCAGTACTAGCCAGCAATACTAGCCAGCAACGCTAGCTAGCTATACTAGCTAGCAATACTAGCCAGCAATACTAGCCAGCAATACTAGCCAGCAACGCTAGCTAGCTATACTAACCAGCAACGCTAGCCAGCAACGCTAGCTAGCAATACTAGCCAGCAATACTAGCCAGCAACGCTAGCTAGCTATACTAGCTAGCAATACTAGCCAGCAATACTAGCCAGCAATACTAGCCAGCAACGCTAGCTAGCTATACTAACCAGCAATACTAGCCAGCAACGCTAGCTAGCAATACTAGCCAGCAATACTAGCCAGCAACGCTAGCTAGCAATACTAGCCAGCAACGCTAGCCAGCAATACTAGCCAGCAACGCTAGCTAGCAATACTAACCAGCAACGCTAGCCAGCAACGCTAGCTAGCAATACTAGCCAGCAATACTAGCCAGCAACGCTAGCTAGCTATACTAACCAGCAACGCTAGCCAGCAACGCTAGCTAGCAATACTAGCCAGCAATACTAGCCAGCAACGCTAGCTAGCTATACTAGCCAGCAACGCTAGCTAGCTATACTAGCCAGCAACGCTAGCCAGCAATACTAGCCAGCAACGCTAGCTAGCAATACTAGCCAGCAATACTAGCCAGCAACGCTAGCTAGCAATACTAGCCAGCAACGCTAGCCAGCAATACTAGCCAGCAACGCTAGCTAGCAATACTAACCAGCAACGCTAGCCAGCAACGCTAGCTAGCAATACTAGCCAGCAACGCTAGCTAGCTATACTAGCCAGCAACGCTAGCTAGCAATACTAGCCAGCAACGCTAGCTAGCAATACTAGCCAGCAATACTAGCCAGCAATACTAGCCAGCAATACTAGCCAGCAACGCTAGCTAGCTATACTAACCAGCAACGCTAGCCAGCAACGCTAGCTAGCAATACTAGCCAGCAATACTAGCCAGCAACGCTAGCTAGCTATACTAGCCAGCAATACTAGCCAGCAACGCTAGCTAGCAATACTAGCCAGCAATACTAGCCAGCAACGCTAGCCAGCAATACTAGCCAGCAATACTAGCCAGCAACGCTAGCTAGCAATACTAGCCAGCAATACTAGCCAGCAACGCTAGCTAGCTATACTAACCAGCAACGCTAGCCAGCAACGCTAGCTAGCAATACTAGCCAGCAATACTAGCCAGCAACGCTAGCTAGCAATACTAGCCAGCAATACTAGCCAGCAACGCTAGCTAGCAATACTAGCCAGCAATACTAGCCAGCAACGCTAGCTAGCAATACTAGCCAGCAATACTAGCCAGCAACGCTAGCTAGCTATACTAACCAGCAACGCTAGCCAGCAACGCTAGCTAGCAATACTAGCCAGCAATACTAGCCAGCAACGCTAGCTAGCAATACTAGCCAGCAATACTAGCCAGCAACGCTAGCTAGCAATACTAGCCAGCAATACTAGCCAGCAACGCTAGCCAGCAATACTAGCCAGCAACGCTAGCTAGCAATACTAGCCAGCAATACTAGCCAGCAACGCTAGCTAGCTATACTAACCAGCAACGCTAGCCAGCAACGCTAGCTAGCAATACTAGCCAGCAATACTAGCCAGCAACGCTAGCTAGCAATACTAGCCAGCAATACTAGCCAGCAACGCTAGCTAGCTATACTAACCAGCAACGCTAGCCAGCAACGCTAGCTAGCTATACTAGCCAGCAACGCTAGCCAGCAATACTAGCCAGCAACGCTAGCTAGCAATACTAACCAGCAACGCTAGCCAGCAACGCTAGCTAGCAATACTAGCCAGCAATACTAGCCAGCAACGCTAGCTAGCTATACTAACCAGCAACGCTAGCCAGCAACGCTAGCCAGCAATACTAGCCAGCAATACTAGCCAGCAACGCTAGCTAGCAATACTAGCCAGCAACGCTAGCCAGCAATAGTAGCCAGCAACGCTAGCTAGCAATACTAACCAGCAACGCTAGCCAGCAACGCTAGCTAGCAATACTAGCCAGCAACGCTAGCTAGCAATACTAGCCAGCAACGCTAGCTAGCAATACTAGCCAGCAATACTAGCCAGCAACGCTAGCTAGCAATACTAGCCAGCAATACTAGCCAGCAACGCTAGCTAGCTATACTAGCCAGCAACGCTAGCTAGCAATACTAGCCAGCAACGCTAGCTAGCAATACTAGCCAGCAATACTAGCCAGCAACGCTAGCTAGCAATACTAGCCAGCAACGCTAGCTAGCAATACTAGCCAGCAACGCTAGCTAGCAATACTAGCCAGCAATACTAGCCAGCAACGCTAGCTAGCTATACTAGCCAGCAACGCTAGCTAGCTATACTAACCAGCAACGCTAGCCAGCAACGCTAGCTAGCAATACTAGCCAGCAATACTAGCCAGCAACGCTAGCTAGCTATACTAGCCAGCAACGCTAGCTAGCAATACTAGCCAGCAACGCTAGCTAGCAATACTAGCCAGCAATACTAGCCAGCAACGCTAGCTAGCTATACTAGCCAGCAACGCTAGCCAGCAATACTAGCCAGCAACGCTAGCTAGCAATACTAGCCAGCAACGCTAGCTAGCAATACTAGCCAGCAATACTAGCCAGCAACGCTAGCTAGCTATACTAGCCAGCAACGCTAGCTAGCTATACTAACCAGCAACGCTAGCCAGCAACGCTAGCTAGCAATACTAGCCAGCAATACTAGCCAGCAATACTAGCCAGCAATACTAGCCAGCAACGCTAGCTAGCTATACTAGCCAGCAACGCTAGCTAGCAATACTAGCCAGCAATACTAGCCAGCAACGCTAGCTAGCAATACTAGCCAGCAATACTAGCCAGCAACGCTAGCTAGCTATACTAGCCAGCAATACTAGCCAGCAACGCTAGCTAGCAATACTAGCCAGCAACGCTAGCTAGCAATACTAGCCAGCAATACTAGCCAGCAACGCTAGCTAGCTATACTGGCCAGCAACGCTAGCTAGCAATACTAGCCAGCAACGCTAGCTAGCTATACTAGCCAGCAACGCTAGCCAGCAACGCTAGCTAGCAATACTAGCCAGCAACGCTAGCTAGCTATACTAGCCAGCAACGCTAGCTAGCAATACTAGCCAGCAACGCTAGCTAGCAATACTAGCCAGCAACGCTAGCTAGCAACGGTAACTAGCTATACTAGCCAGCAACGCTAGCTAGCAATACTAGCCAGCAACGCTAGCTAGCAATACTAGCCAGCAACGCTAGCTAGCAATACTAGCCAGCAACGCTAGCCAGCAACGCTAGCTAGCAATACTAGCCAGCAACGCTAGCTAGCTATACTAGCCAGCAACGCTAGCTAGCAATACTAGCCAGCAACGCTAGCTAGCTATACTAGCCAGCAACGCTAGCTAGCAATACTAGCCAGCAAAACTAGCCAGCAACGCTAGCTAGCTATACTAGCCAGCAACGCTAGCCAGCAATACTAGCCAGCAACGCTAGCTAGCAATACTAGCCAGCAATACTAGCCAGCAACGCTAGCTAGCTATACTAGCCAGCAACGCTAGCTAGCTATACTAGCCAGCAACGCTAGCCAGCAACGCTAGCTAGCTATACTAGCCAGCAACGCTAGCTAGCAATACTAGCCAGCAATACTAGCCAGCAACGCTAGCTAGCAATACTAGCCAGCAATACTAGCCAGCAACGCTAGCTAGCAATACTAGCCAGCAATACTAGCCAGCAACGCTAGCTAGCTATACTAGCCAGCAACGCTAGCCAGCAATACTAGCCAGCAACGCTAGCTAGCTATACTAGCCAGCAACGCTAGCTAGCTATACTAGCCAGCAACGCTAGCTAGCAATACTAGCCAGCAATACTAGCCAGCAACGCTAGCTAGCTATACTAGCCAGCAATACTAGCCAGCAACGCTAGCTAGCAATACTAGCCAGCAATACTAGCCAGCAACGCTAGCTAGCTATACTAGCCAGTAACGCTAGCTAGCTATACTAGCCAGCAATACTAGCCAGCAACGCTAGCTAGCTATACTAGCCAGTAACGCTAGCTAGCTATACTAGCCAGTAACGCTAGCTAGCTATACTAGCCAGCAACGCTAGCTAGCAATACTAGCCAGCAATACTAGCCAGCAACGCTAGCTAGCAATACTAGCCAGCAATACTAGCCAGCAACGCTAGCTAGCTATACTAGCCAGCAATACTAGCCAGCAACGCTAGCTAGCTATACTAGCCAGTAACGCTAGCTAGCTATACTAGCCAGCAACGCTAGCTAGCAATACTAGCCAGCAATACTAGCCAGCAACGCTAGCTAGCAATACTAGCCAGCAATACTAGCCAGCAACGCTAGCTAGCAATACTAGCCAGCAATACTAGCCAGCAACGCTAGCTAGCTATACTAGCCAGTAACGCTAGCTAGCTATACTAGCCAGCAATACTAGCCAGCAACGCTAGCTAGCTATACTAGCCAGTAACGCTAGCTAGCTATACTAGCCAGCAACGCTAGCTAGCAATACTAGCCAGCAATACTAGCCAGCAACGCTAGCTAGCAATACTAGCCAGCAATACTAGCCAGCAACGCTAGCTTGCTATACTAGCCAGCAACGCTAGCTAGCAATACTAGCCAGCAATACTAGCCAGCAACGCTAGCTAGCTATACTAGCCAGCAACGCTAGCTAGCAATACTAGCCAGCAATACTAGCCAGCAACGCTAGCTAGCTATACTAGCCAGTAACGCTAGCTAGCTATACTAGCCAGCAACGCTAGCTAGCAATACTAGCCAGCAATACTAGCCAGCAACGCTAGCTAGCAATACTAGCCAGCAATACTAGCCAGCAACGCTAGCTAGCTATACTAGCCAGCAATACTAGCCAGCAACGCTAGCTAGCTATACTAGCCAGCAACGCTAGCTAGCAATACTAGCCAGCAATACTAGCCAGCAACGCTAGCTAGCTATACTAGCCAGTAACGCTAGCTAGCTATACTAGCCAGCAACGCTAGCTAGCAATACTAGCCAGCAATACTAGCCAGCAACGCTAGCTAGCTATACTAGCCAGCAACGCTAGCCAGCAATACTAGCCAGCAACGCTAGCTAGCTATACTAGCCAGCAACGCTAGCCAGCAATACTAGCCAGCAATACTAGCCAGCAACGCTAGCTAGCTATACTAGCCAGTAACGCTAGCTAGCTATACTAGCCAGCAACGCTAGCTAGCAATACTAGCCAGCAATACTAGCCAGCAACGCTAGCTAGCTATACTAGCCAGCAACGCTAGCCAGCAACGCTAGCCAGCAATACTAGCCAGCAATACTAGCCAGCAACGCTAGCTAGCTATACTAGCCAGCAACGCTAGCTAGCAATACTAGCCAGCAATACTAGCCAGCAACGCTAGCTAGCTATACTAGCCAGTAACGCTAGCTAGCAATACTAGCCAGCAATACTAGCCAGCAACGCTAGCTAGCTATACTAGCCAGTAACGCTAGCTAGCTATACTAGCCAGCAACGCTAGCTAGCAATACTAGCCAGCAACGCTAGCCAGCAATACTAGCCAGCAACGCTAGCTAGCAATACTAGCCAGCAATACTAGCCAGCAACGCTAGCTAGCAATACTAGCCAGCAATACTAGCCAGCAACGCTAGCTAGCAATACTAGCCAGCAACGCTAGCCAGCAACGCTAGCTAGCAATACTAGCCAGCAACGCTAGCTAGCAACGGTAACTAGCTATACTAGCCAGCAACGCTAGCTAGCAATACTAGCCAGCAACGCTAGCTAGCTATACTAGCCAGCAACGCTAGCCAGCAATACTAGCCAGCAACGCTAGCTAGCAATACTAGCCAGCAACGCTAGCCAGCAACGCTAGCTAGCTATACTAGCCAGCAACGCTAGCTAGCTATACTAGCCAGCAACGCTAGCTAGCAATACTAGCCAGCAATACTAGCCAGCAACGCTAGCCAGCAATGCTAGCCAGCAACGCTAGCTAACTATACTAGCCAGCAACGCTAGCCAGCAATGCTAGCCAGCAACGCTAGCTAGCAATACTAGCCAGCAACGCTAGCTAGCTATACTAGCCAGCAACGCTAGCTAGATATACTAGCCAGCAACGCTAGCCAGCAATACTAGCCAGCAACGCTAGCTAGCAATACTAGCCAGCAACGCTAGCCAGCAACGCTAGCTAGCTATACTAGCCAGCAACGCTAGCTAGCAATACTAGCCAGCAATACTAGCCAGCAACGCTAGCTAGCTATACTAGCCAGCAACGCTAGCCAGCAATACTAGCCAGCAACGCTAGCTAGCAATACTAGCCAGCAATACTAGCCAGCAACGCTAGCTAGCAATACTAGCCAGCAACGCTAGCTAGCAATACTAGCCAGCAATACTAGCCAGCAACGCTAGCTAGCAATACTAGCCAGCAATACTAGCCAGCAACGCTAGCTAGCTATACTGGCCAGCAACGCTAGCTAGCAATACTAGCCAGCAACGCTAGCCAGCAACGCTAGCTAGCAATACTAGCCAGCAACGCTAGCTAGCTATACTAGCCAGCAACGCTAGCTAGCAATACTAGCCAGCAACGCTAGCTAGCAATACTAGCCAGCAACGCTAGCCAGCAATGCTAGCTAGCAATACTAGCCAGCAACGCTAGCTAGATATACTAGCCAGCAACGCTAGCCAGCAATACTAGCCAGCAACGCTAGCTAGATATACTAGCCAGCAACGCTAGCCAGCAATACTAGCCAGCAACGCTAGCTAGCAATACTAGCCAGCAACGCTAGCCAGCAACGCTAGCTAGCTATACTAGCCAGCAACGCTAGCTAGCAATACTAGCCAGCAATACTAGCCAGCAACGCTAGCTAGCTATACTAGCCAGCAACGCTAGCCAGCAATACTAGCCAGCAACGCTAGCTAGCAATACTAGCCAGCAATACTAGCCAGCAACGCTAGCTAGCAATACTAGCCAGCAACGCTAGCTAGCAATACTAGCCAGCAATACTAGCCAGCAACGCTAGCTAGCAATACTAGCCAGCAATACTAGCCAGCAACGCTAGCTAGCTATACTGGCCAGCAACGCTAGCTAGCAATACTAGCCAGCAACGCTAGCCAGCAACGCTAGCTAGCAATACTAGCCAGCAACGCTAGCTAGCTATACTGGCCAGCAACGCTAGCTAGCAATACTAGCCAGCAACGCTAGCCAGCAACGCTAGCTAGCAATACTAGCCAGCAACGCTAGCTAGATATACTAGCCAGCAACGCTAGCTAGCTATACTAGCCAGCAACGCTAGCTAGATATACTAGCCAGCAACGCTAGCCAGCAATACTAGCCAGCAACGCTAGCTAGCAATACTAGCCAGCAACGCTAGCCAGCAACGCTAGCTAGCTATACTAGCCAGCAACGCTAGCTAGCAATACTAGCCAGCAATACTAGCCAGCAACGCTAGCTAGCTATACTAGCCAGCAACGCTAGCCAGCAATACTAGCCAGCAACGCTAGCTAGCAATACTAGCCAGCAATACTAGCCAGCAACGCTAGCTAGCAATACTAGCCAGCAACGCTAGCTAGCAATACTAGCCAGCAATACTAGCCAGCAACGCTAGCTAGCAATACTAGCCAGCAATACTAGCCAGCAACGCTAGCTAGCTATACTGGCCAGCAACGCTAGCTAGCAATACTAGCCAGCAACGCTAGCCAGCAACGCTAGCTAGCAATACTAGCCAGCAACGCTAGCTAGCTATACTAGCCAGCAACGCTAGCTAGCAATACTAGCCAGCAACGCTAGCTAGCAATACTAGCCAGCAACGCTAGCCAGCAATGCTAGCTAGCAATACTAGCCAGCAACGCTAGCCAGCAATGCTAGCTAGCAATACTAGCCAGCAATACTAGCCAGCAACGCTAGCTAGCAATACTAGCCAGCAATACTAGCCAGCAACGCTAGCTAGCTATACTAGCCAGCAACGCTAGCTAGCAATACTAGCCAGCAACGCTAGCTAGCAATACTAGCCAGCAACGCTAGCTAGCAACGGTAACTAGCTATACTAGCCAGCAACGCTAGCTAGCAATACTAGCCAGCAACGCTAGCTAGCAATACTAGCCAGCAACGCTAGCCAGCAACGCTAGCTAGCTATACTAGCCAGCAACGCTAGCTAGCTATACTAGCCAGCAACGCTAGCTAGCAATACTAGCCAGCAACGCTAGCTAGCTATACTAGCCAGCAACGCTAGCTAGCTATACTAGCCAGCAACGCTAGCCAGCAACGCTAGCTAGCAATACTAGCCAGCAACGCTAGCTAGCAATACTAGCCAGCAACGCTAGCTAGCTATACTAGCCAGCAACGCTAGCTAACTATACTAGCCAGCAACGCTAGCCAGCAATGCTAGCTAGCAATACTAGCCAGCAATACTAGCCAGCAATGCTAGCTAGCAATACTAGCCAGCAATACTAGCCAGCAATGCTAGCTAGCAATACTAGCCAGCAATACTAGCCAGCAACGCTAGCTAGCAATACTAGCCAGCAATACTAGCCAGCAACGCTAGCTAGCTATACTAGCCAGCAACGCTAGCCAGCAACGCTAGCTAGCAATACTAGCCAGCAACGCTAGCTAGCAATACTAGCCAGCAACGCTAGCTAGCTATACTAGCCAGCAACGCTAGCTAGATATACTAGCCAGCAACGCTAGCCAGCAATGCTAGCTAGCAATACTAGCCAGCAACGCTAGCCAGCAATGCTAGCTAGCAATACTAGCCAGCAATACTAGCCAGCAACGCTAGCTAGCAATACTAGCCAGCAATACTAGCCAGCAACGCTAGCTAGCTATACTAGCCAGCAACGCTAGCCAGCAACGCTAGCTAGCAATACTAGCCAGCAACGCTAGCTAGCAATACTAGCCAGCAACGCTAGCTAGCTATACTAGCCAGCAACGCTAGCTAGATATACTAGCCAGCAACGCTAGCCAGCAACGCTAGCTAACTATACTAGCCAGCAACGCTAGCCAGCAACGCTAGCTAGCTATACTAGCCAGCAACGCTAGCCAGCAACGCTAGCTAGCAATACTAGCCAGCAACGCTAGCTAGCAATACTAGCCAGCAATACTAGCCAGCAACGCTAGCTAGCTATACTAGCCAGCAACGCTAACCAGCAACGCTAGCCAGCAATACTAGCCAGCAACGCTAGCTAGCAATACTAGCCAGCAATACTAGCCAGCAACGCTAGCTAGCAATACTAGCCAGCAATACTAGCCAGCAATACTAGCCAGCAACGCTAGCTAGCAATACTAGCCAGCAATACTAGCCAGCAACGCTAGCTAGCTATACTAGCCAGCAACGCTAGCCAGCAACGCTAGCTAGCAATACTAGCCAGCAACGCTAGCTAGCAATACTAGCCAGCAACGCTAGCTAGCTATACTAGCCAGCAACGCTAGCTAGATATACTAGCCAGCAACGCTAGCCAGCAACGCTAGCTAACTATACTAGCCAGCAACGCTAGCCAGCAATGCTAGCCAGCAACGCTAGCCAGCAACGCTAGCTAGCAATACTAGCCAGCAACGCTAGCTAGCAATACTAGCCAGCAACGCTAGCTAGCTATACTAGCCAGCAATACTAGCCAGCAACGCTAGCTAGCAATACTAGCCAGCAATACTAGCCAGCAACGCTAGCTAACTATACTAGCCAGCAACGCTAGCCAGCAATGCTAGCCAGCAACGCTAGCCAGCAACGCTAGCTAGCAATACTAGCCAGCAACGCTAGCTAGCAATACTAGCCAGCAACGCTAGCCAGCAATACTAGCCAGCAACGCTAGCTAGCAATACTAGCCAGCAACGCTAGCTAGCAATACTAGCCAGCAACGCTAGCTAGCTATACTAGCCAGCAACGCTAGCTAGATATACTAGCCAGCAACGCTAGCCAGCAACGCTAGCTAACTATACTAGCCAGCAACGCTAGCCAGCAATGCTAGCCAGCAACGCTAGCTAGCTATACTAGCCAGCAACGCTAGCCAGCAATGCTAGCCAGCAACGCTAGCTAGCTATACTAGCCAGCAACGCTAGCTAGATATACTAGCCAGCAACGCTAGCCAGCAACGCTAGCTAACTATACTAGCCAGCAACGCTAGCCAGCAATGCTAGCCAGCAACGCTAGCTAACTATACTAGCCAGCAACGCTAGCCAGCAATGCTAGCCAGCAACGCTAGCTAGCAATACTAGCCAGCAACGCTAGCTAGCTATACTAGCCAGCAACGCTAGCTAGATATACTAGCCAGCAACGCTAGCCAGCAACGCTAGCTAACTATACTAGCCAGCAACGCTAGCCAGCAACGCTAGCTAGCAATACTAGCCAGCAACGCTAGCTAGCAATACTAGCCAGCAACGCTAGCCAGCAACGCTAGCCAGCAACGCTAGCTAGCAATACTAGCCAGCAACGCTAGCTAGCAATACTAGCCAGCAACGCTAGCTAGCTATACTAGCCAGCAACGCTAGCTAGATATACTAGCCAGCAACGCTAGCCAGCAACGCTAGCTAACTATACTAGCCAGCAACGCTAGCCAGCAATGCTAGCCAGCAACGCTAGCCAGCAACGCTAGCTAGCAATACTAGCCAGCAACGCTAGCTAGCAATACTAGCCAGCAACGCTAGCTAGCTATACTAGTTAGCAATACTAGCCAGCAACGCTAGCTAGCAATACTAGCCAGCAATACTAGCCAGCAACGCTAGCTAACTATACTAGCCAGCAACGCTAGCCAGCAATGCTAGCCAGCAACGCTAGCCAGCAACGCTAGCTAGCAATACTAGCCAGCAATGCTAGCTAGCAATACTAGCCAGCAACGCTAGCCAGCAATACTAGCCAGCAACGCTAGCCAGCAACGCTAGCCAGCAATACTAGCCAGCAACGCTAGCTAGCAATACTAGCCAGCAATACTAGCCAGCAATACTAGCCAGCAACGCTAGCTAGCAATACTAGCCAGCAATACTAGCCAGCAACGCTAGCTAGCTATACTAGCCAGCAACGCTAGCCAGCAACGCTAGCTAGCAATACTAGCCAGCAACGCTAGCTAGCAATACTAGCCAGCAACGCTAGCTAGCTATACTAGCCAGCAACGCTAGCTAGATATACTAGCCAGCAACGCTAGCCAGCAACGCTAGCTAACTATACTAGCCAGCAACGCTAGCCAGCAATGCTAGCCAGCAACGCTAGCCAGCAACGCTAGCTAGCAATACTAGCCAGCAACGCTAGCTAGCAATACTAGCCAGCAACGCTAGCTAGCAATACTAGCCAGCAACGCTAGCTAGCTATACTAGCCAGCAACGCTAGCCAGCAACGCTAGCTAGCAATACTAGCCAGCAACGCTAGCTAGCAATACTAGCCAGCAACGCTAGCTAGCAATACTAGCCAGCAACGCTAGCTAGCAATACTAGCCAGCAACGCTAGCTAGCAATACTAGCCAGCAACGCTAGCTAGCAATACTAGCCAGCAACGCTAGCTAGCTATACTAGCCAGCAACGCTAGCCAGCAACGCTAGCTAGCAATACTAGCCAGCAACGCTAGCTAGCAATACTAGCCAGCAACGCTAGCTAGCTATACTAGCCAGCAACGCTAGCTAGATATACTAGCCAGCAACGCTAGCCAGCAACGCTAGCTAACTATACTAGCCAGCAACGCTAGCCAGCAATGCTAGCCAGCAACGCTAGCCAGCAACGCTAGCTAGCAATACTAGCCAGCAACGCTAGCTAGCAATACTAGCCAGCAACGCTAGCTAGCAATACTAGCCAGCAACGCTAGCTAGCTATACTAGCCAGCAACGCTAGCCAGCAACGCTAGCTAGCAATACTAGCCAGCAACGCTAGCTAGCAATACTAGCCAGCAACGCTAGCTAGCAATACTAGCCAGCAACGCTAGCTAGCAATACTAGCCAGCAACGCTAGCCAGCAATGCTAGCCAGCAACGCTAGCCAGCAACGCTAGCTAGCAATACTAGCCAGCAACGCTAGCTAGCAATACTAGCCAGCAACGCTAGCTAGCAACGCTAGCCAGCAACGCTAGCTAGCAATACTAGCCAGCAACGCTAGCTAGCAATACTAGCCAGCAATACTAGCCAGCAACGCTAGCTAGCTATACTAGCCAGCAACGCTAGCCAGCAACGCTAGCTAGCAATACTAGCCAGCAACGCTAGCTAGCAATACTAGCCAGCAACGCTAGCTAGCAATACTAGCCAGCAACGCTAGCTAGCTATACTAGCCAGCAACGCTAGCTAGATATACTAGCCAGCAACGCTAGCCAGCAACGCTAGCTAACTATACTAGCCAGCAACGCTAGCCAGCAACGCTAGCTAGCAATACTAGCCAGCAACGCTAGCCAGCAATGCTAGCTAGCAATACTAGCCAGCAATACTAGCCAGCAACGCTAGCTAGCAATACTAGCCAGCAATACTAGCCAGCAACGCTAGCTAGCTATACTAGCCAGCAACGCTAGCCAGCAACGCTAGCTAGCAATACTAGCCAGCAACGCTAGCTAGCAATACTAGCCAGCAACGCTAGCTAGCTATACTAGCCAGCAACGCTAGCTAGATATACTAGCCAGCAACGCTAGCCAGCAACGCTAGCTAACTATACTAGCCAGCAACGCTAGCCAGCAATGCTAGCTAGCAATACTAGCCAGCAATACTAGCCAGCAACGCTAGCTAGCAATACTAGCCAGCAATACTAGCCAGCAACGCTAGCTAGCTATACTAGCCAGCAACGCTAGCCAGCAACGCTAGCTAGCAATACTAGCCAGCAACGCTAGCTAGCAATACTAGCCAGCAACGCTAGCTAGCAATACTAGCCAGCAACGCTAGCTAGCTATACTAGCCAGCAACGCTAGCTAGATATACTAGCCAGCAACGCTAGCCAGCAACGCTAGCTAACTATACTAGCCAGCAACGCTAGCCAGCAACGCTAGCTAGCTATACTAGCCAGCAACGCTAGCTAGCAATACTAGCCAGCAACGCTAGCTAGCAATACTAGCCAGCAATACTAGCCAGCAATACTAGCCAGCAACGCTAGCCAGCAACGCTAGCTAGCAATACTAGCCAGCAACGCTAGCTAGCTATACTAGCCAGCAACGCTAGCTAGCAATACTAGCCAGCAACGCTAGCTAGCTATACTAGCCAGCAACGCTAGCCAGCAACGCTAGCTAGCAATACTAGCCAGCAACGCTAGCTAGCAATACTAGCCAGCAATACTAGCCAGCAACGCTAGCTAGCTATACTAGCCAGCAACGCTAGCCAGCAACGCTAGCTAGCAATACTAGCCAGCAACGCTAGCTAGCAATACTAGCCAGCAACGCTAGCTAGCAATACTAGCCAGCAACGCTAGCTAGCTATACTAGCCAGCAACGCTAGCTAGATATACTAGCCAGCAACGCTAGCCAGCAATGCTAGCTAGCAATACTAGCCAGCAATACTAGCCAGCAACGCTAGCTAGCAATACTAGCCAGCAATACTAGCCAGCAACGCTAGCTAGCTATACTAGCCAGCAACGCTAGCCAGCAACGCTAGCTAGCAATACTAGCCAGCAACGCTAGCTAGCAATACTAGCCAGCAACGCTAGCTAGCAATACTAGCCAGCAACGCTAGCTAGCTATACTAGCCAGCAACGCTAGCTAGATATACTAGCCAGCAACGCTAGCCAGCAACGCTAGCTAACTATACTAGCCAGCAACGCTAGCCAGCAACGCTAGCTAGCTATACTAGCCAGCAACGCTAGCTAGCAATACTAGCCAGCAACGCTAGCTAGCAATACTAGCCAGCAATACTAGCCAGCAATACTAGCCAGCAACGCTAGCCAGCAACGCTAGCTAGCAATACTAGCCAGCAACGCTAGCTAGCTATACTAGCCAGCAACGCTAGCTAGCAATACTAGCCAGCAACGCTAGCTAGCTATACTAGCCAGCAACGCTAGCCAGCAACGCTAGCTAGCAATACTAGCCAGCAACGCTAGCTAGCAATACTAGCCAGCAATACTAGCCAGCAACGCTAGCTAGCTATACTAGCCAGCAACGCTAGCCAGCAACGCTAGCTAGCAATACTAGCCAGCAACGCTAGCTAGCAATACTAGCCAGCAACGCTAGCTAGCAATACTAGCCAGCAACGCTAGCTAGCTATACTAGCCAGCAACGCTAGCTAGATATACTAGCCAGCAACGCTAGCCAGCAACGCTAGCTAACTATACTAGCCAGCAACGCTAGCCAGCAATGCTAGCTAGCAATACTAGCCAGCACTACTAGCCAGCAACGCTAGCTAGCAATACTAGCCAGCAATACTAGCCAGCAACGCTAGCTAGCTATACTAGCCAGCAACGCTAGCCAGCAACGCTAGCTAGCAATACTAGCCAGCAACGCTAGCTAGCAATACTAGCCAGCAACGCTAGCTAGCTATACTAGCCAGCAACGCTAGCTAGATATACTAGCCAGCAACGCTAGCCAGCAACGCTAGCTAACTATACTAGCCAGCAACGCTAGCCAGCAATGCTAGCTAGCAATACTAGCCAGCAATACTAGCCAGCAACGCTAGCTAGCAATACTAGCCAGCAATACTAGCCAGCAACGCTAGCTAGCTATACTAGCCAGCAACGCTAGCCAGCAACGCTAGCTAGCAATACTAGCCAGCAACGCTAGCTAGCAATACTAGCCAGCAACGCTAGCTAGCTATACTAGCCAGCAACGCTAGCTAGATATACTAGCCAGCAACGCTAGCCAGCAACGCTAGCTAGCAATACTAGCCAGCAACGCTAGCCAGCAACGCTAGCTAGCAATACTAGCCAGCAATACTAGCCAGCAACGCTTTCTAGCTATACTAGCCAGCAACGCTAGCCAGCAACGCTAGCTAGCAATACTAGCCAGCAATACTAGCCAGCAACGCTATCTAGCAATACTAGCCAGCAACGCTAGCCAGCAACGCTAGCTAGCAATACTAGCCAGCAATACTAGCCAGCAACGCTAGCTAGCTATACTAGCCAGCAACGCTAGCTAGCAATACTAGCCAGCAATACTAGCCAGCAACGCTAGCTAGCTATACTAGCCAGCAACGCTAGCCAGCAACGCTAGCTAGCAATACTAGCCAGCAATACTAGCCAGCAACGCTAGCTAGCTATACTAGCCAGCAACGCTAGCCAGCAATACTAGCCAGCAATACTAGCCAGCAACGCTAGCTAGCTATACTAGCCAGCAATACTAGCCAGCAACGCTAGCTAGCTATACTAGCCAGCAACGCTAGCTAGCAATACTAGCCAGCAACGCTATCTAGCAACGCTAGCTAGCTATACTAGCCAGCAACGCTAGCCAGCAACGCTAGCTAGCTATACTAGCCAGCAACGCTAGCTAGCAATACTAGCCAGCAATACTAGCCAGCAACGCTAGCTAGCTATACTAGCCAGCAACGCTAGCCAGCAACGCTAGCTAGCAATACTAGCCAGCAATACTAGCCAGCAACGCTATCTAGCAATACTAGCCAGCAACGCTAGCCAGCAACGCTAGCTAGCAATACTAGCCAGCAATACTAGCCAGCAACGCTAGCTAGCTATACTAGCCAGCAACGCTAGCTAGCAATACTAGCCAGCAACGCTAGCCAGCAACGCTAGCTAGCAATACTAGCCAGCAACGCTAGCTAGCAATACTAGCCAGCAACGCTAGCTAGCTATACTAGCCAGCAACGCTAGCCAGCAACGCTAGCTAGCAATACTAGCCAGCAATACTAGCCAGCAACGCTATCTAGCAATACTAGCCAGCAACGCTAGCCAGCAACGCTAGCTAGCAATACTAGCCAGCAATACTAGCCAGCAACGCTAGCTAGCTATACTAGCCAGCAACGCTAGCTAGCAATACTAGCCAGCAACGCTAGCCAGCAACGCTAGCTAGCAATACTAGCCAGCAACGCTAGCTAGCAATACTAGCCAGCAACGCTAGCCAGCAACGCTAGCTAGCAATACTAGCCAGCAACGCTAGCTAGCTATACTAGCCAGCAACGCTAGCCAGCAACGCTAGCTAGCAATACTAGCCAGCAATACTAGCCAGCAACGCTATCTAGCAATACTAGCCAGCAACGCTAGCCAGCAACGCTAGCTAGCAATACTAGCCAGCAATACTAGCCAGCAACGCTAGCTAGCTATACTAGCCAGCAACGCTAGCTAGCAATACTAGCCAGCAATACTAGCCAGCAACGCTAGCTAGCAATACTAGCCAGCAACGCTAGCCAGCAACGCTAGCTAGCAATACTAGCCAGCAATACTAGCCAGCAACGCTAGCTAGCTATACTAGCCAGCAACGCTAGCCAGCAACGCTAGCTAGCAATACTAGCCAGCAATACTAGCCAGCAACGCTAGCTAGCTATACTAGCCAGCAACGCTATCTAGAAATACTAGCCAGCAACGCTAGCCAGCAACGCTAGCTAGCAATACTAGCCAGCAATACTAGCCAGCAACGCTAGCTAGCTATACTAGCCAGCAATACTAGCCAGCAACGCTATCTAGAAATACTAGCCAGCAACGCTAGCCAGCAACGCTAGCTAGCAATACTAGCCAGCAATACTAGCCAGCAACGCTAGCTAGCTATACTAGCCAGCAACGCTAGCCAGCAACGCTAGCTAGCAATACTAGCCAGCAATACTAGCCAGCAACGCTAGCTAGCTATACTAGCCAGCAACGCTATCTAGAAATACTAGCCAGCAACGCTAGCCAGCAACGCTAGCTAGCAATACTAGCCAGCAATACTAGCCAGCAACGCTAGCTAGCAATACTAGCCAGCAATACTAGCCAGCAACGCTATCTAGAAATACTAGCCAGCAACGCTAGCCAGCAACGCTAGCTAGCAATACTAGCCAGCAACGCTAGCTAGCAATACTAGCCAGCAACGCTAGCCAGCAACGCTAGCTAGCTATACTAGCCAGCAACGCTAGCCAGCAACGCTAGCTAGCAATACTAGCCAGCAATACTAGCCAGCAACGCTATCTAGCAATACTAGCCAGCAACGCTAGCCAGCAACGCTAGCTAGCAATACTAGCCAGCAATACTAGCCAGCAACGCTAGCTAGCAATACTAGCCAGCAATACTAGCCAGCAACGCTAGCTAGCTATACTAGCCAGCAACGCTAGCTAGCAATACTAGCCAGCAATACTAGCCAGCAACGCTATCTAGCAATACTAGCCAGCAACGCTAGCCAGCAACGCTAGCTAGCAATACTAGCCAGCAATACTAGCCAGCAACGCTAGCTAGCTATACTAGCCAGCAACGCTAGCTAGCAATACTAGCCAGCAACGCTAGCCAGCAACGCTAGCTAGCAATACTAGCCAGCAACGCTAGCTAGCAATACTAGCCAGCAACGCTAGCCAGCAACGCTAGCTAGCAATACTAGCCAGCAACGCTAGCTAGCTATACTAGCCAGCAACGCTAGCCAGCAACGCTAGCTAGCAATACTAGCCAGCAATACTAGCCAGCAACGCTATCTAGCAATACTAGCCAGCAACGCTAGCCAGCAACGCTAGCTAGCAATACTAGCCAGCAATACTAGCCAGCAACGCTAGCTAGCTATACTAGCCAGCAACGCTAGCTAGCAATACTAGCCAGCAATACTAGCCAGCAACGCTAGCTAGCTATACTAGCCAGCAACGCTAGCCAGCAACGCTAGCTAGCAATACTAGCCAGCAATACTAGCCAGCAACGCTATCTAGCAATACTAGCCAGCAACGCTAGCCAGCAACGCTAGCTAGCAATACTAGCCAGCAATACTAGCCAGCAACGCTAGCTAGCTATACTAGCCAGCAACGCTAGCTAGCAATACTAGCCAGCAATACTAGCCAGCAACGCTAGCTAGCTATACTAGCCAGCAACGCTAGCCAGCAACGCTAGCTAGCAATACTAGCCAGCAATACTAGCCAGCAACGCTAGCTAGCTATACTAGCCAGCAACGCTAGCCAGCAATACTAGCCAGCAATACTAGCCAGCAACGCTAGCTAGCAATACTAGCCAGCAACGCTAGCTAGCTATACTAGCCAGCAACGCTAGCTAGATATACTAGCCAGCAACGCTAGCTAACTATACTAGCCAGCAACGCTAGCCAGCAATGCTAGCTAGCAATACTAGCCAGCAATACTAGCCAGCAACGCTAGCTAGCTATACTAGCCAGCAACGCTAGCTAGCTATACTAGCCAGCAACGCTAGCTAGCTATACTAGCCAGCAATACTAGCCAGCAACGCTAGCTAGCTATACTAGCCAGCAACGCTAGCTAGCAATACTAGCCAGCAACGCTATCTAGCAACGCTAGCTAGCTATACTAGCCAGCAACGCTAGCCAGCAACGCTAGCTAGCTATACTAGCCAGCAACGCTAGCTAGCAATACTAGCCAGCAATACTAGCCAGCAACGCTAGCTAGCTATACTAGCCAGCAACGCTAGCCAGCAACGCTAGCTAGCAATACTAGCCAGCAATACTAGCCAGCAACGCTATCTAGCAATACTAGCCAGCAACGCTAGCCAGCAACGCTAGCTAGCAATACTAGCCAGCAATACTAGCCAGCAACGCTAGCTAGCTATACTAGCCAGCAACGCTAGCTAGCAATACTAGCCAGCAACGCTAGCCAGCAACGCTAGCTAGCAATACTAGCCAGCAACGCTAGCTAGCAATACTAGCCAGCAACGCTAGCTAGCTATACTAGCCAGCAACGCTAGCCAGCAACGCTAGCTAGCAATACTAGCCAGCAACGCTATCTAGCAATACTAGCCAGCAACGCTAGCCAGCAACGCTAGCTAGCAATACTAGCCAGCAATACTAGCCAGCAACGCTAGCTAGCTATACTAGCCAGCAACGCTAGCTAGCAATACTAGCCAGCAACGCTAGCCAGCAACGCTAGCTAGCAATACTAGCCAGCAACGCTAGCTAGCAATACTAGCCAGCAACGCTAGCCAGCAACGCTAGCTAGCAATACTAGCCAGCAACGCTAGCTAGCTATACTAGCCAGCAACGCTAGCCAGCAACGCTAGCTAGCAATACTAGCCAGCAATACTAGCCAGCAACGCTATCTAGCAATACTAGCCAGCAACGCTAGCCAGCAACGCTAGCTAGCAATACTAGCCAGCAATACTAGCCAGCAACGCTAGCTAGCTATACTAGCCAGCAACGCTAGCTAGCAATACTAGCCAGCAATACTAGCCAGCAACGCTAGCTAGCAATACTAGCCAGCAACGCTAGCCAGCAACGCTAGCTAGCAATACTAGCCAGCAATACTAGCCAGCAACGCTAGCTAGCTATACTAGCCAGCAACGCTAGCCAGCAACGCTAGCTAGCAATACTAGCCAGCAATACTAGCCAGCAACGCTAGCTAGCTATACTAGCCAGCAACGCTATCTAGAAATACTAGCCAGCAACGCTAGCCAGCAACGCTAGCTAGCAATACTAGCCAGCAATACTAGCCAGCAACGCTAGCTAGCTATACTAGCCAGCAATACTAGCCAGCAACGCTATCTAGAAATACTAGCCAGCAACGCTAGCCAGCAACGCTAGCTAGCAATACTAGCCAGCAATACTAGCCAGCAACGCTAGCTAGCTATACTAGCCAGCAACGCTAGCCAGCAACGCTAGCTAGCAATACTAGCCAGCAATACTAGCCAGCAACGCTAGCTAGCTATACTAGCCAGCAACGCTATCTAGAAATACTAGCCAGCAACGCTAGCCAGCAACGCTAGCTAGCAATACTAGCCAGCAATACTAGCCAGCAACGCTAGCTAGCAATACTAGCCAGCAATACTAGCCAGCAACGCTATCTAGAAATACTAGCCAGCAACGCTAGCCAGCAACGCTAGCTAGCAATACTAGCCAGCAACGCTAGCTAGCAATACTAGCCAGCAACGCTAGCCAGCAACGCTAGCTAGCTATACTAGCCAGCAACGCTAGCCAGCAACGCTAGCTAGCAATACTAGCCAGCAATACTAGCCAGCAACGCTATCTAGCAATACTAGCCAGCAACGCTAGCCAGCAACGCTAGCTAGCAATACTAGCCAGCAATACTAGCCAGCAACGCTAGCTAGCTATACTAGCCAGCAACGCTAGCTAGCAATACTAGCCAGCAATACTAGCCAGCAACGCTATCTAGCAATACTAGCCAGCAACGCTAGCCAGCAACGCTAGCTAGCAATACTAGCCAGCAATACTAGCCAGCAACGCTAGCTAGCTATACTAGCCAGCAACGCTAGCTAGCAATACTAGCCAGCAACGCTAGCCAGCAACGCTAGCTAGCAATACTAGCCAGCAACGCTAGCTAGCAATACTAGCCAGCAACGCTAGCCAGCAACGCTAGCTAGCAATACTAGCCAGCAACGCTAGCTAGCTATACTAGCCAGCAACGCTAGCCAGCAACGCTAGCTAGCAATACTAGCCAGCAATACTAGCCAGCAACGCTATCTAGCAATACTAGCCAGCAACGCTAGCCAGCAACGCTAGCTAGCAATACTAGCCAGCAATACTAGCCAGCAACGCTAGCTAGCTATACTAGCCAGCAACGCTAGCTAGCAATACTAGCCAGCAATACTAGCCAGCAACGCTAGCTAGCTATACTAGCCAGCAACGCTAGCCAGCAACGCTAGCTAGCAATACTAGCCAGCAATACTAGCCAGCAACGCTATCTAGCAATACTAGCCAGCAACGCTAGCCAGCAACGCTAGCTAGCAATACTAGCCAGCAATACTAGCCAGCAACGCTAGCTAGCTATACTAGCCAGCAACGCTAGCTAGCAATACTAGCCAGCAATACTAGCCAGCAACGCTAGCTAGCTATACTAGCCAGCAACGCTAGCCAGCAACGCTAGCTAGCAATACTAGCCAGCAATACTAGCCAGCAACGCTAGCTAGCTATACTAGCCAGCAACGCTAGCCAGCAATACTAGCCAGCAATACTAGCCAGCAACGCTAGCTAGCAATACTAGCCAGCAACGCTAGCTAGCTATACTAGCCAGCAACGCTAGCTAGATATACTAGCCAGCAACGCTAGCTAACTATACTAGCCAGCAACGCTAGCCAGCAATGCTAGCTAGCAATACTAGCCAGCAATACTAGCCAGCAACGCTAGCTAGCTATACTAGCCAGCAACGCTAGCTAGCTATACTAGCCAGCAACGCTAGCTAGCAATACTAGCCAGCAACGCTAGCCAGCAACGCTAGCTAGCAATACTAGCCAGCAACGCTAGCTAGCTATACTAGCCAGCAACGCTAGCCAGCAACGCTAGCTAGCTATACTAGCCAGCAACGCTAGCTAGCAATACTAGCCAGCAATACTAGCCAGCAACGCTAGCTAGCTATACTAGCCAGCAACGCTAGCTAGCAATACTAGCCAGCAATACTAGCCAGCAATACTAGCCAGCAACGCTAGCCAGCAACGCTAGCTAGCTATACTAGCCAGCAACGCTAGCCAGCAACGCTAGCTAGCTATACTAGCCAGCAACGCTAGCTAGCAATACTAGCCAGCAACGCTAGCCAGCAACGCTAGCTAGCTATACTAGCCAGCAACGCTAGCTAGCTATACTAGCCAGCAACGCTAGCCAGCAACGCTAGCTAGCTATACTAGCCAGCAACGCTAGGTAGCTATACTAGCCAGCAACGCTAGCCAGCAACGCTAGCTAGATATACTAGCCAGCAACGCTAGCTAGCAATACTAGCCAGCAATACTAGCCAGCAACGCTAGCTAGCTATACTAGCCAGCAACGCTAGCTAGCTATACTAGCCAGCAACGCTAGCTAGCAATACTAGCCAGCAACGCTAGCTAGCAATACTAGCCAGCAATACTAGCCAGCAACGCTAGCCAGCAACGCTAGCTAGCAATACTAGCCAGCAATACTAGCCAGCAACGCTAGCCAGCTATACTAGCCAGCAACGCTAGCCAGCAACGCTAGCTAGCAATACTAGCCAGCAATACTAGCCAGCAACGCTAGCCAGCAATACTAGCCAGCAACGCTAGCTAGCAATACTAGCCAGCAACGCTAGCCAGCAACGCTAGCTAGCTATACTAGCCAGCAACGCTAGCCAGCAACGCTAGCTAGCTATACTAGCCAGCAACGCTAGCTAGCAATACTAGCCAGCAACGCTAGCTAGCTATACTAGCCAGCAACGCTAGCTAGCTATACTAGCCAGCAACGCTAGCCAGCAACGCTAGCTAGCAATACTAGCCAGCAATACTAGCCAGCAACGCTAGCTAGCTATACTAGCCAGCAACGCTAGCCAGCAACGCTAGCTAGCTATACTAGCCAGCAACGCTAGCTAGCAATACTAGCCAGCAACGCTAGCTAGCTATACTAGCCAGCAACGCTAGCTAGCTATACTAGCCAGCAACGCTAGCCAGCAACGCTAGCTAGCAATACTAGCCAGCAACGCTAGCCAGCAACGCTAGCTAGCAATACTAGCCAGCAACGCTAGCCAGCAACGCTAGCTAGCAATACTAGCCAGCAATACTAGCCAGCAACGCTAGCCAGCAACGCTAGCTAGCAATACTAGCCAGCAATACTAGCCAGCAACGCTAGCTAGCTATACTAGCCAGCAACGCTAGCTAGCAATACTAGCCAGCAACGCTAGCTAGCAATACTAGCCAGCAATACTAGCCAGCAACGCTAGCTAGCTATACTAGCCAGCAACGCTAGCCAGCAACGCTAGCTAGCAATACTAGCCAGCAATACTAGCCAGCAACGCTAGCCAGCAATACTAGCCAGCAACGCTAGCTAGCAATACTAGCCAGCAACGCTAGCTAGCTATACTAGCCAGCAACGCTAGCTAGCTATACTAGCCAGCAACGCTAGCTAGCTATACTAGCCAGCAACGCTAGCCAGCAACGCTAGCTAGCAATACTAGCCAGCAACGCTAGCCAGCAACGCTAGCCAGCAACGCTAGCTAGCAATACTAGCCAGCAACGCTAGCCAGCAACGCTAGCTAGCAATACTAGCCAGCAACGCTAGCCAGCAACGCTAGCTAGCAATACTAGCCAGCAATACTAGCCAGCAACGCTAGCTAGCAATACTAGCCAGCAACGCTAGCTAGCAATACTAGCCAGCAATACTAGCCAGCAACGCTAGCTAGCTATACTAGCCAGCAACGCTAGCTAGCTATACTAGCCAGCAACGCTAGCTAGCAATACTAGCCAGCAATACTAGCCAGCAACGCTAGCCAGCAATACTAGCCAGCAACGCTAGCTAGCTATACTAGCCAGCAACGCTAGCTAGCTATACTAGCCAGCAACGCTAGCTAGCAATACTAGCCAGCAACGCTAGCTAGCTATACTAGCCAGCAACGCTAGCCAGCAACGCTAGCTAGCAATACTAGCCAGCAACGCTAGCCAGCAACGCTAGCCAGCAACGCTAGCTAGCAATACTAGCCAGCAACGCTAGCCAGCAACGCTAGCTAGCAATACTAGCCAGCAACGCTAGCCAGCAATACTAGCCAGCAACGCTAGCTAGCAATACTAGCCAGCAACGCTAGCTAGCAATACTAGCCAGCAACGCTAGCTAGCAATACTAGCCAGCAATACTAGCCAGCAACGCTAGCTAGCTATACTAGCCAGCAACGCTAGCTAGCTATACTAGCCAGCAACGCTAGCTAGCAATACTAGCCAGCAATACTAGCCAGCAACGCTAGCCAGCAATACTAGCCAGCAACGCTAGCTAGCTATACTAGCCAGCAACGCTAGCTAGCTATACTAGCCAGCAACGCTAGCTAGCAATACTAGCCAGCAACGCTAGCTAGCTATACTAGCCAGCAACGCTAGCTAGCAATACTAGCTAGCTATACTAGCCAGCAACGCTAGCCAGCAACGCTAGCTAGCAATACTAGCCAGCAATACTAGCCAGCAACGCTAGCTAGCTATACTAGCCAGCAACGCTAGCTAGCAATACTAGCCAGCAACGCTAGCTAGCAATACTAGCCAGCAATACTAGCCAGCAACGCTAGCCAGCAACGCTAGCTAGCAATACTAGCCAGCAATACTAGCCAGCAATGCTAGCTAGCAATACTAGCCAGCAATACTAGCCAGCAACGCTAGCTAGCAATACTAGCCAGCAATACTAGCCAGCAACGCTAGCTAGCTATACTAGCCAGCAACGCTAGCTAGCTATACTAGCCAGCAACGCTAGCTAGCTATACTAGCCAGCAACGCTAGCCAGCAACGCTAGCTAGCAATACTAGCCAGCAACGCTAGCTAGCTATACTAGCCAGCAATACTAGCCAGCAATGCTAGCTAGCAATACTAGCCAGCAACGCTAGCTAGCTATACTAGCCAGCAACGCTAGCTAGCTATACTAGCCAGCAACGCTAGCTAGCTATACTAGCCAGCAACGCTAGCTAGCTATACTAGCCAGCAACGCTAGCTAGCTATACTAGCCAGCAACGCTAGCCAGCAACGCTAGCTAGCAATACTAGCCAGCAACGCTAGCCAGCAACGCTAGCTAGCAATACTAGCCAGCAATACTAGCCAGCAACGCTAGCTAGCTATACTAGCCAGCAGCGCTAGCTAGCTATACTAGCCAGCAACGCTAGCTAGCTATACTAGCCAGCAACGCTAGCCAGCAACGCTAGCTAGCTATACTAGCCAGCAACGCTAGCCAGCAATGCTAGCCAGCAACGCTAGCCAGCAATACTAGCCAGCAACGCTAGCCAGCAACGCTAGCCAGCAACGCTAGCCAGCAACGCTAGCCAGCAACGCTAGCCAGCAACGCTAGCCAGCAACGCTAGCCAGCAACGCTAGCTAGCAATACTAGCCAGCAACGCTAGCCAGCAACGCTAGCCAGCAATGCTAGCCAGCAACGCTAGCCAGCAACGCTAGCCAGCAACGCTAGCCAGCAATACTAGCCAGCAACGCTAGCCAGCAACGCTAGCCAGCAACGCTAGCCAGCAACGCTAGCCAGCAGTGCTAGCCAGCAACGCTAGCCAGCAACGCTAGCCAGCAACGCTAGCCAGCAACGCTAGCCAGCAACGCTAGCCAGCAACGCTAGCCAGCAACGCTAGCCAGCAGTGCTAGCCAGCAACGCTAGCCAGCAACGCTAGCCAGCAACGCTAGCCAGCAACGCTAGCCAGCAACGCTAGCCAGCAACGCTAGCCAGCAACGCTAGCCAGCAACGCTAGCCAGCAACGCTAGCCAGCAACGCTAGCCAGCAACGCTAGCCAGCAATACTAGCCAGCAACGCTAGCCAGCAACGCTAGCCAGCAACGCTAGCCAGCAATACTAGCCAGCAACGCTAGCCAGCAACGCTAGCCAGCAACGCTAGCTAGCAATACTAGCCAGCAACGCTAGCCAGCAACGCTAGCCAGCAATGCTAGCCAGCAACGCTAGCCAGCAACGCTAGCCAGCAATACTAGCTAGCAACGCTAGCCAGCAACGCTAGCTAGCAATACTAGCCAGCAACGCTAGCGAGCAATACTAGCCAGCAACGCTAGCGAGCAACGCTAGCCAGCAACGCTAGCCAGCAACGCTAGCTAGCAATACTAGCCAGCAACGCTAGCTAGCAATACTAGCCAGCAACGCTAGCCAGCAACGCTAGCTAGCAATACTAGCCAGCAACGCTAGCCAGCAACGCTAGCCAGCAACGCTAGCTAGCAATACTAGCCAGCAATACTAGCCAGCAACGCTAGCCAGCAACGCTAGCCAGCAATACTAGCTAGCAACGCTAGCCAGCAACGCTAGCTAGCTATACTAGCCAGCAACGCTAGCTAGCAATACTAGCCAGCAACGCTAGCGAGCAACGCTAGCCAGCAACGCTAGCCAGCAACGCTAGCTAGCAATACTAGCCAGCAACGCTAGCTAGCAATACTAGCCAGCAACGCTAGCCAGCAACGCTAGCTAGCAATACTAGCCAGCAACGCTAGCCAGCAACGCTAGCCAGCAACGCTAGCTAGCAATACTAGCCAGCAATACTAGCCAGCAACGCTAGCCAGCAACGCTAGCTAGCAATACTAGCCAGCAACGCTAGCCAGCAACGCTAGCTAGCAATACTAGCCAGCAATACTAGCCAGCAACGCTAGCTAGCAATACTAGCCAGCAACGCTAGCCAGCAACGCTAGCCAGCAACGCTAGCCAGCAATACTAGCCAGCAACGCTAGCCAGCAACGCTAGCCAGCAACGCTAGCCAGCAACGCTAGCTAGCTATACTAGCCAGCAACGCTAGCTAGCAATACTAGCCAGCAACGCTAGCCAGCAACGCTAGCTAGCAATACTAGCCAGCAATACTAGCCAGCAATGCTAGCTAGCAACGCTAGCCAGCAACGCTAGCTAGCAATACTAGCCAGCAATACTAGCCAGCAATGCTAGCTAGCAATACTAGCCAGCAATACTAGCCAGCAACGCTAGCTAGCAATACTAGCCAGCAATACTAGCCAGCAACGCTAGCTAGCTATACTAGCCAGCAACGCTAGCTAGCTATACTAGCCAGCAACGCTAGCTAGCTATACTAGCCAGCAACGCTAGCCAGCAACGCTAGCTAGCAATACTAGCCAGCAACGCTAGCTAGCTATACTAGCCAGCAACGCTAGCCAGCAACGCTAGCCAGCAACGCTAGCTAGCAATACTAGCCAGCAATACTAGCCAGCAATACTAGCCAGCAATACTAGCCAGCAACGCTAGCCAGCAACGCTAGCTAGCAATACTAGCCAGCAATACTAGCCAGCAATGCTAGCTAGCAATACTAGCCAGCAATACTAGCCAGCAACGCTAGCTAGCAATACTAGCCAGCAATACTAGCCAGCAACGCTAGCTAGCTATACTAGCCAGCAACGCTAGCTAGCTATACTAGCCAGCAACGCTAGCTAGCTATACTAGCCAGCAACGCTAGCCAGCAACGCTAGCTAGCAATACTAGCCAGCAACGCTAGCTAGCTATACTAGCCAGCAATACTAGCCAGCAATGCTAGCTAGCAATACTAGCCAGCAACGCTAGCTAGCTATACTAGCCAGCAACGCTAGCCAGCAACGCTAGCTAGCAATACTAGCCAGCAACGCTAGCTAGCTATACTAGCCAGCAACGCTAGCTAGCTATACTAGCCAGCAACGCTAGCTAGCTATACTAGCCAGCAACGCTAGCTAGCTATACTAGCCAGCAACGCTAGCTAGCTATACTAGCCAGCAACGCTAGCCAGCAACGCTAGCTAGCAATACTAGCCAGCAACGCTAGCCAGCAACGCTAGCTAGCAATACTAGCCAGCAATACTAGCCAGCAACGCTAGCTAGCTATACTAGCCAGCAGCGCTAGCTAGCTATACTAGCCAGCAGCGCTAGCTAGCTATACTAGCCAGCAGCGCTAGCTAGCTATACTAGCCAGCAACGCTAGCTAGCTATACTAGCCAGCAATACTAGCCAGCAACGCTAGCTAGCTATACTAGCCAGCAACGCTAGCCAGCAATGCTAGCCAGCAACGCTAGCCAGCAATACTAGCCAGCAACGCTAGCCAGCAACGCTAGCCAGCAACGCTAGCCAGCAACGCTAGCCAGCAACGCTAGCCAGCAACGCTAGCCAGCAACGCTAGCCAGCAACGCTAGCTAGCAATACTAGCCAGCAACGCTAGCCAGCAACGCTAGCCAGCAATGCTAGCCAGCAACGCTAGCCAGCAACGCTAGCCAGCAACGCTAGCCAGCAATACTAGCCAGCAACGCTAGCCAGCAACGCTAGCCAGCAACGCTAGCCAGCAACGCTAGCCAGCAGTGCTAGCCAGCAACGCTAGCCAGCAACGCTAGCCAGCAACGCTAGCCAGCAACGCTAGCCAGCAACGCTAGCCAGCAACGCTAGCCAGCAACGCTAGCCAGCAACGCTAGCCAGCAACGCTAGCCAGCAGTGCTAGCCAGCAACGCTAGCCAGCAACGCTAGCCAGCAACGCTAGCCAGCAACGCTAGCCAGCAACGCTAGCCAGCAATACTAGCCAGCAACGCTAGCCAGCAACGCTAGCCAGCAACGCTAGCTAGCAATACTAGCCAGCAACGCTAGCCAGCAACGCTAGCCAGCAATGCTAGCCAGCAACGCTAGCCAGCAACGCTAGCCAGCAATACTAGCTAGCAACGCTAGCCAGCAACGCTAGCTAGCAATACTAGCCAGCAACGCTAGCCAGCAACGCTAGCTAGCAATACTAGCCAGCAATACTAGCCAGCAACGCTAGCTAGCTATACTAGCCAGCAACGCTAGCTAGCAATACTAGCCAGCAACGCTAGCGAGCAACGCTAGCCAGCAACGCTAGCCAGCAACGCTAGCTAGCAATACTAGCCAGCAACGCTAGCTAGCAATACTAGCCAGCAACGCTAGCCAGCAACGCTAGCTAGCAATACTAGCCAGCAACGCTAGCCAGCAACGCTAGCTAGCAATACTAGCCAGCAACGCTAGCCAGCAACGCTAGCCAGCAACGCTAGCTAGCAATACTAGCCAGCAATACTAGCCAGCAACGCTAGCCAGCAACGCTAGCTAGCAATACTAGCCAGCAACGCTAGCCAGCAACGCTAGCTAGCAATACTAGCCAGCAATACTAGCCAGCAACGCTAGCTAGCAATACTAGCCAGCAACGCTAGCTAGCAATACTAGCCAGCAACGCTAGCCAGCAATACTAGCCAGCAACGCTAGCCAGCAACGCTAGCCAGCAACGCTAGCCAGCAACGCTAGCTAGCAATACTAGCCAGCAACGCTAGCTAGCAATACTAGCCAGCAACGCTAGCTAGCAATACTAGCCAGCAACGCTAGCTAGCAATACTAGCCAGCAACGCTAGCTAGCAATACTAGCCAGCAACGCTAGCTAGCAATACTAGCCAGCAACGCTAGCCAGCAACGCTAGCCAGCAACGCTAGCCAGCAACGCTAGCCAGCAATACTAGCCAGCAACGCTAGCCAGCAACGCTAGCCAGCAACGCTAGCCAGCAACGCTAGCTAGCAATACTAGCCAGCAACGCTAGCCAGCAACGCTAGCTAGCAATACTAGCCAGCAACGCTAGCCAGCAACGCTAGCTAGCAATACTAGCCAGCAACGCTAGCCAGCAACGCTAGCCAGCAACGCTAGCCAGCAACGCTAGCCAGCAACGCTAGCCAGCAACGCTAGCCAGCAACGCTAGCTAGCAATACTAGCCAGCAACGCTAGCTAGCAATACTAGCCAGCAACGCTAGCCAGCAACGCTAGCCAGCAACGCTAGCCAGCAACGCTAGCCAGCAATACTAGCCAGCAACGCTAGCCAGCAACGCTAGCTAGCAATACTAGCCAGCAACGGTAACTAGCTATACTAGCCAGCAACGCTAGCTAGCAATACTAGCCAGCAACGCTAGCTAGCAATACTAGCCAGCAACGGTAACTAGCTATACTAGCCAGCAACGCTAGCTAGCAATACTAGCCAGCAACGCTAGCCAGCAACGCTAGCTAGCAATACTAGCCAGCAACGCTAGCCAGCAACGCTAGCTAGCAATACTAGCCAGCAATACTAGCCAGCAACGCTAGCTAGCAATACTAGCCAGCAACGCTAGCTAGCAATACTAGCCAGCAACGCTAGCCAGCAACGCTAGCCAGCAACGCTAGCCAGCAACGCTAGCTAGCAATACTAGCCAGCAACGGTAACTAGCTATACTAGCCAGCAACGCTAGCCAGCAACTCTAGCTAGCAATACTAGCCAGCAACGCTAGCTAGCAATACTAGCCAGCAACGCTAGCTAGCAATACTAGCCAGCAACGCTAGCCAGCAACGCTAGCCAGCAACGCTAGCCAGCAACGCTAGCCAGCAACGCTAGCCAGCAACGCTAGCCAGCAACGCTAGCCAGCAACGCTAGCCAGCAACGCTAGCCAGCAACGCTAGCCAGCAACGCTAGCCAGCAATACTAGCCAGCAACGCTAGCTAGCAATACTAGCCAGCAACGCTAGCCAGCAACGCTAGCTAGCAATACTAGCCAGCAACGCTAGCCAGCAACGCTAGCCAGCAACGCTAGCCAGCAACGCTAGCCAGCAACGCTAGCTAGCAATACTAGCCAGCAACGCTAGCTAGCAATACTAGCCAGCAACGCTAGCCAGCAACGCTAGCCAGCAACGCTAGCCAGCAACGCTAGCCAGCAACGCTAGCCAGCAACGCTAGCTAGCAATACTAGCCAGCAACGCTAGCCAGCAACGCTAGCTAGCAATCCTAGCCAGCAACGCTAGCCAGCAACGCTAGCCAGCAACGCTAGCCAGCAACGCTAGCCAGCAACGCTAGCCAGCAACGCTAGCCAGCAACGCTAGCCAGCAACGCTAGCCAGCAACGCTAGCCAGCAACGCTAGCCAGCAACGCTAGCCAGCAACGCTAGCCAGCAACGCTAGCCAGCAACGCTAGCCAGCAACGCTAGCCAGCAACGCTAGCCAGCAACGCTAGCCAGCAACGCTAGCCAGCAACGCTAGCCAGCAACGCTAGCCAGCAACGCTAGCCAGCAACGCTAGCTAGCAATACTAGCCAGCAATACTAGCCAGCAATGCTAGCTAGCAATACTAGCCAGCAATACTAGCCAGCAACGCTAGCTAGCAATACTAGCCAGCAATACTAGCCAGCAATACTAGCCAGCAATGCTAGCTAGCAATACTAGCCAGCAATACTAGCCAGCAACGCTAGCTAGCTATACTAGCCAGCAACGCTAGCTAGCAATACTAGCCAGCAACGCTAGCCAGCAACGCTAGCTAGCAATACTAGCCAGCAACGCTAGCTAGCTATACTAGCCAGCAATACTAGCCAGCAATGCTAGCTAGCAATACTAGCCAGCAACGCTAGCTAGCAATACTAGCCAGCAACGCTAGCTAGCAATACTAGCCAGCAACGCTAGCTAGCTATACTAGCCAGCAACGCTAGCTAGCTATACTAGCCAGCAATACTAGCCAGCAACGCTAGCTAGCTATACTAGCCAGCAACGCTAGCTAGCTAAACTAGCCAGCAACGCTAGCTAGCTATACTAGCCAGCAACGCTAGCCAGCAACGCTAGCCAGCAATGCTAGCCAGCAACGCTAGCCAGCAACGCTAGCCAGCAACGCTAGCCAGCAATACTAGCCAGCAACGCTAGCCAGCAACGCTAGCCAGCAACGCTAGCCAGCAACGCTAGCCAGCAACGCTAGCCAGCAGTGCTAGCCAGCAACGCTAGCCAGCAACGCTAGCCAGCAACGCTAGCCAGCAACGCTAGCCAGCAACGCTAGCCAGCAACGCTAGCCAGCAACGCTAGCCAGCAACGCTAGCCAGCAACGCTAGCCAGCAATACTAGCCAGCAACGCTAGCCAGCAACGCTAGCCAGCAACGCTAGCTAGCAATACTAGCCAGCAACGCTAGCCAGCAATGCTAGCCAGCAACGCTAGCCAGCAACGCTAGCCAGCAACGCTAGCCAGCAATACTAGCTAGCAACGCTAGCCAGCAACGCTAGCTAGCAATACTAGCCAGCAACGCTAGCCAGCAACGCTAGCTAGCAATACTAGCCAGCAATACTAGCCAGCAACGCTAGCTAGCTATACTAGCCAGCAACGCTAGCTAGCAATACTAGCCAGCAACGCTAGCGAGCAACGCTAGCCAGCAACGCTAGCCAGCAACGCTAGCTAGCAATACTAGCCAGCAACGCTAGCTAGCAATACTAGCCAGCAATACTAGCCAGCAACGCTAGCTAGCTATACTAGCCAGCAACGCTAGCTAGCAATACTAGCCAGCAACGCTAGCTAGCAATACTAGCCAGCAACGCTAGCCAGCAACGCTAGCCAGCAACGCTAGCCAGCAACGCTAGCTAGCAATACTAGCCAGCAACGGTAACTAGCTATACTAGCCAGCAACGCTAGCCAGCAACTCTAGCTAGCAATACTAGCCAGCAACGCTAGCTAGCAATACTAGCCAGCAACGCTAGCTAGCAATACTAGCCAGCAACGCTAGCTAGCAATACTAGCCAGCAATACTAGCCAGCAACGCTAGCTAGCAATACTAGCCAGCAATACTAGCCAGCAACGCTAGCTAGCAATACTAGCCAGCAACGCTAGCCAGCAACGCTAGCCAGCAACGCTAGCTAGCAATACTAGCCAGCAACGCTAGCCAACAACGCTAGCCAGCAATGCTAGCCAGCAACGCTAGCCAGCAACGCTAGCCAGCAATACTAGCTAGCAACGCTAGCCAGCAACGCTAGCTAGCAATACTAGCCAGCAACGCTAGCCAGCAACGCTAGCTAGCAATACTAGCCAGCAATACTAGCCAGCAACGCTAGCTAGCTATACTAGCCAGCAACGCTAGCGAGCAACGCTAGCCAGCAACGCTAGCCAGCAACGCTAGCTAGCTATACTAGCCAGCAACGCTAGCCAGCAACTCTAGCTAGCAATACTAGCCAGCAACGCTAGCTAGCAATACTAGCCAGCAACGCTAGCCAGCAACTCTAGCTAGCAATACTAGCCAGCAACGCTAGCTAGCAATACTAGCCAGCAACGGTAACTAGCTATACTAGCCAGCAACGCTAGCCAGCAACTCTAGCTAGCAATACTAGCCAGCAACGCTAGCCAGCAACGCTAGCCAGCAACGCTAGCCAGCAACGCTAGCTAGCAATACTAGCCAGCAACGCTAGCCAGCAACTCTAGCTAGCAATACTAGCCAGCAACGCTAGCTAGCAATACTAGCCAGCAACGGTAACTAGCTATACTAGCCAGCAACGCTAGCCAGCAACGCTAGCTAGCAATACTAGCCAGCAACGCTAGCGAGCAACGCTAGCCAGCAACGCTAGCCAGCAACGCTAGCTAGCAATACTAGCCAGCAACGCTAGCTAGCAATACTAGCCAGCAATACTAGCCAGCAACGCTAGCTAGCTATACTAGCCAGCAACGCTAGCTAGCAATACTAGCCAGCAACGCTAGCTAGCAATACTAGCCAGCAACGCTAGCCAGCAACGCTAGCCAGCAACGCTAGCCAGCAACGCTAGCTAGCAATACTAGCCAGCAACGGTAACTAGCTATACTAGCCAGCAACGCTAGCCAGCAACTCTAGCTAGCAATACTAGCCAGCAACGCTAGCTAGCAATACTAGCCAGCAACGCTAGCTAGCAATACTAGCCAGCAACGCTAGCTAGCAACGCTAGCTAGCAATACTAGCCAGCAACGCTAGCTAGCAATACTAGCCAGCAATACTAGCCAGCAACGCTAGCTAGCAATACTAGCCAGCAACGCTAGCTAGCAATACTAGCCAGCAACGCTAGCCAGCAACGCTAGCCAGCAATGCTAGCCAGCAACGCTAGCCAGCAACGCTAGCCAGCAACGCTAGCCAGCAATACTAGCTAGCAACGCTAGCCAGCAACGCTAGCTAGCAATACTAGCCAGCAACGCTAGCCAGCAACGCTAGCCAGCAACGCTAGCCAGCAATACTAGCCAGCAACGCTAGCCAGCAACGCTAGCCAGCAACGCTAGCCAGCAACTCTAGCTAGCAATACTAGCCAGCAACGCTAGCTAGCAATACTAGCCAGCAACGCTAGCTAGCAATACTAGCCAGCAACGCTAGCTAGCAATACTAGCCAGCAATACTAGCCAGCAACGCTAGCTAGCAATACTAGCCAGCAATACTAGCCAGCAACGCTAGCCAGCAACGCTAGCCAGCAATACTAGCCAGCAACGCTAGCCAGCAACGCTAGCCAGCAACGCTAGCTAGCAATACTAGCCAGCAACGCTAGCCAGCAACGCTAGCCAGCAATGCTAGCCAGCAACGCTAGCCAGCAACGCTAGCCAGCAACGCTAGCCAGCAATACTAGCTAGCAACGCTAGCCAGCAACGCTAGCTAGCAATACTAGCCAGCAACGCTAGCCAGCAACGCTAGCTAGCAATACTAGCCAGCAATACTAGCCAGCAACGCTAGCTAGCTATACTAGCCAGCAACGCTAGCTAGCAATACTAGCCAGCAACGCTAGCGAGCAACGCTAGCCAGCAACGCTAGCCAGCAACGCTAGCTAGCAATACTAGCCAGCAACGCTAGCTAGCAATACTAGCCAGCAATACTAGCCAGCAACGCTAGCCAGCAACGCTAGCCAGCAACGCTAGCTAGCAATACTAGCCAGCAACGCTAGCCAGCAACGCTAGCCAGCAATGCTAGCCAGCAACGCTAGCCAGCAACGCTAGCCAGCAACGCTAGCCAGCAATACTAGCCAGCAACGCTAGCTAGCAATACTAGCCAGCAACGCTAGCCAGCAACGCTAGCCAGCAACGCTAGCCAGCAACGCTAGCTAGCAATACTAGCCAGCAACGGTAACTAGCTATACTAGCCAGCAACGCTAGCCAGCAACTCTAGCTAGCAATACTAGCCAGCAACGCTAGCTAGCAATACTAGCCAGCAACGCTAGCTAGCAATACTAGCCAGCAACGCTAGCTAGCAATACTAGCCAGCAACGCTAGCTAGCAATACTAGCCAGCAATACTAGCCAGCAACGCTAGCTAGCAATACTAGCCAGCAATACTAGCCAGCAACGCTAGCTAGCAATACTAGCCAGCAACGCTAGCCAGCAACGCTAGCCAGCAACGCTAGCTAGCAATACTAGCCAGCAACGCTAGCCAGCAACGCTAGCCAGCAATGCTAGCCAGCAACGCTAGCCAGCAACGCTAGCCAGCAATACTAGCTAGCAACGCTAGCCAGCAACGCTAGCTAGCAATACTAGCCAGCAACGCTAGCCAGCAACGCTAGCTAGCAATACTAGCCAGCAATACTAGCCAGCAACGCTAGCTAGCTATACTAGCCAGCAACGCTAGCTAGCAATACTAGCCAGCAACGCTAGCGAGCAACGCTAGCCAGCAACGCTAGCCAGCAACGCTAGCTAGCAACGCTAGCCAGCAACGCTAGCCAGCAACGCTAGCCAGCAACGCTAGCCAGCAACGCTAGCTAGCAATACTAGCCAGCAACGCTAGCTAGCAATACTAGCCAGCAACGCTAGCCAGCAACGCTAGCCAGCAACGCTAGCCAGCAACGCTAGCCAGCAACGCTAGCCAGCAACGCTAGCCAGCAACGCTAGCCAGCAACGCTAGCCAGCAACGCTAGCCAGCAACGCTAGCTAGCAATACTAGCCAGCAACGCTAGCCAGCAACGCTAGCTAGCAATACTAGCCAGCAACGCTAGCCAGCAACGCTAGCCAGCAACGCTAGCCAGCAACGCTAGCCAGCAACGCTAGCCAGCAACGCTAGCCAGCAACGCTAGCCAGCAACGCTAGCCAGCAACGCTAGCCAGCAACGCTAGCCAGCAACGCTAGCCAGCAACGCTAGCCAGCAACGCTAGCCAGCAACGCTAGCCAGCAACGCTAGCCAGCAACGCTAGCCAGCAACGCTAGCCAGCAACGCTAGCCAGCAACGCTAGCCAGCAACGCTAGCCAGCAACGCTAGCTAGCAATACTAGCCAGCAACGCTAGCCAGCAACGCTAGCTAGCAATACTAGCCAGCAACGCTAGCCAGCAACGCTAGCCAGCAACGCTAGCCAGCAACGCTAGCCAGCAACGCTAGCCAGCAACGCTAGCCAGCAACGCTAGCCAGCAACGCTAGCCAGCAACGCTAGCCAGCAATGCTAGCCAGCAACGCTAGCCAGCAATACTAGCCAGCAACGCTAGCCAGCAACGCTAGCCAGCAACGCTAGCCAGCAACGCTAGCCAGCAACGCTAGCCAGCAACGCTAGCTAGCAATACTAGCCAGCAACGCTAGCCAGCAACGCTAGCCAGCAATGCTAGCCAGCAACGCTAGCCAGCAACGCTAGCCAGCAACGCTAGCCAGCAACGCTAGCCAGCAGTGCTAGCCAGCAACGCTAGCCAGCAACGCTAGCCAGCAACGCTAGCCAGCAACGCTAGCCAGCAACGCTAGCCAGCAACGCTAGCCAGCAACGGTAACTAGCTATACTAGCCAGCAACGCTAGCTAGCAATACTAGCCAGCAACGCTAGCCAGCAACGCTAGCTAGCAATACTAGCCAGCAATACTAGCCAGCAACGCGAGCTAGCAATACTAGCCAGCAACGCTAGCCAGCAACGCTAGCTAGCAATACTAGCCAGCAACGCTAGCCAGCAACGCTAGCCAGCAACGCTAGCCAGCAACGCTAGCCAGCAACGCTAGCCAGCAACGCTAGCCAGCAACGCTAGCCAGCAACGCTAGCCAGCAACGCTAGCCAGCAACGCTAGCCAGCAACGCTAGCCAGCAACGCTAGCCAGCAACGCTAGCCAGCAACGCTAGCCAGCAATGCTAGCCAGCAACGCTAGCCAGCAACGCTAGCCAGCAATGCTAGCCAGCAACGCTAGCCAGCAACGCTAGCCAGCAACGCTAGCCAGCAACGCTAGCCAGCAACGCTAGCCAGCAACGCTAGCCAGCAACGCTAGCCAGCAATGCTAGCCAGCAACGCTAGCCAGCAACGCTAGCCAGCAACGCTAGCCAGCAACGCTAGCCAGCAATGCTAGCCAGCAACGCTAGCCAGCAACGCTAGCCAGCAACGCTAGCTAGCAATACTAGCCAGCAACGCTAGCCAGCAACGCTAGCCAGCAACGCTAGCCAGCAACGCTAGCCAGCAACGCTAGCCAGCAACGCTAGCCAGCAACGCTAGCCAGCAATGCTAGCCAGCAACGCTAGCCAGCAACGCTAGCCAGCAATGCTAGCCAGCAACGCTAGCCAGCAACGCTAGCCAGCAACGCTAGCCAGCAACGCTAGCCAGCAACGCTAGCCAGCAACGCTAGCTAGCAATACTAGCCAGCAACGCTAGCCAGCAACGCTAGCCAGCAATGCTAGCCAGCAACGCTAGCCAGCAACGCTAGCCAGCAGTGCTAGCCAGCAACGCTAGCCAGCAACGCTAGCCAGCAACGCTAGCCAGCAACGCTAGCCAGCAACGGTAACTAGCTATACTAGCCAGCAACGCTAGCTAGCAATACTAGCCAGCAACGCTAGCCAGCAACGCTAGCTAGCAATACTAGCCAGCAACGGTAACTAGCTATACTAGCCAGCAACGCTAGCCAGCAACTCTAGCTAGCAATACTAGCCAGCAACGCTAGCTAGCTATACTAGCCAGCAACGCTAGCTAGCAATACTAGCCAGCAACGCTAGCTAGCAATACTAGCCAGCAACGCTAGCTAGCAATACTAGCCAGCAATACTAGCCAGCAACGTTAGCTAGCTATACTAGCCAGCAATACTAGCCAGCAACGCTAGCTAGCTATACTAGCCAGCAACGCTAGCCAGCAATGCTAGCCAGGTATACTAGCCAGCAACGCTAGCCAGCAACGCTAGCTAGCAATACTAGCCAGCAACGCTAGCTAGCAATACTAGCCAGCAACGCTAGCCAGCAACGCTAGCCAGCAACGCTAGCCAGCAACGCTAGCTAGCAATACTAGCCAGCAACGCTAGCTAGCAATACTAGCCAGCAACGCTAGCCAGCAACGCTAGCCAGCAACGCTAGCCAGCAACGCTAGCTAGCAATACTAGCCAGCAACGCTAGCTAGCAATACTAGCCAGCAACGCTAGCCAGCAACGCTAGCCAGCAACGCTAGCCAGCAACGCTAGCCAGCAACGCTAGCTAGCAATACTAGCCAGCAACGCTAGCTAGCTATACTAGCCAGCAACGCTAGCCAGCAACGCTAGCTAGCAATACTAGCCAGCAACGCTAGCTAGCAATACTAGCCAGCAACGCTAGCTAGCAATACTAGCCAGCAACGCTAGCCAGCAACGCTAGCCAGCAACGCTAGCTAGCAATACTAGCCAGCAACGCTAGCCAGCAACGCTAGCCAGCAACGCTAGCCAGCAACGCTAGCTAGCAATACTAGCCAGCAACGCTAGCTAGCAATACTAGCCAGCAACGCTAGCCAGCAACGCTAGCCAGCAACGCTAGCCAGCAACGCTAGCTAGCAATACTAGCCAGCAACGCTAGCTAGCAATACTAGCCAGCAACGCTAGCCAGCAACGCTAGCCAGCAACGCTAGCCAGCAACGCTAGCTAGCAATACTAGCCAGCAACGCTAGCTAGCTATACTAGCCAGCAACGCTAGCCAGCAACGCTAGCCAGCAACGCTAGCCAGCAACGCTAGCTAGCAATACTAGCCAGCAACGCTAGCTAGCAATACTAGCCAGCAACGCTAGCCAGCAACGCTAGCCAGCAACGCTAGCCAGCAACGCTAGCCAGCAACGCTAGCTAGCAATACTAGCCAGCAACGCTAGCTAGCTATACTAGCCAGCAATACTAGCCAGCAACGCTAGCTAGCTATACTAGCCAGCAACGCTAGCCAGCAATGCTAGCCAGGTATACTAGCCAGCAACGCTAGCCAGCAACGCTAGCTAGCAATACTAGCCAGCAACCCTAGCTAGCAATACTAGCCAGCAACGCTAGCCAGCAACGCTAGCCAGCAACGCTAGCTAGCAATACTAGCCAGCAACGCTAGCTAGCAATACTAGCCAGCAACGCTAGCCAGCAACGCTAGCCAGCAATACTAGCCAGCAACGCTAGCTAGCAATACTAGCCAGCAACGCTAGCTAGCAATACTAGCCAGCAACGCTAGCCAGCAATACTAGCCAGCAACGCTAGCTAGCAATACTAGCCAGCAACGCTAGCCAGCAACGCTAGCCAGCAATACTAGGCAGCAACGCTAGCTAGCAATACTAGCCAACAACGCTAGCCAGCAACGCTAGCCAGCAATACTAGGCAGCAACGCTAGCTAGCAATACTAGCCAGCAACGCTAGCCAGCAATACTAGCCAGCAACGCTAGCTAGCAATACTAGCCAGCAATACTAGCCAGCAACGGTAGCTAGCAACGCTAGCTAGCTATACTAGCCAGCAACGCTAGCCAGCAACGCTAGCCAGCAATACTAGCCAGCAACGGTAGCTAGCAACGCTAGCCAGCAATACTAGCCAGCAACGCTAGCTAGCAATACTAGCCAGCAACGCTAGCTAGCAACGCTAGCCAGCAACGCTAGCCAGCAACGCTAGCCAGCAACGCTAGCCAGCAACGCTAGCCAGCAATACTAGCCAGCAACGCTAGCTAGCAATACTAGCCAGCAACGCTAGCTAGCAACGCTAGCCAGCAACGCTAGCCAGCAACGCTAGCCAGCAACGCTAGCCAGCAACGCTAGCCAGCAATACTAGCCAGCAACGCTAGCTAGCAACGCTAGCCAGCAACGCTAGCCAGCAACGCTAGCCAGCAATACTAGCCAGCAACGGTAGCTAGCAACGCTAGCTAGCTATACTAGCCAGCAACGCTAGCCAGCAACGCTAGCCAGCAATACTAGCCAGCAACGGTAGCTAGCAACGCTAGCCAGCAATACTAGCCAGCAACGCTAGCTAGCAATACTAGCCAGCAACGCTAGCTAGCAACGCTAGCCAGCAACGCTAGCCAGCAACGCTAGCCAGCAACGCTAGCCAGCAATACTAGCCAGCAACGCTAGCTAGCAATACTAGCCAGCAACGCTAGCTAGCAACGCTAGCCAGCAACGCTAGCCAGCAACGGTAGCTAGCAACGCTAGCCAGCAATACTAGCCAGCAACGCTAGCTAGCAATACTAGCCAGCAACGCTAGCTAGCAACGCTAGCCAGCAACGCTAGCTAGCAACGCTAGCTAGCAACGCTAGCCAGCAACGCTAGCTAGCAACGCTAGCCAGCAACGCTAGCCAGCAACGCTAGCCAGCAACGCTAGCTAGCAACGCTAGCTAGCTATACTAGCCAGCAACGCTAGCCAGCAACGCTAGCCAGCAATACTAGCCAGCAACGGTAGCTAGCAACGCTAGCCAGCAATACTAGCCAGCAACGCTAGCTAGCAATACTAGCCAGCAACGCTAGCTAGCAACGCTAGCCAGCAACGCTAGCCAGCAACGCTAGCCAGCAACGCTAGCTAGCAATACTAGCCAGCAATACTAGGCAGCAACGCTAGCTAGCAATACTAGCCAGCAACGCTAGCCAGCAACGCTAGCCAGCAATACTAGGCAGCAACGCTAGCTAGCAATACTAGCCAGCAACGCTAGCCAGCAACGCTAGCCAGCAATACTAGGCAGCAACGCTAGCTAGCAATACTAGCCAGCAACGATAGCCAGCAATACTAGCCAGCAACGCTAGCTAGCAATACTAGCCAGCAATACTAGCCAGCAACGCTAGCTAGCAATACTAGCCAGCAACGCTAGCTAGCAACGCTAGCTAGCTATACTAGCCAGCAACGCTAGCCAGCAACGCTAGCCAGCAATACTAGCCAGCAACGGTAGCTAGCAACGCTAGCCAGCAATACTAGCCAGCAACGCTAGCTAGCAATACTAGCCAGCAACGCTAGCTAGCAACGCTAGCCAGCAACGCTAGCCAGCAACGCTAGCCAGCAACGCTAGCCAGCAACGCTAGCTAGCAATACTAGCCAGCAACGCTAGCCAGCAACGCTAGCCAGCAACGCTAGCCAGCAACGCTAGCCAGCAACGCTAGCTAGCAATACTAGCCAGCAACGCTAGCTAGCAATACTAGCCAACAACGCTAGCCAGCAACGCTAGCCAGCAACGCTAGCCAGCAACGCTAGCCAGCAACGCTAGCCAGCAATACTAGCCAGCAACGCTAGCTAGCAATACTAGCCAGCAACGCTAGCTAGCAACGCTAGCCAGCAACGCTAGCCAGCAACGCTAGCCAGCAACGCTAGCCAGCAACGCTAGCCAGCAATACTAGCCAGCAACGCTAGCTAGCAATACTAGCCAGCAACGCTAGCCAGCAACGCTAGCCAGCAACGCTAGCTAGCAATACTAGCCAGCAACGCTAGCCAGCAATACTAGCCAGCAACGCTAGCTAGCAATACTAGCCAGCAACGCTAGCCAGCAACGCTAGCTAGCAATACTAGCCAGCAACGCTAGCCAGCAATACTAGCCAGCAACGCTAGCTAGCAATACTAGCCAGCAACGCTAGCCAGCAACGCTAGCCAGCAACGCTAGCTAGCAATACTAGCCAGCAACGCTAGCCAGCAATACTAGCCAGCAACGCTAGCTAGCAATACTAGCCAGCAACGCTAGCCAGCAACGCTAGCCAGCAACGCTAGCCAGCAACGCTAGCCAGCAATACTAGCCAGCATCGCTAGCTAGCAATACTAGCCAGCAACGCTAGCCAGCAACGCTAGCCAGCAACGCTAGCTAGCAATACTAGCCAGCAACGCTAGCCAGCAATACTAGCCAGCAACGCTAGCCAGCAATACTAGCCAGCAACGCTAGCTAGCAATACTAGCCAGCAACGCTAGCCAGCAACGCTAGCCAGCAACGCTAGCCAGCAACGCTAGCCAGCAATACTAGCCAGCAACGCTAGCTAGCAATACTAGCCAGCAACGCTAGCTAGCAATACTAGCCAGCAACGCTAGCCAGCAATACTAGCCAGCAACGCTAGCTAGCAATACTAGCCAGCAACGCTAGCCAGCAACGCTAGCCAGCAATACTAGGCAGCAACGCTAGCTAGCAATACTAGCCAACAACGCTAGCCAGCAACGCTAGCCAGCAACGCTAGCCAGCAACGCTAGCCAGCAATACTAGCCAGCAACGCTAGCTAGCAATACTAGCCAGCAACGCTAGCTAGCAATACTAGCCAGCAACGCTAGCTAGAAACGCTAGGCAGCAACGCTAGCTAGAAACGCTAGCCAGCTATACTAGCCAGCAACGCTAGCCAGCAATACTAGCCAGCAACGCTAGCTAGCAATACTAGCCAGCAACGCTAGCCAGCAACGCTAGCCAGCAACGCTAGCCAGCAACGCTAGCTAGCAATACTAGCCAGCAACGCTAGCTAGAAACGCTAGGCAGCAACGCTAGCTAGAAACGCTAGCCAGCTATACTAGCCAGCAATACTAGACAGCAACGCTAGCCAGCAATGTTAGCCAGCAATACTAGCCAGCAATACTAGACAGCAACGCTAGCCAGCAACGCTAGCTAGAAACGCTAGCCAGCAACGCTAGCCAGCAATGCTAGCCAGCAACGCTAGCCAGCAATGCTAGCTAGAAACGCTAGCCAGCAACAATGCTAGCCAGCTATACTAGCCAGCAATATTAGGCAGCAATGCTAGCCAGCAATGTTAGCCAGCAATGCTAGCCAGCTATACTAGCCAGCAATACTAGACAGCAACGCTAGCCAGCAACGCTAGCTAGAAACGCTAGCCAGCAACGCTAGCCAGCAATGCTAGCCAGCTATACTAGCCAGCAATACTAGGCAGCAACGCTAGCCAGCAATGTTAGCCAGCAATGCTAGCCAGCTATACTAGCCAGCTATGCCAGCCATCTATACTAGTCAGCTAGCCACCTAGTCCAGACGGCATTTTTAACATTTTTCCCTCTAAAAAGCGCTAGGCATCAGCCAAAAACGTATCGTAAGAAATTGAGATTTAATTGAAAATTTTTTTTTTTTTTTTTTTGCTATAAGAATAGAAACTATTTTATGACGCATTTCTACAATAATTGTGTGATTAGTAGGCCAGCTTTATTATAATTTTTTTTTTTAAATATTAACAAATCTGGACCATTTTATTTAGAACGGTTTAATAAATGCACAATAGCCTATAGAATTAGAAGAAAAAAATTTGCATTTCAAATGCTGTTTGCAACAGGAGAAAATCAAATAAAAAACGTAAAAAAAGAATTCAACATTGAAATGATTTTTCTTTCTTTCTTGCCTTTTTCTTTTTTCTTGTATTACAAAGCCATGCTATTGATATTTAAATAAACTTTTCTTATAAGAAAATATAAAAAGAAAATAATGTTCTAAATTCCTTTAATTCTTTCTTTGTACTAGAGAATGTTTCTTTGTTTGTTTGTTTGGATGTGTGTGTTCTAAATTATTTATTAAAATAAATTCACTTTAATTGTTTGGTTTATTAAATGTTGTGGTGGTTTTATCCAGTTTCAGAGTCTAATTGATCACACTTTCTTGAAGAAAAAATGGCACGAATGTTTACGGCGGGATTATAAGCAATAAGAACTATCACACACATACATATATATTCATACGTGTATGTACGTACGATTCTATTAAGAGAGTAGGTGGGTAAGATGTTTACACAGGTTATGTGGTAAAGAGATAGAGAGAGAGTTTGAGTGTAACAGTACAAGAAGAGACTTTGTGTAACAGTATTTATGCTTGCTTTTTAAGTCTTTTTGTTTTTGTTTTTGTTTCTGTTTTCCTTTTTCTTTTATATTCATTTTAATAAGTTTTTTCAACTTTTCCTTTTGCATTTTCAATTTATTGTTAATTTGTTTTTATAATTTAATTAAATCTCTCTCTCTCTCTCTCCCTCTTTCCCTGTGTTGTATTATTTACATGTGACTTAACATAGGTAATTAATGTTAATGTGTTTATAAAACTATTTGAAAACAATTATGTATACAGAGAGAGAGAGAGACAGAGAGTGAAAGAAAATTATGATTCTTAACAGTTATCATTATTTGTCACACAATACATACTTAAAATGATGTTTATAAGTATCATAATCATGATAATTATCATTTATTACACATGACTACACGGTATTTAGTAGAAAGTAAAACAGCTTAAGTGGCAAAAGTTGCAAAAATTTAAAAAAAAAAAATTTTTAAAAGAAATAAAATTTGAAATCCAATATATCAGATCAAAAACAAGGAAACTGTTTCACCACAAACTTTTTAAATTTCTTCAGTAAACTGCAACGCCGCTCTAATGGGGGTATAAGCCATTCAAGTGGTTTTAAAACCATCTCGTTTGGCAAGGCTGCCAGCTGTACAAAATATCTTTTATCAAATCATTTATTAAGTGAAAGTTTTGCTATTTACGAATCTATGGATGCTTTAGGAACCAAAGAACGCGTAAAAATAGTAGAAACTGGTTACAAAAGTGGTGATTCAAAAGTGTAATCACTCTGCGAGTATTACGGTGTGCTTATGGTCGCCATAAGTGATCGACTGTGGCAAATTATTGGCAAGATTAGAAAGAAATTTGGAGAAATGTGACCAGGCCTCTACAACAGCGCAATGTATCCACAGTGGAAAGTATTGCCTCCGGTAAGGAGGGTTAGGTTACGTTAGAGGACATGTACTTGTCAATTAAGACAAGTACAGTACCCGGAGGTCGAATTGACCCACGACCTAGTTTCTCACATCACTTATGTTGTGTGTGTTAATTTTATACATGAGTGGTGGAACCTACAGTTTAAAGTCGTCTCCGAACGACTGACTTTTGAGAAACTTTTCATGGCAATTCTATTTGCTCTCAAAGTTTTTTTTCCAGAAATCTGCTGAGAGGAAGTCGCCGAAGAAATACTTTTTGTATTTTGTCTTGATGTCTGGCCTGGGTCTACCTACTAGACTATGGCGACTTCTCCGGTAAGGAAAGCAGGCTAAATAATCAAAATTTGTCAATACCACGAGGTTCTTAACAATTGGAACTATCTGAGGGCCACCAGCTATTTCAAGACCAACTCACGCAACAAGTACTGGCTCTTGATGACCATCCACAATGTCGTAAATATGCTCACTGTATGCTAAAGCGATAGGTTTTCAATTGTTGTATTTCCTCGGTAAACAACTTTTTTGAGCAGTGAACCTCATTTCTCACAATATTTGGCAACAAGCAAAATTGTCGCATAGATAGCTCAGAGAACCTAGAAGTGATGGTGAAAAAGCCATTGCATTTAGAAAAAGAGCCTCTGTGGTGTGAAGGTAGTGCTATTGGACCTTATTATTTCCCAAATTACTTCTGGAAGAACTATTATTGTCCATGCAGATCTGTGTGAGAGTATGATAACTAAATTTTTTTTGCACTGCAAGAGTGCCATATTGCTTATGGCATTTGCATAATCGATTTTGGTTTTATTACAGGCGAAGCTTTCCGAAGAAGTCCTTTTTGGCATGGTAAATTGGCCATCAGGATCATGCAAATTAGACACTTTTAGACTTTTTAGTACGTTTGCATTAAAGAACGTGCCTACACTTGCAATTATCTCTTAATAATGGCGCATTTGAAAACCAATATTCGTAAAGTTATCACCGATATATCGCCCCAAATGTAAGGAAAAATGATCGAAAACTACCTCAAAGTTCTCATCCGCTGCAATCCAATCCAGAGGCGCGTTTATTTAAATGACATTGTATTTGTATTTCGTTTATATTGGCCCGGTCCAGGCATTGTAAAGCAATAAAAGTTTCTTTTGGAATCTCAGTTTGATGTGGGTTCTACTTAATTTTGACTTTTCAAATCGAAAAATGTTTCAAATTTTTTAACATTTTTAAATGCCAAAAACTCTTTACAGAATAGTGTTGTTTTAACACTATTTTTGTGTATTTTGCATTTAACAGAGTGAAGCTTAAAATGTCTGTTTTTAAACAAGCTATCGTGTTAGCTGATGTCACTAATATTACCAGAGATATTGGGTTTTAAAGCCATCCCCCCATTTCACCATTTGTATACAAACATTTTCAAACACCCAACAGCTTCCAACAGCGTCTGTTAGACACTTAACATTGTTATGTTATTAAGAAATTGCCTATGTTTACATACACTTGGTCTGCAAATTATGTGTATTTAAAAAACAGTACTTTATGCTCTTTTTTTCCTTTTGATACTCATCAGTAACAATTGCCTTATTTTTTGCTTTTTGTTTTCAGATTATAAGTCTCTTTGACACAATTATATCAGATTACAAGTAATAGTTATGCACACACTCTATTACACATACATACATGAGTATAACAAATAAAAAAAATAACTGTATTTAATTGTAAAATATCCACATACCGGCATAATTTGCATAATTAAAACGTCACAAAGGAATGCTGAGACAATGATAGCAGCAGCAGCAGCAGCATCAGCAGCAGACTCTTTAACAGATTGTCTCCTCTCATTTCAAATTGAAAGTAAGCACAAGAGCACGCGTGTTTAACGTGTAATTCTGTGTGTGTTTGTGCTGTGTGTGTTTATTTATGTATGCTGCTGCTAGCTTGCTTGCTTGCTTGAGTTTTTATGAATGAATAAAATAAGAAGAAAAAAATGAAGGAAACTTAAGAAGAATTCTGTATTTGTGATTTATTTTCTTTTTTAAAAGCAAACAACTACACTTGTACGCATACACATACACATACTCAACAAAGAGACAGACAGATCATAACTCATTTAAATAATAAATCATAGAAAGTAAGAGACACAACAAGGGAGAGAGATACGTACGCATTCAAATGTAGGCTTTAAAAAAGTGTGTTAAAGACAGTGATAGAGTATAGTACAGAGATAGAGAGAGAGAGAAATGGAAAACAAACGGTATAAATACGTAATTTAATGGCATTTGCTTTTGTAGCCGCATACACCTACACACCTATGCGAACACACACACACAAAAACACTTATTTGCTTGCTGTTTTGAATAAATGTTTAATAAGAAGGGAAAAAAATTTGTTTGGGTATTTTAATTTAATTACCATTTATTGAATTATTAAGATTTTCTTTACTCTTGCCCCCCTCTCTCTCTCTCTTTCTCTTGCATTATTTAACTGTTTTTTCTTTCTATATCGTTCATTAGCTAATTGAGTTACAGAAATTAAAAAAAAAACGTATGACCTCTAAAGAAAATGTTTTGTTAGAAAACAAAAGAAGAGAGGGAGAGAGACAGAGAGGGTAAATAGAGAATAAAGAATTTTAATTCCTTTGTAAACAAATCAAACGAGAGTTGCCCCCCTCTTCTTTCTGTAAGATAACGATTTTGGCTCGTTTGAAAACGTTTGTTGTACAAAAGAAACGCAAACGCAAGGTAAATGCCTTTAATATCTCTGAATATCTCGGGCAATATTAATGGCATCAGCTAACACGATAGCTTGTTTGAAAACAGACATTCTTTCTTAATTAATTATTCTGTAAAGAGTTATTTGAGTTTAAAATTTTAAACAATTTTCGCTTTTAAAAGTCAAATTAAATGAGACCCACATTAAGCTAAGACTTTAGTGAAACTTTTATTGCATTATAATGCTGGAATCTAGCCAATATGAAGTAAATCCAATTTTTGGGTAATTTTTAATCACTTTCTTAGATTTGGGGTGCCCCCAATAACATGGCAAATGTTAGTTCTCAAATGCCTCAACTTTACGATATTATCTGCGTATACATGATCTATGAAGTAGTTTCAAAATAATGCCTTAGCAGCATCAAATTGTATGATATTGGTGGCCAATTGGCATTGCCAATACGTTTAGTTAGACTTTCTAGAAACTTCTAATGCAATAAAGTCAAAGAAAATTCAACGATGTCAAATTGGATGGTATTTTTTCTACCAATTCACTGTCCACAACATCAAATTTGCAATGAAGCCAAAATTTAGTCATGTTGTGTGGTTTTGGCACCGTATTGTTGAAGCCCCATGCCATCTAGTTTAGAATTTTCAATTGCCGTTTAAAAAGGACAGTTTTTTTTTATGGCCATATGACTAAATTAAGGGGGTTTTGGGGTCGCTGATTACAGATCTTCATTCAGATTTAAAAAAAATTCAAAATGGCGGATCCAATATGGCGGTCAAGTAAATCTGATTAATTTTTATAATTCTCGACAGCCATATTGGATCCGCCATTTTGAATTTTTTTAAATCTGAATGAAGATCTGTAATCAGCGACCCCAAAAACCCCTGAGTAACAATTTTCAAGTAAATCTGATTAATTTTTAAGGACCTCCGTAAAGTGTTTCTTTTTCTCTTGCAGCCCTTGACATAATACCACCCCCTACTTTAAGGGTGCATGCAAACAATTTGGCTTTGGGCTCATTTTAAAGAGCAAAGATCAATTGTCCATTTCTGACAGTAGCGATGGTTCTAGCACGTCAGTGTTTAGCTCTAAAATGTTTCAAAAATGGCCAAAAACACTCTTTTTAGGGGTTTCAATCCCTTTTTTCTCGAAAACCTGACGTGATGGAAAGTTTTTGAAATCAGATTTTTGTTCAGCGCGGAAAAGGCCTTCGGAAACACCTGGAGCCATCTTATTTGCAAAACCCATGCAGGGCTGTGTAATTTGTTTTTTTTTTTAGTAAAGTCAGCTTAAAAAGCCTTTTGCTCCGGCAACCAATCAGCTTATCTATGACGTTTTAAATGGCCACCTCGACTTGGTGGATGATAGTAAGTATAAATTCACATGCAGAATACACTGCAATAAGCCGTTATATAGGCCTAAATGCTGACGTTAAAAGGGAAATTGACAAATTAAGATTATCTGACATAGCGTCCTTAACAGAAACGATATCTTCGGCCGTATGCTTTGTTGCCATAATGCATAACCCTGATCACATCTGTAATCCTTATCAAAAGCTCTTGTGTCTCTAGGTTACATACAATTTTTTACGGAAAAACCGATAAATTTTAGAAAATGTTGAATTTAAATGAAATTTATTATCACAATCTCTTGATAATAATCTTAATACGCAAAAAATATTGTAATTTATTGATTAAAATTTAATTTTTATTATCGGCAGCATTATAATAAATGTTATGTTAATGAGTTTAACTTTTATTGTTTAAGCATTTGAAGTTAAAAGACCTGATGCTGTTTTTTTTTTGCAACTTACAATAATAAACATGACTCAGTTAAACGTGTTTAAATTATTCATTAAAATATTAAATTTAAATTAATTATCGTATGTATCCACAGATAATACAATAACAATTAAAAATTCAATAACAAATACAAAAAAGAAAAATGAAATTTAAAAACAAAGACAAGTTCAATTACAATTTGTTTTTTTTTTCGAAAAAATCAACATTTTTTTACAATAAAAATTTGTAATAAAATGTAGTAGGTATATACCTTTAAATGTAATATTTTCCTTAATTTTCTGTTATTAATTTATTTTAATTACTCTTGGCATAATTTATTTTAATTTACCTCAGCATGGTAACCTTGTAAATATTCTAATAATGCAGCCACTCTCTGGGTGTGTAAAAAAGCCTATAAAAACTCTTCCCCTACACACAACTGTAAATGTGATGTCCTATAGTCAATTCAATAAAATGAGCCTCATGCTGTTCTCCTCTATTATTGTTATACACTCCAAACACACAAAGTATCATTTATACGAAGTATAGTAACGACAACAATAACAATAACATCAACAACCAAAAAAAAAAAATAATAATAATAATAATAAACGAGAATAAATACATTTTTAAATCTGTAATAAATAATTAACAATTGAAAAAAAATTCGTTTATAGGAAAATATTACAATATAAAATATATATTTAATAACAAAATAATAGGGGTAATTAGTAAAATAATTAACATAGAAAACAATATAAAATACCCATACAAATACAATGCAAGCGGGAAATACACCGAGAAAAACCACAACCAAAATGGTTTTGGCTTTGTAAACAACAGCAAACAAACATTCATTGTTTTGAATTTGTATTGAAATAAACTTGTTTCTGCAAGCAAAATCAAAAACAAAACAAAAGCAAAGTAATCTTATACTCTCGCCCTCTTTCCCTTTCGTTATATTACCGAAGGTTTTCTTCTTATAGAGTACGTACTTAAGCCTTAAGTACTCAAACACAGCACGAGTAACGCAAAAACAATTTCGGTGTCTTGTTGGTAATGGGAGTCGTGAGCAAGAAAAAAAACACAAGAGTAAACATTAATTTGATTTTTAATCTAAGTGGAGTTGTATAGGGGAGGCAAATACATGCATCGTACATGTTATTAACGGACGATTTTTTTCTTTAGAGTACTAGAGTACTGAAACAAAGCACGAGTAAAATAAAAACAATTTTCTGTGCCGGAGTTGTTGGTAAATGGAGTGGTGACAGTCGATAAGAAAACACACATGCAAACATTTTTGTGTGTTTTTATTTTTAATAGAGTTGCTGCTGTTGGTGGTCAAAACTTAGTGAAATCAAAGTAAACTTGTTCACTCTCTCTCTCTCTAGTTTTTAATGGCGTTTTTTCATCGTGTGTTGCAGAAATAAAGCAAACCAAAGGTAAAATGTAAAAACAATTCCATTGTGTTTGTTGGTGTGGGAAACTTTTCTCGGATATTGAATTGAAACATATGAAGGAGGTTTAATAATGGTAGGAGGCGATTTTTTCTGTTTTGATTTTGATCCTCTTTGTCAAATAAGGAACAAAATAGACAGGTTAGGGTGTAAAGGTTAGAGAACGTGTAATTGTCAATTATGACAAGTATAGTACCCGGAGGTCGAATTGACCCATTGTAGGGTGTAATAGTATCTCGGAAATTGTAATGTGTGTTTAAGCTGATGAGAACTCGGTGTTTAGTTGGGTTTTCCAACACAATCCAGGCTCAAAGTCCAACGCAAAGGTAGTCAGCGATTGGTTGTAAGCATCCAATGCTTATTTACTTAAGTGCATCCACTAATTAAAGGAGATATGACAATTAAGGACCATAATATATATTTGGTTTGCATAAAGAATGCATAAAAAGAGCTTCAAAAAGTCAAATAGAGCGTCTGATAGATTTTATGCCTTTCGAATATGCTGCTCTAAGAAAAAGAAGGGCGTATTCTATAGATTATTAAATCAAAAAATATGTATATTTTCAAGCATTAATAATTTCTTTTCGTATATTTAAGCATTATTTATGACTTGAATTTAAGAAAATAATATTTTATTTAAGTTTATTTGATTAAATATACGTTATTTTATTTGTTTTTCTTACAGGAGACTCATTTTTTAAATGATTTTGGATTGAAATGTAAAGCAGGTGATAATAGGCCTGCCTGCTACAGAGCCAGGGTAAGTATTCAGAAGAAAAATAATAATATTTTACAATAAAAGAAAAAAGAAAAGAAAAATTATTTCTTATTTTCATTAACTTTTTTTATATTTTTCTATACACAAGAGGTGGTGTCACAATTATTTTCTTTTTATAAATTATATAATTTTTCAGATTTATTTTTTATGTTGTAAAGCCTTAAAAGCATAGACTTTTATCACACACTGTATATTTATTTACTTCTCTCACCTTTAAGCGGCTGTTTTAGTTACTTTAAAAAAATCCGTTACTTTAGGTTTTGGAAACACATTTTTCTTTTAAATTTTCATTTTAATTTTCTTTTTCAATTAATTTTTATTATTTTTCTGCATGTTTTTTTTTCGTCATTTCTTACTAATTTTTATTTAATTTACAAAATTTTTCATTTTTCTCTCGTTTATGTATTTTCCCACAAGGTTTTCATTATTTTTGCATATCAAATTCCCTGCTTATTGACTTTAATGTAACATTATAGCACACACACTCTCTCTCTCTCTCTGTGTCCCTCTAACAAAGCAAATAAACAAACGGCAACAAAAACAAAACAAAAAAACTTCTTAACAAATATTAAGTGTCACTAGTACTAAACACACAAGGACACTTTTTTTATTTGTCTTTTGTTTGTTGTTGTTTCATTGTGCGCCTTGAAATTTGAGTTGAGTTGGGACATGTGAAAAAGAAAACATGTCGTCGTCGTAGGTCTCATGATGTTTATGCATAAGCTTTAATAAAAATTATAGCAACAATACACCACCAGACAAGTTGACGTCAAAACACCACCAGCAGCAACATGTACATTGTACACACACATACACTTAAACTCTCAAATTTTTCTCACATTCTTTTACAAAAGTAAACAACACAACACAATTCTTCTTCAAGGATGGTTGATGATGGATAGTGGTGGTGGTCTTGTTATTTAATACTGTTAATGAATTTTTGTTGTTGTGCCGTATTGTTTGTTATTTGCTTGACCACCTCTCTATCTATTTATTTCTTTTAACGGTGAGAACTTTTGTTGTTCTTTTTTTTATTGTAATTTAAAGTTAAGTAGGGGTGTATCATGTTATATTCTATTGTGAATGTTAAACAAGCAACAACCACAACTTTTACGCAAAAAAAAAATGAGAAAAAAACCTTTAAAACTGATCTTTCATTTGGCTGTGTTTTGTTTTCTTTTGTTTCTTGTCTCTCTTTGCAGTGTTTTAAAGGTTGTGAACTGTGGTGGCATGCCTTAAAAGAATTTGAACCTTGCCAGGAAGCATGTGTAAGTATTCACACTCTTACTTGGTATGTTTTGAAAAGTTAAAAAAAAATAACAAAAACAACAATAACACAGTAAAAGTATTTATGTACTTGTGTATGTATGAATAGTGTTGGCATTTTTTTGGGTAAAATTAAAATCAGAACAATTTTTTAGAGATGCCAGATGGGGTATTTTTTGTTTTTGTAAAAGATTCTTATTTTAATGGGAAAAAATTTACAGAGTGAGGATGATTTTAGGAAATTATCAATTTATATGCTTAAAACTATTAATTAAGTCAAGGAAAAATATAATTTATTAAATAATTATAGAAATGAAGTGAAAGAAAATAAAAGTTATAAAATTAAATTCAAAATTAAATTAAAAAAAAAAATTATTTAGTGTGGCAAATGTTACTGTATTACAGTGTTACATTATTACAGAAGAAAAAATGGAGTTTCTTTTTTGAAGCTTAAAGGAATACATTAATATATTTGTGTTAGAATTCGTCAGAAGTATTTGGAATTTGAATGCCGAACAAAAACTAAACCAATAAAAATGAATACGGAAGCAAAAAACCTAGTAGAAATATTCCAGCTACTTAAATATTTCAGATCCAAGGTTTATAATGCAGTAAAATACATAAAGTGACAAAAAATGTAAAACAGCACTAGAAAAATTACAATCAGAACTCTAATAGATCCCTTCAAGAGCTCAAGTTAAATATAAAAAGGGATTTTATCCAGGACATTAAGAAGACTTTATGTAAGAACAATTTAGGTGGGTGTATTATATAATATACTAGCTGTACCCTGCGCGTGTTGCTGCGCCACCAACTACAATAAATTTGATGAAAAGATATCAAATTAATTTTGAATCATTTTATTGATTTTGCTTCCCGTTATCCAGATGATTCAGACGAACAGGCTGGAGTAGTACGCATTCGATGAGTTTCTAATCTCACTTCTCGTTCTTCAAGTGATTCATGCTAACGGGTCTCAGCGCCATGTACTCGAAGATTTTCCAGTCTCAATGCTAGTTGCCCGTCTGATTCTGAGGATCGTAATGGTATTTTCTTTCATGCTCGAAGTGTAGGTCGACCAATTACTTGCCGCTTTGGAGGCATGATGCGCGGAAACGACGAGAAAAATGTGTTAAATTTATTAGAATCTCACAATGTACCCAATCCAATTGAACCCAACAGCATTTTCAAAAATTTTCCAAAATTAATATGTTTCAAATTTTACGGGAATGAGTTATACTAACTATATATTAAAATCATAAATGATAAATGCTAAAACGTCTTGTATTTGCCCTATCAACACATGATCGAATGCATAGTTTACGATTCAATTCATTTTGAATAATTCTTAGTTGCGCCATCTATCGGAAATTAATCGCACCAACTTAGAAACCTCCTTCGACTTATGCGCAACAACTTTGCTGAAGATCATATCATGATCAAATGCACAGTTTACGTTTTAATTCATTTTGAGTAATTTTCAGTGACGCCTCCTGTCGGAAATTGGTCATACCAAATTATAAACCTTCGCCGGCTCATGCACAACAACTAGCATGATCAAATGCATAGCTTACGATTCTATTAATTACATACAAACAAACATTCATTTATATATGTATATATAGATATAAGCCACTTCTTTCCAGAAAAAATATTTCGTCAAGAATATGTGAGTTGCTGTGATACAAAATAAAGGTTGTTGCCCCGAAATACTAGGATTATTTTTATGAAGCTGAGCTTTACTTTAGTGAATTAACTCGATTGGTTTCAAGTCTCAACGCGCACAATTTGATAACCCAGACCTTCATCTTTTGTTTTAATATGCTATTTTTGTCGAATCTGCTAAGTTGATAAACCATCACCTAGTTTATCAGATCGAAAACGCAGAAACCATTTAGCTGTTGTTTTTCAAGCACTTTGCACAGACAAAATACCGGTTTATTCATTCAGAATAATGCATTATGCATTAGGTTTCCTTTATTCCCAATTTATTTCTTCTAGTCTGGCATCTCTTTTTATTTTACCTATTGTATTACGTGTGCCTAAGAATGCATGTGTACGTACACAAAACAGAAGAGCTTATGGGTGTTAGTGAGTGTGTTTAATTTATTGTTTTCTTTATTCTCTTTTAAACGGCGGCTCTTCCTTTTTATTGTTCGTTTTTTATTGTCTGCAATTGAATTTTTTCTTCTCACACTGGTTCTTTTTATTGTCTTCTTTCCTCTTTTTTTTTTTTTTGTTTTGTTTTGTTTCTTTGTGACACATTTACACAGTCTTCAACGCAATTTTATCCTTATGATTTACCCTGTATTTCCGTTTGTGAAGCCAGTCAACGGCAGTATTGGCATTTGCTGCGCTTACATGTTGAACGTTTGTTAACAGCAACGACAACAACAACGACAGCGACAACAACACCAATCCATAGTCTACTACAACCGCAGCTGTTGCCTGATAATGAAACTTTGAACACATTGACACTTAAATGGCCCATTATAACAGCCGAAGCATCAACAACCGAAGCATCACCAATATCAACGCTTTTTTCATCACTATTTCTGGCCAGCCGACCATTTAATATTCAATACCAATACGTGTTAAAAGCCTCTATACCAACATTGCCATTACCAACAACAACAACAACGACAACAAGAAATTTAACTGTTAATGTAACCCCAGACATCAATAGAGGACAAAAGCCAGAGCTAGAGAGGAAGGAAGATGAACAGCAGCAGCCGGACAATCAAATGGCTCTTAAACAGCAGCATGGTAATGATAATAACGGTATTGATGATGGCCGACTACGAGTAAAAGAACAAGAAGAAGAAGAACAACAACAGCAACAATGGTGGAATTTAGCAGACTATAATTGTAATGAGAATTTTGAGTGTGACATAATGGATGGCTTAATGCCATACACAACTTATCGGGTAAGAGAGAGAGATTTAAAAGAGAGAGAGAGAGAGAAGTAGCATAAATAAATTTTTCGTTTCTTTAATATTTCTTTAGTTTCGTTTTGCTTTGCCTGTTGGCGATAATCTGGAGGATATTTTATATTCACCACCCTCAATTGATTACACCACACCAGCCATGGGTCGACCCATATCACAGCCTGTGTTACAACAATCCTTAGCTTTAGATGATACACATTTGGCGGTATTTTGGCAACCAGGGAAATTTATCAATGGCCCTCTCACCTACTATAAAGTGCAGTTAAAATCCGCATTCGAAACTCACCCCAGACAAGAAGAGGTGAGTTTTTTTATTTACCCTTAAAATATTTTTTTAAACTTTTAACTTTGTATTTCAGTTTCTGCCACCCACCTCTTCCTATTATATATTCTCTAATCTCTCGGCCTCCACCCTTTACACCGTAAGCCTTGCTATGCTTAATAGTGATGGTGAGGGTCCATCTGTGGTGGTGAATTTAACCACAAAGGCAAAGGCGTATAGTGCCCCTATAAAGCTGGATGACTTAAATACCTTGATTTTAGCCGGCGAGTACAGTATAATTTTGAAATCCTTGGATCCTTTGGTAGAAAGTCGGGTACTGTATAAATCTGAAGAAATTTTAATGGATTTCGATGTCAATCAGTATACTAAGCGGCTATTTGTGGTGGATAAAACGGGACAGATTAAAAGGTTTGTAAAGGTTTTAACTTTATACTCTGCGGTGAAATGATCTTGAATGATCTTTTTAAATTTTTCAGCTTCCAGCTGGATGATGCAGCCAATTATACGGACTTACATTTGAATGTGAAAGATGGAGACTTTGTGGCATCAAAGTTATCAGTGGATTGGTTAAATCAAAAGCTTTACATAGCAGGAGTGGTGAGTATTTTTTTAAGCAACATTAAGTAATTTTTCTTAGGGTGAATCACCACATACTTCTTCAGCTTGCAATTCAATTTACAATACCTGAGCGTTTTTCATGTTGCGTAGTTTTCCTGAGTATGAAGCAGAGAAAAAAATTTCAGTTTCTTGAGGAAAATTTCACTTAAAAAGGAAATCCCAGAGATTTTTCAGTTATCAGACCTTGCTAGAGGGGAATGATTTATCTGATGGAGTTTCCTAAAGGGACATTCAATTTGTATTTGAAATTCCAGGATGTTTCTCAGTTTCCCTGCTTTCCTGAACCTGAAGGCGAGGAAATTTCCTTAGTTTCCTAAAGAGAAACTCCACAGACTTTCTAAATGAATTGAATGTCAGAGTCCCTCTGGCAACAATTCGAAACCAAGAAACAGTTTCATTTCCACAGTTGGTTCACGTTTCGAACTACAGTTTCCAATTGAAGTGAACGTTGGAAAATGTCAAGGAACAATTCGGTATCAAATTGGAACGGCGTTTCCTTATTAGGTTCTCGTTTTGAACTGGATTTCGTGATTCACAGTCCAGGTAATTCTGGAAACAATCGAGCAATACAATCAAGGAACAGTACTGTTTCCAAAGTTGATACCTTTTTTGGCTGAGAATTTCCTCCGGTTCCAGTAACATCCTGGTGTGGTTAGGGAAACGTTTTATTTTTTGTGGTGAATTTTTAGTGTTTGATTGTAAATTTTCTTCCTTTCTCTTCCAGCTTTCCACGACCAAAAACTGGCAGTTGCTGCGTTGTGACTTGGATGGCTCTGCAGTTGAAACTATAGCCCATGGCTTTAAGCCTCTCAAACACTTGCAAGTGGATCCCTTAAATGGTTGGATTTTTGCCACCGATGATGGCCATCTATTATGGAAAATGGATTTGAGTTCAGGGAAGCTGGAGTACGTTAAACAAACCTTTGAAATGGAATACTTTTCCAATCAGCAACAGAACTTTTTAATCACGGCCTATAATGCTAAGGATCGAGAAATCTATGAGCTAAGCTATGATGGTGGCCATAAGGAGAAATTGAATGTGGAAGTTAATGCAGCATTCCAAGGCGATGTTTTGTGGTTTCTACGTGTTGAAGACTGGCTTATTATGACGAATGGTTCGTTTTTATTAAGGCAGGATATGAAAACTATGGAGTGGGACCTTCTAAGCTTTAAGGAGATTGAATGGTGTTGGAAAGTTAAGCCCTTACTAAAGGGATCTTGGAAGGATTTCCTGCAAGCAAAGCCTAACCCTTTAAAGGAACCTGAAAACCTGCAAGCTTTGATAAGTGACAACAAAGCCAAGATTATGTGGCAGAAGCCAGCTATGCTTTTAAGGTTTCAAAGTTCAAATGCCTGGCAAAATTGGGAGTATGAATTGGATATTTTGGATGTGCTAAGCAATAATGCTTTCAATATACGAAGCATTAAGACCAACTACTTCCAAGTGGAACGCTTACAGCCGGATAACTTGTATAGAATCAAAGTAAGAGCCATGTTTCCGGGCTTAACAAGGCAGGCTCTTACAATGTCTATTAGCGAATGGTCCCAAGAGCTGTTAACGCGTACCTGGCCGGCGGGAAGTTATAACTTTTTATGGGCTACTGAACAAGGTTTAAGGGAAAGTGAAGAGCTATTGAAACCTCCAAATAGTAAGGCTTTGGAGGGTCAAAATATTTTAATCTTTAAACAGGTCAATACGAGCCTGTTTTATATCGAGAAACAGCAGAACTCAAGGCGGATGTCTTGTGTGAATCTAATGAACCCGATAATAAGATGTGGCTTCCAGCAAGAGAATGTTTTTAGCATGGATTATGATGCAAGAGCGGGGAAACTGTATTGGTCAGATGTTAAAAGTGATTGTGTATTGAGATCCGATTTAAATGGCCACTCTAAAGAGCTGTTGCCCATATTTGGGGCACGTTTATTGAAGTTGGATGCAAGCAAAGGTTTTATTTACTTTAATACGGACTCACAATTGCTAAGAAAGAAATTAAATGGCGGCTTACAGGGTCAGGAACTGGAGTATTATCATGTCAAGGGCAATGGGGAGACCATACAAGGCTTTGCTTTGGATTGCACTAAAAACAACATCTACTGGTGGATTGAATTGCAAGAAGGCAGTTCCATAATCATGCGTTCAGATATGGATTTTGTTAAAGCGGAGATTTTGGAGTCTTTTCTGCCACAGGCATTGGTTCTGCCAAATTCCTTGGTTTACATAACAGAACTGGAAACGTTTTTGTGGTTGAATAAACTCAACACAGAAGCTGTTTTGGCTGCCGGTGACCACAAGTTACAAATGACCCTTGTGGGGGAGGAGGATTTTCCCTTACAAAAAAATAATTTTGTAGAGTTGAAACGGGATTTTATTGGTTACCCTGATCTTATGGTTATACCAGAGGCTGTGGATCCTGATACGGTTACAATAACTGAAGGCTATTGGGATGATTTCAATATAAAATGGTCGGCCATAAATGTACCCGACAATTATACGGTCACTTATAAAGTTTTAATCACCGCAGGCGACTTTAAACCCGATTTACTTTTAACGTTTGAGGTTATGCAGCCCTTAGTGCGTATTACAGAATTCAAAATGGCCGGTTTTACCATAAATGTTACCATTTTGCCATGTACAGTATGGTCCCAGGGTGAGCCTACTCGTGTACAATTGAAGACACCTTCGGCGGCCCCTAAGCAACCGAAAAATTTACGCGTTTTTGTTGAACAATTCCGGGATCCATTGGACACGGACACTAATATTACCGCCTTGGTAAGATGGGATTCCCCCGATAATATTTCAGCAGAAAAGGAAGTTTTTTATAAGGTCTACTGTTGGCATCAGGATAACTTGCATAGCGTTAAGGATATCGAAGATATGGGCATGCCTAGCCATGAGCTAAGATTTTATAATTTACTGAAGGAGCAAAGCTATAACTTCCAGGTTCAGGCCTTTTCTTTGACCCGATCCAAGGGGGGAGAAAAGACTTCCCTTTTGCAACATTTTATAAATCCTGAACAACAATCGGTGCCCAAATTATTGATTGCAACACGTGACTTTATAGGAGAAATGGATTTGGACTTGAATGTTACCAAACAGTGGGTCTTTACCACCAGCGAAGTGGATCATTTGGCGGTAATAAACCAAGAACATAGGCTTTTATGGGTTAATGAAAATGTCGAGTTAATGGCTTATCAACCTGGTTCGGCTTCTTTAAAATTGGCACGCATGCGAGCCGAAGTTTTGGCCTTAACAGTGGACTGGATTTCAAGGAAAGTTTACTGGGCTGAAAAAGCCAAAGATAAGCAACATTTGGTGGAGGTTTACAGTTTGGATTTGAATCAATATGAGGGTAAGGTAATGCTGGGCAAGGAAATATTCTCTTTGAGTCCCAACAAGCTATTGAGAGATCTAACGGTACTGCCTTATGCCCGTACTATAGTGTGGCTGGAATATGATTTGGGTTCTTCGAATTGTACACTGCATGGGCGTAATTTAACCGATTTAAAGGTTTTGAAATTCAATAATTTGCCTCAGCTTTCGAATATGTTCGAGGGGTCTTCATTGCCCGACATGGAGACCCTAAATCTGGTGGATTTGAAAGGCAAACTCTATACATACGAGTTGCAACGCCAGCTATTGACGCCCATGAAGCAACAAAGTCCTCAAAGTGAAGCATTCGATCAAGTGAAATTTGAACGGGATGCCGGATTTATATACAGCCTGGCTAACCACACCATTCAAGCCTTTAATAGGCGCAAACATACCCTAGAATATAGCCATTATGTGGCCGAGGTTAAGCTAATCAAAGCCTTTAATTATCAAGAGTATCCACCGCGACAGTGTTTGATTATGGAGTACTCTCCAGAAGCAGACCATGATATACCACCAGCCCACTTAAGGGATACATTTTTGCAGGAAATCAAGGAGGACTCGATGATTTTAAAACTGCCCAGTAAAAATCCATTTGAGAATTGCATATTGGATATTCCAGGCTTACGTTATCAGATCTTAATACAGGATTTTAATGGAGACTACGAACGCCAGCACGATTTACAGCCCGGCTTGTTAAATATCACAGACTTGAAACCCTTTACCAATTATTCGGTGGAAATAAAAACGGTGTCGTATTACCAGCAAAAGTACCAGCTAATGGATAACGTATATCCCGTCTTTCAAGTACGAACTTTGGAGGGCAATCCCTCTAAACCGGAAAATTTTACTGCAAAAGCTTTAAGTCCCACGGAAATCTTGATTAGCTGGCAGCAGCCTTTACAACTTAATGCTGCCGAAGTAAACTACCATCTCTACTGGCAGTTACTCAACTCCAGTTTAACGTCCCATAAAATTGTAGACTCCTATGAAGTCCTATTAGAGAATTTGGAGCCACAAGAAACCTATCAAATATGGCTGGAGGTGTATTCTTTGCCAAGCAAATTAAATTCTTCCGATAAAATCTCAATTAAAACATTTAATGAACCCTCCCGACTGGAACTAATCGAACAACAGGCCTATAATCTAACACTAAACTGGCCTATGGATGATTCCAATTACGAAACCGTTATATTGGAGTGTCAGGCCTTGGCTACCGATTTAGAAGATCCGGCCTTTAGTTTGGATATAACCAATCAAACCTCGAACATCAGTGTTGCAAATTTATTACCCAAAACCCGTTATGAATTCTATTTGAAACTGTTCTACAAAGACGTCGACAAACCGTATATCTATCCTGAACTGCCTGCCAGTCGTTATGTATTCGAAACTCTGGGCGATGCCCCTGGCCGGCCAGGACAACCACAAATCGAGCATATCACGGGAGAAATTTTTAAAGTTTTCTGGGAGCCCGCTAAAGATAATGGTGCTGCTATTGTAGAATACAGTTTAGAAGCTTTACAAGCACGCCAGCAACAGAAACGCATAAGGCGTCAGGTGTCAAATGTCTCAGCTTTAACGACCATGGCACAATTGCCCTGGGTGGAGGAATTGCAACCAGTAGAGGATAAATGGGTGAACTATTGCAATACCTCTGAGCTGAGTTGTATTGTGAGAGAACTGCATACGATGCGCTTTTTAATGTTTCGCGTACGTGGCCGTAATGAGCCCTATGGCTGGGGTCCCTATAGCGAGGATAGTGAACGTGTTTTGGAGCCGTTTGTATCGCCTCAAAAACGGCATTCCTTGGTAATGGCCATTATTTTGCCCGCAGCCATTGTTACCACCTGTGTTATCATCTTGATTATTATACGTAAAGGTAAGGGATTTAATTTTTAATATAAAAAACCGGTTAACCGGTTTAATAATAGAAGGTAGAATTGGATAAAAATGCATTGAATAAAAATTATTCGACAGTTTTTCGAATAAAATTATTTCTATTAAAATTAAAATAAAAAAATTATTCGAATAAAACTTAATAAAAGTTCCGAAATTATTCGAATAAAATTATCCTTATTAAAATTAAGCGAATAAAAATTAATCGAATAAAAATTAATCGAATAAAAGTTGTAGAAATTACTCAAATATAGTTATTCTTATTAGAATTAAACGAGTGAAAATAAATCGAATACAAATTAATCGAATAATAAGTTAATCGAAAAAAATTATTCGAATAAAAGCTATAGAAATTATTCGAATAAAAGCTATAGAAATTATTCAAATAAAAGCTATAGAAATTATTCGAGTAAAAGCTGTAGAAATTAGTCCTAATAAAATTAAACGAAAAAAGTAACAATCGAATAAAACTTAAGCGAGTAAAAGTTATTCGAATAAAATTTAGGGAAATTATTCGAATAAATTTATTCTTATTAAAATTAATAGAATAAAAGTTTTGGAAATTAAAAATTATTCGAATAAATGTTATGGAAATTATTCGAATAAAATTATTTCTATAAGAATTAAATGAATAAAGCTTAATCGAATAAAAGATATGGAAATTATTGGAATAAAATTATTTTTAAAATTAAACGAATAAAACAATCGAATAAAATTATTCTAATAAAAGTTATAGAAATTATTCGAATAAAAGTTATAGAAATAATTCAAATAAAAGTTATGGAAATTATTCGAATAAATTTAGTCATTAAAATTAAACGAATAAAAAAATAATCGAATAAAAAATTCATTGAATAAAAATTATTCGAATAAAAGCTATAGAAATTATTCGAATAAAATTATTTCTATAAGAATTAAATGAATAAAACTTAATCGAATAAAAGTTATGGTTATTATTAGAATAAAATTATTTTTAAAATTAAAATAAAACTTAATCGAATAAAATTTATAGAAATAATTCGAATAAAAGTTATGGAAATTATTCGAATAAATTTAGTGTTATTTAAAATTCAACGAATAAAAAATTAATCGAATAAAAATTATTCGAATAAAAGCAAATAAAATTAATTATAATTGGTGTTATTACCCGATAATTGGGTATTTTTAGATGAAAATTACTCACTTAATCTAAACTCTCTTAATAATTTAATTCTCTTCAAAAAATCTCTCTCTTTTAGTGCAAAAACGACGCCTCAAAGCCAAACAACTTTTGGCTAAAAGTCGTCCCAGCATATGGAGTAATTTTTCCACAATCCAACAGCAATTGGCTGAACGTAATCGTGCCTTCTCGTTAACCAGTAACTCGACAATGTATACAGGGGGTCCCTTAAGTGATGCTGACATAGCTCTGTTGCCCCATATCAGTTGGTCACAAATTACGCTCCTGAATTTCTTGGGACAAGGTGCCTTCGGTGAGGTGTACGAGGGTATGCTAAAGCATCAGGATCAAGAGGAAGAGGAAAAAGTAGCCATAAAGGTAACTGAACCGAAACTGTAGTTAGAAAAATTAATCTCATTACATCGCGCTCTCTTTCCTTGATTTTTAATAGAGTCTGCGTAAGGGAGCCAGTGAATTTGCCGAACTTTTACAGGAGGCCCAATTGATGAGCAATTTCAAGCATGAGAATATTGTACGCCTGATAGGCGTTTGCTGTGATGCCGAATCGATTTCGATAATTATGGAACATATGGAGGGCGGTGATTTACTCAGCTATTTAAGGGAATCAAGGCCCAATTCAACGGTAAATGCATGCACTAGGCATTGATTTTTTGAATAATTTTTGGTTTTAAATCTCTGTTATCGAAAATTAATTGTTATCGTAATTATTTATCAAAAAAAAACGATAACTTTTTTCTTCTTTAGAAACCTGTTGCCTCTCTACAACTGCTTGATCTGATGACCATGTGCATTGATGTGGCCACTGGCATGGCCTATTTAGAGGATATGCACTTCGTTCATCGCGATTTAGCGTGTCGCAATTGCTTGGTGTCGTCGCGTATACCCAGCAAGAGAACTGTGAAAATTGGTGACTTTGGTTTGGCTCGTGATATTTACAAAAACGATTATTATCGCAAAGAAGGTGAAGCCCTTATGCCGGTCAGATGGATGGCACCCGAAAGTCTAGTGGACGGGGTGTTTACCACCCAATCGGATGTATGGGCTTTTGGGGTACTGTGCTGGGAAATTTTGACGCTGGGTCAACAGCCTTATGCTGCACGAAATAATTTTGAAGTTTTGAATTTTGTTAAGGAAGGAGGCAGACTGGATCAGCCTGATAATTGTCCGGATAAATTGTAAGTGTGAAGGGCAGGATATGATTTAAGATTTTTGAAAGGTCTCTAAAGAGAAATTTTCTTGTAGATTTTCCCTAATGACGGAATGCTGGTATACGGAGCCAGAGCAAAGACCCACTTTCAGACGCTGTTTTAATACTTTGCTGGCCATTAAAACCGATGTAAGACGTGTGAGCATGGGTTATAATATCGATGACAGTGACTACGCCATGTATGCCAATCAACATGGCATTGTAATGAGCTCGTTCCTGGCCAGCTCGCCAGGCCTTAAGAAAGTCAAAGAAGAGGATGAAACCCAAGAGGAGGAGGAGGAGGAGCTGCACAAATACGAAATCAAACAAAACACTTTAAATTGCCAAAATGAACAGGAATTGGTTTCGGATAAAAACGATTTAAAAGTCAGATTCAGGAATAACATTTCTCCCCTAAAAGAAATGGAAGAGAATAGTGGTGGTTCCCATACAGATGAGACCCAATTGATTGATGCCAAACTGTATAGAATACAGGAGAATCCAGATTATTATGTTAATGAAGGTGTTTCCAGATTGTGAGAAGTGAAGTAGAGCACCAGCGGAGGAGATCCTTTTAAGCCAAATTGTATTATAATAACACAACGATTTAAATAAGCTTTTTACATATTTTTTTTAAGGATTTTAGTTTTAGTCACGAATTTCTTTGATTTTAAGAGACTGTTTTTGTAATGAAAACTTTAAAAATTTTTGGTTTTAATAAAGATTTCCATGCGAAATTTGTATTAAGAGTTAAAAAGTGTTAGTTTTTCTATTAGATTCCTTAGCTGAATTTATAAATTTGTAGCTGAATTGAAGTTTTAAAGGAGTTTTTATGACTTGAAAGCAATATTTGCTTAGCTGAATAGCAGAAAACTTAGCTGAATTGGAGAATGATTATTAGAAATAAGGAATTACAATAATATACTTCAATTTTCCCTAGCTGAATTGAATAATTTCCAACTGAATATGCATTTTCATGAATTATTTATAATGTTTTCTCCTTTGCCTGTTACACAAGTATAAATTCCCTTAGCTGAATTCATAAAGCAGTAGCTGAATTGAAAAATTATTATTAAAAAGCTTGCACGTACGCAATTTTCTTAAATTTATTTGAAGTTGCCCGTAGCTGAATTGAATACTTAGTAACTGATTAGCAGTTTTACACGATTTCTAGTAAGTTATGAACATTTTTCTGTAAAATAGCTCAAAACTTCTTAGCTGAATTCAATATTTTGTAGCTGAATTGGAGTTTTACAAAATTTCTAGTAAGTTACGAACATTTTTCTGTAAAACAACTCAAAACTTCTTAGCTGAATTCAGTATTGAGTTGCTGAATTGGAGTTTTACAAAATTTCTAGTAAGTTACGAACATTTTTCTGTAAAACAGCTCAAAACTTCTTAGCTGAATTCAATATTTTGTAGCTGAATAGCGATTTTATGTGGTTTTTTGTATTTTATGGTAATTTTTCTGTAATGTAAGATACAGTGTCTTAGCAAAATTGGCAAAAAAAATATTTTGAAACACTTGTTTCTCATTAAATTGGTTATTGCTTTAGCTGAATTACTAAAAGTCTAGCTGAATTCAAATTAAAGCTTTATTTTAATTATTTTTCTAAAGTTTTCACTTACTTAAGCAAAAGGGAAGTCTTTAAATTATAAAACATCACTTTTATGCTTTCTTAGGTGTAAATTGATCTTTAGAAAATGTTAAATATCGAAACAACTTGCCATTTTTCGGTAATAAAAGTTAAGAACAGCTGACAAAAGTATAATTTTAATACAAAAAATAATCCTTAAAATAGGAAAAAGGCAATAAAAACTTTTTATTAAAAACAAGGAATGAAAAATCCTTTTGAAAACTTGGTTTTTTTAAAGAAAACTTTTAATTTTCATCACTTCATCTAAAAAACAAGATTTCGACAAGGAATAATATTTTAAAGAAAATCATTTAAAAGCCATATGCAACTTAACAAAATTATTGAGTAAAAATAAATTGTTTAAATACGACACAAAATAATATAAAAAAAATTGGCACAAGATGTTATACCTTTACAGCACTGCCTTTTGAAAAATATAGAATTGATTCTAGTAAACAACTGCATTTCTATAATAAACAACACTCACGTTTTGCATCTCTGTTTTGCTCAGTGCTTGATGAAACCATTGTTTTGTTTTTACATCAAAAAAAACGAAGCTGGTTTTGGCAAATTCCATGCATAAATGCAGTGTGTTTATGTAAATACGTTTATAAGTGTACGTGAGCGTAAGCTGTGTGAGTTGGTTTGTTTACGTTTGTTATTGTTTATGCTTATGTTTATGGGTTTCGTTTCGTTTCGTTTCTTTTTTATTTTTTTTATTTTACTGCTATTTTCACAGTCTGATGTTTTGAATGAAGGATTAGTATAACCTGCATTCCCTTTGCTCCTTTTTGCTCTCTCTCTCTCTCTCTCTCAGACTCATGTCTTTATTTTAAACTCTTTTTTTTTCCTCTTAAGTATCTGTGTGTGAGGAATAGTATATGGATGGAGTGATAATAGCATGTGATGATATGTTTTGAATAACTAGTTTTCTCATGTTATCAAAAACTCTCTCTCATGCCTTACAAATACACAAATACAAATACAAAGAGTTTTACACAACTGCATTATGTATGAGCAACAAATTTTGAAAACGACAACACAACTTATTGTTGTGTGCTATGTTATGTGTTGTGTGTGCGATGGTGTATGTCTGTGTCTCTTGTTTTTTTATTCTAAAACAAAAACAAAAACATGCACAAAACAAAACAATATGTTGCATATTTACATAATAATACAAGTAAAGACAATGCGGAAGCCGTTAGAATTAAAGCGTATGTAAGAGGGAGATATTGTAGAATTTACAGGGCAACACATTTAAGTATGTAAAGTGCTGAAGAGAGTTGCTTTTTTTAGGTTTTTGTTAGAATTTTTAATAAATTCTTTAGAAAAAGGGGCAGAAAAACAAACCAAAAATAAAAAAAAATGGAAGAACAAAAAATTAAAAAAAATATTTTGAAAGTTGAGTCATGATGTCACAATGACAGGATGGAGAATTAACGCAAAAAAAGAAAACTTTTTCTGTGAAATAATAAAAAATTAAACAATTTAAGACGCATAGAGGGACTAACTGTACAAATTTGGATGACATATTGAAAATATGTACTGATACTCGCCGTAGTCTAGTAGGCAATGTGTTGCTTTATTATATGTACATGAGGCGGCCTCGATTTAAACCTCAGCTCAGGCATCTCAAACAAAACGAAATATGAAAAAATATTTCTACGGCGACTTCGTTTCAGCAGTTTTCTGGCAAAAATTTTGAGAATAAATAAAATTTCCAGGGAAAACTTTGTCAGAAATCGGTCGTTCGGAATCGACTCCAGTGGTGTGAGAAGTTAGGTGTGTATATGCCGTTTAAATCAAAACCAATCTTTGTGTACATACCATAGCGTATGCTTAATATTTATCTTTAATTGAAAAAAATCAATCATACGCCCTGTAGTACCTCAATGAGTATAAGCAAACGAAAAAAAATTTTAAATTAAATCGAAAAACATTCTATTCACTTCTGTATCTGCAATTCATTCATAACAATCAATTTATCAAATATTATTCAATATTCAGTTAAGTTTTCAACAATTCAGCTAGAAAGTGGGCACTAAAATACGAAATCAAATCTTTCAAGCATATTTAAGAACATTTCGTGCAATATTATTATATTCAGCTAAGTTTTCTGCAATTCAAATAGAATATTTAGCCTTACAATAAAGCAAAACTAAAAAAACTCCATTTACTTACTACTCAATTAGAAAAGTTATAAAAAACAAAAAATGTTATTTAATCTTCTTATAAGATTTCTTTGCTGAATTCATTATTTCGTAGCTGAATAGGAGTTTTTGTTCTGGATTTTTAAGTTTTTGGGTATAATACTGTTTTTAAGTTACAATTTCTTTGCTGAATTGTTAAAAACTTCGTTAAATTGAAAAATAATTACAAAAATATTGAAGTTTTCAGCAACATCTTACAATTTAATAAAGTTTTTTCTTTGCTGAATACAATATTTCGTAGCTGAATATGAGTTTTATAAGAATTTTTATTATTCAATACCCAATTCCTTGTCTACATTAAAGAAAAGTTTATGAAAACTTTAGTATTAACAATATTCTTTAAACTACTTCTTTTATTTTCTTGCTGAATTCTATTTTTTGCAGCTGAAAACAAATTTAATTTTATTTTGTTTAAGTTTTTAGGTATTCTGTTGTAGTTGAAGACCTAAATCCTTAGCTGAATTGTTGAAAACTTAGCTGAATTGAAGAATATTTGTTAAAAACCATTAATTTAAACAATATTCTCTAAGTTAGTTATAAATTTACATAGCTGAATTAGATATTCAAATAGGACTTTTCAACAGATATCTATAAGTATTAAAATTTTCTGTCATTTAAGGCCTAATTTCTTAGCTGAATTCTTGAAAATTCAGCTGAATAGAAAAATAATTACCGAAAAATTTAAATATAAGCAATATTTTACAATTCTGATAGATTTTTTCTTTGCTGAATTAAAAATTTGATAGCTGAATATAAGTATTTACTGAGTTTCCTATCACTTGTAATACAATTTCTGAGATGAACTGCTAAAAACTTTGCTGAATTGACAAATAATTGTTAAAAATCCTTAATATGAACCCTATTCTAAGATTTTCTTACAATTTTTCCTTGCTGAATTCAATATTTTGCAGCTGAATAAGAATTTTTCAAAAGTTATTACAAGTTTTAGAATTTTTTTTGTTATTTAAGATACAATTTCTTAGCCAAATAGCTAAAAACTAAGCTGAATTGAAAAGCAATTATAAAAAGTCAGTATTTGAACATTATTTAACAAGTTTCTTAACATTTTCCCCTGCCAAATTCATCAATTTGCAACTGAATAGCAATTTTTTAAGCATTTTCATAAATTTTCAACACTTTTATGCAAGTGAAGTGTTGATTTCTTTAGCTGAATTGAAGAAGACTTAGCTGAATTAAATAATAATTCTAGGATACTTTATTTATAAGCATTATAAGCTTAATTATATAATTTTAGTATAATTTTTCTTTGCTGAATTTAATATTTTGCTGCTGAATACGAGTTTTAGATGGTTATTATTAATTTTTACAAAATTTTCATTAATTTTGTATATAATTTCGTAGTTGAATTGCTAAATACTTAACAAAATTGCAAAATAATTGATAGGAAATCAAAATATGAGTATTATTTACTATTGATTTAGGTTTCTTTTGCAGCTGAATACAATATTTTGCAGCTGAATTTGAGTTTTAAATTGTTATATTCAATGTATCACAATTTTTCTTCAATTTTGTACATATTTTCGTAGCTGAATTCAATATTTGGCAGCTGAATAAGAATTTTGAAATGATTTTTGAATTTTTTTGGTAACTTTACAGCTGAATAAAACATTTTTTAATGTTTTCTGTCAATTATGATTAAATTTCTTTAGCTGAGTAGTTAAAATATAACATCGTGCTCATTGCATTTCAAATCAAATTTTTTAGGTAAACTACCCCTAATGCGATTTACTTTTCCTAAGCAGCTTTTACTAGCTTCTAAGAAATGACAAGAGCAAGCGGTGTGATTTTCTAAGAAATTGTCTACATAATCTCTAGGGTTTCATGACAAAATGAGTTTCCTTTGTATAAACATGACAAAATCAATTTAATTTTGAAGGGAATGATTTAAATTATTACATTTTCCATATGATTAAGCACACATTAAATTTAACTGACATTAATGAAATGCTTTTCAAAACAAGTTTCCTGTTGTTGTTGTCGTTGTAAAGGAAAATTGAGAATATCTTATTACACAGCTAAGCTATAAGATTGATGGTTATTTAATGGTACATAATATTAATAAATTGAATTTAAACGGGAAATTATTAAAATAATAAAGTTTTTTTAGCTTTTCCGCATTAAATTTTCATAAAATTTTTGAAATTTTTCCATTAAAAATTTCTCATTTCTATTCATGGTTTTGTTTTATAAACACCTGTTTTTAATTTACTTATATACACCACCCTGTTGTGTTAGTTTTTTTCTTCTCATTTTCCGCTATTTTTTGTTGTTGTGTTTTGAAATAAACGCCATTATTTACGTTTATTATCACATTTTCAATCGTTAAGTAATGTTAGCAAGCAAATGTTGCTTATAGCAACAGTAACAGCGACAACAGCAAAAAAAAAAAACAACAACAACTACAGTAACATCAAGCATATTCGTATTATTTAATGCTCTTTTCTATCTCTCCCACTTACATAGGTATGTATGCATATATTCGCCGCCAACATTCCCTTATGCTCGGCTGGCTTCGTTGAAATTATTTTGTGTTTGAAGGTGTGGGACACAGAAGACTGGTGGTTGGTATTGTTTCTTGTTTAGTTGCAGGTTCGTTGTTATTTTTTTTCGTATTTTCTCAATGTTTTTAGTGTTGTTGTTATTAATGCTGCTGATAATACAGGATGTGTTGTTAACGTATTGTACTTGTTGTTGTTATTGGTTATGTTTTTTGTGCTGTGTCATTCATGTTACAACATCAATAAATGACAACAATTTACTTGGTATGCTGGCTGGCTGTGCTCGTAAATTTATTTGTTAACGCAAAATGCTACACCAAGGAATCATTATTTTAATACCATGGCACTCTCTCTCTCCCTCGCTCTTCTATTTTTCGGCTCACCATCTATAGTTCCTCGTTTTCTTTCGGTAATGTCTCAAAAGAACATTTTTTTGCAAGGTGGGTAGAGTGTAGTGTGGGAAGAGCTGCTGATATTATGAAACTTGTTTCGGTTTTTTTTTTATTTATGTTTTGTTGCTCTCTTTTTTTCTTCTTCTTGTGTTCTATGTGTAGAGCAGTAAATAATTGTAGTGTACTGTATGTGCCATAATGGCTGTTTGTGTGTTTTAACATCATAGTTGTCGTCCTTATGGCTTATCATCATAGCAAGAGTTCCTTCCTTATTTAATGCATAAGAAGAAGCTTTTTATGCTCTGACCATTATCATTATTTTCCTAAAGTATATATGTAAGTAAGTTTGTGTATTGTTGCTTAAGTGTTTACTTAAGTGAGTAATTGTTTTCCTTATTCTCTCTCTCTCTCTCTCTCTCTCTTTAGAAAAATTAAAGAAATATTAAAGGTGACATATTATAGTAACATCACTTGACCGTTATTTATGTGAAATGTCAAAATATCTGGGGGTTATTTATTATAAATGTAGAAGGGAAATTTCACCCTGGTGGGTATACATAGGAAGAAAACACAGGTAATTAGAGTGAAATTTTTGTGATTTTTGTTTTGCTTTTAAGCTTAAAAGCAAACATAAATAAAATCGTGTATAATATGTAGGGGAAGTGTAAAAAAAGATTTAGTTTTGACAAATAAGGTCACAAGAGCAAAGTTTTATTGTACAGTAAAGGACAAAATTTTACATACACCAAATGGATGCATGACTTTTTGTTTGGATTTTGTAAAGAAAATTAATAAAGTTTGTGCGATCTTATCAAAGCTCTCAATAAATAAATTTACTTTTGAATCAAAAAAAATTAATTCAAAATATATAAAAAAAAGTAGTTGACGGCACCAATTACAGTCTGAAGATATCAAAGCACTGTTGTTCTCTGCAGTATCGAGTGCTATTTCTTTTTAAGCACTTGATCAGCAGCAGTTGTTCGAAATGCACAAGTCGTTACGTCGTATTTTTGCATCAGTTTTGCCAAAAACATACCAAATACTCGTATGCTCCATTGGATTAATGTCGAATGACTGCGATAGTGTATTAAGTTTTTTTTATCCATTATTGATCCTTTTGAGATATTTTTAGAACAATTTTCTGTAAATTTCTGGTGTTATCTTGACGTTAATCTGACATATGTTGGTTTTCAAATGTTTCAATATTAGGAGATTGTTCACGTAGAAATGGTGTCTTACAAGGTCCCTTAAAAACAGGGGTAAACGGTTAATGCCGCTTGATATGGGTGGTTAATTGTTGACGCCAATACGCCTAATTACGCCTTCTGGAAACTCCATATGCAATAAAGCCATATAAAGTCCAATGGCGACAAATCACATGCCATTAGTGGTGCCATATAGCCCTATAGTTCATAATTTTCAATTGCTGATCACGAATAGTAGGTTATTATACGATCATACGGGTTAGAATTGGCAGTAACGTTTTTTATAAGATTATTTTTGGAGAAATACGACTCTGTGACACCTCTATACCATAATACACATCAAACAGAGACTTTTTGTGGACGTAAAGGACTTTCGACAATTTCTTTGGGACTTTCCGAGTTCCATATACGACAATTTGGCTTGTAGACTTAACCACCGAGTGAGAAATGATCGCCCAAAGCTGACGAAACTTTTATGCAAAAAATTACATCGAAAACTTGTTGCTCTAGCACTTAATCACCATGTCTAAGACTTTGTAGAAGATCAATCAGCATAAATTATTGCATGAGTTCGACTTTATTGGGATGGAAATGTAAATCCAAGTGCAATATACGCTTAAATAAGCCGTAAGATGGGCACGTTTTGCTCAGAATATCGTGGAATCGACAAATTCGTATTAGATTCGCTTCATTTTCGCTAACAAAATTGATATTTTGGGTACTGCATACATTGTGATGATGCACAGGCATGTGACTCTTCTTGTTGCTTCAAATTTCTGTATAATCTTGCCATTTCCGTAGACTGTAGGTGGATTATGATAATCATTCCGCTACACTAAACACTTTAAACCATTTTTCCGTTCCCTGGCTGTTAATCAATGCATATTTGCAAACGGCGATGTGTAGCAGATTAGGTTGGGTTAGCGGGTAGCTTGCCGTTCACAGACAAGTTCACTCGGTGGCCATATGGCCCATTGTGTTACCCAGTATGAGGTATGTAAGTCCCCTTGTTATGATCCATTGGCGTTGGTTTGGAAGCATCCCGAGTTTCGGTTGAAACCGGCAAGTTCTCTTAGTGGCAGGTTCGCCACCATGTCCAAATCTACAAACGTTCTGTTACCTGACGTGCACGGCACTCGCATAAAAGGTGTTGCATTGATTCAGTTTCCTCCACTTTATGGCAGCTTCTGCAGTAATCCTGGTGCGGCAGACTAAGCTCGAGGCGGCCATATGGCCCTTGTCATAATCATTTAGTGGTGGAATGAAACCGTAAAAATATTCATTTTCCATGTCTTCATTTATACTGCCCTTGACTGTTTGATTATATATCACATACATTATTCTTATTGTTCTCTCCGTCTTCCTTTTCCATTGTTTTATTGTGAACAGAAATTCCGTTATTGCTGGGTTATGACTCTCCATATCAAGCACACAACAACAATTTATTGATTACTTGTACTCAACACCAAAAAAAAGAGTGAGACAGAAAGAGAAAAAAACCAGATGAACATGCATTACAATGCTGTTAATGGAGTTGTTGTTCGTTGTGTGTTTGCCTAAAGCTTATAACACAGCACACATGACATGTTTAATACTTCCTCTCTCTTCATATATTTTTGTGATGTTTACAATAATGAATATTTGTGAGTGTAAGCTTTACATGAGTATTTGTTTTGTTATGATTTATTTATTTATTCGCTCTATCTCTCTCTCTCTCTGTGTAAAAACAACAAATCTTTACTACTTAAGTTGTGATGTTTGATATTGACAAAGAGTTGTCTGTCGTCTCTTCTTTTTTCTTCTTGTTATTGATTCTCTTGTGTTGAGTCAAATACCTGATTTTTTTCTGTGTTTCCCTTACAAAAACATTGTTTTTGTTTTGCTTTTTTGGGTGTTAAAAACGGGATTCTTTTTTTCCCTTTTCTTTTGATTTTCTTGTTTTCATGATTCAATGATTTTTTTCTCTCTCACCACACATCATTTTTTAGTGTTGCTGTTGTTGTTTGTGTTTAATAGTAACGGTATGGGGTATTATAGGCTTAAGATTTAAGAGAGAAATCAATTTTAAACTAGGCATGTAAGTGGATGTGAGGAAAAAAAATTGTGTGTATGTATGTGTTGAAATATTTTTTCTGTTTATAAAGCAATATTTCTCAATCGTGTTTCTTTTCGTTTCTCTCTATCTCCCAGACTTCAACCGTTTAACAGCAAAAAATGCGTGTGTATGGGTGTGTATTTTTATTCGTATGTACGTGTGGTTATTGCGAATATTCATTCTCTCATATTTGTTTGGTTTGTGATGATGACATTGACATACAATTTCGTTTTAAAATGTTATTGATGCTACTACTGTCGTTGTGGTTGTTGTTGTCGTTGTTATGCTTTAACGAAACCAAGGAAATTACTCTCGTTTGATATGTATGTATTGTATGCTGCTTATGTAAGTGTTTGTACGTACATACATATATGCCATTGGCATTACAATTTGGTATGCATTGAACTGTTATTGTCTCTTGTGTTATTTGCTGTTGTGGTTACGTATCAGGTGTGTGTTTGTGGTTGCAATTTTTCATTTCGTCTTTTGATTTGCTTTTTTTTTTGGTATTTGTCGTTGCTGTTGTTGATTTTTACCAATTGAAGTTTAATGTTTAATAAGTAACGTTAACCGGCAGTAAAAAAGGAAATGAATTTCTCCATTCACTTACAATAATTTTCTTAAAATATTTGTCACTCACTCGTTTTTTCACTCTCTCTCTCTCACTCTCTTTCTCTGCTTGTAATGGTTTTAATCTTATGGTCAGTTGTTTGTGCTTAAAAAGAGAATGTGAATGTGCAATGGTACGTATGAGTGTTTTAATTAAATTTTATTGTTTATTACGTATACGCCACCATTGATTTTTCATTTTAAGAATCTGCGAAATTGGTTAAAAATGTAGATGAATTGCCTTGTAAAGCGTAAATAAATAAAAAATTTAATTGAAATTTTCATTTCTTAAGTTGAAAATTCTTTGCTGAATTAAGAAAAATCTAGCTGAATAGGCATTAAAAGACAAATATGCGCTGCATATGTGGTTGAAATGTAAAAATTGTAGTTTAATAGCCACATAAGCCAAAATAAATAAGAAATAAGAAATTTCCTTAAAATTTCCATTTCTTAAGTTGAAAATTCTTTGCTGAATTAAGAAAAATGTAGCTGAGTAGGCATTAAAACACAAATAAGTGCTGAATATGTAATTAAATCATAAGAAATATATCTGAATAACCGTTTAAGTCGAAACACATAAAAAACTCATTTAAAATTTAATTTTCTTTGTAAAAAATTCTTGCTGAATTACAAAAAAAGTAGATGAATACCCACTAAGACACAAATTACTGACAATTTTAATCAAAAATGTAAAATTTACTGCCCAGTAAACTTGCCGAATTCTAAGAAATGTAGCTGAATGCTTATTTAATAAAAAATATGTAATAAATCACTTTTCCTACTAAAAATGCTTGCTGAATTAACAAATTGAAGCTGAACAGGCATTGAAGACAATATAAATATAAATACACATGAAAATAGAATCTTTCTCTATAAGAAACAGCCGCTGAATTGTTAAAAGTGTAGCTGAATACACTTTAAAGACCATAAAAGTGTAGAAATTAATTGAAAATATAAAATTTACTATAACAATGTCCTGCTGAATTGCAAGAAATGTTGCTGAATAGCCATTTAGGGCAAAAAAAAATCAATTCTATTTGATTTTGATCTTTGCTGAATTAATAAAATTGAAGCTGAGTAGGCTTTAAAAAAGTATATGCTTTAGATACTCATGTAAACTTATATTTTCTGCAAAAAACTGCCGTTGTATTGTATTGTAGCTGAATAGCAGAAAGATGACCAAAAATGTAATAAACAGTTGCTGAATTCCTTTTTATGCTGATTTTAACCTGCTGAATTCCTTAAAACTTAGCTGAATTAGACATTTGGTAGCCTTAGCATTATTTTCGAGCACTGTATAAGAAGAATATGCAGCTGAATTTATTTTAATTAAGCTGAATGGATTGCTACTTAGATTTTTTTGAGAAATCTGTTTACATTTTCGATTTTAAACTTAACTTAATGTTGCTGAATTACATAAAACTTAGCTGAATTGGTCACTTATTTATCTTAGTACCACATTCGAGGGACGAATTTATTTTAGTGTAGCTGAATCGTTTAAAAGTTAGCTGAATGACGGCATATGCATTAAAAGTAAGTTTTACAAAAGCTAGATATGGATTAACCGCAGCTGAATTCATTTTAATGAAGCTGAATAGGCCTTTACTACGATTTGTAACATTTTAGTCACCTTTTAGCGTAGCTGAATAGCTTACAACTTAGCTGAATTATGGTATATGGATTAATAGTAAACTTTTTAAGCGCTGAATATGGATCAAATGTAGCTAAATTGCTTTTAATAAATCTGAATAGGTCTCTACTACAATTTGTAATATTTTAAAAACATTTTAGTGTAGCTGAATTGCTTATACCTTAGCTGAATTAGGGTATATGCGATTAAAGTAACGTTTTAAAGCGCTGAATACGGAATAAATGCAGCTGAATTAATTTTAGTAAAGCTCAATAGGTCACTACTACGATTTTTAAAAATTTAAGTAGATTTTAGTGTAGCTGACGTGCATTATATACATTAAAAATAACCTTTTTAAACGCTCAATATGGATTAAATGCAGCTGAATTGATTTTAATGAAGCCTAATAGGCCTTTAATACGATTTGTAACATTTTAAGCACATTTTGGAGTAGCTGAATTGCTTATAATGTTGCTGAATTAGAAAATATGAACTAAAGATAACTTTTTAAGCTCTGAATTTAATTTAAATTTAGTTTAATACGATTTTTTTTTAAATTTAAGAAACTTTTTGAGTGGCAAAATTCCTTACAACTTAGCTGAATTAGAATGTGTGTGATTTAAGTGTCTTTTCCACTTGCAGAATATGAATATAATGGCTTTATTGTTGATATTTTAATGAAAGAAATTTAATTTATTTGAATTGCTTTCATAAAAATTTCCATAGCTTTGTTGTTAACACAATCGTTTCAAATTGATTTTGATATGACAAGGCAAATGATTTTACTCACAGCTTTTAAAATTGTTTTGCCATTCAATGGCATGGAATTTCAAGAATAAAAGCTAAAATTAAAATGTGAATACTTATAAATTTCCGTCATTTTCCTTCTCACCTTTCCAGCATTCCATTACGTGGGAGAGTAGGGGTAAGACAAGCATTTACTGTTGTTAACCAAAATGTTCTTTATTTCTACAGAATAATTGTATTATTTTTTCTTTTCTCTTTCGCGCAAAAAAAAATGTCCTGTTTTGTTCCGTGTACCCAGGTACATTCTCTCCCTTTTTCAATTTGGTGTACAATTAAGGTTTTTTTTCTGGCACGTTTTTACGGGAAATCACTGCTTCTGTTCCCTGTGATTCATTTTCGTTTTAAAACACCCTCTCTCTGCATAACACTGTTGTCCTCATCAGCAACAGCCTCAGCATCAGCACCATCATCGTTAACCGCATCATAATATTTTTCATTTTCTTTCGCCTGCCATTCTTCAGCAACCATCACCCCTCGTTGTTATTCTATGGCAATGTAGCCATTCATTTGCGGTTTAATTTTTTTGTATTTTTTTCTTTTCGCTACCATTTTGCGGTTGTGTTAATTGAAAAAAATTCTCGCTCTTCCCTCGCTGTCTGTCTCTGCTGCTCCCGAAGAGAGAATGTGAATATAATGCCGTGGAAAAGAATTTTAAATGGAAAATGCAAATGAGTTAGTCAGTCAGCCGTGTTGCCAAGGTAAACTGTATTATGTATTCGTACAATGTCTTATTAATTATAAAATCCCAAGTTCTCGCCAATAAATACACAAAAATTCAATTGAATTTCCGTAAGTTGTACAAAAAAAAAATTGTTTTTATTTGATTAAATTGGTATTTATAAATGAATGATTCCGCATAATGAACAAAACAGTAAATGGCTATATAATGAAAGGAAATCTCATTATGCCATCAGAAAAATTATAGGAAATGACTACAGTATACTATGGCGCTGTTTTTATTACAAATCATTAGCTGAATAGCTTAAAAAACAAGCAGAGAGTGTAGATTTGTAATAATTTCGTAAGATTTGAAAGTATTCTTCAATTTAAGTTTAAATTTTCTTAGCTGAATTGCATAAAACTTAGCTGAATTAAGCAAAATATACAAAATACCCAAAGTTTTCTTTAAAATATATATTTTCTAAACAAATTTCCTTAGCTGAATTGCATAAAACTTAGCTGAATTAAGGAAAATATACAAAAAACCCACAGTTTTCTTTAAAATATTTATTTTTTGAACAAATTTCATTAGCTGAATTGCTTAAAACTTAGCTGAATTACTTAAAACTTAAAAAATTCCACAAGTTTTACCGAAAACCTTATCTTCAGACAAAATTTCCTTGGCTAAATTGCATAAATTAAGCAAAATATACAAAAACTCCAAAGTTTTCTTTAAAATATTTATTTTCTGAACAAATTTCCTTAGCTGAATTGCATAAAACTTAGCTGAATTAAGCAAAATATATAAAAGTTTAAAATATTTCCCTAAAAGTACGACTTTCTGAACAAATTTCATTAGCTGAATTGCATAACACTTAGCTGAATTAAAGAAAACTTGCATAAACTCCAAATAACTCTTATATAATATCAGGTTTCCTTAGCTGAATTGATAAAACTTAGCTGAATTAGGGAAACAAGGCAAAAATTCATACGTTTCATTGAAATTCATATTTTCGTACTACATTCCCTTAGCTGAATAGCTTAAAACTTAGCTGAATTAGAAAAATATACAAAAATTTCAAAGCTTTACTTAAAACCCCTACTTTTCAATAAAAATTTCATTAGCTGAATTCCTTTAAAGCTGGCTGAATGAGACCACACATACAATAATATTAATGTTATCAATTAAATCCATATTTTCAGATCAAAATTTCTTAGCTAAAATACACTAAATTTAGTTTTATGAAACAAATTTAACAAAAACTTTTCTTATTTTAACAAATTCATTATTTCAAGTGCACAATTTCTTCAGCTAAATTGAGCGAAACTTAGTTTTCAACAAAATACCCAATTTTCTTTTAAGTTTCCTTTGCTGAATTGTTTAAAACTTAGCTGAATTTCTTTAAATATGCGAATTTTTCACTGTAGCAATATTATTTGTAAGATTTCTTTAAAAAATTCTTTGCTTAATTGCAATAAAAACTTTGCTGAATTAAATTATTTCGGCAAGTAATCTCTTTTTAATACAATTTAACGTAGTTTTTAAGCCTTAAATTCTATTAGCCTGCCTGCCAAAATAGGCAAATAAAAATCGATTTTCCTTTTAAACTAATTGAATCTTATTATCACTTTTTAAACACCTCCCCCCCTCTCTCTCTCTCTCCCACCCCTTCCCTTCCTTTCAACGCAAAAAAAAAATAAAATTCTTAGAATTTTCAACACTTTAATGCATTGCAAGAGACTTGAAGGGATAATGTTTTCGTAAGAACTTCTTCATACAGCAGCAACACAATTGTTTTTTAGGCTTTTCGAATAATTTTACAACAACCAACACAATAGCAACAAAAACAATGAACAAGAACAAGAAGAGCCTTAAAATATTATGCAAACTACATGGAAATTTCTACAAAAGAAAAATCAACATATTTTTCATATTTCCTAGTTAGTTATCCTTGTTTTTCCACTCTTTTGCTCCTCCTCACCATTATACTGTCTCGCTCGCTCTCAAGAACTGAAATCCTCATTTAGCACAGAAGACTTAAGAAACTTTTTCCATCATTATCTGGTTGCTGGTTGTTGGTTGTTGGGTAAGACAATGGCGGCATTGTTTTTAAGCAGCCTAACACAGAGAGAGATAAAGAGAGAGCAAGACAGGGAGGGTGGGGAGAGAGATTTATAATAAATTAAAGTAAAGAAAATGTTGGTTTACACTGGGGCACATGTTTATTGAAATAATTTGCAGAAAAATTTTCTCTTTTCAATTTTCTTTGGCAGTGTGAACGCACACACACACACACACTTCTCACTTCATAGATTACCTTGGAACAGCTGTTGATTACCTTTTTGGTTTATAATAGATTTTCACTGAGCGCCTTAATGTATGCAAATTTGGAAAGTTTTCGTCTCAAACCATCAGCTAAGGAAAATTACTAAAGGAAAGTGAGTGAAAGCATGTGTATGAGAGTGTGTAAGAGGAGATAAGGCGTTGGTTGCATTTAAATAATCCATCAATTTACAGGCGGCTATTGTCACTTTCAATTTTTGAGCTCAACAACAGGCACACACACAGACATTATTGAAGATAAAAATATAAGAAAAATCTCTTTTCTGAATTGCTTTAAATTGAAAGGAAACTCTTTTTTTAAACAATTTCATTTCAAAAATTGTATTAAAATTTCGAAGAAATGCTTGCTGAATTGTATTTAAACTTGAAAGAGTTACATGTCCTTGGGTATAGAGACATACCAGAATGGATAGCACATTGGAGGGTCACATGACAGCTTTTGGCAGTACTTAGCCTCAGCTGAATTATAGAAAACTAAGCTGAATTCATGCTACAACGTAAATAGAGTTTTGGAAGCGCTATACGACAAGCTTTGGAAATAGTTAGTCTCAGCTGAATGAAAGAATACTTAAATGGAGTACTGACAGGGTCATATGACAACTTTCGGAAGTACTTAGTCTTAGCTGAATAAAAGAAAACTTAGCTTAATTAGTATTAAAATATAAACAGATTATTGGGAGGGTCACATGACAGCTTTTGGTAGCACTTAGCCTCCGCTGAATGTAAGAAAACTTAGCTGAATTTTTATTACAACTTAAATATATTATTGGGAGGATCATGTGACAGGCTTTGGAAGTACTTAGTCTCAGCTGAATTATAGAAAACTTAGCTGAATTAGTATTAAAATATAATTATATTAATGGGAGGGTCATATGACAACTTTTGGAAGTACTTAGCCTCCGCTGAATGAAAGAAAACTTAGCTGAATTGGTATTAGAACTTAAATAGAGTACTGACAGGGTCATATGACAACTTTTGAAAGTACTTAGTCTCAGCTGAATTGGTATAAGAACTTAAATAAATTATTGCGAGGATCTTGTGACAGGTTTTGGTATTACTTTGCCTCAGCTGAATTATAGAAAACTTAGCTGAATTGGTATTAGAATTTAAATAAATTATTAAGGGGGTCACATGACAACTTTTGAAAGTACTTAGTCTCAGCTGAATAAAAGAAAACTTAGCTGAATTGGCATTAGAACTGAAATAAATTATTGTGAATGTCACATGACAGGTTTTGGAAATACTTAGTCTCAGCTGAATTATAGAAAACTTAGCTGAATTAGTAATAAAACGTTAATAGAGTCTTGGAAGCATCATACGACAAGTTTTGAAAGTACTTAGTCTCAGCTGAATGAAAGAAAACTTAGCTGAATTGGTTTCAGAACTTAAATAAATTATTGGAAGGATCATGTGACAGGCTATGGAAGTACTTAGTCTCAGCTGAATAAAAGAAAACTTAGCTGAATTGGTATTAGAACTTAAATAAATTATTGGGAGGATCATATGACAGCTTTTGGTAGCACTTAGCCTCCGCTGAATGAAAGAAAACTTAGCTGAATTGGTATTAGAACTTAAGTAGAGTACTGAAAGGGTTATATGACAACTTTAGGAAGTACTTAGTCTCAGCTGAATGAAAGAAAACTTAGCTGAATTGGTATTAGAACATAAATAAATTATTGGGAGGATCATGTGACAGGTTTTGGAGGTACTTAGTCTTAGCTGAATTATAGAAAACTTAGCTGAATTCATACTACAACGTAAATAGAGTCTTGAAAGCTTCATACGACAAGCTTTGGAAATATTTACTCTCAGCTGAATTATAGAAAATTTAGCTAAATTAGTAATAAAACTTAACTAGATTATTGGCAATATTAAATAACAGCTTTTGGAAGTAGTTAGTCTCAGCTGAATTATAGAAAACTTAGCTGAATTCATACTACAACGTAAATAGAGTCTTGGAAATGTCAAATGACAAGTTTTGGAAATAATTAGTCTCAGCTGAATTATAGAAAATTTAGCTGAATTAGTAATAAAACTTAACTAGATTATTGGCAATATTAAATAACAGCTTTTGGTAGTACTCAGCCTCAGCTGAATTATAAAAATCTTATCTGAATTAGTATTATAACTTAAGTGGATAATTTCTCAGCTCATATACAAATTTTAAGAAGCATATTTGTCCAGCTGAATTAAAGAAATCCTAGCTGAATTGGTATTTTAACATAAATAAAGAAGGGATAAGATCATATAACATTTTTGGAAAGTGTTTATCCTTAGCTGAATTATAAAAAACTTAGCTGAATTAGCATTATAACTTAAATAGAGAGTTTTTAAGGTTATATAACAGTCTTAAGCAGCATATTTGTCCAGCTGAATTAAAGAAATCCTAGCTAAATTGGTATTCTAACATAAATAAAGAAGGGATAAGGTCATATAACATCTTACGGAAGTGTTTGTCCTTAGCTGAATTATAAAAAACTTAGCTGAATTACCATTATAACTTAAATAGAGAGTTTTTAAGGTTATATAACAGTCTTAAGCAGCATATTTGTTCGGCTGAATTAAAGAAATCCTAGCTGAATTGGTATTCTAACATAAATAAAGAAGGGATAAGGTCATATAACATCTTTCGGAAGTGTTTATCCTTAGCTGAATTATAAAAAACTTAGCTGAATTAGCATTATAACTTAAATAGAGAGTTTTTAAGGTTATATAACAGCCTTAAGCAGCATATTTGTTCGGCTGAATTAAAGAAAAGTTAGCTGAATTGGCACTCTAACATAAGTAGGGAAGGGATAATGTTATATAACATCTTTCGGAAGTGTTTATCCTTAGCTGAATTATAAAAAACTTAGCTGAATTAGCATTATAACTTAAATAGAGAGTTTTTAAGGTTATATAACAGCCTTAAGCAGCATATTTGTTCGGCTGAATTAAAGAAAAGTTAGCTGAATTGGTACTCTAACATAAGTAGCGAAGGATTAAGGTCATATAACATCTTTCGGAAGTGTTTGTCCTTAGCTGAATTAGCATTATAATGTTAAAACAGCATTTGTAGGTTTCTATAGCAGCCTTAAGAGGCATATTTCCTATGCTGAATTATGAAAAAATTTGCTGAATTTGAATTTCATTTGTTGTAAAACAACTTTAGATGCAGAATGTGAGTTTAAAATATGGTTCCCTTTGACTGAATTGTAGTTCTACTTGAGTTGATACCTTAATTTGGTTGTTATTTAAACCCTAACAGCTGTGTATTGTAAGCTAAAAGGGGACCATTATGCTTATCCTTTAAGGGTATAATAAAAAAAGGAGGAGGAGGATAACAATAAACAAACCTGTCCTGGCCATTGGACGTTACACAGAAGCCCAACTATTGTTGGTAAACTTTTCATTGTTTTGTTTACATGCGCCGATTGGAAACATAAGGCTGGCAAGGTAGGCACTCTACTCCACATTCCACTTCACTGGTTAATTTATAGAAAAGGAAGTGTAGAGTCAGGAGGCCAGTAAAAAAAAAAACAAAGAAAGAAAATATTTCTGGTGCCATCATAAAATTTCCGTTTCTTTCAACGTTTTCTTGGTTTATTTAAATGCTGACAGTTTTATCTGTGCATTGTAAGGGTGGATGGGGTTTGGGGATTCCAAGGGGAATGAGAGTTGTTGGCTGACTTGTTAAAAAGAAATTGAATTTTATTTCTCTGTAACTCTTATTGCTGTTGTTGCTGTTGCTGTATTTACTTGCCGCGTTAGTTAGTTAAAGGTGTGTTGTCTGTCATTGTTGTTGTTGTTGTTGTTTTTGTTGTTGCTGTCTCTATTTATTTATGAGTGAAGTAGTCCTTTAACATTTTTAACGTTATTTCCCAGAAGTCATGTAAATTTCCGCATTTAAAATGTGTAAATTGAGTTGGAATATCCTCGTAATACTAAAGGAAAACAAAAGCCAGTAAAAAAGAAAAACAACAACAACAGTCCGGAATAAACAAATATTGTATAAATTTACTCAGAGCCTAGAGAGAGTGGAAGTTTCTTTACGTTCTACTCTTTCCGTTTGTTTTTTTTGTGTTTTTGCAGTGACACAAAGGTATTCTCAAGATATCTTCTGTTTAGTAATGCACTATGGGTAGTGGAAGACAAAGAATTTTTTTAAATTTTCTTGGAAATTAATCACCTTCACTTTAACAAGTAAAGAATTGAAATGCGGGCAAGACATTTTCAATACTACTACTGGCCATCGGCCATAACTTATACTTTGTAGGAGGTACTCCAAGCTAAGATCCTGAGTCCAACAACGTTCTGACGCTGGCACGAATAATAAGGAAGATGTAAAGGGTGTTTTTTTTTATAGAGGTATAGAACTTTAAGTTGGCATTACTTTTCCAGATGGCGACCGATTTAACAGCTGTCAAGTGATTTATTCTCAGTTTGGTTTGGCAATTCATCATGAATAGACTCACGTCTGAACAACGCTTGCAAATAGTGCAATTTTATTTCGAAAATAATGGTTCTGTGCGGAAAACGTATTGCGCACTACGTCCATTTTATCGTCAACGAAATCGTCCATCAGAGCAGTTAATTCGATTAACCATGGAACGTTTTCGCACCACGTTTACTCTTATTGATAACTCGCATCCCCAGAGACGCTGTGCGGTGCGTACAGAAGAATCTATTGCTGCTGTAGAGCGTAGCATTGAGGAAGACCCGAATGAGTCCATCCGCCATCGAGCACAGGAATTGGATCCACTTTATGGAAGATTTTGCGGAAGGATCTTGGTTTCCGTGCTTACAAAATCCTACTCGTGCAAGATTTCAAGCCAAACGATCATCAAGTAAGGCGTAGATTCGTCGAATGGGCCCAAAACGAGATTACCGTTGTTTCCGATTTTCATAAGCGAATTTTGTTTAGCGATGAAGCGCACTTCTGGTTGAATGGCTACGTCAACAAACAAAACTGCCGCATTTGGAGTGAAGGTAATCCTCAAGTGTATGTGGAAACACCGTTACATCCAGAAAAACTGACTGTTTGGTGCGCTTTATGGGCTGGTGGAATCATTGGTCCGTACTTTTTCAAAACCGATGGTGGCCAGAACGTTACAGTCAATGGTGATCGGTATAGAGCCATGATTACTAACTTTTTCATTCCTGAATTGAATAACCATGATGTCCAGGAGATGTGGTTTCAACAAGACGGCGCAACATGTCACACAGCTCGTGCCACAATAGATTTATTGAAAGACACGTTTGGTGACCGCCTAATTTCACGTTTTGGACCTGTGAATTGGCCTCCAAGATCTTGTGATTTAACACCGCTAGACTACTTTCTGTGGGGCTATGTAAAGTCATTGGTCTATGCGGCAAAGCCACAAACGCTTGACCATTTGGAAGACAACATTCGCCGTATTATTGCCGATATACGGCCACAAATGTTGGAAAAAGTCATCGAAAATTGGACGTCCAGATTGGACTACATCCGCGCCAGCCGTGGCGGTCATATGCCAGAAATCATATTTAAAATGTAATGCCACAAGATTATCTTTCGGATAAATAAAATTCATGTCAATCGAATAATCCATCGTTGTTTTATTGCAACTTAAAGTTCTATACCTCTATAAAAAACACCCTTTATGTAGGTGGACAGGAAACTGTACCGAATTGCTGGAAGGCCTTAGGCTATATAGAGCAACTGAAGATGTACTACGCTATGGAAGGCATTCAATAAATTGTGCTATCAACTGTGATTTTATGTTGGCTCTAGCCATTCTCCTTTAAAAACAAATAGAAGACCTTTCTGGAAGACCTTCCATAGACCCCATAAGTGCTTATAGATCACCGTAAAAAAATACGGTCAAGTATGCTTCAGCTAAATGCTCTTTAAATAGCAAATACCAAGGAAAAGGCAGCAAATATCAGGCGGAAGCGAAAGTGGAAGGACAAATCCTTAGGATATAGAGGACACTTTGGTAACGTGACCGGCATGAGTTGTACCCTGACATAAATGTGGAGAAGCGCATCACAACACAGCAACTGCGAGGGATAAGATATTGGTTGTACAAATAGGGACGTAGGATAACAAATACTATGGCAAGCAATTTAAGCAGTGTACAGTGATTATATGAAGGACGAACTATGGGGAAACCTTGAAGAAACATGCTAACCACCTAAATGCTGGGAAATCACTCACTAGGTCGACTAAGATCGTTTGTAGGGTGTTCATTCATGTTGAGGATATTAATTGAGTGAATGCCGATGTAAAATTACAAATGCCATGGAAAATTTGTACAGCGTACAGTAATTCTATGAAGGACGAGAGTCAGATGCAAGCCTTGACTAAAGACTAGACTGACTAACAACATTAGCAGGTTGTATAATCAGCTTAAGGATGTTGATTGAAAGAATACTGATATAAAATTACAAATGCCAGGTAGACTTAGAGAGTATATATAGGGATTCTATGAAGGGCGAACCAGGTTGAAGTTCCGAAAAGACCAAGTTTAGTATTCCCAGTTTCCAAAAAATCCTGGAAAATCACTCACTAGGCTGACTAAGAGCATTAGTAGGTTGTCATTATGCCATCAGAAAAATTATAGGAAATGAGTACAGTATACAATGGCGCTATTTTTATTAGAAATCATTAGCTGAATAGCTTAAAAAACAAGCAGAGAGTATAGATTTGTAATAATTTCATAAGATTTGAAAGTATTCTTCAATTTAAGTTTAAATTTCTTTAGCTGAATTGCATAAAACTTAGCTGAATTAAGCGAAATATACAAAATACCCAAAATTTTCTTTAAAATATTTATTTTAAACAAGTTTCCTTTGCTGAATTGCTTAAAACTTAGCTGAATTAAGCAAAATATAGAAAAGCTTAAACGATTTCCCTAGAAGTCTCACTTTCTGAACAAATTTCATTAGCTGAATTGCTTAAAACTTAGCTGAATTGCTTAAAACTTAAAAAATTCCACAGGTTTCCCCAAAAACCTTATCTTCAGACAAAATTTCCTTAGCTGAATTGCATAACACTTAGATGAATTAAAGAAAACTTGCATAAACTCCAAATAACTCTCATATAAGATCAAATTTCTTTAGCTGAATTGATAAAACTTAGCTGAATTAGGGAAACAATGCAAAAATTCATACGTTTCATTGAAATTCATGTTTTCGTACTACATTTCCTTAGCTGAATAGCTTAAAACTTAGCTGAATTAAAAAAATATACAAACATTTCAAAGCCTTCCTTAAAACCTCTACTTTTCAACAAAAATTTCATTAGCTGAATTCCTTTAAAGCTAGCTGAATGAGACTACACATACAAGAATATGAATTTTATCAAAATTTCTTAGCTGAAATGCACTAAACTTAGTTTTATGAAACAAATTTAACGAAAACTTTTCTTATTTTAACAAAGGATATATGTAAAGGATATTGATTGAACGAATGCGGATGTAGGACTACAAATGCCATGGAAAATATGGGCAGCGTACATTGATTATATTAAGGCCGAATCAGGTGCAAGTCTTGAAGAAACATGCTAAAGACCGAAATCCATGAGAAATTACTCACTAGGCTGACTAAGAATATTAGCAGGATGTACATACACACGTACATACATAATTGTTCCTTATAACAGAATTACGACCTAGCTTCTCATACCATTTATGTTGTGTGTAATAATTTTATCCATGAGTGGTGGAATCTATTGTTTAAATTCGTCTCCGAACGACAAATTTTTGAGAAACTTTTCAATGAAAATTTAATTTTAATCGCAGAGTTTTTGCCAGAAATCTGCTGAGATTTTTCGTTTGGATTTTTCTGACCTGGGATTAGAATTGTGGCCTGACGCCTAGGCAGACCAAGTCTAGTATTACCGGTTGTACAGCTTTACGGAATTTTAATTCATTTTTTTAAACAAAATAACACTCACTTCTTAACAAAAAAACACACACATAATCCGTACTGAACAATATTTGTTTGTGAAGGGGGACCAAAACATGAAAATTTCTTCTCAAACATCTACACGGCATTTGTTTCTAAAAGAGCGTCGATTTAAGTCTTCACTATTCCATACCATTAACCTCAGCCAGTTTCAAGAGAGCACTTTACGCTGACATCTCATTGTGATTAGGACGGCTTTAAAGTTTTTGGACAATGTAGGAGCATTTCTTTGTATCGTTAATCTGTCCTCACTAATTCCTACGCTCGTTAACCGAACATTAACCGATGAATCCTTTTTTCTACGCCTTGAGGCAATGTCAGTACCTCAAGTTGGGTCTTTAATTTCGGCTTCAATTTTCTCTGGTTCTGTTACTCACTGTAAGTTGTCTACACAGTTTCCTTCCATGCCGCCGCCTTATCAGAATTTCAGCCTGTGAACCTGGTCCATCCGGTGACCAACAGCATCCAATCTTGCAGTACATACTCGTATGTGTTTGGAAATTGTATCCTATGTCCACAGTACGCCAAATCATCATTTTTCATAGAGAACTTCTCTATTCAACCTTTAGCCAGGATTAAAGCTTAGCTTCGCACATCAGTCATGTTGTTTGTGTTAATCTTGTCCATTAGAAATCGATTCAGAACGACAGATTTTTGAGAAACATTTCATCGCAGTTTTAAATTTATTCTTAAAGTTTTTGGCGAGAACACTGATGAGAAGAAGTTGCCTAAAGAAATATTTTGAATTGGATTTTTCTGACCTGGGATTAAAACTGTGGCCTGACGCCTAGGCAGACCAAGTCTAGTATTCCCAGTTGTACAGCCTTACTGAAGGAAAATAAGTCAAGAAAAAGCTCAGTGCTTGCTTGTTTTTCTTTGCATTTTCCAACCCATTGTGCTGTTAACAGACTCTTTCTTAGGCATTTTGTGGCTTTAGTCTGGCATATTTAATTCGTTTCTCTCTCTTGCTATCTGTATGCCTGTCTGCCTATCTGTCTCTGTTATTGTTTGTGTAGGTGGTGGTGGTGGGTATACTTTAGAAAATATACTCAAGATGCCTGCTATTACAGCCTGTGGTGAGGATTTCTCTTCTTTTGCTCCCGCTGCTGCTGCTGCTGCTTCTACAATTTACAACCTCTACCGGACCAGCAATTGTAAGCCAAAGATATAAAAAAGAGTTTATGGAGAGAGAGAGAGAGAGAGTCCAAGAGAGATGTTAGTGTTTAATAAACTTCATATTTTTCTTTTTAAAGAAACTTTTTTTTGTTTCTGTTGTTTTGCAAACAGCCCCGGAAGAGGGAACAGGGATGGTTTAAATGTATTTTATTGCCATTATGTAAATTAAATTGTGTGAATTTGTTGTATTTTTTTTTGTATTTTCTCTTTTACTCTTCTGTTTTCTCTTTTTCAATTCAATTCCTTCGAGTAGTTGTAGTTGTTATTTGCTGGTGCTGCTGCTGCTATTATAAATGCAATAAAGGTACGACGTCTGTACTGTACACTGTACACAGGGTAAATCCGAAAATAATATAATTTGATAAGTTTATTTCTCTTCTTCTTCTTCTACTTATTATTATGTATTATTATTCTTATTATTGGTGTTGTTGTTGTTTTTAAAACAATTTTATTTTAATTTCATTTTATTTAAATTAAATTTTCATTTGAATTATGTACGGCATGCTGAATACACTGTACACAGGCTTAAAAGAGACAAAATTAAGTTGGGAGAGTCAAAATTGTTAACAAAAAGTTTTCGTAACCAAAAAACAAAAAAACAAACAAACAATAAAAGTCTGAAGGTCGGGGTCGGTTCGGTTTGTGATACAACAAATAAAGTTGCCCAGAGTATTAGTTTCAAAATATACACAGGAAAAGTCATTAAAAAAGGGAATAAAAAAAGGGGAATTAAAATGCAAAGAAAGGAAGGCTCACCGCCTTTCAGTACAACTTTTTTTAATTGACTTGACTTGGCCCATTTTTTTTCCAGAAGACTGTTGAGAGAGAAAGTCGCCATTAAATACAATTTGTTTGAGATCTCTAAGTTGGAATTTGAACCATGGGTTCATGTCTAATAAGCAAACTCACTATCAGCTAGACTACCGCAACTGCATATAAAGCTCATTTTGATCTTGGCCGGTATGTAAACAAGCAAAATTGTCGCATTTGGGGCACAAACACGCATACATTGAAACGCACGCATACATTGAAACGCCGACGCACCCAAAACGAGTCACTGTTTGGTGCGGATTTTGGTCCAGAGGCATAATTGGGCCATTTTTCGTCGAAAATGAGCAAGGAGTGGCCGTTACAGTCAATGGCGATCGTTATCGGGCCATGTTGAACGAATTTTTGTTCACAAAAATTGAAGAGGAGGATATTGGCAACATTTGGTTTCAACAGGACAGCGCTACATGCCACACAGCCGAAGCTATACTCAATGTTTTGCGCCCTGTTTTTGAAGATCGCATTATCAGCCGCAGAGCTGATGTCGTTTGGCCACCTTGGAGCTGCGATTTGACACCGTTAGACTATTATTTGTGGCGTGCCGTCAAAAATAAGTGTTACGCCCGACAAGCCAGAGACAATTGACGCTTTTAAGGACAACATTCGTGAAGCCATTGGTGAAATACAGCTGCACCCAATCGATAATGTGCTTAAAAATTGGACCGATCGGGTAGGCTACTGCATGGCCAGGCAACCATTTGAATGAAATTATTTTCCATTAACCGGAAGGATTGTACTTTCAAATTAAAGAAATTTGAGAATTTTTTTTTAAATCATTTTCAAAAAAAAAAAAGTTATTTGGCGGACCCTTTACAAACACAATGTCAAGTGATTGCAAGAGTCAAGCCTTTAGAGGTTATTTTCGATCACTTTTTCTAGCATTTTGAGAGGCGTCTCAACGTTATTGTAAGGAATGTTGCTTTTCAAATGCTTCAACACTAGGAAAGGGGGGGGGGGAGAGTGTTTGAAAGATATAGGAGGTAGGTTTATTACGTAGGCACCAGCAATGGTGAATCATGCACACTATTTGTGGAACAAAAGTGTCTTTTGAAGATTAAAACCTCCTGCTTAAGACAAAAAAAACTACAATCCTTTAGTGTGGATTACAAGCCCATAGCTTCTCACACCACCCACACCACACATGTTGTGTGTGTGTGTTAATTTTGTTCACTGAGTGGCAGTACCAACAGTTTAAAGTCGCCACCGAACGATAGATTTTTTGAGAAACTTTTTCATGGCAATTTTTATTTTATTCTGCGGGTTATAATGAAGCAATTAAGTTAAGCAAGTTAGGATATGTGAGTGCCCGTAGAGGGAGAAGTATTTCCTCAACTTGCAAACTGATTTTTATTGGATTTTTTCGATTATTTTCTGTGATATTTTATTGACAATATCATCATTGACTGCTTATCATATTTAAAGTCATAATCTTTTCATGAGATTGAGACAAAAATGGTTCCATAAAATCATATACAGTTATAGAACGGAATAACAGAATAGATACGCTGATTTTATGTTTAATTGTGTCTCATAAAAGTTTAAACGAAAAAACCATAAAAATTGTTGTCTCAATAAGATTTACTTATTCATGCATGCATGCATACATCATGCATCAGTCAGAGAGTGTAAGCCACGCGTTTTTTCTTTTGCTTTCCATGGAAAAACAAGTCATAATAAACGCATATAAAGAGTTCACACAGTCAGATTCTATAAAAAATGAAATAAAAAAACTTTTCTTCTGTCAATCTTTTATTTTTATGGCGTTGCAAACGTAAAAAAGTTTTCCCAACAAAAAGAGATTGACAAGAAGAAACACGGACACACAGACAGACAAGCGAAATAAAATGCTTTTAATTAGACACTAAAAAGCTGGTCATTTAGGATCCTTAGACAACAACAAACACTTGCACAGAAATAAACATAAAAATTTAATTAAATTAACTATGAAAAGTAATAAAAAAAATAATTGCACATAGTCTCTCTCTCTCTCTTTCATTCAACTTAAAACTTTTTCAAGTAAATTTTTTTTACTTCATTAACCAAACACTCCCCCCTCTGTGCTAAATAATATGCAGGTAATACCCATAAAAACTCATATCAAATGTAAAAATTGTTGTTATTGCTGTTGAAGAGCATTTATTGGAAGCCCTCCTTTTTTCTTTTGCTCTGAGGATAACTGGATGACTGGTCAATTGCTTTTATGGCGTCTGCCAATAAAAACCGAAACACACGTTCGCACAATTAATTTTAAAAGCAAATGAATATTTATTTATGAATTTCGTAGCTAATGTTTTCATTTGTTTAAACAAAATAACATACACTTCTTAACAAAAAAAAAAAAAAAAAAAAAAAAAAAAAAAAAAATCCGTACTGAACAACATTTGTTTGTAAAGGGGGGCCAAAATATAAAAATTCGTTTTCAAACATCTCCTTTTGTTTCTAAAAGCGCATCGGTTTAAGTCTTCACTACTCTATACCAGAGATTAGCAATGAGTATTTAAAAAGATGAGTAGATTCGAATCATACTTATAATTTCTGATACTAATACGCATTCATACTTATTTTAATGTCATACTCATACTACTCATATTCCAAGTTCGAAGTACTCATGGTACTCATACTTAACAATACACATGATGTTATAGACTTCGACTCTCCTTTACTCAACATTTACAGGAATCACAAAATAAGTATGATTCGCGTACGAACACTACTACTACTACTCACTAGAATGTTGTATGTTTGCTTTGCTTGCTGCCTTTGTCTTCTTCTTTCTTCTTTTTTTTTTGTAAATGCAACAACAACAACTAAAACTGTAAATTTTGATGAATGCTTCGAATCACTCGAATCATTTATGAGTACTATAAGTATTTTTCAAAATTTATGAATCTGAATGAGTAGGCGTACGAATCAAACATATTTCGAATGTTATGAGTTTGATGTCAACGTTGTACTCGTACTCATTGCAACCTGTACTTATACATCAATGTTGTAGTGAGTACGAATGAATCAGAGTAGCTGGATTTCAATACTGTTGACTCACTTATGTATACTCAAAATTTTATGAGTACTTATGAGTAGCGAAAAAACGATTTATTGCTGATTTCTGCTCCGTAAATTTAATCTCAACCAGTTTCAAGAGAGCACTTTAAGCTGACATCTCATTGTGATTAGGACGGCTTTAAAGTTTTTGGACAATGTAGGAGCATTTCTTTGTATCGTTAATCCGTCCTCACTAATTCCTACGCTCATTAACCGAACATTAACAATGAATTCTTTTTTCTACGTCTTGAGGCAATGTCAGTACCTCAAGTTGGGTCTTTAATTTCGGCTTCAATTTTCTTTGGTTCTGTTACTCACTGCCGCCGCCTTATCATAATTTCAGCATGTGAACCTGGTCTATCCGGTGACCAACAGCATTTAAAACTTGCAGTATGTGTTTGGAAATTGTATCCTCTGTCCACAGTACGCCAAATCATAATTTTTCATAGAGAACTTCTCTGTTCAACCTTTAGCCAGGATTAAAACTTAGCTTCGCACATCATTCATGTTGTATGTGTTAATCTTGTCCATTAGAAATCGATTCAGGACGACAGATTTTTGAGAATTAAACTTTCTACATTCTAGACTACATACATACATAACATACGTACATAATTGGTCATTACAACCCTTCAGCCAGAATTACAACCTAGTTTCTCACACCACTTGTGTTGTGTGCGTTATTTTTATACATGAGTGGCGGGACCTACAGTTTAAAGTCGTCTCCGTACGACAGATTTTTGAGAAACTCCGAGTTTTTGCCAGAAACCTGCTGAGAGGAAGTCGCCGTCGAAATATTTTTTGTATTTTATTTTGATGTCTGACCTGAGGCTCGAATCCTGGCTTTACGTCTAATAAGCCAACACACTACCTACTAGACGACTACATCGACTTCAATATTGTGGTGAATGGAAACTGATGGAATAAAAGTGACCAAGATAATGATATTAAAAGGGAAAAGGAGGCAGAAAAAAGTCTTCAGGAGGATAGGTCATGGATCTCGTTGCGCTATTATTAACTTTGTTCTCTAGCTTGCAAATTTCCACGACGGCGCGACTTAGTCATATATCGTCGTTATCGTTCACGAAAGCGCAAGTGAACAATCAGCCTCTGTGAAGCAATAGGTAACTGTCGCATTTACGCGTTGTCAGCCGTTTTGATACACCAAGTGACTGCCGTATATATACACGGCACCCATAGCGAATGATTTAAGGTATACAAGGAATCCATCAAGCCGTTGAAATGAATTCCAGTTGGGTGGTTGGCCTTTGGGTTTTGAACACCTCACGTTCACAGCCTATCGAGTCTGGCAATAAATGCAGTCGTGGTTGGACGAATATGTATACACGCCACCGATAATGAAGAAAAAAAGAAAGACTAACAAACACGTCCAACTCCCGCCATTCCATTTTCTTCCAATGGCTTAAAAATGACATGGTTTTTTAGGAGAATTTGTAAAAGGTCAGAGCTCCTAAGGGAGTCCGGATAAAACAAGGGCGGGATGAGGTATGAAAACCTAAATAAATCTCCCCCTTTCTAAAGCAACATTGTCTGCTTTCCTTCTCTGGCTAATGAGCAGAATAGAAGGCATTGCTCTCAACCAAGGACCATAGTCGTTTGGCTATAAGGACGGTTGGTGAATTGATGGGTAATGCACTCGGATTCATAACAAATTATAAGGTAAGCCTGGGGCTAGTCTAGTATTCTTATTAACATTTAGCCTCATTAGAAAAGAGGGAAGAGAGAGGCTGTTAGATGAAACTAAACAGCACGGATATCAATAAATGTGGTGAGTCGCAAGGTAGCTAACACGCCTGTAGTAAAACGCCATTAAAGTACTAAAAGGTTGGTGAATTGATGTTTAATACACTCGGGTTCATAATAAATTTGAGGGTAAGCCCGGGTCTAGCGTACTTACTAACATTTAGCTGTTAGATGAAACTAAATGCGCGGATATCAACAAATGTGGTGAGTCGCAAGTTAGCTAACGCGCCTGCAGTAACACGCCTTTAACGAGTCACCCAATAGCTGATAGTATTGCACCTCAGATACGCTAAAAGCTGAATCATACTTTAATGTCCAAATAATTCTTTAAAACTGAAAATGTTTTGAAGGACAGAATGCTACAGCTACAGGACTGTTTGCTACAGCGGCTATTGAAAACTCTCTGAACGAATGTTATCTCCAACAAGAACCTGTGAGAAAAAGCTGAAGAAATTCGAGTTGAGATCACTAAAGTAAAGTGTGAAGACCTTATAAAAAACCTCGAAGAGAAGTCATAAGTCCCCTTAACACTTGAAGAAAGTGGGTACGGGTTGTGCTAAAGCCACAATGAAAAATCTCAGAATTTCGATTTAATTTTGGCCATACCAGCAGTCCAATTGCTGTTAAATGCCACAATTTTCATCTTCTTTTTCCACTTTTTTGTTGTATTAATTTGTGTTTATTGAACGCACAGCTGTTGTAGAGGTGATACGAATAAAAAAACATTTTGTTTTCTGCTCTTATTGGTGGTTGTTGTTTTTGTTGTTTTTAATTGAACTCATAAAAGTTTGCATCACAAAAACCCATGAAAATTTGAAATTGAAATGGTTTTGGCTGTGTTGACAAAATCATTAAGAAAAGGGAAAAGGAGAGAGAGAGTGAGAGAGAGAGAGAGAGGGAAAACAAACAGGGATAATAATAACTGTAAAATGTTAATGAAAAACAATTTCATTTTCAATAATAATTGAAAGCAAAGCGACGACAAAAAGGTATGGAATGTGTGGTGAGATTTCGCTGAATTCAATATATCGGGTTCTGCATTTAGTGACTTCAAAATCGAAGGTTTGACAAGCCTGTTAGCTGCGTATGTTTTATCTCATGTACCATTTATTTAGCACCGAGATAATGCGCCGAATGCCGTGTATATACGGCAGTTACTTGATGCATTACAGCGGCTGATGGAAGGTAAATGTGGCCGTTATTATTGGTCCCCCTGAGGCTGATTATTCACTTACGTATTCGCGTACTATGCCGACTATGACTAAGTCGCGCCGTCGTGGAAAGTTGCAAAGTGTGGTACAGGGGTCCGCCCTCACGAAAGTGTTAACACGTATACCACAGACCTGGTAGTCACTATTCGAGCACTACGAAGTGATTCTAAGCCAGGCAAGTAAGCCTGGCAAGTTTTTTAAGACATTTAAAGCGACTGGAAGGTTAGGTTAGGTTAGAGGACGTGTACTTGTCGATTTAGACAAGTACAGTACCCGAGGGTCGATTTGATCCATTGTACGTAACGTTCTTAAGAAGGAAGGATAAAAGAGGGGATAGGAAAAAAGGAGCGGAAGTAGGAAGGAAGAAGGGGAAGCGAAGGAATTACGCAGACCAAATCAAACAAAAAGGGAGAACGCGACTACGCCGATGAAGTCCTAGCACTTCTCAGCCAGCTCAAGTTACTAATGAATTTGTGGAGAGCCTTGATAAAACGTCTGGAAACTTTCCAGACGTTTTCATGACAATGTGCATCACCTGCTGAAAATTATCGCTTCTGTTGGCGGACATGTGGTGTTAATCCCGATTGTTCAACTCGGTGTAGTGTTATCAGCTCATTGCAATTCTGTATCAGAGTATATCGTATGCTGATATACGCATATTTACCGACTGTAAAGTGGCCATAAGAACCCTAGAGAATGTTTACGCCACATCTGAGATTGTCAAAGATGCTGGGTATGTGTGGAGGAGCTAGCAAGACAAGGGAATATCGAAAATAACAACAAGGCCGATGCAACTGATAAAGCATGTACCACAGAGGATGATTCAATTGAATACCTACACGAGATTGATGCCCCCCTGGCAGAGAGGCAAACAAATGCTCACACAAAAACTTCATTTATTGCAAAGGTTAGAAGGGTTGATGAGCCCATTTATAGAGACACCGGACAGATTGGGCCCAATATCGATATACTCGTATGTATGCAGCAACTAAACCTAAAAAGATTCCGTCTAAGGAGCCTCATAGCAGTCATAATCTCTGGCTGTTCACGCAAGGAGACTAGGAAACGACATCTACAGCAGTTGCAACGACGAAAAAGAAGAGAAGACCATAGAAAATCTTCTCGGTTATTGTCCGAAGCTTGGGAACTTAAGTAGAAAAACGTATTTACATACATACATACACACATAATTGGTCATTACAACCCTTCAGTCAGGATTACGACCTAGTTTCTCACACCACTTATGTTGTGTGTGTTAATTTTATACATGAGTGGCGGGACCTACAGTTTAAAGTCGACTCCGAACGACAGATTTTTGAGAAACTTTTCATGGGAATTTTTATTTACTCTCAGAGTTTTTGCCAGATATCTGCTGAGAGGAAGTCGCCTTTATTTTGATGTCTGGCCTGGGGCTCGAACCCTGCATTTATGTCTAATAAGCCAACACACTGCCTACTAGACTGCGGCGACTTCAGCTTGTTTGGTAACATTTTTAGAAACTTACAATCCAATGACACCTATAGAGCATAGATCATACCACATTGTTACACTTTCCAGTTGCAATAGCTTTTTCACAATCACTTCTTCTGGTTTCTTTGAGCTCCATACACGACAATTTTTTTTTTAAAGCAGCTACCGAAGGAGAGAAATGAGCTTAACGGCTGAAGAAAAATTTTCTTCGAAAAATATCCGCTTTGTCAACCTCTTGGTCTAGCATAAGAGTCCTCTAACCCCCAACCTAACCTAACCTACCAAACAAGCTCAAGGGCCATATAGGATGAGTGTCTCCGTCTTAGCCGGCAATTTAAAATTATGAACATGAGAGTGAGTGAGTGTGATTTCAACAAGAAGATGTCTTGATCCACTCAACACTGGCAATTGTTAGCTTTACTGGAAACTTCTCCAGAGAGAGTGAGAGAGAGAGAGAATAATTTTACGTTTTGATGATAGCGATTAGCAGCCAAGATCAAGTGCTGCATCAAAGACTCCTTGTCTACGTGGATAATAATTTCTAAGAAACTAGGGAGAGAGGGAGAGTAATTTTACGTTTTGGTGGCATCGATTAGCCACCAAGATCAAGTGCTGCATCAAAGACTCCTTGTCTACGTGCATAATAATTTCTAAGAAACTAGGGAGAGAGGGAGAGTAATTTTAAGATTAAGTGCTGCATCAAAGACTCCCTGTCTACGTGGACAATAATATCCAGGAAACTAGGGAGAGAGGGAGAGTAATTTTAAGATCAAGTGCTGCATCAAAAAATCCATGTCTACGTGGAAAATAATTTCCAGGAAGCTAGGGAGAGAGGGGGAGTAATTTTAAGATCAAGTGCTGCATCAAAGACTCCCTGTTGATGTGGATAATAGTATCCAAGATTTTCATTAAAAACGCTTAAGATTTCATTCAAAAATCTGTGCGTTGGTTTAATTAAAGATTTTCTTATTTTACTTGTGCATGCAATTTTTGAAATTTTCTTTTCAAGCTTTTCTCCTTACACTCTCCAGTAAATAATTTCTAAAGTCTTGTTGTAGGGTTTTTTCATTCGCCACTAATTGCTTAGAATTAGAAAAAACAAGAGAAAACAAAATGCTGCTGCTCCCCTCTTTGGAAATTAGAAATTGAAATCTTAATTAAAAAGTAAAAATTATGAAAATCTTTAAGAGGAAAAGATTAACAGAAAAGAAAAGAAAAGAAAAGAAAAGAAAAGAAGAGAAATATTTAGCAGCAGATTATAAGCTGAATGGCTGGCTGGCTGGATAAATGCCTGCCTGCCTGCCTGCCTAACTGCTATTTATTAAACGGTCTCGTCGTTGTTGTCCTTGTTGTTGTTGCTTGTTGATTCTAAATTTTTCCCCCAGGATGACCAAAATTTTTTTCCCCAAGGAATTACCGAGAGAAAGAGCAAGAAAATGCCTTAAGAAACCAGGAAAATATGATACAATTTACTCTTAAGCCGAGGCAGAAAGAAAAGATGAAAAACAGTGTGGCTTATAACTTTTGTATGAGTTTTCTGAGATTTACTGAGAGGCGAGAGGCGATACAAATTATTAGAGAGTGTAACAACACAAAAAGAGCCAGAAGCTATACGTCATTATCTCTCATGGTAAATATAAATACAAAACACTTTAGCCAGCCACTCAACGTTTTATGTACGTATACATAGCAGTGTGGTTATCCTCTGTAATGCCATTATAATTTAAGGCGCGGGGTGTACAAAAACCCTGAAGAAATTAAACAAAAAAAGGAGCAAAAAAATAGAATTAAAGGAAAGAAGAAAGGAGAATGCTTGGCTTACCTTAATAAACTTTAATTTGCAAAACAAAAGAAGGAAAACAATTTAAAATTGAAACTAAAAATAAAAGGAAATTGGAATTTAGCTGGCCAGCAATCCGTTTCTTGGAAAAACACAATGGAGTACAGATTTCAACTGTGTTCAAGACTTTCTCGTAGGCAGCTTGAAATAGCTTCAAGAGATCGAAATACAACGTCCTTAAGCAATGAGGTACCACCATATTGGGCACATCTACAAGGCTACTGCAATGCAATACTCTAAGCACAGGATATGTAAACATTCCATGGCCTGATATTAGGACAGTGTGACACTGAAGAGAGGCATAAGTTCTCGGCACTCAAAAGGGATTATCACAACATACATAACATAATTGGTCATTACAATCCTTCAGTTAGGATTACGACCTAGTTTCTCACACCACTTATGTACATACATACATACATAATTGGCCATTACAACCCTTCAGTCAGGATTACGGCCTAGTTTCTCACACCACTTATGTTGTGTGTGCTAATTTTATACATGAGTGGCGGGACCTACAGTTTAAAGTCGACTCCGAACGACAGATTTTTGAGAAACTTTTCATGGTAATTTTATTTACTCTCAGAGTTTTTGCCAGAAATCTGCTGAGAGGAAGTCGCCGAAGAAATACTTTTTGTATTTTATTTCGATGTCTGGCCTGGGGCTCGAACCCTGGCTTTTCGTCTAATAAGCCAACACACTACCTACTAGACCACGGCGACTTCAAACCCAGGCTATTCCTAACGATGCTAAAGGATACAGCACACCAAAGGTTACTAAAAACTAAAATCAATCGCTTTAAAACTGCAAAAAAAACGAATCCAAGGAAATGCACACTACCGGGGAGCAAAGTTGAAGGATCACAAGCCCTATTATTTAAATATGTACACCAACAGAAGTATGAGTTGACTTACTTACTTAATCAGACAATACAATCATTTAGCTAGGATTACAACCTCCAGCTTCTCACATCACACATGTTATGTGTGTTAATTTTACTCAAGATTGGCAGCACATCTACAGTTTAGAATCGACTCTGAACGACAGATTTTTGAGAAACTTTATATGACAGTTTTGTTTCCTCTCAGAGGTTTTAGGCCAGAAGACTGCTGAGAGGAAATCACCGAAAAAATGTTTTTTTTTTTATAATGTCCGGGCTAGAGTTTGAACCATGGCTTCACGTCTAATAAGCCAAGTGTGACATTATTGCCATCAACTTAATATTAATTTCAGAAAAATTCTTATTTTCCCAAGGATATTTATCAATTTTCCTTGTTATTGAACTGAAGCAGAATGGTATTTTCATTTTTATTAAAGACATTAAATTAACATTTGTTTTCCTAAATTTATCTTGTGTTCTCACTGATACGCGAGGCCAATATATGAGGCCTGTTTTCTATACAGAGAGAGAAAAAAAAGCTGATTTTACGCCAATTAATTTTCAATTTGTTTTTTGTGTCCCTTTTTTGTGTGTGTAGGTTATATGTGTGTGTCCTTAGAGACCGTATGGCTTAAATGATGTCCTTGTTAAACATTGTGACAAATGCTGGGAGACACTTTAAGGGGTCATTAAGGAAATATAAAACGAAGCCATGCAAAAACAGAAAAAAGAAAAGAAATGAAAAAGGAAAGGAAAGAAAAAAAAATTGTTATTGGACACCATTTTTTTTGCAGCTCACTCACCCTCTCACTCTCTCTCTCTCTCTCTTGTTAAAGCAGAATAAAAAAATGTTGAAGCTACAATTTGTTTTCATTTTTCCGTTTTTTTCTTTCAAAGAATTGCGTACGCAATTACAGTCTCAACTATTTTCCGGTAAATTTCCATTGATGGGCTGGCTGGCTGGCTATCTTGCATCTTTGCTCATTCATTTCTTTGTTGGCTGACTAGGACTGGCTAGGGCTGTCTATCTAAGTCATCTCATTTGCTTTCCTTTTGGGATAAAATAAGAAAAATGAATAAAAAATTATTGCTCTTCCCCATCACTCCTTGTGTATCGTAGCATTTTTCATGAGAAAAGAAAGTTTTTCTTTTGCTGCTTTACTTTGCACTAACATGTTGCATCATGTCGTCCCAACGCTTTGTTATTGCTGGAACGTCCTTTTGGTTGTTTAATGCAGAAGTTTTTAATCTCAAATACTAAAAACAATGCAAAAATTTCTCTTTTTTGATGTTGCTGGTGAGAGAGAGAGAGCGATAGAGAGAGAAGAGAGGGAGTCCATACCATATGACATTATGACAGTTTTAGTTTCCTTTTCATATCCTTTTCTTTCATTTTTCATGCTGTGGAAATAAAGTTCTCGAAGAATCGGCAGACAGACAGACATTGGTTGGTCATTTCATTGAAATTGTAAAACTTATACGAGGACAGTGGTTTGAAAGCGAAAGGTTGTGGTAGTCAAACTCACTTTATTCTATGCAGACTCCTATGCTCGACATATCGTCTGGGGAAACGGCGACCTAAGTGCCACTTGGTAGCTGGTTGGTTGTTGACCTTACGTGGCTGCCCATAACTACGACAAGCGTCAAATGTAGTTGGTTGCTTGCATTACGTGGCCGGTAGTAGCTACCACGAGCGTCAAATGTGGTTGGTTGGTTGGCCTTCGTGACCTAACGTATCTACCACGAGCACCGAATGTAGGTGGTTGGTCGTCGTATGTGGCCGCTAGTAGCTACTACGAGCGACAAATGTGGCTGGCCGTCCGTATAAACTGCAACTGCCAAGTATGGTTGGTTGATAGGTCGTTAAATAGTGCCACGACTCACTCGCACTGCAAAAACTCGCGTTCAAACTCAAATCCTCATCGTCGGATTAAAGTACAGCCACTACTCCACTCTCGAACATAATTTTGTTAAGTTGAGATGGTTAAAGAGGTCCTCTCCCGACCCTTACTTGATATACCGCGAAAGTTGTGTGAGAAGAGCCTGTCGTCAAAAATTCTGTAGAGTTGGTGTTTTTTGGAGTTGAATAATCGCAAACGAAGTGAACATCGGTTCCTTTTTCATTAACTTCACCTACAATATAGAAGTCATTTAACTGTAATAGAAGGCTGTAAAGCCATATGCAAGTGCTACTTCGGGCTTCGATTTGAGATCGTTGAGTTGAATGTTAGTTAATGGTGTCGGGGTCTCCGTCTAAAAGGCAATTGAGCTACTAGGAGCACTGTAGGGGTGATAATAAAGTACCTGATCTGACGCTACAATTCAACTTCTAACCACGCGTGTACTCCAAGATATAGAAGCCATTCATGCGATTGCGTGAATTGCGTATCGATCTGTCGAAGAAGGTATTTTATCTGGAAGTTAGCAAAGAATTCTTGTATTCCATACTCTAAAGGACAAAAATTTCATTACAAAACCAGTCGCTGGAAGATGGAGATGATCACAATATTGCCCAGTAATCTGTCGATGAAGGTATTTTATCTCGAAATTAGAGGAGAATTCTAGCGTCTCGAGGACAAAAATTTCACCATAAAACACGTCGCTAGAGTTAATAGGAGAAAAGCATATCAGACCATTGTGACCACAATATTGGCCAGCAATCACCATTCTTCTGAGCATTCTGATTATGCGGCTCTCGTACCAATCTGTCGGAGAAGGTTTGAGGAGAATCCTAGTCTCGAGGACAAAAATTTCACTATAAAACACATCGCTGGAGTTAACAGATAGAGATGCGTGCATCACACCTTTGTGACCACAATATTGGCCAGCAATCACCATTCTTCTGAGCATTCTGATTATGCGGCTCTTGTACCAATCTGTCGGAGAAGGTATTTTATCTGGAAGTTAGCGGAGAATTCTAGCATGTCTAGAGGACAAAAATTTCAATATAAAACACGTTGCTGGAGTTACTAGGAGAAAAGCGCATCACAGGATTGTGAGCACATTATTGGCCCGCAATCTGCACTCTTCTAAGCATTCTGATTATGCGGCTCTCGTACTAATCTGTCGATGAAGGTATTTTATCTAGAAATTAGCGGAGAATCCTAGCATGTCTCGAGGACAAAAATTTCAATATAAAACACATCGTTGGAGTTAACTGGAGAAAAGCGCATCACACCATTGTGACCACAAAAATGGCCAGCAATCTGCAAAAACGTGGTGATGAGCTCGAAGAAACCTCCTAGAAATATTCGATTCAGGCTTTGTCTTGAGAATATTTTCTCCGGCCTAAGGCCATCTGACTGCCCGTACAGAGTTATTCACTAAGTTTGTTAGGACGACAAAGGATTTCTGAACGAAAATGCGTTGGTGGTGAGCTGGAAACCTCCTAGAAATATTCGATTCAGGCTATGTCGTGAGAATATTTTCGCCATTTCCATAATTTAAATGTAAAATGCTTGCGGTTCGTTGTCAGATACTTTAAGCACCACGGCACTTATGGGATCTTTTGTGGATCAGCTTACCTATCCTTGAATAATCTAAAGGACTTTAGCTGCCATTTTTCACCACTGTTTTGTTGCATTTTAAATGCAGACTTTTGTTTTATAATTTTTTTACTTTTTTTTTATTGTTTTTGTATTGTTCTGTGATAGTTTAGCTTATAAAATTGGAAGACAAAAAAAAAAAATAGGAAACTGGAAGAAAGGACCTCTGCTTGCATTTGTATCTGTGCTCGAGATTATTTCTTTTACAACTTTATTGCTTTGCAATAACTATGCCATGGGATTCTTTTTTTTGTTCTAGTTTATTTAGAGAATCTAAAGAGGAGATGCTTTGGGAAGAGAGAGAGAGACGAAGGGAGAGATTGCTTTTTTCCTGTGCTTTTTTAATATTAGAAATCAATGCAGTTAAAGGTTTGGAAATTATTGAAGCTGAAAGCATTTAGCAGAGAGGCAGCAAAAAGGACAGGAAAAACTTTTATTCCTATTGACACTTACTGCAGTTGCTTTGAAAGGACCAGATGAAGAAATAAAAAAAACGAAATGGAAAAGGACAATGAAAGATATTTGTTGAAAGGAGATTGTGATTATGGGAAATAGTTTTTTCCCCCCCTATATTCTTCTCTTTTTTTTATTGGAGAAACAATTTCTTTTAGATTTTCATCGAGCATTTATATGTTAAAGGATAATAAAGGATATTACAACAAATTGTATTGAATTTCTATTGTTTTTCTTTTTGCAATTGTTATTGTTTCTTAGAATTTAATTGCCTTATCAAATAATAATTGTACTTACTCTTGTTCTCTGTTGTGCTGATAGGTGTCACGATAGTGGGCTCTTAAATTGCGCCTTACTTTGCTGTCATTCAAATGATAGTGATGAGTCAATGAGGATGGTAGCAATAAAGCGGTTTCTGTAATGAAAAAAATAAAAAAAAAATATTACATAAAGAAAGTGGCACAAAATATTCACTTCATTTAATTTAAATATGCTGATCATCAAATACACACACACATGCTGCTGCTGCCGCAAAAAAAATTCCTCCTTTTTATTGTCCCAGTAAAACCATCATTACCAGAGAGAGAAAGAGAGAGAGAGAGAGAGAGCATTTGCCACAAACCTAACCAGTCATCTTCATTGTCATCATCATCATCATCATAATAACAGAGAATATGCATATTAATGTTGATATCCTTCTTGCATATCAAAATACAAAATATTTATAGAAATTTGCATAAAAATAAACACCATTTGATTACGCGCGAATTTACCACCTTCCAAACCACTCATTTGCTTTCACTCGCTCTCTCATTCCTTTTTGTTCTTGTATTCATATTCTAATTTTGTCAATGGCATTCAATTTAAATGTCATAAAATACAGCTAGAGAGACTTTGAGAGATATGTTGTCATGACATAAACATGCAAAAACACACATACACACCCGCCCGCTCAGCTCAAAATAGAATTTCATTTAAAACAACACAACATTAAGTTTGAAAGTAATTTTGAACAGGAAAATGCGGCTAAAAAAAAGTGATTTAAAATCTAATACGCTTTAGCCAGGCCAGCTGAATATGATATTAAATGTTGGCAAATTAATTCAAAAGCTTTAAAATTTAATTCAACTGCTTTTAAATTCATATACAGGTCGTTGAATATGTATTTAATTGGCTTTCAAATTAATTCACAAGATAAAAATATTCAATTCAGCTAGCTGAATAGCAAAATAACTCACTTTAAATTAATTAAAAAGACAAACAAAATTAATTCAGCTAACAAAAAACCATATTCGGCTAGCTGAATGTATAAATAAAGGCCTTAAAATTAAATTCAGCTAGCTGAATAGCAAAATAACTACCTCTAGATTAATTTGAAAGCCAAACAAATAAATTCAACTAACAAAAACCATATTCGGCCAGCTGAATATATAAACTAGGAACTTAAAATTAAATTCAGCTAGTTGAATAGCAAAATAACTACCTCTAGACTAATTTAAGAGCCAAAAAAAAATTAATTCAGCTAATAAAACTTCAAATTCAGTCGGCTGAATAGACAAATAAGTCTCTAATTTAAATTCAGCAAGCTGAATAGTATACTCATTGTCTGTAGACTATTTTTAATAAGAAAAAATTTAATTCAGCTAACAAAAGATCATATTCAGCTAGCTGAATATATAAATAAAGGCCTTAAAATGAAATTCAGTAAGCTGAATAAGAATTTCACTGTATTTACATTAATTTAAAAGTTAAACAAATTAATTCAGCTAATTAAAATGCATATTCATCTAGCCGAATATGTGTGAAAAATTCATTAAAATTAGTATTAATTTAAGAGACAAAAAATGATTCAGCTAACAAAAATCCTTATTCAGCTAGCTGAATATATACATAAAGTTCTTAAAATTAAATTCTGCAAACTAAATAGGATACTCAATGTCTGCATAATATCATTAGTAAGAAAAAATTTAATTGAGCTAACAAAAATCCAAATTCAGCTATTCAAATACGCAATAAACGGGCTCAAAATTAAATTCAGCAAGCTGATTAGGATACTGAATGTCTGCAGACTATCTTTGGTAAGAAAAAATTTAATTCAGCTATTAAAAATCCATATTCAGTTAACTGAATATATAAATAAAGGGCTAAAAATTAAATTCAGCAAGCCGAATAGGAAATTAACTATCTCTACATTAATTTAGAAGCCAAAAAAATTAATTCAGCTAATTAAAATGCATATTCAGCTAGCTGAATATATAAATATAAGCTTAAAAATTAAATTCAGCAAGCTGAATAGCATACTTAATGTCTGGAGACTGTTTTTGATAACAAACATATTTTACATAATTTGATTCTATTTAAAATGGTTTTGAAAAAGTTTTAAGGACATTCTTTTCAAAAATAAGATTGATTTTTTTGCTATTAGATTCGCTTCCATGTTGTTATTTACCAGTTTAAAAATATAGGGGCACACAAACCGTTTTTTTTTTTAATTACCATAACAAAAGGATATATGTGGAACTTGTTTATTTATTAACGTATGAAATTAATTTTTTGTAGGCATATTTAGAGCACTAAAAGGCATTCTTTTTAATAACTTTTTTGGATTGGATGTTTAAAAACAAATTATAAGAATAAATTAATGGAAAATAGAAAATTTTAAAATAGAATTTGTGTTGTTTTCTGAATTTTTTTACTTCATAAAAAATATATGCAAAGCAAAATTAATTTTTTTATCATGTTAAAAAAAGGATATATTGGGAACTTGTTTATTTATCAAAGTATGAAATTAAGTTTTGGTAGGCATATTTATAACACTAGAAGGCAACCTTTCTCATAACTTGTTTTTAATTAAATGTTTGCAAATAAATTTTATGAATATTTGTTTAAAATAAAAATTTCCAAAAACATTTTGTTTGCTGTTTTCCATTTTCTAGTTAAGTTAAGGAAAAAAATATAAACAAAAAAAAATTAATTTTTTTATTATGTCAAATAAAGGACATATGGTGAACTTTTTTGTTTATTAATTTATGAAATTAATTTTTTGTAAGCTCTTTGATAACACCTTTAGGCATCCTTTCACATAATTTAACATTAATATTATAAATGTTTATAAAAAGAATTTAACTGATGACGTATAAAAAATAATTTTTTCAAGGTTTCTGTATGTGACTACCAAATTTCTTATGTATTTTTAAAAAATACTGAAACAAAAAATTTTTTTTCTATTGACTTGAAAAAAAGGATATATGGTGAACTTTTTTGTGTTCAAGGCTACAAACATAATTTTGCATATACAGATTTATAACATAATTAGGCTTCCTTTGTTAAAATTTCATGGGTTTTTAATAAGTAATAAAGATTTTGATACAATATGTTTTACAAAAATCCGATTATATTTTTTCGTGTTTAACTTTTAATAGCGCTTAACGCCACATCTTTTAAATGCTTTTAATTACTCACACTTACACTTTAATTTTGTGATATGCAAAAGCAGTAAAAATTTCTTTTTCTTTGTTTCTTTTTCTTTGTTTAGTTGAATATACATATCGTCTCTGCCACATGGGAAATATGTCATTTCATTTTGTTAACATTACAGTCAAGTCTTAATGGATGTGAGCGTGTGTATGTGTATACGTTTATGAAAACCAATTACTTTAACTGATTGTTATGCGTGGGTGTGCGTGTGTGTTTGGACACATACTGTTCTACAGTAAGAAAGTATGGCAGAATGTAGGAGAATTTGTAAATATTTGTTTGCCTATAATAATCCTGCTGACATTAAATAAACGTGCGTGCGTGCATGTTTTGGTTTTTAGTACGTGTAGGGGGGTTCTTTATGTTGATTTAACAATTATTTTTATGACGTTAATGAGTACGTTCTCTCAGCCATATTTTTCTTCCTTTTGACCCTGTTCTATGCTGTTTGGTTTGGTTTGTTTTGTTTCGTTTCGTTTGCTTAAAATATAAAAGTTAAGCAAATGCTTATAGTTGAGTTAAGGTTTTCAAACGTTAATTATAAACACATACGCACCACACAACGTATGCCACACACACACTTACACTGTGTACAGACAGACTTCCTTGTGTTAAGCTATTTAATTGTTTATTTATGCTTGTGTGCCAGGCTAGAACTAGCAACTTACGAGTGTAAGAAAGATTTTAAGCAACCATAATCTAAACACATAAAATTAACGTTTATTATAATACGTTAGCATATATTTCCTAGTAGTTGGCCTACTATTTTGTTTGTTCCATATACATATGTATGCCTAGCAAAAGATTGAAAGATGCTGGCTTGTCAGCAATTAAGTTAAAATGAAAAGATTGCCTACTTTATATGGCAAACTAGTCTACAAATTTCTATTACCTTAAGCAAGTTTAAGACAAATAATTATCACTCTAGGGACAAAGTTTATCAAGTACTTCTCTATTATTAATATTAAAACAAGATTAAAAAAATAAAAATATTCCTTAAAAATGGGAAAATAATTTTAATTGTTTTTAGAATTTATCAATTTCCATAAAAATTATTTTAAAAATATTTTTAAAAATGCCTAATTTAAAAAAAAAAAATAACGGAAAAGGTTGCCTTTTTGCGTAATAAATATGAACACGAGAAATCAATTTCATACAATAATAAACAAAAAAGTTCACCATATATCCTTTTTTCCCACATTAAAATATTTCTCTTTTTTAGAATGCCTAACAATTACAGAGGATCTGAAATTCATAAAACCTGTGATATAAATTGAAAATAATTATCATTTTATAAAAAATGTCCTTCAAACTTTTGAAGAAACATTTTATATGAAACCAAAATATGTAAAAGGAAGCCTTTGACGTTGTAAATTCATACACAAAAAATCAATTTCATTCACAACAAAACAAAAAAAGTTTGCCATATGTCCTTTTTTCTCATATTTAAAATATTAAATGACATGTACGTGAAATAAAAGTAAAATTATTTATATTTGGAAGAATATATCCTTTCGAAATTGTGTTAGAAGCATTTTAGATGAAATTAAATCAAGAAAAAGGTATGTAGCCCTTTAGTGTTATAAATGTACCTTTAAAAAATCAATTTTGTGTGTTTAGAAACGAAAAGTTTTTCCATATATCCTTTTTTATATAAAAAATTTTCAAATATTTGGAATTTTCAAAAATCTTTCATTTAAAATTCTGTACAAACATTTTTTAAAAATAAAATGTTTCATAGAAATTTAAAATTTTATAAAGTTGTAAAAAAAGGACATTCGTGGCAGTTTTAAAGTACTTGTTATTTTGAACTGAAATTTTGTATGCGTATTTCTGTTATTAAAAGACATTTATTTTGAAAATTTGGTCGCATTTTGTTAAATATTTCACGGTGTTAAAGCAAGTTTTATTAAATCTTCTTTTATTATTTCTAACCTACTTAAAGGTTTTTGGTGTGTTTTATTATTTTCAACATGCAAAGCTTCCATAATAACTTATGGCATAAGGGAACGTAAAATGACTTCCTTGTTTAAGGCTTTACTTTACTTTTTTTTCTTCTAGATTTCTATACAGGATTTCTAAGGCTTTTGTTTGAAAAAAAAAATTACCTTTGGCTTTAAGGAAATTATGCTAATTTTATATGTTGACATACATATTGTAACGTTAGTTAGAGCGAGCAAGTATTTGCTTTACTAATGCTAATTGCTTCAAATAAAAGCTTAATAATAGGCTATGAAAAGAAAAATGGAAATAGTAAACTAAAGGAAGTTAGTTTTCTGCGGTAAGAATATTGAAAAGAAATGGTATACGCTTAAAGCTAGGAAATAAGCTTTAATTTACTTGTAAAGAGTATTGTTTTAAATTTTAAAGCATATTTTTAGGCTTTAAACAGAGGTCTTTCAGATGCCCTTTCCCATTGTCCTGTTTTCCAATTTCCGTTTCGTTTTGTTTTGTGACAATTAAATTAAAAATCAAATTCCCTTTATGCTTCTGCCATAAAATATAAAATTTTTTTGTTTATAAGAAATCATAAAAATCATGGCATACTTTTAGGAGCCAAGAATTTATTACTGCCCCCATCCTGCTCTCTTAATTTATGACTTTCAAGTTTCTAGGCTGTTTATTTACCATCATATCATTTCGTTTATTTATTTCTTATTTAACCTATAAAGCCTATAAATCCAACAAGAAACGAAATTTATTTACTTTCCCTTGTAGATATTTATGGCTCGTCAAGAATCAGCATAAACACCCTTAAGTCATCACGTTTATTTGCCGAACGACGAAAAAAATTTATGAAAAACAATCTACACATGATGGTTTATATTTAAATCTCTCTCTCTCTCTCTTTCTCTAGATACATGGAAATCGAAACAAAACAAACATAAACCAGCAGAGTTATGTTATGATTTTCGACTCATCCAAGAAAGAAATACAAAATAAACACCTAATTTATAGGCTCCTAAAAATTTATCATCAAATTTACCTTTAAAATCCAATTTCAAAACGATTTGCAGTAAATAAACTAAATCATTTCATTTCCATAACAGGCTGTAGATAAGCGTTTAACATTACCATAAAATAAAGGTAAAGAACAGTGTTCTCAAAAGGAAATCAAACAAAAGAAAAAAAAGCATTTCAAAGCTCCCTAAAACATACAAAAATTGTGGAAATCCTTTCAAACTCTCAAAATGAATGCGTTAAGGGGTTGTTTACAAAACAATGAAAATTTAAAAAAAATCCTTTTAGTAATACAAGAGTGGTCCATATATCCTTTTTTTCTCCCTCACTACATAAATTTTATAATTTTTTGAATTTAATTAAAAATCATAAAGTGTTTCAAAAAAACATAAAATAGGGCTCTAAAAGAATAAAGTATTTTTAATTTTAAAAGTGCTCTAACAATCAGAGAAATTGTTTAAATGTAACCAAACTACTAAAAAGAATGTCGTATTGGTTTGTTAATAATCTAACAAATATTGATAGATTTACCTTCACTAATATAAAAGCTGGCCATATATCCTTTTTTCCCAGTTAGTACAAATATTGAAACATTTTTTTAATTTTAACTTCAAATTGTATAATTTTTCAAAAATTTACAAAAAACTTTCTGAGAAAAAGATATTTTTAATCTGGTATATGTATGTTAGGTTTGATTAGGTTAGGTTGAGGCTAAGAAGATCTACTTATGATCTCAATTAAATTTTTTACAGATCTACTATTTTGGAAAATATGCTTTAAAGCAATATATTTTATGAAATTTCTAATTCTATGGCCTATAACTTGATAGATTTAAGATGAATTTCCATGAATTTCGCAAAATGAATGTAAAGAACTGTCATTTACAAGTATGTAGATTTTTGTAAAAATGGTTCTATAAACATGATAGTTCCTCATATATCCTTTTTTTAAAATTTTGAATAAAAAAACTTCCATACTTTAGAATATTACTTGAATAAATACATTACATTTGATAATATTGTGTGAAATCTAAATTTTTTATTTTGGAAAATTTTAAACCCCATAATTCACTGATTTTTCATTGAATTTATGTGAAACTATGAATATGAACGTAACAGAGTGTCATTTATAACTATACCAACTCTTGTTGAAATTGTATGCAAAATGACAGATGGCTACATATATCCTTTTGTGATTTAATGAAAAAAATGTTTAAAATATAGAAATTGTTTCATTTTATTATAATTTAAATTATTTTAAAGCTTTTATCACATAAAAAACCTGTTTTCAAATTAATTTATTGGAATACTGATTGTTTTTTTATGAAATTATTTTTGTATTTTATTTTTCTGTTATATTTTTATATAAAATTGATTTGTTAATTATTTCCGATATTTTTCATTTCATAAGCTATTTACCATAACCGCATTATTTCATTGCTCTCAGAAAACATATTAAAAAAAACAAACAAACAAAAAATATTTTTAAAAAAATTGACAAATACTTTTTTTTATACAGTGAAAGTAAATAAATTGTGAAAAATATTTATAAAAATTGGTTTTATGTACATATTTAACATATAAATAGTCTTATTGTTTACATTATTTACATACGTATTGTTATTATTTATTTACGTTAGTGGTTTATGAACATAATAAAGTAGAAATTTTCTATACAATAAAACACAAATACGCAAATACACAGACAACATACTTATACAGCAAATACAATAACAAAAAACAAATAAAATTTGCTTCCAAATAAAACTGTTTGACAAATACAGTGAAGTGTTTGAAAAAAAGAGCACAAGAAAGAGATAAAACAGCTAAGAATGGAGACTTATACAGAGAGAAAGAGTGTAAGAATACGAGAGTGTTTACTGTTATTTGTTGTACTCGTGTACACGTGAACTAAACTCACTGACTCAATTGTAAATATTTGGTAAATAAACCAAAATTATGGCGGACATAGCGAAAGGGAAAGTAAGGCACACACACAGAGAGAGAGTGAGTGAGAGAGAGAGTGAGAGAGAGAGAGTGAGAGAGTGAGGGCGAGTTCAGAGTGAGTAAGTAACATTTGAAGCATTGAAAATAAATGTTATTTTTACATGCAAATAATTCGTAAACAAATAAACAAAACCCACAATCATACCTACTACTTCAACACTAATAATATGAAGAGCATTTAAGTGAGTGTGTGTGTGTGTGTTTTGTTTGGCATCAAGAATAGTCAAGAAAATATTTTTGTAGACACATATTTCTACCCTTACTCCCTCCCACTCCTATTCTCACTCTCTCTCTCTCTCTACCCTCTCTGTATAATAAAAACGTTATGTTTGAGTATGAAGCAAACATGCTTAACATTTATTTATTTTATACAGGCTACACACACACGTTTGTAGTGGCTCTTCTCTTAAATGATATAAAAGTATGGGGGTTTTTTTTTGAAATCCTAGTGAAAGTACTTTTGCTATAAAATGTATTATTCAAGCCACTACATATGCATGTATGTATGCACGACTGTAAACCAATTTATGTTGTTTAAAAACCTATTTTTGTAGTTGTTGTGAAGAATTTTGTTTGAATTATAAACAGCAAAAATATGTTTATTGTGCTGGTATATAGATAGATAGCTCAATAACTTTAGGCATTTTATGTTATTGGTATTCAGTATTTTAAACACAGTGATTCAATAATAGAAAATAAACAGAAACAGAAATTGCTTAGGAATCCATGAATACTTGAATGAAAGTGGAAACGAAAGCAAAAAATATTAAATTTTTTTTTTATTATTTTAAGATTATTTCCATAGCAAGGAAAAAAAGGATATATGATGAGGTTTTTTGCTTTCCACTTAATTTAAATGAAATTTGGCAAGATTATCAACAACATCAGGGTACATTTATTTTTACAATTACAAAAGAATTCAACTAAAATTATAGAAGTTATAAGCAATCAAAATTTAGTTTTTTAATTTTTGAAAGGAAAAATGTTTAATATTAAATTAAATCATTATATTTCATGGCCTTTCTTCTATAAAATAAAAAAGGATATACGCTGAACGCTTTCATGTTCATAGTGAGACAGCTATTGGACAATAATTTGAAAACATTATTTGACTTTTGAAAAGAAAGGTTGCCATAATTTTTATATATTATAGGCTTTTAAGCATAAAAGTAAAATGTTTATAAATACTTAAAATTGAAACGGATATAATTTTTTAAAATTTTGTTGTTCAGAAAAAAAGGATATATACCAAACTTTTTTGCTATGGAAGCAACTAATACCAACTTTTGTCTACGTATATAGAATAGTAAGATCCGTTCATTTCCAAAGTTTGAAAGCAATTCATTATTTTTAGAAATATTTAATAATGATAAATTTCCTCATTTCAATAAATTTGTAATAATTTGAGTGGGATTTACATGTTTATAAACAATTCAAATGGAATAAGACTCAATTTAATAAAATTTAGATTTTTGTAAAAAAGGATATATGGCAAGCTTTTTTACTATTGAAGCAATAAATACAAATTTTTGTATATCCATATTGCTCAGTTGTACACGTTCATTTTTATTGTATGAAAGTAATCGGCTCACTATTTTTAGAAATATTTGAATTTAAATAAATATTTTATTTTCATTATATTGACATATCTTAGAACATATTTTATGGATTTAGTAAATAATTGAAATGAAATTATTAATTAATTTAATAAAAATGTGAATTTTGGAAAAAAGGATATATGGCAAGCTTTTTTACTATTGAAGTAATTCATTCAAATTTTTGTATATGCGTAGAGCTAAGTAAAATACGTTCCTTTTGCTAGTTTGAAGACATTTGCGATAATGTAAAGAATATTTTCATTATTTATTTACCATATTAAAAGTATTCTAAAAGATTTCTCTTATTAGTTTTATTTATTTTTCACTTCAGTGTCCATTATTTTAAAGTGTTTGCTATTTGAACACATAAAAGCAGAGAGTATGGCCATCACACTGCAATTACATAAACATTAACTTTGTAATTGTTTTCAAATGTTAAAGCATGCAAGCTAGCTAAAGTGCCAGCAAATATTAGCAAAAGGGAAGCAACAAGACTGCTGTTGCTGTATGGCCATTGAAATCAATGACCTTTAAAGGACAACTGCATGATGAATGCAGTGGCTGGCTTACAATAAGGGTTGCCGTTTTGCTTTAATATCCTGCGCTCTAATTTGTCTTTCACAACATGACAGCAGCATTATTAATGTCTTAAGGGAATATGAAAGTGAAACAAAAACAACAACAACAACAAAAACAACAAACAAAATATTTTTATGAAAAATGCCAACACAAAGTCAGTAAAAAAAAAAAGAAAACACAGCTTAAGAGTGGTGAAAAATTGAGGGAGCAGCAGTAATCCAATCAAGCAAATGTTATCAATAAAAGAAAAACAATATTTATGGCTTAACAGAGAGACCTTAAAGTATTAGTTAAAGAGGGAACCAGCAAAGGATGGAAAATTTCTTTCACAATCAAATGCAAGGCAAGGATTTAAAAGGTTAAAGGGAATGGAAAAATTCTAAAGTAATTTTCCCTTAAAGTCCAGGGGAAACCTGTTTAGGGTTTACCCTGTTTTCTCGAGCAATTATAGAAACTTTTAATATTGATAATGGCTTCAAGCAAAATTAATAAAAACATACACACACACGCACACGATGGCATACTTTCCTGCAACACATCACAGGGCAACATTCGTTTCTCAGTTTCCCTTTCACAATGCTTTGCTTAGTTAAAGAGCTTTTGTATATGCTTCTATGACCGTATAAACATTTATTCATTGGTGTTGGTTAAAGCAATTGAAACCCTTCTTCCTTGCTCTTTAGAAAAATATTTTCTTTTCATTCTTCTTCTCTCACTCTCTCTTCACTTACTTCTGGTCTCCCTCTCGCTCTCTCAAGAAATATAAACAAAAATATCAAATCCTTTATTTCTTGTTCATGTTAACTTTTATTTAAGCCATACATCCATCCATCCATCCATCCATCCTTCACTCTCTTTCATACGATACACTGTGTGTTTGTTTTACAAACTGTAGGTTTTGTCCGTCCTTGTGCCAGTAAATGATTCGTTCATTCATTTGTTCATTTAAGTCTACTTGTTCATTCATTTACTACTGCTATTACTACTGCTACTGCCAACTGTTAAAGACTGTGTTACTGTTACTTTGTTTTTACTTTTTTAATGGCTTCATAACTGCAGGCATTAAATAGTCTTTGGCAAACTCTCTATTTCTATTGCGAAATGAAAACTAAACGTAAAACACAACTGCTTTATTGCTCAATTGTTTCAAAAAGCAGTGCATAAAAGGTATTAAATTGTAAGGAAAAGTATTTTTTAATAAAATTATAACTTTTTTCTTTAAAAAAGTATTAAATTCCGAAAAAATAATTTTATTCGAAATAAAGGATATATGAGCAACACATTCACCCTTAATGGAATTTCAATAAAAATCGGTACAGTTCCTAAGGACACTTGAACTCGTCCTTTCTCTAATTTTCAGATCAATCAGAATAATATTCTTTTAGTTACGATACAATTTTTGATGATTTTTATGTTTAAAACATAATTTATATTTGTAAATTTAGAACTACTGAAAATTATAGAATTATGAGGGTGCCCTGGTCTAGTCTAGTCTATTAGCGTGCGTGTCGTGGATTCGATTCTCTCCAGAGATTCTGGCCTGTGATACTACACCAAGCTTATGGTCAAAGTTACTTAGCTCTTATATAATTAGAATATAATTTGTAATTGTATTGTAATTAATAAATAAATAAATATAGAATTTTGAAAAATTTTTTTTGGTAACTGAAAAAAGGATACATGAGCAACTCTAGTGTTATTGACATAATTTATCTAAATTTTTAGTTACGTGATTGGGACATTATGTTACGTCCGTTTTTTAAAATTTTAACTGATTAGAGAGAGACACTTTTGTGAATTTTAAAGAAAAATTTCGTTTTAAAAATACTAATTTTTCATGATTTATGGGCACTCGAATGGCTTTTACAAATGTATTTGTAAAATATTTGTGTTGTTCTTAAAGAATTTATTAAATTTTTGTTCATTAGTAAAAAGGATATACGGCAAACTCTTATGTCCTTGAAACAATTCAGTTAATTTTTCATTCGCGTAATAAAAATACAGTTTTACATCCATTTTCCAAGTTTGAATGCATTTCACATATTTCTATGAATTTCGAAAATAAATTTCAACTGTAAAATAATATTATTCCATGAACTTCTGGCACTTGAACATTCTTGGGAGAAAATTGTTTTAATGTATTTCTCTTCGTTTAAGAAATTTCTTTAATTTGTATGGAATTTTTGTACATTGTAAAAAAGGATATATGGGCAGATATTACGTTCTGAAAGCAATTTAGCCAATTTTTTTATTTACTTAATAAAGACATTTTTTTACGTTCCTTTTCCGCGTTTGAAGGAAATTGACCCACATCTAGGAATTTGGCAAAAAAAAAAAATTAAACAGGAAATTCATAATATATGTACATATAATGGTTTTCCAACACTGCTAAGGCTTTGGTAGGAAAGTTATGGAAGTATTTTAGCTTTTTATTGAGAATTTTTATAAAATTCATAAAAATTCAATTTTTCAGAAAAAAGGATATATGAGAAACTCTTTTGCCTTTGAATTAAACTTGACAAATTTTTGTTTATCTAGCCAGGTCAGTATGATACGTTCATTTTCTAAGTTTGAAGATATTAGAACCAAATTTGTTGAGGTTTTTAACTCGTTAAAGTTCCAAATAAGAAATTTTTTTATGTTTCGAAAGCGATTCTTTTTATTCTAAAATTATATAGGGGCAACCTTTTTGTTCTTTAAGAAAATTGAATAATTTTTTTGTTTGTGTAATTGGAATAGTAAAGAGTGTGTTCTTTTTACAATTTCCAGAGCATATCCTTCAAATTTATTACGTTAAAGTACCTTGAAAAGTACCTTATTTCCATTGAACCAATTTCTATTGAATTAAACGAAATCTGCTTAAAGTTTACACTCCTTTAGCCATCAATAACTGTCTTCAATTACACAGAAATCTCAAGTGGCAGCTGAAGTGGTTATGTGTGATAATCTTTGTGATACTTGCCGTCTTGGCAACAGCAGTAGCAGCTTCAACACAAAAGTAAAAACTGTGCTGCCTGTGTTACATATACTTTTATATTGTTTACAAAGGATATGAGCAGCTATAAAATTATAAAGTCACACATATAGACAAATATGTACCAGCACAATACATTCTCCGGAGCTGTCATAACAATTGCAACAAAAACAATTTGCACTTCTTATTGAAGACCTTCAACCTTTCTCCAGAAACACACTCGCCTTTCATCCCTGACATCGAAGTTGCTTAGAAAATAACGTTGGGTTTTTGTGTTCTGCAAAACCATCTTATTTTAATTCATTCCTGTTTATGGATTAAAGCACATTCAAGCATAAAAGCTTCAACGAACAATAATGTTGACTTTGTATGCCACGTTAAAAGGTAGCGTGGAAGCAAGGGCATAAGCCAGTTAATATTGATGATCGTAATGATGATGATTTTGTATTACAGTTTAACTACAGGGGCGGTAAATGGTTCTGTTGAAGAATAATAAAAACTAAAGGTTTTTAAGAGAGATGGAGAGAGAGAGCAATAAAACGAGAATTTCAATTTAAATTTTAATGATTGCAAGCATTGTAGATGATAAACGACCAGAACGAAAGTGCTAAAGTATAAAAACGAGAAAATCAATACTGCATGGCATTCCATGAAGTAAAAATTTAACCAAAAAATCGCTAAATGGCTTTAAACTTATATAAAGGAAGCTTTTGTATGTCCTTGTTGCATATACAAAAAATTACTTAATTTTGTTGAAAAACAAAAAAGTTGTCCACATATCCTTTTTTTTAAGCAAATCATATTAATAAAAAATTGTTTGGCTTCAATAGAATGAAGAGACATTTCATTGAATTTAATATGCTTATGTAATGACAAATAATTTTACGGCCTTAAAAAATGTCATTAACCCTATAGATGTTAAGGAATTTCCTCCAAATTTTGAGAAAGAACGTGCATTGAAGCTCCTAACACATTTACAAAATTTTGTTAAAATAGCTTTATTAACTTGTAAATTTGCCATGTATCCTTTTTTCCAGAAAGTGAAAATTTTGTTTAAATTTAAGGTAATTACATATTTTATTTAAAATTTATTTTCAATTTAATATTCCAACCTAATTCAAAACGTTTTTATAACTAAGAGAAATATTTCTTATACCCAGTAATAATTGCTCTACGGTGTTCAAACTGTGAGAAAGAACGTCATTTAGAGTCTTTAACGACTATACCAAATTTCATTACGATAGTTTTAACATCATAGGACTTTGCCATATGTCCTTTTTCAAAAAATCTAATATTTTTTTGTAACTTATCGCTATTTGAAATTTTTTTAAGTATTTAAAGTGAATTTTAAAGTAAAAACGAATTTAAATGATAAAGCGAGAATTATTCTTGCATACAATTCACAAAAACTCCTCTTTTTGTTCTGAATCTGAGAAAATGAACGACTTGGGAGGTCCTTATAGGGAATGTCAAAGATTTTTCAAGTCCCTTCAATATTAAAAAACAGGCCAAATATTATCTTTTTATGGGTTTTACTGACCGAAATGTGTTAAGATTCAACATTACGGAAGATGAGTTTCGTTAAATTTTACTACAGTTTAAAAGGAGGTGTTCAAAAGCTTTTAATTAACTCTTTAACATCCAGATTTCTTCAAGGAAATTCATGAAATTCTGAACACGAATGTAATATGGTGTCATCCACATGTAAGCCAAGTTTCATTAAAATTCTTTCGAAAACAACAAAGTACACTGTATATCCTTTATTAAAAGTTAAAGAAAATTACGCTTTAAATACGTTGCACTTCATAAATTGTTTCTGAAAGCACATTTACACGAAGATAATTAATTTTCCAAGTATTTCCATTTATTAAATCTTTAGTTTTTCACTGGAATTTCATAAAGTTTTCCAAATTGGATGTAATGCGAGGCTGTTTATGTCGGCAGCAAATTTCTTTGAAAAACATAACACACAAAAGTTTGTTAGTTTTTTTTTAATTTGCGAGAAATTGCATTATAATTGTGCTATATTAGAAAAAAATTAATTTTTGTATCAAATCTTATCTTTTTCAATGTTCATTTAACTATTTCGACTTTAATAATGTATTAGTTTGAAAATTTTCGTTCAATCATTACAAAGCTTACACAAAGAATGTGGTATGATGTTGTTTAAGTGTTAACAAAATTTTATTGATTTTGTATTAAAGACAACAGAGCTGGACATATATCCTTTTTTCGGAATGTATAACTATAACGCAACAAAAATGCATTTTTGCTAATTTAGGTTTGAAGAGCGGCTTTTATGGTTTACATAACACGCATATTTGTTTTGTAAATTAGAAAGAAACTGGTAATTCAACTGATTTACGCAATTGTTGGTCTAAATAACCAAAATATTCAAAATATTCAAAATATTCACGACCTTTACAGTATGTAGCACAGATATATAAATTAAAAGGCCAGTATTGTTTAAGACTGTTTAAAAATGATACATTAATTCCTATTAAACACTTTTGGTAAGATTTGGTTGATTTTTTTTAAAGTTTTTCAATTTATTGTTTTCTGTAAAAGCTATAACTTTGAAAATTTTCGATGAATCTTCCTGAAACTTACAAAATGAATGTGGTATACTGTTGTTTATGTATGAACTAAGTTGCATTGATTTTGTAACAGAAGTAAGAAAGCCTGCAGTATATCCTTTTTTACAATATGTTGTACACGTTAATAAAGTAGAGTTTAGTTTATATAGGCTGATAGAATTAGCCTTTAAGACTACCATAGCAGATATACTAATTCTATTCTACAAGTTTTATAAGGTTTATTTAAAATTTTTGTTTATTTTTTATTATTATATAACTTTGTAAATATTCATTCAATCTGTATCAAACTTACAAAATGAATGTAGTACGGTGTTGTTAATATTTGTACAAAGATACATAGTTCTTGTGCGAGATATAACAAAGCTCGCCATATGTCCTTTTTTAAGGAATATGTTATAAACTTCATAAAAATGAAGTTTAACAAAATTAGGCTTAAAGACTCGATTTTAACGAATACTAATCGGCGGCTACAATTTAATTTTTTTGGAATATTTTTTAATTTTAGTTTTTTTCTATAACTTTGTAGAATTTCATTGAATATATGTGAAACTTATAAAATAAATGTAGTTTAGTGTTGTTAATGAATGTAAAAAGTTTAATTGATTTCGTGCTAGAAATAACAAAGCCCGCCATATATCCTTTTTTTGCAGTAGTGTGTAAATCTAATAAAAGCGAAGTTTAGCTTAAAAAATAGACTTTAGTGGCTTATATAATAATTATTTAAGCAATTAGGATTGGTTAATAACTGTATATAGAAATGCTATTTAAAAATATCTAACGCTTTTGCTTAACAAGTAGGTAGTATGTATATACGGTGTAAAAATTTATTGTCAACATGATTCCACTTAGATTACGGTCTTTTTCGTTATTGTAAAACGCCTATTAATATTTAATATCCGTTTTCATGTGACAGATTATTAATAAAACCTCACTTCCTTATATCGTGCCTGCCTGCTTGCCAGCCAGTGCTGTGCTGTGCTGTGTGTTATAAATAAATTTCTGTTGAAGCACAATTTTCAACACAGATTTAATTAAAAAGCCATTTATTAAATGACACCCACCTGTGGTGCTGTAAAAATGACAGGCGTTCTGTTCTGGCTATCTTGTCTGTTGGGCTGCTATTAAATAGGCCTCCTCTTTGGTGTAGCAGAAAAAAGGAAAATTTCAAATTATGTTTTTTACAGTAATGAGAAGCGTTATACATAATGATTTAAGTGGCATTTATGACACTTAAACTGAATGAACATGGGCTGAACATAATGATAGCGATGGTGATGATGATGGCATTGCCGATAATCACTAGTGATAGTGATGATGATGATGTTGGCAGTGGCCGGCCACAAATCATAGCCTATCTCTGTACTCTGGGGCTATCATTTTAAATAATTGTATGGGAATTTTTATTGAAGAGCCATTAATGTCAAATTGAGCAAATTGTGTTTGTGCTTTTCGTTATTTTTTTTTTTTGTTCATTGTTTTATCCCAAAACAGTCAACAAATAGTTGGTGTTATACACACACATATATATAGACTTACTTACCACGTAATATTTTCTTATCGTGATGGCCATGACATCGAAAGCCTTGACAGCCACGTTTCTGTAATAAAACTGGACAATGTTTGCCACCATTTTGGGCCGGCTGTTTAACTTGGCGTGTGCGTGTCATGGTGCCTGAGCCACAGGCTGTGCTACAATCACTCCACTGACCCCAATCGCTGACTTGGCAGTCGAGTACTACAAAAAATTTCACAAAAAAGAAAAAAGAGAATAAAAAGAAAAGAAAAAAAGGAAGAAAAGAGAAGAAAAGAAAAGAAAAAATGCGTTATTATTGTTGTTGTTGTTGGTTAGTTTAATAAGGCTTATGAATTTTTATGAATTTTTTTTTTTTTGTATTTAAGAACACATTCAAACGAGAATAATTAATATCAAGTGGATGTATAGTAGATGTAGTACGTCTAAGTGGTCTAGGGATTTTGTGTTGCAAAGATTTTTGTTTAGAAAAATTTCTTTTCTTTTAGACGCCTGTGCCTGTGTTTGTTGCCAGGCGTATGCATAACTATTAATCCGGTATTTGCCATAAAATGTGTTTTTTTTTGTGTTTCATGCAAAGGATATGAGCAAATAAGTTGAGAGCATAAAAATTTTATTAAAAAAATATTTTGTACTAGACAAGTCACTAAAACTTTATACAGACGTAAAGGCCTTACGCTTTGCCCTAAGATTACCACCCACCCTCTCTGTCTGTATACTTAGCATAGATTGTTCATAAAATTTTTCCTCATGATATACGCATAGGTCCAGTAAGAAAAAACTGAACACAGCTTTAGCAATACAAAACGAGAGTACTATTCGAACGAATACCCACTAGCGTAACATGATCTCTTTTTCAAAGACATTCAACTTCGGTGACAGCAGGAGGATAAGCGCAATATTGCTAAGCACTACTGGACTGATAAGAATAAGTTTAGGACTGCATGTCTTCTTTTGTTAGATCACATAGCAATGGATTGCACAATTGAGGTTCTCACAGACTTCTGAACTTTACATTCCCCCAAACACATGATTCTACAAGAGCTGTGCTCTAAAGAGAACACATCTCATCTGTCATTGCCGCCCTCTATGCCTACTTTCGCAAATCCCTGCACCAAATACATTATATGGGGAGACATGCCGATTTACCTCAACACATGATTCTGCAAGAGCTGTTGATCCAAGGAGAATACATCACAACTATCATTGCCGTCCTCTCTGCTGGCTCTCGCAAATTCATTGCCGTCGTCTATGCCGACTTTCGCAAATCCCTGCATCAAATATTATGTCGGGAGACATGCCGGTTTACCTCAACACATGATTCTGCAAGAGCTGTTGATCCAAGGAGAACATACCACATTTATCATTGCCTTCATATCTGCTGGCTCTCGCAAATTCTCGCACCAAAACCCCTATTGGGAGGCATGCCAGTGAACCCCCAACACATGATTCTGCCAGAGTTGTGGATCTGAGGAGAACAAAGATTATCTGTCGTTGCGCTCCTGTACGCCAACTTCTGCAAATCCCCGCACTAGATACCCTATCGGGAGGCAAGCCAATGAACCGCAACACATGATTCTGCCAGAGTTGTGGATCTGAGGAGAACACAGCTCATCTGTCGTTGCCCTCCTATACGCCAACATCCAGGCATGCCATCGCTGAAATATTCTCTTCCATACGAATGACATGGCCGAGCCAGCGGAGACCGCTGTAGATTAATGCGCTGCACAAAGTCCATGTCGTTGAGTCCGATGTGAAAAACATTGCCAACTCGCAGTCGAGGGTCTAGGGGTAGAATTTTGTTCTCGAATACTCACAAGGCTGCTACACATTATTAGATAAGAGCGTCCATCCTTCTTTGCTATAGAGAAGCGAGAATGAGCGGCTTGTAGAGCATCAGTTTCGTCGCACAAGTGAGGTCTTTGCTACTTAATTAAGTAATGAGACCTGTTCATATGTAAGTGTGATCCTACTCTCCACGCTGACGTCATTTGACTCTCATCCCTTTTTCTATCTCTTTGTAGTCCTCGATAATCGCTTTCATATCGGTTGACTGCAAAGATTTTTTGTATTCCTACGTGAGATTGAAATTCCTCTGCAGAGAGGTAAACAAATGATTCCACATAAAAATTTAATGAAAACATGAGCTAACGCCTCCCCTTGTATAGAGACTAGAAGCCTATTAAGGATGCTCATAGGCGTACGTTGAACCTACAGGCTTGGAATAAACTACAATGACTTTTTCAGAAGCTGTAGCGACAAGGAAATTGAAGACACCACAGAATAGCTTCTCTGATATTGTACAGCACTTAAGAACCTGAGACTTAAGATTCTAGGACACTTAGAATTTATTGATAGAACCTGTTTGGTGGCAAAGGTGGCTTGATGAAATCCATAGAATGGTTCAGAAACGCTAGTCTGGAGTTATAAAGGGTCCGCCAAATAACTTTTTTTTTTTGAAAATGCTTTAAAAAAAAAAGTACTGAATATTTTCTCAAATTTCTTTTTTTATTTGAAAGTACAATCCTTCCGGTTAATAATGGAAAATAATTTCATTCAAATGGCTGCCTCGGCTGGCCATGCAGTAGCCTACACGATCGGTCCAATTTTTAAGCACATTATCGATAGTGCGCAGCTGTATTACACCAATGGCTGCACGAATATTATTCTTTAAAGCGTCAATTGTTACTGGCTTGTCGGGCGTAACACTTATCTTTGACGGCACCCCACAAATAATAGTCCAACGGTGTCAAATCGCAGCTCCGAGGTGGCCAAACGACATCAGCGCTCTGCGGCTGGTAATGCGATCTTCAAAAACAGGGCGCAAAACATCGAGTGTAGCTTCGGCTGTGTGGCAAGTAGCGCCGTCCTGTTGAAACCAAATGTTGCCAATTTCCTCCTCTTCAATTTTTGTGAACAAAAATTCGTTCTACATGGCGCGATAACGATCGCCATTGACTGTAACGGGCACTCCTTGCTCATTTTCGAAGAAAAATGGCCCAATTATGCCTCTGGAACAAAACCCGCACCAAACAGTGACTCGTTTTTTAGATTACAGCGGGTATGGGGCGCGTACGTTGTGCTGCTGTTGCTGTTAAAAATTTTTTTTTTTGAAAAACTTCTTAAATTGTTTGCTGGGTTATTTCGGTTTTAATAATTTATCATCTTGTTTTTACCAAAATTTCATTAAATTTATGAATCACAAACAGCAACAACAAACGTTCTATCTTTTTTAACGCGCTGTCTGTGATATTAATTGTTGCTGGGTGTGGTTGTTGTTGTTGTTGTTGTTGTTTTAATGTAATTATTTATTCAAAAAATTATTTCAACATTTGACAGTAACGAAGGGAAGTAGACACACACACGCACACGCACACAGAGATACCAACACAACTATACAAAATTTACACACATTTTGTAAATAAACAAACAACCTGATTAAATACACACTAAAAGGTACAAAAACAAAATATCTGTGCTGCTGCCGCTGATGTGTTTTCATTTAAAATTCATGTTTAACAGATTTTTAATAGGATTTGACTGCGTCTCTCTCTCTCTCTCTCTCTCTCTCTCTCTGGTGGCTGTATTTAGCGGTAAAAGTTTGTGTCACTTGTTATTAAATTTAAAACTGTTATGTTTACAGTTATTTGGTGTGTAAAATTTATTTTTTAAACAAATTATGAGTAGAAAAGTGATTGCAATTTAAATCAATTCCACCAATGCTTTGCTCTTTTTTGCCACTTCATATTGACAGTGGCAGTTATTTTAAATGTTTGTGTGGTGATGGTGGTAGTAGTGATGACAACATAATTGTGCATCAGCAGTTGCACTCGTAAAGTAATTGCATTTGAATTATGGATTTCTCAAAAAAAAAAAAAAAATGCAAATTTGAAACTAAATTTTCAAACAAAACGATCATGAAAATTGAAATTTAAAATTCGAATTAAAAAAGATTATATTTTCAGGTGCTTAATATTCGCCGTAGTCTAGGTAGGTAGTGGTATTGGCTTATTTTGCTTCAGGAGGGAATTAAGGAACTAAGGGTCCTTACCTATCTAATGAACTGAGCGTGATCCCTTATCAGAACATCACCAAAGAAAAGTTAGGTATCGGTTTCGTTTTCATCATCACACGCTATGGATAACTTAAAGGGTTCGACACCGTACTAAAAAGACTAATTCTTAGCGCATGACTTCAGATGTTCTTTCAACATTTTCTCAAGAACCTTATCTACGATATGAAGAAATCTTGCACTAGTTTAGTTGGCGCATAACACATTGTCTCCATCTCACCCTGATATTTTAATCGTTTGACAGAGTCTGGTATTTTCAGTTTGCTTTTTTGAGTCTTCAGCCAATGCTCTCCTTTTTTAAAACCATTCTTTCCACGTATACTGCGAAAATTATTTGACATCGAATCATCGATTTCATAGGAGTTGAATGGTGAGTAGCCTGTTTAAGTGCTTTACAGTTTTACGCCAAATTTAATGTGTGTTCTGTACACATTAGTTAACAAACTAACGAGTGCTAGTCTCCCCTTTAGCAAGGCTCCCCCTCAGAGGCTAAGTGCAAAGTTGAAGTCTGGAAAACAGTCATCGTTGTGTAATCCATCACTTAACTCACAATTAGTAATTTTATCTTGTTGGCGCATATTCCATCCATGGAATCCGTTGGTGGTCCCTTGCAGGAGGAAGTCGCCCTACTTAGGCCAGCATGATACCAAATTCGGGGATCAAACATTTCCTACAGCAAACCAATCCTAGGCCAAAATGAATCTTGCAATTGCAGAAATCATTACATTTGAGAGCTGGTTCAAGTGAGAAATCAAAACCTCAGCCGTTTTAGTGACAAGAGTAGGGCAATGACATATGAAGTGAAATGCGGACACTTCCTCCTTCTCAGACCCACATCTCCTGCAGAGGCCATTTTCTGCAAGTAAAGTAACATAAGAATCGTTATTGTGCGATGGATGGCCATGCAACTTAAAGAAGAAAGTGAATCGGTGGTCCTTTTCTCGTCATACGTATGCAACGAGTGTGTAATACTCAAATTAAGCGAGGCAACCGAAATACCTATGACCTGTATCATATAAGAGATTGTGAGCTTCATCAGGAATGCAATTTTCAACGATATCCCAAGGTCCATAGAAATGTTACTTTTGAATGAACAGAAATTTCTCTGAGAAATCCTTAGTATTCACAGACAAGGACTGACGTTGAAACTACATTCGTTAGAGATATAATTGTAGTCTAGCTGCCTGAGTAAAGCAAAAGATTTTCAGAGAAAATTACAGCCAGAATTGCGCCGCTTTTAAAACAGACATGACCACAAGTGCCTATTTGGTGTGCTAAAAATGAATTTTCTATTCAGAAAGTTATTAGGAACCACATAATCGAGTCTTACTGAGTCTTCTACTTTAATAGGAGGAATGCCAATTAAGTACAGCAAATAATCTCCTGGTTGGAGTGGAGTGGAGCAGAGCGCATTGGCGATCAGGTGCCTGCGTTCTCTGTCTATCACGACGTCATTCAGACATACACAATATAAAGTAAGGTTGGTTCCACCACGACCCAATAGAGCCAGAATGTGATGTGTTGGTCTAAGACCCCAGATCTTGCCTACGGTCCTTATGAATGAGATACAATGGCTAATGATGACTAATCACGTACAGGTATACCTGATGCAATAAGACGGAAGCAATATAACAGACTGGGACATCCATTAGGGAAAGATCTGATAACAGCACATTTGAAGTTTTGGAATGACCAAAAACTACTTAGGTTAGGTTACTTGGTCCATGTCAATATTTTAGCAGATATCCTGTGGTTTAGAGTACTAAGTTGTACTAAGCCGGTAAAGGAGGACAAAACTCTAGGTGAGGTAAGCTTATAGGCTATATCATCTGCTAAGGATACGATTATATCTCTCCAGACAGTAAATACGCGTGCATCAGAGGAGTAAATGTTTCTAGAGGATGGAAGAAACACTTTCAATGGCTGGAGGATCCATAAGCCAGCTTACAGCGAAACGGGCGTAAAGATAATCACAGGAACGGTTTTAAACCCCCAAAGATCTCTTATAGGAATGCATTATCAATACAATTTGCATTTACTTACGAACAATTCGAACTGCATCGTGAATCCCACAAAGGACCTTCAAGCATAGAATTGAAAATGTGACAATGGACACCGCTGACGTTATATAGGTAAGCTATCTTTGCAAATCTGATTGAATCTGTATATTGGCCCCACAGAAAGTCTACAAAATTCCAAAGAACCACACTTAGCGTCGTTTGTAGAGCCTGTACCTGAACATTATTTATGGGGCACACATGCAAGATGAAGGGGTCTGAGCGATCTAGTCAATGACTTGCGTAAATGTGGAAGGGATGCAGAAGTTAAACTCTAGGAGGTACAAGCACAGCGTTTTGTTGTCGAAAGAAGAAGCAACTTGGCTTCAATCATATAAATGTGCTCACAGACCTACAGGGGAACAACATTGTAGAGTAATTAGTGGCTTCAGCATGAGGATGATGAGGAAATTAATTCTGGTATCAAAACATAAGGCGCGGTTATATACATATGTATCTATTCTCTCTAGAGGAAGTCACTTTTCACTGCCTAGCTCCACCTTTTTGGGTATGATAGCTCATTGTAATGCCTCCAACAAAACACAATCAAGACCACGTTATTTGAAATTGCAAAAATATGGAATCTAAGAAAGGAAAGAAAGATTTTAACGATTGAAAATGTTGTTAAAGCAAGTATGTTGTTCAAAAACAACTGAAATGTTCTTTAGAAATTTATTTAAAGCGACCGGCAGATTAATCTACAATGCCATAACAAGTATCGAGAGCCCTAGGGAGGAAGAGTGCGTAAATTAGAAAGGCAATTGAAGAATCAATTTCAAGTGTGTGACGATGAGACTTGATTGTCTTGTTCGTATTTCGGGTCTACATTAGCCTAAGATATCAGGCTAGGTCAGCCTGATATTATGCTTCAATATCTTGTCTATGTCAGCCTGATATTATGCTTCAATATCTTGTCCATGTCAGCCTGATATTATGCTTCAATTTATTTGCTTTTCTTAATAACTCCTTAAATTTCTTTTTTTATTTCGTTTTTGTTTTTATCACACACCGTCTCCACAGTGCCACACACATTATTTTCAATTGTTTTCAAACGTTACTCTACAGCTGATTACCTGGTTGTTGTTTATTGTTGTCGTTTTTAGGCTGAACCTCCATTAGCCCTATTACTGAGTCTCTTTGATAAAAAAACACGACAATTTTATGCGATATTTAAAGCGTTTTTTTGTTGTAAAATGTTACACTAACTAAGATACACTAACAAATGCTTGTTTAATGCTTGTAACCTAAAAGTATGCTTCACAGTATTTGAACTTACACTGAAATGCTTTTTTAATGGCTGTCTGTCTGTCTCTTTGCTTTTACATTGTATTGAATGTTGAGAATGTTGAATGCTGTTGCAGCCTCTTCCCAATGATGATGATGATGATGCTGATGAGTATGTTAGTGTTGCCTGTTTATGTCAAGGACATAAATGTTGCTGCGTGTGCAACCAAAACCATTTGTTCTGAATCAGTGATGTGTTAAATGCACAATAACAATACAATACGAACAACAAAACATGTACGTATTTTCTATTTTTGGAAATGCCTCGGCTCTTTTTTTGTCTGTGTCTATAGCTGCTTAAGCTCTTCAAAAATTTAGTTTCAAAAACAACAACAACAACAACAACAAAAAAGTAGCAGAAGGAGATTGAAACTAAATGAACACCACGAAACATTAGTGCAGCAAGCAAGCAAGACATCATTGGCAGGCGGATGTGGAGGCAAGGATGGCACAGCTTAACTTTTTTCGTTGTTTAACTTTATAATGCCGAACAGGGTAGGCGTGTCATGTTGCACATGTGGTGCTCATTTAAAAAAAAAATACAAAAATACTTTTTTGTTGTTGTTGTTGCTTCTGCTGCCACTTTAAATTACCCTGATTTTTATACAATTTCTTTTTATTGTTTTTGTTGTCAGCTTATCGTTGTTTTACTTTCCGCTTACAAAACTTGTGCTTGCCAAAGTAAACATGACTGCCTCCCTCCCTTTTCCTCTGCATTATGCCAGGGGTACATACAGTTGTGTTCAAAATAATAGCAGCGCCCTTCATTTAAAAGCAAAGTTTAAAATTAAGAAAAATGAAGAAGAAAATATCAAATTTTTTTGACTTAAAATTTATTTCTAATTCATTTTCTAATTTTTTAACACTTAATTATTTCATTAAAACTACGAAAATAAAAAATATTTCATGTAAATAAAACTTACTCTCAAAATTAATTGTTCAAAATAATAGGAGTGTTAGCAAACAACCTAATAATTTTTAAACAAAAGGCACAAAAGTTTGATATTATCTTAAAATAGTAAAGTTATTTTAGTATTTGGTTGAATAACCTTTGTGCTTAATGAATTCAGCACTTCTACGAGGCATTGAGTCAAAGAGATCTTGGCATCTCTTTAAAGGAATTTATTGCCACGCATCGCGCACTGTGATCTTTAGTTCTTCTGCATTTGTAGGTTTTTTTCTCTGCAACATACTTTTTAACATCTCCCCATAGACGTTCTATGGGATTAAGGTCAGGAGACTGAAGTGGCCACGCCATAACCTTTACCCCATTAACCCGAAACCACTCATTTTGCTCATTGTCTTGTTGGAATATCCATTTTAGAGGCGTGGAATATGGTAAACATCAATTCCCTCAAAATGGTGACATAGACGTTCCTATCCATTATGTCTCTAATTGGATGTATTGGGCCTACACCATTATATGAAAACCTTCCCCATATCATTAGTTTTGCACCGCCATGTTTAACTGTCTTTTGTGTATACTGAGCTTTATATTTGGTGTTGGGCGGACGTCTAACATGCTGTCTAGACCCAGTGCCATCAAATAAAACAATTTTGCTTTCGTCGGTCCACAGTATTTTTCTCCATTTTTCTTTCGGCCAATTGATATGTTCTTGGGCAAACTTTAAGCGTGCTGCTACCTGTTTTGTATGTCTGCAATGGCACCTTTTCTGGACTTCTTGCGAATAAATTGTTGTCCATCAGACGCCTAAGAATAGTAGGGACAATTACGGCAAGATTCAGATCCTTTTGAATTTTCTTTGAAGACGCTGAAGGATTTATTTTGCTGTATCGCACAATTCGGCGGTCATCGACAGTAGATGTTTTGGCCTTGTGCCCACGCTGTTCGGGCTTTTTTTATATTTTAATGTATTTGTGATCATTTGATCGGAGTAACTTAAGATTTCCTCAATTTCTTTAGAAATTTTGCCTTTTTTTTCGAAAATTTTTAATTAGTTTTCTCTTTTCTTCAGTACAGTGCTTTCCTCGTCCCACTATTACAAAAATTTATGGGAATTACTGTAGAAAAAGTTTTAACTACATTTTTCCGTAGTAATTTTTCACTTTTTTCTTTAAATTATGTGCTGTTATATTTTTATTTTTAAAAGAACACTGACACTCCTATTTTTTTGATCAACTCAAGTCAAGGGCAAACACAGAAATGAATCAATTTCATCGTAAATATTAAAGTTATTACGAGATTCTTTTTTTGTATTTTATTTCTTACATATCGTAAGTAACTACCATTAAAATATATCATGTTTAGCAAATTGGTAGAATAAAAATTGTAACTTTGAAAATATTACATGGTAGCACTCCTATTATTTTGAACACAGCTGTACATTTAGAGAGCGATGGTGGTGGTGTTTAAATGTTTTTGTGTTCAAAACATTCTTTACGATGAAAATTACAACAACAACAACAAGAAAACTATGACAATAATAACATAAACAAACTAAAAACAACATTGTTTTGTATTTAGAGCGTGAAGAGTTTGTTTTTTTGTTTGTTTGTTTTTGATTACAAGTTCACTTGCGTTTTAATCATAAACTTGTGTATTGACATGCCATTGCCACCCCACACACGCTTATAAAAATGTGTCGTTTTGTCGTTTAATTTTTGAGAGATCATAAGGATTGACAGTAAAAAAGAAAAAGGAAGCAGCAGCAAAAACAACAAAAATGAGAAATTTGATTAAAAAAATTTTTTCTAAATTCCACCAAGTAGTGGCATGCAGAGAGAGAGAGAGAGATATGCTTGCATTGGAAAATATTTCTCATACGCACGGTTGAACCCGGCAGTCTATTTTTTTTTTAGAGCCGATAATAAAGGCTTACAAAGTAATGTTAAATAGCATTTGGAAACGACAAAAAGAGTTATTAAACGATTACAAAAGACAAAAAAAAAACCAAAAAGAGGAAAGAAATTTGAAATTTTAAGCGAATATTTGCGAAACGTACGCACAACTGAATTTAAATTTAATGAAGGAAGTTGCCTTGAATTAAAAAAACAAGATTGTGTTGCCTTCATTTCGTTCTCTAAATTTAGTGAGAATTTCCTATCAGCTACACCATGATCTGCTTTTATATAAGAAAAGGCGTTTTTGAACGTCAACAACGTCTTTGTTTTTCTGGCATTCCAACTGGAAACTTTTTTCTTGATCAGAAAACCACTGATGCTGTGGCAAAAATTGTTAATAAAATAATATGCCTTGGCATTATAGCTTTCACATCTCTGTGATTAAATCCGCATAGAAATCTTGATTTACTCAGACGCCTCTAAACTTGCTTAAACTGAATTGCTTCAAGAAAAAAAGAGGCTCGAGTCGATTGCAAGAACGCTCTTTACGAGCAGCACTGCCTTGTAACGGATGATTTTTTAGCTGTTATCTTTTTGGCAACACTGGTTTAAACAGCTCACGCACGTTTCGTGTTTTGTTTCACTGTCAAACATCTTCAGTTTGGTCTATAATTTAACCAGGATTCGTCTTACAAACGAACAACGCTTGCAAATCATTGAATTTTATTATCAAAGTGCGTGCTCTGTTAAGAAAGTTCATCGCGCGCTTCTTTCATTTTATGGTCAGTTTAATCGGCCCACTGAAGCGGCTATTCGGGCTATTGTGACTAAATTTCGCATCAAATTTACATTGTTGGACATTAAACCACCAACACGCTTACGTAGAGTGCGAACGGAAGAAAATATCGCATCTGTATCGGCCAGTGTTAATGATGACCATCAATTATCGATTCGTCGCCGTTCGCAGCAATTGGGCCTCAGTTACTCAACAACGTGGACAATTTTGCGGAAGGATTTAGGTGTGAAGCCTTTCAAAATACAGCTGGTGCAAGAATTGAGGCCGAACGACCTACCGCAACGCAGAATTTTTGGTGAATGGGCTCTTGGAAAGTTGGCCGAAGATCCACTTCTTTATCGAAAAATTGTGTTCAGCGACGAAGCTCATTTTTGGCTCAATGGATACGTAAATAAGCAGAATTGTCGATTTTGGAGTGAAGATCAGCCAGAAGCATTGCAAAAGCTACCAATGCATCCAGAAAAAGTTACAGTTTGGTGCGGTTTATGGACTGGTAGCATCATTGGACCGTACTTCTTCAAAGATGCTGCGAATCGTAACGTAACTGTGAATGGTGAGCGCTACCGTGAGATGATGCCCAAAATGCAAGAGCTTGACTTGCATGACATGCGGTTTCAACAAGACGGTGCCACATGCCACACAGCACGCGTAACAATGGACTTATTGAGAGGCGAGTTCGGTTAACATTTTATTTCACGCTCGTGACCGGTCAATTGGCCGCCTAGATCGTGCGATTTAACGCCTTTAGACTATTTTTTGTGAGGCTATGTTAAAGCTCATGTCTATACAGACAAGCCCGCTTCAATAAACGCATTGGAAGACAACATTGAAACATTTATTCGTGAGATACCGGCCGAAATGTTGGAAAGAGTATGCCAAAATTGGACCATTTGAGGCGCAGTCGCGGCCAACATTTGCATGAAATAATCTTCAAACATTAAATTATATCGACCGTACTATCGATTCAAATAAAGATTTCATGCATTTTTCAGAATTTTATGTGTTTTTTTTTTGAAAAATTTTCCTATAGCTCTTAAAAAAATCACCCATTAGTTACAATGTAAGCTTCAATATTCACAAATGGTGTCATCAATCAGCCAAAACGGGTCTTTGCCTTAATTTTCTTTATTCCTTCTTCTTTAAATTGGTTTCTACGAGTTCAGTATTAACAAGTTTTCGATCTGGATGGTATGCCAGAGTCATGAAGAAGTGTTCTCAGCGCCAGCTCGTTTTCCTGATAATTTTCAACGTCTCAGCAACCTTCTGTCATAAACTCTAAAGGTACAAAAAAACTCGCCATGAAATACTCCCCGAATCTGTCGTTCGGAGCTGACGCTATGATGCAATGAAGTAAGTAAGTTCTGTACCTCATTTCGTAGCCATATTCTTTATTTTTGGAGAACAGTAGAATTTGTCACTTAAATTCCTCTGATAGTAAACGAAGTCCTTTGGAGCTTATGTCAATAGTGTTTAACATGAATTACTCACTTGCATTCGATCTATAGGCGGCATGGGATCGAATTGATGTTCCACGTACATACACACATGATTGGTTATTACTACCTCTTTCAGTCAGGATTACGACCTAGCTCTCACGCAACACTTATATTGTGTGTGTTAATTTTATACATGAGTGGTGGGACCTACAGTTTAAAGTCGACTCCGAACGACAGATTTTTGAGAAACTTTTCATGGCAGTTTTATTTTACTCTCAGAATTTTTGCCAGAAATCTGTTGAGAGGAAGCCGCCGAAGAAATATTTTTTCGTATTTCGCTTTGATGTCTGACCTGGGGTTTGACCCGTGGCCTCAGGTCTAATAAGCCAACATACTACCTACTTGAATACGGCGGCATCAATTGATGTTTTGCGAATCAAAATTCAGTGCGATATTTTCTGGCAACAACTAGGTTTTATAGGGTCAAAGAAAGCCTTTAAAAAACATTGGGCTTCTTAAGACACTGCGAACAATACTTCAGTTCAACTGATTTCCTTACAATTTACCTCCAAAACTGGAAGTCCTATACAAGGGCCGATGCCACAACCCTAACGTGTACTAAAGAGGACAAAGGAATGTGCTCAACTCAGTTGAAGGATACTTATTCTTTCAGTAGAAAGATTGCTCCTTATATGAACGTGTTCTACGTGACTTAATTTTACGTAGAATTACCCTGTCTGGTAGACCACATAGGCTTGCAGTCGATGCAGTGATGTGCACAATTTAAGCGTTAAAACCGCATTTTTTAAATCAAAATTTATTGAACATTTAAGTTTCCACCATTTAAACCTCTCAACCCCTCATGGGTACTGTCTTTTTTTATTATCACCCACTTGCTCCCCTTTTATTTCACACTTTAATAACTTAGCTGGCCTGCCATAGATCGTGCAACAACAATTTGTAGCTAAAAAAAACAATTTTAATAGAATATTTTCTTTCCTTTCCGTTGTTTGTGTATTTTTTTTTGGTGTCTGTTTCCGGTAGTGAAACAGAGTTGATGAGAGACTATTTGTTTGCCGGCTTTCAAAAGTTTCAATTGTGCCCCATCCACTAGACTTTTAGGTGGCGAGCAAGTGATTTGCATGCCAGCATTTTTAGGGGCAATTTATAAATTGACTCTTTTGTACAGAGCCCAGCAAATGGCCAACGGGGGGAGGAGATGTTAAAAAACAGTTTTTTGACGATGAATCACAGGCCTGTGAAGCAATTTTTTCCAAACTTTTTTTCTTTCTTTTGTTCAGCACCATGAAACAATCAATGCTTCTGTGGCACAAAATGTTATTTTGTGGTTTTATTTTTTCGAAAGGGGCAAGTAGTGAGGGTGTTGATGAAAAAAAAAAACAGAAAGGATAACAAGGCTAGCTGGTTTGGTAAGCTGAGTATTATTGCAATACTTTTACAATTAATTGAATTTTCAAGCGGTTGATAAGTGAATGGTGATGAGTTAAAAACTATAAATAAAGCCAACCATTGTATGGCATTTTCATAGCCAATGAATTACTGCAAACGTGAAATAAAAAAATTAAATTTAAATACGAAATTAAATTCCTGGAAATTTAATAAAACTTTTTCATTGAAAAGTTATTCTTTTCAAAAGGTAGTAGGATCTACTACTATTTTTAACGAGGCATAAAATTGATATTTTTGTATGATATAAACAAAAATGTAAGCAATAAAGAATTTTATTCAAAAATTTATTGAATTTGATATATATTAAAAGGTAGTAGATTTATTACTACTTTTTTTAAGCTAGATTTTAAGTGAAATTTTTCTTATAAAATAACAGATAAATTATAATATAAAAAAATTTTGATCAATAGTTTCTATGGAATTTATTTTTTAAAAAAGGTAGTAGATTTACTACTATTTTTTAAGCTAGATTTTAAGTGAAATTTTTCTTATAAAACAACAGATAACTAATAATTTAAAAGAATTTTGACTAACAATTGCTATGGAATTAATTTTTTAAAAAGGTAGTAGATTTACTACTATTTTCTTAAAGCTAGATTTAAAATTTTTCTTATAAAACAACAGATAAATAATAATTTAAAAGCATTTTGATCAAAAATTTCTATGGAATTTATTTTTTAAAAAAGGTAGTAGATTTACTACTATTTTTAAAAATCTATAAAATTATTTTGTTGTTATAAAAATAAACAAAAAACACAGCAATAAGTAAGACCCTTCGAAAATTCTAATAAAATTTACGTTTTTTAAAAACGTAGTAAATTTACTACAATTTTTAAACAAGGTCCAGAATAGAAAAAAAGAATAGAATAAAAATTGAAGGTAAATAATAAATTTAAGAAAGCCAGTAAGTTATATAAATCCATATTTAATTTTTTTTGTTTTTTAAAAAAGTAGCATTTCTACTACTATTTTTAAACTTGCTCAAAACCAAATTTTTGTTGTATAATTCGTATTATAACTGTTATTATAATTTTAAGACATATAAATTCATAATTTAAATATTTTTTATGTGTATTAAAAAAGGTAATATATTTGCTACTGTTTTGTATATTGCTAAAAATCATCTTTTTAATTAGTAAATCAATAAACATATATATCTATATTTTACGATACTTTTTTCATTGAATTTGGAAAAGGTAGTATTTCTACTACTATTTTTAATCTTGTTCAAAATCAATTTTTGTCCTCTACAATTAGTAGTATATTTACTATTATAATTATTAGATATACAAAATCATTTTGTAAATATGTTTATGTGTATCAAAAAATGGTAGTAGATTTGCTACTTTTTTGCATGTTGTTCAAAATAAACTTTTTATAGTATAATTGGTGTTAATATTCATATTTTAAATATGTTTTTGTGTATTAAAAAAAGTTAGTATATTCACTACTATTTGGAATATAGTACAAAATCAACATCAATAGTATAATTTATATGAATAAATCATTAGACATATAAATCCATATTTAAAACAGGTTATTTTGAGTATGCGAAAAAGGTAGTATATTTACTACTATTTTGAAAATTGTCAAAATTCTTTAGTTATAGAGTTTAACTTCCAATTTCTTTTTAAAAGGCCTTAATACACAAATATCCCGCTTTCTTGTGGCTTTTAATGCCAAATATTTTAAATTTCTAATTGAATTCATAAAAATATTCTTGCAAGCCCTTTAAACCTTATTAAATAATGTAATAAGAATGCCTTTTAGTACCTCAATTCCTTTGCAGCATACCAATTTGTAACATTTTCTCATACTCCTTCACAAAGTTAGGAATTCAAGAAATTTTTTTTCCGTCTTCTCCTCTGTAATATGACATAAGTACACTGCACTTTTGCACTTGACATCTAAAGTAGTAGGAAAACATACTACTCTACGGCCACAGAAGTTAAACAGACAGACAGACAGACATACATAATAATGTTAAGAAATAAAAAAAAGGTTTAAAAAGGAGGGTGGTTGGTGAATAAAAATCAACTACAATTGTAAGACTAATAATACATTTTATGACTTCCTTCGTCTTGTTGCTGTCGTAATAGGAGAGAAAATAAAAATAAAAAAATATGTTCTCTTATAACAATGACACTAAAAATGCATTTTCCCTGCCAAAATACATGTCATTCTGATAATATACGACATAATATATGTGATATGGACTCACGTTTTTACTCCCCTCTTTAACCACTACTTGAATTCCCTTTTAAAATTCCCCAACAAGACTTTGTTGTTGACTGACAAATAGTGGAGAACTACTGTTTGTAGCAAAGGTTTGTTTGGTTGGTTGACATTTCCAACGGAAATGTTGCATTTGTATGTGAATATCCGTTGTTTGTATTACAACATGAAATGTATTTATATAAGGAGAGAGAGCGAGAGAGAAAAAGAACCATGTTTTTTTAAATAATAAATTTTAATTCAATTTTTATAAACGACAACTGCACCTAATGCTTGCTTACACAAGAAGGTAGAGTTTTTAAAAAAAGTAGTATTTTTTGTACCATTTAAACTTAAAATTATTATATTATCAAATCAAAACAAAATTATAAATTCAATTTGAAAAAATTGATTTAATAAAAACGTAGTATTTTTACTACTATTTTTTTGTCGCTAAAAATCGAAAATTTTGCCATGTAATACACAAAAAAAAGTTATTTTGAATATGAAGTAATAACAATTCTTTTTTCAAAAAAGTAGTATTTCTACTACTATTTTTTAAACCTGTTCTAAATAAAGTTGTTGTGAACTACATGTTAATATAGGCATGTAGAAATTGTAAATTTTCATTTCATGTGAAATTTGACACTAAATGAAAAAGTAGTTTTTCTACTACTATTTCAAAAACAATTAAAAGTTATTTCTTTTTAGATATAAAACTGTAAAAGTAAATAAAAAACATTGGAAGTAGTAAACAGACATTTTATGTACAATTTTCAATTATTTAAAATAGTAGTATTTCTACTACTATTTTTAAACATGTTCTAAAATAAAGTTATTGTCAACTACAAGTAGAGATGCACAAATGGATGTTATAAACATGATATTTTATGTGGAAATCAAAAAGTAGTATTTCTACTACTATTTTAGAAACGGTTAAAAGTTATTTTTATTTAAAATTACAAGTAAATAAAAAACATTACAAATCATAAACAGACTTTTTATAAAAATTTTTGCTATTAAAAAAGTACTATTTCTACTACTATTTTAAAATGGTTTGAAGTTGTATTGTTATAAATTGTAAGGGAATACTTTGTAGTAAAAGCTGTAAACTGATATTAAATATGCGATTTTCAACCATTTAAAAGAGTAGTATTACTACTACTATTTTAAAATATTTTAAAATACTAAAGTTTTCTACATGGCAAATAAATATACATTTTTGAACATTATAAAACTTATTAAAACCAAGAAATTTTAAACAATGTTTGTAAAAGAGCAACATTTTTACAACCATTCAATTTCCTCAGGATTTTGATTTTCCAAACTCTTAGGTTTTACAATTTTTAACGTGCTTTTCTTTAATTCTGATGGTAGTTCTTAGTAACCAGTTCTGGCTTTGGTCATAAAACACTCAATCACCCCAATTGTAGTGCTTGTGTTGACAGAAAACTCCAACTACTTGGCAAACACAGATGCTATTTTAACAACAAGTCAACACAAGTCACAAAAAGAAACGTACAATTCCTCGTTCATTATACATACTCGTACATAAACAAAAAGATATTCAATGATGATCTACGATATTTTTGTAGTCGAAAAAGGGATGACAAAAGGATACAGTAGTAACTGGCCATAAAAGCAGAAGCTATATGTCCAATTGGTATGGCACTTGCTTATAAGGCTTGACTGTTTTTTAGTTGGCCTTTCTTTGCATGCTAATGGCAACCCATATATCATTATATCTTGTGCCACACTCTGTTACTTTTTCAACTGCCAGAGATACACTTTGCTTATGCATATACAGCCACCACCACCGCTGTCAGTCATCATGTATTCTAGGGTTTCGTTATCTGTTCTTTATGCTGTCTTTTGTAGTCTACTTTTAGGGTGCGCTTGTCGTTCATATTTAAACATGAATATGCATGAAAATGAGTGTGTTTATATGACTGACTGACTGACAATGACATGTTAAGTTACGTGCATCATGCACATTTATTTAATTTTATGTATCCCTACATTTTTTCTTTATTTCTTCTTAAAAAAAAAAACAAGTGAAAAAAGGGAATAAATAAAAAGGAGTTGCATCAGTCAGTAGTCGTACTAACTCTCTTTTGGTGCTTAAGTGTAGTAGAATTTAAATCAATTTAAATATGGTTTTAACATCAAAGAACTGCATTTTCTTAAAGCTTTATGAAAACAATCTATGAAAAAAAATTAAAAACCTGGAATTTTGAAACTTTTTGTAAAAAGTAGTATTTTTACTACCATTTTTTCGAGACTAAAAACTAAAAAACTTATTTATGTATACCTTTCTATACATATAAGTAATAATTTTTAACAGTTATTAAACATTGTTTAATCCTTTTAAAAAGGTAGTATTTCTACTACTATTTTAAAACTGCATAAAAACTGAAAAATTCTATCTCTATTACTAACTACAAAAGTTTTGCTTTATAAAAATATCATTTTAAGCAATATATTAAATTTTTTGAAAAAGTAGTATTTTTACTACTATTTTTAAATATTAATAAAAAGTTATAATTTTCACTCATTTGTAGCAGATGTAAATATTATATAATTTTGGCTCAAAATTCGCTAAGAATTTTTGTTTCTAAAAAGTAGTATTTCTACTACTATTTTAAAGTGCGAAAGACTAAAGATTTTAAACAATATTATAAAAACTAATCATTTTAAACAATTATTCACCATTAGTAGGATTGTTTCAATTTGTTTTTCAAAAGTAGTATTTCTACTACTGTTTTGAAATTCTTAGGAAATTAAAATTTCTAGAAAATTTGTAAAATGAGTTGTGAATTTTATATAAAAATTATTATTTTTTTTTAAATTTCTTACTTAGAAAAATAATATTATTTTTACTACTATTTTAAAATTTTTGGTAATGCAATTGAGGTTATAATTTCATAATTTTAAAAAAACTATTGCTGATAAAAATAAACTTTTCATATTGTAAACATTTTAAAAAATTAGTATTTCTACTACTATTTACAAAACTGATAAAATTTGAATTAAATTTGTTGAATAACGATAATTTTGCTTCTAAAAAATTATTATTAATAAAAGAAAATCTTGTTCATCTTAAAACACGCATTTTAAAATAGTAGTATTTCTACTACTATTTTCAAAACTGATAAAATTTGAATTAAATTTGTTAAATAACAATAGTTTTGCTTCTAAAAAGTTATTATTAATAAATGAAAAGTTTGTTTATCGTAAAACACACATTTTAAAATAGTAGTATTTCTACTACTATTTACAAAACTAATAAAAGTTTAATTATTTTTGTTTAATAAGTATATTTTTACTTAAAACAAAAGAGTATTAGTAATAAAAGAAAATCTTTGCATATCTTAAAACACCCCATAACAAAATCATGACTCTGGGGTTTTATAATTATTTTCTCTGTATTGATTATTATTCATAATGATGGCAATGCAAAATGCAAACTTTTTGCCAAATACATAGCAATAGTAGTGCAGTCATTTTCATTATAATAAAACTTTCCCTTGAGCAACACTTTTTGGAAATATTAAAAGTTTGCCTCTATCCCCCCCTTTATGCTTTGCAATTATAACGATTATATTTTGCAAGTATTTTTTTTTGGGGGGGCTTAAATGCAAATAATCACCCTCAAGATAATTGTCATTACAAAGTTGTTGTGCTACAAAGAGAGATTTCAAATTTTCTTACAGATTTTCCTCGTTCGTTTTTTTTTTTGAAAATTAAAACTTTTTTTCTGCTAAAATCCAAATTTACTTAAGGCTGCTGCTGTATGTACAAAAATTTTCTTTTCACGTCTTTTATTTCTGAATATTCTTTTCTCTCTCTCTCTCTTAGATTTTATTTGTTTTCTTAACAATGGACTTGGCAAATTAACAAGAAAAAAATCTCAAAAAAGAGAAAAACTGTGTATGCAAAATTTTTTTTGTTGCTTACATACACACACAAACATCTACAAAAGGAAACAAAAGTAGTCAAAATGTGTTAAAATGACATTAAAAAGCTTGTTAATTTCGTATGTTTTTTCTCTATTCTCTCTGTTCTAGCAACAAAGAAAAAAAAGGCATTATAATTGCTTAAAAATACAAAAACCATGTACATTAAAATATGTATACGAGCATGATGTTATTTTCTATGCATTATGCTTGAAAACTTGTAGGAAAAAAAAGCAATTAAAATATTCTGCCAAAATGTTTAAATAGAAAAACCCCAACTCAAATGTCTTTAAGAATGTAGGGAAATAATGCGTTAAATACTGTAATTTAAGGAAACAAAATTAATAAAATAAAAAAGCAATTTTAATGCAAGAACTTTAAATTCTAAAAATAATAGTAGAAATACTACTATTTTAAAAGGTGAAAAAATACATGAAAATTTAAGGTACATCGTCCTTACTTACATCGTCCAACTACATTTAGCAAAAAAATTTTAAAAATTATAAATTTCAAACAATTTTTCAAATAGTAGTAGAAATACTACCTTTTTAAACATTCATATTATCCGTTGAGATAATAAAACTTGCAAACAACCATATATTAAATAAGTAAAAATTTAAATTTTGATGTAATTCTAAAAATAGTAGCAGAAATACTACTTTTTAAATAATGTCAATATATAAAAAAATGGAAGAATTAATATTTATGTGCTGAGATAATAAAAATTGCTAATAACCATAGCCAAACATGTATCAAAAATGTGTAAAAATTTGCATTTTGATGTAATACTAAAAATTGTAGTAGATATACTACTTTTTTTAAACAGTGATATAATATGAAAAAGGGAAAAATAATGTTTTAATAATCGTATTTAGCAAAAATATTTAAAAAATTTTACATTTCAAACAATTTTGAAATAGTAGTGAAATACTACTTTTTTAAAAAATTTAGAAAATTGAATTTCTAATTTTTTCCAATACAGTAATTCCTATAAATATTAAAAAATTGTTATTTGAAAGAAATTAAAAATAGTAGTAGAAATACTACCTTTCAAAAATTCTATAGAAAACTTAAATTTTTGTTTATATCCAAAAGCACTCACTGAAAATAACTTAAATGTAATGAAACTAACAAAAAATAGCAATTATGAAAGTAATAAAAAATAGTATTAGAAATGCTACCTTTTAAAAATGCTATAAAAAATTGAAGTTTTTATATATTTCTCAACCACTCAACTTAGGTAATGCGATTTTCTACTAAAAGTATCAAGAAAAGCTTAAATACAAACATATAAAAAATAGTAGCAGAAATACTACCTTTTACGAAATTTCCAATTTGTAAAATTTTTATCAAATTCAACACCAATTTTTTTCAATTACTGCAGAAAAAAGTTACTTGAATAGAATGATTAAATGCCTGTTTTCAAAAGGTAGTATTATTTTTACTACTATTTTTAAGAATTAAAAATAAATTATTTTATTCTTCCTTAATTTATTCTCATTAGTTCTCTATATTTATTTTAGAATTTTGTTTATTTAATGCTTTTGAAAATAGTAGTAGTATTTTTAGTAGTATTTGATGATATGTATGTATGTACATACTTTAAAAACATTTTCTATTTAAAATTCGAATTAGAAAAACATCACGTTTATTTTTCTTTCTTTCTTTCTTTTCATTCTTATGCTGTATTTTTAATAATTAATACGATTTTTATGGCGAAAAAAGAAAGACAAGCAGTTACTTATAAAATGTCTATTTTCCTTAGATGTACGAAAATAAAGCCAATATATCCTCTTGAAATTTTCATCACAATAGATAGATAGCCCGAGTGGCAAGTGGCATGTGGCAGTCAAAAAGTCTGGTAAAACTCAATGTAATCAACCGCAAAAATCATGTGAAATAACACGTCTTATAAATAAAACATTACATATCTCTCTCTCGCTCTCTTCATCTCTCTGTTTTGCTCTCCCTTGTGAACACATATTGAAAAGCGTAGCTTTCCTAGCAACTTGAGAGCAATGAAGCCACTAAAGCATGGAACAGTTGCCGCAGCAGCAGTAGTAGTATTTGGTTTTATTGTTTTATAGTTCTGGTGATAGAGCACGAACACGAACACGGCATATAGGCAGACAAGCTATAATGGCAATAAGGAGCGAGCTGGAAAAATAAAATCACGAAAGAAAAGAAAAAAAACTCTGGAAAATTACGTTGAAATCCATGTTTTTCGTTTTGTATGCTTCAGAAGCTTCTAAAAAGATTTTGTTTTTTCGTTTTTACTTCATCTCTTGTCTTAAGACTTTTAGTCACAAGAAAAAATAAAAGAAATGAACAGAACAGCACAGAAAAACTTCAAAATTAAAGGCAGCGAACAGTACGAACGAACGTACGTGCCACAAACACTGGTAGATAAAAAAAACAAGTTCGGGTTATTAGCCAACATGAAATGGAATTTCAACGTTTTTTTAACGAGTATTTTGTAAGGATTATGGAATTAAAGCTAGAATTTTAAGTTTTCTTCGAAGTATTTTTAGGTCAGCTTATAGTGCCACCATTAGGCTTAAAATATTGTATTTAATAACTTTTTAAAAAGGTAGTATTTTTAGTACTATTTAAAAAATTTAAGTACAGGATTTTTACGCTATATTTTGTATTACGTTCAAAGTTTTAAATAAACAAAAATTTCGACATTTTATGGGATTTTTAAAAAGGTAGTATTTCTACTACTATTTTCATTTTACTTTGTATTTTGGATTTTCTTAAAATTTATAGTAAATTCGTATTATTTATGATGAATTTATTTTGAAATAAATAAAAATTTAGATTTTATACAATATTTCTAAAAGATGCTATTTTTCCTACTATTTTTTATTTCTTTTGTGTTTAAGATTTACTTGATATTTTTAGAAATTCGTACTATTTAAAGTGAATACTTTTAAAATAAATAAAACTTAATTTTTTACTGCATTTTTAAAAGGTAGTATTTCTACTACTATTTTTTATTACTTTCGTTATTGTTATTTTCTTGATAATTTTATTATATACAAGTTGTTTACGGTGAATGTTTTATAAATAAATAAAATTTTATTGTTATATAGCATTTTTAAAGAGTAGTATATCTACTACTATTTTCTATTTCTTTGAAGTTGGTATTTTCTTGATATTTTTTATTACATATAAGTTATATATGGTAAGTGCTTCGGAAAAAATCAAAAAAAGTTTTCTGTAGAATTTTAAAAGGTGTATTTCTACTACTATATTTAATTTTTTTCGTATTTAACATTTTCTTGATATTTTCTGTAGAAATTCGTATTATTAACGGTGAATGCATTATAAATAAATAAAATTTGAATTTTTATAGAATTTTTAAAAGGTACCATTTCTACTACTGTTTTTTATTACTTTCGTTATTGTTATTTTCTTGATAATTTTATTATATACAAGTTGTTTACGGTGAATGCTTTATAAATAAATAAAATTTCAATGTTATATAGCATTTTTAAAGTGTAGTATATCTACTACTATTTTCTATTTCTTTTGTAATTGGTATTTTCTTGATATTTTTTATTACATATAAGTTATTTACGATGAGTGCTTTGGAAATAAACATAAATTTAAGTTTTCTGTAGAATTTTTAAAAGGTAGTATTTCTACTACTATTTTTAAATTCTTTCATATTTAAATTTTTAATATTTCCAGGAATTGCGTATTATTCATGGGGCTTTGGAAGAAACAACAAACTCAATTATCTAAGGCAGTTTTAAAAGGTAGTATTTGTACTATTATTTTATATTTTTTTTTATTTTCTTGATATTTTTAGTAAATCAGTATTATTTACATCGAGTGCTTTAGAAGCAATAAAAAGTTTTGAATTTCTATAATATTTTAAAATGGTAGTATTTCTGCTACTATTTTCCATTTCTTTTAAAATTAATTTTTTTCTGTTTTTTTTTTATAAAGTCTGACAATATTTTAATAATTATTTGCTTTCAAACGGAACTTTTCCTTTATTTGTGAATATTTTGTGTCCTGTTCAAAGCTTAATTTCGCATTTTTTTCTCAGAATCATGAATCAAAAATTCATGAATAAAAAACACAGAAATTATTTGCATCACAAAAAGGCAACAAGTCAGTCCTAAATGAACTTGACTTCCGTTTTTTCTTTCCTGCCCAACTATATAATCACGAGAAAGAACTAAAAAAAACGTAAAAAATAAAAACAGAAATTGACCGGAAGTGTAATTTAATGTGCCAAAAAATGTGGAAAAGAGAGACAAAAAAATATTTAAAAAAAATGTTAAAAATATTTGAAACGGGAGATTTCAGATCCATTTTGGGAGTTTATTGCCTAGAGTTGTGGTCAATTTGTCCTCGAAAGAAGGTACACGATACAACTATCGGTGTGTTACGCGTTTCTTCTACATAGCCTAGGCCTGGAACATGCTGCACTCATCTGATATTCTCTAGGATAGCTTTGTATCTCTATTCTGAACTAGACTAAACGAAACTACGCTGGTACCAGCTTTAGTTTGTGAGTTATCTGGGTAGTAGTTATTTGACTGAAAATTAAGACATACCAGCAAATACTCTGGGCACTGGAAGGCTCGAAGACTCGAAAACCTCGTAATCTTGGCATATTTGAACCACGTGAGGTTAACCACTGAATGTCTTTTAAACTACTGCAGAGAGGGGACCCGGCATTCTTTGTCAATATTTATTGTAGCATTATCCTTACACTATTAGGTGGGATTATGGGCCCGAAACTGAAATACGTAGGCGCATCTGCAGCCCATCTACTTGTTTATTTACGTAACAGTGTCTGTGGGACTATTTTCCTTTGTATTGTAGGCTGAATTTCTAGAGAACCTCAAGAGAATCTTTTCACGCTCTCATAAATTCAAGGCAATTACATCATTGGCTTTGGTAACACCGTCTCCGCTTAGTTTTCTTAGTCACATCATTACAGTGTCACTAAGGTAAGATATGGGTTATTAAGGAAGTCTGTTAACTCATATCGGAATGCATGAACCAGCCAGCTATTCCATACCATCTCTTGGTTGATAAGAGAGTAGAGAAATAAATAGAATACCCGCCTTAGTTTCCTTTCGTGAAAGATAGCCACAGTAGAGGAGATATGGTTATACTGACCGGTCACTGGCCAATTGGAGACCATAAATGACTATGTGATAATGTGGAAAAGTAAGTAAGAGATGTTCATTTCCTTTGCACTACTTTAAGGGCTTTGGCGACATATCATGGATGTCTGGTATGGACGCAGAAGACCTTATTAGGTACCTCAATCTGACGATATGGATTTGAGTCGCATACAGTGTTATTGAAATCGATTGGAAGACTTTCACAATGGTGTTCAGGACACTATGGGTACACGCCTAATCCAAACAATATCAATATGTCAACCTTAATCAATACACAGCTATACATAATTTGTTCTGCCATTATTTCTGTCTGAATAGTTATAGAGAAACCTGCCGAAAACTATAGGGTATGTGCAAAAACAAGAGCTTTATTGTATTTTATTTTAAAGCTTAACGCCTTGGCTTTCAAAAGATGTTAAATTCAGATTCCTATCATACTGGGTTGCAAAGTTATGCCTACTTTTCTGTAAAGATATGTCAATTAATATTAATCATACGACGTGATGTAAGAAAATTTAATTTTTTCATGATTTTCCTTGAACAACAGCCAATTAAAATGGCTTTTCTGTTTTAAAGCATACGTTAAGGCTCTCTTAAGCCGTCTTTTGAGAGGAGTCTTTAGCAATTTTAATGGTATTTCGTTACCATAAGAATTCAATTTCAATTTTTATTTGTTGATTACTTTTTTTTCGTTTCTTTAAGCTGTTGTGTGTTCATAAATAAATTTCTTCATCGACTTGAATTCTTCGTTTTTTAATATTTTTTTTGTGTCTGGCATGCCTTTCGAAGAAGAGGGCGTTTTTTTTTATTTAAAAAGGACGAAAAGAAAAGGAATTGAATTGAAATAGCAGAACATCTTAAACTGCTTAAGTGGCAATACAATGTATATAATCTTTATTATCATTGTTGTCCTTGTCATCTGCTATCCGGGCTCTTACAACATTCTGATGTGGTGAAGAAAGGGACACTCTCCAGCACCACTCTATAGTTTAAATGCGGCTGATGGTGGTGCTAGTGATGCTATGGCTGTGTGTGTATATTTTAATGATGATCAGTGTACAGAGCGAAGGCATAATAAGTCGGTGGATGTGGTTAAGATGGTGATGGCAAATGAAATGACGATGATGGTCGGTCTGCTTATCTTTTTAACTTTAATGCACAAATGTTGTCATCCTTTACAACCACCAAAATATACAGGACGGTAAAGTAAAGCAAAAAAGGAATATAAAACCTTAAAAATCTGTTTAAAGGATAATAATAAAGCAAAAAAGAGTAAGACTTTCTTACTTACTTACTGGGTTATAAAGAGAAAATTCCTTAACAACATCTGCTTGGCAATCTTATAACCTTCTTGGAAATGCAACAAGCAGCCGTAGCAGACGAGATAGACGCTTTAGCTGGCTGCATTATTACAAGGGTTTATATTTAATTTGTTTTATTACTAAACCCCTCCTGGCAAGTATCCCTGGACGTTAGCACACAATCATTTAACTTAAAACCATCATGGCCACCACCGCCACCACTACCACTACAAATTTATATTCCTGTCTTAATGGTTAAGTTTCTTGGTTGTAATCTATTTTGTTGCAACCATTTATACAATGTCATTCACCGCTTTTTATTCTGAGCTCGCCATAAGAACTATTGTTCAATGCTGCTGCTGTTCTAAATTCCAAGCAGCTAAATTATTAAACAGTTAAAAAGCTGTTGGTTGATGTTGGCATTATAAAATTAAGTAGAGTTATTCACCAAAATGAATTAAAAAAAGATAAAAGCTTTAATAAATTCACTTAGGAAATCAGTTTTACACAAACGACACTAAATTACTCAAGAACGGAAGAAAGAAAACTAAGGAAAATGTAAACGTTTTATTGAATAAAATTTTTAAAATAGTCGTAAAGGACACAAAATTGTAAAAATCTCCATAATTTTATAAATAAGTGAATATGGTATTATACACTACTATAAAGCCTCATTTCTTAGCTTTAAAATCATGTAAAAAATATTTTCCTGCTGTATCTCAAACTAAAGTTATGACCCGATATATGAAGCTACCTCGGAATTAATATTACTCATACGCCATGGTAATGAAAATTTTGAAATTACTTTTTTCTTATTGTTTACAACAATTTTACATAATTGTTATACATCACTTTAAAGCCTACGTTCTTAGCTTTAAAATCGTACTAAAACTATTTGCATGCTGTATCTCAAACTAAAGTTATGACCCGATATGTGAAGCTACCTCGGAATTAATATTACTCATACGCCATGGTAAAGAAAATTTTGAAATTAATTTTTTTCTTATTGTTTACAACAATTTTACATAATTGTTATATATCACTTTGAAGCTTATTTCCTTAGCTTTAAAATCGTACTAAAACTCATTTCATGCTGTATCTCAAACTAAAGTTATGACCCGATATGTGAAGCTACCACGGAATTAATATTACTCATACGCCATGGTAATGAAAATTTTGAAACAAACAATTTTGCATAATTGTTATGCATCACTTTGAAGCTTACTTCCTTAGCTATAAAATCGTATAAAAACTATTTTTATGCTGCAACTCAAACTAAAGTTATGGCCCGATATGTGAAGCTAGCTCAGTGTTAATAAGAAATTTTGAATTAAAAATGTTTCACTGTTTACAACAATTTTAAACGACATACATAATTGCTCATTACAATCAGGATTACGACCTAGCTTCTCACACAATTTATGTTGTATGTGTTAATTTTATCCATAAGTGACGCGGGACCTACAGCTTCAATTCAACTTCGAACGACAGATTTTTGAGAAACTTTTCTTGGCAAATTTTATTTTACTCTGAGTTGTTTTGCCAGAAATCTGCTGAGAGGAAATCAACCGCAGGAATACTTGTTTTGTGGAGATGTCTAATCTGGGGTACTAGTTTGAGGAATATAGGGTTCCCCAAGTCCTTCAGACTGCACGGATATGAACAGAAGTCTTGTGTCTCTATCCTGCTGTATAGTGTCTGTTTTCAAATGGGGAGACAGTCACGTGTTTACCAACTTTGGTCTGAAAATCAGTAGGTAGCCGATAATATCCATTGCACCCATTGTACCCATGGCTACAAAATACTGAATAGAGCAGGTCAGTGCCTGTGGAGGGACTTTTTTTTTGCATTCCAAAACTTATGGATACTTTCGGTCATTGCGTTACCAGTAACGTAGTTGGAAAGGGCACAAGGCTCGTAATTTTCAAAATTTTACTGAGTATAGATGTGATGCGATTAAACTAAACCCAACAGTAGTTGTATACCAAAGCTTAATTCCTCTATTCCTGGTTTCGCTGTTATCAGCAAAACGGATATCAGTTTGGAGATCAAGTATTGGATCACTTTTGCGACCAGAGCACCTGTATGGTCGCAATAAGCAATTGAGTAGCAGAGGCCTCTTTCGTACGACAAGGCTAATACTCTACGAGTAGCTCATCCTCTCCGGGCTTCTTTATGGCGCAGAAGCACTATTGCACTATTGCTGCACACACTATTGTAGCAGCTTTGAGAGTATTCGAAAGAAGTCCTAACGTAAGATCTACATTTCAGTACGAATTGGCAATGATTTACGCTTTCTATCCAATAATAAGCTATAAAGGCTTCTCACTGACATGGACGTTGTCCAGCTTATTAACATTCAGCGGCAGCGTTGGCATCACCGGGCCAATGCCTCGGCTGGCCATTCAGTAGCCCACACTAGAAGATGCCGATTTTGGCAAAAAAAATCATCTTTTCAGATGAAGCTCATTTTGATCTTGGCCGGTATGTAAACAAGCACGCATACATTGAAAAGCACTGTTTGGTGCGGATTTTAGTCCAGAGGCATAATTGAGCCATTTTTCTTCGAAAATGAGCAAGGAATGGCCGTTACAGTCAATGGCGATCGTTATCGGGCCATGTTGAACGAATTTTTGTTCATAAAAATTGAAGAGGAGGATATCGGCAACATTTTGGTTCAATAGGACGGCGCTACACTCGATGTTTTGCGTCCTGTTTTTGAAGACCGCATTATCAGCCGCAGAGCTGATATCGTTTGGCCACTTCGGAGCTGCGATTTGACACTGTTGGACTATTATTTGTGCGGTGCCGTCAAAGATAAGTGTTACGCCCGACAAGCCAGAGACAATTGACGCTAAAAAGAACAATATTCGTGAAGCTATTGGTGAAATACAGCTGCACACAATCGATGTGCTTAAAAATTAGACCGATCGTGTAGGCTACTGCATGACCAGCCGAGGCAGCCATTTGAATGAAATTATTTTCCATTATTAATCGGTAGGATTGTACTTTCAAAAAAAAAAAAGTTATTTGGCGGACCCTTTAGTATGAATGAAAGAGGATGTCCAGGCGAGAAGGGTATTTCATCCGGAGATTACTGAGGTCGACGCAGAAGATTACATTGCCTACGTTGAAAGCACCAAATCGAGCAAGCCCTGTCATTGATTGGTGTGACCAACTGGCGTAGGCGCGCAAGAAGTCCAGAAATCTAGAAGGATTTGTTGAGGAAGGCGGATAGCTATTAATCGGGTTGATAAGGGCCAATTAAGTAAGTAACTAAGGGCTTACAGAGCTTTAAAATGCCATTCCAATTGTAAAATATTTTCCTTTTGTAGATTTCATTTCATTTTGATTGAAATTTGTTTCTGATTTTTTTTTTCAAATAAAATTTTTAAAAACATTTGTTCTCTGCAAATCTGAGTGTATGAGTGTATGAGTGTGTTATCATAAAACAATCATTTTGTAATACGCGCATCGTACACTAGAATCATCATCATTATCAGCATACAACACACTAGTCTGGCCCCAATTGAGGTTTTCATACATAAATTAGTAGAGAAACAAACCAAATACGGACAGAATAGAACAGTAATGATGACTAAGGGCGGCTGGTTAATGTACACTTTAATGGAAAGAAGAAGAAGAGGGGAAAGGGTTTCCATTATTTGAGTTTGATTATGTTTAACTGCGTCATTATAAAACGAAAAGCAGAGACAAACGTCAGTTGGAATTCTTGCACTAGGTTTGAGTGGTTGTCAGAGAGAGGAGAAGCCACTGTAGTTTTGCTTTTGGTAGAGGATATGCAGTAGAATTTTGTGGTTTATAACACTCGGGTATTTGGTTATTATGATGGGCTTTAAACACGACTGAAACCCAGTAAAAATATATGAAAACTTTGGCGACAAAAAAAAAATTTTTTTTTTGGTTTTTTTTTTTTGAAAACATAATGAAATGCATACTCTGCTATGTTCTACTCTACTCTACTATACTCTACTGTACTGTATGCCAATGCTTTCAACTAAAGTAAGCTGTGTTTGGCTCTGAAATCTTCTGTGTTTAAGGGGTTTGGTTTGAACTGACACTATACACCCTACTATAGGCTGGCTTTTATTCAAACAAAAAAAAAATTATTTCACATTTACTTGTCTCCCTAAGGATTTGGAATTTTAAAGGCGAGCGTGCGAGTGAGTGTGTTACAAACATTTGTTAAGAATTTAATGTGGGCCAGTGTTGTGTTGCTTTACAGTACTTGTGTGGTTTCACTGCAAGGACATGCACAATATATACTCTGTTATATACAACAGCAACAACAACTACAACAACTACTTTGTAATGCTATGAACATGAAAATATATGTTGAGCCACTGCGGTATGTGCTGCAAAAAAAATTAAAAAAAAAGTTTTTTTTTCTGTTTTTTGTTTAAATTTTTCATTTTTAATCAGCAAAACATTGCATTCCGCTGTGAGGTTTTGCCAACGATTATATAAAAATATTTTCATTTGTTTAATAAAAATATGAACCGAGACTGAATGGCTTTTTCATTGTATTGTTGATTTTTTTTTTGCAAAAAAAAAAATTAATATTTTCACCACAGAAAAAGCCAATAACCATGAAACTTTACCTGTTGATTTGAAACACAGAAAAAATTCAAGGAGGCTAAATATTTTAAATCTCGTAATAACACTGTACCGAAGACCTTATTATAATTCTACCTAAAAAGGAGGGGACAACGCCGTTTATTCGATGTTTAAAATAAGGTCCATAAAACCACAAAAAGGAGGCGACAACGCCGTTTATTCGATGTTTAAAATATGGTCCATAAAACCATCGTATCAACTGATGGTAAGTAGTCTAGTTTGACGAGATTTAGTAACTCCCACGTAGGCTTTAGATCACCTTGTCTGGAGGGAATAATTCCTGCTGAATTGCAGACGACCGAAGGCTAGGTCATGGCCTGACTTTGGTGCACTTCAGAGGTCAGCAATGAGTATTCAAAAAGATGAGTAGATTCGAATCATACTTATAATTTCTGATACTTATACGCATTCATACTTATTTTAATGTCATACTCATACTACTCATATTCAAAGTTTGAAGTACTCATCGTACTCATACTTAACAATACGCATGATGTTGTTGATTTCGACTCTCCTTTACTCAATATCTACAGGAATCACAAAATAAGTATAATTCGCGTATGAACACCACAATACTCACTAGAATGTTGTGTGTTTCCTTTGCTTCGAATCACTCGAATCATTTATGAGTATTTTAAGTATTTTTCTAAATTTATGAATTTGAATGAGTAGGCGTATGAATCAAACATATTTCGAATGTTATGAGTTTGATGTCAACGTTGTACTCATACTCATTGCAACTTGTATTTATACATCAATGTTGTAGTGGGTACGAATGAATCAGAGTAGTTGGATTTCAATACTGTTGACTCACTCATACTCAAAATTTCATGAGTACTTATGAGTAGCGAAAAAGCGTTTCAATGCTGATCTCTGGTGTACTTACAAGGCCTGTTTGTAATTTGCCTTCATACCTGGAGAAACAAGAAACAAAAGACGCAGAAAATTTCACACACAATCGCTAAAGGCTACAGGCCAGTATGTCTATTGCCCTTTCCACTCTAAACTCTTATTAATCTTGCACAAGTGGTAGGTCCATCGAATTAGCATTCATCTCATTGGTAAACTTCTTAGAAAAGTTACCATAAACAATGACGATCTGACGCGGTGATCTTCGTAGATAAATTGGTCATTGCAACCATTCAGGCAGGATTACAAGCTAGCTTCTCACATCACGCCTGTTGTGTGTATTAATTTTATATATGAGTGGTAGGACCAATAGTTCAAACGTCGACTCTGAACGACAGATTTTTTGAGAAATTGTATTTTACTCTCAGAGCTTATCGCCACGTCAAGTCTTTACAGGTCCACACGGCTTCTCTGGCCTGAACTGATATCAGACTGTAAAACCCCATATGTAATGCGCACATTAGGTACTCCTTGAGCATTAGGGTGGAAGTTGGGAATAAATTTCACTTCTTAGTTAAAGCTAATTGGCCATCTCTTTATGGCAAGAGCTGGTTGCTGATATATGAGGTGAAAGATAGTCTTTTCCTCCTTGTGGAAATGTCCAGTCTATAAGCATGCCTTTCAATAGGGCAGTGACCAGTGAGTACAGCAATAATGCGAACCGCCTGGCTGTCCAAGTAATATAAGAGATTTTCTGGGAAGCATTGAGCCGTTTTAAATGTGACCTTGAAAAACACTGCAGCCTATACAAATGTCTGATGTCAGAACCATTAAAACATATGTATATCAAGACCTAGTCTGTCCAGTATTTAGACATTCAGATTAGAGGTCATCGGAGATACAAAGAACAGGACATAGCAATACTATCTGACAGTCAGGTTGCCATTCGAGCACTCGGCTATTATGAAGTTAAATCGAAGATAATATGGCACGGTTTGGAGAAACTAAATCGGCTAGGTTGAGAGCATAAAGTTGCCCTCTGCTGGGTCTCAGTTCTTGTGGGAATTCCCAGCAATGAATTTGCGAAGAGGGAGGAAGCTTCAACGTCACTGATGGAAACAGATGGAGTGGAAGTGGATGTTTAAAATGGAATGCTTAACGAAAGGAAAGATGAAGAGAGTTAAAGACTTTTCTCAAATCAAGTGGGTTTGAGGCAATCGAAACTCTTGTTCGGAAATTATAATCACCCCTATCGTGAATATTATGGGAATAAATTATTTGGGAGTAAACTTTTTTTCCCATCCCAAAAAATCAGTATTGCGAATATATTGGGAGTAAAAGTTTTTATTGTGAATTAGTTATAAATGTTGTATAAACAAAAAAAAAATTATGTGAATTACCTCTCAACACTTTTTCAAAAAAAGTACAAATCTTAAAAAATGAGTAGCGTATGTGTTCGTTTTTTTGCTGCAGGAAGAGGAGAAACAATCCATGGAAAGGTTGCAGTGAAGATCTAGGTATACTTTTGTTATAATTATTGCATATACATATTTTTGAATACATCTAATACAAATATAATTTAGGAGACGGCGGGTATGCCTCTGAGCCATGGATGCTAGTATCCTATAGGAATGCCGCAGAGGGATCAGCAGAAGCAAAATTTAACGAAGTGCATTCTCGAGCACGTAATATTGTGGAAAGGACCAACGGAGTTCTTAAAAACAGATGGCGTTGTTTGCTCGGAGCACGAGTTACACTACTCCCCATAGAAAAGTACTCAAATTGTTAATATTTGCAGTGCGTTATATAATTTATGTATATATTATAAGTGCAACTCACCACTTGTAGCAAGGTTTTATATGAAACGCACGAGCAGGAAAATGTTGATGAAGTTATTCAAGGAACACGTCTGAATGAAGCTGAACGTATTCGTACTAGCATAGCAAGTTGACTTTCATCACTTTTGTATTTACGTAAATAAGAATTGTATACATATATGTACATACATAAAAACAAAACAAAATAAAACCAGTCTTCTCTGGAATACTTAAATCTAAGTATTCTTTGAAAATATCACACTCCAACTTGTACTAGTATTACATTTGCATTCCTTAAATTAAACAATATACTTAGTTTTAAAAAAACAACACCAAAACAATTTATAACTTACATGTTCCCTTCTTATTCCCATTGGCAAGCTTTGGGAATTAATGTTACAAAATAATTCTTGGGAATAAACATTGGCGATACAATATTTTTTGTGTTTGTGAATTCACTCCCAAAAAATTTTTTTGGGAATGATTCACAATAGGAAATGATGAAATTTGGGAATTTTTTTATGGGAATAGTTATTTGCGATAGGGGTGAATAAGAGGAGATTTAAGTGCATGCATCAGACATGTGGAGCATTAATGCATCCCAGGAAGAATAACGTGAATGCACATCATGGATGTATGCTAGACAGGGAATTGCCATTGAGCTGTATCCTGAAATTTGTCAGGGCAATAGGCTTGGAGGAGGCATTGTAGGAATACCCTATAAAATTTACGACGACGAGTACAATATAAATAGTATGGTTAGCCGCCTACCATATGAAATTGATTTGACAAGCATAAAAACCTTTTATAGCATTGCTGTATGTGATGTACAGTGGAGCAAAAAAAATTCAATTAAAATATTTTTTTTTCACAATTTAATTTTTCTTTATTTGCTTCATGTTAATTAACGAAAATCGTGTATTATTGCCATCATACTGATAAAGGTCATTGCTTAAGTTGAGGGGAGGGAGTGCAATTAAAAGTAGGAAATATGAATGAAAATGCACGACTTATTACGCCTCATGCTGTTATAAGCTCTCAGTCTTACCGTTGAAAATAAAAATCTTAGTTTATCATACGATAAGCTGTGTGTGTGTGTTTTTATTTTAATAGCTGTGTATAGGGCATGCTATGCTAATGATCTTTAATTATTACGTTGCCATACACATAGTACGTTACTACTTAGTTGCGAAATATTTATTTTCAGATTTCTTGACTGGTTTTTGGTGTCTAAGGTCAGGTTTAAAGTGTTGCTTTAAGTTGTTGTTGTTGTTTTTTTAGAGTTTATTTAATTTGTTGTTGTTGCTAATTTGTATAAATGATTTATAAACAATAAATTTATTTATAAAACACTTTTGCAAAATTAATGAATAAACGTGACTAACAAATCATAAGTACAAGCACAGCTTAAGAGCGCACACAAGACACACACAAAAGACAGCAGCCAGTGGACGTTAAGCGGACTAAAGTAGTGGATTTTTTTCTGCTTCTTCTTCTTCTAGATACAAACAGACAGACACAAACAGACAGACATAATGATTGGGAATGTGATGATTGATTGTTGAAGCAGCAGCAACAGCAGCAACTGATTTATAAGAAATTATTAAGAAATTATTAAGAAATTGTTAAAACAAAAACAAAACACAATAAATATTTAAAAACAATAAAAACAACAATAAAGGTATGATTATTAAGCACATATTGATGGATTGAAAAAAATACAAAGCAAAAGTAAATTTACTTTTCTAAAGTGTTATTTTCAAGGAATGAATGAATGCACTTCTATCTAGCCAACAATAAAAACAACAACTGAAACTAAATATAAATTATTAAAAATTATTAACTTTTTTAAACAAATTATTAAGAGATAAAAACGTATTGCAAGTGCCATTAAACCAGTCAGATAGACAGCTTGTTGCTCTTTGCTTCGATTGGTTTTTGCTTCGATTACCCTTTTGATTTCATTTGAAATTTTTTAATTTTTTAAAAATTTAAATTCAGTTGTTTAGAGATCAGTGCGAACACCAACAGAAGAAGAACAGCATGAATATAAAAGTGTGTTGAAAAAAATTTAAATAAAACGATAATTTATTGCATCAAACAAAATTTAATTAAATTAACAAACATTTTTCCCGGTTATCAGAGAATGTGTTATAAAAATATGATAATTTTTAAAACAAATAATAATAAAAAAATATTTTTTAAAATTAAAAGCTTCTGAAATATATTTATGCACTTTACTACTACTCTGTAAAAAAAATATAATAAAAAAAAATAAAAATAAAATAAAAAATATTTAATTAAAAAAAATTCATTCATATGTACAGGGAGTGTCAAAAAAAAACTGTACACTAAGGATAAAATTTTAACAATCACCATTGAGGAGAGTGCCCTAAAAAATTTAACAATATTTTGAAATTTTTTTTATTTTTTTTTTCAATTTTAAAAACTGCCAATGAATCAATTTTAAAATAAAAATAATAATAATTTATTAACATATATTTTTTAATGTACAGTTTCTTTCAAATCACTCGAATCATTTATGAGTATTATCAGTATTTTTCAAAATGTATGAATCTGAATGAGTAGGCGTATGAATCAAACATATTTCGAATGTTTTGAGTTCGATGTCAACGTTGTACTCATACTCATTGCAACTTGTACTTATAAATCAATGTTGTAGTGAGTACGAATGAATCAGAGTAGTTGGATTTCAATACTCTTGAATCATTCATACTCAAAATTGCATGAGTACTTATGAGCAGGGAAAAAGCGATTCATTGCTGATCTCTGGTTAGAAACAGGGTGTGTTAATTCGCCTGGTAAAGGCAAATGTGTACGATGAGGAAACAATTCATAGCCTAATCCAAGGATTTTTGCAATTGAAACTGCCTTTGTTTGCAATCATAGTAGTTTGCTGTGAAAGTACTCTTTTCCTAAGCCCTAAACAAACTTTTATTTTTCAAACCCATATTAAATCGATGCAATAAAAAACGATCATAAATTTGTATGAACAGCTTATCAAATGCAATAAATTTTCAATACAATGAATATTTTCTAATAACTTTCAGTTGTCTTTACAGATTTTCCTACTTTTCCTTATAAATTGCTATCAAATCCATGCCCAAGAGGAGAAAATTAACTTAAATTTGCCTGTGCTGGAAACAGAAAATTATAAACTACAGCGTTTAGATAAACAACATTATCAACTGAGGTAAACTTCCAAACTTTCTTATTCATTTCAATACTAAAAATAGCAACAAAAAAATATTTCTGCTCTAGCCTTACCATACCCAACAGCCAGTTGACGGAATTCATCTCTTTGGATCCCCAGGAATCTCATTTAATAATCGAGGGATCTCTCAAAACCTTTTATCCTGATACGGGAGCAAATTTAATTGTTAATTATGTTGCCGATAGCAAAGGCTATCGAGCTTCATTTAAATTTAGTTCCTTGCCACCAGCTACAAGTTTTGCACCTCAATTTGAAACCCGCTTATCCGGCAGTGATTTAAAATCTTTGGCTGGTTGATCACTCACTGTATTGACCATGGCTTTTGTTTTAAAATTTTAAATTAAAGTTTTTAAGAAATAATTTATAAAATCAGTATTTATTTTAAGATTTACTTTCTTTTATTGTATTTAAAAATTAAAAAAAAATTTTTTAAGAAATTTTGAAAACTTGTTTCATTTTTATTGCGTTTGTTTCAGCAACCAGCTGCTAGTTGTTGTGGTTCTGTCTGGCATTTAATGCTACTGAATGTGTTGTTAGTCTAGTTTTTAATTTATTTTGTAGTATTCCGATGACGTCATAAAGCAAGAAACAGTTATTGTTAGTATATCTAGGGGGAGGCAACAGTAACATAAAAAATTTAATTAAAACACAATAAAAATAACAACAAAATTAACATGACAGTGCAGGGAATAAATATATTCGAGAGCTTCTTCTCCCTACTTCTTCTGACACCTTCCTTAAAGTTTCGAACTGAAATTCTGTCTTTTCAAGGAGCTATATCAAGAGGGATTCCAAATTAGTAGCATATTTTCAATGCTATCAGCCGCTGTACTGCATTTAGTCTGACCGCAGTATAACGTACATACGTTTCATTGAGTTATCTGATATGGATCAGAGATCAGCAATGAATCGCTTTTTCGCTACTCATAAGTACTCATGAAATCTTGAGTATAAGCAAAGAAAATAAAGTATATAGAATGTGCATTTCAACATATTTTGGAATATTTTTCAAAAATATTTCAAGACGCAGGGGGAAAGATAGAAGGGAAGGTTACGTCGCACCAATGTCCCTCAGGGTAAGAACATCTTCGGCTTTTTACACACATAGAACACGAACATAAAGAATGTTCGTTAAAAAGAGCGCAAAAATCTTCTCAGCTTTTAAAGAAGAAGGTTCATATCGCTTTTTTCTGATTTCAATTATACACCCAAAGAAATATCACAGTAGTATTCACTAATATTAATGAGAAATGATTTCGATTTTTGGAAGAATACTTGCCAAGTTAAATACGGTGTCTTTAGGGATTTAGCGCAGTACAATTTTTCTATATTTTCCGATCACATATACATATCATTGGGTTAATAAGTAGACTTGAAGTTATTACTAGCAATTTTCCTCTAAGTTAACACATGCCTATGGTTATGGATTAGTGAGTGAGAGAGAGAAAATAAGTTGAGAGAATTTATTTATTTACAGCCATATAAAAGTGTTCGTAATATACTCTATTTTTATTTTCATTTCATCAACATACATATGTAAAGCTGTTTATCTTTGGCTTAATAATTTTGGATAAATAAAAATAAAATAAAACATAGATTTTGTTATTAAAAAAACATAAAGCTATCCATCTTTGGCTTAAAAATTAGGCCATGTTTTTTAGATAAATAAAAATAAAAATAATAAAAAACCATTTTTTATTAAAAGAAAAAAAAACATTCCAAAGCATTTAAAACAAATTATACTATGGGACAAAATAAAATACGCCCAGCTAATGACATAGAACATTTTTAACACAAAATATTCTTCGAGTGTTATTCTGAAATAAACTGATAAAGCATCCGCAGCACATGTATTCTTGTCGCAGTCTGATCGACAACTAAATCAAAAAAACACAAGAATACATACACATGTACATACGTACGATGAGAGCAACACATTATTACGCTCTTTGTTTGTGTTCATTTTCCTTCTGTCTTCCTCTCCCCTCACCCAGAAATGATTTAAAAAAAAATTTGGTGAGAGCGGGTCGTGATGTTGCGACCCGCCATAAGAAATTTTACTTCTACATGATGCGCATTCTTTATATCCATATTCTTTGGTATAAGTGAGTCAACAGTATTGAAATCCAACTACTCTGATTCATTCGTACCCACTACAACATTGATGTATAAGTACAGGTTGCAATGGGTATGAGTACAACGTTGACATCAAACTCATAACATTCGAAATATATTTAATTCATACGCCTACTCATTCAGATTCATAAATTTAGAAAAATACTTATAATACTCATAAATGATTCGAGTGATTCGAAGCATTTATCAAAATTTACAGTTTTAGTTGTTGTTGCATTTACAAAAACAAAAGAAAGAAAAAGACAAAGATAGCAAGCAAAGCAAACACACAACATTCTAGTGAGTATTGTAGTGTTCGTACGCGAATCATACTTATTTTGTGCTTCGTGTATACGATGAGTCATGGAGAGTCGAAATCAACAACATCGTGTGTATTGTTAAGTATGAGTACGATGAGTACTTCAACCTTCGAATATGAGTAGTATGAGTATGACATTAAATTAAGTATGAAAGCGTATAAGTATCAGAAATTATGAGTATGATTCGAATCTACTCATCTTTTTGAATACTCATTGCTGACCTCTGATATGGATGCAGAATATATAGGATTTTCCCAGATCATCACATCAGCCTTTCTATGATTTACACTTAAACTTGTACCAGACATCCACTCACTGACATTAATTAGAGCAAGTTGCGAAGTTTCTTCAGAGCAGTTCGCTGTACATGAGAATTAACGACCGTAAAAGTGATATTTTGTACCCTTTCATGAGAAATATCACCATTGACTCTGCTGGATTAAAGCTTACTCAAGAATCAATGGTCGTGAAAGTGATATTTTATACTCTCGAATGAAAAATATCACCAGCAATTCCACGGGATTTAAGCTTAAGCTTACATTAGACGAACATTGTCAGACTTTCTTTCCCTCATAAGATTAACAAATCTGTTTGAAATTGTTAGAACGTAGCCAAACTGTTGATCTGTTAAAACGTAAGAATCAACACGTTCCACACGATTCGATTTCACAGACGGAGGAGGACTAAGCCCTTTGAGGTTCCCCCACCATACATTGCTCTTTTTTGAAGCAATTTTACTTTACTGACCCAATCTATTTAATGTATCCGTAGAAGTTATCATTTCTACAACATTAAAGGCCCTCTTTATATCCCTGAGGGTACATTTCCCTTACACGAACAACTTTTCTACCGTGTATGTTTGGGTGGGTAGAGCGATCTCTGTTATAAGCATGTTTGCCCCTTGGACAGGAAATCATAATTCACGGTCTGTTGCGGCTTGGTATCAATGCATCTCTTCATGGTCTTCCTTAGGAAAGTGTAGGGATTTATTGACCTTGGTAAAAGCCTTCTTGATCTTCACTTTACCAAGGCAAATTTCTGGTGAATGGGCAGATATGAACTGAATGTGTTAACTGACTTATTAGATCCCTCTTAAGCTGTAGTGGAAGGAATATATTCAGGATGGCTGTTAGTTATGAGTCGACTTTGATCATATGGTGACTAAGCTCGCCAAATGGAAATCTAACATAATAATTATTAGAGTAGCTGTGGTGATGCAATAGAATAGAATACAGGCAAGGGCAGTGTAGTGTAGTCGTGCAACTTTCCTTTTCCCGTTGCTATAGTGTCCTCGCCAGCTGACTTAGGCAGAATATTACGGAACTACGGTAAGGGGACAAAACAGTAGAGTGGAGTGATGTTGTTAAGACTCACTTAGCTGATGTCCATAGATGTTTTAGCCATGGGGGACATCATAGGGGTAAGACGCCTAGATAAGAATATCACGATCATATACAATAATCTGATGAAGACGATGCCACAGTGTCTTCAGTAGCTGTTTGAAATGTGGGGACTTCATAGGGCTAACATGCCTAGATCAGAATATCACTCTCATAACACAATCTAAATAACATGACGGACATGAACTGTGCAACGACATGAAATCTCATATAACGAGTGGTGTGGTATTTACCAAACTAATGTCAAACTAAAGTCATCGTAGACAGTGTCGGCGTAGCCTAGAAGGTATTGTGTTAGCTTAGTGGACAGGAGGCCTCGGTTCAAACTCCAGGTCAGGCATCTCAAAAAAAAAAAAAAAAAAAAAAAAAAACGAAATATGAAAAAATATTTCTTCGGCGACTTCTTCTCAGCTGATTTCTGGCAAAAAGCACTGCCATGAAAAAGTTTCTCAAAAAAAAACTGTTGTTCGGAGTCGACTTTAAACTGTAAGTCCTGCCACTCATGTACAGTTATGTATGTATGTATGTAGTAGGCAGTGTCGTGGCTTATTAGAGGCGAATCAGTAGTGCAAACCCCAGCTGGGACGTCCCTAAAAGATGGGGAAAAATATTTCTGGAGGCGACTTCCTCTCTCAGCAAGCTTCTGGCAAAAACTCAAAGAGTAAAATAAAAAATTTCCATGAAAAGTTTCTTAAAAATCTTTTATTCGGATTCAACATTGAACTATAGGTCCCTCAACTCGTGGATAAAATTAAAACACACAGCATGGTTAGGGTGAGAAGCTAGGTTGTAATGCCCAATTGAGCAAGTATGTCTTTGGACACAACTTGCAACTCTTGCAACGACATAAAGTGAATCATTCAATCAACCACAAGCAGGGGTAATACCCTAAGTGTTGGTTGCAGAGAAAATAATTGTACATTCACTTTTTAAAATCAAATAGTGTTTGATTCATGCATGTTTCTCCTTTAGATAAACATTGCATTGTTCATGCAATAAATAAATAATTAATTAATAATTCTTTTCAATTTAAAGACACAACATCCGCCTTGTCTTGTAGATGATAATCGTTAGAATTTTATTGTGTTTTAATTTTCCACTTCAGTTCCGTATTTCGTATACAGAAAACATTTCCTAAAACATTCCCAAATCCCTTGTCTTAATCTCAAAGCAATTAATTTCTATTAGAATTGCAAAAACAAAAGAAAGAATAAAACAAATCGTTTTAGTTTCTATTTTAATTTTTATAAAATCATAATAATAACAACTAAACAGACAGACAGACAGACAGACATACGGACAGACGGAGAGTTGTACAATAAAATTCTTAAAATTATTTCTATAGACGGACGGACAGGGCTGGTAAATTATTTTCCCTTTTTTTTCTTGCATTGGCATGACTAATGCCGTAAAAACGTAACTTTTTACATACGTACAGTGTAGCGTAGTGTAGTGTGCAGAGTAGAAGAATAAAGTGTACACATATTCCGTGAATTATCCATCGAATAATTGGAAATAATTTCTAAATTGTTGGGGAAATTTTTTTTTCTATGATGCCATGGAGGCTAGGCGAGGCTATAATTTAAGAATTTAAACATGATTTACAGCTACACTGTGTGTGTGTACACTATAGTGTGTAGGCCGGCCATCATAAATTATTTGCTCTGAGAATATAAATTTCATTTGGAAAGGATTAGACTAGACGTACAGACAGACAGCAAAAGGGGTTTCTTATGAGCTTACCTTTCATCAATCATTTGCATGTTTTTTTTTGTTTTTTTTTTGTTTTTAAAAACAATAAAATTACGATTTAAATTAATTTCTATGTAAATGACTAACATGGACTGATGAATTCAGCATTGCATAATTCCAACTAAGACGGAGACACTCGGGATGAAGCATTACCCCTTTCTGCTCCTCTTCTGACCGTGCAAGCTTCTGCAGAAGATATTTAAACGAATAGCAAGTCCCAGTGGCTTTTAAGTAACGCAATAATGTAATGGATAGTCACGGATTTTAGGGACGGTCCTCTTCCCCCTATCCGTGTAAGTCCGGTAGGGTCTGGCAATATTGTAGGTATCTTCATGCTGCCAACGAAATTAAGCTTGACTAAAAAATGAACGAAAAATGAAATAAAAACCTAGAAACTTACATTAACTAAAGCAATCGAAACACCTACGCTCTGTAACATATAACACTGGGAAGGAGGAGTATTCCCCCCGTAGCTTTTTTCTAATTTTTTATTCATTTTAATCGGTGAAGAATACAGATGGTTAGGTTTCATGTCCTTCATATACAGTTGATTACATTGTGGAATCTAAGAATGTCCATTAAATCTAGGCATTATATCCCTACGATGACCTGGCTAAAATAGGGTAGATCGGGCAACTACCCTCTACTCTACTGTATCATCCGCTTCGCCATCACAGCTACCTAACGTTTTAAGTAAGAATGTGACATTAACAAGCTTGGTGTTTGGGTTGAATAAATGAACTCGCAGAGTTTGCGTCACAACACTGCTGAGAGGAAGTCGCCGTTTTTTTTTTTTTTTTGAATCACAGTCTCTCATCTAATAATTCAACACACTACCTACTGGCTTACGATAATCGCAATAAAATGCAAACAAAATTATGGACGACTTATAGTCAAGCCTCAAAGACGATGGTTGAGGCCAGGTTTAAAATCAAGAAAATAAATACCGTGTGTGCCTGATGCGAATGCAAACAAATTGTTCATTGAGAGCTTTTACAACCTCGTCAAACGATTGTTTCCGATCTCCACTAGAGATAATTAACGAGATTGATGAAAGCAATTCCATTAAAAAGATCAGAAATGAAAGAAAAAAAATGTTGAGTCCATTATTATCAATGCTTGGATGCTTGGTTAATGATTTCTTCAGGAGTTGTATGGACGAGTAAGAGGAGGAGATTATTCCTTACCTGCGAGGTACATGCCCAGCACTATGCTGGAGTAGAAAAAGGTCTTTTGGTTGTATACCACGTAGAAGATCTGAACGAATTTTTAGTCACGGACATTGGCAGTGTAAGTTGCTTCATCAGCAGCCCCGAATGTGTACGAGTATAGGAGAAAATTGAAAATTGCGGGCCACATGTGGCCTATACAAACACGTCCTACCTACCTACCTAAGGTGAAACTTTGCTGGCGGTGGGATTGGCACCTAGATTTTTTCATTCAGAGCTTTTACATCCCAGTCACACGACTGTTTCTGATCTGCAGTCGGTCTTCACTAGAAAGGTATTGAGTTCCATTTATGACAATGCCAGATCACACAAAGATGTGTGACCCGGCAGAAACTGAGCAACGAATTGTCACCAAGTATTGCTCATTGTGAGGTTTATAACCTGGTCAAATGATTGTTTATCGTCTACATTGTAGACAATTAACACATTCAAATTGAAGCGATTACTTATTCACAATTAAAACGGTCGGCGTAGTCTAGTAGGCAGTGTGTTGGCTTATTAGACGTGAGGCCACTGTTCGAACCCGTAGTCAGACATCTCCAACAAGACGAAAAATATTTCTTCAGCGACTTCCTATCAGCAGATTTCAGGCAAAAGCTCTGAGTAAATAAAAATTGCCATTAAGTCGGACTGAGACGACTTTAAACTGTACGTCTCGCTTCTGATGGATAAGGTTAACACACGTAACATGTGTGGTGTGAGAAGCTAAAATGTTGTAATGACCCACTATGTATACATATATGTATGTATGTATTCACAAGAAAGGGGTGCTAGGTTCCATTAGGACAATGCCAGACACCGCGCAAGAATGTGTGCCCCGGCAGAAACTGAACGATCTTGGCTGAGAAGTTTTGTAGGCCGAAACTTGTACCTTCAGATTATCATTTGCTTCGATCTCTATTCAAGGCTTTTAATTTGAAAAATTGAAATTAAGTAGAGACTTGCGTAACACAGTAACATTCCGGGAAACTGTTGGGCCGACGAGCTCGCCAGAGCTGGTGCGCTCCTTCCGGAATCCTTTTCAATTGAATTGGGTATGCCACTTGCCTCGGTCAAGTTGGACATTGCGCGGAAATTCTCTCGGGACGCCAACCTATCCTGGGTCAATGAGGAGTCCTGCTCCACCGCTGGACTCACCTGGCCCTTGATGGAAGTAGAAGGCTTACCAACCAATTGCTTGGTCTTGGTCGTGACGGAATCTCAACCACAGTGGCCGTGTTTACAGGTCATTGTGCTATGGGAGAGAATGAGGCTCCCATTTAACGACTTCTGCCGTGGATGCAGATCCGCTGAGGAGGAGGACACTGTTATCCACTTTCTTTGTCAGTGCGCGTCTCTTGCTAGGCGTACATATAGGTTATTTGGCTCTCCATTTCTTGTCAGCCTGACGGAGCTATCATCTATTGATATCACGGATATAGCTTCGTTCATCAAACTTTCTGGCTGGTTTTCCAGTATGGGGTAATCGAGCTTTTGATGTGCAGCCCTTGCGCTGACCAACTTCTTCCTCTTCCCTGATTTTGGTGGAACTTGGTCAGTACGTGGACTGCGTTCACCCTTGGCATCACAACGGGCCGCTATGCGTGCTCAGGTGAGCTTTGTGAAATCGGAGCTACCACTCAGACCTAACCTAACCTAGAGACTTGCGTCAATTTTTTGCTTAGAAAACTCAAAAATTCAATGCTTATGGAATAAAGCCTGCTTTACCACAAAAAAGGGGCAAAATTATATCGATTAAAACGGCCCCTATTTGACTTAATAAATATAAGAAAAAAATGTGTTTTATTTCCATACAAATTTGTTGTAACCGAACTTTCCTACGAACCCAATAATTTTTTTTTAAATTCAAATTTAATTTGTTGGAAAAAGGGGGGATTTTTTTCAAATCCAAACCTAGACTCTGACCAGCTTTAAACAAAATTCGAACATATTTTTTCATACGGAGTTTATTTAATTTAATTTGACTTTTTTTGTTTTGTTTTAAATTAAATTGAATGAAGTCAAGTGTACAATGGCAATGTTTTTATCCTGCTATTGCTATGTTGTTTTTATGTTTTTATAAAATTTTTGTAATCGAATACAAAGCAATTCTTTACTCTTTTTTATGTTGCCTTTGAAGCTTTTACAAAAAAAAAATCTGCTGTGAGGTTGATATGTTAAAAACATTGAATGAAAGCGAAAAAAAAAGAATCTCTAACCCTGTATAAATATTTAAAAAAAAATGTAAATTTTTTTCTAAAACGGATTCCTACTCTTCTGTTTTAGGATTGTACTTGACAGGGTGAACAAAAAAACAAAAGGAACAAAAATTATTCAACCCATTTTGTTGTTCTTGTTGCTATTGTTGTTAACAAATAAACAACAGTAACAGCTATAAAGTCAACAACAACAACAACAACAACGACAACAACTAAAGTAACAACAATATAAAATATGTTAACACATGTATGTACAACAAAAACAAAGAAGAAAAAAATAATTTACATGTGTAACGAAAATTCATATGGAAAAATATACCTACGTTAACAGGGTGACTAATATGAAAGGATACAAAACAAGGGACACAATAAAAATTGTTAAAGTGCAGGTGACCCAAAGACGGACCATATTTTGGCTTTTGAGTACTTACAACACTTGTTGGTAGCTTGCCTTTAAACACCGTAGAAGGCAAGAAGCAAAATTTTATCTCTTATCTCTCGCAAGGAGGAGAAAATACCGCACACCTAGCACTTAAGACTACAAGTCCATCTTATTTTCTAATAAAGGCACTGGAATGGCTAATGATTTCCCTTTTTTCTTTTAATAATCGCCGTAGCCTAAAACGTAGTATATTGGCCTATTAAAAGCAAGTCCAAGGTTCAAATCCGTGGCTCAGACAAACAAAACAAGACAATGTTTTTTTCATTTCGCTTGCTTTCACTCACCAGTCTTCTGGCAAAACCCCTGAGCGTAAAATGAAATTCGCCATGAAAAGTTGCTCAAAAATCTGTCGTTCAGCATCGACATACGTACACCATGGGGGTGGAGAGAAGCTAGGTTGTAATCCTGGCTAAAGGATTGTAATGACTACATACTTACACTAGAGGCATGTCTCCTTTGAATCGGCTCTAAGCTCTATGGTAAGCTTTATTGAAAAGGCCCTCGGACCTGCGAATTTCATTCACCTTAAAAAATCTGTTTTAATGCCATCAGATCATGTGCTGTTGCTTAGATCCTCTCAAGGCGAAAAGTTGAGAGGGTTTGTTTGCAATCCCCAATCCGAAATTCAAACCATCATCCACAGCAAGATTAGAAGGAAGATTCATGCTTGTCGTGGACAATTTGCTTATGAAACTTATGAAAAAGGTTTAAAAAGGGTAGGTTGAGCTAATAATTCGCAGGCATGCTTTCAGAGCGGCTCAATACTGCTTTCGAAATCCTATCTTAGAACTGTGTGGGGAAAACTGTTTGGAAGTTAATCCACAGAAGAGTAAACTCATGCTTCTCACTAGGAAATGTAAGAGCCCGTGAATCAAATCCTACAGAATGGGATAAATTCCCTTTTGCAGATTATCCTTGATTCCAAAGGCAAAAGAAAGGGCCCGAAAGGGTCATGTCATTCTCTGCACATGTAAACAGGTCATTAGTGAAAGATGGAAACTCCAAGCCTTCACCACATTCTGACTATACGGATCAACCAAATCTGATGGGTAATGGCTGCAAAACAAAGAATTACACCAACCACGACATTGAAATATTAAATTGGTTTCCTATCGAGCAATTCTTATGCCAATCAAGTTGTACTCGACAAAGTGCTAACCTTAGTTGGTCCATAGCAAGCATGAGTAATAGACAACTGTTCTATGCTTTGGGTTTTCTCTCCTGACTTGATTATATGGTCTCTTTCCACAGGGAACACTGCCTAATAGGCGGGCTTACCTACACAGGGTATTTCTGCAGAAGCAGCGTCTCAGATAAAGAGGGAGAGGCATAATGGATAGCCTAGCAGAAGTATGAAGCATATCGAGTAATCGTTAGGAGTGTGCAAGCTTATTAGCTAAGCAACTATTCGGCATGTTCCTGTGAATAGAAACAGAGCTGTCGCAAGAATCGACCAAGGTAGTAGTGCCAGCAGAAGCCAAACCATTTGAACTTTAAGGTTACAAACGAAAGAGATATGATTGCCGCTTTACTATCAGAGAATATAGGAATGCCAGTTGTGGGAAAACCCTTACTAAGGATCATATTAGCAGCATTACTTCGATTTATAGCTTTGATATTTACAACCAGAACCTAAAGGAGGGAATCTCCCCTTGAGAAATGCCCCTAACAGAATGATATTTACAATCAGGAACTAAAGGAGGGGTCTCCCCTTGAGGATTGTTCCTAACAGAATGATATTTACTACCAGGAACTAAAGGAGGGAATCTTCCCTTGAGGAATGTCCCTAACAGAATGATATTTATAACCAGGAGGAAGGAAGGGGTCTTAACAACCAGGAACCGAGGGAAGGGTCTCCCCTTGATAAATGCCCCTAACTATACTCCTCCGAATCCAACAAAACGCTGCATATTTTCTCTGCAACTGAAAAAGCGGCAAGGGCTTGCATCTAATAAGCCAACACGCTGTATACTAGACTACGGCGACTATTTACAAGGTTGATGTTTAAGTATCGTCTTGTGAGAGCAAATTAATCACTCAAATTCTGTTTATTAGTTGTGCCTGAAGGCAAAGCTTTTATGTTGAATGGTGATGCTGTTCAATCTGTGCTGTGAGGCGTGGCTTCATGCGATATCACAATTGGTACGCTCATCAAGTGAGTTTTGGTCTCAGCACGGTTTACACTTCCTCCGAACCTATCGCAATATCCTTAAGCAATAGAGCCATACTTTGCTACCCAAACTTCACATAATTTGAGGCAACTGTAGGGTGTTCTGACCACTTTAAAGTCTATATTTATATGGTCGATAGCTTCGATAACATTACTACCACAACTACTTCTACTTACAGTTTAAAGTTAACCACATACATACATACACATACCATACAAGCATAAATACAAGGATATTGTATATGGATATAGGGGCGGTCTTAAATAGACTACAATAATAATAACAATAATAGCAAATAGAATGCCAGTTGTGGGAACACCCTTACTAAGGATCATATTTGCAGCATTACTGCGATTTATAGCTTTGCAGACATTGAAATTGATTAAAATTTCAAAACCCAAGAGAATAGGCATTATGGTTAGAGCTGCTTCGAATCTAGACGTTGAATTGGATGGAAATGAATTCAAGAGGTCTCGCAAGTATGATAACAAAACTTCTTATTACAAAGGCAATGCTATACCATCGAATAGTAAATAGAGAACTGAACTGATCTATTGACTTAAAACCTCATTTCTAGTCCTTAGCTTCTCTACGATTTGGCTAATAATTGGCTCTTCCCCAATAAGGTATATTTATTTCATTTAAGAACAGTTTCTCCTAAAATCCTTGTCACCCTATTCTGTCACCACTTTTGTTCTTTTTAAACATGCTGGAGTCCATTTATTGAATAAATTTTTTTAATTCTACTGATACTACCTGATACTTCTGATACATTTAACAAAGTAATCGAAATTTATGGACAACAACAAACAAAAAAAATATGCTCTTCTGTAGTTTTTGTTTCGAAAATTATATTGAAAAATAATCCTCCATTCATTTTTTTCAGTATTTTAAAGAGAAAATTTAATAGGAAATTAAATGCAGCAGGACAATGTATGTCAAACAAGTCAAAACAAAGAACAAATTTTTCCAAATCAATTTAAAAATCCATTTCGAACACAGTTTCCCATTAAATTTATAAAACTTGGTCCAGGGATTTGATTTGATTGTGTTTAAAGTTATGATTTCAGGTAGGGTGACCAAATGGTAAGAAGTTCAAAGTGGATGGGGGTGTTGAGGGACATTAGGGACGGAATAGACTTTTGCATTTATTTATTGGGGTATTTAGTAACATATTAAAAGGGTTTAAAATTCTTTAAAAATCACATGTAATAGATATTTAAATAAAACATATGCTTAAAAGGATTAGAATGGGCAATGAGGAGCAAAAGTGAGTACATGTTGATATACTCTTTACTTCAATTCGAAGATACAATTTATTTAACCAACTAACGGGTAAGAAACATGGCCGTATTTATTGGAATTTGCAATAATCGTGTTTAAAATTTCTGCTCAAGTTTTTGCTTTAATTCATCGTCACAAAATGAGGAGCAAAAGTGAGTACATGTTGATATACTCTTTACTTCAATTCGCAGATACAATTTTTTATGTGTTTTTTAGTTATATATACGCGGAAAAATCATTTACACCACGCTATAGAGTCCTTTCAAAGTTAAAAAGACATGACTGGCGCACTGCTGACCACTCCTGGCCTCTTCTGAAGCTGAAACTCTACTGTGAGAGCTCAGAAGTCAGCACCAATAAACGATTGAACAAAATAATCTTGATGATATTCCTTGATCCTGTACAATGGGTCAAATCGACCTCCGTGTACTGTGCTTGTCTTAACTGACAAGTACACGTCCTCTAACCTAAACCTAACTTCCTCGATCCTCCAAAAGTATGGATTACGTGATACGCAATTACAACTTCACGGTGGTGTTCAGAACGTCCAATCCGTATAGATGATAGCGCTGTGGATGGAGACATATTTTCAGAGCCGGCATGTGCAGTTCATTCGATAGGGCTATCGGATGATTGTAGTGTCTATCGGGAGGAATTATTAGTTTTATGGGCCGACGACGTCTATGTAGGTTGGCCTATTACTGCCGCGGAGTTCTCAACGATATGGCAGATTGTTACAATTTTCACATCACATGGGTGTCGGTGCATAGTGGCATTTGGAAAACCTGCAAAGCGAATAAATTGGCCAGATATGCTACAACGGGAAGGATATATTCTTCTCCAATTGGATGCATTCCAGCGTTAAGTTGTAGATGAACTCACAAAACTGTCGATGATAAATATTGGGAGTGTAAGTGTCTCCGGATAGTTTCAGTCCTAGAGGATTTCAGTGACTATATTATCACAATGGACTATAGATAGTTTATGAATGCCTATCCTCTCAGAATGGCGGTCACCTGTCCATTACTTGTGGTGGATGAGTATGGTGATCATGTATGAGTATGATGATCATGTATGAGTATGATGTTGTTTGAGTATGATAATCATGTATGATTATTAGTATGATGAGGATGTATGATTTCATGACCATGTCTGAATATGACGACCATGTATGAGTATGATGAAGCTGTATGATTTGATGACGATGTCTGAGTATGATGACAATGTATGAGTATGGTGACGATGTATGAACATATATGGGTAATATAATCATGCTTGAACATGACGATCGTGTATTTGTATGAGTATGATGAAGATGTATGATTTCATGACCATCTCCGATTATGACGACCATGTATGCGAATGATGAAGCTGTATGATTTCATGACCATGTCTGATTATGACGACCATGTATGAGTACGATGACGATGTATGAACATATATGGGTAATATAATCATGCTTGAATATGACGATCATGTATTTGTATGAGATGATGAAGATGTATGATTTCATGACCATCTCCGATTATGACGACCATGTATGAGTATGATGAAGATGTATGATTTCATGACCATCTCCGATTATGACGACCATGTATGAGAATGATGAAGCTGTATGATTTCATGACCATGTCGGAGTATGATGGCAATGTATGAGTATGATGACGATGTATGAGGAATTATGGGTATTATAATCATGCTTGAAAATTACGATCATACATTTGTATAAGGATAATGTATGATGGTTATGCATGAGTAGAAGGATGGTGTATGATACTCCTGTATAAGTATGAGATGATGTATAACAGAGCGTTGTTTGCCGTGGTTTAACATTGTTGTCTAGAGTAGGACACAAAACAACTTTAGGGTCAAAATGCCTGACGTTGAGCAACCTGCTGGTGGATATGATACAAAAATTATAATGCTTTCACAAGCCAATCGGAAAAAGAGAATTTTCTGAGACCATATGCCCCTTATCAGACGGATAGTTTATTTTCCAAGTGTTGTTTTCTTAGTGCTTTTAGAACTATTTCCATTAGTGTACCAAAACACAATTCGCTTATCGCGTTTTTAGCTTTGATTTTGATAAGAATTTCGTGTTAAAATTAATTTTCTTGTACTGCAGACATGAACTGCGTGATTTAAGAGAATTTATAAAAAGAAAAGCTGACACAAAAGAAAAAAGAAAAAAGCTCTGTAAGCCAGCCAAACCTATTTTAAAACAAAAAGCCAAATTTGATTTAAGGAATTAAAATTTCATGTTTTTTTCTTTCTAGCGCGCTTACAAAAACAGTTCAAAAGAATTATAATTTCTTTTATAATGAAATTGAATTTTTCTTTTGTTTCTCTTTAATTTGAAGACTTTTTCTTTTACATTTTTTTTTTGTGGTTTTGCTGGTGTGGTCTTTGGGGAGGAGGTCTAGTATTAAACGAATACAACCACAAAAGCATTATTTTATTAGCATTATGGGATTTTGTTTGTAACAGCTTAAAAATATGCAGTCAAATTTACAATAGAGTCGGTAAACAATTTACATTTCTTTGTGGCATACTTTAAGGCAGAGATTTTCTTTGCCTCATGAAAGGAATTGTAGAAAGAATTAAACGACAACAAAAGAGATAATTTTTTTAAATAAAACTCTATAAGAAGAATAATATTTTCAAAAAGCCCTAAAGTATGCTATAAACATGGCTTGCAAACAAGCCTTAAGGTAGACTACAAAATTATTTTTAAGTTCTTAAAAAGAATACAAAATCTTTGTATAGACTTGGTGTTAATTTAAAATTTTATTTGTGAAGTTTATGTTTCTTTTTGGCTTTTTTTCGTAGAATAAAAAGTACACCCAGGATGTTATTATTTTAATATCATTAGCCTCATCATCGTCATTATTATCGTACAACTGGGACTCTTGCGGCATCATAACAGAAGAAAAACTTTTGAAACCAAACAAAAAATGAAACAAAGAAACTTTTTGTTCAACAAAATATGTCTTAAAATATTTAAAAAAGTTTTAAAAGTAAATTTAATTCCAAATTTAAAAAAAAAATATTTAGAAAAAAATGAAATAAAACTGTGGAAAACTGAAAAACAATTGACAATTCGTGTGGCCAATAATCGTGGTTTGCAAATGAGACTTTTTAAACGCAATTATTCTTTTGTGTTCCATTTCTTTCTTTAACTTCTAAAGAATTTAAATTTTTATAAGTTATATTAAAAAGTTCATGCCTAAAAATATGCAAAGGCTTTTATTTTTGATGCCTAAAAATATGCAAAGGATTTTATTTTTAATTTTCAATTTAAAATTCTTTCACAGTTAAAAGCCACGAAAAGAAAACTAATTTGAAATTAAATTTTTCCTCAAGAATATTTTAGTAACAAGCCTAAAAGTATGCAATACATTTTTTACAATGCCATTTAAATAATCGCCCTTGGACTTGTAATTGCAGCAGACGGTCTTTTTAAGGTCGATTTTGACCACTTTTTTGTTTATATTGGACGGTACCTTAACGCCCAGCTATTGGTTTCAAAATGCTGCAACGCTAGAGACGTAGCCCGTCTTTAATATAGCTCCACAAAAAAGAAAGTCTAACCTCGTAAATCACATAATTTTGTTGCCCAACATGAACGTGAATTTACCTCGAAACTCCTCGTGCAATGAAGGAAAACAGAGGCCTTGATGTGTGTCTTGCAGCCGTCTCTAATTGCATGCCACAAAAAAGTCGGTTATCATAGTGCCTTGGCGGTCTTAATAGCGTGTAATAAAAAGTTCTTCTAGGGCCATGCGGTCCTAGGACACTTTGTTTTCTCTGGAAGCAATGGCTTTCTCACAATCACTTTTGACTTCATACAGCATCACATGCAACACTTTTGCTTATTTAAGTAACTAACGGGTGAGAAACATGGCCGCATTTATTAGCATTTGCAATAATCGTGTTTAAAATTTCTGCTCAAGTTCGTGCTTTAATTCACCGTCACAATTAATAATTATCTGCTATAACTTCCCATAAACCAGCCGCCTGCCTGCCTGTCGAGGTGGCTGCCATATCGATATCGATGTCTGAAATATAGCATGTATTCCCCTATGGGAACGTGTACGCTTGAGTCATAATTTAACCGCAAAGGAGCAGAAAAACTGTGTATATTTCTAGCAGTCTTGAGACTTGAGAAAATTTTCATTTATAAACCATGTTTGTTGATTTAATAGAGTGTAGGTGGAGGGTAAGTAGAGAAGTGTGTGTGTGTGTCTAGGTGGAAGGATATCATAAATACAATATAAAATACAATAACAAGACATGTTTATGTTTTAAACATTTAAGTTCGAACATAAATACACTGAATAGAACACAAAAACATACACATAAATACGCACACGCACACACAGGCTCATTTTGTAGAACAAAATAAATTATTTATAGACACACAGATAACGTATAAGACGTGCTCTGTAGAGTTAAAAAATAAGAGAAAAAAAGAAAAGAAAACCAAGAATTCATTGAAGAAAGATACCGAAAATACGTGAGCAAATGAAAAATTAAGAAAATTCAATAAATTTTTTAAGTGATAAGACAAGGACAACTTGAGTTGAGGACAATAGCGACTAGGAAGAGCTGTAAATCAGTGTGAGGAACAATAACTTCAAGTTATTAAATGTTACTATTGGCAGTAGAAGAGCAATAGAGGGTATAGAATGGAGTCATCGTCCTAATGCTATAGTGCGTGGCTCTTCAATGGTTATCGCATCACAACCTTCTTTTGTGGAGTAGTCTTTGGTCGACTGCATCCTCAATGCCTGTTAAATGTCTTAATAAAGCAAGTGGATCTGTTGTGATGCAGTTAACAGAGGCATTACTCGGTGTTCTCACAAAATCGGCTTTCTTAATGCATAACAAGCTTCTATTCATATAAGTTGGCAGCCACACGGGCATTTTTTTCTTCGGTCTTTGGACTCATGTTGATTGAACCCGACGACCTGGATAGAGAATTTTATAAGTAGAATTCCAAATAAGAATGCCTACTGGTTGTAAGACGTGTTCATTCCCAGACGCTCTGTAGTAGTCAGAGTAGACGATTCTTACGCAAGATCTTCGGTCCAGTGCGAGTTGGCGATGATTTCCGCATCCGATTCAACAGTGAGCTGTATGAGCTCCTCAACGACATAGACGTTGTGCAGCGTATTAATATCCAGCGGCTGCGCTGGCTCGGCCATGTCGTTCGAATGGAGGAGGATGCTCCGGCGAGACGGGTATTTGATGCGGGAATCTGCGGAAGTCGGCGAAGAGGACGACCTTGCATCCGTTGGAAGGACCAAATCGAGGAAGCCCTGTGTCATCGATTGGTGTGACCAACTGGCGTAGGCGCGCACGAAGCAGAGGCGGCTGGAAGGATGTGTTGCGGCAGGCCGAAATCCGTTAAACGGGTTGTTATGGCCAATTAAGTAAGTAAGTAAGTAAGACGATTCTTAGTTAGGTGGTAGGGTAGGTTTGAGGACATGCTCCAGCATAACAGGGGGTATACTGTATTTACCCCCTTAAGGAACACAGTCCAGTCTTCCGTTGAGCTTATTGAGTTCCAGTAGCGATGAATGAACGATATTGCGAGATGTTTCGCTATATACGTCCTGTGACCTTTCCCTTAACACATTTTCTGATGAGTCCACAGGAGTGGCAAATTGGAGAATCAGGGCCCAATAGTTACTTCAATCTAGCGAGGGTAGTAGCCTTCTCGTTCTCAAGACCATAAGAATAATGTGGCCCATAAGCCTAAAATCTTGTAAAATCTTTAAAGATGCTTAAAATCGCTTCTTACGCCACATCGAATCTCACGGCCTTAAGGCGTCAAATTCTCAAGAGTGGATTCCATAAGCTCTTCAAGTGTAAATAGAAATTTACTTCTCACCAGAATAACCACATTGTAGGCGTAAACCACCATACTTATTCTCCAGGTATTCCAGAACGATATTTACAACCAGGAACAAAAGGAGGGAATCTCCCCTTGAGGAGTGGCCCTAACAGACCGATATTTACAACCAGGAACTAGAGGGGTCTCCCTTTGAGGAATGTCCCTAACAGAATGATATTTACAACCAGGAACCGAGGGAAGGGTCTCCCCTTGAGGAATGTTCCTAACAGAATGATATTTACAACCAGGAACTAAAGGAGGGGCCTCCTCTTGAGAATTTTTCCTAACAGAATAATATTCATAACCAGGAACTAAGGGAAGGGTCTCCCCTTGAGGAATGCCCCTAACAGAATTATATTTACAACCAGGAACTAAGGGAGGGTCTCCTCTTGAGAAATGCCCCTAACTATACTCCTCCGAATCCAATAAAACGCTGCATGTTTTCTCTGCAATTGAAAAGGCAGCAATTGGGGTTCGCATCTATTAAGCCAGCACGTTATATACTAGACTAAGGCGACTATACGGCGTAAACTACATATATTTAGCTCTGCTTTTCTTGATTGTTTAAGTATCATCTTGTGGCAGCAAATTAATCACTGAAATTCTGATATTTACAACCAGGAACTAAAGGAGGGGTCTCCCCTTGAGGAATGCCCCTAACAGAACTCCTCCGAATCCAACAAAACGCTGCATGTTTTCTCTGCAATTGAAAAGGCGGCAAGGGCTCGCATTTGAAAAGCCAACACGCTATATAATAGACTACGGCGACTATACCGTGCAAACTACTTATATTTGGCTCTGCTTTTCTTGATGGTTTAAGTATCGTCTTGTGACAGCAAATTAATCACCGAAATTCTGATATTTACAGAATGATATTTACAACCAGGACCTAAGGGAAGGGTCTCCCCTTGAGAAATGCCCCTAATTATACTCCTCCGAATCCAAAAAATATGCAATGAGAATGCAATCGAAAAGGCGGCAAGGGCTCGCATTTAATAAGCCAACATCACTGAAATTTAGTCGTGCCTAAAGGCAAAGCTTTTATGCTGAATGGTGATTCTAATCACCCTGTGCTGTGCGGCTTGGTTTCATGCGATATTACAACTGAATGCTATGGACGCTCATCAAGTGAGTTTTGGTCTGAGCACGGTTTACACTTCCTCCGAACCTATCGCAATATCCTTAAGCAATAGAGCCACACTATGCTACCTAAACTTAGCATTAATTTGAGGCAACTGTAGGGTGTACTGACCACTTTAAAGTCTATATTTATATGGTCGATAGCTTCGATAACACTACTACCACAACTACTTCTACTTACAGTTTAAAGTTAACCACACGCACACACATACCATACAAGCATAAATACAAGGATATTGTATATGGATATATGGGCGGCCTTAAATAGACTACAATAATAATAACAATAATAGCAAGGATACTAAACAACCACAATATGTTTATAAAAGGACATGTGTATGGGTATATCTGTATGTATGAAGTAAAAACTCTTGTTGTTATCGTTAGTAAAGAAAGGAGAAATTTGTTGTTGAATATAAATGAAGTTGAACAAACAAACAAATGAAAAAAACATAGGAAAACACAGGAATAAAAACCAGACAAAAAAGAAAAGAAGACAAGTAGAAAATCTTTCAATCTAAATATTTATTGAAAAGATTTTTATTAATATTTTAATCCACTTGCGTAAGTATAAAAACAACAACAGCAACAACAATATTATTTATAATAAAAATTCTTAGAAACGTTGATAAAAAAAAATTAAAATTTTTGCTTTTTCATTTCAAGAAATCAAAGTTTTTTAAGAAATTCCTTAGAATGTCCCAAAAAAATATCAAGAATTCTAATAAAAATTCTATAACATGATATAAAAGAATAAGCTTAAAATATAGAAAAATATGAGGCATATTTTTAGGATTAGAAAAGAAAAAATAATAAAATTAATGAAATTCTGTACATGTTATTACAATTAGAAATTATTTTTGCTAAACAAAAAGGGAAAAGGAATTCTATTTAAATTCATAGGCATACTTTCCAGGCATTGAAATATTTATAAAAATAATATAAAAAACTAAAGTATACATTAAGCGTTTTATAAATAAAAAATTTGTTGAAGACTACATAAATTGAAAATTAAAAATAAAAAAAATTCTATTAGTTATGGGGGTTAGGCATTAACGTTAAAGAAAAGGTCTCCCAATTGTACAATACGCGCTCAAATGAGACATGAAGACAAAGTCAGGAAAATATCAACTATGTCCAAAGCCAATGCAGTATTCATTAGATATCTGATATGATAGCAATAAAAAGCAATAAAAATCTCCTACAACATCTGCTATAACACATACCTGGGCCACTCCCCAGGAAAAGCTATCGGAAAAGAGCTGAAAGCTCGAACAGATCCGATATGGAATCAAATGGCTTAATGATGTCAATAACATTGCATGTGTATGGATATGAAGAGTAAGACTGCAAGTTAATCGAACTATTTCAGCATCAATCTCATTCGGACTTCTGTAAATTTAGATGAACTTATTCCACAAAAAGTGGAATGAGCTGACTGTAGTGCTCCAGTCACCCTCGATCCATTTTGTGGTCTTCATGAACTTGTACAGCCTACATCCATAGAAGCCAAGTGAGTCAAACTATTCAGAGGATCTCTTTAAAGTAAACTTTCCAGGCAAATCGGAACTTTTCAAATAACCTCTGAGACTGGACTTCGCCTCACGCTTCATATTTCTGGCTTGGTCACCGGCTGAATCACATTCTAACAGAATGTTGTGCAATGAAAGCGTTGTTTATATAGAAAGAATACAGAACACAACTGGTACATCACTACTAAAGTTTTCGAGCCCATAAATTTAGTTTGGCTAGGCTCTTAAATGTAGAGAGGCTTTTCAAATATGTGCAGTTAGTGGAGGTTTTAACCAGAACTCAGTGCTGAAATGGATAGCAAAATTGCTTCAGGGCAGTAAAGTGTAAAAGTTGATAGGGAGTTCGTTCCCCACTAAAACCATAGGTTCCACACAGGTCGACGGTAAAAGTAGCAGGATTTCACAAGGACACCTAGAGAATGGTTTAAGATTGTCGTAGAACGAGATGATTGCGAAGTGCAATATTCACATTATAAACTGCAGAACAGACAAATTGGCCAGACCGGAAAAGACAATTGCGAACTTGCAATTGGAACGTGAATGTAAAACTGCTCAAACCCTTAAGGGGTACATACATACATATATAATTGGTCATTACAACCCTTCAGTCAGGATTACGACCTAGTTTCTCACCTACTTATGTTGTGTGTGTTAATTTTATGCATGAGTGGCGGGACCTACAGTTTAAAGTCGACTCCGAACGACAGATTTTTGGGAAACTTTTCATGGCAATTTTATTTACTCTCAGAAATTTGCCAGAAATTTGCTGAGAGGAAGTATTTTGTTGTGATGTCTGGCCTGGGGCTCGAACCCTGGCTTTTCGTCTAATAAGCCAACACACTATCTACTAGACCACGGCGACTTCCTTAAGGGGTACACTTATCGTTATTGGAGTCTTTACTGGACATTGTATATTTGGCCCTCACGTTAAGAACAAGGCACTTGACCACCTAGTGAATCCAAGTGAATGCAGTGTGGTGCAGGAGGAGAAAATTATATAATCGCGGGTCTGTTTAAAGGGAAAAAATTCAGTCACTGCTAGATATTGTATACTCATGCCAAGTATTTGGGTCAAAGGTCACATAGTGAGTGATTTCTGCAAGAGACGCAGAGTCGCGGAGGACACGAAAATGATTTGAGTGAGTGCGAGGAAAGTTTACCTAGAAGGGCAAACACACTGAATGTCGATTTTGAGGTAATCAGGATATTGTGTGTTGAGAATTCATACCAGATGCATGGAACTTAGTCACCAAAACAATCGTTACAACTACTTGGATTCGTAGATTGTTATTTAAGGCGTCGAAAACCAGTGCAGGCCTATGCCCTCGCATTATACCCAATATAAGAGATTCCAAATAGAGTAGAAAAGAGATGATCGGTGGAGTGATCACATCGACTCTAATTTATGCAGCACCAATATAGTCCAGAAGCTTCGAGGTAGAGCTGCTCTTACCGAACATTTTCTGAAGATGCTGTAGAAATTATATGAAAGGTCCCAAATGCATTATGTGGAGAAAGACTCCCAACCTACTTAAATGGAATTAGTTAAGAGAGAGGGCATATGATAGGATTGCAAAAACATTAGAAAGTTGGGAGGGACAATAGACGTTCATTTAAAAGGAGCTGCCATGAGGAATATAGGAGTTACCTCTACAAATACCGACATGACAACCATCTGATATATATTCTGATATATTCGGGGATACTGAACATGTTATGTTTTCACGTCCCAGAGGTTTGAAGGAAACAAGCTGCGGCTGAAGACAATTATACGAGATGAAATTAAGCGATACAATATAGTGGAAGAGAAAAGTGGCAGAATGTAGCCAGATACGATAGAGCACCTAAGGAAGGTATTAAGTGATCAGGTTACGGAGACAGACTACGTCTGCTGACCATTATATTGCAGCCAAGAAAATTACGAGGGCTTTACAATGTTCTACGTTTTCTTTAAAACGAAAATTCAACACAATGATTTCATTACTTTAAATAACTGCATTTATCTTTATCTTTACTAGTCATTGTGAATAAAATTGATCACAGCTTGAGGTGGCATATTAATTATTGAAAATATTTCTACGAATTATTGAAAAACCATTTCATCAATATTTTACGATTAAAGGCACTTAAAATTTACATGTTAAACATAAAATTCCTCTCTCATGCATTCATGGAAAACCATGGTAAAGATAAAATTAAATGAGTATTTCAAGAATTTATTTGTAAATCTTTTAAGAGCTTTATTATGACACCTGAGAGTTACCTGCAGAGCCATGGTAGTAAATTAGTAAAGGGCCACAGGTATGTATTTTGCCAGCAACAAAATTTTGTGATGAAACAATCAAAATTCTTACCTGAAATGAAAGAGACAAGACAAGACAATGGCATTAGATGTGTGTGTTGGAAAAATTATTGAAATTTAATTGACAAAAATTAAATGCTTAAAGAATTATTAAATATACGGATTAATTATGATAAATAATCATGTAAATAAATATCATTTAAAGTAAATTATAATTGTTAGAAATTAGAAATTCAAATAATTTAAAATACAAAATGACATTTTCCATCAGTCAGCTACCTTTTGAAGGAAATAAAATAAATCTTAAGAAACTCCAACGGAAATAAATAATACAGGACTGGTGTGGTCTTTGTATAGAAGATGAGTGTCAAAACTCCCTCCCACACCATACATAAGAACAATTAACCACTATTTTATCCACTGTACATGGGTCAAATCGACCTCCTGTCTAAATTGACAAGTATACGCCGTCTAACCTAACCTAACATTATCCACTGAAGACCATGGAAGGATTCACTGACAGTAGTCTACTCCAGATCACGAATGATAACACAGCCCTGCAAATTTGGACTTTTTTTGTGCAAATAAGATGGCTTCAAGTGTTTCCGAAGGCATTTTGCACGCTGAACACGAATCTGGTTACAAAATGGCGAATCCAATATGGCGGTCTAGGTTTATAAAAATTAATCAGATTTACTTGACCACCATATTGGATCCGCCATTTTGAATTTTTTTTGAATCTGAATGAAGATCTGTAATCAGCGACCCAAAAACCCCTGATTAACAATTTTCTAGTAAATCTGATTAATTTTTAAGGACCTCCATAATTTATTTCTTTTTCTCTTGCATCTTGACATAAACCCACCCTCTATTTTAGGGGTGCATGCAAACAATTTGGTTTTTTGCTAATTCTAAAGAACAAAGATCAATTGTCAATTTCTGACAATAGCGATGGTTCTAGCACGTCAGTGTCTAGCTCTACAATTATTCAAAAATGGTCAAAAACGCTTTTTTAGGGGTTTCAACTCCCTTTTTCTCGAAAACCTGACGTGATGGAAAGTTTTTGAAACCAGATTCGTGTTCAGCGTGCAAAATTTCTTTGGAGACACCTGGAGCCATCGTATTTGCAAAACCTATGCAGGGCTGTGTAATCTTTTATCCAGGAAAACATGAATCTTCTTACGTATCTTACGTAGGCAGTCATCTCGAACATAAAGCAGGCGTTCAGTATTGAGAAATTGGATGCCAAATCTGCTGTACTGAGAGCTTGGGTGTATAGGACATTGTAGTGACTGTAGTATATTGAAATTACTTTCCGGAAAAATAATCTACGAGACGCCAAGGAGTTTGCTCTTCACTAAAAGTGTACGAATCATATAATGGACGAGGTCAACTAAGAATGTAGATTTCGGGTAGATTTCTGAGGACAGAATTATACTTCGTAGGGGTGAAGCCGTGTTTCAAACCCCAGTTCAGACATTTCAAACAAAATAAAATATAAAAAAATATATCTTCGGTGACTTCCTCTCAGATTTTTTGCTGGAAAACTGCTGAGTACAAAAATATTGCCATGAAAAGTTTTATGAAAATCTGTCGTTCGAAGTCGACTTTTAACTGAAGGTTTCCCGTCCCTCATGTATAAAGTTAACACAGTCAACATGGGTGGCGTGAAAAGTTAGGTTCTAATCATGGCCGAAGGGTTGTAATGACGAATTAAGTATGTAAGTAAGAATAAGTTCTTACCAGATGCTAGGGTACTTTACCGCCTCCTATGGAATATTGTATTGTATTACCTGAGCCGCTAATGACGTTGCAATAGTCCGGTCATAAAGCATTGGCGTAAGCAAATCAAACAATTCGAGTAGCTTTATGGATCCACTATGCAACACGGTGCAACTTGTTTTAACCAATTAGTGCCCAGTGGCAACTTAAGTTGCCAGCAGAGGTTGCCTTAGCTTTTATGCTCTGAGAGGAAATTGAGTGTAAAAAACAAAACGGTAACCGTTAGAAAAAAAAGTAATTGGGCCACTAATGGGTTAAGAAAGATTATCGAATAGGCATTTCCAAAACGGTTACGATGTAAATACCGGGACAATGTAGTTCAGAAGTTATAAACCACCATCCTTTCACTTATTGAGGCTAAATAGCATGAATTTTAGAATTTTGCACTCAAGAAAGAGGTGCATTTCCTGCGGTTTATGGATGAAAAAGGTCGCCATAGTGCGCTATGTTTGTTTTAAAGTATTGGGGGGAAACGATTTCTCGGGCCTAGAACGACTCATTATTAAAACAATTTTGATGTCACGATGCCTGGCATGGTGGGGCTGCATTATTTTTACGTGAGCGCTGCATATCACACTTACATCAAAGATGGAAATAAGTTTACGTCTTTTCCAGGAGGACATTTATTGTCCTCCATATATGGCCAACGTTTATAGGCGACTAGGTCACTCAATAATTATCACTCCTTTGGATTTTGATTACGTTTTTCGTGCGTCCTTCATTAAGCTTTGGGCAGATATACTATGAATCTATTACTGTATTACCACGACTGAATTTGCAAGTTCTCAATGGAGTTTACAATGTAAAGGAAAGTTAGTTGATTGTACCATATCTGGGCAATTTATTTGCACTGCAGTTTCTGATGTGGAAATTGTTTTCTATTCAATAAGTCTGTGGAAACGAGAGTTTCAAGACACCTTGAAAATATTGTAGAAACTTACATCTCCTCATGAAGTCGCCGTAGGCTAGTATGTAGTGTGTTGGCTTGTTAGACGTAAAGCCAGGGCTCGAGCCCAGGCCAGACATCAAAACAAAATACAAAAAAAAGTATTTCTTCGGCGACTTTTTCTCAGCAGATTTCTGGCAAAAACTCTGAGAGTAAATAAAAATTGCCATGAAAAAGTTTCTCAAAAATCTGTCGTTCGGAGTCGACTTTAAACTGTAGGTCCCACCACTCATGTATAAAATTAACACACACAACATAAGTGGTGCGAGAAACTAGGAGGTTGTACAATGGGTCAATTCGACCTCCGGGTACTGTACTTGTCTTAATTGACAAGTACACATCCCCTAACCTAACCTAACTTACATCTTCTTTATCTTTTCCTCTGGCGGGGATACTGTTCCTCCATCTCCTCCCTGGGCTTGAATTAAGCGTGTTATAATAAAATAAATTCGAGCTCGAAAATCTTCTAATGATTTTCCGTTTCGTATTGAAAACACTTTCTTACATGGCCTTCATTACAGTCAGCATCAGTCAACCGTTCCAATAAAATCCTTGAAAATCCAAATTAAAATGCAAAACGAAAAATGCATAAGAAAAAATTGAAGAAAAAAGTGCGCAGCAGAGAAAAACTTGTCATAAATCATACATCATTTACACTCGGCAAGTTATTATTAAAGTTTCTTCGTTTTCGTTTTCTTTTTGCAGCAGCATCGTTGTTTCATTCATAAATTCCAATATTTATTGTGTCGGATTGGGTTGGAGTTGAAATGGCTGTGGCAATTGTGTAGAAAGAATAACCGAAACAAATTACTTTTCTTTTTGGTGAAAAGTTTCTTTCCACGAGAAATAAAAAAAAAACAAACAGAATGAAAAACGAAAAGAAATCTTATTACAGAGGCGTTAGAAAAAAATGTCACCAAAACTGTAAACGAAGAAAGAAAAAAAGAAACAAATCTCAAGAAAACTGAAAGTTTCCTTGTTAAAGCTTTTCATTTCGGATTATTTATGGTGGCAGGTTTTAATTTTTTCTCGTCTTTTTTTTGTTTGTAAAATTTCTTGAAAACAATACAGAGAAAACGTATTAAAAGCTATGACAGTTAATAAATGAAAGAAAAAAAATAGAATTAAAATTCGCAAAAATTTCTTGAAGGTAATAGAGCTACTCGCTCCTTAGTATCAACACGAAATGACCAAAAACTTTTAATAACTTTTAATGAAATTATGCATGCATTATATCCTGCCAAGGCATCTTAACTAAACTTCAAAAAGGGGGGAGGGGGTACTGAATTGTGGATACCGAATTTTCCCAAGTTTATCTAATTTATTTAAAGCAGTTTTTAGTATAAATACTGTCAGTAGTTTGTTTTTCAAAGACAAATATTCAAATTGTATTTGCCTGATATTAAAATTTTATAATTTTTTTGTTAACTTTATGAAAACATTTTCAAGCAGTTTTTAATACAAATACTGTCAGTATTTTTTCATGTGGGACAAAATCTTTTAAATTGTGTCTGGTTTGCATAAAATTGACATTTTAATAAATTATTTTTAATTTTTTAAAAATAAATGAAAGCAGTTTTTAGTACAAATACTGTCAGTGTTTTTTCTGGTGGGGCAAAATCTTTTAAATTGTATTTGACTTGCATAAAATTCACATTTAAATCAATTATTTTTAATTTTTTAAAAATAAATGAAAGCAGTTTTTAGTATAAGTACTGTCAGTAGTTTGTTTTTCAAAGACAAAATATTCAAATTGTATTTGCCCGATATTAAACTCAGATTTTGATAATTTTTAGTTAACTTTATGAAAATATTTTCAAGCAGTTTTTAGTACAAATACTGTCAGTGTTTTTTCAGGTGGGACAAAATCTTTTAAATTGTGTCTTGTTTGCATAAAATTTACATTTTAATAATTTGTTCGTAATTTTTTAAAAATAAATGAAAGCAGTTTTTAGTACAAATAAAGTCAGTGTTTTTTCTTGGGGGACAAAATCTTTTAAATTGTGTTTGGTTTGCATAAAATTGACATTTTAATAAATTATTTTTAATTTTTTAAAATAAAGTGAAAGCAATTTTGAGTAAAAATACTGTCAGTGTTTATGTTTGTGTTACAAAATCTTTTAAATTGTGCTGGTTTGCATAAAACTCACATTTTAATGATTTATTCTTAATTTTTTAAAAATAAATGAAAGCAGTTTTTAGTACAAATAATTTTTATTTATTTTAGTACAAATAATGTTTTTCTGGTGAAAAAATCTTTTAAATTGTGTTTGGTTTGCATAAAATTCATATGTAAATAAATTTCTCTTTATTTTTTAAAAACAAAGTAAAGCAGTTTTTAGTACAAATTCTGTCAGTACTTTTTTCCGGTTGTACAAAATCTTTTAAATTGCGTCTGGATTGCATAAAACTGACATTTTAATGATTTATTCTTAATTTTTTAAAACTTAATCAAAGCAGTTTTTAGTACAAATATTGTCAGCGTAATTTTCAAGCTTTAATTTTTATATAAAAATCCTTTTTAAAACCCTTTTAAGCTCATATTAAGCTCATTTCAATTTTGTTGATTTAGCTGTTAAATGGCTTTGGTAAAGTAAAACACCATAGGGGTAGAGAAAAGCAAAATTACGACAATGTAATCAGTTTTTTGTTCTGTTTTTTGAACCAAACACAACCAGTCTAGATGTTATAAAACAAACAGAAATAAAATCCAAAAATAAAACAAACAAAAAAAAACTTTAACAACAACAGAACTCAACTTATAATACAAACTATGCAGACATAAGACTCATTCCCTTTCTCCGCTCTCTGTCCCTGGGTTACATTTCCTTGCCAAAAAAAATATATTGTATGTGTGGTGGTCCCCTCACCCTTCTCTTTTTGAAACACATACATTCTTATGCTTAATAAACCATAAGCCTTTTAAGTGCTGTCAGTGTCTGGGTGTAATAAAAACAAAAACAATCTCCTTAACAACAACAATAATAACAAAAATATGTGTATTTTATATAAACAACAACCAAAAAAACTACACACAATAGCACTTTCAAATCATTTATGACCAAAAAAATAAAACAAAAAATCCAGTGTATATAACCAGGCGTTTTGGCCATTTTTTTTTTTGTTTGCAGTTTTTCTTGCTTAACTTTTAACGTTTTTACTACAACAGGGTATCGAAAAAAGGCAGCAGCAGCTGTATATTTGCCTTTAAGCAGACAGCATTTTATTGCGAGGGACTTTCCCATATTTATTTCTCATTTATTTATTTTTTGTTGCCTGCATTAAGGGGCTACAAAAAAAAATCAAACAAAAAAGCAAGACAGTAAAGAGTTTATTGTAATGGCCTTAATGTGTATAGAGAGAGAGAGAGAGAGAGAGAGTTATTTGTATGAAAACAAATTATGTTATGTTAACCCCCTTATCACTCCTCTGGTCCTTAATGAAAATATGACTTTGTGACACACAGGATTTAAAGGATCAGAAAAAAGGGTGAGAAATAAAACACAATAATTTGACAAATAAACTGGCCAAGGGTTACATTGCAGGATAGAATTAAAGCCTTAAAGGTTAGAAATTATATTAAAACATGACACTAAGGTTGCTGACAGTGTGCTTGACAAAGACTGACAGTATGAATTAAAATTTTTTTTTAACACTGTACTGGACTTCAATTCCTACATGTACTGGGCTCTATGTATGGACTTATCGAAAGGTGGCTCAGGGAAAGAAAGAGGAGCGTTGGGAGGTTGAATCAAGATGATGTGTGTCACAAAGTCTTTGGTCTTCTATCGACGACGGTAGATGTTGGTTTAGATATTTCCACCGTGCGACTTTTGACTGGGCTTCTTAGAGGGCATTGCGAGGTTAGTTCGCTGACAAGGAACTTTAACGGATATGCTGTTAGAATGGGGAGTTCGAAACTACAGGATACGTCCTCTGAGGCTTGGTTTGTAACAGAATTGGCTGGGCTGAAGAGTGCTTTTTTATTTTCAGGTGGCTGATCCGTACTGTCTTTGGTTTTTATTTAATACATTCTATTCTGTTTATCTTGATCTCTTTCTCTTTCCCATGCCTTTTTCTGCTTTCCTTTGTTTATGTTTCGAGTTCTATTGCTAAGCAAGTCTTTGATTCCTAAGAACTTAAATTTAATGTGGATATGATGAACTGCAGTTCTATATTTAAAAAATTTATTAAAATATGTTTCGCGAACTATTTAACCTCCTTCCCCTTCTTTACAATTTCCACTATTTACTCCCCTATTAACGCCTCCATTAATTGTTGGCTTTTCTTTATATTTGTTTGCATACTTTAGGGCATTTTTGTTTATTTTGTGTTGTGTTGTGTGCTCTAATATGAGCCATAATGCCTACAAATATTTACATAGGTATACGCGAAGGTGTTAAAATTAAACAAACTTTGTATAAAATATAGCACACTTTTAGGCTGTTTGAGTTGGAGAAAAATGTCAACAGAAATTTGAGGTGTTGTTATACAAAGTCTTACGGCCTAAAGCGAATATTGTGTATCGTAGGTAAAAATTAATTGATTTTCTATGCTGTTAAGAACAAGGAGTGAGGTGTATAATCTGAAGTATAGTTTTAGGAGCTCAACGTAAATTTTAATAGTTATTAATTAAATTAATTGATAATTTTATTTATTTTAGCTTACATTGTAAAATTCATTCTTTTTTCTTACAATGCGTTCTATGTTTAGAAATAAATTTTTTTGCACATTTTTAGGCATTTAAAAAATGTTTTTTTAAAGTATTTAAGCATAGTTTCGGGTTTTCTCTTTACTTTGATGATGATATGTTATATTACAATGTATTTTAATTTATGTTTTCAATATATTTTTATAGCATAATTATGGGTGTTCTGAATTTATGGACAAAAATCTTAGCAACTTTTAGGTATACACATATTTAACAAAAAACTGTTCCTTTGATATGAAAGCTAATATTGTTTGATGTTATTTTACTAAATTATATTTTCCCTCATTCTTCCGGAAACTTTGTAGCATACTTTAAGGGTTTTTATAACATTTAGCTGGAGAGGCTTTGGGGAGTTTTTTCCCATTCTTTTTCAATTTTTTTTAAAATTAATTTCTAGAGATTATAAATTATTTCTTTTAATTTAATATTATTTATTGCTTTTAACATACCTTAGCACGCTTTAAGGCGTTTGAAACTTATGAAGGTTATTAAGTTAATTTTTTTTAATTTATTATCGCCGTAAAGACATTCACTTGCGGTTGAATTTTATTGTATTTTACGTTCACGATTCAATATTTTTATTTTTATTGGATTTCTTACAGCATACTTATAGGTGTTTGAATTTATTGAGAGAGAAAAAACCTTAGCATACTTTTAGGCATTTAAGAGAAATTATTTATGGCTAGAAAATAAACACAATGGACTTTAAATACAGATTTCAATAGAACGTGACCATAAATACTAAATGCCAGGGAGTAAAAAGCAAAAAATTAAAGGTTGAGAGAAACTCCTTGAGACTGTAAATCTTACACAGCTTCCCCCAAATCATAAGGACTTTAAAGCACTAAGAGGAAAGAGAAAGATTTATAATAAGATTTATATTTAATAATAAAAACAAGAAAAATAAAAACGTTATTGGTCTCAACGCAGTTAGCCAAAGGAACATGAGTTTTAATTTACAGTCCATAGAGTTGTTGTTTGAATGTGCCTGGCATTTGTGTCCCGCAAATAAAACGTTTTGTTTGTATCACTGGTCATGTCGCAGGCAACGTAATTGTATTATTTTAGTGTGTGTCTCGTTTTAAAAAAAACCTTTGGTTTGAGATAAAATGTGTGATTTCTGTGGTTTACAACCATATCTCTTAAGTAAGTTCTCTGTCTGTCTCTCCAGTTGACTGTACAAAACAAATGACTCGAGGGTAGTTTATTTGCTGGAACGTGCCTTGAAAAGAAACATGAAAAGAGCGGAAAATACAAGAAAATTCAAAGAAATTCTGTTCCTAAGTAAGGAAAAGGACTCTTTTAGCAACTCCCCTAAAATATGCAACATTTTTTTCTTCAACTACAATTTCGTGGGTTTGTTATGTCTATAACGCTAATTGTTATTTGCTTTTCTATCAGCGGCAATTTTTTTTTTGCCAGTCTATTATTGTTGCTTGTGGCTTAGCCATTAGATGGAGAGAGCTAGTCTTACATTCTAAAAAAGATGGAAGGAAGGAAGGCTGGATGGCAGACTAATTATATATTCTTAACTAATGAATTTATTTGACTCTCTTAGCTTTTCATTTCTCATTTGTTTGGTGTTTTCTCAATAATCTGGTCATTGTTGTTAATTGAATTCAAATGCGTTAGTTATGCTTGGCCATATCCTTTTTATAGTTTTTCGTCTTCACATGCGTTAATTGCCTCGGAATGATTTACAAAAAATTCAACAAGAATTCCACAGGATACTTTAGCGTATACACAAGTGGTATATTTTTAGGCAGACTTAAGTAATAAGCACGTTCTACGGTGCCACAAAGTGAAATGTCATTAAAATGTAGGGTAACCAATAACAAACAAAAAAAAATCCTAAAAATATGTGAAAAACTTCTTAAACAGCGGAAAAAAGCTTTTCAGAGGACTTTAAATTATCCTTAAGAGTCTTTTTAAGTTTCGTTACTTTTACAACAACTCCTAAAAGTATACCTGAAAAGCTATACTGAATGGGATTTAAATGTTCTCAGACGTGCCGTCTATATTTTCGGCATTTTTGTAATAGAAAACCAGAAGATATTCTGAAGATAACATTAAGTTAACTTTAATTTTTCTTATAAATTTCTTAACTTTTTCCAACCACCCCTTAAATTATGCATACATTCTTCACTGAATTAGTTGTAAAAAGTTTCAGAGGTGTTTCAGAGGGCTTTGAATTATGTTTAAGATTCCTTAGAAATTTCTTTACATTTTTAAACACACCTAAAAGTATGCTTATCTGTACTGAATGGGATATGAAGGGTCTCCGAATTAGTCAGAACCTGTCGCACTTTTAGTGATAGCAAACAGGAAGTCTTCCAGAAAGCTTTGAATAATCTTTAAGATTCCTTATAAATTTCTTAACTTTTTTAAAATTCTCCTAAAAGTATGCTTATCTTCCTTGAATGGGATTTAAACGGTCTTAGACGTGATATAAAGCTTTGATAGAAGACAAGGAGATTCAGTACTCCACAAGAGATTAATATATCCTTTAAAATGCCTTTTCAATTTCTTAAGTTTTTCAATCACTCCTAAAAGTATGCCACAATATTTTTCATTTATATATTGGGTTACCCTGTGCTCATTAGTATTTCATAGATAATTTGCAAGTATTTCTTGTGCTTATTTGTGTTTGTATAAGTAAATGATAACATATTATTGGTTTGACTCTTTGCTTTTGTGTGTAAGTATGTATTTGTATATTTAAGTTGTGTGGGTGTGTATAAACGAATTCGTCCATATCCTTGCCATGTTATCCTTATGTATTTATGGTTTATTAAGGCTGAATCATGTATTGAAAATTAATCATGTTTAATGATGTGGTAGTGGCAGCGGTAATTGTAGTTGTAGTTCTAATGGTGGTGGTTAGGTAAATGTAAAGGAGTCAACAAGGTGGCTTCATTTCTGTATTTGTATTTGTGCGTGTGTGTGGTCAAAAAATGTGGTTAAAATTCAAAACGGGTACGTCGTTTACTTGGAATAAAAAAAGATGAAATAATTTTTGAATGATTGGGAAACCAAGAAAATTAATGAGACGTTATTACATTTCATAGAGAAAGAAAAAAAGGGAAAGGAAAAGCAAATGAAAATCTTTAAATTCGTTGTTAATCTTTTATTTTTTTCTCTTCAAATCTTTAACAAAATATAGGAAGCCGTGCCGAGCATTACTTTTTTTGTTTTTGAAAGTTTTCCCATGTTTAACGTTGTTACCTTAAGGCTATTTGTTACACAGTAAAATTCAAAAACTTTTCTCATTTCAATTCGTTTTTATGACCATTGTCATGTCCAACATCATGTCCATGTGGTTGCCACCCTTTTTTTTGTTTCTTTTCTTTTTTTTATTTTCTACGTAGAAAAAAGAATAAAATTTTGTTGTAATTACTAAAATATCTATCGGATTGGTATCCATTTTGGTTGAGTGCTGTGGCTCTAGAAAACCCATTATTAATGGCATTTTCGTTTTTTTTTTGTGTCTCGAAGTTGACAACAAGAGAACAAAATTAAATATAATTAATTAGAAATATAGGTGGATACACTTGGAAGTTGATAGCTATTCGAGCTTAAATGACGAATTGCTTTTGTTGCTTAAGTTCAAATGTGGATTCATGGTTTATTTTCTTTAATTATCCCTTAAAGTATGCTTTAATTCTTGAATAAAAATGTAATATTTTAGTTGTAGAAAATTAGGGATGCCGCTATGCTTATGGCTTTTTAGAAAGTTTTAAATATTTAATCCTACGCCTGATTGCATCAACCAGGATGGAAATCGAGTCATTAGTTTTAATTTCCTGCAAATGGTTTAAGCCTTCTGCATACTTTTAGGCTTCTAATCAATCGCTAATTTGTGTATATACCGCCTTAAAACATGATCTATTTACCACCATTTCTGAAAAATCTAAAGACCTGAGTGTAAAAAGGCCATTAAAAATTACTACAAGCATGGAACGGAACGCATTATATGGATTCCAAGTCAGCAGGAAGTTATTGGAAATGCCAGGTTACTATTTACCATAAGCGTGGTAACCCAACGCCTTCCAGTGTATTAAGCTGAGAAAGTGGACGGAAACGTCACACTGACTACTGTAGAGTAATTTCGCAGCAGGAGGGATTACAAACATATGTATATTGAAGTGATGCTAATGCGCAGAGAAGCATAAGTATTCTAAAAGTAAATAAGGACGACCTGAGCACGCTAATGAGCTTAGTCACGGGACACTTTGCTGTACATGTACACCTGAACGATATTGGGGTGGCGGAAAATGATGAATACAGGGCGAGCGGTGACGACATCAAACCGGAGCTGCATTATTGTATTATTGTCCAGCCTTGAAGTCACCGTAGTCTAGTAGTTAGGGTGTTGGCTTATTAGACGTAAAAGCCACGGTTCGAGCCCCAGGCTAGACATCAAGACAAAATACAAAAAGTACTTCTTCGGCGGCTTCCTCTCAGCAGATTTCTGACAAAAAAAAACTCTGAGAGTAAATAAAATTGCCATGAAAAAGTTTCTTAAAAAAATCTGTCGTTCGGAGTCGAGTTTAAACTGTAGGTCCCACTATTCATGTATAAAATTAACACACACAACATAAGTGGTGTGAGAAACTAGAACGTTGTACAATGGGTCAATTCGATCTCCGGGTACTGTACTTGTCTTAATTGACAAGTATACGTCCTCTGACCTAACCTAACCTTGTCCAGCCTTCGTAAGCTCGGGACCCCAATTTTTAGGGGATGACTTACCTTAGAGGAACATACTGTAAGAAGTTAAGGAATTTTATACAAGATACAGATTTTCAATACGGAAAAAAGGTTCCTAATGGAGCACAACAAGCCTAGTGAGATTCTCGGTTCTCTCCTTCAACCTACCTATCTACCATCTCTCGTGTGACGAAACAAATTTTCTACAATGGCGTTTTTCGTCCCGTTCCTTCAAAAGTATTAAAAAAAATAAGTTTGCGATGTGTTTACATACATAATTGGCCATTACAACCCTTCAGTTAGGATTACGGCCTAGCTTCTCACACCACTCATGTTGTGTGCGTTAATTTTATACGTGAGTGGCGGGACCTACAGTTTAACGTCGACTCCGAACGACAGAATTTTGAGAAACTTTTCATGGCAATTCTATTTACTCTCAGAGTTTTTGCCAGAAATCTGCTGAGAGGAAGTCGCCGAAGAAATATTTTTTTTTTTCATATTTCATTTTGATGTCTGACCTGGGATACGAACCCGGGCTTTACGAATAGTAAGCCAACACACTACCTACTACACCACGGCGACTGTGTTTACGCATCTAAAACATTAACGAGCTACACACTGGGAACGCTACTTTACTATTTAAAAATTCATTTATTTTCGTTTTGGCAACTTCTAGAACTAATTGTTGAATTGTTATTGTAATTCTGTTCTACCTCTCGCGGCATTAACTTTACAGAAGTCTAAATAGTTAGGCCAAATATTAAAAATAATACTTTTAAATTCCTTTTAAGGTGATAGGCCCCCTTCTCCTTCCATTGTAAAATTTCTTTTTGTTTTTAGTTTTTCTTGATTTATTTTGAAATCTTTTAAGAGCGAATATTTTATTTTCCGCGAAATATTCGTTTGTAAATAAATTTCCTGGATTTAAATTTTACAATGTAAATCAGTCATAACAAATCTAGCTACGTGAAAAAGGAGCTTAAGACTGAAGAAAAATAAAACAAAACAAAGGAAAGAAAACAAAAATTAAAAAAGATAAATGAAATCATGCAGAGAGCAAAACAACAACAACAACAGTAAATATTATGGAAAATGAGACACAAACGAATACATTTTTTACGTGGATGTATACTGACAGCCTTCACTGTATTGAAACGCTGTGTTGGAAAATATTAATAGAAAATTATTTTTAAACTGTTTGTGTATGTATGTATAAGAAGAAGAGAGGGAGATCAACAGTGTTTAAACTGTTAAGATAGTCATGTTCGCAGAAATGCTGCTGCTGCTGCTGGTAATGATGAATCATTTCTGAGAAAGAACCATCGCGTCATGTTTTTACACGATAACAGCGGACGAATATGAAAGTTGCTGTCAGTGTTTCTGTCTGTGGCGTGTAATTCCAATTCAAAAGTTTTGCTAAAACAAACCTTCTGCTGCCTTTTTTCTTGACAATTTCATTTTCTTTCGTTTTTTTTTTTACACGGAAGTTTTTTAATGATATGCGGCTTAGAATTTCACACATTTCGCACGCCCTCTTCTGAAACCTTAAGAAAAAACAGACAACTTTTTTTCCTTCGCAATTTTGTAATGGTTTCTGGTTAACAAAAATTCCGTTAAACGTGTGGAAAAACAGGTGGTTTGGATTTCAATGAAATTAAGGTGATAAACAGAAAATTGTTTACGAAAAAAAATTACTCAAGTAATTTTTAAAACAGCGCCTAAAAATAGATGACATATGGCTTTTGTGTTAAATAAATGAACATTTATATTCCATAAGGGTTAGTATTACTTTCCCTTTCTTTTTTGTCAAACTCAAGCTTTGTAAGTGAAAAAAGTAAAAAAGTAAAAAAGTAAGAGTAAAAAAATAACAAAATAATGTTGCATACCTTTAGGAAAATTTAAAATAATATATCGTTTAGAAATATAGCGGTAGCTAAAGTTTCTAACTGTGATCACTATGGCGATTTTAAAAACGATCCTTGTCTTGCTGTATTCAAGTTGACACTTAGTCTCAACGAAGTCTCTCCTGGATGACAGACTAGCCACTCGCTTGTGTGTTAACCAATGCTTGCAGTACAGTCCAATTCTTTAAATTTTTAATTAAAGGTACGATTAGGATTTGAACCCACCCAATGAAATTTTTTAATTCCATATCGCTTCCAGATACTTGACGCAATTTTTTTTACTTTTTTCCACAACCCTGCGTTCAATTGATATTCGATAGTGAAACCACCAAATTAAGGCCGTTTTTTGAAAAGTCTACACTGAGCTCTTTGGTTTACTTAATTAATAAATTTTTATCGCACGCTCTCTGTCTCTCTCTCTCTCTCTCTGTCTCTCGCTCTCTATCTCGCTCTTGTCTTTAATGACACAAATTTTCAATTATTCACACAATTTTGATTTTAACTTTCTAAGAGGATTTGTTTTCGGGGGGGTGCAAATCAAAAACTCACAAAACACCTCAGTTGACCTACTTTTACCAGCATAAATTCGAAATAAATTTTTTTGTTTTTTTTTTGTTTTTTTCTTGCATGCGATAAACCAAACCACATAAACATAAATATTCTCTCTTTTGATAAATAAAAAATTGTATTAAAAATAACGGGTATATTTGAATATATTTGGATGGAGGTGTAGCACATGTATGTATATTCTATACAAACAAAAATACTCACACTCTTACTCTCACACTCTCTCCCCGGGAGATGATGATTTGATAAATCGCATTAAAATTTTGGTGTATAAGCTAAGGCTGTTCGAAGTGCTGTTTATTATGGTTCAGTGCTTATAAATGTTTATTGAGCTCTTTAGAGCGTGTAAAGAGTGTTGAAATATTAAATTGAAGTTAAAGTGTATTTAAGTGGTTTTAATACGTACACACACATGTAGATTAACACATACACACGTACAATTATGGAAATACACAAACACACACACACATACACTTCAATTTCAATATTTAACACCTACTCACTCAGTTACTTAGTCACTCACCTCATTATATGTAGTGTAGTGTAGTGTAATAAGGTGTTGCTAACCAACACTCTTCTTCGTTACCTGTTCAGGTAATCAAATACCTTTTAACCCTTAATGAGCTGAGTGAACCTTTCTAATCAATAAGCCATCTATTTGCCTACATCACTACCATCCCTACCATCACCATCACCTCCAGTGCTTTAATGCATAAATTAAATGCAAACGATGAGTATATTTTGCTGATACTCAAATACTTATTGGCTGTCTTGAGCTGAATAATAATATTTCAGTTGAGTTTGATAAGAAATCTAAAAGAAATTACCACAACTAAAAACCAAGTTCTTTGGAATCCAACAAAGGAACAAGGCAAGCCATGTTAGACAAAAACCTATGCCAACTAAGATAACAAAAAAAAAGAAGAAAAAGGAAAAAATCTAAGAAAACTAATAGTGTAAGGCTTATCAACAAATATTAGGGAGGTTAATGATCACATATCATAATACTTCCAAAATACATTCTAAGCCAATAACTAAAGTCTACTTTCAGGAGTTTTCATAAAAACAAAAAGTCAACTTCGAAGCATTTTATAGCAAAAAAAGAATGTCTACCTCCAAACACTTTCATTTAATCATAATAATTTGAGTATACCTTAAGGTGCATAATTTTAATCCAAAATCCTTAAGTTTTGAAAAAAAAATCATTGCCTACTTACAGGCAAATTTTAGTCTCAATGCAGTCACAGTAAAAGCTGATTAGTTGATAGCATGCTACACTCTTTAGTATATTGCAGGGAAGTATTGGCTGAATTCGGTTTAGAAGGGAGTTGAAACAATATCAATCGAATACCATAAATGGCCCATATTATGGCTACCATTCTGTAAATGGATTCAAACAGGCCCTAACACAGCTACCATGAAAAACTAAAATTTAATACGACAAAACAGATGAGACAGAAAAAAGGAAGAGAAACGGAGTCATCTCACTACCCTGCTAGTACCAGAGATGGAACTCTCAATGTGAGTAATTATAGCGGAGACTTCCTCACCTAAGGTCATTGAAGAAAATCCAGTTAGGAATATTAGCTTCTGCTCACTAATACAGAAGCGCAGATCATATTCAACAGATGTATGTATACCCTGCATTACTACAAACCCTTCAGGAAGAATGGATGCTTTTTTCCACATTTGCCTCAAGGGGCAATGCCCCATCGAAAAACCTGTGCAGTTCCTAATAGGCTAGTTTATGGAAACATTCAGTTCTGAAACTGTTCAACTAGGGCCATATAAGCCGAGATATTCTACAATCCTCATTGCATCACCTGATAGCTCAGCATGAAAAAATGTTCAAGTTAGTCTAACCGACCAATTATCATGTTCCCGCCGTTCACTGCTCCTTATTTTGCCAGTTCATCTGTAGCCTCATTACTTCCTACATAACAATGCCCCAGAATGCGGCTTTACCCTGTTACTGTGCAGAAGCATAGTGAGGGCCTTCCTGCAGTCTGCAACAAATGTCGAGTTAACAAAGTTCCATCCATAGTATCCATGTAGCGAACTGTATACGCTGGTACAATTCATTCCCGGACTACAATACACCATTGGGCACTATCTTTTAAAATTATTAAGAAATACTGCCTACTTTCCGGCTTTTATGAGAATATTTGAATGCTTTAAAGGCCCTGAATTTTTATTGAAAACAATTTTTTGAATTGAAATTCTAAAAAAGAAATCACGCTTTAGGTTTGTGAAAACCTTTCCCTGTCTCAGTTTTTGAGCACTCCTAATATTTTCTTGCCCATACAGGGCTTCTTAATAATAACATTGTATTTTACCATTAGAACCGAATAATAATAGAGCCACATAGATGGAGAATTTCAATGTTTTATCGCACCAACTTATTTGTAACGTAAGAGTGTTAGACAACATGATGTTTAACGTTTATAGAGATAAGATGCCTAAAACTATGCTACAAATTTCTAACAAATTTCTAACAAATTTCTATCTAACAAAGTGATGCATATATTAAGGGTTTTTGGAAATAAATTAAACAATTATTAGGGCATACATAACAGGGAATTGTTATGAAAAAGTTTGACGAGACTATTCAAATATTCTCATAAAAGCCGGAAAGTAGGCAGCATTTCTTAATGACTTTAAGAAAAATTTAATTTTTAAGATAATATAAATGGGGGAGCTGGATAGACTAGGTTTTATGAAATTGGAAACTAGGGAAATAAATCCATTCCCCAACTACTGTACCAACTATACAAGAAATGGAAATGACAGTAAATCACATTCAGTGTCTCTGATAGGCTGGCTAGAAATCCAGCATAAAAATTGGAACTTAGAGCTACTCACTACGACTTGATGTATTTTCCCAACTACAGCCTGAAAGACTATTCAAACACCTCTTCAATGTACTTTTTGAATGCAATTTCTTCTGTAATCTTTAATACATGATTACGCACCCACCAGGAAAGTAATAAGGCGGCATTAGTAATGTTTGTAGCATGATTACTAAACTCTTATAACCAGAAACTAAAAATAAAAGAAAACCCAATTACTCCCAGCGTAAGCTGAGAAATCCTTTAAGATTTTAGTTTTTCTTTGTTTCTTCCGTAAGAAATACTACAGAGAGACAGACAACCCACTAGGTTGCCATATAAATTAATACAAATATAATAACAGCAGCAACAACAACAATAATATTATCAACTACAACAAGAAGCATAATAATAGGAAAACGAGATACAATAATAACAATAACTACAACAAGGACTATACATAGGAAAGAAACTATAACTAACGAAGCTATAAACTATACAAGCAAGACACTTGAAATAGGAAAAGACTGCAGCAATAGATTGTTAAACACTAACGAGGGCCATTAGAAAGTAATTTCTTATGCAGAAACTTATGAAATTAGTGTAAATCAAGTGGCTGAAAATTTTAACATTATGTTTGGCAACATGTTTAGCAACATGTTTACCAACATGTTTACCAACATGTTTAGCAACATGTTTAACAACATTTTTTTTAAATTTTTTATTTGTAAAACTATTCATAACACCAGAAGACTGCTGAGAGAATGTTGCCGTTTTGTTCAAGATATGCGAGCTAGAATTTGTCTTCAATAAAAGGCTCCTGCCCACATAGTTCTCATATCTACCACCCCATGTAAGACTTTAACGAATTCCTGGAGATGAGCGACATCCGATACTCAAGGAGCAGTCATTTCTACTTCGAATTTTAGCCAATTTCTTTTATATATTGGAGGAGTAAGCAGAGGTAATGTACTGAAAAGTACTTTAGATAGAAGCCAGTTAAGCATAAAAAAGAGGGGGGAGTAACATGTATTGCAGGAAATCTTTCTATTAAGGCGGCAGTACTTTGTTAAGGAGTATTTTATTGGAACTTCTAAAGGGTCCGCCAAATAACTTTTTTTTTGAAAATGCTTTAAAAAAAACTACTGAATATTTTCTCTAATTTATTTTTTTATTTCAAAGTACAATCCTTCCGGTTAATAATGGGAAATAATTTCATTCATATGGCTGCCTCGGCTGGCCATGTAGTAGCCTACACCAGAAGATGCCAATTTTAGCAAAAAAAAAAAATCATCTTTTCAGATGAAGCTCATTTTAATCTTGGCGGGTATGTAAACAAGCAAAATTGTCGCATTTGGGGTACAGAAAACCCGCACGCATACATTGAAAAGCCGACGCACCCAAAACGAGTCACTGTTTGGTGTGGATTTTGGTCCAGAGGCATAATTGGGCCATTTTTCTTCGAAAATGAGCAAGGAGTGGCCGTTACAGTCAATGGCGGTCGTTATCGGGCCATGTTGAACGAATTTTTGTTCACAAAAATTCTAGAGGAGGATATTGGAAACATTTGGTTTTAACAGAACGGGGCTACGTGCCACACAGCCGAAGCTACACTCGATGTTTTGCGCCCTGTTTTTGAAGATCGCATTATCAGCCGCAGAGCTTATGTCGTTTGGCCACCTCGGAGCTGCGATTTGACACCGTTGGACTATTATTTGTGGGGAATATCTTAAGTATGTTTAGAAACATTTCATCAACATGTTGAGCAACATTTCATTAACATGTTGGGCAACATTCCATCCACATGTTGAGCAACATTTTTTATAAAACATTAAAAAAAAGCTTTAAAACTATACATGACAATTGTTTTTCTTCAAAGTTTTCTCTAAAAAAAAAATTCCCAGCCTAACCTCGTTATGATTGCGGTTAACGCGTTATTTATTTGCCTGTTTAAATTATACGTGTTATCGACAAGCAATTTCTCTTCGAACACAGTAATTGTTTACAACAAATGGTCTCTCCATGTACAAAGCATAAACGGGGTGTGGAGAGAGAAACATTAAGCTTCCTTTATAGATAAAACTTGTAGACAAAATAGACAGTTTATAAGCAGTAACCCTCATCATAACAATAAGAACAAAAACACCCGTATTATCTTTCTTTTCCAATTACCTTTACTTGCAGGGCGAATTTGTGTATGTACCCGCCCACTTTCTTGATGCTTATTTTGTTGTATGTACTTCCAGAACAAGTATAATTTGCATAAATTATCTGATCTTTATGCCAGAGTTAGTAGAGATTTCTGTTAACAGAGAGACAGACAGACAGACAGACAGGCAGCTAGCTAGCTACCCTCACACTTAGAGTTTAAGTAATAGCAGCAGCTATTGAACCATAAGACATTAAAAGTTTAAGGTACTTAGGGTGAGGGTGAGAGAGGGGTTTTTTTTCTTTTCCTTGTTATTATTATTGGGAAGCAAAGTTGCAAGTTTGGAGAAATTGTCTCTTCATGAATTTTATATTAAAAGCGTTAATTTTTTGTGAAAAACTTTGAAAACTATAACGGGAGAGTAATTAGAAAATGTTTAAATAGAATTATCCAAAAAGTATTCCTTTGTAAATTTTAAAATATTTCTTAAAAAATTATAAGCAACATGTTGATAAAATGTTCTTAGAAGACATTTGTTTAAAAATTATAAAACAAATTTGAAACAGCTACTTTGTTGCTGAAACATGTCTAGCAACATTTTCTACAAAACAAATTTTCATCAACATATTGCAGAAAGATGATTGGTTATCAAGATCCGCTTATTAGAAGTGAAACACAATTGTAAAGAACTTAACGTTTTTGTTTTTGAAAGGCAACAATTTAAACAAAATTCTATAAGAACCTGTTGATAAAACATGTTTAGCAACATTATTGCCATACATTACCAGCATACGAATGAACCGTTGACCCGAACTGTAGCGCACACACCAGTGAAAGATCGGTTTGGTTAAGTTAGGTTAGGTAAGATGGCGGGCTCATTTTAAATGAAGTGGTCCTACTTAGGCTCATTGCGATACCACAACCAATATTCAAACTCGGGGAACAAACATTCCCCAGAGGAAACTAACCCGAGTACAAAATAACGCTTGCTCTTAATTTCGGTCATGTAAATTAGAAAGTGAGAAGTTAAAAATCTCCGGACACTGACATATGAGGTAAAACACAGTCTCTTCTTACATCTCTACAAAGCCGCACACTCCTACAGAAGTTATTGGCAGAATGCCAAATCTGGCGTTATGCCTACTAAAAGTTCAGTGATCCGTGATAATCGCTTTTGTGCAATGGACGGGCCTAGTTGGACTGAAACTGAGTGCAGGAGTAACAATTGACTGCTTGAGTACTGGCAAGCGAGAGAAAGTGGTTGAACCTTATCTTCTTAAGACAGGGAATCACCATATCAGATGTTTCCTGTAAATCTGTAGGCATAGTGTGATGTTTTAAAACGTTTGAATGAGCCAATGACCCATTGTAGGGTGTCTATACTCTGATAAAAGGTAACTTGCTGCGAAAATATCTCCTATCGAAGACAGCTACGACTGCTTTCACAATTACGTGGAAAATGTGCCCTGGCACGTTGGTACATTACTATTCTTTCAAATCTTAGGATATTTATATTCTGAGTGAATTTTATTACATTTCAATTGGAATATATAGGAGATAGGATACGAGATTTCACTCCAGAATTCCTTGAAGGTCCTTTGACATGTTGCCTACATGAACGTTTCTAAATTTAAGGATAAGGTAGGCTGACTATTAAATTTTCACGAAGAGTTCATTCTAAAGGAATCTGTCAGTCTCCGCTTCAATTTAAGCTAACGAGCATAAATCACCCTGTAAATTTGATCCTGGATAGGGGATCTCAACCTACTAGCATTTCAATCCTATCTGACAGACAAGTCGGCAATCAACATATCTTTTAAGTGATTCGATGATCGAAATTCTCGGCAATTTTGAGTCAGTCTTATATGGGTTTTAATGATCACAGAGATAGTCCGGGTCACCATTTAGCTGATGAACTTGCTATTTCTTAATTTCTTGGATATAATCTCCACATAAAAATATTTATTTGAAAACATTTTTATTTCAGTTTGTAAAATAACTCCTACATTTTTGTCCCATACTGTGATACAAATATTTCTAATTTTATCACATTTTAAATTAAAAAAAAAAAATTCTAAATTTCAAGCTCACAAGCAAAGCTAACCAACATTACCAACCACTGCCTGTACAACAACAACAGCAACAACTACATACTATAATTAGTAAATTTTTAATAAAATTGAGGTTAAATATTAAAAAAAAGTAAATAAACCTTTGCCCTTGGGGTAAAATAAAAAGCCAACGAAGAAGAAGAAAATATAACCTCACAATACTAATGAATAAACAGGTTTTTATTTTTATTCTGAGTTCATTTTTTCTATACGGCAAAGTAATGAAAACTTTGCCAACATATTTACATGCATACATACATATCTATTTGTATTTGCTAGTAAAACATAGTTAAAGCCACTTGTACACTTTATATTGCCATAGAATTTTTTTTAATATTAGTTTGGCATTTAATTAGTCTAAAATGAAGCATATTTTTAGGTAACAAATTAAACAAGTTTTTGAAAAAATTTTCAATATGAAATATTTAAAAAGTTAATAACTTTTATTTTGAGTGCAGCATACATACATATATTAAATTTTAAATAAAAAAAAAAATTTTTGAGTTTTGAATTTAGAGTGTCATGAAATATTTTTTAAAGCATATCAGTAGGGAGCAAAATATTATGAAATTGAATTATTTCTTGAGGGTAGAAAATCCAAAAGTTATAGACGCCGTAGTCTAGTAGGTAGGCTTGGGTTATTAGAGAAGATAGCCTTGAAATATGAAAAAAAAAATATTTCTTTCGGTGTCTTCCTCTCAGCAGCAGTTTTTCTCTCACTCATGTATAAAATGTACACACAGAACATGGGTGATGTAAGCAGCTAGATTGGATTTGTAATGACCATCTAAGTAAGTCAGAAAAATTCAAAAAGTTGGACAATAGTTTCCTGATTTTTTGGAATTCAAAATGTATGAAAAACTTGAAATTATCTTCCAGAAACTCGAGACAATGCCACCGAAAGGAGTGTTGAATTCAACTTGGATAGGAAATATAAAAGACAAGACATAGCAATACTCTCCGAAAGTCAAGCTGACACTCGAGCCTACGGCTCTTATGAGATTAAATCGAATATAGTATAAGACTGTCTGAAGAAGCTGAATCAGCTTAGTAAACAGAATAAGGTTATCCTTTGCTGGGTCCCAGGTCATGAGGTAATCCTGAGCAATAATCAAGCAGTCGATCATGTGAAAATGGGAGTTTCTACATCGTTGATGGGGCCAGAACCTTCTTGTGGAATGGGAGCAGATATTTGGAAAGATATGCTCAACAAAAGGGAGTTTAAAGAGAGCCAAAGGCGCTTTTCAAGCCAAGATGGTTTGAGACAATCAGAATAAGAGGATACTATCAAGAAATAACAAAAATCGGAGTCGACTTTAAACTGTAGATCCCACCACTCATGTATAAAAATTAACACACACAACATACATAAGTGGTGTGAGAAACTAAATCGTAATCCTGACTAAAGGGTTTTAATGGCCAATTATGTATGTATCAAGAAATAACCTGAGGCTGATAACAAGCCTTGTGACAGGACACTATAGACCCAGGATACATTTTTTCAGAATGGTAATTGCCTCAAGAGCCAAAATGTAGATTCTGTGATGATGAGAATAAATCATCGGGAACACATAAATGGAAGCCGAGGGGTATTAATGCATACCAGGGAGAAACACCTTGGGTGTACATAAAAGAGCATTGTAAAGTGTGTTAGGGCAATAGACAGTTGGAGGGGACATAATTGGGTTGCCCCAATAGTCCAATAGATCATATGGTCGCAGTGCTAAGACATCTCATTAATCCCATAATAATAATACAACAGAGTATATACTGACTGGCAGTGAGACCTCCTTTCGCTCTAGACTTCATTTACCTTTTGGTTTGGCATCTTCTAGATCATTATTGTTGATCTGTTATTGTAAATTTTCTTCTAGAACCAATATTAATGCATTGGAATAGGGATTTTCTATAAATTTAGGGGTTTTCGCAAGATAAATTAGTAGGGGAAACTATTCATAATTTTGTTTTAAGGTTATGGGCATACAAAATTGTATTTTGAGGATCTACTTTCCCAAAAAATTTAATGTTTTTTCATTGAAATCAAATGTAAAAATCTGTCTTGGCATTTACGATAGTCGTTTAACTTTCTTTTTCTAGAGTTATTCAATATTTTATTGCGTTAATATGCAATGCTTTACTACCTTCATTTTATTTAATATTTATTGCCATAGAAATGTGTTAAATAACTTTATTTACCCTTAACATGCTAACCTCAATTTATTACCAACGTTTTTATTTTCATTTCAACTCTCTACGCTCGTATATCGCAGAGCTTTACGACTACTGCAGGTATTTGGTTGTTCCTTCAACAATTTTTTGCATATTTTTAATGCCTTTATTTGCGGATTTCTTTATTTTTTTTCTTTTTTTTTTTTGCAATTTTTATTTTATGGGATTTACTATTTATGGTGTTGTCTTCATGTAATAAACTGCATTATCATTGATTTTATTTTCTTGCATTTCATTTGACTTGACTGACTTCCAATGCAAATAAATGTATGTGTACGTATTGTATGTGTAGGTAGAGAGAGAGAGAGACCCTAGAAAAGTTTAATCAATAAATATCAACATAGAGAAGCTAGTAGAAAAGGAATAATAATAATAAATCAGGAAAATAAAATGTTTATGGCTTAAGGATAGACAAGACAACAACAACGGCAAAATAGATTAACACGGAAATACCATGAAATACTTGCAGACAGACAGGTCATTGACAGGCCAATAGATAAAAATTAAATTAGAAAGAGAGAGCAGAGAGCAGAGCATGGCACCAACAAATCAGAAACAAAGAAGAAATTTTACAACAAATTAAACTTAATTTTTAATGGTTTTCTTACTATTTAAAGCACATGCTTTGTGCTGTAACAAGCAAACTTTCAAACCAAAAAATCCCCACCAAAAGCCCCTTTGTCTAGCACTCTTCTACTTTCTTTAACACTTGCAATGGAACGGAAATTTTAAAACAGGCCACAACATCTACAAGCAACAAATACCACCGCCACCAACCGCCTAGAAGCAAAAGCAAAAAGGAAGAAGAAAACAAAGTGTTAAAAGCAACAGCTACCACACAGCACCAAATGCAGCTAAAGCAGTACTAACGGCACCGGCACTGGCACTGGCACACTGCACCAGGCAACAATCCAACAACCATAACCACAATATCTTGGCCTAAACAAGAAAAGTAATTAAATCTAGTGTAAGTGAGTGTAAAAACGGAAAGAAATAAAATCACACCAAAAAAAAAAAAAGAAAGAAAGAAAAAAATATCCTAGAAACCTATGGAGCCGTTTTAAATTGCAAACAGCAACCGCTAGTCAGCAACAAAATAAAATACGATCCAACCAACATGCCATGAAATGAAGAGAAATTCGTAAAGGAAAGTAAGAAAAAGAAGTGTGAACATGGCATAAAATAAAATAATTTAATAAGGAAATCTTAAATTACCAAAACATAACATGCTAACAAATAAGGCAGCAACATGTCACTGGCAACATTGTATTGGCAACATGTTGGGTTTATATTTTTGAAAAGCACGAAATTAATAAATTTCATAAAACAAAAATGTCAAAAATATGGAAAAATAATATCAAAAGTACATAGCAACATGTCACTGGCAACATTGTATTGGCAACATGTTGGATTTATATTCCAAAAGCACGAAATTAATAAATTTCTTTAAAAAAAATTTCAAAAATATGGAAAAAATAATATCAAGAGTGCATAGCAACATGTCACTGGAAACATTGTAATGGCAACATGTTGGTTTTGTATTTCGAAAGCACGAAATTAATAAATTTCATAAAAAAATTTCAAAAATATGGAAAAAATAATATCAAGAGTGTATAGCAACATGTCGCTGGCAACATTGTATTGGCAACATGTTGGTTTATATATTTTTGAAAAGAACGAAATTACTAAATTTCATTAAAAATTTTAAAAATATGGAAAAAATAATATCAAGAGTGCATAGCAACATGTTACTGGCAACATTGTATAGGCAACATGTTGATTTTATATTTCAAAAACACGAAATTAATAAATTTCATAAAAAATTTCAAAAATATGGAAAAAATAATATCAAGAGTGCATAGCAACATGTTACTGGCAACATTGTATAGGCAACATGTTGATTTTATATTTCAAAAACACGAAATTAATAAATTTCATTAAAAAAATGTCAAAAATATTGAAAAAATAATATCAAGAGTGTGTAGCAACATTGCATTGGCTACATGTTGGTTTTATATTTTAAAAGCACGAAATTAATAAATTTCATAAAAAATGTGAAAAATATGGAAAAAATAATATCAAGAGTGCATAGCAACATGTCACTGGCAACATTTGTGTAAAGCACTAAATTAATAAATTTCATAAAACAAATTTCAAAAATATGGAAAAAATAATATCAAGAGTGCATAGCAACATGTCACTGGCAACATTGTATTGGCAACATGTTGGTTTTATATTCCAAAATCATTAATAAATTTCATATTTCATCTCCCATAGAATCTTTACTTAACCGCTTCCTATTTTCAAAAGCGAAACTTTTATTTATTTGAAGGAGGACCTATTAATTGCCATTATGTGAGAAATAAAACTTCGTTCAATTGCGCGCTACGACTTCTCGGTATGATGCTTCCAAAATCAAGCTGAATTTAAACAATGACGCAGGTAATGTTAGCTTTGAGGACCGCAATGGTTTGTGGCTTATTTCCCATACACTTGAGACTTAAGAAAACCTATCAAGAAAATGTTCAATGGGGTTAAGTCCGACCGATCTCGATGGTCTGTTTTCATCACTCTCACACGTGAGATGATCATGTCTTTAAACTCACTGTGCAGAATACTCAATGCGGCACGACAGATTTTTGAGAAATTTTTCATGGTAATTTATTTACTCTTAGAGGTTTTACCAGAAATCTGCTGAGAGGAAGTCGCCGAGGAAATTTTTTTTTCATTTTACAATTGGTTGGAGATGTCTGACGTTTTCACCAAAGGTTTATCCATAATCAAGCTCTCTCCATTAGAAGCGAATGAACCCCATATATTGTATAGAAAACCTAAGCTTGTGGTTACTCGTATCATTTCGTTTCCTGCATTTGTTTCTGCAGATCGTGTGTATTAAATCTCTGTCAATGTGGTCTTAGACAACACGTTAGGATCGTATTTGCACGGTTTAAGACGACGAGATTAAGAGGTCTAAGAGAACTTCTTGGAGGACCTTTTGCAAATCCATAGATTCTCTTAACGAACTTTAGATTGATGTTGCTTAAGGGCTATACATCGGGATATAACAGCATGTATACCCCTTTCCAGCTGTTGGTTAAATTATTTGATTTGTTAAATATAAAATTTTTACCTTCAATTTATTATTCTCTTAAGGATTTTTTATTTAAAAATTGCGATTAAAATCTCTTTTTAAGAATTATTGAGCAGACATTATTCTGCTTAAAAGGCTTTATTGTTTTAATCTTTCTAATATTCTTAGAAAGAGAGAGAGAGAGAGAAAAATACTAAAAAAATAAATTTTATAATCGAGAAAAAATCCTTTTAATAAAATTTATAAGAAAAAGTTTTTTCTTTTTGTTGTTTAAATACTTGAAAGAAATAAATTTTAATTGAAAGAAATTTTAGAAAATTTTCTACAATTTACGGAAACAGTAAAACCCCGCACTACAAGACAAATTTAAATTTTATTCGTTAACAAAAGATGGAGGAGTTTATCTTGAGTTTTAAATGAAAATTTTAATTTTAATTTTAATTTAAAAGAAATTCTATTTAATCATAAAATTTCTACAAACACTTCAGAGACCACTTTCTGAAAAATTTGTTTTTTTATTGGCAGTCTGTCCACATAGTCTTATTTAATGATTTCAATTTTATTTTTTCACTCTCTCCCTCTCGTTCTCTCCGTCTGTCTTCAACACTTCAACACAAATTTTCTTCTATGTTTTCTTCAATTTTTTTTTTATTTGACTTTTATTGAAACAAATTGCTTTCATTTCGTTTTCTCTCTCTCTCTCTCTCTTTCTCTCTATCTCTCTTTTTAATTTTTTTACAAGAGAAGTGCCAAATTGTTGCTACTAACAGTGCCGTAAATATATTCCAGCAGTGTATGCATTTCTTAGAAAAGGAAAACTGTAAACATATCATCAAGAAAATCAACAGAAAACATTCTCTCAAGTCGAAAATAAAAAACAAAAAGCCAAAAAAAATATTTTCCTTAGTTTTCAAGGGTACTTGTTGTTAAATCTTTGAGAATTTATTAGAAATCTAAAGAAATATTTCCTAGTTTTTATTCAATTACTACACAAACTCCCATCAAAACACACACAAACTCTTTAACCGTAAAATTAAAAAAAAAATGCTTTTTAAGAATGTACCGTTAAAGTAGATCCGAAAAGCTCTGTTATGCCATCCTAAGTCACAATTTGTTAGAAGGCTGGCAACACAACCGCTGCAGCTTTCAAAAATAAAAACGATTGTCAAGAAATTCAAGAATGGAGAATCTATTGGAGCCAATAATATCGGTACTCGAACTGCTTAAAGTGGACCAGAAGGGAATGAAAATTTTGCTCCTCTTAATCACCCAAGCATGGAAAATTGATGGCTCATAAGTACGCTCATGGACGTAGTTTAATATTTTTGTGAGCATTCGGGTTCAACACCTGGGTAATAGAACCCCAACGGAAGGCTTTTAAACTCCAGGTTGCCCCCTCTAAGGTCACAAGACTGTTAAGCCTAGGCAATGCATTAGAATGATCATTGGACAGGATAGGGCTTGTTTCAGTGGGTTTAAGGGGCACTTTGGGAGTGTTAAGATGGCTCATAAGTACGCTCATGGACGTAGTTTAAAATTTATGTGAGCATTCGTGTTCAACACCTGGGTAATAGAACACCGTCTGAGGGCTTATAAACTCTAGGTTGCCCCTTCTAAGGTCAGAAGACTGTTAAGCCTAGGCAATGCGTTAGAATGATCATTGGACAGGATAGGGCTTGTTTGAGTGAGTTTAAGGGGCACTTTGGGGGTATTAAGATGGCTCATAAGTACGCTCATGGACGTAGTTTAATATTTTTGTGAGCATTCAGGTTCAAAACTTGGGTAATAGAACTCCGTCGAAGGGCTAGGTTGCCACCTCTGAGGTCAGAAGGCTGTTAAGCCTAGGCAATGCATTAGAAAGATCATTGGACAGGATAGGGCTTGTTTCAATGGGTTTAAGGGGCACTTTGGGAGTGTTAAGATGGCTCATAAGTACGCTCATGGACGTAGTTTAAAATTTTTGTGAGCATTCCTGTTCAACACCCGGGTAATAAACCCCGTCGAAGGGCTTTAAAACTCTAGATTGCCCCCTCTAAGGTCAGAGACTGTTAAGCCTAGGCAATGCATTAGAATGATCATTGGACAGGATAGGGCTTGTATCGGTGGGTTTAAGGGGCACTTTGGGAGTGTTAAGAATGAATTCGTGGAAGAACTTCTGTGAATATCCATAGATTTTGTTAGCGAACAGATGAGGTTTTACCCAAGGGCCAAAGGGTCCTTATTAATATAAGATGGGAACAGATGCCTCCTCCTAGGCGGAATGTAGTTTTTTTTTTTGATGGAGCAGTATACCAGCCTTCCTGCTGTGTTTTCAGGTCAGCAGCGGATTTTCGCCGTGGTTGTGTGGTTTCACTCTTTCGGGCCGTTTGAAATCGCCAAATAGGACATTGAATGCGGTGTTACAGAAAGTCATCAGAGAAGCTCTGTTCCGATTGGTGGATGTCTAGAATTAATGGGTATTGTTCTTGATATTGGCTTTGCAATTGCGAAGAGCGGGAGCAGTGTTACAGAAAGTCATCAGGAAACCTTTGCTACGTTTGGTGGATGCTTGGACTTAGTGGTTGTTGTTGTTGGAAGTTCTCTGCAGGAGACATAAATTTTGTTTGCCTAAGATCGTTAAAGCAATATGAGGCTACTAAGAACATGGGTGCCTAAGAATAATGACGGGGGAAAAGGCAAGCATGGGGAATTCAGCTGATCAAATCCACCATGGAAACAGCAACTTTTACACATGAAAGTGCAATATGCCACTTAAATATGTACGGAGTAACGGGTGCCTTTAAGTTTGTTTGAGCCGGAATAAGACACTCCTTTTCAGTTTTAATTTTAACCGTAAATCCTTTAACGCAAGCGAAGCCCTATGCAAGCATAAAACCTTAAAATTTTAAGCCATTTTGGTGAGAGAATTTGCAAAATTCAGCTGATAAAACTTTTTCTAGCTTCACGTAAAAAACATAGTTTGTTTTCCTTAAGAAAAGCTGACCTTATTTTCATATTTCCATGGCTTTTTCTAACTTCATTTCTAAACATCGAAAAGAAAATAAAAAGAAGAGAAAAAAAGAAAGTTATTCACAGGACTCCTTAACTTTTGAATACATTTGAAGTGTATTTAGAAAAATTATTTACAATCCTTTTTCTCTTCTATTTCCTTTTGTTGTCGCCTTTTGTAAGAGTTCTTCACTTTCACATTATTTAAGCAGTTTGGGAAAACTTTATTTAAGCAGCTCCTAAAAGTCAACTACATACACTCCGTTTTTTTCTCTCTCTCTCTTATGTTCCTTTTTCTTCTCATAGTTTTTTATCTAATTTTTGTTTTCCTGTTCAAGGGAAGAGAAAAGTCCTTTTCTTCTTGATACAAACAAGCAAAACTTGATTACCATTACCCAACAAAGTTTTCAAAAGTTTAACCAACAGAGTTGGACTCTCCAAAACTAAGAGCAGAAATGAAGGGTTACAACACAAATAGAATTTACGGAAACCACAGACAAAAAAACCAAAGTTATGAGGTCATCAAAACGAGAGAGAGAGAGAAGAAAAAAGATAAGAAAGTGAAAAAGGATTTATTGAAGTTATTTTGGGCAGCAAAATTTATTGACAATGAATAACTGGGGGAGTGAGTGCTCAACTGTAAAAGGTGTGAGGGGTTCAAGCATTAACTTTAACAATAGCCAGCTAATAGGCCAAAAACAGGCTTCATTTACAGTTAATTTGCAAGTAATGGAAGGTAAAAGAAAATCTTTAAAACTACATGATTTAACTGAAATTATTCAAGGATTTCATAAGTCTTCTAAGCTAGAAAAATTAACGCGGTATTGTAAGGAATAAGGGATAAAATAAGTACTCTTTGCATTGCCGAAACTTAGGTTAGATTAGATTGCCTTGAAGCCAATGTAGTCTAGAAGGTCGTGAGTTGTCTTAACCCATTAGTGTCCAGTGGCGACTTAAGTTGCCAGCAGAGTTTGCCTTAGTTTTTATGCTCTGAGAGGAAATTGAGTGTAAAAAACAAAACGGTAACCGTTAGAAAAAAAAGTAATTCGGGCATAAAAGGGTTAATAGAGGAGAATCAAGGGTATTGAACCAACACAGCTTAGCCATCTCGAACAAAAAATAGAGAATAAAATATTTTTCCGGCAAATTTCCTCTCAACAAACTTCTGGCAAAACTCTGAGTAAAACTGAGAGTAAATAAAATTGCCAAGAAAAATTTCTCAAAAATTTGTTCCTCGGGGCCACTCATGAATTAAATTAACAACATGGGTGGTGTGAAGGGTTGCATTAACAAACTAAGAGAGAAAGTAAGGACCACAACCTCATTTACAGTTGAGATCCTCTGTACCCACGCCAATTAATTTTAAATTGAATTGTGTTCACAACATTGTTACACAGAAGTGGAGAGAACATACAATGCCTCGTAGAAAACCCTTACCCACAACCTACTTTGTCCTATAAATCGGTATATTAGAGGTAATGGCTCTGCCCTGATCTGATCATGTTTTTCGACCCAATTGCACAGAGAATTCGCCATCGAGGAGAAATGTAAGGAATGGTTTGTGTCTTTACTATATTAATTAAATGACGTCCTCTCTGTTAATCATTAAATGAAAATGAATGTATTTTTGGCCTAATAGAAGGGACATTTTACTTTCCATTTTTATTTGGATACCAAATACCTCAACTGATACACAACTTTTCTTCAGAGTACATTGTCACAATTTTTTTTATTTAATCTCGAAGTTGACAAGATTTTTAAATTAAATTCCTATTCGGTTACAAATTCATTACAATTTAATTTTAAACTAGGCCTTCTCATTCGCTCACATAAATTTAAACTGAAAACAAAAAAACGTAGTGAAAGTGAAAGGAGTAGAAGAAGAATATTTCAAAAATAATTTTTATTTTTGCCCTGCTCCTCATATATTTTATTAATGTTCTCTGGTTTTGTTTTTCTCTCTCTCTCTCTCTCTCTCTCTCTCTTTATTTTTTGCTGACTTTTATTGGTCATAATATGCAAATGAAGTCGTCTTCTCTTTGGTATTTTTTTTGCTTTTTTTACGTTGTAATAAAGATCCTTAAATTCAAGGATATTTTATTGTTGATGTGTGAAAAGCTCTGCAAAAATAAATAAATAAACAGATGTAATGCTTTGTGTATGCCAGAGGAAAATGGAATTACAAGTGAAATAAACAAGTTTATTTAGGAAAAGGCAAAGCACATGCACATGGTGAAATCCACAAAGTAGTAGAGAAAATATGTATTTAAAGAAGAGTTGTAAAGAAAGAAATTTTTTGTGAAAAAAAAACTTTAAAAATATTTGAAATCTAAATTTAAATTCAAAAGATATCTAAAAACAGTTTTAAAACCTTTTAAAATTAAAAGAAAACAGACTATAAACGTTCCACTCTAATCCAGTCTTTTAATATGAATTAAATCATCGAAACTTGTTGGTGACAGACTGAAGTATTTTGGAGTCTAAGTATACTAAGAGAAAAAATATTAGAACCAGAATGACACGAGACACTAGTCATTCCTGTTAATCAGACTCGCGTATAACCAATGTGTAGAGCAGCTATTGTACTGCTTTCGCGGCACAATGTCTCTTCAGTCCTGTTGCATGAACAAGATTTAAAATATTGTTCTAGGTCTGTGGGGATATAACGCTCTGCCTAGTGATTGACAAGCACCCAGATGTTTCCTTATGATTTACGTCGCATAGCTTTCAAGTATGTGTTTGGGTGATTCGTTATCCTCATCACAGAATCTACATATCAATGTTGAAGCAGTCCCTATTCCTCCTCATTCTTTGAGCCTGCAGTGTCTGGTCTAAAAGCGGTAAAATCCTCAGGCTGCACCTGTAGATTCTGATACAATTAAGTAGAATCTCTTCCTAATCTAATAACCTAGTAAAAGTTTAGATTTTTCAAATCCATTTTTGGTTTATTTGGTGTTCTGATGATTCATTCTGATCATCAATAAGTCCGCCTGTTGGATTCGGGACAATCCCCACTCTGAACAAATGCGCTCCTAGATATACTGATGCAGGTCTCCTCTTATTTTGATTTCCTAACAAAAGTGAGCTGTATGAGCAGTGAGCTGTATGAGCTCCTCAACGACATGGACGTTGTACAGCGTATTAATATCCAGCGGCTGTGCTGTCGTTCGAATGGAGGAGGATGCTCCAGCGAAACGGGTATTTGATGCGGGGATCTGCGGAAGTCGGCAAAGAGGACGACCTTGTATCCCTTGGAAGGACCAAATCGAGGAAGCCCTGTCATCGATTGGTGTAACCAACTGTGGCCTTCGCTCCTCTTAATAGCTCCTTCCATCGTGCTGCCCTTCTAAACCCATCCTTCCTCGCCATGGAAACGTTCTACTCTCTAATTAGCGTTGAAGCTTCCCTCCTTGCAATCTAATTGCCGTAAATTTCCATATGACATGGCATTCTACTCTCTAATTAGCGTTGAAGCTTCCCTCCTTGCAATCTAATTGCCGTAAATTTCCATATGACATGGCATTAAGCAGAGGATGATACTATTCTTGTACAAGTCTACTGCTTGGTTGGTAGCCTTATAATCAGATAGTATTGCCTGCAGAACTGGCATTAAGCACTTCTTTTGACATTTGCGAGTTTCAGCGTGAGTTCTGTTGTCCCGCAGGCTTTAAGCGTGAAGAAAGATGTAAAAGTTCTGAAGTCAAACAGCTCCAAAAACCAAAACAATACATGCGAAAAGTTCTTGTAGGATTTTTCTGTGGAAGCTATGAACTCAATGGCCATTAGCGATATTTTGTTGAATCAGCTGTTCCTAGTTATTCGGCCATCTGAGGCAGTGAAATAGCTGTAAAGTACTTTGCTAAGGAGTTATCCCTTGTTTCTAGCGTATGGGAACAAACATCGTCCATTCAATTACACTGTCCAACTAAGTGCAATGACATGCGGAACCTTAAGAATCCTCCGCTTGATAGCACTGCGAAATGTTACGTCTCTTCGTGTTGTGCAAATGCTGAAGCCTTCTTCCTCAAGTGCAAGAATAATTATGCCTCTTTTTCTAGTTTAAAAGAAAGTTATCACGATGTCCAACTTGTCTGGAACGCGATTATACCTTAATTTTTAAAATTCATTCCAAAAAATTAAAACTTTTAAGGTAATTAACGAGAAACAATTAAAAATTAAAATTTTTGCCATACACTGCGTATGAGTGATATTAATTGTGAGGTAGTTTGATAAAAATGTTTATAAAATCTCACGGGCTAGAGATATTTCCAAAAAAAAAGATGGCGTTTTATTGAAAACCCTTTAAGCTTTAAATGATTATTAAATTAAAAAAGATTTTAAATTTATTATTGCAAAAAATAGGCTCGAAATAAGGAAATTTCACAATTTTTTTAAAATATTTTTTTTTTGTAATTTCCAGTCCATTGGCTTCCTGCTTGCAAATGTTGGCAATTTATTTTCTAATTGGAATTGGAATTGTCCAATTGAACCCTTTTTCCTTTGTTTCCTCTGTTTCAAGCCTTTAGGAAATGTTATGCTTTCATACAATATTAATGGTCGAAATCTGAATCTCAATTCCGTAAATCCTTGTTTTAAGTTTATATTTTTGCAATTTCTCGCCCAGAATATTTCTTGTTTGGTTGTTTTACATTTTCCATAAATCCTATACCAGATTTTTATGTAAATTTCATTTCACACTTGATTGCCTATGTATGGAAAACAAAATATTATTGACCAACCATTTTTATTTGGTAATAATAATCATCATCATCATGATATTGCTGATGATGATACTGATGATGATGAGAATGTAAGAGCAGTTATCTCTGGCTTTTGCCAAAAAAAAAAATATATTAACAAACACAACATAAACCCCCTTCTTTAGATGTTTAAGTGAGTGTCTTTGCCAAGAAAAAAAGTAGAAAAAAAGATATGAAAACCAGACACAATTGGTAGTTCAGTTCAAGTGGATGGTAAAAAGGTTTCTAGGCAAAAGCAGGCTATAAATGTGTGGTCATTGCATCACAAAACAAAACAAAAGTAGAGAAGAAGAAGAAAAAGAAACAAGATGTTCAAATCTAAATTGACCGTAAGAATATTATGGAAATTTTTCTTGTTCTGTGCTGTTCCGTACATGATTTCAGACAGGGTACAAAAAGATTTTGGTTTTTATGTCACAATACAGTGGTTGGATTACACCAAAAAAATTGGATAAATTTTTGGAAGACTCAAACGTTTGCTCTTAGTACTGCTTGGACTACTACTTTTTAGAAAACTATCACTTGGACTACTACTACTACTTGGATTTCTAATACTTGGCTTGGGCCACTAGTTGAACTACTACTACCACTATTTCCTACAGATGTTTTCGGAATACGTCGCTTCCAGGAAAAGATCGATGACAGTCCTATCATTCTAGAATATGTTACAATAGAACAACCACCTGTTGAGATAGAATAAAGCGATTAGGCAATGCTGAAATAAGGCACAGAAATAATAATCTGGCAACTCTTGAAACGAACAAAAAGAATACATGTGAGCCAGGCGTTCGAACATCTGAATTACGTGGGAACTACACTGGGAGCGACCATCGATATGTTGAATGTCTGCAAACAATCCTAAATGGCTGCGTATAGTGCCAATAAATTATTTCAATACGACTGTGGTATTTATCAATTACTGCATATGTCGCCCCATTCTCTATATATTGCTGCGCAAATCAAAAGGCATACGATACAAATACTCACTTAACTAAGAATACAATGAACGTGTTGATTATCTAAAGCTGCACACACACACACACATGTACAACGAACCTGGTTGCGCCTGGTACCAACAACAACAAGTATGTGACAAAAAGGGATAGACAACGTAAGCAAGGTACACAAACAATAGAATTCTCGAGAAGGCGAGAGCAAGAGCATTCCACATCGAGAACGTTCATCATACTGATTGCGTGCGTACATAAAAGGGCAGCAGGGTCAGCAGCGAGTCAGGATAATTCAGTCAGCCTTGTGTGAAGACGCGTTGCGGTTGGAACGTACAAGCGGCATTGCTTGCAAAAAGGTTGTAAGCAGAGAAGATCTAACGAACAGTTGTTAGTGTTAACGCGGACAGAAGTGTGAAATAGAATAGTGTACAAGCAAATTATTGTTGTATCGTTAAGTTGTATACGGTGGCACACAAAAGTAGCGTAAAGAATAAAGAGAAAACTAAAATTAAGAAAAACTAAACACATATTTGTTTTTAATTGGTTTGCAATTAACGAACTCATATTTAAACGTTTTTAAAAAGGTAAAAACGTAGCAATATTATTGAATGTCATAATTTTCAATCAATTCTGCTTGAGAAATTCCAATTAAAAGAGAAATTTCGGGAGTATAAATAAATTCGGGCACATTCTGCAAAAATCTCATGACAATATTTTGAAAGCTGATATAGGAGTGGAATCCACGAGAAATCCGAAGAATTGAAAGATCGATCGGGATACCAAAACATTGGCGTTGGTCCTATGATTATGGTCCTATGATTCTGTTTGAAGAAGTATACGAATACAACTTATCAACCAGTTTCTCTGTCACAATCCGGCATTGTCAACATACAGTGAAAGATTCCTCTATAAGGGCTCTCCCAATAGCACGATTGACCTGACTTCTATAGATTACGCTAGGCTTTTTAGGTTAATGGACAGAGTATTCATTCCCATTATTAGTTTGGCCTAATCAGTTGTCAAGGACACAAGAGAGCATTTTAAGTCTACTGGAATTTGAATAGGCCTGGTGCGAATAGCGCTATTAAATCATAATTAAACGATTGGCTGATCTGCTATCGTTGAATAAAGTATGCCTTGAAAGTTCGAATGATTTTAGAATGACCTGCAATCCATTTTCTATAAGCTGAACTGATGTTGTTAATGGCCGAACAATCTGGAATTACAGGTACAAATTTTGTAATTTTCGAACTTCAAATGCGACAGTATCAGGAGGCTTAGTTTCATTGGTTGCACGAGAATACATTGGCCGTTCGGTATAAGAAGAATTGTCTTCATATGTCGAATCACACGTGAATTAATAGTGATTCCAAGTCTCTCAGGCAACTGTTACACTGGAAGCCATGCAGATAGATTAAAGTTTCCCTTGTACCTTCATCTCTGAACGTACTAAAGGTCTGAAGAGAAATCTATTGTATACCTTAGGTGCCTGAGCCTAGCTTTAACTTGAAGCGACGGAGATTCTGGCCCGCAGAACCTTTCACTTTTGACTGAACTACCTAAATCGAAAATTAGCGCAACAGCTTCATTGTGAGGTTTAACTGGTTTCCAATGGGAACTGAGATCCAATACTGAGTACTCCAATACTGCCAACCTAACTAACCGAACCCAATAACTCTTTGAAATGCTCAAGATTCCTAGATTTTCATAAAACTTTACCCAAAATTGGAAATTTAGTTAAAATACATCGCAAAATAGCGAAAATTTAAAAAAAGGTTGTGCATTGCGTATGAGTAATATTAATTAGTGGGTTATGAAGGAAAATGTAGCATAACTTTTGGTGTGTATAACCTACAGAAAAAACTTGAATACGCTTGAAAAGTAGACAAATACAGTTTTCATTCGATATATAGCATATATTTTAAAGTCCAACTTAAAAGCATGTGGACCTTGGGAAAAACAATTATTTTCTTTGAAAAATAAAATCCTTTTAAAACTAATTCCGTTTACATCACTGTTTTCATAATTGCAGAGAGAGAGAGTGGCGCAGAAAGCGGGGGGTTGAGAAACAGGGAGACAGAAGGGAAATGGAAAAAGTATAAGATTATGCCAAACATTTTGTTTTTATCTGTTCTCAAATGCCAATAACTTATTGATTAAAAATGGAATAAAAACAAGAAAATTAAATTTCTTTTAGAAACAGCTGTAAACGTTTTAAAAAGCTTAATGCTTAAATGATTTTAAAGAAAACGCAGGGATTTTATTATAAAACAAAAAATAAAATCGAGAGACATTGTTTCAAGAACACAGAGTTGTGTAAAGATTATAGCCTTAGGAAAATTTCTGAAAAATTAAAATTTTTTATCTGCAGATTTTGTTTCGTTTTATTTTAATTTCAAAAAGACTTTAAGCTGTATGATAAATAAATGTTTTAAATACTAAACTAATCCTGTTTCGTACGTAATAAATTATTTAGAAAAGTAAAATGAACTTAAAACCCTTTAAAGAGACTAAATTCTAAAGAAAGTTAGAAGGATGTAAAGTTAAGACAATTAAAGATTTGAAAAAATTCTAAAGAGAGAACAAAAAAATTCTGTTTATCATAGAAAACTTGTTAATTTTAAAATATAATCACAGATTAAGATATTTTAAGTGCCCATTCAAAATAAAAATTTAAAAAAATATCAAAAACTCCATGAAAATTAAAATTTTATAAAAATTGTCATACCGCAGCGTATGAGTAATATTAATTATGAGGTTAGTTTAGAAAATTGCTTACAGTTTTTTTGTTACAAAAGCTAACAACATAATTTAAATTGCATGTGAAAGCCAACAAAATTTCCAATACATTTTTGTAAAACTATTGATTCTTACTGCAATAATACCCCAAACTGCAGATCATTAAAATTGAAATTTGAAAAAAAAATTATTTTAAAAATTGTACTTCAGTACAGTGTTATATCTCTTTTTCTACATGAAATTTTAATTCTATGCGCAATAAGTTTATAAAATTGAATACAATCTGTATGAATTTAATATCAGTTTAACCAAATTTAACCCTATCTTGTGGTCCATCGAAAGTAATATCTTTATAGAAGTCAAAACAGAAAGAACATGCCCGAGAGGTGCAAGGGGAGCAATTCGAACATTAAGTCCTAATCATGGAGATTAGGAAACGATATTGGTTATGAATTACCCTTGCTCTTAGAAGAGTTTAAGATAGATTAGGTTAGATTAGGTTAGAGGACGTGTACTTGTCAATAAAGGCAAGTACAGTACCCGGAGGTCGAATTGACGTCCTTACAGAGGGAAGGATAATGGAGGGATTAAAAAGGAGAGGATGTAGGAAAGTGGATAATGGGAAGTGGAGGAATTACACAGATAAGAGAGTTTAAAATGATATCACGTTCACTTAGCAGATTGCCTCAAGGATACCATTCCGTGGCATTTCTTTTGAGAGTTTAAGATGATATCAAAAGAAATGCCACTGAATGGCATCGTTAAGGCAACCTACTAAGTGAACGGCAGCTACATACCTGGAAAAAGCAACCTACAGAAGAAAGAAACAGTCGTCAAATATTAGAGACAGGTTAGGACTAAGGTTCAGGAATGGATAATGTATTAAGTTCGAGTCTGCCAATAGGGACATTCAAACTTTGACAGTTTATAACGGCCACCTTGTTGAAGCTGCATCTGCCAAATGTGATGCTATTCGTTCAGTCTGTTGTGCAGAATGGCCATGGAGGATCATATGCTCATTGAGCATAAACAACAATCAATCAAAGAACACGATTGAACTCTGTTGTAGTTGCCAAGTGACCTTAATTCTCATCAAAAAATCATTTTCAGCGATGAAGTCTATCTCTGGATGAATGTTTAAAAAAAACTCTGAGAGTAAAATAAAAATTGCCATGAAAAGTTTTACGAAAATCTGTCGTTCGGAATTGCCATTAAACTGAAGAGCTAGGTTGTAATCCTTACTAAAAAGGTATATAATGATCAATCAGGTAAGTAGGATACCTCACACACACTTCTTTTAAATTAAATTTAAATATAGTAGGCGCTTTATGAAAGACCCTTTGGAATCGATGAAGAGGATGTACTGGACAGTATTTAATTTCAATAACACGCTGTCATGAGAAACACAACGGGGTTTTTATTGCATCAGAGGCTTTTAGAAGAGGTAGTTTTACACTTTGGAAGAAATCAGTTGATCATCAGGAACTAGTTTTAGTGAGGCTACGTCAAAGTACGTGTTAATACTGCCAGAAATATGAAAAAGTGAGTGAGTGATATTAAAAGTGAGAGAAATATCTCAAAAGGCTTGTCTACTACAACCAATCCAGAGTCATTTAAATGTATTCTCTTTGTATTCTTGCCAGGGGGACCAAGAATTATAATTCTAGCTTTATGTGGAGATTTTAACTTCAAGTTTAATGCTTTAATTACTTAACATAACGGTTTTCAAGTTTAAATATTCAAATTTTTTTCACTTTTTTTACTTTTTTAGCCTTTTAATGAACTTCTGTGTTTAATATTTTCTTTCAAAGAAAGTAAAGAAAACTTTTACTTTTCTTTCCTCTCCTCTTTCTTTTGTCTTTTTTTTTCTTTTTATCACTTTCTTTATTTACTTTAGCTGAAGACAAGAAATCCTTTTGAATTATTTCTTACAAAAACAAAGACACTAAAAGACAAAAAAAAAACTTGTGTTGAAATCTTTTAAGTTTTGCTTTCCTGCTCATTTATCTCTAGACTAAGTACTGGCAACGAACGATGACAACAACAACAAAAAAAAAAGAAAAATTCTTTTTGAAAAGGAATAGAATTCTCATTCAGCAGTGGTAGCAACAAGACAAATTTAATTATTCATAACGACAGCGCATTAAGAGAAAGAAAAAAAACAAACCAGTCCACTCACTACACTAGCGCTTGTATTGCTGCTGCTGCTAACCTTACAAAAACTTTAAATGACAAACTACTCGAGAAAATGGACTCAAGAATTGCTTGGAGGAGAGAGTCCAAATACAAAACAAAAAGGGCATTAAAATAATTACTCGAGTCATGTGCATGGTTGGAGATGGCAGAGAGAAGATGGTAATAAAAATTTTTTTACATAAGAAAACATCGCTTTACATTTTCAAAAGCTGTTTAGAATTTTAAGTGGAGGTCATTACTAAGGCCTCCAGGCAGGTTAAAAAGAGATTTAAAATTAAAACTTAGTTTCTTCAGAAAAGCTTTTAGCATTTGAAATTACTTTGTAAAGCAAAATATTAAAAAAAAATTTTAAATTTTTTTCCTTACGTAGGCGTATGATTAATATTAATTTCTGGGTATTTTTAGAAAATTTTAAATAACTTTTTTGTTTTTAAGGTTAGAAAAATAATTTAAAAAGATTATGAAAGCTAACAAATTAAGCTTGCAAGTCTGTTAAATGCTAAACCCTGGTTTATGTAAAATAAAGCTATCATTCCTGATGAAATCGAAAAAAACATTTGATACGTTCATTCCTTGAGTAATGAAAATTAGTTTCTCATGTTCTTGCTCTCATGTTCCTATGCGAAAAACGGTAGGAGTTCTTTTTATCTATCGAACTCCAACGCGAAGAATGTTAGACATAAATGTCTAACTTTAATCCTTCTAAAGATATTAAATAAAGTTCTGAAGAAAGAACTACGATAACCACTTTTCTACTCTTGCTTGTAGGGCCCAATGCGTCTACACTAGAGACGTGAGCGCTGAGACTTTATTGAGCTACTTTTGCGGCAAAGGACATCAAAGGTAGCTGCACTAGGAGTCTAGCAGCTTAGACATTGCTGTGACAAGACATTAACTTTTAACGTGTCCATTGTGGAACTGTTATCCGTGCTTTTCATGCACGGAATGTCAGTGACTGCATTGTCAATTTATTGAAGAAAGTAGTAACCAGAACAGTCATTACTGACTTCATTAGAGAGAGCCATTTAATAAAGCAGGTGGAATTCCTTCGCCTCTGCTGTGGTAGCGGTATTTTGTTGTGGGAAATCTGTTGAAGTAGTTTAAACGATTTGGCTTTGCAGCCTGAAGTTATGGGCAGTGTATTGCCTTATTAGACATGAGGCCTCTGTTCAAACCGCAGTTCAGACATCTCCAACAAAACGAAATATGAAAAAATATATCTTTGGCGCTATCCTCTACGCAGATTTTTTTGCAAAAACTCTGAGGGTTAATAAGATTGCCATGAAAAAATTTCTCAAAAAACCATCGTTCAGGAGTCGACTTTAAACTGCAGGTCACGCCACTCATGTCCATAATTTACACACACAAGATAAGTGGTGCACGAAGATAGATCGTAATCCTGACTGAAGTGTTATAATGACCAAGTAGGTATGTACATATGTATGTATGTAGTTATGGGAATGATATGGTGTTTGATGTACACAACCTCTCCTGGAGCTATAGTCAGGCCTAAATGATTTTTATCGTGTGGTTTTGGAGTAAATACTCACAAAACGGATTTGATGCTTTTTCCTTACTTACTTAAATGGTAAGGACTTCGTCGTATCTTCCCACATCAACCATGTTGTATGTATTAAATAGTATCAGGAGTGGTGGGATTATAAGCCCACATGTTGGCGGTTTCTCGGGGAAAGATGCTTTGATTTCCATGACATGGGGATATAGAATACGTTATGAACTGGCCAGGGCTTGGTAAAGAGTGGGTCTTTCAACTCATGTGTCAGTATGGAGAGGTAGAAATTCATGTTCTTATATCTGCTACTGTATTTGACTAATCTCTCCGAAGTAGGGAGAAAGACTTGGGATTCCCTCGAATAATTTCTGCCGGAGCTGCGATCTTTCACTTCATGTGTCAGTGTCCAATTCTTGCTGTGGAGAGACGAAAGTTCTTGACTTATTATCTCCTATTATATTTAATTAAACTTTTCGAAGTAAGACGTGCTGAAAATTAGAAATTTGTTTGGAAGTAGGGCACACAGTTCGAACCACAGTTTGGATATCGATTAGTAGTAATAAAATAGTCCTAACCTCTCACCATTACTTAACCCGACTTAACCTTAAATAAACTGATGTTTTAGGACTTAAAATGTTTTTTTCTTTTTAGTCTTGTTATCTCTCTCCATCTCTCTCTCTCCCTCTTTTATTAACATTTTATTTCATGTTTAATGTTTTTTTTTTTGTCAAATTGTCAGAATTCAAAGTCAGAATGTTTTGTCTGTCATTCCATCAATCATCAGCTCACTTAAAACTGACTGTGGATGCCATTATAATCATGTCGAATACGATGTAACAATTTTAGTTGACATTTATTTCAAACGGCTTTGAGTGTTTCTTTTATCGGTCCCTCTCTCCCTCCCCTCCCTTGTCTACTTTGCATTCATCATTGGCATATAAAAGCTGACAATAAATGTCTGGCATAGCAAGAGGGAAGCAAAAGAGAGAGAAAAAAAATCAATAGAAATAAATAAAACAAGCCTATTTTTAGGCGTGTTTAAAAAATGTTTTTTTTTGTATAACAATAGGAGAGAGAGAGAGAGAGAGTGATGACAAATTTAAAATTTATTTTAAATTGCAAAGAATTTAAATTTTAAATCACACTTCACTTTAACACTGAATTAGAAGAGACTCTTCGATATCATTAAATACCAGAGAATGTAATTAGTTTTACCAGAATACCATAGGTTGTGAAACATGACATGGAGCGCCTCGAGGAAAGAACTACAAGAATTTCAAGCTTCTTTAAACCTCTGTTTGAGAAGAGTTATATGCTGCCAATGAAAACCTAGGAACAACTTCAAAGTAAGAGCCTATAGACGAGGACGTCTGACGTCATAAATGTCGCTAGGAATGACACCCTATTAGACATGAAGTATTATAATGAATATGAAGGCTTAGAACTCCGCCGGTTCAATCTAACAGCAGTCCAGAACCTTTACTTTTAACAAAAGTGTGGACAGTTTTTTAATTCCCTACCTAACTATGTATAAGAAATGGCATTCGAAAGGGGTTTTCTTGCAGCCTGGCTGTCCAAGGATGCCAGTATGTTCTTAGACAATATTCTCTCCTACTGAGCAGCCCTAAGAATAGCTATGACTAGCGAAAGATAATGTAGTGACCTGGTAGTCTGTATGACTTTGGATACCCAAGTCCTAGCACTCCCCATTTCCCATGCAACTACCAGTCATTGGTGTATGTTTCCAAAAAATGCAGAGGATCATCTGGCTGCCCATACTGGCTACCAGTAGTCTCTATTTGGATTGACGATGTCTTAGCACTTACCCAGATAATTATAGGGAAACCGTGTAATCAATCGGCAACGGGAAATAAGGCTTTTTGGCTTGTCCATAGAACTGATGAGCTCCTGCTGCAACCGATTGAATTCCCACGACTTCTAGAATCTTGCAGATGCTTTGTCTCAGAGCTGCTTTCATATAGCATTACCGGCTTAACTATTTGCTCAAATACTTTGTCCATTAATCTGCTAATAGGTTAAGAGCCACATAAGCTTTGTGGGTAATTTCGATAATTTTTTTGTCTCTATATGTGTATAGAATCTAAGTTCAACTGTAAATTAATATTTTTAAAGGCATTGAAATACGTAATTTTTGTTGTTGTTGTAGTTGTTTTTATTACAAATAACCTGTCATAAACACTAGAAATTTTTTATTCTCTTTTCTTTTCCTTTTTCTTTCTTTTTTGCAAAACCAGCTTTTGCGGAAATTTGTGTTCCTTTTCTGGAGAATTTTTTTTCCAACATTTGTTAGCAAAATTGCTGGCAATTAAATAAAGAAAAAAGAGCAAGGAAGTAAAGGCAGTATTTAAACAATAAAATTCTTAAAATATTAGGAGCCCTTTCACTAGCCTGTATCGATGCTCTTTAATATTCACGGCTTTAAAAAATCAAAATTAATTACGGCCCAAATCACTACATACGCAATCAGTCAATTTAATCCGGTAATATTTTAAATCAACAGCAATACGATAAAATGGTTGCAATAAATTGTTGCAATTCTGCTGCCATTATTATCAGTTGATGGCAGCAATTAGTTGCAATGCCTACCATACAAATAAATGCAAATTAGTTTCGCTGAATTATTTAATCTTTTTCCAATTTGTTGGCCAGGTTATAATAATAATGCACAGACATACACACACACAATTGATGAAGAAATAATCCCCAAAAGATTAGAAATAAATTAACAGAAACATTATTAAATAAAATTTTTTTTTTTCTAAAGGATTAAAAAAAATAAATTTATAAAGCACCCTCCGTCTAGGCGCATGATTATTATTAATCATTATTATTAATAATAATTGTAGGTGTTGCCCCATAAAGTTGTATAACTTTTTTGTTCTTCAAGGTAAAACCGAAATTTAAAAGGCATTTTATAAGCCACAAATAAGGCTACAAAACTACAATAAAAGATTTTTAAAAGTTTCAAAATTTTTATAATAAAAATAAAAACTGTATACTATCCCTCATAGCCTATGATTAATAATAATTGGTGGTGTTGCCGCATAAAGTTGTATAATTTTTTTGTCCTTAAAGGTAAAACCAAAATTCAAAGGCTTGTTATAAGCCACAAATATCGCTACAAAACTACAGTAAAAGATTTTTAAAAATTCTAAAATTTATATTAAAAATATAATAAAAATCTGCGTACTGCCCTCATAGCGTATTATTAATAATAATTGGAGGTCCTGCCACAAGAAGTTGAATAACTTTTTTGTTCTACAAGATAAAAACAAAATTCAAAAGGCATTTTATAAGCCACAAATAGGGCTACAAAACTACAATAAAAGATTTTTAAAAGTTCATAAATTTCTATTAAAAAATTTAAAAAAAAACGTACAGTGTCCCTCTTAGCGTATGATTAATAATAATTGAAGATAACAAAAACGTGAATAACTTTATTGTTCTTAAAGATAAAAAGAAAATTCAAAGGGCATTTTACAAGTCACAAATAAGGCTACAAAACTACATTAAAAGATTTTTAAAAATTTCTCAATTCATATTAAAAATATATAAAAAATCTGTATTATTTACACTTTAGCGTGTGATTAATAATAATTGGAGGTGTTGCCATAAAAACTTAAATAATTTTTATCGCAGTGAAACTAAAACAACACTTGCAATTGGTTATCTTAGCTAACAAATAAGACTATAAACTGTGCGATTAACTAACATTTCCTAAATCCTCTCCTTTTTATGCCTTAAAATTGCCAGAAAAATCCACTTTTTATTTGCGTCTCTCGCAATTCTAAATATCCGTTGCTTGCTACTCCACCTAAAATGCTTCGTAATCCCTGGCACAATTTCTAAACGTTTTCATTTCGAAACTTTGTTCGTTTTTTTATTTTTTACTTTGAAAAAGTTTCTCTTGATTTCTTTGTTTCATGTGGTGTTTGCTAAAGACACTTTATTTGCTGGTGGAGCCAATTTTAAGGCTGCAATTGATGTTGCAACAATAGCAGTCTGACTTAAGTAAACAACACATACGTGCCACTAACTAACGCTATCATGTATATAAAGGCAGTTTTTTTTACCAATGCAGCAAAGTGAACATTAGGGAGAGTGCAAGTTTAGGGGGAAAAATAATTGCCAAATTCCTATAAATTTGGGAAATTCGTAACACGAAATTCCAACAATTAAAAGCGAACTACAATCAAAGATTTCACCAACTTTCTGTAGAAAAACTTGCCCGAACTAAGGTTCTTGATATGTAGAGGATATAGGACGAACATCAGGCCCTTTGAACGTTCAATGAGCACCCTTATTCTGTGTCAGCCAAAAAACACATAACCCAAGGAATTTCATGCGTCTTTCTTACCGCTAGACATTGACACTCACGGAGAAAATTGAGGACTGTTTCTGTGCGTGTACGGTTTGTTGAATGATCCATAAACATTAGAATCAATTTGAAAATTCACAGATTGGGAATTACCATCTCATACAGAGGGCCTTTTAAATAGCACAGAAAAATGTCTGCAGTAGCTGTAGTAATTGCAGCAGTAGTAGCTAAGCAGTAGTAGCTGTAGTAGTAGCAGTAGTAGTAAAAGTATCGTAGTAGCAGTGGTAGTAGTAGCAATAGCATTAATAGTTGTAGTAAAAGTATAGTAGCAGTAGTAATAGTAGTTGTAGTAGCAATAGTAGTAGTAGTTGTAGTAGCAATAGTAGTAGTAGTTGTAGTAGCAATAGTAGTAGTAGTTGTAGTAGCAATAGTAGTAGTTGTTGTAGTAGCAATAGTAGTAGTAGTTGTAGTAGCAATAGTAGTAGTTGTTGTAGTAGCAATAGTAGTAGTTATTGTAGTAGCAATAGTAGTAGTAGTTGTAGTAGCAATAGTAGTAGTAGTAGTAGTAGCAATAGTAGTAGTAGTTGTAGTAGCAATAGTAGTATTAGTTGTAGTAGCAATATTAGTAGTAGTTGTAGTAGCAATAGTAGTAGTAGTTGTAGTAGCAATAGTAGTAGTAGTTGTAGTAGCAACAGTAGTAGTAGTTGTAGTAGCAAAAGTAGTAGTAGTTGTAGTACCAAAAGTAGTAGTAGTTGTAGTAGCAATAGTAGTAGTAGTTGTAGTAGCCATAGTAGTAGTAGTTGTAGTAGCAATAGTAGTAGCGTTTGTAATAGCAATAGTAGTAGTAGTTGTAGTAGCAAATGTCTGCGTAGAAGGTGGCAGATTCCATGTCCATCGTAGCACTTCCAACAAGTTCTTGTGACCTGGGCCCTCGATCTGAAGCTTCATCTCCTTACATTGATGAATCAATATTGAGTTTCTATTAGGCGGAACCGTCTCTGATAGCAGCTTGACTTCCCAAAAAAAGTTCTAATCCTACCAGTGAAAACATCGATCCCTTTGCATTGCACGCAGCAAAATTTTAAAAAATCTAGAGGTCTTTGTTTGTCTAAATAATGCTACAAAGCTGCTGATTCGAAGAAAACACCAGCCCTTACACTGAATACTATTCTGGATCCGCTTATGAACACCACAGCACAAAAGTCCCTCATGTGTAGGGACAAGCAAGCCGCAATTTGAGTTCAGGAAGACATCTCACAGCTGGCATTGATAAGATAAAGGTTGAAATGCTGGGAAAAGTGTATCGAAATTGAGGGTCAATCACAGATGGACAACCTACAGCGTAACCGGAGGATATCAGGAACTCAGTGGTAAGCACTCGTGCTTCTATGTGGTGACTTTAGCTAAACGAACCGCAGGCAACATTTCTATGAGATAGTCTTCAATTGTAAATTGCAATCGATCAGCAATTTTTCTTTTGCGAATGTAGCATTTAATCAACTGCCACCGATTTTCTTGTCCTTTATAGGCCTTCAAAGTATCCGATACATAAGACTCGTAATCGATATTATGATCTCCTCCTTGTTTGCACGCAAGAGAACTCTTTCTTGCATGGGATGTCGTTGCCGTTGTCGTCTTCAGTTCCACGATTTGAAGTAACTCTGCCAGCAAACAACCTTTCAAAAAATTTAAAAGTAAATCAATTTGAAAAAGACATCCACTAGTGGTGTTACCCTATGTCTGAAACGGTAAAAAGTATATGTTTTTGGCCTTATGACTGTGTATGGATTTCGGTTTTATACGTAAATGTTGTTGGTACGTGTATGTGTTCCAAAAAAGTGGTTTATCCAGTGGCTTTGAATTTGTATTTCCGCTTGAGTAGTTTTACCAGTGGCTGTAACGCAACCAGACAGACAGACAGACAAACGTACAAATCTACTCAAAGTGTGTGGCAGCAATCAGAGAGCAGAGAGTACCATCAACCCTACAACACCGACAGGCATTTGAAATTTCGTTTTTTGTTGTTTTTGGTTTTTTGTACCCCTTTGGAGTACAATTTTTTTCCAGTGTTTTTTTGTTGTTTTTTTAGCTGAAACATACGCTTTGTTTCACACCTCCCCCTGGCTTTACGCCCCTAACAAAAGTTTTAAAACGATTTCTAAAAAAAAAACACGGAAAACAAGGAAAACTGGGTGTGGAAAGAAAAGAGGATATTAAGCCGTGTTACAACAAGGAGTGTCGTGGCAAAACTGAGTGTCATTAGAAGTAGAAGAAGAAGAAGCAGTAAAAAGGAGTTACATTTCGCTTGTAAAAGTTGTTCCATTTTTCTGTTAGCAAAGGAAAGCACTCTTGCAACACGTCAAAGTCTAAAGTGAAGTAAAAAAAGCGCGTGTGTGTGAAAGTATTGTTCTCAATATTATGGTTATCGTCTTTGCTTAATTAAAAGCGTTAAAAGTCCTTAAATCAGACAAGACAAGGTAATAAAAATTAAAAGAATTTTTAAAAAACGAAAAATCAAAGTTTCCTTAAGTAACAGACACTTGCGAATAATAAAGAATTTTAACTACTCACGAGACAATAAGCATTTCCTATTGCCGTTTTCTTTGTCTTTTTGGTAGACTTAAAGTCATCGAAACTTATGTTCTTTAAGCCACAAACAATGTGGTTTAACTTTAACAAACTTTATGCCACAAAACTACTCCTTAAGATTGTTTCTAATGATGATGAAATACTTGTGCAATTCTTAAATCCTTAAGTAAAGGATATGATGATAAACAAATATAATAGAGCTTGTGGTTATGCTTAGAATTTTATGTTGAAAATATGAAAATAACTTAGATTATCTTGCCATACAAAAACCAGACACCATTTTAGATGAGGACAAGAATTAGTTTTTCAAAGAAAAAAAATTTTTTTTTTAATTTGTTTTCCAGCAGGACTTTTTCTTTAAGGATGTGAGAGCTTATGCAGTAATTTTATTAAATTAAGAATCTATGATCCCTTGGCTTTAAAACCGCATTTAAATTATTTTTTTAAGACAAAAACTTGAAAAGTTATTGAAGATTTCCTTCAAAAGCTACGGAATTAATATTAATCATACGCCACCGGAAGGAAAAATGTTTAAAAAGTTTAATTTTAAGCCATTTTCAAAAGGTTTCTTTTTAGTTTTTCTTAAGGATGAGGGATTATCCTGTTCCCACAACAAGTGGTCTTGAATTTCTTGTGACAAGCACTGCAAAAGTGCCCTTATAACTTGGAAATCTTTTACGCACAGGGATATAACGCTTAACACTTGCTCACGTTATATTGATTGCTTCCAATGTTAAGCCTAAATAGACGTTTTCGATCCTGAAAGGAGGGAATGACAATATTAAGAGCAACCGAGGTGATACAATAATTGTAATTGGAGATTTCAATGTAGAAAGTGGCTCTAGCAATATCAACTTCTAGTTAGTTAAAGGCACCCACGGTATGTTACCATGGGGGGCGGACATACAACTACAAGGTAATGTCACTGACAGGCTTTAACTTGGCAAAGCCCAGCGCTATCCTTGTAAGTACATGTCAAGCAGCTCGCAGCCTCCGTATCTTAGATCAGGCGCTCCCCGGGCACTGGTACCTGGTATCCGCTGGGTACTTGCTAATGTGAGAAGGCAAGATCGATGATTTGGTGCGGCATTGGATATGAGTTTGCATAAATTGAATATTGATTTGGTAATTTTGGGCTGGGTTGTGGTTCTGATGCCCTGGGGGAAATAACTTCCTCTGACGGTGTTCAGAAACTTCACTTCGCCTCCGTCCCGTTAAAAGCTTGACAGGCCTCCAAGTACGTTCTTAGTTCCGTTCCATTGAGTTGGTGTATAGGGGCAGTTAAGTTTACACTTCTGTTCAGCTCCACGATCTGGCTCTGAACATCTGTACTCATGAGGTCAGGTGTCAACCCTCGCATGGGATCATTTTAGTGGGTAACTATACTACCGGCTAAGATAGCGGCTTCGAGTGACGACCCAATTGTATTATGGAGAATTTTAATTTCAACTTTAATAATGATGTGGAACATTTCGAAGGAAATGATCCTTTTAGGAAGAGAGGACGCGTGGCGCGATAAACATAAATAAGAAAATAGTGATCTGACAGACCCTCATAAGTTAAATGAGGTCCGTCCATAGGCTCATTATGACACTACAATCAATATTTAACCCAAGGATCAATAAATTTCTCAGAGGAAACCACCAATCTTTGTATTCAAGAGATCGTTCGGTCAAGGATATCAGAAAGTGAGAAGAAAAAAATACTTTCGTCTTTTTATGATAAGAGCCGGACACCGACAAATGAGGTGAAGAATAGTCTCCTGCTCCTCTGCAGATCCATAACTCTTGAAGAATTTATTTGCGGGAGTGCCAATTTCTTTGGCATGCCTACCAAAGGGACAGCAGTAACACGTAGTGTGCCATACGATGTAAGCATGGAAGTGAGTCGCTCCTCTTCTTATTCGTACATGTACAGCGGAGACTAGTACTATTGCTTGTACCCTCTTTCAGCCAATGAGATTAATTGGTCCTGTAAAATCGATAATATTCAGTTAGACTGAATCTAGAATCGTGTGAAATGCAAGAAGTGCTCGCACAATATAAAGGCGTGACTCAAGCGTTCAGCATTCCTTCAAAAGCAAGGGAATTGGGTGCCACACATGAACTGAAGCCGAAAGACGTTGCAAGACGATTTTGCAGTTTAAATGATGCAATTGGAATTGCCCTATAACGTATCGTAGATTTCAAGGTCAGTACCGGACCTGACCAGCTCATCAGTAATGCAATTTCCAACGATATTCCTATGTTCCGGAACCCATGATCGGAAATTTTTTTGAGAAATCCTACGCATTCATGGACAAGAAGGGACGTTGAAACTTCAGTCTGGTCGTTGGAGTAAAACAAACTTTTTTAGTTTATGTTGCATTTTCCTTACATTTTATACAGTACAGGAGGAGAACAATTTAAATCGATTACAGAGTTTTTATGGTACACAAGAGGAAGCACTTTAAACTTTAAAAACTAAAAAAAAAATTTTTTTTTTTCCATTTTATTGTCCATAAGTTTCAATATAAAATATTGTGCAGCAAATTTGTTGCAACACGAACAACTTTAAATGCATAGAGAGAGAAAGAAAGCAAAAATAAAAAAATAAGAAAATAAGGTAAAAAGCATGAAAAAGTTAACAAATATTTTCCATGATTATTTTTTTAATAAAACTTTTGCTGTTTTCCTCTCCATCAGCTTTACTATTTAACATAAATGCTCTTGCTTTTCTTTTGCTTTTTTTTCTCTCTCTCTTTCTCTCTGTGCACAATTGTAATCACACTCTTGAAAATATTTACAATTTACTCGAGCCATGTCCAAAACAACAAGAAGACTGCTGCAGAGCAACATAATATTCCACATAACTTGGGCAATAAAAGAAGGACACAATCGAAATGGGAGAGAGAAAAATAAACAGAAAAAATTCCGAATATTTTTTGCTTCAAGTTTAAATAAAAAGAATGCCATCGTCGTGTTCCACCTTCCAAATAATGTTGCAAACATTGGCCAACATTGCTAACCACCACTGGGTATTTTTACATCTCGTCTGACAATGAAACTCTGTAGCTGTTGCTGTTGCTACTGCTGCTATTAGCACTGGTATGCTGTTGCTGTTGCTGTTGTTACAAATATTTTGTAAATAATGTCCACTACCATCTTTGTTGTTTCGATTGCAAAATCCTGTAAGAGTACAGGTATTTTAAATGGAAAACATGTAGAGTAACAACTAAATGCCCGACAGCAGCAAACAGCAAACAGCAACAGCAACGTTTGAAAAAACTATTAAAAGTTGTTGACTTCAATGGCAATTGCACAACACAACGGCACACATACTAAGCAATATAAACGCCAACACTGTTAGGATGGCCAACTATTTCCCTTAAAATTCGTTACAAAATACGCCCAGAAACAGGTTGTGAAACTATAAAGCTTTCATATTTTCCTTGGGATTTTCAAATCAAAGACTAAGACTGTTCCTGGGGCAACCAAACAGGTTTGAAAACCATAAATTGGGTACTGAATCTAGATTCGTGTGAAATGCAAGAAGTGCTCGTAGAATATAAAGGCATGACTCAAGCGTTCAGCATTCCTTCAAAAGCAAGGAAATTGTATGCCTCACATGAACTGAAGCTGAAAAAGACGTTGCAAGACGATTTTGCATGTCTGTTATGCTGTTCAATTGCTTTAAAAAGAAATGATTTTTGCATGGAATTTTACTGGGAATAAGAATTGGATTCCGTACTACAACTCCAAGGGCAAGAAATCATATTTGAAGAGAGCAAGAGCAGGCAGCAATTAATTCCTGTGAATTTGTAAACAGACACGAGACCTTAAGCTTTCATCATGACAACGCTAAACCATACATATGTTGCAGGGCTGGTCAAAAAATATTTACAAAACAGTGGATGGGAAGTCTTATTTCATTCGCCGTATGGTCCAGATCTTGCCCCCTCTGGAAGCCATTTTTTTTCAGTTGATGCAGAATGCTCTCAACCAGTCATCACATACTGGCTCAATCGAGTGGTAGTAGCATGAACTCTGCTTTATGGTGTTCACATTTGATGGACGATGTGCAAACACTAAAGGCACTGCCGACTGATTTACAGAATACGATGGCAGACAGTTGTCCTGACCACCATTGCAGTCTAGTCCACTACAACTAAGATGTTATTTACTATACTCATTATTGGCTTTCATCTGAACTTCTATTAAAGCAGAGGATGTCAGAGTTAGTGGTGGCAGCAAGGCTCAGGGCAACTAAATCCTGCCGCAAACTGGATTAGGGACTCTCTACTATCCTGGGTAGACATAGACATATTCGGGTTGTTTTTATCGCTCGTTGAATAGAATAGAATAGAAAATTTGATTTCAAAATATCTACAAGAGACTTCTGGTATAAAGATTCCCAGTGGTTGGCCTGAAGTCTATGCCGGTAGCTTTAAAATGACAGGCATTATTATGGCTCTAATTTCACAAACGTATTTTCAACGTCCATCCCTTTCCATGATTGTCGAATAATTCTCAGGGAAATTTCGGGTCATACAAAGGTAACTCTTGTACGAGTTTTGGTACAAATGGATTCGATTGCTTCAGTTAGTTCAAGTATTATAAACTCATTTTAGGTGGAGACTGAGCTTCGTTGGCAACAGGAAGATACGTGCAACATCGCTAGATTCTACTGGGTACAAACGAATAATGGATCGTCTAATTTCTGTCCTTAAATCACATGGCCATTCTGTCCATTAAACAATAGCAATTCTCACGGACCCCTATTTTTTTGGAAGGAATGCCGATAAATTTGGCACTCCGTCAAATCACTTCTGCAGCAGCTGTGAGTTTGAGGAGGAAAAAAAGAGACTTTCCTTCACCTCAAGTATCAGTGTTCTCAGAGCTCTACTCTCACTATGTGGCTGCCTTAACCGTGAATCTAGAATATAAAATGTATTGGAATAGCAAGATTTTTTTCCAGATTGGAAAAACAAGCATGGAATTCAACAAACCGTAGGTGGTCCATTGTCGAATTTCAAAACTGCAATGTTTAGCAGTGGACAGAAAAAAAAAACCAAGGAACTACTTGAGTTCAACAACAAGAGAACAGTACGCACTCAAACAGGAATTCTAACGGGATACTGCGCTGTTGGAAATTTCGCTGACAAGCACGGTTTGTCCCATCAGAATTACAGCAGAACCTACCATTATGTGGAGGAAACGGAATCGATGTAAGAGCTTTTATGCGAATGCCCTGCATTTCAGAACAGATGTCATCGGTTTTTGGATGACAGAACGTTTGAAGATCTGGAAATGGTGCCGAATGTGCCACTTAGGGAACTGGCCGGTTTCATCCAAAGCTCAAGGTGGTTCAAACTCACCACTAACGGACCCCGACAAGAGAGCTTACCGCACACTAGGTAACACAATGGGCCATATGGCCACCGAGTGAATTTGCCTGTGAACGACAAGCTACCCGCTAACCTAACCTAAGATTTATTTTGGACTCTGGTTGGTTGCCTCAAAAGAATGCTTGATCTCTCTAGGTGTGAATATTTATTGTGCTATCACAATGGCCTAAAAGAAAGCTCTTCCCTTCAAGAGGAATCCGCCACATAACCTAACCTAAATTATAATCCTAATTGAACCTAACTTGCTTTAATTCCCGAATATCTGAAAGGATTTTTGGTACAAATCCCCAAAAATATTTTTTATTTTTTAACTTCTTTAGACGAATGTTGCTTAAAAGCACAACAAATTTTTTTTGATTCATTTTCTCTTAGTATTTTTGTTCATCACTGTTAAAGAAGATGCACGCACTGAGGAATAAAAGTAAAGGAAAGAAAGTTATGTAGAGCAAGGAGTAACGAGAGAAAAGGTATACGAGTATTTACTGAGAAAAGTGTGAAGCAAATATGTCTCAGTTCTTAGAGATTGACATCGTAATTGTTGTTGATCTATCAAGCGTTATAGAATAAAAAGAATGAGTTTTAACGGTAATCAACAGCAACGAGGACATCAATATTTGTTCCTCAAGTTTTATTCAAAGCTCTCAATCTTTTTTTCTTTTTTTTTTTGTTGTTTTTTCATCAAAGATGAAAATATTTTTGATTTTATTTCAAAAAATATTGTTATTGAAAATTGCTTTTGTTATCGAAAAATACTTTTGTTATCGAAAATTACTTTTATTTATAGAAAATTACTTTTGTTATCGAAAATTACTTTTGTTATCGAAAATTACTTTTGCTTATAGAAAATTACTTGTGTTATCGAAAATTACTTTTGTTATAGAAAATTACTTTTGTTATCGAAAATTACTTTTGTTTTCGAAAATTACTTTTGTTAACGAAAATTACTTTTATTTACAGAAAATTACTTTTGTTATCGAAAATTACTTTTGTTATCGAAAATTGCTTTTGTTATCGAAAATTACTTTTGTTATCGAAATTTTCTTTTGTTATCGAAAATTACTTTTGTTATCGAAAATGACTTTTGTATCCATTTTTTTTTGTAGATTTTTGCAATTGAAAAATCTATGAAAAATTGTTCATTTCTTTGTCATACATTTTACAGAAATTTGCATTTTTTTTTTTAATAAAATTAATAAAAATGTTTACTGGGTTACTTAAGCCCCCTCCTTATCTTTATTGTAATAGTCTATTAGCAATCGAAAGTAATCGAATCGTATAGGTTTTGTGCTCAACATTTTTAATTCCCGTACAATAATAACAACTTTACTACTATTCTCTGCTTTAGTTTCCTTCCTTCTTTATTTTCCCCTTCAAGATTTTCGAATAAAAATTCAAATGTTTCCACAATTCCCCGTCTCACTCTCTCTCTCTCTCTCTCTCTCTTCTTTATCATTTCATAGCATTTCAACAACAAAAACTATCAATTGTTTTGAAATCAACAACCAGTTAATAGAGAGACATACAAACAGAGGGCGAAAGAGAGAGATGGAGAGTGAATGAGTGAATCAGAGAGTAAGAGTTAATGGAAATGTCAAAACAGACTTTCTGTTGTAGACAGTAACGGGAAATGAAAAATGGGAAAAAATGGAAACCAACAACAACAACAATAGCAATAATAACAACTAAACACAAAAATACTAGTGTTGCAGGGGGGGCATATTTTTTTATTTTCTTAATAAAAGTTAGGCAGAGTAATGGAAGAGTAAACGCATTAAAATTTAAAAACTTTTTAAGAAATATTTTAAAAAAGTACCAGGAAAAGTACCAGAAAAGTTCCAAAAAGTCAGGTTTTATAGAAAACCGTAAAATAGTCCTCAGTGAAGCTTAGTAGGCACTTGGCTCAGGCTTCAAAACGGCATTTTAATTCTACACACACCAACATAACTTAAAAAAGTACCAAAAAAGTACTAAAAAGTCGAGATTTGCAAAATCCGAGAAGCGGACCTCAATGAAGAGGTCAATGCACTCGTAGAGAACGCAAAGTAAGAGATTATCCTTTTGATTAGACTTAAAAACAGCACTTCAGTTCTATATGTACTAAGATACCAAAAAGTACCAAATATTAGTACTTTTTTAAACTCTCTTACAAAATCTTTAAAAAGAAAACAAGTTGTGTCCCATTTAATAATGATTCAATTTAAGCTAATTACACACCTTTGTCTTGTCTTGTTGACTTAAGAGCTTTGGTACTTCTTTTGACACCCCCCCCCTATTCACATAAGTAAAGTTTTTGCGAAAACATTATTTTGTTTTCCTTCTTAACTTCTTGTCTTCCTGTTCTCAAAAAAGGGAGCCCAAATGGGAGTAGGAATTAAGAGAAAAAAGTACTTTTTTTAATTAACCTGTAAAAAGTTAAAACTTTCTTTCAAAAGAAGAAACTTCAGCTGCATAATGCTTATGATTTTCGTCGCTTGAATAAAAAACTTTCTTTTTTAAATGCTTTTATACTTAGGCACTAACAAAAAGTACTTTTTTGAAGAACTTTTTAAGTACCTGGCAAATGGAAGTTGTTGAGAAAAAAGAAAAGATAGAGAAACTATCTATCCTGCCTGCCTACGTACATACATATGTACATGCTCTTAGAAAAATCAAGTGTTAAGACACTAAAAAATTGCTGTTGCTGTTGCTAGTGCTAAAGTGGTTGCTTGGTTGGTGTTGGCTGATAATTATGGCTCCTTTAGAGGGAGAGAGAGCAAAGAAAAAAAATGAGGACACTTTCATTTCTATAGCCAAGCTGGCACCCTCCTTTTTTTGTATGTTTATTCTGCTATTCACATGCAATTAATGCAAACATTTATGCCGGGTGTTGTAGTTGTTGTTGTTAAGTTACCACCACATACTTATAAAGCTTTAGTGGTTCCTCTCCTCATTAACTCATTTACACGCCTGACCCATTTAATACGTTTTTTACAACGACCGTAGAAAAAAAACTCAAAAACGCTTTCAAAAACTTGAATATCTTTGGGTAGAGGAAAGGGAACTGTTTTGTAATGCTTTATGGCTGCACAAAAGCCACTTTTTTTGGAGGTTTTATTATGAATAAAAAATTTTAAAAAAAATTCTACGAATTTTTGGATAAAAATACAAAAAAAAGGAATTTAAAGAAAAAATTAGAAAATTTAAAAGAAAAATTAAATTTTTTGGTAAGAATTATGCGTAAAAAGTTCTCCAACTTTATAAGATCCACGAGTTTTTTTTTTAGAGAACCTACCAGAAAAGTACTTTAAAAAAAGTTACTTTCAAGGATGGATAATCCAATTTGGATGGATAATAATTTTATCCTGTCACTAATGGATAAAATTAACAGGCACAACAGAGGTGGTGTGGAGGCTTGTAATAGCCAATAAGGAAACTTGCTTACTTATTTGACTCACCAAAAAATTACCTTCAGGCCTCTGGTTTTCAAATGATCACACCGTTCGCGAACTAGAGCTCTTCAACTTTGTGCTACCTAAACAGATAAGACAGAGATGTTTACTCAGATGTAATGTATTAAATAGTCGTTTCGCTGGGGCATTCATTTTCGCTATGAACAACATAACTGAGCCAGCCTAGTAGCAGAATGTTAAAGTCCTGAGGAGAGGCAAAACAATTAAGGATTTCCTACAGAATCCATCCTTAATGCGTACAGGTTTGAAAATTCAGAATAAAGCCGCAGCATAGAGACGCGCTTCTGCTCTATTGTGTCAGTTTTGGGGCCTTGTGTTACTCAATTGTCTACTAAACTTTTTGCTCCGGGTGTTGTGTATATACCGCAGTCACTTGGTGCATTACAGCGGTTGACGTCGTGTTAATACGGCAGTTTATTACTGTCCCATAGAAGCTGAGACAGCATGTACAGTCGCGCCATCCTGAAAAGTTATTAAGTGTGGTACTGGTGAGCCCACGCGAAAGGTTTAATGCCTTGGAGTACCCGTTGGCAAGAGACAAGTTGATATCATTTTCGTTGTTAATGATGGAGTCAAGCATTATTAAACTCCTTGACAATATTTTGGTTTCAGCCAAGAGTGGCTCTAAACAAAAGATTTTTGAGAAACTTCATGGCAATTTTTTATTTACTCTCAGTTTTGTTTGCCAGCGACTATTGAGAGGAAAATATCGAAAGAAATATTTTCTGCTCATATTTCGCTTCATTCGAGATGTCCGAGCTGCAGTAGAAACCATAGGCTTCTCTTCTAATAAGCCAATACAACAATATTAGAATGTGGCGACTTTTTATCGCAATAAAGTGACTTGGTGCGTGGTGAGACCAATTGTACTCCCCTTAAACTTTAGAGGGTGTATCCCTATAATGTCTTCTGTCGGCGACTTAAGCAAGCGTTCGCGTAGTTCGTACGTACGCTTCATTCGTAAGAAAAGAAGAACCAAAAATGGTACAATATTTCTCCCTTACTTTCGAAACTCGTAGATAAAATATTGAAATCAAAAGAATTTTATATAAATGATAACATAATTACAATATAAAACAATAACTATTGCTTTTTGTATTAAAAAATTTAATTATTTAATTAATTAATTATTTAATTTTTTAAAAGTACCCAACTAAAGTACTTTTACTATTTTTTTTTATAATTTTTTCCTTAATAGTTTTATTTTTCTTAAAATTCGATAACCATTATAATAATAAACATTTTTACAGCCTTAAAGTATACATTAATTTGTTCATATAGACAAAATGCCTAACAATATGCTTTAAATTCAATATTTACTTACGTTTATTTTTAAGTATTTATCATGTAAAGAAATGGCATCTTACCTGCAAAAGAAAAATGTTTTTTATTAGCAATTTTGATTAAGAAAAAAGTACTTTCTTGATTTTAAAAAGTACTTTTCAAAAATTTTAAAAAGTACTTTTTACGATTTAATTGCAAAATTTTTAAATACGTTTTCTATTAATTTTGAAATCTCTTTTTTCCCGTGATTAATCTTTATGGATATTGAAAATATTCCAATCTCTTTCTTCATTTCTTCAATTAAATATTCATGATTATTACAACCCTTAATAATAATATTTCCTGGCATCTTCCTTTGTAAGCCAGCCATCTGAATGACTTTGCCAATGTTTTGTGCTTAAATTCCTTTAGAAATTTTTGCTTTAAACTTAGTGTTAACGTATGAAACAATTTAATTATTCAGCGAAAAATATTACGATAGTTCCCTATGGACTCGTTTGTATACAGTAAATGCAAATACAAACTCGCCCCTTTTATAGCGTACGTTATATAATGGTGGTTTTAGTGCGTGTGTTGGCAGCAGAGAACAAGCCTTAAATGAAAGTTAATAAACTGAAAATGTGACCCAAAGGATTTTAGAATTTTTATATTTCTTAATTTAAAAGCAAGTAAAAACGGTAATACTTTACAACATGAAATATAAAAAATTAAAATAAAAAAAATAATGATGCCTAAATTTAGGCGCATTTGAGTTTGTACTTCAACATTACACAATTTTCTATTTCTAGTATTTAACTAATTTAAAATCAAAAATGTTAAAAATTATTTTAAAACCAAAGCATAATATTTAGCATGATTTTAAAATATTTTGTTGCCTACTTTTAGGCATTTTATATAAAAAAAATAGTTTCGCGTTTCAAATTATTTAATCATTTAACCTTGAATGATTTAAAAGTCTAATATGTTTCATTTTACATTAACAAGCAATTCAAGTATATTTGTGTCACATACCTTTAGGAGTTCAAATTAAAATTGCAGTATTTCGACTTATAATGAATGAGATTTAAAAGACTTTGGATTAGAACGCCTACCCTAATGAAACTAATTAACAAGAAAAGTAGTGGAAAACTGCAGAAAGCAACGTCGAGCATGGGCTCTTACTGACTATTACAGAGTAGGTAGAAGACAGAAGAAACGCCTGCCCAGAGACAAAAAGTGGAACAAAAATGACGGGAGCATAAGAAAAGAAACGGTGCTCAAGATTCTAGTCAAAGGATCAAGTTTCCGACCAAAGGTTTCAAGCCTAACGTATAGCCGTAGTGTAGTAGTAGTAGTAGTATTTTTAATTATTAATCTTCAAATTTAAAAATACTACTACTACTACTACACTACGGCTATACGTTAGGCTTGAAACCTTTGGTCGGAAACTTGATCCTTTGATTAGAATCTTGAGCACCGTTTCTTTTCTTATGCTCCCGTCATTTTTGTTCCACTTTTTTGTCTCTGGGCAGGCGTTTCTTCTGTCTTCTACCTACTCTGTAATAGTCAGCAAGAGCCCATGCTCGACGTTACTCTCTGCAGTTGTCCACTTTGAAGATTAATTCTGTATACGTAGTTCAGCTTTAAAATGTTGCCTACTTTTAGACTTTTTTGTAAATACCAATTCTTCAATTACTTCCTGTTGTTGAGTGGACCATTTTTCCGCTGAAAGCAAGTTTGAAAATATTTTCTGTCCGTTCTTTCCTTTCTCCCTCTCTTTTTTCATCCTTGTCAAATGCCTTGATAGAAGTTTTATTTCTTTTTTTTAAATTAAAATTAAAATACTTTTTGCAACAAATTGACATTTGTTTTGCAAATGCAACGTGTAAATGCCACCGAATGCAAGTCAAGTTGTATTAAAAAAAATCGCAAAAGAAAGAAAGAATGTTGAGGCCAAAATTAAATAAAAATTTTCTCTCTCTCTCTGGTAAGCGAGAAAAATCACGTGAATAACAATTGAAAGCCTTACAGAAAAAGAACAACAAAAAAGATTTTTTAATTAAAAGAAAAGTTTTTAAAAAAGTTTTACAAATAAAATTAACATTTATTGACATTAACCCGGGGAATATTTTCTGCAAACAATGCATAAAAAAAAGTTAAAGAGTCTTAGAGGGAAAAAAAAATACGAGGAAAAGGAAGTGCATGGTAAACTTTTAAGTTTAAGAGAATGTTTAAAATAAATTAAAGCATAGTTTAGGTGTAGAGAAATATTTAATAAATATTTTAGGATTTTAAAAACTGATTTCTCTGGAGATTAATAAGGAATTCATTAGAGAAATTTATATTTACATTTAAAAAAATGTAGCATGCTTTTAGGCGCTCTATTTTTAAACTATATCGAAATTTCGGAAGTAACTGTTGTAAGACCCTAACGCAGCCACTTCTGAAGCATTTTGGAGTGATTATGGTTGTAATAATCGCCTTACTCTGGTAGTAATTGACGAGATCATAAAGAAATTTGAAAAAACTGGAAGCTGCAGAATTATGGTGAGATCTGCTCATAATCGTGGTGTACGCATAGACACTACGTGTAGAGAAAATGTGGAGTATAATCCGCATTTGTCGATTTCACGACGTTTTCAGCAATTTTCCCTATCTTACAGCCTATTATAGTGAATTTTGAATTTGTATTAGCATCTCTGTACATATAAAGTCCAATTCACAAAACAATTAAACCCGGCTGACCACTCATAATGGCACAGATAGTCTGATTGTGTGCTAAAACAACAAGCTTTCAAAGCTGATCTTTCCAATAAAATTTTCTTCATTAAGTGGAGCTCTTTTCTCATTCAATGGTGCCGCCTGAGATCCGGATAAAACAGTAGTGATTGCGGAAAGACTATTGCATTCGGAAAAAGCATTATGATTTGGTCAGTCATTGGGGCGTATTGCTTTTAAATAACCCTGCTGTCTATAAGCGAATGGCTGCAGACTTTTTTTGGGCCTGCAATACAAAATTATGAAGTGGAAGGCGTGTGATTTCAACAAGACTGTGCCAAGAGCGCCATAACACTAACAATTTCGAGTTTATTGCATGAAAAGTTTCCCGAAATAGGAATTTCACGTTTTCCGAGGGCAATTGGCCACCAACAGTTTGCAATTTGACGTTGTTAGACTTTTTCTTTGTGAGGATATGGCAAAGACCATATTTATGCGTATTAATCCTTAACGTTGGAGGATTGAAAAAACAACTTTCGTCGAGTTATCGCAGAAACGTACTTTATTGGCCATTGCAATCCTTTAGCCAGGATTACAACCTACCTTATCACACCATGTTGGGCGTGTTAATTTAAAACATGGGCGGTGGAAGCTACAGTTCAATAACGTCGAATGAATGAATGACAGACTTGAGCACATTTTCCTGACAATTTTTATTTTATTTTCAGAAGGCTCTTGAAAAGAATTTGACGAAAGAAGTATTTTTTTCATATTTCGGTTTTTGTTCCAAATATGTCTAAGCAGGGTTTTGAACCATGGGCTGATGTCTAATAAGTCAGCACCCTATCTACTAGATCACGGCTACTTTACAATTATGAATTAATGCTTGGATATTTTAATTTCGAAATCAATTTTTAAGCTTTTTAAATCCTTGAATTCCTTTTTTCCAATACAGATAAATTCAGTCTTTTGAGAGTCAAAAAATATTGTGGTTTTAATTACAAAAATTTCCTTTTTTACGATTAAAACATGTCAAAGGTTTTCTCTTTAAAAGGGGTTACAATTTGTGGTATTTGTGGTGTATGCTTGCAGGCGCTTAGAGAGATAGAGAGAGAGAGAAAACGAACTCAAGTTTAACACGTAATTCAAAATAATAACAAAAACAATAACAACAACAACAACAACAACAACAACAACAACAAGAACACATTTATAAGTAGAAAATATAATACAGTTTAAGAAAAACAAAAAAATCTGTTACAATAACTGTTCTAAAGGAAACGGAAGTGAAATAAAAAAGAGAGAGAGAGACACAGCAACTGTAACTAAATTTAAAATTATAATCCAGTCACGTCTCTTGCAAATATTGTTTAAATGTTCGAATGAAAAAACAATTTTTTTTTTCCAAGTAATTGTTGTTTTTGTTGTCATTTTTGTTTTTGTTTTTCCTATTTGCAACAGATGTAATGCTTTTGCTTGCAACTTTTCCTTACAAATTTTGACTTAAGAGAAATACCAAAAAAAAACGTATCAATAGCATCATGGTTGTAAAATTCTTGGGATTTTGAGAGAACCTGCTGTCATTCGAAAGCATTTCAAAACAAAACAAAGTTGAGTTAAAGTACGTGAATTTTGTCTACCATAAAAAGAAAAAATTAAAAACAAAAAAAAACAAAAGATTTTATTTCTCCAAACACGATCTCTACTTAAAACTGAGAATGGCAGTAAATTTTAAAGCAATTAAATCATTAGAAAATGATTTCAAGGGAGAGACAGCCAGCATATGTGATTGGAAACACTAAATGCCAGGGGGAGGGAGGTTGGAAATATAAAAACAGAAATTGGACATGCTTAGCGACATCATGCACTTATGTCAGGTCAGTAGATTCTTTACTTAGAGACACATTATGTGGATGTGTTCGTAATATTTTCTTCTTAAGATAATTTTGACTAAGAAAATTGTTGTTTTAAAAGGTACCCGAAAAAGTAATTTTTATAAAAAAAAACACAAAAAATATGTACATTTTTTTATATTTTAAAAAATTGTAAAAAATGGTTTGCTTTCTTGCCTTGATAGTAGAAAATGTTGTAGTAAATTTTTTACTACTTTTTTGTACTACATTTTTATTGCTATTTTTCTACTTGTAAAATTTTGAGACAATTTTTAATCTGTTCGATTTGCAATTTGTTACTATACTTTCTTTCTGTTTGTTTTTACTACTTTTATTATTCCTTTTTCTACTACTTTTTTACTACTATTTTATATTTGCTAATTTTTGGAATTTTTTTATTTTTCATTTGGTTTACTACATTGCAACTTATTTTACTTTTCTTGTTTACTACCTTTTTACTACTATTTTTCTATTTGGACAATTTTGATACAATTTTTAACCTGTGATACTAACTGTTTGAATTGGGATTTGTTACAATACTTTTTTTCTATTTTTTACTACTTTTATTATTATTTTTTCAAAGATTTAATTTTTTAGCCATTTTTATATCTACTTTTACTACTTTGTCTACTACTCTTTCTACTACTATTTTTATTTGCTTAATTTTTAGACTTTTCAATTTTAGGTCATATTTAGTTCAACTTCACTACTTTAAAACTAATTTTACTTCTCTTTTTTACTACTTTTTTCGACTACCTTTTTTACTACTATTTTTAATTTCTACAATTTATAGGTTTTAATACTAGAACTCTTTTCAGACACAAATTTTTTAAATTTTCAGCTATATTTACTTCTATTCTTACCACTTTTTCTACTACTCTTTCTACTACAATTTTTTATTTGCTCAATTTTTAAATTTTTCAATTTTTGGTTTTGCTTGTGCTATTAACCTTACCATAAGCTAATTTTTTTACTACTGTTTTTCACAGTTATTTCTACTACTTTTTTTACTACTATTTTTTATTTGTACAATTTAAAGGTTTTTAACATTAAACTCCTCTATTTTCAGCTATTTGGTGTACTCTTTTTTACAAATTTCATTACTACTTTTTCTACTACTATTTTGTATTTAGGAAATTAAACTTTACTTGTGGCGCTAATTATACTATTCGTAAATATTTTTATTACTTTTACTTACTATTTTTTCTACTACTTTTCTTTACTACTAATTTAAATTTGCCATGATTTTAGTTTTTTCTTTTTAGGTTTTGTTTGTGATATTAACTCTACTATTTGGAAGTGTATTTATAACTTTTTCTTACTATTTTGTCTACCACCTTTTCTACTACTATTTTCAATTTGTTAAAATTTTTATTTTTTATATTTTCAGCTCATTTTTACAGCAAAAAATTTATTTTGAAAAGTTATTAAAAAGAAGTACTTTTTTGCTTCCTAACTAAAGCTACTTTTTTCGGTACTTTTTATTATTTTCTGTGTTTAAAAGCTTTCCAATAGGTTTATGATGTACATTTTTCGGTTTTAATAATACAGGCTTATAATAAACTCAGTGCATAAATAATTTTTATTTCAAACAAAGTAGTACTAATACAACCTAAGCTAGGGTGGGGGTTGGTCAATCGCTTCTCTAGGAAATAAAATTTATTTTATATTGCCCTTTCCTCGTTCGGTATTTTTTTTGTTATTGTTGTATTGGCCACAATAAAGACCACAATAATTTCTACGACTGGTGAACATTTTTTTAGTTTTAAAAATAACAATAATAATAATAACAACGACAACGACAAGAGCAACAACAATAAAATTTTATCACAACTTAACAGTCAACAACACAAAACAAAGAGAATGGAAAGAGAGAGTGAGAGAGAGAGAGAAAAAACGAACAATTCATAGCAACAATAATGAAATCACACAGTCCTGTGCTTTGCAAAGCATACTACGTCCCCCCAGTTGTTTTTTTTTTAAATGCTAAACGCCAGTCATTTACAGTCCAGAGAACCCGCAGCCTTTTTACAAAATTAAAATGTTTATGGCGGGCTTAGTCTCTTACACATGATAAAGGGGGGGGAGGCAAACTATTGTAGAGTCAGTCGTCTCTGCTTTTTGTTTAAAATTTCTTTCTTTTTCCACATGATTTATATTTTATTTTGTTTCGGGGTTACTTTCTCCATAAATATTTTGAAAAATACCACCCGCTTTAGTTTATTGATAGGAAATCTTTATTAATTTCAACAAAACAGAAAATTTTATAATTTTTCTCTGTTTCGGTTACTCTGGCAAATGATAATTGAAAACAATCAATTAAAGTGCCAAGTTTTTCTTTCTCCCATTTCCCTTCTGCTCCATATTTTTTAATTTTTCTCCAACAATAGATTGGGAAAAAATGAAAGAAAGAAAATAGATTTTCCTTTTTTTTTTTGGAGATTGAATTTGAAACTTTCGTATCAATTACCACAAAATAAATACCAAACCAGTATGAAATTAAAGTTTTGTTGCCTGCTATTGATATTTGACTTTGACTGGAAAGTTTAGCAAATGATTGGATTGGATTGCTGCAACAGAAAAAAAGAAGGAAAAAAATTCCCCAAAAACTTTTTCCTTTAAAAAAAGTTGGAGTAGCAGCTCATTGAGTTTGAAAAGCAAATAACAAAGGGATAAATAGGGAAGAAAAACTAAATGAATTAAAAATTTAATAATCCCAAAACTATACAAAATAAAAAATAGTAGTAGAAAAAGTAGTAAAATTTAATAATTTTTTTAACAAACAAAATTCATCAAAATACGAATAATTGAAATAGAAATACATGGAAAATCTAAAAATACTGAAACAAACGCAAATTAAAAATAGTACTAGAAAAGGCAGTAATAATTTACTACCTTTTTATAACAAAAATAAAATCTAAAACAAACATTTTTTCTGTAGAAATATATATTACAATGTATAAAACTTCATAACTGCTTATGTTTAAAATAGTAGTAGAAAAGGTAGTAAATTCTACTACTACAAAAATGTAACAAATAAACAAAATTTGTTTAAATAGAAATACAATAAAAATGTATATAAGTAAAAATAGTAGTATAAAAAGTAGTAGAAATTTACTACGTTTTTTAAAAAAAATATGAAATCTAAAACAAATAATTTTGAATAGAAATATATATTACACTGTAATTCTGTAAATGTTCTTTTTTAAAATAGTACTAGAAAAGGTAGTAGAAATTTACTACTCTTTTTTAACAAAATCTGTAACAAAAACATAAATTTTAAATAGAAATATGACTTAGAATACAAAAACCTCATAAGTAATTAAATTTAAAATAGTAGTAGAAATAGTAGTAAAAATTTACTACTTTTTATAACAAAAATTCATCAAAATATGAATATGAAATCCAAAACAAAAAATTTTGAATAGAAAAATGTATATATTACACTGTAATTCTATAAATGTTCATTTTTAAAATAGTAGTAGAAAAGGTAGTAGAAATTTACTACACTTTTTTAACAAAATCTGTTACAAAAACATAAATTTTAAATAGAAATATGACAGAATACAAAAACCTCATAAATAATTAAATAGTAGTAGAAATAGTAGTAAAAATTTACTACTTTTTATAACAAAAAATTCATCAAAATACGAATATGAAGCGACTAGGATTTATTAGCGATTTATTAGCGATAAACACGCTTTCCTAATAGACAGCCTAATAAAGGCAAAATGTATACTTATGTTCATAAGTGAATTGGTATTCGCTAACAAAGTGCCTGCACCAGGCAACCTGATCGGCTACACAATTACCCGAGGTGACACTATGAGACACCCACAAGAGTCGATCGGTTTATATCCAAAATAAATCGAAATATTGCTTGCTTTGCAAAAAAGATAGAAATACTAATGGTTGAAGATCCATGGCTTAATATATTTGGTTGATCCAGCATAAAATTATGCGTGCAGTCTGTATCTCCTATACCCCAGAGTGCTATACAGACGCATGACATATGTACGTATAAGGAGTCCATTATCCACAGCACCTGCAAAAGTCATTTGCCGAAATGATAAGTTTTTTGGCGGCCTGTAAAATGCAGGTGATAGTGTCGTGATGTTTGATTATGGCGCAGCTGAGAAAAATTTGAAAAGTCGAGGTCATGAGTGCCACTTCCATATGTAGGTAGAGTTTCGCTTCGAAGGTTATGATGTTCTGGTTAATCTTTGTGCTCTGGGATCCACTATTTTTGTACTTTCTTCAGTAAAAATTTAGACTCCATTCCTACACTACTTTTGCGAGAAATTGTGTGGACGTTTTGAATACGCGCTTACGGCACTCTCGGTAAGATTACCTTGTGCTTTGCATGTAGAATATGACACGTATTCCACCAAAAACCTTAAGACAGCGTATAATGCTTTTTAATCTAAGTTTTTCCTTCCTATGAATGTAGATGGCCTATATGGTCTCCCCTTGTTTTGTACAATAAGTGTTATTAGGTTCAAAAAAAATGTTCCATTTCCATCATTTATTGCTCTGTAATGCCTAGAGTCCTAAGAGAAATCTGTGATTTTAATTGAATTCGGCTTTTTCCTATGTCTTCTACGTATGTTGTATACAAACTTTTGTTGCCGACTGTATGATTAAAGAGTAAATTATTTCACATGCTTTTCGTTATGCACCCTCTGCTCTACAATAATATATTGAGTGTAGAGAGTAGCGGTTATTTATTTGTCTGTTTTCATTTTCCCTACTTTTTTTTCACTTGTTTACGTTTGTTTTTCGGTTAGTGTGTGTGTGTGTATGTTTGTATGAGGTTGTTAGTTGTTATTGCATTGACCCCACCCCCAACTTCATTTAATTTGCGGTTAAAGAGTTGATCATTAATTAGGCAAACTGCTGCACAAACACAAGAGAAAAAAAAATACACCAACAAAGAACATTAATTATGTGAACATTTAAAGAGTAATTGATGTTGCTTTTGTATTAATTTTTGCAAAATAAAGAGTTAAGAGAGCAGCAAATATAAAGAGAAGAGCAAAACTATTGCGTTTAATAGAGGGAAAAACCTCGTTTTAGTTGTTTTAAAACGCTAAGAGAAGGCATAACACTTCAAGAGAAACAAATTATGATTCAAACGGTGTTTTTATAAAGAATAATTGAAGGAAAATAATTTTAAAAAAGCAAAGCAATTTAATTAAAAGAGAATATAAAAGGATTAATGTTTACAGAAACAGCCTTACAAAGGCTTTATTCAATGTAGTTAAAGGGGAGACAAGTTTAAATTATCTCTGCAATAGGAATCCTTTTAAGAGAAAAGTACAGCAAAATTACGATCAGAGTAAAACCAAAGAAAATAAAGTATAAAGAATGTGCATTTTAACATATTTTGGAATATTTTTCAAAAATATTTCATGACGCGGGGGGAAAGATAGAAGGGAATGATACAGAAACCAAGAGCGTAACAATGCGTTGTTCTCATCGTGGGTTTTTGTTGTTTGACCACTTTTTATTTATTTTTCTGGTGTTAAAAACAGATGTCGGCACCAATGTCCCTCAGGGGAAGAACATCTTCGGCGTTTTACACACATAGGACACGAACATCAAGAATGTTCGTTAAAAAGAGCGTAAAAATCTTGTCAGCTTTTAAAGAAGAAGGTTCATGTCGCTTTTTTCAGACTTCAATTATACACCCAAAGAAATATCACAGTAGTATTCACTAATATCAATGAGAAATGATTTCGATTTTTGGAAGAATACTTGCCAAGTTAAATACGGTGTCTTAGTGTCTTAGTGCAGTACAATTTTTCTATATACATATACATATCATTGGGTTAATAAGTAGACTTGAAATTATTACTAACAATTTTCCTCTAAGTTAACACATGCCTATGGTTATGGATTAGTGAGTGAGAGAGAGAAAATAAGTTGAGAGAATTTATTTATTTACAGCCATATAAAAATGTTAGTAATATACTCTATTTTTATTTTCATTTCATCAACATACATATGTAAAGCTGTCTATCTTTGGCTTAATAATTTTGGATAAATAAAAATAAAATAAAAATCGGTTTTTTATTAAAAGAACATAAAGCTATTCATCTTTGGCTTAAAAATTAGGCCATGTTTTTTAGATAAATAAAAATAAAAAGAAGAAAAACATTTTTTATTCAATGAAAAAACGAGCATTCCAAAGCATTTAAAAAAAATTTACTATGGGACAAAATAAAAAATAAAATACGCCCAGCTAATGACATAGAACATTTTTAACACAAAATATCCTTCGAGTGTTATTCTGAAATAAAATGATAAAGCATCCGCAGCACATGTATTCTTGTCGCAGTCTGATCGACAACTAAATTAAAAAACACAAGAATACATACACATGTACATACGTACGATGAGAGCAACACATTGTTACGCTCTTTGTTTGTGTTCATTTTCCTTCTGTCTTCCTCCCCCCTCATCGAGAAATGATTTTTAAAAAGATTTTGGTGAGAGCGGGTCGTAATGTTACAACCCGCCATAAGAAATTTTACTTCTACATAATGCGTATTCTTTATATCCCTATTCTTTGGTAATACGAAATTTATTGTGTCAAAAGAAGAGTAGAAATATTAAAAAGAAACAATTTCTGTGATGAAATTTGCTACAAACAATTAAGGGAGACACCAAATGCTATTCACCTACCTATTGAAAACAGAATACATGCGACAATGCGCCAAGATACGCTGATGCTTCTGAACCAATGCTGCTGCACTAGGCTAATTTCTAATGAATGGATTACTACTATCAATACAATACCATAAAATGCATGAAATAGAGATTTTATAAACTCGATAAAAACTCAAAAAGACATTTATTGAAAATTAATGAACGTTAATTTTTTGTTTGCTAGTCGCTGTAGTCTAGTAGGTAGTGTATTGGCTTATTAGACGTAAAGCCAGGGTTCGAGCCCCAAGTCAGACATCAAAGCAAAATACAAAAAGTATTTCTTCGGCGACTTCCTCTCAGCAGATTTCTGGCAAAAACTCTGAGTAAATAAAAAATTGCCAAGAAATGTTTCAGAAAAATCTGTCGTTCAGAGTCGACTTTAAACTGTAGGTCCCGCCACTCATGTATAAAATTTAACACACACAAAATAAGTGGTGTGAGAAACTAGGTCGTAATCCTGACTGAAGGGTTGTAATGACCAATTATGTATTTATGCTTCTTGACTAAGACACCAATTGCGTAATTGGCTTGCAGCATTTGTAGCCTCTTATGTGTTTATAGTATAAATTGCTCAAGTTCATTTTTGTCGCTGAGTGTATTTCGATGAGAGAAAAAATGTAAACAAATGCTTAGGGCATGCATAATGGTCATTTAACACTTATTGATCATGAAAACAGTTAGAAATAAAGGGAGAGAGAGAAAGAGAGAGAGACAGAGAGAGAGACAGAGAGAGATGGAGAGAGAGATGGAGAGAGAGATGGAGAGAGAGATGGAGAGAGAGATGGAGAGAGAGGCAAGTGAAAATACGGAAGTTTAATAGGAACAAAATTTTGTCAGTGTTTTTAGCAAATCTTTGTTTATTATTTCGTTTTATTTTTAGTGGAGAGTACAATTCAAAAAAAGTGAGAGAGGGGAGTGTAGAGAAAGTTTTGTTTGTGTTTTGTTTTAAATATTTAGCAAGTGTTTGTTAGCCATTTATCGTGAAATGGATCTTCAGAAGGACATGCACAATGTTCATTATACAAAACAAATGTTCAGAGTTAGAAATAAAAGAGAGGCAGTGAGATGACGCGTATATTTGTAAATTTAATAAATTTTGTTTGCAAAAGTTTAAACAAGTTTTTGGCGAATACATTTGTTTGCTATTGTGTTTTATTTTGAAAGCGTATGTAGATAAGTAAGAAGAGAAAGAGAGAATGCAAGTATTTAGAAAATATATGCCGGCTATTTATGGTATTTTATTTCTAACAGCAAAGAGAAAAGAGCGAGAGAGAATATGTTCAAGCATTAATAAAAATTTATGTTTTTTATATGCTTTAGTATGCGTGTGTCATTGTTTATGAATAAACTATGTGTGTGTATATATATTATTTAGATATGCACATAGCAAGTTTAGTAAGCCAATAAATTTTGCAAGAGTGTTTTAAAGAGTTTTAAATGTTTGGGAGAGTATTTATGCATGGGTATGGGTTAAAAGTGTTATTTATAGCGGATTTAATTTCGAATTTGAATTTCAAAAATTAAATTAAGAGAATTAAATTAATACAGGAAAAAGACATTTAATAAAGCACGAAAAAGGCGAAATTTTGGCTTTAAAAATAGTTTTAATTAAAAAAAAATATTTTTTAAAAGAAAAAAATCTGCCAAAAAATCCTTAATAAATTTATTTAAAAATTTAGCAACATTCCTTACAAAATGTGAAAGTTTTTAAAGATTTTCCAACAAGTTTTCAGCGGTTTGGGGTGTTAAATAAAAAGATTTATAGTCATAGTTCAATTTTTTCTGTCTCTTTTTTCCGTAAATGAATTTTTATCCGCATGTGATTTTATCTCTACTCCTCCTTTTTATTCTGTTTGTTCTTTATTGGTATTCCATATTTACCAAAATTTAATTTCCAACAGGATGTGTTAACAACTAGTGGCTAAAAATTTCTATGAATAAATTTTCTAAAATCTAATATCCGTTCTATTAGCCAAAAAGACTAGAGAAGAAAGACTCAAAACTGTGGTGGTTTACAAATTTATGAATATTAAAACCAAACCAAAACATATTTGTTTTAAAAAAGTTTTCTTTTTTATTCTCTAAAATCCTTTGTGAATTTTACCAATTTTATTCTCTTTTGTTTCTTTAGTTTACCAAAAAAAAATAGAAAACAGAACTCAATTCTTCATAATTATAAATTATTTGCTTAAAAAGGGGTTCTCCTTTTATAGCCTTTTGTAATAACTTTAAACAGTTAATAAACTTACGAAATCCAAACTCAACATCATTGTAAAGTTTAGTATAGTTTTTACTTTAGCAATTATACTGCATTATCTACTCTTTCTCTATATTTCTCCCTCTCTCTTTCTCTCTGCTATTATGCAGTAACGTGTATTGTTTAAAATATGAGCACTAAAGTAAGTTGGAAAAATTTTTTTTATTCGAAAACTGCTCATTATTAACCCTAAGGCTTTTTATAATGAAAGAAAATTTTTTAAATAGAAAAATTAATTTTAATTCGTAACATGTTTCATGTCAAAATATATAATTATGTCCAAAAGCATTGGAATTTTATTAAAAAGATAACAAAAAATGTAAAAATATTTCATAAAATTTAGTACAGCTTAAAAATTTTTCATTTTAAATTGTGTTTCGCAGCATGTGTCAAAACAAAATTTAAAAAAAATTGTAAAACTGTTTTAAATTAACTAAAATAATGCCAAAAAATTTAAAGAAAACATTTGAAAGCAAAAATTTTGAGGTATTGTACCTTATATTTGTGTTTCGGAATACGTGTGAAGCCTAAAGGTAACAAAACGTTCACAAATTTTGTTATTTTATCAAACAAAGTATAATTAAAATTGAAAAATCAATAAGTTTTCTTTGAATTTTGAATTTAAAATTTGTATTTCGTAACATGTGTCATTTTTAAAATTGTTTAAAGAGTTTTAGATGCAAAAAACTCTACAAATTGAAGAAATTTATTACAAATACTATAGGAATTACTGAATTTCTATTAATTTGTGTCCTAGAATTTGGAATTCGTGGCATGTGTCTTACAAATTACCAGTTTAAACAGATTGAGAGCAACAGAAACGCCAAGAAATATTAATTCTCTATTATAATCTGTTAAAATATCTAAAATTTAAAAGTTTTCCTTGAATATAGGACCAGAAATTTTGTTCTTCGTGGCATGTGTAATGCAAAAAAATTATTTTATTCTATGTAGGGTGAAAATATGCTAAAAAATCCAAAGATTTTTCCGAACTTTAAGATTTTAGATTTGTGATTCGCGGCTTGTTGAAAATAATACAGAGAACTTTGGTATAGAAAAACAAGCTTTGAAGTGTTACATTTTATCGCATATTGGGTATTTCATAAAAAATTGTCTTTTAGAATTTGTTCTACGTGACATGTGTTATATTAAAATTCATGAAATGGTGATGCCAATATGGGGTTAATACAATTTCTGTCTTTGATTGCATTTAACTTTAGTGTTAATTTTTTTTAGCATTTTTAAGAGGAAAAACTTTTCTTAAAAAGTTTTTGTTTTATTTTTATCGGTTAAAAAATTATATTTTCTGGCAAAAATTGTATGATTTTTAGCCAGTTTTATAGAGGCACTGTTCAAGCAATTGCATTCAAAATAAAAGGAAAATAAATCCAAGAGGTTTTGAAGAAAAAAAATTTTTTTTGAACAGGAGGTGTTGGTAGCGGTAATATCAAGTAGGAAGTTGTAAAAGGATGAAATATGGTTAAATTAATTATGTGTACAACTTTAAATCCTGCTACAACCACGAAAGAAATATTTTTTTTTAATTAAAAAATAAATTTTCCCCCACTTAATTCATTTTTAACATCAGATTTTCTTTGTTAGGTAAAAAAATTACTTTAAAAACATGGTATTTAAGAGAGAGAGAGAGAGAGAGGGGGAGAGAAAAAAGTAACAGTAAAAACATTTTCACTGTTATTGTCATATGTAACGGTTTTCTGCTTTTATTTACAACAATTATGCTTTCACACACGTTTGACTCTGCTGTATACATACAAACACAGTCTCTCCTATAAAAAACGTAAAAAATAAACAAACCAAAAAATAAAATAAAATCATCTCTTATAAACATGTTTTCATACCTATACATACGCATGCATACAACCGAATACACTCTCAATCTCACCTACACTCTCACGTACATACATACATATGTATAACAGCAGCAGCCTTAAATTACAAATTACTCGGTTGACCTAGTTCACACAGCTAAAAGACTTTGTTTATGTTTTAATTTCTTACTTGTTCTACTGCTCTGGCACTCTCTCTCACTCTCTCTCTCTCTCTTTGGTACGACAACTGTGCAACACACCACTCTTCCTTTCATTTATTTATAACATTCAGTTGTTGTTATTGTAAATGTATATATTATGGCTACCAGCATTGATGCTTCTTTTCTTCTTAACTGTATACACAGACAAGTTATAATAAAAATCCTTTGAGAGCGAGAGAGGAAGCTAAGGGAACAAGTACAGAAGAGAAATCAATGATTTATAAAAAAGAAATTTAAAAAAAATAATGACCGCTGCCTATACACTAACACAGTGTAGTATGTGTATGTCTGACTGGTAAAATATATTCCCACACAGGGATGGGTATTGTAGTGAAATCATAATTTTTCCAATTGGTTTCTGACTTTAATAAGCCATAGCTCGCGTTGTACGAAAGCTATTGCAATAGTTTTGATGGGATTGGAAAGCTTAGGTTTTCATCTTCAACACTACTACTACTGGCCTCAGTATTATTTGAAACTTCATCAAAAAGTAGTAGAAATTTACTACGTCTTTTAACAAAAATAAAATCCAAAACAAAAAATTTTGAATAGAAATATATACTACACTTTAGTTCTATAAACGTTCATTTTTAAAATAGTAGTAGAAAAGGTAATAGAAATTTACTACTCTTTTTTAAAAAAATCTGTAACAAAAACATAAATTTTAAATAGAAATATGACTTAGAATACAAAAACCTAATATTTAAAATAGTAGTAGAAATAGTAGTAAAAATTTAGTACTTTTTATAACAAAAAATTTATCAAAATACGAATATGAAGCGACCAGGATTTATTAGCGACCCATAAACATGCTTTCCTAATAGACAGCCTAATTGAGGCAAAATGTATACCTATGTATGTATGTTCATAAGTAAGTTGGTATTCGATAACAGAGTGCCTGCACCAGGCAACTTGCTCGGCTACACAATTACCCGTGATGACACTATGACACACCTGCAAGAGTCGATCGATTTATAACCAAAATAAATCGGAATATTGCTTGCCTTGCAAAAAAAGATAGAAATACTAGTGGTTGAAGATCATCAAAAATGTGCAAACTAAAGGGAAAAAAATTCAAAATTTTTTTGAAAATAAATTTCAAACATGAAAACGTTACACAGGAGCGTGAAACTTTGAACAGTATTTAGAATTGCGATAGTAGAACAGACAATCCTAAGTAGATGTAGTATAGTTGCCAAATGCACCGCATTTGCTACAAATAAATATCATGGAGTCCAGCCATTTTATTAATTCCTCGTCCTCTTGCTTAGTAACTAACCTTTACCCAAAATATCGCTTGCAAGCCTCCTCAACTTGTTTTAATATGTGAAGAAAACTAATAAGCAGTTTCTATACAAGCCAATGCAACAGAAAACCGCTTGAATCTCACATTTCTTAAAAAGTTGAAGTGTAATGAAAATAGGACTCCTAAGAAAAGTAGTAAAATCTACTACCTTTTGAAAATATTTAGTTTTTGTTTGTTTTCTTTTTCCAATATACTTTAGAATGCAAATTTCAACGTTTAAAAATAAAAATTCGATAAATTTCAAGTTTCCTAAAAAAGGTAGTATAATCTGCTACCTTTTCAAAATATTTAATTTTTGTTTATTTTCTTTTTCAATTTACTTTATAATGCAAATTTCAACGTTTAGAAATAAAAATTTCATAAATTTCAAGTTTTGCAAAAAAGATAGTAAAATCTACTACTATTTTTGAAACTTATTTGAATGGAAATTTCTTTACAAATTTGTATATAAACTAATAGAAATATTGAAAATTAATGAAATTTCAATTTAAAAAAGTAGTAAAATCAACTACTATTTTTGAAAGCCTCTTTTCTCATTTTGATTGCAACAAAAACAATTCATTTACAGGATTTTAGAGTGTAAAAAGCATCCCAGACTGAACCAGTAGAGTCGAATTAATAAACTGCATTGCGAATAATCCTCTCGATTATAGCGATCGTAAAATAGGAGATAGCTGCCAGAACTCAACACCCACTTTGATGAAACAATTTAATTATTTACATGTGCTGTTGAATATTATGTCTGTCCATACTAATTTGGCAAAGTAGACCGTGACGGAAGACTTGTTGTTTAATTTTTAAAATAGTAGTAGATTTGGGTAAATTTTTTCAATGTTTTTTAAGAAATGTTGTTGCATTATTGAAAACAGTTGTTAATAAGATTGCAAATTCTGTTCTAAATTTTTACAATTTAATATAAAAAAAAAGGTAGTAAATATACTACTTTTTTCAAAATTCATTTTTGTAGACTTTTGTAGCCTTGAAGCTTAAAAAACTTAATAAAGAATGAAAAATCTTTATTAAAAATTAATCAAAAATTCTAATTATCTGGGTAATTAATAACACCCTTCCCTACCTAACAATATGCTCTTCCGGGGCCTTTAATAAAATTAAAACAAAATAGCCTTGAAACTAAAAAAACTTAATAAAGAATGAAAAAATCTTTATTAAAAATTAATCAAAAATTTTAATTATGTGGGCAATAACGAACTCCCCTCCATTTCTTAAAATACTACTGTAAGTGGCCTCTAACAAAATTAAAACAAAATACCCCCACAGCATATCATTACATTCCTTAAGGAGACTGTGTTTCTTATTTATATTTCAACACTTTTAATATTACTTTTATGCATTTTGTTTACCTTCACTTACTTACACTCTCTTAAATCTTAATTAAAAACAAACCGGTTTTGCAACACATACTCTCTCTCTCTCTCTTTCTATCAGCGCTTACAATGACAATAAGTGTGAAGACATCTTAATAATAAATGTATGGAAACCCATAAGAGAGTGGAAGAGAGGATATAAGCACTTGATAATATAAGTGTGTGTGTATGTGTGTTGTGTTTACAAACAAACCATGTAATATAATGATGTCAACTCTTTACTTAATGCTTAGCACAGCAACTCTCTTCTTACTCACATTTTCTCTTCACCACTCACTTGTATGTAATGTTTCATTAAAAACACTCTATGCAAAGTTGTATTTGTTAAAGCATAAATGATTTACATACATACACAAAAATAAATATAAACATGTATAGGTGTTTTTTTGTGCTTTGGTTTGTCATGCATTTTTAATAGAGTGTATATGTGTGAGTGTGTATGTGTGGATATGAAAGTGGTTTTAGTTGAGTCTATTAACTTACGGTATCTATCTCTTGCTCTCTAACTGTAAACGGATATTATTTTAATTAAAAGAGTAGGTGAGAAAAGATTATTATATGAGGTCGGCATATAATATTTTTTGCTCTTTACCCGCATACATACATACGTACACACACACAACAGTAGTATGTATGCACATTTACTAGACAGTATACATGTGCTTATACTTCTTAAAAAATAAACTCATTTTTGTTATTGTTTTTCTCTTTAGAAAGAGAATTTTTTTTGTTTCGTTTTAATTTTTTCTATAAAAAATCCATCTTCTTCTCCATTTTTTATAGAATAATAATAATATTGTTGTTGTTGTTGTTTTTATATACAGATATAAGAATTTTTAAAAAGTATTGAATTTATACATATTCATGCAGGCATGCATGCTCTTGTGTCTTATTTATTGCTCTAGAGAAGTGTGTATTTAGGCGCCTATTTGTATGCATTTGGAAAATTCTTTCTTTCTTTTGTGGTTTTTTAATGTGGTTTTTAAATTACATTTGCATTTGCATTTAGTGTGCATTCTTTTGAACAATTTTATTAAATTTGTACGTTATTATCCAACATATCATATTTATTTATTTATTAAATGAATGTCTCCTTTTAGATTAAAACAAAACAGTTTTCATATTTTTTAAAAGTCACAATAAAATATACATAAATTTCTTGAAAATGAATGATACATATTAAAATAAAATTTTAATTATACTAATATGGCACTCATATTGTTAATAAAAATTTCTTAAAACTTCAGTTTTAAGGACTTTTGTTAAAAAAAGTAGTATTTTTTACTACCTTTTAAAAAATGTTGTTTAATCAAAAATTTTCTTTTTGTATATGCGCATGCAATATATGTATTTCAAGCAACATTATATAAAAATATCTTTAAATTATTTTTTTCAATTGTAGTGGATGTAGTTTTCACTACTTTTCGATAAATGCTTACGTAACAATATTTTTTTTATTTTATTATACTTTGCTTTTAATTAAAAAAAGTTTAACTTAAACAGTTTTCTATTATAAAAATTAGAAGAAAATAGTAGTATATTTTACTACTTTTTTAAAAATGTTAAATTATTTATTATTTTATATTTTCATACATCCTAACATATTTTTCATAACCTCCCCTGTATAGTTGGGTTCCAAAAAATGCATTATAAAAATAGTAGTAGATTTTACTACGTTTTTAAGAATGTTAAATTTTTTACTATTTTATATGTTCATACAACCTAACATATTTTTCATAACCTTCCCTGTATAGTTGTGGTAGAAAAAATGCATTATAAAAATAGTAGTAGATTTTACTACCTTTTTAAAAATGTTAAATTTGTATTATTTAATTTTACAGTACGCCCTTACAAATCTTTCAAAAGCTATTCTAAATAGTTTCGTTTTAGAAAATAAGGTTAGAAATAGTAGTATATTCTACTACTTTTTTAAAGAACAAAAATTTTTATTATATTATTTTATTATAGCTACCTGCAAGTCCTTCAGGAACTTTTCTGTATAATTTGGATGCAAAAAAACTGATTTAAAAATAGTAGTAGATTTTACTACCTTTCTTAAAAATATCAAATTTTTATTATTTAATTTTACAATACGTCCTTACAAATATTTCAAAAGCTGTTTTAAATAGTTTCGTTTTAAACAAAAAATTTAAAAATAGTAGTAGATATTACTACCTTTTTTAAAAAATGAAATATTTTTTTTAATTTTATTTTTTAGACATCCCTAGACATTCTTCGAAAGCAATTTTGAATAAATTCGTTTCAAAAAAATAGGTTTAAATTAGTAATAGATTTTACTACCTTTTTAAAATTGTTAAATTTTTACAATTTGTTTTTAATATCTTAAAATCTGCCCTGTACAGCTGCGGTTTATAAAATCATTGTAAAATCATAAAGCAATAGTGGTAGATTTTTAGCACTAAATCTCGTTTCCAACGAATTCTTTGTATTCGGTGCAGTCACATTGTGATTGACTGGCTTTAATCTGATCAGAGGCTACGGGTTCTCTGGGCTGTAAGTGACTGCCATACAGCATTTACACTTTGTTCAGAGAGGAGAGAATTACATGGAGTTTATCATTCCAACTCGAGGATTTTGTCTATTTTCGACATAGAAGGTATTCCCGACGATTGTAAATCCTACATTTTTTAAGTTTATTCAATCAAAAGGCATTGAAATCTAAAGTTTTCTTTATAAAATTTTCTCCTTTAAAAAAATTGCAGTGTTTTTATCATTTTCTTATCTGTTGTACTGTGTAAAATGTTTTTCATTTAACGTTAGTCAATTTTTTTTGTTGTTTTATCGCATTTATTATGCTTAAAACACTACCAAACACTTACACAGATGTTCTTATTCCCTCAACCTCTCTTTCACTTTCAACTTGGTGCGCTTTTCTCTCACACTCTACTCTATACAATACCGTTATTTCTTATCTAACACTTTAATAGACTCATAATGCTGTTGCTTTGATGCACCAATACGCCTGTTAAACAATAACAAAGAATTCATAGTCCCTTGCTTTATTTTTACATTCTCTTCAATTTTTTTCCTGGCTTTTTTTCAACAGCACATACATGTAAATACACCCATAGTGTACGTACATACGTGTACATTCACACTCAGGCATGTGTGATGGTATGGTATGTACATACATACGTATGCGTTTGTAATGTTTACATTCAGATGCAGTTTACAGTACCTTTTTTTGTCTCAAAGAGAAAAACAACAAGGAAAAATGAAACAGAAAGAGAGAGAGGGAGTATAAGAGTGTCATTATTTATAGCTTTTTAAAAATGTGTGAATTTTTTTTCTGTTGCTTAAAATTCCGTTAGTTTTTTACATGTTATTTTTTTACTCTCTCTTTCTCTCTCTCTCTCTCTCGCTATTATTTTTTTCGTTAAGTCCTTTGCAGTGTATGCGTGTGTTTTTCTTTCCTTGATTTTTTTTCATTTCTTTACATAGGATGATACGGTTTAAGAAAAAAAACTGGATTTCCATGTTATTTAACGGGAATCGTTTACTAAGTTGTTATTGTAATGCTTTCTTCTGTCTCTCTTTGTTTTTATAGGAGAATAGTTTTAAACAGCTTAAAAGAATGTTTTTTTTCTTTCTGTTTCTAAATTATTAAAAAAATATGAAATTGGTACTAAAAAATCTACTACTTTCTTACAAAAATTTTCTGAATAGAAAAATTTATATCTATATTTGAAATTTTGTTTTAGAAAAAAGGTAGTAGATTTCAGTACTTTTCAACACCTAAAAAATTAAAAAAAGGTCATATAAAAAGGTATAATTCATCCTTGACTAAAGTATTGATTTTAATAAAAATACTACTAAAAGTTGTTGTTTTGAAATTTCAAAAATGTAGTAGATTTGACTACTCTTCTCAAAAAACTAAAAATTAAAAAAACTTGCAGAATATATGTAATTCTGCCTTCACTAAAGCGTTGATATTAAGAAAAATTCTTTTAAAATTCGTTGTTTTGAAATTCCAAAAAGTAGTAGATTTTACTACTTTTTTCAAAAATCTAAACATTAGAAAACATGCGGAATTTATGTAATTCTGCTTTCACTAAAGCATCGATGTTAAGAAAAATTCTTTTAAAATTCGTTGTTCTGAAATTCCAAAACGTAGTAGATTTTACTACTTTTTTTCAACACCTAAAAAATTAAAAAAAGGTCAGAATATAATTTATCCTTGACTAAAGTATTGATTTTAATAAAAATTCTATTAAAATTCGTGGTTTTGAAATTCCAAAAAGGTAGTAGATTTTACTACTTATTTCAAAAATCTAAAAATTAAAAAAACATGCAGAATATATGTAATTCTGCCTTCACTAAAGCATTGATATTAAAAAAAATTCTTTTAAAATTCGTTGTTTTGAAATTCCAAAAAGTAGTAGATTTTACTACTTTTTTTCAAGACCTAAAAAATTAAAAAAAAGGTCAGAATATAATTCATCCTTGACTAAAGTATTAATTTTAATAAATATTCTATTAAATTTCGTTGTTTTAAATTTCTAAAAAGGTAGTAGATTTTAATACTTTTTTCAAGACCTAAAAAATTAAAAAAAAGGTCAGAATATAATTCATCCTTGACTAAAGTATTAATTTTAATAAATATTCTATTAAATTTCGTTGTTTTAAATTTCTAAAAAGGTAGTAGATTTTAATACTTTTTTCAAAACCTAAAAAATTAAAATAAAGGTCTCTCTTGACTAAAGTATTGATTTTAAGAAAAATTCTTTAAAATTCATTCTTTTGAATTTTCAAAAAGGTAGTAGATTTTACTACTTTTCTCAAAAAGTTAAAAATTAAAAAAGTCATGCAGAATATATTTCTTCCTTGACTAAAGTATTGATTTTAAGAAAAAATTTCTTAAACATCGTTGTTTGGAAATTCCAAAAAAGTAGTAGATTTTAATACTTTTTTCAAAGCCTAAAAAAAGATCATACGGAATATATTTCATTCTTGACTAAAGTATTGATTTTAAGAAAAATTCTTTTAAATTTTGTTGTTTTGAATTTTCAAAATGATAGTAGATTTCGCTATTTTTTTCAAAACCATAAAAATTAAAAAATCATGCAATATGTAATTCTTCCTTCACTAAAGTATTGATTTTAAGAAAAATTCTTTTAAAATTCTTTGTTTTGAAATCCCAAAAAGGTAGTAGATTTTACTACTTTTTTTCAACACCTAAAAAATTAAAAAAGTCATGCAGAATATAATTCTTGCTTGAATAAAGTATTAATTTTAAGAAAAAATATTTTAAAATTCGTTGTTCTGAAATTCCAAAACGTAGTAGATTTTACTACTTTTTTTCAACACCTAAAAAATTAAAAAAGGTCAGAATATAATTTATCCTTGACTAAAGTATTGATTTTAATAAAAATTCTATTAAAATTCGTGATTTTGAAATTCCAAAAAGGTAGTAGATTTTACTACTTATTTCAAAAATCTAAAAATTAAAAAAACATGCAGAATATATGTAATTCTGCCTTCACCAAAGCATTGATATTAAAAAAAATTCTTTTAAAATTCGCTGTTTTGAAATTCCAAAAAGTAGATTTTACTACCTTTTTTCAACACCTAAAAAATTAAAAAAGGTCAGAATATAATTCATCCTTGACTAAAGTATTAATTTTAATAAAAATTCTATTAAATTTCGTTGTTTTAAATTTCTAAAAAGGTAGTAGATTTTAATACTTTTTTAAATTTGTATAAATTTCACGAGATTTTTTCAATTTTTTCCATTTCAACAAACTTCTGTTGCTTTTGGCATTGCAAACACATGGACATTTTTTTTTTTTTATTAAACACACCCCTACTCCCTTCTGTACGTATGAATTCTGAATGATACAAATAGACTTGCAAATGACTGCCAGGCAAGCATGTGTTGATATTCATATGCATAGTGTGGAGCAAGAAGAAGAATAAAATGACATGTTCTTTGTCTTCAATTTCCTTTTGGTATTATTTGCGCCACGCTATGAATACGTTTAAAAAGGGATTTTCTTCTTAAATGGTTGTCATAAAAGCATGAAGAAAAACAAGACAATTTTCCCAAAAGCAAAAAACTGCATTGAAGGGTGACACGAATATAGGTTTTCTGCATATTTGTAATACCAATCACAACAACAACAACAATAAAAAAATTGTTTTTAAAGGATTTTGATTTATGGGAGCAGTAAAGAGGGATTTAAGGCTGGGAAAAACTGTGAAAAAGTAAGTTTTCCCTGTAAAGTTCTTTTAAATTTCGAAATTATTTCATCAAAATTGCATTCAAATTGTGAAAAATCTCTTCTCTTTCATATAAGTTTTTCAAGCATTTATAATATCCTGTGTGTGCTATTATCCTGTGATGCAGAGAGTAGAGGGTGTAGGAGGTGAATAAATAATTTTGTTTCACTAAAAATATCCCTGTGTAGCCAAAAATAAATTGGTTTGTTCGCTGACCAAAATAATTACCAAAAAAAAAACAAAAAAAAATTGTAAAATTTTTATCAAAAACGTAGCAGTAGAGGAAGGAGAAAGGGATTTCGGTCAAACAAATTAAAAAATAAAATAAAAGATCTCAGAAACACTCCATGTTTATGGCAATATTACGATAAATGAAGGGAGAGTGCGAGAGAGCGAGGGAGAGAGAGCGTGTTACACACAGGCAGGCAATTTATCTTAAACAAAGTGAGTGAATATTACAGTAAAGAGCAAAATTTGTTGTTGAAAATTCCAAGACAATTCTTTTCTCAACAGTTTCTTCAGTTCTATAAAAACTAATGCAAATAAGGTTAAATGCCTTAAGTCCTTAAAGGATAATATACCACTTGGGCCTGAGTTTAGGTTCATTGTGATACCACAAAGCAATATCCAAACCGGATATCAAACATTTTCTCTACAAGAAACCATTCCGTCATCCAAATAAATCTCTCACTATTGCAGACTTGAAGATTTCAGTCAAACTTACTTTCCAAATTGGTCATTACAACCCTGTAGTGAGTATTACAACCCCTAGCTTCTCACATTCATGGCACGAAACACATGAGGTAAATGGATGTATCCTGCTTCTACTCCCCTAAACCCACAGCTCTTCCAGAAATCAATTGAGCGAACACCAAGTCTATAGGCATAGTTTCTAATACGGTAGCGACCTATGAGAATGGCTTCTAGTGTAATGGATGGATGGTAAACAGAGCTTATCAATATTGCACGTGCTCTCATGCTGTCAACGAAGACGAACTTCTTTGTAGCCGGTGATTAGCCAAGCAACAGGGCGACACTTGTTTGTATTATTTGAAGCGAAAAAGTGTCATAGTTCTGCTTCAGCATGCTACTTGGTATCCACCATAACAATTCCCTGCCTAGTACTTGATATGCGTCCACGATGATTGATTCCCATCGTTACAGAATCTACGAGTTGGGCTCTAGACAACCTCCCCCCATTCTGAATAAGTGTGCACTGAGCTTACAGTCACCTGTCAAAAGACTGGCTATCAACCTCTGGTTATTCCTGAATAGAATGATGCATGACTCAGATCTCCACGTTTTTTGTAGTTTCCAAATTTAAGGTTCGATTGCCTTAAATCCACTTGGTTTGAGAAGAGGGCTTTAGGACACTTCAGTGAAAATAGTCCAGCCATCGAGGACATGCGGTGTATTGTGAAAAGAAAAGTGAACTTTTACGTGGCCGTGTAATTTATTCTTCTGTCGATCGAAATAATTTGACGCCGTCCACTTGAGCACTTGAGCACGCTTAGCGGCCCGTTGTGATGCTACAGATAAACGTAGTCCCTTTACTGTTCGAGTTCCACCAAACTAGGCAAGAAGTTGGTCAGCGCAAGGACTGCACATTAAAAACACGACTATCCTACGCTGGAAAACCAACCCGAAAGTTTGATAAGCGACGCTATTTTGATACCAAAAGCCCATTTGTGCACGCATAGCGGCTCGTTATGACGCCACAAGTAAACGCAGTAGCTGTACTGACCGTGTTCCACCAAACTAGGGAAGAAGTTGGTCAGCGCAAGGGTTACATATTAAAAGCGCGACTACCCCACACTAGAAACCAATCAGAAAGTTTGATAGGCGACGCTATATCCTTGACATCCATGGATAATAGCTTAGTCAATCTGACAAGGATTGTAGAGCCAAATATCTTAAATTTGCACCTAGCAAAAGATGGACATTGACAAAGGAAGTGGATAACAGTCTCCTCTTCCGCAGAAGATCTGCACCTACGGCAGAAGTCGTTAGATGGTAGCGGCATTTTTTCCGCGTGTCTTTCCATAATACAATGACCTGTAAGCATGGCCACTGTGATGGAGTAAATGGTTGGTGCTCCTTCTATCCATCGAGAGCCAGGTGAGTCTAACTCTGGAGCAGAACTCCTATTTGACCCAGGATAGTTTGGCGTCCCGAAAGAATTTCCGCGCAATGGCCAACCTAACCTAGGTAAGTGGGATACCCAAGTCGATTAACGAGGATTCCGGAAGGAGTGCAAGCTCTGGCAAGCTCATTGGCTCCGCAGTTTCCCGTTATGTAACTGTGCCCAGGGAGTCTAAAGAGACTTTTAGCTGCGTAGTAAAGATGAGGTTTTCCCCTCAAAAGCTACTTTTTTAATATGAACTCAAACAAAAATTTTCCATTTGAAACACGCTGTACATCAGGAGTGTTACACTTTTCTACACACACTTAAGCAAGTAAACTCACTCACTCACTCTCTTTCTCTTGTTCATACTTTCGTTTTGTAACTGTTGTTTAAAGCAAGAGAACATAAAATAACTGATTACTGAGCTATCATCACACACGGTTATTTATAAATACAATACAAGCATGGATGTGTGTATGTGTGTATGAGCATGAGTACGAGAGTAAGTAAAAAAAAATGTATAAGCATTCCTGTGATTATTCATGCAATTGTGTACGTGTATGTGTACGAGAGCTGTGTTGTGTATTCATTTATATTGCGTAAGTAGTTGATATCCTTGTTTTCTCTTTTTTTTATTTTGTGTAAGTATGTGTGTGTGTGTGTTATGTACATATGTATGTATGTATGTATGAAACAATTTTTATTCATTGAATTTTTATTGACCAGATTACTTTTCTTTGTATAATAAAAAACAGTTATATTAACAACAACAACAACAATTGGAATATTTTATGGATTATGCAGTAAACAATCAAACATACATACAGCTGTGTTCAAAATAATAGGAGTGCTACCATGTAATATTTGCAAAGTTAAAATTTTTTATTGTACCAATCTGCGAAACATGATATATTTTAATGGTAGTTACAACGATATGTCAGAAATAAAATACAAAAAAAGATTCTCGTAATAACTTTAATATTTACGATGAAATTGATTCATTTCTGTGTTTACCGCTGAATTCAGTTGATCAAAAAAATAGGAGTGTGAGTGTACTTTTAAAAATAAAAATATAACAGCACATAATTTAAAGAAAAAAGTGAAAAATAACTACGGAAAAATGTAGTCAAAACTTTTTCTGCAGTGATTCGCACAAATTTTTGTATTAGTGGGACGCGGAAAGCAATGTACTGAAGAAAAGAGAAAACTAATTCAAAATCTTCAAAAAAGGCAAAACTTCTAAAGAAATTGAGGAAACCTTAAGTTGCTCCAATCAAATGATCGCAAATGCATTAAAATATAAAAAAAGCTCGAAATGCGTGGGCGCAAGCGCAAAACATCAACTGTCGATGACCGCAGAATTGTGCGATACAGCAAAATGAATCCTTTGGCGTATGCAAAAAAAATTCAAAAGAATCTGAATCTTGCCGTAAGTGACCATACTATTCGTAGGCGTCTGATAGACAACAATTTATTCACAAGAAGTCCACGAAAGGTGCCATTGCTGACAAAAAAAAAAAAACAGGTAGCAGCACGCTTAAAGTTTGCCCAGGAACATATCAATTGGCCGAAAGAAAACTGGAGAAACATACTGTGGACCGACGAAAGCAAAATTGTTTTATATGGTGGCACTGGGTCTAGACAGTATGTTAGATGTCCGCTCAACGCCAAATATAAAGCTTAGTATACACAAAACACAGTTAAACATGGTGGTGCAAAACTAATATTATGGGGAAGGTTTTCATATAATGTTGTAGCCTAATACATCCAATTAGAGACATAATGGATAGGAACGTCTATATTGGCATTTTGAGAGAAGTGATGTTACCATACTCCACGCCTCTAAAATGGATAATGACCGGAAACACACCAGCAAATTGGTTAAAGTAAAGGTAAAGGTTATGGCGTGGCCACTTCAGTCTCCTGACCTTAGTCCCATAGAACATCTATGGAGAGATGTTAAAAAGTATGTTGCAGAGAAAAAAAACCTTCAAATGCAGAGGAACGATGGATCACAGTGCGCGATGCTTGGCATCAAATTCCTTTAAAGAGATGCCAAGATCTTATTGATTCAATGCCTCATAGATGTGCTGAATTCATTAAAAACAAAGGTTATTCAACCAAATACTAAAATAACTTTACTATTTTAAGATAATATCAAACTTTTGTGCCTTTTGTTTAAAAATTATTCGGTTGTTTGCTAACACTCCTATTATTTTGAACAATTAATTTTGAGAGTAAGTTTTATTTACATAAAATATTTTTGTTTTCGTAGTTTTAATGAAATAATTAAGTGTGAAAAAATTAAAAAATGAATTAGAAATAAATTTTAAGTTAAAAAAAATTTGATATTTTCTTTTTCATTTTTCTTAATTTTAAACTTTGTTTTTAAATGAAAGGCGCTCCTATTATTTTGAACACAACTGTATATCCACAATACATCAACATACTTCCATACACAGAGACACATACATATGTATGTATGTACATACACATACATGCATTAATAATATTCATCAATTCATTTGCTGTTGTTGTTGTTATTATTATTGTTGTAACCTTTTGAAGAGATTCATTTATTCATTCATACACTCAATCTACACCTTTGGGTTACACAAACTTTATTACAGTTGCTCTCTCTTTTTCTCTTTCTTTCTCTCTTTCTTTGTCCTGAAAACCCTGCCTTTAAACTGCTGTTATAGAACGAGAGAGAGAGAGAGAGAGACTCAGAGTGAGAGAGTGAAGAGTAACAAATGATTTCTTTGATTAAAATTTAATTGGTTTTACTGTTATACAGTTATACCGTTATACAGTGTGTAGTCAACCTTTATATGCCTGGCTTGGCAGTTATTTATGAAGAAAAGAAAGAAGAAAAAAACCAAATTGAGCAGCAGCTTCATCAGTATTTATTGCGTACTCGTTTTTGGGGACAAAGAAAGTTAAAATTTTTATTACAATTTCGGTTCTTTTTTTATACGAAGGCAAATATTTATTTTCTTCTTATTATTCAGTGACGTTGTTTAATATTTATTAAAAAAAGTCTCCTTTAAAAACAAGTCAAATGAAAAAGCAAACGTAGAGAGATAAAGGAAGCGCTATAATACGTGTTCATACAAAGCTTTAGTTGAGTTTAGGTGATGTAAGAGGCTACGACTGCCGTTTTCTTCGAGCGATGTGGCGACAATAACTTGATGAATATTGGTTCCGAAATGCTATAACATTAAGGGATTATCTGTGAAGACGTGGTCCTTTACATAGGCCTACAAGAAAAAATTTTAGTGGCAAAAAAAAAGAGATCCTGGTGGTCACTTCTAAAAGTATGTAGTGCGTTGAGTTATTAGGCGAGAACACATAGTTCAAACCCCAGCCAAAACATTTCGAACAACAAAGAGGAATGGAATGACGGCGCCTCTCTCTATTATCAACATTCTGGCAAAAACTCTGGGAATAAAATAAAATTGTCATCGAAAGTTTCTCAAAAATCTGTCAATCGGAGTCGTTGTTAAAGTGGGACCTACAGTTTCATGGATACTCATGGATAAAATAAACATACACAACATGGGTGGTGTGAAAAGCTAGGGGTTGTAATCCTGACCAAAAAAGATTCCAATGACCAATTAAGTGAGTGAGTAATTAAACCCTTAACATTTATGGATGGAAAAATACGTCATTGTAACATTCATATACCACTTGCTTGCAGCCTGGCTGCCCTGGTTGGCCATACAATTTGAGGAAAGCGGACATTTAATCCAATTTTTATCTGCGATCTACGAAAACGCTCAAGGAAAAGTCTAACGGGGTTAAATCGCAGCACCTCGGCCACCAGTTTACATCATTTTCACGTAAGGTGAGGTGATCATATCCTCAAATCGCTCGCCTTGTTGAAAGCACATGTCATTGGTGGTTAGTAAATTCAGGTCAAAAGAAGCTGTTAATCAGCGACTTACGGTGTTCACTGTTGACAGGTATGGCCTGGCCAACGTCGTTCTCAAAGGAGTGTGTTTCGCTGACGCCGCCCGCCCATAATCCACACTGAACAGTGATTTTCGGGTTGTATTGGACGCTCGCGGGTCTCATGTGGATTGGTATCGTCTCAAAGTCAATAATTTTGTTTGTTCATGCACTCAGTTATTCATCCAGAAATGGGCATCAGTGATGACCACAACTTAGCTGTGTTGCAAGTGTGCGCCATGGAATTAACTAGGAAAGCGCTGGATTCGTAAAAAACTTGCTTCGAAAGTGTGACTTGATTCGTAAGCGACTTGAATCGGAAGAAACTTTTTTCTAAAGAGATTTGGTTCGTAAGAGACATGTTTCCTACAAGACTTGATTCAAAAGACACTTGATTCGAAAGAGACTTGATTCAAAAGACACTTGATTCGAAAGAGACTTGATGCGTAAAAGAATTAATTCAGAAGGGGCTTGAAGGGACTTAATTTGGAAGGGACTTGATTTGTAAGGGACTTGAATGGGAAGAAACTTGTTTCGTTAGAGACTTGATTCGAAAGCGACTTGATTCGTAAGAGAATTAATTCGAAAGGGACTTGATTCGTAAGAGACTTGTCTCCTACAAGACTTGATTCAAGAGAAACTTGATTCGAAAGAGACTTGACTCGTAAGAGACTTAATTCGGATGGGATTTGATTCGTAAGAAATTTTATTCGCAAGAGACTTGATTCGAGACGAAATTGATTGAAAACGATCTGTCCGAATAAGTCAGAATACTTTCAAGGAAAACCTATCACTCAAAGAACATAGCCTAGCTTTCAGTGTGACCATGATCACCACATAAAATATACTGCAGTAGTGAGACAGTCCATGCCACACTGTCGTATGGACGTCAAAGATCTTTATGTACATATATATACGTCTACCTCAGTGTCGTGCATTTTGTAGTCGTCGACTGAGGTCTGTCAAGGTCATTGACGGAACTTCTGTTTTGACAAACTGAAAGTCTGAAGTGTTAGAGACAACTCTACAGTCGAAGAAAATTAATCATATGTTCGCCTTGAGTGTGATGTATCTTCCTAGGACTGGAACATGTTCATAAAGCAGATTTCCCAGCCTTAGTGTTACCAACTCAACTCCAAAAAGACTTTTTAGTTTAGCAAATAAGAACTTAGTTGAAGTGGAAAAAAGGACTTTTTTGGTGGAGTGAATTTAAAAAATTTTTCTTAGAATTTTTAAAGGATTTTTTTCGTTTTGTCTTCGTTTTGGCAATTTGTGTTTTATTCACCCTCTTTTTGAGTTCATACTGGTCTTAAGCTATTTGCTGGTTTCAGTTCTTTTTTTGTTTTCTTATGAATTTTCATTTTATTGTACGCTTAACTTTTCAACTATCATTAAATATTTGAGTTGCTGTCTGATGGTTGGTACTTTTTCTTACAAAACTTAAGAAGACAGTGAAAGCTTTAAGAAAAAGGGAATTAAATAAATAAATAATTTGTTTACTAAAACAGGATGTTTCTCGAAACTAACTAACTAAAGATTTTGGGTGTTTAATTTTCAAGAAATTTTTTCCAACTCCCAAACTCTTTTAGTGAGCACCCACTGTATTATCATCCTCTTTGGTATCTTTTGTTGCCTGATACATATCAATATTTTTTTCTTCTGCTATTTTTCTTTTTTGTGAGAAAGGAAATGAAAATTTCTTTTCATGTCTTCCAACGGCAAATTGTTGCAGTCACACAGGTTCAGAGGGTGTTAAATTTTTGTTGAACCATCCATTAATTTTGATTTAAAAAGGATTGCAACAGCGAATACAAAAAGAGAGAAACAAAATAACATGATAAAGTATGATTAAAAGCGGATTAAAATCAATGACAATTAAAGAAACGTGATAAGGAGAAGATGAAGAGGAGACATTAAGTTAATTATGGAAAATATTACAATATAAAAGCACTTAAAAAGGTACTCTTTTTTTAATACACCCCACCATCGCCCTTTTTTGTTGTAAATTGTAATTTATAATGTGTGAATAAGAGCATCAATAATAAAGTGTGACATGCTTTCAAACAAAATCCTGAACAAAATTGTGGAAAAGAACCAGAAAAAAACACCGTGTAAAAATCTGCATAAAAACTTGTTAATTTCTACCACAAACATAAAACAACAATTAACGATAGGCTCTCATTAATCCAATATTATTAAAATGTTTTACAACAATAACAACAACACTAACACACCAACTGTATTATTAAAAACATGATAACTACGACGTACATATTATTGAAAACAGTAAAAAACATGTACTGAAAGCATAAAGGCATTAATTATATTCATTACATGATGGGATATCATAGTTTATTTAAAATCCAACATAAAACTGTGTGCAGATTTACAAAGAAAATCATTTAAAACAACTTTTTTCAAAAAGTACTTTTTTTGGTACTTTTTAAAAAATATTACAAATTTATAATAATGCTTTAAATAGCTAAATTAATATATTTTCAAAAGTTTTATCTAAAAGGTTTTTAATTTTTAAAAAAGTACCTGTTTGGTACTTTTAATAAATAGTACTTTTTTCAAAATTTTATATTACACATTCAGTAAACGTATCTAATAGCTAAATTAAAATTTTTGACATATTTTTTAAAAAATATACTTGTTTTGGATATTTTTATAGGAAAAATAGTCATATTATTCTGTACTTTATTTTTGAGAAAGTACTTTTTTGGAAATGTACAATTGTGTACAAAGTTAATATATTCGGTAAACATATTTAATAGTTAAATTAAAATACATACATATTAAACATATAATTTGCCTTAAAGCATTTTCTTAAAAAAAAGAAACTCTTTTTGGTACTTTTTCAAAAGTATTAAAATTTTATAAAAATGCTTACAGTAACCTTTAGAAAACCGTTTTTATATTGAAATGGAATATAAAACTTTAAAAATTTCATAAGAAATTGACTTAAAACAATTTTCGGCAAAAGGTACTTTTTGTAAAAATAGTATCATTTACTGAAAATTTTGCATTATACATTGGGAAAACGTGTCCAATAGTTAAATTAATATTTTCAGCACATTTTCTTAAAGGGAGTTTTTATTTAGAAAAAAGTACATTGTCTGGTACTTTTTCGAATTATTTACGAAAATACTTGTATTACTCTTAAAAATGCTTTGAAAAGCTAAATTAAATGGCTTTTCCACATTTTTATAAAACAGATACTTTATTTTAAAAAGTACTTTTTGGAAAAAAAAAGAAAAATTACATTGTCGGGTACTTTTTCCAAAGTTGTACAATTTTTTACAAAAATTATTTTTAAAATGCTTTGAATAGATAAAGCAATATTTTTACCACATTTTTATGAAACAGATGCTTTATTTTAAAAAGTACTTTTTGGTACATTTTGTAAAATACGCCAATATAAAAAACCCCAATATAAAAGTCTATATCCTGATATCACTGTACAGCAAATTGATCAACCAGTATTGAGGTATTGGAACAATCTCTGTAAGAAAAATTGAAATTGAAGTTGCCGTTGTCTAGTAGGTAGTGTGTTGGCTTATTAGACCGTAAGCTTACGGTTCAAATCCCAGATCAGACATCTTCAACCTGATGAAGTATGAAAAACTATCTCTTCACCGACTTCCTCTCAGCAGATTTCTGAGAATAAATAAAATTGCCATGAAATCTCAAAAATTTTTCGTTCAGAGTCGACTTTTAACTGTAGGTCCTGACACTCATGTATAAAAATTAACATGGGTGGTGTGAGAAAGCTAGGTCGCAATCCTTTCTAAAGGTTTATAATGACCAATTATGTATGTATGTTTTAAAATTAAACTTTAAAATAAATCTGCTCAATACATGGATTAAAGGTTTAAATTTTTAACTTGTTTCTCTTCTGTTTTTTTAATTAATTTTTTAAATATTTTTTTTGATTGGGGTTTCATTTAATAGACACAATCTGTTTTAACAATAATAATACGATTTAAGCCAACGTTTGTGTTAAAATGCCTTTTTCGAAATGAATTTGTAAAGTTCAAAGCGTTTTAATTAAAAATGGATTTCACAACTTTGGTGATATTAAATGGAGAGGGTTTTTCCTCTTTTTAAACCTGATTATTATTATCATTAAAATATAAAAAAAAATTTAACACAGAAAAAAAGTATAAAAATTTATAACTCAGTGGACATTAAATGCGGCCATCGCATCCGCGGCAAAATTATACTTTTTTTTTCATTAAAAACATCAGTCTTCTCGGATTTTTTATTTTTATTTTATTAATATCGTGTATTTCACAACATATTAATAATTAAGTAAACGAATACACATTAAAAGAATATTGTTATTATTTCATGTGATAATCTCCATCACATAAAGGAAATGGTCAATAAAATAAGGACGACTTTAGAAATGAGAAAATTTTTAAATAAAATAAAAAGCATTTGAAATCAAACAAATATTTTAAATACTATATCTAGAAACGGATAGAACAACAATTTTTAAAACAATCATTAAAAGAAATCAATTTTTTGACTCCCACCCCCTGTCTTTACTACAAAGACATGCTGCATTAAAAATTTTAATGGACAAAAATTAAAAAAAATAATGAATAATTAATAAAGACAACAACAAATAACTAAAATAAATAAAAAAATTAAAAAATAATCCACAAAAAATAAAATAAAAATAAAGCATATTTTTAGGTGCTTTAAAAAAAATAATTCACATTCTATTTTCTAAAGCCTAGAATATTAATTAAAATCAAAATAAATCCCGAATGCTTATCTTTAAAACTCAAATAGAATTAAAGCCTAATATTAGGCATTTAAATTTAAAAAAATACAGCATACTTTTAGACTTTTGAAATGTAAAAAAACTCAAAACAAATAATTTCGACTTGAAAAGATAATTCGTTAAGAGGCTTAAAATGAAGGATAGTAGTAAAGCTAAACAGAACACACCTGAAACCATGATTTAAATGAAATTTTTCTTTAATTAACTGAACGTTGTCTAAATGGCCTCTTTTGGACTGGTTGCAGCAGTCGAATTTGTTTTAATAGTTTATAACCCCTTTTTTACTTTTTTGGCAGCATTTGGAAATCGCTGTAATCTAGTAAGTAGTGCGTGTTGGCTTATTGGACAACAATCAGTGGCTCAAAGCACAGCTCAGACAAGGCAATCAAAACAAAATTGGAAAAAAATATTTCCTTCGGCGACTTACTCTCAGCAGTCTTCTGGGAAAAGCTCTGAGAGTGATGTGAGAAAGTAGGTTGTAAGCCTAGTGTTAGGCGTTTGAATAAAAAATACAGCATACTTTTAGACTTCTTATGAAGGAATGTAAAACTAAATAGAACACATTTGAAGCCATGATTTGGATGCAATTTTTCTTTCACTAATATGCTTGGATCCTGGCCCTGAATGTTGTCTAAATGTCCCCCTTTGAACTAGTTTTTTAATTGCTTTCAACCCATTTTTTTGCACTTTTTTGGCAGCATTTGGAAATCGCTGTAATCTAGTAAGTAGTGCGTGTTGACTTATTAGACAACAATCAGTGGCTCAAAGCACAGCTCAAACAATACAATCAAAAGAAAATTGGAAAAAATATTTCCTTCGACGACTTCCTCTCAGCAGCCTTCTGGGAAAAACTCTGAGAGTAAATAAAATCTCAAGTCTTTCGTTTGGAGTCGATTACAATGCTGTAAGACCCTACACCCATGGAATGCACACACAAAGTGAGTGATGTGAGAAACTAGGTAGTAATCCTGACTAAAGGATTGTAAAGACCAATTAAGAAAGTTAAGTAAGCTGACAGTCTTATGAGATTGCTAGTTCTGAAACCATTAAGTGAAGAAATTTCAAATAAATTTTTTAAACACTTTTAAAGGGATTCTGTAGTTCTAAGCTTTAAAGACAGATTTTTCCCGTTTTTCTGTTTTGCTGTTGTTGTTAAATAATGATGTCTCCATATAATATCGTATAACAGTAACTGGCTTTGGGTTTCATAGCCTTTTACAACGATGATTGACTTTTTTGTTACTGTTCGTTTTCAAACCATTTGTAATCCAATTTGTAGATATTGTTGCTGCCACTAATACTACACAATTGCTACTGCTGCCGCTGCTACCATGGCTGGCTTATATTGCATACACTCAGACAACAAACGTTTACAGAGCAACTGTTGGGGCATACAACTGCTGGGTACTGTGTGGCATTTATTTTGCAATTTATATCACTCGGGTTTTAATATGGGGTTACCATATACACATTTTTTTTAATTCTTTTTATTTGTTTTTTTTTTGTTGTTTTTGTATGTCCTTTTTGCATTTATTCAACTGTCAAATTTACACATGTTCTGCAAAAATGTAATAAAATGTTGAAGTGGATAAAAGAGAGCACCAGAAACAACAAAAAAGAAAGGAGAGAAAAGCAGGCAATAAATGCCGTGCCCCTAAAAGCATGCTGTGAACTTTAAAATAAATTGTGTATGTGGAAAAACGAATGAGAGATTTTCAATGAATTTAAAAATAAAAAAAAAAAATTTAATAACAAAACGAAAAAAAAAGAAAATAATAAAAATCTGCATTGAAATCCACATCAACTAATACACGGAAATCTTGTTGACACCCATGGCAATGTAAAATAAAGCGTGGAAAGGCGAGAGAGAGAGAAAGAGAGAGAGAGTAAGAGCTAGGACGAAAGAAATCCTCCTTTTATTTTCTTTAATGAAAATCTATAGGTGCTCACACTTAGACAGTTATACATTTGACCCGGCTTGTCCTAGTCCTACAAAGCTTAAGAGAAAAGAATTATGCAGAGAGCAATAGCTTGTATGGACGTTACAGAGAGCTTAAAATCACACCAAGATTCATTACCCACACATAGTAGACAGAATATTGTTTACAAAACTTTCGGCTGTGCCATATCATCAAAGCTAGTCGGGGTTGTTGTCTACACATCCTGGTTGTATTGAAATTGCACTGCAATTGTGCATTGAAAGGGTTTTTTTTATTAAAGCTTTACAAGCAGCTTATCTAGGAAAGAAAAAACGACAGAGCAAGAGAGAGAATTTTTTTTATCACCAGCAATTATTCATTGGAATTTAAGAGCCTGAGAACACAGGGTATTGCAATTTCCAGCAAGCAAGTTAATCATCGCTAACGTTTAGATCTCCATGCCTTAAAGGCTTAGACCGCTTCATAAAAGAACTGTATAGTGCCAGCAAATGCAGATTACGCGGAGATGTTTTTGCAAACCTTCTCTTTATTTTCACCTCATTTCCTTACACCGTGTATGTACATATTTTAAAGACACAGACAGAGTAATTTTTGAAAAAAAAAGGACGACCACTTATAAAAGGATAATGACCACTAAAAACATTTGCGGTTGAGTATTTTATACGGTTGATTACGATACTATAGAGACCAATGCGATTGAGAGAAGGAGAAAAAACGAAACGAAACGAAATGAAATGAAAAAGCCATGGAAAAGTCTAGCATACGCTGCTAGACAAACAAGCATTAAAATCACGAAACGTTTGAAATAATGAGATAAACATTGAATTGGACAGAGCAAAAGGGAGAGCGAGAGAGATAGAGAGAAAGAGAATAAAAATAGAACACAGTAAATTGCCTTGGAAACTTAAAAAAAAAAGATTGCAAATAATTGGTTGCCGTAAAAAAAACAAAAGCGTTTCATTAGAAAAATTAAATTCAAGCAAAGGGAAAAAAGTAATTTCTCAAAATAAAAATTAAAGCCTACTTTTAGGTGTTTGTCGTATTGCAGTATTCACGTTTCAACAATATTTACTTTAAAATTCTGCAGATAAATAACTTTAAAATCTATTAAAGTAAGCATAACAAGGCCTATTTTTAGGTGTTTCGAACTTATATACAACTAAAGCCTACTTTTAGGCTGCGTATATATATATATAAAAGAAAACATGGTAATGAGAACTTGTCTTACTGCTCGGATGGAAGCTCCGTTCTTAGAGTATTTAAGCCAATGTATATGGTAGTGAAGAAAGTTAGGGCGATGAATAAATATGGCATCAAGGATTCCAAAACTACTTCCCCTATGGCCACAAATATAAGTCACATACATACATACATACATAATTGATTATTACAACCCTTCAGTCAGGATTACGACCTAGTTTCTCACACCACTTAGGTTGTGTGTGTTAATTTTACACATGAGTGGTGGGACCTACAGTTTAAAGTCGACTCCGAACGACAGATTTTTGAGAAACTTTTCATGGCAATTTTTATTTACACTCAGAGTTTGTGCCAAAAATCTGCTGAGAGGATGTCGCCGAAGAAATACTTTTTGTATTTTGTCTTGATGTCTGGCCTGGGGCTCGAACCCTGGCTTTACGTCTAATAAGCCAACACACTACCTACTAGACTACGGCGACACATAGTTAATTGTTTTCTTCAAATTAGCAAAAAAAAAGTGCTCTATATAAATCGAGCAAAATCGTATCAAAAATGGAACTGTGGAAGTAATGGACCTAGTGGGCTGGTAGAATTTTCTGGTGAGATGTCAAATGAAAAGGGGAGAAGCTTGCGAGGAGGGCAGTTTCTATGGTGTTGATGGGACCAGAACCATTCTGTGTGACTGGGAACAGATGTTTAAAAAAGTATACACAAGGAGTGTCAATAAAATTGCCAGCAGAGTCGACTTTAAACTCTAGGTCTCGCTGTCAAAAGGGTTGTAATGAGCAATTATGTAAATAAGTAAGTAAAGCATACTTTAGGGGCTTCTTATTGTAATAATCTACTCAGATTTATTTCTAGGAATGATTACAATAGAAAGTGATGGTTTAATTGAAATATTTAAACAAAATTTATATCTTTTCAAATTATAGTTTTAAATATAAAAAAAAAAATTTATATAAAAAATACAAATATGTTGCATACTTAAGGGCAAAAATTAAATTTAATTTTTATTTTCATTTAAATTTTGATTTAAAATTTTAATTCCATTTAAACAAAATGTTGAGTATTAAAACAGAGTTTTAATGTTAAAACTTTAATCTCTAGTTTTAAAAATAAATTCAAAATCCTTTAAATAATATTTAAAATATTTTATTTGGAAAATATTAAATCGTAGATTAAAAAGAAATTTCGTTTTTATTATTCCTTAAGGCTTTTTATTAAAACATTTCGAAGAGATTTTTTATCGTTTTATTTAAAGATTTCATTTTCAAAAACATTACTCATAAACAATTAAATAAAATCCTTTTTTCCAACTATTTGTCTCCCTCTCTCTTTATCACTCTCTCTGTCTGTTTTATTTTTTAAATCAAATGAAATGACACAGCAATTTAAGAGAGAGAGAGAGAGAAGGAATAAAAATAAAATTTTTATTTAAAAATCATGATGCTGCTGCTGCCTGAAAAACATTTAAGACCAGAGCTTGTGGAAGGGAAATAAAATACACACAGGATGGAAGCATTTTTTATGTTTTTTGCGGGCAAAGGGGAGAAAACAATTTTTCTTGCTTTTTATTTTTGTAGTAGTATTACAGACAATAATATTATAAGCACAGATTCACAGGTTCAAGGCAAAAAGGTGCCTTAAATAGTAGTTTAAAACTTAACCTAACCTAACTTTTTCAAACTTAACCTAAAAATTACCTACAAATAGTGATTGGAAGGGATATCGAAGCACCACATAGATCGTACTTATAAGGGACTGACTACCACAGACACCATATTAGGTATTCCTGTGGCAATATCTGTCCTCGGTCCTCACTTAAAAGAGTACGTAGCATCCAGATTAGAATGATTAGAATGAAGTCGCCGTAGTCTAGCAGGTAGTGTGTTGGCTTATTAGACGCAAAAGCCTGGGTTCGAGCCCCAGGCCAGGCATCAAAGACAAAATACAAAAAGTTTTTTTTCGGCAACTTCCTCTCAGTAGATTTCTGGCAAAAACTCTGAGAGTAAATAAAAATTGCCAAGAAAAGTTTCTCAATAAATAAAAATCTGTCATTCGGAGTCGACTTTAAACTGTAGGTGCCACCACCACTCATGTATAAAATTAACACACACAACATAAGTGGTGTGAGAAACTAGGACGTTGTACAATGGGTCAATTCGACCTCCGGGTCGATTAGAAATCACCGCAGTCTTATTAGACCCTAAACATTGGTTAAAACCCTAAAAATATTTCTTCGGCAACTTCTTCTCTGCACTCTTCTGGCAAAAACTCTCAAGAGTAAGATAAAATTGCCATGGAGAGCTACTTAAGGACTCTGTAAGACTCCACCACTCATGAATAAAAGTATCACTCACAACATGGGTGGTGTCAGAAGCTAGATTGTAAACCGGACTAAAGGGATTATAATAACCAATTAAGTAAGTTAAGTAAGGTCCTGTTCAGAAGACAGTTAAAGAGGGAGCTGTCAGCCATCAATTTTCTGGAAACAATCTCTACTTATTTCGTACCTTGGATGGTTCGTTGGAGTAAAATAGTGTGAAGTTGCTACAAATATTGAGATCTCTCCTGCTTCTGACAGAATCCTGAAAGTAGCAGGTTACATTAGATGAATTCTCTTGAGTCACTTTATATACATAGTCCCAGGGGTTTCAGAAGAGTTCGCATGCTCCTGTGGGATTCCATTGGTTGCTACGTTTGCTGTAATAAAACAGAATTTAAAACCAAGTGACTGGGCTATGCTACTGTTGGCTGCTATAGGTTGCGTTTGCAGTAATAAAACAGAATTTAAAATCAGGCGACTGGGCCTATGCTACTGTTGAGGTGACCAACAATCTAAAGGAAAACCGGCAAAAATGGAGAGGCACTCAGCTATACTCCACTTAAAATTGGCTATAGCCTACTATGTGTTTGGGGAAGGGGAAATTCGGAAAGAAATTTTTAAAATTTTTTCAATTTTGCCTTTTAGGCCCTTTTTCCTTCCAAGGATATGTTTATTATTTTTTTTTTTTTTTTGTTTCCTTCAAATATTTTTATATGTCGCCGTCATCAGCTTTCAACGTTGAGCCATTTTCATTGATACGGGGGTTCAGATTTCATTAAATGCGTTCGCATATGTAATCCAGACGCATATGTCAGGAGTTTTTATGCTTTTTTTTTGTATATTCCCCGGAAAAAATTATGGATTTTTTTTTTTGAAACAATAAACGCAGAATAAAAAAATTAAACTTTTGTGTGGTGGTACAACAGTTTTAAAGACCGAAAAAAAATTGGTGGCAAGCATTTGAAAAAAACAAAATTCATTCGTAATAATTACGTCCATAAGGTACACGATGAAAAACCCGGATTCAGTGATGAAATCATAAAAACCGAGAAGAGCAACAGAAACTATTTTAATTAAGACTGACGGCAAAAAAAGAGCAGCTGGATTGGGATATTCTATTCTAAGGGAGGAGAGAATAAGGTAGTCGAGTGCAAAGGTAGGATTGATGTCAAAAAATTTGATCAAAGAGTAGAGCATCCAACTGATGGCTTCAAGCTCGGAGCATCTTCCTGATTAAAAGAAAACGAAAACTTGGCTACAGATCCGCAAATATGGCAACAGTTTTTACTATACTACGAGGCGATGAAGACACGAATTCCGCCATCAGCGGCTTAAGTGCAATTAAACTACAGTCCCTGGTGTCCTGTCCGCTAAATTCTTTAAGGCCGACGTTAAAGAGCTAAACATGCAGCATGCATGAGCTTATTTAAGGAATTTGGTTGAAGAAAAGTACTTACAACGATTGTTCTCTGCCCTGTCCTGAAAAAGGGCGACCCTATGACATGCACCAACCACAGGCGCCATCAAAACGGCATCGAAGAATTCCCAGAATATTTTGGCCAAGTAGCAAATCCAATTGGCAACTGAAATTCAAATTAATCAACGACCCACTACTATTCATATCGAAATATGTAAGCGGAAAAGGCTCTCAATGGGTCTCACATTGTAAAAACCCTGATGCGTGACGACACTGCTCTAGTCATACATATTATTAGCGGAGCGGAGAAAAATAGGCATTAAAAAATATTTCCCAAAATACAACTTAATGACTGTTAATTAAGGAAATTAGGTACAGTTATTGATTAGATTAATTATCGTTAGCCATTTTACAGGACAAGTTTTCTTCATTACTTATCGTCTTTGAAGTTCAAACAAATGGCCACTAATTACTGCGTAAATTTCTAAGTAAATTACTGTGTAATAATATGATTTATAACTGTAGTATTATAGTACATAATGAAGTTTTATTTTATTTTTCTGTCATAATTTTATACGGCCTTTTAAACACAAAACAAAACTGAACTTATCATTCATTTAATCATCATTCGGCATTTAATTATTACGAATATTTTCTACACACAATAATTGATTAATTAATTGTGATATTTACTCTCTTTCCCTCTCTCTCTCTCTCTTTCCCTTCTCTTTACTATTTTCTAATATTGGAAGAAAGGAAAAAAGTTATTCTTTTGGAAACTCTGTAGCCAATTGCCATTAAAAAAAAAATATTCACCAGCATAAATTATTGCCTAGAAAAATATCATAATTTTTCCTTTTGACAACTTTTGCCTACACGAGTAAGCATTTGAAGGCTTTATTTTGTTTTTGGATATTGGTCCTAGAAGGGGGAGGGAGGGGGATAGAAGTAGGGTCATGTTTATTTTATTAACAGCTGTCACAAAAATTCTCTCTTTTAGATTCATAACTTTATGTAGCATATAACATGGGATTCCTCCTGTCAATATTTACTGGCATATTTTTAGGCTGCTTGCCGTTACAAAGAAATTAATTTGAAATCATTACTACTGTTTCAGGGATAAGTTAGATGAGGAGGTGGAGTGTAGTATATGCGGTTAAGGTTATAAATAAAAGTCCAAGTAAATTATGTTAAGCTTAAGAATTAATTTCATTTAAGGCATGACATTCCCTTCTAAGCCATAAAACTATTCATAGCTGATATTTGTTAACAAAAGTTTAGCCATTCTTTTAAGCAATTTTAAGCCAAATATGCATATGATTGATTAATTGCGGCTTTAGAAAAGGGATGAAGAAGAAAAAATCTTTAAAATTCTTTAAATGCTTAAAAACGATGGCAACAACGAAAACTACCGGGACAGCCAGGATACTTTTTGGACAGAATATGACTTCCTTATAAAAAAAATTTAAAGTTTTATTGCAAGATCAAGCCATTTCGGTATCTCGCTGCTAATCTTACGCCACTGCAACTGCTGTAAAAGTTCTAAGTCCTAAAGCTTATGTGTCCAGTAGACAGTGTACAATAATGACCCTACTAAGTATACAGAGTATGCTCTTTTAGAATTTTGAGTATCCCTATTGCCGCAATATCGACAAATATAACCTAAATGGGGTTCCCCCTTATAAAAAAAATTGGTGGTTCGCGGGCTAGTCAGTAAATATGGTTCCACTCAGTTATCTCATTGAGTAAACTACGGCAGATTAAAACCATCTTCTAGGACATCAGGTGAGACTAAAATGGTTGTAAATCATTATTACAATCGAGCTTTTCACACCGCCCGTGTTGCGTGTGTGGCGGGGACCGACAGTTTAAAGTAGACAGAGTTTTTGAGAAACTTTTTCATGTCAATTTTATTTTACTCTCAGGTTTTTTGCAAGAACGGCTTTGCGACGAAGACACCGAGTGTAACACTTCATTTATATTTCGTTTGGTTCTAGATGCCTGAGAAGGAGGTCGAACCATGGGTAGCCGGCTAATAATCTAACACACTTTCAACGTCTCTCGGCTTCGGTTTAAGTGGCATCTAATTTTTGCTGCTTTCCTATGAATCCTAGTGCTTTAAAATGACTACTTGAGTCATGCCTAATGATTAGGTCAACTTTTCTTACTTCTGATAGGAATCTTGATTGAGAAATGTTTCCCAATGGATTCGCTCAAACCATTTTAGCATTCGGGACAGGGGGTCTTTGTTTTTGAAAATCAAAATCACCATTTTTGCAATGCGCAAACCATTCAATACACTGTGTTTCTGGTAGAGTGTGCTCATCTTATATTACAGTCTTCTGAAGGGATGTAGTGTCCCTTAATTAAATAGAAAATTAGAAATCCTTTATGAATTAGAAATTCCTGTATCTATATTTTAAGCTCCTAAAAATATGCAATTAAATTGCAATTTATTTGCAAACTCTTCGTATGCTGTGTGTTGGGTATGATGGTTTTTCAATTTGTCAGGAACTTCATGTTCTTGAAAATGCCGACAAATTAAAATATTTTAATAATGTTCAGCATCTCCATTATATTGTATTCACTTCCTATTCTATTGTATTCCATGAAACTGTAACTGTAACTCTGTTTGAAAGTGAAATTTATCAAGAAGAACATTTAATACAGACAGACAATAATGTATAGGAGAAAGGAGAGAGAGAGAGAGAGAGAGGGAAGAGAGAGTGAGAGATTTTGAAATTTTTCATCAAGATAAACTAAAACATTCCTCAAGTGCATACAAATTGTAACAGAGAGTTACCAGGAGAATAAATTTCCAACACAAAAACAAAGACACTGAGTGTGAGAGAGAGAGAGAGAGCGAGAGGAATAAAGTATGACAGTGTAAGAGTAACAGAGAGTATATTAAGGCCATAAAGCAGTCCATTTACTTCATTTATTTCCTTGTAAAACAATTGAATTCGGGCCCAAAAATGTTGCTCATGACAATGAAACTGAAAAACTTTACAAACTGCTGTTGCTACTGGTGCTGCTGTTGGTATATTTCATAAGCATTTCACATTAAAGCCAAAATGGAAGATGGAGGGTGCGTAGCAAATGTTAAAATTTAAGAAAATTTGTGTGTCTTTAAAAACCTACATATTTTTGTTTGATAGAATGAGTGACAGTGTAATTATAAAAGCAAGAAATTTTGTTCAAAATCTTATTCATCTAAAATTCTGAAATAAATTTCTGGGAAAATTTTTAAAATAAATTTTTAAACTTTCATTTCATCTTCCTGCAGACGACCTTAATATAGTAATGAAGCTATGCTTGGTTATCAGAGAAACAACTTATGACTTCGAAACTGACATTTAATGTCTGTTTTCATAACCGATTTGACAAGGGTTTTGCCACAAAAAAAAATCGAAATTGAAAGGATTTTTTTTCCTGCTTTAAAATTTAAATTAAAGTTTATAACGCAGACATTTAGAATACAAAAGAGAAGAATAAACTAAAACATGGAGAGGAAATTTTCATAAACAGCAAAATGTTCGCTATACTCATGGCATTAAATGTACCTGATGCCTTACAATTACATGCTATCAAAGGCACAAAATGTTGCTCTCGTTGAGGGCAACATACCAGTAATAAATAAACGTCTCCATAAGACGATCGATCTGATACTTAACACTGTAACGTCCTATTAATTATATTATTCTTACATTGATTCTAAAACAATCAGAGTTAAGAGGGAAAATGCAAAAAAATCTATTAAAGACACAAGATGTTGCCCTCAATGAGAGCAACATTCGAATAATAAATACACTTCTCCACAAGCTACAAGGCCTGTGCATTAATATGCAAAGCTGATGATCTTGTAGGACAGGCAGAGAAGTCCAAAACCACTCTAGCGCCATTCTCTAGAAAACGGACATCCATAAATGGAAAATTAATGCAACAACGATTTAATTTTCCCAAGGAAAGCAATATTATCTGGGTGACCCGCTAGAAAAACTTTGCCCACTAGGAACACACTATGAAGATGTGTGTTTATCACGAAGGTGAAAAAGGAATTATACTTTGACTGATCTTCGAGGCAAAGAACTCTGTCGACATAGAAAAACAAACTACATAGCTGAAGTATTGCCAAGTTGTTAAGGATGTCGCTAAGGGCTTTGATTAGAGTATATGTAACTTTCATCCTCATTGCAGAATGCTATGGGTTTTACAAACACAGAGGAATAATGTAAACTTTTTTCTGGATTCATTAAGAGACTGTTTTTGTAAGACAAGGGATTCAGCCATACATCTGATTGAGTGGAAAACACCAACAAAAACTCTCAGCTTTGTTTGTGTTTGCCATATACAGTTAGGGACATAACTATTTGTACACCATGTATTTTTTTTAATAATTTTAGAAATTAAGCCAAATATTAAACGAAATTTAATGCAGTTTAATTATATATTAAATATATATATTATATATATATAAGTATTTTTTTATTTAATTATAAAAAATAGTACTATTCACCACATTATTTAAGAAATAACAAAAAAAAATTCATTGAGACAAAAGTTTTTGTACATTTTCCAAGCTTGCTCCAAATATCTCCAGACGATAAACAAATTTAGTTCAATTAATGCCCAGAAGACTGCAGGCCGTTATTGATCCGGAAGGAGGGCTCACAAAATACTAATTCTAAGCAAAATATAACATAATTAATTTATAATTTTAATAATAATAATTTTAAGGATATTTAAAATGTACAAAAACTTTTGTCCCAATGAATTTTGTTTTTTGTTTGTTATTTCTTAAATAATGTGTTGAATATTACTATTATCTTTTATTATAATTAAATAAAAAATATTTATAATTAAACCTCATTAAAGTTTGTTTAATATTTGGCTTAATTTCTAAAATTATTAAAAAAAATACATGGTGTACAAATAGTTATGTCCCTAACTGTAAAGAGACAAACGTGTGAGTTCGTTCTTCTTAAAAAAAACAACCACTCAAACATTCATATGACAACTCTTCACTACTTTTTCTTAGATTGCATCACTGTTTATTGAAATTCCTGTAAGCAAACAATTTCAGACGAACGCATATTTATGTAGAAAACACAACAAAAATACCAAACTTTGAGAGGAAAAATCAAACAAAAACAAAAAATTTTGAGTGGAAAACTCAAAAAAAAAATTCAATTTTGTTTGTGTTTTCAGTACAACAGATGAATGTGTAAAACTCCTCTTTGCCTTATTAAAACAGTCCATTACCTACTTTTTCTTTCGTATTCTTTTTTTACCGCCGACCGAAAAATATGCGTAACTTTGGTGTACGTACGTTACAGACACACAATGAGAAATTCGGCACACACTAGAAATTGATAATGCAATAAGAACAACAAGAAAAAGAAACCGTTTTTTTTTCGTCTAGTAAAATATTTTCTTTTAAAAACAATTCTTAATCAAGTAAAAATTTTATTTTGTTAATAAAAAAGTAATTTTAATAATTGGAAATAAAGCGACGAGGTTTTTATTTAACGAAAATACTTGTAAGCAAACAATTTCAGACGAAAGCATATTTATGTAGAAAACACAACAAAAACACCAAACTTTGAGAGGAAAACTCAAACAAAAACAAACAATATTGAGTGGAAAACTCAAAAAAACAATTTGTTTGTGTTTTCATTACAACAGTTGAAGGTGTTAAACTCCTCTTCGCCTTATTAAAACAGTCCATTAACTACTTTTTCTATCGCATGCTTTTTTTTTACCGCCGGCCGAAAAATATGCGTAACTTTGGTATACGTGCGTTACATACACACAATGAGAAATTCGGCACACACTAGAAATTGGATAATGCAATAAGAACAAGAAAAAGAAATAATTTTTTACTTTTTTTACTTTTTTTAAACGCGGCTAGCAAGATTTTTTCTTTTAAAAACAATTGTTAATCAAGTAAAAATTTTATTTTGTTAATAAAAAAAAAGTAATTTAAATAATTGGAAATAAAGCGACGAGGTTTTTATTAATAAATTAATCTTAAAAATTATCAATTTAAATTTATTTTACAATTTATTAAATTAATAAATACTTCCTCACTTACCTTATAAACTCTTTTTTCGAATAGAACTTTTCTCTCTTGCCGCATTTGATTTGAAAACCTAATATTTTGTCTTTTAAACACTTTTTAAAATTTTCAATAGCTTTACCCGTTATAAAATGACAAAAAACACAAGTTAAAAAAAACAACATATTCACACGACTAGTAGAAAAAAAAAACTTCAATTAATCAAAAAACGCACAAGCACTTGTAAATCAGATTTAATACTAAACAAAAGGGAATTTTGATTCACATTAAAAACCCTTAGTGTGCTTTGTTTTTGTTTCTGTTTGTAATCTTAAAGAGAAACTCTTTATAACATAACACCCGCGAAACAACAAAACAAAATTCTCATTCTGTTATCGCAAATAAATAACAATAACAAATCTAATTGAAAACCGTTTGTCTTCGCTATTATGTATTTGCTTTAACACTTACTCAATAACATTACAGAGTAAAACAATATCACAATGTAAACTCCAATCTACTTGCTCTATTGAACAGGGTATTAAAGAATTCTATTTACTTTATTTGTTTCTACGCTAAAAAAAATTAGTGAGAGTAAGGAATACTGTGTTGAAATTTGTATCAAAACGTAATTACTATGAAGACAGATAATTACTAAGTTGTTGTTGTTGCTTTTTATCTAATCGCAATTGTATCCATGTAGTCAATAACAACAACAATAAATCTTATTAACTTTATTATTATATTACAAAAGATTATGTTGAAAGAAGATGATACTGATATTCCTTGCAAATAAATTAAATTCAAAGTGGGTATTGCTATCATTGTGATCTCTTTTCAATAGTTGAATAGGGTACATAAGCAAGAGCATAAGCAGAACAGAGAGTGAGAGCGAGAGAAATCATATTGTTTACATTTTGGAAATTGTAAAGAAATGTTAAATCTTCATAATGAAGAACAAATACGAGTGGTTTGGTTTGATTCGTGGTGAGGATTGTTTTAGTAGTGGGTTTTGTCTTGGATGAGTTGTAGAAAAAACAACACAAATTGTTTTTGTTTCATTGTTAGGAGGGTTAAATAAAGCGAGGGAGTATGTAGTGAAGAAGTATTTCTGGTTTTAGTGATTTTTATAGTAGTAAACAACAGAAGAACAAACAAGAGTGGTATAGCAAAGACACATGGAGATTGGTTGGTAGGTTACTATTATGGATTGTATAGCAAAGACAATTTGTTTTTTGCTTTTAATTTTTGAAGGTTAAAACAAAGAGATGATGCAATGCACATCAACAACAACAACAGTTTTGTTTTCGATGTTTTTTTGTTGGTAGGCAAAATGTAAGGAAAGTTAAAGCTGGTTAAGGGCAAATAAATATGAGTGGTATAGCGAAGACAGGTGGACAGGACATATATTGTTTTGGCTTTTGTACCCTTGAGAGTGGTAGAGCAAAAACAATTGTTGTTTGTTTTATTTTTGAATGTTCAATTAAAGGGAAGGCGTATGCAATGCAAAAGCACTTATAAGTTGATGTTTACTTTGTCGGTAGGCAAAATGTAAAGAAATGTTAAATCAACATGACGAAGAACATCTACGAATGTTACAGCAAAGACACTTGGAGGATGGTAGAATGAATTGTCTTCGCTTTAATTCTCTCGCGAGTGGCGTAGCAAAAACAAATTTGTTTTTGTTTGTTTATGATGTGTATGCAAAATGTAAAGAAATGTTAATTAAAGCAAAAGCGACGTTTCTTTAGTATTGTTTTGGCAATAAGTAAAAGCGTGATTAGTGTGTGTCGCGTGCCGGTGTAAATAAAAAATTCTTTTATTTTCTGTGTGTTCCGTGTGTTAAATTGGCAAAATTCAAAGCAAAATAAGTTGTTGCAATGCTGATACTACCAGTACAAATTTATATCGATATTGATTTGTCTTCTTATTTTCTCTTTATTTCTGTAATAATTCGTACAGAAAAATTTCCATAAATATTCTTACTTCTATATTGTTTAAATCATAAGAAAGGAAATTTATTTGCTCCCTTTAAGATTTTTTTTCGGTTCGTTTTATAACATCACACTACATTGTATACCGCATTACGAATTTTATTTATTAAAACAACAACTACACAATTCGCAACATTGCTGTGCGTCTTTCTCTCAATTCGCTATTGTAAATTCAAGTAAAAACAAAAACAACAAACATTTGCTCTTCTATTCTCTAAAACAAAATCATGCCCTTTACCACACTTAAGCTAGTAAAAAAACAACAATGTTTCACTCACCTTATTTATACTACACACCGAACTCCCTTTTACACCACTGAGTTTTTTGTAAGGCAAGCAATTCTACTTGATCGAAAATTCATATGAAAAAACACTCAATCACTCACGATTTTTTTTTTTGAGTTATTTTCATACAAATTCCCAATTGACCGAAATCACTTGCCGTACAAAAACAATTTCTTATGCACATTTTATTTCACAACGCTTTTAACACGCACACACACACACAGCCTTTTTTCGAGACGCCATATTTTTCTTTTCTTTTTCTTGTGGGAGCAACCTCTTCATAAGCTTAATGAACTTTTTTCTTTTTTGATTTTCATGGCTTTCTTTTACTTTTTTCATAAAAAAACTTATGATTTCTTATAATTTAGGATCTTAAATTACATTTTAACACAAAACTTTAATAAAAACAACCGAATTTACCACTAAAATTTTAATTTTCTTTTGAACGCACGGAAAGAACATCCGACCTGTTGCACTTTTACGAAAGAAACTAGAAATGCCGTCTTTTTATTTCCTAATTTCCCACTTTAGAACAAAAAATATCCCTTTAATTTTACTCTCTTCCCTTTTGTGCGTGTGATCTCGTGATTACGATATTGGCAAATGTTGTTGCTCATGCGCACGTAGTATGTTTGCAAATGCATATGTATGTATTTTTGGGCTTTTTTTATTCTTATACATTTCCCCTTTGGGATATTTTTAAAGTTATTCGAGTAAATAGCGACTGTGTTGCTGCTTTTTATATCAAGTTTTGGGACTTTTTTTGTTGCCATGTTTATTTTGCAAAGTATGTAATATGATATGCAGTTACATAAAGCAAAACAATAACAACATGCACCGACAAGGGTTCATAGTTAGTGAAACAACGAGAATAAGTGTGTTACAAAAACAAAACACAGCAAAAAATTCCCTGAAGCAAAGTTTAGGACTTTTACAATTCATAAAAGCCTAAAAGGGAACATTTTTTCTCTTCGTTCTTATTGATAGGGAAAGAGGAGAAGGAAAGCATAAAATTGCCTGAACATGAAGAGGAAATTTAGTAAAACACAGGGGAAAATATATTAATTGAAAGACATACACAACAACACAAATGTAAACATTATGTGATCACACGCACAAAAGGGAAGAGAGTAAACGAAGGTCACCAACAACTGAAAACTTTAAAATAAAAACAACAACGTACAACATATGAAATCATACAAAACCCTCTCCTATTCGGACATATCTACATATATAAGCAGTAACGAAATTGCCTAAAAAAGGATTTTTTTTTGTTCTAAAGTGGAAAATTGGTAAACAAGAAGACGGCTTTTTTAGTTTCTTTCGTAAAACTGCATCAGGTCGGATGTTAGTTTCGTGTCAAGAAAAGAAAATTAAAAATTTATTGTTAAATTCGTTTGTTTTTATTAAAGTTTAGTGTTAAAAAGTAATTTAAGTTCCTAAATTATTAGAAATCATAAGTTTTATATGAAAAAAGTAAAAGAAAGCGATGAAAATCTAAAAAGACACAAAATTCTTTAAGCTTATGAGGGGTGCTCCCACAAGAAAACGAAAAGAAAAATGGTGCCTTAAAAATGATGTGTTTGTGTGTGTGTTAAGAGTTGTGAAATAAGATGCACAACAAATTGTTTTTGTACAGCAAGTGTTTTTGGCTGATTAAGAATTTGTATGAAAGTGACTCAAAAAAATATTCGTGAGTAATTGAGTGCAGTTTCACGGTATTCATGTAAATTTTGCTACTATGCCATCTTATTGAGAGCCTCACGGCAGTCGTACGCCACCCTAGAGGTCATTATGTCAGCAATGATTCAAAAAAGCAAAATGAGTTGTTGTAATGCTGTAATGTTGAATAAATATATCTAGGCATGGCTTTGTCTTATTATTTTCTATTTTTTTATTTCTTTTTATATAATTAGTGTAGAAAAATTCCCATAAATATTCTCGCTTCTACTGTCTTTAACTCTAAACAAACGAAATTTATTTGTTGCCTCAATATTTTTCTATCGCTCGTTTTGTAACGACATCACACTACAATGTATAACGTATTACGAATTTTATTTATTAATACAACAACAACAACGACACAATTCGCAACATTGCTGTGTGTCTTTCTCTCAATTCGCTATTGTAAATTCAAGTAAAAACAAAAACAACAAACATTTGCTCTTCTATTCTCTAAAACAAAATCATGCCCTTTCCCTCACTTAAGCTAGTAAAAAACAACAATGTTTCACTCACCTTATTTACACTACACACCAAACTCCCTTTTACACCACTGAGTTTTTTGTAAGGCAAGCAATTCTACTTGATCGAAAATTCATATGAAAAAACACTCAATCACTCACGATTTTTTTTGAGTCATTTTCATACAAATTTCCAATTGACCAAAATCACTTGCCGTACAAAAACAATTTCTGATGCACATTTTATTTCACAACGCATTTAACACGCACACACACACAGCCTTTTTTCGAGACGCCATATTTTTCTTTTCTTTTTCTTGTGGGAGCACCCCTTCATAAGCTTAATGAGCTTTTTTTCTTTTTTGATTTTCATGGCTTTCTTTTATTTTTTTCATATAAAACTTATGATTTCTTATAATTTAGGGACTTATATTACTTTTTAACACAAAACTTTAATAAAAACAACCGAATTTACCACTAAAATTTTAATTTTCTTTTTAACGCACGGAAAGAACATCCGACCTGTTGCAATTTTACGAAAGAAACTAAAAATGCCGTCTTTTTATTTCCTAATTTCCTATTTTAGAACATAAAATATCCCTATAATTTCGTTAATGCATGTCCGAATGGGAGAGGGTTTTGTGTGTTTCCATATGTTGCATGTTGTTGTTTTTATTTTAGTGTTTTTTTTTATTGTAGGTGAACTTTATTTACTCTCTTCACTTTTGTGCGTGTGATCTCGTGATTACGATATTGGCAAATGTTGTTGCTCATGCGCATGTAGTATGTTTGCATATATTTTTACAACATATGAAATCATACAAAACCCTCTCCCATTCGGATATATATACATAAGTATGCAGTAACGAGATTGCCCAAAAGGGATATTTTTTGTTCTAAAGTGGGAAATTAGGAAATAAAAAGACGGCATTTTTAGTTTCTTTCATAAAAGTGCAACAGGTCGGATGTTAGTTTCGTGTCAAGAAAAGAAAATTAAAAATTTATTGTTAAATTTGGTTGTTTTTATTAAAGTTTTGTGTTAAAAAGTAATTTAAGTTCCTAAATTATAAGAAATCATAAGATTTTTATAAAAAAATAAAAGAAAGCCATGAAAATCAAAAAAGAAAAAGTTCTTTAAGCTTATGCACCCCTTCTTCCCACAAGAAAAAGAAAAGAAAAAATGGTGTCTCAAAAATAGTGTGTGAAATAAGAAATTGTTTTTGTACGGCAAGTGATTTCGGTCAATTGGAAATTTGTACGAAAATTAATCAAAAAAAAAATCGTGAGTGATTGAGTGTTTTTTCATATGAATTTTCGATCAAGTAGAATTGCTTGCCTTACAAAAAACTCAGTGGTGTAAAAGGGAGTTTGGTGTGTAGTATAAATAAGGTGAGTGAAACATTGTTGTTTTTTACTAGCTTAAGTGAGGGAAGGGGCATGATTTTGTTTTAGAGAATAGAAGAGCCAATGTTTGTTGTTTTTGTTTTTACTTGAATTTACAATAACGAATTGAGAGAAAGACACAAAGCAAATTTGCGAATTGTGCCGCTGTTGTTGTTGTATTAATCAATAAAATTCGTAATACGTTATACATTGTAGTGTGATGTCGTTACAAAACGAGCGATAGAAAAATATTGAGGCAACAAATAAATTTCGTTTGTTTAGAGTTAAAGACAGTAGAAGCGAGAATATTTATGGGAATTTTTCTACATTAATTATATAAAAAAAATAAAAAAAAAATAGAAAATAATAAGACAAAGCTATGTCCAGATATATTTATTCAACATTACATAATGTCCTCTAGGGTGGCGTAAGACTGCCCTGAGGCACTCAATAAGGTGGCATAGTAGCAAAATGTTCACGAATACCGTGAAACTGCACTCAATTACTCAGGAACATTTTTTTGAAACACTTTCATACAAATTCTTAATCAGCCAAAAGCCATTGCCGTACAAAAACAATTTGTTGTGCACCTTATTTCACAACTCTTAACACACACACATGCACACATACTTTTTAAGGCATCATTTTTCCTTTTTTCTTGTGGGAGCACCCCTCATAAGCTTAAAGAATTTTGTTTCTTTTTGGATTTTCATCGCTTTCTTTTATTTTTTTTCATAAAAACTTATGATTTCTTATAATTTAGAAACTTAAATTACTTTTTAATACAAAACTTTAATAAAAACAACCAAATTTAACAATAAATTTTTAATTTTCTTTTCTTGACACGAAACTAACATCCGACCTGTTGCACTTTTATGAAAGAAACTAAAAAAGCCGTCTTCTTGTTTACCAATTTTCCACTTTAGAACAAAAAAAAAAATCCCTTTTTAGGCAATTTCGTTACTGCTTATATATGTAGATATGTCCAAATAGGAGAGGGTTTTGTATGATTTCATATGTTGTACGTTGTTGTTTTTATTTTAAAGTTGTTGGCGACCTTCGTTTACTCTCTTCCCTTTTGTGCGTGTGATCCAATAATGTTTACATTTGTGTGAGTATGTATGTTTCACAATTAATATATTCTCCCCTGTGTTTTACTAAAATTCCTCTTCATGTTCAGGTATTTTTATGCTTTCCTTTTCCTATTTCCCTCTCAATAATAACGAAAAGAAAAAATGTTCCCTTTTAGGCTTTTATGAATTGTAAAAGTCCTAAACTTTGCTTCAGGGAATTTTTTGCTGTGTTTTGTTTTTGTAACACACTTATTCTCGTTGTTTCACTAACTATGAACTCTTTTCGGTGCATGTTGTTTTTGTTTTGCTTTATGTAACTGCATATCATATTACATACTTTACAAAATAAACATGGCAACAAAAAAAGTCCCAAAACTTAATATAAAAAAGCAACAACACAGTCGCTATTTACTCTAATAACTTGAAAAATATCCCAAAGGGGAAATGCATAAGAATAAAAAAGCCCAAAAATAGATACATATATGCAAACATACTACGTGCGCATGAGTAACAACATTTGCCAACATCGTAATCACGTGATCACATGCACAAAAGGGAAGAGAGTAAATAAAGGTCACATACAATAGAAAAACACTAAAATAAAAACAACAACATGCAACATATGGAAACACACAAAACGCTCTCCCATTCGGACATGCATTAACGAAATTATAGGGATATTTTATGTTCTAAAATAGGAAATTAGGAAATAAAAAGACGGCATTTTTAGTTTATTTCGTAAAAGTGCAACAGGTCGGATGTTCTTTCCGTGGGTTAAAAAGAAAATTAAAATTTTAGTGGTAAATTCGGTTGTTTTTATTAAAGTTTTGTGTTAAAATGTAATTTAAGATCCTAAATTATAAGAAATCATAAGTTTTTTTATGAAAAAAGTAAAAGAAAGCCATGAAAATCAAAAAAGAAAAAAAGTTCTTTAAGCTTATGAAAGGGTGCTCCCACAAGAAAAAGAAAAGAAAAAATGGCGTCACGAAAAAGTGTATGTGTGTGTGTGTGTTAAAAGCGTTGTGAAATAAAATGTGCATCAGAAATTGTTTTTGTACGGCAAGTGATTTCGGTCAATTGGAAATTTGTATGTAAATGACTCAAAAAAAAATCGTGATTGATTGAGTGTTTTTTCATATGAATTTTCGATCAAGTAGAATTGCTTGCCTTACAAAAAACTCAGTGGTGTAAAAGGAAGTTTGGTGTGTAGTGTAAATAAGGTGAGTAAAATATTGTTGTTTTTTACTAGCTTAAGTATGGTAAAGGGCACAAATAATTTTCTTTGATTTTGTTTTAGAGAACAGAAGACCAAATGTCTGTTGTTTTTGTTTTTACTTGAATTTACAATAGCGAATTGGGAGGAAGACACACAGCAATGTTGCGAATTGTGCCGTTGTTGTTGTTGTATTAATAAATAAAATTCGTAATACGTTGTACATTGTAGTGTGGTGCTGAGGGAACAAATAAATTTCATTTGTTTAGAGTTAAAGACAGTAGAAGCGAAAATATTTATGGGAATTTTTCTACACTAATTAATATTATATAAAATAAGAAGGCAGTGCGTTTCTTGATACTAGGCGAATTGTTTTGTGTTCAATCACTTCTGCAGAGGAGAAAACTTTTCTTCACCTCTTGTGTACAGGCCCAAAAGTAAACATCTGGGCTTTGGAATGATAGAAAAAATAAAAAAACTATGGTACCACAAAGGACCATACATGGCCTAAGCATTTTATTATTCTTCTTTTCTTATCTAGAAAATAAGAAGAACGTTTTATGGGCTACAAAATTATTCCAGTGCCTGGCCTTAATCACTTATTTTTGCTTTCTTAGAATTAAAATTGTCGTTTGTTGGTATAAATAAGCACACATGACTTTTTTGTAAAGAAACAGATGATGCTGATATTCCTTACAAATAAATTAAATTCAAAGTGGGTATTGTTATTATTTTGATCTCTTTTCAATAGTTGAATAGGGAACATAAGCAAGAGCATAAGCAGAACAGAGAGTGAGAGTGAGAGAAATTGTAAAGAAATGTTAAATCTTCTTAATGAAAAAACACACAATTTTGAGAAGAAAATTAAAAAAAAATTCAATTTTTTTTGTGTTTTCAGTATAGCAGATGAACGTGTAAAACCCCTCTTCACATTATTAAAACAGTCTATTAACTGCTTTTTCTTTCGCATTCTTTTTTTTACCGCCGGCCGAAAAATATGCGCTACTTTGGTGTACGTACGTTACATACACACAATGAGAAATTCGGCACACACTAGAAATTGGATGATACAATAGAATAATGCAATAAGAACAACAAGAAAAAGAAACCGTTTTTTTTTCGTCTAGCAAGATATTTTCTTTTAAAAACAAGTGTTAATTAAGTAAAAATTTTATTTTGTTAATAAAAAAAAGTAATTTAAATAATTGGAAATAAAGCGACGAGGTTTTTATTTAACAAAAAAAACTTCCTCACTTACCTTATAAACACTTTTTCCGAATAGAACTTCTTTCTCTTGCCGCATTTAATTTGAAAACCTAATATTTTGCCTTTTAAACACTTTTTAAACATTTTCAATAGCTTTACCCGTTATAAAATTACAAAAAAGCACAATTAAGTGAAAAAAACACATCATTACACGACTAGTAGAAAAAAACTTCAATTAATCAAAAAACGCACAAGCACTAGTAAATCAGATTTAATACTAAACGAAAGGGAATTTTGATTCACATTAAAAACCCTTTGTATGCTTTGTTTTTGTTTCTGTTTGTAATCTTAAAGAGAAACTCTTTATAACTCGCGAAACAACAAAACTAATTCTCATTCTCAAATAACAATAACAAATCTAATTGAAAACCGTTTGTCTTCGCTATTATGTTTTTGCTTTAACACTTACTCAATAACATTACAGAGTAAAACAATATCACAATGTAAACTCCAATCTTCTTGCTCTATTGAACAGGGTATTAAAGAATTCTATTTACTCTGTTCGTTTCTACGTTAAAAAATTAGTGAGAGTAATAAATACTGTGTTGAAATTCGTATCAAAACGTAATTACTATGAAGACAGATAATTACTAAGTTGTTGTTGTTGCTTTTTATCAAATCGCAATTGTATTCATGTAGTCAATAACAACAATAAATCTTATTAACTTTATTATTATATTACAAAATATTATATTGAAAGAAGAAGATACTGATATTCCTTACAAATAAATTAAATTCAAAGTGGGTATTGCTATCATTGTGATCTCTTTTCAATAGTTGAATAGGATACATAAGCAAGAGCATAAGCAGAATAGAGAGTGAGAGTGAGAGAAATCATATTGTTTACATTTGGGAAATTGTAAAGAAATGTTAAATCTTCTTAATGAAGAACAAATACGAGTAGTTTGGTTTGATTCGTGGTGAGGATTGTTTTAGTAGTGGGTTTTGTCTTGGATGAGTTGTAGAAAAAACAACACAATTTGTTGTTGTTTCAAGGGTTAAAGCAAAGCGTAATGCAGAAGTACTCTTGATTTTGGTATTTTTTTTTTTTTGTTGTTTTGCTGGTGTTATGTAATAAAGAGTTTCTCTTTAAGATTACAAACAGAATCAAAAACAAAGCATTCAAAAGGTATTTAAGATGAATAAAAATTCCCTTTCGTTTAGTAAGAAATCTGATTTGCAAGTGCGTGTACGTTTTTTGATTAATTGAAGTTTTTTTTTTACTTGTAGTGCGAATATGGCATTTTTTTTTTTTAAATTTATTGTATATTGTGTAATTTTATAACGGGAAAAACTATTGAAAAGAATTAAAAAGTGTTTAAAAGCCCTAATATGTATTTAGTTTTCAAATTAAATGTGGTAAGTGGAAGAAGTTCTATTCGGTAAAATATTTTCTTTAAATAAAAACTTCCTCTCTGTATTTCCAATTATTTAAATTACTTTTTATTAAAAATAATAGTATTTGTACTTGTTTTTCTTTATAAAAAAAAGATCTTTCTTGAGGCCTCCCTTTTACTTGTTATTCTTATTGCATTATACTATTGCATCACCCAATTCCTTGTGTTTGCTAAATTTGTTATTGTGTGTAGGTAACGTACGTACATCAAAGTTACGAATATTTTTGGCCGTCGGTAAACAAAAGAATACGAAAGAAAATGTAGTCTATTTGCTGTTTCAATAAGACGAAGGGTGCTTCACACATTCATCTGTTGTGTTGAAAACACAAACATAATTGAGTGTTTTTATTGAATTTTCCACACACATGTTCGTTATAGCAAAGACACATGGAGGTTGGTTGGTACGTAACTATTATGGGTGGTATAGCAAAGACAATTTGGTTATTTGCCTTATTATTTTTGAAGGTTAAAGCAAACATCTTTGCAATTCAGAAGCAGTCGTCTTTTCGATATTTATTTTGTTGTTAGGCAAAATGTAAAGAAATGTTAAAACTGTGTAACGAAGATCAAATACGAGTGGTGTAGTGAAGACATGGTAGGCATGTATTGTTTTGGCTTTTGTTCCCTTGCGAATGGTAAAGCAAAAACAATTTCTTTTCCGTATTTTTTAATGTTAAGATAAAGAGAAGGAGTATGTAATGCAAAAGCATTTAATGTTTATTTTTTACTTTGTCGGCAGGCAAAATGTAAAGAAAAGTTAAATCACCTTAACGAAGAACATCTACGAGCGTTACAGCGAAGACACTTATGGTTGAATGAATTCTTCGCTTTTATTTTCTGGTGAGTGCTGTAGCAAAAACATTTTGTTTTTGTTTGTTTGTGTATGTCAAAGTAAATAACTGTAGTGTGTAATGCAAAAGCATTTTTGTATGCAGAATATAAAGAAATGTTAACGAAAAAGAAATGTGAGTGGTATTGCAAAGCCAGTTCGAAGTAGGTTAACATTTTTAGTTTTGCTGTTGTCATGTAAGTGGTAAAACAAAAACAATTTCTTTTCTTTATTTTTGAATGTTATCGTAAAGGGAAGGAGTATATAATGCAAGAGCATTTTTATGTTGATGTTTACTGAATGTAATGAAATGTTAAATTCCATAGGAATGTTACAGCAAAGACACTTAGTGGATCTTAGAATAAATTGTCTTAGCTTCTCTGGTGAGTGGTGTAGCAAAAACAATTTTGTTTTTTGTGTATGTTAAAGCAAAAGCATTTTTGTATGCAGAATATAAAGAAATGTTAACGAAAATAAAATGCGAGTGTTATTGCAAAGCCAGTTCGAGGATGGTAGACATGTTTAGTTTTGCTGTTAATTCTCATGTGAATGGTAAAACAAAAACAATTTGTTTAGTGAGAGAAGCAAACGCATTTTCTTTTTGCACATGTAATGCAAACACAATCATTACAACTGTTTCTGTTTGGTGGTTGTTGGCAAAAGTAAGTTACTGCCTTGTATGGTGCTCTTGTATGTTTGCTTTACAACACCCCAACTTTCTGTGATTGTTAAAGCAAGAAGAGGATGTATGTATGTTGTCCTAACGCAGTTATTGTTTTTGTTCTTGGTGTTGTTTTGGTTGTATAAAAAAACAAGTGAATTGTTGTGTCTTGTGCTCTCGTAAGTTGTAAAGCAAATGCAGCTGATGGTGTTTAATACTGATATGATGATGTACTTAAAATTTTTTTTGGTTATTGTTGTAAGGGCGATAGAGAATGTAATGCGAAAGCATACATACATAGATAATACACGAAAGCAAGTTGTTTTTTCTCGTAGATGATGATTTTTGGGACAAAAGCAAGTTTTTTGTTGCTGTTTTGTGAGTGGTAAAGCAAAGGAGAGGGAGAGAAATCTCTTTGTTTACAATTTGAAAATTGCAAGTGAACATTTTTTTCCTCGCTGTTGCAGAAACACAAATGATAGAACAAGTGCAGTGACAAAGTTGGTAGTTGAAAGCATATCTGGTCTGATGGCAAAAGCAATTTTATTCTTTTTCATTATGGATGTGTTGTGTTATGACTTCGTGTGTCGCAAAAGCAATTGATTTTTGTTGGTTTTTGAGCAAATGCACACAGAGAGTTTATGTTATGCAAAAAAAAATTGTCTGTTGTCAGAGTGTTGGTGGTAAGCAAAACGAAGTCATTGTTTTTGTTTTTGTATATTGTATGTTGTATGCAAACACAATTTGAGTTTTTTTTTTATTTGCGAGTGTTAAAGCAAAAGCGACGCTTCTCTAGTATTGTTTTGGCGGTAACTACAAGCGGTTTTTTAATTTGTTTAGTTCGTACGCTTGCCGGTATAAATAAAAAAAATTGTCTTTTATTTTCTCTGTGTTAAAAAGTTTAAAGAAAATTTAATTTCTGTTCGTTTTATTGTTTAGCGTGTGATGTAATGAAAAGATTTAAAACATTGTTTCCATTTTCTATGTTCAAGTTTCAAAGTAAAGTGCATTGGTAAAGCAATATTTTGTTTTTCTATTCGCTTTTTATGTGTTTCTTATTGGAAAAATAATTCATTTTGCTTTTGTTTTCGTTTCCAATTGAAAAAATTGCTTAAAGATCCAAACAACGTACATATATTTTGTTTTGTTGTGTTTTCCTTATACAGCGATTATATTGCCAAAAAATTTTGTATCTTTGCATATGCTCCTTCTCTAAGACGAATGGTTTCACATGTTCATCTGTTACAAATGTATATAAAATAGTACATAACGAGAGAGAAGATATTGAGTACTTGTAAGGCCTAAGATTTTATATGAAAACACAAACAAAATTGAGTGCTTTTGTGCAGAGAAAACACACACAAAATTGAGTGTTTTTCTTTTATGTGTTCCACACAAACAGACGTTCATCTGAAAGCATTTGTCTTACAGAAACAGCACATAAGAGAAGTCTACCGAAGAGTAAATGAAGCATCGCATACTTGTTGTTATTATTTGTTATGATATTATGCGTGTGTGTTTGCAGGTAAGCTTCACTTTTCTTTATTAACAGCTATGTTAAAAGAGTTTTATAGGCATGTGTGTGTGTGCATTAGTATAGCTGTATTCGTGGATGTTTTTAAAGTTAGTTCTCGACCATTTTTTTCATTTCGCGCGATGGATCAGCGATAACTTGACAAATGTTGCTTTCCACCATTTAATATGTTGCAGGGAATATACGAAATCTGAAGGTGTACCACAAAATAGCGTAACGGAGTCAAATAGCCTGAGTTTGTGGAAACTTTTCATGCAATGAAGTCAAAATTATGTGTGGCTCATGGCTGTGCTATAAGTACATTTAATTTATTTTATTGAAAAGCCTCTTATATCTATATCTTATATCTATCTTGGCTATTAAAACATTAAGAAATTCTAAGCTTGTATCAAAGTCACAGAGGTTGTGGTTATTTTTGTAAGCCTACCTCGCAATCAATATTAATTATACGCAGTGAGGGTAAAAAATTCTTTTTTTTTTAAGTGTGTTCATTTAATTATTATTATATTTTTTTATTATATTATTTTTTCTGATTAAGTATTAAACAAATAAAACACATTATCATTTCATTTACAGTTATTTACATTGTGATTATCACACTTTGTCTTCAGCTTTTAGAGAAATTAAAACCAACTTTCATTTCCATGTAAATTTATTTTATTTTCTGTTTTTTGTGTTCGTGTTGTTTTAGGCTTCATTTCAATTTATAATTCCATCAAAAAATATTTATTCAATTAACTCACCCATTAATAATTTATTTACAATAATAATAACAACAACAGCAGCATTTAAATATTTGGTTTTTACTTAACCAGGCCTATCGCAATTAATTTTACTTTTCTATGGCATTCACATAGCATCACACTTTATGAAAAGCCTTTAGAAATATTTATTCAAACGTACAGATGAACGTACATATGTATGTATGTTTGTATTGAAATTAAATTAAAATAATAACTTTCTTTATTGTTTTGTAAATAATTATTTAAATTTTATATCGAGAAAAGAACATAAAAACAATTTTAAATTTAATAAACAGTGAAGGAAAAACAACCACAGACATATTATATTGCAAATAATCAGGAGTGTGTAGGGCACGCTGTAGCAGGCATATTAAGCACTGAAATAAGTTTGATTTTATAGCAGATACTTTAACTTTTATTAATATACCCCTACTACTCTTTTACTATTCTTATGCTACTATTATGCTACCCCTTCACTATTCTTAAGCTACTATTTGCTATTCATATGCTACAATTTTACTGGTTTTATGGTAACTCTTTACTACTCTTTAACTATTTTTATCTTACTATTATGATATTTTTTGGAATTCTTGGGCTACTCTTTTACTATTCTTATGCTACAATATTACTACTCTTATGCTATTATTATGCTACACTTTAAGTACTCTTATGCTATTAATATGCTATTCTATTACTATTCTTATGTTACTCCTTTATTATTCTTGTGCTACTGTTATGCTACTCTTTAGCTATTCTTATGCTAGCCTTTTACTATTGTTATGCTACTCTTTTACTATTCTGATGCTACTCTTTTATTATTTATGCTACTATTATTCTACTTTTTTACTATTCTTATGCTACTCCTTTACTATTCTTATGCTACTATTATACTACTCTTATACAATTCTTATACTATTATTATGTTATTAGATCAGAAGTTTTCTTTTAAACCTATATTAAGTTCCTCTATATTAGCGTAGCTATTTCTCTAACCCACTACTATTCCCAAAAATTTATTTCCATACCGTTTTTCCTGCATCTGCTTTATGACCAGCCAGACGCTTAATATTTATTAGTCCGTGTTAAATCTGTGTGCAGAGCCACACATGTTGCTGGCTGCCTTGCCTAATTAACATTTAAACATAAATTTCAATTACATTATTGGCAAATAGCAACAATAAAAATCAAAAAAAAAATTATTTTAAATTATGTTTCGGATAACCATAGTAAACCAGGACAAAATCACAAAAAAATTAAAGAAAAAAATTTTAATAAAAATTTATGGGTTTTTATAGGCACTGCAGCCACTACAACCACTACAGCCACTAATAATAAAATGTGGTTAAATGAAGCAAAAAATAATTTTACGTAATTGATAATAAAGCGAAGCTTAAAATTTTCTGTTTATCTAAAGGGTGAGGCAGAGAGAGGGCTGAAATTGAAAAAAAAATCGGAGCAAAAATTTTTAAGTTCAAAGCCACGGTGACGTTCTGATAAAACGTATGAAAACTTTTCCGTTCTAGTCGAGCGTATTCCATGTTCCAGTCCATTATCCTCTTTATGGCTTAAGTGCAGATCTGCAGTAATTCCACTTTGATGGAATCAACCTTAAGTTGCGAGTTAGAGAAGGTGCCAGAGGCTATATTTCACAGCACAAAAGCTATTCTGGCAGTGTTCGAAGACTCACATATTTGTTGACGGAATCAAGGATTGCATTGTCAAAAAAATTCCCAAAGTAGAGAATATATTGGAAAGTTCAATGGTTGTGCCGCATCTGACCAGTTCATTCGCTCTATAGTTACCTTAAATGTCCCTATGTTTTGGATTGGAGATTCGCTTCAGACCCGTAGTACCCCACTTAACCAATAATTTTCAGAAAACAAGAAACCAGAATCCGTATTTAGGGAATACATAGTAGTATCGCTTTTATTAACCTCAGTAGCTAATAATCTAATGCTAGTGCATATGGATTTATGGATTGCCATACTCCACTACACTACTCTCTTTCTTTCTGTCTTCACATTCATAATTAAATTACAGGGGATTTGTTTTTCTATTTATGCTGGAACAAAATTAAATTGAGTACGTATGGTCGTTTGTGCATGTGTGACTCGATTTTCAATTCATTTTTTTTGTATCTTTAACGCATAAAGCTTATGTTTTACTGTGAGAGTGTGTGCATATGTTTTTAACACTCCCATGTAAACATACATATGTATGTACTGACGTGTGTGTGTTTCTTACTTTTGTTTTTATTCTCTTATTCCTCTTAATTGGCTCAAAGAGCACAGAAACTAGTGTGGAATACACAGAGTTTTTTCTCTCGTTTCTCTCATACTCTCCCTCTTTTTTTTGTTGTTTTCTTTTTTTGTTTCCTTTTTTTCTTAACACTGATTACCATTTGTTTTCATTGCTTTATTTGTTTGTGTTGTTTTGCTTGTGCTTGGTTTGTTTATGCCCTTTAATATGACAGTCTTTGTCATGCCTTCTTGTATTGCCTACTTTAAGGAGGCAAAAAAATGTATTTTTTTTTTGGAAAAAAGCTGGTTTTTGTTAGAACAAAACAGGGATTTAGTGATTTTTTTTTCTTGCAAAATAATAGAACTTCTTATTCTTTTTAACCTCTTTCTTATATTTTTCAGTTTTTAAGCCCTTATCATGCTTATGGGCCTTCAGTGGGTTTTACTCCTTATGTTATGCTATAAAAATTTATTTTTGTAAAGAAAAGTATTAGTTTAACAAGTATTGCTTTAATTAAGATAACTTCTACTGTTTTTTTGGCTTGTTTTAGAGGCCAATTGCTAATTGTTTGTCTCTTCATTTAATTAATATTCTTAAGAAATAAAAAAATAATGTTCCTCTTGTCTTTGGAACTAATCAGAGGATGGAAGAGACTCTTTTTTTCTGCTTGAAATTGAAAGATGAGTCTCAAAAGATAATCCCTACTTGAAGGTTAAAGGAATGCTGCCGTTAGACGGCAAGTTATCACAGAAAGATTGGAAGAGAAGGAAACCTTTAGAAGGAAAACCCTTTCATTGAATGTTAAACAGAATGTGCTTTGAAATCATATTTCATAAAATAAATTCCATAAATTTTATTTATTTTTACAACTGAAAACAATTTAAAAAACGTTTCAAAGACTTACTCCCAGTGAACCTCATTCAAGGTGAATAGTTGAGGCTTTTTTTAATTGTTATGGACGTAAGCAACACATAACTTCAAAAGAGGTAGACGCTGTCTTACAACTTCTATAAAAATCATGTCAAAGGTCATCAGCCCAGCAGGCCTGTCTTCCTATTAGGCAATGATCCGTAAGAATAAATAGTATAGGTTTGTGACAAAACATTTCTGTCTTCTTATTTGGGTTTTTTTAGTTTTATTGATCAAGTTTTTCCAGCAACTGTAACAGAATGAAAAGATGGGTGCAAGGGTTGCCACCATTCATTTTTTAGAAACAGTGACCTCGACGAAAATACATTTGGCTGTTGTTCTGGATTAATTGATCAAAATTTTCCAAAAACAAGATGATAAATCTATTCTAGCAAGTTCTGGAATAACAGGGTTGCCATATTTTCTTTTCTAAAATCAACGAACTCTGTGTTTTACTTTATTAGATTTTACTGAAGAAGTGGTGAAGAACTTAAATCATAGAGTCGTACTCTTTCCTTAAATCTACTGTTTCTGTACCTCTTCATGATAAGCGTTGTTGATAATATTTTCGTTGAGAGGTCACGTGGATTATTTGGAGCCTTTTAATTTTTTAAAATCATAATGAATAACATGAACATGAGAAGCTCGAGTTTCTAGTCTAGTTTCTAGTCAAGCAATTAAACAAGCCATTTTGGCCTCGAGTATGGAATTTAAAAGAAACTTTAAAAAATGGATGATTTTCGATCAAGCCTAGGTAAAGGATATTTGACTAAAGATGAGCTGATTAGCAGTTTGTTCCCACTATCATCAAGATAATCTTACTATGAAACGTGCAGTGAAAGACAGGAGGAGAATATATCCGAACTTTCTGCAATTTAAGCTTATACTATGTAAGGTAAAATTGGACTTCAGTTATAAAGAGTCCAAGCTGTATTAGTATTTTCTTTGCTTTAAAATGCCTTCAAATTTTAAAATTTTCTAGATAATCATCCAAATTCTTTTTAAAAATTTTTTTGCTTCTTATTTTATAATTTTTTTAAATTAATTTCCTGTGCTTAAAATTCTTTCTTTTAAAACCTTTCAAATCCTTTTGACAAATTGCTTATCCTGTTTAAATTAAAGATGTTTCCTGTTGTTTTTTGTTAAGAAAAAACGAAAAGTTTTAATTCTTCTCTCTTAAATAATTTCCTTTAAAAAGAATTAATCAACGAAGTCAGTCCCTTTTCATAAGGATTTAAAAATTCTTTTGTTTCCTTGCATTCCATTTTTAACAAGTTTATTTAGGCTGCCGCTGCCAGTTTAAATAATTCTCAAGTGTTAATCCCTGTTTCTTTTTGTCACTCTCTCTCTCTTCAGAGGAGATTTAATCCTTAAAATAAATACTCAAGAACAAATATGAAGGGAAGAAAGGAAATCAATCGATAACAACAAACTTGTAAAGATATTAAGAAGAAAAGAATTAAACAATGAAAGAGAACGAGACCCATTGAAAGCCTTATATGTGGTGGGCTTTTGTTTTTATTGTCATAACTTGATAAATGGAACTGAAAATGTCACATCAAGGACATTAGAAAAATATGCTGACATGAAACATAAAGGAACAAATACTAGCTCAATTATGTCAAAGTATAGGAGGAGTAGAAAAGTGGTTTAAGAGAGTGGCATGAGAGTAGTATAAGAGTGGTGTAAGAGTAGTACAATAGTAGTATAAGAACAATATATTATGAGTAGTATCAGAGTGGTATAGGAGTAATATAGGTGATACGAAAGGAACATAAAAATTGTATACGAGTAGGTTAAAACGGTATAAGAGTTGTATAAGAGTAGTATAAAAGTGGTATAAGAGAATAATAAGATTGATGGATGTAAGAGTAGAATAAGAGTTGTATAAGTGTAATATAAGAGGTGTATAAGAGTAGTAAGGTAATAGTATAAGAATAGCATAAGAGTGGTATAAGTGTAATATAAGAATAGTATAAAAGAGGTGTAAGGGTAACGTAATAGTGATAGAAACGCGGTATAAAAGTAGTATAAGAGTTGTATATAGAAAGAGTAGAAAAGTGGTTTAAGAATGGCATGAGAGTAGTATAAGAGTGGTATAAGAGTAGTACAATAGTAGTAAAAGAGCAATATATTATGAGTAGTATCAGAGTGGTATTGGAGTAATATAGGTGATATGAAAGGAACATAAAAATAGTATACGAGTAGGTTAAAATGGTATAAGAGTTGTATAAGAGTAGTATAAAACTAGTATAAGAAAAGAATAAAAGTGATGTAAGAGTAGCATAAGAGTTGTATAAGTGTAATATAAGAGGTGTATAAGAGTAGTAAAGGAATAGTATAAGAATATCATAAGAGTGGTATAAGTGTAATATAAGAATAGTATAAAAAAGGTGTAAGGGTAACGTAACAGTGGTAGAAAAGCGGTATAAAAGTAGTATAGGAGTTGTATACAAACAGTATAATAAAGTATAATATAGGTAGTAGACTAAATAAATAATACAACAGTATAAGATCAGTATAACAGTGGTATAATAGCAGAAAAAAGAGACAACGAATTATTTTTGAGTCCTATGAACGAGAAGAAAATTGTGATGGTGATTCAAGCCATACTATATCCGCCATCAACTCTGCTTCAGAAAAAAGTTCTAGGATCGTAGTTCTTCTTGTTTGCTTTCCTAAACATAAGATATATTTCAAACCAATCGAGAGTGTGGAATGAGCTCTGTAGCACAATAACAATAAAACGTCCAGTTTCAGATAAAAACCTAAACTACCGAATTAAAAGAGATCATATCACACTTAGTTCCTATAGACAGACATGTAGATCTAGCGAATCCAAGGATTCGAATAGAGAATGTCAATATAAAGTTGTGAACCAAATGGTATCCAGTTTAGTCTATGGCTTATCACACATGTAGCATATGCTTAGTCTTGGTTGGTTTAGAGCTTAACTTAGTGTCACAAACTCAATCTTTTGCTTTAAAAGAAGGTCAGAGAGAACTCAATTGAGTATAGGAAATACTCCTGTCAAAAAAGAACTGCAAAATTTTCAAGCAATTATCGAAGAATGGCTAATATGAATGCGGGACTCTGACAACAGCGTATTAGCTATCGAGAAACCCCGACATTGATTGAAAGAGAGGAATCAAGGCTTTCAAGAGCTTTCGATATAAAGTCTCTAGCTTGGTTTTAAAGGCAGTTATCATTTATTTTTAGGACGACTTTAAACTAAAATTTATTCCGAAATTTTTTGTGAACAGTTTGATCATAAGGTTTTTCAAGGATATATAATTTTTGTTTAAGAAAAGAAAATACTATTGTATACAGGTTAAAAGCTTATAAACGAGGCTTTTAATATGTTCTGCAATTATATTCTTAAGCGGGTTTAAAGAAAAGTTATCAATCATTTTCTAAATCTACTTTTAACAAATTTAATTTTATTTTGTAAATTTAGGCCAACAAACTTGGAAATGGTAGGATATCTTTTAAGATAGGGTATTGCTTTCTTTCATTACTCAAAAAGCTTGATAGGTAGGCTTCAATTTAAAATTTAAATGAGTTCAATAGCTTTTTTGCAACAAAAGTTACGACCATTTTTCCGACACTACCTTAGTTCAAAATAATAATTAATATTACTCATACGTCGTGGTTAAGAAAATCTTTTTATTTAAAAATTTCCTAAAATTTAAAGGATATTTAAAACTTTCTCTTTGCGTTAATAAACTTTAAAATATTATGGGTTACTTACCTCCACAATGATCCTTGAAATCAGTACAACAATCGCCCAATTTGAGGCAGGCATGATCGCAATAACATGGTTTATCGCTTAAATCCTCAATGATGGCATTAATCGGTGCTTTTTGTACGACACATGATGAATCACGGCCATTGCAGCACAATTGTGCCTCACGGCATGAGCCGGCCATTATGCAGTTTGGTTGATGCAACAGCAGTATTATGGAAATAACAACTTGCCACATGATACCATGAGGCATATGCTGCAATAGTGATGATGATGGAGGCGATGATGTTAATGATACCGAGTATGGTAGTGATAATGATGTTGCAGTTGCTGATACTGTTGTTGTTTTTGCTTTTAAATATTTTTGCAAATGTGTTTTTGTTGCAGATGTTGTTGTTTTATTGTTGCCATTTTTTGTTGTCTTATCAACAAACAAGTTCAATGGCGTCGATGCCATTTTGTGTATATTTTTCATTTTCTGACAATTTTTAATCAACATTTTATTAAAGATTTTTGCTCTTTCTCTTTCTCTCTCTCAGTATAAGTTTTTTGATATTGTTTTTCTTTCTCTCTCGTTTTTGTTTTTTCAAATTAAAACATTAATTTTGCTTGTTTATTAATTAATTGCATCATCATCATCAGCATCCTCTGAAAAGTATGCTACAAAATAAATATTTTCTGAAATTATTTAAATAATACTACTTTTAAGTGTTTATAAAATATGTAAAATATTATTATTTGGAATGTTAAATTTAAATAGAACGCCTTTTATTTTATATCAGCATATTATTGTTGATAATAAATGTTTTAATAGCCTAAAATTATGCAAATAAAAGGCCATTATTTTCAAATTGTATTGTGTAGGCAATAAAATATTTCAATTGAATTTTATTTCCAATGCAAATTCCATTTTATTTAAACAAAAAGGACGGAAAGTGTTAAATTATAAACGAATTTATTAAGTGAGGCCTAAAAATAGGCAACAAAATATAAGTTAATTACAGTGCACAATAATGAAAATGCTATGGGTGAAAATGCTACCACAGCTGAATTTAGAAATCAGAAAGAAAAATAGGAAATAAATTCGTGTTCGGAAAATTTTAAAATTTAAGTAAAACACTAGGATAAGAATAAGGTTCTACATGCTGCAGAAGTTGACACCTGATGATCTTGACATTTATTTCTTTTAAAGAAAATCATTGGTTAAGAGGTTGGATGGGATCTTTGCACACTGTCTGCTCTTCTACGGGAACGTTTTGAAGTCTTCCACCAAAAATTCCCTGCATAGGGCGCCGCTTCATGTCCAATTGCGTAGCACTTTATCTGTTCGATGTTCCCTGGATTTTAATCCTCTACAATGATGTACAAGATGATGGAACTGTAACCCAATTCATTGGCCATTTTCATGATTTGTACAGCAATAGAGAGAGATAGAGAAGCTTTTGTGTAGAACCTCTCTAATGGACATCCGTTCAAGCTTCCCTAATAATTAGAATAATTTGTGGGTGCTTATGAAACTGATAGGATAGGGTTTTAGTGATGGGAAGTTCTGCCTTAGATAGTCTTTCTTAATGACTAAGGAGAAAAATTCGGCTCCTGATTGTCAGAGCTAGAAATTTTCCTTCTAATCTCATCTAATATACTTGAGAAAACAATAAGTTTTCTTTTCTAGCTATTCTAAGAACTTTAAGAGTAGTCTTAACAACTTCAGATTAGGCTTAGCACCTTAAGACATGCTGTAATTTTTATAAAAATTGCTGTTAAATGGTAGAATTTAAGTAAAACAACATACACTTTCTTAAGAATTCAATTATTCTTGCATTCGAAATTAATGAATAAAAATATTGCATACTTTTAGACTTTTAAACCCTCAAATTCAAAATATTAACTTCATTTAATTATTAAGAACGAAATATTTCTAAGCAAAGAAATATGATTTTAACTAAATTAATTTTCTTACTTAAATTGATGTCACAAGCCCCTAAGGTAGACTTTTAAAAAATTTAAATTTTATAAATTTTAAATACTCCATGACAAACTTTAAAATAATCCTATTAACTTAAGTTAATGTTACAAAGCTTTAAAAATTTCTCAAAATAATTGCATAGTTTCAGGCTAATTACAATCAAATTGAAACTATTTAATATTTGTTACGCATAAAAAAGTTTCTTTTAATTGAACTACTGTTATTATTATTTCTTTTTTGTAGAAATTAAAATTTCTTTTTGAAATTATATTTCTTAATTGAATTTCAGTTTCAAAACCCTTAAGGTATACGTTGTTTATTTATTTTAATGTATATTTAATGCACTACAAAAACTATTTACTTAAGCCATGGTTATTAAATCGCTTGACAAACTTAATTAATTAATTTGAAAAATATTCAATACTTAAAAAAATATTGTGGCATGCTTTTAGGCTTGTTATATAGAATTTTGTTTTTTGCATAATTACGTAGTTTTTATTAATTATAGCCTTGGCAAAATTACATTTTCAATAAAATTTTCATTTTCATTTGTAATCAATATGCCTTAAGGTACGCTTTAATTTTGTACGGTAAGCTTACGATATTGTTTATTGTTGTCAACAAAAACCTGTTGACCCATAATTAATTTACAAATAATTTTTTTAATTTCAGTTAAGTTATCTAGTCCATTATGCCTCAAAGTAATTATTTTACATTTTTATGGTATACTTTTAGGCTTAAAATTTTAACCAAACCATTTCATATTATTATTAAATTGAAAGTATGATATTTTATGAAATGACATTATAATTGAAATTCAAATTAAAAAGAAATGTATGCAATATTTTTTATTACATTAAAAACTTTTTAAACTAAGTGCCTAAAATTATGCAATTAATTTTGTGTTTTTTCTTTTTCAATTCTAAAGATTTTTAAACATGATTTTTACATTAAAAAGTTCTGTTTAAATACGGTTTTTAAGAATAAAATGAACAAATACGTTATTTAATGCAATTACTTTTTAAGCGCCTTAAGTAATGCATTAAATTATACAATTTCCTTTGCTGATTGCTTTTAAGAAAGGCTAAGAACATTTAATACAATTATTAGAGATGATTTAAAATATTTGGTTTTTTAATGTAGCTTTCAAGCCTTTGAGAAATATTTGTCTAAAAGTATGCAATATTTTTTTTTTTCAAATATGTTCCGTATATAATTTTTTGTTAATAAAAAAATTTTAAATTGGTTCTCTTTATTTATTATTTACGTCTCATTAGACTACGAATCTCGTTTATACTTAATTGCCGTTTTCCTAACCATAGCCCCTGATCTTTACTACCATGTGTGTCGGTTTTAAATCAAACAAAGTCTCCAGGGCCGCTGTAGAACTAGTGTGAGGGCCACTGTCGTAACTCTGTATCTTGTCCAACTCCATTTTAGACGTTTTAAGACTTGTTTTATCTGCCCCAGATAATTTCCCAAGAAGTCACTAGGAATTTTTTTAATAAATTAATTAATATCAATTAAAGTTTTAAACTGTGGTAGAATTTTTGATGCGTCCCTGTACGGTTGTCTTCCTATATTTAAGAAATGAGAATGTCTTCCTTAAAGTATATGTTACGTGGGTGTGCGTGTTAGTATAAGTGTGTCTAAGAATAAGACTCAATTGTCTTAAAGTATCATTAATCATTGTCTGTTGGCTTTAGGAGACAGAGAGAAAGCGAGAGAGGAGAGAGTGAGAGCGGGTGAAAGTATTTCTTTTTGTTTACTTTAGTGTTCTAAGAAAGTTAACGGCATCACCATGTGTTTTAATGTTGCTTTCCTTCTTACTCTAATTGTTTTGGTGGCTGTTTATTTAACTGGTATTTCCTGCCATCATTTTGCTTTCCTGTCACCCTCTTCCTCTCTTCCTTTTGATTTTTTAATCCTTTTTTCTTCTTCCTCTTCTTCTTCTTCTTCTTGTTTCCTTATAATAAAATAAATCGCTTTGGATTGAACATGAAGCAAGAAAAATGAATGAATTTTTTTATTATTATTGTTGTATACACTCGTTTACAGTTATTGTTGCTGTCAATGGTGTTGGGTTTTTTTTTCTAATGCTCTCCCACACTCTCTCTGTCTCTCCTGTCATTTAACGGTTAGCATAGCATAGCTGGAAAAAAGGTGTATGCTTGAGTGTGTGTGTGTTTTACAGGAAGTGGGCCAAATGGTTAGAAATAAAAGAGGAAAAAAGACCTGGGACTTCATATATCAATTTAACAATTTAACAAATAAATATACGAACGTAGGAGCGATATTTAATGGTTGCAACTTAATTTGCTATAAAAACAGCGAAAGTAGCAAAGAAACTTAATAAAAAAAAAATACAATAAAAAGAAAAACAAAACAAAACAGTGAAAGAATGGGAAACAAGTTAATTTATGGCAATGAAAAAAAGAAGAAGAATACAGAAGCAAATAACTGTTTAAGTTAACGTTAAGTGGAGGTCATTAGAAAAATAAAAAAGAAATAAAAATATTTACAATTTATTTCCCCTCTTGTATGATAGGAGGGGTAGGAGAAAATGATGCTAAAACTATGGACTTTTCTTTTCCATGAACTGTCAAGGCAGACTTGTTGCCAACGATGCTATAGCGACAGATTGTGAGGAGTATAAGCCCAATATAAATGTAGATTCCAGGACAAAGAGTTATCGTTAGAATTTGATAATGAATACGTTGTATAATGGATCAATTCGACCTCCGGGTACTGTACCTGTCTTAATTGACAAGTACAAGTCCTTGATAATGAATGCAAATGAAGTGGTCACAGTTGGAACAGAGCTTACATGTTCCGATGTATTACAGAGCAATGGTGTTGTAATTGCTTCATATAATCTATGTATTCTCCGCTTAGTTCACTGGAAGGCTTAACTTCGTTGGCAACAGGAACTGCACGACTTGTCTTATCTCCTTACAATTAAAATTTTCAAGGGCCACAGTCCAATTGGAAAGCATAACTGAACTCTGCAGAATGCAGTTTACAGATGTTTCGATCACTTTAGTTCACCATGCCCTTAAATGTCATGACCATTCCTCGTACAATTACAATTCTCAAGGACCACAGTCCTATTGGAAGGCATGCCAATAGAATGGGCGTTTCTTCAACTAAATACAGCAGGCACAAATTATCTTGCTTCCCAGTCAGTCATGTCAGTGCCGTGCCAGTGCCACAAAGAGGTGGCGGTTCTCAGCCTCTCATTTTCTGTCTTTTTTGACTGAACTGTGCAGAATAAAAATCTCCGCAAAAGAGAGATATATTCTCGAGTGGAGACGGGTTCATATGGGGACAGTTTGATCTCGATGTTGGATATTGATTTGTGGCGTTAAGAAAACTCCTACAGACCTACTCTAAACTAACCCCAATATCAGCTTTGAAGAAAATGCATACATCGCATCACACCATATCGTATTAATAAAGCCGAAACGACAACAAATAAATGAATGAACAAATGGATTAAAACCTTTGGCATGAAACCTGAAACATGAATTCAATCCCAGAATATACGAATAGTTAGCAAGTCCGATGGACTAAATCCAGGAAATTTCCTGCTCCAAATGGGTTAAAACTTTTGTGTTCTAGTAAACAAAAGAAGAGAATGCAAATATTGTTAGACGCTACTAGAATATATCGAAGAAGTATTCCTACTGCTATCACCATGACATAAACAGAGACAAGCTAAACTGAGCTATTCCTTACCAGCAATATTCATTAACGTAAAGGACACTTTTAATATTCTTTAGTAGTGGGCTAGGGCGCAATGTCAGTGGAGTATGTTTAGCTGTGGAGTATGTTGCGCAAAGTATGTTGCCAAAAGCTGAAATGACAAGCAAGGTAAATTGGGACACGTCGCAAGGTAGAATTCTCTTCCCCTAGTTGTGATATATTGTTGTAAAGAAATTACTGAAGGAAGTTCAAAGATTTGGTTTAATTATGCAAATAACTTGGTCATTGTAGAATAAGGCCTTTCCGTTGAGATAGAATTCCGCCTTAAAGTTTATAACAAGAAGGTGCTCTGGTAGCAATATAGGTCTAACCTCTAAATGAATCCCTGCATTTTAAGGACCAAACCTCATCTAATCATATTTTTTTACTACTTGTTTATTTAAATGTTTTTTTATGTTTTTCGCTATATTTTAAAGCAAACTTGAGTTCGTTAATTTTCAAAATTCAAAATATTTGGCCTCTTAAACTAACATATTTTTTTTTCTTCCTTAAATTATTTTATTTTTAAATATATTTTCTAATTTTATTAGTTTTTATAAATTAAATTAAGTTTTACTCACATTAAATTTAAGTTATTTTAAAATAATTTTACTCCTTAAGTTTATATTTTATTTTTTTATTATTTCAATTTTTTTTTTAATTTTTAAATATAATTTCTATTCATTTTCAATCTTCGTCTTCAAGTACCTTATGTAATGAGGGTATTTTCTTAAATACAGTTTTTTTTAAATTTTAAATATTTTTTTAATATTTATAAAATATGTTTTATATTATTTTTTTTACACAGATAATAATATTGTGGAGTCATAGATATTTAATAAATTTTTTTATTAATTACTTGTGCTTGCTTAACTTTTTTTTAAATTTAATTTAAATTAAATTTTTTTTAATCAGATAAATTTTTATAGATTTTTGGAGTCAAGCATACATATATTAAATATTTTATTTTATATGATTTTTTTTATTATTATTTACTTTTCTAGTTTTCTAATTTTTAATTTTATTATTTTATTATATTTTAAAATTTTTTTTTAATATTTTTTTTTAATTTTTATTTTTTTTTTTAATTTTTTATATTTTTTTCCTTTACTTTGTGGATAACACTATCATTTTATGTACTATTTTATTACTATTTATTTTTGTTTTATATTTCTTGTTTCTAATTTTTAATTTTATAAGTTTTAACTTTTTTTTCAATTTTTTCAATATTTTTTATTTTTTTATATTTTTTTCTTTTTTTAATTTTTTTTTTAATTTTTATATCATTTATCTTTTTATTATTCTTTCCATATTGTTTCTACTATCTTCGAAATTTAAATGTTTTCAGCAGTTTTCTATAATTGATTTTGGTACAGTCACAGAAATTAGTCAGTTATTTCCAATAGAACTTGATTTCCACAAAAAACTAATTTTAAAATCATTTAAATTTTTATTTTATTTATTTTTTGTTTACAAAGAAATGTAATGATCAAATTGTTTCATAACAATATCTTATAATTTTAATATTAAAATATTATATTTATTAAATTTTTTTATATTGAACACTTATTAAAAATAGTGATATTATAAAATTTTTTTTTAGTTTTCGCTTTTAAAATTCAATTCCTTTTAAATTATCCTTTAAAATATTTTAGCAACACTTTTATAAAAATTTAAACATGTTTTTCTTCACAAAATTTTTTAAATTATTTCCACTACGTGTGCAATAATTTTCTTTTAATTTCCTCGTCTTTAAATCGTATTTTCTTTTAAATCCCAAAAGCTATGAATTATTTCACTTCAAAGCATTCATTTTCTGATTAAAAAAAAACCGCTTCCTTTCGACCGTTTGGCGAACAAAGGAATCCTTACGCTTTAAGGACAACCGTTAAACTGTTGTCATCACAGCCAAAAGAGGTGAATATATACCACGTTTTAATACTCTTTCTACGGCAATTTAACTCAAAAAGTGAATAAATTTGAGTGAATATCTAATGCGTCGGCGTTTATTTTGAGTGCAAAACCGGCATTTTTGCACCAAAATGTATAAGTTTAGAAAGAAACATTTTTCTTTAGTCGAAATTATAGCCAATCGGGTGTAAATAGTGATCTTAATGCGAAAAAACATAACTTATCTTCAAAAATATCGATGAGATATTTTGTAAAGTTCAGTTTTTTTACTGAACTTTAGCATTTAAATTGTCCACTAAGATTATATGATTTGACCCTATTACACTTTTTTATGAGACTACGTCAAAGACCGTGTCTAAAGCTCCTAAAGTGGCAGCTTTGGAACACCAGCCTTCTCCAAGTTATTACTGATATACGGCCCAAAATGTAGAGCAAGTTGACCAAAAATGCCTCAAAAGATTCGACTGTGGCAACAAATCTAGAGAATGTTACTTAAATGACAGTGAACTTGTATTGAGCAAGGTCCAAGCATTATAATTAAAAAAAATTTTAATCGAAATCATAGCTTTATGTATAGATTACCCTCCAATACGTTTATTTGACCCTTGACATTTAGTTGAATGTTAGCATTTTATCTTCATGTTTAATGCAATTAACCTTAAGATTTATGAAAGCCTTGTGAGGTATAAAAACTTCCTAATTGTTGGATTTGTAACATTACATCCCTCTCAATGCAAAGTTCTGCTGTAATTACATGAACTATGACCTTTCATAACAAATTCATTTTATTTTAATTTTTTCTTCTTATTTAAAACTTCGATTCTTTAAAAGTATTTATAGAGTTTAACGGAATCTGATTTGTTATTCATAAATAGCAGAGGAAAATGTCATGTCACCGTTTTTAATAACATGAACTTTGAACTTTCCTTAAAAATATAACTTAATTGCTTAAATATTTCACTGAATTTATTTATTTATTTTAAGAGAGTTTTTTAAGAGCATTTTAAACTCAAAACACTCTTAAGCTATAGCGGTACTTTTCCTTAAGCGCACTCTCACCTCAAACAGCTTTCTTTGTTGGATTAAAATGAAACTCAAATAAATCAGTCTGTAAGTAGGCTTTAATATCATTTAATTTCAAACAAAATACAAGGAATTCTAATCTCATTAGAATACGACAGGAAATACTAAATAACACAAGAATTTAAGGAAATATTTTAAGAGGTTCTTAAATGTTCGAAAGTTCGAAATTAAGTTCGAACTCCTTTTTTCAAAAATTTGTTAAATTTACCTGAAAAGCAATATGTTCTCTATAAAATAATGAAAATTGTGCAGTTTTGTATAAATTTTACATTTCGAACTTAAGTTCGAAAATACGAAATTATGTTCGAAATTTTATTTTTTCTTCAGTACGTCTAAAACATAGTTTCCGGATAAGTCCCTAACCTAGGGACATAATTAATACAGATATTCGAAGAATCTGTAATTTCCTAAAGAAATAGGCGGCATTCAGGGACAAGATTGGACCTCGATACGGCTTTCGAAAGAAAATTTATGGCAGGCTTACTGTCCGAGAATATCCACTATATTCTCAGGGTATGTTCCGCTTTTGACCACTCACTTAATCAGCCTTAGAAGATGCAACAGGGTATGAAATCATTGCAAATTCGAGCTCTTTTTGAAATTTTGAAAATTTGAACTTATGTTCGAAACGTAAGAAAATGATTAAAATGCGAATCTAAAGAGATTTTATCTTGCATGTGGGCATATCACTGACAAAATTTGATGTTTTGGCCAACTTCAAAAAGTTCGAAAATGTTACTTTAAAGAGAGGTATGCAATTTGTTAAAAATTTTATCTTTAAGCGAAGCTTCGAAAATTCGAACTTAGATTTGTATTTTTAAAAAATTTGTTTAAATTATTAATTCAAAAAGATTTCAACTCATTGTTAATTTATTTAGATTGTGGGTATAAATTTTTGAGCAAATTTCAGTTCATTTTTCGAACTTCCAAAATTCGAACTTAAGTTCTAAAATGTTTAAAAAGATTTAAACTATTAATTTGAAGAGATTTGAAGTCCTTTTCATTTTATTTTACATTTAGTTATGGAATTTATTTATTTTAATTATTATTTAGCTATTTTCTAATGTTCGAAAATTCGAAATAAAGTTCGAAAATTTTAAAATATGTTTAAGATGTTAATTTGAAGACATTTTAACTCTGAGTTTACTTATATTTGTATACTGATGTGAAATTTATGGAAATTTAAGCTTTTTTCTAAAGTTCGAAAATTCGAACTTAAGTTCGAAAATTTCGAAATTTGTTTAAATTGTTGTTAAACCTAAGATTTATTTGAAAATGTATTTCAATTCTTAATTTTTGATTTAAATTTAAGATTTTTACATGTTCGAAATATTTTTTTTCGCTTTTATCATATGCAAAAATGTCATTGATATTACTAAAGTGTATTACATAGACTTTATAGATGGAAAGTAATATAATAATAATAGAAAGAAAATACATACATATGTATATATGCTTTCTTTTGCACCCCAGGAATGTCACTTGTATTGTTTGGTTATTATTTTCGTCGAATGCATGAATGAATGAATGAATGTCGGTTTTCTCATCACTGAGTTCTACCTGGGTTTGCTAGTCTAGGAACATGGAAATCGAGAGGTAAAGAAAAAGGAAAAAAGCAAAACATTTTCTAAAAATAATAATGTTTTGCAAACAAATATACAACCACTCTTCTGCTTTATATGATTACAGAACAAAACTAACGAATAATATAGTTTCCGTTCTAGATAATAAACAACAACAAAAAAATCCAGATTGTTGCAAAAAAAAATAATCAAAAAAAAGGACAGAATTGTTTGTGTGTTTCCACTTGACTTCAAAGCCCATATTTTTGTAAGCGTGTCACTTTGTTATTATTGCTGGCAGGATTTTCTGCTGCTATATGTTACGGTTTTATTGTCATTGTAGTTGTTGATGTTTTCTTAAAAAACTTATATTTGTTGTACTACTACGACTACTGTTACCCATTATCTGGTTCCATCGTTGTAATAGGAAGTAGGAACATACGAATGGGAACATGATTCTCTTCTTTCTCTCTGCCTTGTTTTTTTTTCTATTTTGTTTTGTTGGATTACAAAAGTTCTTCTTCGTCTTCTATATTTAATAGTTGGGTTTATATTCTTCATTCTTTATTCTCTTCTAACATATTTGGTTAGTTGTTGTAATTGTTGTTGTATTCGTTGTTGTTTTAAGCATATTCTACACGTTAACTTCCTTTTTAGCTATGGGGCTTAATGCATACTATTATCACAGAAAAACACACACACACACAAGACTACACACAGCGATACATATCTGTTCATATGTACTTAGCATGTAGTATGTAGAATAATATTGTGTAACTTAACTTAAGATGTATTAAGGAAAATATACTCTAATAATTTCAACATAAATAAAAAAAATATTTTCTTTCATTTTTGTTTCTAATTTCACTTAAAAATGTTAAATTTTGTATCAAAATTTTTATGTTCGAAAAAACACGAAGTTAAGGCTGCTGTTCGCGAGGCAATTCCAAGTGATTTCCCCAAGCAATGACAGGACTTTCCCAAAGATAGTCCTGCACGCTATACATCACAAAAGTTCTCAATCATATTTCGTTCTACAGATGAATGTGGTAAGCATTTGTACATGAAATTGCCAATTTTATTCCCCTTAAAATCCGCTCAGTCATACTGCGGAGTCATAATGGAAACACTTGAGAATGATGCCCTTGGACAGTATTATCCATTGACGGCTGAGGTCTCTAAAACTATTTACTTATTTGTAGAAAAGTTCTCACGGTTTTCGTTTGGTCTCGCAAGCGATTTCCTTTAACTCCAGATTTGTAGTACGCTCAGTGCTGCACTATACTGAACTGACTGAACTACAGCTGCACTATACTGAACTGACTGCACTACAGCTGCACTATACTGAACTGACTATTTCAGTTGGTTACACTAGCCCATGAGAAGGCTTCATCCTATACGCAAAATATCCGCTTGATACTTGCATTCGTGTCACCGCCGACGCAAGCCGACATAACCTTCCTTTGTTAAATTTGTTCCTTCAGTTGAGATGGGTGGTGTTAATTGTGTATTGTGGGTGGGTGTTAATTGTGTATCCATAACTAGAGGGATCTACAGTTTAATGTAGACTCCGAACGGCAGATTGGACAGATTGGCAGGAAGTCGCTGAAAAAAACTCTTTCATATTCCATTATGTTCGGGGTATTTGGCGTGGGGTGTGAACCACGGACTTTCTTCTAATATGCCCGCACACTATCTATTATAATACGGAGACTTTAAGACAGCATAACCGCTAGATGTTAATGCTCTGAATAACGTCTATATTGTTAAAGAGCTCATACTGCTCATTGTTGGTTCAGATGAGGAAGAAATCGTCTCCATCGACGGCTGTCAAAAAAGTGAGTTCAAACGTAACAGCCTCTAAGAGTCTTGAATCTCTCAATGAGATACAAGTAACGGTACGAAGCTGGGCCTGGATCATACTGGTGTTCTAGGCAACTGGCAATGCGTGACCCAATCATAGAATTCTCCATTGAGCCATTCGCATTAGTAACCCCTGTGATGACATATATTTTCGATTTTCTTAACGACGTGTGAGCGTTTTCGGATAGGAACAGGATGTGCTACAGATCTGGACAAAGCTGAATAAAGTTCGCACCAAAAGTCTGCTTATATTCAAAAGAATTTGGGCTTTACTATGCAGATGGTCTCACTGATCTGTTAAGAATGGACACTGAATGGTTAAGCATTAACTGGAAGAGCCAAAAAGAAGGCTTTACGGAGTAAATAAATAAACAAAATACTCCACATAATCGTTTTTACAAATATTTATTAATTTTTAAATTAATGTCATCAATAAAAAAAAAATTTTTTCGCCAATTTATTTTTAAATAGCACCCATTGCCTTCAAAGCTTCCTCAGCAGCTTGGCCCATTTGATATTCCGATGAACCTTCAGGCTCCATTTTCAGTATCAAAGCACTTTCCTTTAAAAGTTGTACCACCTCTTTGATCTTTTGATTGAATTGCTTACGATTTATCACATTGTGCATCAGCGAATACTGGGCGAGCATCATTATGGGAGCGTGAAGTTCATACATGATAAGACCTGGAATGACAAGCAAGAGTTTTACTTACAATAGAAGTAAATTTATGATTAAATAAAATGAAATTTGTTCCCAGCCATGAAAGGCTCTTGATTTTGTGAAATCCTTTTTCAATTTCAAATTATTTTGAAAAAATGTTGAGATAAGAGAAAGAAAGCTTTATACTTTCATGAGATCACCAGAAAGAATATATTGCAATCTTCAAAGGAGTACACCGGCTGAAAACCAACCGAGTCTTCTCCTCCGGGAAGTAATTCACCTCGAAGCCACTTCAAGCTGGACCTCTTTTTGCTGCAGGTACCTGCACCATCTATGTTAGCCTTCAGAATCTCTGCTGCGTGGTAGTACAACCATTCAAACCTCTTTCTTCGACCTCTCTATTCATATCTGATACTCACTATATATTCGGCCGAGCACGTCTTTCATCCTCAGCTTATAATTGTTGCGCCCATTTTAAAAAGAGCTCCTGTTTGGAAAAACTAGTCCCGTGGGTGTCAGACTTATTGCTCAGCCAATAGGTAGGTCTTCCAGATTTATACCTGTTAACCCAATAATGGCCCACACAGTAGGGTACGGTAAGTCCTAACTATTCTTGTCACAATAGCTACTGCGACATCATCTAATCAGAATCCCTTCGCAGTTGGCATCTCATTGGATTGGATGATGAATCTTTGAACGATTCCTGATGTTATGCGCTAAATTCTCAGTTCCGATGGTAGCGAAGTAGGTAAGCTGCCTGTCACTCAAGTAATTGCCTACAACTCTAAGGATGGAGTTTGGTAGTAGCAAGTCGTGGCTTCAAAAGCCTATAAAAAGTTTTCCCACCGTATCCAGCATACACAATAATCTGTATGAGAGTAGAAGTTTATTGTCGCCCTTTCTCTTTTTTATTACTACTAACTGTTGTCTCTTTCACACTACAGAGTGCTCCTTAGCACTATTCCAATAAGAAACGCTTTCAGGCTGAACGCCTTCCGGTGCTGCTGAACGCCTTCAGGCCCTGTTGAACGTCTTCCGGCGCTGCTGAACGTCTTCAGGCCCTATTGAACGCCTTCAGGCCCTACTGAACGCCTTCAGGCCCTGGTGCCTCTTTGAGTCTTATCCAAAACATTCAGCTCTTGCTTGATGGTTACGTCAAAACAAGCAAAATTGTCACATAAGGGGCTCGTAGACCCCTAGACATTGTTGTTGAGACGCCATTGCATTCAGGAAAAGCAACAGTTTCCTAAGCATTACGGTCTGAAGGTATTGTTGAGCGAAATTTTTTTTAAAATGATCTTCGGGAACTGTTTGCATCAATTCAGAACGCTTTGGCCGCATGATAGCTGATATTTTATAGCCTGCCTAGACTTAGGTATTTGGCTGGACTCACAAAGGCGACAACAATATTATGGCATCCGCTATGGCTATGGCTGGTGTAAATATTAAGGAGTCAGAAGCTTTTTATGAGTTATGAGAGTGAAAATTCAATGTGATGTTCACCGGAACCATCATATGTTTCAAGAATCAAAAGAAGCTTTCTTTAGATAGTGCAAGAGACAATCAATCTCCATACAATTCACGCCATAAAATCTATTCCCTTTACACTCTTTCCCTTAACCTATTTCACCAAATACAAAACAATGCCCTAAATGAATAGGGACCATCCCCTGAGAATTGGCAGTAAGAAAAAAGAAAAAAGCCTGTGATAATTCGTTCATAATTATGAATACTCACCTCTTAACCTAGTTAAACCCGGTTCCAATATATTTATAACCGCCAAAAATTCTCGACAATATTTCTCCTTTCTTTGCAAGTCTTCCAAAGACATTTCGGGCAGTAAATACTTTTCAATTTTACCATACAGTTGGCACAGAGAGTACTTGGCCGAAAGCAAAAGATAATGTTTTGAACCCAAGATATCGGAGTACCTGTAGGAGATTTTCTATTTGTAAAAGAATTTTTTTTTTAAGAAAATTAAAATTTGCAAACCTCTTCAAAAAGTTTTCTAAGCCGGGCACATCATGTACATCCTTGGACTCCAAGTCATTGTTAATGCGATCCAGAAGTTTGACTACTTGAGAGGCCAGTAATGTTTGTGGACAATCGGAACATCTGTTATGAAACAAGATGTAGGATTTTAAGGAGTTTATCTATGGCATATACTCACTTCCATTCCGCTTCTTGGTCCAAAGGATTCGAGGCCCTTATTAAACCCTTTTTACATTTCATGCACTTTAAAGCACTACAATCGGTGCCCAGTTCAAAGGGATCTGAACATCGCTGGCAGCAACACCAAAATAATTTCCCGGCCTGCATAAAGTCACGGCGTTTCAAGGTGCCCTTTTTAAAGAATTTCAGAAAAAGAGTGTAAAAATTATTTCGGACCCTTGAAGCACTCTAATGGCCCCTACTCACCTGTAAGGTATAAGCATAACTTAACGTTATAGCCTCTCCCTTCTTCACGGCCCTCGATGTTCTCAATATGATATCATATGTCTTGGGATCATCGGTATGCGACGTGTTCGGGCAGCAATCATGAGCCAATAGGAAAGCACTAGGATATAAAGTACGAGCTTTGGCAAAATTTTGTCCAATTTCAAAACAATTTACATCCAAAATACCACAGATCGTATGGATTTCTTCTGATGTAAATTGTGACGCCATATGCCAAGTATCACGTAAATATGTCACTACGTTACTTTCATAATGACTCCATAGTTCCGGATTCTTTTTACGCTCCTCCATATGCGACTCCATCAACATAATGCGTTTGTATAGCTCGGGCGAGTGTTGTTTCATTAGTAGAATGCGTACTATCAGCACGAGTTCATACAGATTTTTCACTTGTGTAGGTGAAGCCAAGTCCGTCAAAGGTTTGGCTGTATTTTCATCACGAAAGAGCTCACATTCTAGTTTCGAATGGCCCTCAAGTTGATGGAAACCACGGCAAGTGGGACCACACATAGGCCAGTGGCAAGTAGGGCAGCTGGAAAAGAGATGAACTTATAAGTAATATACTATGTACTAAATTTGAAGTAATTCTCACAAGAAAGTACTTTTTTATATTAAAATTGCAATAAAAAGTACTTTTTAATTCCGGTTCTTTAGAGTTTCAAAATTGGTACGTAACATTATAATTTTGATCATAACATTTTATTAAAAAAAGTACCTTTATGCTAATATTTGGTCTCTTAATTACTTTTTATGGTACTATATCTTTGGTACTTTTGAACTTTGATACTTTTCTTTCTTGGTACTTCTAAATAACTTGACTTTTGCAAAAACTCTGTGATATTGATATGAAAACTTTATTATGAAAAAAGTACCAAATATTCGGTACCAAAAATTTGGGTACTTTTTTATTTTTCACTTCTAAATACTTCACTCTTACAAAAACTCACCAATATTAAGTTGAAAAATTCATTATGGAAAAAAGTACCAATTTTTTAGTACAAAATTTTTGGTATTTATTTATTTTGCACTTCTAAATAACTGGACTTTTTCAAAAACTCTCCAATTTTGACATGAAGACTTTATTATGGAAAAAAGTACCAAATATTTGGTACCAAATTTTTGGTACCTTTTTACTATACACTTCTAAATATCTTGACTTTTGCAAAAACTCACCGATATTGTGTTGACTTCAAAGTAACCGGCATATAACAGCCCAAACATACTGCATCTGCTGAGACACAGGGTCCTACAGCCAAAGGCCTTTCGGTAATTAAAATTTCTCCCGGCTTCAGATCACGACTGGCTACCAAATAACGACCATACACATCACTAACCGCTATACAGTAGGGCAAGGAGTCTTTCTCTGTCACATTTAATTGTAAATCTTTTAGTTGATCAGCCAATTCCAAATCATTTTCGGTGGAGGGTGAAGAAGACGATGAACAGGGTGAAGTCTGTTGATGATGATTGTTGGCTGTATGATGTTGTTGTTGATGCTGATGTTTTTTCTTATTTTTCTGAAAAGAACATTTTATTGTTTTGAATAAATCAATAAATTTTCTGCTAATTATAGCGGCACTTTAATTACATTTTCATATTATGGCCTAAAACACGCACAGTTTTATAAAACGCTACAACACCATCCCTTCTCTCCCCCTCTTGGGGGGCTTTAATTAATTGATTTTTTATTGTAATTTCTTAAGCAAAACTTTTTCCCCCTTTAACTAATAGGCCTTAAAAACCGGGGAGGAAGGGGGTAGTGGTTGAAAGCAGCTAATGAACTCTTGTGTAGAAAACAATTAAAAAATCATTTTCTTTTAATACTTTCACACCGAATAGCTTATCTCCCACTCTTTTCCCGCCTCGCAACATAATTTAGTGAAATTGTTGAGGGTTGTTGTTGTTGTTGTTGCTCTAAAGGTTATTATCAACAGGTGGATTATATCGCGTCGCAGAGCTCGCACCATTATGTGTGGCTGCCTCTGCGGCTGTGGCCGTGTCTCTATGTCTGGGTATCTGTTGATTTTCTTTGGTTACAGTGCCTGTCAGTCGCGCCCCCCCCCCTCTGCTATGCTATGACAAAGTAAACCTTCACCAAACACATGTTTTTTGTTTTTTTTCATTTCGTTTTTCTGTTGTACGCTGTGCGATGATAAATCTTTTGTTAACATTTTGTCTTAAAATGTGTTTTTGGTCTCCCCTACAACAAAAAGATTTCTCCTTTTTTGTTTCATACCCACTAATTATTTCACAAATTGTGGCTGTTAGACACGCATAAAAGCTTTGTGAATGTGTGAGCGTGTGTACACATGTGAGTATTTGTAAATATTTGGCACGCGTCTGCGGAATAAATTTGTTTGCCAGCATTAAACCCTTGAGAGCTGAAAGTAAAATAATATTGTCGGACCGATAAAAAATTTCTAATTTTCAATCATTAGTTAACAAAGTGAAATGTTCCTCATAAATAAGCTTCGTTACGTACCAGAAAATTTGTCTGGCCGACAAAAAATTGTCTGAATTTAAAAAGTTGTTAATTTTTGCAAATTTCTATAAAAAAATGTATTTTGTACAATCCATTTTCACAATTAATTTACGATAAATACTGAACATTTTGTCTGACCGACAAAAAATTATCTGACCGACAAAAAAATTGTCCGGCCGACAAAAAATCTTAAAATTTTCATTAAAAATACAATTTTTCATGATCCATACCCACAATTTATTTTTGAAAACACCAGAAATTTTGTATGTTAGACAAAAATTGATCTAGCCGACAAAAAATTGTCTGATCATTGTTTTGACGGTATTAAAATAGATTTCTACTTTCCTTTGAAAATACAACTTTTCATTATTCATTTCCATAATTTATCTTGGCAAACAACAAGCATTTTGTTTGACCGACAGAATAATTGTCTGGTTATTACTTTGGCGGTTTTAAACCGTTAACGACCACTTTAAAAATTTCTATTGGAAATACAACCTTTCATGATCCATTTCCATAATTTATCTTGGATGACACTAGAAATTTTGTCTGGCCGACAAAAAATTGTCTGAATTTAAATTGTGGCACTCTAGAAGTTGTTAATTTTTGCAAATTTCTATAAAAAATGCCTTTTTTAAAACCCATTTCCACAATTGATTTACGATAAATATTGAACATTTTGTCTGACCGACAAAAAATTGTCTGACCGACAGAAAATCGTAAAATTTTCATTAAAAATACAATTTTTCTTGATCGATTCCCACAATTTCTTTTGGAAAACACCAGAAATTTTGTATGGCAGACAAAAAATTATCTAGCCGACAAAAAATTATCTGATTATTATTTTGACGGTATTAAAATAGATTTCCACTTTTGAAATTTCCTATGAAAATACAACTTTTCATTATCAATTCTCATAATTTATCTTGGCAAACACTAGAAATTTTGTCTGACCGACAAAATAATTGTCTGATTATTATTTAGGCGGTTTTAAACCACTTTAAAAATTTCTATTGAAAATACAACTTTTCATGATAAATTTCCATAATTTATCTTGGGAAAACACTAGGAATTTTGTCTGGCCGACAAAAATGTTGTCTGCTTTCTTTGACAATTATTTTGAGTATTAAGTTGAATTACATTAGGTGACTTAGGTGATTGTGTAGCAATTGTGTATACTAATCAATATTTAGTTGTTCGTTACTTTGAAATAAATTGCCTGACCGACGTTTTCTTAGAAACGTGAACAAAATTTTCACTGTCATACAATTTTTATTGCAGTTTTCTATGTGAATCCAGAATTTGTTTTTAATTTTCTTTAAAAAATTGTCTGATCGACTTTTTTTTAAATTAAATGCAATAGAAATTGTGTAGCAATTGTATGTACAACTTTTAGTTTTTCGTTACTTTAAAAAATTGTCTGACCGACAAATTTTTAGAAACGGGAACAAAATATTTAATGTGGTACAATTTTTATTGCTGGTTTCTATATAAATCTATTATTAGTTTTCAATTTTTCTTTAAAAATTTGTCTGATCGACATTTTTTTAATTATAATAAGAAATTCTCGTTCCATACAATTTGTGTAGCAATTGTCTGTACAACTGTATATGGAGTTCATTGTGTCTTTGGAAAAAATTGTCTGACCGACACTTATTTCCATAATTTTGTTAAATTTCTGAACGAATTGTGTTTTTTTTGTAGGATCAATATTTCATTAAGACATAGAAAGCATGGAAAGAAGTTTTCCAATATGAAAAGTGAAAAAAGTATGCCTAACGTCTCTTAATGGCTTAATCACTTTGTAAACAATGTTGTTTAGTGTCGCTGGCTATATTTGAATGTTTTCTAGGCACGAATAGAAAGAAGATCTATTGCTTTATGCTTTCATTTCTTTTCCAATTTTTTCTTTATTTTTTCTGAATACTACGCAGCCACCACAAAAAAGAAATCTCTTCCCCAGCCAGAGCATTCCTGCTTGTTTTTCTATTTTTCTCTCTCTCTCTGCAACAATTTGCCAAACGACAAAAAAAGTGAGAACATTAGAGGCGAAAAAACTGTGCCTATAATAGATTTAAATTGACAAATAATTTTAATAAAAAAAATTTTCTTTTTGCGAAAAACATTTCTTTTCTATTTTTATCTCTTTTTTATTTTCGTTTTCAATTAAAATTTCTTTTCATTTCGGTTTCGTTTTCGTGTTTTTTTATGAAAGAATTTTTGCCAGCCTTTTGCAAAAAATGCCTGTTGAAATGTATTGACAATTTGTGACACTTGGGAAATTGAAAACAATTTGCGTTGTTCGCCAACGATGTGTGATTGTGTGTATTGATTTGAATGCCTTCAAGTGTGATGTTGGAAATTTGGTTTTTTGAAGATTTTGATAAAAAAAATGTAAATAAAAATTATTTTCTGTGGAAATTATTATTTTTCAGCAATAAAAAAATTAAAAGAAAAACTTTTTATGCAGGGAAATTTTATATTTTTCAATTTTAAACATTTTTTTATTTTTTTTCAAACTTTCTTAAAATGCTTTCTCTACAACACCTGAATTATTTATTTTTATTATTTTCTTTTTATTATTCATTCATTATTGCCTTTAATTGTTTTATAAAATTGTAATGTAAATCCCTTTTAATGTTACCCGTAAAGTATGTAAATTCCTTTGTAAATACTCGCGTTTTTATTTACATTTTGGCAATAACCCAGTAAACATTTTTAGTATCACTCACATTATAGGTATACGTAAACAATGTATACGTAAACGTATACAAAATAAATGTAAAAAAATTCTCTCAAACAAGTGTTTTTTATTTTTAAATTTTAAATAATTCTACAGTCTTTTCTGTTCCCAAAAAATAATCGAAACTAATCGATAACTCTGAAACGTATGCATGATAAATGTCAAAAAAATCTTCTCAAACAAGTTTTTTTTATTTTTAATCTTTCAAAATTTTCTACAATCTTTTAGATTCTCGAAAAATAATCGAATAATCGTAACTAATCGATAACTTTAAATTGTCTTGTATGTGAAATATTTTGGCATTTTTCTCAGCAAGTAAGTTAACTGGTTGATCTTAGGGATCGAATCTATTATATATCATATGATGTGAACTCTGAACTGTGGTGGAATCTATAAGATTAGGATACCATGGAGAGAAGTTTGGACTAAGGAATCAGTCCATTTTACGGATGATTCAAAAGTAGAATAGCGAAAAAATCGGGTATTTATTACAATCAAAACGATCTTTATTTAAATTTAGTTTGCCACATGACTGCACTGTTTTCTGGGCTAAAATTTACGGCATTGGCCCCTTTTGACCCATTGACCCTAAGTGAATTGAAGAAGTATGAAGGCTTTTATTGAAAAGACTAGATATACTAACAGAAAGCAGTTCGTTCTTTGCCAGTATCTTTCATATTAGGAAGGCAGTTAAGGAACAGAAACTGAGAATTATCCCAGGATTAAGGTATTATGCGAATCGTGCTGAGGATTAGTCACCAAATAACCTAGTCGTTAATGGGGCCCCCTCGAAAATCAATCCGAATTAAAAATAAATTAAGCGAGGCCTAGCACACGTGCTCAGCCATTGTCGAGATCCAATTCCGAATTAGAAGAAAATTGTAATGGAAAAAGGACTCTGATCGCTACTGAACTCGTGGACCGAAGAAAGCATGACCTTTGGGATGAAAATCAATGATGCACAGCTTCTAATAACATAGTTACCTAAGCAGTTTGGCTGAGCGTGGTCACTAAATTGTACTTATCACAGGCTTAGCACCAGAAAACTTGAAGATCATTACTTGATCATGTACTTCAAAACCGGGTATACATGCTCAAGCTCCATCAACAAAAGATACGAACGTAAAAAAATTTCAAAATCTTGTCTTGTCTATTGTAGACTACAAGTTGAGTTTCAGTCGGTGATCAGCCTATCCCTAGTGATTTGTGTGCGATTGTTTTCAATTGTATTTCCTCCAAATTTTTAAAGTCATTTTATAACTACTCCAGCAACGAAATCATCAACTAAATCCGTTGATGAGAAGACCACTGCCACTGAATGTGCAGCTAAAGTAAGGGTAAGGCGGCATTAAGCTATATATTAACCCGTGGCGTACGCAAGCTCCATTTCCTAGTTAACCTGGAGCAATTGGTGATCCACTACATAAAGGTCACAATGGAACAGGCTGTAGATGGTACCTCAGATACCAGGATAAGGGTCTAAGATGCCACAAAGAAGGCCAAATAGAAGTGGTCAAAAGAGGTGACAAAAATATCATGCAGGATACTGAAAAATTTACTCAAATTTTAAAATTTTTTGTGTTTTGCTTTTCATAATTTAACGAAATTTTAAATAATTTTAAAATATTGAACTCAAAAAAATTATTTTTAATAATTTTTACTTTTGTCACAATTTTTTTCAATTTACATTTTTCTTCTGCGGCATATTTATTTTTGTTTGAATTTTTTCAAAAATTTTTTACACTTCTTTCGTTGCTTTAAATATTTGTTTCTTTTTTAAACGTTTTAATATTTAAATTATAAAATTTTTATTTTTAGACCACTTGCATTAAAAAGAAAAACAAGAAACAAAATTAAAAAAAAAACACAATCACTCGCACTCACGCCCTCCGCAGTATTCTTGTTTTTCCCGTCGTCGCGTTTTCTTTCATACACACTGTGTTCATATACACGGAGTGAACTTTTAATGGGGCTGGTTCATCTAAAACTGAGACAATTTTTTTTCGTACATTTTCCGTTTTAGTTTAAACAATAAATAAAAATAAAATTTTTTCGGTACGTTTGCTTTTTCGTTTTTTCAATAGAAATTTAATGGTTCTCTTGGCTCTCTGCTTAGCTCCCGCATCAATATTTGAAATGCAATACCCGCGTGTTAAAAACCAACAGAAGAAAAAATCTCTGTCTGTAATAAACAAATAAAAAATTATTTTAAAATTTATGAGCAGCGACATCTAGTTGTTTATAATAAAAGGGGGACTATTTACAGGGTAACAGATAATGAAGGATACAAGAAAATAAAAAATTAAATGAAGAATTAAAAAATTTGAGAATATCGATCAAAGCGGTCGACTTATTTACTTACATACATACATACCTAACTGCGCATCACAGTTCTTTAGTCAGGTTTACAACCTAGCTTGTTACACCACCCATGTTGTGTGTGTTACCCCATTAGTGCAGAGTGGCAACTTAAGTTACCTGCAGAGCTTGCCTTAGTTTTTATGCTCTGAGAGGAAATTGAGTGTAAAAAACAAAACGGTAACTGTCAGAAAAAAAAGTAATTCGGGCATTAATGGGTTAATTGTGTATCCATGAATGGCGAACAGAAAACTTTTGAGAAAATTTTCCTGGAAATGTTCTTCTACTCACAGAGTTTTTGAAAGAAGACTGCTAAGAGGAGCTCGCCTAAAAAGAAATATTTTTCCCAATTTTGTTTGAGATGTCTGAACTGGGGTTTGAATCTCAGGTTCTCGTCTTATAAAGCAACACACTAACTACAATCACATACGTACCCATTAAATGATCCAGCAGCTATCTGTCTATTGGCAATTTGGACTGTCCTGTACACATAATTCCGAAACCATATTTCACTGACAATATGATAATCGTACCACTGAGATTGAGAACATCAACATGCCCTGATGAATCCCCGTTTGTTGCAGTTCGGCCTACCTTAGCATTTCTTTACAGATGCCCTTTTAACGCGCGCCCTGGCGATGACAGGGCTTCCTCAACTTGTCTCATCCCAAGGAGACAAGGTCACTCCCTAAGTCGACATTCACCGGAGCAGTTGCGAGCCAACGTAGCTGCTGGTTGTTAATGTTCTGAACAATGTTCTCGTTGTTGAGCTGCTCATTCAACTCATTGTTGTTTCTATAATCATCAGCAATTCGCAGCGGACCGAAATACTGGAGAAGGCAGCAGCATAGAAATATAACAACGCCTATGCCTCTGTGCCATAGAACACTGTAGCTATAAAATCCCCGGCTGGGTCATAGACCATGTGGAAATTTTCCATAATGAACAAGCAGGCAAGCTTGGGGAAGCTTCCACGCCTTTGATGAAACCACAAACTGAAGATAAAGAGTGGCAAAGACCCTCTTTTCAAACCAAGAGGGTTTGAGGCAACCAAAGCTTTTGTTGGGACGCTACAATAGAAGGAGATCTGAAGTCATACATCAGACGATAAGAATGAATGTTTGGACTAAATTCTTGGAACCTAAGGGACACTAATGCAGTCCAGAAGTAAACATATGTGTGCATATCAAGTGCTCGGCAGGAATTATCAGTGTTGGCACCGTATAGCTCCCTGAAGTACGTAAGGGCAATAGGCTTAGAGGAGACATTATAGGGATATCCTACAAAGTTTGAGAGTGGATCACAATAGATCGTATGGTCGCAGTACTAAGGCACCTCTTCATAGCAATAATCACCATAAAAAGGGGCATCAAATGGGATATGAATGATGTCTCGATGACATAGATACTTATGTCTGTTCTCACATGCTTTCTCTGATAGGGCAGCAAAACTGCAGAAAATACATCAGCTTTACGTGGAAAACGGGTCTGTCGGGTCGGTTTTTGGTACAAATACTGTCAGCGTTTGTCTTTTTAAGTGCTTTGTATGGCAACATATTGTTTCAGCTTGTTTAAAAGACAAACTTTCTTTATTCTTTAAGAATTTCCGTTTAAAAAAAACCCGGCAGTTTTTAGTACAAATACGTTGTCAGCGTTGCCTTTAAGTAAACAAATATATTTATTTTAGCTTAGAAATCTTTAACATTGAATATTATCTTGTTTGTAACACTTAATGCATCTCTAAATTGTGTCATTGTGGCATGCAACACCTGTTTAATGGCCTTAAATGTATTCATTTTATAGTCCGTCAGCTGTATGCTACACATTATAGCTGCTGACAGTTTATTTTCTGTTCCTTCTACGCTTTTATGACTCAAGCTTAATGGCATAAAAATCTTCTGTGTTTTTACAAGTTGTTTCCACCGGAAGAATGAAAGAAAAGAATTCATTTTCCTTACCTTTGCCTTCGCCACCTGCACCTTTATGAGACTTTAAAACTAATTGAGTGTGATACTGACTTCTTGTGTGGTGGGGTTTAAAGGGGTCACAAGCACGCTTTATTAAAAGTAAAATGGGGGTCTTAAATAAATTATAAAAAAGTAACACTTTGGGGGGTTAAATTAATTGTTTAGGAAGTTTTAAAAGCATTTTCATTTTTTTTTGTCTACATTTTCTGGATGATTTAATGGCTCAAATATGACCGTGTTACTCTAGGACAATGGAGTAAAGCATCTGTACTGTTACCAGTGTTTTAATAACAGGTGTAACGATTAATTTTATTTGAGTTGATTAAAATTTATTTAAAAGGTGTTGCCATGTTTAACATAATGGCTTTCAAATTGTCAGTCATTATTCAAGCCCTAGAGAGAGTTTTTTTTTACTTTTTGGCTCACAAAATAGACGAAATTTGTTGCCAACAGCTGTGCTTCAAGGATATATTTTATAGAACAGCAGCAGCAGTATGCGCAAAATGAAATTCCTTACAATTTATCAGTTGCCTGTTAAGCATCTGCTTTAAAAAATGTTTTCAAATAAATAAAAACGCATTGGAAACTTAATCATGACCAAAATTGTTATGGGAGTCCAGTGGCTATTTAAACGTCAGTTGAAAATAAAATCTCAAGGAAAAGAATTTTAAAAATTTTTTCAATTCAATAAAAATTTTCCTAAGTAACCTAGCAAACCTTTTTAAAAAACTCAACTCCTTTCCTAGGAAACTAAAATAAAGAAAATTAATTGTAAATCGTAAACAGAAATGTATTCAAAAGAAATTTTTAAGCGCCTAAATTTAGGCAACAATTTCTATTAGATTTTAAGTTTGCGGTTCAAACCTTAGCTCAAATATCAACACAATGAAATTTGGAAAATATTTCCTCGACAAACTTCCTCTTAGCAGTCTTCTGAAAAAAGCTCTGCGAGTAAATAAAATTACCATGAGAGGTTTGCCACAAATCTGACATTCGGAGTCCACGTTATACTGAAAATAAAATTAACACACATAACATGAGTGGTGGGAGAATTTTAGTCGTAATCTTGACTAAAGTGTTGTAATGGCCAATTAAGTAAGTAACTTAATAAGCAAATGCTTTAAAATTATAAAAATAGAGTGAAATATTCAAAATTGAACTTTTACAGATCCTAAAAGTAGGCAACAATTTTTATAATATTTAATATGTACATACATGTATGTTTCAGAGTTTAAAAGCAAATTATTAATGTCTAAAAAAAATTGTATGCAATATTTATTTAAGATATTATTTGAAGGAGCCTAAAAATATGTTGCAAATACTTTCAGATTTTTTTAATTTTTCAAATTCTTTTAAAGAATCGAATCTTTAACAATAATAGAAAATATAAAAGAATATATTGTACACAGAAAAGTAATTAAAAAATATAAAATTTCAAATGAATATAAAATAAAAATGTTTTAAATGAAATTTTTGAGGTGCCTGAAAGTAGGCAACATATGTGTCATGCTTTAAAAACAGGAAAATATATAATAAAAATATAAAAAATTTAAATGAAATATTTGAATAAAAAGTTTAATTGCCTTAAAGTAGGCAACAGTTTTTATTTAAATTTAATATTTTTTCTATTTGTGCATGTGTTTAATGCAATAAAACTGTGTTGAAGAAAGAAGAAATAAAAAAATTAAATAAAAAATTAATTCGAAAATATTTAAAAACCCTGAAAATATGCTACAAAGTATTTTAAATTTTTTAACAAAATATTTCATATTTCAATTAGCGTATAAGAGTTTGTATATATTCCATGTATTTATTACTTTAAAAATTTATCCGGTGAGATGAGAATTATGCCTTTGATAACCTCCAACTGCATAAGAGTTTTGTATTTAAATATCCATGATAAAAATGCTTGTATAAGAGTTATTGATTTAATTTTTAATTTAAAAACATTTTGTTAGTGTTGCAACAAAAAACTTGTCTGGCGAGACGAAGTATTTAAAAAACTAAACTGAACTGAACTAAATACGAACAGAGTTTCTTTGCCAACTTCCTTATTGAGTTTCGAACAGTAACTTTCGTGACTATCACAAATTAGTTTTCTGGGGACTTATTTTGTTTGCCAAAAATATGTTTTCTTATACAAACTACTCGTGTTACATTTTTTGTTGTTCATTTGTTATTTTCGTTTTGCCTATGAGGTATTATTAACCGTATGGAGGAGTCTTATCAATATTTGTTGAGTTTATTTGATTGTATTTTATTTAAATTGTTTCGTCTTCGGTTTGGTTTGGTTTGGTTTGGTTTCATTTCACAGTTTATTTATCAACGAACGCAAAAAAGTTTCTTGCAAGGAAACAGTGGCAAAGGAAGGAGATATATTTTATTTTATTTTTACTAAAGTTTTCTGGTGGAGTTTTTTATTTCTTTTTTAAACATTTTTAGTTATTTCTGCAGGTAACGAAGTTATGAAAAAATAAACATTTCTTTTAAGAAAATATGGTTTAAAAAATACAATATGAATTCGACAACGACAAAACCCATGGAAAAAGTCAAAAAATAAATCTCTTATACCAACTCTTATACCAGCAATTTATTGCCTTTAATTTATTATTATACGAATTATTTCCTTTATAATAGAAGTAGTTAAAGCTAAAATATCTATTAAAATATATATGAAAGTGCTACTTTAATACCAGCAAATTTAAAAACTCTTATACTCTCTTAAAACATAATTTTTTTATCAGCGGAAGCTATAGAATCTTTTATATGGAAATTATTATACAAACTCTTTCAGATAAAGGATCATTCAAATCAGTTCTGAACTCTTATATTAACTTACCGATAGAAAATTTATACAAACTCTTATACGTCTTGCTTCTAATACACTATAACGATACAAAATGATTAAAATATTTTATTTATTTATTTTACAAGCAAATTGTCTAGTTTTATGCCTTAGTGAGACTACTTATATCATCGAAAAACACTTATACAAAGTCTTATATGTACAGATTTCTGCATATCATTAGGACAGCAGATAATTTGTTAACTTGTGGAATTAAATTTTCATCTGTGTAGGCAGAGAAATGTACAATACTTACAGAAAACCAATCAAAAAACTTGTTGGTTAAAAACTGAAACTCTTATACACGCTTAGTTTGTATGGAATTAGCCACTTAGGGGCTTATACTGCAACAAATCTGAAAATTTATTTTATTTTAGCAAATTTTGCTTATTGGTCAAAAATAGAAACTCTTATACGCACTTATTTTTTAAGGAAATAGCTATTTAAAGGCATACATTGCAACAAAACTGAAGGTTTACGTAGCTTTACCGTCATTTAAAGCAAATTTTACTTATTGGTCAAAAATAGAAACACTTATACGCACTATTTTGTAAGGAAATAGAAGACCTTGCTTCTAATAAATACTTTTTTCTATGTATACCTTATACTCATTTTTACAAGAAAAAAATTCACGTTTCTTTAAATTAAAATATTTATTTACAAATAAAAAATTGTACTTTATTTAATAGAATTATTGTTTTTCTTTTTAGACATCAACAGTAATGCTTAATTTAAAATCAACAAGAAAAAAATTGAGGATATAAAGGTAAGCGAGAGAGAAATATTTTTGTTTGTTTTATTTTATAAAAATAAATAATAATTATTTAATTAAATTAAAATTTTTAAGAAAATTTATTGCATATTTTATGTGAAATAATTTAGTAAAGTACACTTCACTGTTGTACAATCTGGCAGTGATGTAAATAAGTAACACGATAATTTATAATCATAAATGAATTCACATGTGGGAAAACTGCAATTAAAAATTTCATTAATTGGAGGCATTTTAATTTAAATCAAAGCCTTTAATACTTACGTTATTGTAAAAAACCAGGTGCACTTAAAATTACATAAAATACCATAAGGCTTTTTAAGTTGTTCCTTTTTATTTACTACCGTATTTTGTAAATTATAGCCATCATAGCGCCGCCAACAGTGATTTAAATCTCCTAGAAAAAGTGTTTAAAGAAAATGTTAATATAAGCTATAAATATAAGAGTTTTTTAAAGTCTTATACTGCGTTAAAGATCCTAATAAATATTTCTTTGACTACCTTAATCCCTAGCAAAAACGTATTATTTTAAACTCTTATACTTTTATTGCTCTTAATAGCAGAATCAAAAAAATCTGAAACTCTTATACTGCAGTAATTAATGCTAAATACTATAATATATTATACATATATTTTCTTATGCTCATATAATGAGCCAAAAATATAAACATTGCTCATAGTTTACACGGCTTAAAAACTCTTATACTCGCTCATAAAACTCTTATATTAAAATCTTAATCCATGAATATCATCTTCAACTTCTTTTAAAAGATTTTTACAAGATCTTCGGTCAATAAACTCTTATACTGAGTCAATCAATCTAACATATATCGTCTATAATTATTTAAGAAACCCTTATTAAATCTTATATTTATTGCTTTTAATTCCCAGTACTTGGGGGAAGTCTCTTCTGATGGGAAATAATAGTGGAGTGTGTGGAGAAAGCGCTCATAGCACTCTACGACTCTAAGAGAGCCGTAGCCAAGATTTGAGAACTTAGGACTTATTTTGAAGTGCTCACGTTTTGAGATTCCTGTACAAATACTAGTATCACTGCAGACAGATACTTGAAGTGAGAACGTAGTCAACTGACGTAGTCACCACTGTCACTGTTTTCCATTTAAACTATGCTCAATTGGCTCCCCTCTGACCTTCTCTATTGTAACAGAAGGGTGGGCAAAACTAAATGCACTTAATTCCTGACATAATCTGGACTATCAACAGGCTGCAAGTCTGGGTATTCATAGAAATGTGTGCCTCCTCTTGATTTAAGGATTTTCACTGGGGGTCGTCATATACCGACGACTTAAAAATTCTGAAGAGAGTAGGTTGAGCACTGCTGTGTATTCCACCATCCATTCACCCCTATTGAGTGATGGGATTTTCATTTAAAATTACTAAATTAGTCAGAGTCAAGCTTTGATCAAGTCCTTCACGACCATCAGATAAAATTGGAATAAAATCCGATTTAACCCGAAAATTGTTCTCAATACTTACTTTTAATATGACCAGCTCTTTCCATATGATGATAATCACGACCTTCCAATGGATTGCCGTGACCATTTGTAGCTGCTACGCCTATAATACCGCCACCACCACCACCATCACCACCTGCTAAACTACCACTACCACCCGTATCGCCGCCACTACCGAATAACAGGAAGTACCACAAGATAAAGGAGAAAACTATGAAAATATAGGTCAGCAGTTTGGCCATCTTAACATACGTATTTCCAACGAATTGCTCTACTAAAACTACACGAAATTTCTTCTTTAAAATTTCTGTTGAATTAATCTTTTTTTTTTGAAATTTTTTTTTTTTTTGGTAAATTTTCTTAGAGAAAGAAAATATTTTCAAACAAAAAATGTTTCACGTAACGTTAAAATGTTTAAGCACCACCGATGATGTCCCCGTACTGAATACATTATTCAATAAAATATGAAAAAAAAATTATTTTTTTTTTGGTTCTGTTCGTTTCAAATCACCAGAATACAAAATGGAAATGGACTGACTAAACAAACGATAATAAAATAAAAAAAAATAAAAATATTCTGCTAAACAAAAGCTAAACGATAACTGGTATTATCAGCGTTATAGGAACGATGATCATCATTATAAACACAAGCAACTAAAAGTGATGATGAAAATTTGTTTTAAAAAAAATTTTTTTTTTAATTTTTTTTATTCAGTTTAACACCTTCCTTTTTAGTTTCATTTATTCATTCATTCATCCATTCATACATTGACTCTCTACACAACAATACAACGATCATGAACATGATGATCGTCTTCAAATAAGTGAATTTATTCTGTTGAGTTTTTTATTGTTGTTGTTGTTGTTTTTGTTTTCATTATTATTGCTATTATTAGGTATATTGTGCGAATGTCAGTTATTGGTTTGATTAAGTTTAATTAAATCAAAAAAAAAACAAAAAAAAATTCCTTTTTGTTTATACTTTTATTGCATCGTCATCAGCACCATTCATCCATCCATCCATCACACTAGAGTATCACAGAGTATTTGGGTGAGGGTCACACTGTGTATAAAATGTTATAAAAAAATCATGAAATTTGGTTACTTTGTCATCTGCGTACTGTCAGTGAAAAGAAAAGTAATCATTTCAATCACATTTAAAGTCTATTTTTAGGCTATTTACACACTTACATCATTACAAACATATTCTGTTTTCCATGAGAGTGAAAGAAAAATGCATCACAACCCTACATTATTTACAAAAACAAATACAAACATCTTCTCGAAGTTACCAAAAAAAGGCGTTTTTCTCATAAGTACTGTTTTGAAGAAAGTAGATCAGGATGTCCAACCAACTTGGATATTATTCCGTATAAGAATCTAAAAGATAGAACAGCAAAAGATCAAAAATGCTGGCTCATATGTAGGAGAATAATGGTTTCTAAATGGTGACTCTCTTGGAGAATGAATTACTGGCTCTACGGAGGCGTAACTATCCCCACACTAACATATGCTTAGTGTGATGGGCAGTGATGTTCCTATCCAGCCATTTTATTATCCATGCTACATCAGAACAACTCAGAAGAATTCAAGGAATGTGTTGTTTAGGGATAAGCAGTCACTTAAGTGACCATTTTAAACCGTACTTTTCATCCAACCAATAGAGCCAGAGATGTCTTAGTTCTTTAGTATGTTTTATTATACTGCCCCTAAACTTTATAAGGTAACCCTATAATGTTTCCCTCAAACCTAGTGCCCTAAAAAATTTCAGGCTGCTACTCGGAGTCAACAATGACAATTTCGTGTCTAGCATTAGATATGCACTCAGGTTCCTTCTGATGCATACGTTAATGCCCTACAGATTGCAGGAATTTGTTCCCAAGCTCTTCGTCACAGAACCTACATGTCGGGATCGAATCTACAATATATTTTCACCAACCTCAGGTTATTTATGTATAGTAGAATGACTCTCATCTCCTCCTATTGCATTGCCTCACCCTAAAACTCACAAACACCCATAAGCGACATTGTACTTGCTTTTTGTCTGTAATGGTAGCATCCAAGCATTTTAATGAAATAAAGATCTCATCGGAATAATAGCTCTGTACTTTTTGCAAAAAGTACTATTTTCTAAAACGTACTTTTTATAGTACTTATTTGTAAAAGGTAATTTTTTATAGTACTTTTTTGTAAAGGATACTTTTTGTGAAAGGTAATTTTTTGTGAGAAGTACTTTTTTGTAAAATGCACTTTTTCGTAAAAGATACTATTTTGTAAAAGATACTTTTATGAAAAAGGTACTTTTTTGTAAAATATACTTTTATGTAAAGGTTTTTTTTTTGTAAAAGGTTTTTTTTTAAAAGGTACTTGTTTGCAAAAGGTACTTTTTTGTAAAAGGTATTTTTTTGTAAAAGATACTTTTTTGTAGAAGATACTATTTTTCTCAAAAGGTACTCTGGATATTTTCACAACTTTTTCATACTTTTTTTTTAGTACTTTTCATATACAAATTCCGAAGCCTTTATATTTTAATGCGACACTTCCATTTTACGCTGTCAATTTTCTATTAAACGACAAGTTATTGACTCCGTAATTGAAATTTAAATTCCGTTTTTAAATATTTTAAATGTCATGCCATGCTGCTTACTCTTCGCAAAAAAGTGGGCACAAAATGAAACCGAAAATGTGAGCGAAAAAAGGGCAAAAAACATTGAAGAAGAACAAAAGATTGAAACACTTTTGCTTTTAAAAGCATCACAAAATCGAAATTCAAATCCCCTCAATTTTTGTAGTGTATTGCGACAGATAGAATTAGTTGAACGGCTTCGGTAGTAGTTTATGGCAGTTGAATTTGCAAAAAAAAAGTCAGTGATGAGAGAGAGATGAAGCAAAAAAAAAAAACGGAACGAGAAAAAAAGTTTGAACAATTTAAAATCAAGCGATGACATTGATCAGTGAAGGCCATTTGTGTTTAAAGCACAAATAAAAACAGAAAATTAAATGATTTTTTTTTTTTTGTTAAAAAAATGGAAGAAAAAAATTCTTTTAAGCAGATTGGAAAAAAGGAATTCAGGTCATTAGCTTTTTTGAATGCGAAAGCTTTCGTTTATACGTTAAGCCGATGACTGTGAAATTGGTACCTTTTTTGTTATTCTATTTTGTTGTTGTTGTTGTTTTTCTGAATGCAATTTAATGCTTCATTTAAAATTCTGGTTCTTCATACATACACTCCATACATACATATGTACACATCTTTCTTCCTTCATACGCCTGATGAACGAAACGAACGAACGTATAACAACAGAATTAAGATGCAAATACTCTGCTTATGCTGAAACTGAAGCTACTGCTTGATGCGTTCTCTTTCTCTCTGTTGCTTAAAATTCATTCTTGTGTCGCATTTTTCAGACGCAGTGATTTTTAATTAAATTTTATTTCATGTTTATTTGTTTATTTAATTAATTTAAAACTAAAAAAATAAAATTATACTTATTTGTTGATCATACGACAATACGGTTACGTTTGCGTTTACGTGTTTTATTTATAACGCTTCCACATACACACGCATCTATCTCTTGTCATCACTTGGGATCATTGAAAAACGTAAATGTCTCATTGCAGTGTATTTCGTAGCAATCCGGTAACGTGGTGAAATGGCGTGACATTCTTAAATCGAATATGAATTCGCAATAGGGAAATCTAAAACAGAAAATAAATTAAAAAAAAAACATTTTCAACATATTTCTTAAAGAAATTAACGAATATGCATTAAAACTAAACTAAACAAACAGATTTCTAATGAAAATCATTAAAATTTTCATCTTCAGTAAGCAAAAATAAAATTTTAATGTAAAATAAGTAATTTAATCACAGAGCCGGTTAAACGAATAATCTTTAACTAAATTATTGCTTGCCCTGAAAGCATAACCTTCGATTAAAAAGCCAATCAGGCTTATATTTCATGCTATAACGACCAAGAATGGACCGCAGTAAACTGTAGAATCTACAAACCAAGAAGTATCAACTTCCCTCTTAATCACCTAATTGATCTACCCAAAATTCGGTACCAAGGGAGATCATCGCCGTTGTATCTCCTATCAGCTCATCTGCACGCAGCATCCTCAACGTTTCTAGAGCCTTATAGTCAGATTGCTTTCAATGTACAGTCTATACAATATGACGCCCTTATATTGTACAGACTCTGCATTGAAAGCAACCTGACTATTCTCAAAGATATCTACCCAGACGAGCTGCCTTGGTCTTGAATACATCACCACTCCTCTCCTCATCAAATCGAGGAGACATCTAATATACCATGCCTCCCCTCACCAGTGCCATATTCGAGTCGTCTGTAAAGATCACATGACTGTCTACTACTGCCTGCACCAACCGTTGCTATCTGTTCGGAAATACCACCGAGATCAACTTGTCGGGAATACACTGAGCGCCAAAAGTTAGTAAACACCACTGAAATAATTCATTTCCTTAGGACAGCGAGAAAAGTAAATGAGAATAGTCGAATAAATTTCAAAAAATAAAAGCGTTTATTTATTACGTATAAAATGTTAAAACAAAAACAACAATTCGTGATAAAGGAACTTTTTTATACTTAAGGACAAAACTGTTATACTTAAGAACAAAAGTGTTGACTCACTTATGGCGCTCAGTGTACATGCCCTGATTATACAATCTAAAACCCAAACTTAAATCGATAGCCCTCAAAATCCCTGTTTGACTGAAGAGAGCCTCAAATTATCCCAAAAAAGATTTCTTTCCATCAGCCCTTTAACTGCCACATCCACTGGAAGTGGCCCTTAAATCATCTTCAACGAAGGGGAGTACTTCTAAAGGCACCCTATATAACCAAAGGACACACATCTTTGCTCCTTGGATGTCTCCTAGGTCACCCATCATACTATGCAGCCATACGTGGGAACCGGACAATCTATGGAGTCATAAATCCACTTAACAGCTTCAGGCAAAGATCTTATCACCTACTTATAGTGCTCCTGGCTGAATAGTAGATACTGAATTCATTTGTTTTTCAAGACTGGACTGTTGTTACGTATTCAGGAATACACTGAGCATTATCAGCAGAGAGCCTAAGGTTAATTCCTTTAAACATGAGCAGTATAAAATTTGCCCAGGAGAATCAGAGCCATCCATGATAATTTTCTAAAAGTGAACATAATCAAAAAAAATCTCGAATAATAACTGGTTCACAAACGGTAATGCGTGTAATCGTTAAAAATATTTAAACCGAAAGAAAAGAAACGAATAAAAACCGGTTTTTAACCGCTTATGGAAATAAGCGTTCAAAATGTGAAGAGATTTTAGTCTGAATATGATATTTCATACGGTACATATACACACAGTTACTAAAGTATACATACGGTTAACAAATTTCAGAAATTTTTTAACCAATCCGTTTTCGTTGAAAATCTTTACAGTTTCCTCGATTTTAAGATGGTCTTTTGCATTGGTTAAAAAATTTCTGAAAATGGACTGAATTGTGGCCCTGCACAGGCCCACAAATTTCACAAATTTCTGAACCAATGCAAAAGACCGTCTTAAAATCGAAGAAAGATGTCAGACAATTATAAAGATTTTCAACAAAAACGGATTGGTTAAAAAATTTCTGAAATTTAGTTAAATCGAAAAGAAGTATCGAATAAAATAATTCGCATAGCAAACCAAGTCGTATTATATTCATATTGAATTATAATAAATTTTTTGGTTGAACTGAAAGAGCGAGTAATCGTTGTAGGATTTTAAATGTAAAATAAATTTTAGAAAATTGTAAATCAGAGCTTATGAGTTTAAATGGTCAAGAGATTCGTTGCTTTTTAAAACATTATTTTTAATTAAAATAGAGATTTTATTAGCCAACAATAACAGATATTGCTTACAAAATTTTTTAAAATCCTTTTACTCTTGTAATGGCTTCGGATTATCAATCAATGGCTGAAGTCGTGTAAAAAATATTTTTTATTGATTTGAAATTTTTTTTTGTTTTTAATAAAAAATTCACGGCACGTTTGAACATGAATTGAATGCACTAAATTTTCTTTGTTAAGCGATTTACATTTTATTTTCCTTTTTTATGCTTTTTTTCTTCTTGCACTATTTCCAAAAGCAAACAAAACGTTTGCAAAAAAAACTCAATTTACAAAACTACCCAAAAAAAACCGAATAAAAATATTTTTTTCCCAGTTTTTCCGTCTCTTATTTTTTATTTTTTATTATTTTCTGTTCTCTGTGAAACAACACATAATTGAAATGTTAGCAATGAATAGCAGTTAAGCCAACAAAATAAAACAAAACACACAACAATGGCAACACAAACAAACAAACAAACAAAACTAAGACAAACTATACCATATAGATGTTAGAAAAGTAAGTACAACTAAAATAATACGTAATTTTTAATACACAATACAAATGAACAAACATACGAATGCATAGAGAAAGTATAATATTCAGAAACTACACAAATAAAAAACATGAAAAAATTTCCAAACCGAATAAAAATATCGAATAAAAATCGGTTCATAACCGGTTATGCGAATAATCGAAAAAAATATAAACAGATTCCAATTTGAATATTATATTTCAAAAGAATAACAATATTTAAACCGAATAAAAGTATACAATAAAAACCGATTCATAACCGGTTATGCGAATAATCGAACAGAATTAGAAGAGATTTCAGTCTGAATATAATATAATGATAACAAGCAAATTTTTAACCGAAAATTTGAACAGTAAAATAATAAAATATATAAATAATGGAGTAATGAAGTAATGAAGTAAATGGTTATGCGATTATTCGGTTAAATTTTATATCCTTTCAGACATTTCAATTTTTGTTCCAAAAAAAAAAATTTAAAAGCTTAGACGTAAATTTATAAACAACCAAATAATCGAATAATCGGTTACTCGCTTATTGAGCTATTTCACTGAGTAATAAATTTTCTTGGAGATTGTAGTTTCTTTAAAAAACAGAATTTTGATTTAGATGCGAATAGTAATACCTGTAAACAGGCGAAAATGGCTTCATAAATTATTCGAACAATCGGTTATTCAATTATACGATTAATCAAGAATTTTAAATCTTTTTTAAAAAGTTTATTTTAATTTGAAAAATAGTATTTAAAGACCTAAATTAATCGATTAAACGGTTACAAATTAATCGGTTATTCGATTGTTCGGTTAACCAATTAGCTGTTTTTTTAAAATTTTTTTCCTACTCAACTTTTTTTATAGAAATAATAGCAAAATAAGAAAAGAATCGAAACTAAATACTTACACTGGCTGAAACCACAGAAAACACTGGTACGTACATAGAATACCAAATGGGCGTCGAAATTCACCATCAGGCGTTTGTATTGAACCGGAATTATGTTTTTTCCAACATTGTGAACTCCAGCCTTATATTTTGTTGTTGCATTTGGTGGTGTTGTTGTTGTTGTTGCAGTATTCGATTTAGTGTTCATGAGTTCATGAGTTATTTTTTGATGTTAATTTTTATACGAAGTGTGTGATGAAAATGGTTATTGACGTAGCAAGCAAGCACAACACCAGCATAGCAGGAGTAATTGTAGTGGCATAAAATAAAAAAAAATAAAGCCAGCAATAGTGTTCAATGTTATTGTAGTTATTTTATAGTTATTTTTATAGTTGTTGTTGTAGTCGTAGTTGTAGTTATAATGCCAAAAGCCAAAAATTGATACCAATTGTGTTGTTAGAGTATCACCATAAAGCAATTGCAGGCAGGCAGCAAATGCATATAAATTGTTCAATATTAATAATGGCACGTTTTGTGTGTAAAAATGAATGAAATTATGCTCCCCGCCACCGCCGTCGGTCGCAGCACAAGGATATCGCAATAAAAAGCGAAAAAAAACAGGGAAAGAAAAAAACATAAAAAAGAGAGAAATGTTATCGAGTGTGAGTGCAAAAAAGGTTAAATAGATTTCAAATTAATTTTTGATGGATTGTAAAACGTAAATTGTGTAACATAACCTAAAAGAGGGTCATGCCTTTCAAAGGTTTTGATTAAGAAAAATGATGGAATTTTAATATAAAAAGAAAAACTGTTTAAATAATCGATTTTAATAGCAAATAATTGAGGATTATTTTGAAAAAACAATTTTGTTTTGCCTAAAACGTTTTTTTTCACTTAAGAAAATAAAAGTTTCTTATGATTTTGAAACGATTAATCGGAAAACCGGTTATTGTCTATTTACGAATAATCTTTCAATTTCTTTTAAATTCAACCATAATTTAAATTTAAAAATTAATTATTTTGAATTAATTTCAGAAAAATTTTCTATGTTAATGTAAATATTCAGTAGACCGGTTACGAATTATCCATTATTTAACCGAAGAGTTAAAATATTTATATTAAAAAAAATCTAAAAATTCATATTTATCAAAACAAAAATAAAGAGTTATTCTAGTAACATTTCCATTCGAAACAGGATTTTTAATCGAATTAAATTAATCGAATAAAATTAATCGAATAAAGATAATCGAATAAAATTAATCGAATAAAGATTATCGAATAAAGATAATCGAATAAAATTAATCGAATAAATATAATCGAATAAAATTAATCGAATTAAATCTTTTCATTGAAAGATAAGTTATGCCAGGTATTAAAATTTATCTAAAATTTCGGTATTGCGAGCTTATGAAAACTGAGCAAGTGGTGTATCATTTCGATGTCTTCACCAGATGCCCTGCACTCATAATTTTCCAACACGGTGTGTCCCATGAGCACGCTCATAAGTAAGCCTACACATATGGTTATCCCCCGTCGGGATCGCTCCCAGAGAATCTTGGTAAGCTTACCTACTCTGTCAATATTCCAGAATAGTGGATGCGATATTTCCGCCCACTTTCTCAGTTTGGTCTTTAATGCACTGATAGGCATTGGATTATTCAAGCTCAGGGCATATAATACTCTGGATCTATTAGCCAAAATAATCGCTCCGTCACTTCCGATTATTCCTTTAGGGCTAGATAACCATATAACGCGTTCTGTGCCATGTTTGAAGTTCCAGAACTGTCCTTGATCTCGTATCCCTAATGCAATTCTTGTATGATGCCCTAATAGAAAAGATATTTATAACCCTATACGCCCAGTTTACCAATTTATCACTGTGCGTTTTTAAACATTCCTGTGTACACGAAACCCCGCTTGAAATACCGTATTATTGTTCGGTAGCATCCGAACCGGACGCTAAACAAATACCAGTGCAGACCTTACGTAACAGAGATGCCAGTTGTCGTGGTCACCACTGTCCTCCCCTCCATTCCAAATAAGATATTATTTGCCATGCTTAATTGGCTGCCGTTTTACCCTCCTATTAAAGTAAATGGCAGAGCTGATAGCAGTAAGGCGTAATGCGATTGAATCCAACTTAGACTATGAATATGCTGCAATCCTGGGCAATAATAAATACATTCGAATCAGCTACCTGATCCCTTACAATTTTCTCGATAGGAGATTTCATCTTGAGATTTTAAGTAGAGACTTCCGGCCGGCGGTGCACAGATTCAGACTCCAAGATGCTGAATAGAGTAGGCTGTGGGATATATGTTGTGGGTTTTGGCGTTCAACTCTTGTAAAGGCTGTATTGCTTTTCACACGGAGGTTATGAACCGGTTTATTATTATTTTTTTTAAGTTTTAAAAATTTTTTAAATTTTTCATTAATTTTTTTACAGTCCGTTATTCGTGAACCGGTTACACTTATATTCGATTAATTTTATTCTAAGGTTTAAATTCATTTAATTTATGTTCTTTCTGACTCGTTTACTAAACCAAATAATCGTTGACCCGGTTAAAAACCGGTTTTACGAATAATTGCTTTTTATATTAATTTTGTATAAATTTTGAAAAGTTTTAAAGTTTGTAACTTATTTTTTTTCAGACTTGTTTATTAAAAAAACCGGTTATTGCGAATAATCGAATTTTTTAATGTTTTTAAATTTTCTTTCTGATACGTCTAATGAACGAATAATTGGTTTTTAAGGTAATATTTATCAATTTTTAGGAGCTTTAAAGTTAATAATTTATTTCTGACTCGTTTATTAAACTAAATAATCGTTAACCGGGTTTGCGAATAATCGTTTTTTTTTATTAATTTTATGAATTTTTAACAGTTTTGATTTTTAATATAAATTTTTCTTTTGTTTCGATTATTAAACAAATTAATTCTTAACCCGGTTTTACGAATAATCGATTAATTTTTTAAAATATTTTTTTTTTTAATTTTTGTAGAATTCCTTGGGATGAGGGAGTCACACATCAAATAAAAATTTTCCAAAAATTTTATTTCCTTGATTTACTATACGTACCACCTTCCGTTAAATGACTATAGAATACGAATAAAATAATTAAAAATTTTAATATTTTGCCAAATGATTTCTGCCACAATTTAAACATTTTCGCTTTTTCATAGCCTTTTAAATATACATACGAATGCGTATAATTTTCATTATTTTAAATATTTTTGGATAATATTTTCTGTTTTTTATTTAAAAATAATTTTAATGGCTTGACAAACAGGCGTTTGAGCTACCGTTGCTTTAAAGACGCTGCGTAAGACTAAGGAAACTTATGTTTTGAAAAAAGACTTACAATCATAGCAAGTGTTTTAAAGTGAATAGTCAGTCATCAGACTTACGCTCTTTAATAATTTAAAACGTCTAAGTGTTAAGCACTAAGTTAAGTTTTTTATGCTCATACCTCGTTATCTTAACCCATCTTTTCAGTTTTCTTTCTGTGTATCTGTGTGTTAGTGTTTTTTTATCATTTTTTCAAATTTTTTCCTCAATCTGTTTGAAACGAATCTGCAAATTGTCTTCAATTGATAATAATTGTACTCAAATTTAGCTTTAATGCGATTACAATGTTTTTATCGCATTTTTTTCCGATTATTTTTTGTTGGGCAAAAAAAACACACACACACTTCTTCTCTATTGTGTGCACCACTCCGAATTCTCTTTTACAATTTCCATACTCCTCACAGTAGAAAAAAAAAAAGATAAAATCTTGACACCTTAAAAAAGAAATTTGAAAGCGATTGTTTGTACAAAAAGTCAAGCCGTCTTACCCTACGAAAGTAGAGGTTGTTTTAACAACTATTTGCTTTAAAAATGATTTAAATTTCAAAGGAAAGTTCTTTTTTACAATAACTGAACCTAAAATCAGGGAAAAGTTATTTGATTAAAATCGCCTAAAAGTAGACTTTTAAATATCAATGCATAAACACAAATTTAAAATTATTTTCCAAGTGATCTTAAAAATTAACTTAAAAATTAATGTAGAAACCAAAATAAATCAAATTTTTATTCCACCATCCTAAAAGTAGGCAATAAAATTTCAACTTGTGTCAATCTAAAAGTGTGCTTCATAATGTGAAATAAAGAAATATTTAAATAAGTACCATTTTTCGATTTTAAAGGTAAAGTTAATCCGAAATACAAATACGAAGTTAATTAAATCGCCGTCTCTGACTTAGTTGTAACTGTCTATGTTCCTGTGATAGTTTTCCAATACTTCTTCGCACATTTCGTGCTGTTTCTTGGTGAATTTTCGTATTCAAAGGCTGCAACCTTAGGAGATTCAACGCGTAGCCACTGTTTGTGACGTACTCCCACATAAAACAATCCAACAAATTCAAATCGCATGATCTTGGTGGCCAAATAACGATGCCAGAATGTAAAATTATTCGTTCTGGAAACTTTTTATGCAATAAAGCCTAAATTGAACTTATTGTGTGACTCAGAGCACTGAATCCTGTTAATAATACATGCCGCCCAGTTCATAATCTTCATTACCAAATGCCCATAGCGTTCTGAATCAATGGAATAGTTGTGTTCTCAGAGTTTTTGTCAAAAATCTGCTGACAGGATGTCGTCGAAGAAATATTTTTCCATATTTCGTTCTGTAGGAGATGTCTGACCTGGGGTTTGAACTATAGACTCACGTCTAATATGGCAACACACTACCTACTAGACTTAAAGTATGCTTTAAAACATTTAGAAAAATTTTAGCCTTAAACAAAATCTGTGTAGTTTTCTTAAGATTTTGACGCTTTAATATTTGATGTTTTTGTTAAATTTTACTCCCTTAAGCTATGCTTTGGTAGTAATATCCCCTAAAAATATACACCATTTTTAAAACAAAAATAAATAATTTTACTCCCTTTTAAGTATGCTTTGAAATATTTGAAGAAATAACTTCCTGTATAGGAAAACTATGTAGGGTTCTATGAAAATCGGCTTTTAATCACCCCCACCTAATATTTTATTTTCTATTGAATTTACCCCGTAATATTCACTTTTTTGTTGTTATCGTCTATCCTTTTATTTGATTTTTTTTCTTTTAATATTTTGCTTCTGCCTTGCCATTGTATTGAAATCAATTTAACGTTTCAAGTAGCAGACGTTTGTTCGCCTTTGTTAAACTATTTTTAAAAATATTTTCAATCAAATTAAATACCATGAATAACGTGAAATTAATTGCGTTTTAAAAATATATTTATTGCAGATGTAATTTAATATTTGCCTTAAAAAATATTTAAATAATCGCCAAAATGTCCATAATTTTTAAAGTTTTCTTTAAAAAATAAATCGAAAAGCTAAAATAAATGTCTTACAATGCTGAGGAGCCTGAAGTAAATCTAGGTGAGTTTAGGAGACATCACCTAAGATGTACGCCATGCTACAACATTTTATTTAATTAAAGACGTTGAGCCACTTTCAAGAGTATCCTACCACCTTGAAGCCCTGGAAAACGGCTTTCTCTGTAGACATCCTCAGAACAGATACCCTTGCATCATAGAATAACCTTTTGTAAGGACAAAAACTCAAATCCCTTCAGAAATTTAAGAGATTTTCCTTAATTCCCAAAATTTTTTGGTAAATCCCTTTAAGTTCCGAAATTAATTTAAGAACCCAGGCAAAACTTAAAGTCTTAAATTTTTATACAATCATTATGGTTTTTTCTTTTAATTCTGAGGTTTACTTCTTTGATATTCCTTTTAAAATTCTAAACCCAAAATCAGTTTTAAATTCCTAAAATGTTTTTGAAAATTTCCTATGCAAACCTTGTTTACAGATTTTGGTATTCTTTTTAATAATTTTTACGGAAAATGTATTTGTTGTTTATTTATTTTCAAAAATGTTCAATTTTAAATAAATTGTGAATTCCCAAGAATTTTTGAAAAAGCCCCAAAAATCCCAAAAGTTAAATTCTTTGTTAAATGATGACAACTTAATTAAAAGACATTATTTAAAGCATATTTCTCTAATTAATATATTATTGAAATTGTTGAACAAAATAATTTTAAACGCCTAAGAATTCCATATTTTCAATGTTGAATGCTCAATAATTATCCAAATTTTTAAAAGGCCTTCATTTCAGATTTTTCCTCCTTAATAAAGCTAAAATGAAAAGAAACAAAAATTAAAACGATGATTTTTTAAAATATAAAAAATTATGTGGAATACTTTAAGGTGGAAATTATTGTTTAAAGTTTTAAAAATTTGTTTTAAATCATTGAATAAACTTTTTATAACAAAAATGGCTATGGAATAGCTTTATGTCCTTTTAAAGTATAATTTAAGAATTATAACCTACTTATAGGCTGTTTTTAAAATAATCCTATAAGTAGACTTTATTTGTTAAATAAGCGTTTACAAAAATCACTTCATGATTTTTTCGGCAAATTAAAAATATTCTTAAAACCTTTCTTAAAGAAAAAAAAAATCAAAAAGTACTTGCCTTCCGTTTGTACTTCCAGTACTTTTCACACATTGTAAATCACTGCACATGGCATACTTCTGAGCTTCTCCATTAGAATCGTCACAACACTTTATTCTAAAAGCATATGAATAAAGAAATCCAGAAATCTGTAGATTTAGAAGGACATTATCTTTTAACTTACATTTTTACATCCCCTTGCCTATTGCACTCGTATACGCATAACTGAGACCAAAAGACTAACCAGGACTTTACACAGATTTGAGAAGAGACTGTGGTATTGAACAAAAAAAATTCAAAATAATTACAGTTTTTATTTATTTTAAACTATAGCTAAAGTGGGCGTGGCATTAAAATATATCTGCCCTGCCCTGAAACTTACTACTTTGTTGCACCTTATTGCAGAACGTTGAGTGGACTTCATATTGTAAATCACATGGCTCAGATGGTTCAGAGGGCACAGATGGTTCAGAGGGCTCAGATGGCACAGGTGGCACAGATGGCACAGGTGGCACAGATGCCACAGATGGCACATTCGTCTCAGTTGTCTCTAAAAAATTAAAATTTATTTAAAATTTGAATTAAATTTTTTTATTTGCGAATTGTGGTTAAACATGGCTCTATAGAGGAATGCTGCGATTACTTGGCAGTAAAAAAATATAATTGTCGCAAGCAAAATTGTTAATTCCCGCAACTAAACTTGGAAAACTGCATTATTAAACAGTATTTTCTATGTAGACCGGTATACCACATTAAGCAGTACCCAAGTTCTGATTTACCGAGCGTGATAAGCAGAAGTTGCCGTTGTCTAGTAGGTAGGGTTGATAGGAGTACGCTTCTTATCTGGGAGCAAAATCTAATTTTTCTTCAATCCAGTATAGGTCAGCGACCAATAAATACTTTCCTTTCATAGACAGCCTAATAGGCAACAGGTTTACCTATATTCGTAATTAGTTTGGAGTGTACCTGCTCTAGCTAGTACATAAGCTACCCGATATATCGCTATGATCTCTTAACCAATATTATATTGAAAGCAATCTAAGTGCCTCCTGGCTATTAGAGAAGATAGAAAATTGTAATCCCCTACTCAGGAGCTGTGTTGCGGCATGATTTATGATCATTATCCCGGTCTAGAGCAGACTATACGGAGAGATATTCTAAGGTTAAGCTCTTCACGAAAAACTGCCACAATCTGCCGTATTTAGAGTAGAGTATCATCCGTATACTGGCTTCCACAAAAGTTTCGAAATAAAAATAAAAAAAAATAAATAAAGTCACTTACCATCTTGGTAATATTGAGCTTTATTGACAATGAAAACGGCTGCCAATATACCAAACACCAGAATTAGCTTCATTACTTCACACTGCTTCTGCTTTTCGAACTTCTAATTTTTAAACTGTGAAATTCTATACAAATTGTTGGCTTAAATAATAAGAAACATGATCATAAATTTCGAAAATTTATTGCCAAAATAGTAAAGAACAATTAAAATTAATTGAAATATTTGCTGGAAATAGAAAAAAGAAAATTTTCCGCATTCCTGAGCTGATAAGAAAGCAGTGTCAGTCAGTGTAAACACCATAACTGAGGGAACAGTAATCTCAAACGGGTTATATATTTATCGGTTTCAAAAGTAAAGTTCAATATGATTGCAATGAAACTTTTCTTTCATTCTACTTTAGGAAATGTAATGTTAGAGAATTAATGTCGCGGACCCGATCTTTGACGTTGCCTTTTAAAAAAAAATATTTTGACATTGGAACGATGTCTCCAAATTTAAATTAGGGCGCCCACACAAACTGCGAACTAAATACTACGCTTAAAACACGCTTTATAAACTGTTTTGTATTCTGAGTGCTCCGTATGCTGCCCAAAAATGGTTCCTTAAGGCAGCCAATTTGTAAAAACTCAATGTTTTTGAAATGCGGGCCTACAAAAGACTCTTCAAAATGATATGAACATCTCATACAACAAAGACGAAGGACCTACAAAGACCAAATCCAAAGTTAACAGCCGTTTATACTGTAAAACGAAGAAAACAGAATTTCTAGCCACTCCAACTCAATTCTTGGGGTGAACTTGAAAGGAAATGTAGGGAATGGGTACGGACGCTTATCTTAGCTTCTAAATATCCTCAATTGGATTGTTATTGTATTATTTTGCACGATACAGAAAAGAAAGATGCCAATGTATTTAAAGAAAAGATGCCTCCTCACTAAACCGCCCCTATGAGCTCCTAACATGTAACTGTCTGAGCAAGCTACATTGCCAGACCAAAGGTCCAGATCATGTGGGAATTTAGAGCAATGAGTAGGCAGATTAGCCTGCAAGGAAGACGGTTTTAATGCCGCGGATCAGGCCTGAATCTTTCTGCGAAGTAGAAAGAGGATGAAAAGTCGCCCTAGTCCAATAGGTAGTGTGTTGCCTTATTAGGCGTGAGGCCACGATTCAAACCCTAGGTCAGACATCTCCAACAAAATTAAATATGAAAAAATATTTCGTCGGCGACTTCCTCTGAGGAGATTTCTGGCAAAAACTCTGGGAGTAAATTAAAATTGCCATGAAAAGTTACGCAAAATTCTGTAGCTTTAAACTGTAGGTCCCGCCACTCATGTATAAAATTAACACACACAACATAAGTGGTGGGAGAACCTAAGTCGTAATCCTGAGTGAAGGGTTGCAATTACCAATTATGTATGTATGGCTGCCTTCCAAAATGTTAGTTGCTTTGTGTTTGAACAAAGTATCGTGTTTCATAATGCCGCTGTACAAAATATATACAATGTATTCTATTTCAAAACGTCGTCAATGTATATCTCTAACGCAGTCAGAAAGCAATCAGGCATCGGATTTATAGTTGATGCATTGTTTAGTTACTTTGCATATCCACATAGTTTATATACAGTAGTAGAACTGCATACAAACTTTGTATTGATACATTTTGGAAGGCAGCCTATATGTATCAGACTATCCAGAAAAAACTTGAGCATAGTTACAGGTCTTCTGACCAGACTTTGTAGACTCTAAGAACACTAGTTCAGACTAGGGATCGCTTCAAGTCCAATATGTAGATTCTTTGAGGAGGAGAACTAATTACCGGAACACGTATTTGAAACCTATACTATATTCAGATGAAGGAAACATTGGATAATTGAATAATAATTATGAATACCCGGTAGGGAGCAATTATTTATGTCAACGGACAGCATTAAAAGTTGATCTGAGTAACAAAATTGAAGCAAACATTACAGGGATAATCTTTTAAGGATATTGGAATAGATCTGTACCCAGCACCTCAGCATTAGGGCAAGGCCACATGTTGCGAAATCAATACAAAACTTTTTAAAAAAAACAGTGTTTACATTAACCGCTGTATGGTTCAAATATTGAACCGTTCCAAAACCTTATGTTGCGATTGATGCAGGACACTCGAACTGCAAAAAATCTTCTCTTGAGAAAGGTTACCTAGAGTTGGCTTGACTCGTTACTGGGTTTAAGAAAACAGCAGTTGTTCTGATACGGGATCCATAATAGCTGACCATGGTAAAAATTTAAACAAAAATATCACAAAAAACCCCAAAGATTTGCCACAAATCTTTTCCATTATTAGAGAGCTAAGGCATTACAATTGTCAGTGCAAACCTACTGTTTTCTAGCATGCCCTGGTATTTAACACATCAATTTATCTAATAATTGTTAAACATCTCTCCTCTATTCAACAATGCTTTGTATAACATATTATAACACTAATTGCTGTATTAGACAGGCACTCTTGACATTTTGTGCGTTTCGATTTCAAGAAAGGGGGGAGTACAGTATAAAATTGGAAAGGAAATTCACGAGAAAATTTTGCGAATTAATACAAACATCGCTTAATTTATTCAATAAAATGGCTAAAATCATAAAAGAAAATGTCAATGAACGTAGGAAAGAGAAAAAAAAATTTTTATTTGTTGTTAAAAATTTTGCTGGGCTATCTGAAACACTTTGCATTCTTTTACTGCCTTTAATCATTACAAAATAATGAAAATGATTTAACTACGATTTACATCAGTTTCTTTATGAACAAAACTAATCATTTTCTATTGGCCATAAAAAATCACGGAGTATTTATTAACCCCCTAAGCAGCTAAAAGCTAAACTGGGTACTTCACTTAAGCACTACAGAGGTACCCATAGAAAAATAAAAAAAGAGAAAATAAAAGAAAAGAAAATTATGGTCCATATACATGTATATAAAGGGCAAGTCCAAAATAATAAATAATTTTTCCTAGAATAACAACAACAACAACATTAACATTCATTTTGCAAATGATCGAGAGCGGCAAAGCAAAACAAAAACGTATTCATGGCATGACCTTAAGAGTGGCAAAAATAAAAATAAAAAACAAACTCAGTGTATCATATTATTTATTATTATTATTTATTGTATTTATATGTCAATTGTTGTTGTTGTTGTTATTCTTTATAATCAAATTTAACACCTAAACGTTTGATTGTGTATCCACTCTTATCGCATTCAAGCGAAAATTTTCTTGATACGTAAAATGGCTTCAAAATAAAATGCAAAAAAAATTTGTGAATAAATCAAGTGATAAATTTCTAAGCGTTTTGCAAAAAAAAAAACACAGAACAATGAAAATAAAAATTAACATAAATAACAACTGAAAATTACGAGGGTAGCTAGAGAAATAATTCTAAGCTTTTAATTCAAAAAAATCTTAAAATTACCAATTGTAGTAGAAATACTATCTTTTTTAAAAATATAAAATTTCTTTAAATCATTTCTTTTTACAAAAAATACTACAAAAAAAAATACTTTTAAAAATGGTAGTAGATTTACTACCTTTTTCAAATGGAATAATTTCTTAAAACCGGTTTTATAAAATATTTAAATTATTTATTTCCACAAAAAAATTCTAAAAATTTTGACTTTTAAAAAAGGTAGTAGATCTGCTACTTTTTACAAAGTGTTTTAATTCAACAAAATTTTACTGAAAGCTTAAATAATATAAATTTTAATAATATTATGTATCCTAAAATCCTAAAAAATCCGACTTTTGAAAAAAGGTAGTAAATCTAGTACCTTTTTTAAATTGAATAATTCCTTAAAACTATTTTTATACAGCTTAGAAATGTTTAAATAGTTTAATTCCACAAAAACATCCTTAAAGTTACTACTTTTAAAAAAGGTACTAGATCTACTACTTTTTTACAAAGTGTTCTAATTTAACAAAATTGTTGTTGAAAGCTTAAATAACATAATTTTTAATGAAATGTTACAAAAAATTGAATTTAAAAAAGAGTATAAAAAAGTACTAAAAATACTACCTTTTTATTGAAAAGGTTTTTTTGTTTTAAATTAAAAGATTGCATGGATTAGAGTAATTTTTAATTTAAAAATCCTATTTTATACGAATTTGTGCTACCAAAGCCTTTGAAATGACCCTCGTTTAACGACTTTAAAGCTTTTAATAAGTGTAAGTGAAGCTTTGCTATTCAAATTTGTTTGAATTTTTTTTGCTTGTAATTTACCTTAATCAATGGTGAGAACAAAACAATAATATACTGATTATACAAACATTTTCCACGAAAAAAATACACTTTTTTGCAAAGCGTACACCCGAGGAAAAATGTTGGCACACTGGGAGACAGATTTGCAGAGCCTATAGAAGATCGCAAAAACAATTCCTCACTTGTTCTTATTAGATGTGGAGGTTAATATTGATTGCAATTTCATTTTTACTACTATTTTTCCCTGGCTGTAAGGAGGTATGCTTTGTTTGTGACATTCAGCGAAATTGTTTAAACAAATCGGTGGTTTGCAGTAGTTTCGTTGAAACACTTTTTAAAAGCATTAAACCGCGCATAAGCTAAGCCTGGAATTCTGAGAAAAATTTGCAAAAAACAAAAAGAAATTCACGTAAAAAAATGTTGAAATTTCTCATCATATTGACCTTGTGCCTGCACTGCTGTTGGGGTTTTGGCGAATTCCATATGAAGAAATATACGCCCCGCATAGATTCCAGCGAAGAGGATAATAGTGTTTTAAGTGCGTAAGAATTTAAAGCATAGTTTTAGGAGTTCCTTAAAAGTTTTACTCACTCCTTTAGGAACCTATAGACGTTGCCTTTGGGAACAATCGAAATCTTTGCCCAGACGTTTAGTGTTGCTGAGTTTGTGCCAGAATTTGTTTTGTGAAAATAATCAAATTATACCACGTTCCAGGTCTATTTTTGTAGTGGAAAAAATGGCTAGACACAATGAGTACTTAGTGAATCATTGACACGTTTTTTTATAGAAATTTCCATAAAACTTGCACTAAATTATTGAATTTTTTTTTATTTTTTTTTTATTTTTCAAATTTTCCCTTTTAAATCTCACCATCTCTACCAGCTGCTTGGATATCTTACCGGATCAGTGTAAACAGGGTGAGGAGGAGGAATTGATGTATAAACCATTTCCGGATTGTTGTCCCGTCTATTGTAATCTAAAGCGTCGCATGAATCGCTTGAAAACAATGCATTATCGCCATAGAATGCTGCTTAATATGTCACGTCAACAGGCTGCAGGGGCCACGAATATGTTGCTTAATGAATATGGTTTGGAAAGCATTTAAAAACAATTCTAAAAGGGAAATATAACCAACAGCAATTAGTCGTAAATAAAAATGTTTGAAAAACAAAATTTTAAATAATAAACGAATATATTCTAAAAGGCAGTATTTATTGTAAAGTAGTATCTTACTACTATTTTTCAAAAGAAAATTTTTTTCTATTATGCAATTAAATTTTAAAATGCATAATTCAATTTATTTTACTCAAAAATTGTCGAATATGGCAATATTAAAAAAGTAGTAAATCTACTACCTTTTCAAAAAGTATTTATTTTCATACAAATATTAATAAAAATGTTAAATCACAAATTCTTTTGCTTAAAAATTAAAATATAACAAATTTAAAAAGGCGGTAAATCTGCTACTTTTCCAAAAAGTACGAGTATATATAATAGAATTTTTAAACAATTTATATTCAAAAAATTTAAGAAAAAGTGTTATGTAAAGAAGTTTTATATTAAAAAAAACTAAAATATAGCAAAATTTTAAAAAGTACTAAATTTGACTACTATTTTTTATTTATGAATATTGACTACTTTAAGCCTTAAACCTTAGTTAAGGCTTATAATATTATGATTTTAGTTAATAATATATAAAGATTTCTACCGTATGTATGTACATGCTACTATTATCAAAAATACTACTATTTTTTATTTCATTTATTTATCCTAAAATGTAAAAAAACCATAGATTTTTCACTTTTCTTGACAAAAATAGCAAAATTTTGAAAAGAAAGCTTTATTTAAAAAGGTAGTATTTAGCTACTACTTTTTTGGTTGGGATTATTCACTACTTTAGGCATTATAAATTGTAAAGGATATATAATATTATGATTTTAGTGGTTAACATATGAAAATTTTTACCATTATTCCTTATTTACTACCATTTTCAAAAATACTACTATTTGGTATTCCATTTTTATAGTTTAAAATTTAAAGAAAAGCAAATGTTTTTCAGTTTATTTAACAAAAATAGACAAAAACCTTATGTAAAATTCTTAATTTAAGAATGTAGTATATTTACTACTATTTTTTATTGCTGAATATTAATTACTTTATACATTCGATTTTATTTAGGGCATATAATTGCATGATTTTAATGCTAAAAATATTAATATTTTTGACATTATTATGTATTTACTACTATTTTGCAAAATACTACTATTTTTGTTTTATTGAAATTTTTTAAATCTGCAAAATATCTTCTTACTTAGCTCTCTAAAAACCAATAATTGCAAAAAACTGTATATTTAAATGTATAGAAAAGTAGTAATCTACTACTATTTACAAAACTATAAAATATCAAAAATAATTCTGCAACATTAATTCCTTAGCTTCAGTTGTTCTTTTAAAACGCTCTTAAAGAATATTCAAACAATTTTATTGTGTTTTCAAAATGCTTGGAACACGTATTCCTATTGCCTTGTTATCGCTTTAAATATGACTCATTGGTTGTGATTTATTGGATTTTCAAATTGGTTCTGTTGGTTTGTGTGTTTTAAATTTACACACAAAATTATTTTATTTATAAACGAAATTCAAATTTTACGACAGCCTTTTTGAACCCACAAGAAAATAGAGACACCCATCCGCTCATTTAGACAATTACAGATAGAAATTCACACAATCAAACACACAAACACATACACACACATAGTCGTATATATTTTATTGAGTACAATAAATAATTGAAAATGTGTGTAATTAGTAGTTTCTAGAACAATTTCATTGATGCGTTGTTGTTGTTTGTTTTTTTGTTTTTTTCTTCAAATAAATTGAATGAAAACGATGAATAAACAAATAAAACTGAACTAAATTGATACAAATTAATAGAGAGTTTAATTAAGAGTCTCAAATCAAAAGATGGTATGAATTGATAACCCATAAAAAGCATTTCACAAGTTGCACATGAGGCATGAGGCAAAACATTAAGAAGATCTTATGAGAGAGACAAGAAACACTCAAGAAAAGGAAAAATGTAAGCATATAGCTGGGGTGTTAAGCATAAGGCACGTAACAAAAAAAAAATTAAAAATTTTAAACAAATTTCGTTAATATTGTTGTTTTGAAAAAATAGTAGTAGAAATGCTACCTTTTTATTTTAAAGAAAATTTCATAAATTTTCGTTAGAAACTCAATTTTAGTAAATATTTAAGCAAATTTCTTTAAAATTGTTGTTTTTAAAAAATAGTAGTGAAAATACTACCTTTTTTAATATTAAGGAAATTTCTATAATTTTTTAGTAGGAATTCTAAGACATGCCAAGAGGGGTTCGTGAAGAAGCCTTTGTGGTAAAACTCCACACTAAGAAAGATACTCGCAACGACATCATTTGTGGCAAATGTAGCAAGGAATAGATTGCTCATGGACCAAATCTGAAAGATTACCTCTGAAACTTCTTGTGAATGCTCACACCAGAAAGCGGATTTGCTGGAAAGATGAATTCTAAAAGTTAAGGCATGCGGGACCAGACGGAGTATATCTCTCTTACAACGTCTGAAATCGGAGTACCAGCTACTAGCTACTTTGATTGCTACATACAATCGGAATGGTGAATTCTTCATACCGGAGGGCAAAAAGAAACTCTGATAGCACACCTAAAGGCTTCAGATCTATTTCTACTCCTTCTTGCTGAAGACCAATGAGAGACTCATTAATTAACGCCAGGGCTTGGATGGAAATCTTCTATCCAAGGGTCAGTACACATATGGTATAATAAGGTCTATTAAGACTGCCCTGCATAGCCTAACGTGTACAAAGCCTGGAGTCTTCAACGAAGTAGAACTAGACGCTATATTGTGCTCTGAACTGGACATCTAAACTACTCTGTGGGAGAACGATCAACCTGATGCTAGGAAGTTATACGTTACCAGAGAAATAGAAGGCGAATTTCTTATAAAATCTGCTGAGGAATGAACTGCTGGTGCTGGTACAGCTTGAATGTGGGGCAATTGCCTACGCACATTTGTCGACTTATTAGAGATAGAATGCGACTTGCTCTGACGAAAATCAGAGAATGGGCATCGAATCACAGATTGTGTATCAACCAGGCGGCTATCCAGACACTGAGTTCATAGGTAATAAACTCAAAGACGGTTTATGGATGTTGCGAGGATTTCAACGAAATAGCAGATTAATGTGACGATCATATCATGTGGATACCGGAGCACAGCAGAACAGACGAATTGGCCAGATGTGGCACAACCATTGTACTCTTCACTTTACTCTTCTACCATTAAAGAACTGCGGATTCATAATTGAAAATTTGGATTTCGTTAAAGCCACATGGTCTTTCTCGGATATGAATAGAACGGTGTAGCAAATCTGGCCAATGCTAGGGGGCTTAGGAAATTCATACTTGGTGTGGTTTTTGGGGCAATAACTGGACATTAAGTTATGAATACTCATACAAGGTGCATCGGTCTTGAACACCATGTGTATTCGCTGCAGAAATGAGGAAAAGAGGAAACTATTCTCCACCTACTGGGCACATCTTCATCTCTATGTTAAAGGGGAAAAGGACTTTAGTGTCTTCAATATGCGCAATTTAAATGGACTGTCTTTGATGGGCGTTAGTATTCTAAGGAACTTCATCAGAAGCTTTGAATGGTTCAGAAATTAAGGGAAATATTAAACTGTATATCCATACTTTTGGGTAAAAAGCCACCTCTATCTACCTACCGACCAGTAGGTTTTTGTTATAAAAAATTGTGCGGTTTTTGGTTTGGACTTCTCGGCTACAAGAATTTACTCCCATTTATTATGGTGTCTGGGAAATGTATCTCTTATTCTCTTGTGCTTATGTTCTGTTTTCTTTATTTCTCTATTTTAATTTAATTTAATCTGTAATAAATACTCCCCTTTTTTTCTGAAATACAAAACAAAAGAATTTTTTCCTTCTTTCTAAGACTCAGTGTACATACTTAACATTGAACTTCATTAACCACCAGCGGGAGAGAGAGTGAGATCAACAAGAAGAAAACAAACAAAAAAACAACATTTAAATCAATTAATTTACATAATTTATTTACATATTTATTTACAAAATTAACAACCAACAACAACAACAACAAGTAGAAAAACTTTATTAAGCAGCACAAAAATAACAGAAGAAAAGAAGAAAAAAAACTTCCTTATCAGCATAGACTACTTGCTCTCAGCACTGCAGGTCATCACTGATACAAATCGTGCTCAACAAGTATTTGTTTAAAGCTATGGTCTCTCTCTCTTTCTCTTCTTACTCTCTTGCCTATATGCTCTTCGTGTACTCTTTCTAAATTTGTACCAAGAATGGAGGGCCTGCTACTCTAATGAATTTAGTCTGGAAACGCAGCTTAAACTTCAAACAGTGTTTACTGTTTCGCTTTGTTTTTTTTTTGTAGAAATTGTGGAAATAAAAAATAAAAAAGAATTCTTTTAAAAAAATGCCTCTTCGTTGGAATATTGTTGTTTTGGTTTTAATTTTTTTAAATTTTTTGAATATTTTTCAATTAAATACGGAGGCTTATCAGGCTTTACTGCCGGCAGGTTGTTTTCTATAAAAAAAATTTCTAAAAAAAATTGACGTGTTAAAACTGAGACAAAAAATTGCTTTATTTTGTAGGCGAAGATGGCAATTGCACTTATCGTGGTGATAAATTAGACGTGGGTACACATGTTGGTCCAGCACCCTGTCAAAGTTTAACATGTAATAGCGATGGTACCCTACTAGTGGAGGGGTAAGTTGGAAAAATTTTATAAAAATTAAGGCCAAGAGGTTATAGGTCTTAGTAAGGATAAGACTCGTTTGAATATAAAGTCGAGGATAACATTAAATAACAGGGAGCAGAAAACAGTAAGGAAAGAGTTAGAATGTGACATGCTTTGACAAATGTTAGAGAGTAACCGGTGGATGTACTTTTCACCAAAAGGTATAAACAGTATCGTTACAGAAGACGTAAATTTTGAGCTTAGCCATAGGCAAATGTTCTTGAATTTGTTTTGGTTAAAAAGCTGTCCTAAAACCATTATATTCTCTGAAGTACAAAAAAGGGTTCCATTTCTCCCTATACTTCCGATAAACTGTGTTGTTAAACTAATATGACTCTGTGGATCTACTCAGCAATGGTTGATCTATTTTGACTTACAGATACAGCGGATCCAAAAATCTCGCTGGTTGCTATTCTATATTTCCTTCCATTCCACTTGTTTTTAAGAGACTGGCTGACTAATATGACTACGTTTCTGAACTACTGGTTACAATCACAAATCGAATATTGATTCTTCGAATATTCTGGCAAAGTGAGGAATTTGAGGAACACCATACTATTACTGTTCATAGAAGTTCAAAAGAACTATTCCGAACGGGCAATAGATAGAAAGTGATTTTACCACGCACGTTTTCAATGACTCTGAACAGATCTTTACTGATAACTCGAAATCGAAGTGTATACTTCAACCGTTAACACAGAGTCTTCCGTGCAAAAGTATCTGCCATAGAACTCGCTTAGATGATGATTGAGAGAAGCAATATCTTCTGAAAGGTACTGGCAGTCAAAATCTTTGTTCTTACACAATAGCCTCCAAGAATTAATTGTATATGGCTACCGGGTTTCGGCAATGCAAGGTGTTCTAGTTCCCGTCTAAAAACCTATAAATATTCTGATAGATTCCTTCTCTTGCCAGCACATCTGTAGCCACACTGCCCCATTTATCACAATGCTCCGCAACTCTATATAGTACAGTGAGTTTATCACTGCAGGCTGAAACCAAAATCGAACACAATGCCCAAACAGTTCCTTTAAAGTAGCTTGACTATCTACATAGATAACCAGAATATCTCGGAACAGCTTCTCTGCCATGGGGATCGTAAACACCTGAGTCCGGAATCCCCGAAATAATTCCACATCCTATTGCCAGCCTCCATCTTTGAAATATCTATAAACCAGTGCTACATGTCTAGAAAAAATCATTAAAAGCAGCTTGGGGAAATCATGTACTCTAGCCCAATTGTTCTTACGATCAAGATGTTAACCCTCAAAATCGTAACATGTCCAAGCTTTACCTGCCTCTTTCAAACAGACTCAAAAATTAGATTTTCGTACGAGTCCCTATACCACCACCTCCATCAGAAGTTCTACTAAAACTATCTTCAATGAGTGCTTCTTGCACTTGGACATCCGCTATGCCCAAGGAGACTTATCTTTACACTTTATCCAGGAACTTTCGCCGGCTTGCCATCTCCAAGGGCTCTCATCGTACAATGCAATCAATCGTGAGAATTGACAGGATCACACAGTGATAGACTTACTCCATCATTCTTCTACCTATAGCATCTCTGACTGTAAAGCATGCATTGAGCACCTTCTTAATACTCTCCTTCGAAAGTGTTTCTCCTTTCCATTCTTCTCGTTGTTCAAAAAGAAACCGCTAAGAAGCTCTATCTCAACCCCCCTCAATCGGGAAATTCATAACTATTTATTAGTTTTCCAAAAACCAAAAAAAAATTGACAACATGAACCACCCTAATAAAATTAAAATTATTTATTAAAGCCTTAATTTATTAAGCCCTTAAAAGCATAACGTTGAGATAAGTTTTAATATTAAAAAAGCATTAAAAAGTAAATCATTTGAAATATTTCTATGCCCAGTTTAACGTGAACACCCTAATACTTTAAAAAAACATTTATTTTGAAAATTAAGCTCATAACTAAAGATCACCTTGAACCTTTGAAAGTAATACGATTTAAAATAAAAACAAAACAAACATTCGCCCTAATCACACAAGGAGTTCAAACCGATAATCAGACCGATAATCGAATCGATTAATTTGTAAAATCTAAAGAAAAAAACTATTGCTTGCATATTAGTTTTCCGTTTAATTGGCACACATGAATAATTGAAATGTTTATAAACAAATTGAAAAAAGTTTTCTTTAATTTTTACAAACAAAACAAATTCAAAAAAAAAGTTCATTTCTTATCAGTTTTTTTCATATACAAACTACGCTTTACTTACATATGTAAACTACACTAAGCAACAAAAAATATAAAAAAAACTATTGCACTTCTTTGTCTTATTCCAGCTGTGGCAAGCTATGGCTACAAAATTGTAATCGTGGCGAACGTAAAAATCCCGGTAAACCCTATCCCGAGTGCTGTAAATTGGTTTACAAATGTAAAAATCCCGATGGTTCATCGTATTACGTGGAAAAAGATGCCTCTGTTCTAGAACTGAAAACAGAAAATTCCACGTAGTTTTGAAAAAAAAACTCCAAAAAAGGCTTGGTTTTATGTTTAAAAATTAGTTTTAATTTTTTTTTATGTTTAGTTTGTAGTCGTTATAAAATATTTGGGAATTCCCTAGTAGAACAATAATTTAATTTTAATAATTAATTTGATTTTGAGAAAAAACAAAATTTCTCATAAAATATTAATAAATCCCCTTTGGGAATTTTTATAAAATATTTGGGAATTGAAAAAAAAAATTTGGAATTCCATAGTAAAACAATAATTTAATTTTAATAATGTAATTAGATTTCAAGAACAAACAAAATTTCTCATAAAATATTAAAAAATCCACTTTGGGAATTTTGGAAATTTTTATAAAAAATTTAGGGATTGAAAAAATGTTGGAATTCCCTAGTTGGACAATAATTTAACAATAAAAACATGAAAAAATATTTAAATGAAACGAATTACATCTATAAAGTTTAGTAATAATATTTGGGTATTTCTGGAAATATTTTTGTCGCTAATGATCGCTACCGTAGTCTGTTTTGCCGACAAGTCCACTAGGAAGGCGTTGCTGTAATCCGGTATCTTTATGAATTGAGCTATACCAAGCGATTCTGAAAAAATATGCGTTAGACCGATCACGACATCAATAGCACCTTGTGCATCACATTCCAAAGTGAGGAGGGACATCACACTACTCTGTTCCCCTTCCTATCCCCCTGGTAACGTGCGAGCCAAGCGTCGGAAAGGTCGTTCGTCCACAAAGCAATCGTGATACGCACTGTATTGAACAGCCAATATTGTCAGCGCCCTGAAAATAGCGTCTAGTTCAACAGCACTGAAGACTGCTTCGATATCCAGGAAGGCAGCGAAAGTATATTCCTTCTGTGTCAGTGATCGTTAGGCTATTCAGGGCGTTTTCAATAGATATCCCTCCCTTTACAGGCTGTCCCTTGCATTGAAGATTTTCGTTCAAATTCTGCCGCAGATTCACTTCAATGAGTCTCTTCTGGGTATTCATCAGGACGAAAGGAAAACTTATTGTTTTAAAGCCTTCAGATGTGGTTCAGAGTTTACGCCCTGTCTTCGGTATGAAGACTTCTTCCACTCTATATGATTCTAATGGTACATGGTTCAATCGAAAACATGCAAGTAATATTGTTCTAAAGAGTTCCATGTACTCCTGACTAGGAGTCTGTAAAAAAGCAGTATATAATCGTAATAACCGGGGATTTGATGAGTTTCTCTTTCAGTGCTGTTTCACAAGTCGTTCGTTCTTTTCAGCACACTTGACGCAAAGAATGTGGCTGCCAAAATTCTCCTTGACCTAGAGATTCCAGATAAATAGATTCCATATTGCCATAAAAACCTCTCAGGATTCTGCTTTATCATCCAACGAAACTTTGTAATCATCTTATAATTTCAGACTTTCTTGCCAAGTTAAAGGACGGAGGTGTACTCTCACCCCTTCTGATCTGCTCTGAACATATTACTTACTAAAATATAAATCTATAAAAAGGTTTAGAAATTTGTAAAAAAAAGCAAGGACTAGGAATTTTAAATTTTGGCGATTTTTCGAAAAATTTTGGGAATTTATATTTCTAAGTTTAAACAATTTTTTTTCCTTTTTTTATTTCTTAGTAATGGGCTAAAACTAATATTATTATTTAAGCCAATTTAAAAAATTTGGATATTATGGGGATTTTAAAGACAATTTTGGGAATTTGTAATTTTGTGTTTAAAAAACTTTTTTTCCTTTTTTTTTGTTCCTTAGTACTAGGCTTAAACTGATATGATTATTTAAGCCAATTTAGAAAACTAGGAAATTATGGGGATTTTAAAGATAATTTTGGGAACTTACAATTTTGTGTTTAAATAACTTTCTTTTCCTTTTTTTTGTTTTTTATTAAAGGGGTAAAACTAATATGATTATTTAAGTCAATTTGAAAGTTGGACATTATGGGGATTTGTAGGGAAATTTTGGGAATTTTTAAAATCGTTTATTTAAATAAAAATATAAAATATTTATTAAATGAAAGAAAATTTAAACAAAATTACTTCTAAAGAATAATTTCCAACCAATCTTTCTACAATCATAAGCTAAGCATTTGCTTACTTAGCTCTCGTTTCTAAGAATTAAAGCTCTTGAGTGACTTACACTCTTTGTAAACAAGTTTTAAACGTTTGACCCATATTTTCTTAAAGCCTGCAGCGAGAAAAGAGAAAGCCTTTCTCTTAAGTCTTTGGTTGGCTAACAGCTAGTACTGCTTTAAGCCAGACTTCATGTTTTTATATTTAATGTTGAACAAGAAGAGTTTAGTTTACCAATAACCTTATAAAAGTCAAGTTTAACGTTGCGGTTAAAAGTGGAGATTTATTTTTTGTTTAAATAAAATTTAAAAAATATATTTTTTTCTTTATTAATAAAAGAAAACAAAGGTGATTGTCTTTTATTGTTTATTTAAAATTATAAATTCTGTCAACGTTTCTCCTGCATAAAAACAAAGTGAAATTTTTAATTTTTTTTTTATTTACAAAACATATGGAAAAAATTGGTTTAAAATTATGGAAAATAGCCGGATTTTTAGGAAAAAAAAACAAGAAATAAATTTGTTTTTAAATTAAAAAAAAATTTTCCGAGATTAGTTTACAAATAGAATAGAACATGTATTATACCAAAAACAACAACAACAGTAACAGCAATAACAACAAAAACATTTTCTGTAACATCAAACTTGTTACAAAAAAGGTGTTAATTATGGCTTGAAGCATATCCAACGAATGCTGTTTAACTTTTAACAATTCATTTCTTATTTGGCCCAGTTATGACAACAATTAGTACAATAACAACAACAGCAATAACATGAATACATAAGAGCGATAAAAAGAACATTAAAAAGTCTTCGTTGAAAAAAAATTCTCGAAGCTTTGTGACAGAAAAAAAACATTTAAATTTCAAAAAAATATTTATTTGGTTAATAATACGAAATAAAATTAATTAATTTTATTAAATAATTAATTACAAAATTTTACTTCTTTACATTTTAAAGAAGTTGTTTGTAAAAATAAATTCGATTGAAAAGATCACAAGAACTCTACGTTCTTGAGTGCAACACATCCCAAGAGAGATCCCGATATTCTTTGTTCATCACAATTACATTTCGGTTGTGGTAGGAGCGGCACCTCTTTGAGGGGTAAGGTCCAACTTAAGACAGAGGCTAGATCCATTGTTATACCATAATTAATATCAAACTCTAGGATCAAAAGCTTTACACGGCACTGACATAGGTGAGAGTAGTCTTCTTCAGGATGTGCGATTTAAGGAAAGCAGACAATCAGTTCTCTTCTAATCCATTTCATCCTAGCAGAGTCTAGCAATATAGTTTTGCCCTTCTGCTGCCAACGAAATTGATCGTGTCTTCAAAATCATCGGAGAATATTCAGTTTAACTGAGGTAATTGAAACAACTATGTATACTCTGTAGCATGTCGGAGATTGTGTGTTCCGATCTGGGCTTGGCAAGGTCATCAGGAATGCAATTTATTTCGATATCCTTCCGTTTATATATACGAGAACGTTCATTCGGGACTTGATCGCCAGCTGTATGTTTACCACCCAACAATATTGCACCGACTTCAATATGACCTCGAACTCCTGCAGAAATCACTTCAGTAGTCAGACAGTCTACACCAGAACCTGAGATCAGAATCCAATAGCCGTTTATCACATCCAATAGCCATTAGACGTAAAGCTTAGGGATCCCATAGGAAACATCAGGGTTTTTTAGTAGACTCGAATGTGTCTTTGGCTTCAAAGTCCGTAATTCTAGTTAGGGCAGAATTCAACTTCCTTTATTCTTTTTTTGGTACCCTACAAATTTCAGAGCAACGCATCTTTAGAGAATTGGCCAACTATTTTGCACATGATATGACTAAACAATTTCCATTCACAACGCCGAATGCGAACTGACATTAGCTCGTAGAAGCTCTGTCATCATCCAACATTTAATTGCCAGGCTTTCATTCGTTAGCCAGATTTCGTATCCAACATACTTTACGTTCGATTTAAAAATTCGTAATTTCGTCGCCATGGATTACTAAGATTAGAATATCTTCCAGAGAACACTTTGCGGTCGAATCTGTCCTTCAGGACGATGTGGTTGAAATCTTTACTGATGGTTCGTAGAGGGTACTGGATCTAGTACTTGATCTTTTAGTCTCTCTCAGATTTCAGGTTGAGTGCAGTAGTTTCCCGGACCTAGTCTTGATAGGGTTGAGATGTGTGTTCAAGTATTAAATGCCAGAACTTCGGTTATCGATATCTAGGCGAACCGAATAGTATCAACTTCAACACAATAAGGTCGAACTGTTTTCTCAGCTGCATTTGCAGGTTACTAGTTAACCTTTGATTTAGGGTTATTAGCAGAATATCCACAATGCTATGGCCTACTGTGATGAGGGAAAGTACCAGCGATTTATTGGCCTAAGGCAAGGTATTCAAACATAATCCTTTAGGACGTAACTATAGGATGCTGGACGAATAAGAGTATGTCGGAGCTTATGGGCTATCCCCATTACAACTATTTTAAGAATGTTGTTTGAATGAAGAAGAAGAACGATCGGGACTTTTTGGAAGGATGTACCTTTTCTAATTCAAAAAAGTTTTTCAACTACAATCTGTTAACATCGTTCATTTGTTGCGACGTTTTTTTATTTAAAAATTCAAATTTTGTTTTGTGTATTCCTTTTCATGTTGTTTTTGTTTTCTACTTTTAGCCTTTTTGATCCCATTCAATACCTCTCTTTCTTTCCCCCTTATTTGCATACTCTCTCTCCACTATTGTTTTCTTCTTTATTTACCTTTTTTTCTATTTTTTTCATAATATTTCAATTTATTGCTTTTCATTGTTTGTGATGGTAAAAGATGTGTTAACAGCTCTCTTTGTATGTCATTGAATTGATTTGTCACTTGTTTTATTATCGTCGTTTAATGCTGTTGGCTGAAATGTCAAATAAACACAGTTTGATTTTCTGCTTTTTGTCATTGAAAAAAGTCAATAAAATCGGGTAAAAAAAAAGAAAATAATAAAGAAAAAGAAACTGTTTTTCAACAAAACGGAAAGAAAGAAAAATAAAAATATCGATACGAAATACTATAAATAAACAGAAACAGTAAAAAAATATTATAACGGATATAACGGATAAAGAGTGAAAAAGAAAGCAGGGCTAGCGAATATGCAAAATTTTGAAAATTCTTTTAAAAAGTTAGTTAAAATATCAATGTCATATATCGATAACTAGAATTGATAACAGTTATCGATAACTAGAATCATTAACAATGAACAGAATATAAAATTCTTTTGTTTCTTAGTAAATATAATAATCGATAAAAATTATCGATAATAATAATCGATAACAATTATCGATAAAAATTATCGATAATAATAATCGATAACAATTATCGATAAAAATTATCGATAATAATAATCGATAACAATTATCGATAATAATAATCGGCAATAATTATCGATAATAATAATCGATAAAAATTATCGATAATAATAATTGATAACAATAAGCGATAACAATTATTGATAACCAAAATCACAAATAAATGCCAAAAATACAAATTTTTATTAGTAAATATAATAATCGATAACAGTTATCGATAAAAATGAGAGAACTCTAAAAATATTTTCCTTGCTATTTAGAAATAAATACGATATGACACCAATAATTTTTTTGCAAAAAATAGGTAATAATTATCGACATTTTTCGATACTGGTTTGTTAGCAATGACTTAAAAAATGTTTGTGCTCTTTAATAAATAAATTTTAAAATACATCTATTCTAATCGATAATAACTACCGATAACAGTTAACAATATTAATTATCAATAACTAAAATCGATATCAACCGCAAGATAATTCTACTTTCTTTAACAAAAGACAGACAAACATAATTTTTTCAACTTTAAAACCAATATCAATAATTGATAAGTATCAAAAAGAAAAATTATCGATAACTAAAATCGATAACAATGACAAGAAAACAAAAACTAATTGTCCTTTTTTATTCAAAAAAAGTTTTGCGGCACTTTCGATATCGATAACATTTACCAATAACAATTACTGATAATTAGAATCAATTATAATCGTAATTATATTAACATCGATAACAACAATTAATAATGATAGCAATTATCGATATCTAAAATCAATAACAAAGATGGGTAAACCAAAATTGCATGTTGTTTTAAAATAATTTACAATATTTTATTTATTTTAAAATCGGTGACAATTAATAATAATTATCGATAACTAGAAAACTTTCGATTCATATTTTTCTAGAATACATTAATAGCTTGCAAAACAGTTTTTTCTTTTTTGAAAAATTTTCAGTCAGTTACAAACAATTTTTTTCCAAATTATTTGAAAACTAATCGATTTTATTTGTACAGTCTTGTTTTTAATTTCCTTAGTTTTGTTAACACGTTTTATTGTTTGCTTACCCTGCTTTTGTTTACGTCTTAATGCTTGAGCTCATCCGATAAAATTGGTACTGCAATCACTATCGATAAAGATTTTCCTAACGGAAGACAATCAGCAACAGCAGCAGTAAACTACAGTTTCGACATTATGAAAGATGTTGCTGAGATGTAATATTTCACAACAGCTGCATTGAGGCATCAAATAAAAGAACACTTTTAAGTTTCTAACCCAATAGACCAAAATCGATGCAAATGCCGTATACCAATACACCATTTCAGTAAAGTTAAACAAAAATATTATTTTTTCCTTTCAAAACTTGCTTATATTTTTTTTAATAATTTGTTTTGAAAGTAAAAAATTAAATCAATTTCATACCGAGTGAGTAAATCATGCAAAAGAAAATTTAAACAGTTGACGTAGAAAAGTTTTGGAAAAGTTTTCTAAAAGAGAGAGAGAGAGAGAAAAACTTTTTTAAAAAATAAACCTCAATAGCTAAAGTTCCTGCTTTTACTTTTTTCTTTCATTTTACTTTTACTTTTCTAGCATATTTAATGGTTTAGAAGCTGAAACAAATCCTTCCAAAAAATGTGTTTAAAATTGTTGCTGCTACAGCTGTCGGTCGTGGCCTTAACACTGATGATGCCTATGGCTGGCGTATCATCGTACAAACGCAATTATGAGGCGAAATATACCAAAGCAAATATACCGCTATGGAAGCAAAGGGTAAAAATCAAAACCCAAAAACCATATACCATCTTTCACACACACAACACGCTCACACACACAAAACTCACTCTATTTGGCATTAAAACCACATCATCCATCCATCCATCCATCTATCTATCGTGGTAGCCAGCCAGCCCATCCATCATACAAACATGAAAGTTTTCTTTTACTTTTCTCTTAACTTTGTCATCCTTTAGATGTTGCTTAAAACTTCTACACGCTTTCTCACTCTTATTCACTCTCTCACTCTCACACTTGTTTTGTGTCTTCCTATATTAGGCTTGCGAGAAGGCCCAAAAGTATAAAGCCAATTCACATTATATATGCGATGATAAGGGTGACGTTAAATGTTTGCCAGGTTGGCAGGGAGATTTATGTCAAGTGCCCATGTGTCGTAAAGGTTGTGATCCTATGAATGGTAGGTAATGGGCCAGAGTATAATACTACATGCTTACAAATATACACGCACTCACACTCACAATATAAGAAGCTAAATAGCATTTGAAAATCTTAACGGTAAGAAGAGGCTCAATTAAATGGTCATTGTAATTTAGATGGAAAATCATTAATAACACAGACATTTAAAGGAAGGAAAACATAACAAAAATATTATAAAAAAAACCGAAAATTTAATTCTAAAAAATTAAAGAAATCATTATGTGTTGGTGATTTTGAAATTTGTTATCGATAACTTTATTTTGTTATCGATAACTTTATTTTGTTATCGATAACTTTATTTTGTTATCGATAACTTTATTTTGTTATTGATAACAAATAATTTTAATTTAGAATATGGAAATGAAATATTCACATTATATTAGAAAGATATTACAAAATATCCTTATAGATAACTTATTTTTTATTATCGATAACTTCATTTATTAAAAATTCAATAGCAAATAATATTAATTTTAACTGCCGGGATTTTGTTGATAAATATAAATATTTCAAGACATTCTTATCGAGTTTTGAAAACTTTGTTTTCGATAATTTGTTCTTCTTCAAATTTGATAGCAATAGAGATTTATTTTAGCAATAGAAAATGTCTCAATAAATATAATCGATTACTTAAAGTATTTTTCGATAACTAATTTTTCTATAAATGCGATAACAACGAATATTGATTTGGCCTTATATAAAATCGTAAAAAGTATAAATATTTCAAAATTTTCTTATCGATTACTTATGGTCTTTAATCGATAACTTTTTTATTGCGAAAAAATCACTGCCAGTTTTGGCTATACAAGTTTTCAGGATATATTATAAATATGTGAATATTTTAACCTTTACTTATCGTTTGTTCAGGGTTTTTTTTTATCGATAACATGAATTTTTTGAAGTTCAATTACTTAAAATAATCTTTTATCGATAACATATTTTTCTATCGATATCATATATTTTATAAATTTAGTAACAACAAATATTAATTTGTCGATACGTATCATCTCAATTCTATAAATATTTCAATATTTACTTATCGATTACATAATTTTTTAACGATAATTAAAATTCAATTACAACAATAACAAAAAATTAACAAGCAGAAAGATGGAGAAGGAAAAATTTAATAAATTTGCTTATCGATAACTTTAACTTATTATCGATAACTTTTTACTAACATTTTTTAATTCCATAGCAATACATAACAATCTTAGCTATAGTAATTTTCTTCTTTCAAAAATTATCGATAACAACAAAAGCTTTTCTATTATAAAAATTTCGCTAGCTAAAATTATCGCTTTTGATAGCTAAAATTATCAAATATAAAATTTTATATAATTTTTCATACTTTAACATTTCGCTCCTTTAATGCGTTGACCTCTTCTTATTATCAATGTCTCACACGTTTGTGATGGCATTTTTAACACATACTTAAGACCAGAATAATACAACAGATGCTTATGCGTAAGTTTAAGTATTTCGGACAAAGTGCGTATATTTATTGGCATGTGGATATTTTCGGCATATGTGCCTCTCTCTATATATTGTTTTGTATAAATGTTTGTGTATGTTTCTCAGGGTATTGTCAACGTCCTGGTGAATGTCGTTGTCGCATCGGTTACACTGGAGAGTTGTGTGACAAATGCATTCCCCTGCCCGGATGTCAGCGTGGTGACTGCACAAAGCCATTTGAATGTATTTGTCGTCCCGGCTGGGATGGTCTTTTCTGTACAGAACGTAAGTTTACAAAAACAAAACCAAAAATACATCAAAAATTTTTTTTAATTTTTAAATAAAATTTACAGCCACTTGTCGCCAGGGTTGCCACAACACACGCGGTTACTGCGAGGCTCCCGGCGAGTGTCGCTGTCGCATCGGTTGGGCTGGACGTAATTGTAGTGATTGTTCCGTATTGCCTGGTTGCCAACACGGCACCTGTTCGAAACCATTGGAATGCAATTGTTTACCCGGCTACACTGGTCTTTTGTGCCAGACACGTAAGTTAATTGGAAAATGAAATGCCATCGAAAAATTGCGGAAAATATGCGTTCAGACGGTTTTAATTAATATTCCTTTTTTCTTTCTGTTCCTCTTCGAAAAAAAAAACAAAAATCCTTCAGCCATTTGCAGTGCAGACTGTCATAAACAACATGGCTATTGCAAGAGGCCAGGAGAGTGTCGGTTAGTTTGAAATTTAAAAACAAAATAGAAGAGATTCGTTAACAACAAATACTTACACACATACTCACGCGTACTTAATAACTCTTCTTCATTCTTTTACAGCTGCAAAGTTGGTTGGACTGGTCCAAATTGTGACAAGTGTTTCCCCTATCCCGGCTGTGTTAATGGAGATTGTGAAAAGCCCTGGGAGTGTAATTGCAAACCTGGCTGGGGTGGCATTCTATGTGATGAAGGTGAGTAGAAAAAAATTCACAGAAATTAATAAAAAAAAAACTAAAATAAGTAATGATCAGATGAGCAACATTTACGATATATTGAAACAAAAATTTATCGATAGAAATTAAATTTTTGATGACAAAACGTAGTTATCGATAAATTTTCTGTAGAAAATTGTACTAGTCGATAAATTGTTTGTAGAAAATTATAGTAATCGATAAATTGTCCGTAGAAAATTGATAAATTTTCTATAGGAAATTTTAGTATAAATAAATTTTTCTATAAACAATTGTAGTAATCGAAGTATTTTCTATAGACAATTGTAGTAATCGAAATATTTTCTATAGAAAATTGTAGTAATCGATAAATTTTCTATAGACAATTGTAGTAATAGAAAAATTTTCTATAGAAAATTGTAGTAATCGAAAAATTTTTTATAGAAAAACTAGTAATCGATAAATTTTCTATTGAAAATTATATTAATCGTTAAATTTTTTATAGAAAATTGTTTCTTTTCCATTTTTAATTACAAAATTTATGTTAAAAATTTTTTTGATAACTAAAATTTCCTATTAACAGGTTTTCGATAACATAAATAATATTGAATCATATTTAAAAAATCTTTCGAGAAACATACAAACATTAAATTTTGTAACGTTTACTTATTTCGATAACAAAATATGTTTTTAATAGTTTTTCGATAACAAAAAATGTTTTTAATAGTTTTTCGATAACAAAAAATTTTTTAATATTTTTTTGAAAACAAAAAATTGTTTTCTTTTACAGAACTCACTTACTGCAAAAATAATCCAAATATTTGCGAGAACAAAGGCAAATGCATTTCGTTGATCAAAGAAGATGGCAGTTATCGTTGCCACTGTAGACAAGGCTATTTGGGCAAAAATTGCGAAATTATCGATGAGTTCCTTATAACCTCAACAGCAGCGCCACGTATAACTCCTCCGCCTTTACTAGGCTGGGATGAAGATGATGATGAGGATAAGATTTTAAACAGCGATAATGAAATACAGGCGAGTAATAAAAAGGAAGTGGTAACACAGTTATCGAAAAATGACACCATAAAGGAAAGTAAAGGAAATCAAACGGAGTTGTTAATAAAATTGAAAACAGAAGAAGTTGATATTACAAAAAACAACAACACTATGGCGAATACAACTACAATTATTAAAGAAAATGCAACAGAAACAACAGAAAAGCCTGTTACTAGCAGTTCCATTACGACAAACAATAATAGCACAGTGGAATTTGTAACCTTGCCTACTTTGAACGACATTATAGGCACAGCTACCATGCAGATGAATACAACAAAAATTCCGAACGTCAAAAAAACTGCTAAAAATCCTAGTAAAATAAATAAAGTCAAGACTTCAACTACTCCAACTGGGACAACAAAACCGTCTTTGACTAGCTCTTCGCCAAATAATGCTTCTACAACAACCATGTCACCTTTAAATAAATTGGATGATGATAAAAATCTTCATGATATGCCTTTAAAATCACCCAGTGATAGTAAAAAACCTGCAACAGAGAGTGGAGATGATGAGGATGATGATGATGAAGAGTGTACCGAAGATGATAATGATGATGAATGTGAGTATGTAGATGATGATGAGTAGAATTCGATAGTCATGAATTTTGGTAGCTATTATAGACTTTATTAAATTAATTTTTGTATTTATTGTATTTAATTTTAATAAATTTTAAGATTTTATTTTAAAAAATTATAAATTCAAAGGCTTGCAACTTAGCTAAGCACTCTACAACTTCTGCAAGCATGGTTCATAACTGAACTATGCATTTTATTTAAGATAATCGGTTCGATGTGCTTCAAGCATATAAACCTCTTTGCTCGAGGGGTGATATTTCTCTATTTACAACCTGACCATTGGCCAAAGTGCACAAGAAATTCATTTTACAGCAGTCGGGATAGGGTTTATGCAGATTAATAGGATCTATTATGCGACAATCGCGCATGTCATAGTGACCACAACTGTAAATTAGTTTAAAATATTGTTTTAATAGATCTTTTAATAAAACGCTTTCACTTACCCTTGCACCAATATGGAACCGTCATCATTGCAACGCATATTTTGACAGGCAGAAGGCATATTATTATCACCACGCTGCAACATCATGCCATTAAACATGCATACGCCCGGCATGCCCATTTCTGTAATGGAACATGTATTAAAAATTTATCGTTTAAAATAATTTTCCAGTTTACTTGGTGGTATTAAAAAACTGTAGGCCTGTATTGAACAAAACAAGCCAAGTAATATGCCAAGCCACACTAAAGTCTTCATCGTTAATCTCTTAATATTTTCAAGAATTTTTAATAACTGCACAGATTCTTAAAAACACAGAAGAATTTATAACAATTTTGTCAAATTTATTGAAAACAATGATTCATCTCATTTCTATATGGCTTATCAAGGTTGGAAAAATTTTAAATAAAAATTAAAAACAAGAAATGATAATAATAAACAAAATTATTAAAGAAATCAATGAACTGCAATCGATTTAAATAAAAACAAACACTCTAGGAAATTATATAATGATCAGCCTATATATTATTTAATCAGTTAACAACATGTGACACATATTTTTCAATAAATGTTCCTATCAATGCATTTCTTAATAATTAAGATAATAAAACAACAATAACAAATTATTTTGGTTAATGATTTTATTCAAAATTGTATTTAATAAATTAAAAATTGCGATACTTATCACTTCTTACCCATTTTACTTTAATTATTTTAAATTTCAATTGCAACGTTTATTTCCGTTAAATGTTACAAAAAAGCGCGACTTTAACCACTATGTTATCATATTTTTAATCACTTGATAAAAACTATTTTAGAAATACCTTGTAAATGTAAATAACATAAAAAATTCATTTGAATTTAGCAAAGAAAAAATCGTTTTAAATTATTAAAAATATATTTAAACAAAATAACAAACAAAAAATGATCGTTTCCATGCAATTTTACTTCAATTGCTTTGAAAAACAATTTTTAACGTTTATTTTCGTTTAAAACTTCAAAAAAACGCCATAATGACCACTCTGTTGTTACTTTTTCATGATTAACTCGTATTAAATTATAAGATACACTCTGTTATTCATTACACACGTAAAAATGTAAACAATACTTCCATTAGAAATTAGCGGAGACATTTCCTCATATTACAGCACTGCCAGCTTAAAGCAATAAATTAATACAACCACAATTCCTTAAGCAACAATTTTTAATTAAAAATAATGAAAAACAATACATTTTTTTAAAATCTATTAAATGTGATGACGTAATAATAAAAAGGGCTGTACCACAGGATTTAGTAGGCGTGGTATTACTCTGGCGATGCCTAATTATCTAAGTAAAAGGATTTATTAATTGACAAAATAACCTTAACATAAGTCATCCTGTTATCACCGATTGCTTGAATGTGCAGTAAACATCCCTGTTTTAGCAGTTCTCGACAAACAGCTGCGACCATAACATTTTGACAATTCAGTGAAGTTCAATTTTTGTCGTCGAAATTAAAAGCATTTCGTTTAAAAGAAAAGTGAGTGTAAAATTTAACAAATTGTAATAAAAAGGAATTAATAAACAAATATTTATATTAAAAATGCAATATTTACTAAAACGTTGAACTAAATCAATGAAATTATAGTATAAATTCCAATAAGCAACTCGTGAAAACTTCTTATAAGAAAAACAAAAAATTGAAACCGTGTGTGATGTAACACCTCTCTAGAGGAGATATTCTATTTGCAACAATTCAAGACGCTTTTTAACTGAAATATTATAACTTTATAGAATCCTTTAACTCAAATCGTATAATTTCAGATGACTGCCGTTTTCAGAGTAGGCCTAATACGCCTTTGCTCACGCAATGCCCCAGCTGTGCCAACGGCCATGGCCCAGCAGCGTAATATTTCGGGCAAAACAATGCGCGGCGGTCCACGTCTCGTTACCCACAAACCCTACCCTTACAAAGAGAAGCAATATGGTGTATTGGCATCTCTGTTTGACAAGACGACAAAACGTTTAAATGACAATTCCAAAATCATTTGCGTTGAGGGACCCATAGCGGCCGGCAAATCGAAATTTGCCAAAGAATTGGCTGAAGAATTGGAAATGTTGTATGTACCCGAAGCCAATATGGATATGTTTTACATCAATTCCTATGGCTATGATATGCGTCAGTTGGATCCTCAATTGCCTGAAAGCTGTCGCTCTTATGATGTAAAGAATTTCCTCAAGGATCCTAATAATTCTTTGGCTGCTTGCTACCAAATACGCATGTATATGTTGCGTTATGAACAATATATTGATGCTTTGGCTCATTTATTGTCCACCGGTCAGGGTGTTGTCTTGGATCGCAGTTGCTATTCCGATTTTGTGTTCTTGGAAGCCATGCACAGACAGGGTTATATTTCGAAGGGTGCTCGTTCTGTGTACCATGAACTCAGACAAAATACCATCAATGAGTTGTTGAAACCACATTTGGTTGTCTATTTGGACCTGCCTGTGGAAGCTGTTAAGGTAAGTTGAACTACATTTTTAGTATTTTTTATATTGTTTTAATTTATCGGGTTTCTTATAAAAGCTCAGTATAAAGACATTGCGTTAGGGCGTCTCCAAATTTTTGCATGAAATTTCAGGCTTCCTTTAGTGTAGTTATAAGGATACATTACCGCGCTGACATGCATAATTTATTTCCATTTTATGGGTAATTTAATCAATTTTTCCAATATAGCCCTCGTCCATGCCAACGAAAAATTGTGTCAGTCAGTATTCTCATGCTTCTGTTAAGAAGACTTTCTAAAACAAATCGTTTGTGACTGATTACTGCCTATAAACCGTAATTCAATTATGACAATATAATTCTGGAACAACAGCTTAGGCAATAAGAAGCTTGAAGAAGAAAACTTGAGTAAAAAGTTTATGCATCAATGACCAGCTCTTGTGCGGCTTAGACATGTTTTACATCGACTGAAGCTCTTTTATTTGTTCAAGCTAAAAACTTATCAATTTTTGCTTCGTTTAGGCAGTCAACTTGTTGACCGAGTTAGTTCGTAGAAAGCAGTCAGTGTTGCAGGGTCAAATAAAGCCGTACGGAGGAGACTTACAAAGAGCGTAACCATATTTTGTGCGCTGTCGCTACATTCAATTGACCGAAATTGGCTTCTTGTGGAAGATTTTTTCTGGTTGGTCTCATAGATAGATTGCATGATCTTTTGCGGACGCTTACTAGCATTTATTGACCAAAGCCCATATCCAAACCATTATCCGCTTCAACATATTTTTGTAGCCAGCCTTCTGCAAGTGTTTCTAAATGAGTTTTTATTTGATCTTTAGCCTCAAATCATTGTGTTTTATTCACAAGTGTCCCATTTTTAGAATCGTAAAGAGTAGCGCCAGGTATTCTCGCTTTGCCGACTCAATCTTAAACAACACAAACTATGTTTTGCTTCAAAAGTTCCTGTTTTTCTTTATTTAATATTCCTTTCACTTCTTCTGAATTTTTGTTCTCTTATGCTCCTATTCTAGCAACGCATTAAGGCACGCAATCTTGACTACGAAGTCAATTCGAAAGTTCTCAACGATGCCTACTTGCGTGACATTGAAAACATTTACAAGCAACAATATTTGAAGGATATTGCCACTCATGCTGAGCTCTTGATCTACGATTGGACTGCCGGTGGTGAGACTGAAGTTGTTGTTGAGGATATCGAACGTATAGATTTCGAAAGATTCGATGAAGATCCCATGGAAAAGAAAATGAAAGATTGGCGTTTGCCCAATGAGGGTGAATGGTGCGAGGCACGCATTAAATACTGCACTGAGAAACCCGACATGATGAATTATTTCAATGTGCCACGTTATGATGTGCCCGAGCTGTTGCGTGATGCTGACAGCGGTAAAAAATGGCGTGATGTTTGGTTCAATGTAAGTCAAGTCAAAGCAAGCTTTTGTGTGACATTAAATGCTTAATTTTTTATTGTATTTGTTTTCCTATAGGCTCCTGGCATGAAATACCGTCCTGGCTATAATGCGGACATGGGTGACGGTAATTTGCTGACCAAAACCAAAATCAACTTTAATGATAACAAAATTTAAATCCAAAATGAATATTTGTATTGTGTAGTTAATTTTTAAAATAGGGATGCAAAACCTTAAAACCATTAAAAGATACCTTGGAAGTCTATCTGGGAAAAAACAGTCTAAGAAAGTAAAAAAAAAATAAAACAATAAAAGGTCAATAAAGACTAATTGAAGTTGACTTTAGTGTTTATTTTTAAAATTTAGTTTTTTGTATGATTCAAGTCTGAGTTGAATTTCCTGTACATATAAAACTATAGTGGGGTCATGTATTTTAGGTTGAGATATGATATCTAAAGTAATTCTCATTTAGTTGATTACAATTTTTGAATAAGTAAAAAGAAATTTGTTGGGGATGGTGGGTGGGTTTATGTGAGGATACGCGACTGAACCGACTGTGTTTGAGAAATTATGAGGATACGATTATCATACAGCTTGATACTTCTGGCAAACATCCCATCCTCTACAATTATTGAGAATCTTCTCTAGAATCCCAGGAATCATTTTCAAATTCAAATCAATCATATCATCAATCAGACTATATTGGCACTGTTTTTCAATTAGTGGTATATCTCCAATGGTCTATCACATAAACCCATATACTGGCCTAATGATTCCCAAGTAGTCGGTTTAGTCGCATATCCTCACATAAACCCACCCACCATCCCCAACAAATTTCTTTTTACTTATTTAAAAATTGTAATTAACTAAATGAGAATTACTTTACATATCACATCTGAACCTAAAATACAAGACCCCCACTATAGTTTTACATGCACAGGAAATTCAACTCAGACTTGAATCATTTTAAATTGCAATATACAGCAGAAAGGTAGGCAACACTTTTTTATATTTTATTTAATACTAGCTAATGCTTACTATTACTATTCTTATATTACATATTTAATTCATTTTATTCAATTTTATCATTTATATATAATATAAATAAAAAAAACGAACAAAATAAACACAAAAGGATATTTTTTACAAATTTACATTGACATTATAAGGCAAACAATTTTACTTTTACACATAATTTTACGTAAATCCACGATGCAAAGCGCCTACAAAACCAGAGCAACTGAAGGCTTTAGAATTATTCATACGCACTGTATGCCAAAATGATGTGTCCGTCCTTAACAGCCAAATTTCATAATTTCGAAACAGCAGCAGTACGAAGACGTTCCTATTTTAACAAAACAAATAAATTCAACACCTTTTTAATACTATTTTCGTTGATTTTGGATACTTACACGAATTTTAAAATACTTTAGAATACACAACAACGAATCGTAGGGAATTGGTTGAATTATGTGTAGGATATGAGCCATCCATCCAATGAATTATTTGATTGTTTCCGATTTTTGCGTATACTCTCGTTAATCTGTTTCAAATCATTCTCAATATCATTGACGTGTCTGGAAAAATACAATAAAATTCAAAATTAGAACCCTGACAGGTGGAAATAGTATGGAATTATATTACAGGCAAATGGTTAAGCTCGCTCTCTTAAAAAAGTTATTTGTGGCTGTAATTTATTGCATTTTACTCAATACTGTACAAAACTTACTTGTTGGGCAGAGCTAGAGGTTTAGCCAGCATTACGTATTTCATTCCTGTCGCCACCGCAATGGTTTGAGGGAATTTATTTTCTGGCCTCCCGTTGTCGCCTACATGTAATGTGAATTTTTGTCCAGATTGACGATGTTGTTGATCACATGTTAGAGACTGATGCAGACTTTTGTAGCGATTTTGGTACACAAGCCTTAAAATTAAATTAAAGAGAAAATAGTTTTTAATTTAAAAATGGTATTCTTTTTGAAATTTTCTTCTAAATACCTCGCATTATACTGCTTCCCTCGACTATTGCTGACTGTGCGATATTCTGAGCTGTACTGATTGAGTCTGACTGATTCATGGTGGTGAAGACAAAAACATTTGAAGCTCTGTAACTGAGGTACACTTGGCCCTTGGCTTTTAAACATGTTATACTGCAAGGATCTTTTGTATCATGACTCATCGGAATTTTTTAAATAGCTGCAGCGCCATCATATTTAGCCCCAGGAGATCTACGAACGAAAAAAAGTGTGTGAAACAAAAATGACAAAAATTTGTGTTGGCCAAACAAACTTAAAGAGAGCGAGCTACGATTTTAAAACTTAAAAATCTAAATGGACTACTAATTAACCTACATTTCAATACAACCAAAAAAATGTACAAGTAATTGCAACGTTTTAAACTTACTTTTTCATTTTCGAATTCTTGGCGGAGTGAGTAGTGTAGTGTTGGCATGGAGATTATCGTGCTTGCGACTACTTGGCGGTGTACTAGGCACCTGATGGTGATGACCGCTGCCAATTCTACCAGCTGCACCCGTACTGCTAAGTAAAGCGGCATTATTGACTTTTAAAGTCCACCCTTGAGGCGGAGGACTAGCACCTTTAGGACCTTTGGGTTTTGAAACACGTTTGCCAATATTGGGAGGATTAGGTGCGGCAGCTAATGTCGCAGCTGTAACCAAAGCTTTCGACGAAGGCTTTGCACTTCTCACTGTCTCTAGTTACGGATCCACTCCCAACGGCTCACGGGTAAAACAGAAATGATCAATGATCAAATCACCCTCCAGCAGAGGTATGATTTCATTACGCGATCTTAACTTTTTCCGACCGGCGATATAAAATAGACATCAGCCTTGTCTTTACTCTGCTTCAAATTAGCGCGCCTTACCAGTTCACGCCTCCAACCATATTCAATGGGTTCCTTGTAAAAGTTATCCTTTGAAGGTATAGGTTTCTTAGCTGTTGTTTGTAAAGGTTGAGCGTTTGACTTTAAAGGCTTTCGGTGATTTTGAAGCGGATCTTGTGACTTGTAAAGCAGGTGATGTAATTTGTGTTGTTGGAGAAGACTAAAATAGATGAGAATTTTTGGAAAAGTTATTTTAAACAATATTTGTTTTTGAAATACTACCTTTTTAGATATTTCTGGAGAACTAAGAGGACTTTCGGTGAACTCCTTAGTCTCTTTAAGGCTTTTAGAGGGCTCTCTCCTACATCTTCAATAGCTTCGTCTTCTACAGCCATATTTTGATCTGTAGAATCGTTAGCCACATCAGCCTTTACCAATTCTGCCTCGCCACTCAAGTCATCAAATCTTAATAAGCACTCTTCGGAACCAAAGGGACGCACTTCATAACGTTTTCTTTTTATTGCCACCTCCTCAATTTTTCCCAGACCGTCTTTTGCCGCTGAATCTTCTTCTAAAGGCGTCGATAACAACTTACGTCGTATGGCCGCTTTGCTAAAACCATCACCTTCTTGCTTCTCCTCCTTTTCGTCTTCGGAGCCCGACACTTTCATTTTGAAATGTGTCGCCGTCAACCACGAATCATTATTCTGCGTATCTGAAAAGCCGGGACGCTCTTCTTTGTCGAGTTTAATTTTGATCGATTTTAAGCACTTTATCGCCTACGGCACGACGAGCAACTACAGTTTCTTCCTCAGTTCTTATGTTCTGAAAACTTTTTTTCGTTTGGGCAAAATTTTTGCAAGTTTTCTAAACACACTTACCAAATCAAAGGGCTGCGCGGCTCTGTCTTTTTACTTTTAATCGATTAACACCTTTTAAATAAAATGTTTTCACTTTAAATTAAATAATTTTATAAACACGTGTTAATGATGGCTTTGTGTAACAATACTCTGCATAGATTACTTAAAAAGCTGTGCGTTCAATACACCACGCGTCGGTATACTGTTTGTTAATTTGCAAAAAGTGTGGTTAGTTCTCTCTTACAGTTGTTGTTCTTATTAGAACAATTGTTTTTCTTGTATGTGAGTTATATTGTTTATCCTAAAAGTAGGCCGTATATGGGTAACAGGGTGACTCCAATATTTAATTTTTATTATAAATTTTTTATAGTTGCCTCCTGAAATTTCTGTTTGCCTGGTAATTTGTGCACATTTGAAACTGAATTGATTTTCATCGCGAGCCACCGGAAAAAAGCATTGTGCGCGCTGGATAGGGGCAAAGTCAGTAAGAAAGTAGTGTAATTTTCCATTTTAACTTATTTCGTTACAAAATGAAATAAAAATGTATTTTTTAGAATTTTTTTGTATTGTATTTAATGCTAATGGTAACTATTGTTATAATATTATATACAAAACGATATTCTATATAAAAATTGACATTATAAGGCAAACAATTTTACTTTTACACATTTTTACACATCAGGCTAAATATACATGTATATTCTCAAATATATGTACATATGAACTGAAGCTATTTAGCATTAATTATCGATTGTTTTAAAAACACAAATACGAGGAAAATCGATGTATATTGGCCCAAAGTGTATTTCAGTTAAAGCAAGTGATTTCCAAATCTCTAATGGCAGCATATCCAGTACAGTATCGTCGACTCTTTGTTAAAGGTGTGCTGAAGAGATTCACCAATGACGGTTTAGATCTTTGCTTGTCGTCAAATATAATGACTTTGATGATCAGTTCATGTCAATAATTCAAGTTTACAATAAATAAAAATGCATTTAACACAAATACACATGGAATCAAAAAAAAAAATCAATTTCGAAAAAAGCGTGTGTTAGGGTCTTTCTACATGAGACCATCGATGTATTAAAAATACCCAAAAAAATCCCGAATTTTTTTTATTAGTTTCCAACACTTTTCATTCAAAATTCAAATGACAAAAATTTTATTTTCACATTTCTTGTTACATCTGAATAGCATCGTACGCGTATATAACGTTTAATTTTTTTTATAGAATTTTTAAAATTTTTTTTTATAACATTTTATAAAGAAAAGGACAAAATTTATAATGGACATTGCTTTAGGTCCTTTAGACATTGTTGAACTTTCGAAAGAAAAAGAAAAAAACTTACCCGCACCTATAAATACTGCAAAGGTATCGAAATGCTTAGAAGATATTTTACGCGGAGCAGCAAAGCTTGTGCAGGATAATGCTGGAAGAGATTTTCTATACAAAAATCCGAAAGGCTTGGAATAAACTGAGGTTAAAAAAAGAGTCCACTGCTGGAATTTCTGAATTTAAAACTTTTATCTTTCGTATTAGCTGGTTGCTAGCTCCTTTATTTTGTAAACTGTCCTATGGTTCCGTTTCTTCCATTTTCCTTTGGAAAATTGTATTTCATTTTTTAGTGCAACTGTGTTGGAATCCATTGCATGTGGTCTCTGCTAAGAAACATGATTTTTTTTCGTTGCTGGTTTTTGTTTCAAATTTATTTATTTATTGGTTTAACATTATTTTTTATAATACAATATTTGTTGTTGTGTTATTAATAACATAATAATAATAATATCCTTAATATAAAATAATAAAAATAAATCAAAACAATTTCATTAAAAATAAGAAAAAAAAAGAAAATTAAATAATAATTTACACTTATTTAATAACAATAAAAAATTAAAAATAATAAAAATAATAATTATTTAACAAACGTTTGAAGAATATGCTTTACAAGTTTCGTTATAAAATTAAAAGACCAGTTACCTTGGAGGGGTTAAGAGTTGAACAATTTAATTTTAAACGTAAAATTATAAAAAAAAAAATGATAAAAGAAATTAAATTTTAAAACTATATTTTAATAATAATAAAAAGAAAAAATAAAGAAATTAAACAAAAAAATAATTAATTTACAAAATAAAATATTATGAAATATAAATTAAATTAAATTTGTTTGTGACCTTAAAATAAAATTAAAGAAATTAAACAATTTTGTTTTTTTTTTCTTAAATATTAAATAAATTAAAAACGTAATTATTAATAAATGGTTTAGAACCCTATTATTCACTAGAGTGATTAGAGCGATTCTGATAATTATTAATTAAACAATAATGTTTTATAATAAAAGCAAATACAAATTCAATTGAAATTATTAAATTTAAATATTTTAAAATATCATTCATTATAAAGGTTTTGCTAAGAATTTATAATCCTTGTAATAAAAAAGAGTAAAGGTAAGTGAAACCTCCTCCTCATTTTCTTCGTTTTTATAATGTTAACAATTTCTATAAAAGATTTTTAATAAGGGAATCCATAAAAATACATAAAAATTATAAACAAAAATACTTAAAAAGTATATTTAACTTAAGAAATTTAAAAAAATAATTTTCAAGAGGGTTTTTTTATATCTTTTGACACGGTTTTTGTTTTATTTTTTTAATTTTCAGTTTCTTTTTCAAAGTATTAACCATTCCTAGGCCATTTTTATTGCCTACTTTTGTAATGATTTTTTGAAAAGCTAAAGCAATTTAACAATCTAGAGGCCATTTTAGTTTTTTTTAAGGTATTATAAGATAATAATTTTTTTTTAAACATTCAAGACATTTTAACATAATTTTTTCCTGCAATATTTTAAGAGAGAATTAAATTCCTGCTTACAAAAAAATAAAAATGTCAAACTAATTAGCTGCCATACAGTAATCCCTAGATATACGTCGCAGTAGGTTCCAAAAAAAGGCGACGTAAATCGAAACGACGTAAATCGAATTTCATATTGCTCATACTATAAAGTAGTATGTTTTTAACAACGAACTTAAAAAGTTACAATAATCCCTCGATTTACGTCGCAATTGGGTCCAAATAAAGGCGACGTAAATCGAAACAACGTTAATCGAGTCGACGTAAATCGAAGGATTACTGTATTTGTAAATACCATAACTTGATATTTCATATTTTCGAATCCTGAATGCACTAGAGTAGTGTTAGTTAGGAAGCTGACAAATCGATTCCATGCACAATTTTGCAAAGGCCACTGAGAATACTGAGAATGGTAGGTAAACTCATAATATCCACCAAATATGTACTTGAAGTATGTCTAGACTTCTATAATGGCTTGCTTACATTACTCGAACATGATTCCATCACATTGGAAGAAGACAGTATAGGTCCGAATTAAAAGTTTGGTAGATGGAAAGCAGGTTAAAGGCTTTCTGACAAGTTTAGTGTTTAAACGAGACAGCCATTGTGACTGTCTTTATAGTTTAGACATTCCGAATGCATAGGATCAAATAAATCCGTAAACCGTAAGAGAAAAGCTCATAGAAATCTTCATCATCTTCGTCATATTGGTAAATAACACATCGGATTACATAGCCTAGAGAAGAATCTACACAACCATTGGGAAGAATGAACGGTAAACTAATAATATCCATAAAATATGTACTTGAAGTATGGCTAGACTTCTATAATGGCTTGCTTACATTATTCGAATATGATTCCATCACATTATGATTGCATCACATTAGAAGGAGACAATATAGGTCCGAATTAAAAGTTTGGTAGATGGAAAGCAGCTTAAAGGCTTTTTGACAAGTTTAAAATTCAAACAAGACAGTCATTGTGACTGATTGCTTTCTTCAGACAGTCCGAATACATAGGATAAAATAAATCCGTAAACCGTAAGAGAAAAGCTAACAGAAATCTTCTTTAAAAATTTGTACAAATTTAATTGACTGTCATATTGGTAAATACTACATCGGATTACATAGAGTAGAGAAGAGTCTACACAACCATTGGGAAGAATGAACGGTAAACTAATAATATCCATAAAATATGCACTTGAAGTATGGCTAGACTTCTATAATGGCTTGCTTACATTATTCGAATATGATTCCATCACATTGGAAGAAGACAGTATACGTCCGAATTAAAAGTTTGGTAGATGGAAAGCAGCATTAAAGGCTTTTTGACAAGTTTAGTGTTCAAACAAGACAGGCATTGTGACTGATTGCTTTCTTTAGACAGTCCGAATGCATAGGATCAAATAAATCTTTAAAAATATGTCCAAATTTAATTGGTAAAGACCACATTGGATTACATATCTTAGAGAAGAACCTATACAACCATTGGGAAGATTGAACAGTGAAAAATTTAAAGTATGGACAGACTTTTATAGAGTGACTTATTAGCGCTTGGATAATATATCCTCAAGTTTCAGAATTCTAATCGTAAAGATCATTGACTATTGACTATGTAAATAGCTAACATCCAATGGCCCTAGACTATAATTCGAACATATTTCAAGAAATATTCACCTAATTGTTTGACCCTGTCCTGTTACAGTCAAGGATATTAGTGAACACGTTACGGTTTCATTTCGAAATTTTGAAGCAGACAAGCTGTAAGCTGTACCTGGAGGCAAGAAATCGAGCCACACAACAATAGTGCAGATAATGCTTAAAACTGAGAAAATCTAATTGGATGTTATCAGTTAGGTTATGGAACTTTATTTTGTAAGCTGAGGATGACAGAGTAACTAAGGAGTAATGCAAGTCAGGCTTAGAGACAGTCTCAATTAGTTTGGTGTCCTTTACGACGTTATAACAAGTGTAACAAAATCTCGTAGCGGTTAGCGATAAAGTAGAAGGTTGTGTGAAGTTGATTTAGAATCCGGTATACCCAGTGACATCTGAAGCTTGTTGAAAATTTCCAACTTTCTCGCAAGAAAAACAAAATGGGCCGCAAATTTACAAAATTGACCATGACATCGAAGTAATGAGGGTAAAGAATTTTGAACAACCAACAAGAAAAAAAAAGATATGTTGGTCAGGTTTTAGAGACAGATTAACAGCAAATGCTTCTTTTGGAAAATTTTTGTAATTCTCTCTTAAAATAATGTACGTTTCAGATATTTAATGACTCTAGGAAATGTTTAAATTTAAGCTTAAATTAATAAAAACTAAAGCTTATTATCATACTCCTTTAAATCTAATTTCGAACCCCCTTAGCAAAGCCTAAAAAATTTTGCCTGGAACTACACACGCTTTTAAGCCTTTTTCAAGCCGTGTTTATTAAAATTGCGTATTGCATCCAATAATTGATCACGTGGATCCCCACCACCACCACCACCACTATTAGGTGTTGTGGGTGTAGAGCGTGCAGCTGTAGAGACGGGCCTCAATTGTATTGTTGTGATCATGGCTGGTGCAGATGGTGGTGGTGGGGGTGGAGGTGTTATTGTTGTTGTATTTGAAAATATATTGTGTTTATTGCTTAATACCGGTGCTGTCTGAGGACTTAAGTGTTTAGGTTTTAAAGCTGGTGGTGGTGGTGGTGGATTTAGCTGACTGCTGCTGGTAAAACTAGCAGAGCCAGTATTATTGCTGCCTTCATTAAGGCTTATATTGTTAATGTGTGTGGTTGTTGTTGTTGTTTTCTTTAAATTTAAATGTAATTTGGCACTTGTTATGGTATTGCGTTGTTGGTGTTGTTGTTGTTGTTGGTATCTTAAATCGCCATTGATTATGGACGGTTTTTGGTTTTGATTTGTTACCGTAGCTGTGTTTACTTTCATTGGTTCTTCTTCTTTGGCCAAGATTTTCTCCTTAAGACCCGTGCGTCTTAGAGTATTTTGTCCAAATGGTGCCAAAGTAGGCTCTACAGGTGCTGTTGAGGGTTTTATGGGCTGATGCTGATGCTGCTGCTGCTGTTCTTTTATAGAAGTTGAGCGTAATAGCTGTGGACCTGGTGGTAATGAATTGTGTTGGTTGTTGCTGTTGTTGTTGTTTTGGGGCATTGAAAATCTTTTCTGATTATTTGTTCTAGGCAAAGTTGAGGACGAGGTGTTTACAATAATTTGGGTTTGTGGCCTTAACACTGACTCCACTGTTGGCCGTTGTGAGGCGGGCCTAAGTATACTCCTATCGGCTGTAAAGCTTACAACCGTTTCCTTAGTGGCCTTGGGCATTTGTACGACTTTGCTTTGTTGCTGTTGTTGTTGTGCCTCCGTTTCTTTTGCCGTCTGCGGCTTAACTTTATCCACAACCACATCTTGTATGGGCTTCACGGTTATGGGTACTTTGAATTCCTTTTCGGGTATACCCATGCGTTGTATGGCTGCAGGTTTGGGAGCCACTGGTGGCGGTAAGGGTGGTGTGAAAGCATTCATTGAAGCTGGCATGGTTGTTCTATTTGGATTGCCACCACCGAATATATAATCGCCCTCATTTTTTATGGCCACCTGTTGTTTGGGTCGTTCATTCCAAGTGGAGAAATTAATGCTGGGCGGTCCCGAATAACGATAAACTTTGGGTAACTCTTTGGGTTTCTCTTCCATTTGCTGTGTAGACTCTTCAGCTGTATGTCTTTCCTCTGTTATATCATTTTGATTGGACATTTTCAATTCCAAGCTGGCAAATTTCAATTCCCCTGAAGGCCTTCTGGCTTGTACTTCCACATAAGGCTCCTCCTCGCTTGCAGAGCTGTTTGCCAAACTATTTTTGCGTGAATTTAAAATGGTTTTTATGATCTCCAAGCTTTGTAAGGAAGGTGATTCGCCTATGCTTAACTCACTAGATGATTTGCGGAGATTTAAATGACCCGTGCTTTGATCCAAAGACAGTTGGGAGGATGTACGTTTATTTGGACTTAAACTTTCTGCAGAGGCTGCTGTAGTATGGAAGGAATCTGAACGTGTTATGGATCTCCTCTGTTTTAGGCTGGTTATACTGCTGCGTTTGCGATATAATTTCTCTTCATCGTGTGTTGATGCTGGCGAACTTAAAGGTGACATGGACTTTACTGTATTCGTAATGCTGGTAGAGTCCGTTTCGCTAGTTTCCTTTGGTAAAGACTCAGGAGATGTCTGCTCCTCTTTAAATATTTCTTTGGGTTTTTGGGCATTTGTTTGGCTAATCGTGTTGATGGTAAAGTTGCTTAAAGTATTGGGTTTAGCTGCCTCGATTTCAAGACAATCTTCAGGTTTTTTGATCAAAGTATCCAAAGCCTTATCCTGTATAATGGCCGTTAGCTCATCTACTATGTTATCCAAAGGAGTTGTTAGTGATTCTGCTTTTTCCAGCGGTTTCTGCTTTTCTAAAGTGATCTCTTGTTCCTGTTTTAGCTCTTCAAAATTCAATACCGGCCTCTCCATAATCTTTGGTGTTATCGGAGCATCAGGTTTGGTTTCCTTTACTTCCATTAAATCGTTGTTGAATTGTGCATCTGCAAAATTAGGTGGTGGTGAGATGGGTATGGCAAAATTCCAGGAAGAGGTCTCTGACACCGTGCTGGGTGTAGGCTGATGCTGGTTTAATATTAAGGGGCTTAAGGCTTCATTATCTGTTTCTTCTTCTTCCACTTGATTCATGACGGTTAGTTCCTCTAAAGTTTTCGTTTCATTTAAAGGCTTTACTAAGGTTTTGCCCAATTTGAAGTTATAAACCTTAACCATGTCATCATCATCGGAAGAGGATTCAAAATTGGATTTCACATCCAAATTGGAAACCTCCAAGGGTAGGCTATCGGGTATGGGTGAGGGTACCGGCTCACCTATGCCAGAGTCTGCCTGCTTGGAAACACAATCATCTTCGGTTTTATTTTGTTTTTTAAAATGTTGCATTTGACTGTCATAACTAGAGTCTATAACCTCGGGAGGCTCACATGACAAAGAGCGTGGCTCTGGAGTGGGTGTTCTATTAAGCAAAACCTTGGAAATATTGGGTTTAGTTTTGTTGTTGTTGTTCGTGATGGTAGTGCTGTCATTGGAAGTTTTCATCATTTTTAAATCCTCTTCTATGGTAGTGGCATTTAACAACGTTGTGGAGGTACTGTTAGTGCTGCTGGTGCTGATAGTGGTGTTGGTAGTGGTTATGCGCGGTTGTGGCGTGGGTATATCCGATCGATTGCTGTCCATTCTTTCCAAAACTTTGTGTTGTTGGTCCTGCTGTAAACTTTCCAAAGAATTGTTTAACATGCCCTTTGGTGTTGGTGTTGTGGGTGTGGATATGCTGGAAGCATTTGTGGAAGCCAGCGACACTGTATCATCCTGATACAAAGTGTGTCGTGGTGGTGGTGCTGGTGGGGCAACAGTTTTCTTTTTCACCTGCACTATTCTCTTGCGAGGAGAAGGTTCCGGCAATTTGCTGCAATTGTCGGTATAATCTCCTGTTTCAACATCTACTTGACTTTGGTTGTGTAGATTTAAAGCATTTTTCTTTTGTATCTGGGCATACAATACCGTGTCCTCTGTATAGCCATTGGAGTTTAATGAGCCATTGCCACTGCTATTCTCATGCTCATTCTCATGATAGTCTTCCTCCTCCAAATGGCCATTACAATCGTTGCCATTAATATCGCTAAGCATTAAGGGCGTAGAGGAGGCTGATAGATTTGGTGAGGATACTGAAAAATCTTTGGTTTTCAAGGGGCTTGTGGGTGTGGTGGTGGTGGTGGTAGTGGCTTTCACATTCTCTTTCTCTTCACCATTCTCCATAATTAAGGCAGACTTTTCCGGTATGGCTAATTGACTGGGTGGCCGTGGTGCTGCACGTTTTTTACGCGGCGGTGCTGACATTTTTGTGGCAGCTGTTGTGTTTGCAGGTAATTTATTGGGACGGCCGCCACAACTCAAGGCCGTTGAATCCATAGAATTTAACGAGTTCGTAGAACTATAAGGACTAGTGGTTTTCGTTGTATGTTTAGAATTGCGACTGCTAAACTCGGATGAGGAGAGCGACTCTCTTATTAGGGATGTACGATGCAATTTGATAATTTCATCGGAATTGAAATTATCGTATGACTCGGTTTTGTGACACAAACGTATTTCGGATAGGCCCACAGCACCAATAGTTAAATCGCAACTGTAGACTTGACTAGGATCAACTGGAGAAGAACCCCCCAAAAAAAAAATCACAAAAAATCAATAAAAATTCTAAACGATATGAAGACGGACTTACCTGGATTACGAAATTCATATTTTTCTGCATCCAATAGTTTGTTATCGCACACCAATTCCAATAGTTTACTTAATGGCACGCGTGCTCCTAAACGTGTCACATACAGTTGATCTTTGGGCAGTAATACCGTTATGCGAAATGTTTGCTCAAATGGTGCATTTGTTGTGGCCGCCGGTAGTGGCGTTATACGATTATACTCCAGTTGACTAGTTTCATTGATATTTGTCGATGATATCGATAAATTTGTGCTTGATTTCGATAATTTACCATTCACCATCGATTTATCTGAGAAGATAAGAAATGAAAGAAATTAAAATCTTTACCTCGCAACCATACAGTAAGGCTTTAAGGATACAACAGCATCTCGCTGTGTGAAGAGCCCAGGAATACAGGCATAAAAGTTAAAAGAAACGAAGGAGAAATACGACAAAGGAAAAAGAAGCAACAGAGAAGAGATAATAAGTAATAAAGACGAATCGAATGAGTCAGAAACACAAAAAGTAAACATAAGAAAAGGAAAAGACTGACGAAAAACATTTTAAAGGGGTTCAGATTGAATAAGAAATACAAAAAAGGAAATTGGAAAATGAAAGCAAACAACAGTGAAGGAAGTAGGAGAGAGAAACATGAACAATAACCTTCAATTTAACCCCTAAGGACAACTTCCTTAGGGAGAAGAACCAGAATAGTAGCCGGAACAACAAAAATTTAACCCCGAAAGAGAGAGAGAGCATTTTCCAGAACCAGAGGATTAGAAAAGTAAAGGCAAAGACTCTAAGAGAAATCTTCAGAAAAAAGCAGGAGGAATTCTTAATAAAGAACAAACAAAAAAATTAAAAACATCTGCCAAGTTAGGTATGCAAAGAGAAAAAACCAAAACAAAGTGCCGCTCACATAAGACATAACAATGAATAACCTTCTGTTGCATCCAAGGTCATGTGGGAATGTTCGGTAATGAGCAAGTCGATGATCTTGTGAACAGAATAGCTTCCAAGCCGTTAATAGGACCAGAACCCTTTTGTAGAGTTGGGATAGATGTTTGAAATGGTGTGCTCAATGAAAGAGAAGGTAAAGAGAGGCAGACTTTTCTTAAGCCAAGTGTGTTTAAGAAAATCAAAACTTTTGTCGCGAAACTGCAATAAGAGGAGATCTAAGTCATGTATCAGACCAGGTAACCGGTCTAGCACTGTATAGTCAGTGTCACAGATCAGGTAACCGATCTAGCACTGCACACTCAGTGTCACAGACCACAACTTGGCGAATTTAGCATTGTGGCACGTATAAATGTCAACTGATCAATGAACTGAAGGTATATGATCATAGACAACGTTGTATGTCCGTTGAATGAGCTCTAAAGCTCTAATTTTCAGCAAAAAATCATTTTCAGCCTTGAGGTCCAAATAAAATCATTGCACTTGGGATGATACCAATCCACATAAGGTCCAAAAACTTCCAAGAAAGCCCGAAAAAACTACTGTTTGTTAAGGATTTTGAGCTGGAGTCGTCATCGGTTCATATTTCATTGAAAACGAAGTTGACCGGGTTATCACAGATGATTACCAACTTTATTTTGGCCTGAATTGGATGATCTGGATACCATCAACATGTAATTTCAATAGGAAGGCGGTACGTCCCACCCAACACTCCACCTAACATTCCTGTTCCATCTGGTAATCCTATGTCTAAAGGGACCACGTACCGTTAAGACTCCTATAAAAGGTCTCATCTTTGTTGTACTCATAATGCTTGAGATTAGTTTCGTGCCTGCATTATTGAGCTTTGATCATAAGGCTCTTGCTACCCAATAGTGCAATCTACAGTGGTGGCCTTATAATTAGAAAGGACTTAGCAACATGTATGTTTTTTTAATTTGTTTTACAGTTTTCACTGTGTACCTGGGATCAAAGGCTTTATTTGGAGCACGTCTTACATATGTTTCTCCATCAGATTGGAACAAATTAAACTTAGATTCGTCACTCCAGAGAACTCTGTTCCAGAAACATCGTTTCTAATTATAAGGCCACCACTGTACATCTCCATGAACGAATGAGAATCGTAACTTTTCTCAATAAATCCATAGAAGAAGCCTGTTGGTGGTTTCACTACTGACCTGATCCTAATCTTATCAATTTAGCGTTGCCTTTTACTTTCAGATCAGTTGTGGCAAGCAAGGATACAGAATTGTTGGAGGGTTTGCACACGCTGTCGGGAGTTGATATTCGGGACTTATAAAGCGATTGAGGGGATTGTGGAGTGTCCTCGCTATTTAACTCTTGTTATTCTCTCTCCCTCTTCCTCTTCTACATTTCATATCGTTTTCCTCTAGAACTGGCACTATGGGTCTAATTGCCATCGTGTATATTATACTTCTCCTCATGGCTAGACAGATTAGTTGTTACCATAGACCAGGTATCCAAGCTATAGCCTATCGATGAGGCTAGTTTAAGAAGATTTTGTGGGAATTCGATGGATTTTCTTTCAGGGGTCGGATTAGCTAGCTCTTGTATTTCTTTTTACGTCAATGATAGTAATTTTTTTAAATCTTTTTAGCATAATACCTGGTACTTACCTTTATTTTTACGTCCCAACCAGCGATTGAGCGTTGAAAACCCCGATTTACTCATGGTGATTGAAATAAAATTAAAACTTGATTGTGTGCCAAAAAAAAAAAAAAAATAAAGGCGAATTGAGATGGACTGTGCGTTTTTTCTTTTGCAATTGATGATGAAATTGTTAAACGGGGTCTAGACAATAAAAAACCGTACGATTTTACACTTGCTGGTCCAAATTAGGCACATTTAAGCGATTTTTGCCTTCAAGGTAAGACGGAATGACAAAATTGTTTTCTTTTTTCTTCAGAATTTTTTTTTTTTTTTGGTTGTGTCTTGAATTGTTTAAGTTTCACTGCTGCTGCTGCTGACTATTCTATAGTTTGCAATTGAACTGAAATGAAAAAGAAGGAGAAGAAGTGATTAAAACAACAAATTTTTTTTTTAAATTTTAAAAACAATGTACAGGGACGTATGCGTGAGTGACTGCATGAGTGAGTGGTGTATCTTATCTTAAAAATCAAGGCAATAAAATATATACGTAGATATCGTATATACAATAGAGAGAGATACGGTATGTACAAGAGCCGTAGTATGCTTAAATATTTGTTTAATCATTCCACAGCACCACAGCAAGCAAAAAAGTCATACGTAATCGTACTACGTACGTTATCTTAAGAATTAAAGGAAAAAATCTTAAAAAAAAAATAAAAAAATTCTTTGATTTTTTTTCCTCCAGTTTTGCACAAAACAATATAGAAAATGGATTAAAACGTTTTCAGTTTCTACGAGTATTATTTCAACGAGATAAGATGACGACGTTGGTCTATTATTTATACTCCCTCTCTCTACGACAACGGCGTATAAAGTTAAGGGCTTTTGTCTGGGGGTCATTAGCAAAAGAAAAGAAAAAAACCCACAAATAAAAATACTTGTTTGATTGATTGTGGGTTATTAATTTAATCAATATTTTTAATTGCCACAAACAAATTTTTCATCAAATCAATTACTTTTTTTTTGATTAATTATCCCATTATAGGCAATAGCCTTTATAGGTAATATTGTAGGCAGGGAAATACAATTGAAAGGTGGGACTTTTAATACATTGGAAGGTTTTATATCCTTTAATACGTGATGGAAAACAAGAGCGCAACAAATATTTTTAATTTTCTCATCCGATTAGCAAAGAAACTTAATGATTCCAACGCTGTCAATGTGATAACGAATAAGTACGTTGTGTTTAATTTGAGGAATTTTCTTATCAAACTCATTGATGCAATAGAATCGAAGTCTATACACACGTACATACATACGTAATTGGTCATTACAACTCTTTTGTCAGTATTACGACCTAGTTTCTCAATCAAAGTCTGAACTCTATAGAATGCTACAGCTACTGGTTTTATATTCCTTTTTGGTCCTTTCATTAAATGAGAAACGTCGCCTATTCCGAGAAGACGGATCTTCCAACGCAGACTTTTAAATTTTGACAGTTGATAACGGCCACCTTGTTAAAGCTGCATTTGTCAAAGTTGTTGTGGGGATGATCCGATGATCCGTCGTTGTTGTTTGAGAAAATGCAAGTGAAGACATAAATGACTACAATGTGCGGCATCAGTATCTGTGGACCAATAAGTAACTGCCGTATTTAAATGACTTAAGTCGTTGTGCTTGAAGTCGCCGTAGTCTGGTAGGTAGTGTGTTGGCTTATTAGAAATATTTTTTTCATATTTCGCTATGTTCGAGGTATCTGAGCGGGGGTTTGAATCATGCCCTCGCGTCTAATTAGTCAACACACTACTAAGAATCGTAGGCTCCCAATGAAGTTTACACTGATGTCTCGCGGATGACTGACAGGGTGGGCTGTGGTATATTAATTATGGGTTCTGTTATGCAGTTTTGTCATGGCGATTTTGAAAATGACGCAAGTCCTGATGAGTGACGGGATTTTCTCTGAAAATCTCTGATTTACCCGAATAGCCAGGCTGCGATTAACGAACGTAGTTCCAGCGTCCATGTCAATGAATGTCGAGGATTTTTCAGAGAAATTTCGGATCATCTAATAAGGATTCCGGGACTTAGGGATATTGTTGGAAATTGCATATCACCGAATTGTTACAGAGCATAGTTATTTCGATTGACTGCATTAATTTGGATATTATCCACTCGTTTTACGGCGAATCTCAATCTCGTTAACAGCAGGATGGTACATGCAATATTGCTACACTCTGAGGTACACGTATGAACAAGCAGAGGCGCGACTCACTTCTATCCTCAAACCGCATGGCCATCCTTTGCACAATAAAGATTCTTACTAGCCACTGCCCTTTTACTAGGCATGCCGAAAGACTCGGTAGCTCTAAATTTCAATCTCGTTAGCAGCAGGATGGTACACTCTAAGGTACACGTATGAACAAGCAAAGGACCGACTCACTTCTGTCCTCAAACCGCATGGCCATAGGGATTTTTACTAGCCACTGTCCTTTTACTAGGCATGTCGAAAGACTCGATAGCTAGTTCTAGTATGATGCAATCTAGGATGCCATCTGTCATTGTTTAGACCTGTGTTGAAAACGGCAACTACCCATAATCGATAGGAACTAAAATTCGATGAGTAGTAGAAAATTCTAAAATGTGTGCAAAGGTCATTTCTTTTTATACCTGCTGCTATTGCCGTTAAAGATAAGTGCTATACGAGTGTATTGTACTGTATAATGTAGAGTGATCCAATTTTATTAATTCTTTATGATAAATATTTTAAATAATTAAAATATCGAATATTACCCAATATTGACTGATAAAAAAAGAAAAATATGAAGCGAAGTGATTAAGAAAAATTATTTAAATTTCCATAACTTTTGGACTTTAGCCGAATATTTTTAATGCCGTATAGCACACTTTCACTGATTTATTATTTTTACTTTCTTTGACGTCTTAAGAAACTATGTGTGCACATTAATATGATAAAAATTATATCTTAAAGAAGGAATAAAAACACTTGATTTAAAATACGTCAACTATAATATTAAATAAAAAAAAATAATTAATTTTTATCTGAATTATTTGAAGGTACTGTTTAAACGCATATATTTTCATTAGAATATGTTTTGAAAGAATTGAAATTTTAGCTTTTATGCCAGCACTTTTATACGAAATCTTTCTATTTGATTAAGGTTTGTTCATTTACTTTTGTCGTACACTGTATGTACTCACTCGTATGATATGTATGTACTTGTATGTAATTTACTTAAATAATAATTATTATTAAAATTCATTATCTAAATGTTTTTTTAATTATAATTTAATAACAGCATTTAAAATATTAACACAAGACCGCAAAAACATTTTTTATTACAAAAAAATTTATTTATTTTTTTTTGTCAAGAAGCAACATAAAGTCACGTCCAAGTTTTATGTCAAAAGAAAATTTACCTGCGATTATTATATTAAAAAAATATCGTATTTTTATAATTTTTGAATTATGTTTTCTTGTTAAGTTTAGTTTTTATTTGTTGTTTTTTTCTGTTTTATTGCAAAAATCTTTTAACAAAAACAAAATGTTCAAATTTTTGTTTGTGGATAATTTGTCATTATTTTAATTGATTGACGTTTTATTATAACCCGAGACATTAAATACCTTGCAATGCAATAAATTATACTCGGTATGGACATGAAAAGCTTGAAAATTGTGTAATTAAAAACGATTAAAATTAAAAACAAAATCAAATATTTTTTGTTAAATAAGCAACAAAATTAAAAGAAAAAATATAAACAAATTTGTAATTTTTTTTTTTTTTTAATTAAAACCAGTTTTAACTATAACTGGCAGTAGAAAGGACAGGAAGTTGTTTTTCTAAACTTCAGAAAAAAAGGGAAATTATATAAACTTTTGACCCCAATTTAATATGCTCCATAACGTTGTTAAATTAAAGCCCGTTAAAAAATTTTTGCAGTCGCCGTGGTCTAGTAGGTAGTGTGTTGGCTTATTAGATGAAAAGCCAGGGTTCGAGCCCCAGGCCAGAAAAGTATTTCTTCGGCGACTTCCTCTCATCAGATCTCTGGCAAAAACTCTGAGAGTAAATAAAATTGCCATGAAAAGTTTCTCAAAAATCTGTCGTTCGGAGTCGACTTTAAACTGTAATTCCCGCCATTCATGTATAAAATTTAACGCACACAACATAAGTGGTGTGAGAAACTAGGTCGTAATCCTAACTGAAGGGTTGTAATGATCAATTACGTATGTATATAAAAAATTTTTGTTTCTCAAAGCATGATTTGAGATCAGGGAAAACGAATTTAATTTTTAATATTGAATTTCGTTTTCCCTTTTATTAACATCTTAGGCCACAGAGATCATGCGTTTTGAACCCCTCAGAATTTTTCTTGTGAGGTTTTCTCAAGCACCTGACAAGCCTACTTCATGGCTTAGACATTAGACCAAGTAATCACGATTCCTATAGCCATTGAATTATTTTTGATTTTGATTTTTTGCGTTCATCTTTGTAAATATTTTTCGTTTTTTTTTTTTTAATTTCACTTCAATGTTTAATACTTCCAACCGATTATTGTTTGATTTTTGTTTATTTTTTTTATTTAATTGTTGATTAAATATTAATTTATAACAGGTTTAGGTTGCTATTTGTGTAATTTGAAAATTTTTTTTCGAATTGAAGTGCTGTTTATAATTTAAAATATGGCACTTAAGCCCAACACTGATTAAAACTTAAGGAAATTTTTTCTGAATTTTTTTTTGATATTTTTTTTGTTGTTTTTAAACAATTATTAAAAACATATATTATACATAGTATATTAAATTAAATCATTTAACAATTTCTTCACGCTTTTAAAAACTCAATCACTGTATACTTCTGTTTACCATTCACTTACTAACGTTCGTTTTAAAGTGTATTGAAAATAAAGAATTTTACCGGCACGTTTTTGCAACGTTTATATGAATCGCTAGCTCTCTTGAAAATATTTATTAAAACAATAATTAACAATATTTGAAATTATTATTAAAAACTAATAAATTGTGTTTTTTGCTTATTTCTTCGAACGGCAAATATGTTTCGCGCAATAGAAAGAAAGCTTTCAAGCTTTTTGAAAGTTACTGCGTTTAACTGTCATCATATCATGAGTAACATTTATTAATAAAAATTGAATAAAAAAAAGATGAGTAAATCTCTGTAAACTTTTATTTCAGTTTTTTTTATTTTTTTTTGTTATTATTTTAGAAATTCAAAATAACAAACACGTAGAATATCTGGAATCCCCATCTCAACCTTGAATGGTTATTGAATGTAAATTTTTTAAGTAGACAGAATTATGCATGGAATTTTAATCAATTAACAATTATTATTCAAATGATTAAAGAAAAAAAATGTGAAATAAAATAAATCCACTTTGATGCAAATGTGAAGGGTGTAGGGTGTAGAGAAAAATTAGAACTTTTGGAAAATTGAAAACTTTAGAATTTGGAAAAATGTTTTCTTCAAACATAGCTTAGAATAAGGACGATAGATCATCTATCAAACAGAACAACTATATGGGCAAGACATCGGTAACGTATACTACGTATAAATTATTCGATTTTTTTCTAAACTGTGAACAAAATTCTGTGGATATTCCCTATCATTCTGGTGGCCCTTGCGCTATATGGACAAGACGTTCTGTAACCTATACTACGTACTCGTATAAAGTATCCAATTTTTTTTCTACGCTGAGTAAAAAAATTCAGGGGATATTCCCTATCATTCTGCTGGCCCTTACACTATATGGACGAGACGTTCCGTAACCTATACTACGTATAAATTATGCGATTTTTTTTCTTCTAAACTGTGAACAAAATTCAGGGGATATCTCCTACTCATACAGTACATTATGTCGGAATAAAGAGACATATTTTTTAAATTTAATTTTTAAAAAATCCATGAATTTTAATAAATTTTAATGCCGCATACACGCATATTAGCACTCTACTCAGTAGACTATTGAGTCACGTAAAAGTAACGCACGTAGGTTAGGTTAGGTTAGGTTAGAGGACGTGTACTTGTCAATTAAGACAAGTACAGTATCCGGAGGTCGAATTGACCCATTGTACAACGGCCTAGTTTCTCACACCACTTATGTTGTGTGTGTTAATTTTATACATGAGTGGTGGGACCTACAGTTTAAAGTCGACTCCGAACGACAGATTTTTATTTATTGAGAAACTTTTCATGGCAATTTTTATTTACTCTCAGAGTTTTTGCCAGAAATCTACTGAGAGGAAGTCGCCAAAGAAATACTTTTTGTATTTTGTCTTTGATGCCTGGCCTGGGGCTCGAACCCAGGCTTTTGCGTCTAATAAGCCAACACACTACCTCCTAGACAACGGCGACTTCAACGCACGTAAAAGTAAACAATAACAATTTTCGAGATCGAATAAGCCCGTTTATTTCACTAGAGCACGGCCCATTGTAGTGGGGAAAGAACAGTGAAACGCAAGATACATTGGAACTTTGTTGCAATAAATCACTAGGTTTGGATACCTCACCGTTTCTTGCTTACTTTGCATCAGTGCAATAAACAAGACGATATGCCCAAAGAATCTGCCATTTATAGATCATCATCGTCCTCTTTTTTGTTATCGAAATGAGCGAGGAGCAGCCATTATGGCGAATGGCAAGTGCTATTAAGCCATGAAAATTGAATTTTTGTTTCCAAAACTTTATCAGCCAAAATAACGACATTTGGTTCCATTAAGATGGCCCTAATTTCCATACAGAGCGCATAACAATCAATTTGTTGTAAAATTAATTTGTTAATAATTTTTTTCCTGTTCATTGGTCCCCTCGTGACGTCTCTGAATTTCTTTTTATGGGACCAATACAACAGCAACTCTTAAAGCTTTGGAAACTAATATTCAAGCCACAATTGGATATTATTGATCGTCATATGATCAGATTTATTACAAAAAGCAAACAAAACTTGGATTGATCGAAAGGATCATGTCATTAGTAACCGCGGCAGACAATATGGCCGAAGTCAATTTCGAAAAATAAAAATGTCATAAAAAAATTCATTCCCACAATATTTCTATCTTGTATTCCTGTTTTAAGTTCTCAAGTTTCTAAAAAAACACTCGATATTCAAACAATCTTGATGGAATGCAACTTAATTGACTATAAAAACTCTGTAGCCAGGTTGAATACCTAGCTTCGCACACTACAAATGTTCTGTTGCCGTCTATGAGAGGCGTGACCTACAGTTTAAATCCGACAGAGATCTGAAAAGCTTTTCATGGCAATTTTTTATTTACTCTCAGAATTTTTGCCAGAAATCTGCTGAGAGGAAGACGCCGAAAGAAATATTTTTTAATTTTTTAATAATGAGGTTTGAACCACGGGCTTTGGCTAAAAAGCTAATATACTACTACTACTACAAGACTACGATGACTTGATAAGACTTTAAAGCTTCCATCAAATTGTGTACAAAATAATCTTGGGTGCCCTGATAGTCTAGTGGGTAGTCTGCTAGACTATTAGCGAAAGGGTCGTGGTTTCTGTGACACTACACCGAGCATATGGTCAAAGTTACTCAGCACGTATATAATTAGAATATAATTTGTAATTGCATTGTAATTAATAAATAAATAAATCTTTTTTAGAACAAAATTTTTAGTACTAAAATTATGTTTGTACAGTTTTTAGTACTATTTTAAATTATATTTTTTTAGTATATATTTTTATGTCCGTTTGTACTAACAGAAATTGTAATACAATTCAGTTGACTTTAATTGGTTTTCTACGTTATTGCGGTTAATTGGGAAATACAATTTCAAAAGAACATTTCATCGTACCAAGAAATAATCACACGATGTGATGATTCATTATTTTTTAATTATTAATTATAAAAATAAATAAAAATACAATGATTATATTTATATAATATATGTACTTAGAATAAACAATTAAATGCGTAACAACATTTTGTTTTAAAAAAGCACGACAGTCATAAAAAATTGGTACTAAAAAATTATTAAAAAAAAAAAAAACACCTGAAGCACTAGAAAATAAAAGGAGACGCTTTTTTCTGTTCTAAAAGATAATGATTTGATGTCGATGTTGCTACAGAAAAATTTAAACAAAGTTTGAAATAAAAGCTTTAAAGTCTTTAAAAGACCTTTTGCCTCATGGCTGATTTTCAAAGTCCCCTCCAAATCAGTTATTATCCCTGTTGGTAATAAATTTTGGAATTTTTTAAAACAATTTCTATATTTCAATGGGCACGTGTTGTTGCCGTTTAGATAAAATTATTATTATTCTTTATTTATTCTTTTTTACCAGTAAAATTAACGAAGTGTAAAAAAAAATTGCCAGAAAAAAATGTAAATAATGAGACCAAAAACGCTTGGCTTTTGACTGCTGAAATTGTGAAAAATCAACAGAAAGTGTTAATAGAACCACAGATGTTATTGGCCTTGAGAATTATTTGGAAAAACTATTTAGAAAAATTAAAACCTTGATATGTAGTTCAAAAACACAAAAACTGACAGCGTTTCTATGAAACACTGACAGAAAAATACTGTTCTTAAAACTGTTTATTTTATTGTTTCACTCAATCAAAATAGGGTATTCGGATTGTGTCTCCCAAATCCAGTTGCAGGGTATCCGGATTGTGTGTCCCCAGTTCAGTTGCCCTGATGAACTTCAGGATGCTACAACTACTTCTTATTTCTACAGGAAGCCATAGGCCTAAATTGGAGTGTCAACCCTGAAAATATATACTGGCTGCACGCCTTTGTAATTAACACGTTGACTGCCGACTACGAGATAACCAACTACGAGTTATCTCGTACTTAGTAAACCTGCCATTTTTGTGTAGCTACGAATAAAATCGTATTATATCAGTGCTAGTATCGATAAATCGCTTCTGGGAAAAGAACAAAAAGTCAATGTTGGCTTACGTGGCCGCGGCAGTCAACGTGTTAAACCAACTCTATTCCACGGCATAAAGAATGAACTCATCATAGTCTAGTAGGTGGTTTGTTGGCTTATTAAACATGAGGCCACGATTCAAACCCCAGGTCAGACATCTTCAACAGAAAATATTTCTTCGCCAACTTCCTCTCAGGACAGTGTTTTGACAAACACTTTGAGGGTAAATAAAATTGCCATGAAAAGTTTCTCAAAAAATCTGTCGTTCGGTGTTGACTTTAAACTGTAGATCCCGCCACTCATGTATAAAATTAACGCACACAACATGGGCAGTATGAGAAGCTAGGACTCAAAGATTGTATTCCACGGCACCGCGGTTTGGTTTTTCATTATAGAAAGGTTTCTCTTATCCGGTTCTTAGATAAACACCGATCGTGACGTGTACTCAGGGCATTATGTATTATCCTTATCTGGCTACCACCAGATATGTTGACAACACAAGGGACTTTGAAAAAATACAAAAATACAGTCAGGCTATTGCCAAGCCAAAATCTTGGGTATAGATAATTTGGATCTTTTCCTATTGACTATATGATATTTGGACCCGATGCTAAATTATACGCATATTTACTGAAAGTAAAGAGGCCATAAGATCTCCTCGGCTTGGTACATTAAAGTCAAAGCCTATATCGTTGTAGAAGATAGGGAAACTTTCTGCGATTATTCTCATTTGAGCTCGTATACAACGTGAAATTGAAGGTTATTCGAATATAGTCATGAGTAAAATTGCAGAGTCCTCTGTAAAAAGCATATACTATGCAGTTGAGCTTACTAATCTGCGAAGGACAGATAGAGGGAAACTCAACAGCTTAATCATAAGCTTCAGATGGTTCCAGAATTAGAGGAATATTTGTTGTGCTATCACAATGGGTCATACTGGCTTATCTATATTTATACTTTCAGTTTTTACGCTTTGTTGGTAACGCCACGGAATCGACAAATTTGTATAATCGCACACACTTTTTGTAAGCGAGCGATATTTTTTGCAGTGCGTACATTGCTTTGATTGCCAGGACTGGCTCACGTTTTATTTTCAAACTTTTTTATAATTCCCTGCTTAACAGGTTTATCTTAAGACCTTCATTATACCGTCGTAATGCTCGAAAAGCCACCACTTTTGAATGATCAGTAGTAGTTTTAACTATTTTAGCGAGATCTTCGGTTGTGAGATAATGCGGATTCGTAAATGGCATATAAAAATTGCACTACAGATGAAAGACTTTTCAGACCGAAGTTTTTTAAACCACTAAATGGCTAACCTGATATAGACAAGTTTTAAAACGAAATCCTAAAAAATAAGCACGATTAACAATTTTAGTAGATTTTTCTCTTTAGTTTTTGTTAGGTTCCAGATTTAGTACTAAAAATTTGGTATTAAAAATGGTACTAAAAATTTAGTACTTATTTGATATTAAAAATTTCAAAATCAAATTGTTTATTGAAAACCATTAAATAATTAAAAAATAATTGATAACACATTACTTGTTAAAGAAATTGAACTTTGAATGTCGAATTTTAGTACTAAAATGCTTAGGTTGGTTTTTAGGAATTTTTATACTGTTTTTTTTTATTGTTATTTATTTATTTTTTAATTTTATTTGGCTTTTTTACTTGTATTTATTTCTTGCTTTTTTAATAGAATTTTGCTTAAAAGAATTCTAGAATTTATTTAAAATTTTTTGCAAGTTTTTTTTGAGTTGTCTTTTTGCAATTTCTCTAAAAACGAATGTTGTAATGCGGTTTAAATTTTATCACCAAATATAAATTTCAAAAACAAAATGTAAACCTTGGCATTAATTACTATTTATGCTAAATTAACGAATTTTTGGCAACCCTGGCCATCATTACAAAGCTAAACTCGCGCTAATAAAATTGAATTTCAAAGTCATTACCTTATACTAGGCGATCAATGAGGTTTTTTTGTTTTTGTTTTGATTTTAAACGTTTTGTAAGTTTAAATTAAACATTTATTGTCAGTTAAATATTTGCGTGATTTATTGAAAAAATATAAAAAAAAATATTTTTTTTGTATAATTTTTGTTGCCAATAAAAATAAAAAAAATTTTAAAAATCTAAAAAAATATAAAAAAATTAAAAAAATATGAAAATTAAATTATAAAAAAATATCACATAATTTTAAATAAAATAATAAAAAAATCTGAGTTGGCTAAAGTTATTATACTCGTAAGCCAGCTATTGTCAAGGGAAAATTATTTATTAAATTTGTGTTTGCTTTTGCAAATTATATGGCGGGCATGTAATAAAAGTTCAATGGCTTTTAAACACAAAAAAAAAAAAATGCTACCAAAGCTACCCTTTAACAATTGTTTAATAATAATAATAATTCGTTTTTTGTTTATTTGCCTTTGAGTTTAATTATTTAATTTATTTGTTTTCGGTGTGCATAATTGATGTCATTTCTATACTTTTATTTATTTGGCGTTATATTTGGAGCCCCATTCATAAAATGTGTTTTATTGTTTACATTGTTAACTGTATTTTTTGTTTTGCCACCAAACAGTTATCGCTATAACGGTTATTAATCTAATTAAAAAAACCGAAAATAAAAGGCGGTAAAAATGTTGAAAGTGTTAGAACAAAAAATACAAAATCCCAAAGGAAATTGTACATACATGGCCCAATAAAATTTTTAGTACACTGGCAAAAAATATGATTTAGAACAAAGTACTAAAACCAAATAATATATGGAAATATAGCATTTTATAACACAACATAAATTTTTGCGTTCCTTTTTTAAAAATCATTAAATATGCCATAAAGATTATTGAAATCGATAATAATACGGTTTTTAGAACAAAGTACTAAAACCAAGTATTCATTTAAATGTTAAAAATAAATCAAGGCAGTTCAATACAGAGTTCTTAAAAATAAACTTCGTTCGCATTCTATTGTTAAATATTATTTGGAAATATTTTAGTCTCAAAAACTAGTATACAAAATTGGAAAATTTATTTGTTATTAAAAGTTTTTCAACAAAAATAAGTTTTTAAAAAATTTAGTACAAAAAGTTTTTTAGTACTAATAAAAGTTTAATTAAAAATTAAAAGAATTCAAATTTTTTAGTACTAAAAAGTTTAAAAGTTTTAGTACTAAAATCCACAGTTTCCATTACTTGGTATTAAAAGTTTTTAAGCCTAAAATAAATTTTCAATATTTTAGTACAACAGTATTCAAGTTTTTAGTACCAAAAAAGGTTCAAAATTCTTATACTAAAATCCACAGTTTCCTAAGTAGTACTTAGGAAATTACTTGGTATTAAAACTTTTTAAGCCTAAAATAAATTTTCAGTATTTTAGTACGAAAAGTATTGAAGTTTTTAGTCAAAAAAAAAGTTTAAAAATTTTAGTACTAAAATCCACAGTCTCCTGAGGATGTTAGTCGGAGAAGGATTTGAACCAATCTGATAAGTGCAAAAAGAATACCCGCTTAATGCGGAATCATCAGACAGGCTGGCTGGCTTGTCAATTCCTTTGAATTGATACCAGATCGACTTTCTTGGTTACACAAATTCAATTTACAAATGTTCGTGGATATTTACTGTTACACGAATCTAAATATAAATATATGGCGGAACTGGACCTATCTATAGATGAACGAGAGAGCAAAATGTATCTTTGGCTACGGCATTATAATACGGTGGTACGTGCGATTGGATAATGTACGATCTGAGCAAGTGATAATTTAGTAAACTTGGCATATAAGGGTTTAAATGATGTAAGCAGAGCATGTATTAAAGACATCGAAACGATGCAACACTTTTTGTGTCATTGTCTAGCCATTGTAAGCTCGATGTTCCAATATTGTTTATTCGATAACACAAACCAGACATAACTTGCCTCCGAGGAGTGCACTGGAAGAAATCAAGGAAGTTTGCACAAGGTAAAGACTTTTTGTATAAAGTATGCTTGGTATTCCCTAATGGTGAGCACACAATAAGCCTGCTTCATGGCTTAGATGTATGACGATAGACATTTTTAGAACAAAAACGTTTTAGCACAATGTTTTTAGCGTAAACATGTTTTTAGTAAAAAATATTTTTAGTACAAAAATGTTTTTAGTACAAAAATATTTTTGATACAAAAATCATTAGTGCATACATTTTATGTACCAAAAATGTACATATATTTTTAGTACAAAAATTAATTTCTAGCCTTTAGTAATAATTAATTTAAAATATAAAAAAACTCAAATACCTGTGCTTCTTTTCAGTTTTTTATTACAGCGTTCGATGCACTATGATTTCTTGTTTACTTAATAGTTTTTAGTACACTTTTTGTAGCACAATTTATACTACATAATTTTTAGTACATGATTTTTAGCACACATTTTTAGTACATACTTTTGAGTACATGATTTTTTTCAATACAAAATTTTTAGTAACAAATTTTAGTACAAGTTTTTAGTAAATAATTTTTTAGTACACAATTTTCTTTCAATGTTTATTATAAAATAAAAATTCGTGGTTTCTTTTTAAATGTTCTGATAATTTTTTTTGTACTAAATTAATTTAAGTTTCATTTTAACATTTTTTAGTACCAATTTGTTTCACTTTCAATAATTTTTTTTACGTAATTTACTTTTCGATTATCACGCAAAAGGTTTATTTATCACTTAAAAAAAACTGAAATATTTTAATTAAATTCGTTAAATTTTTCTCTTTTTTTTTCTTCCAAAGATAATCATAAAAATTATCTTAAAATTTTCAAAACTAAACGTTGTAATGTAACAACAACAAAATTAAAACAATTAAAAAAATAAATTTTTTGTTTTTTTCTACAGAATTTTTAATTTGAACGTCGTGTCTCGAGTGAAACTTGGCCAAATGACACGTTACAACTGAAAATATTTGCAAAATAAGCGACTGACAGAACCGCATACCAGCACATGGTGGTGGTAGTGGTTCTATAACTAACTATAAAACAACAATAATATTAATATAAAAAGCGATAACAACAACAATAGCAAAATTATTATTTTTTTTAAAAGGTAGACTAATTTTTTTTGAATGGTTGTTGTTGTTGTTGTTGCGTTTGTATGACTTGACTGGAGTAACGAAATTTTGATAAGAAACTGCGTTTGTTTATGGTTCCTTAACATGTATGGGTGGGTTTTTGTTAAAAAAAATGAAAAGAAAAGAAACAGTGCCAATAATAACAAAATTTCTTTAATTATTTTTGTTTTCAATCAGTTTACTGGGTGTGTGTTTAAAAGGAAAATTATGGGAAAATAAAACAACCACCTCCCAGTGCAGAGATTTCTTAATGTTGATAAAAGAAAACAATTTAAAAATCATAAAAATTCGAAATAAGAAATCAATTAGGGAAAATTGAAAACTAAAAGAGAAATACCTGCACAAATATTTACTACAAAATACGTAGGCTGGTCGATAAGGCATTGGCATTGAAATTCATGTTAATGGCGTGTAAAGAATTGATTGAAATTTACAACTTACAAAAGCAAAGAATACGAAACGGTGTCTCAAAAAGTTACCAGGAAAGAAGAGAGTCTTAACATAGAGAAAGTAAAGAATCAAGTTGTTTTGGCGAACCGCGACAGCTTATGTAGGTTCAGAGATCTATTAAGCTAAGCTTAAATTAGATTAGTTTAGGTGGCGGACTCTGCTTGGGAAGTAAATCCTCGCTTAGGCCAGAGGTTAGGGACATTGTGATACAACAAATCAATATCCAACTCGGATATAAAGCAGTCACTGTAGGAAATTATTCCTTAGTCGTACTTTTGTGAGTTCAGTCAAGAAAATGAGATCTGAAAGAAAGCCTCCTCTCTCTGCTGATATCACAATTCCTGTTAAATTCATCCGCGAGAATACAAAGGCTTTAGACTCGCCTGTTTGAACTCCAATAGTGCAATGATTAGCTATTAGTTTTAGGCATAAAAGGCTATCAGTAAACTAATTATTCAGCAGAGCCAAACAATACCGTAAGGAACCTTACGCTGCTAACGAAACTGAGCCTCCACACACAACTGTTAAATCAGCCATGTGCACCTCTCTGGGATGTTAAGAAGTTATCTTGAGAAGTCCTAGCGTCCTACACCTGTGTTATAGAGGCCAGAAGAACTGGGAAATAGTACAGGTGTAGATGGAACTCCACCTGTTATGTGCCTAGCCACGAAAAAATCTACAGATTTTGTTATTGACAGCATTCATATGCCAGTAAATGTTAGAGTAGTAGACTACAGATTCAGACATGCAAAAGACTTGCAATGAAAATCCCAAGAGGTATGCTTGGACGTATAACACGATGGTTAGGCCAATCTTGTTCTACTGGATGTTTATTTCCTCAGGAGGAAGTGGAGCTGACTGAGATAAAGAGGCTGGTGTGCATTGGTATAACCGGCTCAATTAGAAAGTGTCTTAAGGAGGTAATGGACACACGGATTTAGGCCTTTTATACATAGTACTGAGGACTATTGCTATGCGCTAGGGTTAGAATAATGGGACGTATCGTGCCCTGAAAAATCGAGTGGTCAATAGGTCCCTAGGCCAATCTCTTCAATTTGAGAAATGTTTCATAACGAAAATATGTAATACGAGAGAAAGGAGCAATTTTAAGGTCGTATACTCTTTACAGATAGGAACTATGCTGATTGGTAGAGAAGAGATAATGGGAAGAGGTTCAGGGATATTCCCTCCCAGAGTGGAATATTCGGAATCCATGGGGAAAACCGATAAATTGATAAATTTAGATGAGAAAGAGCCATCCGAATTCTCGTAACGTATGAGGTCAACTTAAGAACAATGTGCAACTGTTAGGGATCTGAGGTTGTGTGGGAATTCATAGCAAGGAGAAGACAGAAGAGTTTGCTGACTGAGCCAGAATCTTGCTATGGAGTGGGAAAAAAAATGTATGGCAGGATATATACTAAATAGGATCCCCATGATTAATTTAAGAGTTTAATGCTAATTTAAATTTTGAATTACAATCTTTATCGGTACACAAAATGATCAATTTTGTTATTGTAAAACGTTATTTGTTTTGTTTGTTTGAGTTTAAGGGTTTCCCTTAAACGTAAATATTTCAAATTGATTTCCTTTTATCATCTACATTTTATAGATGAAAATTTTAACATCAATTACGTATAATTACAGTGCTTATGATTAATTTATATTTTTAAAATTTTTATATTTTTACCGCGTTTTTATCTTATCGGAATGTCAAACACATTTTTCAGTCTCGTTTTTTTTTAAAAAATTTTTTAAAGTGACTTTTAAATTTAAAAAAATTTTTTTTGTTTAAGAAATTATTATTTATTGTCTCTTTAGATAATACTTCACTTTTTTTAAACAAAAACTTTGTCTTTTACAAAAACGTATTTTATTTTCCTCCTATCAAAGAGAATCACTTCTATTACTCACTTGATTACCAAACAACTCAAGCCGTGGTTGCACTTTCATTCCTATTGTTTTAAAGAAAAGACGTCTGTTTTATTTGCCTGCTAATATTTAACTAAATTACAGATTTTAGTTCATAATCTTAATATATAATAATTATTGTGTTTTTAAAAACATTGTAACTCTTAATAGAGGGTGTAGTTTTAATTCTTTGTACTTGGAATTGAAAAATTATTTTCTTGCATTACCAACCACACTTGTTTCATTCAAATGGGGGTGATTACTAAAATAGTGGGTTTGAAAAAAAAAATTGAAAAAAATTAATATTTAAACGCCATAAGAAAACATCTTCTTGATAATAAAGGAATGTTTCTTTAAGTACCCTACCTTTGAAGTTGGCAATAGGACACTTGAAAAGCTGTTAAAATGTATAAATTTTGGGTTTAAGTAAAAAGTACCATAAACCACCATTTCTGAGCTAATGTCCTTTAGGAACTGATCAAAAATGGGCGCAAAATCTTTTCCTATCATTAATATTTCAGAAAAAGCTAGTTTTGAAAAAAGTACCAAAAAAGTACTTTTTTAAAAAAGGGTGTAGAAAAGGTTCTAAGTGGCTTAACACAATATTTAGTCTTATTTGACATCAAAAAAATATAACGGAATTAAGGAACTTGTTGATAAAGATCCATTCCAGGCATGTGGGAATGTAAAAATGGTACGACGAATCTCGCAATTACTTCATACAAGCCTCCATGAATAATTTGAAAAGGATGGCAATGGGGTTAAAGGCATCTATTCGAAGTCTGTAGTTATAATTATTTTGATAAAGCTTTCGGATCATGGAAGCGTCTTTCTAGCTGAGGTGTGGAACATGCGGACAGCAATGATGGCTATTTAGGACGAAAAATGGATGTGGAAAATATATTTTCATACTTTGGGATAGCCAGGCGGATGTCTAGGCACTGTATTATAGAATAATTAACTCTAAAACGACCTGTGGCGAACTATTGAAGTGATAGCACAGCGGTGCAATTTCCATATCACATGGCGAATGAATTGGAGCGTCATTTCGCAGAAGAAAGAAGCACGTGGGCTACACGCCCTAATCTCAATGGACATTGCAGGACTGAGAGGCTTTATCAGAAGCCCCGAATGTCACTAGTGTTAGGGGAAGTGATAGACAATGGTATCACACAGACGCATATGCGTGTGTTTTTAAAAAAGTACCCAAAAAGTACTTCTTTAAAATAAGGCTAGAAAGGTTTTTAAACACTTATAAATTGTTCCCTCAAAAAGATTTTAACAAGATATTGATTTTTGAATAGTACCTTTTTTGGTACGTATTTAAAATTTCAAGACTTTTAAATACGTTAAGACCGACAAACTATCTTTTGATTAAAACTTTTATAAAATAATATATTTAAAAAAATTATACCACAAACTATTTTGCAAAAAAAGAAATTTATAAAATACAACTTTTTGAAAAAGTACTTTTTTTGGTACTTTTTAAAATGTACAATTTCGTATATATCTTGAGACTGTTTTAAGCAATTGAATATCTCATGAGGGGCTCTCGATGAAGGCCTTTATATACTACTACTCTTGGAAAAAGTACTTTTTTTTTGGCACTTTTTCAAAATTTACAGTTTTTTAAGCATTTGAAGATGTCTCGAATGATTCTCCGATTCTTTTTGAAAATGTACTTTTTAATACTATTTATGCATACATTATAGGGAACTTACAAAGTCGTTTACTATCAACATCCACAGAAATTTCTTTTAATTGCTTGCACATGTCGTATTTTAAAGAAAAGAATCATTGTTGATGTTTTCATAATTTTAGGGGAGTGTTAATAGTTCTTTGTTTATTGTTTTTGTTTTTCTTAAATTTCTAACCATTTTTGTAACACAAAAACGAAAAGCGATTAACTCATCATCATTAAAATCAACGTTACGGCCGGAAACCTAACCTCAATGGTAAATTAAAAAACAACAAAAACAGCATAAAACCCAATAGAATAAATTGTTTTTTAATATCGAAAATATTTGAAGAATTTATTAATTCAAGAAATTTATGAAAATTATGTTATAAACACCAATAACAAAAACAATAACAAATTGATTATGTTGTTATAATCGGCCACAATTAGTTTATGGGCAAATTAGTTTATGGGCTTTAATTTGTTAGCCTTATATGTGTCAAAATGCGTATAAAAATGCTTTTAAGCCACCAACATTATCATAAACACCAGCACTAGCAACACAACCAGTATCAGCTCCACTGCCATCAGCAGGTACCACCAGCAAATAAAAAACCTGCTGCTTCTTAGTGTACGTTCGTATGAAGAGACTTAAATGGTCATATACATACTTCAAGTGAATAATTTTTTATTTCAACTTACACTAGACCCTGTTTAAACGACCGTTTTAATTTCGATATTTCATATTACCGCGCTAGTTTAGTCTTAGGGGTTGTCATCACCCAGCCATTATATTAGGCGCCTGCCTTATTTATTTGTTTATCGATATTATCGTCGTTTTCAATTTATTTTTGTTTAAACTTTTTATTATTGAGTATTGTTTTCTATTTTTGTTTTGTTTTTTATTTACTTTTCTTTTGTTGTTTTTGCCATTAAGATAATAAATTGTAACTGTTAATCATTGAACAACCAATAACAACAACGACAACACCAACAACACCAACAATTATGCCCAGCAATTAGAGGCAATAACACTTTGCACGCATATTAAGAGACCCTTGAAATATAGGCCCTTAAGACAACAACAATAAAATAATTATGACGCCAAAAGCCTTAACGAACGTTGTTACGATTTGTTAACAATTTGTAATGGAAAAAGACCGATAACTTTACAATTTTCAAAAAAATTTTCTATAACTGGAAATTTCTTTTTTAATAATTTCAATTTTCTTCAAATTTATACAAAAGATTGTTCGATAACTTTTCCTTTTTAAATTCAAAATATTTCTCAAAAAATTATCGATAACAGAAAATTTCTAAGCAATATATTTGATATATATATTATAACTTTAATTTTCAACCTTCTAAGAAAACAGAATCGATAACTTTACATTTTTTAGAAAATTATCGATAACTGAAAATTTCTAAATAATATAAAATACATACATATGTATATACATACAATATAAAAAAATTCCAATAAAATTCTTTTTTCAATAATTTGAAAAAGAAACGATAACTCTAAAATATATTTTAAAAAATTATCAATAACTGGAAATTTTGACACATTTTCTTTTAAATTAATTGAAAGCCGTTTGGTGAAGTTCAGGTTCTATACAAACCATTTCGATAACTTTAAATTTATACAAAAAAAATTTTCGATAACTTTTCGTTTTCAGCAATCTGAAAACAAGAAACATTAATTGTTAATATCTAAGTCGGAAAAGTTTAATATGTAGAGTTCTTATTTTGAATTTTAAGCTTCTGTGCAAACGTTATCATAATTCAATAATTATAGGCTAAGAACCTAGTGCCTTTACAGCCACCTGGCTATATTAAAGTATGTGGATATCTCTTTCCAATATGCACAATAAAATAGCCCGTATACTTCTGCTTAAAATACGCTGCAATTGTTAGGCAGGCTTGTCAAGAGAGCTATAGGCAGGTTATTAAAAAAAGGTTCATCTATTCCACAGCTACATTCAATTAGTTCAGAATTTTTTTTTACCAAACTACATACATACATACATAATTGGCCATTACAACCCTTCAGTCAGGATTACGGCCTAGCTTCTCACACCACTCATGTTGTGTGCGTTAATTTTATACGTGAGTGGCGGGACCTACAGTTTAACGTCGACTCCGAACAACAGAATTTTGAGAAACTTTTTCTTTACCAAACTAGGACCTACGAATTCAACAGCTTGTCAAAACATTTCTCTTCGCAGACTCGAATTAGATGTTGAGACCAGTGACGACGGAGATATAATACGTAATGCGCCAGTAAAAATAAAGCGGAGGAATTTTTGTAACCACTGTATTCGATCAATGATCATAGTCTTGCCTGGAGATTCCCACCATATCAGGCATTCGTAATTTAAGAATATAAGTCGGACAAGTGTTGTGTACTGAACGACCACTTTATTTCAAATATAGGCAGCTTTCCTAATCCTACGGAGTCTATAAGCGTACCAGGATATTATTATTGCTCAAAACAATTAACAGTAAGTGTGTTTCATTGCTTTCTTCTCTACTTTACCTTTCCAAGATTTTCTATCAAAATGTTAAAATAACTTCAATATGCCGTAAAAAAAAAAGTTATCGATAATTTTGAAATTTTGCAGATATTTTCGATAACTTTACATTTCCAAAAAAAAAAAACTTTTTGAATACAAGTATTGCTGTCCCAACAAGGACATTCGAATTTTGTTGAGATTACATTTGCCAAATTAATTGTCATTTATTCAGTCTGTTTTGCCAAATCGTCTTGGACGGATGTTGCATTTACGTGGAAATAAAATTGTCGGCAATACTAATTCACTTGAGATGCAAGAGCATTCAGTGTATACTGAAAAGGTCACTGTTTGGTGTGAACTTTGAGCTGGCGGCGTCATCGGTTAATATATGTATATTTGTGAACAATGTTGTCCAAGACATCAGTGTCAAAGGTGAGCACTATAGGCAGACGTTTTCTGTATTCTTTTGGCCGGAAATGTATGATCTGGACATCAACGGCCTGTGGCTTTAACCGGACTGCGCTACGTTCTCCAAATTCTTTTGACCCAAATTGTATGATCTGGATATCAACGACTTGGGGCCTTAACCGGACTGCGCTACGTGCCGAATAGCTCATGCGTTGTTGAATATTATGCACGAGCGATTTGAGAGGGTGATCATCTCACATGGAAGTGAGGTGAACTGGCTAACGAGATCATGTGATTTAACCCAGTTAGACTTTTTCTTGTGGAGTTTTATTAAGTCACAGGCATATGCGAATAAGCCATAAACCACAGCGGTCCTCAAAGATAATAGAACACATGTCATCGGTTACAGTCAGCCCCAGAGTTATTGAAAATTGGATATTTCGGTTACGTGATGGGCATTTGAACAATGTTATATTCCTCAAATACGGGCTAAAATAGGTCTCATAGAAGGAGACAAAAATCTATATTTCACACACTTTGTTTATTTTAAGTTTAAAAATAGGAAATACTTATTACAAGACTTAATACACATAAGTCCCACTTACATAGAAAACTTTTTAACAATTATTTTAAGACTTTAATCTAAATTTCAATCACTTTAGCTTTATTTTCTTTGCTGTTATCTAAAACTGTTTAAAAGCCAAGTATAAAACGTAATTATTATTAGAGACTTTTAAACTCAAAAATTAAGCCAGAATAACAACAATAATAATAATAGTAATGACTACCATTCATTACATTGTTAAAAAAATAGAGAAGAAAAAGAAAAATATTAAATAAAATTACTGGCATAATTTAAATAGAAAAACTAAATTATGATTTTGCAATAAAAAAAAACAAAGAAGAATCGTAACTAAAATGATTTAAAGTCTAAATAGACAGGCACTTAAAGAAATTCTATACGAAAATATTGTATACGAAATATTGTAATCATGTAGTCGCCGTAGTCTAGTAGATAGTGTTAGACATGAAGGCCACGGTTCAAAATCCATGTGCTCGCCTGAGATAGTACTGTCAAGATTTCTTTCATTATCAAGCAGGTGTTTTTGTTACAGATGTCATGAGCTCGTTGTCTATTAAGACACATACCACCTACTAGACTACGACAACTTCAATATCTAAACACCTGAACGATTCTAGAAGTTGCCAAACTCTGAGAATAAAACTAAAATTACCATGAAAAAGTTCCTCATAAATCTGTCGTTTGGAGTAGACTTTAAAGTGTAGGTTCAGCCACTCATGTATAAGTGGCGTGAAAAGCTAGGTGGTAATTCTGACTGAAGGGTTATAATGACCAATTACGTATATATTGTAACCATAGGCACTAAAGCAATTGGATATAGGCCCCCTTTTTTCTCTCAGTGTAATTTCTATTGTTTGGTTTCTTTCGTTACTAATTTTTTTTTTCTACCTCTCGTTTATTTTCATTCAAGAATCGTGAATCATGGTTGTTACTTTAAGCAACAATACGAACATCAATTGCCATTAAAATTTTTTCAAACACAAACAAAAATAAAAACAAAAACAACAAAAAACCAAAACAATAACTATTCAGCTCTCTAAGAGACGTGCTCATATTTTTTTTATATTTTTTTTGATTTCTTTCCACTACAATTGTTGTTGGTTGTTGTTGTTGTTCTTTGATACAACAAATTTAGGTTAGATTGTAATTCTTGTTATTTACTTTGATTGTAATGAGCATGTATTAGTAAAAAAAGAGGTGATAGTGTAATACATACTACTTTTATGCTGATGTTGTTTTCTTGTTTTTTCTGTTGCTGCTTTTAAAGTCAAAAAAATTTTACCTTCACCTTGAGCATTAAATTATAATATTTTGAAGTTGTTGTTGTTATGGCTGTTAGTATATTTTTTTTTTGGGTGTAAACACAGACAAAAGAAAACAAAAACAATAAAATAAAGAAAAGAAAGAATCAAAATTCTCATGCTTATAAAAGAAAAGAGAATTTTTTAAAGAAATTAATGAATGCAAAGGGGAGTGGAGAGTAAGTTAGACAAAGAGAGAGAGAACATTTTTTTACAGCGGCAAGACAAGCCCAGCCAGCTACTCGGATTTGATCGTAACGTCATCTCGATCACAATGCCCATGCTTACAGATCATTGCCATATGGGAAGACACGCGAAAAGAATCCAGCTACCATCTACCAACTTCTGCCGTGGATGTAGATCAGCTGAGGAAGGGCTGTCAATGCCCACCTCTTGCGAGGTGCAAATATAAGTTATTTGGCTCTCCAATCCTTTTCAGCTTAACGGAGCTATCATCCATTGATGTCAAGGATATGGCTTCATTTATTGAACTTTCAGGCTGGTTTTCCAGCGTAGGGTAATCGTGCTTTTAATGTGCAGCACTTGCGCCGACCAACTTCTTCCTTAGTTTCGTGGAACTCGGTCAGTACAGGGGCTGCGTTTACCTGTGGCGTCACAACAGGGCCGCTATGCATGCTCAAGTGAGCTTTAATAATCAAAGCTACCACTTCGACCTAACCTGACAAGACAAGGAAAACTTGTTATGCAGGATAAGGTAGAGAACAGAGAGAAAACACGTTTCGGTGCTATGTAACTAAATAACTTCTCCGGATTCCTTATTAAATATCGTAAACAAACACAACTACATACGGGTTACAATCTAAAGTCAAATCTAAACAGTATAACAAGGAATTTTAACCTCTAAAGACTTCATTCATGCTGTTTACAGTAATCCTTCGATTTACGTCGCCTCGATTAACGTTGTTTCGATTTTCGTCGTCAAATTTTTTGTTCCCTCTAATTTCAATTTGCGTCGTCATTCGATTAACGTCGCCTTTATTTGGAACCAACTGCGACGTAAATCGAGGGATTACTGTAACTTTTATAAGTTCCTTGTTAAAAACATACTATTTTGTCGTATGAGCAATATGAAATTCGATTTACGTCGTTTCAATTTACGTCGCCTTTTTTTGGAACCAACTGCGACGTAAATCTAGGGATTACTGTATTTAAAGCGACTTTTTATATAAAATCGTGCTTATTTCAAGGATAAAAAAGAGAAACTCATGTGAAAAAGAGAAATTTTTACAGAAATATTTTTAAAACCATAGGAAAAAAATAAGAAAAAAGGAACGAAATCAAGGTATTTTTCGTATAAAAAATGTGTTTTTTCTCTTTTCATTAAATATTATTATAAACAAAATTAGGAATTTAAACCTTCAAAGCTTTTGTGGTAGTTATTTCAAAACTGTTTAGGTAAAGTTGTAGATATTTTAACGATTTTTAAGGATTTTAATGAAATTTGTTTGAGATTTTTTGAATTAAAATGAAATATTTTATACTTTAAAGGATTAAACAGAAAAGTATGTGTTGTGAGTATTCAAGTGTCCATAAATATCGTATTACTACATATAATAGATTTTTAAAGATTGCTTTTACAATTTTAAAAACATTTTCTGCAATTAAATAGAAATATTGTAAACTTTTCAAAGCTCTTAACACTGTAGACTCAAAGTATACTTATTTAGCGTGGAATTTTTGAATTAAACTCTGTGACGATAAATCATCGTAACACATTCTTGGAACCTGTAAGACATTAATGCATCCCTGGAGATACAAGCATGCTAGGTGACGTTATAGTTCGGCAACAGGGTCAAAGTTATGTTACAGTATGCAAATACATAGGACAACGAAATGACTTTCAAATCTCCTAGTATAAGCGAGGTACAAGAGACTATTGGAAAGCAAAGATTAAAAACTTAAGCCACAGGTCAACTTCTATAACCTTACATAACATCTGTCATGTAGAACAAAAAATGTACTGCCTCCGAATAGGTATGAAGATATATTGCAACGTTCTCTAGAACTGGCATCTGGAAAGATTTGCAAAAACTGGATCAAATTATTTTGATTAACACCACAAGAAGTCGCCGTAGTCTAGTAGATAGTGTGTTGGCTTATTAGACGTAAAGCCAGGGTTCGAGCCCCAGGCCAGGCATCAAAATAAAATACAAAAAGTTTTTCTTCGGCGACTTCCTCTCAGCAGATTTCTGGCAAAAACTCTGAGAGTAAAACTAAAATTGACATGAAAAAGTTTCTCAAAACTTTACTTTAAACTGTAGGTCCCGCCATTCATGTATAAAAAATTAACACACACAACATAAGTGGTGTGGGCAACTAGGTCGTAATCCTGACTAAAGGGTTGTAATGACGAATTATGTGAACACCACAAGATATTGGCAGTCATAATACAGTGAAGTCTTTAAGGATAAAAGAGAGTACAATCAGCGATATGATGAGACATGTTTCTGGCCAAATAGAAGGCAAGGAGATCAGGCCACTAGCCTATGTATAAAGGAATCTAGAGAAGGCAATCAATTTCAAGAAAGCCAGAAAATGAAGTGTAACATCAGAGGACGCACAATTTTTAGTCCTTTATAATGGAAGCCTTAGTCAATCATTTTACCAACAAAGCCCGTCCATTTTGTGAAAGTGATGCTGAGAGCTTAGGGCACACACACAGACACTTTGAAATTGTTCTGGTGTTGCCAGACAGAGGCTTAATCATCTTGTTTCTGTCGTCCTGTTGTGGAATAGTGAACTCCTGACAATGCTTGATTATGTTTTAGCTTCTCACATCACCCAGGTTGTTTGTGGTAATTTTAATGCACGTGTAGCGAGAACCACAGTTTAGCATTGACTGCTTAGTACACATTTGAAAAGCTCTTTCATTGGTAAGAAAAGTGCCGAAGAAATATTTCATATTTCGTTCTGTTCAAGATATCTCAGCCAGGGTTTGAACCACGTTTAATAAGACAACACACTACCTATAAGACAACGAAGACTTCAAGCATAGACCATACATGGAGAAGACAAATCCAGGGTTGGATAAACAGATGCAGAAAAGGATGGAAACAAGTGAAGGTGCATTAACAAAACACAGACATGTTTAGGGACTTTGCTGAGGCTGAAAGCACCATTTGGAAACGAATAGAATCTTTTTAAAAAGTTTCAATGTTTTTTAGAAGTTAAAATTTTTTTTAAAGAATCTTATAACCTTGCTTAGAAGCTTTTTGAATATTCAATTTTTTTTTTATTTTTAAAGCAATTTAACTGACGTACGTAATTTAAACGTCTGGCGTTTTATAGGTTTTCAAGAAAAAAGGTTTTGTTTTTATAATTAAAATTCAATTTTTTTTTAAATTCAAATAAACATGACAAATCTTTTTAAATTTAATTAAAGAAAAAAAGCAATAATTTAATAAAATATTAATTTATATATGAAAAGCCATGAATTTTATTAAAACACACAGTAATAAAATGAGTTTAAAAAGATATAAAACACCACCTTCATGATAAGAGAAGACAAAGAGAGGGAGAGAAAAAAAATAATCTTTAAAATGTAAATTTTATACAAAAAAATTATTCAAAAACTAAATTTAAAATTCAAAAACGTTTTGTTTTTAATTTATTTTTTTTTTAAAATTTTTTTGTGTGGCAAACTGCTCCTCAAAAAATTATGTTTTGATAGACAAACCTTGATGATATGCGCTTGCGTGCACACATGGCATGTAAAATACGTGATTATGATGAACAACATGATGAACATAAAGAAAAAAAGACATGATCAACAAGCAGGTTATAAAACAGAAAAAAAAACAAAAAAAATTTTTAATGAAAACCTAAAGCAATGTAAACATTAAGAAATTTAATTAAAAAAAAAAAAAAAAAACTTAATTTGAAATTTCAAGCATGTTTGCATTACTAACCAGCTCTGCATTATTTGTCACTAACCATGTTCAATTGTCAATAAAACAAATTCGTTTATCTAAAATAATGGGGTGGCTCGTGAGTTCCCATTGTATAATAAGTTTCTATGACACACACACACACACAACTGTTGTTTTATTATTTAAAATTCATGCGTGTCCACACTCATTTACATTCATTCATTCACTCATGCATTCATTCATTCATTCATTCATGCCTCAAAATTTTGTTTTGTGGATCCACTTAAAGGTGTCAATCGGGTTTAAATGTTTGTCTTATAATTGATGCACTAATTTCAATGAAAATGTTTGTTGGTTTTGTTTGTTTATTAAGCAATCGGCATAAAATATTAACAAAAAAAAAACAGGAGGAAAAAGATTCAAATTTTTAACAAGACTTTGTCATAAAAAGAGATTGTATAATCGCGATAAGTGAAGAAATGCTTACGAATTTTGTAATAAATAAATCAATGAAATTAAAAAATAAATCAAATAAAAGAAATGGTATAATAAATAGCACATGATTTAAATTAAATTCAAAGGGATTAAAAATTAAGTCAGGTTTAAAAAAAAAAAAAAAAAAAAAAAAACGGAAATAAATTGAAAGAAAAAAAATTCGATAACCGGTTTTCAACCTAACCTCTAACCTTAGAAAATTATCCATGTGAACACGACATGTGAGCAGAACACACCAATATGCAATATGCTACACCAATATGGTCACTGAACAGTTTTCCCAATTTCCAATAAATCCAATTCCGCAATCTGTTCTGTATTCTTCGAATTCCATATGCGATAGTAATGCTTGTTGTCCATAAAATGGGCTTCAACGTTGAAGGAAATTTTGATACGAAAAATCAGCATTGAAAGTCGGTTACTTCAACATTCAGTCTGCATACTTGTGCTCTTGTGTAATGCTCGGCCGGCTTTAATTGTTGAGTTAGTTTGAAGTCACCGTAGTCTAGTAGGTGACATCCCTGGCTCAGACATCTCAAACAAAAATGAAATACGAAAAAATATTTCTTTCAGCGACTTCCTCTCACCAGATTTCTGGTGTAATTGGTCATTACAACCCTTCTGTCAGGATTACGACCTAGTTTCTCACACCACTTATGTTGTGTGTGTTAATTTTATACATGAGTGGTGGGACCTACAGTTTAAAGTAGACTCCGAACGGCAGATTTTTGAGAAACTTTTTCATGGCAATTCTCTTTACTCTCAGAGTTTTTGCTAGAAATCTGCTGAGAGGAAGTCGCCGAAGAAATACTTTATGTATTTTGTTTTGATGTCTGGCCTGGGGCTCGAACCCTGGCTTTACGTCTAGTAAGCCAACACACTACCTACTAGACTACGGCGAATACTCTGAGTGAAAATAAAATTGCATTGAAAAGTTTCTTAAATATATATATATCGTTCGAAGTCGTAGCCCTGCCACTCAAGGACAAAATTTACACACACAACATGGTTGCTTTACGAAGCTAGGTTGTAGTCCCGACTAAAGATTTGTAACGACAAATTCACTTCATAAGAATGGAACTGTAAAACCATATACGAAATACACCAAAATAGCCTTAAAATAGCCTCAATCACTGAGAATGCCGTTGAATCAGCAAATTCAGATTATTCGCCACACATTCCCTAGCAGAAGCCATGATCCACAGGCCTGACCACATATGTAATGCTTCCAGTACCTTTAAATATCTTTTTTATATTCTCGCCAATTCCTTGCACCACAGTTCGATAATGGTGATCGTAATCATACCGTGGAAGAGTTATTAATCCATATGGGAACACATGTGCTCGGTAGATTTCCTATCGATACCCCACTATTTGAAATATTATCTCAATAGACACCCTGCTTGTCTGAGATACCATAAAAATATACTAAACTTCCTGGGTGAAACTGAGGCAGCAGTCTCTGACACTTCTTCAGGACAATAACACTTCATGGAGCAATAATTGAAGCTACTATTTGCCAGTCAAAGGCTTGACTGTGTAAACCAAGCTATTCAGCATTTTTCAACATTGAAGTACGTCTTGTTTTCCTTAAAAGCACATGCAAGTAAGATGGCTCAAGTCCAAGTTGGAGGGAACCGAAATATACCGGCCTATAAGGCTACTAAATCACTGCAGCGCCTTTCAGATGGAAGTTTCGGTAATACGGGCTGCGGTGAAAGTTATTGTGGACGAAAATGTTCCCAAGCAGAAAATTACCATACTTTCCGACATCAGATCTTTGCGTTCTAATGTAATGAACTCCAGGAGGATATTGTACGACTGTCGCAGATGTCTTAACGAGGTGGCGAATTGATATGATGTTTGTTGCAGTTTCCGGGTAACTGCAGAGCGGATGAACTGGCCCGTAGGAACACGACCATCGAATTCTCTGATGTATTTTCGACATTGGGAATAACTTCGGGTACCTGTAAGCTTATAATTGACAATGCGATCGTGGACCTTGTCAACAGCAGATGGGCAGCTTCGGACACGGGTAGAACGGCGCAAAAAATCTAGTCAAGGCTGCATAGAAGGCGCGTGTCAGCTATGCTTAAACTCCAGAGAAGTAGGCTCAGCACTGTTATCGGGGTTATTACGGGGCATTGTATTATAGGAACGCATGCGAGGCGTATTGGTCTTCGACACCTTGCAAATGATTTCTGCAGAAGCTATGGAGATGAGGAGAAGGATGAAACTGTTCTTCACCTATTGGTCGGAGGAGAAAGAGGCACTTGGGTGCCAACTATATGGAGGATCTGGATGAACGGTCATGCATTGATATTAGCAGTGTGAGTAGCTTTATCGGAAGCTCCGAGTGGTTCCTGGACTAGAGGCAAACTGTGGTATCACAATGGGCCCTGTGTGTGTCACAACTCCATCGAGGAGACAGTCCTCCTACCTTGCTACCTAACATGCCTCAACTGAAGCACAAAGTCTCTGAAATACAAGAATTCGGAGCTTTTTTATAAACCAAAACGGAGAACTTTTTATACAAAGTAAAGTCACGCGCAGTGATAGTGAGGCCTTAGTATCATAAGCTTTTTTATAATTAGAAGACAACAAAATTTAAATGAACAGCAAAATGAACATGTGAACATGGCTCTGAAATCTGTCGTTAGGAATCGACTTTAAACTGTAGGTCCCGCCACTCATGTATAAAAAGCTAGGTCGTAATCCTGACTAAAGGGTTGTAATGACCAATTATGTATGTTATGTATGTTTAAAGGTTTCAATTAATTTTTTTTTTTAAATTAAAAGCAAAATTTTTCAAGCCCTTGAAGTTTTTCCCTTTTTTTAGAGAAAAATATTAAAAATTAGTTCTGCTTTTATTTTTCAAATTGTTATTAATTTTATTTCCTTGTAATTTTTGTATTTCCCTGTTATAATTTTATATTAAAACTTTTTATAAATTTTTTTTTTGTATAATTTTTTCCACTTACATTTTTTCTCCATTGAAAATTACATATTTTTTACTTTCATAGTCTTCGAGTATTTTTTCTTTTCTTCTTTGATTAAATTAGACCTGAAAAGAAAGGTAACAAATTTTAAATTAATAAGTTTAATAACAAAAGTCTCAATATAGGAAAGTAATAAAAAGTTATAAAACTCCCGAAGCCTTTCACTTGTGATATTAAAAAGAAATTAATAATGAATTGCCTTTAAAAAGTAAGTGATTATTTGAAAATTTTAATAAAAAAAAAAAATAATTTATAAATTAATAACAAACAAAAAAAATTCACTTTCGAAAAATTTGCTTGTAGTTCATCAAATTTTTTTAATAATCTTTAATGAGAAATATTGAAAAAAAATTAAACAAAACTTTGAATTTTCGAAAATATTACAAAAAAAAAATTATTGGAGGCTATAACTCGAAATGCCGACGTCTACCTCATCTTACGCTGTATCCATACAGAGCTTCTAAGGGCAGCCAATTAGACCCTCAATGTTAATTCTCGACAGATCAGCGAAATAGTAGTCTGTATAGTAAAAGTCCAGCTGCTTCGACATAATGCTGGACATTTACACAAGATGTGTAGAATAGTTTGCTCCTTGTACACGTCTCTGCTGCTTCTGGAGAAGTCAATGACAATCAGCGAATTTGTCTGTATAGTAAAATTCCAGCTGCTCCGTCCTCGTAAAACTTAACGCTGGACATTTACACAAGATGTGTAGAATAGTTTCTCCTCGTACTTATCTCCACTGCTCTTGCACAAGTCATTGACAATGCGTCTCGCATAAGTACCCATAATACAATAATGACTCCGACAGCTAGGTTAAGCTTACTTCGTTTTGAGTAAGAGACAGAGAGTCTCGTAATGCGTTATCCAACCTTGGATAGAATTGCTGTGTTATTTTACCCGTAACTAGAGCCACTCACGTGACATTGTTGTGCCCGAAATTGTAGGTTTACAATTTGTTGCCCAAATTTCCAGAACGCTACTACATTGGTATAAAAAATGCAAGTAATCCATCAAAAAAAATGCAACTCATCGACCAAGAAAAGCAAGTCATCAACCACAAAATGCAAATCCAAAAATGCAAGTCGTCAACCAAAAAATGCAATTCACCGACCAAAAAAAAATGCAACTCATCGACCAGGAAAAGCAAGTCATCAATCAAAAAATGCAAGTCATCAACCAAAAAATGCAAGTCATAGACCAAAAAATGCAAGTCATCAACCAAAAACATGCAAGCCATCAGCCAATAAAAAAAATGCAAATCATCTACCAAAGAAATACAGTTTGCCAAAAATACGACATTTTGTTGGATATATATATACATATATATGCATATGAACTCAATGAGAATTATTACAATTTTTAAGTTCATTCATAAAACACGTTTTTTAAACATATAAAAAAAGTTATATCTCTGGTTCCAAGCAAAGCTCGACCGTAAGGAAATCTGTTTTGGAATCCTTGACACCGTGGCTATCGAGCCCATTAGGTCCAAGTCCAATTTTTAAACGATTTGGACCGATTTATATGGAGCACTTTTTTTGCACGTATAGATATAGCTTCGGAGCCTATATCTTCGGTCCCAAGTAAAGCCAGGCCATAAGGAAAACTGTTTTGGAATCCTTGATACCGTGGCTATCGAGCCCACTAGGTCCAAGTCCAATTTTTAACCGATTTGGACCGATTTATATGAAGCACTTCTTATATAGCTTCGGTGCCTATATCTCTGGTCCTAAGTAAAGCTCGAGCGTAAGGAAAACTGTTTTGTAATCCTTGATCCAACCCACTAGGTCCAAATACCACACCGTTTTAAATTTTATCGAATTTTAGCCGATTTATGGAGGGAATATTTGGTAAAAATTCTTCTATTATCCCAGCAAAGTGTTATTTTCTTGTTTTTTTTTAAATAAAATTCGTGTTCCTTTTACTTATTCTCGAGTTCATCTCTATTTTAGTGATCATTTAAGATTTTCTTTCTGAACTTTTCTAAATTTTTAAGCTCTGTTAACTTAACAGTTTGTGTAAAAAAGGGAGAAAACTCTCGTGGCTACCTTGCTACACATTAGAATGGGAGCTTCAATCCAAGCACGACAGAATGTCAACGAACAAAATGGCCCACAGTTGGTTTAGTAAAACGCACTTCCAACAGGGGAAAGAGTGACTCCAATATCTGTTCGATTTGTAAGCGAACTTTTATTCCAAAGAAAACTTTGTACAATTTTGTTAAGAATTTTATTTATTTTCTTAAATTATTTATTATTTTCTTTAATGTTTGTTTTGTTGTTGTAATATTGCAGACGAAAACGTTTAACTTTACAGCAGTGGCGTGTGAGAGCTTAAAATAACTTGCAACCTAAAACCAGAGATATGGTTTGCCTTGGTTTTCTTTATTGGCTTTAAATCTTGTATTCTTCTCGTAATATAATCATTTTGCGATTTTACAAGACAACATTCCATACAACATTTTGTGGCACATTTCACTTTCTTTTTTCCTCTCCTTCTTCAACTACTTCTTTTCGTTTCTTTGCTTTGTATTTTTGGTTTCTTTCGTGTTGCACAAACAATATTTTTAAACAAAAAAAAAACCCGCCTTTCTGCCACTATGTTGATGATCATCGTTATCACGATGATGAAGATGACGGTGACGACTATTGCATTTCTTAATAATAATTTTTTTCTTATTTTTTGATTTGATTTGGTATCGCATTTTTTTAAAAATGAATTTTTTTTAGTTTCATGCCATGCCAGAGAGTAGTTTTCTTATTAGACAAGTGGCAGCAGAAAATAGCCGTTTTTTTCTCTCTCTAAAAACACTTGCACTTGTTGTTTACGTTTCGAAATGTGTATCAATCACTGAAACAATATTTTTTTTATGATTTTAATTTTTATTTCACTCACATACAATACAGTTTTTATAATTGACTAATAACTGGTATAAAAGCAAACAAACAAACTCACAGTGGAAGCTTGATAAAATGGAAAAAAAAATTTTTTTCCAACAACTCGTTTGAAGGGTAAAGTCCCACGTAGATTAGAGTTTGGGCCTATTGTCATTACAATCCTTCAGTCAGGATTACGACCAAGAACCTACAGTTTAAGGTCGACACTGATCGACAGATTTTTGAGAAACTTTTCATGGTAATTTTTTTTCCTCTTAGAATTTTTGCCAGAAGATTTGCTGGGAAGAAATGGCCGAAAGAAATATTTTTTTCATATTTCGTTTTGTAGGAGATGTCTGACCTGTAGTTTGAATCGCGGCCTCATGTCTAACAGGCCAACACACCACCTACTAAACTACGGGCCCCACTTAGACTATAATAAAGGCTCATTGTGATACCATAATTAATATCCAAATCCAAATTAAACATTCCTTATAGGAAATCCACACAACTCAAAAATAAAACTTGCTATTCCATCATTGAAGTCGTCTAGTAGGTAGTGTGTTGGCTTATTAAACGAAAAAGCCTGGCTCGTATCCCAGGTCAGGCATCAAAACGAAATATGAAAAAAATATTTCTTCGGCGACTTCCTCTCAGCAGATTTCTGGCAAAAACTCTGAGAGTAAATAAAATTGCCATGAAAAGTTTCTCAAAAATCTATCGTTCGGAGTCGACTTTAAACTGTAGGTCCCACCACTCATGTATAAAATTAACACACACAACATACATAAGCGGTGTGAGAAACTAGGTTGTAATCCTGACAGAAGGGTTGTAATGACCAATTATGTATGTATGTATGTATTCCATTAATGTTTATACTGGAGGGTGGGAGGAATGATAAAAAAAATCTTAGAAATCTACACCTCTTCATGACTACACCATGGTATTGACACATGTGGTGAAAGGTAGCCTGTTTCTCCTCCTCAGAGCCTCAGCTTCTGTAAAAAATATTTGATGGAATGCCATGCTTAATAGTATGCCTTTTAATAGGACAGTGGTTCATGAGAATTCCCATTGTGCGATGCATGGCCAGGTGATTTAAGGTCAACAGACAACCAGTCCACTTTTAGACAACCAGTCCACTTTGGCATGTACCGTCTTGCTGCCAACAAACTTAAGCTCTCCTAAAAAAGAATGGAGGGTACCTAATTTAACTGGACCAACGTCCTGTAAAATGACAGATATTGTATGCTTCGTACATATGCAATGTACTTCTGACATTGTGCTTGTGTCCTGGAAATTATATAAGAATTGCCTTCGAAATTTCATTAAGAAATACCTGTCCCTCTTGAACGAGGACGGATTTCGAAGCGATGTTCGTCACAAGAAATTAATAGATTTTCAAGGAAAAAACCTTCAACTAACAAGCGTTGTGGCTCTTGCAAAATAGCCTTGAACTCTGTCTGGAAATAACTGCAGTTGTCACGCAGTCTAGACGAAAGTCTAATGTGAGAACCCTGCTCTGTCTAGCAGTTTGTAGCCACCGTTCCCTACTTGTAATCTCCGTCGCCCGAATGTTGCCTATGGCATGTCTATAGTCCAGATAGGGCGAAAAAAATGTCTCCTTCAATAGAAGGTCGGAAGGTAGTCAATTAAATATAGAAAATAATGCCTTAGTTGTAGTATAAAAGAATGCATTGGTGATCAGTAAAACTGTCTGCCTGAGCACCCTATTTCTTAGTATGCAGTGACACTAGATTTACAGATTGCTCATCAAACTGAACATAGTAAAGCAAGTTCGGTTCCAAGTCTAAGGTTCCACTTTATCTTAGAGGTGTAAAATGCTATGGTTGCTCTCCTTGCCTTTTCCATTATATTATCACTACAGGAGATTTTGGGGGTAATTCAACCCTCTTGATGATCAGCATATTAAAGATAAACATTTTGTGTCGCCTGTTTTGCAACGATTTACGCGGAAAGTTTGTTATAAGCTTTAAGGCCAGATTGCATCTCAAAGAAAGTCTGTGCGGATCTAAGCTCATACCACAATGACTAGATCATCTGGATAATCAGAGACTACGTCCAGAACTATATCTCACAGTGAGGGCGAAAGAATTCTGTCGTGCGATGTGTATGTTTTCAATTCCCTCGCCAGATGAGCCGGCCTAATAGAGGCATTGCAGATATTTTCGCAACAGATTTGTAACAAAAAGTTTTGAAATAAACTTTGCAATGCCGTGACTGACATTGCGTGTAACGAGAGGCCTAACAACATACTTAAAGTGGACATTGTTGGAAACGCATGAAAGGCAGGACTTCTTAGTGTGCTCCATCAAGAAATTCAGTACAGTCTCAGTGTATCCGGCCCCTACTACAGGCATATTGAGCGCCATTAATGAGAGTAGGAAAGTATTTGAAAGAGCGGCTGGCTCAATAAATAGCATTCTTGCTCAAATAAGAGGTGACTTGCTAAGTATGTAGATGCCTCCACTCGAAGGTAACTGCAACTGGGTTAAGAATTAAATGGAAAATCTGCATCAAGGAGGATATCATCCGGGAATTACTATTTGATCCAATATACACTGATGATCTTTGTCCATTTCCTCGAAAAGGGGCCCCCCTTAGTACTTCTGTTGTGGAAAATATTTTATGTTTGTCTTTTTTGTTGAGGTTTTACTGTGAATAATGACTTGCTTTTATTTAGGTGGAGTTGTTGCTTTTTTCTTCATGTTTTTAAATTAATATTTACAATTTTAATTAATTTTTTTTCTTTTTTTTTTCTATTTTTTTCAATTTTTTTTTGTATTTTTTCTGTTTGTTTTACTGTGTTTCCATTTTTCTTTAAGGAAATCTTATATGGAGGAGAATGTGGTGTGTTCATAAAAACCCATTTGGCTGTAAAGCCATAAAGAGGCTGGTTTTCATACGGCAATAGAGTTTAATATGTATACAAACAGAAATCTGTGTCTCTGTCATAAATAAAAAAGTTTATTTCTGTGGACTTACTTGTCTTTAAAAAATAAAAACAAAAACAAAAACAAAAACAAAAACAAAAACAAAAACAAAAAAATTAGTTCATTAGGTAAGTTAATATTGAAAAAAAAAATAAAAAATATTAACAAAATTAAAGCCACGAGGGGGGGACACTATATTGAATTGCAAATTTAAAAATAAAAAAAAAATTTTTTTTTTCTTTTTAAATAAAAGTGAAATGCAATAAATCAGTTCATATTAATTGCAAAATATTTACTTTTCCACATCGAATAATTGACTAAATTTGGCATAAATATTGCAGGCAATAATTAAAGGCCTATACTCTCAACTGAACTAGAGCTGGTTGGTACCTACCAGTAGTAGACCCGCTAAAGACAGTTTCTTGTTTTTGTCTTTTTGCCTCAAATGTAGGCCATAAATATTAAAGAGAAGGGGCTGGCTTTCAAACGACGATAACAGAATGAAAATGTAATCAAATGATTGCAAAAATTTGATTGCTAGTGACGGCAAGTCAAACACACAGCCATACACATTAGTTTTTAAATTTTTTTTTTGCTTTGATTTGAGAAATTGTGTAATGCGACAAGTGTGAACGAAATTATAAACTTTTATAAGGCAATTGGCAATTCAAAAGTATAAACCATTTCAAATGGTTTGAACTAAAATAGCAAGCCAAATAACTGCTAAATTTCCTTAAAAGGTATGTTTAATTTTAAAATTAAACATAAAAAAAAATTCTGAAAACAAAATTAAAAACAAGCCTGTAAAGAGAAATTCGAATTTTAAAACCCAAGACACAAACCCAAAAAGCAAACATAGGCTTGACTTCCAAAATGTATCAATACAAAGTTTGTATACAGTTCTACTACGGTATATAAACTATGTAGATATGCAAAGTAACCATACAATGCATCAACTATAAATCCGATGATTGATTGAGTTTTGACTGCGTTATAAGTACACATTGACGACGTTTTGAAATAGTATACATTGTAAACATTTTGTACAGCGGCTTTAGAAAACACTATTGTTCAAACACAAATCAACTAACATTTTGGAAGCCAGCCATAGTGACATCTCCAAAACAAATAGGATTTCTCATCTGAACCTAGTAGTAAATAGTTTATAGGGCTTTGTTAATGTCCAATTTTATGCTGTTAAGACCAAAATTGTTTCTGTTAAGCCTTTACAGCGCAAAACTATACATTAACAGTGCATTGTGAATTGTTTAACGCTAGATTGAGGTGCTCTAGGTACTTCTGAACATAAGAAATAAGATTTTTATCTAGATATAGTATTAAACAGTTAACAGTGCTCTGTTAATATACGGTTTTGTGCTACTCAGAGCAAAATTGCCTCTGTTAAGTCTTAACAGCACAAAACTATACATCAACAGTATCTAGATTAAAAATCCTATTTATTTATGACCTAATTATAGATCGGGCAGTGCCATACCACTCATACCCTTCGGAAATTTGGAGAGATAAACTACTACGTTACACAGATGCTATCGGGTCACGGATATTTTAGGAAATATCTGCACAGAATGGGTAAGGCCGCCTCCCCTTACTGTCTTTACGAGGAAGTGGAGGTAATGGATGACGCAGAGTACACTGTTTTCGAGTGTGCACGCTAGCGTATTCTGAGACGGAAGAAGAGGGATCTTGAAGCTGCAGAACGAGTAGGCATGTCGGCATAGGTGATACTGTCACACGTGCCAAGCGTAATCGAGACGATGATCTAGAGGAAAGGAATAGTGGAGACGCTTAGATGACTCTTCAACTTTCGATTCGCAATCCGGATGCGAATATGAACATGAAAGGGCCAAAGGGCCAAAAGGACTCCACTCCACAATGCCGTGTGTTCGCTGAATGGCTAACTAAATCTAATTTTCATCGAAAATTTATCTTCAGCCGTGACTCGCATTTCTAGATGAATGGGTACGTGAAACTACAAAAGTGTTGGACTTGTGCCGATTCCAAACTACTTGAGATCCAAGAGAATCTGTGTGGCAGGGTTTTTTTACTGGAGACTTAATCATGAGAAGACCTGTGGTCAAGCCATTACAAACTTCCTTTGACCTGAATTCGATGATCTGGACAACAACGACATGTGATTTTAACAGACCGGAGTTAGGTGGCATGGAGCCCATGCCTTATTGCCATCGTCATCTCAAGTGGAGGTATTTTCAACTGGCCATCGAGATTGTGCAATTTGATCAGGTTAGAATATTTCTTGTACGTTAGATCTTGGGTCCAGTTCGAGTTGGCAATGATTTTCGCATCCGATCCAACAATGGGCTCCTCAACGATATAGACGTTGTACAGCGTATTAATATCCAGCGGCTGTGCTGGCTCGGCCATGTCGTTCGAATGGAGGAAGATGCTCCGGCGAGACGGGTATTTGATGCGGGAATCTGCGGAAGTCGGCGAAGAGGACGACCTTGTATCCGTTGGAAGGACCTAATCGAGGAAGCCCTGTCATCGATTGGTGGGACCAACTGGCGTAGGCGCGCAAGAAGCAGAGGCGTCTGGAAGGATGTGTTGCGGCAGGCCGATATCCGTTAAACGGGTTGTTATGGCCAATTAAGTAAGTAAGAATATTTCTTGTGGGGTTTTCTTAAGTAACAGATGTTTGCGAATAAACTGCAAACCACAGCCATCCATCAAAGCCAGCATCGATCAAGTTATGCGCCAGAGTTGAGGAAAATTTGACATTTCGGATGGGATCTATGCAGAGCCGTAAAGCATGTTATACTCCATACATAATGGCCTTTCAAACGAATAAAATTATGTCGATGATATCTTCAAAAACAAATCTTGTTTTATTTAAATTAACATGTAGGAAGGAAGCACACAATGAAAGACCCGATATTTCCTTTACAAAAGGCTATCAAACACAGATATTGTATATCATCTTAACCAATCGCTTGTACCACTTACAAAATGCATTGTGTTAGAGACACTACAGACTTGGAGACTCAATTGTGTTTGTTGAGCTGATGTAACATTTCAGAAAGTCATCATTATTCATACAGTCATTCAAACATTCATTCATTCATGCATCCATTCATTAAAGCAAAATTATGCAAATTTCAAAACTAATCAACAGCTACTTAAACATTTGCTTTTCAGAGAGAAAAGACAGACAGACGAGATTCCTTTGTTTTTAGTTGTTTTTAACAATGAAAAAAGCTTTTGAAATGCAATACAAAAAGATTTTGTAAAACAACAACAACAACAACAACAAAATCTATACAATAAATGTAAAAGTTAACCTGCCAGAGAGGAGGAGATACAGACAATTAATTTGAAAATCGTAGTACAAAACACTTGTCGTAATGCTATGTTCCCCGTATAAATTAGACAATGAATGACTCCATCATCTGAGCTGAAAACACTTGGCTTGTGATCGTGTTTTTTTTATTAATTTTTTTTTTCATTCGATTGTTAAAATTCAATAGAAACGTTTTATGTTGTTTCTATGGTGCTGGAGATGAGCTGACAAGGACGTTGATTAAACGATAACGATTAACGATGAGCTACATTTGGTGTTGAAGAGAGAATTAAACACATTTCCATTTTTTTTTTATATTTTTCTTACTAAACTCCAGATAGGGTGCCTAGCTTTAAAGCCTCTACCATTTGATGATATTGTCAAGCATCACGGTTGTTATCAGACTGTGATTGATTTGAAATTTTATTTTCAGAAATCAATTTTTTTTCCTATTGAAACAATTTTTTTCTTACTTTTTTTCTTAAATAAATAAATAAAAAAAAAACCAAAAACAATAGATTTTTTAATGAATTCATCTACAACATGTCAGCACTGTTTGGGTCAAGGTCACTCTACTGCTATGTGTGCTGGTGGCTGGTGGCTTGTGTAAATAAATTAAATAAAACGCTTGAAAACAACTACAAAATTATTCAGAAAGAAAAAAATTTTAATTCTTTTAATTGAACCTTAATTAGTTAACAAAGTGTGAAATTAAAAACTTAAAAGCATCTCACATCTCATAAATGATTCTAAAATTTACATTTTTTCCCTCATGGCAAATATTTTTCTTTTTTTTTTTTACAAACTCCGTTTGTTTTTTTTATTGCAAATGAAGCCCCATTAATCATGAATTTTATGACTTGTTGGTTGCATGTTTGTGTAAAACAAAATGCCGCAAATAAATTTATAAAATTTACAAAAATATTTTTTATGATTTATGGCTTCAGATGTTAATCAATTATGCGCAAAAAAAATTTTAAAATTTTTAAAAATTAAAAATAAAAAAATTTATAGAAAAACATCCCGGATTTGTATTTAAAATTTTGCAAAAAAAAAATTTCATTGACAATCTATTTATATTTCACTCTACTGGACCTCATTCATTTTAGGTTTGGCAACTTCTAGAATCATTCTGTTGTTTTGTTATTGTAAGTTGCTATTGAAGTTGTCGTAGTCTAGTAGTTGATGTGTTATCTTAACAGACAAGAGCTCATGACATCTTTAAGAATAACGCCTAATACAGCTATCACATTCATCTGCAAACACCAGCTTTATAATGAAAGAACTCTTGACAATACTGTCTCAGGCGAGCATACGACAGCCAAGGATATGCAGATGACATGCTATTGATAGTTAAGCGAAAATTTGAAGAGACTTTATGCGACACCAATTAAAAAAAGGTCTTGCCCGGGTTAATCCATTATCATTTACAAGCAGGAGAAAATTTCCAAAATGTAAGAATATTCGGCTCATGGGTACAATAATAACGAATAAGCTGGAGAAACTACTAGACTAGGGCGAAAAAGGTCTTGTCCGGTTTTATTCAGTAGAATTTGCAAGAAGGAGAAAACTTCTTGAATACAAAAATATTCGAAATTATTAAAATTTAAAAAAATTTATAGAAAAACATCCCGGATTTGTATTTAATATTTTGAAAAAAAATTCCATTGACAATCTATTTATATTTCCCTCTACTGGACCTCATTCATTTTAGGTTTGGCAAGTTCTAGAATCATTCTGTTGTTTTGTTATTGTAAGTTGTTATTGAAGTTGCCGTAGCTCATGGCATGTCAAACAAAAACGAAATATGAAAAGCGTTCAAAAAGTTGTGGGGGGCTATCACACTAGTGAACTTGGCCTGCAAACACCAACTCGATAAGGAAACAACTCTTGACAATACTGCCAAGGATATATTGGTGGTTAAGCGAATATTTAGAGAGACACCAATTAAAAACGGTCTTGGCCGGATTAATCCAGTACCATTTACATGACGGAGAGAAGTTCTTAAATGCAAAAATATTCGACTCATGGGTGAGATAATAACGCAGAAACTGGAGGCAGAATATCTGGAAATATCGTACGTATGTAATTGGTCATTACAACCCATCAGTCAGGATTACGACCTAGTTTCTCACACCACTTATATTGTGTGCGTTAATTTTATACATGAGTGGCGGGACCTACAGTTTAAAGTCGACTCCGAACGTCTGATTTTTGAGAAGCTTTTTCATGAGAATTTTATTTACTTTCAGAGTGTATGCCAGAAACCTGCTTAGAGGAGGTAGGCGAAGAAATATTTTTTATGGCCTCATGTCTAATAAGCCAACACATTACCTACTAGACTATGGCGAAAAAGCTCTTGCTCTGGCTAATCCAGTACCATTTAGAAGAAGGAGAAAATTTCTTGAATGCAAGATGAGGTAATAAGGCAGAAACTGAAGGCAGAACATCTGGAAAATTAAAATGAAGAGCATTTTAGGAAACGTCAGACATTCCTTAATGATATACAATTATGCACAAAATATATACCATGATGTTCAGATCAATAGTAATCCATGGATCCATTGTCCTGAGAGACAAAGATACAGAGACTAACGTAAGTTGGTATAACCGGAGCATAGAAAGCTTGTCATATAGTAACACTCCAGGGTCTGTTGGTTTTCGGTCCGTTACACATGCTACATAAGATCAGAGATTATGGTTATGCTAATGGAAGTCGCCGTAGTTTAGTAGGTAGTTTGATGGCTTATTAGACATGACGCCACGGTTCAAACCCAAAATCAGACATCTCCAACAAACCGAAAAAATATTTCATCGGCGACTGCCTCTCAGCAGATTTCTGGCAAAAACTCTGAGAGTACAAAATAAAATTGCCATGAAAAGTTTCTCAAAAAATCTATCGTTCGGGATAGACTTTAAAACTGTAGGTCCCGCCACTCATGTATAAAATTGACACACACAACATGAGTGTCGCGAGAAGCTAGGTCGTAATCCTGACTGAAGGATTGTAATGAGCAACTCTGTATGTATGTATGGTTAGGCTAATGGCAGACAAGTATTTTACGAAATTGTGCAGTGAATTTCGTGATCTAATAAATCGAATAACTGATATCTCCTCCTGAACTTTCCCCTAAGTGAAATTTTCCTTGAGTGGGAGAATCCACCAATGCCTCTGATATGGGAATGGACATAGCTTACTCGAGAAGTGAGCGGAGAACGCCTTAGTTATCTGGAGGAGCATTTTTTAACATTAGTTAGTTACCTGCAGGTGCTAGTATGCCATGTAGGATGGTCCACATGGAGTCTGTGCGTCAACTCGTATACAGGCAGACCAGGATCGTTCTTATCGAGTTGTCGCCATGAAACTTTATCTTGTTTGAATGTATTTCATGTGGAAAATTTTATGGATTTCTTAGTTTTTTTTTTAATTTTTTAATGACCACATGAATCCATCAATAGCGGTTTAACAAGTAAAATTTTTAATGTTTTTTTTGTCAGGCCAAAAAAAAAACGTTAAAATAATAAAGCATTGCCAATGGAAGTTTCAAAAGTCAATGACAGTTTCTCTTAGAGGCTTAACACCTTTCTGAAGACGATTTGCAAGTGAGTAAAACCAACAAAGAGGTGAGTGAACTTAGGAGAAAAGTTTTATTTTAAAGATTTAAATTTTTATTTCATTTAATAAAGAACATAATAAATATTAAACCATTTCAAGGATTTTGAATTAAAATTTTGATTTATTTTTAACCAAAAGCCTTTCGGCTTTAACCTCAAAAATTAAAAATTTTTTTGGCAGAGTAATGATAAAGATTTGCTTTGTTAGATCGGTTTTCAAGATATCAATAACAATAAATTATTAAAAAAAAAATATCTTTTATTTCTTTTGTTTTTAATTTGAAACTTTAACGTGTAATTTTGTAGTTGGCAACCACAAATAAATTTTTTACTGGAATTTTTCTTTATTTTTTAAAAACGGCCTCTGGTTAAAAAGCTAAGCACAATAATTTAATATTTTTTTATTCTATGTTTTTAAGTATATTTCACCCATTTAAGTAATAATTTTCTAAAGAAAAAAATATCATCTTCCAGAGATCTATGGTGTCTTGCTAAAGTAACGACAACCAGACATTGTTGTTTCAAGAATCTGCAAAAGAATGTTTTTAACCTCAGGGGTCTTTTGTTTTTTTTTTTTGTGGTTTTTGTTATAGTTGCTGATGACTGAAGTCTAATAATGTATAATAAAATAACGGCAGTTTTAGTTGTGTCAGTCAGTCAGTATTTAGGTTTTGAAATCCATGGTTTTTTTTCTCTTCGGCTTTGAAAGCAATTTGTTAGCATCCCAAGAGGAGTTTGTATTGGTAAAATAAAAAATATAAATAAAAAACGTTACTAATAGTTAAAGATTGTTTTGTTTTTCTATTTCGATGTTGTACAAAATTAATTGCATTAATTGAATGGAAAAAAACAATGATTGTTTTCAACGGAAACTCTCAACCACATCCTAAAGTTATATGAAAACCCAAGCAATTTCTTATAATTTCAAGCAAGAATAAACATTTTATAACAAATAAAAATCAGAAATATAAATAATTTAAAGAAGAAAAATCAATCTTCAATTGATTAAAGCCTTATTTTCACACTATCAATTCACATGGAAGCAAAGTTCAATGATCTGAATGCCTAACAGTTCACATGAAGAAAATCAAATTCCATAAAAATGTACAAAACAAAACACAGAGGCAATTATTTGCTACATGGCAATACCCATCCAATAAATTCAGGTGTTCATCAGTTCAGGCAGCATCATAGGCGCAGCGAATAATTTAGGAAATGGCACTTTAATGTAGCATTGACATATTCACTCTCCTCTTTATCACCGCAGTTGAACAACCGTATTCGTATTACTCTCTGCTCAAACACTTTGCGCTTTTACTGTTAGTACACTATGGGAAAATGTTCAGTAATTACAGGCACTTGCAAAGCCACATCGTCTCCATTCATGTTTATCAAGGAACTAGTGTGTCAATTGACACATCGAGTTATCCATTTACTTAACTTAATTGGTCATTACAACCATTTAGTCAGGATTACAACCTAGCTTCTCACATTCCACCCACGTTGTGTAGGAATTAATTTAATCCATGAGTGACGGAACCTATAGTTTAACATTGACTTCGAAAGGTAGTTTTTTAAGAAACTTTTCATTTACTTTATAACTTACAGAGTTCCTGACGGAAGACAACTCACAAAATAATTAAGCACGGCTACCAGTCAATCGATTGATTGCTACAGTAACAGGCTTTCAGTGCTAACTTTTTCGAAAAAAATTTTCTTTAGCGATGTAATTCAAGTTTCACATGAATCTCAGAGAACCCAGAAATTATTGGGATTTCCTCCATTGCACCCGAAAAAGGTGCCTGTTTGAAGTGCATTGTGGCCATACCTTCTGGCCACTGGTGTATATTTAGAAAAAAATGATCTTGGAAAAACTGTTGCCATTACAATGTTCTGGCCGTATGATAGCCAATCTTTTTTGGTCCATAATTGAAGATTATGAACTAGACCACGCGCTGTAGACCTCTCTGTGGAATGTCACATATAACCAGTTAACATTTTACCCTCACTGCTATCGAAATTTTATCGAATATCGCCTTCTCCTAGCAGGTTAAAGTGCCGTTTGTGATACCACGAACCAATAGCCAGGGGTTCCAGCATTCAATATAGAAAACGAAGTCGTCTCCAAAACAAATCTTGATCACGACACCTCCTCTCCAGATTCAGAAGTAATTTGAATGAGAGTCCTTTCAGACGATTGGCAGACTTGCTTTCCTATAGGGCAGTGATCTGTTAGAACTGTAACAGTACGAGGGATGTTAAGGATAGAAAACAACCAGTCGTCCTCTTATCCGTATAAATCTAGCAGTGCCTAGCATTATTGCATTTACACTCTCGTTGTCAATGATTTTAAGCCGTTCTGTAACGACCACAGAATTCTTATAAAAGCGAGGCAATCGGAAAATCTGTGATCATGTTATAGAGAATGTAAGCTACATGTACCCGCCCTGGTCAGTTCATCAGTAACGCACTTTCCGGCGATATTTCTGGAACCTGAAAGCAATAACGAAGTTAACTTTGAATGATCCGAAATATCTCTGGGAAAGCTCTTGCATTCATGGATGAGAATGGACGCTGAGATGATGTTCGCAAGAGACTTTTAATTGCAGCCTGGCTGTCTGAGTAAGTCGGGACATTCCCAGCGATATTTCTGTGATAGCGGAGTTACTTTTGAATGATCCGAAATTTCTGTGAAAAATCTCTAGCATTCATAGACGGGGATAAATGTCGAGGTGATGTTCGCAAGGGGCTTCTAATTGCTGTAAGGCTGTTCTGAGTAAGTCGGGGGAAATTCCATTATACAACAAGTATTGCATCGCTTTCCATTGACCTCCATCTGGAAAACACTGCTGCTAGCCAATACGAAAATCTAATGTCAGAACTCTTCACATTTATTCCCCAGCCTAGTGTGTCAAGTTTTCTACAATCATCGACATATTCTTCAAAGACCACACCGGGAACCTTCGGATCGCCTGGTCAACAGATTCCAGTTGGGATCCTAAAATCAAATCTTTTAACGAGAAAATTATAAGAAACCATATAGTCGACTTGAATGTTTTTATGAGTTGACAGTTTAGCAGAATATTGACAGAGCCAGGATTTAACTACATTGAACCGTACTGTCCAGTTATCCGTAACGACAATCTATTTTAAAGGGCAGTGTAAAGTCCATTGACAACTTTACATAAAGACCTGGACATTTATCCACAGGCTTTCAATCAGTATCATGAAGGAAACTACAAAAGCAGCTGTCCAAGTCAAAGTGAAGGAGAATGAATGAAAAATCGTGGAATCAGCAGAGTACAACATCAGATAGAAATACTTTGTTGCTTCTGTGCTTCAGTTTAAGTCAAAAAACTGATGATTGTTCGTTTTCGAAAATATTGAATTTACGCAATTGCGTCAAACAACAATAGCATGAATGAAGTCAATCACAAAAAAAAACTCAATTAAAAAATATTCACTTCAAAGAAGGCAAAAAAAAAAGAAATTCAATAAAGGCCACCAAAGATCATCACACATGTTGCAAAAAGGTCAGCTGCTGATGCAAACAAAAAAAAAATCGAAAAAGAAAAAGAAAATGCGTTGAAATTTCACTTTCTTTTGGAGGTGAAAGATGTTGAAAAGAAAACGAAAAAAAAAAACTGCGTATAAAGAAGCAGTTTCACCTGTGGTAAAGATTATTTTTTGTTTTTTGTATGGGATTTCGAAACAATTATTGGTGCATCATCATGGCAATCAATGAATGGATGATGACTCTTGAGTATGATGATGATGCTGAGAAAGAAAATAAAATTAAAAAATTTGAAATGATGTGGCAGCAGCAGCAGTGAGTAGCCGCAGCAGAATGGTCATATACATACATGACCATACATACATAATGATTAAAATTTGTGAAAAAAATCGTAAATATTTATAAAAAAACTCTTTTTTTCATGTTGGCACATCAAAGAAAAAAATATAAAAAAATTTAAAAAAAATGGAAAAAAATTTTAAAAAAATTGAAAAAAAAATTAAAAATTAAAAAAAAATAACAAAAGTTTATTTAAAAAAATAAATAAATAAAAAATTATAAATTTTACTAAAACTTTTATTTTTTTAAGTTAACACTTAAATTAAAAAAAAAAAAAAAAATTAAAATGAAATAAAAATTAATAAGAAAAACAAAAATTAATAAAACAAAACCTAGATTTTAATAAATAAAACAATTTTTTGGAAGTTAGCGCTTAAAAATAAAAAAGAAAATAAATAAAAACAAATAACATAAAAAATAATTAAAAAAAATAAAATAAAATAAAAAAGTAATAAATCCTAAATTTTTGTGAAAAAAAAACTTTTTCGCTAGGGTTACCGTACCACAAAAATGAAAAAAAATTTAAAACTTAAAAAGAATAAAAAAAATTTAAAACTTGAAAAATATAATAAAAAAATTTAAAAAAAAAATAAAAAATAAATTTAAAAAATTATTGTTAATAAAAAAAGCCATATTTTCTTATAAACAAAACAAAAAAAACTATTTCAACATCAACAAAATAAAAAAAATTCTAAAAAAATATTTAAACGTTGAAACAAGTTTCCATTAAAAAAATAAATGTTTTAAACATTAAAAACATATTAAAAAAAACAACAAAAACAATCAATAAATAAATAAATTTAGTCAGCATTGTTAATACAATACATAATTATTTTTTTATAAAATTTTTTCCATTCAGCATCTTGCAATTTGTGGCACGTAGTAGCCCAAAACAACACACGTTACTGTGTGTCTTTGTATGCAACGCGCAATACAACGGCATTATAATGTAAACATGTTGCGTTTATTTTGTCAGTCAAAAGTTTTTAGGCTCAGATGGAAACCATAGTGTTACAGGTTGGCTGACAAGTCAACACAACACAACACAGTTTAAGCCACCAGTCAGTCAAGCCACCAAGCTAAGTCAAACCAACCACACAGGCCGAGTTAAGCAGCCCGTCATACAACATTCAAACCAAAAAAAAAATTTCTAGCAAGTAAAGTCAGGTGAGTTTTCTTTGGCAGAAAATTGTTTAGCAATTTGGCAAGTGGCTAGACAAACGTAAATTTTGGAAAATCAATAAAAAAATGTTTGGAAAAGAAAAATAGAAAAAAAAATTTTGTTTAAGGAAAAAATCCACCAGTAACATACTTTGATGTTGAGAAAAAAAGGGGAAAAAATAATCCAAGATGAACAAGCTACACACAAAGCAGATGCCACATTAAAAAATATTCCACAAAAATAAAATTACCCCAGGGAAGGACAACCTTCTTAAAAGGCCATTTCAACTCAAATTCACACTAATTTTTTTATTTTCAGATGACATGATTGATGACAATCAACAAATTGAATTGTATGTCAACGTTAAACTCCTAAAAATAAACTTATGACCTCGGCGTAAAAACGAAAAATTAGCCATGATTGAGGTTAAATGCGTGGCTAAGTGCCATGATTGATGACAAACTGCAATATTATTTGATTGATAACCACCAAATAAAATAGCTAAACTCAACTCCAAGTCAACTAAAAACTCCAAAAAAGAAAATTTAAAAAATATTCTTGATTGACGGTCAAAAAAAAAAAATTGGCAATTTTTATGACAACAAAGCGAACATAAAATAAACCAAACCAGGTAAAATTTATATAAAAGCAACAACAATACTATACTCCATGTTAAAAGTGAATTCCTTGGCTTTAATAAATTTTTTTATTAAGCCTTAGCTAACAAAAGTTACAGCTAGTTTTGTAAAACTATCTTTCAGTCATATCTCTGAATGGTTAAAAATAGGTAATTGGCTAGTAGAAGCTTGTCATGTAAAAAATTTATGTGTATTGTATAAAAAAAACATAAATTTAAATCATTTGATTGATATCAATCATATCTGATTGGTGTCCTGCAAGTATGATTGATGTCAATCATAAGCTTAAATTATTTTAAATACTTCAGAAAGAAATGCTTGATATACCAGATTTCTGAAAATAAATTCAGAAAAATATCATGACTGAAGTGGATTTAAAAGAAAAGACGTAAAAATTAGTCAAAAAAAACAGGCAATAAAATGAAATTAGAACGTAACGATTGACAAGCAATGATTGACAATTTTATATACAGTCTAAATTAACAAAATCTTGACTTTATTAATAATGGTCAAAAGATTGATATCATGTTCAACAAAATTATAAGTTTTTTAAAGCAAATAAAAGCAATAAGAAGAATTAATAATTGGAAGCAAAATTTAGAGAGATGAGTGATTAGGGCTGATGTCAAGCAAAGATGACTGATTTTATAACAAAAATAATAATAATAATGAAATTACACAATTTAAGAAAAACTTCCCTTTAAGACTGACTTCATTCATAAATGATTGAGGTAATGCTTAGGAAAATTTTCAAAAAACAATTTTTTTTAATAAAAGTATGAAATAAAAATGAAGGAAAATTTTACTTACGATTGACAGATTTTGTTACAGTTGCAAGTGATTAATGATCTGCAATGGAAAGAAGAAAAACAAAAATATTTTATAAATGCTTGACATCAATCAATTCAAGTTTTTATTTACTATTAAACTATTAAAGAAGAAAAAAAAAGAAGACATGTCTTAAAGTTGTTTAGCCCTGCTGCAAGCATATCTTTCAAAATATTGGTTGCATGTTATGAAAAATAAGTTTCACTTTTACAAGAGTTTTTTTCTACATCTGATGGTTGCAGTTTCCACCACTACCATCTGCAAAAGTAACAAAAATTTATTGCGAAAAGATGCCGTTTATGTTTCTTTAATTTTTTTTTATTAATTTTATAAAATATGTATTTGATTTTAAGTAAACAAGTATAAAAAAAATTTTTGTTGTTGTTGTTGTTGTTGTTAAAAGAAAACAAACATTTTTATGGCGCTTTATCTGTGTGTGCATCTAAACTAAGAGCTTCCTTGAGAAGCTGTAAAGCTGGTTTTGCTGTTTTTTGTATTCGTATTTTTTGGCAGTCATGTGAATTGGCAATTGTTTTCCAAAACGGTACTGTTTTGTTTTGTCGCCTATTTTTTCCCCCTGAAATTCGTTTTTTTTTGTTTTACATTCAAAGGTGTTGCTGTCTTTCACACATTTGGCCATAGAAAGAAAGAAAGAAAGAAGACAATAAAGCCTTTAAAACTAAAACGTAAAATATTTTAACACCCGTTTTTTGTGTTTGTTTTTGTTTTCTTCCACAATTATTTCTAACATGTGAAGACTTTCACGCCTTAAAACAGGCACCAGGCATCAAGCACCAGCACCAGCCACTAGCAACAGCTTACGCTGTTTAAGGCAACAGCTTTAAAAACCAGAGATTAAAAGTAATTACGATGTCAAAAAGTATTAAAGTAAACAAATTTTTTTTTTTTAAATAAAAATTAAATCTTTTTTTTTTTGTATGAAATTTTATGAAAGATTTGAAATTTATAGTTAATCTTGGTTTAAATCAGGTTTAAAATGCACGAAACATTGAAAATCATTTCAGAAACACTGTGAAAATCAACTGAAAAATAAAACTAAAGTTCATACTCTAAATAATAAGTTTAATAAGTGCTCGTACTCAAGTAGGTTAGGTGTGGGCTTATTAGGCAAGAACCACCTGTAGTCCAAAATTGAGCTTTCTCCCACCAGACTTCTGAGAAAAACTCTGAGAGTAAATAAATAAATTACCTCGAATGGTTGTTCAAAAATCTGTCGTTCGAAGTCCAAGTTTCTCTCACAACCCACGCAGTGTGTGTAAATTTTTATCCGTGAATATCGGGAACTACAGTTTAAGCATCGGCACCGAATGACAGTTTTGAGAAACTTACCAAACCATTTTTTCTCCCTCGGCGTTTATGTCAGAAGACTATCCAGAGGAAGTCGTGTTCGCTTAATTCGCGATGTCTGGGTCAGGGGTTAAGCCACAGGCTCGCCGGTAATACTACTTACTAAACTACAGCGACATTACTGAGCATACAGCTCTAGGAACTCTGTAATCTTCTAACATACATACACATACATAATTGGCCAATACAACCCTTCAGTCAGGATTACGGCCTAGCTTCTCACACCACTCATGTTGTGTGTGTTAATTTTTTATATGTGAGTGGCGGGACCTACTGCTTAAAGTCGATTCCGAACGACATATTTTTGAGAAACTTTTCATAGCAAGTTTATTTACTTTCAGAGTGTTTCCCTGAAATCTGCTGAGAGGAAGTCGCCGAAGAAATATTTTTTTTCATATTTTGATGTTTGACCTGGGGCCTTACGTCTAATAAGCCAACACACTACCTAATAGACTATGGCAAATCTTCTAAGCAGCCTAAAATTGATCTATCGGGACCTACCAAGGCATTTAAATCTCTCAGATAATTACAAAGGAAAGCCAAATATGACCTGTTACTTAAAGGGCATTATTATTAAGTGAGAGTAGGTGGAATAGATCCTACTGAAAATATTTATTGAGGTTATCATCTGTAATCCAGGATCCAATGCCCTAATCTGGCCAGTTTGAATTATGCAGGGTGGTTGCAACGTAAACGTAATTTAAACGTGATATAAATCTACAATAAACCTGTATTAAACATACTTTAAACCTATTTTAAACATCGTTTAACTTTACTTAAAACTTTACTTTAAACCTAGTTTAACTCTACTTTAAACCTAGTTTAACTCTACTTTAAACCTAGTTTAACTCTACTTTAAACCTCGTTTAATTGTACGTAAAACCTAGTTTAGTTTTTCGTAAAACCTAGTTTAACTCTACTTTAGACCTAGTTTAACTCTACTTTAAAACTAGTTTAACTCTACTTTAAACCTAGTTTAACTCTACTTTAAACCTAGTTTAACTCTACTTTAAACCTAGTTTAACTCTACTTTAATCCTAGTTTAACTCTACTTTAAACCTAGTTTAACTCTACTTTAAACCTAGTTTAACTCTACTTTAAACCTAGTTTAACTCTACTTCAACCTGGTTGAAACCTACTTTAAGCTTTAAAGCTACTTTAAACCTATTTTAAACCCACGTCAAACCTCTTTTAACTTTACAACACAATAAAACCATTTCCATATTCTTAATTCCTTAAACTTTTGCAGTCTATCACCCAAAATACCTCAACCGATAACAAAAAAAAAACCTTCTTTCTTAAATCATTTCCTTTGCCTTTTCAGACGCCCACCAAAGCCATTACCATCATAAAGTGGAAAAAAATTATATTTTTTTTATTTCTTTTCCTCTCCATTACCATTTTGAATATCTAATTTTCGCCCATTTTTATTTATCGTTTTCCCCTTATGTTGACAAGTTTATCATGTGGTAAAAGATCTCTTTTTATATGTATGTCTTTCCCTCTCAGTCTTCAAAAGATCCAGTTTCCGAAATTTCAGAAGAAACAGAAAGAAAAAAAACTCATTAAAATAAAAATAATTTTTTATTGTATCTTATCTGTGTACATACATATGTTTGTATGTACGTGTGAATGTATGTGAATCTATGGAATTTAAGGCCTGTGAAAGTCATACAATTTTTAATGTTTTTTCGTTGTGTTTTTTTTTTTCATAAAAAAATGTTTAAAAGCATGCAGCAAAGTGTTGCATTAATGCTGTGGCATGCATAAAACAAGTTACGTTTTGTTAACAGAAGATGTGTCTTCTCAAACCAAAAACAACAACAACAACATTTTGTAACTAACGGTAAAGTAAACTACCTTCATATCTTACAGGTTAAATCACATACAGTTTAGGCCGTTATTTGCAACAGAGCGAGCCGTGTCTCTGAATGAATATAGCACCATCAAACGTAAGCCATACACAATGCAGGTTCCATATTTCGTTGTTGATTCACACACTCATTTTGTTTTACGAGCCAAATGGCCATAAAAATGTTGGCAAATGTTTATAAGAAAAGCCAAAAAAAAAATTAAGAAAAACTATGAATTGCAAAGGATTAGTTTAGTTGAAGCCAGGGTTATATTCTGAAGAAAGCAAGTTTAAGCAACACATTTAAGAAAAAGAACTAAATTTAAGGTTTAACTAGATTGAAGCTATATAACTACACCTTAGACTAGGTGTAATTATGATTTAAACTTAGCTTAAATAAAGTCAACTTAAACTAGGTTTAACTGCAGCTTAAACTAGGGATTGAAGCTGTATAACTACACCTTAGACTAGGTGTAATTATGATTGATATGATGATCAAACTGCAGCTTAAACTAGGTTTATTTGCAGCTTAAACTAGGTTTAGTTATAGCTTAAATTCGGTTTAAAGTGATCAAACAATTTATTTAAATCTCCTCTCTTCTAATTGCTAACAAAATTATTTTATTTTAAATTAAAAAATTTATCGAATTTTTACTAATTTTGTTTCAATGTTATCGAAAGACTTTATTTAACCGTCATTTATTTTCAATTAATTATTCTTTTATTAAAAAGAAATTGTGGAAGACTTATTTAAAAATATTATATTGTTATCGAAAAAGAAATTTGTAGAGCCTTGAATCAAACATTTTTAAACAAAAAAAAAAAAAATAAAGTGTTTTCCGAATTCAGTTATCGAAAATATTTTATTATCGATATATTTCTTATTTATTTTTTTTTTGCTTATTTACTTCTTTTGATATATAGAAAAACTAAATTACAAATAAAAACATAGATTTTTAACAAAACTTGCAAAAATTTTGTTATCGATAACTTCATAGAGTAATTAAAAAGGAGAGAAACTTAAAATAAGATTTTATATAAACCTTTACTTCAAAATAAAGATATCGAATTTTTTTTTACCGAAATGAAGATTTTATATAAGAACTATCGAAAAAATTTTGTTATCGATATTTTTTAATTTTTGGAAAATTGAGAAAATAAAACAAAAATTAAAATTTTTATTAAAACTTATCAAAAGCTTAGCGTTATCATTGAATGAAAAATAATAGAAACGATCGATAATGAAAAATAGAAAAAAGTAGAAGTTGAAGGTATCGTTTTTCTATCTAAGGAATTACATTTTGTTATCGACAATTTTGAAATTTTATTGAAAAATAAAACACAAAATGCTGAAAACAAAAAACATCAATAAAAATTAAATTTAAACAATTTAAATTAAAGTTATCGAAAACATTTTCGATAATATTTTAACAATATTAAGAATTAGAAACCAAACCCCTAAAAACAAAACTGTTTTTATTAATATCTTTAATTACTATTACAACTAATTCAAACATTTTGTTATCGATAATTATTTTGTTTTTCAAGTGTTATTGAAAAACCAACAAGCAAACAAACAAAACTCTTTGCATTTAAATCTTTAATTAAATTTTCAATCTCAATCTCAATTGAATTGAATTGTTTACAATTTAAACCACATTTTAAATTTAACAATGAGTTCAAAAATGTCTGTCCCTACTCTACACTGTGGGTCTCGACTCGATTCGACTCGACTATCTATTATACATGGTAAATTATATTTCCATTTGGTTTGCACCTCATTCAAGGTGAACAACATTTAACCGCTAAAAAAAAACCAAAAAAAAAAAAAATATTCAGAAAAAAATAAAAGAAAATCGAAAACAAAAACTCTAGTTTTGTATGCAGAGTGCAACAGCAATCGAATTCTTTAAGTTCAATGATCGATTGAATACATTAGATAACCGACTGGATTCACAAACGGTTGCTCCAACGGTAGTGGCGGTGTTGGTGGTGTTGGTGGCTGCAATACAGCTGCATGATTTACTATTTTGTATCGTCATCGTGTTGTTGCTCAGGCACAACAACATTTCAAACTTCACTTTGAATGCTGTGCCTGCCTGCAGGGGGAGACTGTGACTGCGAAGTACAATGTACGAGTAAAAGTGACAGACAATATTTTGTGGCTCTTAATGCAGACGACGATACTAAAAGCTTTCGAAGCTGTGGCTATGGCTGTGGCTGCTGCTGTATTGTTACCTGAACGTATGTAGTCTTTCTGTATGTAATAAAGAATGACAAAATAACTAACGTGACATGTGACAATAAACCATAATATTATGGCACGTTATTTTTAAATTAATTTTTTTGTTTTTGTTGTTGTATAGGGTACCTTTAAATTAGTTCACTGCGATATATTATAAAATTACAAGAAATTAAAAAATAAAATCATTATTTTTTTGTTTTGTTTTATTTATTTAACACCGTTCTAAACTTAAAAATGACGTGCTTAAAAAGGGGGGTTTACAACTAAAAACTTTAATAAAGAATTATAACAATTAACGGATCTTTGTTAATTGATGCGAATTTTTTTCTGCTATTTTTTGCTTTGTTTGTCTCAACTAAATTAAAACTGAATTTAAATTAAAACAACTTTATTATCGAAGAATTTGTCGGTTTAAATTAAAATAAAAAAACAGAAGCATAAATAAAGCAAATTGAGCATTTTTCAATAGAAAAAATATAAAGTTATCGAAAATAATTGTTAATAAATAAAAAAAAACTGTCCACGAATTTTCTACAAACAAATTTATGTTCAAAAAATATTTTTATCGACAAAAACTATAAGTTTATTATCGATAATTATTTATATCGAGAGTAATATGCTCTTATATTATATTGTACAATGGGTCAATCTGACCTCCGGGTACTGTACCTGTCTTGACTGACAGGTAAACGTCCTCTAACCTAATATGCTCTTATACAATAAACTCCTGAATACTAAAAAAATTTATAAGTTTTCGATAACAAAATTTATCGTTAACTATTTTTATCGAGAGTAATATCAAAATACATACAGTGGTGGTCATATAATTAAAACATTACTTTGATCTCTCATTTGTTCTATTTTTTTTATCATCTCTTAATTTTTTAACGGGACTTTTGGAATGATAAGTTTGATTTCTTTTACAATTGATTACTTCTTTATTTTTCTACTCTATTCTATTTCCAAAATAAAACGAATAATTTATTATGATTTAATGTTTTAATTATATGACCACCACTGTATATCTATAGACAGGAAATTATGGCTTATTTTGGAATAGAACTATAAATATAAAATATTAAATAATAAATAAAAGCATACTTTTCGATAACACAATTTATCGATAATTATTTTCATTTTTAAAATCCCCTATAAATTAAAAAAATAAATTTAAAACTTCAAAATATTTCGATAACAAATTTTTATCGATTAATATTTCCACAAAGTTATCGATAACATACTAAAAAATAAGGAGAACTGAAAATATATAAGTTTTTATAAAGAGTCAAGTCAAGATTTATCGATAAGTATACATGCGAAGTTATCGATATCAAAATTATATTAAATAGGAAAGTATATACGATTCAAGAAAATAAAAAAATATAGAATTCTTCGATGACCAAGTTTTTCGATTACCCATAAGGATAACAGTAATCGATAACATAATTAAACGAAATAAATGCATTAATTCATTTTTCGATAAGTATAATTATAAAGATATCGATAACATAATTAACATGTTGACTACCATACTACGAAATAACTCATTGATTGATTAAATGAATAAACCAAGTCTTTCGATTACTCATACAACTAACAGTAGCATAATTAAAAAAATAAAATAAAAAAATAGTAGTTTTATGTTAAAAAAAGAAATTTTATTCATATACAATTATCGATAACATATATATAAAAAATATCAATAGTGTGAAGTAGTAGTGTGTTGGCTTAACAGACCAGAGCTCAGGGTTCAAAACTCTGCTTTGACAATTTAAAAAACAATTTTCTGGCAAAAGATCAAACAAAAAAAAAAAAAACAAATTACCACACACACCATGACTAGGTAATCGTAATCCTCACTATAAGTCTGTAATTGTTTTAATGGTCAAGAGTATATAAACGTGCAGATATATTTATTAAAAAAAACGAACAAAATTTCAACAGGTTAAAGACATAATAATAGAATTTAAAAACGGTTTGCGATAAGCTATGTAAAACTATATAAAATCCATTAACAAAATAAATGATAATAGAGTTATCGGCATCTTATATTTTCGGCCAATTAGATTAATTTAAAATAAGCCCTTAGGCTGAACTAATTTAAGGTGTTACTCTTGTAAGCGAGATTAAAACGACAAGCCATTAGTACAATAAAAAAGTATTAAAAAAATCGATAACACTTCAAGAAAAAAAATAAATAAAAACAAACGTAAATAGTTAAAACTATTTAAAGTCATTAAGATCAAATCAGACGTAAAAAATTACAAACAATTCCATAAAAAAAAACAACAACAGTGGCGATAAAATCTTAAAAACCCACCATAAACAGGCAACAACCAATAAAGAATCGATAAAAACAAAACAACACAAAAAATTCATGAAAAACGGTCAAATATTTTAAAGAAAATGATTAATTATGGTAATCTTACAAAAAAAAAAAAATAGAAAAATAAATACAAAATAGAGTTTCAAAACAATTGCTAAAAAGCCACACTTCAAACTTAATTATCGAAAAAAAATAATATAAATAAGATAATTGAAAAAAAGTTATCGAAATAAAAGGTTTGACAAATAAAAAAAAAATAGGAAAAATAAAGAAAAAATCCAAGGGGGTGTTGAGCCTACAAGGAAGTATTTAAAAAATAGGGCGATGTCAACTTGGATATGAAATATGCAGTACAAGTCATGTCAGTATATCCGACAGTTATGTGAGCCTTTCAGTGCACAAAGTGATTAACTCCACTTTTTGAAAAATCTTAAATTTAAGTGTCAAAGCACTTGGGATAGTCATAACTTTTTATATTTATTACAACTTTCCTGAATAGTAAAAATTAACACCATTAAACGACAAAATTTTTTGGGCCATTGAATAATAAGTAATTTATTTCAGAAGACATTTTGATTAACTCCATACTCTTATGTAAATCGTTTCAATAGCGCAATTCAAATGACCACTAGCAACCATTGAATGGCATAAGTTGTCAAAAAACTGTCTTAAGTTTATTGAAACTTGTCAAAGTACGGAAATAAGACCTGAGTCAATTGATTGGTACAATATAATCAAATAGGCTCTTGGTGCAAAAAGAAAGCACAATTTAACCTTAAGAAAACTCAATCATTAACAGAAAAGCAACTGTTACATACAGGTCAATTGGCTTAAAATAAGCTGCATAAAGTTAGGACGGTCAAAACCTCATCTCATTCAATTCAAATATGACTATAATGAAGATTTTGAATTTAACAAAAAAATTTAGATCAGCCTTTATTATATCCTAAACGCAGAACTGTGACAAGGGAAAAAAGTAGAGACCTGATGGATATGCTCAAATTCATTCCTCCTGTTAATCATAGTTACTTTAAAAACTTGAGAACAAATCGAAATGATGAGTCCTAACATACATCTGATGAAGAAGACATTAATTATACTGCTGATAAATTAATCACAAATAATATATTATAACATCACTGTAAACACTCATTTTTATGGAAAGTTTGTAATAAAAATGTATAATAACTAACTTTTTCTGTAATAAAAAACTTAAAAATTTAAATACCTAATTTAATTTGTTTACTTTTTTCAGTTGCCAAATCGATTAACTCCACCAGTCACATAAAATTTATAACATTACTGACATTATTTTTTTGACTATTCTTTCTTATTAATTTTATATACCATTAGATGAGAGCTATATATGTATTGATGTATTCTACAATATATATTTGAATTTATATTGTAAAGGAAATTTTAAAAAACAATTTACATTATTTCATCGCATTTATCAACTTTTTGTTTTATGGAGTTAATCGATTTGTGCACTGAGCGGCTCATGTATGTCGCCTTCTGTGCACTTAGATCCTATCAGGTTGACTTGAAATTATATCTCGGGCTGTCGGGGATATTATGAGCAGCCCCCCCCCCCCCCTCTGGTCAATCTCTGTTTACAGAAGAATTGAGAGAAATGCCTCTAATAAGGCCAACAAATTTCTGTAGTAGGAGTTTGGGAAGAGGAGTATGCTGATCGAAAGAGAAAACAAAGAGCCAGACAAGTCTAAAACTTTTGCTAGGCAACTATCGGGTCTTAAATTAAGCGCGTTCTACATTTAAATTGAAATAAAACAGGATGTAAGTGCGAAAGAAGTCGCCGTAGTCTAGTAGGTAGTGTGTTGGCTTATTAGGCGTAAAGCCAGGGTTCGAGCCCCAGGACAGACATCAAGACAAAATACAAAAAAGTATTTCTTCGGTGACTTCTTCTCAGCAGATTTCTGGCAAAAACTCTGAGTACAAAAAAAATTGCCATGAAAAAGTTTCTCAAAAATCTGCCGTTCGGAGTCGACTTTAAACTGTAGGTCCCGCCACTCATGTATAAAATTAACACACACAACATAAGTGGTGTGAGAAACTAGGACGTTGTGCAATGGGTCAATTCGACCTCCGGGTACTGTACTTGTCTTAATTGACAAGTACACGTCCTCTAACCTAACCTACCCTAAGTGCGAAATGTTTTTATTCATTCGAAAGACATGGCATGAATACATTATGTATGGCATATAAAGTCTTTCAAATGTCCGTCTCGACTTCTCTGGGTGGGGGCGCATCCTAAATATAAAATTTCCCATGACTCTAGCCCCTAAATTAGACCAAGTTTGACCGTGAGCATGGCTTATGTTGGATGTAAGGACCGCTGTGGTTTGTGGCTCGTTTGTATACACCTGCGACTTAAGGAATCCCCACAAAAAAAGTCTAATAGGGCCAAGTCACGCGATTTCGAGGGCCAGCTCACATCACCTTCATGTAAGATGATCGTGGCTTAAAATCACTTGTGCAGAATATTAACTGTGACATAAATTGTGTGATACATAGCGCCGTCCTATTGATCCTATTGATCATCCAATTCAGGCTAAAAGAAGCTGCTTACCATTGACTTATAATGCTCGCCGTTGCCATTGATGGCCTGGCCAACATCTCTGATTTCTATGTTCAAAATTAGTAGGCTTTATAGATTAGAACTTTCCAATGGTTTTACACATATTGAGAGCGATTGGTAGCATTTCTCTTGGTGAACAATGGGTCATCATTAGATTGCCCTTTTTGAATGAGATTGGAACTTAGTTAGGTAACTGTTTACCCAGATGTACTAGACAAATCTACTTACTACCTTTTGCTAGGAAACTATACTACGGTTAGGCTTTCAACTTAAACTAAAAGTAGAGTTATGTTAGTCTTTTAGCCTCCTGCTGCTCATTCTTTCTAAACTCATAATTCTGAAGTATAAAATGGCTTTTTTTAAAAAAACATAAAAACCAACTCAATAGAAATTTCTACGAAATCGTTGTGCCCATTTAAAAACCACACAGTAAAATTCTTTCTTTCAAGCTTTGATTTCTAATTCGACTTTTGATTTATGAATCAATCACGATTATTTCTGTGGTTGCTTTTGTTTATGAATGTTGAGACGCAGATCTTTTAGAAACTTTTTTCTTTTGTTAATAAAAAAAAAAATAACTTTTATTTCCTATTAAAAACGAAAAAACTTTTATGCGCTAATGTGCTGCTTCAAAATTTGTGAAATTCTGACCTTGATTTCATTAGAAAGACTAGAAAAAAATTTTTGTTTTTTTTCTCAATTTTTCTTTCCCATCGTTGTCAAGCTGGGCTTAATACCTAGAGCAGCCGGTTTTTATAATGTATTCCGTTTAAAAGATCTTTTAAAATAATTTCTAATTAAAAATCAATTGTTATTGAAATCTTATGGAACCAGTTTGAAATTTGTTAAGATTTCGATGAAAAAAAAATCGACAAATTTTTAATGAAATTCTAATAAAATCATACAATCAACGTCATAGATTTCAATTTTGTTTACTCTAAACGGAATTAATTATTTTTAATTTAAAACTAATAAATAAACAAATTTGTTGACTGAAGTTTCCTATAAAGTCCTTAACCTCAAGCTCATATAAGGTCTTTGGTTAAATGATTCCTATCATAGTGTGTGTGAGATGTAATAGAAATTTTTTATTCGTTTGAAAAACCAATTGATGCCATTAAGTGTGGAATATAAAGTCGTTCAAATATCTGTCATGGCTTCTCTGGGTGGAGCAATGCAGAAATATCCAAATTTCCATAACACTAACGCATAAATCATACCGAATTTGTCTGATGACATGAGTTATGTTAGCTTTGATTTACGCTGTAGTTTGTGGTTCACTGGCATTTATACATATATACATAATTGGCCATTACAACCCTTCAGTCAGGATTACGGCCTAGCTTCTCACACCACTAATGTTGTGTGTGTTAATTTTATACATGAGTGGCAGGACCTACAGTTTAAAGTTGATTCCGAACGACAGATTTTTGAGAAACTTTTCATGGCAATCTTATTTTGAACTCTCAGAGTTTTTGCCAGAAATCTGTTGAGAGGAAGTCGCCGAAGAAATATTTTTTTTTCATATTTCGTTTTGAGGTCTGACATAGGGGTTTGAAACTTGGCCTTTCGTCTAATAAGCCAACACACTGCCTACTAGACTATGGCGACTTCGCTGGGATTTATAGAAACCACAAAAGAAAAATTTAGGGCTAAGGTAGGGCCTTACCCTTCAAGAAGGGTCCGCCATCTAATCTAACAACATTACCAGAAGTTGATAATTTAATGAAGTTTTTACTTTAAAAAATTCATGCCACTTGGCATTTTTCATTAATGAAAATTGGCATGAATATAGCTAAACTATATACGAACACGATGTCCAAATTTGATTTATCTAGTGCCAACAGTTACAAAGTTCTAAGGCCTAGAAAAAGGGCATCAAAAAATTAATTTTTTTTCTTACAAAGTCTTTCTGTTTGATTAACCCCTTTAATGTATTTTAAATTTTTCTTTAATTAAAAAACATAAATTAAGTAATTATATTATAATTATTTAAAACTTATGCAAATTGTTTAAAACAAAACAAAAAAAATTCGTTTTTTTGCTTCCTATGCCACATAAAAAAATGGAAAAAAATTCAAATTTTTTACATTAAAATTCACAAGTAATTTGCAGTGCTTTAACTCAATTACTTAATGATCATCCATTAACGATAAAGTAATTATGATGATATGATTGAAGATAACCAGTGACTTGCTTTTAATCTCCCTCACCTCCTCTTGCTTTATCTAACGAACTCAGACTCTACTTGTAAAGTTTCTAACAGACACACACAAAGAGAAAAAGATCATAAAGAACGGCATAAAATGAATAATGAATGAATAAATAACGTTAAGAAATATTGATTGAATGAATGAATGAATGAATGAATGAATGAGTGCCGGCATGACTGCCTCAACTGTTGATTGAGCATGTGTTTTAAAATGGGAAAATCAAAATCACATTCGCATTCGCATTTTTCTTGCCGCACAACCAATATGCAAACTATGAGATCGTCGTTGCCCAACACAAGATCCATAGAAAGAAAAAAAAAGTTATCGATTTATCGAATACAATCTCATATAAGTAGAGTATGACCCTGTGGCAATATACTGCTACTCTATTGTGGATGTAATGGCGTCTATAAAAAGTAACTACTGCTGCTACCATACACTCAGCAATTCTATCATTAACTGTGTTCCCCATTATTACTGTTACACACTGCACAGCAGCAATAGCAGTGGCAGCAACAGCAACAGCAATATTGTTTTCATTTGAACTGTCAGTCTTCTATTGACTGACGCACCGTCAAACTGTCAGTCTACTATGGGCTGCTGGTATCGAAACTATAAAGAACCGTTAATGCATTGGCTGTGTATCAAGAGAATGACAGAGTGAAAGAGTATAAAAGAGCACAGAAGCTTATAAAGTGTATCCATTAAGTTGCAATATTTAGAAATTTAAAACCAAATTCAAACACAATGTAAGCCGCAAGCGTTAAAGCCTTGCAACAAGTGTTTTGAACAGGAGAAAAACAGATAAGAATCCTTGTATTTCAACTAAAGGCGATAAATTAATAACAAAAGTAATAAAAAAACCGGTTTTCTATTCGGTTAATCGTCAAAAACATCAAAAATCTCAGCAAGTTTGCGCTATGTGCCACACAGCCCATGGCACATTGAGCATTTTAGGCACAAGATGATCTCACGTGGAGGTGATGTGAACTGGCCACCAAGATCATTCGATGTGACCATGTTAAATATTTTCTTGTGGGATTCTCTTAAGTCCCAGGTAAATGTGCGAATAAGCTACAGCGGTAACCTATTATTCGCATAAAAGTAACCGGTTTAGTTTTTTGTTTGTAATGGAAATTTTTAGATTTAAAATTTTCTTTAATTCTCATGAAGTGTCTTTGAAAACCGATTTTATGCGAAATGTTTATTTAAAATAAAGCTCGTGTGCTGATAATCAATTATTCGCATAAAAGTAACCGGTTTTATGCTTTGTCCATACATTTATTATCAGGGATGTGTATTTAAAAATAAATGTGAAATGCTTAAAATCTATTGTTCGATCAAAAATAATCGATTATTCGAACTTAAAATTCGTTTTACAATTGTATTGACTACAATATGTATTGATAACCGATTATTCGACTAAAAGTAATGGATTGTTCGAATAAAACAACAGTTTTCCTTTTAATTCTTACATATTTTTCAGTGGAGAGTCTTCTACAAAATAGATACCCTGTGCCGATTATTGATTATTCGGATAAAAATAACAAATTATTCGATTAAAAATAACGGGTGTTTTGCTTATATATTTTTAAGAGGAGATTTTTCTACAAAATAAATATTATGTGCCGATAAGGTTATTCGGATAAAAATAACAAATTATTCGATTAAAAATAACCGGTTTTTTTGCTTATATCTCATATATTTATCACATTAAATTGAGATTTAAAATTTTTTCATTTACAGAGAAGTGTCTTTAAAAATAGACTTCTTGTATGGGTAAACGATTGTTCTATTGAAAATAATTGATTATTCGAATAAAATTAGCCAATGTGTTTTATTTCTTTTCGTGTATTTCACATATTAAATTGGAATTACAAATTTTTTATTTTTTTGATATTTCCAAGCAAGTGTTTTTAAAAATAGACTTCATGTATCAATAACCGATTATTCGATTAAAAGTCACCGATTATTCGATTAAAAATAACCGATTATTCGATTAAAATAATCTACTATTTAAAAAAATAACCTCTATTCCAATAAAAATAACCATTTTCTTCATATATTTACTATATTTTTTAAGGAATTTATTTTCAATTTTAAAAATATTTCAACAATTTCAGGGAAGTGTCATAAAAAAATTTGGCCTCATGCGGCGATCTGATTTGAAAAAAATGTTTTTCCAAAAAAAAAATCACTTTCTATGAATTGAAACTGCATTGACCAGGAAATTACTTTTTATGCGTTTTCTATTAAATATGGTCAACACAAACAGCATAGTAAACAGCAAGCAACAATAACAAGTTGTTTCTTGAGTTTCAGACGATTTTTGGTTAGAAAACCATAAAACGACGAAAGAAAACAAACCAAACCAAGCAACCAGTTGCAATAATTTTTTTTTATTTTATATTTCTTTCCAAATATTTCTTTTGACTTGCTGGTATACATAAAAATGCTAAAAGAAATGAAAATTGGGTTTCAGGAAAAGCTTTGTGTTTTTAAGAAAATGCAAAATCAGCAAATAAGGCTCATAAGGTATGGAGGGGGGGAATAAAACATGATTTTAAAATCATGAACGCAATGACACGGTTGTTGTAAAAATTAATTTATTTTTTAAGGAAAACTTTATTTGTTATTCGAATTGTAATTGTAAGTTTAAATTAATTTCGAAAGCCTTTTTTAGTTTGTTTTGATTCATTCACCCAAATATGTATGGAAATGTGCAAAAAAAAAATATTTGAGGCCAAAAGAAAACAAAGCTTCCGTGTTTTTTGAATACTATTTTTGGCCATTTTCCATCAGAAATGATTTTTTCCTTAATTATGTCGTTCGTCGTCATGCAATAATTGCATTTTTATTTGGTTGTGATTTGGAAAAATTAAAAAATTTTTCTTTTATAGAAAAATGGAAAACCTGTTGCTAAACTTTTGACTCTTCAAGTCTTAAGGTCAGAAAATTAATGGAGTTTTATTGCAATATTTTCCGCCATTAACTGTTAACCAGTTTTACAGATTTTTCTTTTAATAATTTTCTTCTGTTTTACAAACCAGAAGCTTTCCAAAGCTATAAAGAAAAGCCATAAAATATAAATTAAAAGAAGAAAATTATGAAAAGAAAAGAAAAAAGAAAAAAAAAGAAATGAGAAAACATGTTTATTTTTTTATTGGATTTTACAAATGCTTCCTGATCAAACGACATCATCTTCACTCAGACTAAGAGCGTTGTTACACAAAGCAGCCAGCAACACCGCTGTTGTCTGTAGCATTTGGCAGATGATTATGATGACAATAATCATTAGCTTTTAACACTTGTTAACAAGGAAAAGATGTTTTTCATAGTTTGTCTGTTTGAAGTATTTTTGTTTTCTTTCATAAAAACAAAAATGAATAAAAAATTAATTAAAGATTACACAAGACGGAAAAATTATGACACAATGTCGTTGTAAATAATGAATCATTTTAAAGAAAAAGATAACAATTGTAAAATTTTGAATTCTTGAAAATCGATTATTCGAATAACCGTTATTTTTGTATAATCGAATTATTATTTGATCAAGGTTTTAGTCGATTAAAGGTCAACATTGCTAAAAACTAATCTAAATCTAACACTACACTTTTACAGCTTATTTAAGTATCCGAATAATCGAATAAACGATATTTCGAATAATCGAATAATTATTCGGCTAAGCTTTTAATCGAATAAAGATCAACATTACTTTAACTAAACTAATCTAAATCTAACACTACACTTTACCGTTTATTTAAGTATCCGAATAATCGAATAAACGATATTTCGAATAATCGAATAATTATTCGGCTAAGCTTTTAATCGAATAAAGACCAACATTACTTTAACTAAACAAATCTTAAGCTAATGCCACAATTTTACAGATTATTTGAGTATTTGAATAATCGAATAATCGATATTTCGAATAATAAAATAATTAATCGATTAAACTTTTAATCGAATAAAGTTCAAAATTACTCTAAAAACTAATTGAAATCTAAAGACTCACTTTTTATCCAATTATTCGAATAATTGAATAATTACTCGATTAATCTTTTAATCAAATAATTTCTTAAATTACTGTAAAAACTAATTGAAATCTAAAAACCCACTTTTTATCGATAATTTAAGTAACCAATTATTCGAATCATTGAAAAATTACTCGAATAATCTTTAATAAAAAAATGCTAAAATTACTGTAAAAACAAACCGTTTTGTTTTAATGATTATATAAGTAACAGGTTATTGAAATAACGAATATCCAACTATTCGAACAAATTGATTCGATTAAAGTTCAATCAAATAATTTCTAAAATTACACTAAATTCTAATCTAAATCTAAGAAAAAGCTCTTTACCGATTGTATAAGTAACCGATTATTCCAATATCCATTTATTCGGTTAACCGATTAATCGAATAGTTTTTTTTTAATAAATTAAAAATTCACAAAAACCCATAAACTTACAATTTAAAGCCAGTTTAATGATCACCTATAAAAACTGTACACATTGAAACCTACAAAAAAAAAGCAGAAAACGAGAAAAAAATTTAACTCAAGTTAATAAATCTTCTAAAATAAATGACCGGCTTTCAATTAATAAAAACCAAAAAAAACACAAATCCTTAAACTTTAATTAAAATTCATAACTGGTTGCGAAAGTATTTTTATTATTAATTTAGCTTTAACAACATATATGTATTACTTAAAAACCTTTAAACATTTCACTTGTTATTCAATAATTTGTTCAAATCGAAATGCTTTTTGAAAAAACATCTTAAAAAAAAAAAATGTTAACTTTTGTGTTGATTTCTGTCTTATATGGTGGCTGGCATATTAATTTCTTTCTCATAAACAACAATAGCAACAACAACAACAACAAAAGTAAAATACAAATATTTTGATTGTAAAATATTTGTTATAAATTTTAATCGGTTTGTTCAACGTAAACAGATTATGAAGCGTAATTCGTAATTTCAAGGTCAATTAAAAAATTATTATTTTCAACTGCAAATGAGATGTTCAAAATACATTTGACAGGCAAATTATCGATATGGCATCGGTGGTATCGATAGGGTAAAAACAGAATAAATTTGTTTCATAAATTCATTTGTTAACAAAAAAATGTTCCATTTTCAATAATAAATAATAAAATTAAAAATAAACTACATATGAAAAAATTATTCGAGTAACCGAATAAAGTAACCACATTATATGTAAATGGTAACAAAAATTTTTTAACAATGGTTTACAAAATTTTAAAACAGAAAAATATAAAAATCGATTTTATAAAAATTACTCAGACAAATTTTTCGAATAACCGAATAAAGTAACCACATTATATATAATTGGTAACAAAATTTTTTAACAATGGCGTACAAAATTTTAAAACAGAAAGATATAAAAATCGATTTTATAAAAATTACTCAGACAAATTATTCGAATAACCGAATAAAGTAACCGCATTATATATTATTGGCACCAAAATATTTTTCTAATAATAGTGTACAAAATTATAGAACAAAAAGTTACAAAAGAAGAATTTATAAAAATTATTCGAATAATCGATTAAAATATTACCACAATTTTTCAACACAATTTAGAAGAGATAGCTTTTTGAAGAGATATGTGGTGAGATAGCAGCACGCCTTCCTCCTGCAAGCTTTGTAGTCACGTGGGAAAGCCAGTATCTGTTGAGAAAATTCTTTGTCTCTGCCGTAGCGTGCAAAGATAAATATTCATAATTCTTAGCCAGGGTTTTTTTTCCAAAAGTCTTAATGAGATCAACTCTATTAAGATTTCTGATATTGAGAGTTACATCCCTGGTATAAGCTCGTTTGGTTTTGGTTTAAGCCGTTTTCATGAATGCAACCACAATTGAAAGTCTTTAAAAGAAGTATGTCGTACCTTCCGATCTTAACTTAACCAAATATTCGAATAATCGAATGACCAAATAACTTGTTCTGTTATTCTTTTGAATTTAAAGAAATTATTATCAATCCAATAATAGAGTAACCGATTAATTGAATAATCGAATAAGTAATTGTTTTTTTAATTTTTCTTAATTGGAAAATTTTATTATAAAATAAAGCTAACTTTTAATCGAATCCATTTTTAATCGAAAGACCGAATCGATTAATTAATTATTCGAATAAACAAAAAATTTCGTAGAACATTCCTTCTTAAATTTCTTTTTATTAAAAAAAAAACTTAATAAAAAATAAGCATGTTTTGAAACGAATACATTTTTTATTCGAATAACCGGTTATCGAGTTACTTAATTTTAAACGAAAAACTAAACAATTTTATAAAATTGTCCCTGATTTCAAGTATGTCATAAATGAAAACAAAAATAAGCATATTTTGAATCGAATAAATTTTTTATTCGAATAATTGAGTAATCGGTAATCGGTTTCTTTTCTAATTTAAAATATTCAAGATAAACATCTATGTAATCATTTCTTCAAGAATACTTATTATTAATTTTTATTCGTTGTACAGATTTATTAGAATCGTTTTAAAGTTTTTTTCTGGTGCTGTTGCTTTAGTTGTTCCCTGTATAAGGGAAGTGAGTGAGTAAATTTTTCTTTATGGGCAGAACATTAAAAAATTCTTTATTCTTGTAAAATGCTTTTATTCCACAGAAACGAGGAAAAACTTTCCAAACAAATGACCACAGAGCAGGCAACAAGCACAACAAGATTCCCTTTCGCTCTTCTCGAAAATTAATAAATACTGGTGGAGAAGGTAAGCCAACGATAAAAACTGGTTTTGATAGTTAACGATTTTAGATTTCCAAGCTGGATACTTCACTTGAGCTCACTAAAACATTGTTATGAGGTATGTTTTCTATTTTTTTTTTGCTTTTATCGTGATGATGATATGTTGCATGCAACAGCTAAATACTGCCTTAAATATGTTTAGAATGTCGTTTATGTGAAGATATGAAGCGAATACGAGCGGCGGCCAATGCTGGCTTTAGCTAGGGAAGGTTGTTTTCGTTTTTTTGTTTTTGCATTATTTTTCTCAAGCATTTATTTGCTGTTTCCATTTCATTTCCACTCGACTGGGAATAAAAATGTGCAACTGCAGCAGTAAAAACGAAAAAAATTGTTTTTTTTTTAAATTTTCCTAAACAAGTTACTGCTTGACTGGGCTCGTTTTGTTAGCCCAACTTAGCAAGCACTTGCTATCTTTCAAAAGGCGAGAGGGAAGTAAAGGGATGCAGCATTTAATTAAGATTTGTTGGTTGGCATCTGCCATCAGCAATAGCAGCAACTGGTAGCAAATCAAATAAAGGCATTCAACAACACCAACAATAACAACAAACTATGTATGTGGTGATGGTGCTGATGTGTAGGTTGTTTGACTTTTTTTTGCTACTGCACGTCTGTCTGTCTGACTATCTGTCGTTAAACGATTTATTCTGCCTTTCCATTTGGGAGTTTTGTGTTATTTTCGTCATTTTCATTTTAAAAATTTTTTGTTTTTGTTGTTGTTGTTGTATTACAAAAGCAAGAAGAAGAAAAAGACCTTGTCAAGGCTATTTTAAGCTGGAATTTTGTTAAAAATAATAACACAACAACAATAAATATTTAGACTGATAAGGCGCAGCCATGTTTTAGGCAAAAAAAAAATTATTCGTTAATTAAAAGCGATTAATCGTTCAAAAAGATCTGTAGTAGGCTTCAAAAACATGTAACATTTATAAATTAAGCACAAAACACTATTCTGAGCATGTTTAACAAGAATATTTAACGAATAATCGTTAATGTTGAAACGAATAATCGTACGATTACTAAAGAATAATCAGCAGAAGGGCAGTAAAATACAAAATAAAGAAAACCTAACAACATTTATGATTGAAAAAAGAAAACAAAAATACGAATAATCGTTAATATTAAACGAATAATCGTTAATTTTTTAACGAATAATCCTTGATTTTAAACAAATAATCGCTTGTTTTTACGAGTAAAATTTTTTAAATGTCGGTAAAAACGCAGTAAAATAAGCTAAACAATATTTTCTTTGGAAATTATAACGATTAATCGTAAAAGCTTAACGAATAATCGTTAATTTTTAAGTGAATAATCCCTTATTTTCAATTGAATAAGAATAATATTGCCAGAAAATTGAAAGCAATACAGTATTAAAAGACAATGAAATAATTTTTCTGAAATTTAAATGCATAATCGTTAAATTTTCAACGAATAATCGAATAAAAAATAATAAGACGCGAAAATTTTGTATTAAACTGTGTAATGTTTTAATGATAAAAACTTCTAACTTTTCTCTAGTCTAACAGGTAAAAAACCGGTTTTGAAACAATTATTCGTTAAGAAATTTATGAATAATTTACGAATAATTTAAAGGGAATAATTGCAAATTTTAAATATAAAGGATTATTACTGAACTAAAAACAAAACATTTAGAATATTAACAAATTTCTTTTTAATGATTACTTTTCTTAATGGGTACTCGTTATATATCAAACGAATAATCGCATATTTTTTAATGAATACAAATATGTTTTCTTACAAAATGTATTATAGAGCTCCTAAAACAAAAAATAATGGATATTTAAGAACTCTGACAATGAAATATGAACAATTATTCGATTAATTAAAACGGTTACTTTGTAAATAAAAATTAAAAAACTTAAAATTTTTTCCTTAATTTTTTTCTTTGTAAATATTAATGTCTTCTGGCTTATTGAACTTATTTGTAATCATTTTATTAAACGGTTACTCTTTTCTTCTTTATATACCGAATATTTTCAATTTGCTTTTCAGTTTTTATTGTCATTTTCAAGCGATATTTCTTAATACAAAACTGATGATATTTATTTCCACCTGACTGACTTGACTTGGCTCTTTTGTAACTACGCAATAATTTGTGCATTTGTTGTTGTTGTTGTTGTTGTTTTTATAATAAAATTAAATATTTATAAATTACTTACTGGAGGAGGTTGTAACAATTTTTTTTCTTTTTGTTAAAAAAAATCAATAATAAATAATGATGATTTTGTAATTTATTCGCAAATTAAATGAGAGAGGCAAACAGATTCGTTAAAATTATATGAAAAATTCCACACAAAAAATATAAAATTTTTGCCTTCACTTGAAAGCTTTACAAAAAGCTATAATTTGTTCAAAACAAAGATAATGATGATGGTTGTAGTTATAGCTGTAAGCAGGCAGTAAGTGAAAGGATATGAAGGTATAATATTAACAGATTATATACCGGTAAAGGATCGGTAAAAATAATTTAAAAAGAAGATGTTTTATAAGCAATTGTCGGAGAAGAAATTTAGGAAGCGGTTATAAAGGAATTTTCTTCAAATATTTTTTATTCGAATACATTTTATTCGAATAAATTTTATTCGAATAATTTTAATTATTTTTTATTTACAATCGAGTTAACAATTTTAATCAAATTATATTTCAATAAATTATTTATTTACTTTGAATTTACATTGATTTTAACAATTTTTATCAATTAATTTTCATATGAGTAACTTTTATTTGAATAAATTTCACTCGAATAATTTTGGATCGAATAAATGTAAAAATATATTTGTTATTATTCAAGCAGTTTTAATTAATAAATACGAATTCGATTTATTTTTATTGGAATGATAATTATTCGAGTAATAATTATACGATTAAATTTTATTCGAATAAAATTAATTATTTTTTATTTATATTCAAATTAACTCTTTATTTAGCTTTTATTTATATTGATTTTAACAATTTTTATCAATTAATTTTCATGAGTAACTTTTATTTGAATAAATTTGACTCGAATAATTTTGGGTCGAATAAATTTAAAAATATATTTGTTATTATTCAAGCAGTTTTAATCGATAAATACGAATTCGATAGTTTTTATTCGAATAATTATTATTCGGATAAATTTTATTCGAATAAAATTAATTATTTTTTATTTATATTCAAGTTAACTCCTTACTTAATTTTTATTTATACATATTGAGTTTAACAATTTTTATCAATTAACTTTTATACGAATAACTTTCATTTGAATAAATTTTATTCGAATTATTTTTAATCGAATTAATTTTAAAATTTATTAGGTTTATTAGAGATCAATAAATATGAATTCGAATAATTTTTATTTGAATAAATTTTTATTCGAGCAAATTTTATTCGAATAAATTAAATTTTTTTATTTTCGAAACTCAATTTCTTTTATTTCTTGTTTACTTCAAATTTTACATAAATAAAAATAAATACTGGAGTAATTAAGGCGAGTTACACTCAGCACCTCAGTTCCATACATTTACAATAGCAACGTAAAAAATTTGTTTTAAATAATCAAAACTGAGTTACCACAACGCTTTATCGTGAAACCCTTTTAATCCGCCATCATTTTGCAAACAAAATTGTTATTTATTTTTAGAAATTATTTCACATTCTTTACAATTTACGACTCAAGAATTCTAAGCAGATCTTAAAACATTAATCACGATTCGAGTAAACAACAGCACAAAGCACAAACCATTATGATCTTCTAGAACAAAGAGGCTAAAAAGAATTAAAATTCCTCTGGCATAGGCAAATAAAAGCAAAAAAAGTAGAAAAAAAAATCTCAAGAACCGATTTCAAAAACAAAAGAATAAGACTCGTAAAGAAAGCAGTTAAAAGTAGAGGAAAACAAATTTACGTCTCATTGGTATTCTCAAAGCAAAATAAATTCATAAAGAACTCATAAAAAAATAATTATGATTGCATAACATTATTATTAGAAATTTTGCAAGGCAAACAAAGCAAAACGTTACCGCATGATACGACAAATGTGGCTTAAAATGGCTAAAAAGGAAGAAAGACATGGCAATATTCACATAAAACGCTAGCCCCCTACATAAAATTTTTTCGAACTTCAGTTAATATTAAATTTTTTAAAAGTTCAAAAAATTTAATTCGGGTTAAAAAACCGGTTATTCGATTATTCGAATGAAAATTGTATGATTAATAGTTTTTTTATAATTAATTTAAATTTGAATAAGAAACCGGTTATCAAAATAACCGGTTACCGATTGCCCTAACTCAACAAAGTATCGAAATAAGGGATTAAAAAGCGGTTATTCGATTATTCGAATGAAAATTGTATGATTAATAGCTTTTTATAATTAATTTAAATTCGAATAAAAACCGGTTATCAGAATAACCGGTTACCGATTGCTTTAACTCAACAAAATATCGAAATAAGGGAAAACAATTTTCAAATTCAATAAGAAAAATGTAATTAAAAAATATTAAATTTAATTAAAAACAATACAAATTAATACAGTAAAAGTTATTCGAATAAAAGTTAATTTAATTTATTCGAATAAAAGTTATTCGATTAAAAGTTATTCGAATAATATTTAATGATAAATAAAATAACCTTAAAACCAGATCGCTATAGTCTATTATATGTAGTTATAAAAAATTACCCGGTTTATTAAATTATTCGAATAAAAAATTCCCAAAATGAATAAAATGTTTTCTTCCATTTTGAATATATTTCAGCCCACTGTCTTCAAGGTTCTTTTTGTTCTTTTTTACTATCAATAACCCTTTTCTTATATTTTTGCTGCAGTCATAACTTAAGATTTTTATGTGCCTAGTCTAATGGTCTAACACGGTGCACTTTTAGCCAACAATTATGGATGGAAAGCTACAGACTGTCTACCAACAAGATGACCGAATGCTGATTGTAAACGAAAAATGTGGCGAACAAACAAAAGAGAAGAAGCAGATCGTAAAGTGGCCAAAAACTTATGGCTAAAAACCGTCAAATTCCTTTTGCAAGAAGAATTGTGTTAAAACAATAGAGGGACAACAACAACAACAACGACAAAGACAAAACAAAAATTTAATTTAAAGAGTTTTTATTTTTATGATTATTTTTGAATCGATTATTTTCGTTGGGTTTCTGGTGTCGAAAGAGCATGTACAATGGCTTTAAACATTAAAAAATGCTAATAAACTTGGTTGTTATTTTTGTTTTTCATTATTTGTTGTTTTATTTCTGGTCAAAAGACAATAAATGATGGCTTAAATGGCATACGTGCCTTATTTAATGATTTTTCTTTTTAATAATAAAAAACCGAGAGACACAGAAACAAAACGGAGTTCAATAAACTTTGGTGAGCCTGGTGGCAAAATTAGGTTCAATAATCGCCTGCTTTTAAAAGCGATAATTGCTGGCCTTTAAAAGGAAATGCTAATTAAGAGGGTAATGCTTTCTTTTCGCAAAGAAAAATATTCCTGTCACAACTTTAATAATTAGCTCTGGAGTTATAATATATAACTCGCGAGTTTTATTTTAAACTTTTAGCGCGTATATTTTTTACCAGAGAGAAAAATTTTTCACTCACAAGCTTTATTTAAAACTCCTCAAAATGTTTGTTTTTAAACATTTTTACAACTTTAGAAGGCTAAAGATTTTATTTTTTTTTAACTGGGGAGTTTTCGCTCGTGAGTAAAGAAAACAAAACTCCCGACTCCCGTAATATTAATCTTAAACACATTTACTTTTCAAAATATTAATACCTTAGAATGTGAAACGATTTTTAAATTAAAGTGTTTTATTTTTTACCCGTGAACTTTATTTTTTTACCATCATATTGCATATTCAAAGACTTTTTATATTGAAGAGTTTTATTTTTTATTTGAGAATTAAAGTTTTTAACTCGTGAATTTTATTTTTAACTGTTAAGTACGTACATTTTTTACCAGAGAGCAGAATTGTTCACTCACAAGCCTTATTTCAAACTCCTAAAAATTTTGGGTTTTAAACATTTTTACAACTTTAGTAATTTAAAGATTTCACTTGTTCTTTTAACTGAGGAGTTTTATTTTTTACTCGCGAGTTAAAAAATATAACTCGCGTGCTTTTTGTAAAACTCTTAAACGCATTTATGTTTCAAAATATTAATACGTTAGAATGTGAAACAATTTTTAAATTAAAGAGTTTTATTTTTTACCCGTGAGTTTTATTTTTTACCAATACGTTTGCATATTCAAAGATTTTTTATATTGAAGAGTTTTATTTTTTATTTGAGAATTACAATTTTTAATTCGTGAGTTTTATTTTAAACTCAAGTGTGTTTTTAAAAATGTTCACAACTTTAGAAGCCTAGTTTTTACTTGTTTTTCAACTCGGGAGTTTTACTTTTTACTCGTGATTTAAAAAATATAACTCGCGAGCTTTTTGTAAAACTCTTAAACGTATTTATTTTTCAAAATATTAATACGTTAGAATGTGAAAAGTTTTTTTAAGATTGAAAAGTTTAATTTTTTACTCATGGCATAGAACGGTATACGTAAAAGAGTGATTAGAGATGAAGAAATGAATATTCTGGCTAATAGAATCAGTCTATTATATTTCATGAGTTTGGATAACGTAATGCAAGTGTTAATGCAGACCGAAAACCGACAACCGACAAAAGGGTTGTTATGGCCTAATTATTTTACGTAATTATTCAGAAGTCGCCGTAGTCTAGAAGGTAGTATGTTGACTTATTAGACGTCATGGTTCAAGCCCTTGGTCAGACATCACGAACAAAACGAAATATGAAAAATATTTCTTGCGGCTACTTCCTCTCAGCAGTCTTCTGGCAAAAATTCTGAGTAAAAATAAAATTGCCATGAAGAGCTTCTTAATTCTGTCATTCAGAGTCGGGGTCGGTGTAAGAAGCTAAGTTGTAATCCTGACTAAAGGAATTTAATGGCCGATTAAGTAAGAAACAACTATGTATTCAGAAAAAACGTTTTAAACGTTGCAAGTTTCAAATTATTTTTCTTCCCCATGACATGTAAATGTAAAACGATAATTTTACAATATACCCTCGTAACTTACTTCATCATCATTAATTAACATTTTTAAATAATTATTATTAAATTTTTTTATAATCACAGTTGTATTAAAATCAAATATTTTTAGCATTTATTACAGGTTTTACAGAATGAAATGATGACATCCCTTGTAATGGATTAAACAAAAAAACAGGAGAATAATAATCGAATAACATCACATTTATTTTTAAATTTATTAAACAATCATTAAACAAAATAATAATTTAAACAAAAAGAAAAAAATTTACAAAATTGAATTACTTTAAACAAAAAAAAAAAAAAAAAAAAAGATATTAAACTCGCGAGGTAAATTATAAGCTCGTCATGAAATTTTTTAACTCGTGAGGTAAATTAGAAGCTCGCCAGGAAGTTTTTAGCACGCGATGTTAATTTAAGCGCGTCAGAGAGTTTTTAACTCTCAGGATAGAGTTTTTAACTCGCGAAGTAGATTGTGAGTTCGTGAGTAAATTAGAAGTTCATGAGGGAGTTTTTTTTATTCACGAGACAAATTGGAAGCTCGCCAAGGAGTTTTTTAACTCGTGAAGTAATTTGTGAGTTCGACAGGGAGTTTTTTCAATCGATAGGTAAATCATAAGTTCGTAAAGGGAGTTTTTTTAACTTTCTCCAAGGAGTTTTTAACTCCCGAAGTAAATTTTAAGTTCGTCAGGGAGTTTTTTAACTCCCGAAGTAAATTATAAGTTTGTCAGCGAATTTTTAATTCGTGAGGTAAATTATAAGCTCGTCAGGGAGATTTTTAACTCGAGAGGTAAATTATAAGCTCGCCAGTGATTTTTTTAAGTCGTGAGGTAAATTACAAAATCGCAAATGTGTTTTAAACTCGCGAGTTAAATTATAAGATTGACATTAAGTTTTTACTTGCATTGTATATTATAAGCTCGCGAGTGAGTTTCTTAACTCGCGAGGTGAATTATAAGTTTTTTTCGGGTGATAGTTTATTTTAGCTCGTGAAGTAAATTATAAACTCGCCAGGAAGTTTTTTAATTCGCGAGGTAAATTAAAAACTAGCCAAGGAGTTTTATTACTCGTGAAGTAAATTATAAGTCCGTGAGAGAGTTTCCAACTCGCAAGCTAAGTTATGAGCTTGCCAGGGAGAGTTTTAACTTGTGAGGTGAATTATAAGTTTGCCAGACACGTGAAGTAAATTTCAAATCTGGCAGGGAAATAATTTAACAATATTTTTCGTTTAATGAAGACATTTTAAAAACTCGCGAGTTAAATTTAAAACTCTCAAGGGAAATTCGCAAGAGTTTCTCAGTATTTTTTATTTTTTTTTTGGCTCATAGGTACACGTTGGTTGTTAGACAAAAAAAAATATATTTTTTCTTTACACAAGTGTCAAAAAATACACTTTTTTTTGGTGTTCATGGGTATATTTAAAAAAATTATAACCTGTTGATTTTATTTAAAAGACAGAAAAATATTTAAAAAATTGTCTTGTCATTTCGTATATTGTTTAAATTAAAAAACAACACTGAGAAAGAAAGAGAAAAAAATGCGGAAATAAGTCTTATTGTCTGGGACAATAATAAGATTTCGAAAGAATGGACCGTGATTCAACAGAAAATCATGATTTTTTTGCTTTTTTGTAATTAAAAAACACTTTTATTTTCATTTATAAATTAAAGCACCAAGAGGGGGAAAAGAGATATTTTTTAGCTAATTTTTTTCATAAAAAATGAATTTCGTTTGAATTGAAATATGAAAGAAATTTTTTCGAAAATATAAAACAAATTATAAAACAATAAATAAATGGTTTGTCGAGTCACTTGTAGGTGAAATTTTATTTCCAAGATGAAAAAAAAAGTAATTAAGAAATGTTTAATGATGATATTTTAAATTTTAAAATAAAACTTTATTTTAAAAAATTTTTCTACAGAAAAATATTTGCGGCTGATTCAAATACACTTGCAACTTAGAAGAGCCCCTTAAAAAATATCTAACGAAGTCAAATCACATGATTGGAGTGGCCAGATCGTTCGTTTATAATATCCAATGTGACATGAGTTGTATGACCCGTACATAGGACTGTCCTGTTGGAAATGCATGTCAGAGGTGTCCAACTCATTCAATTCAGGCCAAAAGCTTTGACAGTGATGTCTTAGCTAATCTCACATGGATTAGTACATACATAATTACGATCTAGGTTTTCATACCACTTATGTTGTGTGTGTTAATTTGATACATAAGTGGTGAGACCTACAGTTTAAAGTCGACTGCGACCGACAGATTTCTGAGAAACCTTTTCATGGCAATTTTATTTACTTTCACAGTGTTTTTGCCAGAAATCTGCTGAGAGGTTTAGGTTTAAGTTTAGGTAGGAGTGGTAGCTCTGATATCACAAAGCACACTTGAGCACCCATAGCGGCGGTTGTGATGCCATGGGTGAACGCAGTCCCTGCACTGGCCAAGTTCCACCAAAATCAGGGAAGAGGAAGAAGTTGGTCAGCGCAAGGGCTGCACATCAAAAATACGACTACTCTACACTGGAAAACAAGCCAGAAAGTTTGATGAACGAAGCTATATCCTTGATATCAAGAGATGATAGCTCCGTCAAGCTGACAAGAAATGTGGAGCCAAATAACCTATATCTACACCTAGCAAGAGACGGGCCCTGACAAAGAAAGTGGATAACATTCTCCGCTTCCTCAGCGGATCTGCATCCATGGCAGAAGTCGTTATATGAGAGCCTCATTCTTTTCGCGTGTCTACCCATAACGCAATGACCTGTAAACATGGCCACTGTGGTTGAGATGACATCACGATGAAGACCAAGTAATTGGTTGGTACGCCTTCTATCCATCAAGGGCCAGGTGAGTCTAGCGGTGGAGCAGGACTCCTCATTGATCCAGGATAGGTTGGCGTCCCGAAAGAATTTCCGCGTAATATCCAACTTGACCGAGGCAAGTGCAAGTGCTGAGAGGCAGTCGCCGATGAAATATTTTTTCATATTTCGTTTTTTGTTGGAGATATCTGAGCTGGGGATTGAACCGTAGCCTTCAGGTCTAATAAGTCAACACACTATCTACTAGACTACAGCGATTAGTATTTTCCCAAATTCAAAAATGAAAATTAGATTCGTTTGCCAGCTGCACCAGAGACTATTCACCGAACACAAGTCGTTGCCTATGGATGTATACCTTCCTCCCTTTCTGGGTCTGTTTAATTTTGTATTCAGGATATGCAGGAATATGTTTCACTTTGAAGGGTGTTAATAAAACTTGGCTCAATTCATTCTTAACCTCAAAAGTTGGGCGATTTTTATTTGGAACGGAAGAGATGGGGGGGGGGGGAAAGTTGCAGCTTACGATAACACATTTAAAATAAAATTTTGTAATATTTTTATTTTTTCATTTCAAACCACAAAGTTTAAAACATTTTGAAATGTTTAAAAATATTTCTTTTAACCTTAAAAAACAAATTTTGCTTTAAACTTATTAAACATTGAACTTTTTGAACTCCCCAAAAAATCTGTTTTATTTTCTGGGGGAAAAAAACATAAAAAATAAAAATTAAAATTTCATAAAGTAATATATTCAATAAACTAAACATAACATAAACATAAAAAACAAACTTACCTTAACTTAAAAGAAAAACGAAAATCCAAAATAGGGGGGACCAAATGATTGAAACTGAAATAAAAAAAAAAAAAATTAATTATTTATAAAAATGCTAACAATTAAAAAAATAATAATAAAAACGTGAAAAGAAAAACAAAAAAACATTAAAATATTTTATCTATATACACTTGTGGACACACAATTAAGTCACCAATGCAAAATTTTTCATTTTTATAAAAATTAAAAAATTTAAGAAAAGTGGAAACAAAAACAACTTATATTTATTAATTTCATATGCTTAATAATTAATTAACAACAAAAACTTATATAGTTTTTCATTGTAAACAATGTTTTGGTACTTAGTTGATATCAGACTTAAAATTTAAGTGGACACATAATTAAGTCATCTGAAACAAAATATTGAAAATTCAATTTAATTGCTTTATTTTTCACCCAAACTATTTGGAGTCTTTAATATTTTGTGGGGAACCCTTTTTGGCGTATTATTTCAGTACATCTTTGCGGCATTGAGTTGATTAAGTTGCGTCACTGCTCAGGACTAATGTTATCCCATTCTGCCTGGAAAAGCTGCCAAAGTGCTTTTTGATGCTAGGTTTTTTGGCTGCACCTGCTCGTTTTACGATCCCCCAAAGATTTTCAATAGGGTTCAGATCGGGACTTTGAGTTGGCCAATCAAGAACGCTTATTTTTTTTAGCCAGGATGAGTAAAGCTGACCCATTCCTCATATCTACTTAGATTATATAGTGCATTGAGTTGGAACACGCTGTTAAAATATCGGTGTATGGACAACTTTGACATCTGTATGAACAAAACGGGCAGACTTGCTGTAATGGGCGGGTCACTTATAAAAATATTAAATTAATATATCTAAGAAAATACAACAGTTAGAGTCCTAAAATTTTGTCGAATCCACTTTAGTATCAATATGAATATTTTAGACAAAAATGGGTGACTAAGAAAAGGGGGCGTGGTATCTGGCAAATCATTATAGATAAAATCATCAAATTGTACTTTGAATGAACGAAACGAACATCTTGATAATCAAAGAATACGACAATCTGCTTTAAGAGCTGTTGAGATATCTGAGGAACAAGGTGAACGCCGTGAAGAAAACCGCAATAGAATGGCAACTAATCGTCGAAATGTTTTTGGCCAATACGAATGTATATATTGCTTAAATATTTATATTTTATAATAGCATACTAGCTAAAACCCGGTGTGCTTCGCTACTCCTATCGATATGAAATATAAATATTCAAAATATATTGATATACATACATTTTTTCTTATGTATATTTTTATCATTTTTAGTCAATAACCTAAACGTAATAAAATGAGAAGTCTGGATTTTAAAATATTTATTTTGTTACTGATATTTACAATGTTTCATAATAATTATTTCTTATTCACATCGCTAGGAGTATCGAAGCACACCGGGTTTTAGCTAGTTAAATATAAAAAGATTCTCAAAATAGTACATAGACTTTAAAAAAATACATAAAACTACCTCGTTAGGTTAAAAGAGCGCATAGCTCGCTCCGATTTTCATAGATATGTAAAGATTGACTTATGTATAGGGTGGGTGATTTAAGAGTTTAAATTTAAAAATGCAATAAAAGAAAAACGGTTTGAAATTTTGCTAGATTTATTTTTTTGCAATTGTTTCGGTTAGGAAAGGAATATTATTTCATGCATATGGCTGCCGCCGCTGGCTTCACAGTACCTCCTTGTCGGTATCTCGACAATAGCATCACGAATGTTGGCCTCTAAATGCACAATTGCCTCTGGTTTGTCGTCATAACACTTTTCTTTAACAGCGTCCTACAGAATACGATCCAATGGTGTCAATTCGCAGTTATTTGACGGCCAATTATGATCACAATTTCAGTTAATTAACGGCCATCAAGCGATTGAAGTAATAAATGCATGTTGCATTATCCTGTGAAAATCAAACATCGTTCATATCAATACTGTGAAGAACGGTTACAAAAAACAATTATCATGGTGCGATAGGTGTCTCCAGTGAATGGTAATGGTTGAGCCGTCCTCATTTTCAAGTATGGGCCTTTGATGTCTCCGCTCCACAAGCCGCTCCAAACAGTCACTCGTAATGGCTTCCGTAAGACCACTTGTGAGCCCCAAATGCTTATTAACGTACCCACCAAGATGAAAAAAGCTTCACCTGAAGAGCTGATTTTTTTTTTGTTTGTAAAATCGACATTTATCGAGTTGGCCCAATAAATCTCAACGTTGCTCAAGCGTAAATTGATTTATTACGTTCATTGAAAATAATATACTGAATTTTCTGACAGAGTAGAATGACATAAGGTTCAATTTTAAACGGATAGATGACTCACCCGATATACACACAATTACTAAATTATACGTACGGTTAAAAAATTGCCGAAATTTTTTAACTAATCCATTTTCGTTGAAAATCTTTATAGTTTCCTTGATTTTAAGACGGTCTTTTGCATTGATAAACAAATTTCTGAAATTGAACTGAATTGTGGCCCTGCACAGACCCACAAAGGTATGCATCCGATTTACAAATTTCACAAATTTCTGAACCAAAGCAAACGACCGTCTTAAAAGCGAAGAAAGATGTCAGACAATTATAAATATTTTCAAAAAATTTCGGAATTTGTTATCCGTATGTATACTTTTGTGGCTATGTGTAAGTAAAGAGATCAAGTATGTATAAGAAACCGGTAAACTTCACATTGTATCGTCATAAAAAACACTTTCCCAGTTATTATCAACGCAAATTAGCTAATTGCATACCAAACAGATGCGCCTACTGACTTTTTCTTTCTTTTCTAGTAACTGCTAACTGCCTTAAATCACAAAATCAATTTGCCCTCTTCATTTACAGAGACTACGACACAGGGATAGGATGGTCTCTACATCACTACGGAAAATCCATTAACACGCTGACTGCCGACTACGAGATAACTCGTATATTACGTTCCCTTCTAGGGAGCCAACCACGAGTTATCTCGTACTCACTAAACCTGCCATTTTTGTGTAGCTACGAATAAAATCGTATTATATCAGTGCTAGTATCGATTAATGGCTTCTGGGAAAAGAACAAAAAGTCAATGTTGGCTTGCGTGGCCAGTTTTCTGAAAATTGCCGCGGCAGTCAATGTGTTAAGGGTGTCTTGAAAAACTCATTCCCTGTCTGACGATATCAACTAACATCAACATCAGATCACCTAATTAAGCTATTGCACGTCCAATATGAATTCAGTTGAATTCTTACAGTTTACCGTAGTCAACGGATTGATAAGGGAAAAGAGCGCTCATATACTATTGTGTTTCTAATGCACCAATTACAGTGTATTGGCATACATAGACGCTAGATTACCAAGCTATACAGAACGTTGCAACACAGGACTATGTCCCTGTCTTATACCAATTACACTACCGCAGCTATACTATGTGGCTTAAGCTGCTTTACACAGTCCTTTCAGCCAGGCTGTCCTCCTAAGATAGCTTAGGAGTTATTTAACTCTAGATATCGAACTAAGTCTGACCCTGTTTACACTTGGTAGTGCAAATTGCGGTGCATTGTACGTCCCCATTAAAACTTATTAAATTAGTATTGAAATGATTGCCATTATGTTAACATAACTCGTTGCATCAATTCGATACAATGTTTAAAGAAAATTTGAGATAAAGTGAACATTGGTTTTTAGGTTGGGATTAAACCTAACATAACCTCCCATATAACCTTATCTAACCGAGACTACTTTTAAAAATAATTTCAAATTAAGGCCAAATTTACTTTCCTATTAAAATTATGTTCGCTGACGTATTTTGTTTGAACAACTTCTAGAAGAGGAATAAAAATTTGATGAAATATGAGAAGTTATTGCAAAACTTGACTTGAAATTATATGCGGGTATATATATTTTTATTTCTTTTTTGTTGTTTTTTGTAATAATTTAAAGTGATTTTTTATTTTATTATATTTATTATTTTTTTTTTATTATTAATGTGATGGCCATACATTAAAGAGAGAAATCGTTACTAATTGTTAAAACAAATAGTAAGTGAGTGAGTATTGTTATTATTATTATTATGGCACAAGTATTTATAAATAAATAAATGTAAAGAAAACCAAAAAAAGGAAAAAAAATATTTTTTAACAAAAATTTTAAAAAATTCAAAAAATAATTCACAAAAATTTTTTCAAAAGAAAAATATTTTAACGAGTAAATAATAAAACAGAAAATTGTTTTTTTTTTCTTTTCGAAATATTTATACATTTCCTTAGTATTTATTTAAAATATTATTAACATTATTAATTTTAATGTTAATGTTAATGTTTTTACGAAATCTTGTATGTTAAATTGCAATTTATTTGCATATTCGCCGTTCAACCAACATCATCTGCTTTATGCTGCTGAAAATTTTAAAGCTTGAAAGTTGTCTACAACAATTGCTTACAATATGTAGTTGTGTTGCATTACGTTTACAAACAAACTAACACCAGACAAAGTGCAACAAAATGAGGCACTAATTTCCATTTTTGAAATTTTAAAAAATCATGGCAAGTGGGAAATATTTTTTTATTTTTTTAAGTTTCTTTTTTAATGAAACGCTATTAAAAATAAGTCACGAACGGATGTGGCAAATGAATACAAAAAACTGATTTTAAAAAGAATCAACTCAAGATCCAAAAACAAAGGCAAAAAAATGGCAAAAAAGGAGAAAAAAGTTTTTTAGCATAAAAAAGCTTTTTTTTGACATAAAATAAGACACCAAATTTCAAAATTCAAAATTAAAAAGAATTTTTTTCTAAGAATAACAGAGCTTTGGTCGCCAGGGATCACATTCAAAAATCGTTAGTTCTATTATCTTTGCTCATCTGCATGATATGTCCTATCCAAAGCAGTCTCAGCTCTTCAATGCGTTTTACTCCATCTGTAACGACATACAACTCATATAAGTACCTCATGGTTAATGCGTTGCCAATATTGTCCGCCAACGCAGATTGGTTCATTACACTCAAACAGATGCCTTCCCCCAAATACTATAAGAATAGCTTCATCTGCTTGTAACCTGTCTTTCATTATGTGCGAGTGAGATATGATCGAAATTTTTTATTCGTTTAGACTACCTATTATTGTCATAATGTGTGGAAGACAACATCGTTCAAATGCCCGCAACCGAAGATCCAATTTTCTTTAATTCTGGCGCAGAAATCAGGCTGAACTTGTCTAATGTGCTGGATGTCATGTTGGCTTTGAGGGCTGTTGTGATTTGAGGCTTATTCGCAAAGAAAAAGTTTAAAAAGATCTAACCAAACGACCTCAAGGGCCCTTTGACATCACCTCCACGTGTGCGTATTCAATCTTGAATTGCTTGTGCGGGATATCCAATGTAGCATGAGTTGTGTGGCTCCTACTGAAACAACATGTCGTTGCAGTCTCTGGCGCTCGCCATTGGTAATGATGACCTGGCCAGCATCATACATAATTGGTAATTACAACACTTCAGTCAGGATTACGACCTAGTTTCTCACACCACTCATGTTGTGTGTGTTAATTTTATACATGAGTGGTGGGACCTACAGTTTAAAGTCGACTCCGAACGACAGATTTTTTGAGAAACTTTTTCATGGCAATTTTATTTACTCTCAGAGTTTTTGCCAAAAATTTGCTGAGAGGAAGTCGCCGATGAAATACTTTTTGTATTTTATTTTGATGTCTGGCCTGGGGCTCGAACCCTGGCTTTTCGTCTAATAAGCCGACACGCTAGCAACTAGACCACGGCGACCTGGCCAGCATCGCTTCAAAGAAAAATGAGTCGCCAGCCTTAAATCCATACCAAACAGTGACTTTTTCGGAATGCATTGGATCTTGATGGGTCTCATATGAATTTATATGGTCTACGTTTTTTTTTTGCCCATGTACCGATTCATCTAGAAATAAGCCTCGTCGCTGATAATAATTTTTCAATGAAAATTCTAGTCATTTGCCAGCTGCCGCAGAGCCTAATCAGGAAACACACGTAATTGTCTGTGATTATCCATGGTGATTTGGCAAAACAATCAGAGGAAATGTCTACTGTGTCTTCAACAGGATGACCGCTAGCAACGGATAAAGTTTGAAAGTCTTTGTTGGAGGACCTGACAACTTACACAATTCAAACTCAAACATCAACGCATGTATCGAACTTTCCAACAATGGCTTTAAAATCCACGAAAATGAGGAGTGTTTCTCTTTCACATCGAACGTTAGAGCGAATCTTATATACAATGGGAAGGAGACAATAACGGTTGCTGTAGACTGTCTAATGGTGAAGGTATAGCACTTGCTATTTTATAGTCACCTAGCAGCAACTCGTTTCCTTGCCGTTCACATCTTGAGTTTAAATCAAACGTCCACAAACACTACTCCCTCTTTTCACCTTCCTATAACGTATTTTCCTAAACCTGCACAATGCACTGCATGAGTAGGGGCCATCCCCTGAGTGCTGGTTAAAAAAAAAAAAAACAATGGGAAGGAAACTTACACCTCTTGGCGCATGCAATTTAATCTGCAGTTTTGTTAACAGGATAAAACGCTTTGGAATAATCGTTTTTCCTTCTCCAATTTCAGTCGACATATTTCCCCATTCATTGCAGTCTGCCGGCCTCTCTACGATAGCAATCCGGCACACCTCGACGTACCATGCGGAGAAAATGTGTGAAACATGGAGAATTTGTTTGACTCTGAAAATACGGATTTGGCAATAGTTTTCGAGGAGTGGGCAATATGTGACCATTGTGCCCTTCAGAACCAGAAGCGCACTTTCTAAGCAATTATTCTATATATGTGGAGAACGCTGTGGCTATCTGATGTGTATGTAGCTATGGACGTTGAACTTCATTCCTGCTGCGATTAGAGGGCTTCCGCTACACCAACTCGTACTAGAATCTTGATAGTGATAATCGGAACCAATATCATGGTCCTTCAAACGAATGCACATCCAATAAAATCGAGTAACCATTGTGCGTAAATATCGTCAGAACCAGAAGTACATACTTTCTCCGAGCAATTGAGCTATTTATGTAGAGCACGCTGTGGCTATCTGATGTGTATGCAGTTGGGGACGTTGAACTTCATTCGTGCTGCGATTTGAGGGTTTCCGCTACACTAGGTTAGAGGACTTTTCATGGCAATTTTTATTTACTCTCATAGTTTTTGCCAGAAATCTGCTGAGAGGAAATCGCCGAAGAAATACTTTTTGTATTTTGTCTTGATGTCTGGCCTGGGGCTCGAACCCTGGCTTTACGTCTAATAAGCCAACACACTACCTACTAGACTACGGCGACTTCCGCTACACTATCACGTTTTAGAATCTTGATAGTGATAATCGGAATCTATATCATGGTCCTTCAAACGAATGCACATCCAATAGAATCGAGGGGTGTCGACAAAAACATAAGTTATCTAGTATCTGGACGTTTAATTGGGACATAGCTCTGTTATTTTATGAAATTTAATATGAGAGAACCTTCCAAATACCATACACACTCACTTTTATTTGAAAGCTTCTTTGAATTCACACCTTTATACGTACATACATATTTTATTTAACTTTACTTTTGAGATTGAAATATTTCGAAGCACAAAAATTATTTCGAAGAAGAATCAAAAATTAAAAAATCTCTGCATATACGAGTATTTTTTCGTATTTCTTGTTTTTTATTTTTTTATTATTTTTCTTTTTCTCCAATTTAATTTAATTTATTTGTTTTTGTTTAACACAAATTTATGCAAATTAATTCTAATGGTTTTAAATAAATTAATTTGTTATCACCATACGGTCAGGTCAGTTAGTTAAGCACACAACAATTTTGACGCTTTTTTTCATGAATTTTTTTTTAAATTAAATTGTGTCGCTTTGATAATCAAATTGTTTGCCCACAACAGATTTAATGAAATTTATTTGTATTTTTTAGATGAATGTGATGTCGAAGGGTACAAAGATATTTTTGATACAAAAAAAAAATTGTAAACAAACGGTTAAAATTAAAAAAAATATTTCAATTTTCTTGGTTATAAAACAGTGGTTGGTTGTGTTGGTAAAGCAGCGGAGAACAAAATTCAACTTAATTTTTGAGAATCGTACACTGGGAAAATAAAAAAAAAAATAAAAAAAAATTGGTTTATTGTGTTGCGGTGCATGTTATTACATAATGAACTTATGTATGTATGTATGTATGGATTGATGAATATATTGATGTATGTGTGTATGTATGTATGTATTGATGAATATATTGATGTATGTATGTATGTGTGTGTATATATGTTGATGAATATATTGATGTATGTATGTATGTATTGATGAATATATTGATGTATGTATGTATGTATTGATGAATATATTGATGTATGTATGTATGTATTGATGAATATATGAATATATTGATGAATGTGTGTATGTATTGATGAATATATTGATGTATATGTGTATGTATGTATTGAAGAATATATTGATGTATGTTTAGTACGTCCATGAAATAAAATTGCTTTTAATTGCAATAATTATAAAGTCCTATCATTCCCTTTAATGCTGTCGAAAAACCATGGTTAGCATCGTAATGTCTCTTTATAAAAAAAAGAATTACGACATAAAGTGCGATAACACATAATACATTGTGCATTACCATCCATATTCTCTGTAAAAAAAAATTTTGCTGCGTGTATTTGCAAAAAACAAAAAATCATTCAAAAAAGTTGTGTAGCGAGGTCCTGCTTCATCAAGTGCTAAACATCAACTGAATTGATTTTGTTATCTGAGTGCAACACAAAACAACAAACAAAGCAACAAACACACGATCATTATAAGAAACCACACAAGTAAGCTTATAGTGTAGGTGTGTCAACGCAGCGTCAGCAGAATTTTATTTGCCTATCACATGTGATAGGAAATTTGGATTTTGTGCATCACTGTTATAAAATCATGGTATTCCGTTATTTGATATTAATAAGGCTCAGGCTGCTGTTCAAGACGCTATGCTTTGCCTAACTGCTTTTGATTTATTTGTCAAGCATTGTGCAGCCATACGCCTCAGAAAAACAAAGCTCAATAGGACACTTTGATATTCTGAATACAGTGGTGGCCTTGTAATTAGAAACGACTTAGCAACATGTATGTTTGTTAATTTGTTTTACAGTTTTCACTGTGTACCTGGGACCAAAGGCTTTGTTTGGAGGACGTCTTACATACGTTTTTCCATCAGTTTGGGACAAATTAAAATTAGATTCGTCACTCCAGAGAACTCTGTTCCAGAAACATCGTTTCTAATTATAAGGCCACCACTGTATGTTATTTCCAGCGGGGAAGAACACACCCTTAGATAAAACCATCGACTATATATAGGGCAATAACTCCCCATGGTTTGAGAATACTCCTACCGGATAAGCATTATGGAATGTCGTTGTGGCAGGTTCAGTGGCAGAAAGATATACCCATCTTTGGATGGAAACATGGGAGCTGGTGTTTTATGTTAAGATCTCATACTTAAGCTTGGCGTTGGGTTAGACAATGACTGTAGCATCTTTCAGGCAGAGATGCTAGTATAGAGACTTCAGATTCGGAATCTTATATGATTGTCGTTGGCAATAAGGTGCCCTAAAAGACAGTAAGGACGTATGCGTGTAAGCCGGGTTCCGGAATATAGCGTTTATATAAACCTGGATAACAAGACAAGGCGAATGCTTTCGCTAGATTAAGCTCATTCTCAGTTGGCGATTTAATAGTTGGTCCTGATGCTTTAATATGCCAATTCTACTGCCTCATCGAAAGATGGATTGGGAGAACGAGCAGAAGTTTTAGGGGAATGGATAAAGTCTTCTTTGTGTGGCTAGGGTCCCCTGAATTTGGTCATTGCTTGGGCACTATTACTATACACTATACACTATACTATTAGTGCATGGCATGGACACTATTTAGCACGGCATGGCATGAAGCCTTGAGAGTATTTATGAAAAAGGAGAACGAGCAGAAGTGTTGGGAGAATGGATCGATCGTTCTTTGTGTGGCTAGGGAGCCCATGAATTCGGTCTTCTTCGGATCTTCGGTCCGGTGCAAGTTAGCGGCGATTTCAGCATTCGATCTAATATTGAGCTGTATGAGGTCCTCTACGACATGGATGTTGTGAATCACATTAACATACAACGGCCGCGCTAGGTCGGCCATGTCGTTCGGATGGAAGAAGATGTTTAGGCAAGAGGGGTATTTCATGTGGGGATTAGGGGAAGTCGGCATAGAGTCTTGCCTACGTTGGCAGAACCAAATCTAGAAAACCCTGTCACCTAATGCCAAAGGCGCGTAAGCAGCAGAGGCGCCTGAAAGGAAGTATAAAGGCATTTATTTGATTAACGGGTTGTTATTGGACAATGAAGTCGCCGTGGTCTAGTAGGTAGTGTGTTGGCTTATTAGACGAAAAGCCAGGGTTCGAGCCCCGGGCGAGACATCAAAATAAAATACAAAAAGTATTTCTTCGGCGACTTCCTCTCAGCAGATTTCTGGCAAAAACTCTGAGAGTAAATAAAATTGCCATGAAAAGTTTCTAAAAAATTTGTCGTTCGGAGTCGACTTTAAACTGTAGGTCCCGCCGCTTATGTATAAAATTAACACACACAACATAAGTGGTATGAGAAACTAGGTCGTAATCCTGACTGAAGGGTTGTAATGACCAATTATCTATGTATCTATGTATTGGACAATGAAGTTAAGTAAGTTGGCTACTGGATTTCTTACAAGTTACTGGCTTTATTCGATCGCTGACAAGTATCTGGAACAGATTCCAGCCGAAGAAGAAGAAGGAGACTATCGGACACCTCCTCTAAAACTGTTGATCCAGGAGTAGATGGAGAACCCTGGGTAGAAGCTTTTTCGAGGGGGTAAATTCTCCGTCAAGAGCCGACATTAGGACTCTCTAGAGATTTATAATTGTATTCAACTGGTTGAGAGGTGCTTAGGCTAGGCGATAGTCAAGCTCTCTCTTGTGATCATCTTTTTCACATTTTATCTTCGATTTTATCAATTACAAGATTTTGTTTTTGCATAAATTGCTTTGTTAATATTTTTTTAATTTTTTTCTTTATAAAACAACAACAAATAATGAATGAATTACAACCAGTCTAGAAAATCGTGTCTGTTTAGTTTTTTATCTTATTTTTTTTAAGTACAAAATCCACATTCAAATTTTTTTATAATTATTTTTTGTTTCTAACGATTTGTTTTCAAGCCATTAAAAAAAACTTTATTTAAACAATTAATAACTCGATTTTTATTATTTTTTATTTTTTGTTTCTTTTTTAATTTTTATGAAAAAAAAAATATTTTTTCTGAGTGACCTACTGAACGTTGTTTGTGAAATGGTTACTGGTTCTTAAATTGCTTGTTTTTAATTTTTTTTATTAATTTTTTTTTAAGACTTAAAAAAGCAGTGAAATTTTTTTATGATTTTTTAAGCGTTTTTTTTTCGAATTTCTTGTTTATTTTTGCATAAAACTTGTTAAAATGACAACCATTAAAATTGTAAATAATTTTTATTGCACAAATAAAATTAATTTTCCTTTTCTTTATATAAGACTTAATAGTGGAAATTTTTTTATTTGAATTAACAAAAACAATTTTTAATAATTTTAAGCTTTCAGAAACTTTTAATTTTTTATTAATTTAATTTAATTTCCAAAAAAAAATTACTTTTAAGCCTAAAAAATATTGTTTTAATATTAAAACCTTTTAAATAATTAACAATTGAGAACAATTTTTTTAATATTTTTTCTCTTAATATTGAATTTATTACATACATACATATGTACATACATAACTGGCCATTACAACCCTTCAGTCAGGATTACGGCCTATCTTCGCACGCCACTCCTATTGTGTTTGTTAATTTTAAACATGAGTGGGGGAACCTACAGTTTAACGTCTACTCCGAACGACATATTTTTAAGAAACTTTTCATGGCAATTTACTCTCAGAATGCTTGCCAGAAATCTGCTGAGAGGAAGTCGCCTAATAAATATTTTTTTTTATATTTCGTTTTGATGTCTGAGGTGGGGTTTGAACCGTGACCTTACGTCTAATAAGACAACACACTACCTACCTAATTTAATTTATTACAGTTTAATAAAAATATTAAAAAAATAAAATTAAAATCATTGAAATTAATTTTTTTTGATAGTTTTTTTTATGCTTGCACTTCTATTTGAAAAGCCAAAGCTTTTAAATGATTTTTAATATCCGTTTAATTTTTTTTTTACTTTTTCCCATTCTAGATTCACATCAGTTCACAATTTGTTACAATCGATTGAGGTTAAAAGGCAATTTTTAGTTTTTGTTTTGTATTTTTAAACGTTTTTTATGGGATTTTTACTTTCATTATTTGTTAAAAACCTAGTTTTTTTTTATTGCAATTAGAAAGTAATTTTACTTAATGGTTCGAATTTGTAATGTTAGAAAAACAAAAATAAACGAAATCGATTAAAAATAAATTCTTTAATGGCGCTGCCTTCATTAAATGTTTATCGAAAAAATAACGAAAATAATCTACTCAGCCGTTAAAACATATATTTTTAAAGCAAATAAAAAAAATAATGGAAAAAAGCGTTTTTATTGCATTAATTTTAACGTTTTTATTCAATCAGTTTTGTTATAAAATCTTATGAGCACTCCTTTTTACTTGTATTAGATTTAAAATTAATTTAATTTAAATCTCTTTTCTTAAGAAAAATTGTGTTTTTCCATATAAAATCACAATTAAAGCGTTTTTTTAAAATAAATTTTAGCGTTTTTTTCGATCAGTTTCCTTGTAAAACCTTAGTGATCTCACTGTCTTTTACTTGTTTTGGATTTAAAATGCCTTAAAACAAAGCCGTTTTCTTAAGAAAATGTTTGTTTTTCCATATAAAATAATGAAAAAAGCGTTTTTTTTTGCATAAACTTTAGCGTTTTTTCTCCATTATTTTTTACTTGTTTTATATTAAAAATTCCTTTAAATTTAAGTCTCTTTCTCATTATATGCCTTAAAACAAAATGTTTTCTTAAGAAAATGTTTGCTTTATGATATAAAACATTGCATGAATTTTAGCGTTTTTTCCCTCGGGTGATTTCTTCATAAGATCGTAACTAGTTTTTGATTTAAAATTCCTTTAATTTAAACGCATTTCTCATAATGTATCACAAAATAAAGCCTTCTTCCAACGAAACTGTCTGCTTTTCCCATGTAAACTAATAATTTAAGCGTTTAATGTTTTCTTTCAAGTTGTTACCACTGCTATACACAGTATGCCAGCTTTCCTAAAATTCCAATACAATTTCCTTTTTCTTATTGTTTTTAGGTTTACGAAATTCCCTTGCTTACAATCTCTTTGACACCATCTCTCATACAATTCAAATTAAGAGCACATATGCACATATGTGTGTATGTACAGTGTGCACATACTAGTGTAAGTAGTTGTAATGATTGTTCTTTCTTTGCCATTAAGAAAACCGTCTCTAATAAATTATTTAAAAAAAAAGAAACAACAACTACATACATACGTATGTACATATGCTACTTACAGTTAATGTAAACAGAGAGAAACACTTGTTGTTGTTAAGCATGTTTAAAACAAACTGCACTCGTGTAAAAAAAACAAAAACAGAAGTACGAGTATTATTTGACAGGCTATAATCATGCAAAAACACATACACACAGGCACACACATTCACTCATAATCTTTGAAACCCAGCGTCCATCTTATGTTTGATAGTCTCTTGTATTATTTGTGATGTTTTTTATTGTTTTTGTTTTTAAATGCTTACTTTTGAGAAGAGCAATAAAATAGAACATTAAAGCTTGGTTCTGTTTAAACATCTTCTCTATTGTATTTGTTTGTATGTATGTATGTATTGTAATAGAAAACTTAAAGAACAAACAACAACAAATAAAATTAAAAAAATATCTTACACTTAAAACCTAGAGAGAGGTCGCTGCACTTTGATGGCATGGCAGCTTGAAAAAACAACAAAACCCACAAAAACAATAAAAATAGATGAGAGCATCAAAAAAACAACAACTCAGCTGAGAAGTAAGTCAACCGGTATAATAATAAAGCGAAATAAAGATGTTGGATTGCTTACCAACAAACCCAAACACACATGAGAAGGAAGGCATGCATATGTGTACACGAAAAAAATGACGAACATACGAATATAATATGAACTCTTCTAGGCAGTGCTTGCTGCTCATTATTAATTGTAAAGTGAGTGGAAGTTGAATTCACAACACAGTATGAATTGTGTGTGAGTGAATGTACGAATATTTATGAAAAAAGAGAAAAAAAAATGAATTCAAATGAATGATCATTAGAAATAGAAATAAAAATAGTGTTGAAAATAGTTTAAATTATAAAAAAAACGCTTAAATAAAAATTTTAAAATAGAAAAACATTTTCAATAAAGAAAATATAATACAGAACTAAAGGTTACAACAAGGACATACTACAACAGTAAAGGAAAGAAAATATTTGGGGAAATTACCGAAAACACCACACTCTGCTGTATCTCTCTCTCTCTCTCTCTCTCTCTCCCGTTATCAGGCAGAGTAAGAAGGAATGTTAATAGTAGCCGAACTAAAAGAGAAAGTGATTTAAAGGACGAATAGTCTTCGTTAAGATATTAAAAGTTCTTCGTTAAACATTACGTACTATGTATTGGTAAAATTTTTTTCAATGCATTACAGAAAATAAAAATCGAAAATAATTTGATTTTCATCACTCTCATTTCAATTCGATATTATTCCGCCTTTTGCACGGTGTCTACTGGTGCAGCATTGATGATTGCGGGGATGATGTCGCGGCGGTTAGTAGTGGACGTAGAAAGGAGAAAATATTTTACAAGGGTCTATTGAACCCCGTTCAATTGGTTGAAGATGCTATGGATAGATAGCAGCAAGACTGGTCCAATTCCACCACGGGAAGATGGACCTTCAGACTCATATCGAGTATAGTCGAATGGACCAAAACGAAACACGACCAGATGACCTTCCACTTGACACGGTTGCTAACCGGCCATGGATGTTATAGAGTATATCTCTATAAGTATGGCCACCACACAGATAAAGCATGCCCAGAATGCAAAAATGAAAGGAAATGGCGGAGAATGTTTTCTTCACTTGCCCGCGATACGAAAACCAGGGAATTGGGTGCCAGAGTAACAGGTTTTCAATTCCAATTTTTTTAACAACATTTTCTTCATCGGCGAAGACTATTTCCCAGTCAGTGGTTACGCTAGCAAGGAAAATTGTCGCATATGGGGCTCGAAAAGCTTTGAATTGATTGTGGAAAAGTCTTTTCACTCGGAAAAAGGACACTGTTTAGAGTGCATTATGGTCTAGAATTGTTTTTGAACTGTATTTTTTCAATTGACTAATTTTACGCCCTGCAATTGAAGATTATGAACTGGACGGTGTGTAATTCCAACATGAGAGTATCCCGCATTCATACAACACGTTCGCATTTGACTTTTTCGCATTACAATGTTAATAGCCTACCAAGACTGCAATATAAATAGAAAAAAAACGCGTAAAATGCAAAAATCGCTTAAATTAAAAGCGCCAAAAAAACCTCGAATCAAAGAAAGAAGAAAATTTTTTGAAATTAAACTCAAGTGTTAAAAAAAAACACTTTCAAGTAACCAAAGCCATGGCTTTAAAAGACAACAAAAATTTTTCTTCTATTTTTTTTAAGAAAAAGTGAACGAACTCTATTATTTTCTAAAACATTATAATTTCGTTGATCATCATCAACATAAAACTGATACCTTAAAGATGTTTTATTTTGTTTTGTCTATTTTTTCTACTTCTCTTGCTGTTTTATTCTAATTATGGTTTGGGTTTGGGTCGAAAATCATACTCTACAATAACAAAAGTGGTATGAAAACAACTTCCCTCTGGTTTTTAATTACATTTAACAATCTCTAACTAATAATCACATGGTGTATACTTACATACATATGTATATGTATGATTGTATCTAAACAAAATAAAAATAAAAACAACGAAAAGAAAAATTGCTTCTGACGTCTTGCTTTGCAGGTGCAAGTCAAGTCAAAATGTTGAGAATGTAAATTAACACTTAAAAAACATATCTTTTGTTTACAAGACTTTGTTTTATAGCGGTTTTGTTTTTTTTTTTCATTTCTAATAGAATAATTTTATGATTATAGTTTTCATAATGACATGTGTATGGACCGTACATACTTTGTATGAAAAGAATTTTAGCTTAAAAAAAATGTCTTAAGAAATAAAATTTCCGGTGTTGAAACGGAAAATGCGGTTAGCAATTTAGAAAAAGAATCAAGAATTAAGTATAAATGCAGCATTTTTCGTGCAAATTCCAAACAGGAAAGAGGTACCCTAAATTTTGCTAATTTCGAATTACGAACATTCAAATATTAAACCAACAATTTTTATTTAATTGAAAAATAATTAAATACGTCATACAAATTGTAAAAATGACATTTTTGACCAATGTTCGAAAATTCGAAATTAAGTTCGAAAAATTTTTAAATACAGCAAATTGCTTCCTAAGGTCTCCAGATTAGAAAACTATAAAGATTTTTATTTTTTTGCATTAAATTTCTTCAATTTCGAATTTCGAACATTAAAATTTTGTTTAAATATTTCAAATTTCAGTGAATAATAAGTTCAAAATTTTTTAGCAACACAAACTATTCCTTTCCAGACCATTTAACACAAAAACGTAAATGAAATTATTTTTTTCTATCAACTTCTGTCATTTTCAAGTTTTAGACTACAAAATTCATAGCAACCCCTTCAAATATTTTTTGTCATGACCTTGAGAAACCATTAGATATTTAAAAACTATTTTTTCAACAAATTCCTCTCATTTAAAGAACATCTGCCTTTCAACGAAAACCATACGCACAAATTTCAACCCTATTTTCAACTGTTTAAATATACACAAAAGGCTTAGGAATCTTTTAAGACGCAAAACACCGGATTGTCAATATATTTCCACTCAAAAGACGACAACGTCAAGCAAAAAAAAAACGACTTAAAGAAACTGAAATATAAAACGAGTTACCCTACTTATTAACATATTTGAAATGTGAGATATTAAAAATAAAGACTGCTTTTTTTCTTAATAAAATAAACTTAAACGCAAAATGAAATGCGAAAAAAAATACAAAAAAACTTTATCTGGTTTAAAAATAATTGCAAGCATCATGAAAGCGGAATTTAGAGGAAATAGATGATATTAAAAAATGTTTGAAATGAATTGAGAAATAAAAAAGTCAGTAAAAATAGTTTTTCGAATCGCTTTATTACGGCGATAATTACTAATGACGTACAAAATTGCTTCTGAATTTTTATGTTCCCGTTTGCGAACATAAAAATATTGATCATGAAATTATAATTTTCTTTGTATGAAATTAAAAACAGTTTATTTAATCAAAACATAATTTTCTTGGGTTATGTTCGAATATTCGAACTTAAGTTCGAAAATTTTTTAAATGCATCAATATGTTTCTTAAGGTTCATAAGTTATTAATATGTAAAAATTTTTTCGATATTGTAACATTTTCAGGGAATTTCGAATTTTCGAACATGGAAACATCTATCCAATAAACAAAAGTTTGCCGTCAACATTAATGAAATCATTAATTATGTGGAAAAATCAAGTTTTTGGATCTTGTTCGAAAATTCGAACTTAAGTTCGAATTTTTTTTAAAGGCTTCGGAATGTTTCTTGACACTCATAGATGACGAATACATAAATATTTCTTTGATATCTTATCAATAAGCAACAATTTCGAATTTGCGAACATTGAAATATGTATTAAAGAAAATTACAAAATTCTCATTTGAAATACATATAAGAAAATCGTCTTTTTGACCCATTTTCGAAAATTTTCTAAAGGCATTAAAATGTTTCTTATGGTTTCTACATAGTAAATATACAATAATCTCCATTATATTTTAACATTTTCAAGCATATACATTTTATTGTTGCATTTTAAATGTTTTTAGTTTGAAAATTCTTACCTAAATATGTCATTGTTTTCAAGCTGGGTATTCACGTTGTAAATTGCTTTTAAAACGTGTGTCATGTGCTTTTAAAAATGTTTTTAAGCATACACGTATGTGTACATACTTGATTATTATGATGATGCTCATCAAAATAAATAAAAAATAAAAAAGCAGTGTTCTTCCACACGCTATACTAATTATCTGAACAGAATATTTTTGCTCTTAAATTATTTCTACTGCTTTATCAAATGAAATATTCGAAATAGAATGCATTTTTTTCAAGCGTAATTAAGGAAAACATTTCTATTTTTTCACCAGCATATAATTATAAGCATTTTTCTCACTGATTGTGTACAGCATAATTACGTTTTTTTTACTAAAAACTTTTACCAGTTAATTTTAAGATTTTTCTTCAAAACTGAACAACAAATTTCGAAATAAAAAACCATAAAATCAACAGAAAATTCATGATATTGGTGCTCCCATAAGTTGTGTTTACAAATTCTTGTTGAAATATGTTTTTTTAGTTTTATTACAACAACTTGGTTTGTTAAACAGCTTTTGCAGTAAGAGAGCAAGCAAAGAAATACAATTAAAACACGTCTGTCTGTCTGTCTGCCTCTTTGTCGTTTGTCAGGTCTGTAACAATCATTTTTTGAATGCCAAAGTTAAACCTTAAGTCAGCTCAATACGAGCGAGCGCCTGAGCAAGCAAACCAACCAACCAGTGGTCATTTTACAGCCACTTGTTGTTTTTCAATTTCAATCGATGGTGAATGCAATTTGGTACCGCCATAAAACTCCAGTGAAAAGGAAAAAAAAAACTTGATATATGTACATATGTATGTACGAACAAACTTCAGCTCTTAACAAATGATTTGGAAAAAACAGCTCCAAAATGTTTAATTATGAGTTCCTTAACGAAATGAAAAATCAAAAGAGAAACAATTTATTATTCATTTAAAAACAATTTTAATTCTTTAAAGCAGACCACGAAATTTGCATTCTTTGTAAATAGTACCCCCGTTCCAAAATATGTGGTTGGCCTTGTAAACAATTTAAATAATGCAGATTTTTTCAAAAATCTTAACTTCACCTTAATAACAACATAAATAAGATTGTTTAAGAAAAACAAAAATATTTAAAAATTTTATAAAAAATTCAAGTTTATAATTGTTTTCGAAATTTCGAACTTAAGAGATTTCAGAGATTTTCAAATTTTCGAACATAGAAATTTTCATTCCAAAAATAAAAATTTGCTTGTAACTTTTATAAAGTCATAAATAATATAGAAAACTCATGTTTTTGGGTTATGTTCGAAAATTCGAACTTAAGTTCGAAAAAAATTTTAAAGCTTTGAGATGTTTCTTAAGAGCCGTAGAAAACGTACATACAATATGTACATACATATATAAAAATTTCTTTTGTATTTCAATATCTTCCCGCAATTTCGAATTTTCGAACTCTTCGAAATCTTCATTCAAAAAACAAAATTGTGTTTGGAATCGGTAAGTATATCGAAAAATCGTAATTTTCAGGTATGTTCGAAAATTCGAACTTAAGTTCGAAAAAATTTTTAAAATCCCTGAAATGTTTCTTAAGGGCCATGGTTAACGATAAATTTTAAAAAAAAATTTTTGTTATTTGTTACCCTTTTCAACGAATTTCGATCTTTTGAGTACGAAAATATTTAAGAAAAAACCATTTTTTGAATTGCAAAGAAAATTCTTGCCAAAAACATTGTATTTCCAATTTAATTTTCATGTTGTCAAACACCTGGCATGAAACTCTTATAGGAATGCTGTATGAAACTCTAACAAAGGAACACTTTTAAACTCTTTAAAGCATTAGAAATAATGAAGGAAAAAAATTAACCAAACAAAGCTAAAGAATTTGCAAATTTTAAACTGTTTTAATGTAGAGGAAGGAAAACATAAAAAAACAACAACAACAACAAACAATTCCTTGTGACCGACCACCTGTTTAACATTTGGTCACTGACTGTGTAAACACACTTTAAAGCTTGAACAACCGTTTATTTATGGTTGTTCAATGGCTTAAACCATGCCACAGTCAACAAACCTGGCACAAATGTAAATAAAGAAACGTTGAGTGAAAGAATAGAAAAAAACCAACAACAACAACAACTGCTTAAAACCCATTAAAAGAACGTGCCTTCTATTATGAGGGTCATAAACAAACATACATTCACACACACACACACACCGTTTACAGAATATTTTTCAACGGATTTTAAGGCTGTATATGGGGTTTAGTAGCACAAGGAAATTATTTCTGATTTTTTTTGTGTCTTTCGCTTGTCTTGTCTTTAACCGATCAAAGATTTGTGGTACTTTAAGTATTAAAAAAAAGAGTAACAACAACAAAAACAACAAGTTTGACAGGTTTCAACTTTGGTTTGGCATACTTCTTACAACTTTTGCTGGATTTCTTTCCATTTTTTAGGTCACGTTAAAGTTAAACTTAAAAGAAACAACAAAAAACACACACATTTTAAGGCCTTTTTTCATTCAGTGTGAATTTATAGGGTCATTTAAGTGGCCAAAAAACATGACAACAACAACAATAAAAGAAGCAGAAAAACAAAAGTGGCAACAAGTTTGTAAGGAAATTCCCCATTTGTTTCACAAAAGGACTCTTAAAAATTTACACTGGGCAACAGGAAGCAATTTTTTCGATTTTATGAAAGAAAACTTTGCATTTTTGGTTCATGTTTGGAAATTCGAAATAAAGTTCGAAAATTTTCTGAAAGCAGCAAATTATTTCTTATGCTCTATAGATTCAGAAATATAAACATTTTAATACATTTTAGAATTTTCGAACATAGAAATGTTGATTGTGGAATGTGTAAAATCATTTCATTTCGCGAAAAATTGTGGTTTTTTCGAAAATGTTTCTTGTACCCTGTAAAGATTTAAAATATAAAAATCCTATATGTTTTTCCTAGTTTTTACCGATTTTCGAATTTTCGAACATTGAAATATTAAAGAAAAAATTAAATTTTTATTCGAAATGATTAGAAAACTACTTAAGTAAGCGTAAAAATATGTCTTTGATCTATGTTCGAAAATTCGAACTTAAGTTCGAAAATTTTCTAAATCTGCCAAAATAATTCTGTGTATCTACAAGCGATAGAAACATAAAAGTCTTGATGCTATCATTTGATTTTCTGTAGATTTTGGCTTTTCGAACTTGAAAAATGCAAGACAATGTAGATACTTTAAAGGGAAATGAGTTTTTTATTGCGTGATAGGTTTTTGAACTTAAAATTTATTTAAGTTTTTATTATTATTTCATGTGTTTTAATTTTTTCAAACCATACTTGTGCTGATTACCTAATAATCTATTACATGTGTATGTAAGCAAACATTAATAATCAAAAATCGCGTGCTTTTTAACCTTTCTACAAACAAATTGTAACAGACAATAACTTTTATTTTATTTTTTATAATTAATTTATTTTTTTATGGGGTTTATTATTATATAAAATCGTTGTACATAAAGAAAATCACAAGCGGAAAAATTCACCAAAAAATATTTTTATTTTAAAAGCGGAAATTGTATACAACTCATGTATGAACATAGATAAACTTACCTGCTTATGTATGTTTGTATGTTGTTTTTTGCAATTTTTTTATTCAATCTTTTTTTGTTTATTTTTGCACGTTGTAAAAGTTTTATAAAGTAACCGTATACTGTAGTTACTTGGACAACTATTACACACAGCCGGGCATAGTTTAGCAGCGCAAAAATCGTTTCAGATCTTTCTTAAAGTTTGTTCGTATATTTTTTCCTTTTATGTTCCTCTCTCTCTCTCTTTCTTTCTCTCTACACTTATTGTAGCGCGAAATAAAGGAAATTCACTTATTTAAAAAACGTAGAAATTAAAAAACCTTTTTTTTTTCTTTTTTTTTTTTGCAATTCAACACTTATCGGTGTTGTCAACTGATGTTTAACACTTGGCGAGTGATGAGGATGAGGTGGCTGGTTGCTTGGTGATATAAAACTGCAAAACAAAAAACGAAAAAAAAGAAAAAATATTGAAATTTGAGTACGATAGGTATATAAAAAGCAATCTCTTTAATTTATTTAAAATCATTCATTTGGAGCCAGTAAAACATTATTTTAAACAACAACTTGCAATACTGATTTATAAACACCCTATACTCTTGCTGAAGTACTACAAAACTAAGAAATGCTCATAATATTTCAACATTTTATAACATTTGCTATATTTGATAAAAGAATTAGGTTTTTAGGTTATGTTCGAAAATTTTCCATCGCCTCCAAAATGTTTCCTACACCACATAAAAGTCGTAAACATAAAATTTAAGTTGTATTCAGATTTTTTAACCAATTGTTGAATCTTCGAACATAGAAATTCCAAACAAAACTGCAAAATTTTTATTAGCATTGAGTATAAAATCGCTTGTTTTCCCATAAAAATATTGTTTTGTGTCCAGTTCGAAAATTCGAACTTAAGTTTGAAAATTTTCTAAGACCACTAAAATGTTTCTCAAAGGCCATAAATACAATACACCTAAAAATTTAAGCTGTATTTCCACTATTTAACCAGTTTTCGAAATTTCAAACATAGAAATTCATAAGAAAACTTCAAAATTTAATTTAATATGATTATTTTGTCATTTATGGCACTAGTTATTGAACCTAAAAACAAAAACAATTGAATACCTATATTGATCTGCCTCTTTGTTTATTTTCTTTTCCATTACAAATCTAAAAATATCAGATATGTCTTCCGTTGCCTACTCGCTTTAACACAAAACACAGAATTTGTAACTTTCTTCCAGTCTTAACAAACACACTAAGTAAGGGCTTAAGAATTTTCGCTTCTTTTAAAAACCGATTTTATTTAAAGATCAACTTTATAAAAGAAAATATTGCTCTATCTCTCTCTTTGCTTTCACTACATTTGTAATTGCAAACTTCTGCAATGTGTCTTTCCCTTTTCTCTCCTTAATACAAAACGAAGGAAATTTATTAGTTCCCTAAACATTTTTCTACCACTCATTTTATAATAACACCACACTACATTGTATACAGTGTTAGGAATTTTATTTATTAAAACAACAACAACAATACAGTTCGCAACATTGCTGTGTGTCTTTCTCTCAATTTACATCCAAGTACAAACAAAAACAACAAACTTTGGCTCTTCTATTCGCTAAAAAAAATTCACGAAATTCATTTATTCGCTCTTTCTTCTGACTACCACTCTACTTATGTAAGTAAGTAAAAATCATAATTTTTTACTCACCCAATTTACACTACACACGGAACTTCCTTTTACACCACTGAGTTTTCTGTAAAGCAAGCCATTCTACGTGATCGAAAATTTATATGAAGAAGCACTCAATTACTAACGAATTTGATTTTTTTGAGTCACTCTCATACAAATTTTCAATCAACCAAAATCACTTGCCGTACAAAAACAATTTCTTATGGACGTTTATTTCACAACACTTTGAACACACACGCATGCACACACACTTTTTTTGAGACACCATTTTTTCTTTTCTTTTTCTTGTGGGAGCACCCTTCATAAGCTTAAAGAACTTTTTTTCTTTTTAGATTTTCATCGCTTTCTTTTACTTTTTTCATAAAAAACTTATGATTTCTGATAATTTAGGAGCTTAAATTACTTTTTAATACAAAACTTTAATAAAAACAACCGAATTTAACAATAAAATTTTAATTTTCTTTTTAACGCACGGAAAGAACATCCGACCTGTTGCACTTTTACACAAGAAACTAAAAAAGCCTGCTTTTTATTTCCTAATTTCCCACTTTAGAACAAAAAATATCCCTATATTTTTTGACTGCATGTGCGAATGGCAGAGGGTTTTGTATGTTTTCATATGTTACATATGTTGTTGTTGTTTTTATTTATAGGTGACCTTTGTTTACTCTCTTCCCTTTTGTGCGTGTGATCTCTTGGTGTGTACATTTGTGTGGTTGTGTGTATAGTAAGCTCTATAGTAATTCCATATTAATTACGATAACAATAATTTCGTGTGGGTCACGAAATCATTTAACCGTCGTTTACGAAAGAGGTGTCTTGGGAGAGTATATTCATACATGTTGTTGTAAGAATCTGCTCTCACAATGATGACATTTTTTTTTGTTCTATTTTTTGTTAATTTAGAAAAAAGTATTTCGTTAGAGTATGAATGTGCATGTGTATATGTGTTGTGTTACTAAGAGCCTCTACTTTTAAAACATTTTTGATTGATGATGACGTATTTTTCGACGAATGCTGTTGCTCATGCGTATGTAGTGTTTTTGGAGTTTTTTATTCTTATAAATTTCCCTTCGGGATTTTTTTTTGGTTTTTTTAAGTAAGTAGTAAATAAGATATATTTATATACATAGGTAGTGTTATGAATGCAGTGGAGTGTTTCTTTCTTATTGTTCTATTACCTCTAATAGTTAAAAACTAGGCGATAGTTTATTTATGTTTACTTTCTATGTGTGTTTGTTGTTACTTTTACCTAAGATTTGTTATTTTTAGAAAATGAAATACGCAGGTCGAAATAGATTTGACAGGAGGTGGACTAGAAAAAAGTGACAATTACACGTTGTTTTTGACATAAATTCAGAGCAAAATGAGTTGTTGTAATCATGCTTCTGCCTGTTTAAAGATACCTTGTTATAGCTTTGTCCTCATTTTGTAATAATTCGTGCAGAAAAATTCACATATGTATGTACATACTTATATGTATATTCTCGCTCCTACTCTCTTTAACCTAAAACAATGAAAATTTATGTGTTCCCTCAAAATTTTCAATCGCTTGTTTTGTAGCAACATCCACACTATATTGTATAACGTATTACGAATTTTTTTTTACTAAATCAACAACAACAACACAATTCACAAAATTGCTGCGTGTCTTTCTCTCAATTCGCTATTGCAAAATCAAGTACAAACAAAAACAACAAACATACGATTTTCTATTCTTTAAAACTACATCAAAGAAATTTATTTATACCCTGTATTCTTTATTTCTTTTTCTACCCGATTAAGCTAAAAAAGAATCGCAATTTTTTACTCACCCTATTTACACTACACAACAAACTCCCTTTTACAACACTGAGTTTTTTGTAAGGCAAGCAATTCTACTTGATCGTAAATTTATATGAAAAGCACTCAATTACTAGCGAATATTTTTTTGAGTCACTTTCATACAAATTCTTAATCAGCCAAAAGCACTTGCCGTACAAAAACAATTTCTTATGCACATTTTATTTCACAACGCTTTTAACACGCACACACACACACCCTTTTTTCGAGACACCATTTTTTATCTTTACTTTTTCTTGGGAGCACCCCTTCATAAGCTTAATGAACTTTTTTCTTTTTCGATTTTCATGGCTTTCTTTTATTTTTTTCATATAAAACTTATGATTTCTTATATTTTATTAACTTAAATTACTTTTTAATACAAAACTTTAATAAAAACAACCGAATTTAACAATAAAATTTTAATTTTCTTTTTAACGCACAGAAACAACATCCGACCTGTTGCACTTTTACGAAAGAAACTAAAAACGCCAGCTTATTTTTCCTAATTTCCCACTTTAGAACAAAAAATATCCCTTTTCGGCAATCTCATTACTGCATACTTATGTATATATGTCCGAATGGGAGAGGGTTTTGTATGATTTCTTATGTTGTAAAAATATATGCAAACATACTACGTGCGCATGAGCAACAATATTTGCCAATATCGTAATCACGGGATCACACGCACAAAAGGGCAGAGAGTAAATAAAGGTCACCTACAATAAAAAAGCACTAAAATAAAAACAACAACATGCAACATAGAAAATCATACAAAACCTTCTCCCATTCGGAGATGCATTAACGAAATTATAGGGATATTTTATGTTCTAAAATAGGAAATTAGGAAATAAAAAGACGGCATTTTTAGTTTCTTTCGTAAAATTGCAACAGGTCGGATGTTCTTTCCGTGCGTTAAAAAGAAAATTAAAATTTTAGTGGTAAATTCGGTTGTTTTTATTAAAGTTTTGTGTTAAAAAGTAATTTAAGTTCCTAAATTATAAGAAATCATAAGTTTTTTATGAAAAAAGTAAAAGAAAGCCATGAAAATCGAAAAAGAAAAAAGTTCATTAAGCTTATGAGGGGCGCTCCCAAGAAAAAGAAAAGAAAAAAATGGCGTCTTGAAAAAAGTGTGTGTGTGTGTGTGTGCGTGTGTTAAAAGCGTTGTGAAATAAAATGTGCATAAGAAATTGTTTTTGTACGGCAAGTGATTTCGGTCAATTGGAAATTTGTATGAAAATAACTCAAAAAAAAAATCGTAAATGATTGAGTGTTTTTTCATATGAATTTTCGATCAAGTAGAATTGCTTGCCTTACAAAAAACTCAGTGGTGTAAAAGGGAGTTTGGTGTGTAGTGTAAATATGGTGAGTAAAACATTGTTGTTTTTTGCTAGCTTAAGTGTGTTAAGGGCATGATTTTGTTTTAGAGAATAGAAGAGCAAATGTTTATTGTTTTTGTTTTTACTTGAATTTACAATAGCGAATTGAGAGGAAGACACACAGCAATGCTGCGAATTGTGTCGTTGTTGTTGTTGTATTAATAAATAAAATTCCTAATACGTTATACATTGTAGTGTGGTGTCGTTACAAAACGAGCGATAGAAAATTGTGGAGGGAACAAATAAATTTCGTTTGTTTAGAGTTAAAGGCAGTAGAAGCGATAATATTTATGGGAATTTTTCTACACTTATTATATAAAAGAAATAAAAAAATAGAAAATAATAAGACAAAGCTATGTCTAGATATATTTATTACACATTACATAATGGCCTCTAGGGTGGTGTACGACTGCCCTGAAACCCTCAATAAGGTGGCATAGTAGCAAAATGTTCACGAATACCGTGAAACTGCACTCAATTACTCACGAATATTTTTTTGAGTCACTTTCATACAAATTCTTAATCAGCCAAAAACACTTGCCGTACAAAGACAATTTGTTGTGCACCTTATTTCACAACTCTTAACACACACACAAACACATACTTTTTAAGGCACCATATTCCTTTTTTTCTTGTGGGAGCACCCCTCATAAGCTTAAAGAATTTTGTGTCTTTTTAGATTTTCATCGCTTTCTTTTACTTTTTCATGTAAAACTTATGATTTCTTATAATTTAGGAACTTAAATTACTTTTTAACACACAATAAAACCAAACGAATTTAACAATAAATTTCTAATTTTATTTTCTTGACACGAAACTAACTTCCGACCTGTTGCACTTTTATGAAAGAAACTTTGTTTTACCAATTTTCCACTTTAGAAAAAAAATATCCCTTTTTTAGGCAATTTCGTTACTGCTTATTTATGTACATATGTCCGAATAGGAGAGGGTTTTGTATGATTTCATATGTTGTACGTTGTTGTTTTTATTTTAAAATTTTCAGTTGTTGGTGACCTTCGCCTACTCTCTTCCCTTTTGTGCGTGTGATCAAATAATGTTTACATTTGTGTGAGTGTGTATGTCCCACAATGAATGTATTTTTCCCCTGTGTTTTACTAAAATTCTTCTTCATGTTCAGGGAATTTTATGTTTTCCTTTTCCTCTTTCGCTGTCAATAATAACGAAAAGAAAAAATGTTCCCTTTTAGGCTTTTATGAATTGTAAAAGTCCTAAACTTTGATTCAGGGAATTTTTTGCTGTGTTTTGTTTTTGTAACACACTTATTCTCGTTGTTTCACTAACTATGAACTCTTGTTGGTGCATGTTATTTTTGTTTTGCTTTATGTAACTGCATATCACATTACTCTGCATGTGGATTGTATAGTAAGTAAGTGGCTGGTAAAATGAAAGCCTGTTGCTTTTTAAATAGTAGGTAACGGTTAAAAATGCTATGGTGGGTACATCTTTTCGGATTTGGCAAGAGTTGATATTATAAAAGCTTATTCATTATAGATATTACAGTTGTTGTTATTATATTTATTGATTAAAGCTTAAATCCTAATTTAAAACACAGTAAAAAGTAAAACAAAATAAACATGGCAACAAAAAAAATGAAATAAGTCCCAAAACTTAATATAAAAAAGCAACAACACAGTCACTATTTACTCGAATAACTTGAAAATATCCCAAAGGGAAAGAAGAATAAGAATAAAAAACCCAAAAAATATATGCAAACATACTACGTGCGCATGAGCAACAACATTTGCCAATATCGTAATCACGTGATCACACGCACAAAAGGGAAGAGAGTAAATAAAGGTCACCTACAATAAAAAAGCAGTAAAATAAAAACAACAACATGCAGCATATGAAAACATACAAAACCCTCTCCCATTCGGAGATGCATTAACGAAAATATAGGGATATTTTTTGTTCTAAAATAGGAAATTAGGAAATAAAAAGACGGCATTTTTAGTTTCTTCCGTAAAATTGCAACAGGTCGGATGTTCTTTCCGTGCGTTAAGAAGAAAATTAAAATTTTAGTGGTAAATTCGGTTGTTTTTATTAAAGTTTTGTGTTCAAAAGTAATTTAAGTTCCTAAATTATAAGAAATCATAAGTTTTTTATGAAAAAAATAAAAGAAAGCCATGAAAATCAAAAAAGAAAAAAGTTCATTAAGCTTATGAAGAGGGTGCTCCCACAAGAAAAAGAAAAGGAAAAAATGGCGTCTCGAAAAAAGGGTGTGTGTGTGCGTGTTAAATGCGTTGTGAAATAAAATGTGCATAAGAAATTGTTTTTGTACGGCAAGTGATTTCGGTCAATTGGAAATTTGTATGAAAATGACTCAAAAAAAAAAATCGTGAGTGATGGAGTGTTTTTTCATATGAATTTTCGATCAAGTAGAATTGCTTGCCTTACAGAAAACTCAGTGGTGTAAAAGGGAGTTTGGTGTGTAGTGTAAATAAGGTGAGTGAAACATTGTTGTTTTTTACTAGCTTAAGTGAAGTAAAGGGCACAAATAAATTTCTTTGATTTTGTTTTAGAGAATAGAAGAGCAAAAGTTTGTTGTTTTTGTTTTTACTTAAATTTACAATAGCGATTAGTGAATTGAGAGAGATTGTCGTTTTTGTTGTATTAATAAATAAAATTCGTAATACGTTATACATTATAGTGTGGTGCCGTTAAAAATGAGTGATAGAAAATTGTGAAGGGAACAAATAAATTTAGTTTGTTGTGTTAAAGAGAGTAGGAAGGAGCGAGAGGTTAATTGGATTTCTTTACATATTTTATTATAAAAAAATGAGAGAACTAGTGGACAGAATAATATATTTCGTTTCTGATTTTTTTAGGCGGCGTATGTACGATTATATAAAGAGAGAAATAATGTTATATAGGTAATAAAAAATTTCCATTGTTTTATATTGAGAAGAGTAGAAAGGGAAGACACATTGTTTAGATTTAAAGAGAGTAGAAGCGAGAATATTTATGGGAATTTTTCTACACTAATTATATAACAAGAATTAAAAAAAAATAGAAAATAATAAGACAAAGCTATGTCTAGATATATCTATTCAACATTATATAATGGCCTCTAGGATGGCGTACGACTGCCCTGAGGCTCTCAATAATGTGGCATAGTAGCAAAATGTTCACGAATACCATGAAACTGCTCTCAATTACTCACGAATATTTTTTTGAGTCACTTTCATACAAATTCTTAATCAGCCAAAGCACTTGCCGTACAAAAACAATTTGTTGTGCACCTTATTTAATAACTCTTAACACACACCCATGCACACATACTCTTTTAAGGCACCATTTTTCTTTTCTTTGTCTTGATAAGCTTAAAGAACTTTTTCTTTTTGGATTTTCATCGCTTTCTTTTATTTTTTTCATATAAAACTTATGATTTCTTATAATTTAGGAGCTTAAATTACTTTTTAACGCAAAACTTTAATAAAACCAACCGAATTTTTAATTTTCTTTTCTTGACACGAAACTAACATTTGACCTGTTGCACTTTTATGAAAGAAACTAAAAAGCCGTCTTCTTGTTTACCAATTTTCCACTTTAGAACAAAAAATATTCCTTTTTAGGCAATTTCGTTACTGCTTACTTATGTACATATGTATGTCCGAATGGGAGAGGGTTTTGTATGATTTCATATCTTGTACGTTGTTGTTTTTATTTTAAAGTTTTCAGTTGTTGGTGACCTTCGTTTACTCTCTTCCCTTTTGTGCGTGTGATCACATAATGTTTACATTTGTGTGATTGTGTATGTGTCACAATTAATGTATTTTCCCCTGTGTTTTACTAAAATTCCTCTTCATGTTCAGGGAATTTTATGCTTTCCTTTTCCTCTTTCGCTATCAATAACAACGAAAAGTAAAAATGTCCCCTTTTAGGATTTTATGAATTATAAAAGTCCTAAACTTTGCTTGTGGGAATTTTTGAAAAATATCCCAAAGGGGAAATGCATAAGAATAAAAAACCCAAAAAATACTACGTGCGCATGAGCAACAACATTTGCCAATATTGTAATCACGTGATCACACGCACAAAAGGGAAGAGAGTAAATAAAGGTCACCTACAATAAAAAAGCACTAAAATAAAAACAACAACATGCAACATATAAAATCATACAAAACCCTCTCCTATTCGGAGATGCATTAACGAAATTATAGGGATATTTTTTGTTCTAAAATAGGAAATTAGGAAATAAAAAGACGGCATTTTTAGTTTCGTTCGTAAAATTGCAACAGGTCGGATGTTCTTTCCGTGCGTTAAAAAGAAAATTAAAATTTTAGTGGTAAATTCGGTTGTTTTTATTAAAGTTTTGTGTTAAAAAATAATTTAAGTTCCTAAATTATAAGAAATCATAAGTTTTTTATGAAAAAAATAAAAGAAAGCCATGAAAATCAAAAAAGAAAAAAGTTCATTAAGCTTATGAAGAGGGTGCTCCCACAAGAAAAAGAAAAGGAAAAAGTGGCGTCTCGAAAAAAGGGTGTATGTGTGCGTGTTAAATGCGTTGTGAAATAAAATGTGCATAAGAAATTGTTTTTGTACGGCAAGTGATTTCGGTCGATTGGAAATTTGTATGAAAATGACTCAAAAAAAAAAAATCGTGAGTGATGGAGTGTTTTTTCATATGAATTTTCGATCAAGTAGAATTGCTTGCCTTACAGAAAACTCAGTGGTGTAAAAGGGAGTTTGGTGTGTAGTGTAAATAAGGTGAGTGAAACATTGTTGTTTTTTACTAGCTTGAGTGAAGTAAAGGGCACAAATAAATTTCTTTGATTTTGTTTTAGAGAATAGAAGAGCAAAAGTTTGTTGTTTTTGTTTTTACTTAAATTTACAATAGCGATTAGTGAATTGAGAGAGATTGTCGTTTTTGTTGTATTAATAAATAAAATTCGTAATACGTTATACATTATAGTGTGGTGCCGTTACAAAACGAGCGAAATAAAATTGTGGAGGGAACAAATAATATTCGTTTGTTTAGAGTTAAAGAGAGTGAAGCGATAATATTTATGGGAATTTTTATGCACTAATTATATAAAAAAAAATAATAAAATTTAGAAAATAATAAGACAAAGCTGTCTTTAAGAAACCTTAAGAAAATCTTTAAGAAATTTTGATTAATTCATGGAAAATAAGAAAAACGTTTTATGGGTTAAATAATCATTCCAATGCTTGACCTTAATCAATTATTTTTATTTGTTTAGAATTAAAATTGTCACTTGTTGGTATAAATAAGCACACATGTCTTGTGTTGCCGACTGTCAAACAAAATCTATCAAATTGACAGACAGAAAAATGTCAAGTTAACACAGATTTCATTCAGTCGAATGACCAATAGACTGTATGTATAAAATTACACTGTGTCTGTCACCAAGAATGTGTTATAAAATGGCTTAAGTACGGAATATTAAAAGACCTTCAAATGTTTGTTGTATTCTCTTTATTTTAGTGGGTTTTAAGAACAAATATTTTTACATTTCAAAGCCAATATTTATAGAATTTTTTTCTTTTCTAGTAAATTTTTATTATTTAAGCATAAATAATATAAGCAAACATGGCATAATTTCCTATTTTTTATTTATTTTCTTTTGAAACTTTGAATTTCAGACCCAATAATAAATAAATTAAACAGAAAAACACGTTGAAAAGTAAACATAAACGTTTGTAGGGGAAAAAAAATCCAAAGAAGCGCTTCAATATGTAATAAAATAAAATTAAAAATAATTTCTTTTATTGCAAAAACAAACAAAATAAAAAATAACAAGAAAATAACTTTTTTTTTGTAAAGAAATATTAAACCGTTATACTTTTATACTATCAACAGCTGAAAAAAAAATTAAAAAATTAATAAAAAAAGTAATAAAAAATTATTGCAAATAATTGCAAAAATATAGGAGAGCATGTATAAGTATTAAACAAATGTGAAGTTTAACCAATAGTCATGCCGAGTTTTTTTATTTTCTTTATTTTTCTGCAGAGTGAAAATAATTTTAATTTTCTTTTTTCGTTTTTGTTTTGCCTGATCAAAAAGTAGAAATAAAAAATGGCTATAAACAAATCAATTTCTTTAAAAACATGAATTAAAGCAGAAAACGTTAAAAACAAATTAATTTGTTAAATGAAAAACAACAGAAAAATTAGTTTCTCATCTACAATGTAAGAGAAAACAAAATATTGAAAAAATTTTCACATTATTTTACTTCTACGAAGCTTGTTATTAGGTAGCTCCTCTTAGGGCTAGAAGTTAGAACTATTATGTTACCACTCATAAAACTCCCTTTTGCATAAAGATCAAGTTCCTGTACATTTATTTTGCAAAATGCAAAAATTAATTTAGGAAATGCAGGTTAATCGGCATGTCTTCCAATATGAAATGATACATGGTCCTACGATTTAAGAAAAGAAAATAAAGGCAAGAAGACACCATCATTATTTAGTAGTTTAGTATATCAGTATATCAGTCCAATGCCAAGGAAACTCCCAAATAAATCTTCCTCATGCATTAAGGTAAATTTCCTTTACGTTTGCTTAGCAAAAGTCGGGCTCCAACTTCTTTTTAGATCCATAACTCCTGTAGCAGTCAATTGGCATGTCTTCCAATATGACAGTGACTTATAAAAACGCAATAGTGTGATACATGGCCATATGATTTAAGAAAAGAAGACTATTAGTCCTCTATTGAGTTATGACATCAGTTGGCTTCCAATAATGATGTAAAAATACCTAGTTTAACTAAGGAAATTGAATTACCTATGCCCTGTAACATGTCCACACAAGCCAAATAGGAGTTATTTTAGAAGGATTCGATTTTTTCCTTAGAAATCATCTTTCATCATGGACCAAAACGGTCGTCTAGGTGCTATTGGTTAGAAATTTGATAGCAGCCTGACTATCGGAAAAAATTTAAAAATTTTCAGGGCAGTCTCCTCCCCTTACAAACATTACGACCGTTTCAAAGCAGCCATTACCTTCACCTCAAACATGCTAAAGTCATCAAACAGCTTATATGAATCCTAAAAACATATGTAAACCCAAACTACTACATTTTGAAGATATCATTATAAACCCCTATTTGATCCTCTGGATCATCAGACCGTAACTCCTTTGTATCATATTAAAATCAAATCTCTTATCGCGGAAAAAAACTTTATATATTGCCATGAGACTAATATGTATCATTGCTGGTTCACTAAGCGCTTAAAAAGCATTGAAAGAGTTTTATACAAATATTTACTCTATTTTGAAATTTTTAGCGTTGTTTTTTAATAACATTTTTATTTAATATTTACTAAATACCTATCTTAACTCTTTTAGCTTGAGATTATTATGTTACAGCCCTGGCTCTCAATTATATGCTAAAGAATGTTTGTTTTTCATTTCAATATTTTTCTAATTTTTGTTTTTCTCTTTGTTTATTTAATTTTTGCTAAAAGCCATCTGTGTTTAATTAAATTTGTAATAAACTTATTGATGTTTTTATAATTATTTTAATAAACAAAAACAAATACAAAGAAATAATAAAAAAACTAACATTCACAGTGATTAAAGCATTAAAAATTAAATAAAATATCAACAAAATTCAACCAGAAGTAGAAGAAATTACAATTTAACGCTTAAATGCATCCATTCATTCAGAAACAGTAAACTATAACAATGACAACACTGCTGGTGCACTTTAGCAGCAGCAGTAGTAGTAGAATACAAAAAAAACATACACACACACTTCCATATGTATAAGAAAACGGCAACAAGAAAAACAATTAAAAACAACCAACAACAACAAAACATGCCAGTAAAAAATTAAATTAAAAAAGAGAAAAACAAAAACACACAGAATTACTTGCACTCAGCACAATGTGTTTATAATTGTTTAATCAGCTGTTCTAAATAATTTTTTTTATTGTAGTTGTTGTTGTTATTATTATTATTTTTTATTGAGCAAAGCTTAAATACTAATTTAAAACAGTAAAGCGTAAATTCTTTGATCGTAATCATGTACAAACTATACATGGCAACAGAAAAGAGAAAAAATAAAGTCCCAAATCTTTACATAAAAAACCAACAACACAGTCACTATTTACTTGTAAAAAAAAAAACACAAAAAAAATATCCCAAAGAGATAAACAGAAGAATAAAAAAAACCCGAAATATGCATATTCATACACACTATGTGCGTGCGCATGAGCAAAAGCATTCGTCGATACGTCGATAAACATAACGAGATAGATCACATACACAAAAGGGAAGAGAGTAAGCAAAAGTCACCTACAATAAAAAAGCACTAAAATAAAAACAACAACATGCAACATATAAAATCATACAAAACCCTCTCCTATTCGGAGATGCATTACCGAAATTAAAGGGATATTTTTTGTTCTAAAATAGGAAATTAGAAAATAAAAAGACGGCATTTTTAGTTTCTTTCGTAAAATTGCAACGGGTCGGATGTTCTTTCCGTGCGTTAAAAAGAAAATTAAAATTTTATTGTTAAATTCGATTGTTTTTATTAAAGTTTTGTATTAAAAAGTAATTTAAGTTAATAAAATATAAGAAATCATAAGTTTTATATGAAAAAAAATAAAAGAAAGCCATGAAAATCGAAAAAGAAAAAAAGTTCATTAAGCTTATGAAGGGGTGCTCCCGAGAAAAAGAAAAGAAAAAAATTGGTGTCTCAAAAAAAGTGTGTGTGTGTGTGTGCGTGTGTTAAAAGCGTTGTGAAATAAAATGTGCATAAGAAATTGTTTTTGTACGGCAAGTGATTTCGGTCAATTGGAAATTTGTATGAAAATAACTCAAAAAAAAAATCGTAAATGATTGAGTGTTTTTTCATATGAATTTTCGATCAAGTAGAATTGCTTGCCTTACAAAAAACTCAGTGGTGTAAAAGGGAGTTTGGTGTGTAGTGTAAATAGGGTGAGTAAAAAATTGCGATTCTTTTTTAGCTTAAGTGGGTAGAAGAAGAAATAATGAATACAGGGTTTAAAAAAATTTCTTTGATTTTCTTTTAGTGGATAGAAGAGCGAATGTTTGTTGTTTTTGTTTTTACTTGAATTTGCAATTTTACGAATTGTGTAGTTGGTATTGTTGTATTAATAAATAACATTCGTAATACGTTATACATTGTAGTGTGGTGCCGTTACAAAACGAGCGATAGAAAAATGTTTAGGGAACAAATAAATTTCGTTTCTTTAGAGTTAAAGAGAGTAGGAAGAAGAGAGAGTATTAATTGGATTTCTTTACATATTTTATTATAAAAAAAGGAGAGAACTAGTGGAGAGAATAATATATTTCGTTTTTGATTTTTCTAGGCGGTTATACATATGTATGTACGATTGTATAAAGAGAGAAAGAAAAATATTTAGGGAATAAAAAATTTACATTGTTTTATATTAAGGAGAGTAGAAAGGGAAGACACATTACTTAGATTTGCAATGAGAAAAATTGTGATAACAAAGAGAGAGGGTGCAATATTTTCACTTGTATTGTTGATCTTTAAATAAAATTGGTTTTGAAAAAAGGGAACATTTTTATTCCCTTATTTACTGTTTTGGGAAAAGAAATTTATTCAGGGAATAAATAAAATTCCCTTGTTTTGTATTAAACAGAGTAGGGAACGGAAAACTTATCGGATGTTTTACTTAGATTTTTAAGGGGAAAAGAGGAAAACAAATAGACAAAGGAATTTTTCAAATTTTGTTCTTGTTTTTTTTTTCGTTAATAAAATTGTGTTTAAAGAAAAGGGAAAGTATTCTTAAGCCCTTGTTTACAGTGTTGTTTAGTAAAGAAGGTATGAAAGTTATCGAGGGAATAATTAAATTTCTTTTGTGTTGTGTTTTAAAGGCAAGGAGCGCTTACTTTAGGATTGAATAGAAGACAGGAAAATTATTTTTGAGTTGTAATTCTCACATACATACATAGAGGAAGTACAGATTTACTTTTTTACTTTCGAGGTTTGTTGTGTAAGGAGAACGAAGGCAGGTTTTTATTTTACTTTAACAACTCAAGGAAATTAAAGGAGAAAGTAATATCAAGCAGTAAAAGTAGCCCTATTTGATTCTTTGTTATGTTGTGTGAAAGAGAAGAGAGAATAAAATGAGAGTAGGCAGAGTCTTGTTTTTTTTAGTTTACCGTTGTTGTTTTCATAAAAACGACTGTTCATTGAGGGATATTTAAGTGTTTCAAATTCACCATACTTTGTTTGCTGTTGTTGTTGTTCTTTTATTAGAAGAGTGAGCTCAACTGTTGTTTGTAATTTTCACAGTTAAAACAAGGCATATTAAGAAAATACACATTTTTTAATCATAAAGAGAGCAGGATTTGTGTCAATATTTTTCGGGTTCTTTTTTGTTCTTGAAAAAAAAGGAGAGTAACGGATTTCTTTGTTTTTTTTTTGCTTTAATTTCGGAACAATAGTGCCAGAGGTGACGAGAAATTTCTTGCTTTCTGATTTTATGCAAACGATTAGAGATCAGGAGAGAGAATTCATTTAATTTTATCATAGTTTTGCAACAAGAAAGGCAGCAGTAATGATTTGTAGTAAGAAGAGAAAGCATTTGTAGGGCCATTATAATTGTTTTGTAATGACAAAAGGCAGAGCAAAAGTAAAGTGAGAGCCGACTTAAAATATATTTGTTATTGTTTTTACATATAGGGCGAGAATTATTTGAAGAAGAATGAAACCTAAGGAAAGAATAGTTATTTCATGTTGTTGTAGTTGTTTTATAATGAATTGAGAAAGAGAAGAAATGCAATGAGAGGGGTTATTGCACAATTTTATTGTTCTTCATAGGTAGCAATAGATTTGTGCACAGTAAAGGCTAAAAGTCTTTATACAAAATATGTTTTTAAGTTAATTTTGATGCTGTTATGCTTTAGCTGAGTAAGGTTTTTGGTTTTTAATTGAATTTTATATGGATCGACACCAATAAATAAGATCTGAAGGCTGCTATTTTGGGCCTGACGTAGAAATATCGAAGGTCTCCGTGCATCATGCTGCTTATGTACGTCTCTTCATCAATTTTGTCCATGATTTCATTGACTTTTTCAGTGATTGATCGATTAGAGTGTAGTGCATCTTTAGCGTGTAAATGTAATGTTTTTTTAGCTACTGCATAGACTCCATAAACTTGGCGAATGTTTGCAGCAGCCTGCGATGTATTTTCATCTTTTCTGTACTCGTAGTAGGATAGCAAAATATGATGGAAATGTTGAGAATTTTCACTCATTTTTAAACGTAAATAACTTTTGAGAGAATAACGTGATTTAATAAACCTTTTATCAAAGTAAAGCTTAAAATTTCTAATTTCAAGCTTGCTATAGTATCGCCTAATACAAATACTAACACCAAATATATTACGTTTTAAAGCCATATACCGAGAAAGTTTAACCAAAATTTTTTCAGAACCCAATAGAATAGAATTTCTTAGAATAGGTTTTCTTATATAAAATAAAGTTTTTTTTCAAATTTTTTTTATGTTTAAAATAAATTCACCTTTTATTTTAGAAGACCAATTAATCCTTTAATCATTTTTGTTTTAACAAATTAGCAATTCCAGAGGTTTTTTTTATTTATTTTTAAAATTTTCATATATTTCTTCTTTTCTTTCTTTTTTTTTGTAACAAAACTTCACTGTTATTTTTTATAATTTTCTTTTCAATTTCTTGTTTTTATAATTTTCGTTTTAACACTTAAATTTTCATATTTTTAAAAATAAATTTTTCTTCCAAATTTTTACTTTTCAAATTTATTTTTCCTTTTTTCTTCAAAAGATGGAAAAAAATATAAAAATCACACGCATTTCAAGCAAAAACAACAAACATTTTTGTAAGAAAATAAACACCAATAATAACAAAAAAATTTAAAAAAAGAGGGGAGAAAAACAATAAACCGTAACAAACGTCAAAATAAAAGCGTTTTTTCCCTATACGAACCGTACGTCTTGAAACTCGTTTTAAAACTAAATTCACAAACAGCTTAAGCAACACCATTGTTTTACAATTTTTTTTTTCTTTTTTTTCTTTTTGCTCTACCGAGTGAGTGTTGAATTTCATTTGTTTTGCTTACCCACACCAATGCATTTATTAACAGTTACTTAAACACAGTAAAGCTAAACAGGCAAACAAATTCATAACAGCTGTGAACTTATGTAAACATCAGTTAAGATTTTTTGTGTGAGCAATGTTAACTAACAGTTCAATGTTAATAACATTCCACTTTCGTATACTCACCTCAGTGGTGTCTTGTTTTATGAAAAATGTTAACCAAATTAAACTGTAAAAATAGTTATAGAGAGAGAGAGAGAGTTTTAAGGGAAATTTGATGACCGTAAATCTGTGCAGGGCTGGTTATTAAGATTGAATGTGGAAATTAGTGCAATGAAAACATAAGTTAAAGTTTGATAAAGAGTTTTGTGTTACGATTTACGAAAACTAAAAGAAAATTAAACCAATTTAAATGAAATTTCGTAATTAAATTGAAAATTGTATTAAAAAATAAATTTAAAACTTTAAAATAAAAAAATAATTAAAAAAAGAAAAATTCTTAATTAAATAGTGGACTTTTGCTGGAAATTGTCCATCCTTCTGTTACCTGGTCAAATGAATGATTTTGAACTCAAGTATCAACAGTTAATATGATTGCAGAAAGTAAAATGTTTCTTTTTTATCCTATCATGCCAGACCAGAGGAATTCAGAATTGACTTTAAAACTGTAGATCCCTCTACTCATGAATAAAATTAACAAACACAAGATGGCGAGAGAACGAAGTTCGTAATCCTGACGAAAGATCATTATAAATCAAATAAATAAAATAAAAAAAAATAAAAATAAAATAACTTCACAGCCTTTAGGTTGTTTTTGTGGGTAGCTACGTCAAAGGCTTAAAAGTCTACCCCGGTAATCACCTAACGTAGGAGCAATTAGTCAAGCTATCGGCAAGATTAAGCCTGAATTATGAGAAATATTAGCCGAAAAGTACCTAAAAAGGTTTGATTGCTCTAAAGAAATTTAGAGATGGTTATGATAAAAGCATTATAATGAAAGTAAAGTTTCACTTTAAAAGGCTTAAAATAGAAATTAAAAGCTTCAAAAGTTTTAAAGTCCAATAATTACTCTTTACCAGCTCTGTAGAAGAGAGTTCTTAAAGAAAAACATATTTAAACTGCTCTCTGTTAAGCGTGGAAGAGAGCTTATCAAACTGAGAGAGTAAAAACAGTTACTTATGTTTATACCCAGAAAACATTTTGATTTCATTTTATTTTAATTTGTTTTTTATTTGTATTTTTTTTTATAATTAATAAAATTATTTTTTAATATGATTTTTTTGTTTGGTTTTCTTATAATACTATTATAATTAAATATGATTTAATTTGTTTATTTATAATATTAATATTTATTATATTAATACTAAAATATTCTCATAGAGATAATTGCAAAATTTTTCAATGTTTTTCGTTTTTTTTTTGTTTTTTTTTTTAAGCTTAAAGATGAAAATGTGTGGTTTTTTAATTTAATTCAATTTTATTTTATATTTGAAAAAAATTGTTTTTTCTTGTAATTTTTATAATAAAAATATTTTTTTGTTTTCTTTTATTTTGTATTCGTTAATTTGATATTTTTAAAACTCTAAATTACTTATGAGACTAATTATTGAAAAAAAGTTATTTTTTTTAATTATTTAAACAAATGTCGTAGGTTGTGTTTTAAATTTTATTTTTTTATTTGCAAATTATTTATGGTGGTGATTGAGAAAATTTAATATTTCCTACTCCTATTTTTTTTAATTGTTTAATTTTATTTTATAAAATAATTTAATTTATAATAATTAAAATTTATTTTTTTTAATTTTGTTCTTGCCACAAATATTATTATTATTATTTTTTTTTTGTAATTAATAAAGTAAATTATTGATTTTCTGTTCATATTTTTAATAATTTATAATTTCATAATTTGGACAATAATTTTATTTAATTTTTTTTGTATTTTGTTTTTCTTTCTTTTCTTACTAAGGCATTTATTTTGTTTTTTTTTCTTTTTTTAAATTTAAAATTGTTTTTGAAATTTTGATTTTCTTAAATTCATATTCAAAATAAAACCGTTTCCATATTGATTATATTTTTTTAACTTTTTATTTTGCTTTAAGAAAGAAATTGTTATGGCAGGAAATTTTTTGTTGTTCAAGTCTATTTATGGTGCAATTAAAAAATATTTTTTAAAATTTCTTTTTTGTTAAGCTTTACATTTTTTTTTATTTATTTTCAAGCTAATTTCTAATCAGAAATTAAATAAAAAAAACTTTCTAATTTTATATCTGAGACAATTTTTGGTGAGATTAAAATGCCTGAAAGAATTTTCTTTTTCAACTAGTGTTTATAGCACCTTTAAAATGATGTATATTTAGTTAAATTATGTGTCTTGCTACTAATTTTTTTGAAAAAACGTGTTTTAAAAAATAAGGCTTAATATCTTTAACTTCCTATTAATTCATAAATCATGCTTAGGGATGTTAAGAAAGTTTGTTTCCTAATATTTGTTTTCCAATTATTTTTACATTCAAATTTTAAACAAAAGACTCATTGGTACATGTGTTAGTTGAATATGTCCGTAGTATGTTGAATTGAGGGAAACAACACAGAAATGGGAAGTTTGTATTGCAATGAAATTGGTATCGAAATTTAATGACAAATTTATAATTGCTACATAAATAATTAAAATTTTACTAAAAGTTTAAATTTTTTAATAAAAAAAATTAATGATATAAAAAAATATTAAAAAATATAAATTTAAATAAAATTTTTTGTTACAAAAAAAATATTTCTGTTGAAATTGAATTTTTCTTAAATAATAAATTTTTTAGTAATAATATATTTTTTTTAAATTCTTTTATTAAAAATTAAATCAAATACATATTTTTATTTATTTTATTTTGTTATTTTTATTTTATTTTGTTATTTTAATTTAAAATAACAAATTAAATTTTTATGAAAAAAAAGTTTAAAGAAATAAAAATTTTTTTAAAACATATTAATTATAAATTATAATTTTCTAAATAATAATTTGAATTAAAAATAATTTTAGCTAATAAATAGTTTTCGGTAAAAAATAAAATAAAAAAAATTTATTTGACGAAAACTATTTATTGGCTAAGAATGTTAATAATTAAAATTATTAAATTAAAATTAAATGTAAAATAAATTAAAATTAAAATTATTAAAAAAATAATTTTTTTTAATAAAAAAAATAAATAAATTTTAAATAAATTTTTGTTCTTTTAATTTTTTTTAATAAATATTTAATTTGTTATTTTAAAAATGTATATATTTTCTTTTTAATTAAAAGGTTGTTTGAAACATCCGATATTTTTATTAAAAAATAAATTAAACTAAAAGAAAAATATAATATATTTAAAAAGAAAATATTAAGTATAAATATAAACATAATAATAAAAAATTCATTTATTTAATTAATTTCATCGTATTTAGGCCTTCATTTCATTGTTTAATTATTTTTTATATGTAAATAAAATTGCATTAAAGTATATAAAATATTTATTTCATTCAAATATATTTCAATTTAGATTATCTAGAATTTTTAGTACTTAATCTTACTAAAATTTATTAAAAAAATTTATAGGAAATCTACTAATTTTTTTTTATAGTTTTTGACTAAAAATTAAGTATTAACTGAGAATTATTACAAACCACAGTGATTTATTGCTACAAAAATTCTATTTTTACTAAAATTGTACTAAATTCTCTAGGCCTCTTTAAATTTATTTGAATTTTTTCTCTTTATACTAAAATAGTTCAAGAATATCCAAGAGTTACAGAAATTTTAATAGTTTAGTAACTATACTCGGGAATAGCAGATCCTAAATTCAATGAAATGTACTAAAATTTAACTTAATTTTAAAACTATAATATAATATCTAAAACCTAATAAAATCAATACTTATCCGTTATTTTAATTTCATAAAAAAAGAATTCTAAAAATTTTTATTTACGAATCAAATCATGTATACTAAAAATAGATATCAGCTGGAATATGTGTACTAAAAACTTTTGTTAAAAAAATTGCATTAAAAATTGTTTTAAAATATTGTGTACTAAAAAATTTAGTTACAAAAAGTTTTGTACTAAAATTTTTTACAAACCATTTTTGTAATAGAAAATCCCGCATAAAAATTTTTGTACTAAAAAATTAATTTTTTTAATAAAAAATTTAGTACTTAGAACTTAAAGCAAACAAATTTGGCATGAAACTGTGTTAAAATCTTAATAGCAATTAATTTTAGTAAAATGTTTTGTAAACATTTTTAGTACACGAAGATTTTTTTCTAAAATTTTTATTAATTTTTTAAACAGTTTAATTAAAAAATTTGTTTAGAAAATTTATAGTTTTAAACTGCTTAGCACAATTTATATAAAAAGATTTGTAAGAATTTTTAGTACACAAAAATTTTCTTATTCTGTTATCCAGCTGTTTTAGTACTAATAGTTTAGAGATTTTTTAGTACTAAACTATTTACTATAATTTTTTTCGAAATCCACAGCATTTAAAATGTAAGATTAATGAGGACTAGAAATTTTGCACAAAAATTAATGTGCTAAAAAAATTGTACCAAAGATTTCTGTACTAAAACTTTTGCATTCGTTTTACTACAAACATTTTTGCAATTTTTTAGTATATTAATTTTAGTACAAGATTTTTGGTACATTTTTAAATTAAAAAACAAACAGTTTTGCAATTTTTTAGTATATTAGTTTTAGTACAAGTTGTTTTGGTACATTTTTAAATTTAAATATGTTAGTGCTGAAAATTTTGGTACAGAATTTTTACTACAATTTTGGTACAACAATTTTTATGAACAAATTGTGAAACAAAATTTTTTGGTACTAAAAATGTTTGGTACTAAAAAATTTTTGCATTTAAAAGTCTTAGTACAAAGTGTTTTCTTTTGTATATACATATATAGTACATATTTAATACATCATTTTTACCCTAAAGATTTTCGTACTAAAACTTTTATAAATACAAAATTTGTTGTACTAACTTTTTAGTACAAAATTTTGTCTAAATTGTTACTTTAGTTTCGAAATTATATACCTATTATTCGTACTTGAAAGTAATGAATCGAATAATTTTTTTGTACTAAAAACTTAAAAGTTTAATATTTTCACTTCTCCAAGGAGTTATCTATAGTTTATCTTGTTTTCATTATCAACTGAGTTGAATCGTCATCAAAGATTTGTAACCTTTAAAGAATCTCTCCATTTTATTATTCGGTTTCATTTCCTCTTTCAAAGTTTTTTCAAATATTTTTTAAGAGGACGAGTGCACTTCTCTTCATTTTCATTTTAATTTAATTGACAGCATAATTCGGTTTTTTTTTGTTTTTCTTGGTTTAAAGCTTTTAGAGGACGTGTTACGATAATTTCAAAATTCCAATTAAATATTCTGCTTAAGACTAGGGACCACAAAAATCAGTTCAATTTACCAACTAATTTTAGCATTTTTTTCAAAATTTTTCTTTTAATTTTCCTACAACTACTGCCTACTGCCACAAAAAAACCTGGCAGTGACGCTCAACATTTGCTACCACAAGAACGTACTACTTAAACAGTTTAAACTAACTAATCGATTACAAAACCAAAGACAAATTGGTACTTAAAACTGGACTGCATCACATTTATACAATAATGGCGTGAGAAAAAGTGTGCTCTAAAATCTGAGGAGCGTAAAGCTATTTAGGATGCTACCAATTCTGAAACAGAATTCGAGCGACGACGTTTGGTTATTTGTTTCCATAAACGACGATTGAGAGAGGGTTTGTCCTGAAAGAAAAGTGTGAACAGTTAGAATAGAAGTAATTACGTGAATAAGCGTTGGTATAAGAGTTAGTATAAGAGTTTTCACGAGTATAAGAATTCGTATAAGAGTTCTCAAACTAAAGGTCTGTGAAAAACTTACATTGTCTTTACGCGGTGACATAGGTATTTGCTTGTGCTGCGGTGTACTACTGGCATTGGAGTCATTAAGCGAGGTTTGTGAGTTATTGGCTGTAGAGGGATTTTCCGAATTGCGTCGTTTAATAAAATTTATTCTGAAACCCAAGACAATAAGTATTTGAATTGTGAGTTAAAGTGGTTGAATTTTTTTGGTAAAATACTTACAATTTATTAGCTTTGCCGGCTTCCATTAAAGCCGTTTCATCTCTACCGATTTTACGCTGTCTCTGGCCTTTTTTAGGCGTATGCGGTATATGCATTTCATCAGTCACAGCGCCCATCGAAGTAGTACTCGTCGTCCTCGTCAGAGGATTGTTGTTGTAGAAATTGTTGCTCTTCATCGTCGTTGTTGACATTGTCGTCGTCGTCGTCATCATCGTCTTGACTTGTGAGCCACTCCTCAATTGAGACATGCAGTATATCTTCTCGCGTCTCGCTAAGATCTCCAGATCGCTTAATTTGCTGTCGCCGCTGTTGTAGCTGATATTTTTGCTGTTGTTTACGACGCTGACGTTCTCGTCTCTGTTGTGAGCCACAGATACAGAACTGCTCCATGTATTTCGATTTGGCTGCAGGTGTTGTGGAACGCCGGCGACACGTGCCGAACCAACGAAGGGCATTGACGAGACTGTTGTTGGATTGGCGGCGGTGTTGTAGTTGCTGTTGCTGCTGCTGGTGCCCGAAGTGCTGTTGTTGTTGAGTAGTTGTGGTGTTGGTCGCGGACGTCGATTCACTGTGGGCGTATCCATCTTCGAGTTTCGCTGTTGAGAGAACGATATGACAGCCTCTTTTGGCTGTACACGATTCAAGGCTGAGCGATTTAATAAATCTCGACCCGTCCGTCGTTGAAAGGTGGAGAGGTCGTGCCTGCAGGGAGGGGGATAAATAGTATGAATCGTTTTCTTTTTTTAAGGCTTATAACTTACCCCAGAATAGTTGTTAGATCGGGTCCAGGATCGTAGCTTATCAAATCTTCGTCTCCCATTATATCGTGATTCAGTGCCAAACGCATCTCCAGGCGAGGACTTAAGCCCGAGCCAGCTCCTCCGGGCGGTGCACAAGCCGATTTGGAATCTTTGCCGGTAACGTGTGTCTGTTCGGTCTGGTCCTTGCGTTTGGTTAACATCTGTCGTTGCTCCTTCTCCTTGTTGTTCTCCTGCTGCTGATCCGGATGTTGCTGATGCTGCTGCTGTTGGTCCTTCTCCTTCATCGTCGAAACTATTGTTGATGATTTGTATCGCAGGTTTATGTTGCTGCTGTTGTCGATTTGTGCCGTCGACCCCAAGAGCGAAGTCTCGATTATTGTTGACGAGGGTCGTGGTTTCATGGAGTAACAGTCGTTTGTTATTGGGCTTTTGCTGGAGTTTGCTGGGGCCGAATATCTTCTTATACTGTAAACATCCTCTAAAGGTTGAGGTATTTTCGTCAAAGTCGTCATTGTCATTGTCGTAGTCGCCGTCGTTGTGCTCGTTGTAGTTGTCATCGTTGTCGTTAAGCAAGGCAGAGCGCTGGTATTTTGTGGCATTTTGGCGTTGCAAATGTCGGGGACGTCTGTAGCAGCCAGCACCGAGAAGCCATCGTCAGCAAAAACGCCAGATTTTTGAGGAGGTGTGACCTGTTAAAAAGGGAATGAGGAGAGACAGTTTGTATAGGACCTTTTGATGATGGAGAGGGGGGTGGAAACTTTACCTTTTCTAAGCTTTTTTGCGTAGTTGTTGAGGTCTTTAGATTTGTTTGAGTCAATAAGAGACGGCGTGGCGGCGGTGGAGGTGGTATAAATTTCGCTGGTCGTGGCAAGGTTTTGACTGCTGTCTTCGGTAAAACCTCCTTGTTCAACTGCTGCTCCACGGGCTTCGCCTGTTGCTCCTCCACCGCTTGCTGAATGTTGTTGTTGTTGCTGCTGCTGCTGCTGCCAACGTCTTTGTCTTTCACGATAGTGTCGTTCACGCTGCTGGTTATTGTAGATGCCGTGCAAAGAACCCGAGTCGTTGTTGTCTGTGTCGGTGTGCAGACTGTTGAGTCCATCGCAGAACATATCGTTGCTGATGTGGTCATTTTGCTGCAGGAGTTGGGCAATGTCTTGGCTATCAGAATTGGAGGAGTGGTAATTTTGGGCTGATCCAGTAGGTACTCGCAAGATGAGGCCTTCAATACTGCGGCTGGCAGTAGTACTGGCTGTTTTAGCGGCCTCGGACCCACTGTGGTGGTTGGTAAATTCGTTGGTAGTCTCTCCTCCGTGGAGGTCTGATCCTCCTCGTCCTCCTCGTCGTAATCCGCTGTATTCACTTGTTCCTCCTCCTCCTCCCCCTCCTCCTCCTGTTCCTCGCTGGAACTTCCAGCTACCGAATCCTCTAAATAGTGGCCATTTGTCGTTGTTTCCCCCTACCAATTGTTGGGAATAGAATTCAACTAATCAATTCTGGTTTATAGCAATACTATAAACGTCTTTGAGGTTGCCACCTATTTTGTTTTTTATTTATTTTTCAATTTGATTTGATAGTTTAACTGAGTAGAGTATGTGTGTGTGTGTAAAGTGTATTCAAACGTGTGTGTTGAATATCTGCCGTCTGAGTAAAGCATTCTAAGCTGTTTGTTTATTTAAAAGAGAATATTTTCTAAAGCATACATATAGGCTTTAGAGCATGCTCCTTAGAATTAAAGCATACTTTTAGGCATCAAATGTTTAATCAAGTGCTTTTAATGTGTATTAGTTTGCAATATTGAACGTTTTGCTATAGTTTAACTAATTTCACTACAACTTTCTATTAACAAAACCGTTAAATGAATGACATTTTTTAATTGACAGTTAAGTGACACACACACATATATATTTAAAAAAGACAAAATACACACATAGTAGTTTCGAAACAAAACAAAATGAAATCAAAGTTTGAAAAACATGATTTTAAAATGAAGTCGTGTGATTGATTATGAATTGAGTTGCATTTAATGTTGATGGTTAAAAACACAATGAAAACCACATCGCGTTGCATTAGATGATGAGAATGACAAAAATGACACAAAAAAAGAAAAATGAGTAATTAAAACAAAAATTGTTTAAAAATGATGACAGTAGTTCATGCATTTCTTTTATTTTCCATAGATGACCCACCTTTTTTAATTCTTCACTTTCCTGTTGCGTTTTTTCCTCATCACTTTCCGTCTCCTCCTCAAATAAAGGCTCTAAGCGTCGTCTAGTTTTTTTTTTGATTTTTTTATTAACAATTTTTATTTAAAAAAATTTTGTTTTTTACACAATATATTGAGTGTTGATTTGATTTGATTTGATTTGATGATGATATTATGATGTTCATGATGGATGTAATGATGAAATTTACAATAAAAAAATAAAAACAAAAATTTACCATGAAAAAAAGTCCAATTTACTTTGACTAAGGCTAGGTTTAAATACTTTTGTTACGATACGGTTTAAATATTTTTTATTTAAATGAATAAAATCTAAAATTCTGTAAAACTATATGATTTCTAGATTGGGTTAGACACTAAATCTCGTGAGAATGAAAGCTGTCATCATTAGTACCACTGCCAAAATGACAGCACCAATAAGGGCTCTTTAAGCCTGCATTATACAACTCTTACGGTAATCAGGTTCAAGTCGGTCAACTGCTGATATAAGCAGGTTCATGCATATGCTGGAGTCATAGACCCTTGTTCCTCGTTTTCAATTTTAAACTTGTATATCAACATCGCCTATTTCACCGGGAAATGCTGAAAGATTCTTTAGATTCCAGATTGTGTTTGTTTGTAATGCAAGTATACAATACTATAATCACCCTATATTATACATTCATAGAGGTTCCCTTGGCCACGATTAAGCAGGATATTAGGGAAAAATCATTACCACCCGTTAAACAATACTAGGAACCTCATTCTTCCCATTTCGTGCAATGTGCAGAATGGGAACCCTATTCTTGACTTTACATTTTGCCTAATTGTGTGGCATGCCCGTTAGATAGGCACCCAACATTAGGTTGCGCGTAAGTTTAAATCACTTGGAGACTCTGTGACCCATTATTTATAAAAACTGAAAATTCTCCAGTCCAGTTAAGAACCAGCCCGTGTCCCTGGCAAATAACGCTATATTCAGGAGAGAGACATTTCCAAGGCAGATCGTTTCTGAAATTTGACAGGTTGACTGCCGTGGCAATTTTCGGAAAACTGGCCGAGCAAGCTAACATTGACTTTTTGTTCTTTTCCCAGAAGCTATTTATCGATACTAGCACTACGATTTTATTCGTAGCTACACAAAAATGGCAGGTTTAGTGAGTACGTGATAACTCGTAGTTGCACCCTGGAAGGGAACACAATCTACGAGTTATCTCGTAGTCGGCAGTCAACGTGTTAAGCGCACAGAATTGAATTAGACCAGCTTCTTATAGAGCAGAACGTTCCCACAGAAATTGCTGGATTATCCTTCATCCGCAGCCACAATGGCTTCTGCAATTATAATTTGGATAACTTATGCGCTCAGACGTAAGTCTACTCAAACAGTACCTAGTAATTATACCCCTATAGTACCGGATTGATTTTCAACGGCTATATAAGAATACTGGTTCCTTTCCCCTTTGGGGAAGGTACCTACATCATGAAGTGCTTGTCGCCATCTGCGTACGGCTCTACTCTCGAAAAGATTTCTAAATCGAGGTGTCTATCTCTCGTAGTTCTAACGAAAGCAAACACGCATCCTTGACAATATTTGCTAGGCTTAGAACCTAGCACCACCTTTCTGTTCTGCAAGTAACCCTAAAGTCCAATAACTACTAGGACCTATTGATCTACATTTTACTCTACAACTACTCGCCTGTTTACTAAACTAGGATGAGTTTTTTTTTTAAATACCAAAATGATAACATATGTTAAGGCGTACGAATAAAGGTGATAACATGGGTATACAATATTAACCTGTAAAAACTACGGTAAAAAAGTATAATATGGAGAGAAAAAAGAAAAATATTTACGAAATATTACCGTTACTTTTATTGGAATATAAACAATGGATTATAGAAAGAGACTAACTAAACCAAAGAATTTAAATATTATCTTAAGCCTAAAAATATGCTACAAAAGATTAAAATAGTTGAACACTAAAAGGTTGTTACAAACTTACCGTGGTAATAAACCTCTTATAGTGCTGGCCGACATGGGCGGTGCCATTAACAGTTCATCCATCATAAGTTCGGTATCATCATCATCGTTAAGAGAATTACTGGATTTTGTAGGAGACTAGGGAGAGAGAGAAAGAGAGATAGTTTTAGAACAGATTATAAAACGTTAATTGGTTGCGCTATACCGATTGTGTGTTTTCCGAATTTGCCAAATGCAAATCATCATTATCGCCACCACTGGTTGGGGTACCCCACACCTCTTCCCCAGAGGTGGCTCCTGAGGTGCATTCATCCATTTGTTCTTCTGGATCTGAGGTAATACCTGTTGTACTAACATTTGCCTGGTCCTGATTCCAACGTCCCAGATATTTGTCAATAAAAGCGCGGGACTCCTCAAAGAAAGACATTTTGCCCGACACAAATGTAGAGGCTCTGGTAGTCCACGCACTGCCATTCAAAGCATTTAAGCTGCTGCCTTGTGATTCCTGGCTGTGATCATATATGGCCTTGGTTACTACCCTAATTTCATTGTCCAATTCAATGTTATCGGCTCTAGCCTTATCCATAAGCTCCTCATCGTCATCGTCTACCTCATCATCATTGTCTTCTGCATCTTCATCATCATCATCATCATCATCATCGTACTCTTCCAGATTGTCTTCCAAACGTTCTTCCGAAGGCAGTTTCTCTAGACTAGACATTGTGCCAAAACGTCTTAAACCACTGCTCATAGGTCGATAGGGTGGCTCTTCATCTAATGGCGATTCATCACAACTATCGTCGGGGATATTTTCAATCACCGCCTGTATAGGGCACTGTTGCATTAACAGATTCGCTGTGGCGGTCGACGATGAATTATCCCACACATGGGTAGAGGTTTTCGTCAATACCGAGTCTGGAGTGGCTGGCACTATGGAAATGGTAGGCACAAAACCATTTTCTGCATAGGAAATAAAATTTTGGGTGGGTGTAGGCATAGGAGCCGTAGGCGTTGTCATATTCAGTAACTTGGCAGCTGGTGTCAACTGTGCCAAACCGATTAGCATAAGGGATAGGTCATCGTCTTCCTTGGCTTGCTGTTTATTATTGAGATTCTCCTGCAGGGTTTTATCACACGTACACTTGCAATACCTGTGGGGATCTTCGGTTTTCGTTAAAGGTTTCCCCTGCTGGTCTAATGATCTTGGCATTTTGGGAGATTGTTTTGGGGACTCTAACAGTTTACAAGTCTTTAGTTCCACTTCCTCGGGACTCAAAGTGGTATTGGCAAAATCCTCCGGCAGACACTTGCACGTACACGGCACAAACTGTTTGTTCTGAGGACTACAGCTTCCGGCCGCCGACCGTGGCGATTTGGGCGACTTAGGGGATTTGGGGGATTTTGGCGTTTGAGTTGTTTTAATGGTGGTGATGACCTCCTCTACTTTGACAATCTGAGCCGTTTCGGTTAAAGTAATACTGGTTTTAACCTTTTCGTTGATCAAATTTAGTTCCTCAACTTCTTTGGCTGTTTGGGGTTGTATTTGCACAAATTTACGAGGGGGCGGCTCGGGTTTAAATTGATCTTTCTCTTCGCTTTCCGTGGCCGATGAAGTGGCTGTGGTGCTTGACGTGGTTGTTAACGTCTCCTGGCTGCTTTTGTGGTGACCATTCATTAGTATATTGGCCTCGTTGTGTTCGTCTAGAATTCGTAATTTATAGATGCTGTCGGTGATTCTTCTGCGGGCCTCCTCGACTCCGCTACTACTGATACTCGTGCTGCTCGTGGCGGCGGTGGTGGCGGTGAAGGAGTTACCGCCCGCCACGCCCTCATCTGTGGCTTCTGATTGATAGATATCATCACTTAATAATTGGGCCACATCACTTTCGGTATCGCCAACTTCACATTTACTACCGCTAGCGATGGCTACTGCAAAGGGCTTATCGCCTGTTACCGTACCAGATGATATGCTAGTGACACTACTGGTACGACTATTTGTACCGGCCGCATTGGAGCCAATGCTACCATTTACTTTAGAACAACGCTGGGGCGATGATTGACTGTGTTGGACTTTCAAGGAGTGACAAATGAGTCCTGACGCGGCACGCATTTGTGATGAAGGCGATAGGGGTGGTGGACCTTTTGTGGAGCTATCTACGTTATCGGTTTGTTTCTGATGTTCATGATGGGCGTGATGTTGGTTATGATGATGCTGATGATGTTGATGAGATGATGTCGTAGGGCTGGCATTAATTTGTTGGTGTTGCTGCTGTTGCTGGCAATTTTTATGACAATGACGACACACAGCTAATTTGTCTAAAACAATGGGACTAGAGCGTACAGTGATCTGTGGGAGAATAGGTAGATATGAGAGAGATAGTACTAGAATAGGTTTAATAGTTAAAATGTGTCTAGGCTAATGGTTTGAAACTGTGATAAGAAGACTTTCTCTGAAGGAAAAGTTCTAAAATTTTGGCTTGATAGTATTAATGTGTGGGTAATGATTTGAATCTCATAGTACAAATGTGCCTGCGATAAGGTTATGAATCTCTGCTAAGTTAGTTGAGCTAATGAGCTAGTGAAAAAAGTGTCGATAACTTGCATTATCTTAAGAAAATTTAGTCGATAACTTCTATTTTCTATAGAAATTTGTCCATGATTTGCATTTTCTATAGAAAATTTATCAATAACTTTCTTTCTCAAAAACAAAAATTCGATAACTTGCATTTTCTACTGAAATTTTGTGGATAACTTGCATTTTCTATAGAAAATTTATCGATAACTTTCTTTCTCAAAAAAAAAAAAATTCGATAACTTGCATTTTCTACAGAAATTTTGTCGATAACTTGCATTTTCTATAGAATTTTTTAAAAGACTTGCATTTTCTATCTAAAATTAGTAGGTTTTTGTGTCTTACTAGCGAGAATCTTTATAATCAAATGTACTCGTATGTGGTTTGGATCTAAGCTACTAAACACAAAGTTTGTAATCCAATGAAAACAATAGGGTATGTACTAAAAACGCATACAAAAAAACACTCTATTACCTGACTATCCGATGTCGTACTATGCGATTGACTTATCTGACTTACACCTTCTGAAAACGACACGTCACTCATGCTCATGACATCAACGCCGCTCAAACGTTTACCGCCAAAATTCGATTTCACCGAAAATAAGCCATTTTCTTTGGCTAAATTCAATTCCTTGGTACGTTTCTCCAATTGCTGGCGTGTCCAATAGGTAATGCGCTCATCATGATCGCTCTCCTGACACAAAGCTGGATCATCTTCTACTGGAGCTGGCGAGGTCGTAGTAGGATCACCCGACAATGACCGTACAACGGCTAAACGTGCCTGTTCTTGTTGTTTATCCAATTGACCTTTCATCCAGTTGGCCAAATGTAAGGCGCTGGACTTGGGTGTACCGGTTTTGTTCAGTATGCGGCATTTCTCATCAATTAGTTTTTCGATTTGCTCCGAAACATTGCTGGATAAGCGATTGTTCTAGAAGGGGACAGTGAGGGGAGTTAAAAAGAAAAGAAATTGAGAGAAATTTTTTATTTTTTTAGTTTATTTTAAAAAGATAAGAAAAATTAAGTCACAATTCTACGATATTTTTTTGTTTTTAAAAATTAAAAAATTTAAAAAAAAATTTAAATTTTTAAATAAAATTTTGAATTTAAATTTTATAATAATTTTTATTGTTAAGAAAATTGTGATGGGCTCATATTTTTTTTTTTTTATTAAAAATTAATTTCTGATAATTTAAATAAAAAAATTCTTTTTTCTACGATTTTTTTTTATATTTTAATGCAGGAAAACTTAGAAATTCTTTGCTTAAAAACGCTTGTTAAAGTTTTTTTTTGTAAATTTTTTCTATTAAAAAAACTGATTTTGAGACCATCACTTAATTTTCTATTCTTAAAAATTGTTTTAAAATTTAAATTCAGTTTTTTTCGTTTTCTTTTTTAACTACTGCTTGGTTTAAAAAGCTTTTCTAACCGATTTTTTTTGTGACTTAATTTTTAAGTTTAATTTTTCTTTAATATTTTTTTTTAATTTTTACCAAAAAGTATTTTTTCTTCTTCTTACTTTAGCGTTTTTTTCTTGTTCTTGCTGTTTCTCTTCTTCTTTTTTTAAGAAATAATAAACTTACAAGCGTTTTTAGACAAAGAATTTTTCTTTTTTTATTTATTTTTAAACTAATTTGGTTTTCGGTGTCTTGGGGGGAGGGGAATGTTTTTTTGAAATTTACAAAATATGCGTTTTTTTTCTATTATAAGTTAAAAATAAATTTTTAAAATTATAGCATTTTTGAAATTAAATTTCTAACAATTAAATTAAATTAAAAATTTAATTTTGGCGTTTTTTTTTCTTAAAAACTAACTTAAAAAATTGTAGCGTTTTTTTCCAAAGAAAATTTATGAAGAAAAATAAAAATATTGGCATCACTGGAACAATGTCTCAAAAATTAAAAAAAGAGTGCTCATATGCTTTCTTAAGATCTCCACTTTCGATTATGATTAAAAGGGCAGTTATTTCTACTGTCCTGAACAGCAAATAGGTGACTCTAGGGAATGCTAGAAGGATTTAAAGGGTTCTATATATACTGCCCGATACACCACAAAGATGACATTACTGGATGCTAATAATCCTGACGACTGGACAACCCACTGTATCAATATTATTTCGAATCAATTTTCAAGCATAATACACTGGCTTTTCCAGAACAATCGGAGGTTCCCGAAGGCACCGTTGAAGTCTACACTGATGACTGAAAGATACTGCCACCCATCTTGATGCTGTGGTATATTTATTAGGGGTTCTGAGATTAAATTTTCTTATAGAATGTCTGACCATTTTAGTGTTTTCTAAACACAAAGGTTATAGCAGTTTTGAAGGCAGTGCAATGCTTGTTTAGTGGCGGGTTTTTATCTGCCAATCTCTTGATTTACTCTGACAACCAGTGTGGAATTTAGGCTCCTAACGAACGTAGTTTCAACGTCCTTTTTTGTTCATGAAAGCCGAGGATTTCTCTGAGAAATTTCAAATCATTCAAAGATAAGGGTTTATTTCATCTGGGACATAAGGATAAGGATATCGTTAGCCAGCTGCGTTACGGAGCTCGCAATCGGAGCTCTCGTCAAATAAGACTTCAAAGAGATTATACATTCGAATAATCAATGGGGCTCTTAAAGACTTTCTGTTGATAATGATCTCCTCATAAATAAAAAAAGAGTGCCTAAACCTTCTTAAAACCTTAAGGAACTTTAACACTGAATTGGGCGCCTGGACATGAGGCCAATAAGGTAACGAGATAGTGGATTACCGGGCAATGGAATTGGTCATTCTGGGGACTTACAAGAAGACGTAGAAAGTTTACCATCTACATTCATTATTGTAGCTTCAAAGTAACACTGCGAGCTCAGCATTCATTTTTTTTTATTTCTCCTGGAAACAGTGTAATTTGTCATAATTTATCATCATTTCATGCAACAAAACCACACAACCTGCATATCATAAAAAGGTAAATTGCTTGTAATGCAATTGACGTTATGAATGTTTATGTGCACACAGTGTTTCTATGTAGAACAGTATGTGTTTGCGCGTCTGCCATCAAGTCTGTCTTACCGCCTGCTTAGTGGGGGTAAATTCAAATAAATTTCGGAATTACAATGAATGTCTTGAAGACAAGAAGAAAAAAAGAAAACAAATCTGCATATGAAATGACATCATAGTTTAAAGATAACGACATTAGTTGTTGCTGTTGTTCGTTGTCATTTGTTGTTATTGGCTTGCAGCCGAAAAAATGGCATCATTGCAATGAGACAACAAATGGCATCATAGCGATAAAATAAAAAAAAACAAAGAAATTAATCGTCATGTGCAAGAGTGTGTAGAGAAGGAGTACCCTACTGGTGAGTGTAAAGGCTTTTAAAGTGTTTGGAAAAGTTATAAAGAATAAGTGAAGAACGACATTTGATAGTGAATTGAAATGCAGAGAGAGAGAGAGAGAGAGAGAGCATCTAAAGACACGCCGGGCATGGTATCCAAAAGCAACCTATTAAGGCAATGAATGGAATAATCTGGAAGCTGTATACACTTCTAAAAAAGGGAGTATTTTGTAGTGTTCAGATGCGTCAAGAACGGATCTTGGAACAGAGGCAGGATTTTTTGGTCCCAAAATGAGTTGTCCGAACCAATGGGGAAATTTGTGGGTATCTTCCGAGCGGATGTGTATGTCATAGACGGACGTGCATAAGTCAAATTGAATAGGAAGAACAAAAAATAGTACATATCTATACTATCTGACAGTCTGTTAATCGAGCACTCGTCTCTTATGAGGTTAAATCGAAGATAGTATGAGATTATCTAGAGATCGGTCTCTTGATCTGTAGACTTAGGGCACACTTATTCTGTATGGGGTTTGTCTCGAGCCCAACATGTAGATTATGTGACGATAATTCATCGGAACACATTCTTAAAAGCCTGTGTGTCATTAATACATGCCAAAAGGAAACTTTAAAAAGCCTTTTCACGACAATGATAAAGAATTTCGAATTTTAAGTACTGAAAATTCTTTCCTAATCCTATATTAGAAACTCTAAAAAAATATCAAAAATTACCCGAAAAAGTACTTAAAAATGTACACAAAAAAGTACCAAAAAAAGTACCAACTAATTTTTCCGTTCTTTCACGGTTAAATATCTAAATCCTATGCCTTGACCATTTGTTTAACAGACTTTCCTTCTTACTTTTATCCATTTTGTGCCTGGTACTGACTTTAGTACCAAACATTTTTTTACTTTTTAGTACGTCCTCTTAAAAGTACCGCTTTCGGTAATTCGTTGTAAGTGTTTTTAATTTGCTTTTATTTATTTATGTTTGATTATCTTGCATTTGTTTTGAAGTCTTGCTTTCACATCACTCATGTTGAAATTTGAAATGTGGAGAAAAAAAGTACCAAAAAAAAAAAGAAAATCATTTTAATTTAAAAAAGACATAAAAAGTTGTTGTAAGAACAAAAACAACAACAGCAACCATGACAATAATATTGTTTAGCTTAAAATGTATCATAATTATTACTTTGACCTTGTCAACATAGCAGTAAAGATGAGAAATAGAGCGTAAATATATAATTAAAATATGTTTGGTACTAAAAAGTACTTTTTCATACCTTCGGTAATAATTATCGTACTTTGTGTAAGAAGTTTCATTAGTAAAGGGTACTTTTACAAAAGTACTTTTTGTTGATTTTTGTAAAAAGTTATTTTTAGTACCTTTTGTGAAGATTTTCTTTTGATACTTTTTGTTAAAAGATAATTTTTGGTACTTTTTGAAAAAAGTACTTTTTGGTACTTTTTGTAAAAAGTTCTTTAGTACTTCATGTGTATTTTTTTAAGAAATAAAATCAATCCTTCAAACTTTTGTAATGAAAATTTGTTGCAAAATTTAAATTTTAAAAAATAATTTTTTGGTACTTTTAATACATTTTTAGTACCCAAAAAAAGCAGCATATTTTCCACATTCTCAGACTTTTTATGGTGCTTAAAACGCCCTTTTGAAAGTATGAAATAATTTTTTTTACTTTCTTCCTTTGAATATTTTTGTTTTAAATTATCCTGTGCTATTTTTTTATCCATTAATGTATGCCATTCATTGACTAGACTTCAATTTTAAGAAAACTGCCAGTAGTTGTAAACAAACATTTGTCAAGATGACATCAAACTTTTCACTATTTTTGTTGCTGCCTATACTGCTGCCTTTGCTGAGACATATAACCGCCGTGTCTAGCGAATCCAGCCGTTATGAGAGCCAAAATAATTTGGTGGGCTTTACTTATACTCCTTCAGAGAATGATTCCTGCCTTGAATTTAATCTCTATAAGAATCTGTACGAAGAAATGAACAGTCAAAATCATCCGAAAATTCAATTGTTCTACAACAGGGTGGTACAGAAGTATTATGACGCTCAGCCGGCCAATGTGCTGTTCCTGCAATTGTGGCAGATTTACAAAAGATGTGATCCTTCCACCTTTGTGGCCATGGTGAGAGCCCAATTGAGTTTATTTTGGCTGCACAATATGAACGAATACCCGGACTTTGATTACCTGTTAATGGTGGCCAATGGTTTGTACAAAATCAAAAATTATTTCCTATACCCCAGCTTAAATGCCAGAACCCGTTTACTATTTGACAGGGCCATGAAAAGTCTGCCCTCTACACTGCATTATTTGTTTGGACATCGCGAGTTTTGCTTAATGAATCGCAAACATTTGGAAATTATACATCAAACGGAAAGTGATGAATTTGTAACGAATCATGAGATACGTTTTGCTTTTACCTGGCACATCATGAAGCGTTTTAATGATGGCAAGGGTATAATAATACCCCTTTTTGGGGATTACAATATCACTTCTCTCATCGCAGAGGATGAAGCTTTGGAACAAAACGAAAAAAGTTTGGTAAAGTCAACCAAGCGACACCAAAGTACCTATGAATTAACGGACATACCGGCCACTCTAAATGTGGCCTTGTATAGCAAACATTTTAAGAATTTTTACTCAAGATGGCCTGTCTACAATCAGAAAATTGGTGGCAACTTAACGGATATACCCGAGTATATATGGCAGCAGGACTATCACGTCTGGTCTGTTCAATTGGTGGATGATGAGCACTTGGTTTTCTTTCAAAATCAATACTTAATGTGTGCCACTTCGTTTTACGATGACAAACGACGGTTTATTTTTGGCCTACAAAATCGTACAGTATACGATACCGATTGCCAGTGGAGTGCGGGCAAATGTGATCGAAGATGAGGTCCTTAGAGACACCTCTTGTGAAAACGAAAACTTTTTATAAACTGTAGTAAAATTTATAGAAAATTTTGTTATAAAAAGTGTTGAAAATAAAGAAAAAATTAAAAAAAAAATAAAAAAATACGATCCTTTGCCAATATTTGAAAAAAAAATTAAATATCAGGAAAATTACTTAAAGTGGTACCAATATTGTTAAAAGAAAATTAAAATTTAGTTTTCTCTTATATTTCCTATAACAGTGCCAAAAATATAAAATTTATGGAAATTTCCAAATAGTACTTTTATGAAAAAAAGTACCAATAGCCCAAATTTTAGTACAAAACTAAAAGAGCATGGAAAAACAATTATAACAAATTTAAGACTATGAAAACAAGTTTAAAAAGTACTTTTTCTAAAAAGTACCAAATAAGGTACCAAATAAGAAATAAACCAAAAAATTTAAATTTAAAAAGGACAAGTTAGGAGTTATATAATTTTTGAAAATTCCAAGAAAACTACTTTTATGAAAAAAAGTACCAATTGGTACAAAATGTACCATCTACTTGGATTCCAAAGAGTACTGAAAAACAACGGAATATTATCAAATTTACAACAATTTATGGAAAAGAGCTATTTCAAAAGGTACTAAAAAAGGTACCAAATAAGAAATATAAAAAAATGAAATACTAAAAAAGACAATTTAAGAACATTGGGTGCAAAACAATACACAAAATTTAAGAGAAAAATACTTTTTTGAAAAATGGTACAAAAAGTGATACCGATTTTGGTACGAAAAAAAGGACAAAATTCGTTTTCCTATATCCATATACGTCCTATAAATATACGACGTATATACGTCCCGAAAAATATGAAAATTTTCAAGATTTCAAAAAAGTACATTAATGCAAAAGTTTTAGCTCTTTAAAAAGGTAGTAAAATACTACTATTTTTTATAAAAGTAGCACAACTGTATTTCTTGCTATTTTTATGCAAAATTTGTACTCTGTATTGTTTGAACATGGATTTTAGAAAAAGTACTAAAATACTACCTTTTTTAAAGTAGGTAATAAATTACTACTTTTACTACAAAAGCAGTAAAATTGTATTTCTTCTTATTTCTATGCAAAATCTGTGCAATATATTATTTGAATACGGCTTTTAGAAAAGGTAGAAAAATACTACTTTTTAAAAAAGGTGGAAAAACACTACTTTTATAAAAAAGTAGTAATTTACAAATGTATTTCTTCCTATTTTATGCTAAATTTGTACCCTGTATTGTTTAAATATGGCTTTTAGAAAAGGTAGAAAAATACTACTTTTTTAAAAAAGATTGTAAATTACTACTTTTGCTATAAAAAAAAGTGAAAAAGTATTTTTTCTTAATTTTTTGCTAAACCTGAATTGTTTGAATATAAATTTTAGAAAAAGGAGTAAAATACTACTTTATTTTAAAAAAGGTAGTAAATATTTTTAAACATTTTGTACCGAAATTTTTAATTATGTTACTGTAATGCTACAATTTTTTAAGTTTATGAAATAATTTCGTTACTTTTTTTTGACTACATTAGGAACTTATGATGATTTTTTTTTGTATTTTTCTTTTGATAACACATGGAAGATTATGAAAAAATTTGTTTTTTTTTTTACTAATAATAACTATAATTAATAATATCAATATATGTATGTAATGTTAAATATGTATTTATAATAAAATTTTGCTTATTTCTGTTGTTTTTTTGTTTTTCAATAAATAACGACTAAATAATGCTTAAAAAATATGTTTTTTTTCATGAGCTTCTCTTACTAAAATTTTTTTGATGATTATTTAATTATATTCTTTATCTGTATAATGTAAATACACTTATTAACTAATAAATAAGCTAAGCAACAACCATAAATATGTATGTATGTCTGTATGTTTTCTTACTTTTTAATATAATTTTTTTTAAATATTTTTTAAATATTTTTTTTGTTTTTTTTTTGTTTTTGAAAACTACTTAAAATTTGTATTTCGTTTATTTCAATTCATTTTTATTAAGAATTTATTGCATTTAAGTAAGTATGAGTAGTAGTAATAGTAATAAGTATTAGTAAAAGTATTGTATTAAATTCATACTAATTTACTCTGAATTGAGCCGATTTTGTTCTTTTTTTTTCATGAGCATTAAAACAATATACGTTTGATTAATACTACAATTTAATAATAAAAACAATTAAAAAATTAAATATTTTTTTAAAATTATAATTATTACTACCAACGTTTAAAAAACATTTAAATAACAATTTATTTTTTAACTAAATTACTACTAAATTTTTTAAAATCAATTTTTAACAAAATTTTCTATAATTTTTTCTTTCGATTAGTTTAATAAATTTTCTCTAATTTTTTTTATTTACTAAAAACAACCATAATATGTAATATTGTATATTATATTTAAATTTCAAAAATTAACTTTTCAATATGCTACGTTTTGTATCACTATAATTTCTTTACTTTACTTTTCTTTTTTTTGAATAAATTAAACAAAATGTTAAAAAATTTTAACAATAAAATGTTTATAAAATATATTTTTAACAAAAACAATTCCTATGAGCACATCATTTTCGTACTAACGAGGTAGCATAATTTGAATATTTTCTTTTTTCTTAAATAAAATTAATAAATTCAAGCAAAATAAAACTATTTTTTATTGTAATAAAAATATACAACTTAAACCAGCAATGCATAATAATAGTAACAAAATAAAAAGTACTTTTTTGTATATTTTCTATAACTAAAGTAGATTTTAAATAAATTTAAATTTAAAAAGAAAAATTAAAAAAAAATCAATAAAGTACTCTTTTTTCAAATGGTACTAAAAATCTACTACTATCTTTTGAAACCAAAAAGAGAGTTTTTAAAAAAGTGGTTTTAATAAAAAATTAGGGCTGAATTTAATTGAATTTTTAAACATGAAAGAAAGGTTTACTACTTTTGTTTAAAAGTTACTGATAATCTACTACTTTTTTTTAAACATAATAACATTTTGAATTGTTTACTATAAAAAAAAATTAACAAAATTTTGATTAAATATTTTGAAATTTTAAAAAGTGAAAAACATCTACTATCTTTTTATAAAAATGTTTTCAAATTTAAGTATTTAAATTTACTACCTTTTATTAACAAATTTTCTAAAATTTATCAGTAGTTTTAAACCCAAGAAGAAAATTTTAATTTCCGTTAATTAGAAATAATTTTAGAAATTTAATAAATGTTGAAGATTGTAGATATACTACTTTTTTGAAAAAGGTACTAAAAATCTACTACTTTTTTAAACTAAAAGAGAATAATAAAATGATGTTATTAAATATTATTTGGTTAAATAAAGGAGTTTTGAAGATTTTAAAACTATTACTTTTTCATAAAAAGTACTAAATATCTACTATTTTTTAAAAGAAAACATTATCCTAAGTATTGCTGGTTTAAGTTTGAATTAAAAACAGAAAAAAATTAATAAACACTTTAGTTTTTTGTTTTGTTCTTGCAAAAATTATCACACTATTACACACGCACACGTAGACATTTATATAACAACAATAACAAAATTATTATATATTTTACTCGTAGTTACGGTATTATTAATAAAAATTTAATTTGTTTTTTTTCGATTTTTTTTAATAATTTTTCTTCGAGGTTTCTGCATTAAAGTTTTTTTTTCATGTAATTGAACAATTCCTACTGCCATCAGTATTATTTTATAATTTAAAATTGTTTATTTCTTCTCATTCTTTCTTGTATTTTTATTCGCTTATAATTGTGTATAGTTTTCTTACGTGTATTGATTTCAATTGTTTATAAGTTTTCAAATTCTGTAAAAGAGTCTTTATAGAATAAAAAAAATTCCGTTTTTAATAATTTTTCATGTTTTTTTTTATAACTTTTTAATGTTTTGGTGTCAAAACGTGTAAAATCAAGGAAGTTAGACAAAAAACAGTGTGGGAGAGAGAGTGTGTAGATGTGAATTTTAAGTGCTTTAGGGTGCCTTAAAAAAGGTGGATTTTTCTTGGTTTTTTTGGTTGTATAAGTGAAAGCATGTCTGGTGAGTTATAAATTCTTTGTGTTCAAATTACGAAATACAATTACTAGAAAGCACAGTGGGTTTAAAAATTGCAAAAGTGGTCGGGTAGTATTTTTATATTGAAAAAATTAATTGAAAAAAATGTTGATTTAAACCATGTATTGCCAACTAATGAGTATTTGGTTTTTAAGTTGGCAACACATTCAATATTTTAAATTTAAACCATTTTGTTGGCAATTATTTTTTAAATTGTTATTAAATGTTGCCAATTAAAATACATTTTTAACTTGGCAACACTAACATACTAATTTTTATATGAAAACTGTGTTGAAAATATTCAAATAAATTTACAACAATTGCAAATTGGCTTTCAAATATCGAAATGTTTGTAAATTCTGAATATATTTGTTGTTGGCAACACTTTAAATAAATTATTGTTGTAGGAAATCTTAATGACATCTAATTGACATCATTTTAAGTCATTTGTTGGCAAGTACTAACAATATTTTTAGTTGATATCGCTTTTATTTGGGCATTAAATTTTAAATTTGAATGACCTCAACAATATTTCTTTGAAAGCAGCTCGAAATATTTTAGGTTGGTAACACTTTAAGTAAAATATTGCCAACTACTAAAGTTATTCTTGGTTATTTTTTTCCTAATTAAGAACGGAGATTCTTTAAAATTATGCCAAATATTGAAAACTTGATAATATTTTAAGTTGGCAACACTGTCAGTACTCTTTTCATTTGTTTCCAATTTTCACTACCATCAGGATCCTTAAATTGTTTTATATGAATTACCAAGGAGCTTCAAAAATAAGCAAAACATTGTAAATTCATGGAATTATTAAAGTTGGCAACACTGCTATAATTTTTTAGTTTGTTAATGATTTTAGCGTATACGGTTTAAGTTGGTTTGCTTCTAACAAAATTACAAAATTGTTTAAAAAAGACTGCCAACTACCAGGTGTTGCCAACCTTTGAAAATAGTTTAGGTTGGCAACACTTTTTAATTTAAAATTTCATTGATCATAAGGATCTTGAATACCTAGCTATAGCAGCTAATTAAATGATTTAAAAATCGCCTTGCGTTGCCAACTTACTTTCATAGACAATTCATTAGTTTTCCATTAAGGCTTTGCTTTTTTCGATTAACTCAAAACAACCACTTTTGTTTCTGTTTTAATGGCCCGTTTGTATGCTCTACTGTAAGCTCTAGATTAAATTTGTTCTACTTTCCGATCTAACAAGGTTAGCAGTGTGCTTTTTCCTTAGAATCTTAAAAGCTTTCGTACGTTTGAGATAAATTAAGCCCTAAAGCCAAAAATCAAATCACAGATCTAAAGAATCGGGTGGTGTGGGTTTCATGGGCAATACACCGAATGGATCATCTACCATATGATGGGCCTGTTCAATATCAAATGCCACCGCTTCCTCATCGTCATCCTCATCCCCCAGTAACTCCTTATCATCACCATGAAATATATATTCCTCCACATCGGTGTCATAGCAAGTATCCAAATTGACTTCATGGAGATTCAAATCCAATTCCAACAGATCCCAAGAACCACCAAATTGGGCTAAAGGTATGGAAACTTCCGAATCTTTATGGTTATCATTGGTGTTTAAATTATTTTGATTTTGTGTACTGGAGGGTGGTACAAAATCATTTGAAAATGTATCGGGTTCCCTTACCGGATTCGAGTGTATAGAGGGTGATAAATTTGGTGTGGGCGTATCGGGGGTGATGAGAGAGTTTAAAACAGTTTCCGGGGCCGGGTGTATAATATCGCTTTCGTCGATAAAGGAACGTCCCACCGAACTCAACGAGAACTCCAGTAGCTTAGAGGCTTTATTAGTTAAATCGCGATTTGTATTGTTGATAGAGGATGCAGGGCAGGCTTTTGGCGAACTTTCTGGCACGGTTATATTGCCATTTTCGGGTCTTATATGAACCAAAGAAGCGGTGGTCACACAATAACGGCCCTCGGCATCGATTAATAAGTATCTTTCCTCACCTGGTAACGTCCCATTACCACAATTTTGCCTTAACATAAGAGCCTTTAAATCATTATTGACCTCGTTGTGTGTAGTGGTTTCGGTAACATGTTCCGGTATGGCTGTTAAGCACTTACAACCCGGCAAATGATCGCTGGAACAAATGGTCTGAGTATTAAGACTACTACCACTACAAGACAATACACAGGAGGAATTATTGTTGCTGGCATTGTAGGCTCTACAGGCCGACAATGGCCGTCCATCTAGTAAATGTTTGCGACCCAAAGCCAAAGACCTTAATGACGTAACACTGTCACCGGGGGGACCCAAAACATTCATACAACCGCTTAACGTACGCCTACATGTGGCCGGAGAATTAGTTTGCGATGAACACGATACCGAATTGTGTGTGGTCTGTGTCATGCGTGTGCTACAGCGTGATTGTACTAAAGTGCTGGCCAAACGCTGAAGATTCTCAAAAGAACCGCCAGCGCTTTCGCCACTATCAAGGCCTACTACACCACTAACACCATCTGTTAAGGCTTTAGAACGCATTAAACGAACCTGTTGATGATGATGCTGTTGATTCTTCATATTTATGCTGTCCATCGAGGATAGTTTAATGGAGCCTATGGAGGCAGAGGCAATGCCAATGTCACTTAGCGGTACCAATGTGTTTAAAACATCCGGCGAATCTAAAGGACTCGAGAGAGGTGTTGAGCCCAAGGCGGCATTGACTAGGAATCTGTAAAAAAAATTGTGATATATTATATTAAAAGAAATTTTAGTATCCAAAATGGTACTTTTTCATTGAAAGTACTTTTCTTAGTCCTTTTTTACAAAAAGTACTTTTCCATAAAAAAACTTTTCCATGAAAAAGTACTTTTTGACCAAAAGTGCCCCTTTTTTCTTCAAAGTAATCTTTTCATATCAGAGATACCATTTTTACCAAAAGGGCAATTTGCTACTTTTTCCACCAAAAGTACTTTTTTCTATTAAAAGTACTTAGTAAGACTTTTTGCCCAAAATGCCACTATTACTATTACTGTTTATCCAAAGTACCATTTGATATTTTTCTTACTAGAAGTACCATTTGGTGCTTTTCAAATAATAGTACCATCGAGGACATTTTTGGTAAAAGTACCATTTCCTAACCGTTAATCGACATCAATTGGGTAATAACTAGGCATTTAGTATAAAAATGGAGGCCACTTTGACAGAAAAATAAGTTTTACTCAGGCATTTTGTACTAAAAATGGTACTTTTTCCAGTTTTGTTGGAATATTGGGGGGAAAAAGTACCACTTGGTACACTACAACAGACCTCAACTCTTTTATTCTTATTTTTACATTCCAACTTACATTTGTCTTTGCAATAGATTTTGCCACACTGCTTTTAATTCCAGGGAAGGAGCCCTTAGCACCAGACTTTTGCGTCTGGCACCTTTTTTCGGGGTCTTTGTCAAGTCGGGCGCACAATAACCGGTGGGACTTTCAGCTAAACGACCATTAGGATCTACAGTCAGGCGAAATTCTGTAGCTGTAACGTAGAGAGAGGGAGAGAGAGAGAACGAGAAGTTCATAATAATTCCTTAAAGTGATTACAAGTGAGACTCACTCTTTTTTCTCATATGAAAACACGAATCCACAATATTCGCTATGGGTATGGGCTCTTCGGTTATAAACAATACACGATCACGGCTAACTTTGGCAAACACAATGATATCACTGAACAATAAAGTCCAATAGGGTTTCACGGATCTTCCTTCTACTCGCGATAAATCACCACCAAATATCCACTGGCGCCCTTGGACGGCCAAGGTAAATGGCTTGCATTTGGTGAAAACCATACGTGATTCCAAGTCCTGTAAAGTAAGTAAAGGTCTACCCTCACCCAAGGGTTCCATGAGGCCGCTGGTTACCGTAATTTCACGATATGCGGCCTGCAGTTCATTAATAACGCTGGTAAAGTTTTTATGCTCCTCACTGTCCACATGACAGTTGGAGGCTAATAGTTGCATCAGTTTTAAAATCTCACGAAAATGCTGTAGAGGACGGTGTATAAACATCGTTAAGTCGGGACGTTTACGAGGCACTGGCGGTTCGGTTATAAAATTAACAAATTCTGAACCAGTTTGACGGGATTTGTTGACCTAAAAAACACGAAATAAAACTTGAGAAGAGCATTGAGAGCTTAAGATAGAAATTCTTACCAATACACAATCCGCTCTTTTAATACCGTTACAATACTTTTTATAGGCCGCACATATGGCTGTTGTCTTGGACAAATAGACACGTGAGGCAAAATTCATTTGGGGCTCTTGATCATCGTGGCACAATTGTTCCAGGACATCTTCTGATATTCTTAGCAGTTCATCCATATTCTGGAACAGGGTTCTATGATCATTGGGTGTTATGAGATCCTTGCGTTCCTGTAAAGGCTGTACGAAACGTTGCATGCCAAAGTGTATGGCAGACATAAAGTTCTGTTCTCTACTTATCAGCTGCAGCAGGAAACGTCGTCGATTGTCAGTGATGGGTGCAATGCTCTAAACGGGTGAAATGGTTAATGAAATAAAGAAAAACGTGAACTTTTTTTTGTATATTTTGTACTAAAAAGGTGTTATTAAGAAAAGAGGCAAATCGAATTTGATTTATTCCTGTACTTCTTAATTTATTGGTCCTTATTTGGTACCTGATATGTAAATTAGTACCTTGTCTTTCTCTTAAACTTTTAAATTTTATTTCATATTAATTTAGTACTTTTCTGGGTACATTTTTGAAATGGTACTTTTGAAACTTTTTTATACTAAAAGGGCCATGTGTAAGACTTAGCCACTTAGAGCTGCCATCACATACTGACGCCACTTTGACCTTTTATTAAAGCAGATGGCTGATCTGGTGGCAGTAAGCTCAATTTTTTTTTTGGCTGCGGGGGAATGTGCCTAACTTAAATAGAAAAGAAGAGGCCTAATTGTATTCTTGAAGTCGTCTTACTCTAGTATGTAGATAGTTGGATAATTACACGTAAGGACGTTTGAAAACCCCAATCCAGACATCTCGGACAAAAACGAAATGTGAAGAAATATTTCTGCGGCGACTTCCTCTCAGCGGTCTTGTGGAGAAAAGTTGGAGAGTAAAATAAAATTGCCATGAAAAGTTTCTCAAAAATTTGTCATTTGTAGAGGATTTTAAACTATAAGTCCACCACGTATGGATACAATTAATGCACACAGAAGCTAGGTTTGAGAAACTAGGTTGTAATCCTGACTAAAAGCCAATTAAGCAAGTAATCATCGACATAAAGAGCTTTCCGATGACAATGATGATACCATTGTCAGTGTCTTTTTACAAAGAAATAAGGGCCATTGTCACCGCCAGTTCATATAAATTGTAGGTCTCGTAACTCATGAATTAAATTAACATGGATTGTGTGAGAAGCTAGGTTGTAAGCTTGACTAAAGGATGCCTTGCACAGTGATCTACAAATACAATTCTTGCAAATAGAAATCAATACATTACACGTTGAATTTTTTTCATCAAAAATTGCAAATAAAAATTGTTAAAAAATTATAAGCTGGGGCTACTGAAAAAATTTTAAAAACAAAAATAAAACAAAAGAATTCTTTTTTTTTAATTATAAATTTATTGTCTATTTTTTAAGGCAAATAAAACATGAATTCTTTTTATGCAACAATAGGAAACAACAAATAAAATAATACATATAAATTAAGGATAAAAAACTTAATTAAAGAAAAATTAATTAAAAAAATTAAATAAATTATTAAAAACTTAATAAAAATTATAAAAAATATTTTATTTATTTAAGAAAAAAATACGAAAAAAAATTAAATTTAATAAAAAATGTTACAGTTAATTTTTTTTTAATAAAATTTTTTTTTAATAAAAAAAAAAATTTTTAAATTTTAACTTTTAAAATAAAAAAAATTATTGTTATGGGAGCAATATGAAACAACGTTACATTACAATAATTGAAGGATAAAAAAGAGTTTTTATAATTGTGTAAAAACCAAAAAATAATTCATAATAACATAAAAAATTAAAACCAAAAATTAATTAAAAAAATTGATTAAAATAGTAAAAAAGAAAATTTAAAAAAAAACGTAAAACTATTCTAAGCGAAACATCTTAAAATTTAAAAAAAAATTATTTAATAAATAAACTTAAAAAAGTTTCTTAGTGTATGTTTAAAGTTTTTTTAAATAATTTTTTTTCTATTAAATTAATTTAATTTTTTTTTGTACGAAAAAATATTAAGTCACTGTAGGCAGCCTATTTCATATGATTAATTATAAAAATTATGAAAAAAATACTTATATTATAGAAAAAACTTTAAATAGTAAGACTTTTTCTAAGGTAGACTTTTTTATGACTTATTTATTTATTTTAAGGAATAAAACCTACTAAGAGCTACTGTTTATTTAAAAGAAAAAATTATGGAAAAATTAATTAAAAATTTGTATCATTTATGGAACACAAAAACAAAACGACACATAGATTGAAAAACTTCTTATAAAATTAAGCAAAGAAATAAATTTTATATACAGATCTAATAATGTGTACCCCTAAATTGCAGCGTAAAACTGATAAAACTGATGTTTTCCAAAATTAAATTTTAAGTGTTCCTTAAAGTAGGCAATAATTTTTCATATAACTTTTCTTAGAGACCATCCTTAACGCTAGGGTATAAAAAATATATTAAAAGAAAATTATAAAAGCTTAGCCTAATAAATTCGTTTGAAAATTTTATACCTAAATTTGCTAACACCTACTACAAAATAACATATTCCAGAAATCTTAATAATAAGACCTCTAAGGCTAATTCTCTTTAGCATTATTTTTATTTATAAAAGAATTCTTACACCTAAGACTCTTGTTATATAAATATTAATTGAAACGCCTGTAAATATGCCATAAAATTATACTAAATTTTATGTGAAATAAAATCCATTATGTTATAAACAATAAATTTATTAAGCTTAAGCCGCAGAAAAATCTATACAAAATAATCAGTCGTAGTAAGACACCTTCTCCTAGTTTGTGTACGTTCAAAGGTTAAAAATATCTGTCAATGACTTCTTGGCAACATACATAGTATGCAAATACCAGCTAAAAGCGTCTGCATAACGTATGCCTGCCTGTTAGTTTTACTAATTAAATTGATAGTGAATTTTAAATAACAGAACTTTATTTAACCCTCAAAAGTATGCAGTCATATTAAGCAAATATTTATGCCATGTAAATAGTACTTTTAAAAAGAATTTCGTAAGTGGAGAGGCTAATATTTTATTCTTCTATTTGAAATACTTTCACGGAAATTTTCTTGTACTTGTATTTGCTTCATGTGTCTGTACCTTATTAAGTTTTATTAATATTAAGATTATTTTTTTTAAATTGACTGCAATTTAAACTAATTTTTAAAAATTTCTCTTTCTAGGTTTTTAAATATTCAAATATGTACAACGTCAAGAAAATGGTAAGTTTAAGTGCCTTGAAGCATGCTATAATTTTTTAATATACCTAAACGAATGAAAATATTTTTAAAACGCCTATAAATATACTTTAATTTTTTCATATTTTTTCCTTTATGTTTAATAAATAATTTCTAATGTTTATTTCTAATAAAAAAGATTAAATTTTAAGCAATTTAAAATTTTAATTTTTACACCTCCTTAAAATATGCTTTAGTTTTTTTCGAACTTTAATTTTTACGCTATGCTGTCTGGTTTTACACTATAACCCCCTTACCCACCTCTTTACTAAACGTAACCTGAGGTAAATTCAACCTTCTTTTGGCCGCCTCTAACGATGAGGTGGTATTAACCGAACATGCGGTAGACGGCCGATTATGACTGGCCAACATGTGTTGTTGTTGTTGTTGCTGTTGCTGCTGCTGTTGTTGTTGCTGTTGCTGTTGTCTAGAGCCAGTTTGTATGGTAACACTCATAATCTCTTCATTGGTATTATTGATACTGGTACCACTAGCAGCCATGCGTGAGGTTTTGCCATTCATGGGCAATGTGGTGGCCAACGAACGATGTGTAACCGATGTTGCCGTATTAATACTGCTGCTGCCAGCGTTACCAGCACTGGTGCCAGAACCTGATCTTCTGAAAATCTCCAAAGTGAGCGTAGCACCTTGAGAACGTATAAGATTTAGAACATCAGCCTCAGGCATGGTAACCACATTGTGTTTATCCACAAAGATGACATAATCGCCGGGCAATATGCCGCATCTGTCGGCCGATAAGCCGGGTTCAACTTTTTCCACACGTGGTGGATGAGTCCATACAATGGAAAAACCAAAGCCTCTTTCAGCGGTGCGTGTTAATTTCTTTGTCATGGTAAATGGGGTGCGACCCAAAGGTTTAGTATTCGAAAGACGTCTGGCGCCGCCACCTGCTACAGGTGTGCCTTGCTGGATCGGCTGCTGATTGGGCACATCTGTGGCTGGTGGATCCAATTCAAGGAATCTTAAGAATAAATTCTCATCGGCATCACGTTGATGCAAAGCTTTTTTACTTAAAATCATGGGCTGTTGTTCGCCCATCATTTGGCCAGTAGCCATGCTATCGATACTGACCGCGTCATCGGTGTTACGCATTTGGGTCAATGTAGTGGCCATGTTAGGGTTGTTTAAAGCCGACAGAGATGGTAAATATGGTTTTGAAGTGGTAGATGATTGTGGCACCTGCTGTTGCTCGATAAAATGATACTGAGAAGTTACTGATGGGGGTGAGAATTGTTGTGGATGTTGTTGATTCTGCTGTTGCTGTAGCTGTGTAAAATGTTGCTGCACCGGTTGCAAGGGCTGTGGTTTATTTAGACATTGTTGTGCCTGTAATTTATAGGAGCCATTGATTTCCTGCTGTTGCAGTAGAGTGTTTAGGGGAAATGAAATACAACCTAGAAATTCACTGCGTCTGGAAATAGAAAGAGAGATAAAGGCAAGGATTAGTTTCGAATTTTGTTTGTATTCATTTTATTTAAATTGCTTGCTTAACATTTAAAGGGGTTAAGTAAATTTATTTTATCTCAACGTTATTTATAACAACTTTGTTGATAACTTCTGCTTTCCATTTTTCATTTTCTATGGCTCTTGTCTGTTATAAAAATTGTTTTCAAATACTTTTCCAGATTTTTTGAACTCCCACACAAATTTATTTATCTCAAGTATCTTGAAACTTTTACTGTGTTCTTCTTCTTCTCCTTGCTTGGTTTTTTGTCTCAATAATTTTCAATTAAAATTCAAAACATTTAAAGGAAATAAATAATTGTGCCGTCATTCATTTCAATCGGTATGTTGTTTTTTTTCTTTTCACTATTTTACTGCATTATGACAAATTGCTGTTGAAAGTTCTTCAAGAGAAAGAAAGAATTTTATTTACAATATACTATATTTGCCACAAGCCCCCAACGACACAAGACTTTAGAAATAACAGCAAAGAGAAGAAACAATAATAACAATAATAATGAAAAAACTTAATTTAATAGCATTGAAATGGAAAAATATATTAAAGAAATATTAAATTTCAATTTATAAAATCATTTACAAAGACAAATAAATAAATAAATAATATTTATCATGTAAAACAATTGATATTTGACCCAAAAAATATTAAAAATTTATAAAAATCTCTTACAAATTCTTGTAATCCCAACATATTTCATAAATATGTATGTAATATATAGCAATTTTTAAATTCTTTAAGTAAAAATTTTACTTTTGTCTTCATTTCTTAGAAAAACAATATTTTCTTGAAAAAGGATATATGGGAAACTTTTTGTTTTGTTGAGTTAGAATCATGAAATTCACAGCATAGTAAGATCACACCAAACTACGTATTGTAGTATATTTATTTTCATTAAAAGTGTTAATATGTTTTAAATTGTAGCATCTCATGTTGACTGAGTTATATTATTTTTTAATGTTCTCGGCTCCATTAACTTTCATTTGTTTAATTTCGTAAGAAAAGGATATATTTTTGTATTAACTTATTAGAAAAAAATTTTTCTTAAAAAAGGACATATGGAAAGCATTTTATAAAGTTGAGCTAGTGTCATGAAATTCCCAGCATAGTAAGAGCATTCTAAAACACATATTGTAGCGTATTTACTTTTTTCCTTAAAAAGGATAAATCGTGGAATTCACTGCATAGTAAGACCGTATCATACTACGCATCTTAAGATATTTAGTTTCATTTAAAATGTTAAATATTTTAAATTTCATGTTTTTTTTATTTTGCTACATCTGTTTTCCACTATTTTCTTATTTCTTTAAATAAAATAAATAATTTATGTCTCCGTACATTTCTTATATACATATAAGACCAAAACAAACCACGTGTAGTTGTAAGCCTCATTGCATAAGAAATGTAACAGAATATAAGATTTAAAATTTGTTGTTTTCTTACTCTTTAAGCACAACACCAACATTTCGTTGTCTTTTGCTGCTTAAAAATTAATTCTTCAAAAAAGGATGTATGAGCAACTTTTTTTACAGTACAGTTGGAAAGTTGTAATTTACCGCACAGTTAAATATAAACAAACTACATCCCGTAGTATATTTAATTTTATCGAAAACGTTGCAGATTTTAAGATTTAAATGTTTGTTAAACTAAAAAATATGTTTCTGTAAATGTAACGGTCATTTTTATATTTCTTTAACTAAAACGAGAAATTTCTGTCCTTTTTACTTAGATAACAATAATTACGTAGAAAAAGGATATATGGACACCTTCTATTACAGTCAAGTAGGACTTATAAAATTCCCAGTATGGTTAGGCATTACTAACCCACATATTGTAAACTAGTGGGTTTTATTCAAAATTTTAAAGAATTTAAGATTTTAAAATTATTTGTTGATTAAAAAATTTTTGTTTTCTTGAGCTGATTTTATCTCTTTCGGAGATTTTACACATATCCTAATGACATTATATGCCAATCCCTCAATTTTTATGCAAAAGATTGCTTTTTTGGCTTCATTTCGTAAATAAATCTAATTTATTGGAAAAAGGATATATGAGCAACCTTCATTACTGTTGTGATAGAAACATGAAATTGACAGCATTGATAGGTAATGCCAAACTACGTGTCGTAGTATACTTAATTTTTGAAAATATTTTACACAATTTAAGATTTCGATAGTTTTTTGTGGGTAAAGTATCAAATTCTTATTTCGTTTTTAAATGCCCGCTCTACTTCGTATATTCATATAGTTTTGTCTTTTTGGTTTTGTCTAATTTTTTGGAAAAAAATATAGAGAGAGCTGGCTATATATCACATAAAAAGAAAAAGGATATATGAACAGTTCTCACTACCATTGAGTTACAGTTCTGAAAATTGGTGTACTTCTAGATATGGCTAAACCTCGTGTCGTGGTATACTTCCTCTTATCACAAACATGTTTAAATCACTAAACATTTTACTTACTTTTGTCCTCATTTTGTTATTATTACCAAAATATGAAAATCATTTATAATTTCTCAGCTCAACAAGGCGTAAGAGGGCCATTTAAATAAAATATGAAAAATAAATATTAATCATACGTACCCACTCCTTACAAATCTCCAGCACATTTCATAACATTTGTGTTAAAAAATGAAAAAAAAGAAAACAAATTAAAGCCCAACAATATTTCATTCATGAAAAAGGCTTTATGAGAAGAAGAAAAATGAGAATTCTTTGGATTTTGTACGCAGCTAAAGCCCACAAAAACTCAGTTGTAACTGTTTTCATCATTCGTTTTGATACAAAATAAAAAGAAGGATGTTAAAATAAAATAAATAACCTTGAGCTAGAAATGAATAAATTACTCTTAAAATAAAAAGAGAGAATCATGCTAAACATAACGCCCGTGTAAGCAAACCTTTAGTAATTAAAGCAAATAAAGTAACTGCGGATTTTAAAAGGCCTTTGCCAGTTGTTGTAAGTAAAATTAAGCGTTTTCTGATATGTTTTTTTTAAGAAATAATTAATTCCCCAATAAAGGATATTAGGGTGGCATTTAGTGTGTATTAGTTGCGAAGCTGTATTTTGGCGCATGGCTTAGTATTTTTCAACTGCATATTGTGGCGTATTAGTTTTGACAAAAACATTAAAAAAACTGAAACTTTTTTGTGTCATAATCACTTTGTAAAGCATGTAGACAGTAAGCGTTCCTGTTCTAATTTAATAAAATTAAAAAAAGGATATATCGACAATTTCGAAAACTATAAAGCTAGAGAACTGAATTCCGGTGTCTTGCTAGGGTTTACCAAACTACGTATTGTAATGTATTTACTTTTTCAAAATTATATTTAATTGGAAATGATTGTATTTTTTGGGCACTTAGTAGGTTAGTTTTTAAGTTTGTAAAGCATATAAAAGACAAATACTGTAGTTTCATGCAATTTCCTAAGTTTTCAGAAAAAGGATATATGGGCAGCTTCTACAACTTTGAAGGTAGACATCTGAGTTTTAGTGTCCAGCTAGATGTTATAAAACTACGTATTATAGTGTATTTCTTTCAACTGAAAGTTGCATATAATTTGGTTTTCTTTGTAGAATAATTTGTTATGCCTTGTAAAGACAAGACGAATTTCGTTAATTCCTTAAGCTTTATAAACAATTTTTATCTTTAAATAATTGAAAATAATGAATTCTAGAAAAAGGATATATGGGCAGTTTCTACTATTGTTAAATTAAAGCTTTGAAACTTGGTATATATTTTGCTATTCCACTTTCACGTGTTGTAGCAAACTTTGTTTTTTCAAAGCTTTGTAAAAAAAATTCCGGAATTCCAAAGAAATTAAAAAAATTTTCTTTTTTAATGGGAAATTTGAGACGCCTTTAGTTGTTTGCTTTAGTTTGTCTTTTAACGGAAGTAGAAGACAAATAATGTGTGAGTTTTTGAAAACCACTGCTAACGGAAGTCAAGTGTTTACAGTGTTTGTTTTATGAGTGAGTCATTGTGATAATAATGAAAAGTTACTTCCATGAATTCATTACAATTACAGAACTAGGGGAAAAACTATGAAGGCGCCATTAAAGTTTTGTTTTTCCAAAGTAATGGGGATTGCTATTTAGAAGACTTTATCAAGAAGAAAATATGGGGAGAGAATTAATCATTTGCGGGGTGATAGAAAAGTGGTGGCACAAATAGATGAGAAATTTATTGCTTTTCAGGAGAAGATTTTCTTGTTTTTTTAATGTCATTTTCATTTTATTTATTTTAAATTATCTGTAGAATTTTATTCCATTTAGTTTTGTTTGTTTTACAATGTCTTTGCTAGTGCAATGACAATTTGCCTTCACAATGCTTGTTAAACATGACCAATAACATGTGTAATTTGTCTAAGACTTCCTCCAAAGACCACAACAATACTAATCACCAGAAAATCAATAAAAAAATAAATTGAGAAAAATAAAGAAAATAAAATACAATTAAAAAAGGAAAAATGCTACTACAAATGCTCAGCTAACCTTTCAAATTAACTGTGCCACAGCCTATATTGCGGCATTTCATTTCATATTTTTCAAAATACAAAAAAAATATAATTGTTCTTAAATGAGTGTAATATCCTTTAGTTATAACACCCACACCTAATTTTTATGTTGGCATTTCGCCGCCTAAAGGAAAACTTTATTTAATTTCATATAATTCTTTGGCTTTCTATGCGTGTGTGTGCATGGTTTCTTGATTAAAAAATACTTTCAGCTGCTTTGTAACAATTTAAGCTGAGTGAATATGTTACTAGCACGCGAAGGTTACCAAAATAAATAAAATATAATGGAGGAATAGAAATAATTTTATTGCTCTCTTAGGAAACAACACATAAAACTAAATTAGTTTCTTAAGGTACTTGAATGTCATAGCATAAAAATATTTAACAAACTAGCAACATTGTTAGGAAATTTTATTTAATTAAGACTCTCCAACCAAAGAAATTTTCATAAAATTTTATTTCAGTCAAACAAAATATAGAAATTTAGATAAAAATATTTTTTTTCCCAAAAAAGGATATATGGCCAACTTTTTTTACAGATAAGCTCGAGAGTTGAAATTTGCAGCCTAGTTAGATATTTCCAAATAACAAGTTGTGGCATACTTATGTTTACGAAAAGGACTATAGAACTTGAGATATTAAGCAAAATAGTTTTATTTAGCTTTTAAAAAGTTTCTTAAACTTCAGGGTAACAAAAAAATTTGGTTTGAAATATTTTCACTAAAAAATTTTTTGTGAAAAAAGGATATACGGCCAACTTTTTGTACAGTTTTGTTGGAGAGTTCAAATTTACAGCATAGCTATACATTTCTATATAACGACTTGTGGCCTACTTATATTTACGAAAATTTCTATACAAGTTTTGATTTTAAATAAAATTTAAAAATAGTGTTTTTAGTTCTTAAAAAGTTTTTTTTTTTATAACATAAGGCAAACGAAAATTCGTTTCAATAAAAATTTTAACAAAAACTGTTTTTTCCAAAAAAAAGGATATATGGCCAACTGTTGAAAAAGTTAAGCCACAGAATTGAAATTTGCAGCACTTGCAGACATTTTCAAATGACGAATTGTGGCATGCTCATATTTAGGAAAATACCTATAGAACTTTAGGTTTTAACTAAAATTTAAAAATAGCTTTATTAGCAGTAATGCTAGACATTTTTAAATACCGTATGTTTACGGGAGTGTTAATAGAAATTCCAATTTAATGGAAATTTCAAGTGAAAAAAAGAGTTTTTAAGGCGAAATTCTCCAAAAAGTGTATTTTGCAAAAAAAGGACATATGACAAACATTTTGTACTGTACCATTATATAGCTGAAACTTAGAGCATAGTAACTTAGCTTCGAACTACGTGTTGTGGCTCATTCGTATTTAGCAAACTGATTGTAGAACGGAACGGAACGGAAGACTTTTTAATAAAAATTTAAATTTTTTTTCTAATTTTCAAAAAAAGAAAATTTTTTTGCTAATTTTTGTAAAATTTTCCTTTCAAGAAAAATGATGTGCACTATTTGTACAAGAACGTTAGAGAGCTGAAACTTAGAGCATAGTAAGTTAGCTTCGTGTCGTGAAAACTTAAATCAATGAAAGGCTATACACACTGCTGTTGTGCTTTTCTATTATAGTTTTACTAGTTTTTTGAATATTCAATCCTTTAAAGGCCATGTTTTAAAACCAGAAGCCTTAATTTACAATTTAATTTGTTCTTGTCAATAGCTTTCCTGTACAACAAAAGTATATTCTCTACAGTTTATGCATACAGGTCAACCCCAGGCACAGGTGAAACCTTTCCACACATACAACACAGCGCTATAAAAATACTTAATTTATTTATAACTGCCATGCAGCGTAAAGCTTAAGCTGCAAAACTGAATTTAAATATTATACTCTCCACTCTATAACCCCTCCAACAAATATAATCTTATCTTTTTCAATTTTCTCTTGCTCTTCGTAATGTTCGTTTTAAGAGAATAAATTTCATTATAAACTGACCTGCCTGGCCTTATATATGAATGTGTAGAGAGTGCATTTAATGGCTGTTTTACTTTTAACAAGCCATGAAAACAACACACAGGGGTTAACGAAGTTTTCGTGAAGCAAGAAAAACAAGAGATGGAGGGTAAGGTAAGGCGAAGGAGAAATGGAGGCCAAAGAAGTTTAAGAGTTCAGGGGTACTCAAGGCTTGTTAATTCAATATGAATTTATTTTGTGAAAAGATTATTTCCTGTCGTTGTGGAAAGTCCTTTTCGAACGGCTTCCACTGTGTTTTTTGCGATACAAAATAAAATTTTATTTATTATTTGCTAAACAGAAACGTTGTGCTCCTTCAACATGCAATTTCAACATTAAACAAGTAAAATTGAATTTATTTCTGTGGAGGCAGTTCAATTCTCTTCTTGTTTTTCGTTTCTAAACTAAATATTTACCAAAGGTGCCACAGCCAATACTAAATGTAGGCTGGGGTACTACAAAACAAAGTTGCAATCTACAATGAGCTTAAAAACTGAAATTAAGTAATTGATTAGCACAACAGCAACAAAACCCTGAATTGAACTAAATACATGAAAAAGAAACCAGAAAAGTTCTCATTTTAAAACATCATCTTAAGTGCCGTAGATTTCTTTGGATTTTTTCCAAGTAATTGTTCGTGTATCATTATCTCATGGTTTGTTCTCTCTTCTTCTGTAAAACATATTAAAACAATATGTCACTTTCTCATGACAAAATATAAACAACGTGATTGATAACTATTATTTGTACAAATATTTATTATATTTCTCTTTCATTTGCGCTGCTTTATAAGCACTTGTAATGTTACCCTCAGATTCCCCAAAGCCAAGAGCACACACATAAATCCTCAGCTGTGGTGCTCATCAATCAAACAGTGAATAATTGTTGGAAAGTGTTTAAAAGAGATAAGTGTAAAAGAATGACAACAATAATAGTAGAAAAAATATTATCCAGGGATGAAAGTAATAAAAAGCAATAATAAAAGTGAAAAATATTGATTCAGAAAAGCAATATTTGTTAAAAGTAAATATGCTACGGTACGTAGATGGGTAATATCTAGCTGTAAACCAAATTTGAGCGTTCTATTGCAATCGTACAAGAAGTGGTTCATATATCCTTTTTCCACGAAAAAAAAATTGCATACAAAAATTTTTGCATAAAATCTGTTTTTTTTTTATTTTAAATGATTTAAAAAAAAACACTTTCTTCAAATGTTTTCCATTTTGTATAAAATCTTGAGACTCCTACAACTTTAGGAAAATTTATGTATACAACAACACGTTGTTTGTATATAGCACGTCCTGTGAGAAGTTTCTGCTTTCCAGCTTGATTATTGTCAAAGCTGGCCATATATCCTTTTTCTGAAAAACAAATTTTTACAGCGAAAAATTTACGAAAACAATTTTTTTTTGCGGTGAATTACAGATTTATCAAAGAAAAATGTTTTTGTTGTTTCGAAAATTTAAAAAATTTTGTAAATTTTTATTGAAAATATCTTCAGTCAGTCAGTTTCAAATACATGTGATCAAAAGGACGGCGCTACGTACAATACAACTCATGCCTTATTGGATGTTCTGCACGAGCGTTTTAAGGGCATATTCTATTCAGGTGTAGGTGATTTGAACACATTAGACTTTAGCTTGTGGAGTTTTCTTGAGGAGCTGGGGTAAGCAGATGAGCCTCAAATCACAGTGGTCCTCAAAGCCAATATAAACTGCTTCAAAAGGATCGTGTGTTACAGCTCAACCAGAGGTGGCCATTTAAACTTTCTTAAATCACGTTTAAAAGAGTTTACAATTTAAGATTTACAAAAAATTTTTGTTTCCGTTTAAAAAATAAATTTAAATTTCCTGATATCGTTAGCATAGCGTGATTTCTAAGCTCTTCGCTGTTATTGCTACTGAGTAATGTAATGTAGAAGATAAAAATCTTTTCAATTTAATTACCACACAATGTATGTAATTTCTAGTCTCTTTCCTCTTTTTCGTTTTCGCTAAGCCATAAAGAATAAGGTCATATTAGCATTTAACCGCCAATAAAGCGGGCGAAAAAATAAATTAAAATTTTCTTTTTCTTGTTTTGTAACAACCGGAAGGATGCGTTAAGTAGCACACAGTGGAGTGTACATACAAACATACATGACTGGCAAATAACGTCATCACTGGTTTAAGTGGGTTAAAACTTAAAAAAGTACCAAATATTGCGATAAGACATTATGAACGTAAGAGGGAGTGAGCGTTTTGTGAAATAGTTTGGAACCCCAACAATTGTCTGATTTCATTTTATTTTGCCTTGTTGCTCCTTGTTGCCTTTTTTTATAAAGCATTTGCATGCTTTAGCACTTTCGATTTTCTTTTTTCCCCACATTTTCTAAAAAACTAAAACAAAAACTAAATTTCATTTACATTTTTATCCATTTTAATACAGAACAAAAACAAAAACAACAACAACAACAAAATAAATGAACAAAAATGTGTGAAAATCTGTCACCACACATTGACCTCCTCCCAGATAGTCCCCTTCCATTTTACACTCACACACACACTTTCTCTCTAAAAAAATGTTGAAAATTTTAAATGCACTCCCCCCCCCCCCCCACAATTTGAAATTGAAAAATATTTTGTTTTTGTTGTTTTTGCATAGAATTTTATTAAAAAAGAAAAAAAGAAAAAATTAAATGCAGTTTTATTTAAAAATTCATAAAAATTACAGGGAAATCCATAGAAATTTGAAATGAAAAAGAGAGAGGAAGAAAGAGAAGGCGAGGTACAGCAATAGAATTAAAGTTTGAACAACGAAAGTCAAAATTAAATTCTAGGGCGTATAGTAAATATGAAAAAAAAATTATTTATGCAGAGAAATTGATAGAATATAAGGGATTTTGAAAATTATAAGGGTTTTCCCACGTTCTATAGGGTCTTTCATTATGCACCTTTTATCTTTAAATTAAAATAAAAACAAGAGTATGTAGAATATCATGAAGTCGCCGTAGTCTAGTAGGTAGTGTGTTGGCTTATTCGACGCAAAATCCTGGGTTCGATCATCAAGACAAAATACAAAAAAGTATTTCTTCGGCGACTTCATCTCAGCAGATTTCTGACAAAAACTCTGTGAAAGGAAATAAAATTGCCATGTCCTCTAACCTAACCTTACCTAAGAATATCATCGAATTATTTTATTTGTTTTAAAAACCTGTTGATGCCATACACGCCACGGCTTCTCTAAGTGGAGCTCTTACAAAATATCAAAATTTCCACGACTCTAGTGCATAAAGCAAACAGAATTTGAGCGATGGAATGGGATAAGTTGGTTTTGAGGTTGGCTGCGGTTTGTGACTTAAGAAAACTCTACAAGAAAAAGTCGAACAGGATCAAATTGCATTCATCTCGGTGACCAGTTCACATCACCTCCTTCTACGATCATGCCATCAAATTGCTTCTGCAGAATATCTCATAGGTTGTTCGCCGTTGTCCGTGAGCGCCTGTCCAATGCTGGTTTCAAAGAAGTCTTAGTCAACGATCTGGCCAAAGTACTTCTCAAAGAAATATGAACCGATGACTCCGTCAGTGCAATATCCACACCAAACAGTGATTTTTTCGGTATGCATTGGAGGTTCTTGGATCTTATGTGGATTGGTATTGTCTCAAATTCGACAATTTGTTTGTCTGCCTTTGGCAGTCTTGATCTGGCCAACGTAGTGTTCAAAGAAGTGTGGCCCAATGACTTCATCAGCCAATAAGTCGTACCAAACAGCGATTTCTCCGGTAGGCATTCAATGCTATTGGATGTCATGTGTATTGGTATTGTCTCAAATTCGAAATTTTATTTCCTCAAACAAACATTCATCCAGAAATGGGCCTCTTTGCTAAAGATGATGTTTCGAAGAGAATTAGGTTCGGTTTCCATTATCCTGCTCCATTATCCATTCAGCGAACATACGTCGTTGTCTATGGACGTTTACCTTTAGTTCCTGGATCGTATGAATTTTGTATGCGTGCGGGCTTCATTAACGACACAAACTCCGAAGGGCCGAGTTCTTGTGGGTGACGCTAAATCGACTGCCTTGGATTCTCTTGCACAGTACCACAGACAGAGGCAATGTTTTTTGGCAGATCGTCGACGTACGGGTGTTGTTAAAGTATTTACTGAACCAGTGGACCAGAATCTATTCAACACATTTCGAATAGTCCTCCGGGTAGGGCGATTCTACACACATAGTTGGTCCCTACAATCCTTCAGTCAGGATTACAACCTGGTTTTCTTACACCACTTATGTTGTGTGTGTTAATTTCACCCATACGTGGCGGGACATACGGTTTAAAGTCGATTCCGAGCGACAGATTTTTGAGCAATTTTTCATGACAATTTTATTTCATTCCCAGAATTTTTGCCAGAAATCTGCTGGGAAATCGGTCTGATCTGGGATTTGTACCGTGGCCTCAAGTCTAACAAGCTTTGCCCAGAATAGTAGACCCATTTTGATGAAACACATTTTTGACTTGCACATGTTTTTGAATTAAATATCCGCTCATCGCGACTTGGCAAAACAGACTGAATAAATGTCAACTACTTTGGCAGACATGACTCCAACAAAATGGCCGTTATCAACTGCTAAAGTTCAAGGACTTCCCTGCTAAATACTGGGTTCTAATAATCCTTATTTATTAAAAAAAACTTAAATTTTTTAAATTTCTCATTCAAAATTCTTTTATTTATTTATTATTTAATTTTTCTTTTTCTGGCTTTTATTTTATGCTCGACAGTAATGCGTTATTCGTCTAAAATGTCATTTAATAGTTTGGTAAAGAGTTGAGCAAACACTTTACGTGTTAGTTTTTCCAGCAACTCTTTTTTTCTCTCACTTTTTTCACATTTTCTTTACTAAATTGTTTCTGTGCTTTTCATATATAAAAGCAGCCTCAAAATAGGTTAACAGAGTGCCATTTCATTTCGTGCCTTTCTTTTTTGCTCTCTCAATGGCCTCAACTTGGTTTCTAATTTTTTTTTTTTTTTTGTTAGTGTAGTAGTGGCATGTAAATGCCTATTTCTAAATGAATGCCCATTAAAAAAAAAAAAAAACAAGTGTAACAGAAAAAACAATAACAAAGTATATGTTAAATATATTCTATATTGTATTGCATAATGGAATAGTGCTCGACTCGCTATTTAAATGTTTAAAAGAATTAAAAATCCTTTACGAGGAAATTTGGTGTGAAAAATAAATTTTTTTCATAATTTTTTCTTTTTTTTAATGGCCATCGTTTAAGCTTCAAAATGCAGTTGAAAAGTTTAAATGCCGTTAGAGGAAAGAAATAAATTTGTGAGGAAAAATATTTAAGAAAAACGAGAGAAGAAAATTCTCTGGCGTATAAGTGCGGTATTAATTTTCAACAGGAAATTAAATAACAACTATACACCCGGGTATACAAAAACATTTTTAAATTAAAAAATAAATGTGAAGTATGCAGCTGCATAGCTGGTAAACCATTTAGTGGTTTAGAAACCATCGATCTGGCAAGGCTGTCTTCTTTTATCTTTCAGTGTAATTTACTTAATGGAAGGCTTGCCAGTCGTTTAGCAAGGGAAAAAATCGTGATTCAAACTTTTTGAGCATTACAGAGTGATTATGGTGATCATAAGCGAGCTACTGGTTTAGGGCATTGCCCAGGAGGATGTGGTCGTCAGGCCTGTACATCGACGTAATTTTTTCATTTGCTTCATCATCAGAGGAAGTGTGGCAGATAAACTGAATTCATTCATTCCCCGTCATTCTCAGCAATTGTTCCTATCATACGCTACGCTATACACACATAGTTGGTTATTACAATCCTTCAATCAGGATTAAGCCCTAGTTTTCTAAACTCACTTATGTTGTGTGTGTTAATTTTATACATGAGTGAAGGGACCTACAGTTTAAATTCGATTCCGAACGACATATTTTTGAGAAACTTTTCATGGCACTTTTGTTTACTCTCAGAGTTTTTGCCAGAAATATGCTGAGAGGAAGTCGCCGAAGTTATAGGGCCATTAAATCCCTACGGAGTCTGTATACCACTGTATAAGATTGTCCCAGGGAAGATACCCAGACATTCGATGGTTACCCTCATTTTGAATTCCTGGGCATGTGGACATCGAAGTTAACCACAAGGCTGATGTACATGCTAAAGCAGGCATCATGCGAATTTTAATTTAATTCCTACCTGAGATAGACGCTCCTCTGGGGCTATTGGCTGAACGAACTCGAACGTAGTTCAGATAGAGTTGAACAAGCAACAGAGGTTAGTATTTATGTCTTGGTGTAACCGGGGCAGTGACAACCAGCCCTACAATGGCGCCATGGACTCTATTGGATTTCAGCCAGTTGAATATGGTAGTTATAACCAGAGCTATGGAAACTCTGGTTGCGATAAGAGGGGGCATTGTAATCCAATGAAATAAGTGACTGACAGCCCCCATTAATTTTTGAAAATCTGTTGCACGCAGCTAAGAAATAAGAATGAATGAAGACTTTTATGGATGGGTTGTTTGGGATCAGAAGAAATACTGGGAGTCCGTGGGGAAACTCTATGCCATCGAAAGATATTTTCAATTCAACAGGGACAGAGAGTCCAAAAAACGCAATATAGCAATCCTATCTGATAGTCAGCACAAGGCGGCACATGACATGGTGCAGATTATTTGTACACAATGGCCAGGTTTACTCATTCTAATAAAATAAAAGAGTCCTTGAAATCATCGCTTTGTTTCAGTATCTTTATCCTTCTCTTTCTTCTCAGTTTCTATATTTATTCAACCTGCGGTTGGGGTTACCCTTTATAATTTTAAATTATCCCATTAAGGCCAGAGAGTGTGTAAGTATGTGTGCTTAAAACTCGTGTTTATAAATCATCAATCTTAACAGATAAATTAAGTTTTTCTAACTTTCTTTTTTTTGTTTTTTTTTGCTTTCAAAACAAATCGTTTTTCGTGAGTACATACAGATAAAAGTAATTGCAAAAATCATATTTTTTTCCGCACCTCCCCCCCAAAAGAAAAAGTGAAAGAAATTGTTTTATTTTCAAACTAAAAAAACTTGTTACATGGTTAATAAACTTTAAGCACTACAAATAAGGAAACCCATGGGGTTCAAGTTGTTCAGGGTGAAGCTTCGAGGAACAATCATTTAAAAAGTGATTGAAAATAAGAAAGAAGGGGGTTAACCTTTTTTTCGCAAGTAATTGTGTTGGCAGTACACAAACAAACAAATAAACACACATGCATTTTCTCTCTCTCTCTCTCGCTCTCTCTCTCTTCCCGTATGTAAACAACCATGACATGCAATTTGTGTGTTCACTTGAGTACTGGTGTGAGTAGTGGTTGTAGTATACTACTCACTGTTGTATGTAGTACACGTACGAATGGGAATTTATTTTTTTCTTCTCTTGTTTTTCTATAAATATTTCAGCAAGTGACACAGTTTTTTACATTCTCAAGCAATTATTTTCTTCAACAGCAAACCACCAGATGGTTAATTTGAAATTAAATCTTAATACGATATAAAATTCTGCACCGGAATACAAAGAAAAAAGAAACAATTTTTGTATTAAAAATTTAATACCAAAAAGGAGCAGCTTAACATAAACGTAAGCGTTACTGGTTTAAGTCATTAAGAACATGCTTAAGATAATTAACATTACATACATATATTGTCAGTCAAAATATTAGAGTAAACTGGTATTAAGTGAAAAAACCAATAAAAATAATATTTTTACAACTTTTCTAAAATAGTAGTAAAATACTACCTTTTTTAAAAGTAGTTATTGAAGATATTTTTTTATTATTTTCAACTATTTATTTACATATGACACGATTTGTAATTAAAGACAAAATTTTTTACGACTATTTAAAAAAGGTAGTCTTTTACTACTCAAAGGTAGTATTTTACTACTTTTTTAAAAGTAGTTCTTAAAGGAATTTTATTATTATTCCAACTAGGTAATTACATGTGAAACGATTTATGATTGAAAATTCAAATTTTTGCAACTTTTTCAAAAAAGTAGTATTTTACTACTTTTTTAAAGATGGTTTTAAAAGCTACTTTTTATTATTTCCAAGTAGATAATTACATATGACACAGTTCATGTTCAGAAATAACAATTTTTACAACTTTCTGAAACATTAATATTTCACTACTATTTTAAAGTAGTATTTAAAAATATGTTTTTATTATTTCCAGCTGTACATTTTTATGTGAAACAATTTGTGATTAAAAATAACAATTTTTACAGGTTTTTGAAAAAGTAGTAATTTACTACCTTTTTGAAAAATAGCTCTTAAAAGAATTTTTTTATGCTTCCAACTAGATAGTCACATGTAAAATGATTTATGACTAAAAATAAAAATTTTTGCAACTTCTTTAAAAAGGTAGTATTCTACTACTATTTTAAATTTTGTACTTATAAAGAAAAAAACATTTCTTTTATAATTTAGCACTGGTTAAGATTTTTGCTTAAGAAATTCAATTAATTTAAGATATACTATTAATTTACGAAGGGTACTAATATACTACTTTTTTCAAAACTTTCATTTCAATTAAAAAAATGATTTTAAAACATACTTGTGTTTGCGCTTTAACGCTATTGTACGAAAAAAAATACTACCACAGTCAAAGTAATCAAAGTGGCTTTAAAGAAAACAACAAAAAAAAGTACAAAAACTTGAACAACAGCTAGAGCAGTACAATAAAACGAGGTTAAATTGAATATAAAAACTACTACAACACTTCCATCAACGTTTTTTATTTTCATACACTCTTCCAAGAAAACAAACATTTTTATTGCACAAGAATTGAATTTTTTTTATTTATGCAGCGTGGATAAAAAAAAACAAAGGGAGAAGGAAGACATAAAATGTATAACACAGTCAAAGGAAATTTTGTTGGAAAAACAAACCAAAAGGGATTTTTCTAATAAAATTCATTCTCTTGTAAATAATAACCCATCACTTCAATTCTTTGGCGTTTAGTGCAGGATTTTAAAACAAAATTTTTTCTTATTTCTATTTTTTCGACGCTAATCGCTTTGGGTGATAGCATTTGGTGGTGAAAGAGTTGAGATATAAAGTGGCTTTTTGCATGGTAGTAAAAGATAAGAAAAAACAAAAAGTTTTGCTTAAAACTAGTTTTTTTAAAAAGTACTATATTTACTACCTTTTTAAAAATAGTAAATCTACAGCGTTTCTTAACAGCTTTGAAACACGTTGTCGTTTTTAAACATTTTTTTGTAATATTATGCTTTATTTGGTTATATTGGAAAATAGCAGTATTTTACTACCTTTTTTTAAAGATATTTTTATTACATTTTCTTGATTTTTTAAACATTTCCCATACCTTTGTAAGGACTTATGCCATGTTTGAAGCTAGCCGAAAATAAATTTTTGCTTTCTTGGTGCTGTTCCTGGCACATTTTAAAAATAGTAGAATTTTACTACCCATTTTGTCATTGCTTTTGGTAATTGTCTTTGCTTTCTTAAATATTTCTTATGCTTTCCTAGGGTTTTCTGCCATTCTTGGTGGTTTTTAAAAATAGTAGTAACTTACTACCTTTTTAAATTTGTTTTTATTAAGTCTTCTTGCCTTCTCAATGGCTTTTTGATGTATATGGTTCCATTTAAATATAGTAGCATACTACTCTATTTAAAAAAAGTTTTTTTTTTGCTTTTTAACCATTAAGAACGCTTTTCTTCGCTTTTATGCTGTATTTGATGCAGTTTAAAAAAAGTAGGATTCTACTACCATTTTAAAATTTAGTTAATTAAGTGTGTGTTGCTGTTTTAGGTCTTTTGTAAACATTTTCTAAGTTTTTAAGTCATATTATTGCATTTTAAAAATAGTAGTTTTTTTACTACATTTTTTAAAATTAAGTAAAATGTAGTTTTTTTTTGCTATTTGAGGCATTTGTATTTATTTCTTAGATTTAGAAATCATTTTGAAGCTTTTTAAAAATAGTAGTTTCTACTACCTTTTTGAAAAAAAAATATTTTTTCATTTTAAGGGTTTTTTAAATTTCATACATTTTAGCTAATTTGCATAACACGTTTTACTAATTATCATATTTCTTAAGTACGTTTTTTTCTTGTCTAACATATCAATTACCTTTTTTCTCTGGTTTCTACTACTTTCCCTTATTTAGTAGGATTTCGTAATACTTTTTAACCGCCTTTCAGTCTTTCAAAAGAGTGCATACACAGGCAGAGAAAATGCTATTAAATATGAATCAGTATGACATGTACGTTAACCTAAAAAAAACAGAGAAAAAATTGAAAAGAAAAGAAGAGCTCAACTATACAACTCTTTAACCCCTTAAAACCTTTCTCCACCACCCATTCTACTTTAAAAATGCCAGTGATAGAGAATCCATTTAATAAACATTTTCCATCTTTCTGCAAATATACATAAAGCAATAGCAACAGAGATACTCTCTTTTATGGCCGTGCTTTCCCTCTCTACAAGTGTTTTATTGCATAAAATAAGGCTAAAATAAGTATAAAAGAGGTTTACGGCTTGCCGTGGAGGAACAAGGGGAAGAAGGGGTGTTATTAGAGTTGCCTGTGTCTCTATCTCTCTTTAGTGATTTTCAAATTGCCTTCAGAATGCCAAACAGCAATAAAAAATAAAAGCTTATAAAATGATGGCTTTTGTTTGGGATTTCATATGCATTTTATATGTGATGCGAATTGTATTCGCAATAATAGTTTAGAAGTGGTTTTTTTATTATTATTATCGTGGTAGTAGTTGTTGTTGATGTTTGTGTTGGGATTATTAGTAGTATTTTTTGTTATTGGTGGTGTCATGCTAATAAAACTTTATCGATTTCCATTATGGTAATTATTTTTTCTCTTTTTTTTTAAAGCAATTGTTTTTCTTCTTATCGTTGGTTTTTTTTTTGGTATTTTCGTGATGAAAGTGAACACAGGGAAAATTTGAACGGGAACTTTATTTCTTTGATTTTGGAGTTTAATAATTAAAAATATATAAAATAAACAAATTTTGAGAACTTTGTTTCAATACCAACCATGTTGGAAATTTACCTTGTAGGGGGATTTTTAAAAACATTTTTGGAATTTATATTTTTCCTTTATTTTCTATAGCATATGGTTTATAAAGATTATTTATAATTTATTAATCAAAACCCGTAATAAAGACAATTATTTTTTGAGCATAAGGACTTTTTTAAAACAAAATTAGGAATTTAAAATTTTATGGGAAAGTGTTCCTTATGATTTTAAGCAGTTAGATTTTAATTTTTTTTAAATAAATCTAATTAGCAATTGGTTTCCAAAGATTATTTGGTTGTTATTTTTTAAAACCCTTAATAAAAAAATTATTATTTGAAAATAAGGAAATTTTTGAAATGTAATTAGGAATTTAAATTTTTGTATTGTTTTTGATAGGAAAGTGTTGCTTATGGTGTATAGCAGTTCAATTTTCCATGTTTTTCAAATCAAGTTAATATTTTAAGAAACTAGTACAGAGGGGATTTTTTATAAACATTTTGGGAATTTTGATTTCTGTTATTTTTGAACAGGAAATAATATTTTGAAATAAGTGTTAGTTAATTTTAAATTTATTTTATTAATATTTTTATTTTTTATTATTTTATTAAAATATTTGTTATTAGAAGTTATGGGGATTTTTAAAAATGAAATTGGGAATTTCAATTTTTTAGAGGAAAATATGTTTTATGCTCTTTAACAGTTAGATTTAAATGATTATTACATAAATTTAAATATTATATAGAATTATTTGTAAGTTTTTGAACAAATTCTGTTAAAGGGGATTTATATAATAAGTTTGGGAATTTATATTTTTGTTGTTGTTTTAAATAGGGATATTGCTTTACGCTGTAAAGTAGTTTTTTTATAAAGATTTTTTTGAAAATTTTATATCTAAAGTTGTGAGGATTTTATTAAATGAATTTGAGAATTTTAAATTTTATATTTTATGCATAGGAAAGAAATTTTTAAACATTATGGGAGTTAGATTGTTTTTTTTTAATAAATTGAATATTTTAAGTTATTTGAACAAGGAGGATTTGTAATAAAAAGTTTGGGAATTTAGAGTTTCCTACTTTTTTAAGCAGAATGTCGTTTTGAGATGTTAGGTAATTGTTTTTGAAAAATTTTTTTTAACAAATTTGGTATTTGACAATAAGGGGATTTTTAAAAATGTAATTAGGAATTTAAATTTGCGCCTCTTTTTTCTGTAAAAACGGCGCTTTAAACAGTTTTTAAATAAATTTAATATTTTAAATAATTCGCCAGGAGGGAATTTCTTATAAAACGTTTGGGAATTTTTGGGCATATTTTATGACAGTATGTGTGTAAATTCGAATTAAATTTTATTTTTTTTTGTTTTTTGTTATGTGCTGCTTAACTTTCCATTTTTAATGTTTTCAACACACTTCTGCAGTCATTTGTTTTATTAACACATAACGATACTCTGGTTTCAATTAAAAGTGACAAGGAATTTATATTTTTAAAAATTCATACTTGACACAATGGCAATTAATTAATTTATTTTGTATTTAAATTTATTATAAATAATTAAATATGAGTAAGTGTGTGTATGCGTTTGTAATATTATGATGATGGCGAGCGACGTTAGTGTAATTAAAATCTGAAATTTTTCTTTTTTTGTACGTTTATTATGCTTCACATGCTCGGAAACATATATTTTTGCAGGCAAAATGACGTGCTAAACATTATTAAATATGCTGTACAAGGAGACACACTCATACGTATGTATATATTTGGGCAAAAATCCCACAAACAATAGCAACAATAATGGCAGTGTTTAAAGGTATAACTTGGTGGCAGACCCTACCTAAAGGAAGAGTTTAGGAAAGTTGTGTAAGGACCACTTTAAGGCATATATTATAAGGTGGAGGAAGGAGAAGGGTTTGCCTGCTGCTGAAGTCATAAACTTTGAAACAATTTGCTGTGCTATTACCACGACTGGCAGGTGTGGGCCAACAGTCCACACTATGAATGCTTTAATAATTTATTTTTAAATATGTTTTCTTATTTAGTTTTTCTATTACAGCTTTGCTTATAACACTTTTAATGTGTATTTGTTTTTGTTGTTGTTGTTGTTGTTATCGTTTTAGTTTAATTAATGTCTTTTGATGCATAAATAATTCATAACGTTTTTATGCATTCATAGGATTTCTTTAAGCTGCTAGCAAACAAAAAAACAGATTTTTTTCTCTCTAACATTTCCAAGTTTCTTTACGTTTCGTTTGTTTTATTATTTTTGCTTTTTTTTTCTAAAGTCTACCTATAGGCGCTTTTGATTTGAGCACGTTTAAAGCAAATCGTATGACTTATAAGGTGAGCGTACAACTATAATAAATAAAAAATGAGAGCCAAATAGAAAGCGGGGGGAGGTAGAAAGTGACCCTCTTACTCTCTAAGAAAATAAGGAGGAAGAAAAAAAAAACTATTGACATATTTTAAGGCGCTGTATGGCATAAGCATAAATAAAATTAAAGCAAAATAGGCAGGCATGTGCACAAATAATATAGAAAATCTAACACACCTTATTAATACGAATTCAAGTTTCCATTTGCATCAACCCTTTTGAATAGGAGAATTTTTGCAGCCCTAAAAGTAGGCTGCATTTTTTTTAAAACTTCGTTTTTTATTACAACTTTTTGTTATGAGTTCATAATACGTGAAAGCAGGAGAAAAATTTGCTTAAAATGCTTCTAAAGGAATATCGTTAGTAAAGTCTTATTAAATGTCTTGCAAATTTAAACTTTCTTAGGATTTAACTTAATAAAGATTCTAAATAGAACATGGAATACTTTAAAAAGATTCCCAAACTTTTTTCAGAAATTTTCAAAAAAAGGATTTCCAAAAAAAAAAAATTGGAAATTCAAATATTTGAGAATAAAAAATGATTTAGAAAAGTAAAATCACTCTATAATAGGCTTTAACTCAGTGATATTTACCAACAAAAATATTCCCAAACTTTTTGCAGAAATTTCCAAATGAGCGATTTTCATAAAGAAAATTGGGAATTTAAACATTTGAAAAAAAATGATTTACAATAATAACACTACACTTTAAAAGGCATCCGCCTCTGATTTACAAACTCCTTCTTTGATATGCAATCAGTTTTTAGGTCTAACTACCAGCCATCTCAATGGGTGCGCAGCGTACTTTGGTCCTATAAAGTCCCATTGATGTCTCTCATCCGATTTAACCATCCCTAGAATGTCATGAGGGTGTGAACTTTTTTCAAATTGTCTTTAACCAGCCATGATTTGTCATTAAATTCTATGTACCCAAGTTCTGAGGTTAAATCAGGCCTTAAAATTATACAAAAATGATAATGGTTTAGACGTCAGTCCAAGCAGAACCGCTTGGTACTCTTTATCAGACGATACAAGCTACCAGCTTTTAATTTGTCAATCCTCGATGGGGTTTTAATAGCCTTATCCACGATGGTGAAGTATGTGGGAGTTATTTTGAAACCCCAATTCTAGCGGAGGAATAACCCTAAAATTAGGCCGTATTTTTTTTAAAAACTTCGTTTTTTATTACAACTTTTTGTTATGACTTCATAATCCCTGAAAGCAGGCTTTAATATTTTTCCAATGCTTTCTGAGCAGTAGCATGACATTTTCTTCAAAAACTTTCATGATATTTATTTATTTATTTATTAATTACAATACAATTACAAATTATATCCTAATTATATACGAGCGAAGTAACTTGACTATGTGCTCGGTGTAGTGTCACAGACCAGAGTCTCTGGTGGGAATCGAACCCACGACCCTCACGCTAATAGTCTAGCACACTACCCACTAGACTACCAGGGCACCCCTTTCATGATATTTTCGTTAAATTTTGTTATTTTGTAACAAAATGTATTTCTTAAGCCCTAAAAGTATGCAATTGCTTTTTGTATGATAAAATTTCTTTCGTAAATACTAAATCAAGGTTTATTATCCAAGAAGGTTTATTTCTCACACTTGTTTGTTTTTGCTTTCGTATACAACTATCAGTGTAAACTTGCAAATTGTTTACAAGTTGTTTTATTGTCTCTCAAAATAAGAAATTTTTTCTTCTCTTCTTTCTCTTCCCTCGTCTCTCTCTCTCTCTCTCTCTCTCTTACTGTCTTTCGGTGTTTGCAATGGCATATGAAATGCAATTTTTTTTTCGTTCAATTTCTTTGGCATTTCATTTTCCATTAACCCAACCCAACCCAACCGCAAAGTTATGGCTGTTTTAGGAATTGCATTAAATTTTAACCAAGAAGACCTCTGTTTGCCATACGTATGGTTGTTGTCATTTTCTTGTTGTTCTTGTTGTTGTTTATCACCTACAATGTAAGCTCCTAAGAGTATACCATACTTTTTTTCTTCGCATTTTCTAATTTCACTTACTCTGTAGAGAATTTTTGTTTTTCCGTTTCGTTTCTGTTTAGATCTCACGTACCATTTCGTCGTGGCTTATTTTTTATATTTTTTTTATTTTGTTTTTCTATTACGACAACAACAACAACAACAATGAAAACGAATTTATGCATTGTATGCCCTTAAGAGGTTTCTTCCTGTTATTTGCCTTATTTTTTTTTAAGTCTTTTTCCTCATTTTTTCGAAATTATTTTTCTTGTATCGTCATGGCATGCATGCATTGCAAATGCATTTGAAATTTATCTCAGCATTGCAAATGGCAGTGGCAAAAGAGGGGAACCTTTCATAGGAAAACAATAAACCGGGGAAATTGTTTTTTTTTAAATAGTTTTTCTTTAATTAAACAAAGATTAAGAAATTGTTTTAGGGCCCTTTTTAAATTTCTTTTAAGAATTAAGTTTTATACACCAACTGGGAATATTAATTTCCCTTTTTGAGGAAATTTTTAATAGACAAACTGGGAATTCTTAATAGTTAAGATTTTTTTAATTTGTGTTTATGCATAAACCGGTCTTTAGAGAGAATTTCTGTATTGTGGGTAATGACCCTTAAAAAGCGGGTAATGACCCTTACTAAGTGCAGACACTCATGGATAGAGTAAGCTATGGAATACTTATTTAAATTTCTGATAGAAGACTATCGTATGAGGTTGCAGTCATATTGATAAGGTATTGTATTGAAAATCATTTAATTTATACGGATAGTTAAACTGCGATCAAGTCCCTCACGAACCTCACTTCGTCAACCATTCCAAAGCCTGAGTGTTTTACATTCCATGGGAAAATTTAGAATCATTTTAAGGTAATGCTTATGTAAGTTCCAGGCCATAGAGTATCACATTTCTGGTAAACAGGACAGACATGAAGTTCCCAACCAGTCGATTTGTTACAGGTCGTGGAGAAACTGATTTTTATCTGGTTATGTCACAGCAAGGCTAAACTTTATTGGCAGCATAAGGGCGCATATAGTATTGTTGGCCTCTGACGGGCTAATATGGATAGGAAAAGTATTGATTGTCATTATTCCTTTATTCAGATTCACTTTTGCACTCTAATGCGCTCTGCTACGGGGCTTGATTATAGACTTGCTTTGCATGACTTCTGAAGGTTCTCAGATGGAGGAAGATGCTAACTTTCATGTCATACTATGTCAGTGGTTGACTCTGACTATGATGGACGAAGCGTCTCTGCTCTGTTTTGAGTCTTGACCATAGGCTTGCTATTCCTTTGTATGACTTCTGCAGATTCTGAGATGCACTTTCATGTCAGTGGTCAACTCTGGCTATGACAAGCGGAACATTTCTGAGGTCAGATTCGAATTCAGATAGTGTGGTTTAATAAAATCGTTTTAAATGTTTAAATTCCCAATTTTCTTTCTGAAAACCCTTTATTTGGATATTTTTGAAAAAAAAAAAATTGGAAATTTTTTTTAATGTCAGTTTCGTTGAAAATCTCGTTGGCCTGTGTAGTTTTGGTTAACAAGCAAACAGTGAACTACAATGGGTCATTTTGACCTCTGGGTATTGTACTTGTCCCAATGACAAGTACATGTCCTCAAACCTAACCTAACAAAAAGTCTATTGCTATTTTGAACATTAAAAGTAGCAATATTTTGAATATTAAACTGTTATTAATATTAATATTAATGAATATTAAAAATAGCAATATTCAATTTTAAAATATTATTGCTATTTTGAATATTAAAAATAGCAATATTTTGAATATTAAACTGTTATTAATATTAACGAAGTCGCCGTGGTGTAGTAGGTAGTGTGTTGGCTTACTATTCGTAAAGCCCGGGTTCGTATCCCAGGTCAGACATCAAAAATGAAATATGAAAAAAAAAAATTTCTTCGGCGACTTCCTCTCAGCAGATTTCTGGCAAAAACTCTGAGAGTAAAATAAACTGCCATGAAAAAGTTTCTCAAAAATTCTGTCGTTCGGAGTCGACGTTAAACTGTAGGTCCCGCCACTCACGTATAAAATTAACGCACACAACATGAGTGGTGTGAGAAGCTAGGCCGTAATCCTGACTGAAGGGTTGTAATGGCCAATTATGTATGTATGTATGTATGTATTAATATTAATATTAATGAATATTAAAGATAGCAATATTCAATTTTAAAATATTATTGCTATTTTGAATATTAAAAATAGCAATATTTTGAATATTAAAAATAGCAATATTTTGAATATTAAAAATAGCAATATTTTGAATATTAAAAATAGCAATATTTTGAATATTACAAATAGCAATATTTTGAATATTAAAAATAGCAATATTTTGAATATTAAAAATAGCAATATTTTTTAATATTAAAAATAGCAATATTTTGAATATTAAAAGTAGCAATATTTTGAATATTAAAAATAGCAATTTGGTAACAACCTCCTATAATTTCCATTTCGTTTAAATGAATAATAAATTTCCAAAAATGAATAAAAAAAAATTAAATTTTTTAAAAGGAAAAATACAATCCATTTAAACAGATTGTTTTGTATTTTAAAAATTAAGCAGCTGTTCAGAAATTTATAGAAAAACAAATTTATAGAAGAAAAATTTTATAAAAAAAATCCTTTGTCAGCATGCCTCTACCATTGATGGCACAAAAAAAAACCAAAAAAAAATCTGTTTTTTTTCTTAAACGGAAATTGTACCAAATGGTACTACCAGAAATTCAACATTTCCTGCAGCACAGTCACACCATGTTTATCCAGCTACATACACATACATACATAGTTATACAACACATACGTACATATATGCTGTACATACATACATACATGCATAAGTATATTGTCATTTATAAGTATATAAATTGTATATAAATTGTATCGGTATGTGAAATCAACCGTAAGAATAAAATAAATAAAATGCGAAATGTACGATTCCATTTTAAAAGGAAGAAGAAAAAGTAAAAAAAACTCGTTATTTTTTTCACTACAAAAAAATCAACAAAAAGGAGTAAATAAGGGAAAAAAGGCTGACATAACATGGGTAAAAAAATTACACAAATATTTGGGAAAGTGTATCAAAGGAAACCACTTGGAAATGGTCGAATTTGTGATACGGTAATGACAAAGATAGGAGGACCAATATCAAGCCTAAATAAGATACTGATGTCGGCTATAAAATGAAAAAATGTACAGCATCATTAGCGTTGGAACGACAAACCGAGCAAGAGATAGTGAATCCATACAGATAGTCAAAATAGGACTGAAGATTGCCCAGAAACAGCAACCAACATCACACGCTCATACTAAATGGAAGAATTCTGTAAAACCTAACACAGATGATAGGATATCAACGTGGTGACTAGGTTATAGATCCACTTTGTAGTGCTAGTGACACTACAAGTCAAAATGCATCGCAGGAAATAAAGAGTCCCTATAGAAAATTATATCCACTTCAAAATATGTCAGGTCAGAAGTATTATACGTACTTTCCTACTACCAACGATTTGAGCTTACCGTAGTTTTGCATGTCCGTAGTCTTGCATAGAGCCTTAGTGTCCCATTATCCGCATAGCAATATCGTTTCAGCCTCCTTTATAGTTTCTATACAACGGTATTTAACAGAATGGTGAGAGAACTCTGTCGCACACCGCGCTCTATTCACTTTCCTTGCCAGTTGTGGCTCCCCAAAGGAGCCTGAAATGACTCTTATTATTAAAAGTTTCGCTATAAACTTCAGAACACAGTCACTGACTCTGCGTATACTGAGACCCCAAACAACAGGAACTGTAGGGGCATTGTCGAAGGTCACAGGTACTACCTCAAGCATCTTCATTGGCTTTATGAAAACCACGTTATTATCGGCAATGAAAATCTCTCAAATTCTAGTTGGACTATTCACAGTTGGTTCTGAGATGTTTATAATGATAGGAGATAAGTGAAACTGGTACTGTATGTCAAAATGCTGTAAAAGATCCCGCAAATGAGAAATCTGATATGAATGCAGCAGATAAGTCGTTGAGTGCGAAAGATATGTTTTGAACGTAAACAAATGTAAAGTCACATTTGTTTCTTGCTTAAAAATTGATTTCAAATCATTTAAAGGAAGCTTTCTTCACTTTTTTAATTAGGCCCCTAAGGATATGCTTTAAAATTTGAAACACTTGGCATCCTTGAAGTATGCTTTATAATTTTTTAAATTGTTCATAGAACAAAATTTTTTGTTTTAAACAATTTTTGAAACACATTTAGGCTGTTTTTTTTAAATTTAAATTTTTATAAAATTATGTAAACCGCTTGATAAACTAAAATTTTCGAAAAAAAATCAGCATAATTTTACCATTATTTTCTATACAACATATAATAGTGTATGTCTGTATATTGTCAATGTATATTTATCAATACATGGTCTAGGGAATCCTAAAAAAGGAGGAGAAGCAGGCTTTTTTCTATAAATAGAATCAGAAAAAAATTGGAAAATTTTGTAACATCAGCAGTAGACAGAGCGACGTCATTATTGTTACAACATGTGTATGTAGTTTAACGCAGTAGCAAAGAAAAGAAAAAAACGGCTTTTATAACATACATAAACGAGATAACAAAAGCCAACCATAATAAATACAAATACAGCATTATAAAACATACTTTTAGGCGTATAAAAAAGAAGAAAAAACGAAGTATACTTTTAGGCTGTTTCTTTATTGTTTTTATCTCTCTTTTTTTAAACAAAACGCATGAAAAAAATTTAAAAACACAAAAAGGTTTACAAAATTGGCCACCATGTTACTCTGTTTCTTCTTCTTTTTAGGTACAACATTACAGAGGTCTCCCTATTTAGATGTAAAAAAACAAGAGAATAGACCGCCTAAAAATAGTTCTTATCTTGTAAAGTCTTTTGTCGTTTTTGTTTTCTTTTTTCGTTATTTTTATGGTACGTAAGTTTTGTGCACAAAACTCAGCCTTAAAGTATGCCTAAAAGTATGCCTGCTTATAATTATTTTTGTGTATCCTTTTTGTCAGACATAAATAAGTGGTCCTTTTAAGTAAGTGCTTGATTTATTCCACTTTTTTCCTTCTTTCTTTGCAGTCTTTATAACCTAAAAAAGAAGGCTTGCTACAGCCTATTTCAATAGAAAAGACAGCTTTTCAAACATCCGTCTCCTCATTTTTCTGGGTTGTGATTTATGTTGGTTACCAAAAATTAAAATGAATTTTAGCTCAACATAAGTACCAGCTTAATAAGGCCTTCATCAAGCCTCCTGTTTATCTTTAGAAAAATGTCTAAAGATTTGGGTAAAAGAAAGAAGTAAATAAAAAATAAGGAGAAAATAAAGCAAAATTAAGTACAAATAAATATAAGGATAAAAGTACAGTTTAGCCTAAAAGTAGGCTCTAAATTTTCATTTCGTTTTATGTTGAAAAACCAGTCTTTATGCTTGTTTTAGTTTTAAATAAAGAAAAATAAACATTTCTGTAAGGGAATTTAGTTAAAGCACCTATAAATATGCTTTAGTTCTTTTAAAAAATTTATATTTAAATACGGGGTCTTTCACTAAGTGCTTCCTATCTTTAAATTTCAATAAAACAAAGTGCGGGCTCGTGTCTAATAGGCCACCTAATAGACGGTGCTATTCATCCAAGACTATCAGCGACTGTAGTATACTATAGGGGATCCTAAAACTGGTGCATACATTTAGGAAGAAATATGAATGCAATTAATAACAGTTGAAGTGCAATAATTCTAAATCCTTCATAAAATTTATATTCAGCAAAAAATAAACACGAGCATAGTATATTTAAAGGGAGAAAAATTTATTTTTTAAGAATATTTAAACCAATGCTTACTTCAAGGTCTAAGTTATCTAAAAATAACTGAAAAGTTGTTATTGAAAAAAAGTGTTTTGTGGTAACATTAACATTTCAATTTATTTCTCTGCTGTTTGTTTTTAATTAACACATAATTTTAGGCGCTTGTTTTAATTAAAACAGTTTTATTTTGTATTAGACATTGGATTATTGGTTTTAATGAATTTATTAATTAACTTGTAGCCTTAAACTATAAGGTTTTGTTGGAGATTTTATGGCTTACTAACGACTTTAGTTATTAAAATTAATTAATGTCTACTTTAGGGCTCTATTGAATATAATATTACTAATATTAATATTAAGTAGTAGTAATTCATAATGAAATGATAATATGCTTTAAGCAAAAATTTTAATCTAATAACATTTAATATAATTTTGAAGCATACTTTAGGCTCTGTTTTTCGAAAAAAAAGGAATTTAAAATATCCTTTCCCATACACACTTTTCCAAACAGTATCTGACTGGCGCCTTTATATAAAATTAATAATAAAATTAAAGTCTGGCTACACACTCAGCGCAGTTTGGAGTGAATTCTTATTTCAAACGCGTTAATTGTTGTCTGTACAGGACTTCCGTGATAGGCTGACCTGATTTTGGCAGCTCATATTGAATCACATCCCTCTGATTCCACCAAATACGTAGCGACCACCTTGGCGCATTGAGCACTGTGCCTTATTTTGTTACTGTGAAGCCAATTTTTCGCTTGCCAATAGAGGATAGTTCACAATGCCTTAGACGAGGTAGTCCTTAATCCCTTTACAAGATGTTATAATTACAAGTTTCTAAATATAAATGCATTAACATTCCAAGTCTAAAAGCATGCTACAATTTTTTTTGTCTAAATTTCTGTTTTTCTTATCAATTCTTATACTTCTCGTAAAGGAATTGAATAAAACTTATGAAAAGCAAAAAAACATGTTTTGCAATTCTGTGTTTTATTAACTTTTCTTTTATTTTATTCTTCTCTCAAGGCGCCTTGAACTATGCTGTTGTTTCTTTTATTTCCCACTAATACTGCTTTTTATATTATTAAACAGCTTAAATTATTATTTTTCTTTTTTCCTTCTTTTTCATTCTGCCATTTTTCTTCTATATTTAATGCCTAAAAGTATGTTTTAGTTTTTTATGCACTCTTAATGTTCTTCGAAATTATCATTTGGATACACACACAAAATTCATTTCCACGAGCATTATTTTAACGTTTTTATTTTGTGCTGCTCCTCAATCCTCAAAATGTTTCTTACAGTTTGGAAAATTTACTAGGCGCCTAAAAGTATGCTTAGTGTTATGACAGTAATAACTCTTTATACTGCTTATATTTACGGCTGGCTATTACGTACAGTCAATGATTTCTTAACACTGTAAGTTGTCGGGTCTCTGTATAAGCTTTTGCAATATCCGGTTGTCTATCTGTCTGTATCAGTGTTTGTCCCTCAAACCGATTATTTGTTGCCATTGTCTGTTCCTTCTATTTTTGGTATTTATTTACCATTAAATGTTTTTGTCGTTGGCATTTATTTTTACCTTTAAGCATATTTACTCGGGTTTTAGACTATGGTTGCTTCTTCTGGGTGTTTTTCAGTTGTTGTTTTTATTTTTTCTAATGACCATCTTATTTTTTCGTGTTTTATTATATTGTTTGCTGTTCGTCTGTCATTCTGACTGTCGTGCTGTGTATATTTTTAAGTACTTTTTGGATTATATTTCTATTTGTTAAGGTTTAAGTGTTGTTTGTTTAAATTTGAAAGAAGAAAAATTCTTTACTTTTAAGTGTTTAGCTGCCTTAAAGTATGCTTTAATTTTTTAAAGGAAAATGTTAAGGTTTTTAAAAATATTTTTGATGCAAAGAAAATATTTAAAGACAACATTTTAAACTAAAAATTAAACTGAAAACTCGCATGAATTTCCACATGAGATTGGCATTGGGCTGCAGAATGATTGTTCTTAAATCTTGTTCCGTTGAAACTTCATACAGATTAAAACTGGTCTGGAAGCTGGGTATACCTCACAACTACTCCCTCAGGAACTGTATTTACAAGGGAGAAGAGAAGACCCCAGAACATATTCTCAGTCATTGTTGGGCACTTGACACTGGCACTGACACGAAGGGTGGATTCATATGCACCCACAGAGTGACACGGATAAAACTCTCAACTTCATAAACTATCAGAATGGTTGGAAAATGCCAACCAAGTTGAATGACGGAATAATTACTGTCGGTATTACAGTGTGACATTTTAAGACCGAAGCAAGCTGAGCTATTTTGCGACTGCTATATTTCACATAACCAAATCTTTATTTGCAATGAATTTATGCAATTTATCTTGAATTTATTGTATTTTCATTTTCTGAAAAGCCCAAAAGTATACTACAAAAATTTTAATTTAATTATTTTGAGACTTATTCCATAAAATGCTTTATATTAAAATTTATTCGTATTACTGAAATTCCTTTACATTTACATAGCTTATCATCCTAAATGTATGCTACAATTTTTTATTTAATTTTTTCCCATTTTCTGAAAACATATTTATTTAACTGCATTATCTTTGTGTTTGTTTTATATAATATTGTAGTTATGCATTTTTGTAATATTAAAAGCTTAAAATTTTAGTTTAATTTTTATCAGTTCATGACCATCAGCCATAATGTATGCCCCAATTTTTGTTTATTTATTTTTGTTTGTGTACGTTTGTGGAGTTGTTTTTAGTTCATATCTATTTATAAGCAACTTGGAATTCAATTGTATGAAGGCTTTATAGTTGCCTTACTCTATTGTCTACTTATAACTCCCTTAAATATGCCGTAATATATTTGTAATAATTGATGTTATATTTAACATGGATATGGACATGGATATGGATCATTGTTTCATTATTACTAAAGCAAAATGTGTATATTTTATTACCAAATTATACTTTATACAACGCCCTTTTTATAGGCTCTAGATAGTATTTATATTTAATTGACTGAAAGCCTAAAAGTAGACATCATAAAAATAAAGAAACAAATAATTAATATGATGGAGTTAAATAAAATGGAACAGTATGGTAGGAAAAGTAGAAGACTCTTAAAATATCCACTATTAGTCCACAAATTTATGGATTTTAACTTGAGCTTCTTAAAATATGCTTCAATTATTTTATAAAAAAATTTGGTAAACAATTTTCGTATATTTTTTATTGCTTGCCTTATTGTTTATTCAAAAGTATTTCTTTTTTTTTAAATTGTTTAAAACAAATAATATACAATGTCCTCAGAAATATGTCTACTTTTAGGCTTATGAATATAAAAATGAAATGGAAATAATTGTCGATATATTTTTATTGTTTTTTTCGTTTGCTTTGTTTAGACAAATAAGGCTTGTTATTGAATACAAATAGCTTTTGGAATATTGCCTATTCTTAGGCTTGAAACAAAATGCATTAAGTGAAAATATATAAAATGTTCAATAAACACAGTAATTTGCAATAAAATAAATATCGTTTATTTCTATTATTAGCTTTTCTAAAAGCTTATGGTGGTTTGAAAGCAATAAAAACGGAAATAATTTTTAAAGTATATTTACAGGTATAAATATATAACGCATATCCCAGAATAAAACCCAACCACTGAAATTATATTTAGAAATAAACTCCCCACCTTGCATTTATATTTTCTTTTAATTTTTCATATTAAAATTTTATTTTCATAGGCTACTTTTAGGTGCTATTATTGTTTTATTGGCCATTTATGAGTATGCACGACTAGTTTCTTCCGGTTTTTGTATGTCTTTTCAATATTCTGCCATTACATACATATACAGCATGACCTCATTTATTTATTTCCTATTCTTTCTATTTCACTTATTAAATATTAAAAAAATCGATGCATACATTATGGCTACCCAAAGAAATTTTTTTCTGATATTTAATAAAATTTCTTTTTAACGGTTTTTTATTTTTATTTTTTTCTTGTTTTCGTAGCTCGTTTCGTTTGAAATAAATTTTAAATTAGACAAATTGTCAGTTACATATGAAATGACATGACAATGTTCACATTTCTAATACAGAAATGGAAAGTTGTTGGGGGTAGGTGCGGTTTAGTAGAGCGCTGCGAACTAGAAACTAGAGTGTTCAATTACAATGTAAATAAAATGTTAAAAAGTTTGTTCAGCATACTTCATAGGAAAATTTCAATTCCATTAATTTTTCAATTGGCTTTGACTCTTCGTTTGTTTAAACACAGTTCATTAATTAAAAAATTGGAGAGAGAGAGGAATTTACATTTTTGTAGCATACTTTCTAGTGTTATTTTTATATATAAATGGAACCACTTATCTATATATATCTATATATGTATATATAGTTTAAATAAATGTTGTTTTTAAGAATTAATGAAAAATTCTTTTGGAGTTTAATTTACCAGAGCAAAAATTTCTAGGGTTGGTTAAGGAAAGTACATATTTTAATATTTGTTGATAAAAATGTAGCATACTTTTAGGCGCCTTAAATACAATAAATTGTATATGCAAATATCAATATAAAGATTATTTCTGTAACAGGTCTACAGCACAGTTTTAAGAGCTTAATCTCCCATCTGTGGACAAAGTATGCAAGACAAGATTTTTTTAAAATTTAGGAGCGAATAATACTTGAGAAAATTTTACATATTTTTAGGCTCATTGGCAAAGTAGGAAATATATTGTGTATAAAAAAATAGAAAGAACAACATACTTTTAGGCGCTTAATCGTCCTAATGTATATAAAAATATAGTATACTAGTATATGTATTACTGACATTCTGTCATAAATGCTATTTCGTAAGTGTGGCTGCAAAAACTTAGTGGTTTATAGAAATAATAAAAAATTAGTATAATTTTAGGCACTTAAAAATGTCTGTTTATCTTCAAACTTAGTGAAGAACGATTTGTATGATTTGTTTATGGTTCAGACATTCCCCAAAATTCTTAATATTACATACTTTAAGTCTAAGTATACTATTTTGGTAAAAAAATGTAGCATGCTGTTAGGCGCCTAAATATTCTAAATATAGGTGAAGTTTACAAAGAAACAGCGAATAAATAAAAATTTTACGTCGTTTTAGATGCTGAGATAACTTTTAAAAAATTATATTTTTTAAACAAAAAAGGTAGCATACTTTTAGGCGCTTAGGGAGTATCTTGTTATACTTAAGGTTGCAAAAGTTAAATCCTTTTAAAGCATTGAAATAATGCTTGAAAATTTAATTAATTAACAGCTTTTAAGTTAGTGAATATCATTTCTGAATAACAGAAAGTCTAAGGGACTGGATTTAAAGAAAATATTGAAGACATTATAATCTCAACAAAGAATAAACTTGTCAATGGTTAATTTACTTATCAAATTTACTTTTGCTAAGCCAAAGCAAGTGGGCAAATCCATTTTGGAGACGAAAACAGATATTACATCTCCTCAAACTTTTAATGAGACCAGGACCAAAATAATAAGTACCTTTCCCTAATGAGAAGCATTCAAGAGTTAAGGGGTTTACAAATATTCCCGTTCGGAGTGCGCTCGCACTCAAGCAGGTTCATCAGATACTGTGGTTAGAAATAAATATTGAACTGACACCAAACTGCTACCAGAGTCTATCAAGGGAATTTTATTTTTAGAATTTCAAAACAATTTTAAAACAAAACAAAAACTCTTATTTTATAAATTAAAAATATCACTTACTTTTATGGTTTTTTTATTTCTTATGCTGTGGCCTTGTTGGTGATATTATTTGCTGCATATTTTTTGGCGCTTTATTCTTAAAAAAATTTAATTAATTTTTATTTAAAAGCTTTATTTAAAATTTTGCATATTTTAAGTTAAACTATGGAAAATAAAAACCAAATAAATTTATAGTTAATTAAGATATTTGTACAGGCACTCTTTCCTTTTTTTTATTAGAGTTTGTGGTTTCAAAAGTTTATGAAAATTTATAGTCAAGCCTTTCAGACGAAAGCACCTCTTGAAACATTTTTTTCCCTCTTTTTTGTTTTGTTGCATACAAAAAAGGGCACAGGTTGCAAATGAAAAACAAATAACAAAACAATGAAGCAAAAATCATTGTACAAAAAAAGGAAAAAAAAAAATAAATGGACACATCAATACAGCATAGCATAGCATTTGCCATCCAGAGAGTAGCCAGTAGCCAGGATAAAACAATAAACAGTTCCTTTTTGAATGGTTTACTGTAAAATCATCCCTTGCTTTAGCGCGTTTTGGTGGTGGTGGTGCTGCTGTAAGTGTGTGAGTGCGAGCAAAAAAGGAAATGATTGTTTATTGTTTATGTATACATACATGTGTACACAGATGTTAGAGTATAGGTGTGTTGATTCTAAAAGCCTTTAAGTGAGAGTAAAACTCTATTTGGAGGAGCAAAAGAATATTGAGTTTTGCAACTGTAGTGGTAGTGGTAGTGCTTGTAGCAATAAGTTATTGTAGATTTGTTTTCCGTTATCCTTGTAATGCTTACGTTTCAGTTTAATACACATACAGATGCTAATGTACTCACATCACAAGAATACATTTACATAGACACACATACCGGAATAGAAATTGAAAAGTAAAGGAAGAAAGCCTTACAGCAGTTGCCTACACACATTTTTAGATGGGGAGCCCAAGTAGCCAGAGAGAAAAAACAATGTGGAATTGATTTTAAATAAAGTACCTAAAATAGCTTTATTAAGTACCAAATAACAGTTTCTTTTGTTAAAACAGTTGCCTCGGCTATATTTAAAGCAATAAATTTAAATTGACACCCCAAAAAGGCATTTGGAAAGTATGAAAACAACTTCATTAAGTGACATGTGAGGATTGGTTTTAGTAAGAATGGACTGAATTTTTGGATTTCTCCACAAGGAAAAATAATTTTTATAAAACCTTAAGACTAACAAGGTACCAAAAAGGATTTGTACGAAGAAGATTTTCATTTTATGATCGCCACAATGGTCCTATCGAGAGGACTATTCAAGTCTATTGGATTAGTAAACGATCGACAAATACTCGTAAGTCCCTATCGGTAGGACTATTCACCATGTTGTGGATAAATTCAAGTCTATTGGGTTAATAAACGATCGACAAATACTCTACGTCGAACAAACGCAAGATCTGCCAAAAACATTGCGGCTTTCGTTGAGAGTACGTATTCATTAGAATCGAAAGCAGTCGATTACTTGTCGTGACTTGGTTCTGCATCCATTCAAAGTTAACTTACCCAGGAACTGAAGGTAAACGGTTATAGACAACGACATCTGTCACTTTAGTTGTCATTTATTCAGTCTGTTTTTTCAAATCACAATTGACAACCATAAACAGCGTCGTATGTTCGCTGAAAGGGCTTTGGAGCAGTTTGCAAACGATTCGAATTTTAATTGAAAAATTATCCTCAGCATTGAGACCCATTTCTGTATGGATGAGAAGATCCAAGAGCATCCAATGCATAGTCACCTTGCGTGAATGTGATACAAACCGATTTGACCCCGTTAGAGTTTTTCTTGTAAGGTTTTCTTATGCGATTAAACCACAAACCACAGTGATCCTCAAAGCATACATAACCCATGCTTTCGGCCACAGTCAGCCTGATTTATGCACCTAACTCTTGTGAACATTTTGGATGTGTTCCACCGAGAGAAGCAGTAACGAAAATTTGAAGGATGTTACATTCCTTACCTAAGGCCTTCAATTGGTCTTTGAAGGGAATAAAAAAATTCGATGATATCTCACAGACACTTTGTTTCAGATAAACAGCGCCTAATGGAAGAACCCATATTATCGTCGTTTTTTTTTTGGTACAAAATGTAGTATTTTTTTCCCCAAAAAGGTACTTTTTGTATTAAATTCTCTTTTTATTTTTCTTTTATATTTTGTGTACTCTACTCTCTTATAGCTTTGAAAGGGGGAAAACTTTTAGTACTTTTTTTAAAAAGTACTTTTTGTGGTATTTAGAAATCTGTAAATTTACATATTTTGTATTTAAACAAAGTCACCTTGGGCTAACATTTTTCGAATCAAAGAACTTGACTCGATTTTAGTAAAGTACTTTTTTTTGTAAATTTTACTACATTTTTCAATTTGGTACTTTTCTTTTGGTACATTTTCTAAATACAAAATTTTATGCCTTTTAAGAGAAGTTGAAATTTTTTTTCTATTGCATTTGTTGAAATTATTCTATTGCATTACTATTATAGTATTTGGTACCAAATTTATATTTTTGGTACCAAATTTATTACTCTTTGAAATAGTATTCACAAAATTTTTTTCTTTTTGTTATACATGAACATTTTGCGACTTATATGTACATTTACAGTTAAAGTATAAGTTAGAGGGATTTTTTTGGTACCAAGGTTTGGTACTTATTCCAATTTTGTATGGTCCTTTTTTAAAATTTCATAACTTATTTTTTGTTATATTAAAATATAGGTTGGGGGAATTTTATATTATTATTATTATTCGAATATACTTATGTTGCTGGTATTGTTTAGTACCAAATTTGGTACTCTGTTAAAAGTTCCTTTTAAAAAATTGTTCGTTTCCTAATTTAGTGTGCAATATTCATGACTTGTTCTATCATTATCTATCATCATTATCATTCTGTCATTATTAATGCATTAGTTAAAGGGATTTTTTGCGTACTAAAATTTAGTACTTTTTAAAAAGTACTTTTTGTTTTTCTTGTTTGTTTTTTTTTTCTTTATTTGTTTGTAGTTTTGGTTTTGAAGTGCAAATTAAATTTTAAGGCCATTTTTTGTTGTTAAGAATAACTCTCACGTTTTCTAAATACATACATATACACACAGAGGCTTTCTCTTTTGCTCACACAGACACACTAATACAACTCATCTGCTAGACAATATTGTGTTATAGAAAAATTATTTTTGTTGTTGTTGTTGGTTTTCATTTTTTTTTTAATTTTAATTTTCTCTGTTTTCATTCTTATTTCTGCTTCCTTTTTTTGGAATTCAACTTCAAATTGTTGGGAAAAAACTCAATGATGCTTGTTCTTGTTGAATTTTTACTTTCTTTATGTGTATCAGGACATTTCTTTTCTTTTTTTTTGGATTTCCTTTTTCTATTTTAATTGTTTCATTTTACATGAGAACTTTAATTTTCTTTTTAATTTTTTTTATTGATTTTTTTTAATAATTTTTGTTTGCTTTTTTCTGGAGATTTTTATTTATTAAAAATAAATAATTATTGTTATAGATTGTTTAAGGAATTATATAATTTATTTACTTATATTATTACAAACAAAAAAATTGGGAAAAACTCTCACTTTCTGAAGCCTTTTTCTTGGGGGGTATTTTTTAAGTGAAGTTGAAGGACTTTTTTCTTGAATTTAATTTTTTTCTTTAATTTTATTTTATCTATGATTTGAAAATGATGAATTTTATTATTTTTTAAACTATTTTCTCAGGTTTTGTTTTTTGCTTAAATTTCAAAAAAAATTTTTTTTGTGTTTTCTTTATTTTTTCTTATATTTTTTGGCCAGAATGTTAATAAAATCAATTCAAAAAACTAACTGAGCTGCAGCTCTTTAAAGGAAAAGTATTTTACCCAGTCAAAATAATTTTTTTTAAGGGTTATATGCGCCGTAAATTGTGGATTTTATTAAAGAAAAAGAGAGCTTCCTTTAAAGCTAGCTCTGTGGAGAGCATAGCTGTTGCAGCAAACCTTTACATGTGATGTTATTTTTTGTGGTTTTCCGTTCATCCAGTTTTCTATACAATTTTGTCTGTCTGTCCATGATTTGCCGGTGATTGTTTGGAAAAGCTTTTCCTTTCTCTCTCTCTCTCTCTCGCTCTTTTTGACAATCCTTTAAAACATCAACATCAACACACAACATGTTTAAGGCAACGTAAGCCATGTGCTTGGCTAGTTTTGTTTACATTTTGCTTTAGGGGTTGCCGGGCTAAACCCTGGTGTGGTATGGGTGACCTCAGTCAAGTGGTTGTTTTCTTATCATAATTGTAATGCGAGTTTGTAAAGAATTTTCAAAGGAAAATAGAAAGTAAAAGGCAATTAAAACACACATGGTTGAAGCTTTTCCTTGTATTGAAAAGCTTTGAACAATGAAAACTTAAATCAAAAGACTTTGAAGAGATTTTCCGACAGCTTCTATCAACCATGACAGAAGATTTAACAAATTTCAAAGCAAAGAATATTTTTATACTTCATAGCTGAGTTAAAGCCGAATGTTGAGCTTCAAATTGTTATACCTTCTGACACCAGGCACAGTAGACGTAGAATAATGAAGGGTGACCTCTCTGAGTATAGAAACTAAAGAATCGTGGTCCTGCTAATTCAATAGCAGAGGGTACATCACCCATAATGCGACAAAAGCTAGAAAGATCATCCAAAAGTATTACAAATTCCGAACCTATATACTTATTATTGGAAAGACAGTTGTCCTGCTTAGGATTCTGATGTGTCATCTTCTATCAAGACTGGGTGCAGAGGTTGTATAGTAGATTTACTCAGGAAATAGTTATTGACAATCATTTAAAAGAAAACACAAGAAATGTGGCATTTGATCTGGCCAGTAATCTTGTTATTTATGCCATAGCTTTGGTCTTGAGAAAGCTAATGAAATAATTTAAACTGCTCTTGAAAGCTTAGTTTTAAGGCTACAAAATAACAGCTCTTCATGGGTTAAATTAATTTATTTTATATTTATCCCGCTGTTATTAAAGTATTATTGTTTTAGAACAAAAATTTTTGACTCGAGTAAATTGGCCGCAACTTTGGTATTGAAAAAGCTAATAAAATAAAAGCTTTAGTAAATGAAAGACAAGCTTTAAAGCTTTCCAATGATATGCCTTAATATAGTTTTTTATATAGAACTTTTTGGTTTTATATTCAATTAAAATCAATTTTATAAAATTTTTAGCCTGTTAAACGGGCATAACAGATAATAACCTGAAGTAATATACTAAAGTTTTAAACCGTTCTTCAATTAACTACTAAATTTAAGTATATTTAACCAATTTTCATTAATTAAAATCCTTTCATTAACAATATCAAGGTGTACTCTTAATTTATTTTATATTTAGACACTGTGACGTATGATTAATATTAATTATTAGGTATGCAAAGAAAAGTGGTCATAACTTTTTAGTGGCTTAAGCTAAAAACATAATTTAAACTGGAATTGAAAGCCAAGATTCTAAGCTTTAAAATACGGTATCTCACAATAAAGGCTTTCATACAACTTATTTGGGTTTTTGAGGAATTTTTAACCGCCTGGATATTTAAAAAATTTTAATTTTATTGCTGGCATGACGTTCTTTGCTTTTCTGTCAAGCCAAAGGTGACATATATTTCTGAAAGCTTTTTTAATAATAGTTTAATTGCTCTTAAAGCTTTTTCAGGTCAAAAAATTATTTTTATTAGGCCATAAACATGTGTACATTGTGTGGTTATAACAACATGTGGATATAAAAAGCATTACACATGCGCCTGAAATTTTTAGCAGCAGAGTAAAGGAATTTAAATGCTCTCTTTCTCTCTTTTCTACTCACCTCTCTCTACAATTAATCTTAATAATATTGTGTTCAAAAATAGAGAAAAAAAAATTCAATTTTTTTTTTGTTTTGCTTACAAAAAAATTCCTTTAGAATGGCTTTTTTCTGGTTTGAATTTTGGTATGACGTTGGTGTTTTGAATTTCTCTCTGTCTCTCTCTCTTCTTCTCTCTTTCGGGCTCTCTTTTTATTATGTTTATACGTCAAATATGGTTTCATATGATGTGCTTACAAATGTGAGGTCATTTGTTATGGATATTTGAAGCCAAAAAATTATGAAATTGAATACCGGCAGTTAAAACAGCGTAAAAAGGAAATATAAACTAGGAATAGTGGGGGGAGGGAGGAGGAGCACGGAGTAAAATTTTTATTTAAGGAACAATTTTTTGTCTGGCTTGATGAAAATAATTAAATATTGAAAGGGTTCCTATAAATATGACAATAGCAGAGTGGTGGTGTGGTATACGACAATATTATTATTGTCATTAAAAGTGAGGTTAAATTGTATACCATCAAGAGAGGAAGAGGGTGTAAAGGATAGACAGAGAGAGAGAGAGAGAGAGATAGAGAGAGAGGGTAAGGATGGATGTATGTAAAATAAATGTGCCTATAAAAACTTAATGAGACATTAGAGTGTATCTTTGCTTAATTAATTTAATTCTTAATTTTAATAACAACATTTCACAGAGGTTGGGGGATGGGAACGTCACAGCAATAATTAAAACATGAAAAAAATTATAAAAAATATAAAGAGGAGACCTTTACGTAGAGCAGAATGAAAATAATTATAGTTTAAGCCGAGCTTTTCATTTGTGATTTTTTTAGAAACTAAAGTAGGCAACAAGCAACAGCCAACTTTTTAAATTGATGGCCTAAGCGGCTAAGCAGCGATTGATAACATGGTCCCCTACAACTAGCAAATGCTTAAACAGCGTCACGCCAAATAAAAAATACTGGAATGAGAAGCCATATCATCCTTCAAATTCTCTGGAAACGTATATCGATGACTCGCATTTAGATGGTGAAACAGAGTGTGGTGTGTACACAATGAACTTGGATATGAGAATCCTTTTCCCCAAAACCGATTGATTATTTGGCCACCTGCAACTAGCAGATGCTTAAACAGCGTCGTAAAAAGTAGAAAATACTGGAATGCACAGCTAGATCCTTCTTCGATTTCTCCTGATATGTATATAGATGGCAAAACTTGGTGTGGTGTGCATATAACATGCTTGGATATCAGGAACTCATTCAGACCCCAAATCACTGCAGTGTGCCACATGCGAAAGTCATGACCATATCCTGAAAGCGATTTAACCCTTTGACGGACACTAACATTTTAGGAGGCCTTCCCGTGGGACACTTGCTGTATCTCCGTTATTCGGCAAGATACGAAAATTCCGAAATTAATGACGTGTATACACGTCATGTCCCCCCAGAAACCCTTGTTATGACGTCTATAGACGTCAGTGTCCGTCAAAGGGTTAATGACTGGTCAGTAGGAGAACATATCCATGTAGTAGAAGCAGATTATGTACGTCCAGCAAGGCTGACGCAAAATTCTTTTCGAACGTATGATCAACGTCCAAGCTTTTCCATGGATGTCACCTATTTCTCTGGGAAATGGTGGATTATTCTAAGGCCTTTGTTCTTTGGATCCTTCCCTATAGAGACATATAGGGAACTGTGGCGCGGACGTATTGACCCGAACGTGTAGCAAGCAGGAAAACCCCCTAATGTGATTGGCCCAAAAGGGGACACGTTTAAATTATTAAAAAAAATTCCACTTCTTAATTAGCGCATCCTGGGTAGAATGGAGGACCTGCTCGACCTCTTGGTGAAGCAGGAAAGGATGAAAGTCGCCGTAGCCTAGTATTTCGTATGTTTGATTATTAGACACGAACCTGTGGTTCAAACCCCTGCTCAGACATCTCGAACAGAAACGAAATATGAAAAAATATCTCTTTCGACGACTTCCTCTCAGTAGGACTTGTAAGCTAAGCTCCTTAACATTTTATTTAACTTCACGACCATGTTACCTTGGAATTCTTTGCAAAATCTTAATTTTGCTTTAGACCTTTGCTCTAACTTAGGGTCCTTTTTTCAATTACACTAGAAGTCAAGACTTAAAACCCAAGCACTTTAGAAATTCCCTTTAAAACTCAATTTTTTTTTTTCAACAAAAATTTCAAATTTTTTTTATTTTCTTACTTAAGATTTTTCCTTAAGCGTATGAAATTCGTTTTCCTTATTATAGGTACCCTTAGAGGGGCCCATTTTCTGTTAAGTTTCAGTAGCCATAATATGATCATACTCACTTAAGTTGTCTATCACGATGCCAAACGGCCATTTGCAAGCGATCATCGTCCGACAAATCCTCCAAAGCGTCATTTAAATCTTTCAAATCAAATTTAAAGCAATGATCGAAATAAGGACGACTAGATTGCCGATGTACAGCAGTTCTTTGGAAACCCTGGTTGCATGTCTCCGCCTTGCGTATTAAGGCCACCTTGACATAGGCATTTAAAGAAGTAGAGCCATTGGTACGCTGTAAATCACGGCAACGTATAACTGGCGAGGAAAATAATAGAAAAAAAAACACGAATAAATTTTGTATTCCCTAACACGTAACTAAATTTGGAACTCACCATGTACATTTAAGCTGTCCTCTTCCTTATAGATGGCCACATCTAAAGAGCCCTTGATCGTGTTTGTATTTAAAGCACTTGAACTAGTATTCAATTGCTCTTGCGTAGAGCTGGCTATGCTGGAAGCCACAGAACTACGTTTGTCATTGTGGGCAAATTCATTATCTTCATCCTCTTCACTGTTACAGGAGAAACTTAAGCAACGTTTTATGCTTAAAACCTGTTCGGGTACCCCTGTGGGGGTACTGCATCTTTGCAAATCATTTTCCACCTCAAATGTCAAATGCTGTGGCGGTGTAGGCATACTTAGTAAAGCCTTTTGGGCCAAAGAGTTTTTAAATAAAGGCGTTTCTGGGCTTGGTATGCCATTAGGCAATGTCAAGCCTATCATTTCGATTTCCCTTTTCATGTCACGCTCTTTAATTTTCTCTTTTTTTACTTTCTTTTCCGTAAAGTGCTTTGGATTTTTCCTTCTCACCACACGCTGCCGCTTTAAATGTTGCGGGGTTTTCACCTCCATCTCGTGTATGCTATCCTCTGTCACTTCACCTTCATTGTTGTCCCCCTTTTCCAGCTCTTTGTTGTTCTTTCCCTTCTTTAGTTGTACCACCTTGCTCTTAGGCTTCACCTCCTTACGTGCGCTTTCAATTATGGCATCCAACATTCGGTCCAAGGTAACATCCCCCATGCGTGAGGAGGACAATGAGTCCTCTTTTATTTTATTACGAAATTTTAATCGCGACAAGGGCGTTACATCATCTTCTCCTGCAAAATCATCCGAAAATCTTTCCCTTGTTTCAGTATCTTGCCCCGGCGTATTTATTCTCTTAATTTGCAATGCCACGGCAGGTGGCGTGGCTTCGGTGGAGCGCCTAGGACTCTTACCATTACTGAGATCATGGAGTGCCGTTAAACTAGTATTGCCAAAGGAGTTACGCATAAAGTGCACACCAAAATTTTCCTTATTATGGTTGCCAGTCAAAGAATGCCGGCTGCGACGTCTTTCCTCAAAAGCCGAGTCCAGTTGGTTATCCAAAGAGCGTCGATGTAGGCGTCGTTCCAATGTATGAGTCATGGTAGGCATTTTCTGTTTTAGTTTTTGAGTTTGAATCTTTTGATACGGATCACAAGAATAACGCTTACGGGTGTGGGTTTTAAGGTCGGTTTTAGAATTTGTAGAAGAAGAGCTGGAGTTTCGAGTGTGAGCTTGTGAAAGAGTTTGGAAAAGTTGAAGATTTTGTTGTTGTTTGGTCCACTTAAGCATTGAGTAACAATTGGTGGTAAAAAAAGGGGCTGAAAAGAAGTAGAAAAAAAGTAAATTTGCGTTGAAGGAAACATCTTTTGTTATCTCAGAAAGCGTTGCGAGAAAACTTTGGAAGACTGGGCAGGCTCAAAAAATTCTTAAGAAAGGAGCTGCTAATGATGTGAGAAATAAGAGCATATTCGGTTTGTAATGAATTCCAAGTTGCAAATATATTCGGTGTGTCTGGAAAAAGGAATTTGTAACATCTTATACACAAACCTCAAAGGCGAAAATCCTTTAAAAATATGTATGCATTGCTGGTTGAAATCTTTGCTAAACTGCAGGGAAATTGGCATTAAAACTCACCACCACCAAAAATTTAATTGAAATAGTTGCCAGACGTTTGAATACATTTTGTAAACTTTATACTCAAAATATATATCAGGATTCCTAGGGGATTTTTTTGGCATTCCCTTTAGGAATCCTTATGAAAAATAAGTCCCTTAAGAAGCAGTGGTAAACTTGTCTACTTAAGTCATTGGTAAACTATAGGGGTACTGATTTGGATACATTTTTGTGTGTGTTTAAAAGATAACATAATCCTGAGAGCCTTGTGGCTTAAATCATTTGGAACCCATTTTCTTAGAAACAGAGAAAATATAGCCTGTCAGGTTTAAGCGCCATAAAGCATCTGTTTCCGCCCTTGTTCCTTTAACTGAACTTTAATCAGGATTACAACCTCGACTCATGTTGTGTTGTGTTAAACTTATCCTAGAGGGCGTGACCTGTAGTCGACTACGAAACCCAGATTTGTGAGAAACTTTTCATGACAATTTTATTTACTCTCAGAGCTTTTGCCAGAAGACTACTAGGACGAAGCAGCTGAAGAATTTTTTTTCACGTTTTGTTCGAGATGTCCGAACTGAGGGTTGAATCCCGGGTTTTCGTGTAATATGCCATTACCTTCTAGCTTACGGCGACTTCATCGGAAACCTAATGTTAAAAAAACCCGAATGATTTTGAATTTTTTCCATTTTGAAATGCGAACTTAAAATTGGTTCTGCATGGTTCGGCTTGGATTTTTATTATCTCTTTGTCTCTGATAACATGATCCGCTACAATTAATATCAGACTACTATTTCGAAATGAAATCGCAACTACAGGTGATGAATTGCCCAAAGAAAGTCAATGGAAAAAGGAATTACGGCCACCTCTAGGTTTTTCAAAGTTGGAAAATTTCGAGTAGACCCAGGCTAGCGCACCGCGCTACATCATTGACTAGGACATTCACAGAGAAAATGAATGAGTTTTTTTTGTTTCAGAATTATTCCTTCAGCTTCTGGAGCAATACCTGACGTATAAACCAATTTTTCTGAAGGCCTAACGATTGTGTAATGACTTGGTAGTATCGCACAAAATTTTGAAAATAAAGTGGAAGTGAGGTCTTTAAAAGTTCCAGTGTCTTACGTATGTTATGCCAAGGTTAGCCGGTCTTTAAAATTGGTTAAGAGGAGTTAGAAATTCATATGACCTGTCAAGCTGCACTGGCATGAAAACTCGCAATGTTTATGTATATTTCATCAGTACAGATAATGATCTTGTCTGCATTGGAAGGATGAAGTTGAGGACCTGACATCGATTGGTGTTATCACCTGGCAGCAACGCCTGTAAGGAAGTGCTAGGAAAGGATGAAATCGCACAAACAGGCTGTTGAAGCCTGGTCTCGCTGGCTTAGTTGGTGTGTTTGATCAGTTATGGTGACATAATGTTAGAAGTGCTTTAATTGTTCAGAGACTATTTAGTTTTTTGATTGTAGATTTGGAATACCAGGATCAATTTTTATAACAATTGGCTTCTTAGAGAATTAGGAGTTTTTGGACACTGAGGCTTTTAGGAGTTATTTATTAAAGCAGATTTTGTTCCTCATATTTTTTTTTTGTTTTTTTTTTTTTGCTCAACATCCTGAGCTTGCTTGCCTAATTGTTTGCTAAACCTGTATTTGCATCGAATGTTTCTTTATTTTCTGCTTACGTTAAGCAAAGATTTTTAACAAAAGGACTTTGAAATAAGACAGATTTTTGGCACAAATTGCAATGCAAAGAAACAAAAAAAAAAAAAAAATTGAAGAGAAGGGAAGGGAAGGGAAGATAAAAGACAAGCCATGACATAATACGAAGGAAAAATTGTTCAATGACATCTTCTGAGCAGTTTTTTTCCTCTATTTTTTCAACTGAAAAGGATACAAAATTTTGCAATTGTTTAAAAACGAAGAATTATTCTTTTAAATCCAGTTTTACATTGTTATCTTGCCAGGCTACTCATAAGCATATAATCAGGAAATCAGGGATATTTTTCTTTCTTTTTTTTTTTTGTTGCTTTTTTGCAAATCTTTTTTGCTTTCAAAGATCCTTTGCTTAAAGTCTTCTTTTAATTTGTTTTGTTTTGCTAAATATCAAGAATTTTTTGTTGTTGTTATCGTTCTTTTTTTTTTTGTCAAAAAACCCGTTTAAATTTTTTGTTTGTATTCAAAATGAATTCATTTTTTTATTTTGTATACAAAAAAAAGAACGATTTTTTCCTACAAAAAAAAAACAGAATTTTTTTATATTCTTCATTCAGTTTCTTTATTTATTCCCTTTGGCTTGCCTTTATTAATTTGGTTGGTTTTATTGCTTGTATTCGCGGCTATTTAATGCATTTGAAAATGATTTAAATTTTTTTTTTTATGGATCAACCAAAACTCCTGTGTTTCTTGACCACCGGCAGCCAAGCGAAGTATTTAGTTTTTTAAGGCTCGTTTTGATTCTGCAAAACAAATTGTTTTAAAACTCACACACGTAGCATTAAATTAATCTTTTTTGAAGGGGGTTTCGTCTTTGTAAACGTGCAATGGACCAAATACACTGATTGTCTGGGTAAGAAGGGTCTACTCTAACAAACGGAAATAAATTGAAAATGAAAGTAAAAAAGAGAAGAAAAGAACTGGCAGAAACCACAATATTAGCAAGTTTTTAGGCATCATTGTTCGCAAAATTTCGCTGCACAATATAATGCGTGCTTTCTATAAAAGGAGGAAAAATTTGCTGCATAAGAATGTAACGAAGAAATGCTGCACCGAGGAGTCATTTGGTTGACTTCTTTTGGGAATTTTGTAGTCAAAAATTCACTTCACTTTGACTATCCAGTTAATACTAGAAATGAAACCTTCAATATGAGAAACAGAGGCTAACTCATCAAGGCAATTGTAGAAATGACGCCCAAACATCCTGAGTTTTTGGCTCTCCACGTTAAAACAGAGATTCAGATTATTCTCAACAGACTCCAACTTTCCCTAAGTGATAACAAACTCTGTATACAGATGAGGTCCTACTGTGGCATAGACCGGTCATTGCCCCTAAGGCTCAATACCCCTTCAAAAAAAACTAAGTGACCCAGTTTCAAGACCCATTCCGTTCAAGAACACTGCTACCTGCTCTGCTTCGTATAGAAAACCCCACTCTCGGTCTTATGACCCGATCGATTAGCCCGAAGGGAGGTCTAACACATCGATGCCTTGTTGCTTCATATCTTTCCATTTTATTTGCAGTCTCGTTACAATATCTTGATACCCAACTTACGCTGTTACTATTCAGAAGCACAGTGTGGTCCTCCTGCAGCCTGAAATTAATTTTAAGGCATCATGGTAGGCAGTCAGTGACTCAATGAGAGCTTGAGTATTGATGTAGATAACCACCACAATCTATTCCCACTTTAGCCTTGCTGCCTTGGTAATCGGAAACAAGTGAGCCTATCCGTAAAACCACCCCTTGACCCAGTGTCGGCTTCCATTTTCAAGCCTTGCCTGAAAGTTCTACGAACTTACGACGTCATTGCTGCCTGTCTAAAAACACTACGGAGGGCAGCCTGCTGAAATCACATACTCTGACAATACAGTCCATAAAAACTTGACTCGGGGTCCCAATGCCAAACCCTGTATTCCTTAAAAGTGTCGCATGCAAAAACACCCCTTTCCCCTTTAAAAAACGTCAAAATATTCTTTGTCATGGGTTCCTTCACAACCGCCTCCACCAAAAGTAGTCCAGCAATCATCTCCAGCAGGGCTTGAGCAATCGATGGCAACTGGTATAACCAAAGAGGCTCAGCATTGTACCTTGTCGAGCAACTTCTTCTTTTTGGTTTTTAAGCGCCTGTGCTGTATAATATAACCACACGTTAGTATTTGTAGGATAACAGATTCCTAAACCCATTTGATCACCTCTAAACAAGGTCCGTACTCCAGAGGTCGTCGTGGTCTAGTAGTAGGTAGTATGTTCGCTTATTAGATGCAACTCTATGGTTTAAATCCCAGCTTAGACATCTCGAACACAACAAAATATGAAGAAAATATTTCTTTCGGCGACTTCCTCTCAGTAGTCTTCTGGCAAATACTCTGAGGGAGAAATAAAATTACCATGAAAAGTTTCTTAAAAATGTGTCATCCGAAGTCGACTTTAAATTGTAGGTTCCACCACTCTTGTATAAAAATTAACACATACAACATGGGTGGTGCGAGGAGATAGGTTGCAATCCTGACTAAAGGGTTGTAATGATCAATTAACTACTTTAGGTACTCCAGGCAACATATTGTACTTTAAGCCCTTCTCTTGCTTTCTGAGGTATTCTACTGCCAGAATAGCTGCATATCCTAAAAGAACCCAAATTATCTATTTGGCATAGAGAACTCCAGCTCAATTTTGTTCAACCGAGACCGCAAAAAGTCTTTACTTTATACAACCAGGATAATTCAAAAAATTTTAATTGTTATAGAAATTTTTCCAAAAATAAAATAAAACACGGTTTGGTTTCTCTGGGTGATTATCCTTCTTAAGAATATTACCAGATATTCTTTAAAGAAAAGCCTGTTGAACCCGTATTTTTCTTTAGAATTTTCCATAGTCAAGGTGTTTTTCAAATGTGTGGGTTCTATGCTCTCTCTCTCTCTCTCTCTCTCTCGTCCTTATTGGACAAGTTAATCCTTATTTGCATAGAATAAACAATTGACAGCTCAACTAGACATACATTCATCCATCATTAGGGGGTTAAACAGAAAATAAAAAGAAAATCACAGGCATATATTATTAAAGGAAAGGAGCAGGCAGCTGTTGAGGACAATAAAAAGATTAATTTTTGGAAAATAAGACAAGATAAGGATCGTATAAAGGTGGAGGCCTTATCTTATTGAAAAAAAATTTTCTTTCAGTCATTTTTTCAGACATTAAAGGTACTTTTTTTTAATATTGAAAATTAGTTTTTATTTATAAAATAAATTATAAAATTTTTAATAAATAAATTATTATCCTTTATTATCCTTTATTCCTGTAAAATAGAAAATAAAACAAAAAGGGGTATCAAAAGCATGTAAAAAAATAATAATAAAATGCACATGCTTATGAACAATGTCAAGGACCCTCTTAATAAGCACCGTTTAAGTACTTTAAATGCTAAAGTGTATGCAAAAAAAAATGGCGTAAAACATATCCTTTTTACATCCTTTTTTTTCTCGCAAAACAGCTAAAGTCACAGACAAGCCTAAAACCGTATTTAAAAGCAAACGTTTAAAAATAAATTGTAATACAAGATGCATGTCTGCTTCAGACAAGTTTAATTTTTTTATGCATTCTAAATGGTCCTTATAAACAGGATAATAAGAAGGGGGATAATTTATGTATTCGCCACAAAGACATGAAACAAAAGCCTCTGCAAACATATTAAGAAATTTAAATACAAGAATTTATTACTTCAGAGCTTAAAATTTATTTACAGAAATCAATATTTGGAAAATTTCCTTTCTTTTGTTCAATAAAACTGAGATTCTAAACTAAGGTGTGCGCACGAAAAAATTTGGTTAAATACTATTCTACAGAAAAACTTAATCAAATAGTTAAAATTACTTCAATCTGTATTTAAATTAAAGAAAATATTGTTTTTAGGTTCAAATAAACCAAACCAACCCTTTGCATCACCCTATTACCTACTACTAGACTATGGCAACTTCTGGAATACCATAGAACATGCATGGTTCTTGTTCAGAGCTGATGAAATAGGTTTACGAATCTGTGGTCTTACCTTTACTCAAGTATGGCTTAGGAGAGTTGGAGAAGACAAGAGATAAATGTCTCTCTTTAAACATATCGGATTCCGTCAGAAGCATTCCTCCTCAAACCTCCGCAGTGAGGATTCTAGAATTTTTTCAAGTGGAGGCGGTAGGGAATGGTGGTGGTTGGTGTCGAGCAACTTTTTGTGGTGATCCAAAGGAGGTGTCGCTAGAGATGTTTAAAAATGAACGCTGGTACTAAGTCGTAGATCTATTTTAGGGACGGCATTTAGCTATCCTATAGGCTTGCTAATGATGTGGGAAGCTGCTATGGGAAGGGATTGTACCGGCGGATATGTTTTGTGTGTGTTTAATGGAATTATTGCTCAAGTAGTTGTTCAAAGGATATTTGATAGGTTAACATGGGCTCTAGAACATGAACAAGGTGGACTCCGATCTCAAAATGCAACAATCATGTCATCGTGGAAGAGCGTGTGTTTATGTTTAGGTCCATAAAGATTATGTAAACCACGTCATTGCTCACTGATTTCAGCCTGACGAAGTTACATACCCTACCAAAATAATTCGTTAAAAAGCTCGACTTAGGTTACGAGGATCACTGAATAGGCCGTTGTAATAACACATGAGGCTAACTATCCATTTAAGTCATTAAATAGCAAAATAGTACCAAAAAGGTACTTTTTTAAGTTTTTATTGCATTTGTTGAAGTTTTTATTTGAAATAGGTTTTTTCAAAAATTTTTAAGAAATTCATAGGAAGCAAAAAATTGGGGAATTTTTTAGTACTTAAAATTAAAGTACTTTTTTATTTATTTTTTATTTACTCTGTAAACTAACCAATATTTTGCTAGAAACATTGAATATTTCAACAGCAGATGATAAAGAAAAAAGTACCAAAAAGTACTTTTTTAAGATTTTAGGCGATTCTTTCCAAAAATTTCATTTTAAAAAAGTTATTTTTTGATTTTTTCAAAGATTTATGTCCTTAGAAAAATACTTTGAAGAAAATCAAAATATAGGCATTTTTTGTCCTTAATTTAATGCGACTGAAGTTAGTCCTTCCGACTTGGTGTTCCAAATTAGACAATTTTACCAGAAAAATTAATATCGAAAAATTTCCAAAAAAAAGTACTTTTTAATTTTTTAAGAATAACACCAGAAAAGGGAGAAAAATAAATGAATTTGGGGACATTTAGTACTACTAATACTAAAGAACTTCGTGTTATTTTTGTAATATTCTGTGTGAACTCTCTTATTCAATATTCCGCCAGATGAAATAATTGTACAAGAAAAATATTCAAAAAAGTACCAAAAAAGTACTTTTTAATTTTTTAAGGCAAACAAAGAAAAGGCAGAAAAATAAAAGAATTTTTTTGGTACTTTTGTGGACATTTAGTACTACTAATACTAAAGTACTTTGTGTTATTTTTATTATATTCTATGTGAACCCTCTTCAATATTCTACCAGATTCAACAATTTTACAAGGAAAATTAATATTGAAAAAAAGTACCAAAAAAGTACTTTTTTATTTTTTAAGTTTTTTTTTTTTAATTAAATTTATTTAATGTTTCAAGTAATATTTTTTAAGAACATTGTGTTCGACTTAGTGGTGGCTATGGTTTTAAAAATCCTTTCATGCATTAAATATGATTGAATATGTTTCTTACAATCATAATCATATTTTGTTCCTCATAAAAGAAAAAATTATGAGTATTGTACATTTCTTTTATGCATTATTGCAAGAAAAAGTTAAAGGTGTTCAAAGGAATCCTTGAAGAATAGCAAGACAATTGACGAAATAGAGCAAGAAAACTATTTTTTTTTCTTTTTTGTTTTTCTGGGTGAATTCTTACAGCCTAAGGCATTAGGCTTAACAAAAAAGGATACTCTGAATGCATAGAAGTAAAAAAGGAAAAGGAAAAAAAAACAATAATGTAATCTATAAACGTCACCCTAAAGCAAATGAAATTATTGTATGGCTTAGGGTGTTTCTTTTTTAATTTTCTTACGGTACCTTTTTTTCGGCAATCTCTATTCTGTCTTGAAATTGCCGGCTTAAGCCATAGACAATGGGACTAGATTTTAGGGAGGTTATTAGAAAACACGCACACACGTACAATGGCCTATTTTTAATTAAGAAAAATAAAATTTAGAGCATTTGGCGGTTCAAGGCTAAAGGAATATGAGAAAGAAATTTCAAGGTTGCTTAAGGGGATAGCCTTTAAGAACTTGGCAAATGGATTGGTTGAGCAAATTAGCTGAAAAAGGCAAAGGGGAAGGAAAAACCGTTTGCCTGACATGCGTAAAATACATAAAAAATTAATAAAAAAGGCGTTTAATTTTAAACAGACTGTAAAGCGTTCCGCAAAGAAATTTAAAAAAATGAATCTTTTTTAAACGTTTTAAAATTCAAGAAAAAATTTTTTTTAAATTAAAAACTATTTTTAAAACTTAAAAAAATTAAAAATTTAAAACATAAACTCACCTTTAAAAAATAAAAAAAAATTGTTTTTTTTCTTTATAAATTTTTTTTTTAAAATTTTTAATATTTCTTAGTCCTTTAAAAAGCCATTTTTTAATATTTTTTCCATAGGAAAACAAAAAACTTTTAACAAAATCACAACAATAACAACAACGTAAACTTAATAAAACCAACAATAACAACAAGAGGAAAAAGTTTGCGTTAAAAACGTTCTTAAATTATCCTTTAAATTCCACACTTTTTACGTTTATTTTATTGTTCAAATAAAAAAAAAAAAATATTTCCACCGAAGTTCCACCTTCCGTCGATGTGTGTAGCTTACGAGTGCAGAAACACGAATGTTTTCTATTCACTGGCCTTAAAGAAATCATGAATTTTTGCGCCTGCCCAACACATATACAGCCAGACTGTCTGCATATTTAACAACCGGTTGCATTTTTTTTTTCGTTTTTGTTCTTAAACTTCGTTTTATTCTTCGTCACCTAAAAACACCCCATAACAGTGCAAAATACGAACATAAAGGTAAACACTTTACGGTTAAGCAGGCGCTCTTCTATGCAAAGGAATTTCTTATTGTTTACTGTTGTCTTCATTTAAAAGAGAACACAAAGAAATTCTTACGCTCTTTTTAAATCTCAGCCAACCAGTGGCTTAGCTACAATCTCTAACAAAAAGAGATTTTAAATCTGTTCTCCAAAGAGCTCATTAAATTCTTTTCAGTTGACCTTTGTTTTTATTTCCACTCTTAAACCAGTTATAAAAACGTTTCTATAGTTTTCTCTGTATTTCTAACAGATGGCGCTATTGAAAATGGTTTTAAACTAAGATAAAACAGTTATAAAAATCTCTATAGTAAGAGATTTTATGCTAATATTTGGAATTTTGAAAAAAGGATACTTGGGCAAGTTTGTTTGTAGGTTATATAGCTCAATGAGATTTTGTTTACAGCTTAACATAAATAATCTACGTATTGTGGCGCATTTAACTTCCACGAAATTATAATTTTTTGTTCTTATTGCTTAAATACAAGGATATATTAGAACACTCCTTTTGCAGGTGAATTAGAGAGCTGAAATTTTGTTTACAGCTTACTTATACTCTTATTAAGGAAAGGGATATAATTTAGAGCGAAAGTAAAGGGTTTATAAAAATCGAAAAAGCAATAATTGATCAATTTTATAAGTCACTTCAATTTCTCTAACACACTACTATCAGAAGTAAGTTTCTTAAGTATATTAACTGTTTGACACGAATGCGCTTAGTATGATTTTTGAAGTAATTTTTGATCGGCCACCTCTACCTACCTAAGAAGCATTAAGTTTTGCTGAACTTACGGATATAATTAAAAGCAATTACATTACAACTTGTGTCAGATTGCAGCTAATGTTCCCACGAAATTTCAATCTTTTGTCATTAATAGTTTCAAAGTTTCCTGTATATCCTTTTTTTGCAAATAAAAATATATTAAGTTTAAGACAGTAAACCTAAAAGTAAAAAACTAAAAAATTAAAATATTAATTTTTGTTAGAAACAGCACATATTTAAGTGTTTTCTGAGTTTTTATGTTTTACATTTTTGATTAAATTAATATACCACAATTGGTCTACAGGTGTAGACTACATATCTGCAAAGTTTCAGCTTTCTAACTCTATTTATTTAGAAGTTCGCCATATATCCTTTTTTCATGAAAATATTTTTTCTATAGTTTTTGGAAAATTTAATAATTTTTTTAAATATTTGCTTCCAATTTTTCGTACTTAAAAGGATATGGAAATAAAATCAATATTTTATTATTATTATTTTACTACAGAGGGCTCTTACAAGAAAATTATTTCTCTTTTAAATATATGCATGATTTTCCTGTAGTGTAGTGAGTGTTAAATACTAAGACAAATTGAATTTATGTAGTGATTTTAAGAGCGTTATTTGCTAATTCAATTTACTCTCTTCACTTTTCTTTAAAACCCTTATTGTTACAGTTACTGACAACATCTTCCTGCTTAACGAAAAACTGTTGCGAATATAATAACCAAACGAAGAAACTACACTCAATAAACGTATGGTTGGTTGGTGGTTTAAGCAATAAGAACAAGACCACGTGTTTGATCACCTTTAGCAAAAAAAAAAAAATATTTCTAGATAAGGATGAAGTAAAAAAGAAAAGAAAAATGTGTTTAGGAATAACTCTCTTAAGCCTGTAAAAAACTGTTTGAAAGATACTCTTCCATTTGCTGGTATTAGTATACCTAAGGCAGCTGTATAGGGAATTTATATTTTTTGTATTGAACTGTTGTGTTTAGTAGTGTTTTAAGGATGAAGAATTAAAACAACATATCACAGATTTTCTATAATTCTCCCTATTTTCTGCAACAGCAAGGTGTCCTTAAACAGTAGCTTAATATGCGTTAAAATACTGCTAAAATCTATGGCTGTCCTTCGGCTTTATGACCTCAATAATGAATTTTTTCTTGTTATAGTCGTTGCTGCTTAAAAGGACTCTGCTGTTTTAGCAAATATTTAACCAGATGCCATTAGTATGTGTGGTGGGGGATATCACATATTATTATTTTTTTGCTGGTAGCGCTGTAATTTGTAGGATCTCTTAATTTTGTTTGTATTAAATGCGAGTCCTTTTAAACATCTTTCTAGTTTTGAGAAATTATGTGGCATGTGTCACATAATTTTAGTTGATGACGATTGTGTAAAATGATCTTATGGGCCAAATGGTCATCATTTGCCAGGCATTTTAAATCAATTTGATATTGATTCCATTAAATAACGATTATGATCGCTCTATTTCATTTCTAAAGTCATAAAACTATTGAATGAATGAATAACTAAAGCGGTTAGTTAGAGTCCTTTCCATTAATTTTTGGCTATAAATTTACGCAAAAGTCTTACAATTTAAAAAGAAAATCAGGTACTTAAATATAGGGCTCTTAATAAAGTCTCACTTAACAACAAATGTTATCTATTCTCTGTTGAAAAACTGCTTACAATTTGTGTTCTTGTCTCTGATGTAATAACACAAAATGACAGTTTCTTCAGACTTAGCCTTCAAAAATCGTCCGAATATATTTTTTCAAGCGCTTTTTAAATAAAACATTAACGTTCAAAAGAATGTTTTTATATATAACGGAACAAAATTTCAATAAAATTTCTATCCACGAAAAAAGGATGTATGGCGAACTTTTATAAGAAAAAAGTTGGAACAGTAAAAGTTTGTAGTTACATTCCCGAAAGGAAACTACGTCTTGTAGTGTTTAAGTTTTTCTAAATCGTACCATCTGTAGTTTTTACCGAAGGTTGAAAATTTTTAAATTAAACAGCTTTTAATGATTTGCATTGAATGTAACCCATATGTATTCCATATTACGTTAAAAATAATTTTTTTTTACAAAATTACTTTATACGAAAAAAAGGATATACAGCCAACTTTTATAAAAAGGAAGTTAGAGTAAAGAAACTTTGTGGTCCTATACTTGTAACGAAACTTCGACTTATAGTTGTATTAATTTTTCAAATTTCCACAACTGGTCCTAATTTTTAGGCAAATAAAATACTTCATCTCAGTAGTATTTAGCAACAAGTGCTTAAGACTTATCCTTTATAAGATAAACATCTTAAACTACACAATTTTTCAACGTAATTCTTACATTTCGGAAAAAGGATATATGGCGAACTTCTTTAAAAATAAGGTAAAACCTAAGAAAATCCTGTTATCCTATATTTGAAGGGAAACTACGACTTCTGGTGATATTACTTCGCCAAATTTTCTTAATTTGTATATCTTATCCAATTGGATGAGATATATACAATTTCTATTTTGAGTAGGTTTCACAAAAACTGTTAAATATGCTTCCTATGTATGCAAAATTATTAAAATTTTCAGCAAAATTCCTAGTGACGAAAAAAGGATATATGGTGCATTGTTTTTAGAAATTATGCCAAAGCAAAAAAATTTTGTGTGATGATATTTAAAGCCAAACTGCAACTTGTGGCGACAATAATTTTAACATTGTGCGTTATCTTACCTTTTAGCCGAAGGCATACAATTTATTTTTTCTTAAATAAATTTTAATGATTTGCTTTATACAATATTGTTTTTGTGAAACTTTAACTAAATTATAAAGATTTCGAAAATAACAAATTTTTGTGAAAAAGGATATATGGGGAAATTTTTTAAAAGTTGTAGTAGAATAACAAAATTTTCCAGGTTTATACTATAAGTCAAACTAGGAATTGTAGTGCAATTTGTTTTTGACTACCTCGTCATTATACCAGATTTTTAGGACTTACAAAAATTTTAATTTTCAAAACTCTCTTTAATGAGCAAAAAATATAAAAAATTTTAGATTTTTTATTGCCAAAACTGTCATTAACGAACTTAGTTGTGAATAAACACTTCCTTAATAATTTTCCAACGAAAATTTTAAACGAAAAATTTAAACTTCAAACACACACAGGCCACATTCGTTACGCAGTATATGAAAAATATTAGAAGAATATTTTTCTTCAAGGATATTAAAAGAAAGTAACCCTTTCATGTGTATTTATTGAAAAGAAATATTGGAAATATTGTACGGATTATTGAATATTAATAACGTTGATCTTGCATAAAATAAGCATATTATTACCAAAACAAAATCTTCTTACGTGGCAGTACCTTAGTTTTTAAAAAAAGATGTGGTCTTGGCCTTAAAGGCTTAACAAATTGTAACACTTACAAATTGTTTGCAATTTATTTAAAAATCCTAAAAAGGTTTGCCAAAGTCATTAAAGGATTTGGCAAATTAAGCACAAAATTACAAATTAAAGCAAACAATTTTAATTAAATATGCAAACACTTTCACTGGCAGGATAATGACAAAAAGGAACATCTTGCCATAGATTGGCAAACATTTTCTGTGTAACATTAAAGCGGTAAAAGGGTTCATTGCAAAAAAGAAAACTGCACTGCATCCTTTAGACTTAATTAATATTCATGCAATTAATTTTTGCATTGTTAAGATGTCCTTTTTTTGCCTACATTAAGAAAATTTCAACTAATTCCCATGCATGTAGATCATTAAGGCCTGTTGTTTGCTTAAACTAGTTTGAGAAAAAAGAGTTTTATTGCTTTCAAATTTGTAATACATAAGCAAAGTCAGTTAGAGCAAAACAAAATCTGCATATTTTGAACTATTTTGACAGTTTGTTAAGGAAATCCCAAGTAATTACAGCATTTCCAATATGCAAATTATCTTAAAATAAAATATAAAAATGTGTTTGACATTTTGGCAAACAATATTAATGAGTAAATAATGTTAATTTAATTTTTAGACGTACTCAAAAATTGCTAAACCTACTAAAATTCTTAATTTTAAATAAAATTTAAAATTTTTGAAAAAAGGATATAAGGAGTACTCCTAAACGGTTAGAGTTACAAAGCTTGATTTTTGTCTGTGGACAGTTTATAACAGACTACTTGTTGTGGTGTAATTGTTTTTCCGGAAAGAAACACCAACAAATATTTAAAAGTCTAATGGAAAAAATTCAATTTAAAGCTAATTTTAAAACTTTTACAGAAACATATATAGGCCAATTCTTCTTACAAAATTTTAAGTATGTAGTTTTTTTTTTTTTTGTGAGGTTTTAAACATTTTTTAGGAAAAGGATTATGGCCAGCTCCGAAACTATAGCTTGTTTTGAATAAAAAAATTTTGTGTTGTTAAAGCAAGTAATAGTAGAAACTGTAAGATAGTAGGAATGAAAAAATTGCTACTTTAAAAATTGTTTTCGAAACATATTTTCAAAATTTAATTGCTACAATATGTAGTTCTTAATTCTCAGTACATATTGTACACTTTTGCTAAAATCGCTGTTTTAGTTTAAAAGCTGGTAATATATCCTTTTTTGAAATTAGAAAAAAATTGATTTCGCTGTTCTCAAAAAAGATTTCCAATTATTTCCCTTGTAAAGAATAGTTTTTGATCTAATTCCGTTTGCTTAGTAAATAATGAGTAAATAATTGTAGGATCCTTTAAGACATGGATTAATTACCTGCAATTAATCAGTAAGTATAAATTATTTGCTTTTTGCAGACAATATTTGAAACTGTAACTGGCGAAATGCAGTTGTGCAAATATTATAACAAAAGTATTCGTTCTACTTACTTCACTTATTTCTTTTAAGCAAAAGGATATTTAAAACAAAAGCCTGACAGCCTAGATAAACTATTGAGTTACAATTTACAATAACTGTAAGAAGAGTAAAAACAATATGCAATGAGAGCAGAATGGAATTGGTTTTTTTTTTTTAATTTTGATTGACAATCGGATGTCAAAGAAAAATGCTCTTGACATATGATCAAAAGTCATCAACATGATCGTATAAATATAATTTTTCTACAGAGTATAATGCAACAAAAATTTGTCAACATCATTGTGGTACATTCTAGAAAAGGTATCCTCATGTAAAAACATTTTACAACCCCAGTTCCGTAGAAGTTTCACAAAAAAATTCGCTTTCATTTTTGCCTTGTCATTTGGTTTTTTTGGCTAAATCAAAATGAAAATCGTCTTCTTTTTATTAAAAATTTATTTATAGAAATAATTTTGATTAATGATTGAAATATTATTCCATTTTTTAATAGAAAATTTATAAAATTTCTAGGTTTCACTCGGTTAACGCTTTGATAGCTGATGATTGTTTCCAAAGTCATATTTTACCATCATTATTTAGCACTTAATATTGTTAAAAATCTTTACTCCACTTTAATTTTTACAGCTTTTCCATTAGTGCAAAGGAAAATTTCTCTAGAGCCCTTTTCATTTTTTACGCGAACACATGTCAAATGAATGTCAGTTTTCTGACATTTGTATGTTAGTTGTACTCATACACTCTGTATATCAAAAGCAGTAACACCCATTAAACGTTAATTTCATCCATTTGGTTCAATGATTTGCAGAAAAAAAGGAAGAATTTCAATATTCCAATTGCTAAAAATGAAGAAAATCTTTTTAAAAGCAATATTTTTTACAAATTAAAAAAAGGATATATGAACAACTTTAAAATTATTTGTTAGGAAATTATAATTTTTGGTAGACACTAGCTACACATTAAAGCACGTATTGTGACATAATTATTTTTCCAAAATATTGATTAGAAAATGTAATTAAAAATGGAAAAAGACGAAAAGAAAAATATCTTACAACAATTTAAAGCCAATTTGGTTGCTTTAATATTTTTATGGTGTTTAGAATAAATTTTAAAATTTTTTAAAGAAAGGATATATGGCTAGCTCCGAAACCGCGGGACAAATAATATTGAAATTACAGATTATTCGTAGAGTATTTAACTCTATAAGTTGTAGTTAAAAAATTCCTGAAAAACTTTTTGATTGCAGAAGAAATTTGTACAGAAAAATTATGAAACTAAGTTTACAACTTATGATATTAACTGTTTAGCATACCTACAAAATTGTAATAATTTTTAATCAAGGATTTCAAAGCTATACGAATATCCTTTTTACTATTTTAATATTGTTCTTTAATAATGGTGGTTTTTCTGTTTTATTTTGCAGGAATATAATTATGCAAGCTGTAAGGTAAGTAATTTTGTAAAATTTTAAAATATTTTAAATTTTAAAAACTATATTAAGCCGTTTAGAATAAAGGATATATAAATTATATTAATATCTGTAACTTTCCAATACTTATACTACACATCTGAAACATTTTTAAAAAATTTGTGATTAATTTTTTAATATTTAAAATAAAGGATATGTGAACAGCATAGAACGGGCTGCAGGAAAATTATAAAATTGTTGTACATTTTTAAAGCGCTTGAATCTACAAGTTGTGACCACATTATTTTGTGAAAATCTTTTTGTTAAGAAAAATTTTTTTAATAAGAATTTAAGATACCAGGCTTACAACTTGTAATATTATGTGTATAGCTTATGTACGAAATTTTATTAATTTTTATCCAAGGCTTTTGGAATAGATCAAATATCCTTTTTTAATATTTCACAATTCTTGTAAGAATGATTGATTTTCTAAACAAATATTCTTAAGAAAATATAATACTTTCTCATAGATATTGAAAAGCAATTAAAAAACAAGTAACTGAAAGAGGTTTTTAGCCTTTTTCTTAACTTGATTGGGTAGCTATATACCAAGTTTTTTAAGAGAAAATGTTATAGATTTAGAACACCCGCTGGGTTATGTTTATTTTAGAATATTTCTCCAATTTGTTTAACTTCCCTGGGAGTAATAAAAATGTAAATTTTATTGGAATTAAGTAGGAAAAAATACTCATTATTTTTTTAAAGGAAAAACATTTTCAATATTAAATAAAAATGCAGTTAAACTTGTTTGTGTTTTTTCTGCTCCTCTGTCTGCTGGTTTATGGTAAAAACTGTCAATTAAAATACGTATTTAAACAGTTGCCGGGCATTTTTTGGTGAGAATTTTTGGTTGTGATTTCGGAAATTCTAAAGGATATGTGGAAAGAAAGGAACTTTAAACCTGAAATGCATTGAAAACTTAAATGCATGCACAGATATCTTCCTTTTCTTCTTCTTCTCTTCATACAACCACTGACATGTTGAACCGTAATCAGCCAAAAAAAATTCTACAAAAAATACCAAATTTTTGTTTGGGTTCTCATTAAAAAAAAGCGCATAAAAAACGTGTGTATGTTTCGGAAAAGAAACATACAACAAATCATTAAAAGTGAGCCTGACAACAATCGATGTTGAGAAACACTCTCAAACAAATGGGCACAAAATTATAACCAAAAAAATGCAAATGAGAGTGAAAAAAATCTGTGTTTTTTTAATTAAAAAAGTTTTTTTTTTATCAAACAAATGAGACAGTCGGTTAAAGGAGGATGAGGCTGAAGGATAATGAAATGAACAAAAAGAAAAAAACAAGAAAACTTGTTCTTATGACAGTGAAATGTATACAAAAGCGCATTTTGAAGTAGCGAATCAGAGATAGAGAGAGCATAGCATAGCTTTAACTAATTTGATGCACGCATGTAAAAGGAAACTGTACAAGGCTACAATTGATGCAGTCTGAAAGCACAAATGAAAAAAAGGGTCCGTTTTATATAAATGTCTGGGGGTATGGTTTTTTTTTCTTTCCGCCTTAAGTTTTAAGGAGTTTTATGCTACCCACTGTCTTAAATGCAGACACGTTTTAGCTTAAGGGTGCTTTTTTCATTCTTTCTTTCTCCTTGTGCATCTCAGTTTTTTCTGCCTTTTTTCTTAATGGCATCCTTCAAATTGAATTTTGTTACTACTTGCCTTGCACAGATACACAAGAATTTACATACTTTTGTAATTAAACCATTGATATATCACAAGGATTTGTTTATCTGTTACTGTAAACTGATATTTATTTGAAACAACAATCTTTATATGCTGACAAATACGCTGTAATGATATTCTTATTGATATTGACACATTTTGACAGATTGTAATCAAATTATTAACATAAATTATGTTTAAAATATTAAAGGATAATAGATTCATTACAGGAATAATTTTTTCCCTTAAATTTATGCATCCTATTAAAATCGAATTTTGTTAAAATAGCTTTTTATGCAATTTTCTTCCATATTAAAACATTACAATTTGTAGTTTTATCTAAACTTTATGCCAACGTCAAAAATTTTTCATTATCCTTCCTAGTTTCCATGGTGTCCATATATCCTTTTTTCTAATGTTTGCAAAGTTTAACCCAAACAAGCTTAATTTTTCTTTACTTTGATTATTATTATATTTCAGATTAAAAAATTTTTTTTTGTACTTTTCCATCTCTGAAAATCTGCGAATAATAACATATTTTTGTTTTTAAGGCCTTACAAGTCGTAAATAAGTGTGATGCTTCCTTCGGTATGCAATTTGTTTAAATATCTTAAATAGTTTCGGTGCCCGCCATATATCCTTTTTTTGAAAATTTAAATTTTCTCACTGAAAATTGAGTATGGACTTCGTTTTATTTTGTTTTTGTTTTTGTTATTGTTGTAATCGTTTTATTTCAACAAACAAACGGTAAATAATCTATTTACACTTGCATTTAAAACCCAATTAGTAGAGTGATAAAGACCACCTATAATTAACACTGCATGCATGTTCTTTTGAATGATATTTTTTAACTGTTTTTCTATTCACCTGCTTTACTGTTGCATAACAGCTCTATTGTAAACATTTTATTAGCCTTCCAGATAAGATCTGTTAAATGTTATGTGATACAGGATCAAAGGAAAAATAGAACAACAATAACAACAAAAATTCTTGTAAAATTTACATAAATTCCCACGTTAGTTTTTCCTGTTTCTCTAGGGGGAAATAGAATTTTCCTTTTGTGTGTGTGTGTGTGTGTGTGCATATAAATAACACATAAAGATTTCTATTTAAAATAGAATTTAATGAAGTTATTAAATACGATCTCATAGATAACATAGCACATATGAATTTTATTTAAAGGACAATACGTATGCAGCCAAGTGTAAAAATATAATTAAACACAACAAAACGTATATTTTTATGAGACACCACCTTTGGCTTACAAAACACATTGAAACTGACCACAAAACAAGTCATACGATAGAAAGAGATTTAAATAAGGACTTTTTCTAATCATTTCTAAGAATTGCTTATTGTTACGATTATGAAATTTATGATTTCGTCTAGAATCAATGAAAAAAATGATACAGAAGATCATTAATTTCAATATTTGTGTGGTCGTAAAAGAAATATGTCGTGGTTGCTTATGTCCTTTACGAAAATTCTAAATTAATGAGATTCTATGCAATTTTTATGCCGATTTTTGTAAGTCTTTTTAGATCATTTTTTTACTAGTCTACCCCAGAAAAACCTTGTTAAATGTGCTCTAATTTTAAGGCATTTGTCTCATAATTCATATGAAATTGCTTACTTTTCCTTAGACACACGAAAAAGGACATCTTTGCTCTTTTTTTATTTCCTAAATAATGTGACAGTCATTGATGAGGTTTCTTTGTGATTCTTTTGGTGTAAAAAAGTCTATAAAATGTGTAACAAATCTTTTAAAACATTCGACTTTAGGCTTGCAAAAAAGGACCTTGTTAAGGTGCCTAAAATCAAAAGAAAAAATTATATTTTTTAAGTAGCAGCTGTTATTTGCATAAGCAATAGTCCAAAACCATGCAATTTTTTGGCATAGCAACTTATAAATAAGTCCAGACTTTACAATAAATGTTTTATTTTTTGAAATTCTTTGCTATGTTTTCTGCTCCTCATATATCCTTTATTTTAAATTATAAAAAATTGTGTTTTCACTTTATAAACTTACTCTAATCAAAAATCCACTACCATTACAAATTATAGATTTAGATTTTCTTTATAAATCACTAAAATTAGCACCTGAATTTTTTTAATTTATAAAATAAAAAATACTGCCATAAACAATACATATTAAAAAATGTTTTTGCTTACAATTTGTAAACACTAATGAGAATTATTCCAAAGCCTTAATAACTTTAATATTTTAATTAGTTTTCCTGCTCCTCATATATCCGTTTTTTTAATAATTTTTTAATAGAAATTAAAAAATTTAAAATAACTGTATGTTTTATTTTTTACTACATTTTTGTTTTACAAGCTTTTAGGAAAATAATTGTTGGTTAATCCAAAAAATAACCTTTTTTAAAATTTTTTTCTTAGCAGTTTATAAACAGTCCCAGATATTTTATTGATATTTTATTTTCTTTCCTAGTTTTCTTGTACTTCACGTAGTTCCTTTTTTACATCAAAGTTTTTTAATAATCTAATAGCTCTGTACATCTAATACGCTTTTATTTAAATTGAAAACAGTTCTTTTACCCAATTTGTAAAAAATTATATTTAAATTTTCGTTTTTTTCCAAATTTTTTTAGGCTACAATATAGAGAAATGTGTTAACCTTAATCCTACATGTTCAATTTTTTAATATCTTATACGGTTCTTAAGCTCGCCGAATATCCTTTTTAGATAATTCTATATTTTCTTATTAAAATATTTAAAAATCATTTATTGATTGCTTGTTTTTATTAAATTTTTTTAGAAACACTAAGAATGTTTTTTGTAAAAATGTTTAGGTTGTAATGATAGTTTGAATTTCATTGTTTTCGTAATTTTTTTAGGCCACAATTTGTAGACACAATTAGTCTTTCATTTTAAATTATTATTTTGAAAATGTCTTTTGTGGCTCAGGAGCCGGCCATATATCCTTTTTCTGCCTAAATTTATTTTTCTTGAAATATCAACAATTTTTTATTAGTGCAGGTTTTAATGCTTTTTTTGGTATACATTCAGCCGAATTATTTTCGAAATTTTGTCCCCAGCAAAATTTTGTAAGAATTTTCCTGTTTCTTGGCATTTCAATTTTTTCGCAAGAATTTATTTTTCCATCTTTGACATTGTTTTTATTATCCATAAAAATATCGTAAACTTTATGCATTAGTTGTCTGTCTTTTCAATGCTTTAAAGTCATAAAATCTTTAAACACTTTTCTATGGTAACACCCAAATGATAAACTAAAGATTTTAATGAACCTTTACAAGGACTTGAAAGATAAACTAAACGACCATAATTAACACATTGTTATCAGCAATTGTTTCTCTTCTTTTTGTATTTTCTTTCTAAATGCAAAACCAAACAAATGATCAACAGCAGTGAGTGACAGTATCAAAAGCTATAAAAAAGGACATAAAATTTCTTCCTATTTTGAAGGGGTTGTTGCCACACAAAGTTGGTTAATTTTGTCATAAAAAAATATCTGCATATAACTGTCTAGCCAAAGTCATAAAAAGAGATCACATACAAATTTAAAATATTGTGTAAAAAGGACTTTAAAAAGGTTTCTGGCTTTAAAAGTTGGAGTATGAATTCCAAAGATTCCATATTTTAATGCAATTTTGTTATGGTTTTTAAATTTTAATGTGACTTTAAACAGTTTCGAATTCTAACAAATTCGTAAGCAAATTCCATGGCAACAAACAGCTGTTCTACATTCATTTATTTTTGCCATATTTTTGTAACTGTGATATATTCATAATATTTTATTCCATAACTATGTCTGTGCAATTATATCCTGCCAATATTTTGATTAGCATGCAATATTTTTAGAATTCATGTTCTTTTGTTTTTCTAACGCAAATATTCATTCATCTGTTTATTGGAAAGTACTTTTCGATACATAGTCGCACAAAAACAAACCGAATGACCAAACGTCAAATATTTTTGGACAGCTGCATGTTCTATTTAGCAATTCTGTTACAAATTTTTGCTTACGTACGGTAAGAAAATAATATTTTATTGGAGTGTTAAGGAATTTAAAGAAAATATTGATGGAAAAGGCTGTAAAACAAATTAAATGTTTTTAAATTACAAAAACAAAATCCGTTAGAAGGCACATAAAAAGAAATTTACAGAAAAAAAATAAATTATAATTTTTTAAATATTTTTGAAAATGTCTAACCAAAGTTATGTAAAAAAAATTTACTCTACAATACGTAGAAGGGTACTAGCAACACATAAAACTAAACTCAACTCTCTACCATTACCATAGTAAGAGTTGGCCATATATCCTTTTTTTTATAAAATTTAATACTTATCAAAAAACATTTAGTCAGGTTCTAGCATCCCAGAAATTAAAATTTAGTTCTCTACCTCAATCATGGCAAAAGTTGCCTATATATCCTTTTTAAGAAATTAAAATTTTTGGCAAAAAACCAGTACAATAAAATTTTTAAATCGTTTAAAACTTAAGAAAATATATTTGCCTTTGCCAACCGTAAAAATTATAGAACTTTCTTTACACATTAAAATATTTTGAATATAAATGCATTACAACATGTGTTTTGGTTAAATCTTACCCTAAGACAAAAGTCATCTTTCTAGCTCAACTATTTTTTTATGGAAATTAAAATTTTTCCAAAAAGTCAATCCAAATTTTTGTTAAAAACCTATAGGGAGTAGGAAACTCCAACTTGAGGAAAATGCTGCTTGCATATCCTTCTTCATAAACTCGATTTTTAGAAAGAGAATTCGGTTTTCTTCTTGAAAGTCATTCAATCAGCAGATGTGTATATTTCATACCAGCAAACTTTACTTGTAATTCTTATTTTGGCACACGCTAATTATGCAACCTTCAAATCTAATAAAACCACCCTCAGTTATTAACAGTTAACCACTATAATTAAAATTAGAGCACTTTAGTTTGATTTTGAAATAAAAAAAAAACATTTACTTGGCAAATTTATTAATTAAGCAGGGATTTGTTCTATGCAAACAAAGTTCTTCTATGAAAGAAAGTAAAAAAAGTGTAAATGAGTTTAAATGCCTAGAATTATTGTGGTCATTTTTTCTCTCCTTGTTTTGCTGCATAAATATGACACCTTGTGATAACAAAATGTGTGGCGTATGGCGGTGGTCAGTTGTTATAAGTTAAGTCACCATTCTACATTGGCTTGCATGGTTTTCAATTTGCATTAATTACAATAATTTTGTAACATAAATGTACTCCGCAAACCAGGCACACGACCAGTAATCAAATATTTCCTGTGTAGCTCAGAGAACAGGAGAGAGAGAGTGAGAGGAAGATAGAAAGTTAATTTTTTTACTAGAACCCCTTAATGGTCAGTTGAATTCCACCCCTTTTGCTTACTGTACTAAGGAAAATTTACATAAAATTTTAAAAATTTTCTATGGCACATCAGTAAGTACTTGTTCTTATGCTGCTCTTGAGGTCATGCCAAAAGAAAACTTAATGCTTAAGTGGTTTTTCTGTGATCTTGTGGCACAATATATAGCGTTTAATTTATTCATTGTTTTTCCAAGCCCTAATAGAACAAAAGCTGTACGCGCAAACATCTGTTTAAGTGCTAAAAATTTATTGTTTTAATTAAAATGTTAGACAGTAGCCTAGCACATATGGTAGGTCAGGTTATTTAAAGGAATGAAATAAAAATCTAGTTTTTGTAAAAGTTATCTGCTGTTAAACAACTAGTTTAAAGGAGAAAACTGTATTTCTTCAAACTACAAACACATAACCTTGGTTTTATGTGTTAAAAAATTGATTTTCATTCAAAAAAAATTATGATCGAAAAAAGGATATATGAGGACCTTTTTTTCCACTCAATCAAAAAGGCTGAAATTTGGCACACAGCTAGGCATCATCTAACTACATATTGTAGTGTATTTATTTTTAGCAAAAGGGGTATAGGTTTTGAGAAATTTAGTAAAAAATTTAACTTTTCATCGATTAAAATTATTTTTTGTTAAAAATGTTAAATTTTAAATACATATCGATAAGCGAATGATTACTGGTTGTGAAAGGTGAACACAAGTTAAAGCTTTCCAAAAGCAGTGGCAAAAGTAAGATTCGTAATACTGTGTGTCTGGTTTAATCAGAAATAAATTTTTCATTGAGTTTCTTAAATGTTTGATTCTGATCTCTATGGTCAACAATTAACGAGTTAAAACGGCCAGCATTGATGAGTAGAAAAACCAAAGTACTTCCACTATAAACTTGCACTGTCCTTTTGGTAGGCATGCCGACAGATTTGGCATTTCGATTAATGAAAATTGAGTGCGGTCATTGCTAATGATTGAATGACTTTCAACACCTTCATAAAACAAAATACAATAAATAGTACAACAGCGTTATTTTCTGAAAGAATTCCTACCAGCCTATAAAATATTTTTATTTATTTTGGAGACAATCAAACCGTTTTCAAGCATGACAAATAATTTAGTCTTCAAAGATTTTTATGACACTTGAAATTCGACAATTTTCAATCAAGTTTATAGCTCTAATCAATAGAATCAAAGCAATAGAGAAAAAGTAATAAACAAAACTCCATTTGTTCAAATAAATTATGGGCAGTTTTATGGCCGAAAAAATAAAGGCTGTTATGCTTGAGGGCACAGTACACAGTTCCCAAAGACTGGCAATAAAAGATTTGCAAGAAAAAAAAAGAAAAAATAGAAAAGAAATCTTTTAAATTTTATTGGAAAAACTCTTAACAAATACAGGAGTTTAAAATCTGAAAATAAAATCCACCCCTAAAAGGCTGTGCCATAAAGAAGGACATTGTCTAACTTCTAAGGAAACAAAAATTTCTTTTATTCTCCATTTTATTTAATTAGTTTCACGCAATTATTTGTCTGTGTGTGTGATAAAATTTGCATTTGATGAAGCAAAAGAAAATTTCCTTAAGATTATTCGTGAATTTCCCAAGAGATTTTCAAAGAAAATTAATATTTTCGTTGATATTTGCATATGGACACTCTCTGGGCTGTCAAATAAATCAGTTTCTTTCGAAACAAGCCTAACGAATTGTGCAATAAATTAATGCGAAATTGTTCTTCTGTTTTTCTATTTTAATTGTTAAAATTGCTTTGATTGAAAATAAAATCATAAATATTGTCATAAAAAACCCACAAATCTAATGAACTTTGTTCAGTCAGTTACATTTTCGTTCTTAAGGTAGGTTTTTTAAGGCTCATAAAAAATTAAGACATGATTATCTTAAAAAAAAGAGGAGTATAGTGAGATGAAAGACGATTTCTAAACTAAAAACTAAAGAGAGAAGCATAATTCTGTATGGAGTACTGAAAACCATACTTATTGAAGTGATAAAGTAGGCTGAGGTATACTTATTAAGGCTTCAGTTATTAAACTTTCCTTACAGGCTGCCTTTCCTTATAGGCTGCCTTTCCTTATAGGCTGGACTTCCTTAAATTGCGGTGTTTTCCAGGCATATGTCATGCCTACTTTAAAAGCACTGTAATCCTTATTTAGTCTCTTCATTTACTTGCACTGCCAGGCTGTGATTAAGTCCTTAACGAATGTAGTTTCAACGTCAGTCCTTTCCCGTTCATGCCAATAATTTCTCAGGAAAATTTTGGATCATTCAAGGGTAACTCTTTTATGGGGTCCAGAACACAAAAATATCCTTGGAAATTGCATTGCTGATGAGCTGGTAAAAGCCAGAAAAGAGCTCGCAATATTCAATTGGTTATAGGTCATTGGTATTCCGATTAGGTCAGGTTAGGTTAGGTTAGTTTGCCGTTCACAGACAAGTTCATTCGGTGCCACATTGCATTACCCAGTGTGAGGTAAGCCCACTTGTCATTCTCCGTTAGTGGTGAGTTTGAATTACCCCAAGCTCCTGATGAAACCCTCCAATTCCCTCAGTAGCACGTTTGCCACGATGCCCAAATCCCTAAAAGTTCTGTCACCCAAAAACCGTTTGAGCGCACGTTTGTTTTAACGTCACATAAAAGATGTTAACCCGATTTCGTTTCTTCCTTACCTTAGAGCTTCTGCAGTAATGCTAGTGGGGCAGACCGAACTTGTCAGCGAAACTGCCAATAGAAATCCTGGTAAAGTGCGAATTGTTCCCTTTTCGAACTCAACTAGTTCCTTACTTTTCCTGCTAACCACTGTTGGACACAGCAGTTTTGATATTCGGTATGTACCACCTACGGATTGTTGAATTCCACGCTGCCTTTTCCAATTTAAAAATGAATTCTTTTAATCCCCCTCTATCATCTCTTTCTCAGACATCTCCGAGCCCTTCCGTGCCAGTTCGTTCGCCTCTTCGTTATGGTATTCCAATAGGCTTAATTAAATTTGAAATTATCCCTGAATTTTACGGGGAAGTTAATGTTTCTAGACCCTGCTAGACACGTTTAGACAGGAAAAGGACCGAGACACTTCTGTCCTTAATTCGGATGGCCATCCATAGCACAAAAGCATTTCTCACGAGCCACTTTCTTTTGCAAGGCATGCCAAAAGACTTAGCTCTCCGGCAAATGACTTCTGCAGAAGCTATGGATCTGAAAAGGAGGTAGAGGCCATCTTACACTTCGTGTGCCAATGTCCTGCTCTTGTCATAAAAATACGGAGATTTTTTACCTCTCACTTTTTGACATCCTTGATCGAGCGCTCTAGCATAAGAATTGCTGCTTAATCAAGATTTATTTTGAACTCGGGTTGTTTTCCTCTAGGGGGGGCGTTCAGTCACCGAACACACTGCTTTAGTTGCGAATCTAGACCAGCTTTAAGTTTATTTATGCTGTGAGAGGTCAGTTAAGGAATGCTTCTCAATATAAAACTTCTTTTCTTTTGTTCTTTGTATTGTTTTTCTAAAGATTTTATAAAAAAAAAAAATAATGTCGTGGAATGCTTAACGTTAAACAAACATTGCCTTAAAGTTTGTTTCCTAAGTCTTTTGATTTTCATGCCCCCATATTTAACCTCAAACCTTTATCATGTTTTTGATAAAAGGGTTCTTAAAATATACCATCAACTGCATACAATATAAAGAAAATATGTTTTCTTTTAACAACTGTTTTCCATTGTAATGATGACAAGGTGATGGTGGCGATGGTGGTCGTGATGGTGGTGGTTGTTTATTTTTCAAAATTTTTCCTTGTGGTGTAGGTGCTGACATTTTAAGCATTTCCAAAAAATTTTATTGTTCAACTGTCTTTCACTTAATTTGCATTTTTATTGTTTTTCTTGTTATTTTTATTAAAATATTCATTTAGCGTAGGCCATATGGTTATTGTGCTGCCCTAAAAGCGTTGCATAGTTCAAGGCAAGACAAGACAATTCGGTTACGCTTGCTTGGATTTATCAGGGAATTTTTTTATGTAAATCGTCTCGAGTGAAGAGTATTTGTTTATGTTTTTAACAATTGTATAGAGAAAGGTGGTTTCCAATTCTATTTTAAATTGTTAACGCTTATGATAAATATCTTTCAAGTGTTAAAATGCCAAATAAGGCTGAGGAAGGACTTTTTGTGGTAATAACTCCTTAACAATTATGAAAATATTACAACGTCTGTTGCCAAAGTCTTTCGTTTTGATGTCAAAAATATGGTTTTCATAATTGTAGTGGTAATTCGCACTATTAACCCGCCTTAAAAAAGCGTAGCCTACTTGGTATCTATAAAGTGCCATTGATATCCTGATAGAACCTATGTCTCCACCATCGTGAAGGATACCATAAATTTAGGATACCTAAGAGCCTTTTTTAAGTGCCGGACAATGACAGAGAACATGTTATTCTCTTTGTTGTAAGATATTCCCAGCCTCGGGATACTTGTAGCCAAGAGACAGTGCTTCGATGCAGCAGCTAAGGTCTGCGATTATATTCTTAGCTGTACGAGTTTATCTGTGCCAAAGTATCCTTTTTTCTCCTTCAAATATGACTCCTGGCTGCAGTTTCTATTTTGTTTTATATTTGATTTGGCATCAAAGTCTTCAAGTGATCTTTAGACAAATGGGTTCTTTGTCGTATCATTCCTTTGCAATTCATTTGAATTTTCTGTTACAACAGCCTTAGAAAGTGCATCGATCTTGTTGTCTACCTACATACTTTCCGATTAACGGGTTTGGGCCTCCCTTAACGTTTCATTCCGATGCCTCTGCTTCTTGCGCGCCTTCGCCAGTTAGCTACACCAATTGATGATAGGGCTTAGTCGGTTTATTTATTCCAACCCAGACAAGGCTGTCCTCTACGTCATCTTCCACTAATAATCGTATCAAATACCAGTCATGTCGGAGCATCCTCCTTCATCCCAACGACATGGGCGAGCTAGTGCAGCCGCTGGATGTTAATGCACTGCACAACGTCCATATTGTTAAGGAGCTCATACAGCTTATTGCTGGATTGGTTGCGAAAATCATGTCCAACTCCCACTGGATCGAAGGTCTTACACGGGACTTTTCTCTCGAATACTCCAAGGCTACTGCATTGTTGCTTAATAGGTTCCATGCTTCTGCGCTAGGGGAGGATGAGAGACTTTTAGGGTATGGGTTTTGTCTTACGTGAGAAATCTCTGCTACGCAACTGAATATTGAGACCATAATAATATCTGTTGTCAAGAGTAATCCTGCATTTGGTCTCCAGATGGACATCATTTTTGCTGGATATGGCGGAGCCATTTGCTTAACTTGGCTCTTTGTCACTGACAACATCGAAAGTATAGTCATGATAACGCTTGTCCCTACTAGTTGACAACATATACTTCGTTTTGCCCTCATTTACTGCCAGTCGTATCTTAATAGACTCCCGTTCAATAGCACAAAGGACAGCAGTAACAGGGTTTCCTTGATTGCTCATATGCCAGCCTTAGTCTTTCCAATTTAAATTACTTAGGAATTGTCGATAATGACTGAATGACTCTTAAATTGTTGCTATCCTTGTGAAGGTGTCATATGACTTGTCATTATTTCTACCTTCATTGATCAATCAATCAACAATAAAACGCCTTCTGCTACCATATTTCTTAGGGTTCTTTATACAAAAGCTACCATTTATACGCTCTAGAGAGAAAAACAGTCTCTGGAGAGGTTCAGTTTTAACACAATAATGTTGAGCCAGCTTCGATAATTTTTATCGTCATTCATTCATTCCAGCATTCAGCTATTCATTGCTCATTTCTTTGATAAGAGTTTCAAGTGCTGGTGTCTGTTGTATTTGTTGTTTCTTTTTACTCTTAAGAAGTCCTTCAGGTTGGAACAAAATCTGACAGATGTGAGTGCCATACTTTCAATTATTTGGCATGATTGATAGGAATTCTTTGAACAACACCTCAATGCGTTGGTGTGTTGTTTTTTTTTGCGGTTTTTTTCTCTTAAGCATACAATAAGCACGTGACATGACTTCAGCAGTTTTATTCAATATTAGTTATCGATAACAATTTCAAAACAGGTATCGTGTTCAAAAAAGATGCTGTAGTAATCGATTTATGGCAGCTAAAACCATAAACCTGTACCCATTATCGCATGTTTTATGATTAAATTATGCTAAACTGCTTGCTATTCATCATTTCCATCGCCTTTTGAAAACAAGGATGGCAAAATATCACACCACCCCACAAAACAAAACTCTCAGGGCTCACACACAAAGAGAGAAAAAGGACTCATCGCTTTCCTAACTAGAAATGAATGACAAAAGAAGAGCGAAACTCGCGTTCATATTGCAAAAAAAATTATTTGAAGCCGAATAGTAAATACGTGCGTGGTTGTTTGAGGGTGATTGTCAAGCATCTACTGCTGCCATATTGTGGTGTCTACATGCAGTGTGTGCGCGTGTTTTACTATTCCCTCAGTGTTCAGTGTTAATCAATTGTTGAACTCAGTGGCTGTAAACAAAAAAGAATACGGCGCGATTATTTATTTGAATGATTTCGTACAGTACACTGTTGATAGCGCAGTGATGCTTTGTATGGGTTTTTGTAAATGCAATAATAGACGATGCGCTTTTCATAGTTGCATGTTATTTGTATGGAAAGTATTGCGAAATGTCACACAAGTCAAGTAGCGTTGGCCTTTTTGATTAACAAAATGATAATATTTCAACAGGAGTAGGCTCTTCAGGCTTCAAATCGATTAGCTTTTGATTGTCCTTAAGCATGGGAAAAGTTTAAAAGAAAGCTTCGGTGCATTATTTCTACTCATTTAGAGTCTGTGTTGAGGGACTAGAATCCTTCAATAGAAGTATACGTATGTGTAGCTTCCCACATTCGATTGTTAATGAGATCGACATGTTGCTAGTCTTTCAGGTCAATAGTTACGTTTAAAAGCCAACTCAAAATAATTATAAAATTAAAATACCCGGCGAAGATTGTTCTAGGTTTTCACATGACTATCCGAATACAATCTAATTTCTAGGATTTTGGTGTACCCTACCATGTAATAGATTGAAATACATTAAAGACGTATGAAACTAATATAAATGACGGAGTTGGTTGTAGTCTTTTGAAGTCGCCTTAGTCCAGTAGGGTTCGAGCCCCAGACATCAAAACAAAAAACAAAAAATATTTTCTCCGCGACTTCCTCTCAGCAGATTTCTGGCAAAAAAATTGCCATGAAAAAGTTTCTCAAAAATCTGTCGTTCGGAGTCGACTTTAAACTGTAGGTCCCACCACTCATGTATAAAATTAACGCACACAACGTAAGTGGTGTGAGGAACTAGGACGTTTGTACGATGGGTCAATTCGACCTACGGGTGCTGTACTTGTCTTACACGTCCTCTAAACTAACCTAACCTGGTTGTAGTCTACAAATAAGAAGACCAGACAACATGTGCACTTCAGTTGAAATCATGTATTCTCTGAACTGTTAGGACTAAAGACTAAAATATTGTCGTTTATGCGGCAACCTTTTTACCAAAGAATTCTGACGAAAACCAATATATTTCCACAACCTCAAAAAATCTTTAGGCACTAATGATGAATCACATGGCCACCCCTTAACAACTATCAGTGTACCACAGTAAACACATCTGTTCTTCTAATGCCATCGTGTAAATCTTAATGGGAACTGAATACCAACAGAATACGTGCAATCGGGTCCTATGCATCGCTATATTTTTGCTCATCCATCCTCCTCTAGAGAAATTTCTGATTATAGGTTTATAGAGTTATCCATCTCTGGTTCAGTTCCAGCATATTTCTTCTCCTTGTTACTTGACATCATATCAACTTTTATCTTTTCAATGAACTTTCAGTCCGGTTTTCAACTTAATTTCAAGGATTTGGGTTTTAAAACTAGACAGGATAGAGCGATGCTTGATTATTCTGAGGCATTACTTCAATTTGGTATTGCAACGTTTGCTATGCGTGCTCTAATTAGCTTTGTTTTCAATAAAGCCATCACTTTCTGCTACCCTTAGCTATCGTTCTGCTGTGACGTATTTGTCAGGCAATTATGAAATTTTAACGTAAGGATGACCATGTTAACTGCATTGTTGTTAGGTAGGTAGGTAGAACTGGCTGTCCTCTCGATGCAGTCAGTTCCTCATTTCCCCTATTCCATTAACCATTCGGAGCTTCGGATGAAGCGACTCAGGTTGTCATCCATATCCTCCATGTAGTAGGCACCCAGGTACCTCTTTCTCCTCCGACTAAGTCAACTGCATTGTATTTTATTTCAGTCAGTGTTTGTATTTGTAGTCTTAAATTCAATAGACTACCAGTCTGAAGTCATTTCTGTATCCTTTGTTGATAAGATTATTTTACGAAATCTGATCAGTGGCTTATTCCTGCATTGATAGAGTGAGGCGGCCGTGAAACTGGTGTCCTTCGTAGAAATGGCACGGCTTTTTAGATGGAATTAAGGTGCGGCTGTGGTTTTTACACTCCTAAAGACACGAGTTTGATTAAAACCACGACTACATGCGTAAATTCAAACTGGTATTTCGGTACCACCGCCGTAGTCTAGTAGGTAGTGTGTTGGCTTATTAGACGTAAAGCCAGGGTTCGAGTCCCAGGCCAGACATCAAAACAAAATACAAAAAATATTTCATCGGCGACTTCCTCTCAGCAGATTTCTGGCAAAAACTCTGAGAGTAAATAAAATTGCCATGAAAAGTTTCTCAAACACCTGTGGTTCGGAGTCGACTTTAAAACTGTAGGTCCCGCCACTCATGTATAAAATTAACACACACAACATAAGTGGTGTGAGAAACTAGGTCCTAATCCTGACTGAAGGGTTGTAATGACCAATTATGTATGTATGTATGTAGTCCGGTACCACTAGAGAAGGGTGGCCCAAGAACTTGTGTCTTTCGCAGCAATGGCACGGAGGAGCATTTAGGGTTGTCTAAGGTTACACTCCTAAAGGTACGAGTTGGCATACGTGAATTCAAACTGGTATTAAAAGTAAGGGGCGGTAACCTAGTATTTGTAACCATCATGACGTGAGTGAATCGTACGATGGGCACTGACCATCATGGTATGTTTATGATTCCTATTCTGTTACATATCCTTTCTTACTTTTCATTCTTTTTTCACCTGCCTATAGATTGGCTGTTAATAGGTTAGAAAGCACTTTAAACGCTTGTTGAAATTGTTTATTTGCCATCAATATTTTAGTTAATGCAAGAGAATTAACTTTTGTTTGTAGGGCAGGTGCCATAAAATCCTATAATTTAATGGATTTTTAAACACAGGAATTTTTTTTTCAATTTGTAAAACAAGTTCGAAACTAATCAATATGGAAAGGACTCTATGATAGAGAGACAAATTTACATAATTACACCAGAAAGAAATAGTGCCTGTATACACAGAGATACAGATAGTTAAGCACCTGCCGGCAAGAGATCTTTCTGGTGGTCCTTGCACTGTGTGTTTGCATGGATATTTCCAAATGTGTTAGGGAGGTTAAAGGATACTATTATTATTATTATAAAGCCTTTAAATAAATATACAAAGAGAGAGAGAGAGAGAGAACGAGAGAGAGTGATAAATTCATTTGTTTTCATGTAATTAAAGAGTCTAAAGAGTTTTCCTCTACAACAAAAGGATTCGGGAATGTTTATTTTCCAAATTCGTTGTTTGTTTTATTCAAAATTTATCAAAAATAAACAGAAAATATTTCTATTTGTTTTTCAAAAAGCAAACAATAAGGAAATTAAGGGAAATCAACCCCTTTTTTCTTTGGAAAACGTACTACACAATAAACAATTTTCCCTGAAGAACAAAAGATTTGTTTTTTTTTTAATTTTTTGAAAATCACAAGCCAGAAAATATTTTCAAAAAAGCCTTTCGAGATAAAAGTTGTGATCTCGTTTTACAAATAGAAAAACGAATGAAAATTGGCTCGTGCTTTCACACCAACTGAAGGGTCAATTAAACGTTTTATGAAAATGAAAAAGCAAATCCTAGTAAAACAGGTTTTTGGTCACGTGCTGTTAATTAAAACAATACATAGACAGCCAAACAGACCTACAAGCTGACAGGCATGCATACATATGTACATGTATACAGCCAACCTTTATTCCTGTGATCCTTTGTGGTGGTTGACTTTTTTTTGTTTACCTCGCTTTCATATTTTATTAAAGCATTCTTAAACTGCTTATTTTCATATTTTTGTTTTTTATTAAAATTTTTAAAATTTTTATTTCTGCTCTCAGTCAGTTTTAACCCTTGTTTTTCAAAAATCATCCATTTTATGTTCTTTATGGGCCTATTTAAGTTCTGAAGTGCTCAAGCTTTTTGTCTTAATCAAAAGCATACAATTAAGCGTTTTTTTTTCATCTTCTGAAGTATTTAATGCCTGCCACTGCAGCTTAATTTTTATGGTAAACATTTAATGGCAAAGGTTTAGCTTAAAAGCTGTAATAAATTGCTAAACAAAATGGTAAATGGTAGGGATACAAAACGATTCGATACCTTTAAGTCAAGCAATAAATTATTAAAGTAAACGTTTCGTAAATAGCAAAAAAAAAAAATAAAATCAACAATCATGGTAAAGTCATATGCTAGCCAAACAGAAATACAAACAGCGAGTAGTCAAGACATAAACCAGAGTTTTCGCCGTAGTCTAGTAGGTACTATGTTGGCTTATTAGACGTGAAGCCAGGGTTCGAGCCCCAGGCCAGACATCAAAATAAAATACAAAAAGTATTTCTTCGGCGACTTCCTCTCTGCAGATTTCTGGCAAAAACTCTGAGAGTAAATAAAATTGCCATGAAAAAGTTTCTCAAAAATCTGTCGTTCGGAGTCGACTCTAAACCGTAGTTTCTACCACTCATGTATAAAATTAACACACACAACATAAGTGGTGTGAGAATCTAGGACGTTGTACAATGGGTCAATTCGACCTTCGGGTACTGTACTTGTCTTAATTGAGAAGGACACGTTTAGAGGACCTAACCTAGTCAGGATAAGCAAAAGGCAGGTATAAGATATAGGGTTTGATGCTTAGGCAATGGCTTACAAGACTGTCATGTAAAAAAGAAGTGAACCGATAGTGGTGAAAGAAGTGTAAGCTTATGATTACGTTAGGCTAGCTTAAACTGGCAGCCGTCTCACTGGGTACAGCTTATTTGGATCTAGTAAGATCGCGCTGTGTTACCGATATTTGCTATTCGGCCATGTAATTGTAGCTCCTGTTCGGTATTTCCCAACCATCCCGAAAGTCTTATGAAGGAGTGTAACCAGACATAATTTGTGACTGAACTCTGGATGTCCAAGAATTCTACTTTTAAGGTTTCCAAGCGCTGGCCATTAAAGAGAAGACGTCCTCTAATATGGATGATTCCGTTAACCATACCGAGAATCTTATGTGAATGTGAGAATTTCCTTCAAATTGTCTTTGACTAGACATATGTTCAGTCACCAAATTCTGGGTGTCCAAGAAATCAATTTCTCAGGTACCCAAGCGTCGGACAAATATAGAGAAAACTTTGTGTGGTCTCCTCTTTTCTCTTGTCATTCAGTTGCTGCAGAGGTATTCCCTTGTCTCCTGGCGTTAGCACCCAGAGGTCAGTGTTTCATTATATAGTTCCCTGTTGCGACATTGACATTATATATTCGGCCATATGATCATAGCTCCTGTTTGGAATATCTCAAACTTCTTTGATGGAGTGAATTTTCTTCAAATGGCCTTTGACTGCTCTTGTTTGCTACTAAATTCTGGGTGTCCAAGAATTCTACTTCTCAGATACCCAAGTATCGGACAAATATAGGGAAGATGTTCTGTGGTCTCCCCTTTTTCCTCGTCGCAGTAGTTTCTACAGAAGTCATAAGGTATTTCCAGTCTCCTGACGCGAGCAGCCAGAGACTAATGTTTCGTGATCACTGCTATGAGATTCCTAATATTGAAGGTCCCATTAACCATACCGAAAATCTTATGTGAATGTGCGAATTTCCTTCAAATTGTCTTTGATTAGATAAGCTTTGCCACAAAATTCTGGGTGTCCAAGCATCGGGTGTCCGTTGTTGTAGCTACTGCAGAAGTCATGAGATATGCCATTGTCTACTGGCGTGAGCAAACAGAGGCCAGTGTCCTGTTATCACTGCTATGAGGTGCCTTAGACAAGGTTCTTAACAAGGTTCAATGCATATTATTTCCTGCATAAATATACATCGGGCCAGATATGTCTGGTGTTTCTCCAAGTGGGTTCATTATCGCATCTTATCCTTCCTGGCCAATGAATGGAGTAGAGTTTTTGTGAGAGACCATTTGTTTGCCGCTGTCTGTAAAGGAGCGCCTGTCTCACGTGGAAATTCATTTGAATTTTCCGTGGTGCCAGCTTTGGCATTTAAGTCTGCCTTGTTGTTAACTTCGATGTCATCGTAACCATGAACATCAGCTTGTGATTCCTGATTCTAAAATGTTTCAATTTTGAATGCCAACCTTTGGCTGAAAATTTTAACCCATTAGTGCCCAGTGGCAACTTAGGTTGCCAGCAAAGGTTGCTTTAGTTTTTATGCTAGGAGAGGAAATTTAGTGTAAAAAACAAAACGGTAACAGATAAAAAAAAAGTAATTCGGGCATTAATGGGTTAATGCAGATTATTTCTGTGTATTTGTTATAAAAAAATCCTTCAAATTTATTTATTAATTTTGATGGGAATTTTTGCTAAAAAAATACAATAGAAAGACGAAATCATTTTTCATTAACATCATTCACCATTGACAAATTCTTCACACAAAAATCCAACACAAAGGACATCCCCCTTGAGACAAAAGAGGCTTAAATAAACACATAAGGATTTAAAGACAGAAAACTCCAATGAAAATGGGTTAGATTTAAAGAATTTACAGAATAAAATTGCAAAAAAAAGAAACATGTTTTGTAGAATACAATGCTCTGTTATACCCTAAATGGGCTGCAAGTTATTTAAGACTCATTATTTTCTAATCAACAAAATATTTATGATATTTGCACAGATTTTCTTTGAAAAAAAGAAGAGGAAATTATTTTTTAAATAAAAATTTTTTAAAAGGGTGGTTAGTTTCATTGAATAAACGAAAAAGACAATCAATGAATAGTTTTTTTAAGATTTTTTCCAAGGATATCTAAGTCTCCTTGTCTATATGAAATATGAGCTGAGCTAAGTTGAGCATCATTAATAATAATGCTTATGTAGCATATAAAAATACATTTTTGTTGTTCAATTTTTAATGCCTAACTTTTAAGGGAATTTCTTTTGTTTTTTAAAAAATTTTTCCATTTTTTGTTTTTTGTTGATTTTATGAAAAAAAAAAAAAACAAAATCCTGCAAACAGTTCGAAATCATTTATTATCCTTTGAAAAAAGGAAATTTGCTGCGGTTGATAAATTATTGTCACCTTTTAAAGCCGGTGTTTGGTTACTATTTTCTATGTTTTACAAAAAATTTATTGAAAATTATAAAAGAATTCTCCTCAACTATCTCTGTTCTGTAGTTGAGAGAATCCATTTATAATTCTCTGTTGAGAATTCATTTATAAATTTTGGCAATAAAATGTTTATAAGTCAAGAAAAATCAACACAGATTACAACAAGATTCTATGATTTCCTTACAACAAATGAAAATAATCGAAAAAATAAAGAATCCCCTGATAAAGATTTATTAACACAGGTTAGTTTTGTTGAGAATCGTTAGACAAATATTGGATTCCATCTAGAAACACAGTATTTTGCATTGCATTGTCTATCACAGACTTTTAAAATCAAGGAACCAGGCCATCTCCTTCAATTTAAGCATCACCAACTTCTGTTTATCTAGCCCATTTGCCTTTATTAGCCGGTATCGCATATTTCCCGCTACTACTTACTTAGGTTAGGTTAGGTCAGAGGACGTGTACTTGTCAATTAAGACAAGTATAGTAGCCGGAGGTCGAATTGACCCATTCTACAACGTCCTAGTTTCTCACACCACTTATGTTGTGCGTGTTAATTTTATACATGAGTGGTGGGACCTACTGTTTAAAGTCCACTCCGAACGACAGATTTTTGAGAAACTTTTTCATGGCAATTTTATTTACTCTCAGAGTTTTTTTTTTGCCAGAAATCTATTGAGAGGAAGTCGCCTTATAAATATTTTTTTTTATATTTTTTTTTTATGTCTGGCCTGGTGCTGGAACCCTGGCTTTACGTCTAATAAGCCAATACACTACCTACTAGACTGCGGCGACTACTACTACTTACTTACTTAATTGGTCATTACATCCCTTCAGTCAGGATTACAACCTAGCATCGCGCACCACCCATGTTGTGTGGCGCACCATCCATGGGTGGCGGAACCTACAATTCTAAAGTCGACTGCGAACGACAGATTTTTAGAGAAACTTTTCATAACCTTTTCAATTTTTGCCAGAAGAGTGCTTAAAGGAAGTCGCCGAAGAAATCTTCTTTTCATATTTCGTTTCTGTTCAAAATGTCTAGGCTAGGGTTTGAACCACGGTCTCACATCTTACCTACTAGACTACGACGGCTATATACGGTACTATACAGTGCTAATCAACTGGTGCGTTCTTTCTAGTAGAGGATGCATCCATCTTGTAAGGGTACTTATTTCAGCTTTTTCTCTATAGTTTCAGACAAAGTCTGTAGTCTAGTAGGTAGTGTGTTGACTTATTAGACGAAAAGCCAGGGTTCGAGCCCCAGGCCAGACATCAAGACAAAATACAAAAAGTATTTCTTCGGCGACTTCCTCTCAGCAAATTTCTGGCAAAAACTCTGTGAGTAAATAAAAATTGCCATGAAAAAGTTTCTCAAAAATCTGTCGTTCGGAGTTGTATTTAAACTTTAGGTCCCACCACTCATGTATAAAATTAACACACACAACATAAGAGGTGTGATAAAGTAGGACGTAATCCTGACTGAAGGGTTGTAATGACCAATTATGTATGTATGTTCAGACAAAGTCCCCTTTATTAGCGTCAAAGCAAAAAATTTTCTTTGAATATTTAATTCCAATGCTAACAGTTCAACATTTTCTCGCAGAGGTTATTGACCTTTTTCTCATCCCCCCCTTTACTTGCCTTCCGTATAAAACAACAAATGGTGAGGACCTAGCTCCCCCTTTTGATGTATACTGTTTACTGGGTAACATAAACTAGTGAAAGTGTTGCATACACAAGTCAACTAGAACAAATGAAACACTGCTAGGGCGTCTAGAATTTTAAAAGAAACCTTTTTATGGCCCTGTAGTGCGCCTTTTTAGTGTCAATTATTTTAAATTCTGAAATTTTTTTTGATTCTCTCTTCTTGGCCATAGAAAACAAGTGCAATTTTCTAGAGCATCGTTTTTTTTGTAGACTTCAACAGCTTGTAACACTTAAAGAATTTTCAAACATATGTCAACATGACCTGTTAGTTAAATCCTTTAGAAAAAGGACCAACAGCAATACTTGAAAACAAAATAGAAACTGTAGACAGGCGTCATATATGAAGGAGAAAAAGGACACTCTAGTACTACTCAAGTACTTTAAATTTTTAGGACACTAAAATTGCTTTAAATTTTCTCAAGTGTTTCCGTTTGGTTTCAGTTGATCTCCACCTTACAAAAAAGAAAACTCTTTAAAATAATAAATGCTTTACATAAACAAATGCTGGAGTTTCTTAAACAAGCTGCATAAGACGTTACGAAATTGGAATTGGAAATAATGATGAAAGTCCAATCTGCTTCCAATTTTCATGGACAAATTCCTCTCCAGTGTTAGCAAAATTTGCGATCAAATTTCGTGTGTGAAAGAAGAGAAGAGAATGTCGTTTGAAATGAATTCAAGGCTATTAGTAGCCCACAGAAACGATTGATGGTGCATCATTCATAAGGAGGACGCGGTTTTTGCGTGTTTTTTCTATTGCCTTACGGTGTTCCACAGTAAAATTTCGAACTATTCAGAGGCAACTCTTATATAACTTCCACGACATAGGTAAACCATTGAAAATTACGCTGCTCGAGAACTGCCTAAGGCTTGTACACAAATTTCCGAACTTTTATCAGGCATACATAAATGTTCCGAGAAGGTTGAATTCCATCGCCAACATAAGAGCACTTGACGTACGGTATGCTCTGCTGGACTTGTCTGGTTTCTAATACTAATTGGTCCTCTTCATAGAAGATTAATTGTCTTCTTTCTTGAACACACTTTTGCTGTCCCCAACTGTCGCATGCATGCATTTGGGGAGTCTTCTCAAGATTTCTGCAGGAGTTGTAAATTTCATGGCTCTTGGGCTCTCATTTCCTAACATATTTGACTGAACTCTCCAGTGCAAAGAAGTGTCACAATGGAGGGATCATTTGAGTCTACAGGACCATTTGATTCCCGGATTGAATATTGGTTTGTGGTATCAAAATGAACCCCACCAATGTGTTGAACTGGAGAAGTGCAATGAAGATTAGATCAGGTTCTGAAAATGTTTCTTCATAAGGAATTATGCACTGGAATGCGGTATACTGGGCCTTCACTATATCGACACAAAGATATTGCGGCCCTTTGGCTTGAAACCTTAATTTTTGGCATATGCTGACTGACATTTGTCACTTTCGTTACATTTTCAAGCAGAATTTTTTTTTTTGAAAACGAAATTCCTTTGACGCTTTTATTGACATGTGTGAGCATGTGTGAATAAGCGTCGATTTAATGATTTCAGCACCTGACTTTATAATCCACAAAACAACTGCAACAACATTGCTAATTGCAGGCACATGCCAGCAGAAAAATATAAAATTTTATCAAAAGCTAGAGAGTCAAAAAGTTACTGTGACACACGCAAGAAATATATGCAGGACATTTGTTTAATGGTGCAATAGGTTTCGTTTTAAAAGCAGCAGAGGGTTGAAATCCTTCATGAATGCTTTTATGATGGTGGGTTGAAAAAGGTTTTGCATTTTTATGCAAATATTGCATTCAAATGAATGCAAATTTTCGGTTGCAATAGAGAGAGACCTGAGGCTACAAATGCTTTTTAATGAGGTTATTAATAGACTGGACTGGACCAAAGCTTTGACAAAAAAAAATAAAAAAAAAAATAATAGCCAGCGCTGGCAACAGGACATGATTTGGTAGTTAATCAAATTTATATTTAAACCCCCGTAAGATGATTTGAACAAAAACAAAACAATTCTTTGGTCTTTAACAAATGATATGTGCAGCCACCCTAAAAGTCATTCGCAAAAAAACCAAAACTAACCCTGTTCTCTCACACCATAATGTGTGTCAGAAAGAGGGGAAAAAGCCCGTTATATTCATGAGCATAAATTCTGTTTTAATATGACAGTTCTTTACTTCCAAGCGATTACACTTTGACTATTAAAAGTCTATTGAAATAAGGATGACAGTTTGATTTCAAAAAGCTTTTCCATTCTGTTTTTTTTTTAAAGTTTCATTCAGTTTTTCCAACGACTTTTCCTTAAAACCGGTCGACTTTTTTTTTTCCTGTGTAACATCATGTTTTTGAAGGTGGTTACGCCTGTCATTGTCAACTTTATCATCTTGTTTTTAACAAATATTTGCTGAAAAAAATATGTTTGACGTGGGTTTTTTCTTGTTTAACTAGCACTGAAGTGTTGCAATGCATGCATATGTCACATTATGTTTGTGTAACCAGTAGTTCCCAAACTAAAAATCACAAAATTTAGCCAAGAAGGTAGTTTTTTCTTGCATAAAAACATCTCTGCCTTGTTGTTCTAATTCTATTCAATTTCTTGACATCAAACATTCAAACTAAGAAAATAGATCTCTAAGAAAAGCTGCCCAAAATACTTACACCAGCATCCCTTAGTAACAAGGTGTGCCGTCAAACATTGTCTGCTGTTACTGGTCGTTGTTATGTGTGTGAAGATAGATTTTAAAAATCAATCACCCTGGACGCAAACCAAAGCAGTTAACAGAGCTCGGTTATGTTACTAAACAGTTAATTTAAGGCTTGGAAAGAAACATATGTATGTGAAGATAGATTTTAAATTATATCTTCCATAAATTTATGAAAACACCACAACAGCTTAAAAATCAAACTCTCCAGTTAACAAATAAAACTCGTGAGCTAAAAATAAAACTCGTGAGCTAAAAATAAAGCTCTTCTGCTCATAAGTTAAATTAATGAGTCAAATCGAGATTAGTTTTGTCCACTGGAAAGGGGATCGTCAATCCCAATTATCATGTCTTATGAATAAAAACATTACTCTTCGTGTCCCTGCACGAAGCTCTTTGGAATATCTTGATATTCTAATCCAAGAATAACCTTCTGGACATCATCTGTTTCGTTTTTGATGTGAGTCGAAAATTCTAAATGTAAGCCGGAAAACTATTTGGCTAACTGCATTGAAACATCTACGTTGGCAAAAAGGAGGTCTTTGAAGCTCCACAGAAAAGTTCTTTGAAGTTTGTTTTAAAGATGACCTAGCGTCACCAAGAAGAATTTCATGAAGAAATTTTCTACCCGAATAAAAACTCTCGCGGAAAAATAAAACTCGCGAGCTAAAAATAAAACTCTTGTGCTCATAAGTTAGAGAGATTAGTTCTGTCCACTGGGAAGAGGATCGTCAATCCCAAATAACCTATCTAATGAATAAAAACATTACTATTCGTGTCCCTACACGAAGCTCTTTGTATATCTTGATATTCCAATCCAAGAATAACCCTCGGGACATCATCTATTTAGTCCTTGATGTGAGTCGAAAATTCTAAATGGATGCTGGAAAACTGTTTGGCTAAACTGCTAAACTGCGTTGGCAAAAAGGAGGTCTTTGAAGCTCCACAGAAAATATCTTTGAAGTTTGTTTCAAAGATGACATAGCGTCACCAAGAAGAATTTCATGAAGAAATTTTCTATCCGAATAAAAACTCTTGCGGAAAAATAAAACTCGCGAGCTAAAAACATTCGTCTAAAACATAAATACCCATATTTGTGACCTTTTAACGCCTTTTAAATGATATTTTTTCTGATTGTAATTTTCCTAAAACGCCTATTATTAGGCAAATATTTGTCAAACCTTTTGAAGCCTAAAATAACACACCATAATTATGTAGTATATGACACGACTGAAAATTTTTGAAACATTAATAAAAAACGATTCAAACAATAAATTTATAATTAAATCCGCCACAATTTGAATAGGCAAGCCAACTAGAAAAACTCAGAGGAAAATTAAAACAACAATGATTTGCAAAACGGTTTTTTTTTATTCCGAGCACAGAAGGGAAAATGTTGCAAATGAAAGATTTTTCCTTTAACAATCACACTTAATAATAAAATAATAGAACCATAAATAGGACAGCATAAACAAAAAGCAAAAGCATTATTATTGAAATTCAAAATTTTTGAAAATATTAACCCTTTACATATGCTTCAAAAAAAAAAAAAGTATTAAACGCCTAAGGTGGTGGCTTTAGTTTTTTTTTCGGATATTATTTGTTTATCATTCTGATTTTGTGTTTTTTTTTTAATTTTTTCTAAAGTATATGCCAACATTAACCAGCAGGATGTCTTTAATCTTTGCTTACATACTATCTCCTCTGTTGTTTGTTTGTAAACGTAAATGAGACACGTTTGTGCTACAGTTGTATGCAGAGCAGGCGTTATTTGAAATGTTGTGTTTGTAGCATATTTAGAGGAGTAAATGATTGCATATGAATTATAATTAAATATTATACGAGATTTGTTTTGATTGTATTAAGTACCCTACATTGTGATCCTTTAGAGAATTTTGAAAAAAAAAAAATTGCGAAATATCGGAACAAAATTTTAATTCAAAGACCACACAACCAAAAATTTTCTTTTGAAACAATGTGTGCCACTCAGTTCTGCCGACAATTTGTCGAGCAGTTATAAAACAGCAATTAATAGAAAAAATCAAGTTGCTCCTTAGAGACACTGAGCCTTACTCCCTTAAGGCTCGCTATACTAGAGAATATAACTTATCAGGTCACGATGCTTCTTGATGAATCACGTACTACACTTGTCCCTATTATCCCAACCAAACCTATGGTCGTCACTCCCAAGTGCAATAGGCACAACTAAGCTTCTGCTTTCCGACAGTCTTCGCCACAGTTGTTCAAATAAAACTCGTAGATATAAAAATTTTCAATGAAGAGTTTTATTTTTTAAACTCTCGTGTTTTATTTTATTTTTTTTTTCTATCTTTAACATATTCAAAGGATAGGATATAAATGAAAATTCAGAAAATTAAACAACAACTTTTTAAATTTAGCTCGCGAGTTTTATTTTCCAGCTCTCGAATTTTATTTTTTAACACGCGAGTTTTATTTTATTTTCTAATAAAATCTATAAAATAAATTATGACTGACGAGTATAATTTTTTTAACTCACGAGCTTAATTTCTAAACACGCGAGTTTAAATTTCTTGCCTGTGAGTTTTATTTCTTTAAGTCGCGAGTTTAACTTCTCTAATTTTTCAAATAAATTGCTTTAAACTATTAATGAAATAATTTAATAAAATAGTTTTATTTTATAGCTCGTGAGTTTTATTTTTTAACTCGTGAGTTTTATTTTTAACTCGCGAGTTTTATTTTTTACTTCTTCAAAAATGACCTAAAATTAAAAAATTTAAACCGCATGCTTAGATTTTTAGCTTGCGAGTTTTATTATTTTAGCTCGCGTGTTTATTTTTAAACTCTCGAGTTTTATTTTTTTACTCCTTCAAAAGATGACATAAAATTAAATAATTTAAGTCGCGAGTTCAGATTTGTAGCTTGCGAGTGTTATTTTTTAACTCGCGAGTTTTATTTTTTAGCTCGCAAGTTTTAGTTTTTAACTCTTGAGTTTAACTTCTTTAACTTTCCAAATAAGTTGTTTTCAACCATTAATGAAATAATTTAATAAAATAAAGTTTTATTTTATAGCTCGTGAGTTTTATTTTTTAACTCGTGAGTTTTATTTTTAACTCGCGAGTTTTATTTTTTACTTCTTCAAAAAATTACCTAAAATTAAAAAAATTAAACCGCATGCTTCGATTTTTAGCTTGCGAGTTTTAATGTTTTAACTCGCGAGTTTTATTTTTTACTTCTTCAAAAGATAACTTAAAATTAAATAATTTAAGTCGCGAGTTCAAATTTTTAGTTTGGGAGTTTTATTTTTAACTCGCGAGTTTTATTTTTTCTTTACTTCTGCAAAAGATGACTTAAAATATTTCCTGAAACAAATAAGAAAATAAAATTATTATGCGTTATATAGAGTATCATGCGTCCATATGGACGATATTCTTTTTTCCTTTTTGACAAACATATCTTATAAGATCGTTGCATGTTTTGGGCCACCTACCGTGATTTGAAACACTGTTTTGTTGCTTTCTGTTTTTCTTTCTCTTGAGAATGCTTTTTTGTTGGCATAATATTTGTCAATAAAATTTCTCTGTACATTTTCTTTCAAATTTCCATAATAAATTTGTATTACGGAGGGGGTTATTATTATGGAAACCTTGGTTTATTGTGGTTGTTTGTAGTGTACCATTTTTTTACACAAGGAAAGTTTTTTTGTAACCCATCTGTACACTGCTTAAAAGTGTGTAGACAGCTCAGTGTAATGATGATGATGAGTTAAGCCGATTTACTGATTTCATACAAGAGTCCTGGCTAATACTATTTCTGTAATTAGTTGTAAGGATTATAGGTAACAATATCTTTGTAAATTTGAATTTTTAAATTTTCATAAGCCAGAAAATTTTTAAAAATTATAAATTCACAGGAGTTTATTTGTTATACGGCCAACTTTAAAATTGAAAACATATTTAAATTTCCTATTGGGTATGCAGTAGTTCCCACTGTGCCATCATTATATTCAAATTTAAAGAATTTTTATTAACAAGTTAAGCTTCATTTCCCCGGGCATATGCTAATCACAATGAGCGGTCTTTAAGAGTCGCACTTCCCGTCTTTTGTATTTCTAACTAACCTGTATAAAATGTTTTCCTTTTCAACAATTTTCTTCACCATTAATTTTCTTAAATTTTCTTACTTCTTGTTTTGAGAGAAATTCGTTTTCCTTTCTTCAGACCGCCATGTGTTAAAGTGACAAAATGTTGGTTAAGGGAAATGAGTTTTAGAAGCAAAGGGTTGTCTCTGTTATTGTCTTCTGTTTAATTGATTGTTTATAATTTTTAAAAATGCTTGATGAGTTTCTGTTTTTAATTTATGGACTTTAAGGCAAAGTTTTTTTTTTATTGATTTTACCAGCTGTTGCTCCTTCCTACTCATGTAAGACATTGCACTGGAATAGTAAGTCTATGGGCTTTAAATGTGAATCTCTTTTTGGATTTCAGGAAAATGTTTTCTTTTTTAGATTTCTAAGGGAAAAGTATTCAAATTACTTGTATTTATAGTGCCAACGAATTCACAAATTTATCGCTTGTTTATCCAACCAAGCAGGAAGGAATTTATTCTACGACGGAGAGGAGTGTTGTATAGGTTATTAGGTTGACGAGGGTGACATCAGGCACCTAGAGGTTCAAGGTGTCTCATGCCTCACATATCGTCATGTTAGGCGCTCACCATTAACATACATACATACATAATTGGTCATTACAACTCTTTAGTCAGGATTACGACCTAGTTTCTCATACAGCTTATGTTGTGTGTGTTAATTTTATACATGAGTGGTGGGACCTACAGTTTAAAGTCGACTCCGAACGACAGATTTTTGAGAAACTTTTCATGGCAATTTTATTTACTCTCAGAGTTTTTGCCAGAAATCTGCTGAGAGGAAGTTGCAGAAGAAATATTTTTTGTTGAAGATGTCTGACCTGGGGCTTGAATCGTGGCCTAACGTTTAATATGCCAACACACCACCTACTAGACTACGGCGACTCCTTCGAGCGGCGACTTCGTTGAGGAGCTTATACAGCTCATTATTAGATCAGATGCAGAAATCATCAGCAATTCCCTAATTAAGGAATAAAAATCATACTTCCTACAGAAAATCTGTATTCTGAAAAAACTTCCTTAACTTCTTCTAGTCCGATCCTCTTCAGATAAGCTATGTTGGGTATAGTGTCGTCCCTAAAATATTAGAATCTCAAGCTTACTCTTGTATGCTGAAAACGCAAAATTGGATACGAATGCGGAAATGTGCAGATCAAGTACTACATAGGATAGACGAAATTCCATTCATAGGAGTCCCTTGAGGAACTAGAATTCTACACTGAATGCTCTGGTAAAAGAGGACATCACATTAGATTCCTTTTGAACTGTATAGGTAAGATGTCACAAAAGTATACTTACGGACTTATCCCTTGGGTTCTGTCCTTTAAGAATCAGACACCAAAAGCAAAACGTTTTCAATAACAGTACACCGAGCCACATACTATTTAACGCCTTGGCGATGTCCAGTGTTGTAACCTTATTCTCGGCAAGCTTCGAAAGAAACTGTTATGTTGGTTATGAATTGCAGCGCAACCATAACTTCATAAAATACCTGTGAACACTTTGGTGTCGTCATAAGCCTAACGCAACTATCAGGTAGGCAGTGCAGGTAGTTTGAGTCTGTCTATATTTACTCATTTAAAACAACAACAACATCTGATTTTTTATGGTTTTACTGTAAGCAGGCAGCAAAAACATCAACAACAATAAAACACCTCAATGCCAGCATATTCCATTAAAAATTTGTTTGACTCCTGCACACGCTTACACAACAAATTTTCCAGTTAATGGGATTGTTTAGATTGGAAATGTGAGTGTTTTTCTTATTGTTTAAAATGCCTTGTTTTTGTTCTTGTTCTTAGAAAGTAACAGAAACCAACAGGTTTTTTTAAGTATCCTTGTAAGGATTTTTCCCACACTCTACTGGATGGAATTTGATGCCAGTATATCTCTATGCACCTGAGGAAATTCAATTATTTTTTTGTTTGTTTTAGTTTTCGCACGTGCTTATCATTTTAAAATAAAACCAATTGCCATGGACGAAAATAGCAACAAATTTTCAATTGTTATCAGTCTGAAAGGACTTTTAAAAAAACCATGCTGTAAGGATCCTGTTTTAAGGATTTTGGAAAAAATTTAAAAATGTTTTTTTATTTGTTTAAAACAGGTAGTTTTTGTCCATTACTTTTCAGATAATTTAAAAAAATTTCCATTTGAAGTCTACTGTAAGAAACAGCAGGACGAAGAAGTCTCAGGCTTCGCTATAGCTCGCTGTCTCTATCATGACACTGTGAAGTCATTTTCGTTTTACTCACGAGTGCTCACGAGTGTAAATACCATCTTCAACAAATCGTTGGTACTTTATAAAAACGAAGTTAATTAAAAAAGTACTTTTTTGGTACCTTTTTGGTACTTTCTGAACAAGTTTATATTTCCCAGTTTTTTTTTTAGGAATTATTTAGAATGTCCTTTCGGCATAATTATTTGTGCAGTGACGCATTTTATTAGCGTGTAAATCGCTAAGAGGCTTTTAAAGTTGACAAGAAATTTTCGCGCATTTCCCAAGCATTTGTCACAGTAATTGGAAAAATTCTCAGACATCCTTCATCCTTTCGTTTTAAGAAAGGTTGCAGAAGAAGAAATGAAAACCTAAGTAAATAAAACAAAAAAAGAAGACAAAAAAGGATACAAGTAAACACATAAACAATGTTTAAGTAAACACATGTTCTTAGAATTGCCAAAAAAAGGACGAAAGAAAGAACGAAGGAGAAAGAGAAAATCCTACAAAAAGAATTCTTTTTCCAATCAAAAAACAACAATGCATTGGGAAAATACGTCTTGGTTTAAAGCCTCAGGATATTTGTGTTTAAATAAGTTGGTTTTGTTGGAAAACATGAAGTGCAGAAGAGAAAAGGATAAATCAGCAACTGGTGAAACTCAGTTTTTTTCTGGAAGCCTTGCGGCAATTACCGCAAATAGTTTTAGTTGTGCTACGCAAAAGCGGCTTTTAAATGTCTTTATTTTCTTGTCAATTAATTTCAATCAAAGAAGTAAAAAAGAAATCCTTTTTAAACTAGTCTCACTTGGCATTTAAATTGCCTTAAAGGCCGCTTCAATTCCCCAGTTGGTATGATTGCCTTCAAAATTATTTAAAATTGAAAAAAATGTAAGTGTAATTGCATTCAAATTAAATTATTTCTGAGTAATTTAAATTCTAATTAAATATGTCCCATCACGAACTGAAATCCAAACCGGGGATTAGGCAGTACCTATAGGAAACCATCCCATCTCCAAGAGAAATCTCGCTAGTGACAGGAGAAATAAAAGTTGCCGTAGTTTAGTAGGTAGTGTGTTGGTTTATTAGGTGAAAGTCCGTGGTTCAAATCTCAGCACAGACATCTCGAACCAAATGAATCATGAACAAAAATTTTTCTTTCAGCGACTTCCTCAAAGCAGTCGTAAAGGAAAATTGTTGTTCGGAATCAACTTTTAAACTGCAGGTCTCGCCTTCCGTTAACATCTACAACGTGCGTGGTGTAAAAAGCTTGGTCGTAATTCTGAGTAATGGGTGGATCTGACCAATTGATCAGGATTACGACCTAGTTTTTCACACCACTCATGATGTTTGTTAATTATATCCATGAGTAGTGGATGCATTACAGCCTTCTAAACTATGTACGTTAACTTCATCGCATTTGTCAAGTTAGTAGTCACTTACTCAGTCTGATATTGCTCTATCAGCATGGGAGACCATAGACAGCAACGTGGACTAGTTGGCAACTGACTTGAACTTTCATTAAAAAATCGGCTTTACTGATGAGTCCCATTTCGGTGTGAACGAGTATGTGAACCAGGAAATTGTCGAATTTGGGACGATACCAATACACATGGAATCCAAGAGCTGCCAATATAGTGTGAAAAAGTCAATGTTTGAATTGGATTTTGGAATGGCAGCATATTCGGTCAATATTTCTTTGGGAACGATGTTGGCTAGGGCAACTGTGTCTATGGCCAGCAGTATAGTTCCATGATCATCAACTTCTTTCGGCCTGAATTTAAAGACGTGGATATCATGGCATATGGTTTTAGAAGGACGGCATTACAAGTCACGCAGCTCCTGCCACATTGGATATTCTGCACGAGAGATTCCATAGCATGGCAATCCGATGTAAACTGCCAACCGACATCGTGCGATTTGATCTTCTTGGACTTTTTCTTGTGGTATTTTCTTTAGTCGCAAGTGTATGCGAATAAGGAACAAACCTCACCACTCTCAAAACCAACCATAACCCATACTGTCGGTCAAATTCAGACTGATGGGAAATTGATGGGAATTGCTCCCACCCAGGGAAACCGTGGCAGACCTTTAAACGGTTTTATATTTCACTCAGTACATAGTGTGTTGGCTTATTAGGCATGAGGCCTATGTTCAAACCCCAGGTCAGACATCTCCAACAAAATGAAATATGAAAAGATATTTCTTGCCGCGACTTCCTCTCAGCAGATTTCTGGCAAAAACCGTGAGTATGAAATAAAATTGCCATGAAAAAGTTTCTCAAAAATGTGTCGTTCGGAATCGATTTTAAACTGTAGGTCCCGCCACTTAATGCATGAAATTAACACGCACAACATAAGTGATTTGAGAAGCTAGGTCGTAGTCTTGACTGAAGGGTTGTAATGACCAATTATGTACGTATGTATGTATATTCCACTCATAATACCACCAATAAGTCGTTCAAACGAATAAAAATTTTCGATGATATCTCAGACACGCTCTTTGTTTTATTTAAATTTAAAGAAATGAAGCCCTTTATGAAAGACCCTGTAGTATATGATACATTTTGTCTCTATAAAAAATAGCAGGATTGTTATTCCTAATGTCTTAGGCAGAAAGTTTCAATGTTCTTTAAGAACAATTTTGACGTGTACCTATTATTTCTTTCAACACTGTATTCCCTTTAATTTCTATAAAGTGAAAAAAAAAATTTCTTTTTTTTTTAATTTTTTATTGTTATTAATTATAGAAAAAAACATACAATAAAATTAATAATTTAAAACTAATAAAACGTCCAACGAACTACATAACAGCAGATCAAATAGAGAACTTTTCTTCTACTCCCTTCAAAAACATGCACTTCACCACAATTCATACACCAACAAACAAACGAAATAAATAAACAAATAAAAAATATAAAAAAACACTACAAATTAACACTTAAAAACTAGAAAAAATAAATAAAAAAATTATTAAAAAAAAATTAATTTTTTAATTCCAAAAAAATATTTCTTAAAAACTAAAAGCGTAATAGAAAGCGTTTTCCCCTTAGTTTGTCAACAACAATGAATTATTTAACGATTAAAAAAGAAAAGAAAATTAATAAAAAAAAAAAACAAAAAAGTTTTGCAATAAATTCGGTTTTTTTCCGCAGCAAACGACCTTCAGGCATTAAACGTAAATTGAGGGTAAAGCCACACCAATTTCAAAATAATCGGCCTCCTCTTGTTTATATTTCTTGGCTGCTGGCGGCGTGTCTTTTATTTTCGTCAGTGAACGGCGTTTAAGTTTCGATTGTACAGGCGGTGTGGCCAAGGAAAAGGAATCCGTTTGTGCTGGAACAGGCATGGGCGTGGGTAGTCTTAAGAGCGAATGCCTTTTGTGCTGCATTTGCAAGGGGGTGGCCAAGGAAAACGAATCCTGTTGCTGTTTAAAAGGCATGGGTGTGGGCTGTTGCAGTAAGTCACTGTAATTTAAATTTCCCTCCATTAAAGGTGTCGAAAGCACGGGTGTTGCTGGTACAGGTGAGCCTGGCTGGGGTGTTTGGGCCTTAAACTGTTTCTTATTAAACGTTTCACAATTCAAAAAACTAACATCACTGCACGGATCATCACCAGCCGTATAAGAAGGTGACAGCGTAATATCTTGTTCGTGTACCACTTGATTTTTAATAAGAGTCCTTCTCCTTAAGTTAAACGACTTCCTTGGCTTCTTTTTCTTTTCATCTTTGCGTGCCGAATCCAATATGGCATCGATAAGTTTATCCAAAGTCTGGTCACCCATTTTATTGGACGTTAAAACGGTGTGATTTACTTCATTTGTTCTTAAACCTTCTTCCTCTTGGGCAATGGCCATAAATTCTTGTTCCAATTTACGTTTCTTAGTTAGAAGAGTTTGCCCTTTCACTTCCTTTTGTTCTAATTCCACTTCGGGTGTGGTAAAGTAACGTGGATTATCCATAAAGGCATCCGGTAATAGGCCTCTTAAGGCCAATTGTTGTCCCGAAGGCAATATCGTTGTGGGTGAGTATTCTTCCTCGTATTTTGGCAATGTGGCTGCATAGCCGGGTATTTGTGGCACCACAAAACCCACAGAGGAATGCCTTCTATTCACCGCTGGTTGCGATGTTTCGGCATAAATATTCACTGATTGGCGCCTTCTAATGGGTGTTTCATTGGCTTTAGCTTCTGGTGTTACATTTAAAATATCCGCCAATGGTGCCATAATCAAAGGACTATTACCTTTCCCCGCCACCATGGGTGTAGAAGTTAAAATCGGTATATTTTCCTTATTCGCTATGGTGGCCCGTCTTTTACGCCGTTTGTGCGTTAGTAAACCGGGTGTACGGCCGGCCGTATTCAATGCCCGTGTAAGAGATGATTGCGGTGTCTCTTGCAATAATTTTTGAGCCGAAGCTGTCCACTTTAACATGGTTTCTCCGTTTTTTCTTTTCTTTGATAAGCAACTCGTTTAATAATAATTTTGCGAACGCGTATATATCTCTACCCGTACACTATTGCTGACAAACTGTTTGAAATTCCAACAACTCTTGGTATTTATAGTGTGGTAAACAATTTTGCGTAATGTGCTCTCTTTTCTTGTGTGCTCTTTTACTAGGGTAGTTTAACCGTTACTTTATATCTATTGCTTCATATTTCGTCATAATTTTTGTGTCTCTCTCTCACATTCTGTATGTTTATCTAACTTGTGCTCAATTTTTTTCCTGTTGCTTAATATTGTTAAAGGAAAACACACCCTTAAACACAACAGAGAGTGCTCGTGTGTTATTTTAGTTTAACGACTTTTTATCTTGTGTTCGTTTCTTTTGTGGCTCTCTTAGCTCTCATGTACACTTAAAGAAATTTATGGGGTTTTAATATAAATCCTCAGAATATTTGGAATTTCATGGCAAATAGAAATCAAAGGATTCCTTTATCCTTTAAAAAAAATTATAAACAGTGAAAATGGTACGTTTGAGCACCGTAGAGAAATTTAGGCTTCCTAACGGCTTAACTGACCAATATCTGATGATAGGTCTGAGCCTCCAAATCTTCTTAACGGCTCTCTTAGAGACTTAAAGCGCTCTTATCTGTTTTCCAATTTCATTATATTAACGTTTCAGGAGATTTTATGGTCCACTTACTTACATAATTAAATGGCCATTAGAACTCCTTAGTTAGGATCAGAACCTATCTCCTTACACCATCCATTATGTGTATGTTAGTTTTATTCATGAATAGTGGAACCGAACAACAGATTTTTTGAAAAAGTTTTCATGGCCATTTTATTTTACTCTCACGGTTTTTACCACAAGATTGTTGAGAGGAAGTCGCCGAGAGAAATATTTTTTTTTTCGTTGTGGTTTAAACTACGGACTCTCGGCTAAGCAGCCAACACACTATTTACTAGAATGCCTTCTTCCAAGTTAGCATAATCGCTGAAAGAAATAATTTTTTTTTGTGTTTCGTTTTGTTGAAGATGTTTCAGCCGGGGTGTTGAACTATAGGCTTTCATCTAATAGGCCACTACACTGCCTACTAGACTATGGCGACTTCAATAGTTCTTCTATAAGGGTATACTACAGTAAGGAGGACAGAACAGCACTTTGTCATGTGTATTATTTCACTTCAGTTATGGGAAGAGCCTAGAAGTACTTTTATGGTACTTTTTTAAAAATTAAAACTTTAAAGGGATTTTCATAAAAAATGGAATATTTTGTAGATCTTCAATGGAGTAAAAATTTCTCAAAAAGTATTCCAGAATAAAAAGTATTTTAAAAAAACCGTTCAATATTGATTGATTTTTTCGGTGTATTCTACACGTGGTTGGTATTCTGTCGGCTCTCTCCTCTGTCTTTGTTTACTTTTCTCCTCTTTCTTTTACTCTCTGGCTATCAGTATATTTACTCTCTTTCCTAAATTGCTTCTTACCTTGTCCGTATTACCTTTCTAGACCATTTTGATTTTCTTTTTTTCTTTCGTCAGAAAAAGGATCTCATTTATCGCTCTGCTACATTTCGTTGCACAAGATTGCATGTGAAAATTTTTTAATAATTTTTTTTCTTCTTTTGCAGAGAGTTAAAGAGAGTCACTGTCCTTTTTTCTTCTTCCTTCTTTATTTTATTTTTTTGTTGTTGTTGTCTTTGAAGAGATATACCGCTTAATGTAGTTGTTGTTTTTTCGTATTAATTGTCTTTGTAAAGGAAACCAGAAATCATTAAAATGTTGTTGTTTTCAGATAAAAATCTGCGCGTTTGCGCTTTTTTCCCTCTGTGTGCGCAGAGGACAATAAATAAGGGACATTTTTTTAATTTAAAGCAGGAAGAAGTTACAAGGAAAAGTTTCACTTTTTTTTAATGATTTTTATAAAAAAAATTGTTTTTGTGTGAAGGCGAAATTAGTTGTCGTAAAAAATTTCTAAAGGAAGTGGTTTTTAAAGGGACCAATTAAGATACAATTTAGGGAAGGTTATGAAGCTAAGTTTTTAAGTTTTAAATTCTTCTTGAAAATCTTTAATGCCGCCCTAAAAACACTCACTTGTTACTTCCATTTCAAGGAGCATTTGAAATGTTTTTTTACAATTTACGGAAATAGAATTGAGAAGGTCATTAATTTCTTAAAGAAAAATAGGAATCAAAATACAATTTTAAGCTGAAATGCAAAAAAGTAGTCGATAGCAGCAATCAAAAAGCCCTTTTAATGATCATATTCCTTCAGTCATTATCACATCATTTTCAACTGCAAAAAATCATGCACCCTTTGAAAAGTTTTTCTACAATTTACGGAAATAGAACTGAGAAAGTTATTAATTTTTTAAAGAAAATTAGGTTTTCAAAGGAATAAAACAAAAGAATTTTAAGCTGAAAGGTAATAACCCTTCCATCATTACCACTTCATTATCAACTCCAAACTTTACATAAGTTTTACATTGAAAAAGTCCTGAAATTTTTCTAAAATTCTGTGCATTTTTTAAGATCTTTTTCTTGAAAAAAAACCACAAAATCCTCCCCTAGAAAAGGAAATACAAAGAAAATCTTGCCAATTGATGCCTGACTTGCCTGTCTTTAAGATGATAAAAAATTCTATTTTCTATTAACAATGGGGGGTTATGCCTAGACATTCATTCATCTTACTAATTACAGGAGGTTTGTTTAACTCCTGTGGTCAATGTCGATCAATGTATGCAAATTGTTGTTTTTTTCCCTAGCTTGGCTTGTGTTTCCACTTACGAAACAACTTAAACGAAAAGAAATATAAAAAAGGATACAGCACAGCATGGTATTAAAAAAATGTCATTAATTGCTTAGATAAGTGGTTAGCATAAGTGGTTTTTGGGTAAAACAAAACTAGGTTTAAATCATTAATTTGATTTCAAATACTTATTGGAATGCATTTTAGTTTAAAGACCGTATTAATCATTAAATGTTCTTGAGGAAAGAACATTTTAAAATACAAAAATGGCCATAACCAAGAGGATCGGGTACAAGATCTGGGCATCATATACTGCCTCTATGAGACTGTAGTGCAAGATTTCTTTCGTTACGATGCTTACATTTGGTGGATGGTATGCAAATACTAGTGCCACTGTAAGCTGATAAACAAGATACGCAGGCAGTCAACTACCCTAATCATAAGTCCACTCTGTTCAACTACAACTAGAGTTTTATTTGCTATACTCTATTGGTTCTTCTCTGACCTTCTGTTGAAGTAGAGGTATGAGCTGATACCAGGAAGACTGAATGCAGTTAGCATCTTCTGATCCAATATGGCAAAAATTTAAATTAAGAATTCCAAACTGTGGCTTTTTATGTGACGATCTGAAATTTCCCGGTATTGCCATTGAAGGTTCAAAAATACTAAACACAATATGCTGTGAGATATGTATTAAGGGTTCTGACATTAGACTTCTTAAAGGTGGAGTCAATTTACATATTAAAATTTCTTAATTTACATGGAAGCCAAGATATGATCAAGTCTTTAACGAACCTCACATCGGCTCTTTGCTGCGGCCCATGAATGCGGAAGATTGTTTAGGGAAATTGAAGGTTCCCGGTATTCCCATTGAAGGTTCTAAAATACTAAACACAATAGGCTGTGGGATATGTGTTAAGGGTTCTGACATTAAACTTCTTAAAGGTGGAGTCAATTTCCATTTTAAAATTTCCTAATTTACATGGAAACCGAGATGCTATCAAGTCTTTAACGAATCTCACATCGACTCTTTGCTGCGGTCCATGAATACGGGAGATTGCTTAGGGAAATTGAAGTCGCCGTAGTCTAGTAGGTAGTGTGTTGGGTTATTAGACGTAAGGCCACGGTTCAAACCCTCATGTCAGACATCAAAACGAAATATGCAAAAAAAAATTTTTTTCGGCGACTTCCTCTCAGCAGATTTCTGGTAAAAACTCTGAGAGTAAAAAAAAAATTTTTTTCGGCGACTTCCTCTCAGCAGATTTCTGGTAAAAACTCTGAGAGTAAAATAAAATTGCCATGAAAAGTTTCTCAAAAATCTGTCGTTCAGAGCCGATTTTACACTGTAGGTCCCGACACTCGTGTATAAAATTAACACACACAACATAAGTGGTGTGAAAAGCTAGGCCGTAATCATGACTGAAGGGTTGTAATGGCCAATTATGTATGTATGTATGTATGCTTAGGGAAATTTCGGATTAACTTTTGTATGTGTTCAGGGATATAGGATATATATAACTTCCCTAAACTTGAGCTCCCAGAGTAGGTAAGATGCTCACAATTTTAGCCTTGTTGCTGATCTCATGTTTTCCGATTGCCTTAGTTAAACTAGGTATTCTACGATAGCTAGCTTACAAACGGCACCACGATGATACGTGTAATAACGTCAGGCTCTGCTAGTTTAATATGGATAAGGAGAACCTCAATTTGTTTAAAAATTTGATTAACAAATTCTCTCTATGAACTTTTGAAAGGCTATTTGAGGCAAATGTATCGAAAAAGCTGTATTTTTAAAGATTTTTTATATTTTCTATACAAATTATATTGATATACTAATAATAACCGTTATTTTTTCTTACAGGTATGTTACATCTTAACGTATTAAATCTATGTATTCTCTAATGAACCAATCAATTTTGTAAGTATTATTCATACATACATATGTACATACCTAGTATATTCTATAATTAAATTAAAAACTTCATAGCATTACTTAGATTGTTAAGGGTCCTGATATTAACTTATTCTTATAAGGTGCCTGATCACTACAGTGTTTTCCTAGCAGAGGTCCGAAGCAATGTTTATTGAGTGGCGGAATTTTTGCCCGAAAATCTCTTGATTTACTCGGTTAACTAAGCTGTGCAATTAAGTCCCTAATGAACGTACGTTCAACGTCCATCCTTGTCCACCAAAGCCAAGGATATTCTAGAAAAAATTCGAATCATTCAAAGGTAACTTTTATATGGGTTACGGAACATAGTTACATGGCATAGCTTTTCCCATTGTCTCGGTTAATTTACGACTAAGATCGATTTCTTAAAATAGAGCCAGAATGCTGTCTCTGTAATTCGTTTTACTACAGAACAATGGTAATGAAATAGGGTAGACACGCTATTGACTTCAGAAAGCGGTGTGGAAACACGATGTTGCTAGAAAGATTGTATACGAAATGCGTTTCCTTCTCTAGCAGTTAATACGCACATCTACGGCGTCGTGAAACGTCGTAAGAGTTCTTATGCTTCTTACTGTATACAAAAAAGTAATGCCATTAGCTGTATCAAATGTAAGATTGACTGTACAATGTTAAGCGAGAGTGACTCGTTAAGTCTAGTAGACCCAGCCCTGGCCAAACATCAAAACGAAGTTTGAAAAATTATTTCCTCGGTGACTTAACTGTCAACAGTCTTCTGGCAAAAACTAAAGTAGTAGTAGTAGTAAATAGTAAATAAAATAGTAAAGTAAAGTAGTAGTAAATAAAATGAAAAGTTTCTTCTGGCAAAAACTAAAGTAGTAGTAGTAGTAAATAGTAAATAAAATAGCAAAGTAAAATAGTAGTAAATAAAATGAAAAGTTTCACAAAAATCTACTACTTCGGAGTCGACTTTGAACTCTAGGTCCCGCCACTCATTAATAAGATTAACATACACAACATAAGTGGTGTGAAAAGTTAGACCATAATCCTGACTGAAGGATTGTTAATGGCCATATACATATGTAGAATGTGAGAGAATTTTTTTTATTCATCTGGAAAACCTAGATTGATTATGTGTGTGCCAGGGCTTCTCTAGATGGTGTGCATCCGAAATATCCAATATTTCATTACTCTGGCGCATAAATCTGACTGAATTTCGTCGTCGGGATGGGTTATGCCGTCAAATCGCTTGTGCAGAATATATAATGTGGTATGATCTGGGTGACATACATCACCGGCCTGTTGAAATAACACATTGCCATCCAATTCAGGCTAAAAGAAGTTAGTAATCATCGCCCTATAGTGCCGCTGCCGTTGACAGTGAAGACGATTTGTTGTTGAATGCTACAACCGTCCAATGGTGATTTAGCAAAACAGCCTAAATAAATGGCAACTAATTTGACTGATGATGAGGTCGCCGTAGTCTAGTAGGTAGTGTGTTGGCTTATTAGACGTAAGGCCGAGGTTCAAACCCCGGGTCAGACATCAAAACAAAATACAAAAAATATTTCTTTGGTGACTTCCTCTCAGCAGATTTCTGGCAAAAACTCTGAGAGTAAATAAAAAATTGCCATGAAAAGTTTCTCAAAAATCTGTCGTTCGGAATTGATTTTAAACTGCAGGTCCCGCCACTCATGTATAAAAATTAACACACACAACATCAGTTGCGTGAGAAGCTAGGCCGTAACCCTGACTCAAGGGTTGTAATGGCCAATTATGTGCAATTTGACTGATGATGGTGCTTTAGCGAGATGACCGTTATCAACATTCAAAGGTTGAAAGTCGCCGTTGGAAGACACAGAGACTTGAGATAGCTTCCATGTTGCTTTCTTTTAAATACTGGTGTTCCTGACAAACATTAAGTGGCCAGCTCCCCGTGAATTAGTAAGTTTTTCTTTAACTGAGCTGGAATGTATTTGTTTTCTGTGGGAAAATAATCATTTCTGAGCTGCATTAACTATATTCCAACACACATTCAAATCGATTGAATTAATTCTTTAAATTTAAAAAGTTTTCAAAATATTGTATTTTCGTTAAAAAAAAGTCCTTTATGTCGGTTATTCCTTCCCATTCCTTACCATTTTTTTTTTTTTTTTTTGCTGTTGAAACGAATTGTCATTTTGCACGCTTTTCCTGGCAACGTTTGTTGAAAGGAATTCCTTTTAATTTTTTGCTAAATTTCTCATAAAAAGTTCACAACTTTTTTTATGATTTATGTATTAAAACAATGAATGAAAAGCAATTTATTATCCTTTTGGTTTTGAGGTAAAAATGTTTTCTAAGATTTTTGTGTTGGGATAAAAAAGGGATAAAAAGCATGATTAAATTTAAAAAAACACGTATCTTTTAAGTGAGTGTTGAAAATTTTACTTGTCAATTAAAAAATTATGATATATGACTCGCTATGCACTGTGCAGTCCTTAAAAGGTAATAAAATTCCAAAAAACTATTTTTCTGAAATCTAAAAATCAAAGGAAAGAGTTTGCAAAATTACATGTTTTCCTACAAGAAATTTCCTTATTCAAAATATGTTAACATTCTGAACTATTTTGTCAAAATCACAGCTCTTTTGCCACACTTCCATTTTTAATCATAAGTTTTTCCTGTTCAATCCTTTCACTTCTAAACTCATGATAAATATTTGTTTTTCTATTCAAATTTATAATTTATACCGCCTGCCTTTTAACAATCATTTCGTAACGCATTATCCTTTGTGTGTGTACACGAGTGTTTAGAGATTTATTAGCATTAATTTGTTTTTGTTTTTTTTATCGATTAAGGTCCTTCACCAAAAAGGGTTGCATTTCAAATGATTAATTGTTCTTTTTCCGTTGTATTTGGTTTTGTTTTGCATACACCATTTGAAATTATTGCTCAAAATCCTTTGATATCCTGTAACCGACACCGCTTTGTAAGTAAGGGTTAATTTAGCTGCAATATTACAAGAGTTTACTGTTCTATGGCATTGAAAATAATCATCATGTGATCGTAAATCAATTCAATTTCATTTTAAATTCAATTTATTTAAATTGTTTGTGGCTAATTAAACTTATCGAGGGGGAGAAATAGAGGTAGAGAGAGAGAGAGAGCGAGAGAAAGGCAAAAATGTATGCCAAATTAAATAGAAAAGCATATAAAAGAAAGAGGACTTTAATAGTATTCCTGTAATGTATGGCAAAACTTCAGGATCATATCCTTCCTAGTGCTTGACAAGCACTCAAGATTTACTTTAGTTATGTCTCTATAGGAGATAGCGAGTCATTCGAAAATTCGACTTATAGGACTCCTGACCAATAAAATGTCAAAAAGATCCCCAAATCCTTAGGGACATTCGTCCAAAAATGCCGTTTGTCTTTGGAGATTTAATCTCAATAAAGCAGCTATTAGTCCCCGAATATAGTCCATGAATACTGGGTGGCTCTTGAGGAGATAGCAAAACAATCGAGAGTTACTCTCAGATGGAATTCAGCTCTGGTTCCTTGAGTTGATTCTTATTCCAAACAAAAGCCTACAGTGCTCGCTTAGAAGCCTATCTATTTCTGAATAATTTGATGCCTGACTCAAATCTACCAAACACAAGTTTAAATTGCCTCATATCCCTTTCGAATTGAAAAGATTCTGTGCCTTTCTCCGTCTTCCGGTTTTACTGAGCATAGTCCTTCAAAAAATCTCTTTCCTTTTCTCAGAAAGGTTATTGGCCATCAGTGACATGAAAACTTAACGCGTCAGAATAACATCTGGCTGCTCTGCTGTGAACTCCCGCAAGATCAGGAATTCAGGAAATTGTAACTCTATTTGCTCTGCCTAGCAGTTTTAGCTTGTCGACGTACGGCCATACTTACATGAGCCGAGAGCTGCGTACCGATTTTATTCTCAGATTATTGTTGTGTTCTGTTCTGTGTGTTTTCTATTCAAATCGAATTGTATACATATTTCCGCATGAAAGATACTCGCGATTTACCACTTGAGTTCCGAATATTTCAATCTGTAACCAAGGACTACTGCTTTTGTGCCACTATTTGCCCTCAACCCATTCACATTTCTAACCATTTCACAAGATCATAGAATGGTTCTGACCAAAGGCCTGTTAGAGAGGTAACTCTCAAGCACTCGGTTTGCCGCGATGTCCCTTTAATTTTGTGTCAGACTTGTCTTTCATTATCCTAAAGGCTCTGGTCCCCACTATCATATTCGTAGAGAGTGTGCTCAAAATGTAGACATTCTTTTATACTGTGAATCACAGATTTATCACGTCAGGGAACCGCTCCTTTCTTTTCATTGAAAATATCAATAAGCCACTGTAGTCTAGTGGATAGCGTGTTGGCTTACAAGACAAGACTTTGTGAGTTCCAACCTTAGCTCTGGCAAATAAAAATATTTCTTTGGGCGAATTCCTCTTAGCAGTCTGCTGGCAAAATTCAAGAGAGTAAATGAAATTGTAATGAAAAGTTTCTTAGAAATTTGACGTTTGGAGATGACGTTAAACTGTAGGTTCTCTCGTTCATGGATAAAATTAACACACACTCAACATGGGTGCTGTGAGATGTTGGGTTGTTATCCTGACTAAAGGGATGCAATGGCCAAATGAGTAAATATTGCAAAGTATTACTCCAGTTGTATATGTGCTCTTAGTAGTCTGTAACTCATACGACGCAGCTATTGCATCCATATCTCTTCCTTATTTAGGCACAATATTCGCCGACACATTTCCCTCATGATCCTCATTCATAGCAAAGCAATATTTTTTCTGAATAATCTGGTTACTGAGCGCATTGAGACGATCCAGTCGTAATGCTATCGACGTAAATAGGTTACAACTGTTACAGCTTTTGAAGAGATTCGATCCGTAATATGAGTACTACTCTCATATAATTCCTCCTAAAAAATTGTGGAATCTTTTGCGTGCTCTAAGCCCCTTTATTTCTGCTACCAATTCATGAAGAATTTTGAATTTATTCTTGTAGCACTGTTCTAGGCACCATTTTTCACTTTTGAGTTCACCTTCCAATCTTCCCTGGTCGGTATAATGGTCCTGCATCTCTTAGTGACACTTACTACGACGATATGTAATCGCTCACACACAGTTTACATATATACATACATTATTGGTCATTACAACCCTTCAGTCAGGATTACGACCTAGTTTCTCATACCACTTATGTTGTGTGTGTTAATTTTTTATACATGAGTGGCGGGACCTACAGTTTAACGTCGACTCCGAACGACAGATTTTTGAGAAACTTTTCATGGCAATTTTATTTACTCTTACAGTTTTTGACAGAAATCTGCTGAGAAGAAGTCGCCGTAGAAATACTGTTTGTATTTTATTTTAATGTCTGGCCTGGGACTCGAACCCTGGCTTTACGTCTAATAAGCCAACACACTACCTACTAGACTACGGCGACTTCACACAGTTTATTTTCCTTAAATTTTGCCTTCTGGTATATTTATGTTCTTGTATTGCCATGACCTATGTTAGGTCTATTGCATATCCCCTTTGGATGCATTGGCATTCAAACTATGTACTATTGTTACCAAAAGCGTACTTCCGTGAAAATCTCCTACAATGTGTAGTTTACTCACCGGAAGCTAATATTTACTAAATTTAAAACATATTTTAACAATAAACAATTGAAAATTGTTTTGTAAATTCCTTTAGAACTTAAAAAATAATTCACGCGTCTGGTCCTGGAAAAATAAAGCAGCCTTTAGTCCTGCTAAAAACGAAAGAATTTCTTTAAACAATAGCCGTGTGTTTATGATCGTAATTTAGCAACTTGAATAAGGCAAAGAAGAAAACTGTCAATATGGCAGATTGTTATTGTTATTGCAACAATCAAAGGACGAAAATAAACCATAAACTATGAAATAATTTCAAGAAACTACAACAACAATAACATAAGAAAAGGATATTTTTCCATTACTCGTACATGAAAACAGGAAGTAAAACTTCACACTTACCAGGCTTATACAGGCTGTTTTCGAACGTAAATCACTAGGACAGTTAGACAATAGCAATAGTAATGAGAGCATTTAATGTAGAACATTTTCCCGTAAAGAATACATACACGGTTAGCCTTACTGTAAAGGATTTTTCAGTGTCTCTAACATAAAGCAAGCAGGGAAAACACATTTCAAAACTTTAATGAAGACGATTGCAATTGCACACTTTATGTTGCATATTTTGCTTTTGATTACTTGGTTTGTTTTTTCTTTTTTTGCAAACATTAAAATCCTCTTTGCCTCTCTCATAAATCCTTAGCAATTATCCTGGAATTTTCTTTAGTTTTTCTTAATTTATAGCTGACATCAGAGTTTAGCATTGCGGCAATTAAGAGCACAGAATCCTTTGTGTCCTTAAGATATTCTTCCTCTTTTTATTTGTTTTTCTTTTTGTTTTTAATTTCAAATTGCTTTAATTGCTCTGAGGGTTTGCAGCATACTTGAATTGAAGAAGGATTTCTCTGAAGGACAATAAAAATTAAGTAAAAAAAAAAATCATTGAAATGGAAATTTTTTATCCCCGCAATTACTGTCTTGGGGTAACTAAGAGGTGTAGCTGATTCAATTTAACACGTTCAGAGTCCCAGGAGTAATAGAAAAAAGCATGAGCTCCTTGCAGAACTCGTAAAGAACTCCAGTTTTAAATCTTAGAAATCACACAGATTATCTATAGGAGTATATCCCAATTTCATTAGAACTCTACGAGCGGTAAACAGACAGAGGCATTAGCAGATGTTAACTTTCCACTTTCTCCCTATTTCCCCAGCTGCGATAGTAGTCGTTACACTTTATTTACAAGCTTAGTGCGCGTCTCTCTACGGGAGATAATCTCTAACCCAAGTAAGATTACATGGCTTATATTTGTCTTCATCAAAAATCTCGTCAGTCTACTGTCAAAATAAGGCCATAACTACCTGGCTATCCGCCAGTCATTCCCAGCTACCCGTCTGCCATACGCCGCCTGCATAGCGTCATATCAAATCCGGTGGTAACCGTAAGGTGATGCCCTACTGGCGGGCTTGTACGCCTTTACATTTCCTCTGTATTTCTTGTATCACGTAATGATTCGAATAATAACCAGTTCAGGCGTCTTATTAAGAGACGAGCTTAGTCGAGAGCAATTTTGTTCCCAGGAGCGGGCTCGTAGTCCCCTATATTCCTCCGTACTTCTTCCACCATAGGATGATTCGAATATTAAGCAGATCAGGCATGTTATTAAGAGACGAGCTACAGTCAAGTGTAATTTATTTCCCAGCAGCGGCGATGTAATGGCTTCTGCAGTAGACTGACTGTCCCTACTGATATTCACAAAATGTTTCGAAATTGTATGCCGATTTACCCCTTGTAAACCCCTTTCTTCAGGCAAAGCTAATTAAAAAAAAATGTCGCACACTACACCCTCTTTCCTTTCTCATATAATCCACCTTTCCCGTATTTCCAACACAATTTACTTACAATTTACCCTAAGTGTTGGAGTCAAAAAAAATTAATTAAATGGTTTCAGGCTGGTAAATACTACAATGCTTTGGAAGCCTCCTACGCGTGCTTAGTCCAAGCTGCCTCGGGATTACTCCCAAGCCAATGTACACTTGTGTTTTGGATCTGTCTGCGGAAAAACTAACACCCTACCATCTTCAGGGCACACCAAGCTCTCCGGTTTGAAACCAGTGCATATAAAAGCAGCCATATAAAGCGATAGCCAGGCTGCGATAAAGTCTCTGTCGAACGTTGCGGATAATTCCAGGATCGTCAGAGAATGTCGGCGCTGCCTCAATCTTCTTTCTGGGCGCCTCGGCGTCACACTTGTCTGGGTTCCCGGACACTGCGATATTCCCGGAAACTGCAGGGCCGACAAGCTGGCCAGGGCTGGGCACTACCTCCGGAATCTTCCTCAATCAACTTGGGAATGCCACTTACCTCGTTCAAAATAGCTATTGCGCGGAAATTCTCCCGGGATGCCAACCGGTCCTGGATCAATGAGGAGTCCTGCTCCATCGCTAGGTTCACTTGCCCCACAATGGATAGGAAGCGTACCAACCAGCTACTTGGACTTGGCCGTAATATCATTTCGATCACAGTGGCCATGCTTACAGGCCACTGTGTTATGGGTAGACACGCGGAAATAATGCGACTTCTATTTAACGACTTCTGCCGTGGATGCAGATCCGCCGAGGAGGAGGAGACTGTCATCCACTTCCTCTGCCAATGCCCATCCCTTGCGTGGTGCAGATATAGGTTATTTGGCTCTCCGACCCTTGTCAGCTTGACGGAGCTATCGTCCATTGATATCAAGGACATAGCCTCGTTTATCAAACTTCCTGGCTGGTTTTCCAGCGTGGGGTAGTCGTGCTTTTTGGAAAATGTGCAGCCCTTGCGCTGACCAACTTATCCCTCCTTGGATCGGAGGAACTTGGTCAGTGCAGAGGCTGCGTTCACCTGTGGCTTCACGACGGGCCGTTATGCGTGCTCAAGTGAGCTTTTTGGTAAATTAAAGCTACCACGCTAACCTAACCTAACCTAACCTAAGCATGTTCTACTTGAAACACCTTTGCCCCTATAGTTCCATAATGTTTACAGGTATCCCTTCCTCTGTTTCCTTATCAAAATCCAAGGGTTTTGAGACCAGAATAGTGGGTACAGCACCTTAATATAAACCGAAGCAATCCACGGCCTCTTATTTAACAGCGTCCGAAATATGTTCTATGCGTAGGCATGCTGTAATCCCATATAGTATATACATCTTGTGGACAGTCCTCTAAGATAAATTCTAATTCCTCCCACTAGCCTTTTTAGCGAAATATAGGGCAACCACCGGCCTTTTTACCCTCTCCACATCGTCCTGCTTGAAATTCAATTTGTTGTCCAAAATTATGCCGAAGTATTTAGCACCTCCAGTGAGCTTAATATCGGTTTCATTCAAGAAAATTGACCGGAAATTTGGTACCCTTCACTTGTACGTACAGTGCAGGAGGTCTTTTATACCAGCACTCACAGCAAGCATCCGATCATTCGACCAAGATATTCAAGATCCCTCTGGGATTCGCCGCCATTTTCATTGTTTTTTATTTGTTTGTTGATATAAAACACTTAAGCTGTCACTGAGTTTCTATTCAACAGAATAAACATCTTGATGGCCTGCTTTTTGACGTTCTGTGGCATACAGTTGTGCTGACCGATAAAAAACAAAACTTGTCCTGTTGTTAACCTCTGTTTACCTTCATCAATTGCTTTGGTGTAGACAATGTAAAGTTTTTCTTTAACTGTCTTAAGTTAAACATTTTGTAAGTTTTTCTTTTGCTTTCAAAAAGTTGAACAAATATTTTGACATGTCAGTTCCATTGTCAAGGTTTTTATTGAAATGTCATGATGTGATGATGATGACGATGATGACAAGATATGAAAATAAAAAACCTGGTGTTTAGACATTTGCTCTTTCATAAATGACATGTTGTATCCCGTTACCGGATAACACGAGATAAGCTGGGCAATTATATTTACAAGAAACGAACCCTTTTTCCAAAAAGGGTTGGGTGACCACAGGCACATACATACATATGTTTGTCCTGCAATTGTCACTTAAGTCTTTTAAGCCGTGTACAATAATTTTTTACACATGTAATGTTTACAACAATTTTGTTTTTTTGTGTAAATTTTTCAAACAACAATTGTTCTGTTAATTGATTTTCATAATTTAAGGAAAAAAAGAAAATTGTTTCCTTCTTAAGTCCTAAGGAAGTGTGAAGATTTCTTTCTTTCTCTTCATTTCTAATCCCATTTCTTGTAAAAAAAATTCTCATAATTTTCATGTGTTGTTATAAATATTGACAGCTGTCAGACGTTGTTATTAAAAATGAAATGAAATTCTTATTTTAATTTTTATATTCTTTTCATTTAGAAACCAAAGCAAACACCGCTTAGGGTGGCTTAACACATAAAGCAATGCTTTCCTTAAATCTTTAAGTCCTTTTCATAATAAAACCGTTTCAATATGGTGCAGCAACTTAACGCCTTTATCTCTTGTTTACTTATCCAGGAGTTAAATGTTCTAATTGTGCTTATCTGTGCTTATATTTACGCCAATACACGAATTATTTGTATAGAAATTGAATTTTCCCACGCATAATTTTTTATTCAAACAGCTGCCAACAAAGAAAGTAAATCCTGCGGGTCAGTAACACTTGTAGAAAAACTCCTCAACGAAAAGTTTAACATTAAGGGGAGTAAGGTTCAATTTCTTAGTCACAATAATTTAAAACTGGTGCGTAAAGTGTCTGTCCATAAGGCCTCAACAAAATAAATTTGAACATGTTTTACCCTATAGAAGGGTATACAAGTCATCTACCAGAAAAAGCAAGTCATTGACCAAAAATATGCAAGTCATCGACCAAAAATATGCAAGTCATCGACTAAAAATATGTAAGTCATCTACCAAAACAATGCAAGTCATCGATCAAAAAATTCAATTCATCGAACAAAAAATGCAATGCATCGACCCAAAAAATTGAAGTCATCTACCAAAACAGTGCAAGCCATGGACCCAAAAATGCATGTCATCGATCAAAAAATGCAAGTCATCGATCAAGAAATTCAATTCATCAACCAAAAAATGCAATTAATGACCCAAAAAATGCAATTCATCTGCCAAAACAGTACAAACCATAGACGCAAAAAATGCAAGTCATGAACTAAAACAATGCCAGTCGTCAACAAAAAAAAATGCAACTCATCGACCAAAAAATGCAAATCATCTACCAAAGAAATGCAACTTGAGAAAAATACGACATTTGATTGGATCTAATATATAAATGCATATGAACTCAATGAGAATTATTATGATTTTTAAGTTCATTCATAAAGCATCTTTTTGTTCACATATATCTCCGGTGCCAAGTAATGCACAACTGTATCAAAACTTGTTTTGGAATCCTTGTCATCTTGGCTATCCAGTGCGCTAGGTTCATATTCCTCACGGTTCCAGTTTTGATCCCATTTTGTCCGATTTAGATAGAGCGTTGTTTTTAGCTCATTTGATTAATAATTAGCTTCATCGGCTTTATATCTGGTCCCAAGTAATGCACAACTGTAAGGAAAGCTGTTTTGGAATCCCTGATACAATGACTATTCAGCCCTGTTTTCATTTCCGTCACGGTTCCAGTTCTGATCCGATTTTGGTCGATTTGTGTAGAGCACTTTTTTGCTCATTTGAGTAAAACAATTAGATTCATCGCCTATACCTCCGATCCCAAATAATGCCCGACCTTAACGAAAACTATTTTGAAATTCTTGACATTATAACTATCAGGCCTATTAGGTCCGCTTCGCCTATCGTTTACTTTTTACTCCATTTTGCCTGATTTATGAAGGGTTAACGGATCACATGCTGAGAACATTATGATTACATGGGCATCAATTTTCACTCCTCATTTTCATGACATTTTTTTCGTTTTATGCTTAATCCTTGAAAAGATATCCTTTCCTAAAGGAAATTTACATATTTAAGTCATCATGTAAATCATTAAAATGAAAACAGAGGAAAAAAATATTGTGACAGTATCACACAAATTTGTCTACAACCACCCTAATGCAAAAGGCCTAAGAACTTAACCCAACAGTTTGTTTAACGATTTTTTTCTTCAGATTTGTTATAAATTATTAAAAAAAAAATTAAAATTAGTTCCACAATATCTTGGGTTTTTTTTACAGTTTTATAAGCTGTCATGGTTGACATGAATTCCTTGTATTCTTAACTCTTTCCGTCTCCTTTTCTTATCCTCTCCCAAGAAATATTTGTTATTGTGCCTTTGTTGTGATGGAATTATGTCAGCCGCTTTTAATCGGATGATATTTTCTTCTCTGTCCGATTTTTGCTTCCTTTATTTTGTCATGTCATCATGTCAGGTTTTTTGTTGTCATTCTTAATGTTTTTGTCATTCGATTTTGATTAGTTCTGGTAAGCCTTATTGATGCCGCATAGAAGGGGTTAATGTTTATGTCGTTATCCTTGTCAATATTTAATGATCCTTGTAATAATGCTCACGAGAAACTAAAAACTTTCACCTCTTAATTGTAAAAATAGTCTCCTCCATTCTGTGGCTATCAATTTAGGTAATGCCCATTCTATCGGTTGTATTGGCCATGCAATTTAACGAAAGTCCTCTTCTCATCCAGAATACAGAGATCAGTGGAGCCTAGCAATATTTACTTTTTATACCCACGCTGCCAATGACGTAGAGTCCTTATACAATGGCCGAGAGATACCCCAATTTAAGTGACCGGTTTGTCGTCAACTGGGGCACTTCTTCGGTCTGATATAAGCTGATCAGGCGGAGAGCAGACACTTCAAGTGAAGACTACAGAATCTGCTGACTTCTAGGGCCCAGGTAGGATCATTCCAGAATGAAGTGGGGCCTTAAAACTGGGTTGAAGTCGCCGTAGTCTAGTAGGTAGTGTGTTGGCTTATTAGACGTAAAAGCCAGGGTTCGAGCCCCAGGCCAGGCATCAAGACAAAATACAAAAAGTATTTCTACGGCGACTTCCTCTCAGCAGATTTCTGGCAAAAACTCTGAGAGTAAATAAAATTGTCATGAAAAAGTTTCTCAAAAATCTGTCGTTCGGAGTCGACTTTAAACTGTAGGTTCCACCACTCATGTATACAATTAACACACACAACATAAGTGGTGTGAGAAATTAGGACGTCGTACAATGGGTCAATTCGACCTCCGGGTACTGTACTTGTCTTAATTGACAAGTACACGTCCTCTAACCTAACTAACCTAAAACTGGGTTGGGTATCTGTAAGGAAAGGTTTTCTGACGGGTAATTGCGCCTTGAGTGTAAGAACTAGTGGGAATGTGGGAGAGCTGGGGTCTGGTTTTCCTTTTTCCTACTCATGAAGTGCATTGTGTTGAAATTAAGAAATTGTGCTATGGGAGAGAGGAAAGAGGAAGTGGTTTTAATGGTTATTAGATTTGAAATTTAAGATTGTTGGCAGGAACTTCTTCAATGGCTTTAATGGATTGACTTGAGAGTATCATATCTGATATTAGATTTGGCTTGTGAGATTAATTCTGCGTTGTTTTTTCCCTTTTCCTATTTCATATTATTTTTTATTGCCTTCTTGTTTCATTTGAGTCACTTCTTTGAGGATAATCACAATAATTCGTTTCTACTTTTCGTGTGGAGGTGTTTCGGCTATTTTCCTAACCTAACCTAACCTAACTTTTTCAAATGAAAAATTACTCTCGTATATACTAAAACTGATGATTAATAAAATTAATCTGACGGCCGTTTATTATTTCCTTCAATCATAGTAAACCCTATCAGCCTATTTGGCCAAATTTGTTTGTGCGCACTCCTTATTAAAGTTTTGCTTATCTATTCCCATAATGTAGTTTTAATAACTAAATTATTCAGATGTTTGGTGGTTTGATTAGTTTTCAATAAAAAAAATGAATACAGGACAAAACAAGGATGTCAATTTAATGATTTCATTAGTTGCAGGAACATATTGTTTTTGGGTTGTCATTATTTAATTTGTCTATAAAATTACCCTAAAAAATGTAAGATTTTTGTTGGATTTCCACCACTTTTTTCTGTTTGAAAACAATTGACAAATTGTTATCGAAAGAAAACAATAAAAATAACGTTTAAATTCAATAAAATATTTGAGATAAAATGAATTAAAATTCGAATAAAATATTCTCTCTATCAATAAAAACAATTCAGACAACATATGGTCGAGCAAATACACCAATTCAAACATTCCCTTTGCACTCGTCAGACTCTTTGTAGCCTTTCCCTCTCCCTCTGTTTATGGGTCATGGACAGAAAATTAGTTCGTGTTTTAATTTAATAATTACACTCACGCTCCCTGTAGTCAACAGTATATATAAAGTCCTTTCACATTGTGGGTGAATCCTTTTTTAATGGCAACGCGTGTAAACACACATGTGACACAATGTCCTTGCGTTTTAATAGCAATTATCGTGTCTAGTGGCTGTAATGCATGCTGTACTGTTTGTTTTACTGTTATTGATACCATTTAAGAGGGAAAGAATGAGAGAGAAAGTGAACAAAATTTTAGAAATGTGTCACAAGTTTCTTTTGTAATTGTAATTGATCCTTTTTTTTCCTCATTTTTATTTGTCTGATAATAATGCAATTACATTATTTACATGCATGTAAACATGTCACTAAAATTGATATTTTTGTAAACAATATTTGGAATTAAAATTGAAAATAAAAATTTCAGTTAAAAAAATTATTTTCAAGGACTTAGGTTAGGTTTGGTGGACCTTTCTTGAAGGCTAAGGTTCCACTTGCAATACCAGCCTGGTGATCCAACTTTTCCTATAGGAAAGCATGCCGATTCCTAAATGTATTCACTGGAGGCCAATAAATAATTCTATTTGGAAATACAAGAAGTCTTTCGTGTACAGAAAAAAGCCAGCCATAATTATAGCCCCTGAATAGAACACTACGGTTGCCAGAAATATGGTGCAATATGCTGGGAAAAGTACTCCAAAATTTGTGCTCGTGGTTACAACATCTAGTGCCGAACCGCATTTAATATTTATTTCGTCTTCGAGCAACAGATTTGTGAACCTTTTTTCAGATTTTTTGCCAGAAGATTGTAATTTTTGTCATATTTAGTTTTGTTTGAGATATCTAAGCTGGGATTTGAACCGCAGACTCTCGTCTAGTAATCAAGCACACAATCCACAGCGACGTCAACCTTGTAGGCTGCTGAATATAATTTAGGGTTCGAATATAAATCGTTTGTACAGGCTGCTTGCCCACCAGGCGGAGGCTGTGATCCTGTTGGATTGCTCGTTAAGTGATAAAATTTTCCCTGAAAATCTTTCGAATTTACTAGGGCAGCTAGGTCACAATTTGGTTCCTCCTGAACGTCACCCTAAAGACATCCGTCCATGTCAGTTAAGAGAGTGAAGAGGATTTTTTAGGAAAACTTCGGATCAGAAGATAGGGGACTGGCCAGAGACCAGTATTCGAATATAAATCTTTTGTACAGGCTACTTGCCCACCAGGCGAAGGCTGTGATCCTGCTGCATTGCTTGTTAAGTGATAAAATTTTCCCTGGAAATCTCTCGAATTTACTAGGGCAGCTAGGTCGCAATTAGGTTCCCCCTAAACGTCACCCTAAAGACGTCCGTCCATGTCAGTTAAGAGAGTGAAGAGGATTTTTTTCGGATTAGAAGATAGGGAACTGGCCAGAGCCGTCACTGAGTTACAATATTCCACATAATACAGGACATAAGTTTTCAGACTGTCTCAGTTAAATTGGATATTCTCTGGTCGTTTTACAGTCAGGCTCTACTTCTTCAGCACTCTGACGATTTGAGTAATATTACTAGGCTCTGCTGCACTGACAGGGATAAGAAGAGATCTGATTTTTAAATTGCATGGATAATCATCCCACAATTGCGGTTCTCACAAACCACTCTCCTTTTGGAAAACTCATGACAAAGGACTTACCATCGTCTGCAATAGATTCTCCAACAGAACAGTAAAATTTCCTAAACAATGGCAATAAAACAACTGTAGCAGAACAAATTTTTGAGCTGGCCTAACAAAGAAACCTTCTTAAAGGCCGACCATAAAGCACGTTCTATTAGCGACTTGAGAAAACCAAACAAAAAAATTAAAGATTTGAAAAGCAAACAATTTACACCAAAATTTATACAAATTAAGCATGAAATTCAAACAAATTTTATAAGAAATTATGAGACAAGAGCCTATAGAAATGCCATCAAGCATGGCCAATATGCATGGAAATCTTTTAAAATTGAGTTGAAATAATAAAAATTGATACATATTTGACCACTGGAAGAAAGGAAAGAAAGCATTACCCTCAGAGAATTGAGAACAGCTGCTAAGAATAGAAGAAATTGAAAGTGATTAGCAGTTGTAGAGAGAGCAAGAGAGATAGAAGAGTCTTAAAAGAAGATTAAATAAGCCACACGGCGCTTGGCAGGACATTGGTAAAAGATTCTTAAGGATATTTACCAACAAATGGTTAAATTCAAAAACAGTAGCTCGTACCATAAAGATCAAATACAGCAGGGTGTGAAATATTAAGATTGAATTTTCTCTAAGCAGTTTTGTTGCTGTTGTTGTTTGCTACACGAATTTGTAAGACTAAAATTAACAATATTTTCTTGTATTGCTCAAAAGTTTTTAAGGATATTTGCAGGGACTTTAGGCGTATTTTTACATAAAAACTTTTTTAATTTTCAAAAATTTCGTTAATATTCCCTTAAAAACTATCAGAAAACAACATTTATTTCAACTTTTACAATTCTTTACATCATGTAAACAATGCAAAATGTTGTTATATTCGATTCTTTAAAGAAATTTTATTGCGGAAACAAATATTTTACATACATTACCTACTGTTTACATACTTTACCTATTGTTTACCTACTGTTTACATACTTTACCTATTGTTTACCTATTGTTTACATACTTTACCTATTGTTTACATACTTTAGATATTGTTTACCTATTGTTTACATACTTTACATATTGTTTACATACTTTAGCTATTGTTTACCTATTGTTTACATACTTTACCTATTTTTTACCTATTGTTTACCTTTTGTTTACCTTTTGTTTACATGGTGTAAAGAATTAAAATAATCGATTTTTCTTACAAACATGTCATAATTTTTATAATTTAAAGTATTATTTTAATAGTAGGCATTTTTTACACATTGTTTACTTCATGTAAATAATGTATATTTACTTTGATTCCTTCACATAAAGTGTAAACACAGCGACTTATGGATAAATTTTATACACCCACCATCATGGGTGGTGTGAGAAGCTAGATTGTAATTCTGACTAAATAGTTGTAATGTCTAACATTTTCATCGTCTACCATCGGTGTATACGCTCCTACTTGGTAGCCTCGAATTATTAGGTCATAAGTTGGAAATCAAACGCTCTACCGACTATGTCTATATCTGTCCAGTATTGCAGTCTATTGCGCTAGGATGTAACATACATCACCTATTGTTTGCATACTTTACATATTGTTTACCTATTGTTTACATGGTGTAAATAATTAAAATAATCCGTTTTTTGTACAAATATGCCACATGTTTTATAATTTAAAGCAATGTTTTGACAATATGCATTTTTACACATTGTTTACTTCGTGTAAATAATGTAAATTTACTTTGATTCCTTCATAGAAACTATAGATGCCGCCACTCATAGATTAAATTAATACAAACAACATCATGGGTGGTGTGAGAAGCTAGATTACAATGCTGACTACTCTATCTAAGAATTCCGTCGGTTGCCTTAGGTTCCCACGAGGAAGCCTTGAATCATTAGAGCATAAGTCTGAATTTAAATGTTCTAGCGCCTGTGTCTATATCTGTCCAGTATTGCATTACATTGGACCAGGATTTAACTACCTTAAGCCTTAATGCAACCAGCTCACTCATCAGATTCAAGAGCAGGTCAGAGGGAAGCCAATCGAGTATTCCAAGTAATGCTTTGATTGGAATGTAATGGAGTGCACTGGTAACCAGGATAGATGATTTCCTGCTTTCTCTCTCTCTCTATCATTCAATTTCTGTGCAACATGGGAGGTATATTGCGGGCTAAAACCACCTGCAATAGCGACCTGTGATGTACTACAAGAAATAGCAAGTGGCCTTACTACCAGAAGGCCCTGCGAATCAAATAACAGGGTACAGCTCTGGCATAGTATTTTCATGTCATTTTTTGAAATTTTCCCTGACCTTTTAACTTTTAATAATTTCTCTTAATTAAAACATATCCGGAAAATAAATTTTTGCAAAAAACTTTATGCTTTGAAGTGGAAAATAATCCACCAAAGGAATAATGAAACTTCCATTAAATAGTTGTTAACTAATCCCTTAATAATATTAAACAATTAGCACTAAGGCTGAATGAGAGAGAGAGAGCGAGAGAGAAACAGAATACCGTCGACAAAAAAATATTCGCAAAAGGATAGTAAACTCAGCAGAATTAAATGAAATGAAATTTTGGGTGATTTTTAATCCGTAAAAGCAGTCTCTAACACTGTAATTCAATTTTTTTTTTTTTTCAGAGAAAAAATTTTTGTATGTATGAATAGCCTTGTTATGCAACCCCCAAACATTCCGTTATGTTTAGTAAATCCCTCATCATTTTTCTTTTTTTTCATTTTGAAGACGTATTTTCCAGGATACTTTCCATCACAAAAGAATTCATGCATAAAATGAAGAAAATTCCCATGCGTTTAGGAGAAGATTTCTTGTGTATTTTTGACACATTTTTTTGTATTAAAAGCGAGAGTTTTTTGAAGGTTATTCTTAAAAAAATCACAGGATAAATACACAGGATAAATTACATTTATTTTTCAAAAATTTTTCATATGTCAGGTTAGGTTAGGTCGGAGTGGTAGCTCTGTTATCACAAAGCTCACTTGAGCACGCATAGCGGCCCGTTGTGATGCCACGGGTGAACGCAGTCCCTGCACTAACCAAGTTCCACCAAAATCAGGGAAAAGGATTTTGTCCACACTGCCGAAATAATTTTTTTTTTTTGTTATAGAAAGTGTGGCGTATAATTCAAATCTCTTGCTTCCACGGTTTTCTCGGCACTTGGGCTTATTTTACGATATATTGTGGTGTAGTTTGCATTTCGATTAATACCTCCATCCACATAAAGTCCAACCATTCACAAGGACTTGGATATGCTGATTGGGTACTACAGCAACAGGCTTCCTTGTGATTATTCGAACACAGTTTTCTTCAGCGATTAACATTATTTTCTACTCAATGGGTACGTCAATAAAGTAATTTTATTTTATATTATATTATTTATATTTTTAATAAAGTAAAATTAGTGACAAGCTCGAAATTGGTGACTTTAATGGGAATTGAACCCATAACCCCCAAATTATTATTATTAATTAGATTATCACACTCCTCACTAGGCTGCCAGGGAGCAATCTCTTCAACTGAAATATTCAGTAATATTATGCCGAGAGACATATTCCTCCAAGTGGAAGGAAGAACCCGGTTCTTTTCATGTGGTCCGTACAAGACCTCTCCGACCTGTACTCTGCCCTTTCTTCTCGGAGGTATATATGGATATGCGATTGTTTTCATTAAGTCTCTATGTATTTATGTTACGTACGTAAAACTACGTATTGAACCTTGCATTTCATTCTCTAAATAACTTTCCCACACTTCTTAACCAAGTCACATCCAACAATAATGTTTTCATTTGACCACAGCGATCATTAATCAAAATCTTTCCTGAAACATTAACTTGCTTAAGTGACACCCTCAATTTCCTTTAGAATTACCACATATTATTACAAATTATTCTTCTGCTTCCTTTTAAGATCCTTTTCTTTCCCTTTCTTGAAGAAAAAAGGAAGATTCTTTAACCAAAAAAAAAAGTAATAAAACACGCTAAAAAATTGTCATTGCAACCACTAAGACGATTGTCATTATTTTGTTATGCTTGGCTAACACTACTAACCACATTTAAAAGGCAATAAATATTGGCTGCAAAACATTTCTTCGAACATTTCTTCTCTTTCTCTCTCTCTCTCTGGTAACTTGGAAATAAAATTTTAAAACCTTAATAGCGACATATTTAGTGAATGAAGACCTATAATTACAGCAATTCGATGTTTTTTAGGTGATAAGAGCTTAATTATGGGATTTAAAAATATTAAAAAAGGCAGCCAATGGTTTTAAAACCCCGTCTTGAACACTACAAAATATGAAAAAAAATATTTCTTTCCACGACTTCCTCCCAGCAATTTCCTGCCATGAAAAGCTAATCAAAAACTGTCACTTGTAGACGATGTTAATTGTCCCGCCACTTATAGATAAAAGCTTGGTTGTAATCGTGACTTAGGGTCAATCCCCATAGGGATTGAGGGCAGTAGAGCAGATCAACAGATCGTCTGGTTCCAATACTGCCGTACTTCTACACAGCAGTACAATACTTGGTCGTGCACAATTAGAAAGCAATGAGAGTAGCACTTATCCTTGCCGCTGATAATCACAATCCTGTGTCTATGTTTGCATACGTGCCATATAATAACAGCGTGTGTCTTGCTCATAAAAATTGACAATAAAATCAAAACCAAATATTGTTAACAAAACTTATTTCTTTTTAAATAAAAATCCCCTTGAGATTAACAATCCCAAACAAGTCAATCACCAGGCACAAAGACACAACAATGACATCAAAACCATGTCGTCCTTTTCTTTTTGAATGACAAGAAAATCACATAAAAATTTTACTATTTTTTGTCTGTCTTCATAAAATCTATTTTAAATACTCTCTACACAGGATATTAATCCTGTTGTTGGTCATTGTTTAGCCTGTTTTTCACACCTTGACTTGAGTTTGTGTTTGCTTTCTTAAGAGTTTTTTTTTGCAATTTCTGTTCGTTTTTCCTAAGCAGTCGCATGGCATTCCAACCACCCATGGCGTTTCAAGAGCACTTGGAAATGCTTGAAACAATAGCCAGGATAATTGCTAAGTAATAGAAATTTTTTTCTTGATGGCCTGATGTTATACGTAGAGCATAAAGGTGTTATAGAATGGGGTTTTCTTAAAGGATTTCAAATAAAATTTGTATATTTAAAGCCGCTGCGTTATGAAATGAATGAAAATGTAACCGTTAAAGCTGATTTTCAAACATTTATGACTGAAAATAATTTCCAAACAGCATGATACCGTTATCCAACTAGTGGTCTTGTCAATACTCGCAGATGGGAATCACAATGTCGAATATTGTGCCAAATAATCTGAATTTCTCGATTCCATGCTATTTTCAGCAACTGGGTCTATCATACGTCTTACGATGGAGTACTTTGCCTTTAGATTTGCACTTAAATCAGTACAAAGCCCAACATCCGTATCAATTAAAGCCTGCTAACTATTCCCAATGCCGTAGACATGGTGATTGCGTGTTTAATTGATTTGCTTTACGAACAAAACTATCTTCAGCCATAAAGCTTATTTTTTATTTGGCGACCGCGTCATTAATTTGAATTGTCTCATATAATGCTTAATGGAAATGCCATTGCATCTGGATAATGTGACTGTTCAGTCTACAGGCGTCATAGAGACGTATTTTAACAAAAATTACTTTGGTCTGTTACTGACAATTCAAAGCGTTATGAGCGCATGATAACTGAATTTTGTTGGCTTTCAATTGAAGATTAGAAACTGGACAGCAGGTGCTTTGAGCACGGCAGTGCCCTGAGTCGTATAGCATGACCGATTTCAGCTTTCGGTCATCAAAATCATGCAATTTTTTGTGCTAAAGTCGCTGTAGTCTAGCATCGAGCTCCTGTTTCAAATCCCAGTTCAGACATCTTGTTCTCAACTAACTAGATTTACTTCTGAAACCCAAAAATAAACATGTACTTACTTCTACACTCCAATATATATTATGCGACATGAGTGCAAATGAATTTTCCTACACTTTTTTATGCTTAGAAGTACATAATAAACATGTACTCATTTCTGCACCCTAATTTATATTGTGCAAAATGAGTGCGAAAAAAGTTTTTACACCTTGTTATTCTTAGAAGTATACAAATAAACATGTACTCACTTCTACACCCCTAAGTATATTGTGCCAAATGAATTTGGCTACACTTTGTTATGCTTGGAAGCAGTAATAAACATGTACTTACTTCTGTTTAAAGTTGTCTACAATTTTTTATGCCTAGAATAACATAAAAAACATGTACTTACTTCTGCACCCAAATGTATGTTCTGCAAAATGACTTTGTTTACAACTTTTTATGCTTAGAATTACATAATGAACATGTACTCACTTCTGCACCCCAACGTATATTATGTGAAATGAGTGCGAAATGATTTTTATTCCCAATTTCCCAATTATCATGATTGTAAATTCGTTTTTATTATCGACAACAAACTATATGCTAATAAGTTAATTTGACAGTTATGAGCTCAAGGTCATCGATATCCTTGAAAACATATCTTTGAAAAAGTCTTAAATTAGCATTAAAAAATGGCAAAGGATTTCTAAGGCAACCGTATGCAGACATTAAGTCAGCCTATACACGCTGCAAAGAAAAATTTTATTTGTGATTGAAGATAAGAAATCCTGTTAAAGGATATTTTATTTCAATGACATCTCAGATCATTTAAGATCTGCGTGATCATATTTTTCAACGTTTAGTTTAATGGAAAATCATAACAATTTATGATCTTTTATTTTGATCTTTAAAGAAAGGAAAAACTAAAGAATGTAATCCAGTAATTTAAGATATTGCCAGGAGACAGAACGGCTTTCAAATATAAAACAATTCAATTCGCAAATAGCCTGTGAAACAAAGAGTTATTAAAGCCTTTGCAAAAACAAAAAATATCCTTTTACATAAATTTTGTGTTTTTATTTTTGGAAAACCCTTATTTAAATGGAAGGATAAGTTATTGATTGGCATCAAAAACATTTAAGCGCCAACCCACTGTGATTGTGTGTGAAAATATTGATAGACTTGTCATATACTTATGAGAGTTTCGTGTATGTGTTGTTGTTTGAGTTTGATACAAGGGAGGATTTTTTTCTTTCTCTTTTTCAATTTCAATTAAAGCAAGTCAGCCTTTTTTATTGCCACACAATCTCATAAAATTGCATAAAATGTCAGAACGCTGTCATGACATCCTCTTGTTAACGCCTCATAATTTTCATAATTTAATAGGCAGCCATTTTAATTACAGAAAATATTTCTGAAAATAATAAAACGTAACTCTTCTTCTTTTAAAATTAGCTGCTATATTTATGAGTTCTAAGATTTGGGAAAATTCCTTAAGTTTGGTAACCAATTCAACGTATTTAATTGAATATTTTTTGATTTTATGCGAGAAATTGAATTTTCTATTCCAGAGTCTCTAGTGGGAATTGAACCCACAGCCCTCACACTAATAGTCTAGCACACTGCCCCTTAGAATACCAAGGCACCCAGTGATTAATTTAGTCGAACCCACTACTCTCGCGCTAATAGTCTAGCTTACTACACACTAGACTAACAGGGCACTCAACGATTAATTTTGTCTCATAAGTGTTCCGTCCGTAATTATAAACAAACTAATGAGACTTCCGCCTTTTACAATGTTTTCTTATCCAACTCGAAGCATTAATGCCGTATTCTTCTTAAACTAAATATGCCTCTACCAATAGAGGTACTCCAATTGGTATAAACATGGTTGCTGTCTATGCTAAGTAGAAGGATAAAGACACAGGATATTATAAATCGAATTTCAAGTCAAGCCATTATGGCAACGCATTTTAAACGTATAAAAATAATTTTACTGTTATAATGGCTAACAAAAAATTTTAATTAAAATAACCAATAAATAGTCATGGTTGTTAACTTGACTAAACATAGTCCTTTCTTTAAATAAAGATAAAACAGTGTTTTAAACTCCTTTATTCTTTAAAAAAATTACAAAAAATTTTAAAAACAAACAATTGGAAGAAGATATTATTTTAAAAACACCACAGAAAGTAGAAAAAAAACAGGAAGTCGGTATTGGTCCACAAAACATCGTGTTGGTTCTAGTCAAAGTGTATAAAAGTAGGCTCTTCGCTGGCCTATATATTTAGTAACACCCAAAATAGTTCAGTTATAAAAAAGCATCCTTCTATTACATAATCTTTACGCTCATTATGATCATATACATATTAAACAGAAACAATCGTCTCCATTACACTGAGATTAATCGCTGAACTTAAGGTTTGCACCCTCCGCCTGACATACATCAACGTGGCAGTTTAAGATACCTTTGCATATGTAGAAATAACATGCTGAAGTCACTTATATTCTCATTTATCGCCCTTCTCTCTAAAGGACCTATGCATTTCTGGCCTGTTTGCAGCATGAGCATAGCTTTTGTGGTACTTAGTGGATCACTTCGCATGCACACTATAAGATTAAATCTAAATTCCTATGATATTAACTGTAATCCCCTGTCTTATGAAAATCTCGTTACTATAAGAAGCGTAGGAACTTGGAAAATGACTTCCACTTATTCTATCCTTTGAAGTACTTGAGTCTTAATCGCCTTGTCTTCTTCAAAGATGAGCTCCGCTTTCTCTTCTCTACCTGTCCTCTTCATGTATAAACGAAGCTTTCTATTCCGTTGCACCTCAGGCTATATTGTTATGAGACTCTTATATCGTATGTCCAATCTATTTCCATCTGCGTCGTTCACGGTTAGGTTAGGTTAGGTTAGAGGACGTGTACTTGTCAATTAAAACAAGTACAGTACCCGGAGGTCGAATTGACCCATTGTACGACGTCCTAGTTTCTCACACCACTTATGTTGTGTGTGTTAAGTTTATACATGAGAGGTGGGACCTACAGTTTAAAGTCGACTCCGAACGACAGATTTTTGAGAAACTTTTTCATGGCAATTTTTATTTACTCTCAGGGTTTTTGCCAGAAATCTGCTGAGAGGAAGTCGCCGAAGAAATACTTTTTGTATTTTGTCTTGATGTCTGGCCTGGGGCTCGAACCCTGGCTTTTCGTCTAATAAGCCAACACACTACCTACTAGACTACGGCGACTTCTAAAACGTCGTTCAATCTCCCGCTCAATTTTTATGCGATTTGACTGTGCCCTTAGCATACTTCTGCCTTTGAGCTGTGTTACACCAGAATATTCTCAGAATTCTCTCTACAAATACACGTGTTGCCTTAAAGACACGTGGTGTGGCATTCCATTTCCTACAACCATACATAGGTATGGACTTGAGAATGATGGTGATTTCTGAATGTTTGTCAATCGTCCAAATACCTGCTTTGCACACTTCATAAGGTTTCATATAGCCATAGAGCAGTTTTCTGAGTGTGTTATAGCAGGTAGCAAGAGTTGTCCATGTTCTCTGTGGCATTATCACTCATTTTAAAAATCCTGGGTATATAGGAATCTCCGTAGTCTATTACGTAGTCTGTTGGCTTATTGGACGAAAGCCCGTGGCTCAAACCCTAGCTCAGTCTCAGAGGAATCTATGGACGACCATGTTCTGCTTCTTATTAGATTTGCTGCAATAACATCTGAAGCAAGTATATTCTGTGCTGAAAGGCTTATTTTTGAAAGTATTGACTATCTAAAGCAGTTGTTATAACAGTTTTGTTTTACATTTGCCTGTAGCAACAATGTTGATAAACTTTTTCATTGGCAACATTTGTTTCAATTCTCTCGTGTTTCTAAACATTTTTTTGTCAACTACAGTTTTAATTAGAATTCAATTACGTTTTTTCTCTGTTTATTGATAACAAATTAAATTTTATTTTTTTTTCCTACTAACTACAGAATATTGTCCATTAATTGGGAAACATGAAAACCGAATATTTCTGTTTAATTCGTTATCAAAGATTGTCAATGAAACCAATTATAAATTAAAATTTTAATATAAAAACTAAAAAAAATTAAAACAATTAAAAAACTCTAATAAAATCCACATAAGTATGTTAAAAAAAACAATAAAAGTTATAAAAAATTGCCTATGTGTTGGCTGTCATAAAAAAAAACTATATTTTGTGGTATAGTTTTGGGCTTAAAAAAAAAAACAAAAAACCAATATAAACATGAATTTATTAAATTCGTTCGTTGCAAACTAATGTAACCAATAATTTTTTGTCTTTTTCCAATAAAATGAAATCATGAAGAAATTAATATGATGATAATAAATAATTGGAATTTGTTGCAAAAATGAAGCAAAAATTTAATAAATTTTGAAATTTTGCATAAGCTAAAGTAGGTTATTTGGTGGACCGTTGTTGAAGGATTGGAATCCAGTTAGATTGTAGATTCCAAGAAGGTTTGACGCTCGAGAAAGTCCCCATTTTCAACAAGTGTGCTCTGAGTCTACAGTGCGGTTTTCAACCTTAGGTAATTCCTGGATAATGTTGTGTATGACTCAGATGTCCTCTTATTGCAAGTTCCCAACAAAAGTCTCAATTGCTTTGAAAAGTGTCTTTGCCTTTCTTTACCTTCCTGCTTACTAAACATCCGTCCTCAATCCACAGATAGGCTCTGGTGCCTTCAAAGGCTTGGAAGTTCCTTTCCTTGCAAGGTCTCCTGCTTGCTCATAGCCGGAAATTCTATGACGCAACGGAGAGAAATCTTATTTTGCCTACCTAGCAGATTCAGCTTCCTGAGACATTCTCATAGTATCTTAGTCTCAGAATATTACAATCTCAAGATCACTTTGAATGATGTCACAGACAGCCTCTTTATATTATCCTTTAGTAATCAAGACATTATCAACGACATAGTCGGGAGTTCAACCACAACCAGACTCCAAAGAGACCCTTTTGAAAAATAGGCCCATTTTCTATAAGTTTATTAAAATCTTCCTTTAATAAATGGCATCAATATTTAGCACAAGTTTTTAATGACTACTGACCGCAAACATTCCACATATTTTTTTGTTAAACGAACTCAATTTTAAAATAATCCCTTAAAATATGTTTCAATTCACAATATAACAGTCCATAAGTATGTTACAATAAAATAAAATTTCCTTTTAAACTTAATGGCAGGAATCCACACTTGTTGGTAAATATTTACCATACATGCATATTATTGTTGTTGTTGCTGTTATTGAGTTATTAATTTAAAAACGATTGATTCTTGTTTTTGTTTATTATCGTGCTGATTCCATTGTTGATTTTCAAGTACATTATTCATATTGGAAGGCCTGCAAGTATGCTTTGATTTACAATATTTATTTGCATTTTTTTTTAATGCCAGAGTAATATTGTTTGTGGAAGTGTTGTTAACAAAAAAAGAAAATATTTGTTTCCGTTTTTACATTTTATATTTAAATTGAGAATTTTATTGTTCTTTTTATTTAATTTTTTTTATGAGAAAACTCAGGAAGGATTAGCATACTTTTTAGGTTTTAAAACTTATGATTTAATCCACAAAATATTTAATATTTAAAGTAAAAATTTTGTTTTTAAATTACTTTTGTTTACTTTTGTTATTCGAATGTACTTTTTATTTGTTCAAGCATTACAAATTATATTCCTTTTTCTTTTGGTTTCCTTAAAGTATGCTACATGTACTGGCATTAAATTTAAACAAAATTACTGTCTTGTGTATACCTGCAAATGATACTTAAATTTATAAGCAATGGTAACTTCATTTGGTAGAGAATTGTATAAATGTAAGCATTAAATTGTTTTTAAAAAGTTATACCTCCTAAAAGTATGCAACAGTTAAAATTTTGTGTTAAACAAATACAAAAAATTTTTGACTAAAAAGGTTGACTTTTTAGAAAATTGGTTGTAATTAAACCTTTCAACACCTTCAAAGTAGGCAACATTGACATTACGATATTCATCAGCTTAGGAGCAAACGCTTTCAGTAGGACACTTTCATCATACTCCGTGGTAAGCTGTTATTACTGCCTAGAACCCTGAAAGCAGTGTAACAATTAGTTCGTGCCTTATCAATGCAACAGTATTAAAACCCTACTTAGGCGTTAGCGATTGCAGGAACCTTGGGAGGTGTGGATATCAATTTGGATTTAAAACCCGAAAACGCAAACAAACATTTTTAACAGCAGTACATTTGACCTACACAGAATAAAATTTTGCTTTAACATGCCAAAGTTTGACATTGAAGTCAAAAAGTCTACTCGTGCTGTCTAAGGGGCACTTTAGCTAGCATACACTCGATCCGTTAGGTCTCTTGTTGTATCAAGACCTTCCAAATAACGTGCAAGAGATGTTGTTTTTTAAGATTCCAAGGAATTTTCTGAATCTTTTTTGATTCCTTACAACCATTTTAATGTTGTATGGGCTCCTCTTCTTTCAGAAACTAAATTTTTAACATTTGTGAAGTAAATTATAGCAAAACTCTAAAACGTAAAACCTTCATACTATCCAGTGTTCTTAACCGAATATTTTCTCATTAATGAGCCTGAAGATATGCTTCAAATTTTATGCAGTTGTTATATTTACTGATGCTAATATTTGTTCCGATATCATGATGGTTTGAATTCGCATAAATGAAATGGCATATGATACAAAACAAATCCAAGCCTCCACTTTAAACCAATCTTTATAATAAATTATTTTTGATAACCTAAAAGTATGCAAAAGGAAATTTTATAAAACTTGATTGACTACATCTTTCTTTCTTTTATTATAATTTAGAAGCTGTTGGGAAACATAATGCTTTTCATATAATTTTTAAACGCGCCTAAAACTATGCACCAATTAAGATTTTTAAACAAATAATTACTATGACTATAACAGACATGTATGTACGTTAAAGAAAATATGAAGGAATTAAAAAACCAACATCAATGTATCCTTCCACCCAATATTATTTCTTTTTTACGCTGACGAAAGAAAATAAAAAATTTTTTCTAAGGGTTTCGCTTCAATGGCTTATATCAAGATTATTAATGCATTATACATATTTGCTCTTCTGTTTATTTTTATGTATGAAAGCAAAAGAAATGATTAATTCGTTGATAGGAATACAAAATATTCCGCAATCCTTTTTATCCTTTTAAAACACACATTAAAACAACTCAATGTGTGAATTTTATGCCGCCGCATTTATATCAGGGTTTACATGCCACTGAACTTCAAAGCAGCTACAGCAGTAAAAATTATTGAAAAAAATATATAAAATGAAATAAGAAAATAAATTATTAATAAAAATTCTATTACAAAATATTTGTTTTGTAGGGAAAAATATCAATAAAACATTTCCAAAGACAATAAAAAACATATTTTTTAAATTTCCTTAAAGTATGCTTTAAATTTTGTTTACAAAAGAAATGTAATAAAAGCGTTTGTTTGTTAACAAATTTAAAGCTTCATAATTTCTACACTCCCAATCATACTTTAAAACAAAATAATTGTTCCCTTACGTTTGTTTGTTTGCCCTCCTAAATGTATGCCATTGATTTTAATTTTTAATTTTTTTCACCATCACTTTTTTTATTGAAATTTAATTTTTTCTTTGTTTATGATTGAAAATAATAAATTGCAATTTGAAGTTTACGTCATGCCTCACTTTAAAATACTAGGAAAATTCATTTATATTCGTTTAATATGTTATAAATCATGGCATAACTTCAGGCTATAAAAAAAACATTGAATATATAACACAATATAAATATTTGTTGAACGTTAAAATATATTAGAAAATGGCGAATGAAATAAGCTACACTAAGTCAGCAACAGACACAGTGTAAATAGCTCATTAAGCTGGCCATTTGTGTGGCATACCGTTAGGCATGCCTCACAGTAATGAAAAATGTGGTATGTAAGGAAGGCGTTATTTGAATTAAATTAAAAAGTAATCATTTGTATCTAAAATTAATGAAATAATAAAAGAATTATTAATCAGAAACAGGCACAGATAAATAACTGAGAGGCGCATAATTATAAGCAGAATGTTTGCGTGAAAATCTTGTGATTATTATGCACTGGATAAATGACAGGGTGACATTATAGGCTGGCTGACCACTGTAGTATTTTCCAGGCGGAGGTCACGGTCAATTCGAAGGCTGTGCAATACTTGTGGGATGGCGGGTATTCTTTGAAAACCTCTTAATCGATTAGCATTTAGGCTGCGGTTAAGTCTCTAACGAACATATTTTCAACGTTGATTCTTCTCCAAGAAGGAAGAGAAATTCTCTGAGAAATTTTCGATCACTCAAAAGTAGCACTTACATAGGCTTCAGGATATAGGAATATCGATGGAAATTGCTTTGATGATGAAATAGGCCAATTTAAGGCCAGCAACAAGCTCACAAATCCAATTGTCTCAGTTAAAATAGGTTACATTCGCTCGTTTTACAGGGAGGCACTATATCGTTGACTGCAATTAGGCATAAGCAATATTGCAAAACCCTGCTGGACACGTACAGACAATAAGAGAGCCGTCTCCTTTTCATCCCTAAATCGCATGCAAATTCATCTCACAATAGCGATTCTCACGAGCCATTGTCCTTTTAAAAGGCATAGCGAAGGACTTGCCCATGCTTTAAATAATTTACATGGGTGTGAGGAATAGAAACAGGATGTCTTTCACTTCATATATCAATATCCTGCTCTTGTGACCTCTGAGCTCTCTAATGTTATGTGATTTATTCTGCACCCAAGTTGGTTTCCTTTGGGCAATGTTTGATCTCCACGGTGGATAGGGCTTATAGTGTCATAATAGGCTTACACGCTGGGCTAAGTGGGACATTATCCCCTAAGAAGAGCACGCCACCTAACTTAACCCAACAATGCTGGAATAATCATATCAATTGTTACCGCCCTTGCAAGCTGAAAAATCTAAGCAGTAGAACTAGGATTACACTCTGCTGGATTGTAGAACATGTGGAAATTCACGGCAATTCCAGAGAATGGTTCTTCCATGCCACTATGAAATGTGGAGAGAATTTTAAAACTATTATTAGAGGAAAGGAAAATGGAGAGTGGCGGAGAACAGGCACTAAAGGCCCTAAGAACCCTTATACGGGATCAACGGAGGCTATACAGATCGTATAAGGAATTCTGCCCATAAACTTTTGGCTGGAAACCAGAAGGTGATATTTATGGAAAGGCAAATCGGACAGTTGAAACCAGTTCACTAGGAGGCGATAAAGATGACCATCGGTGCGAAAGTGGCAAGGTCTGTAGGTCAAGCCTCACCAGTGATGCTTGACACTATATTGGACATTGTGAAAACTTTTTTGTGGCCAGTCTTCCAAATTCCTAAGTTGAAATAAATAAAAAAAACAATATTTTTTATATTTTTTGTTTTTTTTTTAATTTTAATCTCCAACTTGAAACAAAATTGAAACAATTTTCCCAAACAAATGACCAGTAAGTTTGGAATTTTTGTGAATCAATTTTGTTGTTGAGATTAAAGTAAAGAATTCTTTATTATTTTATTTTGTTTTTTTTTTAATTATTGCTCATTGTACAGCATTTGATTTTTATTTAATTTTTTTTATTTGTTTTTGTTTTATAATAATTTATAATAATAATTATAGTAAATAACAAACTTAATAATATTGCTTAATTATTAAAAAAAAAATTAAACTTAAAACTTAAATATTAACAAAAACATTTTTAATAACATTTTGATTAAAATTATAAAATTTAAATTAAGAAAAACTAAAATTTATTTTTTTTAATTGTTTTTTTATTTTTACAGAAATAATTTAAAATTATTTGTATGCCCCGTTTTTTAATCTTTATAAAATTGTTAATAAATATTGTAATTGTTTATTGCACATGTTCTTTATTATTAATTAAAATTATATTTTGTTTAAAGCTTTATTAACTATTGCATATGGTTTTGCTTAACATGGTTTTTGTTTTTTTTTTTTTTTAACTAAAATTATTTTTTTTAATTTTTTTTTTTTTTAAATTTAAATTGTATTATTTGTTGCAGCAGTTATGTTTATAATCATAATTATTATGAGTTTTATTTTTTAGCTAAATATGAGTATTATTTCGTTTTATTTATTATTTCGTTTTCATTTTTATTTTTTATTATAATTTTTTATTTTATTATAATATTTTTTTTTTACTTTTTAAATAAAGTATTCACAGCCAATTTATTTTTATAAAAATTATATTATTTTTGTTTTTAAATGATTTTTATTATGAGTTATAAGTTAAAAAGAAATTATAAAAAAAATAATAGATGAATTAGATAAATAATATAAATAAAAAAAAATTATATAAAAATTTAAAGGTTTAAAAATAATTTATTAAAAGATAATAATGCAAATAAAAAAATTATAAAATAAAAAAAAATAAAATAATTAAATGGTTATTAAAAAAATATTATTTTAATAAATTGTTATTAATAATTTAAAATTAAAAACATTTGCTTAAAAAACATTTTTTTTTATTTATTACTGAATTTTTTAATTTCAAGATTAAAATTACATGTTATTAAAAAATATTTGTTTTTAATTTTTTTTATTTTTTGCTGAATTATTTAAGTTCAAAAAAAAACTTTTATTAAACGTTTAAAAAATTAAAATTACTAGTTGTTAAAAATATCTTTTTAAATTTTTTTATATTTTGTTTTTAAATCATTTAATTCCAATAAAAGTTGTTTAAAATGTTTATTAAACGTTTATTTAATTAAAATTACATAAAAATCAATTTTAAATTAAAAAAGGTATAAATTTAACAAAAAACTCTTTATAAATTATAAAAAAATAATATAAAAGCAATAATTAATAATAATTACAAATTAATAAATAAAAAATGAATATGTATGTCATAAATTAAATTAAACGTATGAAAAATTGATACAGTTTTTCAGTTCAATGACCAGTTGAGCTAAAAACCAGAATAATTTTTCATAAATTTTCCTGAAAAATTTTGCTGAACTCGAAAAGAAATACAAACAAAAATATTTATACAAAAAAAAAAAAAAGAATAAAATAATGTTGATTTATTAAAAATATTAAATTGTATAAAAATTTAAAAAAATAAATAAATAAATAAATAAATAAATTAAATTAAAAACAAAAACCAAACAAGAACCAAACAAAATGAGTAATTAAAATGAAATTTAAAAAAGGAAAATTAAATTAATTTGAACTATTCTAAAAAACTTCGAAAATTTACATGTATGATAATATTATTTTATTTTATTAAAATTAAAACACAAAAAAATTAAAAGATTTTGATTTAAATCAAATTAAATTCTGCTTACTATTTGTCACAGAAAGTCTATTGATTTTATGTAATTTTTATTTTAATAAATTATTAAAAATTTAGAAAAAATTTAATTCAAAACATATTAAAATTATTTTCTCCAAATTTTCTTTTTTTTACATTTTATCTCTCTTTTTTGCTAATTTAAAATTTTTTCCTAAAACTGAAATGTTTTTAAGAAAAAAACTGTAAAAATATGTTTAAAACAAATGCATTTAATGACCAGTTAAATGCACCTTCTTTGAAAGCAAAACATATTTAAAGAGCTTTTTCCTAATCAATCAATTCTAAATAAAATATTGAAAAAATTAATAAAAAAAAAATAAATTATAACAAAATATTAAAATTTAAAACAATTTAAGCAACACGAATTTTATTACTTAAATGGTTAAAATATTTTTGGATTTTTTAGAGAATTTTTATTTGAAAATATGATTTGCACTTGTAACACTCAAAGAAAATTGTTTCTAAAAATATCCTTTAAAACTAATGTGTCCACAAGCATATTCAATGACCAGTTGAATACAATATTCTGAAGACAAAATATAGTTTTAAAGGCTTTTTATTAACACATTTCTTTGAGTGGAATTATTTCATTTACTCGATAGAAAAATTAAATCAAAATTTAAATAAAATTCTAAAAATCATGTCAAAAATTTCAAAATATCTATAAAATTGTTTGAGAATGCAAAAAATATATATTTTTATGTAAATAATCTATAAAAAATTATAAATTCGTTAATTGCAATGACCATTTGAACTCAAGAGAATTCTACAAATTTGTATACATTTTTATACATTATTAACCTAAAATTTACAAAAACCCTGAATTTATTTTTGATGCATTAACAAAAAATTCATAAATTTTACGAGTATAATCTATGAAACTGTATGCATTTTTTAAATTCAATGACCAGTTGAACTCAAAAGAAACGTACAAGTTCTTATAAATTATACAGTTAAAATTTACGAAAAGTTAATATTTATTTTTGATACACCCGAAAATAAATCGATAGTTATTGTAACATATTTTATAAAAAAAATTTAAATTTTTAAGTTCAATGAGAAGATGACGACTATAAAAAACAATGCGTCAAAAAGTTCAATGACCTGTTGAAATTATGAAAAAAATTATAAATTTTTTGCATTAAAATTGAAGTTCAAATATTGTAATAAGAGCTAGAAATACATGAAAAATTAATTTAATTTTCCATAGAGTTTCTCTTAAATTTTTTCTACACACGAAAAATAGCTAGTTTTTTGCAAGTAATTTTAATACACTCAAAAAATATTATCAATTAACAAGCTATTGAAAAATTCTAAATAAAAACTGAATATGATCTGGAAAAAATATATTTTTAATAGAAAACCTATCAAAAACTAATTTAGTTTTATAGATCAATGACCAGTTGAGCTAAAAACCATAACAGTATTTCATAGAGTTTCCCTTCAGTTTTTAATACACTCGAAAAAAATATTTAAAATTTTTTAAATTAAAATTTCTTATAAAAATTGTTTACTATAAAAGAAAATCCATAAAAAATCTTCAAAAAAAATAATTTGTTTTTATAAATTAGAAATATTTTTTAAAAATTTTCCGATACAAATTATGAGTCAAAAATTTAACAACAAAAATTGTGGAGAAAACATAAATTTGTTTTTAATACGTTTTGAATTTTTATTAAACTGAAAATAAATTTTTAATAATTTGTTTAATTAAATTATTTGTTTTGCTTTATAATAATATTTAATATATTTTTAATATTATTTTAAGGTTATGTTGTCCTATTTTTATAGGTTATGTTGTAAAAACCTCTACTTGTTTAGAATTACTATTATATTTACCGACCTGGGATTTCCTACGTTTTACTAAATCTTTTGCGCTTTCTTTCAATATTTCAATAATTTTTTTGTTTTAAATTTTTTAATTTTATTTTTAATTTTTATATTTAATTTTTAATATGATTATTAATATGTGTGTATAATTTTTATGTTGTTGTTGTTTGTTTTTAAAACTTAGGCACATTAACACCCTAACAATATATCTTTTTATGTTAATTTCTTTTAATTTTATTTCGAAATTTTTTAAACGAATTTCATTGAAATATCTGTACACAGAGGCAAATAAGCCTTTAAGTTATGTTTTAATTAATTAGAAAAATTTTAAAATTGAAAATTTCGAATTTTTGTTTATTTTTCATTAGAAATAACCTGTAATTTTGCTTTAAGTCTACTTAATTTAGGTTCGGATTTTCATTTTAATTCTTCTTCTTTTTTATTTTATTTTATTTTCTACTTGGTTTCTTTAACTTTCTTTTTTGTTTTAATTTCAGTGTATATTTATAAATAATCATGTAAAAATTACATGGAAGTTGTTTTGTTTTTTTCTTTATTACTTGTCTCCTGTTATTTTTTTTTTGTTTGTTTTTATTTTATAAATATATTTATAATATATATATATATGTTTGTGTATTAAAGGTATATAATTCTATATATATATAGTTATATATAAATAGTAACTAATAGGTTTTTTTGTTGTTATTCTTTTTAAAACTACTATTGTCTGTTTACTATCTTTTAGGTTTTTTTCTTCTCTTGTTAATATTAATTATTTTTAATTGCTATAACATTACTTTTTTTTAAATAATTTTTATAACTTATAATAGTTTAAAACAGCAAGGGATGGAGAAAACTCAAGTTAAAATATAAAATTCTACCTCAAATTGTAGTTTCAAGTACTCAAAACGTTAACAGTTTACCTCAAATTGTAGTTTCAAAGGCAAAAAGATTACCATTTTACCTCAAATTGTAGTTTCAAAAAAATAAAAATTTAACATTTTACTTCAAATTGTAGTTTCAAAAAATAAACACTTAACATTTTACCTCAAATTGTAGTTTCAAAAAAATAAAAATTTAGCATTTTACCCCAAATTGTGGTTTCAAGTACTTTAATATTAAAATTTTACCTCAATTTGCATATTCAAACATTAAACAAAGTCTAAAAATCTACACAAAATTTAAAGGATTTTTTTAATTCAATGACCAGTTGAACTAAAATGTAAACTTTAAATTGTTGTAGATTATTGAACTAAAGAAACTCAACTCTGAATTTAATTTTGATACACTCGAAAAACATCACATAAATTTTAGTAAAATAAACTATAAAAAATGTGAAATATTTTTAATTCAATGACCAGTTGAACTAAAAAGAAAATGCACAATTTTTTTATTGATTATTTCACTAAAATTTATAAAAAAAAAATTAATTTATTTTTGATACACTCGATGAAAATTAGCAGTCAAGGGATGGCCCTTACTCATGCAGTTCCTTTTAAGAGAGGAAAAAAGTAGTAGTTTCTATTGACATTAGATTCGAATTGGAAATAAAAGAAAAAATTTCAGCAGGAAAAGAATTTCCATAAGAATAGCGCGACTGAACACATAAATTTCTCTGCAAATTAATTTGCGGTCAAATTACCGGCCAATTACCACTTGATGTTTTGTACGAGAAATACGAGTACTTAGTAGAAATATTTTATTTTCAGGGTAAAGTCACTTAATTTCTTTGAAGCACAAGCTGTTTTATTAAAGAAAGTATAGTGAAGCACGAGCCATATTGCGAAAGTGTTCCAATAAATTACTAAATTTGAATACAACACCGTCATAAACATTTTCATCCCAAAATAGGTGAAGCACTGGCTCTCACGTAAGCGTTGTATTCCATTTTCTGTTGAATATAAGTGTGTTGGATGTAAATAGAAGTCTAAGAAACCAAGGCATTTTAATGCATCTTTCAACGCTAAAAAATCTGCTGATGCCAGCTAACATTATATTGAATTTTCGTACTTATGGCAACGAAAACTTAAAGAACAAAACGCTTATGAGTCTTTACAGCCTTTTATTCAGACCTATCTTCTCACATCACCCACGTAGTGTGTCTTAATTGTATCCATGAATGAGGGAACCTAGTATACATTCGACTCCGAACGATAGATACAATAAACTTCTTATGGCAATTTGATTTACTCTCAGTCTACCGAAATAAATAATTTTTTACATATTTATCGTTTGAGGTGTCTGAGCTGGGATTTGAACCACGGGCTCTTTCTAATAAGCCAACAAGTTACCCACTAGACTACGACGATTTGATAAATAAGCGAACTGAATTTTCATACATACTTCTGTTTCTTAAATATTTGCATCACAATTTCCAATATTTCGAACTTAAGTTCGAATTTTCGAAATTGATGCAAATAATTAAAATTTTCAAGAAATTATTTTGGTCTATAACTATCATAGACCATTGTGACATGCTTAAAAGTTTTTCGAACTTATGTTCGAAATTCGAAAATGCTTAAAAAATAATATTTTCCGGTAATTCTTTCACAGAATCTGTCATTCTTTCAGAATCTTTAACATTTAAAAACCTTTTTGCTACGTTTAAAAAATGTTTCGAATTTAAGTTCGAATTTTCGAACATTCTTGAATGAGTGTTACAATGCTGCAAAAGTGAAAATGTTTGCTTTTAGAAATAAATTTACTTACAATTCGGTAAAATTTGGTATATTATTTTAATTTCTCTTAGCTAACAATTTTTCGAACTTAGGTACGAATTTTCGAAAATCGAAATTCCTGCAAAAAAATTTTATTTTCCAGATATTCTTTTAGCTTTAGAGTTTCCAACTGTTAAAAGCAGTTTTTCCATGTTTAACAATTGTTCGAACTTAAGTTCGAATTTTCGAACATCGCTCAAAAAAGTGATAAAATTTTTGAGAAATCTTAATTTTTAATTTTGAGTTATAAATCAGGTAAAAATTTTAATATTTTCTTTAGATTTTCGAAATTTTTCTCCTTTCCTTGAGTTCGAATTTTCGAACATCAGCCAAAAAAGTAATAAAATTGTTTAGATATCTTAATTTTTATTTTGAGTTATAAATCAGGTAAAAGTTTTAATATTTTTTTTTTTAATTTACGAAAATTTTCTCCTTTCCCTTGAGTTTTTTTTATGTTTAACTTAAAAAATTCTGTATAAATTTCATTGCAGTTGTAGTAACCTTTTCTAATATCTTTTATAATTTGTTTTTGTTGCATTTGTATCTTTAATTGAAGCAGTTTTATTTTATTGGTTTAAGTTTATCAAACCATTTTATTCCTTTGTTTTTGTTCCAAGGGTTAATTATTATTATGATTTTAACATGTCTTCTAGTGTTTATTGTTTGTCTGTTTGTTTGTTTGTTTTTAACAATATTTTGTAAAGGAACCATTTGATTAAAATCTAAAGAGCATTATTTGTTGTTGTTGTTGTTTTTTTATAAATTTATATTAAGTCTAGTATTTGTTATTATTAGTTTTTTTCTTTTTGTTTTTGTTTAAATATAAAGCACCAATATAATAAATAATGAAGTTTTTTTAGTTTAATTTTTAATCAATGGCCGCCGGAGTTTTATATTTTTTTATTTTTTTTTTTTTGTTGTTGTTATCCTTATTAGTTTGTCTCTAAATACTAAATATTTTTTTAATTTATAATAATAATGTTTATATTGTATATAAAAAACCTATATATTGTATTTATAATTAATATTATTATAAATATTATTTGTATATATAATCGGGCATATGCTTAAAACTAGTGTCTAGCATTTGTTTTTATGTTTTTTTATCTTAAAAATTTATTTTATTTTTATTTTTCATTTGTTATAATAATTTGCAGTTCTAGTTTGTTTGTTTATTAAGTTTCGAGTTTTTTTTTTTGTTTTTCTTCTTGCCATTATTGGTTCTTTATTGGTTGTACATATTTTCTTCATTGTAATTGAATAATTAATTATTTTTAATTATTTTTTAATTTTATTTTAATAGTTTATTCATTGAGCCTTAATGTTTTAAACCATTCGCCTCTCACTTCATTACCTATGTTGTATAGAAAAAGAAGCCTTTTTTCTTAGAAAAGGGGCTTTTATTATTTCCTTCTTTGTAAATCCCCCTTTTTTAAATTTCCATTTAAAAATAAAATTATTAATTATTGTTGTACTTATAAAATTAATTTTAAATAATAAATAATAATTATTATGAATTTTTTTGTTTTTAATTCTTACGTTCTTAAGTTCAGTTTTTGTTTTTTTAATGTTTATTTGCCATTAAAATTTTTTTTAAAATATTTTCATTGCAGTTCTAGTAGGGCATATAAAATGTTTGTTGCATTTATAATCATGTAACATAATCACGACTGGTTACATACTCATCACTATAGCGGCCAGCTAAAACGGTGGTAATAAAAAGATATTAAAAAAACCCTTAAAATTTAAAGCAAATTGTAGTTTCAAATATTTTTAAAAATTTGAAAAAGGAAGGAAACGTAGCTTTTATATCAAAATCAAGCTCCAGGAAATATTTTCCAAAAAAAAAAAAGAAATTCGAATTTAGTATCGAATTTTCGAATATTGTAAACCTTTAGTCAGGATTACAACCCAGTTTCTCATAACACTTATGTTGTGTGTGTTAAATTCTAGATATGTGCAGCGGGAGCTACAGTTTAAAGTCGACTCTAAACTTCAAATTTTTTTAAGGAACTTTTCCTTAAAATTTTTTTAATTACTCTCAGAGTTTTTGCCAAAAATATGCTGAGGGGAAGTCGCCGAGGAAATATTTTTTATACAAAAATGGGTTTTCGATGAAAACTGGAATTAGTTTTGACAGCTACTCTAGAGCCTATTGAACGAACACGCTCTGTTGTCTATAGACGTACATGATGATTTGGCAAAACAGAATGAATGAATTCTCAACTCTCAAAGTTCGGAAGTCATTGTTGATGGACCCTATACAAAGAGACTTGGTTAAGAGAGTTGTCAACTGCTTTAGAACCTATTTAATAAACACGTGTCGTTGTCTATAGGGACAATTTATTTGACAGTTGCCTTTTCAACAAAATGGCCGTTATCAACTGTCAAAGCCTGGAAGGTTCTATATAAAGAAGCTTAGGTTAGGTTAGGTTAGAGGACGTGCACTTGTCAATTAAGATAAGTACAGTACCCGGAGGTCGAATTGACCCATTGTACAACGTCCTAGTTTCTCACACCACTTATGTTGCGTGTGTTAGTTTTATACATGAGTGGTGGGACCTACAGTTTAAAGTCGACTCCGAACGACAGATTTTTGAGACACTTTTTCATGGCAATTTTATTTACTCTCAGAGTTTTTGCCAGAAATCTGCTGAGAGGAAGTCGCCGAATAAAATATTTTTTCATATTTTGTCTTGATGTCTGGCCTGGTGCTCGAACCCTGGCTTTACGCCTAATAAGCCAACACACTACCTACTAGACTACGGCGATTTCAAAACAGAATGAATGAACGTATGGAGTTGCAGCAAGATGCCCGTTATCAACTCTCAAATTTCGGAAGTCATTGTTGTAGGACGCTATATAAAGAAACTTGGGGTTAAGAAAGTTGCCAACTACTCTAGAACCTATTCAATGAACACGTGTCGTTGTCTATAAGAACAATTTATCAACTGTCAAAGCTTGGAAGGTTCTTAGTTTGAAGACAACTTGCAGTACATTTAAGAAGCCAACGGCAGAGATACGAATGATAGCAGGTGATGACGAAGCAACGAATTTAAAACCTTCACTCTTTCTATTCCAACGAAAATTTAAGAAACTGGTTCCGGATACGTAAAAAAACTGGCGTAGTATTTAATATTTTGAAAGAAGGCGAAGATCACTTTGAAAATTGCGGTAAATAAACTTCTTGCAACAATAGTTTCGAATAGAATATCCCATGTACCCTAATCCAGTCTGCATAAGGACCATGCGGGCTTTTGCCACAGTAAATCTTATGTAGACCATGTTAACTAAGTCCGTATTTTGCTCTAGCGATTCATTGAATATAACAGCCCATTATAGCTACTCCTTAACAGCCGTTGAAGATAATCACAAGATACGTGAGCTATACAATGACTCCAAGTACAAAGTTATGTTCAGTGGTGTTCAAACAGGCTGTTTTGAGTCGAAACTCGGTGTCCTGGAATACCAGGAATGTGTCTGAAAATGCCATGTGACATAGGCTGGAAAATGCAAGTACCGCTGTGACCTAGATCGTGCAGACAATAGCTTCCTAACACTACCTGATGAGGAGGACATACAAAGTAGAATAGATAAAGTCGGACTTAAAGAAAAAACTGTGCTTGAAACAGTACCGAAATTCATCATTGTTTTAAATATTTACAGACTTTACGAAGAGAGTTTCTAATCGTTTGAATTTAGAATTCGTAATACTTACAGTCTTCCATTAGTATGACCGGTGTTGCTTCCGGATTTGTGCTGGTCAATGTATGGCCCATCATATTGAAATCATCTTCCATGGAAAGAAACGAAGGATTCCATCGGGAACGCGAAGTTGTGCGATGTGTTGTAACGCCCGATGACGAAGAATAAAGACTAAGATTTGTGGGACTGATAACACCCGACATGGTAGTATAACCGAGGAGCTGTTTTAACGTGAAGAAAAATAACTGAAAACTGTTTTTTAACCCCTTAAGGCCTTAACTTACCGGTGTGGTTTGTGTATGGAAATGATTAAAGTACTCTCGCCCATTGGTATTCGGATAGGGCTGTGCTGGTAGTCTAGACAATGCCGAAGTGGGTGTGGATACAGCTATGGCTGCTGACGACGAAGTGGGTGAAGTTTTACATCGGGCCACATCGATTATGTGCGAATGAGGACTTTGTGTTGGTGCTGGCGGTGGTGAGGCTGAGGAAGTGGATGCCACCACCAAGTCTGTGGTACTACTGCCCACTGTAATCGTGCCGCTGTTATCTTGTGTATTTGAGGCTGTGGTGTTGGTGATTTTCGATGACATTGAACTCAAACCACTGCTGGTGCTATGATCTATGGTGGTGTGCTGCTGCTGCTGCTGTTGCTGCTGATGATGATGATGGTGATGATGATGACCATGATGCTGTTGCAGTTGCTGGTGGCTGTGGTGATGTCGTGGTGATTCATTTGCCGAGCTCACGCTGGTTAAGGGAGGCGGTGTTATGCTGGCTGTGGAAGGCGGCGAGCCCACCATTGTCAAGTCACCGGTAGAACGTATTATGGCCACTGGTCTTGCCATGGGCGGCAAAGGTGGTGGAGGCAACATGGTACTGTATTGCTGGTAATGGGCAGCAGCCGCTGCTGCTGAAACAGCTGTTAACTTTGGACTGCGTCCTACTGCAGCTGCGGCGGCAGCATGTTGCAACTGAAAATGGGAAGACGTTTGATGGTGGTGAGCATGCAATTCAGCCTCTGATGGATTAACACCGCTAGTATCCTGGCAAACATAGGCTACAAACTCGGACATATCTTGGCCATGATTAATAACCTCTGAGGCATATTTGGGTGTGGAAGAACCTTGTGAGTGATGCAAGTGCTGCTGGTGATGATGCTGTTGATGATGTTGCTGCTGCTGCTGTTGTTGTTGGTGTTGTTGCTGCTGCTGTTGTTGATGCTGATGTTGCTGGTTTTCGTCGCTATTGTCCGTCGGATTGGCCGAAGGACTATTGTGTTGGGGATAATACAAAGACGGACTGACGGCATTTGGCACCAAAGTGGAACTCACATTGTGTTGCATTAATACTGCAGATAAAGAAAAGTAAACTTTAGAATATTAAAGACATAACCTGCAACAAAAAACTTACCTTCCCCCGGCCGCATTTGACCCATACTTAATAGAACCCTATTGCTAGTGGGCGTATATCTTTGTAACGACGAATCATCATTGTTAGCATTAGAGGAGCCGCCATTATTGCTGCCATTGTCTTCATTTTGTCTTAATATCACAGAGAAACTGCTGGGACCACCACCTGAACCTACCACCCCATCTTGGGGTGAACCATTGGGATCTGTTTTACAAGAAGCTGCAGCAGCAGCTCTTAATAAAGAGGAATTCGAAAGATGCATGCTGCTGCGGGGATCCACAAAGTCAACTAAAAAAGAAAATATAAAGCTTGATCTTTGGCCGCCCTTAACATATTGAAAAATACTCACTGCTATAGCCTGAGGGCAATACCATGGAAGCACTAACAGATGATCTACCATCGCCACTAGTAACCATGCCCGTACCTGCTCCAGCGCCCAGACTATTCACACCGCTTACTACTGAGCCTAAGGGAGCTGATGAGGCTGACATTTGATATGTTTGGCATTCATAGGCAGCCCCTGGATGTTCCAATTTAATTGAGCTTGCCTGTATGAGATCATTGGTTGTCTCTTCCAATATGGAGGCTAAAATTATAAGAATTTTTCGTTCTCTCATTAAACACCATGCGATCTAGGGTTTCTAAACGGTAGAGACGATTTTATTGAAACTTTGAAGGAACTTTAAATAGAAGTCCTTATGAAATGTAGCATACTTTTAGGAAGTATAGAAATGTAGCATACTTTAGGCCAAAGAAAATCTATTTTTGTTATTTAGAAACATTTTTTTGTATTAAAATTTGAGCACTGACGGTGGCCCCAGATTATGTTACAATAAATATTTTGCTGCCGCTACTCATGGATAAAATTAACGCGCACAACATGAGTTGTGTCAGGTGCTAGGTTACGATCCTGACTAAAGGATTGTAATGACTAAATTAAGTAGTGCTCTTTGTCTAAAAAAATTTCTTTTTCATTAAAGAATTTAAAATAAAAAAAATTCTTTTTAATTTCACAATTGTAAACGTCTGAGTTCCTTTAATAACCATTTCTTTCTTTTTCTATTTTCAGAACAACAGCTTGCTTCAACAATTGGTAAGTTTTTCATGTACATTTTCCTTTAAAAAGATTTTAAAAACTGTTAAGTAAATTTGTATTCGCAAACCTCTTGCTCCAGTTTGAGTAAATATTTTTAAGTATTCTTTGAATCACTATATTTTTCAGAATATTAACATTCACAAAACCATAAATATAGCACACTTTTAGGGGCATCTCATGTAATTTGAGAGGAACTAAAACACTTGATTTTTTCCTAAAAAATTTTAAACAAAAAGTTTTGAATGTCTAATGGCTTGAATGGCTTATTTTACAAATTTTTGGTATATTTTTATATTTGGTATCGGATGTCGGCTGTTATTCCGATTTTTCAAAAAAGCTTAAATATAACATACTTTTAGGCTCCAATAGATTTTTTTAATTTAAAAAAAAACTAAAAATTTTAATTTTAAAACTTTATTTTTGAAAGCGTTTTGTTCCAATTGAAATAAAAACAATTAATTTTCTCGTTGGAATATCCTTTGCCATGTTACCTTTCATAAAACCATAAATAAAGCATACTTTTAGGCAATAGCCCTTTAAAAAAATAAAAAATGGAAAAATTTTCATCTTAATATCACGAATTTAAGTGACTCTAGTTCCAAAGGTATAAGAAATTAAGAATCTATTCTTAAACCATGTATTTTTCAGAATAATACCTTCCAGAAAAATATAATAAAGTATACTCTTAGGCTTTATTTTTTAAAACAATAAAAAATTATTAGAAACACCTTTTTTCTTTAGCCTGCTGGTAATGCCCTACTTTCTGCAGTTGTGGCATAGCACTTGTCTGTATTATTTTAATTAAATTTGTAGGGTGAATGCATCCAGACCTTGTACTTATTTGAGCAAAATTTCAATAAAATCATCTCAACCGTAAAGAAACCTTTGGATTTTTCTTGTTTTCTTTTTGTTACAAAAATTCCTACAATAATTCCGTTTTTATATCATATTTTAGTTCGTTTTTGTATTTGTTTTGTTTTGTGGGTTTTTTTTAATTCAATTACCTTTTGATAACTTCCATAGTTCCTTGGAGGAAAATACCCCAGTGGCCAAGATAATATCATTACAAACAACACCGTTATAAGGATTATGACTGTAGCCCGCAAAAGGTGTTGTGTCTACATCTAAAACCGCATATGTGGTGGTGGTTATAACATGTAAAAAATTTCTCATTCTCTCTCTCAATTAACACACACTGTTGCTCGTATACATACCTTTTCTCTTGCACTCCTCATCGCCATGTTTTTTATTGTCATTTGGATTGTTGTTGTTGTTGTTATTATTATTAGCCGGATTATGCTCACTGCTATACAGCATTAGGGAGGGTGTATTTGGAGAACCTGGTTGTGATGAAGTGGCCACCGGACTATGCATTGGATCATGGGTGTTAATGAAGTTGGCCAAATACAAGTCCAATTCTCTAACGGAAACATTTATGTGATAAGGATTAACGCACAAAGCTGGATGTATACACTCCGGGGACTTTTCCAAACGTTCGCCGTCCGTACTTTCCAAAGGTATGGCCTTGAAAAGTATGACCATAACCAAATCCAAACGCCATACTTTGTCCGCTTGGCGCAAGCAATCAATGCGACGCATTTTGCCTTTTTGATCGGGATTGGAGAGGACACATATCGATTTGCGTTTACCCGTTATCGATTGTACAAAGTCCTCGCGACATTCTTGCGTTATGTCTTTGCGTAGTTTGCCCAAAAGGCGTGAGGCCCATTTCTGTTTAACTTCGGCTTTTTCGTTCTAAAAGAAAGAGACAAAAAATATTCGTTAAACTATAATATCTGTCTCTCTCTATCTCTCTCTCTCTCTCTCTCTGTATATTTTATTTACCTGCAACTCATCCTTACAGTGCCGTTCCTCTTCCAGGGACATGCGTTTCTCATGTTTTTTGTAGTATTTTCGTTTGGCCGCTTGTAAATTAAACCAGGAGTACGAAAATGATTTGACATACGGTAAGAGGGCTTCAATGAACGGATGAAACTCATCCTAGACACCAACCAAAAGTATAGAAAATTAAAAAAAAATATATTAAGTTTGTAAATAAATAAAATTCTTATTTTTTTTAATAACATTTAAAACTTTATTTATTAGTTAGAAAAAGAAGGTGAAAGAACACTAAATATTATATCGTATGTAGTATATCGTATATATATAGACACATATAAGTTTGAAAAAGTATATTTAATGCTTAGGTTAGATTTGGTTTTTTTTTTGTTTAATGTTAGTTTTGGTTCAAGTCTCTACTACAGATACATATTTGTTTTATAATTTATTTTAAATTATTTTTTATTTAATTATAGATGGTTTTTTTTTTTTTAAATATAAAAGTTATACAGAAAAACATTGAAAAACATTTAGAATAAATACATTGAAATTGTAATTTAAATGAGAAAAAAAAATTAATTACACACACAGAGTTGATTTTTTAAAAAAGGATTACAAAATGACGCGCATAAAACAACATTCAAGTGAAAGAAAAAATTATTAAAAAAAATTGTGGAAATAAAATCAAAGAATATAGGAGAGGACACATGAAACAAGGAGAAAGGCAGAAAAATATTTTTTTAAAGTGGAACCGTAGTGAAAAAAGTTAACGTTTAAAAAAAATATAAAAAAATAAAAGAAAAATAAAAAAAAATAAAAATAATTTTAAAAAAAGTTATTAAAATAAGAAATTATTTTCAAGTGTTTAAATTAATTAAAAATGAATTTAAATTCAAAATTATATGCAAAAAACACAATAAATTTTTCAAATTTAAACTCATTTAAATTTAAAATATTTAAATTATTAATGAGGAGTGCGAACAAAAAAATTTGGACGGTGATTGAAAGAAATAATTTGGACATGCTGTTACAATGATATTTTTCACTGTGATTGAAAGAAATAATAACCATTAATTTGCCTTTATTAATCATCTGCCTGGGTGAAAGTGAACTCCTGATTACTGAACACACAATATCCTTTACAGAGTGGACTTGAAAACTACTACGATAAATATCAAGGAGAATAAGGCCAGATGAAGTCGCCGTGGTCTAGTAGGTAGTGTGTTGGCTTATTAGACGAAAAGCCAGGGTTCGAGCCCCAGGCCAGACATCAAAATAAAATGCAAAAAGTATTTTTTCGGCGTTTTCCTCCTCAGATTTCTCTGTGAGGCAAAAACTCTGTGAGTAAATAAAATTGCCATGAAAAGTTTAACAAAAAATCTGTCGTTCGGAGTCGACTTTAAACTGTAGGTCCCGCCACTCATGTATAAAATTAACACACACAACATAAGTGGTGTGAGAAACTAGGTCGTAATCATGACTGAAGGTGTGTAATGACCAATTATGTATGTATGAAGTAACGCCAAAAGTACTTAAACGCCTTGCTGAAAACCGCCTGAATGCTGTCCACAAAGTGATCAATTCCTGAATTGCCTGAAATGTATTCCCTATCCTATAGAAGATACAAAAACTCACCCTGATTAGTAAGGAGAAATGGTATGCTCCGCTTTGCTTGCTAGATAACGTCGGTAAACTATTGGAAAAGCTACCCCAGCACACGTCAGTACAGGGACTGCGTTCACCCGTGGCACCACAACGGGCTGCTATGCGTGCTCAAGTGAGCTTTATGATATCAGAGCTACCACTCCCACCTAACCTAACCTAATATACCCCAGCACAAATTGACAGTTTCTGATAAACCAGCTGACGAATTGTCTAAAAGGCCTTTCGATCTAGAGCTATAGGAAATGTTGTGGAATGTGTTGAGTGGGCCAAACTTATGCGCCACTATCCAAAGTGCAATTATTGTCTTGGCCAGAACCAAAGTGCAAAACCACTTCAACAGTCAAATCCCTGCGATAGTTATTTTGTATTTCTATTCAAGGATGCTGTGAACACTCTGGTGTTACTCGAGAAATCGCAAGTTCTTCAATGATACACTTGAAGTCTAAAGAAGTTATCTTAAGCGCTACTATGCAGAGTGCCATTATTGTCTTGGCCACAACCAAAGTGCGAAACAGACATCATCAAGGTCCTGCAACAGATCTTTTGCATTCCTACTCAATTATGGTGTAAACACTCTGGAGTTACTTGAGAAGAATTCTCAAGCTCCTCAATCATACATTAGAGGTCTAAAGAACCATGGAGATAACGTCTAGTAAAGCACAAATATGTAACATTGGCACTAACTTTTAGAACCTGAGTTACGATCACTTTTTATGTAGAAAAATGCCAACATTGGAACCAGATTTACGTCTGTTTTTTAGTTGTGAAATTTACTGAGGAGCAAATGACATAGTGGCCGCCTAGTCAGCTCCTGACAAGAATAATGCCAAGAGTAAGGGCTCAAATATGGCTCGGGAACCACCATCTGGAATTTGCAAAAATCAAAACTGAGATTCTACTGATTGGTCACATGCAGTGGTGTTTTGCTAATTATTTTATTTACCGGAAAACAAGCCGGTTCGTTCCGGTTTTTGTTCCGGTTCGGGTTCGGTTCAAACCCTTGTTTATAAAAATACATATAAAAATCAGCAATTATTTTTAATTTTTTTTTTTTTTCAAAACGTCAGCCAATTCTCGTTATCAGTAATCATATTTAGTTCCGGAACGCGTTCCTGTCCAAAAAGGACAGGACTCGACAACACCACTGGTCACATGCAAGGTAAAGTCCTTGTGCAGATAAGCGATGTGTCCCCAGTCACAAAAAAGTCGGTGAGACTCGACTACATACTTCATTTCCAGGCCCATTTATATCCGTGCCGAAGAATGTGCAGTACGAGTCTTGAGGTGAAGGATAAAGCACTTTGAGGTCGAGAACTCAAGCTAATATAGATGGAATTAGCTTCCGTGTCAAAAAGGGGTTCACACTCCGAAATAATGCATATTTAGTTAAGAAGTGGAATATTTTGATAAATTTAGAATTTAGAAATCCAGGAGCTAAAGTTGCTTACTGAAAGAATTTTTGCTACCACGATTTTTTTATTTTATTTTTAAACACATTTTTTAATTCACATTTTAATATGCATTAATTCACCTACTTTAGTAAAAACCCCGCATTAATGTGAATTACATTCTCTATGGTTTTTTTTGATTTTTTCTTGTCTTTTTTCTAACTTTTTTTGCTGTCTTAACTGACCTACCAAAAGAATTTTTGTTAAAACGATTGAAAACATCTTCATTAAGAATTCAAAACGCGTGCAATTACGACGTGACTACGCAAAAAAAAAACTTGAAGCGATTTTTACAAAATAAAAATACAAAAAAGTGGAGAAAAAAAGCATAGAAAAACGAAATAGTACTCGTAATAGAAATAGAAATAAAAAAATAATAGAGAATATGGCTTTGGAATATTTTAAAAAAGACTAACATTTTGGGTCAATGGACTTAATGATGGCTTCATTTGGTTCGAAAAAAAAAAAGGAACTGCAAGAGAGAAACTTGAAGAGAAAATTTTGCTGATGAAGATTAAAAATAATTTGTCACAATAAAATTAAAAGAAAATCAAAATTTTAAAAACATTGGAACAAAATTTGAAGAAATAAAAAAACCTATGAATGGCACCCCCGAGCTATGTTAACTCTGTGTTGAGCATTCTGCAGCGTATCGTCATATTTTACTTTTCTGTTGTACTCTAGAAACGATTAGAATGTGTTCCAGGATGCTGGAGTTATTTGTAGAGTTTACGGAAACAATAGTATAACTGAAAAAAAAACAACAGGGAAAGGATTTATTTATCTGCAACCTAATTAAGTAAGGTTAGGTTATTGTGGTAGCCTAGATACCGAAGGCTCACTTGAGTATGCATAGCGGCCCGTTGTGACGCCACAGGTGAATGCAGTCTCTATGCTGGCCAAGTTCCTGCGACCTGATAATTTTGATGTTTAATGTGTCGTTCTGGTCGACCAATTTTTAGTTGCAAACTCGGTGACATTATGAGAAAAATTGAGAAAGAATAGAAGAGAGAGAAAGAGAGTACTAAGCATTAATCGCTCAATAGAGTGCCTCGTAAATTAACTTTGAGCCTTCACAGTGGAATGAAAATTGAATCGCACAGGACAAAAATATCATGGATGATGTAAGATAAAGCTCCACAGTCGGATACAAAGACAGTATTGATACGAAGAAGGGTAATGTAATACGTCTGGTGAGATTAAAAGGGATTTCTTCATCATAACCTCATCAAACAACTGATTCTTATCACCATTGCCAACAGTTAAGGAGAATGACGCCAGTAATTCACTTAAAATGGCCAGAATTGATCATCAAAAAAAGGTGTTTCGTTTCTTTTCATAACAATTCCAGAACGCACACATCTTTGATAAACAGTCAGATATGGAGAGAGCATGGCTAGGACACATTAGGACGCACTTGGCTGGGAAGTGTTAACCATGTGACTTGGCGGTATAAATTTAAAGCCCGTGGAGACCTACAAAACTTAATTGGATCAACAAAAAGGGTATTATAATGTATCCAGTGAGATTAAAAGAGAATTCTTCACTATGAGATGCTACAACCTTGTCAAACGATTGATTTTTATCTTCATTGCCAACAGTTAAGGAAAATGGCGCCAGTAATTTACTCAAAATGGCCAGAATTCCATGACAACGCCAGAACACATACATTTTTGATGACCCGACAAAAACTAAGAGAGCTTGGCTAGGACACATAGGATGCACTTTGCTGAGAAACGTTAACCATGTAGCCCAAAGTTTACGATATAAATTTAAAATCCGTGGAGACCTGCAAAACGTAATTGGATCAACAAAAAGGATATTATAATGTATCCAGTGAGATTAAAAGAGAATTCTTCACTATAAGATGCTAAAACCTGGTCAAATGATTGATTCTGATCTCCACTGCTAATAATTACATAGAATGATGCCAATTATTTACCTAAAATTGCCAGAATTGATCAAAGACAGTTTGGCTTGAATGTTTTCTAGCATCAACCATGTAACACTGGAATTTGCGACGTAAATTTAAAGTTCGTGGAGGCCTTCAAAACATAATTGAATCAGTTTTTCGCTTAGAAAACTGAGGAGTTGTAAGCTGATGGCATAATGGCTGCCTTACTCCCAAAAATGGCGGAGTATTATCGATTAAAATGGCACACATTAGATTAAAGTCTGGTGTTAGAATTTTTTTAAGTGAAATAATTTCTTAACAGTTAAGTACAATTTAGTTTCACATAACCTTACTTTATGTTTAATTTTTTTTTAGTTTTCATCGACAAATTGGAAAAAAAAATTATTTTTAAATTTATGGCCGCGTAATAAATCTTTTTTTGTTCCAAATAAATAAAACAATGAAATCATAAATCTACTACGCCAATTCCATTTAATATGACTGACCAAACATTTCATTCAATAACAAACCAAAAAAAAAATGGGAATTTGATCAAAAAAAAAAAAGGAAACGGAAATTGAATTGAGAAAATCAACCCAACCGAAAAGTAACAAAAAAAATAGATATACAAAGACATCGAAATATTCAAATAAATGCCATAAACATCTACGAAAAAGAAAAACAAGACAACACCATAGAAAAAAATAAAAAAAAAAATTAAATGAAATGAAAATAACAAGAGAGGAAATATTATCAAGACTACAGGCGACAGAACTACAAGTGCTCAGCTTAGATTGAACGGCATTCACATCTAATAAATGCTTTTAAAATCGCCAGTATGGCAACGCTGTCAGCTGTTTAAGATCGATGCATTTATAAATCTGAATCGGAGTGTTTAGCGACAAAAGAACGAGTAAAAATAGTGAAAACTATCTAAAAAAGATAGTAATTCATGCATGGCTACTTTTCGAGCAATTTGCTGCAATTATAGTCGTTATAACCCAACTATTGTCAAAGGTATTACTAAGACCAATTGTGGTCTGGTCTGTATAGCATCGCAATGTTTGCACTGCAGAAAATATCGTTTCTATTAAAGAAAGTGAATTGGATAACCCGAATTTTTCGATTCTACGGCATGGCATTTGTACAGCCATCCATATAAACTCCAGCTCTGGAAACTATTGAAGCCGGCTGAACATTCACTTCGCCGTTGATATACTGATTGGGTACTGCTGCAGCAGGATTTCAATGCTGAGTGATGGCAAAAGAAATTTTCTTCACCAATGGATCTCATTTCTAAGTCCGTGAAAATGTGTACGACCATGGACATGCGCCTGGAGGTGTTCTATAGTCGGCAACTTCTGCTTATCACAACATCAACTTCAATATTTTCTTCACCAATCAAAATATGTACGACCATGAACAGTCGCCCTCAGCCAGCCCAATCCCTGAAGGTATTCTATATTCTCCAACCCTGCAATAGTCTGACTATAATCGATTCCAGATTCTTATCAGAAACCTAACTTCGAAATGACATGTAATGAACCCATTACCGGTCTTACGCTGGCTTTATCCATCCACCGAAGCAGAACGTTTTAACACAATCGACAGAAGGTTACCACCAGGACACCCAGCATCCGGGTGCTTCTTACAATGAGTCCACAGAGGTAGCAGATTGGAAGATCAGGACTTGCCATCAAGTCATTTCTCCTATCCTTTAAATATACAACTAAAAACGCCTGTAGTTTGCCGCCTTGCGCTTGTATTATGATTTAATATTCCTTCACTTGTTTTTATTACTCCATTAAAGGAGGTCATAATACTCATATACAGTGAGAGAGAGAGAGAGAGAGATGGAGAGGTTGATGGGATAATAATATTTTTTTTATTAATAAAACAACAAAATAAACAACAAATATAACGGGCTCCACTCCACATACAATACACACGACATTTACATACAACAACGCAAGTGAAAAAAATATGAAAAAAAAGGAAAAAAGGAAAACAAAACAAATCACACACATAGGAGAAATAAAAAATGAAAACAATAACATACAATAACAATAACAACAACAACATGAATTAAGGACATTTATAAATGCATGTCTGACAGAGAGACAGAGAGAGAGAGAGTATAAAAAATCAAAATAAAAGAGAACATCAATACACAAAGAGAGTAAACACGACATTAAACACTCGTACTAAACAAAACCAAACGGAAACAAGTAATTGAGAGTGTAAAGAGGGGGAGTTTTAATAGAACGAAACAAACAAAAAAAAAAAAAAGAAACGAGTTTTTAAAAGTAAACACGACAATAGGAATTTACACCAAAAACAATTATTTTTTTCTTAAGTTTTTAATATTTTTTTTAAATATTTAAATAACACACACACACAGACAGAGATTTGTGAGAGAGTTTTAGTAACTGTTTTGTAATTACTTATTTAACCAGTGACTCAAGACTCAGAGAGAGAGTGTTACAGAGTTTGAGCAACAGAGTACCGAACACAGAGCTTTAGAGAGTACAACTGTTATTGCTTTTTGTTAGTGTTAGTTCTGTTATTCATTCATTCATTGATTAGTTTTGTTTTTGATGTTTCAACTCAATTATCTTAATGCAGTTTAACATGAAGAGAGAGAGAGAGCGAGAGACAGTGAAAAGCTGAGATCCTTTTCTTATTAACGTTATTAAATGGGGTTCGCAGTTCATATTGTTATACTCTGTTATGTTCTTTTATTTTATTTCAAAATGCCGGTTGCTGTTAGTACATGAAGTTCTTTCTTTTTCGTTTTAATTGTTCTTTAAGTTTAAAATTTTTTTTTGTTTTTTAAATTTTAATTTTTAGTTTTGAATTGCTTAAAAACTGATACCACGTATAAATTCAGCACCTGTCCTGAGGATGATGTTTGTAGATAAGAATTAACGTCCGTCTCGATCATACAGCTACGTAAAGAATCAGGTATAAACATGCCTTGTCCAAGGCTTTTGTTTATTTTAATTTCTTTTGTTTTTCTTTTTTATTTTATTTATTTGTTGTTGCTTTTTATGGAAAATTGTTAAATAAAAATTTCGTTTTTATTGTTTTTTTTTAATTTTTTTTTTGTAATTTCAAGCTTTTGGAAGACTTTTGGGTTGTAAAATTTTTGAGCTTTTCTTTTTGCTTTTTTTTTTTTTTGCTTTTCTTTGTTGTGTTTTAAAATTAAAATAAATTGTTGCTGCAGGTTGAAGAGAAAGAATAGTAGAAGAAGAGTCTGCAAAAAAATAAAAAGAAATGTTTTTAATTGATTATTAATAAACAATTAAGTTAAAAAATGTTCAGAAAAAGAATTTTTCTAAATTTTAAAAATTCTTTACAATCCTAAGGTGCCTTATTTACAACTAAACAGCATTCTAAACTACATTCTTAAACAAAATCTGGTCATTAAGCCATCAAATACTTGAATTTTACGGTTTTTTTATTCCTGTTCATTCGTTTAAGCTTTATGAAGCTATCAGAAACCATTTCAACGTCTGTTTATTATTTATTTGTTTTGCTTCAGTTTTATTAATCAAGTTTTTTTCCAACAAAGCAGGGTCTGGAATTATAGGGTTGCCATCTTTCGTTTGCTAGCAACCAGCTGTCGAAAAATGTATTTAAATTGTTTATTACTTGAGGATTGCTATTCCTTCTCAAAAGGCATTTTGCGTAGGCTTTTCTTTACTTTCACAGGTCAGCTGAGTTCCAGAAAGGGCTATTTGGACAGAAGTTTTTTTATTTTAAATTTCAAATGAACACTTTTTCGTCTTCAGGCTTATTATTAGCAGAAAAGACCGGAACATTATTGATATTCTAAAAGTGGTGGTATTAGTTATTAGTCATCTAGATTACATCCAGATTACAGAACCAAAGACGGATGTATGCTCTAGAGAGACAGCAAGAGGCTACCCACTAGTAGCATATTCGATTCGATGTTGATTTCCCAAAATACACCTCGAGGCCCTATGAGAGCAATATTAGAGAGATAGAAAATTTCAGTATCTCAGTATAAACACCATAACTTGTACTCTTTTATGCCTCCGACTCATCAGTAAATATCAAGATCTGGTTGTCCTGAAGGACAAATTCTGCAATCCGGTTGTACCAAAGTTCAGAGTAGGTGTCGTTCCCCTATCATAGGCCCGTCCACTTCTTGTCTTGGCGCCGTAAGAAATACAAGAGTGTCACAGAACTCTCAGTGCCTCAACATCGACTTTGTAGAATCGAATTTGACAAAGACATTCAAGCATTCTCATCTGAAGGATGAAGCTTATGATGCTATAGTCTCTGTAAAATATGCAAAATGGTGGGATGTGACCGCCTTCTACTAGGCGAGCTGAATAGTTGTACATTCAACGAAAAATATATGGCCTAAGATCTTATACCTTCCTAAATGCTATTGCAGCATATGGTGCCTTATGCATCTGGTTCTTAACTTTATGCTTCAAGGAGAGTTTGCAGCAAATATTTCGACATGTTACAGGGCATACGTATTCCGATTGGTTTAGCCAAACGCATTACTTTCCGTTCATTTCATAGGAAAGTTCGCTCAATATTTCTGGACTCTGCTGGAGTTGTATAGATAAGAAGAGGTTAGAAAATAGATAAGCAGAGAAGGAAGGCACAACTACGCTTCCCACAGGCCACATTGTTCTATTATAAGACATCACGATAGACTTGGCATTCTGTCGAATAACTTTTACAAGAACTTAGTCTTTCTTTCACTTCATATGCCAATAGCAAGATGTATTCTGGACGCAAGTTTGATTCCCTTGTTGAATGTTAATAGTGGTATAGCAGCAGTGCAGTCGCCGTGGTCTAGTAGGTAGTGTGTTGGCTTATTAGACGAAAACCCAGGGTTCGAGCCCAGGCCAGACATCAAAACAAAATACGAAAAGTATTTCTTCTGCGACTTCCTCTCAGTAGATTTCTGGCAAAAACTCTGAGAGTAAATAAAAATTGCCATGAAAAGTTTCTTAAAAATCTGTCGTCGACTTGTATAAAATTAACACACACAACATAAGTGGTGTAAGAAACTAGGTCGTAATCCGGACTGAAGAGTTGTAATGACCAATTAAGTATGTATAGCAGCGTCACCCTAAACGATGACCTAAGTTGGTCCTTCTCTTTCAAAGCGGATCTTAACTTAAACTAACCTATCCTGAAGGTAAATTCACTTATCGACCTTAATAAAGAACACACTGTTGGATGGCAATGAGATAATTACTGAATTTGGTCCTGTTGAAATTCCTAGAAGTTCTACAGGGTATCTCTATACCCATTGAATATTAAAAGTATCCTGCAGAGAATTTTTTAAAATTAAAGAAAATTTTTTCTTTTTAATTTTCAATAATTTTTTCCCAATATTTTCCCCATGTTTTATTTCTTTTTTTGCAAATTTTTTCTTTAAAAATGTTTTACAATTATGCTCCAAATAGTTTTCTTTATTTTTTAAATCTATTTTCCTTAATTTTGTAATGTTTTAATATCTTCTTCACGGGTTTAACTTATTCTGTGACTTTTGCTTTATGAAACATACATAAATCTGTGAGAGCCCCCCACTATTTACTACGCTTAAAATAACCCCTTCTTTCTATGTATGTGTGCTCTTATTCCCTCTATTATGCTTTCAAACTTTTTAAAAGTACACATGTATGTATGCCTTAGTATTAGTGTTTACAACGTATATTAGTGTGTGTGTTGTATTTTGTAACGTACTCACCTCTTGTTTACGAAAATTTTACGAAAAATTATGATGACGAAATCATAAAGAGAAAGCAACAAAAAAAAATTTTAAATAAAAGAGATACACGAAGTAACAAAAGAGAAAGAGACAAAGTGAGAGAGAGATAGAGAGACAGAGTTGTGTTATAAATCTCGCCTTTAAAGCTGTTGCTACTTTTCAACGTGTTTTGTTTTCCTTTTATAAAGTAACGGTTTATTGTTGTTGCCAATGCAGCTGAGAAATGTTGGTTTAAACTTTTTGTTGTAACATTTTTTATTGCTGTTGCTGTTGTTGTTGTTATTAAGATTTCCTTGATTAATTCTGGCAATATTTTAAGAGATTTTCGTAGTGATTGTTGCTTTCAGGTGTTGATTATTATGCAGGAGCAACATTGTTTGTGTGAAACACAGCTTCATTATTATTTGTTGTTTCTGTTTTCTCTCTTTTTGTTCTTATTTTTTTTTTGTTTTACAGATTTTTTAAAGAGAGTTTCTTTGGGTTGTTTATGTATGGTTATGGTTATGTTAACAAAGTGTAGGAGCGCGTTTTATTATTTGTTTATAAGTATGTGTGAGTTTGTTTGTAGGTGTAGTTTGTTGTTGTTTTCTTCTGTAATTTTTTTTAACGTTTCAGCCGCCGTTTTATTATTGTTAGGAACTCAACGAATATCGAACATGTTTGTTGCTTTATTTTTGTTATTTTTATTGTCTTTTTTTGTTAATTTTTTTACATTTTTTTGTTTAATTTTAAATTTTTATTAATTTTGTGCATGATTTTTGATTTCATTTTTTTTTTTGCGAAATTCTATAATAAAAGCCGTTTGTTGTAGAACGAGGTTAATTTAGTTGTCGAATAAAAATCAGTTGAAAAGTTAATGAAAATAATAACAAATCATGTTTTAAATATTTTCTTTATATTTTTATTTTATTTTTTTATTTTATTTTTTTTATTTAGAAAAAACACAAATAGTCACTGTAAATTGGAAAAGAGAAATTTCATTAAAAAGAAATCGAAACATATTTACACAGAAAACTCTAATAAATTTCACTTAGACATATAACACCCACAATTCATTTATACCCGCATGCAGAGGAGTGCACACGAAAAAATTTGGATACACTTGTTTCTTTATGGAAAGTTCCAATGTATAAAAAACCGAAGCCGCCGTAGTCTAGTAGGTAGTGTGTTGGCTTATTAGGCGAAAAGCCAGGGTTCGAGCCCCAGGCCAGACATCAAAATAAAATACGAAAAGTATTTCTTCGGCGACTTCCTCTCAGCAGATTTCTGGTAAAAACTCTGAGGGTAAATAAAATGCCATGAAAAGTTTCTCAAAAATGTCGTTTGGAGTCGACTTTTAACTGTAGGTCCCGCCACTCATGTATAAAATTAACACACACAACATAAGTGTTGTGAGAAACTATGTCGTAATCCTGACTGAAGGGTTGTAATGACCAATTATGTATGTATGCATAAAAAACATGTCAAATCCTTATCAGATTCTAACAAGTTTTGTTTATTTTCTGAAATTATAGCCTCCACTTCCTACTTTTTAATTTTAATGAAGTTTTTTTATCGCTTTTAAAAGTGTTTTTACTAAAGCCCTGAGGCTCTGAGTGCAAGTATTCCCTGACGGCTGTAGCGTGTTTAAAGCAGACCACTTGATAGTTTTGTGCCAATGCAATAGCCTTTCTTAGTTACGCTGATATCGTGTGTAATTTGTGTAGCTGATGAACTGCAGCAAGCAGTCACACTTCTTCCATATGCCCACCCACTTATGAGAACAAGATACCTTTTAGCTCCATTGAACTGCCTACCAGGCAAGGGTATTTAGTAGCTGCTAAGGAATACTGTGATGAGAAAGAAACTTGCTTTTTTGCGAAACTAACCAAGCGTGAATTAGACAGGAAACGTACCAATCAGACCGTAGGGGCATCTCCGCCACTGTATGTTTTCCAGCAGGTCACTACGCAATTGATAGGCACTCGGAGAGACTTCGCCCACCTACACACGATTTCTCCAAAGATTTGCCACTCCCACTCTCTGGATTAACGCAGACTACTCTTATTTCGCCCGTTCTTTCTAAATAATCTGAGAGATCTGTTGTTACTTGTTATCCGATCGATCACTAAGTTGATTCTGATGCTTTAAATGCGAAAGATCGGGTAATCAGGACTTGCTAGTTATGTGGCTGTAGGACATCATTTCATGCGGTATCACAAGCGGCCGCCCAACTTTCCAATAAAGTCCAGATCATATCGACAAACTGCAAATCGAGGACCTTACGAAATGTATAGTATGATTCGGGGCCATACAGTATCTTTACTGAGTGTCAGTATTGCTTCTGGCCAAGCAACAAATTATTTTTCTGGATTCTTCAATCATTGTGATTGTTATGGGAACGAACGATCGGGGATTTGGCTCATGATATATTTTGTATTTGAAAATGCACAATTAAAGCCGGCTGACCATACCAATATTTCGAATAAAATTTTCTTCAGCGCTGGATTTCATTTCGCACTTGGTGGTTACGTCAACGAGTGAAATTGTTGCATATTATGCTCCAAGTTATTGTCAATAAACCATAGTATTCGATCAAGAAGTCTATTCACCCTATTGGTGAAAAGACATTGAAAATGCTGGGTAATTATAGCAGCTATATTCCCTTAGGACCGCACAACGCTTGAACTGGACGGATTTTCTACAGATTTTGATCTTATTACATGAGAAGCTTCGAGGTCTATAACTGGCCATTAAGAACAAGTGATGTGGCGCCCTTAGATTAGATCTTTGTGGTGCTGAATCTAAGAGCACCTTGGGACCTTTGGAAACCAACATTCGCTCTGTTATCGCTCCATTACTTCGGGTGATAAGGGGTCGATAATTACCTCAAAGGGATTGCAAACAAATCCAAATCTTTTCTAATTATTTAAAAACCATTTTTAATGGCTCTGAAAAAGTCAAGTGCATTAAACTATAAAAACTTTTGATTCCAAATGCAAATACTCCCTCCTCCCTCTCTCCCTTTTGTAATGGCGACACATTTTTATGGGCATTTTTAACAATCTGATGTGTCTGTTGGTTACACCTCGTTTTGTGTCCACCCTACTACACAAACAAACAAACACAGTGTGTGTGTGTAAATGTTAATGGTTTTGACAAGCTGGGTGGCCAAAGAGTGGGCCGGGTGATGGATAAAGGCTGGCATGGTAAAAAAAAAACGTACACACGTTGCATATTAATCGCAATAGAAAAAGGGGGAAAGTCTGGGTGAAATTTATTTTGTGAGTTCGATAGTCTTTTTTTTATTAAATATTTGTTCGTTTTTGTTGTTTGTTATTAATTTTATAAGTATTTTTGAAATTGAATTTTAAAAAGAAAATTTTTTATTGATTTTTTAAAGGATTTTTCCTTTTTTTTCATTATTTTGTTAGGCCAGACACATTAATCACTTTAAATTCCTTCCTTTTTTTCTTGCTTCTTGCTTGCATTTTACATATTCCAAGGATTTTCTGTTGTAAGGTTTTGTTTTATAATTCAATTTCACTGCAGGAATATTTTTAAAACAATAATTTTTGTTAAATTTTTTCTTTTCAAAATATTTTGATTTTTATTTAAATTAAAAGAAAAAAATGAAGAATTTTTTGTTACACAATTTTTTTTTCGTTTCCAATCTTTTACGGTTTCTTTCTTCTGTTATTTTTCCCCGAGTAAATGATTTTTTTTGTTTCTCTTTTTTTTTTTTTTTTGTTAATTTTTCTTTACGTTTGCCTTTATAAAAGGAAAAATAAAATATTTTTTTAGCGATTTTTTCATTTCCTCTTTATTATATAAAAATAAGTCGCTGTACATCCATTCAATACGACAACAACGACAACGACGACGACGTGTGTCTCCCTAAACGTCTACCAACAAAAAACACAGAAAAGATTTTTTTTGAAAAATCCGTCTAAATAAGTTTTGAGTGCTTTTTTAAGGGGACTTTTCATAAGAGACCTTTTTTTCTAGCAGTCGCTGTTCTATATATATACAAACACTTAAAAATTAAAAAAAAAATATTGAAAATTCGTTTAAAATTTTTCCACTTTTCACTTCACATTTTTTCATTTAATTTTTTCCTTCTTTTTTTATTAAAAACCATAAAATTTTTAATATCTTTTTCGCTTTAAAATTTCAAAATTTTTTTTTTAGAAAAATAAGTTCTCTTTTTTACTTTTCTGTCGTTTTTTTTCCTTCTTTTAAAAAATTTTCTTTTTTTTTTTTTCTTAAATTTCGTTCTGTCTTGGCCAGACGAGACGTTTTTCCTCACTCACCATTTAATGTGTTATGCCCTGTGTTTTTGCTTGAATTTTCTTTTCATTGGTGTTTCTTTCGCTTTTTTCATTCTCTCTCTCTCTCTTGTACGTTTTCAAATTTGAAAATTTCTTGTTGTTGTTGTTATTAAAAGAAAAATCACCATAATGTTGCGCTTTTTCTCTTCATTTTTAGTTTTGATGTCTATTTTAAAAGATTTTCGTAAGGAAAATATGGTTCATTTAGCGTTTCATTTATCAAGGAAATGTTTTTGAAAATTTTGAAAAAAATTCTAAGAGAAATTGTATCGAACTTTTTTATCGAAATTTTTTGTTATCGAAATTTTTTTGTTATTGAAATTTTTTGTTATTAAAAATATTTTTGTTATCGATTTTTTTATCGGTTTTTTTTAAATTTTTTATTTAAGGAAATTGTTTTTGTTATCGATAATATCATAGCTATATGTGTGTAAATTTCCTTTAAACTTTCAAATGTTTTTGTTATCGAAATTATTTTTGTTAACGTAATTTTTTATGATCGAAAACGATGTTTCATGTTACTAACAATTTTATTTTAGAAACTGTTATCGATGAAATTGTTTATGAAAATTTTGTTATCGTAAATATATCTCACATTTTACTATTTCACACAATTGATGGTAATTTTTTTCTGTCATCGAAATATGTTTGTTTTCGAAATAGAGTTTGTCATCGAAAACAATTTTGTATAGAACAGATAGAACAAAATGAAAAATTTCCTATAAATATTAAAATTTTTTGTTATCGAATTTTGTTATCGAAAATATTTCTCACATTTTACTATTTCACACAATTGACGGCATTTTTGTTTTTTTTTTTTTGTCGAAATATTTTTGTTTTCGAAATAGATTTTATTTATCGAAACCGATTTTGTACAGAACACAACAAAAAAATGAAAAATTTCCTACAAATATTGAATTTTTTTGTTATCGAATTTATTTTTGTTATCGAAGTTATTTTTATTATTGAAAATTTTTTGTAATCGATTTTCAATTCATAATTTTTTTTTTCGTAATTCGATTGTTATCGAAAAAATTATTTGAGAAAATTTTGTTATCGAAAACATTCCTCACATTTTACTATTTCACACAATTGATGGCATTTTTTTTGTTCTTGTCGAAATATGTTTGTTTTCGAAAAAGATTTTGTTATCGAAAACGATTTATTACAGAACACAACGAAAAAAATGAAAAATTTCCTACAAATCTGAAATTTTTTTGTTATCGAATTTATTTTTGTTATCGAAATTATTTTTATTTTTGAAAATTTTTTGTAATCGATTTTCACTGCAATTTTACAAAGTACCATTTACTTTAGAAATTTAGGTAACTTTCTAAATGGAAAAACACTCTTCTACTCTGTGAGGTCGAATTATGTAAAACGGAAAAAAAGGTCCGATAAACTGACATGGAAGAGAAAATTTCAAAGCAATTGATTTAAAATCCGAGATTTTACAAAGTTTAACGAATAAATTTAAAACAAAAAATTAAAAAAAAAAACTTCATCTTTTTAAACTCTTCCATTAATACAAGCGTTTTCTTTTAAGAATAATCGTTTTGCAACACTTATAACAGTTGTCCGTTATAAAAATAACTTAAAATTGATTCGTGTTTTATTTTCGTAACACATGCATGCAATAGTCTGCAAGTCTATTTGATAGTTGTGTTTGTGTATGTGAGAAAATGGTATTATTTTGGTTTTTCTTAGGCTTTCTCGCCCTCTCTCACTCTGTGACACTCTCTTTCTCTCTTGTTGTTTACGTATTTAGCTATTACAAGAGCATTGCACGTTTATGGCAAAAATTAAAAGAAAAGAAGAAAAAAAATATGAAATCGAACACATGCATACTCATCTTCAGGTTGTTTTGGTTTTCTTTTGTTTTTATTTTTGTGTGGTAAAGTTTGTCATTCTGATGCTCATAAAATAAAGGGCCGCTAATACGTGTTAATGTGTTTGTATGTGTATGCGAGTGTGTGTATAACAAATATTAATACGTGTGTTTAATTATAAATGCTGCGCGCGCATTAACAATTTTGTATGAAATTGAAAAACCGTTTTTTTTATTTTTATTGTTTTTGTTTTGATTGTGATTTGTTTGTTTTTGTTTTTTTATTTTTTGCATGCAAATCATTACGAGTAGAAACAAGCATAAATAACAACAAAAACAATAACAATATTAGACAAAACGTGTGTGAGATTATCTAGAATGTCAAAGAGATAGAGGAACAGAGAGAGAGAGAGAGAGAGAATCGGAGGCAAAATATTAATGAAAAGAGCGGTAATTTAGATGGAATTAGGAAAACAAGAAAAGGGAAATCAAATAATAAGGCTTTAAAGTGTTGCCAGTTGAAATTTTTTAGAGAAATTGTAATGAAAACCAAGAGAATAAATACATATTGAAGAGAACGTTAGTAAAACTTGAAAATTTGAATTTTAAAGAATATTTTCGTACAATATTAATTACAATAACAAATATTTTCGTTTAAAGCCAAAAAGAAATTAAAAATAACTGGAGAATTGAATAAGAGTGTTGCCAGATTTGGATTTTTATTTCCAAATCAATATATTGCCATGGAAACTGTTTGTTTCTGATCAGTATTGAAGGCAGAGGTTCAACTTAGGCCAACATTTCGGCATATTTGTGATACCACGATCAATATTCAATCCAAGGATCAAACATTCCCTAAAGGAAACCAAACAAAGTTCAAAATAAATCTTGCTTATGCAGCAATCCTTACATTATGGAGTTCGATTAAGGTTGTAAGAAAGAGCGAGTTTAAAAACCTTCATCTCTTTATGGCATGAGTAGAGCACTGACATATTAAATGAAAGACAAACTCTTCTTTCAATTTGGGACCCACAGCTTCTGCTAAAGTCATTTGCCGCAAAGCCAATTCCGTCGGCATATCTTCCAAAAGAAAAGTGGCCCGTAAGAATCGCCATTGTACTATGGATCCGCATGCTATCTAAGTACAGAAGTGAGCCAATCCTCTTTTTGTCCATACAGGCCAGCAGAGTTTAGCAATATTGAACGTATCTTCCTACTAACAACGAGATTAAGCCTCCCTGTAAAATTGGTGCATAATTTTCAATTTAACTGAACGCAATACGAATACTAATGCTTTGTAATATGACGGAGATCGCGATCTACATACCGGCTTTGGCCAGATCATCAGCAATGCAATTTTCAACGATATTCCTATTTCTCGAAGACCTTACCTTTGAACGACCCGAAATTAAGAAAATTGGAATCTTCTGATCTTTAAACCAGAAATCCCATGTTTGAGTTCTAAAATCGAATGTTTTATTCAAAAACTTATAAGGAATCATGCTACTGCCGTGCATGTGTGTCATCAAACCCATATTTCTTTCAGCGACTTCCTCTCAGCAGGCTTCTGGCAAAAACTCTGAGAGTAAATAAAAAATTTCCATTAAAAGTTCCTCACAAGCTGTAGGCCTCGCTACTCAAGGACAGTATTAACACACACAACATAGGTGGTATACGAAACTAGGCTGTAATCCTGACTAAAGGCTTGTAATGAGCAATTTGCTATTTTTACATCCTTTAAGCAACATGTTAGAGATGCCAAATATGCTCTCGGCTTTTATTTAAGTTGTACGAAATATTTTTGCTTTTAAATGGTATTTTACAGCCCACGGACATTTTTAAAATTACTACTTGAGTGGCTACCAATACAATTTACAAGTTCTTGTTGAGTTTGTCTGCAACAGCAACTGCAATTCCAATTGAAAATATTTTCGACATCGTTTTCAAGTTTTTTGCTAAGCTGCTGGATGGAAGGTCCTTGAATTTCGTGTCAAAATCGCTTTAACTATTCCTCAAACGTTGATATCGAGGCATCATATTCGGGATAAACTTCACTCAATAATTAATGACTCCAAGCAAATTATGATGATGCTTTATTTTCCTCATATTAAAAGGAAATTTTATTTTATTTTTCAATTTTATACGTTAATTTTCTCTGTGAAATTTGAATATTTTGTAGCATAACAGTAGAAGAGAATAAATGCTATAAAAAGCGGAGACTAGAACCCCTATACACTTAGAGAAATAATTCTACATTTTGTCTTTAAAAAGATAAAACAGTCTCATTACACTCACTGCGTTAAAAGCACATGAATTGGCTGTTGAAATAAACAGAAATAATATCTTTAACATGTACACATACATTCACAAAAGAATTATAACAGTTTCATTTATTACTATCACTCCCGCTCTCCTATGAAAATAGTAAACATCGCCTAGCAACATGTTGCTAAACCTACTTATGTTGCAGAGTCTCTTTTATTACGATGTATGGCCAGCATCCATTAAATGCTACTGCCAGCCTCTAAACACATAACACGGAGAAGAATCACTCGGCACCGTCTAGTCTAACAAGACACAACGCGTAGCGGAAGAAATATAAAAGAAAATATGGTTTCATTTAAAGACTAATTTTTACGTTAAAAAAAAAACAAAAAAAAATTTGGCGCGCAAAAATATAAAAATAACTGTAAATAGAAAAAAAAACAACAACAAATTAAATTTTAAGATCAATTTCAATTTTCCTTTGCTTGCAATTTCTGTTGTTAAAATGGCAGAAATTTGTTTTTAAGAGACTACATATCTAAAGTGTTTGTTTGTGTGAGTAAGCATATGAATTTTTTGTTTACATTTTCATATGATAACAACAAATATTAACAATAACAACATAAGCAAATAACAAGTGTTGTAAGTAAAACAGTAAACAATACACACACACACACACACACAAATAGTTATAAAAGAGAGTATGAGTGTAATGTTATTTGATGATGAATTTTTGATTATCAGAACACAGTTAATATTTTAATACACACAGCCAAATAGAGACGGAGAGAGAGAGTGAGAGTAACAATGTTTACAAGTAAAACTAAAAGTATTTTAACGCGTAAGCTAACATTTGTGTTTCAATGTATGTAGATATGCATGCGTGTAAGTGAATGTGAGTAGTAGTTTTATAAAACCCAGGATTATTTTTCTCTCCTCTAAGCTCTAATGTATGCTTTTATGTGTATGTGTGGGGTTTATTTTAAATGCATACATACATAGATTGTTATTATAGTGGCAGTGGTATTTGATTATTTATTTGCAAATTAAGTTTTGTTATTTATGACAACAGTGGGTAACAAATAAAATGTAACGCTGGTTAAAAAAAAATGAAAAATTTTTTTTCAATGAATCTCGTTACCAAATTGATTAAAATTAAAAAAGAAAAATTGTAAACAAGTTTTCTATTGAAAGAATTTTTTATTTTACTGAGAAAATTCTATTCTTTCTTTAGAAGAGTTCCTTTTAATTGCGCCTTCTGTTAAGTTCTTCTAATCTTTAAATTTAAATAAGGTTCGAAGGATCTATTGATGCCATTATGTATCGAATACAACCTTGCTTAAATGTCCGCCAAGGATTCATTCGAAATGTACAATTTTCCATAACTCTAAAGCATAAATCACACTGTATCGAATCTTTGCCATCGGTTATATTGGCTTTTAAATAAGCAAAGTGTATGTGAGATATCAACGAAATTTTTTATTGGTTCGAAGGACCTATTCATGTCATTATGTGTGGGAATACAACCTCGTTTAAATGTCAGCAGCGACTTCATTCGAAATGTCCGATTTTCTTTGATTCTAGAGCACAAAGCACTCTGAATTTGATCGATGCCATGGCTTTGAGGACGGCTATGATTTGTGGCAAATAGGAACTCACCTGATGCTTAAGTAAACTCCACAATAAAATGTGTAATGGTATGATTTGTGGCATATCGGAATTCACCTGAATCGTAAGTAAACTCCACAGTAAAATGTGTAATGGAGTCAAATCTCATGATCATGGTAACCATTCTCGAGCATGGGATCCAATGTGGCATGAGCATCTATAAGGGACCTCGCGTAGTCCGGTTGAAACCACATATCGTTGGTGTGCGGTTCATTCAATTTAGGCCAAAATAAGTTGGTAATCATCGATCTCTTGTGTTCGCCGTTGACAGAGATAACATGAGACGTTCACATTACCTTCACAGGAGGTGACCATGTCCTCAAAACTCTATGGCAGTTCGGCATAGAGCGCTGTTCTATCACATTTCATAGCATTTATGCCATTCAATCCTGTAAAACTGACTTTTTGAAGAGCATTGTCCCTTTCAATACAGAGCACTATGACCACACGACAACCAATATTTTCGACCCGCAATTGAAGATTATGAACTGGTCGGTACATGGATTTAACAAAACCGTGCCACAATCCCTGCGACACGAATGATTACAGCTTTATTGCTTGAAAAGCTTCAAGAAAAAATTGGCTTTTTATTTTGCCAACCGAAGATCATGCGATTTGGCTCCGCTAAGTTTTTTTTGGTGTGGCTATATTCAGGATCCCCAAGGTTGGAGCAATCGAAAGCCGACATTCTTCAAGTTTTCAAGAGATACCGCCAGAAACGTGCAAAAAAGTTTCTGCAACCATTCTACCAATGTATTGTAGACAACAACCCTCGCATAATTTCAATTATTTTTAACTGTAGTATACACCAACAAGTTATCAATTAGAGTGACATTCTTTACATGTTTGTATTTGTATTTCTAACAGGATTTCTTATTACATTTCTCAATGACTTGAGCACTTTTGACAATCAAAGCCATGATTTTGTTTGACATTCTTCTACTGTCGCTACTGTTCTGGCTCAAATACTTTTGTGACATTCCCTGTTTCCAGTGGTCCCCACTCTTTTTGAACAGCAACAAAAACCCATGTATTTTATAAAAAGGAAAGGAATTGTAAATATTTAACCTAAAAATTTTTCACATATGTGAACAGCAGCAGCAGCAGCATCAATTTCAATTTCAATTTTCGTTTCTCTTTTTTATTTCTAAACGAATAACTTATTATGGGTGTGAGTGTAACAGAGCTGGTTGGTTGGTTGGTTGCCTGTTTTCAATTGAAAATTATTAAGAAGTGTATACGAACAGCAAAATAAATAAATAAATACACACACACAGACCGCCTCATATATCATTTAATTAAGAAGAACAAGAAAAAAGAACGAACGTACGATAAACAAATTTCGAATTCGTATAATTGGGTGGCGCACAAAGAACAATAAATTGGGAAAATATTGGAAAAATATTCGGATTTTGAAAAACTGAATATTAACCAGCGTATATAAGTTATGATAACGAAAAATTTATGATTTTCCAAAACTTATTACAGTGCGGGGAAAAAGTTAACAAACAGTTGTAAAAAGCAATTTTTTAAACTGTTTATGATCCAAAAGACAATGGAATCATACAGTATTGCTCTGAGAAGAACGCAATTAATACTTGATTTCACTGAAACCTCAAGAAAATCGTGATGAAACATGGGCGGAAATTCGAGGCTGCAAACTACTCAAAGCCCGCATTGACGCTGCATATATTACCCAGGGGAAGACCGCTGCAAAGCTGAAACAGCAGGGATCAGCGCTCAATGTCAGATACAAACTCCGCTCGTTTGGATAAGGCAACCGCATTGTAGAAAAGGCACTTCAAGCATTATATGTGGATAATATGCGCCAAGCTTATGGCAATATTTAAGTATCGAAATGGTACTGAACTTACTATACGATCGTCTTTTAAGGGTTTCCCATCTTTAACTTAAACGAAGTGCATGCGAAGCTGCCGTAGTCTAGTTGATAGTGTGTTGGCTTATTGGAGGCGAGCCAGTGGTTCAAATCCCAGCTAAGACATCTCGAACAAAATGAAGCATGAAAAAATATTTCTGTCAGCGATATTCGCTCAGTAATCTTAGGGAAAAAACTGTGAGTGTAAAATAAATTTGTCATGAAAAGTTACACAAGAATCTGCAATGCAAGATTGTAGCATCACAATGGCCCACAAGTGGTCTAAGTGGGCGTATCCTCTGTCCTGCCTGCCAATACTACCTGTTAATACATCATATTTCAATTCTAAAGTACACATATGGGCTGCTTTAATAAAAAGTATTTGTCGTCCGACAAAAAATTTCAATCTGTTGTACGACAAATGAAAGATATTCGTCGTCCGACAAAAAATTGCAATATTTTGCACGATAAATGAACTGCATTTGATAAAAAGATATTTGCCGTCCGACAAAAGGTTCCAAACCTTTGTACGATAAATGAACCACTTTTGGTAAAAAAATTGTCGTCCGACAAAAAAACATGTTTTGTTAACTAATGGTTTGGCATAAAAATATTTGTACGATAAATTAACTGCTTTTAGTAAAAAATATTTGTGGTCCCACAAAAAATGAGTGTTTTGTTTACTAAATGGTTTGGCGTAAAAATATTAGTCGTCCGACAAAAAATTCCAATCTTTTGTACGATAAATGAACTGCTTTTAGTAAAAAAACATTTGTTGTCCCACAAAAAAATGTATGTTTTGTTTACTCACTGGTTTGGCGTAAAAAGCATTTGTCGTCCGACAAAAAATTGCAATATTTTGCACGATAAATCAACTGCATTTGATAAAAAGTTATTTGCCGTCCGACAAAAGGTCCCAATGCTTTGTACGATAAATGAACCATATTTAGAAAAAAATATTTGTCGGCCGACAAAAGAATTCAATCCTTTGTACGATATGTGGACCATTTTTAGTAAAAAAAAAATGTGTCGTCCGACAAAAAAATACATGTTTTGTTTACTAAATAGTTTGGCGTAAAACACATTTGTCGCACGGCAAAAAATTGCGTTTATTTGTACCATAAATTAAACACTTTTAGTAAAAAATATTTGTCGGCCGACAACAAATAATGTATGTTTTGTTTACTAGATAGTTTGGCATAAAAAATATTTGTTGTTCGACAAAAAAATTTTAATCCTTTGTACGGTAATTGAACCGCTTTTGGAAAAAAATTTGTCGGCCTACAACTAAATATGTATGTTTTGTTTACTAAATGGTTTGGCGTTAGAAATATTTTTTGTCCGAAAAAGTAATTCAATTTAGCTTCCCGGTTGACTATTGTATTTCTTATGAATTTGTGTTTTGCCTAGGTTTTGAGAAACAAATTTGTCGGCCGACAAAAAAAAATCAAAAAATTTTGTAATCTTTGGCATTAATTTTCAATCTTCTAAAGACCTTTAAAGAGCTTTTTATTAAACAGAAATACTATTTGTCGACTATAAAGCCTCAGGGATTTTTAATTTTCAAATAAATATTCCTGATAGTGTTTCCATTCATTTAAATTTCTGCCTTATTTTCCAAATATTATATCGTCTTGATGCTCAATTAAAAACAAACAAAATAATTCATTAATAAACAATACTTTACCGGAGATGAAGGCAACCTATAAACTGCTTGTTACCTGTGGTTTCTTATTATTATTGACGGCTGAGAATACAATTTCTATTCGCCGATGCTCAATTATTAGAACGAAACGAAATGAAATAAAAAAAATAAAAATCAATTATTGATTGGAAATCGTAAATTCATAAACAATTCCATGAAATTATTCAATAAAAATATTTTCTAATAAAAGAGAAGAAGAAGAAGTGGCTGTAATAAATTAATAAAAATTTATTTTATCGGATACTTAAGCACACACCAAATGATTTTTTGACGTCATAAGAGGCCATCGCCAAAAAAAAATATTCTGATTTGCACTTCATTACGAGAATTTATGAAGTCATAAATGAAAGCCAAGAAGACATTTATCATACAAATTGCCGGGTAGCCCAGACAAATAGGCGTTATGGTGGCAAAAGCATTAAAATATGTTCAACCAGACATCAGACAAGATTTTGAATATTTTTTTTTTTGTATAACAAAGCGACACTAGAATGAATATAAAGATTTATGGTAGTATAAGGGGTTCTCCATTTTTCGTTTTCAAATGTAAAATCAAATAAAACACACACGAAGCTTTGATTTCAATGGCACCTCTATTACATTGTAATGGTTGTACCGGTCTTGACATTATGTAAGGCAAACCAATACAATGACAGTGCAAATCTAGACCTCCATCATTATCCTTTGTAAGAGTGGAGCCAAGGTTTATAAATTATTTGACAACCTCACCTAACATCACATAGGGCGCACTTACCCAATTGTCGCCAAAATATGTTTAAGTTTTGCCCTCATTTAAGCACTAAAGGCTTTGCGAAGATCTCGCTTGATGCTGATGTCATTGGCATATGCAAGCAATTGAACACTTTTGTCCAGTTCACACTTCGCCTTCTATTTTCCGCAGAAAAATCTCCATAATGAAGGGATCGGCTGACAAGAGATCACTTTTTCAGAAACCACACAAGGACTATAGTATGCTGTCTTATAGTATACAAAAAATAGTGTGTATCGAGTCCAAATGCCACGGAAAATGTAAAATTGTATCCCCTAAAGTGTTTTTAAATATTTAAAGAAAATTTCTAAAGGATTTCAAGTTTCATTTGAATTAAAATACGTTCACTAGCATTAATAAAAAAACTAATAAATAATTCCTTGACGTTATTTATTTAGTTTATATACCCTAAAGTATGCTTCAAAATTTGATCTAAGAAATGTAAAGTATAAAAAATGTTCATCAATAGAAAGGAATTTTAATCGTATATTATTGTCATCTCTTTTACTTAATCCTTAATCCTGTCAATTTTATTTGTTTTAACCCTTATCACTTCTAAGAAAAAAAATAACACCTAAAATTGTGCCTTGAAAATTAAATAAAAAATCTTATTTTGAATTCCTTACCTTTAACTAGAATTGTAGTCCCACGCATAAATATTAGATTTTGAAGTCCTTACATATGGTTCGTTTCGACATCCTTTAATTTCCTTAACATTTTCCTTAAGTGATGTATGGTGGCTGGCAAGCTTTTAGTGTGTGTTTATCTTCTTCGAAAATTACTTTTTTTCTACTTGAAAAGTCCTTCTGTTTATTTTCGATTTCCTACACTCGATTTTTTGTTGACAGTTTTTTTTTTCTTTTATAATAACAACAACAACAACAAAAATATTGGTTTAAACATGCATTTGACAGATTCCAAATACAAATAATGAAACATGAAACACAATGAATTCAAACTCAAACTAACTAAAGGGAAAATATTGTTATTTTTGGTTGAGAAGAAAATAAATAAAATAATAATTCGAAATTTTAAGGCATATTTTAAGGTGTTATTTTTTAAATTTTTTAATGAAAATCAAATTACAAAATAATTTTATCTTTTTTTTTTTAATGAAATGTAATATTTTCTTTAAATTGATTTTAATTTTCCATGTAGAGGGAAAATTGCAATTGGTTTTGGCATATTTCTTGAAACATTTTAAAGCATATTTTAGGGCGAGAAAATTTAAATATTTAATAGTGGTTCGAATGGTCAAAGTCTGGACTATATGGCAGTAGAGGTAAATCAAGCCATCGACTTTTTTCCAAACAGTTTTTAAAGGACCCCGTAATATATAGCCGAGCATTGTCGTGATGGGAAATTACAGTTTCATGTCGGGTTGCATATTTGGAATGATATTCGACTAATGCTCGCTTCAAAGGAATTAATTATGGTCTGCACAGGTCTCTTGTGTTGGTATGTCCTGGCTTTTTGCAGCTTATAGTGGATGTAACACCCTTCTGATTCCACTAAACACAGAGCATTACCTGGATATTCTGCATAGCCCTAGATTTTCTTTGTTGCCCGAGATTTACTTATGATTTCATACACGTGATGTTGTTGTAAAGAATTCATATTCTGTTGCCAGTGATAATCCGAAGCAAAACTTATATCGTTTTAAAGAGATCAAACAGCATATCAGGCTTGCAAAACCGTACAAGCAAAATTGTCTGTCAACGTCTCTCGGGTTTAGGTCGTGGGGTACTTAATTTCCTTGCTTTTGAATGCAACCTGCTGCTTTGAAACGTTTTTAATGACTGCTTTAATCACGCTTAATAACTGTGAGAGCTCCTTTTGCCTGTGAAACGAATGTTGATCGCCTAATGTTTTCAATTTATGGTCTTTAACCATTTTTGGCTGTCCTTTGGAGGCTCTTTGTGTCTATGATGTCGAAATCACCGTTTTTTTTTAATGCGCAAAATACTCCATAAACTGTCCTTTTAGTAGAGCGTGATGACCGTATAATTCCACAAGCAAGCGATGACTTGCACTTACAGTTTTCTTTACAAAAAAGTGATTCAAGAATTGGTTTCTTATTAATTTTTTAAAGCATTCATTAAGGGGCTTAACACAAAAAATGTTTATTCGAGAGAATATATTTTTTAAAGCATACATTAAGGGTTTAAATAATTAATTTTTTTTTAATTACATTTCATAACTTTCTAACGTAAAAAAAAGATGTACATTCAATAACTTAAAATATAAAGGAAAACAATTTTTTTTATATTTAAGAACAAACCAATAACACTGTATTTTCCTTGTTGTATTTCAAAATAATTGGCCTACTTTTAGGCGCTGATAAATTATTTACCATTATATTGTAAAAAGACAAATTGACTGTATTACAGCTAAGGCATTGTAAACAACAACAACATTTCTGAAGGATAAAATTCCCCCAAAAAAAAACTGTTATACACGCTTTACTAAACTACGAAACGGGATAATTTTTCATTTTCAACCAGTATGCGTAGGGCTGGAATAGGAGGTGGTTGTATGGTTGTACAACAAATTAACACGTATTTAATGGTTTATTTTAGGGCTTTTTACAACAAAAACGTGTCACAAATGCTATACGTTCTAACATGTTACGCTACACGAAATACAAAAGAGGAACAACATATTGAGGGCCATAAGCTATATACTATGTATGTATGTACCTAAGGATACCTAAGCAAATGCCACTACAAATGACAACAGCTTCACACGCACCACTTATTGATTGGCATGCATGTAGTGAATGGAAAAGTGTATGTGTGCTTATGTGTATTTAAAACGTACAATTGGAGTGTTTAAGCCCAACATAAAAACCCACTCAAACCGTAGCAAAACGAAAAAAAAACGGCAACAGAAGAGGTAACAATTTTGTTAATGGCTTCAGCTCCTCTATTTTCACTAGGGCGTATAGCAACCTTGATAAGCTTTTAATAGTGACAGTTGGCTGTGGAAAAACAAGACAGGAATTGATTGGTTCTTAAGGCCCTTTTGGCTACACAAATAGCACATGAATAGGAAAATTTAATTTTAAGGTTTTTCTTCTTTACATCTCCTGTAAATAAAAATCAAATTATTTTCCATTTTTTTCTGGTTAACAAAAAAACTTATTTTTTGATTGCAAATCCAAATGGACAATTGACAGCAAATTGGTTAATCAAATATACTGCCACCACACATGTGACTCTAAAACGTCGTAAAAAAAACTTAAAAATTTAAATAGAAAAGCAGAAACAGAAAAAAATACACTCAACTATGCTTGTGACATGTTATTAAAGTCATCAAATTGACGTCTGCCAATCCAGCTTTTATATGGTCACCAGCGTAAAACCAGTAAATCATATTAAAACGAAGTCAAAAGAACCAAAAATCAATTTGGCAAATAAAATTTTCTCTGGAAAAAAATCACAACATTTTCCAAACTAAAACGAAATATTTTGTTTTCTTTTTTTTACTACAAAATCTAAATGAATTACGGCAACAGTAAAGCAACAAAAATACTTCTTTTGTAAATAAAATCTAAAAAATCATGCTTGGGCCTAATAGACAGGACAGCATGAAACTTTATTGCGTGAACACTTTCCAGAAAGAGTAATTTCTTGGTTCTTCGTAGTTAATTGCTCACGAAAATCATGCGATTGGGGGATTTTAAGCAACAACTTACGTCAAGTTACCGCCAAGATATCGCTTGCAATGTGGTTAAAAAAGTGGTCGATAACTACTTCAAAACGTATCGATTTTTGCCACCAATCCACACGCAGTCATTTAACTGATATTGCGTTTACGCTTTGAATACGAAGTCAAGTAACAGTAATAGTAAATGACAATAACAAATCAACAGTAAGTTTCTAGAAGTTGCCAGACCGGAAATAAATTCAATATATTGTTGTAGAAATAACTTAAAAATCATAAAATGGTAGCGCTAGCTTCTGTGATGTTTTATGTTTATCAGTGATAAATTAGTCGAGATTACAACCTTTAGTCAGGATTACAATCTAGCATTCATGTTTTGTACGTCTACTATTTAATGTCGGTTTTGAACGACAGACTTGAGAAAATTCTCATTTCAATTTTAGTTTTTGCCAGAAGACTGCTAGACGAAGTCTGATTCAGGGTTTAATCCACGGACTCTCGTCTAATAATTCAACACGCTTTCTACTACACTACGTCACCTTTAATTGGCCATTAAGGTCATGAGATTTGAAGTGGGTTGTTCATCTTTGAAGCTTTTGAAGACCAATATTCGTGTCGGTAGTACCGAAATACTAATCGAAATGCGTAAAAATATGGCCAAAAATTGTCTCAAAAGGATCGACTACTGCAACCAAAACTGAGGTCAGTGCTTGTGTCTTTTATTTGACCGGAGGTTTGGAACCGATAAAGTGGATTACCCATTACTATCTTGCAATCTATTAAAGAAAGTTTATTTGCTTTAAAAATAATCTTAAAAAACAATTTGAAGCTGATTTTACGGTTGCTAAATTGATTATTTTTTTCTGTTTAACTGATTTAAAGTGAAACTTAACGAAACTTTATTGCTATACAAACAAAATGAAAAACTATTTTAAAGTTTATTTTATGATTATAAAAACCATTTATAGTGCTTCGGGCATTAAAACAGAACTTAACGAAAGTTATAAAAACTTAACGAAAGTTGAATTTGATTAGAAATCAACATAAAATGCTGTTAAAGTAATAGTTTTAAACTGCTTCAGGTAATCTGAAGCATTTTATTTAATAATATGAAACTTAACGAAAGTAATAAAAACTTAACGAAACTTGGTTTTTCGTGGAAAATTGTTTTAAAACATATTTCCAAGGTTTTTATATATTTTCGTAAGCAATTTAAAATATTTCAGAGCCTTGTAAGGAACTTAACGAAACTTTATTTATCTGTATATGGCATGTAAATATGGTTTTTAATGGTTCGTACATTTAGGACTTAAATGAAATTTTTATTATGAATTTTTGAAAATTATTTTCATATGGAAGCACAATAAATTCATCACTTTTATATATGATTTCCCATCCTATACCATCCATTATTATCTTTATGCCACACACTAGCAACTAAACCATTCGAAATCATTCAATTGCTAAACAATCATCATCATCATTATCATCATCATCATTTGTCTTCCAGTGCAAAACCATAGTCATTATGTTTCTCTCACTAGCAGGTATTTTGTTTTGTTTTTTAAGCAATTTTTTTAACGCCTTAGATTTTCTCTGCAAAAATTGTGGTTTTCATTGATTATCACTTTCCTGTGTACGAGGTAACAAATTAATTCTTTTTTTTTTGTATTTGTTTCTTTAAAATTTATTTTTATTTAGTATTTGGATTTGTTAAAAACATATTCTAAACAAATGATTAACACCTGTTAACAGCTGAGTGTAATTAAGCAAAATTGTTGTTCATTTAAATTGATTTTGTAGGCGTCAAGTGATAGAAAGAAAACAATTTTTTTTTTTTTCATAAAATATTGGAAATAAATTTTCATTTTTAAATGCTTTTACTTTTGTTAAATACTGTTTAACATTTAAGGCCTTGAACTGTAATTGATATGCTTATTAAATTCCATTTTTATTTTTTTGGGCCACCCAAGCGTATAAGCATTTCATAATTGAAAACATATTCTCCAGAAATGCTCATACGCTTGGGTTAACAATGTCTACGCTTAGATTTTAATTATTAAACAAACCTTTTTCTCATTATCTTCCTGTGTTAATTAAGTCTCATGTTTGCTTCAGCTGGCATATCATTTTCTTGGAAAATGTTTCAATGTTTCCAGAGTGTGTACTTAGGCTGGCATCTTCATCTTTAAAATCTTTTCATATGCTTAACCCCGTACCCATTCATATATCTTCCAATCTTTTCCAACTTCTTTATAATCTTGACAATTCATCGTATATTTAATTAATTATGGTGGCCATAACGACCACGACCATAATGAGAATCTTAATTAAGATTCGACTCCCCTCGGAACCAGCGCTTCGCATGCTGTTGTTTGTTGTTCACCTGAAATTCTGGTCTCCTTAGAAGTTAAATCTTCATTCAATGCTATGAATGAAAATGATTCAAGAATCTCTTCAAATCTATAGCTGATAACATGGCAGATTTCTTGATTGCAACAAGCAATTCCTTGTCAATTCTACATGTCATCAGCTTCTCATTGCATTTATTCCTTAGTTGGTAAGATGTGGCATAAGATGGTACAAAAGCCTCCATTTTGAGTATTCAATAGTGTCCCAAACTCCTCCGTAGAAGGATTAGATCATCATTCTGAAAACTCGTTCAGGTGTTGTACACCCCACCACTTGTAAAGCTTTTAGGTAACCATCTTTAGCGTACCGTTGGCGTAATTACAGTCAACCAAATTGTAACCTAAGCTGAAGGGGATGCCGCCTCGAAAATGATTAACCCCTGAGATTGCTCCAAAGCATTTATTATTTATTTATTATAATGACAATTGATTGGCATAAGATACTTTTTTCCAAAAAGTACTTTTTTCCCAAATACTAATTTTTTTTAAAGTACTTTTTTCCCAAATAGTACTTTTCTTAAAATGTATTTAGTTTAAAAAGTACTTCTTTCCCAAATAGTAATTTTCTTAAAATGTATTTATTATTAAGAAAATTAATTAGCATGTGGTACTTTTTTAAAAAGTATTTTTTCGTAAATAGTACTTTTCTTAAAATGTATTTATTTTAAAAAGTATTTTTTTCTGCAAATAGTACTTTGCTTAAAATGTATTTATTATTAAAAAAATAAATTGGCATGTGGTACTTTTTTAAAAAGAATTTTTCCTAAATAGTACTTTTCTTAAAATGTATTTATTTTAAGAAGTATTTTTTTCCAAATAGTACTTTGCTTAAAATGTATTTATTATTAAGAAAATAAATTGGCATGTGGTACTTCTTTCTTAAAAGTACGTTTTTCCAAAAGGTACTTTTTTAAAAAGTACTTTTTTCCTAAATAGCACTGTCTTAAAAAGTATTTATTATAAAGGAAATTATTTCTCAAATAATTTTTTACCTCTTCTATGTTACATTTGCTACCATTTGCTGTTGTTGTTGCTTAAGCCCATAATCAATTATTGTGTATCATTTTCCATTACATTTCCATTTCCATCCATTTATTGTCATGTGTCTTTTTAATTATAATTATTCTCTGCAGCATAAATAATTTATTGCTATTATTACGGCCTATCTCTCATTCCTGCTTTCGATAACTAAACACCCAAAAGGAACGCATTGAAACATCACATAAGAAACGGACGCAAGAAGCCACCACATATGCTTCAGAGTAATTGCTTGTGTAACAAACAACAGTTCAAATAGGAAATACGTACGTACCCGTACGTCTTATAGCGGCACAGTTAATGTATGAATAGAGGAAGTACGAGATGATGGTAGAGCATGTAGTAAATATTTTTTATAGAATTGTGTTGTTAATTAATGTCATTGTCAGAGCAGAAAGTATCTGTAATACAATTAAAAATAAGTGTATGTACTACCCTCGTATCCTTTCACAATACCATTTCCTTTGCCTTTGCCTTACAATGGTTGCTTGCATTTAACATTTTTTATGCTTCCTGCTCCATTATCCTGTCAAGGAATGCAGAGAATAATTTCATTAGAAACACAAGCCATTGTGCGACCGAGAGCGAATGGTTAACGAGTAAAGGAAATGAGCAGCATTAAATTTAAAATATTCAATTAAAAATTCTGCTGTTGCTGCTGCTGTTGTTGTTGTTACTGTTGCTGTTGCTGTAAAATGAAAACAACATTTTTGTTTAAATATTTAAAATAATTTTCTCTGCTGCTTTTCAATAGAATTTCAAAAATTTGTTAAAAAAAAACACGGAAAAATATTTTTAATTGCAAGATTTATTCATTTCAATCACACATCATTTGTTGGAAAAAAAAATATTTATTGAAGCGTAATATTAGGGTGGCACCTAAACTGGAAAAAGGGGCAAATAAAAGTTATTTTTTAAACAATCTTTATTAATTAATAGTCCCTATTTGTTTTAGTTTTATAAAAAAATATATTAATTTTGTTTTTATTTTTTTTGTTTTTATTTATGCACCCCCTAATATTTGCTTAAATAATTCATTTGTTTCTAATACAATGGGGGGGGGGGGTTTTCTCTTTCAGTTTGTATAATTTTTTTTCATTTAAAATAAATGATTTTTAATTTTAATACAATTTTTATTTATTTTTATTGTTTATGCAGATATTCTGTTTTTTTTTTAAATTTCAATTTAAAAAAATCATTTCCAATAATCAAATAAACGGGCTTTAATTGAAATGTATTTTAAATAAATGGCAAGCAAATCTGGAGGGATTCAAATGAAATATAAATTTTGTTTAAATTTTTAAGGATATTAAATTTTAAAAAGTACTTTTTATTACTTAACCTAACCTTAATTGGTCATTACAAGCCTTTAGTCAGGTTTGCAATGTACCCTCGCACATCACCCATGTTGTGTACGTGTTAATTTTATCCATAAGTGGCATAAACTCCGAATGACAGGGTTTTGAGAAACTTTTCTTAACCATTTTAATTTACTCTCAGAGTTTTTGCCATAAGCTCTCAGCACTCAGTCGCCGAAAGAAATATTTTTTTGTATTTCGTTTAGTTTGGAATGTCTGTACTGGGGTTTGAACCATAGATACACATCACATTACCTACTTTAAGTTTATTAAAAGGTTTTTTGCATAAAAGAAATTTTTTAAAAAGTACTTATGTTAGGTTAGGAGCTCCTTTGAGGAATAATGTCCCACTTAGAAACAGTATTTAGGCCATAAACCGAAGATCAAATATATTTCTTCCAAAAGGTACATTGTCAAAGTGTACTTGTTTCAAAATGTACTTTTTTCAAAAGATGCTTTTTACAAAAAGTACCTTTTTTCAAAAGATACTTTTTTAAAAAGTACTTAAGTTAGGTCAGGACCTCCCTTGAAGAATAATGTCCCACTTAGAAACAGTATTTAAGCCGTAAATCGAAGATCAAACATATTTCTTTCAAAAGGCTCTTCTTTCAAAAGGTTCTTCTTTCAAAAGGTGCTTTCTCAATGTGTACTTCTTTCAAAATGTACTTTTTCAAAAGATACTTCTTTCAAAATGTACTTTTTCAAAAGATACTTTTTTAAAAAGTATTTAAGTTAGGTTAGGACCTCCCATGAAGGATGAAGTCCCACTTAGAAACAGTATTTCGATAAAAAACCGGGGATAAAACATTTTCATTATATTTTTTTAAAGGTACTTTTCAAAATGCACTTTTCCCAAAAGGCGCTTTTTTCAGGAGGTTTTTTTTTTCAAAATGTACTTTTTCCAAAAGCAAGTTTTTTCAAAAGGTACTTTTTCCAAAATCAAGTTTTTTCAAAAGGTACTTTTTAGAAATTGTATTTTTTTTTTTCAAAAGGTACTCTTTTCCGAAAGTAGTTTTTTCAGAAGGTTCTTTTTTGAAAAGGTGCTCTTTTCAGAAAGTAATTTTTTCAGAAGGTTCTTTTTTCAAAAGGCACTTTTTAAAAAGGGTATTTTTAAAAGGTATTTTTTTGGGATACGTTTTTCAAAAGTTTCCTTTGAAAACGCCGTTTTTAAAGGATACTTTAAAAAAATGCGTTTTCAAAATGGTACTTTTTGCAAAGTTTTTTTTAAAAGATTATTTCTCTAAGGATAAATTTTACAAAAGGTATTTTTTGCAAAGGTACTATTTAGGAGGTACTTTTTTCAAAAGGTACTATTACAGAGATACATTTTTTAAAATATACTTTTTCTGACGATGCCTTTTTCAAATGTAATTTTTAATGCCCTCTATTCTAAAGGATCCTTTTCTTCTTGTCTCTTTTAAAAAAAAATACTTTTTTTAAAAATTACTTTTTTCAAGACGTACTTTTTTCAAAAGATACTTATTCGCAACAGTTTCCTAAAGGTGTGTCTTTAAAAAGTTACTTTTTTCCAGAGGTACTTTGAGAAGCTATGCCTTTATCCTGATGAAAGGGTTGTAATGGACAATAAAATAAGTACTTTTTTCAAAACTAATGTTTTTCAAAAGATATTTCTTTAAAGATTTTTTAAAAGCAAACATGAAAGTTACTTTTATCATTTTATATATAAAAAACACTACTTTAAATAAGTACTCTTTTTAAGTTACTTTCATGCAAAAAAATTTATACAAAAAGTACTTGGACTCTACTTGTTCTTATCTTTAAATTTTTAAAGAAAATGTGCCAATTTAATAAGAAAAAACAACTTGTTTTAATAGCTTAAAGGCAACTGTAAGTTTGAAAAGCTTATTTAGAATTAACGAAGGTTTCTTTCCCCTCGCCCCTCTAATTTTCATAGCTGTTGCTAAAGTTACCAAGTGAGTGAGTAAACTTCTTTAATAAGGTTATGATGCTTAATCTTTTAATGAATTATTATTGATGATTGTTGTTGTTGTTACTGCTGCTGCTGTTGTTACTGTTCATAAGTATCATTTACATTTGTTAGTAAGAGGTTTAGACAAAAAGTACCTTTTTTTGTGCTCCTTAGAGTATTTCTTTCGTAATTTATTTGATTAATTTCGTAGTAAAATATACAGCGTTTGGAACTTTCTAGCACAGCAGGGATGGGGTTAAGCCATCATATGTGAACGAAGGAATGACTGAAGGAATGTTTATAAATAAAATTGATGTCAGTAGTAATACAACAAACGATAAATAAATATTTAATTAAACACAATGGAAATAAATGGGAATAAATTCTTAAGCAAACAAAGAATTTTATTTGAATAGTACACATGTAAGCAGGACTTTTTTCAGAAAAGTCTTCAGCTGTTAAATGGAAGAATTTCGTAACAAACCGGTGATCGTTTTCGTTAACATTTATTTTCCAATTTCGAAATTTTATTATATGTACTAACGGTTCACAACAAGTAAGACGCAATGCAGTCAAATTCTGTCCCACTCTGGAATATGGACGTGTATTGGATTTCTACAGAGTATATGGAAACGATAAAACATCATGCTTTTTATAAATTTAAATTTTGTTCCCTATATAATTATCGATAAAGTTTTTTTTCTCAATTTATCGATAATTTTTATTTGGAAAAAATTTCAATCTTTAATGTTTTATTGTAAAAAGCTTTTAATATTGTTTTTGTGGTTAAAATTCATACAAATGCTATGAAGTTATCGATAAGTTATACATCGATAACTTATGTTATATTAATCGATAACTTTTATTTAAAACAATTTTCAAACTTTAAAGTTTAATTGTTTTTATGGTTTAAATTCCTAAAAATGTAAAGTTGTTATCGATAACTGTGGTTATATATCGATAACATATTTTATATTATCGATAACTTTTATTTGATAAGTTCCTATAACTTAAAGATTCGATTATTAAAATTTTAAGAAGAATATAATTATCGATCATTTTCTGTTTCTGAACTTATCGATAAGTTTTTTTGAAAATTTTTAAAACTTTTAAATGCTATAAATCTAGACAAAAGATATGTATATAGATAACATTTTTGTAGTTATCGATAACTTTTATTTGTTAAATTTTATAAACTTTAAGATTTAAACCTTTTTGTTGGTTTAAATTCCTACAAAAGTAAATATTGTTAGCGATAAATTTAGTTATTAAAGTGATGTATATCGATAACATTTTTGCAGTTATCGATAACTTTTATTTTTTAAATTTTATAAACTTTAAGATTAAAACCTTTTTGTGGTTTAAATTCCTACAAAAGTAAACATTGTTAGCGATAAATCTAGTTATCGATATTCTTCTTATTTGAGTTTATGATGCAACCAACCACTTTACTTTGATTTTCTATGACTTGGTCATGCAATGTCTCTCTCTACCACTAAAATCAATAAATGACCACTTAAAAACCAAGTTACGACAGAATGAAATTTGATTACAAATGTAAATACAGTCGAGGAACAATGGACAGCAGCAGCTGTCTGTCTGTCTGTCCATTCATTAGTTCAATTATAACGGAATGTCAAGTAGAATAGAATAGAAATTAGAGTAGAATGTACTTAAACCTGGCATTTATGGCCAATATGTTTTCGATAACAAAAAAACCGTAACTAACACTAGCATAGTAATAGAAAAAGAAAAGGGATGCCAAAAGTAATCGGCTTCATAAATAACAAAGTGGACATTAAAGTTTAACAAACAAATTAAAATCGAAGACGTTAAAAGTAAAAGATGAAATGAAAAGAAAAACCAGTTAAGAGGTAGCACTGTGTGGAGAGTAAGTGATTGAGTGGTTGTAAAACTAAGTGACTCGAACGTTATGGTCAGTTTATTTAACTTTATGACCCCCTTTAATTTAAAATGCAGGTTCCACTTAAAAGCTCAGACATTATTTTAATGGTTTGCCATTAAAGATTTAAATAAAAATTCCTAAATAATCGATTAATTTTCTGTGCACGTCACATCCCATCACTAAAGTAAATAAATTCCCCAAAAAAGAGCAGCCCTAAAATAACCACCTAAAATAAGTACGTCAATGAGCCTGGTGTGGCACTTTAATAAATTTTAATAAAATTTCTAAAATATGCTACAACAGCCAGCAATTTTAAACTTAATTGACTAACGGTTTACCAAACTTTTATAGGTTGACGTGTATTCGAGTGTGGCTGTGTATGTCTGTGTATTATCATGATAATAATTTTAAATAATTTTGTAGCATACTTTTACAGCCATAAGCACGTTAAAATAAAGAATCATTAAATGTCGTGCTATTGACAGGCCACATAATAATTAAACGTGTTTGGAACACATTTTTAAAGCGCATAAAATCCAAAGGCTTGTGTTATAATTTTTATGGGAAAAAATTTGTTAAACTTAGTCCCCAAAGGTGCTAAGGGGTATTTAAAAAGACAGGCGATAAAGAGCATAACTTGAACATATTAAGACAAAAAGTGTTCTGGAGGCTGCAACGTTGAACACTTCTTAGCCTATTCCAAATTATATTTTATTTCCGATTAAATTTTTATTCATAACAGTTATCGATAACATTTAAAAAAAATTAAAATTATTTTGAAAATTTTTTTCTGTCGTATATCGTGGTCTTACTTGCGTAAACTGTTTAAAAAATTCATTTGTTTTCTCTATTTTAATTACTTTTTCTTAAGCAGTTATCGATCAAATTTATCTACCATTTAACAGTCTAAAAATGTAATCGATGTATTATGGTTTTGTAACAGAGTTTCTTTACTGCTTTCCAGCTCCAGATGAACTACTTAGGTTTACAATTAACTGTAATTTATTTCCATATCTGCCATCGCTAACAATTATCGATAACTTTAAACAAAATAATTATTTCTTTCTTTCGTATAGTGATTATCCTTTGTGGTCTTACTTGCTTAAACCGTTAAAAAAATTCATTAGTTTTCTCTCTTTTAATTACTTTTTCTTAAGCTGTTATCGATAACAGTCTAAAAAACTGTTATCGATTTTTATGTCTTCGTAACAGAGTTTCTGTACTGCGTTCCAGCTCCAGATGAACTCCTCAGGTTTACAATTAATTGTAATTTATTTCCACATCTACCCACGATAACAATTATCGATAACATTTCAAAAAATAATTATTTTCGAAATTTTATTCATTCGTTTAGCGATTATACTTTGTGGTCTTACTTGTTTAAGTCTTTTAAACACAAAAAAAAATCTTTTGTTTTCTCTGTTTTAATTACTTTTTCTTAAGCTGTTATCGATAAAAATTTATCTATCATTTCTATAGTGGCCCAGCATGGCTTTACTTGATTGAGCAATTTTAAATAATAAATGTTTTCATTAAAAAAAAGCAACAAAAACAACAAAAACAAAAGCAGAAGCAAGTGAGTAAGCGAGTAAATGCATCATCATCCAGTAATTCAATACTGTTTCGTTAAAATCCTTTATTTAATGCCAGAAAAACTGGTGTCTGCCACTGTATTTATAAGTATGTGTGGTTATGTGCAAGTACTTTGTCGTTTTGTCCTTGTCTGAGTCTTTGCCACAATTTTTAAAAGGGCCAACAACAATAAAACCAACTGGAGAGTAACAAAATTCACTGTCTGTGGTTTCGTGTCTGCTTGACATGTGCCAGAGCACGGTGGCAAAGAGTTGTAGTGACCTAGAGAATATCATTGTTTACCATGAAAAGGGGAAGAGAAGAGTTAGCATGGCGGGAAGTGAAAAATGAATTTTCAATTGTTTAGACTGTTTTTTTCCAACTCTTGAATACTAAGAATTCCTTACGTTAGTTTTAATTTTACATGAGCATTTTATTTCAATTTTGGGAAATAAAAATATTTCAGTACTGTTGTGCAACAAAAAAGATGAGGCAGCGTGTGTTATCAAACGTTGTTTGTATTTGTTAATCTTTAATAATTAAAAACCTTACAATCAAATGTGTTTTTTTTTCCACTTCAGTGCTAAAATATTGCCCAAAAGTATACTTCAAATTTTTGTTATTTGTTTGTAGCAGCCTTTAAGGCTGCTTTAAAGGTACTTATAAGCATTATTCGAGAACATTTGGCTTTAAACTTAAGGCAACAAAGCAATTTTTCATAAAATTTTTTGATTGACAGGAAAAAGGATATTAAATTCTACCACAAATAAATCACTCAAGGGAGTTCAATTGGAAAGAAAAAGAAAAAGTTAGCGTCAGATAAGAAAATAAAATTTTAAGTATCGAAAGAAAGAAATTTTTATAATTTTTTTGACATTCTTTTCAACAGTTTCCATTTTTGTAAAGCCCTAAAGTATGCTTCATTTTTTAATTCCTAACTCATAAGCAGTTGAATGTTATCTTAACCAATGTTGGGTGAAGAAGATAGTAAAACACCTCCATTTAGAAACAAGAAAACACTCTACTCTACTTACTAAAAGTAAATCAAAGAAAAGTCAGAAATAAATAGTCGGCGCTCAAGATATAAGGAAAATAGAAAGAAAGGTTGTGGAAGGGAAATTGGGTTATCTCACTAGCTGTCAAATGCCTTTAGTCCGAATTACAACCTAGCTTTTTACACCATCCATATTTTCCGAATTAATTTTATCCATGAGTGGCAGGCCCTTAGGTTTAAAGTCGCCTCTGAATCACAGATTTAAGAAGCTTTTCAAAGCATTTTTATTTATTCCCAGAGTTTTTTTTTGCTAGCAGACTGCTGAGAGGAAGTCGCCGAAAGAAATATTTTTTCAAATTTCGTTTTGTTCGACATGCCTTAACTGGGCTGTGGACCAGCACAATACCCCAACCACCACCTGGTCATAGAAGGTTACAAATTCCCTCCCTCCCTCTTGAAAATTCCATTCTCCCTCTCATCATTTGATCGATCAAGACCGAAAAGTATTCCAGCGAAGGTTTAACCAACCACTCCAAAAGGTTTGCGTCCTTTCCCAGCTCATCCGCAGTCTCATTATCCTCCAAATCATATTGCCGCTGAACCAGACACATTACAACTCTGTTCCTGTGTTTAAGCATATTGAGAACCTTTCTGCATACTGCAAGCAATTTCGAGCTAATATTGTGTTCAGCCTCAGCTTTAAAGGCAGCCTATGTATTCCAATATATAACTACCTGACACAATTCACTCTCAAGCCAGCGGGCCTTGATTAAAACAAACACCTCAGCCTGGGCTATACTATAAGAGTAAATCCTCTTGGAGTTATTCACCAATTTTCTTAGACAAGTTCCACATGATTATGAATCGATTGTCTGCATCACAGCAGCTTTAATTTTAACCTAAAATTAAAGCTTCCTTAAGTCATTGCGTATTGCATCCTGCAAGCAATTTTATAATGTTGTATTTCATTTGAACACCAGGCTAAAAATAGGCTTCAAATAACTGCATAAAATAAAAATAAAAAAGTTTTGTATAAACCATCCCTCATATACTAAATAATAAGTGGGTATAGAATTGCATTTTACTTGGAAATTTATAACATAATAAGGATGCATAAAAGGAAATTAAAATAATTTGTTTGCTGACTAATATTTAATAAAGGATATACCACACCACACCCCCCTCCCCAAAGTATGCTTTTGTTTAATTTCTTTTCATTATTACACAATAATTGTCTCATAATTATCGTGGTATTCTGTTGAAAGCTAAGCAAAAAAACCTTTAAGAAGAAGCTTTTATTCTCTTATTTATATTTGAGTGATACCGAGCGTTATAATTTGCCTGCAAATAGGCTTTGGTTTATTTTTATCTCTCTTTTTAAATTAAGTATTCAAAACTTAGAAGAAAATTTGTATTTTGATTTAAATGCTTAATAAAAATAAGTCGTCCATAACGATAGGGGAAGAAATGAAAGGCTGACCTCAACAAGAGCACTAGCATGCGCGAATTAAAGGTTGTTAGAAAGAAGACCTTGCAACAAAGCAGGCCAATTAGCCTTAGAAACACACAAAAGCTGCCAGCTCTTTAATAAAACAAGACAATTTAGAAAGAAAAAAATTGTTTGCCTTAATTTTTTTAATATTGCTGCATACTTTTAGGCCTTTAATAATTTATATAATGTTGTGTAAGCCTTGTTTAAATACCCAAAAAGAGAAAAATTCAAATTAATTAATTTTTACTTCATTGCAAAGTAAACTCTCTGTGCTTATTTACAGTTTTTATCAATTTACGTTCAATAATCCTTAAAGTAAACAACAATATTTTTATAATTTATAGCCTCCTTACATCACACCATATTTTTTCTTGTTTTTTTTTTTGAAATTTAAACTTTCAAAGTGTTTCTTATCATTCAATACTCACCATGACACATAATCATCTATCAATAGATAGGAAAACTTCCGTTTTTGGTTTCGATTGTGGTGATGTGTAGGAGATGTACATGTAAGTAAACAAGTTGGTCTTATAAATGCCTCAGCCATTGTTTGCTATTCGTTGGTTGTGCCTATCATAACAGCCTTACTGTTTGCCAAAAAGTAGAGATAGAAGCAGAAATGCCATTCATTGTTTTCTTTCATTGTTATTGTCGGTTTTATTGTCAGTCCAATTATTATTTATGGTGTATTGTTACGAAAGCGCCTAAAAATAGGCTTATGTTTAAATAAGATATTATTACTAATCACTATGACATTTTTTCTGTGGGAGCAGTAGGGTGAAAAGTAGAGGAACTGATTGTATAGGGGGGGAGCTCATATTTCTCTTTAACTTTTCATTTGTATGGTTTTGATTGAAATGGAAAAAGAAGAAAAAAAATGTCAATTTTTTGAGTACAAAAATGTGCTTTTGGTCGGGATTTTTTAAACAAAAGTTGAGCTGAGATTGATGGTACTTGGAAGCAAATTTTTAAAATTTACGATAAAAGTTGTTTTTAAGTTCCTGTTTACACAATTTTAAAGAATTATTGAAGTATGTAGCATATTTATAGGAATGGAAATTCCAATATGTTGCCTACTTATAGGGTTGAAAAAGATTTATTTGAAATTGTCGTAAAATTTTTAATGTTATTGGCAAATATTTATTAATTTTATTAAAAAAATTAAGAATAAATAGAAGGTAGAACAGATGGTAGGTAGAATGGCTGAAACAACGTTTTGTCACATTACTACCTCAATATTCGAAAAGTTATGGATGTGTACCTTTTGCTGAAAAGTTTAACTCCCGGTTTTTCAAGATTTATGCCGAACCTACTGCCAGATATTACCTAGCTTATCTTTCTTAAAGCAAATTGCACGCTTATCCTAACACAAACCATAAATTTACACCAAAGTACGTCATCCCAAGGCCTGTTTTACCAAACCCATCATCATGAGATATCTTAGGAGGAGAGAGAGAGAGATCTCTACCTTTACTCCTTTGGTCCTAGTGATGTGCTAGTGTTGATTAGATTGTTCCTTCGCAAAGTAATTTCGATCATCACAAGAATCCATAGGAGAGGCAAAAGCTGCCCACACTGTGTGGTTTCCCCTCTCTTGCTCCTAGTGATGAGCAAACTCCCTAGCTTCGGATAGATTGTTCCTTTGCAAAGTAATTTCGATCATCACAAAATTCCATGGGACGGGTTTATCCTAATGGGTGATCAATGCGCTAGCTGGCTTTCGCTAGATTATTCTTCCACGAAGTAACTTCTTCGAGATCCAATCCATTCTTTTGAGCATATTTTAATTACAATAAATTATTTCTTCATATAAAACAAGTTAAACAAAAATTTCAATTAAACGTAGAATTATATGCCCAAAGTATTTGTGTTTGCCTAAAAATATGCCACAAAATTTTAATGACTTCATTAAAGTACACACTAAGGTATCTATTTATCTATATTAATAAGAGTTTTTAGTTGTCAATTAAAGTTTTTAAACTTTTAAATAAACAACCTAAAAGTAGGCTTCAAATTTTGTTTTGTTTTCGTTTCAATGTTGAAATTTGGGGACTTTCTGTTAAAAAAATAATAGTTTTCTTTACTTTTAATTTTTTATTGTTATTGAAACGGAAAAATGAAAATCCTTGTTATTTTTTTTTTGTAAAAACCTAAATGTACGCCTTAGTTTATCATAAATAAATTTATTTTAGTTTTATTTTAAAAAATAAAACATATTACGTGACTTTTTTAAATCAAACCAAACTTGCTTCTTTAATTCCATTTATTTATTCTTTTCAACAGAAGCTGTAAGTAACTATAGCATACGAATACATTTATGCCTAAAAGTAGGTCTCATAAAAAATATTGTTTCATTATCCATGATTGTTTTTTATTACTAGAGTCTAATTTCATAGCTTTGCAGGCATCATTAAATACAGAAATTATTGACTGCCAGAGATTTTACAGCATGTTTTGTGTTTTTTGTTTTTCTTTTGTTGTGTAACTTAATAGCGCCTAAAATTGTACAACATTATGATCATTATTATCAGAATTATGTCTTGTTATCAGTCTGCGGCTAGCAGACGATGGTTTTAAATACTAAAAATCAAATTGAATTTAATTGGCCATAAACTAAGATTGATAGGAAATCGGAGAAGTTGCTTAAAAATAATTGTGGTATACTTTAAGACTGCAAAATAAATTTAGTAGTTTTTAATATTTCAAATTAAATTTTCTATCCAACATTATTTTATTACTTTATATGTTGTAACCTCAACAATGAAACTGTATTATAAGTAATGCATAACTTTAGGCATATAAAACCTTACGTCTCTGTTGTTGGATATGAAATGTAAAAAATTATAAAACTTAACAACAATATTTATTACCCTGTGAACTTGGTTTTCACCTCACGCATTTGTTGACAATTTTTAATAAAAAAAAGAAAACAGCGTAATAAATGTAAAGCATACTTTAAGATGCTAAAGACTAAAAAAATTTGTTAAGGTATATTTTAATAATATGCCAGATGATAATAAAACAGAAATAATGATAAAAGTTTTTATTACATGAATAATACACATTTTATTTCCATTTCTTTTCTCTCTCTGTCTCCCTTTTTTCTCTTTTTTTTTTTTTTTTTTTTTGTAATAACCAGAAACCAAAAAATTTTTTCATTTAATAAAGCATAATTTGGGGGGTGGAGAGAAAAACAAGAAAATTTGCAATAAAATAGACTAAAATTTGTCGGTGATGGTGATGTTGTCAGGTTTTATTTTAATAATATTTAAAAGCAACCATTTTACTGCTGCTACAACACAGCGTAAGACACACAATTTTAAGAGAATAGTTTATGGTTGTAAATTCAAATATGAAGGCATACCTTAGGGGATGCGTTATTAGTAATAAAATTTATATTAGAAATTAATCTTAGAAACCTAAAAAAGAAACTCTTTTGGAATATTTAAAGAAATTAAAAATAATAATTTGCAACTTGAAAAAAAATTGTGGCTTACTCTAAGGATAACATATGAAATTATTAAATCCAATGTATTTTCTCTAGCATACTTTTACTTCTCCAGTTAAATTTTTGAATTTCTAAAAGAAAAACTATGACTTCAAATAATTTACAACTCATACCCAAGCTAATGATACAATAATCCATTTTAAAGCATACTTTAGGGAGATGAAAATAATTTCCTGTATTTTAAAGAAATTCTTAAGGGAAGTACTTCAAAAGTAAATAATATCCTCATGAGCAACAACGCAAGAACTATTTATATCAACAGAAAAGCTGCAAAAGGAAGAGATAAAAATGAAAGTTAATGTGTTACGCATTTTTAAAGTTTGCTTTTAGGATTTATGAATAATTGTACAAAGTGGAGCAAAAGTTGACAGCTGATGTTCTTTGACTGTGTCATTTATTTTAATAAATGAAAACCTGCCTTCCACAGGCACCTAAAAGCAGCATTAGTATACTGCTATTGAGACGTATGGCACTATTTTGCGGTGAAAGGTAATAAATCTATGAAAGGCACTGTCTTTGCCCTGGATTTTATTGCCAAATGCTGAGCTGAAATACAGCGAGTCAAGTAAAGTTTTCTGAAAAGCAAACAAACCGAACTCTGGTACAATTTATAGGATCAGTCTGCCTTATCGAGTAACAGAATCTGTTCTTGATGAATGTTTACGGAAGGCTGGAAGACAGATATTTATTCTAAAGAACGTTATTTAGGCAGGTTTTTCGCCCGTAATAAGACGGCGAGATGTTTTCAGGTTTAACAAAACTAAACTCAAAATTAGTATATTCCCTCACTGGCCCATTTAGGCACTAACCTCGTGTCGACTACATCGTCGTTGTCCAGACATAACTGCAAGCATGTTGTTCTAAACTTTACTAGTCGAGCATTTAAATACAAAAGAAGTTAGGTTAGGTTACAACATTTTTGATAATTTTGTATATTTGATTACAATTATAGCATACTTTAGGGAGTTGGAAAATATTAATTTATATTTAAGGCATATCGATTAGTGTTTACTCATATTTTTTTTTACTTAAAACAACAACTTTCGTAAAATTTTTGTTTCTGACAGAAAAATAATTATTTCATGACTGAGTGATTATCATTTTTATAGCATAACTAAAGGCTGTATAAAAAGAAAAGTCTTAATAACATCAACTGATGAGTTGATGTACTACCTCGTTTAATACAAATTACCCGTAAATCAATTAATTCTATGAAAATATTAAAGCATACATTTAGGCACACATAAAAACTATATAACTAAAGCACATATTATGGAGTTACAACCATTACAGATAACAGGCTGTATGTAATACACAGAAAATATTTTAATAATGTAATTATTTTAATTTGAAAAATATTAAAACATACTTTAAGGTTTAACAGATTAAACAAAATTAAAGCATACTTTGAGGCTATAGACTAAATGTTTCACTAAAAACTTTCTTTTGAACTTAATTCATTGCTAAACCCAAAAGATTTAACAACACATTAACGTTATTTAAAAGAAAATAAATTAAAGTCTATTTTAAGGTGCCTAATTTAAAAAAAACAAAACAAATTTGTTGGAATCTGCCATAATGAAATCCTAATTTAACAAAAACCCTTCAAATAGAATTTCAAATGGCCAGTGTTATACGCTGTTAAGCTGTTGTGCTTTCGTTCTGATACGCTACATGCTACTCAATGCTAAGCTGGAAATATCAGTTTGCAAAGCCTACCCCTAGGCGTTAAACAAAATTCTGTTTAGAACATTAAAAGGGTGGAGAAATCATATTAAATCAAAAAGGCAATTTAATTAAACAATCTGTTGAAATGAAATTCCTGAAACATTTGTTTGTTAGAAATCGAAATAATTTTAAGCATACTTCAAGGGGGTTGTAATTATAAAAATTTTAAGAGCCTACTTTAAGGAAATTATAAAATAAAGAACACCGTACGAGTTCAATAAGAAACGCTTCTTTTTAAACTTTTCTTGCAACATTTTTAAATTGCTTTTTAATGGGTATGTAAAGCATACTTTTAGGTGTTCATTTAATTGTTAAATTGTTTGAAAATATTGGCAATTGTGTTGCAAAACCTTTTATGTTTTTTAACTTTATAAGGGAATTTTTTAAACACAACTTCGTTGATATTTTTCCACGAAATATTTTCACTTTGCTACGGGCAATTCAACTGCCAAATGATCAACATTATGATTGCCAGAGGTCTCAAGGTAGTCCGGGATACAGTAAGGCAAGATTTTATTCGTCTTACAAAATACTTCACGGCCAGTATTCCGGTTGCAGCACTAAACAGTTTTGTTCGACATTAATATGACTTCTTGTAGGGCAGCAAAGCGTGTCGTCAGTTATAACAGGACAAAGCTGTCTCGCAGGATTGCCTAATTGCTTTATAGCTACATTTTATTCCTCTTTAGGTCACTAGCCAAGCAATGTTTATATATATAATTCAGGATTACTTCCCCGATGCCCCTTCCAACTTAGTTACTATTGAACGTATTGAAGGATTCATCTCCATCGACTTTGAGTTCATTAATTAGGGCCCGCAAAATATTTGTTCTAACAGCAGCTGTCGTAACAGCAAGGTTAAGCTGTTTCTCTGGTGCAGTCAACCAATTTACTTAAGGTATCGACTGTTATTCCGTACAGCATTACATAGAAGACATCTTGGGTCTTTAAACCTTTGTATCGCATTATTAAGGTAGGCTTTTTTCAATTGGGAAGAAATGTTAAAAACAATTTTTCGTTTTCTTTAAATATTTTTTTAAATTATTGTCCTCATTGAGTGGATATAAAGGAAGTGTAAAGACCTTTTTTTGTTTGTTTCTTTTTTTTGTTTTTTCATGTTTTAACCTTTTAACAAAGTTGCCCTTTTAACTCTAACAAAAACAATTCAAACTGAATTAATTAGTTAGCCTACCCTTAAGGCATATCTTTTACATTCAAATGCAAAGCATACTTTTAGGCTACCCCAAAAAAAAAATACATCACAGACAGTGTGGTAAAATTAAAATTGTTTTTACTTATTAAAGCACGTAATTTGTTAAACTAATAGCCACATTCACAAACACTTTCAATTTCCAGCACCAAAAAAATTGTTGTTTTTGAAAATTAATTTTGATTCGGGAGTTTAGGTCAGCGGAAAAGTATGCTTCGCTTTTTTTTTTTTTTTTGGTTGGTTACAAAATTAATAACGTTATTTGGTGTCTACTTACAAGTCATTAAACGTTGTAAATGTTGAAAAATTAAAAAGTGATACGAAGGAATGTCTTTATTTTTTGGACAACCCCATCCCGGGGACAAAGACAAACACTTGAGAGAATTTCTCTCTCATCTGTTCATGGAGTGTATGATACGCTATCAAAACGATACAATCATTGAAAATCAAACGGAAACTAGCAGCATCAGCAGCACTGCAGGTAATAACACAGACAATTAAATTAATACGCTTTAATTTTTAATGCCTTCAGTTTATCCCACAGTCAACATACCACGCTATCTAGAGGAAGCCGTACTCTATGAGGGTGCCATTGATATTGAGAATGTAAATGAGAAAGAGGCCGAACGTAATGAATTGTATGCCACAATTAATAGCATTACCCTGGCAACCACCGAAACTAAGGATGATGGTAATGATGATGCTGCTGAGCTAGCTATGTACGATACAAATGATACTGGCAACTACAGTTTTATTACAACCACCACCAGCAGCATCATCAGTAGTAGTAGCAGTGGTAGCAGTGGTAGCAACAATGGCAATACAGGCTCAATAAGTTTATCATCTGCCTCATTGAATAATTTATTTGGAAAGTCAGCATCAACATCATCAGCAAATTTATATTGTCCGGTACGTTTTGATGGCTATTTGTGTTGGCCACGTACACCAGCTGGCACCGTGTTGAGTCAATATTGTCCTGATTTTGTGGAGGGTTTCAATAGTAAATTTTTGGCACATAAAACGTAAGTAAAACTTTAATGAAATTTAAGAAAAAGTTTAAAAGGAAGAAGTGAAATAACTAAAAAAAAAGTAAAAAAGTACCAAAATGGTACTAAAATTATCCCCTTTCCGAAAAGAAATACAAATTTAACCAATTCTCTTGAATTAAAAAGCAATAATTACTTCAAAAAAAGTACTTTGTAAAAAAGTACTTTGCATTACCTTTCCTCAATTAAGTTTTTAATTACAATCGTTATTGTTGCCTCTCTAAATTCATTGCTTAAAGAGGTTCTCTTCTAGGAATCTTGCCAAGATTCCGTGGCATAAAAAGGTACCTTTTTTCACTCTTCTCAGCCTTAAGACATTATTAAGGAAGACAATGCTTTACCACCCATTGAATAAGAAACTCACTTTTGTGCTTATTTTCTGTTCTTTTTCTGTTTCTTAAACAATATCTCTCGTTTAATAGAAATAATAAAAACTTAACAACAATAGCACGGGAAAAACAAAGTACCAACCACTAACAGCAACAATGGTTTAAAGTTGATTAAAAGAAGGAGAGAATTATGTACAACTTGTTGTTACGTTTTTGGAACGTTTTGAACATTTGCCAGCAGAAAAGCGGACTTGAATGCTTAAAAAAGGAAATAAAACAATGTAATGAAACCCACTTGGCACTGTCGCTTGGACCTCTTGGAACCCAACACTGTATTCTACTACATCTGCCTAATAGCCTTTTATTTTATGGGCTGCCCGCTTCCTGCAGTGTTTTCCTGATAGAGATCATAGCCATATTGAAAGTGTTGCAACGTTTGTCGTGTGATAGGATTTTTCTTGAAAATCTCTAAAAGGGCACAAGGAATCATTGTTCGTCAAAGACCCCAACAATTCGACTAAGAGTGCTCCTTTATGTCCTTCATCTGACCAGATTTACTATACTCTCTGGTCAATTCATTTGCTCCGCCATTTCCCGATGTACCTACCTATGTTCCGGTACCCATATTACATGAATGGCGAACGCTTCTGGCATCTATAGGCGGCATTTACGCCTGTTTTGTCATTACGTTATGGCCACAAATTTCATATTTTTGAAGGCTCTCTCCCTATTCGGAAAGGCAGCCAAAGTATACTCTTTTTAAGCCAGTGACCTCTCTATCATATACGCAAGGCCTTCTCCTTATTGTAACCATTTTGTCCCTTTCATATCATCTGATTTCTGGCGTAAACTGACATCAATGAGTCTCTCTATGGAATTCACCAAAAGGAAGCCAGAGAAATGGGTCTATAGTTCTTAGTCCTGCCTTCGATATAAAGATGGCTCCCTAACCGTTTCTAAGGCATGTGATTTAATTGAAATCTGACGCTCTAAAGAGCCCAATGTTCTCCAGCCTCAAATACTATAGAAGAGCTTTCGTCCAGCTAAAGATACTACAACTATTCGTGAGAGTCCTCGGGCGGTCTCCCACCCAAACTGATTACTTGCGTCCCAATGTAGTGTGAAAACTACTTGTACCCTACATCCCCTCAAAGGTTTAGTAATTCAGCCGAAAACTGGAGAGGACTATCCCCCTAAGAAGCTCATTGTGCTCTAGTCTCTGATGCTGCAGTAGGGCTGAATATATTGCTTCAAGTCCCTAAGAAATAACGTTTGAAACCAAGCAGTTGTCCACTTAATTATTACCACAGGCAAGACTGTGGTGTAGTCCCCTTCCCTGAAAACTCGGTCCTTTCTCGTGTCATATCTCGTTATTAAGACTACTAGCCTACATAATTCCGCTGTTGTGTTATTCATCCGAAGACTGGAGAGGACGAAAATCTGCTTAAGGAGCCAATGTACTTCAGCCTCATAGCAAAAAGCCTGTAGAAAAGAATCCGTACGATCCCGGAGACTAAAACGGTTGAAACCCATCAATTGTCCTCTTAATTATCACTACAAACACGGTTGTGATGTAGTCCTCCGATAATCCCCTTCCCGGACTGGATACTTACGTTCTCGACTAACTATCCTGGCGAAAAGTGGCCTCTTGCAGGAAGCTCCAATGTTTCCATTTTCGAGCTGCTCCATTAATAATCATTCTTTGCTAGAACAGGCCAGTATCCCCCTTAGCCTGGAGGTTTCGTTGACAGATTCAATGACAACGAAGCATATGTTTTCATTGATTTTTCGATTTTCTTTATTTCAGCTGCTTAGAAAATGGTTCCTGGTATCACCATCCCGAAAGTGGTCAGGAGTGGTCGAACTATACCAATTGCATAGACTATGAGGATTTGGAGGTGAGTAGTACTCTTCTCATTGCTTTAAAGTACTTTTACTCCCTTTTTATTTCCTTAGTTTCGCACTTTTGTCAATGAATTGTATGTCAAAGGTTATGCCGTATCCTGTGTGGCTTTAATATTTTCTTTAATAATATTTTTGGGCTTTAAGTGAGTATAAATACTTAGCATAACCTAAAGGATAATGACACTGAAATCTTCCCATACAGATCCTTACGCTGCACTCGCATACGCATACATGTGCATTTGTTTTTATCTTTGGCTTTTACTTGCCTCACCTGGATTATGTGGTATAAATTAGTGGTGGAACAGCCTGACAATATACGCAATAATCCTGTAAGTCTAATGGCATTGCTGCCATTGCTTTACCTTTTTCCATTTGCTTTTGGAATGAAAGCAAGCATTTGCTCTCTCATTTATTTTAATCTGGCCTTAGAGCTGCTTTTTTCCCTAAGGTGACCTGTTGTTCTTGTTGTTTTTGTATTTGTTTTTGTAGTACTGGTGCATTGGTTTACACCTGGTCATACACTATTTCATGCTGGTCAACTACTTTTGGATGTTCTGTGAAGGATTACACTTACATTTGGTTTTAGTGGTGGTAAGTACTTGCAAAACGGATGTGAAAAACATTGTGAAAGAATGAAACGATGTTGGAATTGCAAATTAAAGATAAACTGTGAACGAAAGTAACAAAATGCTGAACTTTGTTTAGAGCAGTTTTTTCTTTAATTTTCAAAGAACAAAAGTTTGTGGCTCCATAGATGGCAGTGGAAACGCAATGCTTTTATTTGTGGTGGAAACAAAATTTATTGGGAACAAAAATTGTTGATTGCACAGGTTAAACTCAGTGCAGTTTCGGCTTAAGCACTTCGATGAACATGCTATCATGGATTCTTATTCCTCCGTATTATTCTAATACACGCCTATTCGTACAAAAGCTTAGGACACCGTTATCCTAAACAGAGATTTCTTCCAAATTCCCTCAAAAAATATACCGTAGGCTTGTATTTGGAGGCGAAAAAGATCAGATGCTGTGTGTTTACAGAGAACTTGGATATCAAAAACTCATACTCAGACTTCCAGATAATTGCCCTAGCATTCACGCGGAATAAAAGTCATTTAAATGACTCTTCAGCAGCCAAAAACTACCTGAGAAGTTCGAAATTTACTTAGAACTTATACCAACTTATACCAGTGGCTGACTGATCCATTCAGACAGCCAGGTTGCCATCTTTCTAACGTCCTATCGAAGTTCTGGCTTATCCTTGTAAATGCCGTTTGTACCTCGAGGAAATGGCGAATTATTCGAAGATCTCCTTTAATTGGATCGCTAAGTATTGGGACATTCTGGCGAGGACGGGTAATGAAACCTCTCTCCCCCGAACACGATTAGGCTGGAAATTACATACAAGTCCCAGGGCTTGGACTTAATACATCATAATGAGCCTTACGATGAAGGAAATCCTTGTGGAATATACTGATCCATTCAGGCAGCCACCTTGCCTACTTTCTGACGTCCTATAGGAGTTCTGGCTTATCCTTGTTACTGCCATCTGTACCTCGAGGAAATGGCGAATTATTCGAAGATCTTCTTTAATTGGATCGCTAGGTATTGGGACATTCTGGCGATGATAAAGAAAAGAACCCCCAACACGAAATTACATACAAGTCCCAGGGCTTGGATTTAATACATCATAATGAGCCTTATACTATGTTCAGATATGCACTTTTATTGAGTCAATATTCGGTTTATTGAGTACAATATTTTAAGTGTTCAGACATAATAATATACGCAGTTCAGCTTTAGTCAGTTATTCAATATTCATTTGACAGCTGGTAAACAAAATTGTTTTTATTTTGTTTGTCGTTGTTGACATTTAAGTTGTCAAATATCAACAAAAATTGTTCGATTAATTTTAATATGCTAACTAAACACATTTTAAGTTGCTGCATTTTAAATTTTACTCAATATTATAACAATTTGCATATTTATTGCGCAATTATTAATTGAAACTTTATATGAAATATTGAACTCAAGAATGGCGTTTATTGCGATTTACGCAAGAAAGCGGCATATCTAAACACCGTATTACGATAGAAGAAATTGCTGAGAATGTCATGGAATCCGCAATTTCAGACTATTGGCTACACTTTCTCTAACAGAAGTGATATTTTCGTCAGCACGAATATGGCGATAGCGCACAGGCTCGGGCACATCTGTAACGTCTTCAGTTCGCCAATTCCTTGCTCAGTTGGTTAATTATGAGGACCACACTTAGCTCCTGTTTGAATCACACAATCAATCTCACGTCTTCGATCCGACCCACATTAGTAAATAAATAACGTTTCAGATGAGAGATATTTAGCAGCCGACAGTCTTGCCAGATCAGCAGCTGAGGAATCACTAACTGGATAACACTTTACTTCCATTGTTTTTATGTAAAATGAAGATCAGCAGGTTTTAATATGTATTACTCATGCACTCACACATTAACAATAGACTCACGCAGCGTAATCACGCTACATGTTGCTCTCTTAAAGCAAACAAAACCGGTTTAAAAGCAAACACGAACAAGGCTCTCAAAAACGATTTGTTTTCATCAACAAGAAATATAAACAAACACTCGCACTTAAATTAAATCAGTTGCCTTTGGGCTATTGTTGTGCAAACAACTTTTGTTCTCAATAAATTGGTAGGCTTTTGGGGGTAAGTAGGGGAGGGGGCGATAAAAAGGCGTAGAGTAGCTAGAAAAACTAAATTAAAAATTTTTAATGCCAATTTTTCTTATTTTCTTTACAGGTTTTTGTCAAAGATACAATTGTTATGCGCTGGTTTAAGATATTCTCCTGGCTGTCGCCATTTATGTTTTTAATAGCTTATGGCGTTGCCAGGTTTTTACATGTGGAAGATAATTTACAGTAGGTTCTGTACTTTGTTCTATTTCTCTATTAAATTGTATTTATTATGTTGTAAAGAAATCAATTTTTAATTTATTTTCGTTTCTTGTTTAACACTTCAAAGCTGCTGGATGGATGACAGTCTATTGCTATGGATTTTCTCCGTTCCGGTATGCTTGTCATTGGTGGCCAGTTTTTGTAAGTGAATAAAGAATGTTTTCTTAAGAGTTAAGCTTCTAAAAATGGTAAATTTTAATTAAATTTACTTCCTTTTTTCTCTGTTTTCACTGCTGACAGTCTTTCTTATCAATGTATTGCGTGTAATCGTACGTAAACTACATCCACAGTCCGCCCAGCCAGCTCCATTGGCCATACGTAAGGCTGTTAGAGCCACCATTATATTGGTACGTATAAAAGCATATTTATGTGTTGGTGTGTGTGTGTGTGTGTATTTTAATAGGAAATTATATGCAAAAGATTTTATTGTTTGCTTTAAACACACAGGTACCGCTGTTTGGTTTACAGCATTTTCTATTGCCCTATCGTCCGGATACTGGCTCACCTTTAGAACGTTTCTATCAATTGTTGTCTGTCATACTAGTTAGCCTGCAAGGTTTTGTGGTCTCATTTCTGTTCTGTTTTGCCAATCATGATGTTACCTTTGCCGTGCGCAGTCTATTGAATCGTTTGGCACCCAGTATTATATCACCACCACCGCCCTCCAGCCACACAGGGCAAATGGCCACCACAACACCCAGTCGTGAGTTGGGTGTTTAAGCAACAGGTCCTTATAATACCTATGAGTACAGACAGCAAACTTCTCATTTTGTATACAATATAAGCGTACACATATACATATATTTCTAAGTATTAATGTCTATATAGTATAACTGTTAATGTTAACAAACTAACGGTAATTTTGTTTCCTTAATTTCATGTTACTGTAACGGAAAACGCATTTATTTTACTACAGTTTTTTTTATTTATTTTTCGTGTTTTTTTTTCATATAATTTTGCATACTTTTGTGTAAAGCAACTCATGATTCAGAGAAATCCTATTAAATGTTACATTTTAAGAGAATAAAAACAATAAAATGAAGCTAATGAAACAAAATAATTTCCTTCAATTTCCGCTTTAAAAATAATAGCTGGAGAGTTAAAGAAAACTCTCCAACGTTATGCTCAATTAGAGGCGCTATACTCAATGGCTTGTTAAAATTGCAAATGAATTTCGAAGGATATTTATAAATAATAATTGTATGAATCACCTTGTTTTAGTGTACGAGGACATATGTCAAAATTTATAAAAGTCTATCAAGTTTAGCAAAGTTAATCACCGAAACAACGCTATTTTCTTTAACAGAAATACGCCCAGACTAACTTACATGCCAAGCGGTCTCTTCCCCTTTCATCCTCATTTGCAGAAATCATGCTATGGTGCTCTTAGCCCTTGGCCATGTTTTTCTACATTCTCTGAGGTTAGAGACCCTATAATAAATGAACAATTTTATCCTTCCCAAGTACTGTATGTACTTAGTGATTCATGAAAAATAATGTTGGGTCACCCGGTGTCTTTAAAAATGTCCTTAAAAAGGAATAACATTTGGAAGTTGGTTAAATAATTTCCTTAGAATGTAAAGGATATAACTTGAGTGTAATACATGTATCGTCCTGTGAAAGGAATTTTCCAATTTCTTTCATTTGTCCTACTTAGCCAAGACAAACACCTCATATTACGAACACGGTATTGCGGGTTTAATTATTTTCTTTTTAATGCCAAGGTATGGTATTTCAGCCTGAATTAATTTTTAAATGATTTGAATTGGGTTGAACAACATGCCTTTCAAAGTGAAAGGAAATTTTTTTGTCCTTTTATAGTTAGTCAGGATTACCTCCTAGTTTCTCAACACCACTTATGTCGTTGGTGTTAATTCTATACACGAGAGATTTTGTGAGTAACCTTTTCATAGCAATTTTATTGACTCTCGGAGTTTTTGCTAAAAATCTGCTGAGAGGAAGTCACCGAAGAAATATTTTTCATATTTCGTTTAGTTGGAGATATCCGACCTACGGTTTGATCCAAGGCTTCAAGTCTAACAAGCCAACACACTACCTTTTAGACTACGGCGACTACATACATACATAATTGGTCATTACAACCCTTCAGTCAGGATTACGACCTAGTTTCTCACATCACTTATGTTGTGTGTTAATTTTTATGCATGAGTGGTGGGACCTACAGTTTAAAATCGAAACCGAACGACAGATTTTTGAGAAACTTTTTCATGGCAATTTTATTTACTCACAGAGTTTTTGCCAGAAATCTACTGAGAGGAAGTCGCCGAAGAAATACTTTCTGTATTTTGTTGTGATGTTTGGCCTGGGATTTGAACCCTGGCTTTACGTGTAATAAGCCAACACACTACCTTTTCGGCTACGCGACTATCAATCGTTAAATATGGTTGATGACATGCTGTGTACATATTTAGCAAAGACACTCACCTTATGAGATTTTATGTTTGTTTAGGATTTAAATGAGAGGAAGAAAGAACGAGAGAGAGTTGGAGAAAGTGAATCCTATAAAACAAAACTCTGTTGTATTTTTTTTGTCTCATTATTAACGTTGAGTAAATATTGTTGATGACGTACTTTGTCCTGATTTAGTAAAGACACTCACCTTATGAGATTTCAGGTTTGTTTGTGATTTAAATATTTTACCAGAGAGAGAGAGAGAGAGAGAGTTGGAGAAAGTGAAACCTATAAAACTAGACTCTGCTGTTTTTTTTTTTGTCTCACTGTTAACGTTGGGTAAATATTGTTGATGTCATACTCTGTCCTGATTTAGCAAAGACACTCACCTTATGAGATTTCAAGTTTTTTTGTGATTTAAATATTTTACCATTGAGAGAGAGAGGGAGAGAGAGAGTTTGAGAAAGTGAATCCTTTAAAATAAAACTCTGTGATGTTTTTTTTTTGTCTCACTTTTAACGTTGTGTGCACACTGTATTAAAATATTGTTCATGACATTCTCTCTCCTGATTTAGCAAAGATACGTACCTTATGAGATTTCAAGTTTGTTTGTGATTTAAATATTTCACCAGAGAGAGAGAGAGAGAGAGAGAGAGAGAGGGAGAGAGAGAGTTTGAGAAAGTGAATCCTATAAAACAAAACTCTGCTGTTTTTTTTTTGTTTCATTTTTAACATTGTGTACCCAATATGTTTAAATATTGTTCATGACATTCTCTCTCCTGATTTAGCAAAGATACTTACCTTATGGGATTTTAGGTTTGTTTATGATTTAATTATTTGACCACAGAGAGAGAGAGAGAGAGAGAATTGGAGAAAATGAATCCTTTAAAATAAAACTCTGGTGTTTTTTTTTTGTCTCACATGTTCTGTTCGATTTTTTTTCTTTTATTGTTTATTTTTATATGAAAGAGCAAAAGAGAGTGTAGAACGAAAAAACTAATACATAAAATACAAATACAATAATAATCATAATAATAATTACACATACACATCATCATTGTTTGTTTGTTTTTTTGTTTACTGTTTTTAATCTATTATAATAATTTTTTTGTTTTTGTTTTTGTTATTTTCAATAATAATAAAGAGAGAGAAAAAGAGTTTTACTTGGTTTTTGTTTCTATAGGATGTTGTTTAGCTCTTCTAATGGGTTATTTTTCGTTTTTTTCTTTCATTCATTTCACACGATTATTTTTTTGGTTTAGAAAGTTAAGCCAAATTAATAAAAACGGAGAGTGAAAGGTAGAGAGTTTAGGGATATTTTGTAGGTGGTATGTGTTTTGCTTTTTTTTGCTGTTTTTATATAATTAATTATATATTGTATTTCTTTTGTTTTAAATATAAACTTTAGACATTTAATATTTCATTCTTCTGTTTTGTTTTATTTTTCTGTTTTTTTTTCTTTTCTTTTATTTTCTTTAGTTTTTCATTTTATGTAAAAAATTGTTTTTTTTTGGTTTTTTTTCTTTTTCTCATCTATAATATTGGAGTTGTTGCTTTGTTTTTTGTTTTTTTATTTTTTGTTTATAGGAAATTTTGTTTGTGTTTGTTTACTTTGCGCCTCATTTTTCTTTTTGCGTTTTGCTTTGCATGCATGGCGTTGCTTTTCTTCTTTTTTTTAACTTTTTTTTAAGAAATATTCAAATTTTTTCTTTAAAGTTTGGTTTGTTTTTGGTTTTTTTTAATATAAAATTGTAATAATTATTGTTTTTTATTTAATTACGTTTTTAAAAATATTAAATTACTAATAATATTAAATATACTAAATAAATATTGAAAGAAAATATTTATTATTGATTTTTATAAATATTTATGCTGGTTTTTTTTTTAATAAGAAAAAATTAATATTTGTTGAATAATTTATAATATTTTAAACTTTTTCTTTTAATATAGACACTGATAAAAGGGGAATTAAATAAAATTTATTTATTTATTTATTTATTTTTTATTAATTCATATTAAATGAAATATAAAAAAATTGATATTAAAAATAATAATTAATATTAAAAATATAAAATAAAATAAAACCGATTTTTTTTAAAACTTTAATGGAAGCTTAAATTATTCTTTTATTTTTATAATTATAAAAAATTAAAAAATAAATTTTTTTTAATTAAATTGATTTTAAATCCTTTAAAAATTCTTTAACATTTTTTTTTATAAATTAAAAAAAAAAACTTTCATTTAAAAACTTTTTAAATTACTAATTCTGTTGTTAAATTATAAAAAAAATTAATTTTAAATATTTAAACACATTTCTTTGAAAACTATATACTTTTTTGAACTTTTTTAAAAAAAAAATTTTTTTAATTTAATTGAATTTCTTTTAAATTTTAAATACTTAAAAATTCTTGAAAATTTTTTTTAAAAAAAAATTCTTTAAAATATTCTTTTTATAAATTCAAAAAAAAATTTTTCATTTAAAAACTTTTTAAATTGTTAATTCTGTTGTTATATTATAAAAAGATTTTAATTTTAAATATTTAAACACATTTCTTTGAAAACTTTTTACTTTACTTAAATAAATTTCTTTAAATATTATTTTAATAAATTAAAAAAATCAAAAACATTTCTTTAAGAGGTTTTTAAATTTTTAATATTTTTTTAAATAATAAAAATAAAAAATTATTTTTATTATTTTAAATCGAATTTAATTACTTTTCAAATAATATTTTTTATTTTCAAAGTATTTAAAATTAAAAATTGTTTAAATTAAAAAAAACGTATTTCCTTTAAATTTTAAATTTAAAATTTTTTTTTTCTAATTAAAAATAATAAAAAATTATTTTTATCAATTAAAATTTAATTTATTTAATTTTTAAATAATATTTTTAATGTTTTAAGTATTTAGAATTCAATTTAAAAATTAAAAACAAAAAAATAAAAAGAATATATAAAAATCCATTTTATAATTTTTAAAAGCAATTTAAAATTAAAAAAATTCAAATTAAATTAGAAAAAAATATTTTTCTTCAGTTCAAATTAAATACATAAAAATATTATTTAATTAAATAATTTAAAATTAAAAAAAGAATATTTAAAATCATATGGAAACATATGTAAGCATTTATTTTAGCATAAAATTTCCTTTTTTTTTCAAATAATTTTATAAGGAAAATATTTCATATTTAATATTTTTTTTTATTTTTGGTGATAATTTTTTGTGTTTGTTTAAAATCTAAAAAACTACTAAATTATTGTTTAAAAATGTGTTTTTTTTAATTTTCTTTTTTTAAATAATTTCATATAAATTTTTTCTAATATTATTATTAATACATATGTACGTGTATAGTTTTTTTTTATTTTTATTTTTTAATTTGCACCTGGCATTTATTTTTTTTCTTATTTAATTTGCGCGTATAAATCTTCTATAGAAAAATTGTTGTTTTTTTTTGGTTTTTGTCTCAACTTAAAATATATTTTTGTTTTAATATTTATATTTATTAAACACTTAGTTTTATTTATCTTTTTTTATTATTATTTTTCTTTTTATTTTCAATACTTTGGAAGCTGTTATCTACCATGTTTTTTTTTATTTTAATTCCTATTTTTTAAATGTAAATCACGAATACACCCACTTACTTCATTGGTGTTAAAAAAATTTAAATGATTTACAAAATTTTGTTTGGTTATCTTTTTAGTTTGTTTTTTTATATAATTTTTTAAGGGCGGGAGAGTTAGTTCAAATTTATTTAGTTAAGGAAAAATGGAGAAGTAAAAATAAATCAATCAAATAAATTCTAAAAATAAATCTAAAAATTTATATTTTTTTGTATAATAAATCAAGGAATAGAAAGAGCTCATCGTGCTCTAACCATTCTATTAATGTGGTGCCAGTATTTGCACAGTGTGTGTGAAAAGCTATTACAGAACTTCGTTTGTAGTGAAATCCTTGACAGACCTGGAGGTTAAAGTTGAACCATTATAATCGAAACAAAGATAGAAGACCAGAGAATATTGCAAATATATCCTGGGAATGAGAAACCTTGCTTTGAACAAAGCAGATCAGATGCAGTCGTGGTATAAAGAGGGCGTCTGAGTACTAGAAAATATAATAATAAATGGCAGATGTTTGCCAAATAGGATATCTAACACTTGCCATGGAAAAGTCGAGTCGCAATGGATATGGTTCCATAATAGGAGACATTTGGAAAAAAAGCTATGATAACAAGGCCTATAGATTCCAAAATTGGCATGCAATGACAGTAATAATGTAATCAACCAAGTTCTAAGAATCTTAATACAATAATGCATAACAGCCTACGTAGAGATAATGTTGGGGAAGGAACAAGAAGGACTATGGCCATATCGCTTCAATATGAACCATATACAACCGCTGTTCGTCGACTTTCGTTCAATCATTCAACAATACTACCAGCATTGTTTGTTTTACTGACAATGACAGCCTTCTCTTCTGTGTAGCCGTTCCTGTAAGACAGACAAGTATTCTGTCTCCAACTGTAAGAGGGTCATTGGGGGGATGGTTTCCTGGGCTCTTCTCTATAGCCGTTGTTGAGAGACAGACAAGTATTCTGTCCCCAACCGTTTTACAAATAGTGATGATTGTCCTCTATAGCTGTAACACTATGTTCAGATATGCACTTTTATTGAGTCAATATTCGGTTTATTGAATACAATATTTTAAGTGTTCCGACATAATAATATATGCAGTTCAGCTGCTTAGTCAATATTCATTTGACAGCTGGTAAACAAAACAGCTGGTTGTTTCATCATTTTTTGTTCCGTTGTTGACATTTGAGTGAGTTGTCAAATATCAACAAAAAGTGTTCGGTTAATTGTAATATGCTCACTAAACTCGACAGTGCTGCATTTTAAGTTTTACTCAATATTATAACAATTTGCGTATTTATTACGCAATAATTAATTGAAACTTTATATGAAATATTGAGCTCAATAATGGCGTTTATTGCGATTTACGCAATTAAGGTGCATATCTGAACACCGTATAAGAGGGTCATTGGGAGGATGGTTCCCTGGGCACAAGAATATAAGGGTAATGAGAGTGTCTGGAAAGCGTGGCTGCAATGTAGACTGCGAACAGTCCCGGATAGCTAGACAGTTATGACGTTATACTGACAGTAGGCGCATATGTTAAGCTCATAAATTAAGCTGATTACGACTTACTTGTCTTGATTACTAGACGTTGTCCGCTAGAGAGAAATGCACAGCGCTTGAACGAAGGGTACTACGTCTACTATCGCTTACTGCGGATGTAAGGATGGGGCACATTTTCCAAGATGGGATTTATTTCTTTCGAGCATTAGTCTTGTGTCTCAGGTATGAAAGAGGAGAGGTTTATAGGTTTTCTAAATAAAATAAATTGGTTTGACGTTGGAGGTTCTATCTGATTGGGGTCTCCAGGTATAACAATGTAGCTAGAGCTCTAAGTGTGTCAAATTGTGTACAAAAATTGTGCAGACAAATACAGATACACACTCTGGCATTGCATATAACTTATCTGGATTCCAAATTTATGTTGATTATGCGGAATACTGTTGTCTTACGGAGCAATAGCTTTTAAATTTTTAATTAAGAAAAATAATTTTTAATTGAATTTTTAAAATATTTTTTAAGGAATTTAACTTTATAAAGAAACTGTAATTAAATGAATTTAAAAATTTTAAATTAAATTGAAAAAGAGAAAAGAAATTAATTAAGAGAACTATTTACCAAAAATAAATTTTTTAACATAAACTGCCATTTTCCTTGTATTATAATTTAATTTTTTTATTCATCTTACTTATACTTCTTTCCTCTTTCTTTTAATTAAATAATCGTTGAATTTCTGGTTTATTTTCATTCACATTTATGATACTAAAACTATAATTTTCTTTTAGTATTTTTAAATAATTTTTTTATTATTTTTAATTATTTTTTTTATTTTAATTATTTATTTTCATTAATGTATATAGCACATTTACATTTATTTTTTATTTATTTATTTCTTTTGTATATATTAAATTATGTATGTATGTATGTATAATAAATATGCAGACACATTTATTTCATATTTTTTTTTATAAATTTTTATTAATTTTTTTCTTCTTTTTTTTATTATTTTATTATCATTGTAAAATATTAAAAATTGTATATTGCATTTATAAATTTCGTTAAATCTTTTATTAAAATGATTTTTATTTTCCTTTTTTTTCTTACTCCTTTTAGCCTTTAAGTCCGATATTTAGTAATCAATTTATATATGAAAAGTAGAAGAAGTGAAAGAGAAAAAATATTTTTTAAGAATATTTTTTAAAGTTTTGGAAAAAGATTTTTGTTTTAAGAAATTTAGAAAAATAAATGAAATTTATTTAGAAAAAGTTAATGAAAATAGTATAAAAAATGGGAAAGAATGTTTTTGCTCAACCTCCAAAAATATTGCCTTCGTTTTTTCTTCTTATTTTATAATTAAATTTCTCTAATTTTTATAAAAAAAAATTATTAATTTTTTTTAAATTATTTTTTATTTTATAAAGTTGGTGTTTTGCTTTATTTTGTCAATGTTTTTTAAAACTTTTTTATGAAAATTTTTTAATTATTTTTTTTATAAATTAAATTAGGAAATATAAAAACCTATTGAAACAACGCATAATTTAGAGCAATAATTTCCTTCAAATACGTAAACAAAGTCTTGTGAATATCTTTTCAATTTCTCAATTACTCAATCTGTTTTAAAAACCTCTCTTGCTAGGGTATCTTCGTTCATTCGTACCACAATCTAAACTTACAGTGAATTTGATAATGTTAGCACAAGCAAGCAAAATTGTAAACTTATGTAAGTAGCCTGTTCCCCATTTTATTCAAGACATGAGTATTATTTCGAAAATTAGGTAAAGTTATCAAAAAAAATTAGCTTTCTTAGCATAAAAACTATTTCTCTATTTGCTCAAATAAATTCTGTAGTTGGCAACACTTTTTATATTAAAATTCGAGTTTGCCAAAACGAATTTAATAAATAAATGATAATATTGGTATTTTAGATGTGCCGTGAAGAAATTTTTCATATTTTTAAATAATTAAAGTTGGCAACACTTTTCAGATTTTATGTTCTCAAAAACTGTTTTGTTATATATGCTTTAAAGCAAATTGTTTAAGATTTCAATTTTATTCAAGCCATAGTGGGCAACACTAGTTTCAAGTTTATAGTTGGCAACACTAATTTGTTTTGTTAGTAATGACTTTACTGATCTAGGGCTACCTCATTGGTTTTAATTGACAGATATAAGGATTGTTTGTCGTAAGCCCTAGCAAAGCCTGGTAAAAAGAAAGAAAACATTAAACTCGACTTTGTTATGGAACCTTAACCTATGCTGCACGATTATCGCTTATGCACGCGATTCGACAATTGTGGACTAGCACCTCACACCAGTAAGATAGAGATTGTTTTTATTGGAGCAATCAATACATTGTCACCAGCATCCAAGGAGCATATCCCAATGCCCAATAACGCTATGTAAAATTCAACGTGAATACTCAATCCAGAAATGTCAAGTCGGCAAACGCAAGGAGCTTAAGTTGCAAGGCTTTGCAAAAAAAAACTATTTCTTAGAGCAGAGATTAATGGTGATCATAATAAAGGGGGCTCTTTGAACTATATTATCTTAGGTATCCCTATCCGCCTACCATTAAATATTTTTTGGTGGAACAAATGGCGGTTATCCCCGCAAATAGACCGTGCCACAAGAGCGTGGCACAAGCCTCATGTGAGTGACTGGACACGTAGTAGTTAGTGGTGAACAAATTTATAAACGAAAGTCTAATACCCCTGTAAAACAAACGATCTCGCAAAAACACAGAAGATACAGTAAAATGAACTAACACGTGGTGCAGAGAGCCAGGGCAGGTTATATTTTAAATGGGTCTGCTTGGTTATCTTTCTAACCAATACATGTATTTTGTTGCACAAAATTTCTTTCTCTTTGACACCCATTGCATATTCTAAGTTTGGTTTACAACATATCCTGCTTTGCATACCTTTCCCTGTATAAAACTATCTGTCTCGCTAAAACTTGTTCACTTCTAACTTATATAGAGAGCTTGCGTGGTTTATTCAATCTCTTACCAATGCTGTGGTTAACTTTTGCATTTACTATTCTCTCTTTACACATTTGATCTCTATTCCCTAACTGTGTGTGATAATTTCTCTTTTATTTTCATGAAATTTTTTTTTACGCAGTCAGATATTTCCTTGGCTCTCACTAAATGTATTTAAGACTTGAATACTGTTTACGCACAGTTTTTTCAATCTCTTTACTAAACCTGCAGAAACGGATTTTGATACACTCTCACTGTTATTAACTCAATGGTTACTTTTTCTCTGCTTACTTCATTAAATTATTCAAACTTTTACTAACATTGGCCTTTACTACATATGCTGTACTCGTACATACATTCCATCCCTGTGCTGCTTTCACTGTGTGTGCTAATTTCTTTGTTTACTTTTCCAACATGGTTTTGCTTTTTTCACCACTTCACTTTGATCATGATCTCCTGTGCTCTCTCTCTCTCTCTCTCTCTCTCTCTCTCTGTCACTGTTTACTTCACTAAAGTATTGAATCCTTTGCTGCTGTGCTTGCCTGATTTAAACAGTTTGTTTACGTTTCTCTACCCCTCTCAGTGTAAGGGTATTTGTTTTTGGCGTCTTGTCTAACCTATGCTTGTTTCTTATTACGTTTCATATTTCCTATTGTGCTTATGTTCTTATACAGCTTTCCAATTTTTCTCATTCAAACTGTTTGTTTACATTTATTTCTAAAGTATTGTTTTTGTTTTTTTTTTTCTATTACACTACCGGGTGTTTCATTAAAATTTGAAAACAATAAAATGCGAGTTTGTGTTGTTTGGTTTTATTTCTTTTCTTCTTTTGTTTTGTTTTGTTTTGCTTTGTTTTTTGTTTGTTTTTTGTCACTTTCTCTTTTTTGTTTTGCATGGCATAAACAAAAATTAAAAATTAGTTTAAAAATAAAATTATTACACACATTTATTTAAATATATTAGCGTATAATATAATAATTAATTAATAATTATAATAATAATTGTAATAATATAAGAATATGGTTTAAATATTTTTCGTTATTTTGTTTTATAAGAATGAAATTAGTAAAAGTATGACTGGTTGTTGTCTGGGGTTTTGGGAGAGGATTATTTATGTTTTTTTTTTGTTTTTATTTTAATTGTTAAATTTAAATTTAATTATGGTATGAATTAAGTTATATAAATAAGTTAATAAAATTTAAATTGAAATAAATTATTTGCTTTAAGTAATTAATTAAATACATAATTCATATATATTTTTTGGTATTTTTTGTTTTAATTAATTAATTTATAATATAATAAATATAAGATTAATAAACATAAATATATCTAAAAAATATTATTACACACAGATACAAATATATTTTTTTATGTTTTCATTATGTTTTTTAGGTTATGTTTTCATTTTAATATTTTTTTAATTAATTTTTTTTTTGTATTTTTTACGCATTTTTCTCTCATTGAAGTAATAAACATTTATTAATAATAAAGTTATGGTTTAATAAATATATTTTGTTTTTAATTGTTTATAATAATGTTTTTGGTTTCATTATTTTGTTTTCTTTCGGTTGTTTATTTATAGAAGAAAAAGTTTGAAATTAAAAAATAAATATTTTTAATGAAAATATTAAAGAAAAACATTAAATAAATAATTAAAATAAAATAAATATAAATAAATAATTGAAAAATTCATTTTTCTTTTTGCTTTTTATAATGTGCTGTTGTTTTGTTAATAATTTTTTGAATTTTTTGGAATTTTTTTCTTCTTCATTAAAATTTTGTTAGTGTTTGTGGTATTTGTTGTTGTATGCTTCTTCTTTTTTTACTAGCTTTTAAAGACTTTTTAGGTCTCTAATTAAGTTTGTTTTCTTGAGGAGGTTTATTTGGTTTTTAAATCTCTCAGGGGTTTTTCTCTAAAACAGTTCGTATTTTTTTCTGGGGTTATGGTTTCATTTCTATTTAAAGTCATATTTTTATTTTACTTTATCTTTTTTTGTTTTCTTTTTGTCTAAATATTTATTTAATTTAATTTATTTATTAAATAAGAATGAAAATTGTTTTAAAGAAATTTGTCTAGTAAGTTAAACGTTTTTTTAGCTTTAAATTAAGAAAAAAAAATATTTTTTTTGCCCGCATTTTTTTAAGTTTTTTTTTTTCAATTAGTACAACAAAAATATTAATTTTTTTCTTACTCATAAAAAAGTATGTATGTGTGTTTTTGTAAGTTTAAGATGTTTTAGTTTTATTGGTCTTAAAACTAACTTGCAAAACACGATTGCCTAGAGTATAACCATTCAATGATTGTATAGCCACAACCGCTTCATCGTAGTTGGTCATGGTAACGAAACCGAAACCTTTACATTTGCTGGTTTGTAGGTCACGTATAACCTTAACCGATTGGACGGCACCAAATGGTCCAAACAATTGCCATAAAACGTTCTCCTCCGTTTCTGGTGCCAGATTATAAACAAATATACACCAACCCGAGCCCGTCATAGCATTGCCGGGCAATATTGAATTGGCCAATAAGTCACCAGCCAAAGGTGAATATCTATATTTAGAGAGAGAGAGAGAGAGAGAAAGAAAGAAAGAGAGAAATAAAAAAGAAACACAAGCCAAGAAAAAAAAACAAATAATACAAGATTTTTAATTAATTAATTAAACATTCAATCCCTTCTAAAATATACTATTTTCATAAAGACACATTAATTATCATTTTTTACATTTAAAACTTTTAACAAAATCGTTAAAAAAAAACAATTCAAAATTCTTCAATTGATATGAATTTACATTAAACACCGTGTAATTTTAAAAACATTAATTGTCATCAACACCCTGTTACTTTATCTCTTCTTCTACCTTTTCTTCTTTGCTGTTTAGTTTCTTTAAATTTTCTGATCGGATCGGTTTAAGTTCAAGTGAAGTGTTCGCGTTAAAGTTTTATTAAAAGTTTTAATTGTAAATTTTTTCGTTTGTGTACGAGTATGTGTTTTATTGTTTATTAAATATTCTATTTAAACAATTTATTAAATTTCTTTGTATTTGTTAAGTTCTTTTTTTTATTAAATTGCATGCTAAAGTGTCGTTTGTTTTTTAATTAAAAAAATAAGAAAAAGTGAAAAGGAAAGTTTGTTTGTGTTTTTTTTTATATAAAAAATGGCCTGTTTTTTGTTAAAAATGCATGTAAAAGTGTTGAATCAAATTCCTTCGGCTGAAGCTAATATGAAAATTAATTGTGAAATTGTCTCCAACATTAGCCAAGGGTAAGTAATCCTCCACTTTGTAATTATACTTTGCTTAAAAACAGGGTGTACAATAAACACCTTTTCTGTAACAGCATGGCCTGTAGATTATTTTAGGTTAGGTAAGGTTTTGAACCCGACTTAGGTCAGCGATTAAACGTATTGTGATATCACAAATTAATATCCTCAGTCCGGAATAAATGTTGCTTTTGCAGCAATTTTTATCTTCCGTCGAGGATGTCTAAAAAATAACAAACAAAAATCGTTTGCCTCTCTATATAGTGACCTGTTTACTGGCATATGAAGTGAAAGAAAGCATGCCAAGCATTTTAAAAGTGCAGTGGCTCATTAGAATCGTTATTGGATAAGGATAGATGTGGATCAGTACCTTTCTGGTCCAAAAACGAATTTATCGGTAGAGTGAGAATCTCCTTCCATATAAAAACCACCTCGCGCAACAATTAAAGCCTGGCGATCATTCACAACGCTGTACATATACATATATGTAAAGGGTGTTTTTTATAGAGGTATAGAACTTTAAGTTGCAATAAAACAACGATGGATTATTCGATTGACATGAAGACCAATGAATTTACATAGCCCCACAGAAAGTAGTCTAGCGGTGTTAAATCACAAGATCTTGGAGGCCAATTCACAGGTCCAAAACGTGAAATTAGGCGGTCACCAAACGTGTCTTTCAATAAATCTATTGTGGCACGAGCTGTGTGACATGTTGCGCCGTCTTGTTGAAACCACATCTCCTGGACATCATGGTTATTCAATTCAGGAATGAAAAAGTTAGTAATTATGGCTCTATACCGATCACCATTGACTGTAACGTTCTGGCCACCATCGTTTTTGAAAAAGTACGGACCAATGATTCCACCAGCCCATAAAGCGCACCAAACAGTCAGTTTTTCTGGATGTAACGGTGTTTCCACATACACTTGAGGATTACCTTCACTCCAAATGCGGCAGTTTTATTTGTTGACGTAGCCATTCAACCAGAAGTGCGCTTCATCGCTAAACAAAATTCGCTTATGAAAATCGGGAACAACGGTAATCTCGTTTTGGGCCCATTCGACGAATCTACGCCTTACTTGATGATCGTTTGGCTTCAATTCTTGCACGAGTTCGATTTTGTAAGCATGCAAACCAAGATCCTTCCGCAAAATCTTCCATAAAGTGGATGGACACAGATCCAATTCCTGTGCTCGATGGCGGATGGACTCATTCGGGTCTTCCTCAATGCCAACTTAAAGTTCTATACCTCTATAAAAGCACCCTTTATATACTGAATGAGCGACAGGCTTTAATTGATAATATTTTGTACAAACTTTTATTCGATGTTGACGTTCTTGACTGGGGGGTGTCACAAAGGCCTCAATGGCGCATGTATATATCTGTAAGTGTCACCATAAATTTTCTTGTTCAATGTGCAAATGACAACACAATTTAACAGGGGAAACTTTCTGTCAGAAGAAAAGATATTAACGAGCCTTAATAAGGACACATGAAAGGCTTTCTGATAGTAAGTGAAAACTTTTAAAAAGTGGGTGAAGTTGCTAGAAAAAGTTGTTAGAAAACTTTTCTTAGAGTAGCATGTGTAGTTGACAGCTTTATTTAACACAAAGTAAACTTTCCTTAATAATTTCCTTCTTTTTTAATTAAAATTGTTTTTTGAAGTTACAAATAATGCGTTTAAGACAAATAATAATTTGGTTTCGTTTTATTATATTAGAAAACAACATAAAGCGAACATAAAATTTTAAATTTAATTTTTAAGGAAAAACAAACCTTTGACAGAAAGAAAAACACAAAAACAAACTGAGTTTAAATATGAAATGTTTTTTAGAATAGAATAGAATAGAATAAATGGCGATTAAAAACATTGAATAAAGAAAAACCAAATTTTTTTTTTCGGAAAAACACAAACTTTTTAATTTAAAAAATTTTTTTTAAACAATTTTCTTATTAAAAATTATAAGAGAAAACACTACAAATTATAAGTTTTTTTAAAACAATTTTACGCCAAAAAGAATTTTTTTTTAATTTTTTTAGATTTTATTGTTAATTTATTTTCTTTTTTTAATTTAATTTTACGTTTTGGTTAAACAAATAAAATAATAAGAAAAACAATTCACCTTTGTAAACCCTTGTTAATCGCTAACATCGGGCTTTTTCCAATGCTAAACAAATTAATTTTTTTTTGCCATTAAAAATGAATCGAAATCAAAAGAAAAAGAAAGAAAGAAAGAAAGAAAATTTAAAAAAAGGGAAAAAAAATATTTTTTTTTGTATAGAAAAAATATAAACAAAATATATATATTTCTGAGATTAGTAAACAATTTTGTTGTATAAAAAATGGTGAGAAAAAATATTTTTTTAATAAATTTTTTTATACATTTTTTTTTAGAATTTTTTTCGTTATTTTATGTCTAAACAGTATTAGAAAAAAATTAAAAAAACTATTTAATAAAGGTTAAAAATAATAAAAAAAAAAATTAAACAAAAAAGAAAACAAAAATAAAATAAATTTCCTTCAAAGGATATACTTTAAAAGATAAATAAAATAAAAGAAAATTAAAATGAAATTTTTAAGGTTGATTCTGTTCTTTTTTTTTGAATTGCTGAAGCATGCACTTTTTATTTTGTCTTTTCCTAACAATATTTTTTCTTTTTTAAATGAAATCCTATTTCATTACAAAAAAAAATTAAAAACAAATAAAGTGAACTTCTCTGAACTTACCTTATGCGCCCAGCTGATGGCAAAGCGCCAGCTGCTAAACGCCGTGTTGCAGCTGCGGCCTGTGGTGTAAGATAAGCTGCCAAAGGTGGTGGTAAAGCTTTAGCACTATTGCTTGGATTATTGGCAAATTTAACAGTTATAGGTTCAGTATAACCTTTAGGAGTTTTACCATTCAGTTCTTGTATAGCACGTTCGGCTTCGTTGCGCTGATCAAAACGTATAAAACCAACACCCTTTGAGAGACCTGCAAATGTCAAAAACAAAATAAGTTTTCATTGTAAATAAAGTGGGGGGAATTATGAACATTAAGTATTAAACGTATATTTTAAATTAAAAAAATAAAAACTGAATTTAATAAAGTGTCATCTATTAATCGGTTTTAAAAGTATAAGACACATAAAGTGATGATTTCGTAAAAAATTTAAAACTTGGAATCGGATATATAGGCGTCGAAATACAGGCGACGAAGTTAATATTTTCCTCAACGACAAAAATCCAAAAAAAATGCAAAAAATACAAGTGATCATCGAAAAAATGCAAGTAATCGTCCAAAAAAATGTAGGTAATCGACTTAAAAATACAAGTCATTATTCAAAAAAAAATTGAAGTAATCGACCATAAACAGCAAGTCATTGACAAAAACACTGCAATCCGACAATTTTGCCTGCAAGTCATCGTCCAAAAAATACAAGCGATCATCGAAAAAATGCAAGTAATCGTCCAACAAAATGTAAGTAATCGACTTAAAAATACAAGTCATTATTCAAAAAAAAGTGGAAGTAATCGACCATAAACTGCAAGTCATTGATAAAAACACTGCAATCCGACAATTTTGCCTGCAAGTCATCGTCCAAAAAATACAAGTGACATCGAAAAAATGCAAGTAATCGTCCAAAAAAATGTAAGTAATCGACTTAAAAATACAAGTCGTTATTCAAAAAAATTGATGTAATCGACCATAAACTGCAAGTCATCGACAAAAACACTGCAATGCGTCAATTTTGCCCTATTTATATAGAAAAGCTTTTCTTGCTCATTTAAAGAAAACAATTATCTTAGTCGCTTATATCTCCGGTCCCAAGTAGCGCCCAAACGTAATGAATTCTTGATACCATGGCTATTCACCCAACTAGGTCCGTTTTCCCCACAACGCCATTTTTTGTCAGATCTAGCCCCATTTATACAGAGCACTTTTTGTTGCTCATTTGAAGAAAGCAATTAGCTCCGTCGCCTTTATCTCCGGTCCCAAGTAGCGCCCGAACGTAATGAATCCTTGATACCATGGCTATTCTTGATACAGGGGGCTATTGTGGCCCACTAGGTCCGTTTTCCCCACAAGGCCATTTTTTTGTCAGATCTAGCCCCATTTATACAAGGCACTTTTTGTTGCTCGTTTGAAGAAAACAATTAGCTCCGTCGCCTTTATCTCCGGTCTCAGGAAACTCCCGACCCTATGGAAATCTGTTTTACAAAAATTAATATCATGGGTTTATAGTGCGATAACTCCAGTAAGTCTCATATTTGCACAAAATCGATCATCCTACCACTGTTAACAGAGTAAATTTTCCAACCGCGAATTGTCAAATTCCAAAATTATTTGGGAAATACCACTTATTGGGTTTTAGTAGGGACACCTCAGGCTAAAATTTGTATATAATGAGAGACCTGCAGCAAGATAGACATTGCCCCAGTTGTTGTTGTTGTTAAAGAAGACCTAACAAATGATTCCACGCAAGCTTCCTTCATGTGTAAAGAAAAACGAGACCATGAACTCACTTGTTTAAAGATCAGACAAATCTGAACCAAATCAGACCTAACTAGAGTCCATCTTATTAATCTCATAGCAGTTATAACTACGCAGGGTGTTGTCGTAGGCCGGGAATAATTCACAATGAATTTGGGGGGGACAGTAAGGCGGAACACTAGGAGATCAAAGAAAATCTTAGCTGTCATTGTCAGGCTAGGATCCTGAAAAGTAGGATTCTTGGGCAAACAAAATTTATTGACGTTTAGACGCCAATCAATTAATCCGATATTTTATTTTTATTTAAAAATTAAATAATATATTTTGTTTGATTTATTATTAAAACAATTTAATTTATAAACCATAAAAATATAGAAAAAATAATAAAAATTTATGAAAATGTTTGAAATAATAAAAAAAACATACCAAATTCTTTTAATAAATTTGTTTGTAATGCGTCCTCAACTAAAACGAAATGAAATAAAATTGAATAATAAATGAATAAATGAAATTAACAAAAATAAATTAAGAATTAAATGAGAAAAACGATTCGAATTAAAAATAAAATTAAAAAGAAAAGATTTTTTTTTAGCCTAGCCTTACCCGATATATTATCACAGAGTATACGAGATGTTATTATTTTGCCATACGGTGCAAATAATGATTCCAAGTCTGGTTGTGTTAGATTTTTGGGAAGACCCGATACATATAAATTAGCACCCTTTATCGATTCCGAACTTGGACGGGCGTATGATACCTTAATCACTTTATTTTGTAAACGCAAACCATTTAAAGTGTTGACCGCCTTCTCAGCATCCTCGGGACGTACATAGTTAACGAAACCATAGCCCAAGCTTTGGCCTACTGAAAGAAATTTTATTTATGCATTCCAGCTTCTTTCAATTGCCCCGTCAAACTATTGTAACACTTACCTTGCTGTAATGCTGGATTTAAAGCTGTCAATGAGGCTGGCAACACTGAAAATAAAAATAAAAAACAAAATGGAATATTTTATAAAAAAAAAAATACAATTTTTCTATTTTCTAATAGACTAGGGGATAGGACTGGACTAGCTGTGTATGTAGTAGAACCGTAAACCTGACAATAGATACGTTTTTAAGACCAAAGTAAAGGCGTTTAGGGGGATGTGACCTAAACTAGTATTCTTTTAATTTAATTTTTATAAGTATTTAATATAAGGGGTAGTAAAAAGAAAAATTTTATATATTTTTAATAGAAAACTTAGCTAAATTGTAACTTGCTTTGCTTTTGGGTGAACATACATTGCTGGTAGACAGTAGCTAAAAGGGACCACATAAAGAATGTGAAGGGGAGCGAGAGAGAAAAAAGGGGTGTTGAAGATGCAGCCCGTTCGGCGGTCAAGTGGATATTATTTTTATCCAGGAAACGCTAGCCATGGAGAGGAATTTCCAGTATCATCGGGGCTATGGTCGTTCTTTTGAGCAGATCTTATGAGAAACCCTTCAAATTCAGGAAGTCTGTGCGCAATTCCAGAGAATTCGGAGGAGTTTTGTCTAAACACAACAGAGGGCACACGTTTACTACGCTTAAAGTCCAAAGAAACAAGAAGAAGCCAGTATTGTTGTCGAATTTATTACGGGACATTGCATTAATGGCACGTATGCGATACGCATTGATCTTGGGCACCTAGCGAGTGATTTCAGCAGAAGCTGGAGAGCTAAGGAGGAGGATGGAACTGTACTTAAATCGGCGTTGTGTCTAAGGAGAAGGAGACACCTAGGTGCCCGGCTATATGGAAGATCTGGATGAACTGACATGCACTTATATTGGCACTCTAAGTCGCTTCATCGAAAGTTCCGATTGGTTCCGGAACTAGGGGAAAAATGAAAAACTGAGGTACCACAATGAACCCTACTCCTTGAGTAAAAAGCCACTTCTATATACTTATCTATCTTCCTCTCTCCCTGTCTCCCTACTTATTTTTCTTGTTCCAAATTAATGTACTCCGTGAGTAGGAGTCATCCCCTGAGCTTTGGTTGAACAAAAAATAATAAAATTTTCTCTCACATATCTGACCTTGGAAGAATATGGATTCCTTTTTTACTACACCTTATTATGTATAAATAAATATGTTAAAAGTGTGAACAAAAGAAGCATATTTACCCAAATTACCTGAGATTTTATCGCGCACCAGCTTGCAACTCTCCAATTCACCAATGCTCGAGAATAGAGAACGCATCTCCTCTTGAGTCATGGTTTGCGGCAAATAGTTAACAATCAAATTGGTGCGCGATTCATCCGAATTGCCATCGACTGAACCATTGGTGCTGCCACCATTCTTCACAATATCCATGGCATTGGTCATCTTGAATCGTTGTTGTAGTTGTTGCTGTTGTCTTTGCTGTTGGAGAGTAATTTTGAAGCTTTTTTATTGTTCTCACGGAGCCTGTTATTTACTATAAACGGTGTTGTATTGTGCGTTTAAGAATTGGGGGTACCAAAAAACAAAGAAAATTAAAGCCTCTTTTCAATGAGCCTTTGGGAATTAAGCTTGTTAGTTAAGCTTGGTCAACTTTTTCTTAAATTAAGAGAGTTTTTTTGGATTTTCTTTTTAAAAAAGCTTTGATTGCGCTTAGCACAAAATGTTGTTTTTGGTTTTGTTTTTTATTTAAGAAGAGTTTTTTTTTAATAATTTTTTTAAGAGTTTTTTTGTTTTTAATTTAAAAGCGTAGTTTTTTTTATGTTGAATGTTTTGTTGTTCTTTGGGGGAGTTTTAGATCTAAAGGGTTGGTTTAGATCATGAGTTAAGATTTTTTTTAAATTTTTTTTAAATTTTTTTTTATTTTATTTTTTATTATTTTTTTTATATTCGTTTTAATAAAAGTTAAAAGAGTAAATTTTACTAATGATTTATTTTTTAATATTTATTTTTTATTTATTTTTTTAATATTTTTTCTTTATTTTTTGGGATTTTTTTTGTTATTTTTTTTTTTAATATAAAATTGCAAAAATGCAAAAAGTTTTTTGTTTTTTTGTTTTTATTTATTTAGCATAAATTATTTGACTAAATTATTAAATTTTATAAATTTTTTTATTTGTTGTTGTTGTAGTTGTATTTTTGTTTGTTTTAAATATATGGAACATTTGATTTTTTAACCTCAATTTTGTTTTTTTTTTCTTTCTTTTCAGGGATTATTTTTCTTCTGTTTTGAGGTTATGTAAGTAAAAATGATTTTTTTATTTTTTTAAATTTAAATAATTCGTTATTTTTGTTGTTGTTGTAGTTTAGCTCTGTAATAGTTGGTTTTCTTTGGTGGTGTTGATTTGCAAGATTTTTCTTGGAATTATTTTTATTTTTTTTTTTTTAATTAAATTTAAATACTTTTATAATTTATTTTTTAAATTTATTTCTCACTTGGTGTACAATAATAGCTGCTCGATTGCTTACTTTATATATTTTTAAGATCTGCAAATAAATTAAAAAAAAATTGAATTCGTTAATCATTTATCATTAAAAAAAATTTTCAAATACGAATTAATGTTTTATGAAAAACCCTGTATCTATTTTTGATATTTTATTTTTTCATATTAATTTCAAATAATATTCCTCTTAAACTGTTTTATTATTAAAAAAAACAGTCAATTATAAGTCTTATTTATTGCTTTTTTTAATCCCTTGAAAGCATATGCAAAATTGCAAAAATTTGCAATTGCTTGGAAGCAACCCTGTTGTTATTGTTTACCTTTCAATGTTCTTATTTATCCTGTGAAGTTAACAACAATGCTTACTTAGCACACTGAAAAGAAAAATTCAATAACAATTCTTATATACTCTCACCATTTATGTGGCATGGGAATGATAAAGGATAAGTGAATGAACGCAGAGCATGTGTTAAGTGTTACCATTCTCCGAATTGATGTTTGTTTTCATTTCAATTGAAAAACTGTTTCAGAATACTCTTTCCATGGCAAAAATTGTCAAAAAATCAAGCTGTTTATGTCCTTTTTAGCTTCTTTTTAATTGTACTTTGCTTTACGACAGCAGAGTACCCTGTCCTATCCTGCCTTCATGGCCGGAAAACAAATTCTGTTACACTAACAACATAATGTATAGGCTTTAGAGTTTTCAAGTCGGGGTTTTAAACGTCCACAATTTAAACAGTGTCATGGCTAAGTCCCCAAGGTGGTGAAGTCTCTATTTGACAAGTACAGGCCATCACAAAAAGTCGGCTTTGGGCTCTCAGGCAGAGAAGACGACAATTGCCTTTCTCTAAACAGATTGTTGTGTGTTATAGGACCTCTGGAAATCATAGGCCGGCCCTCTATTTAAAGAAAAGCTTATAATGGCACCTCCTTGACATTCAAGGCTACCTGAATGGTTCCCAGTAAATCTACAAGTGTTGTCTCAGTAGATTTTGGCGCCCTATAATCACGTTTTCATTTTCCGTTACCTCAACCTAGTGGAAGAGCAGAGCATCACACAGATGTTGGACTCAGAGAGGTAAAATTTTATTGAAATGGTACCTAAGGCTGCCCTGGATTAAGGGCGATCTATTTTTGTTGTAAAGTTTCCCTTTGGGAGAATTCGCCGTAGGTAGTGTGTTGGCTTATTAGACGTAAAGCCAGGGTTCGAGCCCCAGGCCAGACATCAAAACAAAATACAAAAAATATTTCTTCGGCTACTTCCTCTCAGCAGATTTCTGGCAAAAACTCTGAACATAAATAAAATTGCCATGAAAAAGTTTCTCAAAACTGTAGTTCCCACCACTCATGTATAAAATTAACACACACAACATAAGTGGTGTGAGAAACTAGGACGTTGTACAATGGGTCAATTCGACCTCCGGGTACTGTACTTGTCTTAATTGACAAGTACACGTCCTCTAACCTAACCTAACCTTCCCTTTGGGAGGCCCACTTTTTCTATATTTTACCGAAAGCAGCTTGTCCCAGACTCTACTGTTAGGAATTAGAAACTTTTTAAGCCGGAGTTGACCGACAGATTTATGCCAGTCAACGGTAAAATTTCTAAGTATTTCGTTCCTGTGCATTTTTGGACTTCCAAAGGATAGCTTCAACAAATTTCTCCCTGATTTTGCCAAATAGCCTATCAACTCATTCGCTTTTTATTGAGAAAATTTATGCACTTACATACCATATTTGAAATGATCGTCGTCGTTTGAAGGGCTATAAGGACCAATTTACAATCTGAAAGTATTCGTATGCGGTTAACCCTCCTTCTTCTTCCAATGGCATAACTTTCAGCTTGGAAAATTTGAATTCTTGCTGCAACAATTATTTGTTTCATCAAACATTACCGCCTTATTAAAATCATAGAAGAATTTAGGGGTAAAACAGGGCAATACACGTGTGAACACAGTTCAATGACCCGCGCGTATTTCCCATTTGTGCCAGCCAGGCCTACATATCTAAAATGTTTAGTTTAGAAAACCATCCCCTCTAAAATAGAATTTTATTTTTCTGTCTTTGGCAGACTAGCCAGCTATCTAGCTAGCCAGCCAGGTTGGCAGGCAATATTTTTTTTTTGACAGTGTTTTAATAAAATTAAAAACTCACACTCGTCGTACTCATACACGTGAGTAAGTAAATACCAACGGTGGTCATTTATTATCCATTACAAAATCTTTAACAACCCCTGTAAAAAGAAAAAATTGCTGACATCGATTGTTTCGCATTTCAAAGCATATTTTCAGCACAATAAAAGCTGAGATAAGCAAAAAAGAGTTTTCGGACATTGTATGGAATGTAATGTAAGGTTTTGACAGGCTTTAATTAAGATTGGAGATAATAAAAACGAAAATATAAAAAACAAATTATTTTCGAAGATTTTTTATTATCGATAACTTCTAATTGATAAATAAAATTGTTTGAATTTTTTTCAAACTCCACCTTTTAATTCAATTTGCTACATGATTTGTAATTTTAATCCGATAACGAATAATTTTTCGATAACTATAATTTTCAATAAAAAAGTATTACAAAATCCTTCGATAACTATAATTTTCTATTGAAAATTGAGCACATTTGTAGAACATCTGTTCGATATAATTGTTCGATAACAATAATTTTCAACAGAAAATTTTACGATAACTAAAATTTTTTATGGAAATTCAATTTTCTATTTATTAAGTTTTTGTTAAATATTTATTGGTAACTACAATTTTTTATAAAAACAATTTTCGATAACATAATTTTATGGGAAGTTTCAAATATTTACATTTCCTATACACAATCTCTCCATAACTTCCATTATTTTTGTAGAATTTTTATCGAATATGTTTTTTTATAGATATTTTCTAAAAAAAAACTTATAAAAAAAATATTGATAAGAAAAAGTATTTTCTATAAATAATTGATCAATATAACTATTTTCGATATTTTTATTTTTATATTTTTATATTTAGAAAATTTATCGATATTTTTTATTGAAAATGTATCTATAATATCGATAAATTTCGATAAAAGATATCGATAAATTTCTATAAAATATATCAATATATCGATATATCAAAATTATCGATAAAATATATCAATATTATTGAAATTTTCTATAGAAATTAATCGTTCTTATCGATCTACAGAAATTAATCGATATTTTCTATAGAAATTAATCGCTTTATCGAAATTTTCTATAGAAATTAATCGATTTTATAGAAATTTTCTATAGAAATTAATCTACATTTTTTATAGAAATTAATCGACATTATCTGTAGAAACTAATCGATATTTTCTATAGAAATTAATCGCTTTATCGAAATTTTCTATAGAAATTAATCGATTTTATAGAAATTTTCTATAGAAATTAATCACATTTTTTATTGAAATTAATCGACATTATCTGTAGAAACTCATCGATATTTTCCATAGAAATTAATCGATATTATCACAATTTTCTATAGAAGTTATTCGATATCGAATTTTTCTATTTATATTTTTATCTTTATTTTCAAATTTCTTATCGGCAAATTTATCGATTGCAATTTTAACGATAAAAAATTTATCCATATTTTTTGTAAAAAGTTCATCAATATTTTCTATAGAAAGCATCAATATTTTTTATTGATGTCTTCTGTAAAAAATTTATCAATATTTCAATAATTTGTTTATTATCCTCTCTACAAACTGACACTTTACTAAATTTATTACAAATACCATTTTGTTTTATTTCCTAAACTTTCAAAAGCACCCTCGTTCATTACAGCTGTTTTATTGACGCTTTGTTACAAAGAAAAAACAGAAAAAAGCAAACGATTCTTATAAGAAATTCAATATGCCAGGGAATAACACTTAAAACAAAAGTCACACATATTTGAAACCGTTACAAGAGTTACAATTATGCACACACACACATATACACAAATACAAAGTTTGCTGTAGAAATATGTAAATATGTACGTTATACCCTCTGTCAAAGTTCAAATTGAGTGTTAAACACATTGAGTTCAATGAACATAAACAAAAAAGAGCCGGCCGCCTTTAAAAACATAAGAAGAGAGCAAAAAAAAACATCTATAGACTTATACACATAAACATGTAAGGATAATAACAAGAAATGTAAGACACAATATTTTATGTCCTTTTTTTTGGTGTTGTTTTTGCGTGTCTCTGTTTTTATTTTGTGTATAACAAAAATTACACATAAAAAGCTGTGACTGGTACACACCCAAAGAGATATTAAATGAAGGAAAGAAAAAGGAAAACAAGCACAACAACTACATACATAAACACTCTCTGCATGCTCTCAAATGCAAATGTATGTAACGGTTTAGCTACAAAGCAAGGCAAAACAAAACGAAACAAAAAAACCAAGAGACAGTGTCTTTTTAATTATTAAGACTTAGAAGAGTTTCTCTCTCTCTGTGTGTGTGTGTATGTGTGTGTTCTATTATACTCTTTGCCTTTGCTTACACCACATGTAATTGACACTTTTTTACAATGTATGGTTGGCTTTTTTTTGGTTTAGCTTACTTATACACGCACACATACACCCAACTAAGCTTGTATATTTTCTTGTGTTTTTTATTTATTTTTATTTGACCTCATTTTTTTAGTGTTTTTCTGGGTTTTTGTTGCTGTTTTTTCCTCATTTGCACCCTTGTACGGAAAATAAAAATATGTCTTCCTGCCACTTCTCTTCTCCACCTTTTTTTTTCAGTATAAGTGTGTGTGTGTTTAACTGTCTTTTTTTAAGGTAAATGTTCAATTTTGTTGTTGCTGTGCAATGCATAAACATGCAACATGCTAAATATACAGCCAGCCAGCCAGCAGTCAACGTCATTTGAAGTATTGAAGTGTTTTTGTCAAGGGTTTTTTTTTATTAAAATTATAGGACAAAAAACATAAAAACAAAAACATTTTAAAAGTAATTGTATATGCATAACAGGCTAATTACAAAAACACGTGACATAATTCAAAAATTTGCTCCTTTTTTTATTCAAATATAAAATTTGATTTTATAAAAACACGTCTATTTCAAGAATAATATGGTGATTTCTAAAGGCAGGATAATTTTTAAAAATTTTGAAATTTTCCTTATCAACAAAGGAGTTGCAAAGCCTGTAAATTTATTACAAAAATAGAAAATAAAAAAATCTATTGATTTCGATACTTTACACTGGTTTCAAAATGAGAAAAGATTTCGAAAAATACTATTATTTTCAACGGCTTTCCTTCAATAATTATAATTATCTGTAAAAAAAATTATCATAATAAAATAAATATTACTCGAAATCTAAATTTTTCTAAAGGAAGGATTTCGATAACTATAGCTTTCTATAAAAAATTTTCGATTATGTTATCAATGGAATCGTTTTCAATAACTATAATTTTCTATCAAAGAAAAAAAAACTTTCCAAACACCAATTTTCTATACAAAATTTTTAGAAATTTATTTCAGAAAACTATAACGATAACTATAATTTTCAATGGCAATAGTTTAATATTTATAACTTGATGTAAAAACTTTTTCGATAACTTTAATTTTTATATAAATATTTCTCGATGTCCACATTTTTTTAACCAATATGTATCGATAAATATTGTTTTCATTATAAAATTTTCGATAAATATATTTATCTATAGAAAATGTTTAGAAAGCAACCAAAAATCTATAAACACTTTACCGATAACTTTAATTTCTAAAAATATTTTTCAATAACTATAATTTGCTAAAGAAAAAATTTCTATTTTCCTTAACAAAAATTTTCGATTACTTTAGTTTTCTACAGAAAAGTTTTCTATAACTGCAGTAATCTATAAGCAATTTACCGATAATTGAAATTTGAACTATAGTTAGATAACTGCTTCTTTAATGTTATCGATAACTATAAATTTTAATTTTATGAATTATATTTCTATAGAAAACTGCCCTTCTAATTTTAGCGATAACTATAGTTTTGATATTATAAATTGATTTTCTATAGAAAATTATCGATAACTGTTTTTCTGACTTTATTTAATTTTTTATAGAATATTAACCATAACTATAATTTTTTTCGATAACTGATTTTCCAATTTTTTTGATAACTACAATTTTCTATAGAAAATTATCAATAACTTCTTTTCTAATTTTATTGATAACTACAATTCATCATCGATAACTATAATTTTGCCATTATAAATGAATTTTCTATAAAAAATTTTCTATAACTGATTTTCTAATCTTATCGATAACTATTATTTTGATATTAGAAATGAATTTTCCATAGAAAATTCTCGATTTGCTTTTCTAATTTTATCGATAACTATAATTCTCTATAACTGCTTTTCTAATTTTATCGATAACTATAATTTTTAATTTTATGAATTATATTTCTATAGAAAGTTATTGGTGACTGCTTTTCTAATTTTGGCCATAACTATAATTTTTATAGAAGATTAGCCATAACTATATTTTTTTAGAAATTTTCGATAACTGATTTTTCAATTGTATCGATATCTACAATTTACTATAAAAGAAAATCGTTAACTACAATCTTCTATAGAAAATTATCAATAACTTCTTTTCTAATACATCATCGGTAACTATAATTTTGACATTATAAATTAACTTTCTATAGAAAATTTTCTATAACTGATTTTCTAATTTTATCGATAACTGTAATTTGCTATAGAAATTTATCAGTAACTATAATTTTCTATAGAAAATTATCGAAAACTGCATTGCTAATTTTATCGATAACTATTATTTTGATATTAGAAATTAATTTTCCATTCCTGATTTGCTTTTCCAATTTTATCGATAACTATAATTCTCGATAACTATAATTTTTATAAAAAATGAATGACAACTATAATTTTTTATGAAAAATTTTAAATACCTATTATTATTTTTTGTATTTATCGATAACTACAATTTTCTATAGATTATCATAGTTATCATAGATAACTATAATTTTTTTTACAAATTATCAATAAATATAATTATTTTTAGAAATTACCATTAACTGTTTTTCTAATTTTATCAATAACTACAATTTTCTATGGAAGAGAATCGACAACTATAGTTTTCTATAGAAATTATCGATAACTATAATTTTTTTTTTAGAAATATTCGTTAACTATAATTTTCTGTTGAAAATTACTGTTCTACTGAAAATGATCGATAACTAAATATTATTTTTTTTAGAAATTTTTTAGTAATTACAATTTAGTTTAGAATATTAAGTAGAAATATTTATTTAACACAGAGAATTTTTCGATAAGTATTAATTTCTTTAAAATTGTTTCCGTTAACTATTTTTTACAAATAATTTTTTATAAATTAATTAAATTTGAAATTTGGGTTTATATGTTCGAATTTTATAAAATAAATATATAAATATTTTGTATTTTCATAAGTAAAAAATTTAATAAGAAAAGAAAATATCGATAATTGCTTTCAAAATTTCATAAAACAATTAATTATGGAATCTATTAAAAGCTAAAATCAACATTATCATAATTTATTATGCTTATCAGCTGTTAACATCTCTTTTATACACTTTACAGCAGCTGTCATTTTCTATAATAGATTATAAGATAGAATAGAGAAAGTTTTATTTAAATAGGGGATATATTTCGAAATGTTCGTTAAGAAATGCCATTGAATACAGAGGGTTTGCAATACAAAATCTTATTGCTTTTTTCAACGATAGCTTGCTAATCATTTAATAAACCAATAACTGCTGAAATATTTAAATATTTACTGGCAGTAATTGCTGGTCATTAAAGATATTTTCGTTTGTTTTTTATATAAGGGGGAGGGGTTAGAAAAACAGCAATTTTCTTTTATTGCAAAAATAGTTTTAAAATTGTTTTCATTTATTTTTCTGGTTATAAATAACTTCCCTAAAGAAAAAAAGAATTGTTTTTTGCAATTTTCAATATTGAAGAAACGTTTATTTGCCCCTATTGTTTAATAAAATTACAATTCAAAAAAACCCCCGCTTTTATTATTACGCTTATGTATACACGTATACATGCATACATATGTATATATGTATGTAGATTATCTATCTAACAACTTTGTTGAGTTACCATATTCGACTGCTTTACACTTGTCTGTTTTAGTTGTTTACATAGTTGTTGTTGTTGGTTTTATTTAATTTCATAATGCAGCCATTGTTTTCATTTGTACATACACAATGAAAAAATCTCTATAAATTGTTATTGTTTTGTCTAGGCAACTCTCTTTACATATATATGTATTTAAGTCTGTCCTTACAACAGCTCTCTATAACTTTACTTTACTATACACAACACAAAAATAAAACACTTACACATACACAGACACACGTACGTAAACATTTGTAAATAAACTTAAAACCAGAAGAGATGTGAAATTCAAATGCTCTCAATGGGGAGAGCCACGTAATAGTTTCAGTTTTGGGGTTCAACAAAAATACAGGAAGCTGTGTTGTAGCTTTTACTCTCCCCCCACTAGTACTACTACTACTATACACACACACACACACACACACAATTAAGTAACAAACCAACCCTGTATGTTCTAGTATTTATTTTATTTATTTGTGTACATTTGTCTCATGGTGTGTAAGTGTGCCTGTGTTCAAAGTTATTTTTAATTTGTGGTAGTATGTTTGAGGCCGGCTATATTGTTTCTATTTAACACCCCCCCTTTCCCCTCTCTCTCTCTCTCGTACTGTCATTGTAAATGAAATAGTAATACTGTAATATACACGCACTTTTTTCTTTTTTGTTGTTGTTGTTGATTACTCAATACAAGAGAGTCAAATTTTATTTCAAGATACTACATAGGAGATAAATATAGAGCGAGAGACCCATTATCAAATAAATACTCTTAGGAAAATGCTTAAATTCATTATGATTGTTGGTGTTGTTGTTGTTGTTATTATACATACATATTTGCCTTGTCTATTATTGTTGTTGAGTGTTGTTATGGAGCAGAGCTTCGTATATTGATTATTTCGAGTGTGTGTGTGTATAAGTAAATAATCGTTAGAAGAATTTTGTTTCTTTCCTTTTTTCATTGCATATTTTTGGGGATGTTTGATAGGAAGATTTTTTTGCGTGCTTTTCAATGAATAGATAAAAAATTTAGTTTTTTTCGCCGAAAAAGGATACATTTTTAGAGAAAGATTTGAATTTTTCGTGTTAATATCGTTGGTAAAAAAAGAGAATTTTCCAAAAAAAAAAAAAATTAATAAAAAAAAAAGAACTTTTAAAAAAATTATTAATAAATTTTTTTTGTAGCATGCTTTGGGGATGTCTGCCCGGATTTTTAGTAATTTTTTCTTTCTATTCAATAAAAGAGAAAATTATAAAAACTTTAAATATTACCAGACATTTTCATTTCTCGTTGGGCTAATAAATAAATGAATAAAAAAGTTTTTTAACTATTAGAATTTATTTTTTTTATTAAAAATATTTTTTTTTAATTGCTCCTAGAAATTAATGAAAAAAAAAGATAATTGCTGTCCCCCATTTAAGTGTAAACATGTTAAAATAATTTAAATTGATACAGGCAAAGCAATACATATGAGTTATCCATTTAACGGTTTCAAAACCGCTTGTCTAGCAAGGTTATCGGTTGTTAAATATCTGCCTAACAGCCGAAGAACGCTTCAAAATATGTCAAAACTATACCACACAAGTGGTAATTCAAACATGATTGTAATTTAATCGAAATAGACAAGATTATAAAGAAATTGGAAGAATTTGAAAATGTTGCAGATGTGCTCAGTAAATATTCCTTTTGCTAGAAAGATATTGTGGTGGGCAATATACATAAATTTTTCGAGTTCTCATCATTTACAGAAATTCAGACTATATTACGGCTTTTTGTGGCGTATTTTGCATTTAGATTTAGTCCTCCATTCAAATAAAACACAATTCAAGCAAGAATTAAATCCGACTAACCACTCACAATGTCGAGATACATATGATGATAGTTCAAAGTCATAGCCCATCAACTCAGTTGCGTCATTTGTCATATGGTTCTCAGATAATCCAGAAATGAGTGTAGAAAAGCCATTGCATCTCGAAATTCTTCCCTTAAATCCTTTTTATTATTTTTAAATGCAAACCTTTTTATATAAAAATCAAATTTTAGAAATTTAAAAAATAAATCATTTAAATTTTTTCACTCGTTTCATTCCGTTTCGTTTCTTTAAAATTTTTATTTGTTTTTTAACTGGAAATTTGTTACTGATAAGTTTTAAGGCCGTATTTCTTAATTTCAAAATTTTTTTGAAGGTACTGTTCCATTCCATTTCGTTTCTTTTGTAATAAATTGTTTCATTAAAAAATTAATTTTCAATAACTTTAAAAAATTTATAAATCAATAAAATTCAATTTTTATTAAATTGTTTCACTTCATTCTGTTCCTTCTAGGATTTTTTTATTTTAAGTGAAAACTGTTTCTACTGAGTGTGAATTCGTGAAACTTTTTTAGATCTTAGTTTTATATAGTTTCTCTTCATAATAAATACTTAAGTGTGAATTCTTAAACTTCTTCATTTGTTTCATTCCACTTTGTTCCTTAATTATTTTTCTTCTTTTTAATTGAAAAATATTTCTAAAAAGTTTGAATACTTTACATATTTGTATTTCCTTACATTACAACTAGGTTTCGTTCTATTCCATTTCATTTTGTTTCTATTATTTTCAACTATTTTTTATTTTAACTGATAATATTATGTTAACTCATAATATTTTCAATTTCCTTATATAATTTTGGTTTAATTCTGTTCCATTCCATTGGAGCTTTAAAAAAAATTTCAAATTATTTTCAATTTTTTTTCTCAGTAGAAATTCCTAAAAAGTTCAAATATTATATATTTACGTTTGATTTTGTAATGTTCCATTCCAATTTATTTCTTTTAAACAAAATTTTATATTTTCTTTTAAATTAAATTTTATTTTAATTGAAAGCTACTTCTAAAAAGGCTATAAACCTCAAGCCTTTTAGTTTCTTTACATTGTTTTATGCTTAACTTTATTCTGTTCCATTCCATTTTGTTTCCTTAAAACAAAAAATTTTGTTTGATTGATTTTTATTAATTTTAATTTCTATTTCTTATGAATTATTTTATATTCATTAGATTTTCACGTTTAGTTTTAAACTGTTTCATTCCATTTTGTTTGTTTTTTTTTTCTTTATAAAAAAAATTTTTTTTTTATAAAAAAATTTTTTTTTTTATAAAAAAAATTGTTTCAAATTTTTTTTATTTTTTTTTTCATACTTACTTCCTCCTTTTGAGTTTTGCTTTGATTTTTCCTTGCAGTCCTTTAAAGTTTTCCTTTTAATTTTCTTAATGAAACAAAATTGAATCCAATTTTTGAAAAAAAAAATTCTTTTTAACAAATTTTTATTTAAAAAAGTCGAAGATTTTTTTAATTTTTTTTTTTTGTGTAACAAACAAAATATTTGACTAGAGAGACCACTTAATATTTTTTAAGTATAACAACGTTTTTTTTTGGTTTTTTTTTTTTTGTTTTGTGGCGTTAAAATTTCTTAAAAATTTTCAACTAAATTTCTTAAAAAAAATTTCCTTAATAAATTTCTTTTTTTTTTGGCTTTTGGCTTAGACTTCTTAACAATTTTCTTTTAATAAATTGTTATGAAAAGTGATTTTGTTGTTGTTTTTTTTTCTGTCATAAAAAAATATTGCAAATGACCCGTATGGCTTGGTAAGGAAAAAAAATTTCCTTAATAGGCTCTGCTGCCTTATAACCGTCGTTAGCAAAAACAAGGAGCGAGGTGGAGTCCTTTTATTAAAAAAAAGCCGGTGTTTTCTTTTTCAATAATTTATTTTTTTTTTTCTACTTAATTTGTTTATAATTTTTTAACTGAATGTTTTGATAAAAAGAACCAAAGTTTTAAGAATTTATTTTGCAAAAAACAACGAACTTGTAACTGAATTGTAAAAATCACACACTCAATCAAGTAAAAAAACTGAACAAAATATTTTTGTTGTTGTTGTTGTAGTAGATTTTTTTCGGTTGTTGTTGTTGTTTTTTTTTTTGTTTTTATAAAGAAAATGTAGTGCAAGAGGAGTCCAAAAACTAAAGGTTACAACTGAATGTTCTCGAAAAATTAACGAACGAAAGCAACAAACGAACACATACGACTGAGACCGACGATCCTTATGGTTTGCCGATTTATAACGATATGTGGACAGGATAAAAATTACAAAGGCATGTAGACTTCAAAATATTTTTTAAAGGCGTTTAAAAGGACTCTCTTGTTTTAGTTCTCTCTCTCGTTCTCTCTGTTTCCATCTACAGAAAATCAAATTGGAAAAGAGCATAAATTGTTAACCAAAGAGAGTGTCCTTACAAACAACCCCTTAAAATTCATTACAACTGCTAAACCTTAACTAACACACCCTTTTTTGCCATTCAAATACAGAGAAAATTGTGTTTTTCCTTCTCTTTGCTTTTTAGAAAAACCAGAAAAAAAACATTCTTATTCTCTTTGCAATATTGGAAAATTGTTTTCCATTGTTTTCTTTAATATCCTTTTTCCTTTTACATCGTCTTTCCTTCTCTCTTTATTGTATTTTTCCTGTTCTGCTTTTGCCAAAACTTGTTTCCATAACTATTTCTGTATTCTCTACCGGTTTCTGTTCGATTTCATTGTACATTTTCATTTCTGGTTCACCACCTGAGTTGCGTGTCTGTTGTCATGTTAACGCGTGTGCCTGATAATGTCCTTTAGCATCACTCATAATATACGACACGCGTTACTAGTTTAAACACTGAGAGAAAAATTTGTGAGGAAGCCAAAGAAAATGGTTTCTTGATATAAATCCTTTGAAAACTAAAAGAAAAACCATAAAAGGTCAAAGGTCAAACTAAAAAAAATTTCACCAAAGACAAAAAATTAAAATTCTAAGTTCGCTTGCCACAAACTTTGTAAATAAAAAGGAAAAAACTCTAAAGGTCAAAGGTCAAACTAGGTTAGGTTATGTTCAACTGGCAGCCGCCTCACCAGTAATGTCCGCATTCCGCCTGGTTGATATCTCTCAACCATTCCGAGGATTTTTGGGATTTAATTCATAAATGTCCTTCCGTAAAATTTCTCACAGTGTTCTACACTCTTTAACAAATAATTCAAAAGCAATGATGTGTGTGCTTTTTTGTCGTTGTTGCTGTTGTTGTTGTTGTTCCCATTCTCCAGGCCTTGCCTTTAACTCCATTAAACTGGCGCTAATGTTACTGCTGGTGCTGCTACTGCCTGATATACATACTGTCGTCTCTACATGCATGACAAACCATTTCCTCAATATAATCGTGCTTTGCCAAGTTCTGCAGTTATTCTAACAGGAAAATGAGTGTGTGCGAGTATTTTGTTCCTGTATTATGGCTTGACTCACTCTTTTGTTGAATTTTTTGTGTTTTTCGTTTTTTTAATGAAAATCTAGTAGAAGAGTTTGTTTATGTTCTTTTTTTTATGATTTTAATTGTATGGATGAGAAATTTCCCTGTTCCATTTTCCTTGTTCTATGCCATTCAGTCAGAATTGTCGTCGTTGTTGTTGTTGCTGCTGCTTTTTGCGTTTGGAAAATGCAATTTGAAAATTTTAAATGCAAAGCTTATGGAACTTTGTGTGTGTATTTAAATGGCAGGGACAATAAAAAAACAACAATAAACAAAGTTTATATGAAAAGAAAAGGACGAAATGCAAAACAACAAGAAAAGAACAATAGAATTCAAGCCAGGGAAGTGTTAAAAATTTATGCCACCGAGAGTAGCAGCAGTGGTGGTACAAAGGATATGAAATGTAAACAGTTCTCAAATAAAATTTTCATCATTTTGCCATCGTATATAGTATTTTCGGAATTCGAACATAGAACTAAAACTATAAAAACTGTAAAAATATGTGTGTTTAGCTTATTTTCGAAAATTTAAACTTACGTTCGAAAATTTCTTACTACCATAGAAATATTTTTTAGAGTCCATAGAAATTGAAACCGAAATTGAAAAAAAAAATTAAGTTTTCGTCTACGTTTTTGGCTATTTTCGAATTTCGAACATGGAAATATTTAACAAATTTTCAAAAATTAAGCAGTAAGTGATTAAATATTACTTCTAAATTGCAAAACTGTCATTTTTGCCTTATGTTCGAAAATTCGAACTTAAGTTCGAAAGTTTTTAAAAACCTTAGAAAAGCTTCCTAGAGCCCATAGATATTAAAAACACAAAAAATATAATTATTCTTTTACATTTTTTGGTTATTTTCGAATTTCGAACAAGTAAATAATTACTAAATTTGTAGAACTTTTGCAGAAAGTGGTTAAATATTTCTTGTAAATTGTAAAAATAACATTTGTGGCTTATGTTCGAAAATTCGAAATCAATTTCGAAAAATTTTTTAACACTGAAAAAATGTTTCTTTATTTATGTCTACAGTTTTTTTATACTGTTTTAAGGTTTTTATTGCTCATATTGTTCTCTTCTAGTGTACAAAATCAAATTAAAGACTTTATAATTCGCTACCAATCAAGCGTATATTCTATTTACTTGAATAGAATAAAATTTTTGAAAATTTTATTCCTTAAAAATTATTTATCAAAGCCAAACAATTGCAAATATAAGCACAGAAAAAAATTCAAACCAATCCAATCATCAATCAGTAAATAATAAAAAAAATAAATCGTTTTTTGCACATGAAAGCAAATTGTCGTTCATAATTTAATATTTTTTTCTTTTTTCTTTTTTGTTCATTCCTTAAGTATATTTGCTTGCTAACGAAGCGTTTAGAAAAAAATACAAACGCGCTCTACATGCTTTTACCGCAGGGACCATAATAATACCCACACTCTTGAACCTTTGCTCTCTCCACCCCTAAATGTAACAAAAAAAAATTCTTTTTTTTTTAAATATTTTTTAAACACCGTTTAGCTAATGCTTATGAACCGCTTTGTGTTGGTTTAAAATGTTTTTAAAGCGTTTTTTTTTTTTTTTTTTTTTTTTTATTTATAACTGTAAAAACGAAAACATTTACAACAACAAAAAAATATCACATTCGTTACGCCTGCAAAATAAATCGAATGAGTAGAGGAAATTACATTGTATGAGCCTGTATTTAAAAGCTGTGAGAGGCGATACCCATGTGAGAAATATGATACGCACACATACATACTCGCTTTTGCCAATTGAATTGACATGACACCTTGACAGTTACAATTGCTTTTGTGTCAATTGCGTTGCTCGCAATAATTGTTGTCACACGACTTTTTTTTTTCTAAGAAAACTGCTCTAATTTTGTAGAAATTTTTTTTTATTTTTTTTTTTTTTGATTTGAAGTGACTCCTGGAGGCTTTACACTAAAGTCAGTTTAGTTCTGCTTTTCTAATTTGCCTATGGGTGTAAAAATATTAAAACAACTGCTCTAAACCAAACTTTCGTTCATTTTAATCTAAATATTCCCAGTCGCCATAGTCTGGTAGGTAGTTCGTTGGCTTATTAGACCAGGTCAGACATCTCCAACGAAATATGATAAATATTTCTACGACGACTTCCTCTCAACAGATTTCTGGCAAAAGCTCTGAGATTAAAAAAAAAATTGCCATGAAAAGTTTCTCAAAAAAGTCTGTCTTTCAGAGTCGACTTTAAACTGTAGGTAATTCTGGATCAAATTATCACATACAACATACATAATAGTGTGGGAAGCTCGGTTGCAGTCCTGACTAAAGGGTTGTAATAGCCAATTATGTATGTAAGTTGATTTAAAGCCCACGTGGAAAGTTTGTAAGTCAAGAAATCTGCTCTACTCCAGTAGATCTACAAAGGTTTCATATGCATATGCATCTGCTGGAATTTAAAATGCTTCGAGAAATATTTTTATGCCTGCTTGAAAGAATATTTGTTCGTAAAGTAGATCCAATTTAAATCGAATAATTTGGATGCTAAAAAGTGTTCTACCAAAGTAGATCTGGTGTATTACATCAGTTTTAAAGCTATTTGAGCTCTTCATATACTTATTGAGTATTTATTGGTTCCTTTACTTACTTAATTGGCCATTAACAACCCGATTAACAGATTTCGAACTGCCTTAACACATCCTTCCAAACGCCTCTGCCTTTTGCTCGCCTTCATCAGTTGGTCACAACAATCTATGACTGGGCTTCTTCGATTTGGTCCTTCCGACGCAAACAAGGTCGTCCTCTTCGCCGAGTTCCGCAAATTTCCGTATCAAATAACAGTATTCCCAGAATAGCCTCCACCATTCGAGCGACATGGACGAGCCAGTGGAGAGGGTGGATGTTAATACAATGCACAATGTCCATGTCGTTAAAGAGCTCATACAACTCTTTGTTGGATCGGATGCGGAAGTCGCATCCCCAATTCGCACTGAACCGATGATCTTACGTGGGACTTTTCTCTTGAATACTCTCAAGGCTGCTGCTTTAGTGCTTAATAGTGTCCATGCCTGTGCGCCATAAAGAAGCACGGGGAGGGCGAGTGTCTTGTAGAGAATTAGTTTTGTCGTGCGAGAGAGGTCTCTTCTACTCAATTGTCTTTTGAGACCATAGTAGCAACTGTTGGCAATAGTGATCCTGCATTTGAGCTCCAGACTGATATCATTTATGGTAGTATCGGGGTAGCCAAGATAACTAAATTCCTTGACTATATGAAAGTATAGTTATCAGCCGTAATCTGGGATCCAATATGCCGCATGTCCCTATTTGTCGATAACATATACTTCATTTTGCCCGCATTTACTGCCAGATCCATCGAAAGTCTATTCGTTCAATAGCACGAAAGGCAGCAGTAACATTTCGCTTGGTATGCCCTATGATGTCAATGTTGTCAGCGTACGCAAGCCACTGAACACTTTTTTGAAAAATAGTGCCATTGCGATGCATTCCCGCCTTTCGCAGAACAGATATCCGCAGTTTCAGATAAGCCAAATAAATCATGTAAAATCTGATCTACTTCGATAGATCTACTCAACCCTCAACTGAATAGTCATCAACTGATATTTTAAATTGCCCATGTAAACATTTCACCATGGCTTCCAGTTTTTATTCATAAATAACTTGAGGCATTCTTTTATTCATATAAATTTGCTTTAGTTTCGATCACCATGAACCGTTTATAGAAATAAAAAACTGCTCTACATTGGTAGATATACTACAGTGTGCGTCAAAATAAACTGTACATTAAGGATAAAATTCTAACAATCACCAAACTTAACTTTTACCACTTAAGGAGAGTGCCCGAAAAAATTTGACAATATTTCAAATTCTTTTTTTTATTTTTGTTTGTTTTAATTTTAAAAATTGGCAAAAAAAACAATTTTAAAATAAAAATAACGGTAATTTATTAATGTATATTTTTTTTAATGTACAGTATCTTTTGACGCTCACTGTATATTTTCCTCGGCAAAGCCATAAACTATACATTAATTTTTAAATTCTTTTGGAAGCCTTACCCAATGAAGAGTTCAACTACCTTTATAGATCTGCTATCCTTTTTTTTGTGATGAGAAATCAATTGATCTATTTCTCTCCACACTTTCTTTCTTTTATATCCTGATTTAAACGCTTTAAAATCGCAAAAAACCACCCTTAATTTGTTGTTTCTTTTTGGCAGAAACTCTGTAAATTATCGTGTCGTCTCTAATGTCAACAGAAATGTCATCTTATGTTAATTTATGACAGAAATTTTATTACTCTCGCAGCACATTTCACCAAATGGGATTGCAAAAAAAACCTTTGCAACATGTTATCAAAATATCTCAAAAAAGAAGAAAAAAATCCCATGGAATCTTTCCAAATGAGTATTAAAATTTAAATGTTAGGCAGGGATGATCCTTAAGGACTACGTTGCTAATTTAATTTCATAGAGTTTAAGTTTTATTGCAAATAAAAAAAACTTACTATGTATGTATGTATGCGGAGTTCATTACATATTTTAATTTAGATGAACAAGAACGTCGGCTAATTAACAAAACCCGATGGTTTAAGAGCTTCACAGGCTCTATTGTAAACATAATGGCCAGTCAATTTACTTTACACTGCATTATCATTGAATTTTAATAGACAAAATTCCATTTAGAGAAAATATAACTATTTTAGGTGCCGTAATAACTCTAAAAGATCAATTATAGTCTGAAAACTTTTAGTCGGAAATTTCTTATAAATACCACACCCAAACTCTCTATATTACACTGCATTATCATTGAATATTAGTAGACAAAATTCCATTTAGAGAAAATATAACTATCTTAGGTGCCGTAATAACTCTAAAAGATTAATTATAGTCTGAATATAATTTCTTATCAAATATAACACCCAGCCTCCCCATATTACACTGCATTATCATTGAATTTTAGTAGACAAACTTCCATTTAGTGAAAATATAACTATCTTAGATGCCGTAATAACTCTAAAAGATTAATTATAGTCTGAATATAATTTCTTATCAAATACCACACCCAAACTCTCTATATTACACTGCATTATCATTGAATATTAGTAGACAAAATTCCATTTAGAGAAAATATAACTATCTTAGGTGCCGAAATAACTCTAAAAGATTAATTATAGTCTGAAGATAATTTCTTATCAAATATCACACCCAGCCTCTCTATATTACACTGCATTATCATTGAATCTTTTCAAACTAAAAATAATCATTTATATGTTGTCCTATAAAGATCACAGATCTTCTACAAATCATCTCTCGTTTGTTCTATCAATTGCTGTGATATTGACCTCTCGTCCTGTTTTTATTTTTGCCATCTTCTTTGCCCTTTTGTTTCCCCTTCATGTGTGGCGGAGCTTTCCTCTTCAATGTGTACCTTGTGTATTCCATTATATTGCAATATCGTGCCATATTATCATTGGGCTTTAAGTCTAATAATTTAACATTTAATGGGCTTGTTTTCGACCCCATAACTAATGCTGTTTGATAAACACCTACTAACAGTGACTTAAGCTTGCATGGCATGCCAAAGGCGTAACCATACTATAGTATGTATCTGGCATTTGAGTATAAAATTCTGTTTTTATCATTCGAATACAATAAGGATGCGAAGTCACCGTAGTCTAGTTTGTTGTGTGTTGGCTTATTAGATGCAATCCCTGGAAATATAAAAAATTGTACTTCGGCAACTTCCCCTCGGTAGTCTTCTGGCAAAAACTCTAGGTTAGGTTAGGTTAGGTCGGAGTGGTAGTTCTGTAGTAGTTCACAAAGCTCACTTGAGCACGCATAGCGGCCCGTTGTAATGCCACGGGTGAACGCAGTCCCTGTACTAACCAAGTTCCACCAAAATCAGGGAAAAGGAAGAAGTTGGTCAGCGCAAGGGGTGCACTGGCAAAAACTCTGAGTGTAAATAAAATTGCCATGAAAAGTTTCTCAAAAGACTGTTGTTCAGAGTCGACTTCAAACTGTAGATACCGCCAATCATAAACAAAATTTTAACACACTCATCATTGGTGGTGTGTGAAGCTAGGTTGTAGTCCTCGCTAAAGGGTTGTAATGACCAATTAAACAAGGCGGTATGTTGTAGAAAATCAACCTTTTAAAACTTGGTATACCATAATATCATCAAAGGGTGACTCTGAGGATGACTTAGTGCCTAGAAGGTTACAAGCTCTGCAAATTACAATCAAACCTTTTTAGCATCAAAACTAAAATAGATTTGTTTTATAGTAAAAGCTGTATATGGGAAGCTAACCTAATTTGAGGCATATATTGCGTATCTATTGGCCCAACACACTCTCAACAGGCGAAGCTTTGTGCCTAAGCAGTGCTCAAGAGAGAGAGAGAGAGAAAAAGCGTGCTGCGATATCATCAAAATCATACTACTTTGGAATATACAAGGCCAACGCAGACTATATAGACCACTTATATCGTGGATTAAGTTCAAACTCTTTTTATTTATAGAAATTAATTTTTAGTGCAACATTTTAGCGCAACAATTTTTTTTTAATTTTTTTAAAAAATTTCTCCAACATATTCCGCACCCACACTTATTCTCCTCACTCTCTCTCTCCTTTCAATACTCTCACCTTCACATAGGACGATGATATTATTAAGAGAAAAACCTAAAACAATTTTTACACAAACACTTCAAGCTAATTATGCAAAAAACAAAGAAGAGAAGAAGTTAAGAAAACAAAAACAACAAAACGAAAAAAAACATCCTTAAAAGGTTTTTTTTTTTCAAAGTAAAGGTCCTTTTGATTTAAATGTTTAAATTGCATACCAACAAACTATATGTCATTATTTCCTTTCTCTCCCTCTCTTTATCTCTCTCTCTCTCCCTCTCTCTCTCTCTTTTACTTTATTTTTACAATACAAATGTCAAAAATTGATGCTTGACTGCATCGGCAAATACCCCCATTACAGCTTGAAATAATGGGTGGTTTTAAAGGACCTCTGTTTGTATATACATACATATATGTGTGTACCATAGGTATGTGTGTTTTAATAAATTAAACAACAACAACAACAACAGAAATAAAAAACTCCACTTATGGAACTCAAGGAGTGTTTTTTCTTTTCTCTACAAAATGTTTACATGGTTGACATATTAAAGCAAAAAAAATAAAAAATAAAAAAAAAATTAGGAATGAAAGCTAGAGTGGCATAAGAAAAATAATTTTACCCAGAAAAACTCATAATATTTAAATAAATAAAATGAATACTGGGTTATCCATTTAAAGGTTTCAAAATCACCAGCCTCTAGCAAGATAAATAGATGCCTGTTAGATGTCTTTGCCCTGATGTATTATACACAAACCTGGATGGTTTAACAAACCGAAAAACTTGGAAAAATAATTAAAACTGCATTACAAAAGTGGTGATCCAAACCTAGTGCTATTTCTAACAATATGGAGTCACCAAGGAAGAGACTGGAAGCGTTAAAGATCTGATCACGCTTGTGTACACTTCTATTAGAGAATGTTTGGAGAATACATCCAACTTTGATGATTCCCAGTTGTTCCCAGAAATTGGGTCTATCTTTTGGTCCATTGCGATGTTTTTCGCATATGAATTTGCACCCCCAAACAGATAAGCACCAAACCATTCACCAATTTAAGACTGTGTACCATTTACAACTCACCATAGTTACGCCCATCGGTTGCTAGAGCATTAGGTTTTCAATGTTGATTTTTCAAACAAAATTTTCTTCAGCATTAAAGCTCCTCTCTCACTGTCACACTTGGGTTTAGGAGAAAAATTGTCGTTGGGGCCTATTTTTCCGTAGAGCAATTGCTACCACTTCAGACTGCTATGAACTCCTTTAAAGAGACTTGCCAGTTAGCTTAGGGGCATCGTTTCATGTGGTATCATAAAAAGCCGTAGTATTGACGCTCAAGTGGACTTTGATTTACCCCGTTCCTCCTATTCTATCCCATCATAACAAAGATGTTCAAAGGACACATTATATCCCACTAGTCGCAATGCGAACATGTCACCCAATAAGCCTATCAAATAAGAATTTGTGAAACAACAATTGTTTGAACAAAAAACAGCTGACATTAAGCCTTTTCTCTGGAACCATAAAAACATGTTTATGATACCACAACATGACACATAAAAAGGATAAGAATGGCTTTCTAATACAACACAATACTTGCATAATTTTGTTGTAGTTTCTTGTAAAGGTCATTGAACCCCTAGTTCAAGCAGAATTTTATTGTTGCCGCCGTTTATTGTCCTTTTTTCTTTCAATTGTATTCTATAATTAGAACACGCCTGTCTCACACACACATACACTGAGGGTTCTCCTATGTTTAAACACGCATACACCCAATTTACAGGTAAAAAAAGGTACTAAATAGCGGCTTAATGTCTAGTCGTGAACAGCATGTGTTCGGCTATAGACCGAGGCATTTGTAAACGAAAGTTAAAAACAAAGTAACAACAACAACTATGAGCTATGGGTGCCATTGTTAGTGAATTTTGTACATGGCATAAGCGTAAGTCAAGCTGTCGTACACTGAACTTGAAGCTTGCCCTGAACTCGGATCGTAAAGAAAGTGAAGAGTCATCCCACAAGTCAACTCTAAACTTCTGAAACCGTAACAGAGGCTAACTCACCACTACTGACACAGAATCTAGAGTTTTCTCCTCTGCATGCCAGTTTAAAGACGTAGAATATACAGAACAGACTCCGGATCCCCCATATTACTACAAATCCAACTAAAAGAAGGGATTCCCTTCCCTTAATGTTAATTATTGCCGTTATAGTGCATTATCCTTTCAATAAAAAGCTACGAAGATCTTAATTGATTCCCTCTCTAGTTCCAAGAACCATTACGCTCTAGAACAGTCCATGGTACTGGACCTAGGTGCCTGAAAATTCTTTAAACTCTTTCCGTCACGGTGCATTATCCTTTCAAAAAAACCTACGAAGATCTTAATTGATTCCCTTTCTAGTTTCAAGAACCATTACGTTCTAGAACAGTCCCATGGTCTTGGACCTTAGTTTCCCTCTCTAGTTTCAGGAGTCATTACGTTCTAGAGCAGAGCACAGTCCTAGTCCTGGGAAGCCTAGAAGATTAGTTAATCTCCTCCATTTCGTCATGAAAACTCTTATCATCTGATCCAACACCCGGAAGATGTGGCCCTAGGCCCTAGTCTAACCGACTGCTGCACAAGGTTTGGCAATGCATTGCAGCATCTTCACTTACCAACTCATCTTCAGCCTCGTTACTCCAGAAAGCCCTAGAATCCTCAAAACTGTATCACTCTGTTCCTGCCCAGAAGCATCGCGACGATCTAACTGCAGACTAAAACCAATATCTTGCTAACATAGCGCCCAGTCGTGTCTAAACTACCCCTCACTGTATTGCAATGTGGAATTCATCAGCTCAGCGGCCTTAATGCAACAATTTACATTCATCTTGTAAGCTATAAGTCACAGCATCTCCGATGTGGACACCCACCTCAGAACCAGCCTCTATCCTCAAACCATCCATCCGTAAAGGATGCATGTAAAGAAGAGATTATAGTTCGCATGTATTCCCATAGTCCAGTGCCCAGTTTATGCTGACATCGCTTTGAATATGTTGTTTCTGGATTGCTTTCCATTAGGTTTACAGCCACCAGATTGTCAAACTGCGACCAAGTTTGCTTAAAAAATGAAACTCGTTTCCATCTGTTATTGGCCTCATGGAGGAAATTGTGAAATGCTTTTTGCCCAGACTTGCTTACAAGCAACCAGTGATCTGTGAATGTGTCTGGTTGGATAGGACAACCTCTTAGGAGCTAGATTCTTATCTCGAAAGAATCAACGAAGATGGGAAAACCGTCCTAATTGTCACCGGATCCATGAACTAATCCCAAATATAAGGTGAATTGATAGAAGTTATGGAGAGGCGAAACAAAGTGAGTTTTTGATAGGACAAAATGTCCCAAATTGTGCAAAATGTTGTGTTCAAATGTCAGAAATTTGAAGGACATGGAATGAAAATGCCAGATCCTCTGACAACAGACAATGCAATGGTGTGGTTGTTCCAACTCAAACATATTATTTTAATTACAACAACAATAGTTAAGAGAATTATTTGTTATTGACATTTAATTCTAATGAAGATCTTTTGATTTCTATCTTTAATCCCCTTAATTGTTTACTGTCACTTCCCCATTCCCTTTCTCTCTCTTTTTGGTCACGAGTTATGTTCTCTAATCAGCTCTACAAGAATTAATTGAGTTGAGGAATAAATTTTTCTGTATGTGTGTTACACATGTTTCTCTGTTTTCTCTCTCTCTCTCCCTCCTGCTTTTTTTAATTCGTACACCATAAACATCAGTATTATCCTGGAAAAGCATGTTATTTGTCTGTCATACCATATGGTTGTGAATATGAATGTATATGTGTGTGTGTGCCTATAAATTATTATTCAGCATTTTTTTTACTTTTTATTGTTGTTCTTGTCCTTAAAAGAGAACCAGAAAAAACTCCCATAAAGAAATTGTTACACAATAATAGCGAATAGTGAAGAAGCAGAAGAAGAACAAGGAAGAAAAGCTGAAACTATGAACTGGAAACGTGTCCTGCATAATTAAAAGAATGTTTTTGGGTCTCGTTTTCAATATTAAATATTCCTTCAGATTAAATAAAGAAATTCAAAATTAAATTGTAAAAGAGAGGACTACAATAAGGAAGAGGAGGCAAGGAAAATAAAACAAACAAAATTAGGCACACCAGGCAGGTTCAAACACAATGCAAGCGATAAAGGAAGAAATGTGGAATGGAAAATACAAAAACTTACTGTAATTAGGCAAAGGGGACTTGCCAACCTCAATATATGATAGCCCCTGTATGCTGGATAGTGCCGGTAAACTATTTGAAGAAGCTCCTCCAGTGCAAATTGATGGAGATGATTGAGGCAGCCGGCTAATTACCGGAAAGCAATATCGCTTTTGAACTAGTATGCCAACCCTCGGTATTATAGAAGTTTAATTAGAATACATTAAGTGGGCCAAATATAGGCCCTACTAACGAATTATTGTCTTGTCTATGCTCGATGTGCGTATCGCTCTCAACAGGCTATAGTGGCACTCCAGAGCTACATATTTAACAGATCGCGAGTTCCAGGCTTTGAAGTCACCGTGGTCTAGTAGCTAGTGTGTTGGCTTATTAGACGAAAAGCCAGGGTTCGAGCCCCAGGCCAGACATCAAAACAAAATACAAAAAGTATTTCTTCGGCGACTTCCTCTCAGCAGATTTCTGGCAAAAACTCTGAGAGTAAATAAAATTGCCATGAAAAGTTTCTCAAAAATCTGTCGTTTGGAGTCGACTTTAAACTGTTGGTTCCGCCACCCATGTATAAAAAATTAACACACACACACCACAAGTGGTGTGAGAAACTAGCTGGTAATCCTGACTAAAGGGTTGTAATGACATTCTCTTAGGTCACCGCATGTTTTTCTGTAAAAATGTATGCCACATGAGCAAAGGGAGTAACCCCAGCTACATTTACTGTGAGATTATGAGTGGCAAGGCTCAACACATAGTTCTGCTATTGCAACAGCTGAGAGGCACACATTGATAGTCCAGATTGATTAATTTAATCCCGACAATATTGTAGACAGATTGCTAGCATTTAAAACCCTATGGAAAGCTATGAGAAGTTACATTGAGTGTGAACTCCGAAATGATGGGAAGACAACCCAATAGCATGAAAGAGTTTCAAAAATGTAGCAGCCAGACGAGAGGCAGTATAGAAAGGATCTTTCTAGGAAGTCAATTTAAATTTTCCCAAAGCAATACTGAAACAGGACCAGGATAGGGAGTCTTCTCCCAATAAAAAGGTAGTAAAAATACTACTTTTTATTAAAATGGTAGTAAAAATACTACTTTTTATTAAAAAGGTAGTAAAAATACTACTTTTTATTAAAAATGTAGTAAGAAAGGTAGTAAAAATACTACTTTTTATTAAAAAGGTAGTAAAAATATCTTGTTCTGTTCATGGCTGCCATGTGTTAAAATAATCTCGTATGGTTGTTGTTGTTGTTGTTATTATTTTCTTATAATTTCTGTTGTAATTTGCAAATAATGGCATACTTTTTAGTTTTATTTTTATGGCCAAAGATAAATAAAATAACGCAGAAATCTCATAAATATTTATTAGGATATTAAAGCACACACACAGAAAGAGAGTGAGAGAGAGAGAAAGAGAGAGCGAGAGATGAAAAATAAAAAAGAAAACCTTGTACACATAAATCCTTATCATAGACGTGAATATTTTTTGGGTGTGACTGCTGCTGCTACTGCTATTGCTGCCTGCTATGGCTCTATCAAAATTTTCTCTTAAAATACCAACAGAAGAAGAAAAAAAAAAGAACGTAACGCATATCCTGTGAATATAGGACTTTAGTATTTCACAAGTAATGGAACAAGATTTCCTGGTTTAAGAGCAGAGCAGAGCCTAATTTTTTTCTGCCTTTATTTGCTCCGGTTATGAATGAATAATAAAAAGGAATTTTTCATTTTCCACGTTTTTTTTATTCAAAGGACATGCGCGGCAAAATGAAAATGTTGGCATGGAAAATTGGAAAGTTAAACTCTTTTCACATAGAAAAAAAAAAAAGCAAAAAAAATTCAATAATGTTTTTTAAGCTTTTTATACAGGAAAACCTAAGACTATTTCATAAATAAATAGAAAGAATGGATGAAAAGGAAAGAAAATATTATTAAAAGGATTACAATTGCTTAAGCCAAAGGATATTTATTTTACCGTTTATATGGCTCTAGTAAATGCAGTAAATCACAAACACGGCCATAAAGCAAATATTATTGCGCAATGTTTTTAGCAGAAAAAAAATCCTTTTTTTCTAGTACTCAACGTTGGTGGCCAATTTGGAAATTCTTACTAAAAGTTCAATATCCTTAAACACACATGCATACACACATGCTCTCCCTCTCTCTTTTACTTGGGTATAGCAAAGTAGATTATGTATTTAGTGCAGGTGATATTGTAGACATAATTTAGGTGTTTTACTCCGGTAAACATTTCTATTGCGTTCGTTGATTCTCTGTTTTCTGTATGTGTTCGTGTTATTGACATTAACGAGTACAAAGTCCTTTAGGCTTTACAAAAAAAAATAAAACAAACATCCTGTTTGCCGTAGTGGTTAAAAGTTTAAATAAAATGCAAAACTTTTCTTATTTCAATTGCAAAAATTTTATTTCTTAGTTCAATGGTTCCGAGAGAGAGAGAAAGAGATCGATAGAAATACAGTAGGACCTCGATTTTCCGTGATGGTCGGGACCGGAAGCATTCCGGATAATCGATTTTCCCGGATAATTGAGTACCAATTTTGGCTAGTTTCTTAATAGATATTTTTATTAATTAATAAATGAATGTGTACATATTTATATAAAAACTAAATACTTCAAGGATTTTATATACATACATGTTTCAAAAATATAAAAAAGCGCACTTCTCAAATTTCTAAATTAAACTAAACAGGTTTGCATGTAAGCTTCTGACTCATCGTATACTAAAGAGGGAATTCCCCTTTTTCGCTTGCTTGTCCAAAATAATAGAAAATTTTTTTTTGCTTATAATCACGGATAATAGAGGTAATCACGGTTAAACGATCCAGAAAAATTCGAAAAAGTCGATCCAAAATAAAATTAAGTCGATTCAAAAAATGTTCTTTCCCCATCCCGGATAATTGATGTTGCCGGATAATCGAATTCCGGATAATCAAGGTCCTACTGTATATACATTTCCTATCTTTAAATGTAACAATGTGTGTGTGAGATATCATCGAAATTTTTTATATTTTTGCCATTATGTGTGGCATATAAAATCATTCAACTTTCCGTCACGACTTCTCTTTCGTTGGAAAGCATCTGAAATGTCAAATTTTCCATTATTCTGGCTCATAAATCAAGCTGAATTTGGCCAATGGCATGGGTTATGTTGCGCCTGCACCTGCCACTTAAGAAACCCACCTAAAAGAAAAAGTCTAACGGGCTCAAATCATGTGAAATCGGTGCCCGATTCCCATCACCTTCACGCAAAATGACCGTGGCCTCTAATCGCTCGTTCAAATACACAATGTTGCAGGAGTTTTGTGAAACCTAGTGTCGCTCTCTATGGCGTTCTGTTGAAACTATATGTCGTTGGTGTCCAAATCACGCCATATTACCTCCACACAAGATGACTATGCCTTCAAATTGCTGACCATGTAGCACGAGCTGTGTGTAACGAAATGCTGTCCTGTTAAAACTATATGTCGCTTGTGTCCAAGTGATCCAATTAAGGTGTAAAGAACTTGATAATCATTGACCTATAGTACATACATACATAATTGGTCATTACAACCCTTCAGTCAGGATTACGACCTAGTTTCTCACACCACTTATGTTGTGTGTGTTAATTTTATACATGAATGGCGGGACCTGCAGTTTAAAGTCGACTCCGAACGGCAGATTTTTGAGAAACTTTTTCATGGCAATTTTATTTTTTACTCTCAGAGTTTTTGCCAGAAATCTGATGAGAGGAAGTCGCCGAAGAAATACTTTTCGTATTTTGTTTTGATATCTGGCCTGGGGCTCGAACCCTGGCTTTTCGTCTAATAAGCCAACACACTACCTACTAGACCACGGCGACTGCAACGACCTATAGTGCTCGTTCTTAAAGAAATATGGATCGACAACGTTGTCAACCCAAAATCCACACTAAATAATGACTTTTTCAAAATGCTTTGGAAGCTCTTGGTCGACTCAAATCCGATAATTTTTTTGTTTACATTCTCATTCATTTAGAAATGGCCTTCATGGCTGAAAATGATTTTGCGATGAAAAGTAGGATGAATTAGCGACAGCTCTAGAGCCCATTAAGTGAACAAGAGTCGCCGTTTATGGTCTTCCATGGTAATTTGGCAAAACAGGTTGAATAAATAACAACCAAATTGACAGCTATAGCTTCAATAAGATGGCCGTTAGCAATTGTCAAAGTTTGAAAGAAATTTCTGTTGTAAGACTCTGTATACTCCCACCGCCTACTGAAATTGTGCTACTTTGTAAAACGAGAAACAAATATGTATACCTAGTCTAACACAGATTTCCGGAATACCTATGCTCGGTAAAATGTCGGAGATTGTGAGCTGCACTGAGCATTTCATCAGCAATACAATTTCAGACGTTAGCCCATGGAGCCCATATAAAAGTTACCTTTGAATAATTAGAGATTTGCCTAAAAAATCCTCGACTTTCATTGACTATGGAGGACGTCAAAGAGACCCTCGTTACGGATTAATTCCCAGGTTGTTTGTCCAAGTAAATCTAATGATTTTCTGGAAAAATCCTGACACTCAACAAGCGTTGCCGCGCTTTCGAAATGGCAATGACTTCTGCCTGGAAAACACAGCAGTGATCGAGTACCCTATACTAAAGTTTAACATCAGAACCCTTAATAAATATACCACAGCCCAGCCCGTCCAGTATTTTGGAGCCATCGGTGCAAAGCTCAAGACTCATCTATGAAGCCTAGGGATCTTCAGACCAGGAGTCTCTAGTTAGAATTCTGAAATCATTATTTTCTAACATACTGATGGCCAGTGTTAATCTGTTGTTCATCTCCTTGTCAATCATATACTCTCTTCAATGGAAATGTCACCAAGTTCTGTTGACTCACTAAAAGCCTGTGTCTCATATACCCAGGTTGGTAATCAAGAGCTCCTTCAACTTCTTTACCTCGCAGCAGAATTTACAGGGCTCGACCCAAGTCTTATTTCAGGTATATTCACTTGTAAGTGTCTTTACATGCGTTCTCAAGCTTTTTCTGTTAAGTTTCAAAGCCAACACTGCTGGACTAACCTCGAAGCTGTCAAATTTTTTACAATTATGAGGTCAATAACACCATACCACCATTTCCTTACGATGTGTGTTGATTATTTCCTCACCACAAGTCTGTCGTTAGAAGTGCACATTAAACTGTAGGCCTCCACATCACTTGTGGACAAAATTACCGCACACAACATGAGTGGTATGAGGAGGAGCTTGGTTGTAGTCCTGACTAAAGAGTTGCAATTTCTTTTAGAATTTTTAAATTGAAAACGTAAGCTCTTGCCGAATACCCATTGATTTATAACTTTAAGGATAAATCTTTAAATACTTGATTGTAATGAATTCAATATCCTTAAGGATAATAGGTTTTGCTTAACGATTCTCTTTGTATTTTAATTGAACCTTCAGGGGATTGAACAACTTTCCTTCAATTGTAATCAATGATGCAGGAATATTTTTTCTTTTATTTTTTTGTCTTTCCTCTCTGGCATATAAATTATTGGCAATAAATGCCTTAAAGTAGGCAATAATTAAGACAATCTTACATATACTCGTACATATAAATTTACCAATAATTTTTTACTTTACAATATGCTGCATACTTTTATGCTTTTAAGCCATGATATTCTTTCTCTCTCTCTCTCTCTCTTTATACTTTTTTTCTTTGAATTTTATTTAAAAAGAAAACTTTATATAAAAACCATTATTTCTTAAATTTTTCTCTCCTCTCCTCCCTCCTCCCTACCTACTTCAAAGACAATGACAAAAATTTAATTTTTTTTCTCGTTCTCTTAATAATTCCCTTAAAGACCATTTCCCCAAAAATAGGCCTTTTTGTATGGGAATACCTAACTTTTATTTGGAAGCTGAGTAATTGCATTTAGGCTGTCATTGTAATAGCAACCAACACCCGCAGCATCGCCCTCCTTTGGAGGCATTGTGTAATATTTTCCTTTCATTTCCAAATGCTTAAATTAACAGCATTCAACCACTACAACTACTGTTTGTCAAACTTCTCCCGCCTTTGTCAAGCCTCTCTCTTTGGCCATGAAACTTTCATTTAAAATTTGTGTTGATTCTCGGCAAAAATTTGTTTTTGTTTCAGTCCCCAATTAAACTTGAGCATAATAATTCAGTCAAGCAAATAAAGCCTGTTAAAATGGTTGGCAAGAAAGAAAACGCAAAGATTTATGCATACATTTACATACACTCACCCACATAAATAGACTTCCTTATGAAGGAAGGATAACTTTTTTGCTCTTTTGTTAGGCTCTTGCACAAACAAAAATTTAATGAAGAAAATTCTTCATACACTCCCCATCACTATGGCTCCCAAGAGAAAGGCAGAAGAGGGAGAAAGAAAATAAAATGAGCTTAACATAAATTATTGTAATAACGACCCATTGTGCACATATTAAGCATCTTTCATAAGGGCTTTCCTTAAACAAGAATTTAATGAAGAAAATATAGAACAAACTACACGGCACAATGGATCAAGAGAAAGAAAATTCATTAAAAAACTATTCGTAGTATTGCACTTGGAGAAATTATAAAGTCCGTCTTAGCGCTTCTAACCATGTGGGCTGCAAGATGTGGTCTATAGCAATGGACATTGAAGTTGAACGGTATGAAGATTTCACTCCCTTCTAAGGGCAAATATCTTAGTTTTATTATGAACAATAAACTGAACTTAAAGAGACATTTTGAGGAGAAAATGAAAAAGGTTCTGAATGCTTTTTATGGGGACTCCCATAATCTTAAGAAAAACTATTCGTTGCATCCACACCACAACTGTCAGACCGGTTGATTGCCTTGAATAGGCCTTTGTATCACTGGATTTAAAAGGAGCTATCCTCAAGCTGCCTGTCGTCATTTAATTTGTATATCAGCGTGTAGTCTGAGAGAAATAAGTCTTGAAAGCAGTGCACCAACAGCCACTCTAGTATCCTGAACGTCTTTTCACCAATAGCGAGTGATCGCAACTCTTGCTCTTTGAGGCGCTGTTTCAGCCTGTATATGATCCTGATTGAAGTGATACTCAGGCTCACTTTAGTACACATAGCGGCCCGTTGTGACTGAGTGACCGTTGAAAAGTAAATGAAAATCCAACGCGAACCAAACCATCTTCATGGATTGAAACTAAATGGGGATACAGGTGCTAGCGTCTTTTGCAAAAACTCAAAACCACACTGAGCGTGCTTCTCTGAAGTTAAAACGCCATTCTGTCCAAAACCGCCCATCACCGAATCCGTCAACTAAATTGTGAATTATGAGCTTACAGGTGCCCAAATGGATTCACAAAGTCAAAATTTCGGCGAAGAGTTCCAAACGCTCTGTAGTTACCCGAAATATCATTGTGTCCTGATACACATATGATATGGACATCAGATCCTTCTGCTATCTTATTTAAATACTTGCAACAGCTGTACACCGTCCTGGACTTCATCACATTGGAACTCAGTGCCTTGATAATCGCCTGACTACCGAAGAATATGGTAATGTGCCGCTTTGGGGGTATTTGCATCCCCAATAAGTTTCACAGCAGCCTGTATTGCCGATATTTTCTGACAAACGCTACAGCTGATCGACAGCCATATGGACTGGTCTATCACACACACACACACACACTTTACATATATACATACATAATTGGCCATGACAATCCTTCAGTCAGGATTACGGTCTAGCTTCTCACACGCTTTATTTTATTTAAATTTGAAGGTAGGCTCGGATTATTTTGATTTTGTTGCCCCATAGTGCAAGTTAAATTTTTTTTTACCATAATCCCATAGTGCAAACCATAAATACATATATACAAATATTTTATGCTGTATGTTGTTAAAATTGTAATAACAACAACAACAAAAACCGGCTAAAATAGCAATTGCCAAGATATTGTGATTTGCCCCCACCAGAAAGAACACTTTTGCCTCTCCACTTCTCTTGTACATTTTAGTTGCTTACATACACAAAATTTTGTATATGTATTGTGTGTATATGTTTGTATACAAGATATTTTATAGTATATAACAGTACACCCACAATACATAAAATTTTGTTGTTATTGCCGAAATAAGAAAAACCAAAAACAATACGCGTGTAGAGAGAATTATAACTTCCCAAACTTTTTTTTTTTTTTTTTGTTAACAAAAGTTTTGCTCTTCTTTTGCTTTTTTTTTTTGTATTGTCGCTCTCTATAGAAACACAACAACATGTTGTTGGAAAATGAGAGAAAAAAATGTTGTATTTGTAATGTCAACAACAACAACAGTAATGATGTTGTTGATGATGATGATGATGATGAATTTTCCCTGTTAAACAAATAAAATATTCGTTCAATCGAATCATATTGTTGTAGAACAAAATATTTTTTTTTTTGGAGAAAAATCAATATCAGGCATGCGCCATACAAATTCAGGAACCGTAGAACCACAATCAAATCCAACAATAAAAAGAATGAAAAAAACTTTTTTATTATGCAGCGTTTGTTCTACCAAAAAATGAAAAGAAAAAAAGAATAGAATCCAACAACAACAACAAAAAAATAATTTATTTAAAATAGAATAGAAACACAAAAAATGAATGAAAAAAAATTCAAAAAAAAAATAGAAAAAAATTCTTTTTATTACGGAAAATTTTATGCAGAAAGCAAAATAAAGAAGAAAAACAAGAAAAGCAAAGAAAAAATGTTAATGTGGTTTTCTTTTTCTTTTTCTTTTTTGCTTTCTTTTCAAACCAGCAAAACTGCTCATTGAATTAAATTCTTATTTGCTTAACGAGCTCTTTGAACAAAAAAACAAAAACAAAAACAAAAAAATTAAGGATAAGGAAACTAAGGAAAAAGGACAGAGGACAACAACAACAAAAATCAAGAAAAAAGGAAAATTTTAATAAAGCAATTCTTATAAGAGGATTTAAAAGATAGTTAAACAAACAAACAAACAAAACTTCAAAAAAATTCTTTTTGTTTAAATACTTCAAAAATCTACGAAAAAAAAATCATGAATAAATGATTTCGAAACCATAAAACTTAAAATAGGCCCTGTTTTCTAATACGAAATAAATATAAAAAATAAAAACTTAAAGCTTAAATTATATTTTCAATAGCAGTGGATGAACGATGAGGCTTTTCAGACCAACAAGATTTGATTGAATATAATCACCGACTATATCGACGCCTCCATTCTATAACGTTCTAAGTGTACTTAGAACGATGTTAATGTTTTTGCATTTTTTAACATTTCTACGTTCTCTAACTTAAATACTGTCAAAATTTGGTTAAGATGCGCCGATCCGTTCCGAAGTTATAGGGGAAAATCTTCTTAGAATACACATATAGTCGTATGTCGCGTGAAAACTTTGAGAGCTCATAACTCAAAACACACTTTTTCGACTTAGAATGTTATAGAACGGAGGCGTCGATATGCTGTCTGAGGCGATGTTTCCCCCGGTACATGGCTCTGGATGACAGGGAGAATTTCCAACGCGGACAAACCATCTTCATAGATCGAAAATGAATGGATACACTGGTGCTGGTGTTTTGTAAAAACTGAGTGTGCTTCTATTGATAGCATTTCAGCTTATGTTAGATTATTCACTCGCAAGACCTCTGACCCATTGTGATGACCTGTGAATTCTACTTCTCTAATCCACATATATTCTCCGCAGTTCCCTGATAACCTACAGGAACTCTTGTCAAATCCTATCACTATATAATAGGGGCCATAATCCGAGATTTCCGAAGCAGCTTCATTCCCGGTACTGTAGTCTAGTTCAGCATAGAGCCGAAAATTCACACAGGAAGCGCACAACCAATGCAATTTTTCTGCTCCTTTAAAACAGCACCTTCTATAGTAGTAAAGTGAATAACCCATACTCTTAAGCATACGTTCTGTCTTGTACTATACAGTAGCCTGTTTAAATTGCTCCGCATCGTAAATAAAATGTAAAGTAAATGTTGCCTGATTGAATTGCTATTCAGTGCTAAGAGAACTCCCGTTCTTCGAATATTTTGAATAATTTTTCTCTGAGTCTTTACAATGGGTCATTTTGTCCATACCCAGAGGTCACTTGCCCCAAACCTAACCTAATACTCTGAGGCTACAGTCAAAAGTCGGTTACTACTCCCCTCAGGCTACTTCTCAATATTCTGATACATGAGTCAATACTTTTCTCATTACCAAACAAAAGTTATGATTGCTCCAATCCCATTTTGCTTGAGAAGAGTCTACGTCATCTTTTCTTTAGCCGAGTATGCCCTTTCACACTCCATCGAGGGGACAGCCACTTCTACCTACCTACCTATGTCCTTTCACTTCAGCTCTGTGAGCAGCGAGGAAACTCTCCTTTCATTGAATCGCAGTGGCAATATTTCCCATTGTGATGTACTCTCGCCTTCCCTAAAACTCTCTGCATTCCGAAGTTGAAGAGATCGCATGATTAGCGGTCAAAAAGTTCTGGGAGGTCCTTTCCTACCTCGTCGATGCTACATGAGTTGCTCAACGTCATTCTGCATAGGCAGGAACACCGATCTTCAGACATTGCGTGGCAGACTCTCCTAAAATTAAATGACAATCTAAACTTTTGTTGGGAATCAACAATGAGAAGAGATTCGCCGTAGTCCAGTCCAGTAGGTAATGTGTTGGCTTATTAGACATGAGACGACAATTCAAACCCCAGATTAGACATTTCCAACAAAATGAAATACGAAAAAATATTTCTTCGTCGACTGCCTCTCTGAAGATTTCTGCCAAAAGCTCGGAGAGCAAAATAAAATTGCCATAAAAAGTTTCTCAAAAATCTAACGTTCGGAGTCAACTTTAAACTGTTGATCCCGCCACTTATGTGTAAAATTAACGCATGAAACTAGGTCGTAATCCAGACTGAAGGTTTGTAATGAGCAAATTATGTATGTAACCGACCGCTCTACTACAGCAGTAAGCAGCACATGCCGCCTTACGTGCCCTAGCAGCCAGATTCGCCCCCCTGGGATCGAGGATCAGGCCCGCATATGGTAGGGTAAGAGATTCGAGTCATGCCTTAGATTGTCCAGAAGCAACCGGTGATATAACAAGGCATTATAGAATCAAAGAGCACTTGTTGAAGCCAATATGTTCGTACTGTGATGAGGAGAATGCAACATCAGAACACATACTTGGAACCCATGCGGCGTTATTGCATCCCAGAGAGAAGCATGTGGCTGCATATCAGGTGCTGGACACGGAATTATACCCATTGTTATCCCAGCATCATTTTGAAATTTATCAGGCTTGGAGCCTATAGATTGAAGGCAGTACTATGGATTGTATGCCCGCGGTACTATGGAACCTCTATACGATAATAATGATAATTAAACATACACGAATGAGATCTACTATCTGTTTACGAGCTTAGTACCTCCCATTGATCAGCGGTGGCTTTGATGTTTGTCGATAAAAAGCTGGGTGTTGGTGGCACCCATTTAGCGGGCTTGGCCAGTCATGACCCTTAATGCACGATACAGATTTCTATTGTTTATACCGCGTAATTATTTCTTTCAAGATAGCACACACTGTAGCGGAAGGAATCAATCCGATATCGGTTCGGGCATATGGTAGAAGTAAAGTCTTAAAAGTTAAAATTTTTTTAAGCAAGTTCTCGGTATAATAAAGGCAAACTTAGGCTGAGAAAAATTCTTTTTAAAACTAGAAATAAATAAAATAAAATTAATATTCGTGTAAAAAACAAAAAAGAAAACTTTATACAAAAATGCAATTGAAAAAGTTCTTTCTCTCTACCCGAATCAAATAAAAATTGTGTGTGTATCACAGCACAAAAGATAAATAAACCACCCTTAAACAAAAAACTTTCAATAAAAAGGATACACAGATATTTTAAGAGAATAACAACAACAACAACAACAACTGTAGCAACAAAACATATTGTAAATAGACAGATACAACAGCAACAACAATAAGAAAAACATGGAAAAGATTTTTTAATTAATGCATAGCAAAGAGTGCACTTGAAATCGAAGCCAAAAACTCTGAAGCCCACTGGCCAAAATAACAAAACAGCAAAAATTTTAAAACTCTTACTCCTCTTCAGCTGCTGATGATGATGGCATATCTAAGGATTATTGCAATACAAGCAGAAGCAACTCTTGCAATACAAACACTTACTCATGCCCATACCCAAACTGCTCCTCATACCACCGTTTCATTTACATGGCAAAACATTTAAAGTTTTTTGTGTATTAATGGACCAGGATGGAGATCTCTTCTAAAAAATTATTAGACTCGAAAACAAAAACAAACAAAAAAAAACACAATTTTAAAGCCTTAACAATACATTGCAGTTGAAGAGACCAAATTGTATACAACTTCCCTGCTGTATACGTCTCTTACATACAAGATAAATGGAAGTTGGGTTAAGGAGAGTGAGAGAGAGAGGATAACGAAAATAGAATTCAAAATTCAAGTAGCAAAGGTACGTTTTTAATTGAAATGGACAGCTTCCGTTTTGGCTAACGACGACCAGGCATACAGTCAAGCTTATGATACACATAAACAGTGTGTATGAAGCAAAAGGGAGTTATAATGTTACCTCAACCAACAACAGCAATATAAGGGAGGAGGTAGGGGAAACTCAACCAGGCAGGCAAACCATTAATCCATCCAGCCATATTAAAAACGTCACTCTACTCTGCATGTTTTTAAAAATTTTCAAATTTTTTTCATTTTTCATTTTTTCCCCCCATTTTTTTACTGTCATTGTTTGGCTCTTATGGCAACAGGAATAAAATTATGTGGCAACACAAAGAGGAAAAATTTTTGTGTTGCAACAGAGGTTCTTAAACTTTTGTGTCTGGTATTCAAACAACCCTTTCCAGTCAGTTTAAAAAGTTTTTTTCATTTTTTTTAATTTTTAGTTGTCGCAAACATATTATTTGATTGTCTTAGTTAAGTTTTATTAGAGTCTCCTTGTGTCTTAATCCCCTTTTTTGTCGTGTATACCCTTCCAAACTCCTTTTCCTACTCATGTATTCAGTTATGTATTCAAAACAATATTTTCTACATTGTTTTTCACTTTTATAAAATTTTAGTTGTGGCAAACATATTATTTAATTGTCTTAATTAATTATTTATCACAAATATTACGCATTTAAATACTTTTCCTGGGTTATAAGACAAACAAATTTGTTATTAGGACAGTCTCCGTCTGTATTTTTATCCAGTATATCCTTTTAAACTCCTTTCCCTACTCATGTGCCTACTAATTGCAGTGAATCCTCACACAATCTGAGATCCAACAAATGGTGACATTATTTCTCCTTCATACCTGATTCAGCTTGCCCAGACAGTTTTGTGCTAATCAGGAGTCAACCTTGTCATAGCTGAGTGCTCGAACGCCTGCCTGACTATTAAATAGTATTGCTATGTATTGTCCTCAGTACTTCCTGTCCAAGTTGAATGGAGCACATCTTTCAAAAACGTAAACTTTCCCTTTGGAAAATACCGGCGAGTTTATTCATGAGTTCCTAATATTTCATTCTCCCATCGAACATCACCTCACATGTTGCACTAGATTGTAATCCTGACTAAAAGGTTATAATAGCCTACGACATACGTAAGACCAAGGGAAAATGACTTGATTTGTCAGGTTACAATAATAATTGTCTTCATACCCTCCATGACTCCGGTCCTCCCTACTATAAACAAAGAGCTTAAACTCAACAGAGCTTCCAAGCCCACAGAAGGAAAGATTTTCATTGTTTTGATTGTATCAACGCGTGTCAGTCTCTGTCTCATATCCAATTCCATCTGGGTTGTTTTCAAATTCGTTCTGCCTGTCCAAACAATGGCACCATAGATCACCTTCACACATGTGGTATATTTTATAAATTCAGTTAAACAAAATGTAAGGTTGTCTCAATCAAAATTAGTTATTTTCTTTATAATAAATAAGGTCTCAATAGACAGGCTAATTAATCATTTTCTGTGTCTTCTGAAAGCATATTATTGAAGCAATTAAAACTTATGGTTGTCTCAATCATATTTTTAAATTTTTTTAATATAAACGATTTATAGTTAGAAATTGTAGTCTTAAGGCCCTTCAATAGACAGGCTGATAATTCATTTTCTGTGTCCTCTGGAAGCATATTATAGCTGCAATTAAAATTTATGGTTGTCTCAATCATATTTTCAATTTTTTTTTAATATAAACGATTTATAGTTAGAATTTGTAGCCTAAAGGCTCTTCAATAGACAGGCAAATAATTCATTTTCTGTGTCTTCTGGAAGCATATTATAGTCGTAATTAAAATTTATGGTTGTCTCAATCAAAATTTGTATTTTTTTAATATAAGGGATTTATAGTTAGAAATTGTAGCCTAAAGGCCCTTCAATAGACAGGCAAATAATTCATATTCTGTGTCCTCTGAAAGCATATTATAGCTGCAATTGGAATTTATGGTTGTCTCAATCAAAATGTTTTATTTTTGTATTATAAACGATTTGTAGTTAAAAATTGTGGCCTAAAAGCCAACAATTGGCCAGGCTAATAATTCATTATCTATACCTCCTAAAATTGTTTTGTTTTCTCAATTAAAATTGATGGTTGTCTCAACTAAAATGCCTAAATTGCTTCATTTTAATACACTTATACCAGAAATTAAATAATAAGACTGAGTGCCCTTAGAGACTTTGAATTTGAATTGATTCTTAATGCAAAACACAGCGGAAAACAATTGAAAAGTTTGGCAATCACTGTCGCGAAAATACCTGACACAATACGATTATTTAACTCCATCATGCTGATGTGTTGAGTGGCTGCTTTTCTTTTTTTGCATGGGCCACAACGAAGGGTCCAGTTACACGTTTTTTTTTCTTGTTTTATTGTCTTGAATATTGGATTCCATTTAAAATTTTTTTTTTCGTTGCGTACATAGTCATCCAGAGACTTATGGAGTGTTGTGGCGACAAATTGAAGGTTTTATATTTCAAAAGAAGCAAAAAAAAAAAGAAAAAACCTTAAAGAGAATAAATAACCATTTTTAGTAGAATCTTTTTCTTACTTTGTCTACTTTTAGGGGTAAAAAAATGGTTTAAATAAGCCTCTAATAAGCAAAATCTGATTTATTTCCGTCCATTTACTGCTATATCCGGTCAATCTTTTGTTTAAAATTCTGTTTTCTAAATGCTTTTAAAATTGGTCTATTTATGGTGAACAAAAAACGTATTCTGTCGCCTTTTTCTATGCACTTAAAAGCCGGAAACCGGAAAATAGTATTTTAACATGAAAGCATTATTAAAGCCATTTTATGATTTTTTTTTTGTTTAATATGGCCACTCTGTTTCCTTTCAATGGTTTTATTTGTTAAATATTTACAATTGATTATATTTGTTTAAATTATTAATTGCAATACAAACCATCCTACACATATGCTAACTTTTTCGTTGTTTTTTAGCCCCTAAATGGTATGCTATACAATTTTTTCATTTTTTTGTTTATTAAGCCTAAAATTATGTGTTATTATGTTTGTTTTGCATTTCGTTTACTTATACATACACATGACTGTAGAAAAAACACCCCCATTTATTAAATTTTTTTACTGAGCTTGTGTAGGCCTTATGGGATTTTTTCGATGCCTGTGTGACTGCTGTGTTTGCGAGCCTATTGTTTGGCCATACACAAGTGGGTACTTCATCTTCTAAATGAAATGAATTTCGGTTTTTTACAATCTTTTCTTTCTTATTTGATTTTCTTGTTGTCAACTTGAAAATTAATTTATTAAATAATTAAGTATTTAAGCAAGTAATTTGTGTACTTTTCTAAGGCCAGGACAATTGGCGAAAAGAGAATGAATTTTCTATGGTGGCATGGTGGTATTTTCTAGATCTCAAAATTTTGAAATATTTAGAGTACTGATGGAAGTCGAACTACAAACATTTGTCCTGCTTCTCGGAGATTATTTTCCTTGTTGTGTTTCATTCACGAGGCCAACTCTCTTACAAGAGCATATGTCATAATCTGAGCATCACTCTTCAATTCGCATTTCCATGGCTTCATTCCTGCCGATATTCGAATTGAAAACGAATTCATGTACACTTCAATCGAGTTCCTAGAGATGATCTCGAAGAGCTTAGAAATATTTCCATATGCATCTCCAGGAACTCGTTAGAAAACTACTCAGTGGATTCTAAGTATGAGAATTTTATCCAAAGGACTTTTCTTCACCTCCCTGACTACTGTAATATGCTGTACGTAAATCAGGAACTCCTGCAAGAGCCTCCAATGGTCTGACCATCCGTCCTGATTGTTCTGATCTGGATAAGAAGAGAATTGATTGTTTTCTTTCCTTCAATCGTCGAGCCCTCCACCATTACGGTTCTGACAGTATATTTTCCTATTGGAAAGCATACAAAAGGTCTTGGCTTTTCCACCCAATAATGTCTACAGTTGTTCAGGATCTGAAAACAAAGGACACCCTTACTCGGCAATGCCTTGCCACGAAAAAAAAGCTCTGCGTTTCTCAATATTTAAACGAAACTTTTAAGCTGGTTGAATCGAAGGTAATCATGCTTTAATGCAAAGTCAATGTGCCGATTATTAACTCTGTTTAATCTGGATTAAGATATCATAATGGACTGCTGTATGGCATAAAAAGTTCCTATCATACTCCTACCTTATCCTATTCTATTCTAGGGGAAAGAGAAGGAAATTCGATTGATTCTTTTAAAAACTTTAATTAGCAATTAATAACCCCGTTTTTTCTCGTTTTAATTGAATCCTTTTTGGCTTCTTTTTTTGCTTGCTTTTCACTCATTTTGCTGCAAAAAAAAATAATTAAAAATTGTTATTGTTGTTGTTTCTTTTTCATTTTTTGTTGTGGAAATATTTATAATTTTTCTTTTCTTCTTTTTTCTTTTTGAGCCTTATTTTTGCTTTTTTTTTCTCTTAAAGAAAGCAATTAAAAAAGTTTCAAAAAATTACAAAAATTCTGCAAGAAAAAGTTGGTTGTGCCCCTTCCTTGCATTTAAGGATTGTAAATGCTATTCTGTCTGCAGAGCTTGCTAAGTGTTTTAAATAAAATTTCGTTGAATACAAAATATTTTTCCAAAGTTTTTCAAATTCCATTAAAATTTTTTTTACATCACTTTCTTCTTTACAACCAAATTTGATGAAGACTTTTAGAAAATTGTTTTTATGAATAACGTTCTATTAAAGCTTTATTAAGTTGCGAATTAAAATTATATTACATTAACTCTGTAATCTTGGACTTATTGGGTCTTAATAATTGCTTTTAAAAGATTTTTTTTATAAATAACATTTTAATAAAATCTTATTAAGGGCTGAATAAAAATTATGTTACATTATCTCTTATTTCATGGACTAGTTAGGTCTTAATAAAGACTTTAAGAAAATTGTTTTTATGAATAACGATCTATTAAAGCCTTATTAAAGTCAGAATTAAAATTATGTTACATTAACTCTGTAATCTTGGACTTATTGGGTCTTAATAAAGTCTTCAAGCATACTTTAAGAAAATTATTTTTATGAATAACGATTTATTAAAGCCTTATTAAAGTTAGAATTAAAATTGCAATAAATTATCTCTTAAATCATGACGCTATTGGGTCTTAATAAAGACCTTAAGTATACTCTAAGAAAATTGCTTTTATGAATAACGATCTATTAAAGCCTTATTAAAGTCAGAATTAAAATTGCAATAAATTGTCTCTTAAATCAAGAATTTCTTGGGTCTTAATAAAGACTTCAAGCATAGTTTAAGAAAATTGCTTTTATGAATAACGATCTATTAAAGCCTTATTAAAGTTAGACTTAAAATTGCAATGAATTGTCTCCTAAATTATGAATTTATTGGGTCTTAATAAAGACTTAAAGCATACTTTAAGAAAATTGTTTTTATAAATAATGATCTATTAATGTTTTATTATGATCTGAATTAAAATTCAGTTAAATTGACTCTTAAATCATGGACTTATTGGGTCTCAATAAATACTTTGAAAAGATTGTTTTTATAAATAAAATTTTAATAAAGGCTTAATAAGGGCTGAATAAAAATCATGGACTAGTTAGGTCTTAATAAAGACTTCAAGCATACTTTAAGAAGATTGTTTTTATGAATCTATTTCCTATTAAAGCCCTTTTAAATTTCTCTTAAATTAACTCTTAAATCATGGATTATTTTTCTTTAATTTTAGTTCGACTCCATCATATAGGTTTTCCCCTTTTCTACCTTCCATTCCTATTCCTTCTATTTATTTTGTAATGACAGGGAATTGTATTTCTCCTTCTCTCTCTCTTTTTCAAATCGTTCAAAGTGCATCCAAAATTGGTTTTGTGTTCTTATGGCCCCTGTTATTATGCAATATAGCCCCCTGGTATACGTATGAAAATATTTGCATGAGAATAAATAAATTTTACAGGCAAAATATTTTTTGCAGGGGAAAAATACCGAATAAAAAATAGAAACAAAATGGCGGAAAATAAAACTTGTTATAAAATATAACAGTATACAATTTTTTTGTTATAAATAAACTACAGTTATGGTTAGATAAATAGTAATTTTTTTAAATATTATTTGATAACAATGTTTACAGTTAAGTAAATTAAAAGAGCACAATTATTATCTATTATCTAATCCAATACAGATGCTGCCAGTATTATAACTAAAATTTAAGCAATGCCGTCTTTTATTATTTCGTATTACTAATCAGCAACCCTTGGCTGTGAAGGTATATGCATTTTAAAAGCTATGTTTGTAACTCTACCATTACATACATATAAAAATAGCCATCATTCAAACACCCCTTCCCCAACATCATGCATTTCACTTTGAACTTTTGACCAGCATAATATGCATGCAGCAGCATCAGCAGCAGCACTGACCAAAGCGATTGGAATTACTACATGACCAAAGGATGACTACATTCCTCTTTTTTTGGGGGAGGTGAAGGAGCCAACAAACCCTTTTCATTTACATATTTTCTGTATCAACACAAAAATATCTAAAAACTAAACGTTGTTGTTGTTGCTGTTGATGTTGTTCTTTCCATTACCACCCTTTAGCTATTGTTACCGACTGGCTCTTCTTTCCTTCTTCTTTTTTTCCCTCTAAGATTTGATTGTCTATTTAAAATTGAAAACTGCTGTTGTTGATGCTGCACACACTCTCAGTATTGTTTGCAGTGTGTAGGAGTTTTTGATATAGTGACCCTTGTTTTATAAAATTTTCCAACTTTTTTATTTTTTCATATAATTGTAGCCATTTTGTAAAACAAACTTTAAAAGAATGAATTCTTTTTTTCGATATTAAAAAATAATTTTTGTAAACGGAATGTAATAAGTTTTTATTCTTTTAAATTTCTGCTTTAAAGATGAGATGATTTTTTTTTTATTATCTCTGCTCTCTTTACATATTTTATTAAGAATTTATGTGTGCTTTTTTTCGATAGTATGAGTCATTTTATTTAAAAACTTGTATACTTTTGTGCGTTATTCTTGGTATTTATTGTTGCATAACTTTAGGGATTATTTCAGGAGTTTAGTTATTATTCAACATTTTAAGGATTATTTTATATTAAATGGCAGAGATTATATTTAAATTAAAGTAAATATAGAATATTCAGATGTCATTTTTATAATAAAATGAATAAAAATTTTACTTTATTCAGGTACCAAAAGCACTTTTTGAGTACAAATATATCAAAAATTTAAAAACAATTCCAAAATCGATGTTAAATCCAAAATTTCTCTAAGAATTCCTCGGCATTCATGAACAAGGACCAACGTTGAAATTATGTTCGTTAAGGCCTATTAGAAAGGGTTTCATTGAGAATCTCCGTATCTTCAGACCGAAAGTCCCTAGTTTAAACTCTAAAATCGAATGTTCTATTCAGAAAATTATAAGGAATCATATAATCGACCTTAATGTATCTGTCTTGCCAGAATAACAGCATATCCATAGGGCCAGAACTTAACTTCATGAGTTTTGCTGATATCAACTAAGTGCTCTAATATAGGTAGAGTCAGATGGGAGCCAATTGAGTATAGTAAATAATGCCTTGATTGAGGTGGAACAGAAAACAATGATAATCTGAACAGTTGTCGGCCCGCGGTCTCTGACTGTCAGCCAGTATGTCATGGCTGGTTTTAGACCCCAGATCTTACTTACGACCCTTTTGTACTTTCTTTAAATAAAATTTTACAATTGAACCTGAAATTAATTTGAAATTAAAACCAATTTTAACTCGGTATATGGTTATTTTATTTAATTTAGTACTTTTTCCAATTTGGTACTTTTTTCAATTTGATACTTTTTTAAAATAATGAAATAAAATTTTTTTAAATTGCTACTGAAATTAATTTTAAATTAAAATCAATTTTATTTATTGAATTTTGGTACTTTTTCAATTTAATACCTTTTTGATTTTGATACTTTTTTAAATTTGATTGCCTTTTAAGTTTAGCTTTTTCCCCAATTAAATGCTTTATTAATTGGCACCTCAAATGATTTAGAATTCAAACAAACTTAATGTTGGCCGGTACTTTTTAAAATGGTACCTTTTCTCTTCTATAATTTCGTACTTATTATTTAGCGCCACAATTAAATTAAAGTGAAATTTTCGAACTAATAATTGGTACTTTTTAAATTTAATACTTTTCGAATGTGATTTTTATTTGGTTTGGTACTTTTTCTTACTATAGTACTTTTTTAAAGTGGTACTTTTTGATTTTTATTATTTTGCAAATAAATTAAATTAAAATGTATTTCAGCAATAATGATTGATACTTTTTTAATTTTGGTACTTTTTTGAATTTGATTTTTGATTGCTCTGGTACTTTTTCTTAGTATAGTACTTTTTAAAAATAGTACCTTTTGATTTTTATTATTTCATACTTATTAGTGGGTGCAGCAATGAATTAATTATTGGTACTTTTTTAAATTTGGTACTTTTTTAATTTGGTACTTTATTAAATTTTAAATTTAAAGAATTGCAAACTTACCTTTTTTAAAAAAAGATCTCCAGTTGATATAATTTGTGTTCAGTTGGTTTTTTTTTTTTTCTTAAGAAGAAAACAAAATCAGTTCCTTTTTCTAAGGGATGCTAAATTTTTTAATTTCAGACGATTTCTCACTTTTAAAATATTTTTTTTAAAGGAATTTTTATTTCTTTTATTTTTTATAAAATGTTTGTTGTTTTTAAAAAATTATTATTAAAGTCACAAACCCTTTTGTTGTTGTTGTTATATTGCAGTGTTTATTTCAGTTGATTTTTTTTAATAAATTTGGCCTTTTTTTGTGAATGTTAACCATTGAAAATTGTGTGTCTTTTATTTAAAAAATAATTTCAATTTTTTTTTATTTATTTTTTTGCAATAAATTTTTCTCAATTTAAAATTTATAAAATGAAAATCTTAAAAAAGATTTTCGCATTCTTTAAATGTGAATAAACAATAAATTTTCTTCGTCGTCTTTTTACTAAAATCGTTGGAAGTCCTTTTAAAAATATTTGGTGTATTCCTTTTAAATTATTTTGTAGCCTTTTTTTTCTTACAAATGAAATCAAAGTTCTTTGCTTAGCTTTTCTTTTTCTAAAGTTTCTTTAGTGAAGAGAGTCAATATCCTTTCAGTTGGTTTCTTTGTTTGTATATGTTCTGTGTATAAAACATTAATAATTCTTTATTTATTTATTTGTTTTTAATTTTTTTATAAAAAGTAGTTGTTTATTGTTTATTGTTTTTTACACTAAATTTTTATTTTTTGTTTATTTTCTATATAAAATGCATGCACACCATTTATGAAAAATTGCTTATCTTTTTCAAAACTTAAATTATTTTTTTATTATTATTTTTAATAATAATTTTTAGGTTTAGTTTCTTAAAAAATATTCACTCTTTAATTAATCAGACCACAACTTTATCTCATTTTTTTTAATTATTTTTTTTTGTTTTATTTTTTTAGTGTTTTACTTTTGTTCAATACTGTATTTTTGCTAGTTTGAGTTTAAAGTTATTTTCTTTTGTTGTCAATAATTTATTTTTATTTTTGTTTGTTTGTTAATTTGTTTTTGTTGTATTATTAAATTCGTTCTTTTCTCCGTTTTTTGTTGTTGTTGATGTTTTTATTATTGGAAATAAAATATTGAGAACGTAATTCTTTACGCTGATGGAAAAAATTTCTAAAAAACACTGTAAAAAAAATTAAAAAAAAAATTTGTTTTAAAAAAATGTTTTCAAACATATTTGTGTTGGTTTTCTATACTAAAACCCGAGCCCCCCAAACTAGGGTACCCAATTGCCGCAATACGATGTATTTGCAAAAGCCATGAAGGCAAGGAAACACAAAATCCTAATAAAATCCTGTAACATTACAACAGTTAGACATCTACAGACTGTCTTTAAATAAACATAGGAATCCTGTTCAACATCCCATAAGAAGGCAGCCTTAGCCAATGTCAAAACCACAAACATGTTACGCTTTTAACGATTTCGTCACACATTTTAATAATTCTCCTTAACCTCATACTCGGGAAACTGGAGTTAACCACTCGTAAATAGAAGACTGGTTTCCAACTTAACCGTTCTTGTGTTGACCACCGAAATAAATGGAAAATAAAACAGCTTCTCACGACACTGATGTTGTGTGTGTTACCGATTGTATTCCTCATATACAGTGGTGGCCTTATAATTAGGAACGATGTTTCTGGAACAGAGTTCTCTGAAGTGACGAATCAAAGTTTAATTTGTCCCAATCTGATGGAAAAACGTATGTAAGACGTCCTCCAAACAAAGCCTTTGATCCCAGGTACACAGTAAAAACTGTAAAACAAATTAACAAACATACATGTTGCTAAGTCGTTTCTAATTATAAGGCATAAAAACAAATTGGCATGATGGAAAATAAACAATGTTGGTGGGCCTGTAATAAAGAGATGGAAACAATGGCACACTTTTTATATAATTACACATGTTCCAATATTTTAAGGATGGTACTGTAACGGACATAACTCATTCCAGAGAAACAAACGGAATCCTTAACATTTTAATAAAAACAAAAAAACCTGTATGAAAACATTTATTGTGTATTAAAATCACCCGATTTTAATGACAAATTGCATGACATGTAAGCCGCCTGAGTATATAATCGTGCATGGTTGCATAGCTAACATGACAACAACCGTTGAACATAAACCGGCAAGAAAATCAAACGAAAGCTTAATAAACCTGACAGTCAAAGCCGGCCAACAAAAATTATAACACGATTCTAAGAAAAGTCAATGGAACAAGGATACAAGGAAAGAACTTAAATGCTGTGTGTGACACAATAATAGGAATTCTAAATAAAAAAGCACTCTATCCAGCTACATACATACAAATATACAGCAGATACAGGGCGTGGTAATTTTCCTGTATACCAGGTGCGCAAAAATAAACCAAAAACGGAACGCAAATGCAAGCAAGACTAGCGAACGATATGAAACGAAAACTGGGTCAAATTGCTGCAATTATTTTCTGTGTTCCGTAGTCCTTTTTTTCTTTTCACTCCTTTTTCTTTTTTGGTTGTTGCTGTTTAGGGAAGCCAATTTTCTTTGATTTGCAAAATACTAAATATATAGAGGAGCTTAGGGAACACTTACCGAAATTGATTTTAATTAGAATTCCTTTTTAATACCGTATGTGTGTATTGTGTTGTGTTGTGTTGTATTATGTTAACGACAGTGAAAAGAAATTTTAAACAATTATACACTGAGATGAACTAATTATATGGCTTAAGATACACAAACAATTTCTATATATATTCAGAGTTCAAACATTAATTATGTATGTATGTGTGTGGTAACGAAAAACTTATTTTTTCTTAAAATTTGATCGTTTTTTTATTTCTAAAGACAGGATTCTCTCAAAAGTGTTACAAGTTTTCTATACAAACTTAAACAACCGTTATTTGTTTGTCACTGTATTTGTGATTTTATTTTTTGTTTTTCTAACCGTAAAGCCTTCTTCTTTTTAACGGTTGTTAAATGCCACTTTTCTTTGGTTTGGAAAACAAAAACCGCCGTGTGGACTATTACTACATACAGTTCCTTCAATTTTAATTTGAATTTTTTAAAAATATTTTTTCTTTCTTTTCTTTCTAATTGCTGTTGTTGTAGTTGTTGTTTGTTTTATTTTTTTTATTATTTGTTTGTAATCTACGAAACAAGGAGAAATTATATAGCGACGCAAATTATAAATTATATGAGTAGAATTTAATAAAAACGCGCTTAAAAAAGAACCGCGTCCTTTTGCTGGATACTTTGAAGACCGCTTGACTCGTACTGAATTCTAATGCAAAACCAAATTACAAAACAATTCCGCAGCAAAACACAAACACAGTCTCAACACAGTAAATGTTGAGCCATTTACGAATTTAATGGCAGCGGCTCCTCTCTCTTTTCGGCACCTACACATACATACATACACTTACCGCCTATACATGTGTATCCTTTTTTGTTTGGCCTGGGAACCTACAAAAACAGTAACAACAACATGCAAGCAAAATAGGAGAAAAGCTTTTGCATACTCAGTATACCGGCTTTAGTTAGGAAAAGCTTTAGAAATCTCTCCACATTGTATTTAATTGCATTACACTCTCTCTCTCTCCCTCTCTCTCTCTCTCTCTCTGATGCAATCTCCCTCTCTCTTTTTCTGTATCCTCTTTCCTCTTCAAATTTTATATTAAGTGCCGTTCTTTTTTAAACTCTTATTGTTGTTGTTGTTGTTGCATTTGCCTTTTATATGGTGAATGAACCTAGAAAATGCACTTTTTATTCAACCGTGTGCCCTACTCGAACATGATAGGCGTCATTCTAATTTTGTAGTTTTGTCAGATGCGCTCCAAAGGCTTTCAATAGAAGATGGATTATTGAACAAATTTTTCAAAATTTCTCAAATTTTTAGATATTACAAAAAAGGATATATAACAGGAAGCTAGAAAATTTCGAAATTTAAAATTATTTTGTTTCATATACATAAAGCATACAAAACCTGATATTGTAACACACTTTGTTTTAAATTTTCAACAATTTTACAAAAAAAGGATATATGGCAGGCAGCTAAAATATTTCAAATAATGAGACCAAAATGCATTTACGTATAATGGCATCAAAAATACTTATTCTGGTATACTTAGTTTTTAATTTTTTTTTAGTTTTCAAAAAATTTGGAATAAAGGATATATGGTAAGCAAGTCAAATATACAAGATAATAAAACAAAATTTCACGTATGCATAAGGGCCTTCAAAATACTTGTTGTGATGTAATTAGATTTACATTATTTTGAAAAAATTAAAAAATTTCCAAAAAAGGATATAAGACTAGCAGCTAAAATACACCAGATAATAATGCCAATTTTTTTTTGAATGCATAAAAAATTGTAGTAAATTTATTTTCACTGTAGCTATTATTACTTAAAATTTGTTTAAGTTTTTATAAAGAAAATTAATGATGAGCTAAAAAAATTGTTTTTATACTTTTCTTTATACTAATCTTCTTATGTAATCTAGTTTATTTTACTTATTTCTTTCTGTTTTTTATCTGCTTTTTAAAAATGCTATTAAATTTATACAAATATTTAAAAGAAAAAATCTCTCATGATAGGCACGCATAAAAATATGTTCAATTTTGCCACGGAAGAAAAATTCCTAAATATCTGAGGATATTACAGGGTAATAAACTGAAATGAAAGGCGGCTCGTAAATAGAACATTTCAAGGAAAGCCAAGCATCCTATAATGATAAGCAGATAGCGTTCGGCCCATAATGTGTCCTTGGGAACCATTATTTGAGCTGACAATGCGATTTTGAAAACAGCTTAGAAAGTGTTGGATGAGATGCAAATGGGAACCATGGTACTACGGCATGGAGGGTAGCAAGGACCAAAGCTAAGGAGAAATATTCGAAACCTAAAGAGAAACCTGCAGGTACCTTCTACGCCATTCAGAGATATGTGCAAAATGCAGAACATAGCAGTGCTAGCAGACGGCAAGGTCATCATTCCTCCTTCCATTCCTCCTTTCATATGAGGTTAACTCGAAAATAGTATGAGACTGCCTGGGCAAGATGGAGCAAATAGAAAAAAAGCAATGGAGCTAGAATTTTTTCGTACAGAGGGAAGTGCTGTTAGGAGGGACATACATACATGGCGAAAGAGCAAGTGGAGGGAGAGAGGTGAATATCCTTTTGAAGTGTATGATTAGTTTTAATCCAAATTTCTTTTGGGTAATTACAAAGAGAAGCATGCATCATGCTTTAGGCCATCCTGGTATACAACCTAAGGTTAGCCACCAGCCTTTTGGCTGGACATTGTAGAGTTGAAGAATACTTGTTCAGACTAGGCATCTCGTAGAGTCCTCTAATGTCGATGCTGTGATGCATCGAATGTGCGCTGAACCGGTGCGGTGTTAAGCCATCTTGCAAGTAAACCTCTAAGAGCAGGCAAATATCCCTCCTCACATTGGTCAATATCCTGAATCTTGCCAGAGCAATAGAATATGGAGAGACATTATAGTAGCCGTAGTCTAGTAGGCAGTGTGTTGTCTTATTAGACATAAGGCCACGCAAATTTCTGGCAAAAAAAACTCTGAGAATAAAATAAAATTGCCACGAAAAATTTCTCAAAAATCTGAGGTTCGGAGTCGTTCGGATAAGTGATGTGAGAAATTAGGTTGTAATCCTGACTAAAAAACAGTAGCTCCGTTTAAAGTCGTTCTGTGCGTTGCATAAATTTTTATCTCTTTATTTATAAGAGTATTGTCCTGTTGTTATTATGATTGTTGTTGTAATTGTTGTTGTTGTAACACTTTTTTGTTTTTGTTATTTTATTAACATTTCGGTTTTTCTTTGTCCTGTGTTTTCTATAGTTTTGACTGCAGCCATGAAAACCATACCAAATCGTAGCAAAAAAAAAAACAAAAACAAATAAAATATAGAAACTGAGGCAACAGTAGCAACAAAACAACACAAAAATTTGTTACACAAACTATTGAACTATTTTTTATCCTTTTCATGAGTAGGAGAGAAAGAGAGATATAAACTGAGAGAATTTATGTATAAGTATGTATGTGTGTGTGTATGTATGTATAGGTTTTGTTTGTTTGCTCAAGAATACCGAGGCTTGTTGGAAAGGTAGTAAACTCCAGTAACACACACACACGCTCACACACCTTATACACATACTTCATGCCACAGGCTTTAATTTGTTAACAATTTTTCCTCTACAATATCTATGTATGTACATACGTTTATATGCACATATTTACACATGTTTATGTATATAAATTATATACTCTGTTGTGCATATACATACATACGGTACGTAGATATTTTTATTATTTACATACCTTAAAAACATTTTTGAAAATGATTGCCTTGTTTATGAGGAGTTCCATCAGTTTTATTTTTCCTTGCAAATAAATGTTTAAATTAAAATTCAATTGGTATGGTGATGACAATGTTTTGCCATTAATATTTACATAACAACAAGATATAAAATGTTTGTATAACTACCAATAGAAAAATAACTTTTGAAATTTTTCGAATAAATACTTTAAAATATTATTATTTTGTGTTTATTTTATATTAATAAACTTATGATAAACAAATTGCAAAAAGTTTCGATTTAGATTTCTTAAAAAAAATTTCTTTCACAGAAAAAGGATATAGGCAGCTCTCTGGTTGTACTTAAGTGAGAGCTTTGAAATTTACGTCACAGCTAGGCACTATTTAGCTACAAGTTGTGTTATATTAAGTTTCCCTAAACTAGCTACAAATCGTATAATTTTTAACAAAAAACTATAAAAATATATTTTTAACACCCAAATAATCCTTATATTATTAAAAGTAAGCAAATCCTTAATGCTTAAGTTTTTTGTAAAAAAAATCCAGAAAAAGGATATATGCAGCACTTTGGTTATAATTATGTCAGAGATTTAAAATTGATATCATAGATACACGTTTACCAGATACAAGTTGTGTTATATTTAGTTTCACCAAACAAAGTACAAAAGTCATAATTTTTAACAAAATATAAAATTATTATTGAATTAAACACCGTTGGTTCTTTAAGACCTTTTGTGTGTGTAGAATAACACATTGAATCTATACAGCGTTAATAAGGCGTACGGTTACCAGTCGTGGTGGGAATCCCTTTGCAGGATAACAATCGTTTATTTGTTACAGCGGATGCAAAAATCTGTCTGCATCATTATTACTAGTGGTTATTTTGCCTGATTTGGCAATGCTGGAGGCTATTTTGAGCCTCTGTCCTTTGAACTTTAATTGTGAGCGTTCACCAACTATTTATTGTCTGATTCTATGGGCGATTAGACAGTAGCAGGATTGATTAACAGTCCTGATGAAACTAAAAACACTGTGACTCCTCTAAAGAGTTCAGAACATCCATTCCGAATAAAGGGAAATGAAAAAATTATATGACGCATCCATATAGATCTTCGCGGATGGTTTAAAACTAAATGCAGCTGCAGACGAAGGCATCTTTTCGAAGTAGCCGAGTATAGTTCACCTGATAAGTAGATCATGGCAGCCTATTCCAGGCGGAAATGTCGTCCTAGTCTAATATGTGGTGTGTTGGTTGATTAGACGACAGCCCGTGGTTCAAAACCCAGCTCAGATATCTCACCCAGCTCATCAAAAACGAAATCTGAGAAAATATGTCATGCCTAGAGTCCAAATGCATTCACTAGAAACTCCAAATGGTTCCCGAAGAGCAGGAAGAAAGGAGAGGTTCAGTTATTATAATGGGCCATACGTGGCCTATAAGTTTGTCTATTTACTCGGGTTGATAGCAAAGTGTATCTACCTACCCAATAGCAAACAGCATCATGAGTTTCGCCAAGATAACAAGTATTGGTGGATACTTTAATGAAACCCGATCTCATTTATCCATCCCAGAATGGATTTTCCAAGTATAAATGGCTTCATTAGAAATTTCGAATAGGGAACTTAAAGACTGTGATATCACAATGAGACACACATGGTCTAAGTGTGTCCACCTTCTTGGCGAATTGCATCTTGAGGTTTGTAAAGGCAACAGATTTGAGAAGGACTTTAGGGAATCACGACATAGGTTGAGGTCCCTATATAGATCGTCTGATCGCAGTATTTTAGTACCTTTAGATGTAAAAGATGATGCTTGATGTACACCATGCCTTCCTTCTGAAATTATTTCGAATTTTTTTTACAAAATAATTTTTAAATTAATTTCCTGCTTAAAGCCTAATTAAATTCCATGAAATCATTTTTTTAAATAAATATTTGAAATAAATCCTTATTAAACAAAGTAAATAAAGGATAATTATATTAAATAAACAATAATTTTCTAGTTTTTCCACTTTTAATTTAAACACACAAAGCAAATACCATTAAAAATGGAAGAGAGAGAGAGAGATAAAAGCAGCATTCCATACACTACTAATTTATATACAAAAATATTATGGCATATAAGCTATCAAAATAATATACTCTCATATGCTCCCAACATCTACCCTACTACTACACAGCCTGATAAAGATGTGTAAAACAAATGCAAAAGCAAATAACTATGAACTGAGCTAGGAGCAGAGAATGCAACAAATCGCAGATGCAACCCTTGATGTTATCGATTTTTCTCCTACAATCAAACAATCAAAGGAAAATCAAACTCACACAGCAGATACCCATGCACGCATGCATGCAAACAAACTTAGGCTTTGTGTTTGGGAAAAAGCAAACGCAAAAGCTTTGCAGTAAAGAAAAGCTTTCAAATGCCCCTACTTTCAAATTAGGCTTATCGCTCTCTCTCTCTCTATCTGTTTGGCTGTTTCCAGAGAGCAAATTGCTTTGAACTCCTTAAACGTGTTGTAGAGATTTTATTTATTGTCGTTTTGGGTATTGCCTGATGTAAACAAAACCCACACACACTTGCAATGCAAAATTTCTTATTTCTTGTTTAAACAACAGCTCCGAAAAAAAAATGGAGCAAAAATTTATGACTTGACTCTACACTTTTCTATGGTATGTTGTTCCTACTGCATGCTGTTGTTGCTATTGCTGCAACCAGGATGTAGGATGTAATACAAAGTCAACAACAATTTGCCAATATTTAATTTACATTCAATTCCAAGTTTTTTTTTTTCTTTCAACTCGGCTTTCATTCTATTTGAATACAAACAGCACAAAAAAAGAAGCATTTTCACAGAAATATGGTATAAAATGTAAAACAAGTTTCATAGATAATGGCCATTACATGGTTACCGTTAACTGACCTAAAATTTAATTAAATTTAATGGCTTCAGCTAACAGCAGTGATGAACAAAATAAGCAGGATAAAAAATTAAATATTCAATGAAAAATTAAAATATAAAGCTTTGAGAACATACAAAGCTTTTAAAGCTTTAAAGAAATTTTCAAAAGTGTAACAGGAATTTAAAAGTTTTAAGAAAAAAAACTTTACGTGCAACAGAAATAAAACTTGAAAGCTTTTTAGGCTTCTTAAGCTTTCTAACAAAAGCTCTACTGATGGGTAGTAGACTTCTCACAAAAATAAACAGCAATATAGGCTCTAATAGGTCGGATAATGAGCACCTTGATCATCTCAAATGATCATCTTAAAACTAACAAGGCCCAAAGCTAACACACTATTTACTAATCTACGGCGACCATTGGAATTTTAATTATTTTAAAAGGTTAATGCATCACTTCTACAGGCCTACAGGAAACGTCTGATTCATTAAAGATAGTAGTACTCTCATGTCCCTATTAAGTCACGAGAGGTGAGGGTTGTTTTCTTTCCTAAAACTGGCAGGACATCGATGTCCAATGCGAAGGATCCCAGACCTAAAAAGTCTGCCCACATTCTTACTTAAAACCTATGAAATGGTTTTGGTAAACGAAGCACGCCCATTCCAATTTTGTAGTTTTGTCAGTAGCGCTCCAAAGGCTTTCAATAGAAGACGGATTATTGAGCAAATTTTTCAAAATTTCTCAATTTTTTAGATATTACAAAAAAGGATATATGACAGGAAGCTAGAAAATTTCGAAATTTAAAATTATTTTGTTTTATATACATAAAGCATACAAAACCTAATATTGTAACACACTTAGTTTTAAATTTTCAACAATTTTACAAAAAAGGATATATGGCAGGCAGCTAAAATATTTCAAATAATGACACCAAAATGCATTTACGTATAATGGCATACAAAATACTTACTCTAGTGTACTCAGTTTTTAATTATTTTTAGTTTTCAAAAAATTTGGAATAAAGGATATATGACAAGCAAGTAAAATATACAAGATAATAAAACAAAATTTCACGTATGCATAAAGGCCTTCAAACTACTTGTTGTGATGTAATTAGATTTGCATTATTTTGAAGTTTTCAAAAAATTTGCAAAAAAGGATATAAGACTAGCAGCTAAAATACGCCAGATAATAATGCCAATTTTTTTGTATGCATAAAAATTTTAATAATGAAAATTGTAGTAAATTTATTTTCACTGTAGCTATTATTACTTAAAATTTGTTTAAGTTTTTATAAAGAAAATTAATGATGAGTTTAAAAAAAATTGTTTTTGTACTTTTCTTTATACTAATCTTTTTATGTAATCTAGTTTATTTTACATATTTCTTTATGTTTTTTTGATCTGCTTTTTAAAAATGCTATTAAATTTATACAAATATTTAAAAGAAAAAATCTCTAAGCACTTGTGCTCATCAAATATGCACATAAAATACCATAGTAATGAAGGAAATACTGCATATACAATATAAATATCCTGCTTTTAAGGCTGTAATAAAATGAATTGATTTTTCTTCTGCTATTTGTTTAACAAAAGCAGCAGAATAAATGAGAAAAAAACAACGAAAACTATAAAAGGAATCTGCAGGATAATGCGGGCAAGTGAGGAGAAAAAGCTGCTTTTAAAATTCTTAAATAAATAAAGCAAGATAAAATATAACAAAGTGGTGGATATTTAAAATATTTAACAGAGAGCAATATATTTCTTTATTAAGCTAAAGATTGCTTAACAAGAGATCCTAGAAATGCTGTTTAATTTTTGCTAGACTTTTCTGAATTGGTTTAATTATTTGCAAAAACTCCCTTAAACGAACACTGTGTTAAAGCAGCATCTTTCTAAACATTTGTTGTTTTTTTTTGTTTCTGTTTTTTAAATTAAAAACAAAACAGAAAAATTGTATACAAAGGGGAAAAACTGCATTACCTCAGGCATTATGTGATAGAATTTCTTTCACAGAACCCAACAAAGCACAACAAAACAGCAAAACTCTAAAGCCCAGTAATTTTGCATTTTACAGAGCGAGTTGAAAATAAAGGCAAATAACAATGGCCAGATTAAAAGAAAGCATATCAGAGAAACGACATAAAATAGAGGTTAACAAACCACCCACATTTACTTGCAACCAGGAAAAATTTAAAAAAAAACCAATACAAAAAGCTTTAATAACAAGGATTTAAGACTTTTGTCTGTGTGTGTGCAATTAAGACATAAATTGGAAAAAAAAATCTTAAAACACAATACCAAAATACGTAAATTGATGTCCTTTAAAAAATCCTACAACTTTTTTTATTTTATGCATAATAGTTCACATTTACTCCATATATCCTTTTTATGCAAGCTTAAGAAATTAACAAAAAATTTAAACCACAATACGCACAATAATGCAGCATTATTAACTACCAAATCCCAATTACTTATATGCAATGGTTGAGCTATTCTCCATATATCCTTTTTTTTACTATAGAAAATATAATAAACTTTTTTAAAAAATTCTAACACCACAATACGTTAAAATGGAAGTTCAAACTATTTAGAAACATTTTTCTGCCTTAGCTGTTACAGTTAAGATTTCTGTCATATATCCTTTTTAAAAAAATGATGTATCTGTATCATATCACTTCATCAATTCAGATAACCTTAAATCAAATACATCAAGCTTTTGGTTCTTTTAGATTAAATTTAAATTCCGAGGACCAAATTGCATTATTTCTGCTGATATCTAAAATGAATGTCTTGGACTTATTTGCAATACCCTCGAATGGAGGAATGCTAAGGTGGTGTTTATTTCCATTACACAATACGCAGATTAAAATTTTATAAGAAAATTAAAAGCAAAGAAAATTTTTTTATTAATTTTTATTGCTAACATTTAGATATTTTGGGATATTCTTAAATTTTTTTATACAGCAATACGTTGTTTTGTACCCTTCACTGATATACCAAATTTAGTTAAAATATCTCGAACATTTAAGCAGCTCGTCATATGTCCTTTTTTGGAAATGTACAATTTTTATCAATATTTTCTATGTAAAGTATTAGAAATTATTTTATAATTTGAAGTCTTTTAAGAGAATTAAAAATCATGTCGTTTTTAAATTGCTTTTATATAAAATTTGTGGGAATTATATTTTTTTTTTTTTGGAAATTTAAAAAATTTTATTTTTAAAAATTGTTTTACTACAATATGCTATTTTATATTCGTTATTGTTTTGCAAATTTTTATTGAAATATTTGCCGTGGTTTGGAAGTTCATCTTATATCCTTTTTTTGGAAATTTAAAATTTTTATATACTTTTCTACTATTTTACGTACTTTATAAGTTAATTTATAAATTGTAGCTTTGAAAAAAAACAACATTAAAGTATGTATGTATGTAAGTTGTTGAATGTTTATATTTTTGAAAATAGAAAAAAATATGTTTAATTTTTGAAATTTTTTCTTACCACAACATGCTATTTTATTTCTTTTATTGGTATACAAAATTTGATTACAATATCTGCTATGGTTTGGAACAGTGCCATATATCCTTTTTTATACCATTTTAAAAATTTGCTAAAAAGTATTTCAAATTGTTATTAAAATATAGTAGAATACTGTAGTCGTATTAATAATTAAATATTTTACATATTTAGTTATTTTTTCAGTAGAAAAGTAAGTCTATTTTATAGATCGTGCATTAACAATGTCCTTTATTGAGAAGCTTGAATGCTAAATTTAATTTCCTGTAACTATTTATGTGCTATTTATAATACAAGCAAAGAAAACAAATTGTTGCATTCCGAAAAAAGAAAAAAAAGCTTAAAAACCCCATGTAAATAAACAAAACCTTAAGAAAAAGGACACAACCAAACAAAAACCATGTAACTATGCAGTAAAAAAATGCATACCACCATAACCCTGTAACTATTACATACTCCCACCTCTTCTGCCTGTTCTTGGGTGAAAAGAAAAAAATCCTCAAAAATAAACGCATACTCATCCTGCTGTAGCATCAGCAGAAACCATAGCGTTAGCAGTAACGTTTATTTTGAATATATTAGCCTTTGTCTTTTGTGATAAATGAATGGCACAAAAGCAGCAAATTACTCGCATATGCAAAATTCTCTGTCTTGTGCTACATGCTCTTGTTTTTGTGCTTTTGCTCGCCCACCTTCATGTACTCCCTCCTAACCGCTTTCCTCCTTATCTCTGCTGTTGGCTGACTTGGTTTGCATTTTACATTAACACTCTGTCTCTCCCTCTGTGCTCTAATATTTGTTCTCTTGCTTGCTACACACATTCTTCTTTGTGTATGTAGAAATTCTCGTTTCGTTTTTCTTTGTTTTTTTTTTGTTTTTGTTGCTTTAATTTAAATAATAAAAACCTCCTTTTTTTGTGGGTTCTTCTTTTTGTTGTTGTTGCTGTTGTTGTTGTTGTTGTAGTTGATGTTGTATCCTTGCGCTTATCATCATCATCATCATCTTGCTTGTGCTTTTAAGCTGAGAGCCTGTTAATTTTTGTAATTTAAATAATTTACCGCTCAAACAGCAAACGAAAGATAAAATTCTCTCCTCTATTGTATATGAATAATGAGCAACAGCACACTTCTCTTCCATAGCAATGCATTCATTTGTATTAATCGATTATTTTTTTTTACATTTAATGTTCTAAAGAAAACCGGTTTAAATTCATTTGGCATTGATAAAAGCTGAGCTCCTGTTCGTTTTTGTAATTTGAATAATTTGCCAAACAAAAGTTTCAAATATTTATTAGAAAATGTTTCCTTTACCCCAGGGTGCACTCTTATTCATATTCAATGAAAACTGTTAAAAGGAATCTGTCTTACTAGTTCGCTGTCTTGTCTGTTATCCTAGTAATTATGGTAATTTGAATAATTATCACGACAAAAAGTATTTGAAATGTATTCATTTATCATTATGAAGTAGGTTTTTAGCAAAGCATTTTCACATTAATAATGAAAAAAATCACATTTTAAAAAAGGATATATTCTAAACCCTATGAGATATTTTAAGGAAATTGAAAACCTAAATAAAGGCCACAAAACTACTTGTTGTAGTAAAAGAAAATATGGAAAAGTATTCATATATAATGATATATTTTTAATCTTTAAAAAATAAGTAAATGAAAAAAAAATTTATTATCGATCAGATTTTAAATCGATTCAAATTACATATTTTAAATGAAAACATATTTTTTTAAAATTTCGTAATACAAAAAAAGGATATATGGAGAGCTTCTAAACGAAAAGAGATATTTCAACCAAATTTGGTGCATCAATTAAGAATAAAAAACCACGCATTGTAATGAATTTAAAACCTAGCAAGCTAAAGAAGATGGGTGGAAAAACGTTAACGGTAAATTCAAACAAAATGATAACTAGAGCATTGGCTACATAAGTAACTTCATTAACAACAATAACTAGAAGTGATAGTTTAAGGAATGGATGACGAACCATCTACATACAGATTTGCAGTAGGGGCATGAAGACTATGGCCGCCGAAGACGCGATGAATGGAAGGCACAAATTGAATCCCTCTGCTTAATAGGCTTTAAGCAGCATGATGCTATCAGTAACTAAGAAAATCAAAGGACATAGTAAGCCATGAGGAGTCTAGAAAGAAAGAAAGAAAAAAAGAAAATAAAGCTTTGAGAAAAAGGACTCTTGGGCACATAGAATGATTGAGAAATGCCATGCAGGTACTATCGGTATTAACAAAAGCTTATAAGCTCCAAGGCAGCCAATATATTCTAACCTAGGAAGGATTAACAATAGACCACAGGACTTGATTTAATTAAAATTAACAATCTTCAAAACGTGTCAAAAATTTGAGATAATTTTGTTTAACGACGACCAAATCCAATAAAAATGTTTGGAAAAACAAACAGGATTTTCAACCACCAACCATACCCTCTGACAAGCTCCTTAATAAGTTTTTCCAAAACTGACTGGAAGAAAACATGGAAAATAAATGGGACACAACACCTGAAGTTACAAAACAAAAGAAGGAAAAAAATTGTGGCAATAGAACGCACATACGTGGTGGTGGTTGGTTGGTTGGTTGGCTAAATCCAAACAGCTGATTACCATTGAAGCTTAAAAACAAACAAAAAAAACAAGAAATCCATTTTTAAATATTTATTCGTTCAAAGCACGTGCTGGAAAATAATTACCCCACACAGAGTTATTAACAACAACAACAACAACAAAAAAAACGTACGTGTAAGCATAAGTTGCGCTTGCGCTTTTCAAACATACGTAAACAAAACACCCCAAATTCGAAAGCTTCAAATTTATGCTGCATGTTGTTGTGTTTAAAAACAAAATTAATGTGTTGTTGGAAAAACATTAAAAGGATTTCGTTAAAAAAAAAACAATGAAAAATAGCAATAACAGGGTGGCTTGCCTGCTATGCTATGCCATTTCTAATGGATTTTTCTATTTGAAGAACACAACTCAGCTGACATAAATTAAAATAAGAAAAAAAACCAATTATGGCCTCATGTCCTTTGCCATTGAAGTTCCTTACTGTGAAGGAAAGTGTGTCAAATCATGTTTTTAAGGGTTTAACTAACGTCTTCCATTGTTGTTTTGTAACATTTTTTTAGAAACAAGTTTTGTTAGAAAATATTTCAAAAAAAAAAACAAAAGAAACTTCCAAAACTTACAACAGAAGAACAGCATGTTGTCGTAATCATTACGGTATGGCAATGGATTTGCTTCTAAAGGGCTTTTAACTTTACTAGGTTGCACTTAGATTCTCTAGTTCATTGCGATACACAGGACCCTATGTTTTTAAAGGGCTTTTGCCAATTTCGGTGACATCAGATATATTTCCGAATCCCATTTTCACTAGTTGACTTCCATGGAAGACAGAACAGTCACAAAGAAGCTATACTATGTGGTGTCATCCTCTTCATTTTCAACTCCAAAACTCATTCTTTAAAGAATCTGTGCATTTCCTTGTGCCTCAGTTATTGCTAAACAGCCATTCGCCACCCTTATAGTATCACGGTTAAGTTGTGGTTGATAGTAGAGCATGCCGGTGGAACTCGTAAGGTAATGCCAGGTTCGTTAAGCAGATCTTTCCCTACTTTATGGACCCATAAGTTCAAATCTTAAACTGTTCAGCCATCTCATTCAAATGCTAGTTATAGCCGGGGGCAGTTGTTGTTATAAAGAGCAATGATTTCAAGACTTCAACGAAGTACTACTAAATTTGTGGAAACGACAGTCTTGCCTTCGACAATCAACACCCTCCTCGATTATAAGATTATTTGCCTGAACATTGCAATGATCTGGAAGCCTACTTGATGTACTCCGTCTAAGCTTCTTTAAACATATTTTCCTACACCCTCATGCATTTTGGTCTCCTCTGTTTAAAAACATAACACCTTTCCTTCTATCCGTTTTTCCATATACCCACAACTTAGCTTATGACCTTTCCATCTGCGGATTATTGTCCCCAATTGTTTTGCAATGGCCGCCGGTATTCTTCAGACTAATTAAAGAATTCAGCTCCATTTCCGTAGTTTCTAAATCCAAGGCTAATTAAAGTAAGGGCAGTAGTTTGGGGAGATCATAAAGCAGTGACTCTCCGCGTCTTACTCAACTTCTCCTGCTTTGTCTCCATTTCAAAACAGGATGACACAGTGGAGCACAATTCTCCGCATCTTACTCAACTTCTGATGCTTTGCCTCCTTTTCAAGACAGGATATTATGACACGATGGAGCACAATTCTCCGCATCTTACTCAACTTCTCTTGCTTTGCCTCCTTTTCAAGACAGGATATTATGACACAGTGTAGCACAATTCTCCGCATCTTACTCAACTTCTCTTGCTTTGCCTCCTTTTCAAAACGGGATACTATGACACAGTGGAGCAGAATTGCAGCAATAGATTTAAGGCAACTTTTCTTTAATTTTTCGTCTTGCTGAGACTCCAGAGCTCTCGCCTCATAGTCTACACATTACGTACTATACTAGGGCGTCTTCAAAACTTTAGTTAAGAGCAAGTAATAAACATCTTCCGAGTCCTTGTTATATAAAAACTGTTACTAAAACTCTGGCACAAACTTTATAAGTTGCTGTCAGCAGACACCAGCTTTTCCACTGAGTGTACACATATTGAGGGGGATACACTCGCCGACTGTATTTTTAAAATGCGTGCAGCTATTGCCAATCAATTCTGGTATTCAAAACTTTTACAGGCCAAAAATGGTGAAGAAGTGATTGTAAATCTATTAAGAAAAAGGAAACCTAATCACTTAATTGGTCATTACAAGGCATTAGTCAGGATTACAACCTAGCTTCTCGTACCACCAATGTTGCGGGTGTTAATTTTATTCATAAGTGGCGGGGCATACTATTTAAAGTCGACTCCAAACGACAAATTTTTGTGAAACTTTTCCTGGCAATTTTATTTTACACTCAGAGTTTTTCCCAGAAATCTGCTGAGAGGAAGTCGCCGACAGAAATATTTTTTTTTACAATTCATTTTGCTGGAGATGTTTGAGCCGCTCTCTACCTACTGAACTACGATGACTTTACCTACCTATTCCATCACATAATTATAACACTTGTTTCCATAACCTCACTTACTGATCAGTAAAAATATCCGTAAATATATTCAGGTTTTAATCGAAACGATACCAACGCCAAATCATATTTCAGCTTTACTGATACCCGCCTGTAAGACAGGGAGGGGTTGGGCTGTCCAGCAGATAACAGTTGGATTTAACAGATTGGGTTTCTTACTACTCAATTGCAATGAGCTAAAATAGATTTCTTGGGAATTCTTTGCAATAATATTGATTTAACCTTTTGACCTCAGGCGATAATTTCAATGAGTACCTAGAAGAGAAGAAGGCACTCAAATGTAATGCGTTGAAAAAATAATTGATAAGAAACGTTTCAAAACGCTGCAAGACTCAGTACGTTAAGGAGAAGCAAGGCATTTAAAGGTTGAAGCGGTAAATTGTAACATCAGTAGCAGGCAGTAAGGCTTGCATTACAAAAATTAAATTTCAAAATGCATTTCCACAACGGCTTAATAGTTATCCTAACGCTCTGCATTGTTGCTGTTGCCCGAGGCCATGAATTTGACAGCGAGGAGTTCTTAACGAAAACCGATAATTTAAATGATAAACTAGTTTCGATAAAAAACGATTTAAAGGATATCAAAAAAGAAGTTCTAGACGATTATGCCCGCGAAAAGCTATTATGGCAGCTGGAAGCCTTTACCAACTGGTATCAAGATGAGTCACAGGAAAAATGTCAAACACCACCCTCTTACATTTTTGATAAATGGTTGCCCGTACAACGGCGTTTTGATGGTTCCGTTAATTTCGATCGCAGTTGGTTGGCCTATAAACAGGGTTTTGGTAGTAAACAACACGGTGGTGAATTTTTCTTAGGCCTACAGCAACTCTACAACATGAGCAGTAAGACGCCGTTGGAGCTTTTAATCGTATTGGGTGATCATGATGGGAAGATTGCCTATGCCAAGTATGATAATTTTGTATTGGATGGCCCGGAAGAAGGCTATGCCATTAAGTCCTTAACCAACTATAAAGGCACAGCTGGAGATTCATTAACATTGCTGGTGGGTCAAAAATTTACCACCAAGGATCGTGACAATGACAATTCAGGATTATATAATTGTGCCGAAATGCGTGGGGGATGGTGGTTTAAGCATTGCTTTCAAAGGTGCGTTTACATTGCTTAATGAATTTGTGGGTCTCAATGGAATTTGAATTTTTTTTTTAATTTAATTTCGTTTACAGCCACTTGAATGGTCCATTTAGACGACAGCCTTTAGAGGCAACAGGCGAAAGGGCCATAGTGTGGGAGACTTGGCATGGCATGAAGTATTCTTTAAAACTTACTTTGATGCTGGTAAGGCCAATGTCTCAAAAGGATAAATAGATGGCCGACGTATAATATTTATAAGCTTTGTATCTGTAAACCTCTAAAATTTTTAATAAAGTTACCGTTATTGTACTGCAATTCCTAGAAGGACTGCTCATTTTGGGTCCTATACGTAATACAAGTAAATGAAACAATTTAGAGGCTACATACAGTGGTATACGGTTATATCGAGGATAGATAGTGGATGGAATACCATGTTCGGTACCAGAGTGTAAAATTCAGAAACCAGCCGCTCAGGGGGAATAGGATCTCCCTCTGTTGGATCTCAGATTATAGCAATAAATAGAGAGATGATATTGCGAGTAGGGGAGCTCCCACGCCGCTGGTGTGGAGTTGGGACGCATATTCAGTCCTAGAGTGAAAAATTCAGAAACCTGCCGCACAAGGGAAATAGGATCTCCCTCTGTTAGATCTCGGATTATAGCAACTAGCAGGGGGATTATAGCCATGCAGGGGAAATAGGCTCACCCTCTATTGAATCTCACAACATGGCAATGTACAGAGAGATTGTATTGCGAGTAAGAGAACTCCCACGCCGCTGGTAGGGCCATAACATTTCTGTGGAGTTGGGAAGTCCTGCTTGAAGGAACAGCACGAATGTTTGGTCCTAGAATGAAACATTCGGAACTTAGCCGAACAGGGCAAGTAAGGTCACGCTCTGTTGGATCTCAGGTCATGGCAAGGAACAGTCAGATTACATTGCGAGTAGGTGAGCTGCCGCGCCGCTGATAGGAACAGAATGTTTCTGAAGAGTGGGAAGTGATGCTGCAAGGGCATACTCGGCGAAAGGAAAGATGGAAAAACAGAGTCTGACAAACGAAATGGATTTGAAAATATCTAAACTCCTGGCTGTTATTTCTCAACCATTTTTCAAGGTGTGTACACTTTCTCCAAATCATCTTTTTAAAATTCTAAATACCCAGCCTTCGTTTTAAGATCCCAAGTGACTTACAATGACCGAGAATATGTTTTGGGGTCTTCTCCTCTACCGTGTCTTACAGTAGCTGCAGGAGACGTTATGAGATATTTTCAATTTCTAGATATTTATAGCCAGGAGCCATTGTTGCACTTTGGCTGCTATGAGGTTCCAAAGGTGGATCTTGTTCTGTCCAAATTTGTCTCTATTGTAACTATTATTTCAACCTGAATAATACTACAGTAACCGGATAACGAGTAGTGGGATTCAAGATAAGATTCAATAAGATTCAATTGTTCTGAAAAGATTTCACAACCGAGTTTGTCATGTGCTCTGGATTTGTCAGTGAATACTTGAATGACGATCGCTGGGAGGTGTATCCATTCGGTATTTTCGTTTTAAAACCGGAATTGAAAGTGGGGTTTAGATATTGTGCAATCAATAGAGATATTCAGCCTCCGCTGGTTTCCTATCTCTCAAGAAAATTCAGACTTCCAGCTGAGTGGATGTATACTTCAAGCTTCCGTTTAACACTTTGACTACCGACTACGAGATAACTCGTACATTACGTTCCCTTCTAGGGCGCCAAACTACGAGTTATCTCGTACTCACTAATGTGAAAAAATCAAATTGTCGTTTTATGGCAAGTTTTCTGAAGTTGCCGCGGCAGCCAACGTGTTAATCTTCTATTTTAGGCGAACTGGTTGGCCCGCGGAAGGCTGGAGGCGAGAGGTAACAGTATACGCTTCCCTTTTGTTTCCCATATGAAGCCACAATATATTCCTTATTAAGTCAATCTTGCTGGCATAAGATGGCGATCTCTGGCAAGGCATTGAGAAAACACTTCTGTTACGTTTGAGTGCTTAATTCCCGGGATTGGAAATTAGCATCTGAGCCATGTACTCTTTGAAGAAACCATTCTTTTACAACATTAACCCCTTAACTGTAATCAGCAACCCTTTGAGTGCAGCATGCAACAATCAACCCCCTTTGTTACCAACAATATTCAGAAGAAAAGAATTCAAAAAATTAGTTGCAGTTACAACAGCAGCTAATAAATACAACAAAAACAAAATTAAAGATTTGAAACAAAAGTTAAACAAAATAAAGGATTACCAAACAAAGAGAAAAAAACAATGAAAAATGGACCAAAGAACAAAGAGAAACTGGAATTAAAAAACAGACATCAAACAGGAATGAAAGCTAAAGGTAGAGGCACACACCGCACATAACTTAGACACTTTCAAACAATGAAAAAAAAACAGAAGGACACGATAAGGGTTCTTCTTCTATTTTACTGACCACTGCTGCTACTACTCTGGTTTACAGAGCTTATGAGGAGACATGTAATGTTTCACTGTCTACACGAAAAAAGGGTGCATATGATACGGGTAGAACCGGTTTTTCTATTACGAAAAACATTCGTAAATTCGCTAAAAGCTAAAATAAATTCAGTTTTGATAAATGTTTTCTTTGGGAAAAAAGGAAAATATACTATAAGGTGTAGTAAAAAGATTTTATTACATTTGAGATCACAAAAACATCGTTTAGTTTGCTAATTCGTAGTCACTTCAAAGAGAATCTATTATGCCCGTCTCATAGCATTCCTTTTTGGCAAAAAAAAATTGTAACAATCCACAGCCTCAAGCGAGTTACTAGCCACTGGAAGACATAACTATGGCAGGTACCAGTCTGTCAGCTGCATACATCAGTCATATTACTGGCGTTTCACCCTCTTCATTGAAAGTTTAGGTACGATAGCAAGAGCCCAATAGGCTAGGGAACCTATCTGTGCCAAAACAAGCAAGATTTGGCTCCTTGACTAACATAAGAAATAATCTGAGCTGATCAGAAGACACTCACTAATGGAGGTTAACTGGATCACCGGTCACTGTCATAGATATTCGTGCGGGTAGACTGGACCTTTCGACTGAAAACTGTTACGCGAATTGAACGATGTAGATGAAGATGAAATATAGGTACTCGATTCTGATTGAAAGGATTCATATCTCATGGAAAAGTACGAAACTTTCAAACGGCCTAATGTCTTAGTTGGTTCCTGACTACATGGACTCTATAAGGGAATCTGAGCCAATTAGTTGCTGATGAATTTCGAATATATTCTTGGGGAGAAGAAAACTAATAGGTTTGGTTCCCATTCCACTGATAACATGAGCATCAGAGCATGTGTTTGATTCATGAATCAAAGACGTTGGGAGGATAGCTCTGATTGCCATGTAGTTGCCATGTGGCTATACGATAGAACTGGTTCGCTGCTAGGACCCAATAAGCCCTACACGATTGTGGTTAGTGGTTTCCTTACGTGACATTGTGATGCTAGCCTTGGGCCTTTAACCTGCCAATCCAAAGGACGCATGAGGGGACGTTGGGAGGATAGCTTCGATTACTAAGTGATTAGCAACCTCTGAACATTGATATACGATAGAAATGGTTTGCTGCTACAATTCAATAAATCCTACACAAGACTAGTAACTAGTTTCCTTACGTGATATTGCGACACTAGGTCCGTGAGGGGCATACAGGAAAAATTTTAACCGCGCTTCTGCATGGTATGACAAGATGAGGAGGAGATAGGGGTCGTATTCAAACTTTCCTGAGGTTTATCGTGGTGTATTCTCACGCAGTTGAATTCTTTGTTTCTGTTCATATATTTACTCCCTATCCATATCCTTTCTGTAGAAGGCTGAACCTTTTTTTCTTCATATCCAAAACAAATAACGAACACACTGCTTAATTTCGATTTTAGTTTAAAGCTTTTTTTTTACAATAGATAGTAAACATCTTGTATGATTTTTAATCTGTTCCATAGCATATGAATGTATGTATATCCTTAATAACTATCAACTCTTTTACGGTTTACGGCATTCAATTTTAATACTCTTAGCTTACGACAGTTAAAAAAATAAAGAAATTATGATTACAAGAAGTAAAACAATTTGCATTTGAAGTCCAATTTAAACTTTAGTTTCATTTATATTTCCCACCACCGCTTTAGCAGTTGTAACTGCCATTTGTTTGACAGCATTTATAGCACTTGAAGGCGCTACCAAAGCTGCCGAATTGCTGGCATTAGCAAGTGTGCCACCACTGGGTACATGGAAGAAGCATAACATAAAACCGGCAGCCAATAAGAAATGGGCACCCAGTATGCCAATAATTAAAAATAAAGAAATTTTCGAATTTCTTAAGGCCGGTGTGAGGACAGCAATTAAAACAGAGCCAGATAATAAAGCTGCTGTGACAACCAATAGCCATTGAAGTATGGAAAGCTGAAAAATAGCAATAAAAGGTTTAAAAATTGTTAAAGAAATTCATTGAAATTTATTGAAACTCACTTGTATGACCCATAAAATGGAGACAGGAATGTAAATAGACATGGAATAACCATAAACACACATTAAGGCTAAAAGGGAGGGTGTATAGTCAGCCTAGAAGTAATAGAAAATATATTAAAAAGTGTTAAAAAATAAAAAAAAAATTAATTCCTTAAAAAAAAAATATTGAAATCCTGTCTTCAAAATATCTTTTACTTCCACATACGAAGTCAACTGTAAAGATAATAGACTGTCTACCTACTGCCTAAAGAACGTAATGGCTGGCTAAAGTCTTGACTTTGAAACTAACATCTCACCAAGGCCCTATGAAAATTGTGTTCAAATCCATCAGATTTGGCGAACATTAAATAAAAATGAAATCCAAGGGCTGCCAGATACTAACGGTACACAATAGAATGAGAGTGATGATGCTGCTATCCTAAAATAACTGCGATAAGGTAGGCAAATACGTACGTTAAAGCAGCCAATAAAGCACAGCAAATAACATAGAAAGTTTGTAAGGCCATTACACAGTCCGTGTAAGAAATGTCAACTAATGGAAGAGCAGCCATAAGACTTACCTCTCGCATTAATGTCTAATGATAGTCCCGAGAAGTGTGATACTGCTAACGGCTTTGGTTTTAGTGGTTAAGTATCTGACCTATCCAATGGCAATTGAAACTTACAGAAGGTTTCAACGTTCAATGTGCAAAACAAAAGCCAAATGATCTGTGGAAACTGCGTGGAATTACAACACCAAATTGGCTCTCTAATCAGAAAAAGATCTTCTACTCTTTTCCGAATTCAACAAAAGCCAAATGATCTGTCGAAACTGTATGGAATTACAACACCAAATTGGCTCTCTAATCAGAAAAAGATCTTCTACTCTTTTCCGAATTCATAGAAGCCACTTTAGCATTGCAATTAATCACTCGGAGAGATTTTTAGGATTTATTCAAAAAGGTTGTATCTTCCTAAGAATCTGAATTGATGTAGAAGAGGAGGAGATTTTTGCTTACATCTTTTGCCACTATCCTGCGCTGTCAAATTCTAGGGAAAAGTTCCTGGCAACAACATTTTTGATGATTTCATAGGCTTGTGAGACTTCTAAATTGTGGTTAAAGTAGGTCTGCAATCTTATCAATGACTAGGTCGGATTGTAAGGGATCCATGAGTTCCCAAAATATTGGAATGGGCATAAACTCTTAAAAAGAGTAGATTTTATACAAATTTCGGTTGACATAGCATTCGCTGGGTTGGCAATCCTTAGCCGATATGAAATCAGGTTGTTCCGGAGCTTAGATCCGATTGTCGCGATCGTGTATCTGGATGTCATGTCCTAGAAACACAGTACAAGTAACATCTTCTTTGAAATCCCTAACAAAACCTAGAAAAGCCTGAATATCGGCTACCCATAGACTGTTTAATCCCTCTTAGGATTTTCAAGCTTGTACTACCTACTGCTGCCGATCAATCACAGAAGGGATATTATTTCGCCCTTAGCTTCTCCTCATCTCGCCATACTCTGCAGAAATTCGACAGGGGTTTATTCCAGACACCCATCAGCGAACTGTGATCGTAAGAAACACAGTTCTTAAGCCTACTTTGGCATTATTCAGTTCAAACAGTTTAAATATAATTCTAGGTCTAATTTTACAAGGGAATATGCTATCCGAACTTTAAATATCCTTTTCTACTTACATTTTCTGTTTCCAAACCCTCTTGCAACGGCTTTAGACTGTACTTAAATAGAGCCCATAAAGCGCCTGGCAATAAATTCACATAAACAAATATACAAGTGGCCGCAACTGATACCAAATGGAAGTTATAGCGCCATTTATAATGATCATCGGCTGCCTGTAAGTAGCTGGCAATATTGCCACTAATTGCTATGCTGAAAATCTATCAAATAGAACGAAAATATAAGACGTTTGTACAAAAATAAAATAAATATTACAACTCACCAAGGTGGTGGTAATCCAAAAGGGACCATACAAGTCAGGATTTTGGCCAATAACAGATTTCAAATAATTTTGTGGTGCACGTTTCGGTATCATAGAATTGGCGATACGCTCCAATACCATAATAGTGTCTACATTGAAGAATTGCTGGTAGTATTCCATCGTCAGGAACGACACTTTATTAGTGCCGGCCGTAGCAGGTTCGGGTAAACCATCAGCGCCTATATTACCAGCACCACCACCACTGCCACCACCACCAGCTGTACTCGAACCACTTAAAATATTTGCCGAATTGCTCATGTCATATATTAAATCCTGTAAGGGATCTCCACGTTGCCTGCCGGCATTAGAGCTGCTTTGGCTGTCCGAGTGTGTAGGCGAATTGACATTAATTTGTGCCGGAGGACTACTCGTATTGGGTGTACTTGAAAAGTCTTTGAATTGTAACAAATCATCCGTTTGCATGGCTCTTTTTTAAACAAATTTAAATGCCCCCAAATAATTTGTTTATTGTTTCAAGTATTGACGAGTTGTTTTTTTATTATTTTTAAACAATTTCTTTGGATTTCTTTTTTAATAATTTTTTACACGTCGTTAAAAAAATTCTGCTTTTATTTCTCTCTTGTTCTTCTTGGTTAGTCAGCTGTCAAATGTTTTATTTGTTGACATATGCAATGTTTTAATTTGTTTTTGTTTTCTTTATAAGCCTTTCGATGTTTTCTGATAAGAATAAGTGTTGCTAGTAAACTATTAGTGAACAGAGTTGCATCTTTTTGGTTGTAACGTAAAAAACGTTAAGAACAGGGAATTTAGAAGAGTTTTTGAATTATTTCAAGGACATTTTCAAGAATTTTAAGTGTTTTTAAGTTTTTAAGAAACCCTTGAGTACCGTAAGAGCTTTATATGCTTTGCTGAATTGTTCTTAAAATAGCCGAATAGCTAAAATTTGTAAGAGAAATTAGTTTCAAAGGATTTATTAACATTAAATTAAGCAACTATGGTTCATAAATCGTTTTTATGCTTTGCTGAATTGATTTAAACTCGGTTTTTTTATAAGTACAACCTGCTGAATATATTAAAATGACCCACAAAGCATTCTTAACTGTCAACAAAATAAAGGAATTGAAAATTTAATTGCTTTTCATTAGCTGAATAGTTGAAATTTATGTTAGAATGTTAGTGAAATTAGTTTTTCTTATCAAACAAGCCACTAATAGTTTTGCTGAATAAGTTTTAACTTAGCTGAATAGCTGGTTTATTGTCAAAATACGTTATTTTATTGTTTTAGTTAGCTGAATAGCTAAATTGCTTTATAAAATTATTTTATTCCTTAAGGAAATTAAAAATAATTTCAATTCTTACACTTTTCAACAATATTTGTGCAACTGAATAGCTTTTAAGTTAGCTGAATAGCTTAGTTCTTTATATTTTCGTATTTTATTAATTATTGCATTTAAAATTTCTTATAATCTTTCTTTGAATTTCAAATTTATACCAGTTTTTGACTTCAAAACCATTTCCATCATTAATACCAAATTTTCATCGGGTTTCTCAAGTTCCACGTTAAAATTTTTCAGAATTTTTAGTGTTAAAATTTTCATTATCAACACCGCATATTTGCGGCCTATACAAATATGTGGTCCAGCTGAAAAGGGTATATAACTGAAACGTGGTATGTTGTCATGTAAATCCTTAGCAAACCTTGAAGGTTTAAACATCATAGGATCTTCAAAAAGTGTTTTATCATGAGCCAAACCATACATGTTGATCCATAAAGTAATGCCCGGTGGATAAGTACGTTGACCTATTTTGGTAGTAGCTGTGGTTTGACGTCCTGTCAGTGGCACTGTGGTGTAGTAGCGCATGCATTCCTTTAAGAACATATCCAAATACTCCAGTTTATTCAGTTCATTAGCGGTTATAAGATCACAAGCTTCCATATCACAGTCCTGTAATTCCTGTACAAGTTTTTCCTGTTCTTGGGGATATTTTCCCAAGGCATATAGCACAAAAGCCATGGCAGCAGTGGTGGTATCCACACCGGCTAATACAAAAGTGTTTACTTCATCCCTGATCTCTTCCAAGCTCAAGGGATTTTGGTCTATATCTACAGTTAGCAAAGTGTCCAAGAGGCATTGTGGTTTTTTGCCTGAACTAAAGGAGGGTTCTTCTGTATTTCTATCCTTAACTTCTTTTAAATATTGTTGGCGCTCCTGGATAACCGCGTCCATGAGTCTATGAATTATTTGTAAATATTTGTTCAATTCTTTGCTTGCGGGTAGTTTAGAATAAATCAAATCAGAAAATAATAAAGGATTTGTCATTCGTTGGAAAAGTAATTCATTGGTCCTAAAAACAGGAAAGAAGATAAGATGAATAAGGTTTTACTTAGCTGAATAGGATTAAAACAAGTTAACCAGTATAAATAATATAGTTTTGTGTTGTATTAAAAGTTATTAACTTAGCTGAATAAGGTTTTCCTTGGCTGAATTAGTCCTAAAGTACCTAAGCCCTATTAGTAATATTTTACATTTAATACATGTGAATTTTAAGTTTGCTGAATTATGTTTCCGCTAGCTGAATTATACCCAACCTCCTCAAAATACATCAAAAAAATGTTTAAATGAATAATGAAGGATTATATCCTAGCTGAATAAGGTTTTCTTCAGCTGAATTGTATTAAAATAATGTAAAAAACAGAAATAACTCAATTTAGTTCAATTTATGAACATTTTAGGTTTGCTGAATTAAGTTTTCTTTAGCTGAATTAGTTAAAATCAAATTGAAATGGAAAGCTATTGGTATTTTCTTGAATATTAAAGGATTTTAAATCAGCTGAATTAGATTTTCCTCAGCTGAATTGCGTAATTCGTTACAAAAATGTATCAAAAAGCTTGGAAAGAATCATAAGATACAATTTTTATAGTATTTTAATAAAACTTACCTATGAAATGCATGTGTATATTGATTATTTTGATCCTTTTGTGTTTTTAAATTTTTACCCATTGAGGTATCGATTATAATATCCATTACACAGGGAAATAAATACTCAGTTATTTCCACCGATTGAGATTCTAAATTTCTTATTATATCTACCATTATATCAGCATGTTGACCTATGGTCTCGGTGAAACTATTCAAAATTTGTGGATGAAAGGCGGGTCCCAATGCTTTGCGATGTGTCTCCCAGTATTTTCCTGTAGAAAAAATCTTGACGTCATCTTTTAAGTGCACAGAACTTTAAATGCCATCTTACCATGACTGATTAGTAGGCCATTCCCTATTAATTTATCCAAAAATAAAAATGTGTCCGCTTTTCTTAAGGTGTTATCCTGTAAAGCATCACGATGTTCTTCGGGCGTATGTAGAAATACCCATAATTGGGGTCCCAGCCATAAGCGAAACGATTGACCACAGGTTTCACGGAAAGTTTGTACTTGCAGGAGGAGCTCTTAAATAGAAAAGATAGACATTTTTAAATCGAATTTAATGTGCTTTAATTTTTTATGTTTAACTCACTTTCTGGCGTTAATTTCGTTATCATTTGCAGATTACCCATCATTGGTATGGCCCAGGGACCGGGTATGCGTATGCCGGTTAGGAATATTTTATACCATTTCGTTAGAAAATAAACAGTAGCAAATGCTATTAAAAACACTAAAACTACAGACATTTCTTTAAGTTTTTAAAAATAAATTTAATTTATTTTTATTTTTTTATTGTGTTCAATTGACTGCTATTTGCATTGCTCTTACCGCGGAGTCTAATTTATAACTAAAATACGTACTCAATAATTATTGTATTGCTACCGCTTGATTGATTTTTTTATTATTATTGTTGTTATTGCTTTAGATCTAATTTGTATTTCTTTAAGCGGATTAAAACGATTGTATTGCAATAAATACACTCAAGGAAAAATATCTGTTATTACTTTGAAATGTTTTTGGTGTAATGCAGCTGTCATAATGCATAATAAGCTTAAGCACATAGGAGAACGAATTTTTCACGGGCTTATCGTATTTCTATAGAGAAGGACTTGGAATCCATGTACAGATGCATGAAACTTCAAAGGCGAGCCTCTCTGGCCAATTATTAAATTAAAACTTGTCTCTCAACTATTGGCAGAAAATTTTCAGCTCTCTAGTGGCTCTGAGAATACTAACGCCAGCCATGACTATCCCTCCCGTATCTTGATTCTGCATTCTGATTGAATTGAAGTGAGACTTCCATTGTAACATGAATTTTCCTAGACATAAAGTTGAAGAGTGGGACATTAGGGGCTTAGTCGATGGGAATTTTGGGGCCCAGTGTCAATGAAGTCGCCGTAATCTGATAGGTAGCGTGTTGACTTATGAGACGAGAACTCATGTTTCAATACACGGCTAAAATTGTCATTAAACGTTTCTCAAATCTGTTGTTCGGAGTTGACATTAAACAGTAGGTCCTGCCATTCATGGATGGTTCAGACATCTCGAAAAAATATTGCTACTGCGGCTTCCTCCCAGCAGTATTCTGGCAAAAACTCTGAGAGTAAAAAAAAATTATCATGAAAAATGTCTTAAAAATCTGTCGTTCGGAGTCGACATTAAACTGTAGGTCCTGCCACCCTTGGATAAAAATTAACACACACACAACATGGGAGGTGTGAGAGTCTAGGTTGTAATTGTTACTAAAGGGTTGTAACCTAGCCTAACCTTATTACTCACTGCATTTTTCTGTAGGTATTCTATGTCGCAGTATTCATGCTGGATCTTGGAGGCCTCCTTTAATAATAAAAAGTGATAGCTTTCGAAAGCATTTTTGTAATTCAGCTAAGTTTTTAATGCTTTCAGAGTCTGTAGACCGCTATTTTTCCAATTCAGCTAAGTTCTAGTCAATTAGGCAAAGCAAAATTAAATTAAATTCAAGTTTTCAAAGCTTATTCTTCATATTTTTTAGATTATTTGTTAATTTTTTTAAATTAACTTTATAATTCAGCTAAGTTTTTATCAATTCAGCTAATCAAGAACAAAATTTTTGAAGATATTTTTACGAATTTCTTTTATGCAGCTAATCGTTCTTCTAATCAGTATGCAATAAATGCATGTTTAATTATATGGTAATGTTTGATTATATCTTATCTGGCAACGACTGCTACTAAATCTTGATTGTTTTTGTTTGTTTTTTCTCATTTAATTAACCTGGTGAATGAACTCAATTTAAACTCTGAGATGACGGTCTTATCAACGTCAACCATTAAGTAAAAGAAAATTACACAAGCTCTTGCAAATCAATTATTGTTTTGCAATTGATTCTGCATTTAAATTCATAAGAAAAATATTTGTGTTGCACAGTGGGCCTGTAAAGTTTAAGTTGCTAATGGTTTAGTACTTACCATAATGCTGTTATTGATACATTTATTAAAAGATTTATTTTTTATTTTCTTATTCCTTTTTCTTTTTTTGTTTTTCATTCAATACTTTTTTGTTTTCAATTCATGTTTTAACTGTTTTTCTTTTTTTTTTTTATTAATTTCTTATGCCCTTTTTTGGGGGGCGTGGTATTTAACAATTTTCTTTATTTTTTGCGTCACACATTTAATTCTTCAATATTTGTTTTAATGGATCTCTGCTGTTCAATCAAATCAAATCAAATGTTACACTGTGTTTATGCTTACAATTGTTTTTAAATATTCATGTTATATTAATAAAAAAAAATATAATAAAAAGTAAAAAATAAAATGCTGAATACACACTAAACTCTTATAAATTAACCAAAAAAATTAGCTGAAATACAAAAATTCTGTATAAAACTTAAATGAACTTAAAAATTAAGTTGAAAAATAAAATAAAAAAATTGAAAAATAAATAAAAATTTAAAAAAAGATTAAAAAATAAATAAAAGAAATAAAAAAGTAAAAAAAATAAATAAAAATATAAAAAAAAAGTTTAAAAAATAAATAAAAATATAAAAAAAGTTTAAAAAATAAATAAAAATATAGAAAAAATTTAAAAAATAAATAAAAATAAAGAAAAAGTTTAAAAAATAAATAAAAAATATATAGACAGTTTACAAAATAAATTAAAAATATTAAAGCAAATTAAATGAAATAAATTAAATAAGAAATTATTTAAAAAATTTTTGGAATTTTTTTTCTCCGTTTTTAACAAATAAGTACAACATGATGTTGAATTTGTTTTATATTTAAAATTAATTTTGATTACCAATATTTAACATTATTATTTATAATTATTTTTTCGTTTTTTTTTTTTATTTCATATGAACTACATTTATTTCTTATTTATTTTTTTATTATTAATATAAACTTAAACATATTAAAGCCAAAATACTTTCTTTTTCTTTTCGTTAAGAATTCTCAATAAACATCGTCCAGTTTTATTTTTGTTCTTTAAAAAATTCCATGATTTTTTCCAGTAGACCTTTCCAGTTGATTTTTATGCTGTCCTTAGTGCTGATGTAGAATTTTTGAATTTGATTTTTTTATTTTTTTTTTAATTTAATATTTAAATACTAAATTTGTTGTTGTTATTTATTATTATATTATTTGTTAATTATTTTTTATTTTATTTTTTTGTTTGTTTTTTATTTATTTTTTTGTAATAAAATATAATTATAAAATAAAAAATTAAAAATATCTACACATTTATATCAATCAATAACAGTAAAAGCGATAACTTGTATTTTATTTATATTTATATTTTTATATATATTTTAATTTATTAATTATTAATCAATAATTTTTCTTTTTGTATTTTTTTTTAATTTTAAATATTTTACTCCTTAAAGGAAGTATTGTTTTTTTATTCTCATCAATTAATTTGTTATTTATGTATATAATATTTAATTATATATTATAACATGCAGGTTAATATCGTTGATTAAGTTTAATTTAAAAGTTAAACAAAACAACATTCTACAAAAATAAAAAAAAATAAAAAACAATTGGGGGCATACAAATACATTCAATACCTTTTTAATAAAATTGTTTTAAAATTAAAAAGAGTAAAATAAAAGATTTCCCAGAAAAATATTTTGGCAATCAGAAAAAAAATTTACAACAAATTTAAAATAATTAAAATGTTAAAAAAATATATGAAAATTAAAAAAAAATAATTAAAATTGTATAAAAAAATATAAAAATAATTAAATAAAAAATTGAAGTACAAAATGTAATTTTAAATTTGAAATTAAAATTAGAAAAAAATAATTTTTGAATAATAAAAACCAGGATACATTTAAAAATTTTATAAAAAAAAAAACAAATAAAAAATATAAATTAAATAAGGAAAGAAAAGTGTAAATAAAAATATTTCAAATAAATTAAAAAATAAAATAACTAAATAAAAATAATATAAATAAATAAAAATATAAAAAAGAAATGAAATAAATAAATAAAAATAAAATAAATAACAAATAAATTTATTAATTAAAAAAGTTATAAAATAAATAAATTTATTTAAAAAAAAAATAAAATAAATAAATAAAATAAGAAAAAATTATAAAAAAAAACATTCCAAATAAAAAAAATTAAATCAACGATTTTTTATGAATTGAACTCTAAAGTTATGTGTACAAAATAATTCTTAAAGGATTGGGAAATATTTTAATTCTTTTTCTTCTCCATTAAGTGCTTTCAAGACCGCCGATCAGCCATGATCGTCTTAATCGACCTGTGCCTCAACTAAATGTACGCACTGCCCAAATTATTACTTTATGTAGAGCGTGTGTATCAGACAATCCAAAATGTTTGATTCCACAATGTCCTCAGCAATTGGACCTATTTAACCCCCCCCCCTCTTTCACATAATATCCATCTTCAGTTACTAACCAAGTCGGCTGACCATTCAAAATGCTTTAGATATGCTGATACGGTGCTGCAGCAACTAGGCTTTTGATAAGCAATAGTTTTCTACAGCGATGAAGCTCATGTCGTTCTCGGTGATTATGTCGACTAGGAAAAATTTTACATACATATGTATGTGGTTTCCTAAAAATTTATTGATTGAGTGATTGTGAAAAAGTCATTTTATGTGGATAATATGACTGTTTGGTGAGAATTATGGTATGGAGGTCATTGGATTGTTTTTTTTTTTCTACAAAAATAACCATGGAGGTAATTTGGAGCGCAATATAGTAACCGACTTTTTTGGCTTGTAATTGAAGCTTATGAACAAGCCTCACAAATCTACCGATTTTTGGTTTTATTGCATGAGAAGTTTCCAATTTTTCCAAAGATTACAATCATTCTGTTTGATTTAACAACATCTTGTTAGTGAAGCTCCTGCAGAGACCGTGCCTAGGCAGATAATGTTCTACCATTGGAGCACATAAAAATCAATTTTTTTCTATACAATTGGAGATTATGAACTGGACGGCATGTGGTTTTAACGAGACAGTGTCACGAGCGTACAAATCAATTGGCCACCAAGATCAAGCGATTTGACGCCGTTGGACTTTTTTGTGGGGCAAGTTATTGTCAAAATGCTGTCAAAGTATAAGAAAATATAATCGAATATTACCACAAAGTGATCAATTGCAGCAAATGACATTGTAAAGTCGAAACACTATGTCTGTATTATTATTTAATTTTATTTTTAAAACTGAAAAATTAAGGTTAATAACTTTAAAAAATGTTTTAAAATTAATTCTAAATTCCAAAATAAAACATTTCTTTCTAAAAAAAATTATAAAAAAAAACTAAAAAATATTAAAAAAATATATGAAATCAATCCTACAATTATAAAAAACCATAAAAAATGTTTCCAAACTATAATTAAGTTTCCAAAAATCATTTCTATGTAAAACATTTGCTAAAAAAAAATATATAAAAAATAATAAAAAAGCATAAAAATATTTAAAAAATTTTTTTTGAAATCTTAAAATCATTTCTAAAGTAATAAAAAAGAATTCGAAGAACCTTTGACATTTTAATAAAAAAAAAAATAAACCAAAAAACATTTTAACAAACCATTATTTATAATGGTTTTTTAAAAAAATAAAAATATTTTTTAAAAAAATAAAAAATATTAAAAAAAATATTGAAGAAAAATATTTTAAAAATATTTTTTAAAAAATCAAAATTCGTTGAAAATATATATTTTTGAAAAATAAATTTTATTTATTATAAATTTTGTTGTTTTTTTTTCTCATGATTACGCTTAAAAATTACATCAAATTTTTAAATAAAATCAAAGTGAAAAATAAAACATTTCTTTGTAAGGGGGGAGGGGGTGGTTGGTTATAAAATTATGAATTTAAACAAATAAAAAATAGTTTGTTTTCTATATATAGTATACATATATATATGGATAAATATAAAACAAATATTATAAATCATGTTTGTATTTTTAATTTTATTAAACAAAATTAAAATTAATTAAAGGAAGTACTAAATATTAAAAATATAATAATAATAATAATAATTATAATTTTTCTTCTTCTTGTTTACTAAACACTAATACACAACAAATTGAAAAATAAAAAGTTTTTTTTTATAAAAAAAAAAAGGAAACAAGTCAAGAGTTAAGGAAAGGAAAGTAATTTAAAAACTAAAAAATATAAAACAAATTCTACACAAGTTTACAACAAATTCGAGTTTTAAATTTAATTTAAATTTAATTTTTTTTTGTTTTATTTTTTAATCTTTTTTCTTTAAGCAAATTAAAAACAAAATTTCAAATATCACAATTAAACAGAAAATTATTTTTTTAATATTAATTTTTAATTAATAATAATATAAAAAGGTTGTAATAATTAGTTTTTATTTTTTTTTTTTAATTATTATATATTATATGGTGTTAAATAATAATTACAAAAATATAATTTTTTTTTAAGGAAATTATTTTCTTTTTTTACTACTACTTTGGGGGTAACAATACAAATCTTTTAATCAAAATAATGAATTTTGAGGTTATTTTGTAAATTTTAAGGCTACAAAAAATTAAAACAAATTTGTATTTAGCAAAAATTATTACAAAAAAATTATATTGTCACATTAAGTTTAATTCTGTTTTTTTCAATCTTTTTAAATATAAAATTAAAAATATAGAAACAAAGTTTGTGGGGGAGGGGGCGTTTATTTTTTTTCTCTCTCTTTTTTAATATTAAAACATAAAAATAATTTTTAAAAGAGAAATATTTTTTTGAAAAAAAAAATTCTCTTCATTTACAACAACAATAGAAAAATAAATTGGAGTAGGCAGGGGGGGGGGGGTCTAACAAACACATTTTTTCAAAAACAAACACGTTACTCGGGGAGATTTTTATAATTAAAAATTAAAAACTTTTCTAAATATCGTATTAAAATAGTCTACGGGGAGGGGGTAAAGGATCTTAAGAGGGGGATGACAAAATTACTTTTTTTCTTTTATTTCTTTTCGTAAACAAAACAAATTTAAAAAAAAAGCAAATAAGAATTAAAATTGTTTTTAAAACTTTAATTGTCATGTTTTACGTGGCGGTGTAGGAGGAGGCGGCACATATTGTAGCCTCATCATGTCTTTGGGAATGTTTTCGTAGGCTGAAAAATGACGGGTGTAAACAATTTTAAAAAACCGGGCCGGGAGGATGAGACCTGCTTACCTGACGGCTGATGCTGATGATGTTGTGCGGCTGCCGATGCGGTTTGCTGTTGTTGTTGTTGTTGGGCTGGGGATTGTTGTTGTTGTTGTTGCTGCTGGTGTAGGTGTTCGTTGTGTTTTGGCGTTGCATTTGTTGATGTTGCATTAGCTGTTTGAAATATATCGTTGCTATATAATTGTGGTTGATGTTGTTGTTGTTGCATTTGATGTTGTTGTTGCTGCTGCTGCTGTTGTTGATGTTGTTGTATGGATGTTATTGTAGCAGCATGTTGTTGTAGCTTTTGTCTGCTACTTGGTGTTGTTGGTGATGGTAATGGCATTTTATTGAATAATTGTTTTGTTGCTGTCGTTGCCGTTGTTGTTGTTGTTGTTACACTAGAATATGTTGTTGTTGCTGTTGCTATTTGATTTATAATATTATCATTACAATTATTAATGCTATTACTGTTACTTAAATTAGGTGGTAAAGGAGATCTTTGTGTATCGTTACCAATTTCGCCTGTATATCTGTAAGGAAATTTAGAAGAAGAAAATAAAATTAAAAAAATAAATAAAATCGAATGAAATTCATAAATTCAAAAGATTTTATAGAGAACACAAGAAAAATTGATTCGGGCCTGTTACTAAGTGACTAGTGCTCTTGACTATTTTGTATAATTCGTTCGAAAAATTTCTTAAAATCAATTTTTTTTCTAATAAAGACACAGATTTCCATCACAACAAGTATACAGAGTAGAGTAATGAATGAGTTTCTTAGGATATTTAAAAAAAAATTTTAATGTAAAGCCACGAAAAAAATTCCAACTCACTTAATATTTGTGTATTCACGTCCCACTTGTAAACTCTGCTCCTCGGCACGTTTACGCTGTATGAGTGTTTGTATGTAATGTTGTACAGCGTAATAAACGAATTTATATTGTGCTTCCGTTTGTACTAAGCCAGAACGTTGGGAACGTACCATTTGTATTGTGCGTTGTATATCGATTTCAGTATCCAAGCCTAAAAGGAAAACGATAAAAAAAAGAATTGTATTAAACAACGTCACATTTTTCCCCCCATTTGTACTACTTACCATGCCTAACAATTTGATCTAAAATCATATCAATCACAATAAATGTACCCGTACGACCAATGCCAGCTGAACAATGTACACAAATGGGACCCTAAATTTAGAAGAAAAAATAAATAATTTTTATTTTCTAAAAACAATTTCAAAATTATTTTCTTTTTACTTACCGGTTTCTCGCCGGCTTGCGTCAATTGTCCCTGCTTGGTATTGACATCCTGTAAGAAATTCAATACGCAACCGGGATCGGCTGGTACACCATGATCGGGCCACACTTGAAAATGATAATGGAATATACGTCTATCGGGCTGATCACGCCACGAAAATAGAAATTCCCTTAAGGTATAATCGTTTGTGGAATTCTCTGAGATACATTGTATTTTGGCGGGTCCAAATTGTTTGCATTGACCCTCATCGGGCCAGTACTTGGCGCATTTATTCTTGCCACGTTCATACTCTTTGGTGGTCATCACAATAACGCGGGTATTCTCTTGCCAAATCATGTTCCAAAAATCGGTAACCGTATTGGCCAAACAACCCTGGGTAGCAATGTAAGTCTTGAACATTTCACGTTCAGTCAAATCATTGCTATTCTTCTTATTCAAAGGCCTAGAGGCAGCTGTCGAACTGCCACCATTATTCACGTGCACAGCACTATTTTGCGCTTGACTTAAGCAGCCATTTGAATTGCCCATCAGAGCTGAATTCGTTAACGATTCACTGCGTTTATGTTGTTGCTGTTGTTGTTGTTGTTTGCTTATTAAATTATCGGTTTTCTTATTACAGGTGCTACAGTTGCTATAAGGTAGAGTGGCTGTTTTAACGGCACACTGTACACAGGTCTTATTAAGAATCTGACAATTGGGGCAATTCTTTTGTATTTGAGCCGCCGTACATGCAGGACATGATGAGACCATGGCATTTAAGCTCTCCTGGGAGGCATTCATATTATTTTGTTCACCATCGGTGGGTAAGCGTATGTAGTTGGCATTGATGTACTCAGCGCCAGGTAACGTGTGATCAACATCGTTGAGTTTAACACGCGTATGATCGTCTAGAATAAAAAGATAATCAAAAATCGTATGAGAAAACTTTTTTAACAATCTATTAAAAAAGATGACAAACTTACAAGGTAATATATTTCGATAACGATTTTTATTACGATTCTCCAATTTGTAGCCCTCATTACGAGAGAATATATCACGACTGTCTTGTTGTAAAGCTTCAAATTCTTCCCAAAAGCCACCCTAGAAGAGAGAAAAGAATAAATATTTATTAAAACCCTAAACAAAAATATATCTCTAGTAATCGATAACTTATTTTCATCAAATTACAAATTTAAATAAAATTCCATAATAATTTTCGATAAATAGTTTTCGATAATACATTATCTGTATTTATCAATTTATTTATCGAATCGATGATTACCGATTGTTCGATATTTATCGATTTTTCTGTATAGATCAATTTTTCGATATTTATCGTATTTTCTATATTTATTAATTTTTCTATATTTATCGATTTTTTATATTTATCGATATTTCGGTATTTATCGATTATTGAATTTTTATCGATAATTATCGATATTTCCATATATATATCGATTTTTGTAGTTTTATTGATTTTTTGATATTCTTCGGCTGTATTTTCTTTATAATTTTACGATAATTTACAGTTTTCAGCATTTTGATCGATTTTTACATTTATCGATATTTATCGGTTTTATTACTTTCTTACATTTTCTTACACTTAATGATTTTTCAATATTTAAATACTTTTCGGTATTTATCAATTTCACGATATTTATCGATTTATCGATTTGTCGATATTTATCGATAATTAAAAAAATCTCGTAATGGATTTTTTTAAAAAAATTTATTGTATGTGTAACTGATCTATCTTTTAATAATTTATCGTTCTTTAATATTGCCACTGACGTTTATTGATTTAAGTTTATTACATTTTTTCTCATTTAATTTCATTATTAATATTAATAATTACAATAAAAATAATTAATGTTGTTGTCGTTTGCAAAAATAAAAATCCCTTTATGGTTTTAACCACAATTATGAATTTGTTTTTAAAATACGAATTCAATTATTATTATTAATGCGGATTTTTAATTATTATTTTTAAAAATTTATATTCCATCGCATCATAATACTGACCACAAAGTATAATAAAAAACAATAAAAAATTTGCTCACGATAATTACTTTGTGTGTTTGACAACGAGAAAATAAATTGAATTTATTTTCATCGAAAGCAGAAAATTAATTAATTTAGCAATTCAAATAAATAAATGCCTCTGGAACGAAAGTCATTATTCATTCAATAGGTTCTTCTCTAGTGGGTATTTTAATGGCATATTGGAAGCAAAAAAAAACTTATTATTGTCTGTCTGTCACTCCATTGCTATTGCTATTGTTTTAAAAGCAAACGTTATTGCAAAAAAAAAACTGAAATCTTACAAATACAAACGACTTGAGGTTTGTGCCTTAAAAGGCAAAGACAACTGAATCGGATTTTATTTAAACTCATTGACAACGTCATAGAATAGTATGGTGATAGTATGGTAACAAAAAACCCCCATCTGTAATAGAATTCGAATTTGATTCGTAATTGATTTGTGGCTCACCTTAACCAATTGTTCCACTCTGGCATTAATGCCAGCCGCTGTAATGCGTGTGGCATTGAAGGGTTGTCTTAAATGGACAACGGTGCCACATGTTTCCACCATTGGATTGCGTTTGTAGTGCTCAATTAATTCCGATAAAGTGTTGAAGGGTTCACCACCGCCAACATCATATTTGTTATCCTGAAAATAAAGACACAAAGAAAAAATTATTATTTAAATAAAATTTCTGCAGAATTATCGATTTTAAATAACTGATTTATCGATAATACACAAAAAAGTAGCTGTTGTAATTGTAATTTAGTAAAAAGTTTCTCCCAAGTAGCTAAAAAAAATATCGATAACTTTTATAAAATTCAACTATTATTATATTATTGATTTTATTCTATTTTTATAAAAATTGTTGGCGGTAAGTTGCCGTATCTATCGTTAAATATAAAAAATTTTAAAAATTTCTAGAATTTAGAAACATTATTTAAAGCATTCTAAAGACGATAAAACTACTTTTAAACTAACTTTTGGTTTAAGCCATACAAAAAGTTGATAACGCTAAAGTTATAATTAATAGAACAATACAATTTTCGTTAAGATTTATGGATTTTCCAAAAATGAAACTGTTATCGATAAATTTTTCTATCGATTTATTATCGAACTTGAAAAAATTTAAATTGCTAGAATTTGTTTCAATTATTTCAAGTATTGTTAAAAAATAGCAAAAACATTAATGAATCTTTTAATAAAATAATCGATAACTGCAACAATCTTTTTAGAAACTATTTTCTGTTATTGCAAATATCGATAAATTTCTGATTATTAATAAATTTAAAAAATTAAGTAATTTGTAGCTATCGATATTATATAAAAATCGATATTTTTTGGTTGTCGATTAATATAAATAATAATTTTATATATATCTATATTATACTATATAAATATTGACCAATTTATAATATATAATATTATATAATTATCGATTAATTTTTAATTATCGACTTTTAACAATTATTAATAAATTTATAATTATCGATAATTAATTTATCGATTATATATAAATAAATCAATAAATCTATACAAATTTGACCCTTCTATATAAACATTAACAAATTTCTAATCATTGTTTAAATATCGATAAATTTTCAATTATCGTTTTTATACAAACATTAATAAATTTGTAATTATCGATATGAAATGTCAGTAAACATCGTTAAATTTATAATTGTTTTCTTAATAAAATAATACAAAGTATTAGAAATTAAAGTTACTCATCGTTAAATATCGATAATCACATCATTATTGTAACGTTTTGTGAATTTTTGTATCCAATTTTGTTTCGTATTTTTTTTTCTTCTACAAGGTCAATAATAATAAGGAAAACACATTTTATTTTTGTTCGCCTATTACATTATTTGAACTTGAAAACTAAACACAACAACAACAACACGACAACAACAAAAGAAAATAAAATCTAAAACTACAATTTATTTAATCGATTCTTAAAATATTTCATTTTTTTTTTATACAATAGAGAGAGAGTAGGGAGAGTAGGGTAGTGTGTGATTGCTTGCTTACCTGCCAACGTATCATGACATGAGTTACTTTATCATCGGTACGTACGGATAAAACGAAATCGCCTGGTTTTGATTGAGATTCACGTACCAGAAATGAACCATTCTTTCCACGCTCCAATAACAATTTTTCACCTTCTTTACCAGAAAGATTGCCATGAAACCATCTAAAAAAAATATAAAAGAAAATAAAATGTTTCTTTATTAAAATATAATTAAATTTACGTTTAAATTTAAAAGAAATTCAGTGCTCAGTGTGTTTAAAATTCAAAAATAAAATTTTTCAAGTCCTTTACTGTGGCTTAACAATTGCGTACTAATTGCTTTGGCTTTAAGTTTTTTGCTAAAATGCTGACACATTTTGCTTACAAACGAAAAAAAAGCTTTTTTTTTATTCTAGAGGTTGTTAAATATTTATTGTTGTATTTTACAAAAACAAAGAACATACAGAAATACGTTTATAATACGTACATATAAATACGTTTATAATTTAAGGCGTTAAAGCCGCAGGCCTGTAAATGCGACAAAAAAACAAAACTGAAAATGTTCTAAAAACCGCAATACATTTACAAATGTATGTATTCATAAGAGTTTTTGTTGAGATTTTAGAATTTTAAAAATTATTATGAAAACGACTACCACAAAACAAAAAATATTATTTAATATAATAACGTTAACATTTGTAACAATACATTCGTTTAATTTTAACGCTTTCATTGTGTTTTGTTTGTTTTGAAATCATATTGTTTATAAACAAACTATTTAATATCTATTATAACAACAACACTTATGCACCATGTGCCTCTCTCTGTTGCTTTTACTCTCCTTCTCACTCTCTCACTTTGTTATATAAAATATATGCATTTAATAAAGAGCTTATTTGTTATTGCCTTAGGCAACAAACAAAATAAAAATAAAAGCTTTTTTATTTACAGTGCTTTCTTAATTTCTTCTAAACAATAACAATAAAAACAATAACAATAATAATCAAGATGACTGACACCTGTTTGGTTGCTAAACCAGCACGTGTATTTTTATAATTTTCTTTGAATGTGTGTGTGAGTGCACTATTTTTGAGAGTTTACTGCATTGAAAAAAAAAACAATAATAAGAGAGCTGGTGAAAGAGCCAGCCACCATGTTATGAAAGGAGTTAAACAAAACTAGTTTAAATGCCGTTTTTTTCTTGTTCGTTTTTTTTTTTTTTTTTGTATGAATGGAATATTTATTATAACAATACAAATATTGCTTAAATAAAATAAAAGCATTTTTTTATATTTATTTTAAACAATTAATTAATTATGGAAATTTTATTTATGTAAACTTTTTTTATTACAGATTTTTATTCAAAGAAATAAAATAAAATCAACAAACCTACAGAAGAGTAAAGAGAATTGTGTTGTATGTTTATTATGGAGAGTAATAAATAACAGTTCTTTAGTAATTAAAAGGGAAACCTAAACAACAACAACAACAACAACATTATGGTGGTGATGGAACCGGCTTATGATTAAAAAGGTAAGTAAACTTGTTTTTTACTTTTTTTTTTTGTTTGTTTTTGTTTTGTAATGTAATGTCTTGTAATGTTGGTGATTTTTTTGAACGTACATATGTATTATGGGGTACATACTCTCAACACATTTGTAATAGGGGGAAGAAAGGCTAACAAAACAACTTTGGTTGTTAAAACATTTTTAAAAGACCTTGATATGTAGGCTTAAAGGCAAATTTATGGCTCTTGTAATAAATTGTCAAAGAAAAATTGTTTAAAATTATATCCGGGTTCTAGAAAATAAAAAAATAAGGGGAATTTTCTAAGAAATCAGAAAAATAAAAAAGAAAAGCTTTGTATAAAGAAAAAGCATTTTAAAATAAATACAATTTGAAATGAGTTCTAGGTATGTTTATAAAAATTCTACCTAAAACTCTATATTTACTTATACGCATTACTTTTATAAGACCTTTAGACCGCTTAAATAACGTTTTAGCGTACATATGTACAATTATTAATAGAATATATTTTCTTTGCACAACCATTTTTTTTCCTCTGCAGCTAAATAATAGCAAAACCAATTAAAACTGTATTGTGCATATATGTATATATTTTCTTCCTGTTTGTAAAATTCGTTGCAATAACTGTGCATAAAATATAAATCGAATAACAAGATCAACAACTTTTTCTAAAGTAAAGCCATAAATAAATTTAAAAAAAAAATAAACAATAAAACTCACTCACAAATAATTACAAACTTAATGGAACTATAAATAGGTTAAGAAAAAAAGCAAAAAAAAAATAAAAATAATGAATAAACAAAAAACCGGTTTTGATATTTGACGAATATTCACACGGAAAATAAAATTTTTAAATAAATTATATAATTCCCAGTAAGTTTTAAAAAAATTATTGAACAATTATTCGTTAACTTACTGACATAAAACCAACTAATTTGCGTAGTTGTAAGGATTTTTAAAGTTTTTAAAAAACTTTTTATTACCAACAATAAATAGCTGGTTTTATGTAAAACGGTTAATCGCTATAAAAAATCCTAGATTAATCGGGAACCGATTAACTATAAAAAATCGATTAATCGGTTAACCGCATACACTTTATAAATTATTTCTGATATCTAATAATTTTCCCTATTTTTTCGAATAACCGAAGAAAACCCGGTTACTTGTTCAATCGATTACAAATTTTTTTTTTATTTGTATTGACTTTTCGTAAATAAAAATATGTTGCATATTTTCTCGAATAACCGAAGAAACCCGGTTACTTGTTCAATCGATTACAAATTAATTTTTTTTTAATTCCTATCCAGTTTTCTTAAATAATGAATATCATTGACATTTTATATGACTTAAGCTGTGTTAGATAATTGTGTTAATCATTTTATAAACTCAATAAATAGCCCACATATTTATATACAAATTTTAAACAAACAAAAAGCATTTTATATTCAATTATTATTTAATTATAAATCAAATGTAGGTTAAATCTTGATCGTTATATCATTTAAATGTTAAAGAACGCGCAATTAATTAGAGAAAATTCAAACAATCACATTAAAATAATTACAATTAGCAGGGGAATCAACATAAAAAATAAAATTTTTAAATAAAATTAAAAAAATAAAACGATTAATCGGAAAACCGGTTGGGGGAATTCGTTAAAAATTTGCTTATTTATATAAATATAATATGTTGGATGTGATATTTATTTCAATAGAGATTATTTGAAGATATTTAAACAGTTTGAAGACAATTTGAAGTTCTAAATTTGAGATTAATCGTTTGAACGGAAAAAAATTATTGAAATGAAATTAAGCTTTAAAATATAAATATTGTTTATAAGACAAATGTAAAAGACTTTAAATCACATTTAAATTTTAAATTTAACGAATAATCGTAAAAACGGATAATTTGAATTTTGTTTTAAAGTGAGAATTGAAAAAAAAATCTTTAAATAATTTAAATAAAACTTAAATAATATCTAAGGATTGTTATTCATAATATTATTCCAATTTGATTCAAAAAGTCGGCGAATAATCGTTGAAACGAATAAATTATTCGAATAAAACTTAACTCAAAAGTGAAAATTTTATGGATAAATAAGTTTTAAACGGTTATAAAACAAATGTTTGCTTAAAATTTTACGAATAATTGCTAAAATAAATAAAATATTCGAATGAAAGTGATTTCCAAACATAACATCGTATAAAAAAAATTAATCGAATAATCTTTTTTTTTTCAAAATTTATAACTACGCTGTATTAACCATATATTTAGAGTTTTATTTATTAAAAGAAATAATTCTAAAAGAAATTTGTTAGAATTTTTGAACAAATAAACAATATTTTGTTTAAATGTTTTATTTTAAATTTTCCTTAACTATGTACATATCATTATTTTAAACAAACGTTTTTGTTGTTGTAATGATTTCAGTTAAATAGGATTTAAAGTTTTAAAACACAGCTGAGCTTGAGAAATACGTGACTTCCTAAAAATATTGAACATTAATTGAATTTATTTATTTTATTCATTATATGTATGTGTACATATGTACATATGTATGTATATAAAAACATTTTTTTTTTATAAAATATTTTTTTTTTAATGAATAAACTAACCATATTGAGTATTTGCTGACTTCAGTCGTTTTGTTAAAAGAAATATACATACTTTTTTTAAATAAAAATATATTTTGCAAAATAAGGTGCTAATTTTCTTTATTTTGCTTGTGTTAATTTCTCTAGATAAAGATACAGCTTAAAAAGGCAAATACAGCCCTTTTTTGTAATGTTTTATTTCAAAAAATAGTATGTATGTATGTTTATGTATGGTTAATAACCTTTAAATTATTTGGCTTTAATAAAATTAAAATTGTTTTTTAAGCCAAAATTCTAAGCATTTATTTAGACAGCCATTAAATAGCTTAAATATTTGCTAAAAGAAAAAAACAAAACAAAAACATTTTTTAACTTTATTTGTACAGATTTTTTGTGCGATTTTTATTCAATCAAATTTAATTTACAAATATTTGTAAATGAACAACGACGTTTGGTAAACAACAACATAAATTTTATTTTAAAGGCGTTGACATTGACATTTTTTTTTGTCTTTTCTCTACTTCTCCTCTAAATTTTATTTTCAATTTAAAATAGTTGTAGTAGTTCAAAGCAATAAATTCTATAGTTTATTATTGAGTTTTAGTATATTTTTTTAAATAATAAATCAAAAATATTAAAAAAAGAATTACTAATGGACATCCTATACAAAGGAAAACCCTACCAACGAACCGTTATATTAAACAAAATAATCGTTTGAGTATAAGGAAAACATCTTTAAATAGTATGAGGCTAAGCAGAAAGCTGTGTGTAAAAAACAAAAACAAGGATATTTACTAATAATTACTCAGCACCAATAGTAGGGCAAACAAACGCCTATGTATGCACGAACACTCACTCCATAGAAAGAAAAACAACAAAATGCTAAGAAAAAGTTATAAGAGAGGTAATGTACTGCAAGAACTAAATACGTAAAAACTCTACTCCACTCTCTTGCACCCACTTATATAGTACAGACATTTTAAAATGCAGCAGTAAACTTGAAAGGGCACTCGGTAGCAAAAACAACAACACCTAACTGTTATGCAAATTGTAAACAAACAAGAAAACCACACACATATGTACATATGTATGTATGTCCGTATGACATATTAAAATGCAGTAGTAACCTTGAAAATACTTGGAATAGAAGAAACAAATACAAGATATTGTAGGCAAAATCTGGTGAGAGTAATAAGAATACAAGAACAATGCACCACTCTCTCACACCCATTATAACCACTCGTGTGACTTGAGTGGGGCAGCTCAATTGTGAGAACAATAACATAACACTGCTTTGCAAATTGTAAACAAAACTGCACACACACCTATGTATTTACATGCTGTAGTAACTTTTGAAGGATACTCAATATAAACAACAACAACAACAACAAGATATGCTGAAAAATATTAACGCCACTTTCACCTCACAGAGTGGGGTACACTGGCACACACACACACCCCAACACGCAAACAAAGTTTAAAATGCTAGACAAAGCTTTAAAAGGGCAAAGTAAGGTTGTGTTAAATGTAAACAAATAAGAAAACAACAAGAATTTTAAGAGAACAAAGAAATTCACCATATTTTGAGTATGTTTACCACTTTAAAAAGCAACAAAACATAAAGGATACGGTAATTTGATTTTCAAATTCTTTTAAACCATTGGGGAACGCTTAAAAATTGCTTTATGGTAGTTTTCCATCGATTTTAAAAAGTTTAATGAACATTTGAAATATTTTCAAGAAATATAAGAAAGAAAACAATAAAGAAAAGCAATTTAATTAAAAATCTTTTATTTTATGATTACTGCTAATGAACCCAAGCAATAACTGAAAGAAAACTTAAAGCAAACATTATGAAAAATGTAAAGAAAGCAATTGAATACAAAACCAATTTCCATAAAAAGAAAAACAGGGCAAAAAGTTCAAAATGGTATACAAATGAATAAGAAAAATTTAAAACATAATGCAGGAAAAGATAAAATGATTGAAAGGAAAACTATGAAAGTAAAAATAAAAAAGAAAATAATAAATAAATGACGAAAAAATGGTAGAAAATAATGAAATTGAAGGCAAATTAAATTAAAAAATAAGGAAATAAATAAAACAAAAAAATGTGTAAGAAAATATAAAGAATTTATGGCAAATAAAACAAGTTTTAATATAAATGAAAGCAAAATAAGGCTCAAACAGTAGAGGTCTTAGATAAATTTCATCAGCAGATCAATATGAACTAAAAAACTAAATTAACTGCACAAAATAATACACTTTTTAGACCAAATAAAATAAAATATTGAAAAAACTTTCAACGTAAACTATAAATTTAGCAGAAATGTATAAAAATTATGCAAAGAAATTGAAAATAAATCAAAATTTTTTTACGTTTAACTGTAAATGAAGGCAAAAGAAATTTGAAAAGTAACGTATACAACCATTTTAACATGATTTTTAATGTTTTTAAACAACGTTTTTAAATAAACACAATGAAAAATAAAGAAATGCTTTTAAAACCTGGTCAAAATAACAATTTGTTTAACATAAAAACCGCAATAACAATAAGTATTTGTATTTTATATCAAAACAACGAAACTGCAACAAACTGTATTGATATACATTTTTTAAGGTCGAACTGGTTTAAGAAAAGAAAATCGAAATATAAAAATTTATTTTTATAATTTATAAACGTAAATATTGGTCATCAATGTTAAGAGAGAGGGAGAGAGATGAAAAGAAATCAATAAACAAGGAATTGGGTAAATAATTTACAAAACCAAACAAAGTATTAAGCAAAGCAAAGTTTTTAAAAATTGTTTTTGTAATCCAAAAAATTTCAAATTGACGTCAATTTAACAGTTTTACAGTTAACAAAACCCCGTTAACAGGTAAATGATAAATAAACACCCAAAAATAAAAAAGAAGGAAAGCAAAAAATAAAAAAACAAACTCATTACACAGTTAAGAGAGGAAGTAAAATGAAACGAAATGAAAAAAACCTCTCAAATGCAATTTGATGATTAAGCAAATATGACATTTTATTATTGAATTAATCATTTTATGGCGAATGACCTTTATTTAACAAAACAAAACAAAACAAAGATATGTATATTACAACATGTTGGCTGTTTTATTAAAGCAAACTGCCTGCCCTGCCTGCAACCCATGTGACATTTGCAATAAATTTAACACTTCAAAATTGTTATTGCAAACATTATATTTTCTGTAGGTTTTAAAAATTAGTGAAATTTTTTTTTGAAGACATTCTTTAAAAAGAATTATAAAAATTTTTATCATGCATGTGTCGAACGAAAAATAAGCCACAAAAAATAATAAAATTGTCAATCTTTTATTGACAAAAAAATCCACTTGAAAAACAAATAAACAAATAAAAAATAAACATGTGACTTTCGCCAAAAAAAAAATAAAAAATAAAAAATCAATAGAAAAAAAAAACAAATAAACTTATAATGAATTAAGAAAATACAAGAAGTTGCTATGATTTTACTAAAATTTATAACTTTGTCTTCTTCTTTTTTTTCGAGTGTTGTTATATGGCTTGGCTTAATAACAGAATCGTGACTGATAATTGATATTGAATTTAAGTTAAGTTTTAGAAAACGACATTTCAAGTCATAGTTTATTAGCGGGCGTTTAAAAACACTCTAAACAATATAATTAACACATGAAAAATATGCAAATTTATTTTGTATTGAAAATAAAATAAATAAAAATAGCAAAAAAGAAAAAAAGAAGAATAGTAAAGAACAATATCGTTATTTGAAGTGCACTTGATTGTTTTAAAATAAATATTTTGAAGAAATTTTTGGCCACAAAACAATGAGGTTTTTAGGTTTCATTATTTCATGGAAAAATACTTTAAACAAGTACTTTTGTGTTTAAATTTTAAAGAAATTTGGAACAAATCACTTAAAACATGATAGACAAGCGAATAAAAATTCGATTACAATATTTGAAAAATAAATTTCATGTATTTTGCAATAAATATCCTTACGAGTTCACTCAAAAAATATATAAAAAATAATTAAAAATTTTCTAAGCATCTTAATAAGAATCAGTTAAAAATCATTAAAGGCAATATGAAAAATTTTTAAAAATTTTCTAAATTACTATAAAATTACTTCAAAATTAAATATCGCGTATTGCTTGATAAAAAGGCAATTAAAACTCATTAAAAAATATGAAAAAACGTTTAAAATCCCCATCAATTATTGTACATTTACTTTAAAACTGATTTCCATGTAGTTTTTAATAAACATGCAGTTAAAAATGGGTTAATATGCAAAAACTACTCTAGTCCTTATTTAAAATATTCCATTTGCAACAACAACAACATCTTTATTAAGAGCCATATTGAATTAAAAAGATCTGATAAGGATATTGTTACACAAGCAAAGAGCTTAAAAGCAAAATGGCTACTAAGAAGAAATGTATTGAAAAATACAAACCAAGTAAACAAACTCATACTCACTCCTGTAACATTGAAAACAAATATTACAACAACAAAAACTAAAATGATAGTGGCACATGTAAAAAAAAACATAGAGTGTATAATGAATTTGCTCTTGGAGTAAGAAGAAACCATTAAATGAGGTAAACAAACTCATACTCACATACACACTCGTATATTCAATTAAGTAAGGAACTTTACAAAAACAACAACCATATACATATGCAAATAACATGGCAAATAAAACACACATTTGCTCTCACACAAGTAAAACGTACTTCGCTTTGTAAACACAAGAAGTAGTAAACAGAGAGCCGTAATTGTAATGGCGATCGTTGTTCCTTTCCTTATGGCAGCCTTTAACAGTGATGCCATGTTAAACAAAATATTTTTTCTTTATTTTTAGGTTTTTTTTGGGAAAATTGAAACAAAACTAAACATTTTAGGTTAGAATAATTTTTGAAAAGCAATTTTTAATAGGTTTTTAACTTCTTAAACATACTTTAGCAAGTTTAACAAGAAATTTATTAATTTTAAGGCTGAACAGAAAGTTTTACTCCCAAAGGCACTTTACAAGGTGATCTCTCTTTGGTTTGAACTATAAATAAAGTACAGTAGAGTACAGTGGAGTACTGATAGTATAAATAAAAGCGTTTTTTCCTTAATTTTAATGTAGTTTTTGGTGATTTAAACCAAGAATTTTGATTTTTTTTTTTGATTTGAAAAGTTAAATAAAACGATATAAATTCCAAAATTCCCGAAGAATTCCTATTTTTACTACAAAATTTCATACAAAAAAAAAAATAAAATAAAATTAATGAAAACAAAAAGGCAATACTAACGGATAGAACCACATACGAATACGCAAAACCGCCAATTCAAATGAGATCTGCAGCGTGGTTGTGCCCGACAACGGCCAAGCAGGATTACCGCCATGCGGCAATGATGTGGGTGTCGAGACATTCGATGAATACGGTGTATTACCATTCTCCGAAGAATTTAACGATTCGGTGGAGGAGGAGGAACGAGACGATGAGCTAGTAGCTGCCTGCAATGAAGTAGGCGTTGAAGCATACGATGAATACACACCCGATGATGACGGTGAGGTGGATAGATTCAAAGTTAATGAACTTTTTGTTTCCCTTAAGGGCGGTGAAGAGGATGAGACATAGGAATTTTGATTGCTGCCAGTTTCCTTTAAGGTATGACGTTTAGTTTTATTATTATTTGAGCCACCCTTAATAATAATCGCCAATTCATCGGTGGTAAGGCAGGTTTTCGTATCATTTGTATTCAGGACATTAATTTTGGGTTTTTTCTTCTTGGGTATCGCAGCTGTTTGATGATGTGTAGTATTGGCAGAGGCATAGGAGGCAGCTATGGCACGTTCATATTCCAAATTACGTGTGGTTTTGTTGTTATTGTTATTAATAACCGGTATATCTATGGAATTTGTTGTTGTCATGCCATTATAGCCTTTACTTTGTGTAGAATTGTTGGTGTTTTTTAAATTTTCTTTATTTTTATGTTGTACAACATTGGAGATTTTCACTAAATATTTATTGAGCAACATTTTTAAAGGATTTTTTTTTATTTTCTTGTGCGTTATTTGTGTATTTAAAAAGACTAGTTTTTGATTTAAAGTGGGTTTGTTTTTTAAAACAAGTTTTTATGTTAAACTAGATTGTTTGTTAAAAAAAATTTTTTTTCAATTGAAGTGTTTTTTCTTTAAAATTTTTTTCTGCTTAGTTTCCTTGGTATTGTGTATCAATTTTTAGATTACTTAATCTCAGTTAAATTTATTTTGTATTTTAAAGGAATATTTAAGTTGTTTTCGTTGATTTTTCACAAAATCTCAAAATTTTTTTTGAAATAGACAGCAAAATTGTACGTTTTTAATATCAAACTTATAAAAACTCTTTGGGTTTATTAAGATTTATTTAATAAATCTGCTTTTCCTTTAATTTTTTAAACTTTTTAATAAAATTTCAATAAATTTTATTAATTTTTTAACTTCTTTTTTATTACGAAAATGTCTTTTTAAGTTTTTTTAAAAACTTTTCTTTTTTATTTATTTTTAACAAAAATTGTCTTTTTTTTATTAAAAAAAATTCAAGTTTTCTTTAGTTTTTGGAGTGTTTTTTTTTTTAATACTTTAAATTTTTCTTGGCCTTATTGATATTGCCAACTTCACTAAGAGCTTGTTTCAAACGATTACAAAATTTTAAAGATTTTTCTTTAGATTGTTGTAATTTGTCTTGTTTTTGTAATGCTTGTGGTTGTGGTTGTTGTTCAGCAATATTTATTTGGGCATTAATCAAATGCTCGAACACATAAGATGAGTGCATTATGACAAAATCGATTTCATACGCATACGACGAAGTACATGTTGTCTTTTCATATATTTTTTATTTTTGTTTGACTTTTTTGTAAAAAAAAAATGTTGTAATACAAAACACTGAGAAAATATATTTTAAATTTTGGTAAAACACACACAAAATTTTCTTTATTTGGCGGAAACTTGTTCAACTTCAATTATAAAATATTTTTTGATTTTTTCTTTTTTGTTTCCTAAATATGGAAAAACAAATTGGGTTCGTGCCTTAAAATTTCTTTTTTATTTCAATATTTTTTTTATTTACTTTTATTTCTTTTTTAAGCTAACGTTACCATTTATATCTTTTTTCTTTAATTTTTTTCGTTGTTTTTTTTTACTAGTTTAACAATATTTTTTTAAATAATTTTAACAGGGAAATATAATACACGTCGTTTATTATTTTTTTTTTCAATTTTCCTTAAATCGCGCGTTTTTTAAACACAAAAATCCAAAGTGAATAAAGAACACTTCTCAACACTTCGACTGTATGAACGTAAATGAATCGGATGTCGACACTTACATTTGTTTTTAAATCATAAGCAATAACAAAACTTACAGCCGCAGCCGCAGCAGCAGCAGCTGCTATAACAATAACAACAACAATTATAACACAGATTAAACAAGGAGAAATATGATGTGCGAAAAAAAGCAAAAACCACAAATGTAAACAAATGTTGAAGCCAGCTTAACAACATTCCCTCTTCAACTCTCTTTGCTAAATAGCTTTAGAAATGCTTTTAATGCTCTCTCTCTCTCGTTCTTCTCCACTACTATTCCACAAGTGATTACTCAGTTAAACCCCAGTAAAGTGTTGCTAACAATATTGAAAATGGTTAAAAACGCGTTAAATTATTTAAAGCATGTTGCAGCTAATTCAGTCAAAAATTTAAAGAAATTAGTTTTCCTAGAGAAATGGAAACATCAATACCTTGCATGGAAGTACCAAAACTATTATCATCACAAAATAATGTATAATTGATCTGGATATCAGATGCTATCTTAAAACGAAAATGCAGAATAGATTCTATGATGGCAATGGTTTACAAATCACAGAGAATTTCAGTCAAATATTCACTTACGTTTCCAGATCACGCGATAAAGCCGAATATGAAATATTTAGGGAACAGTCTCTTAATAGTAACGTACACTACCTGGCTGAACTACCACTGTAATGATCCGTTATCAAATTATATCTAGAGGGCAATAGTTTCCTCGAGCGTATGTACACCGTATTCAAGATTCCTCTAGAATGTCGTATTTTTCAGGAGGTTGAGTCCTTGTGGGTTTCTGGTTTCGGTCACATTGAAGTTTACAACATAACTGACGCATTTGCAGAGGCTGATATAAGGAGTAATACGAACAAATGCATACAAGAGATTGGCATTCTCTCGCAGAGGATCAAACAAGTTATGCCACAAAAAGTAGGGACTGGGATGTATAACGTCCAGACAGATATGGTCCGCTATGGATATACATATATTTAGAGCATTTGCTTTAAACCTAACCAGAATGTATTTTAGAAACTTAAAAGCTGACTTGACCCTGGGAACACACGGCCGGTGTTTGGGAATATCTCACAACATTCTGCAGAAGCTGTAAGTACTAGGCGATCATAGAAAATCTTCGACGAAAGACTCGTGGCACTCAGAATTTAGTACGTTATGTCACTAAACAAAGATGATTTGAATAAAATCCACATCATCACACAAATATCAGAATGGTTAATAAATATCAGGCAGAAGTTAAGAACTCAAGAAAATACGGAAGTAAGCTAAGCTTTTTAAAACAACTCTCCTTACATGACTGGAGTCTTCTTTAGTTTTTAACACGCCCTTCTATTGGTCTTCTCACAGTAAAATTTTTTGTATTCAGTTCCTTGAGATAACATTCAGTTTTGATCTCCAGTCTACAGTGCTACTTTTTATACTCCAGCTGTTGTTTTTCTTTCTTCGATAATACGAAGTGTATGTATAAAACGGTCTTAATATTACTTCGAAAACCCTTTAATTGCTTTACTTTCCAACATTTTTTAATTTTACCTTTAAAAAAGCGCTTAAAATTCTATTTAAAAAACGCTAAAATGCATTGAAAAAACCCCCCTTTTATAAAGAGCCAAACGAATTATTTTCGCGAGAATTTAAGAGAAAAATAAGTTGAAATTGAAAGAGATGATTGCAGCGCTTGCGATCATTAAATACGATATAAAAATAAAAACCAAAATTTATTACGTGCGTGAGTTATAAAATTAACTTCGTTCGGGGTATAAACCATTGACGTTTTTAAAAGTGATTTTTTTATTGTTATATTTTTCCCATTTATTAAATACGTACTCACTCCGAGTACTCATCACTGTACTACACTTTACATACTAATGAAAGTTAAGTGAATACAAATTATTTGCAAATTATTTCATTTCATATTATTTGTTGTTGTTGCTGTTTTTTTAATTTGATTTATTAAAAAATAATTAAAATGTTATTTTTTCTTTAACATTGTTATTGTTAACGTAAACAAGGGCGTGTTAAAATTAAATTTAAAAAAAGAAATTCTAAGAATTCGCTTTATAAGTGGATGATATTAAAAAAAATATTTGCTGGGATGGTATTGAGGGTAGTAGTGTAACAATAATAGAAAAAAGACTTAAGAAACAAACTTTTCATACAATTATGCTCTTAATGTTAAGTGAGAGAGAGATAGACTTAAGCAACAAACTTTATTAAGCACAGAAAAACATAGTAACAGTAGATTTAAAAAGACTTAAGCAACAAACTTGACTCAACATAACAGTTTAGTCAGAGAGACAGAAAGAGAGTCAGTAGTAGTTATAGATTATACTGAAGACTTAGGAAACAAACTTAACTTGACATAAAAAACAAAAGACAGAGAAGTCTGCGTGTTGACGAGAGAACGATAGAGTTGAGTTAATAAACATGTTTATGGAGGAGAATTGCATTCAAAATAAGGTTCGTGTCTTAAGTCTTTTGTTATTGAAAGCAATTTCTTTCGATTTTACGTGTTATTTTATTTTTATTTTCAAATGACTAAACAAATGAATGAATGAATGAATTATTAGACCATTAAACGCCTACATTTCAGTAAGAGATGTACGCTGTGCGGTTTTTGCTAATAACAAAATTATGAAAATTATAAAGAAAACGCAAAAAAAAAATATAAAAACAATAAAAATTACTTCGTCTCAGCATAATAAAATTTTTCAAATTATTTAGCCATTTAAGGCTAATTTCACACATTTCCGGTTATGACTTTTTGTTTTTGGTAACCCAACAATATGAATACAATACTTTGTTTATCTTCTTGCTACTATAAATGGTAAAGCTTTAATTTTTCTTCGTTTACAACGCATTTCTAATTCATGGGAATTTGGTTTTAGTAATCAACTTAGTTAGCCTGGCAGTACGTTAAAAACCTACACCTACAACTAACTAGAACTTTTTTGTGATGATTGTTAAAAATTAATGAAATCATGGAATAATTGGCTTAAAAACAAAACAAACAAAGATAAACAAATGACAAGTTAACAAGCAAAACAGAAGAAAATAATTTAACAAATACAAAATAAATTCTTTAAAAGAACACATGATTCTATAGAAATTCTAAGGAATTTTCTTACTACTTTTTATTTAAATTATTTCATCATAGCAATAACAATCTCGATAATTAAGTAAGATGGTAGTGACATAATATAAAACGTAATAAGAATGAATTTTAAATGCTATAATTTAAAGCCTTTGTAGATGTTCCTAAGAAATTAGTGAAATCAAAATAAAAACAATTTTAAAACCTAAGAAATCAACTTGATAAGAAATTTTTAAAAGTTGGCAATTCACAATTAATAAACTTCCTTTAGAAATCACAAAAATTGATCAAAATCCGTGATCAAATACTTGATGAAACTAAAATTTCTTACAATTAAAGGCTTCAATAAAGTTGGCAACGCAATAAGTTAAATGCCGCGTTAGAGTTTTTGAAATAGGTTGAAAAACTGAAGTTAAACTCTTTTAAAATCCAAGAACGTATATTATAAAAAACAATATTCAAGTTGGCAACGCGATTTAAATAAAAATTGTGTAAATTTTTAATTGGAGTACATCTTTTGAATAATTTTATTAAATTTTTTGTATTAAGAATTTGATTTAGCCGATTTGGCACAATTATGTAAAAATTGGTAACGCGAAAAATATTTTGTATGCAATTTTATGCACTATCATCAGTCAAAATACAATAATATAATTGTTTACTACCAGAAAATTACTTATTATGGAATAAATAAACATTTTTCTAACAAATTGGCAACGCCAAATAAAAGAAAACAATTTTCTATGCTAAATAGTTTACTGACAAAGTGACTTTTTTTTAAACAAAATTCATATTATGAAAAATAACAGTTTTTAAAAAAAGTTGGCAACACTTTATGTATAGTTTAGAAAATTTAAATTATAATTATAGTATAGGAATTTTATTTTGACTAAATACCATAAATTTAAAAAAACTGGCAACGTGAAGAAATATTTCTTATACAATTTGATGCGAATTTAAGAAATAAAGGATGTTAAATATATAATAGTTGGCAACTCTTTGCTAAATCTTAATTAACTTCAGGTTCTTTGACCTTTTAGGGGGAGTGTTTTAAGAAAACGGTTAAATAAAGGTTTACAGCAGTGTTTTAAAGCTTTTTTAACTTAGAGAAAGAAAGAAAGAAATAAAAGCAGCCATGATTCAAGATCACATGGGTTAAAAATAAAGCTTGGCCTGCCTTTATTTAAAAACAAAATTTCTTTGTTTTTGTATTTATCTTTCTTTTTTCTTTCGAGACACTATAAAATACTGAAAAGGTAAAAGAACTGTCCGGGATCTTTTAACAAAGCAGGAGTAGCAGAAGCAACAGCAGCAGCACTTGCAAAAAAAAGAAAAGAACGTCATTCGGTAAACGGTGCAGGTAAAATTAAATTAAATTAAATAAACGCCGTAAATTTACTTAAAAACTTTACCACTTCACACTTAAATATTTGAATTTAAAATCAAAGGCATTTACGGTTTTCCTTTCAGCGTCATTAACTTCCTTTTTGTGTTTTGTTTGTTATTGTGCAAGTTAATGATCATTATTATGATAATGTGAGTTTTGTTTAACGGTTAAATAAAATATTTAAAAAAGAAATATTATTTTTACCGGCTTTAAATTAAAAACAATCAAGACAATCCAAAATAAACGAATAATATTTGAAACCTTCTGGATTAGAGGTTCTCATTTGTATAATTCACTTAAAATGACTCATATGTTGTCATTCAGTCAATCAGTGAATTTGTCATCGATTTTTATGGTTTAATGTATCGTTTCGTTTCGATTTGTTTCTTTTTTTGTTTTTGTTTTAAACCGCAATTAACATAAACAATTAACACACAACCACGCCTAGCTGGTATAACGTTTTAAATTTAAAGAAAAAAAAAACAAAAAACTGATTCAACTGATAACCCATAATTAAAAAGGGGACAGAGTACCATAAAATTGAAATATCCTGTACTTTTTTGGAGTATATTTATGCACAACATGCTTCAACAATAACTACTACCTGCGGCAGCGATAAAGTCTCCCGCCAGCATTTCCTACTCCACCATATTTGAACATAAAGAAACCGCAAAACAGTGAAAAAACCCCAAAAAAAAAATAAAACTTAAATTATGCTTATGGTGAATAGAACAGTCTTTAATTGAAACTACAATCAATAAACAACCATTCTTTTCGCAATAAAAATAAAATATACAAAATAAATTGGCAACGCAACAAACAATTTTAAACCATTTTTAGCACATTTTCTTCTATTCTTTCGAATACATGGTTAAATAAATTCTAAGGAATGTAAGAGTTTAAAAAAAGGCTTAGAGTAGAAGTTGGCAACACCTAAATTTTTTCCATTAAAATTGTTAAGTGTTGCCAACTGTTGCTTGAATAATAAATAAATCCTTAACAATTTAAATTAAAACATTTTCAAATAAAACTATTCAATGTTCCTAAAAAGGTTGGCAACTCCAACACAATTATTCATACACGTTCTAACCATAGTAATCCGTTACGAAGAGGTAAGATGACCTTGTAGTGATTAAGGTGTTACACGACCCGTGCTAAGAAACCGGCGGATAAACTCGCGAAAGGAATGGAGCATGAGATCTGTGACGAAAGTCCAAGATGCTTAGCTTTACATAACAGAAGTAAACCGCTGGCAGTTCCAAAAGATAATACTGGCTTATTAGCAAAAAGTGTAGAAAAGCACCAACGGAAAGGCCATCCAAATAGACAAGTGTGAAGCCTCGGTTCTAGCAGCAATCTTATTAACCTCATCAATTGATGAGATGAGTAAAATAGAGGTTGATGGACCATCTATATTCTGCTTCACAGCATTGTACCAGAGACTTGGAACGAAAATCATTGCGGCCGAAATCAAAGTGCAACAAAATAAAGAATTCGACTGCACAATACCAGCCCTGAACTCAAGATATATCATTTCCTGGCCAACCTGGAGCTATAGCTGATCCACTATGTACCGCCGAGGATTACGCTGAAGATTATATTGAAAATCATAAGGCCAAAGAGGAGAACAATTTTCCATTTAAACAACTGGCAGTCAAAAGAGGAAACGGGAACAGAATTCGAGAATTTCCTTCGAGATGTCTGAGCCAGGAATTGAACCACGGGCTCTTGTCTAATAACACACACTAGCTAAATAGATAGCATTGTAATGACAATACATTTCCTTCAACGAATTCTTTGGAATTATACCCCGACGGCTTGACTTTGGTTTCAAGAACGGAAGTGGGGTTGCTATATAGAGGACTTGGTTATCAGGAACTCTTACAGACACCCACTTCAGTGTTTTGTCTTCCAGACAGGAATCATCGCTTTCCTTATGGTGATTAAGTATCTGTTCAAGATGACTAATTTCAAGATGAATTGCCAAAATTTTACTGAACAGAAATATCAACTTAGTTTGACATGCTCAGCTGTCATGTGAGGCTTATCCACTATGGTTTCAAATCTTAAGCTTGGCTAAACTTTTCTTTTTATGATCATAAAAACCGCGTTGAAGGTATGGAATGTAAACATTTTTTAAAATTTGTACACTTTTTTTAATGGAAAAAACTTAATTTTTAATCATTTCCTTTCGCTATTTGTTGAAGCACATTTACTTTTAATGTCTTTATTTTTCTGATTTTTAATTAAAAGAAAATCTAGTATTTCACTCATTCACTCACATAATTATAAATTAATTAAATCCCTGTCTTAAAATTAATACTTTTTTCCATTCCATTAATTGCTGCTACAATCACTCGGCAAGTGGTGTCATATTTAAAACAGGCTCCAGCTTCAAACAGCTTAATTAAAATGAAAACTTTTTCTATTTTTCTATTTTCAATTCAATTAATTATTCTACGTTTAATAGGCATCAATAAATTCTTAAGCTATTAAGCGTATAAACATTCTCTAATAGAATAAAAATTAAAAGAAAAAAAATTAAATTAAAAAGATTTATTTGATTAGAGAAAAAAGAGATTGGCAACTCGTCCATAAAATCTAATTTAAAATGAAAAGTTGAAAGATTTCTAAATCACAAACTGGGACACTTAGGAATGCAATTACAAAAATGAAAATAATATGAAAAATAATTGGCAACGTCTTACACTAGCCATTAGGAAATACGCTTTGGAATTCGAATTCCGTTAACAGAATTCCTATAACATTTAATGTTAAGAGGAGTAAATAAGACGATGATTTTATTAAAACTATGCAGACGACAGAGTTCTGATGCCAGGAAGCAAATTTGAAGATTCTCCTTGTGACATCCTTTAAAACAGTGTTGAATTTTCAAATAAAATTGTAAAAATAAGGCCGTATAAAACCGCGGTAATGCCACTTGCACGGAAAAGGAAACTTCTTAAAATGAAGTTTATTCAACTCCTGGTGTGAGAAACTAGGACGTTGTACAATGGGTCAATTCGACCTCCGGGTACTGTACTTGTCTTAATTGACAAGTATACGTTTTCTAACCTAACCTAACCTAACCATAATACCAAAAAACGTAGGCAAAATATCTGGAAATAATACTGGACTGGAAACTGAAATGAAAGACACGTATGGAGATCCAAGGTATGTCAATAACATTGCATGGTGGGAGTGCCGCCCAAGGATTATGCATTGAATGTATACCATGGTAGCCCATTCTTATCTATGGGGGCCATTATCTAAACATGCAGAACGAATTGGTGGTTTCATGACCTGCCTTGTTAACTATGCTTGCACAGAAAAGGAAACTTCTTAAAAGGAAGTTTATTCATCTCCTGCTTGAAGTCATAATACCAAAAGCGTAGGCAAAATATCTGGAAATAACACTGGACTGGAAACTGAAATGAAAGGCACGTATGGAGACCAATCCAAGGTATGTCAATAACATTGCATGATGGAAGTGCCGTCCAAGAATTATGCCTTGAATGTATACCTTAATAGCCCATTCTTATCTATGGGGCCATTATTTAAACATGCAGAACGAATTAGTGGTTTCATGACCTGCCTTATAAACTATGCTTGCACGGAAAAGGAAACTTCCAAGAATTATGCATTGAATGTATACCATAATAGACCATTCTTATCTATGGGGCCACTATCCACTAACATGCAGAACGAATTTGATAACATCTCATATAGAATTGGATACGATACAAAGATTTACACGCGATGACTTGCATACCATGATAGCCCATTCTTATCTATGGGCGCCATTATCTAACATGCAGAAGGAATTTGAAAACATCTCAGATGGAATTGGATGCGATACAAAGACTGGCACGCGATGATTTTTGTATAGAAAATTTGTCGATAACTTGTATTTTCTATAAGCCGAGGTAATGAGAATTTGTCCTACAACGACGCTGAAGGTTCCATTTGTTTTAGGTCCTTTGCTCAAGGCAGTGAGTACTAAAGACATGGAGATTATGGTTGGGATAATGGGCGATAATTATGGCACAAGATTAACCCAAGTGGTTTCGTGACCTGCCTTATTAACTATGCTCTGCAGGGAAATCCAATAAATTCCATTAATTTGGAAAAAGCTACACAACGAGACTAAATTGTAAAGGTGAAGAAGATAATTTGAAAGCTATGTATATACTCTTTTGAGTCAACGTAGTCTAGTAGGCAAAAAAAAATATTTCTTCGGTAACTTCCATCCAGCAGTCTTCTGGCAAAAACTCTGAGAATAAATAAAATTGCCTTGAAAAGCGCCTTAAAAATCTGTCGTTCGGAGTGGATGTTATTAAACTGTAGGACCCGCCACTCATGGATAATTTTAAGGCAAAAAAGCATGGGTGGTATGAAAAGCTAGGCTGTGATTCTGACTAAAGGGTTGTAATAGCCAATTAAGTTAAGATAAGATCTGCGCATAGGAGTACCCTTGGCCAAAATTACGCGCTAAATTACGGGAGAATTGAACATCTTGACTAACACTTCGAGGAAGAGAGGACCTGTTCGATAGCTAGGTTCACATTTATTATGTGACCTCTATTCTCACGTGACGCTGTCTAATAGGGAGTCATGTTCGTCGACTATACTTATGATTTTTGCAAAAACTGTGATTTGGAAGAGGTCAAAGAGAACGTCTTAAAAATCTGTCGTTCGTAGTCGACTTTAAACTGTAGGTCCCGCCACTCATGGATAAAATTAACACACATTTGGGCGCAATCCAGACCACAATGATATAAGTAAAGAGACCGTCAGTCAATTAATGAGTCACTCATCAGCATTTTTGGAGAGAATACTGAAAACCCCGTTCTTGACTTTCCTGATTGAAATGTCTGAGCTTCGAATAAGGGGCATTGCCCGGTATATGCTCGTACATAAGTGAGTCTATTTGATATAACCTAATAGGGTACATTGAAGCCTTTTAATTTAATAGATTGTAGTAGCCCAATGGGCCTAATATAATTGAGCTAATTTGATGTATGGGAATGACACCCAGGCTTAATGTTAGGGAAGCTAAACGCTATTAAACTAAGATATCTGACGGCACACAGAGAGAACATTTTTTTAATGAATTTTAAATGACAATATTTTTAAGCATATTGTGCGGCTTCATTTCAAGCATTGTGATAACTTCATTAAATAGAAACAAGTTTCATGTTTAAATTTTTATGCAAATAATTATTTAAAAAAAAAATAAAAAACGATTTAAAGTCATTAAGGAAATAATAAACAATTTAAAGAAAAGAAAAAAATACAAAACAACAACAACAAAGCAAAACAAAATAAAATAAGAAACACGTGAGTGAGTGAGTCTTTATAGAAGTTTACATAATGAAGTGGAAGCTATACTATGAGCTAAAGATTAATTATTGGAAGATGAGCCATACCACCACACCTGCTGCTTTACAAGAAATTCAATAAAAAAAAGGAAAATTAATAAAACTGGAAATTAATTATAAAAAAAAATACAAGGAAAGTAGAAGAAAAGAAAAAATTCTAAAGAAATTAGAAGAAAAAAAATATTGTGAAACAAAGCTTAAGAATATCATTGAGAAACTATTAAAACGGAATTATTTTTTTTTTTAATAAAATTTTTTAAGAAAACACATTTATAGAAATGTGAGTCATTTTTTAATAAAAAAAAAATAAGAAAAAAATCAAACGTATTTTCGTTCCTATTTTCAATTAAATTTCAATCTTGTAAATAAGTTTTAACACCGGAAATTCACTGTTTTAATAAAAATATAAAATAACAACAACAACAACAACCAGGCATTACTAATCTTATTTAAGGCCTGGGGGAAATATGCTTTTTTTTAAATTGAAAAAATAAAATAAAAATTCAAATAAATTGAAAAAAAAAATTTAATTCAAAATCAACAAAAAAAAAACACGAATTAAAAATAGTTTCGTCATTAACATTGCCACTAAAATTCTAAATTTTTGTAGAAAAAAACTAAAAGTGACAGGAATTTTAATGAAATTCCATTAAAAATATTTTCGTTTTATTAAAACATCCACAAAAAAAAAAAAAAACAACAAAAAAACCATCAGGCTGTAGTCATTCATTACAGCCGTCACTGAAACAAAAAGTCCAGTTTTAATCGAGACGTTGCCAACTTTAAGAAGGTATACGAGCATATTCTTAATATAGTTTCTTTTAATCTATAAATTTTAAAAATATACTCAAATTTTGTTAATCTTTATTTAGGTACACGACAACAACAAAAATGTTCAATGACCCCCAGTAAATTCGTAAGCAGAATCGAAAACGTTTTTAGCATATAACCCAGCAAAAGTTTTTAGTACAAATAAATAAAAAAAAAATACACACAATTTTTAAGTCGATAGCAAACTAAACAAGTTTAGCTTTCCAATACGAATACCGTATGATAACGTGCAGCCCTTGCGCTGACCAACTTCTTCCTCTTCCCTGATTTTGGTGGAACTTGGTCAGTACAGGGAGTGCGTGCACCCGTTGCATCACAACGGGCCGCTATGCGTGTTCAAGTGAGCTTTTGTGAAATCAGAGCTACCACTCAGATGTAACCTAACCGTATGATAACAGACTTCTTGACAAGGTCAGAAGATCTGCAGCTATTTATATATCACCGGTGCCGTACATGCCAAAAAAAAATCTTGTTTGCAATGCTTAACAGGCTTCCCACTACGCTTCTTGCTAAGCAATATCTTGACTCACTGGCGCATCATTTCTCCTGGGTGGGCATTCCTCTATTTCGCATTTATTATCTACCTAAAGAGTATTATTTGTACAGGAGTTTACATTTTTTCATCCCAAGCTGATACGAATGGGTCTCTAACACGATTATCTCCCGCATTCCCTGGATGTATAGACTGATGAATCCAGACTTCATAATAGGGAGGTTGGTAGTGGTGTCTTTTCTGGGTCTACCGTATCACTGTAGCGTATTTCAGGCGGAGGTGATGGCTATTTACCAAGCCGCTCAATGAATACTCATCAACGATGCTCCTTTCACCCGTATCTCAATCTTTTCTGATAGCCAAGCTACTATTAGATACCTCTCGAGTTTTAAGATCAACTCTAGGATCGTTGGAGAGTCTCGCCGTTGTCCCGACGTTTTTCTGGGCGCTTTAGCGTCTCACATGTCTGGATTCCTGGGAACAGATACATTTCAGGCAATTGTAGGGCCGATAAGCTCGCAATTGTGGGCCCGGTATGCCACTTACCTCGGTTAATTAGGCAAAAGTTCTTCCCGGACGCCAAACTATCCTAGGTCAATGAAGAATCTTGCTGCACTGCCAGACTCACTTAGCCCACGATTGATAAAACTCGATCGCCATGTCAACTCGATCACAGTGACCGTTATGCATACAGCTCATTGCGTTGTGGAAAGACATGCGATTATCGACTTTTGCCGTGTGATGTGGATCTGCAGAAGAGAAGGTAATTTTGTTATCCATTTGCAGATTTAGTTTATTTGGCTCTCCATTCCTTGTCAGCTTAACAGAGTTATCTTCCATTGATATCAAGGATATTACTTCGTTTATTAAACTTTTAGGCTGCTTTCCAGCACAGAGTAGCCGCACTTTAGTATGCAGCCCCTGTGCTGACCAATTTCTTCTTGACATACACTGCGAAAAACTCACGACCACATTACTACTTTCAATATAAAAAAAGACACGCTGCCATGTGGTATGAATCGAGGGTACAGTGTCTGTCTTTTGCGGGATTGTAAATTGCAAGATCTTGAGGACAATGCTGTTGCTTGACACGGGTACTCTCTTTTGTGAGTACAGTTTGAGCTCCTAGATGGAATAACTAGTGATCTACACAGACTAGAGAGAAGAGTAGAAGGGGAAGAAGTGTAAGAGTGGGGAAGTATCCTATTCAAATAAAGTCGCGAGTGCAGTTTGATCTACTAGATGGGCTAACTACTGGACTATAGGGCCTAGCGAGATGTAAGGGGAAGGTATCCTATTCAAATAAAGTCGCGAGTACAGTCTACTCTACTAGATGGGCTAACTATTGGACTATAGGGCCTAGAGAGAAGATGTAAGGGGGAAGGTGTCATATTAAAATAAAATGAATTTTTTTTTTTAATATTTCACTTCACTTTGACATAAAGTGTTACTGGGTGGACATGGCTAAAGCAGTTTCATTTTAATGGCACAATAAAATAATTTTACTACTTTGTGTTTATTATTGATTTTTTGTTGTTGTTGTTGTTGTTGTTGTTGTTATTGTAGTTGTTGTTTTAAAGCAATATATTAAATTTGAAATTTATTAAATATAAACCGCAATATGTTGTGTTCTAGTGCCCCACCAGCTCATAAAATTTGAAATTATTTTTTATTGTTTTTTTTTTCGTTCAATTTTTTCTACTTTTTTTTTCGTTTATAAATTAACCAGCTTGTCAAGTCACCACTTGCACTTGGCTTGTTGCTTGTATTGGATAAACGTTTAGTTTTTTTCCTACTTCTACTTCAAATAGTTTGGAATTTAGAATATTAGAGAACAATTTGAGGTTTTGTTTTGTTGTTACTATAGGTGGTGTTGTTGTTGCTTTTTTGTTTTTGATTTAAGGAACTTGAAAAACTAAAAATAACAACAAAAACAACAACAACAACACTAAAATACAAAAACAAATTTCAATGTCATTGACAATTATGAATTGGTAACAAATTTAGTATGTAGACAGACAAGCAGACAGACAGACCGATAACTAAAATAAATGGTGACAGCTTATAAACAATAAAAACAAATAAAAAACAAAATGGAAATAGACATACAAAAACAAAAAAAAAATTAATTATTTTTGAAAGGCAGCCATAGGCGGTTTAGAACTGAAATATATTTTTGCGGTCATTCAAATGACAAATAAAACTAAATTACAGGGGACATGCTGTTTAGCATGGTAAATAAGGTAACCAAATGCATACACATCATCATTAAACGAGTCTCTAAAGTACTGATATCAAGTCAAACAAGAGAACGGCCTCGTTCGACGTACACATGGATACACGACGCATCATTGTAGAACAGTCAATCAAGTAGGGAACTCCATTGTATTTATGTTTCATCAAATTTGGAAAATCTAAATCATAACGCTGACTCAAGGGGTCAATGGAGTGTAAAGATGTTGCAGGAAAGACTGACTGATTCAAGATGAAATAATGTCTACTTTGACTGTGTAAATCCAAAAATCTAAAATTTTTCGTTCCAAAATTTTTTGCCCATACCAGGCCAACAGAATTCAGCAGCAAGTGTTTATTGTTAAACAGTTTTACAATTTTGCTTATAACTCGGAAACTGTAGGAGATAACGGCATTGAGTTTTGGCTATACGATAGAAAAAAACATCAGCTATTTAGCACAATTTATTTCCGCCCACAAATGCCACGCCTATTGAGAAATATCGAGTGCAGATACACACATATTTACTGATAGTAAAGGGGGCCTACTCACCACACATCTCCGGAGTAGTTAACGAGACATTAGACAGTGACCCTTACCCTTGGACATTACAGGTAACAACATAACTGACGCGTTCTTACGGCAATCAGATCTACGTTCCGAAACGATCCGAATCCAATTTGGCCAAGGATTGCCAATCCCAGAAAATGAGGCGGAGTTGTTAACCCTTCAGTCAGGATTCCGACCTAGCTTCTCACACCACTTATGTTGTGTGCGTTAATTTTATACAGGAGTGGTGGGACCTACAGTTTAAAGTCGACTCCGAACGATAGATTTTTGAGAAACTTTTCTTGGTAAATTCATTTACTCAGAGCTTTTGCCAGAAATCTGCTGAGAGGAAGTCGCCGAAGAAATACTTTTTTTATTTTGTTTTGATTTCTGGCCTGCGGCTCGAACCCTGGCTTTACATCTAATAAGTCAACACACTACCTACTAGACTACAGCGACTTTGAGTTAATAGCGTGAGTTTATAGTTAGATTTATAGGGATTTTCTTCAGTTATGTATCTCTATATCCTTATACTCCAGAGGCTCTAGGGACTCTTACCCAAACGAATTATTTGAAATCGATATTTCGATCGATCATCAGGTTAATCGATATTTATCAATTACATGTAAATATTTTTTTATTATAAAAGAAAGAATTTAAACTACCTGCTCTAACCGGATTTTTTTTTTGTTTTTTACGGCCTATTATACTCTGTGTTTTGTGAACAATTTTTATTAGAACAGAACAAATTAAAGTAAAACGTTGTAGAAAAAAAAACAATAAAAAAGTTTCTCTTTTTTTATTTTATCGATGAACTTATGTAAATATGATTAAAAAAAGAATAAATCATTCACATGTCGAATAACGACAGAACATGCATTTAAACACTTCATTTATTCCACCTTTTTCCACACACTATTTTCTGTGTTTTTTCTATAATTTTTCAAATGCGTTGTGTGCTGTATACGAAAGCTAATTGGTGGCTATTAAAACTCAGTTAAAGTATTTCCCCTTTCCTAGAATTTTATAGTCAGAAACGAGAAGAAACTTTACAAAACGAAATAAAAACGTAATGTTTTGTAAACAACAATTCTGAAAAAGTTTCATTTTACAAACAGTAACACGTACATATGTATGTATGTTTGTCTGGAGTATTGAAAACAAAAAACCCCAAAGAAAAGTTAACCGGACAGTTGCCCACCACCTGAGTGGCACATGTTTACTGCATGACTCTAACATGGTTATGCATTGATACATAGGAGACATAGGAGGTAAATGGCCCTGAAATTGTTTACATTAGAAATTATACAAAAAAAAATTTGATTTTGCATGTCTACATACATATGTACATATGTTATCAAATTAATAACAAAGTTCGTCAATTTGTCAAGCAAAGAACGTCTTATGCCTCATACACAAAACTATTATGATAGGCAAGCATGGCAATGAGTCCTGAAAAATACAGCCAAGAGCAACAAGTGAAAACTGTTTAAGGTTGTATGGTCACGATATGGCGCTAGAATATGGGATCAAGTTGGGTTATCTGATGAAAGAATATCACCAGGTCCTAACGCAAACTGTACACACTACTGGAAGGAAGATCTCTGGCAAAATGGCCTTATTGTGGAAGAAAAAATGTTCTAGAGAGGCGGATATTTGATGACAGTATAGGAGTAGACTTTGTCCATATTGGAAGCACCATATTGAAGAAGTTCTGTCATTGATTGGTGTAATGCCTCATACACAAATATCATGATAGGCAAGCATGGCAATGAATCCTGAAAAATACAGCCAAGAGCAGCAAGTGAGCCATTAAAAGAGAAAACTGTTGAAGGTTGTATGGTGGCGATATGGCGCTAGAAGATGGGATCAAGTTAGGGCATCTGATGAAAGAATATCATCAGGTCCTAATACAAACTGTACGCACTACTGGAAAGAAGATCTCTGGCAAAATGGCCTTAGAGTGGAAGAAAAAATATTCCAGAGAGACGGGTATTTGATGACAATATAGGAGTAGACTTTGTCTATATTGGAAGCACCATGTTGAAAAAGTTCTCTCATTGATTGGTGTAACCCAGTTACGTAGGCATGCGCATAGAAGAGGCACTTCGTAGCCAACTAAATAAATAAGTTTAACTCGGTATCCCTGCAATGATACATACATACATACATAATTGGCCATTACAACCCTTCAGTCAGGATTACGGCCTAGCTTCTCACACCACTCATGTTGTGTGCGTTAATTTTATACGTGAGTGGCGGGACCTACAGTTTAACGTCGACTCCGAACGACAGAATTTTGAGAAACTTTTTCATGGCAGTTTATTTTACTCTCAGAGTTTTTGCCAGAAATCTGCTGAGAGGAAGTCGCCGAAGAAATATTTTTTTTTTTTCATATTTCATTTTTGATGTCTGACCTGGGATACGAACCCGGGCTTTACGAATAGTAAGCCAACACACTACCTACTACACCACGGCGACTGCAATGATACTCCTTTAAAAAGCAAGGTAAATAGGGAAAAACCTATCTGAATATCAAACAAGCCGAAGCCTTGTAAGCAACAAAAATTTTAACCGCAAACATAACCGGCAACAAAGTGTCACGTTGCTTGCCAAAGCCGGACCTTTTCTAATCTCAAAAAGCACGCAAAATTTTGCCGACATTTTGAAAATATTTTTTGTTGAATTTATTTGTAAAATAAATGTCACACGTGTAAGACATAAAAATGGTAATTAAAATAAATTAAAAATAATATTTTATTTTCAAAAATAAATAAAAAAAAATTGAAAATATTTTCTGGAGATAAAGCATGCATTTCAAATAACCCGGAGACAGAGAGGACCAAGGGAAATTGTAAAAATCACTAAGCAAAATATGCAAAAAGACAGGAGAAGATTTTAAAAAATAAATTTTAAATTTTCGTTGGCATTACTACAGCGAAGCTAAAAATAATTACGTAAGAAAGATTTGTCGATAAGAGGGAGGCTAAGGTCCATAACAAAATTTTGCAGTTAAATTAGTTTAAAAAACAAAAGTCACAAACTGTTATGAAATACAAGGAGTCAGCAGAAAAAAAAACCCAAAAAAAAAAGAAAATCAGAAAGAAAGTCGTTGACAGAACTCGAGAGAGGCAAGTTTATTGGCGTTGGAGGTGTATGTGACTTTAAGCACGATTTCTATATTTAAAATAAAATAAAAAAAATTGATATTTATTATGTGCTTTATATTCTGTTTAAAATCTAACAACAGTTGTGGTGATTTTTTCTTTTTTTTTGTAATTCTGATTTGGTTTATGATTTCAATGTAGTTGTTGGATTTTAATTCATACCCAAAGCGTCATAAAATAAATTGAAAAACGTGCATTGTTTGAATAAAAATCAAATTTATTAAAACAAAGCAAAAAACACAACAAAGCTTAACTGAATATAAGAAAAGTTCTCTCGTTTCCATCTTCTAAGGTTTGATTTTAATTCCAGCCTAATGGAAAAAAATATCCCCCTTTAAGGCAATGAATGCATAACAGATTATTACAAAAGATTAATAACAATTAAATAATAGCAATAATTATAAAATTAAAATTCCTTAATAGTACTCTATAAACAAAACGTCTCTATCACGTTTGCCTACCTCCTATAAATGCTACAGTTTCCACTGATGATTCTAAGCCACTCCTTAATATATTACGCTATTGCGCTGATAACGTTTAAAAGCTCTAATAAAAAAGGTAAATTATAACGCCATATAACAATGATTAACAATAAATCAATAGTTAATGTAAAGTGTTACATCAATGAAAAACAAATTCTAGAATAAAAATAAATCTAATGAACCCATATTGAATTAATTTATGAAAATCTTGGAAAAATATCCTCACTTTACCTTAATAAAACAAGAAAAATTCATAACACATTATTTTACTATACGATAATCCCAAAAAATTTCTTAAAACACATTTTTTCTTATGTTCGAAAATTCGAACTTATTTCGAAATTGCCAAATTGACACAGAAAATGTAAATTCTTATTATTCTTATCATTATCTATCACAAAAACCACTAAAATTGGCTAAACAAGCATTTTTGTTTATGTTCGAAAATTCGAACTTAAATTCGAAATTTTTTAATTAAAAAAATTTAGAAATTTTTTTATTTCCCTACGTTTCTTAAACAAAAACACGTTAAATTTGCAAAGCAAGCCATTTTACCCATGTTCGAATTTTCCAAATTAAGGAAATATGGTAAAATATGTAAAACAAGCAGTCTAGCTCGGGTTCGAAATTTCGAATTTAATTTCGAAAATTTGAAATTGATACAAAACCTTCATAATTTTATTACTGCAATATTTCCCTAAAAGAAAAGTTATAAAAGTGTCTAAATCAAGTATTTTTGCCTATGTTCGAAAATTCGAAATTAAGTTTTTCTATATAAAGCAAAAACTACAAAATATTATTTCTCCCATGTTTCCTTTAAAGAAAAATAGCTAAATTAATTAAAACCACCATTCTTTGTAATGTTCGAAAATTCGAATTTAATTTCGAAATTTCTAAATTGAAGAGAAATGTTGTTAATTTCATTATTCCATTAACAAAGACCTCTAAAATAATGAAAACTAGACTTAAACCCGTATTAAAAGCGGTTTTGCTTATGTTCGAAAATTCAATATTATGTTCGAAAATTTTAAATTGAAGAAAACTAAAAAATTTTATTACTTTTACATTACCTTTAAAGAAGTCTTTCCGAAATAGTGAAAGTAAGCAGTTTTGATAATGTTCGAAACTAGGATTTTACGATCGAAAGTTTTGAATTGAATTTAAGGATAATATTCTGATCGATGCACGTAAAACCATCTTAAGTCAGCTCCTAAAACCACTAAGGCAGCCGCAAAGGAAGGCTATTGTCTTCTGTTTGCACGGCTACGAAAGTGATCACTATGCAGTGTTCCCATACGGAGGGTCCAGACTAAACAGTCAGGTTAGTAGTGATACAAATTACCCTCGACAGAGAAAACTATAGAACTTGTGGCACAGGTTAAACTTGGAGCCATGTCCACATGAAAAGGCGTAGGTTGTAATGGTTTTCTGAGTTTTCTTTGTTAAAGTCGCTTATTGTGAGTCCCCATTCGTAAGTTATTTCAATTTGTTCTAAATATTTTTGTAAACCATGCCAGCAATTAACATATTTTTCTTACATATTCTTGCTCGCCTCTACTACTTTTACAATATATTTGTTTGTTTTTTTCTACTTCCTATAATTAATAGCTTTTTAACAAGCATAGCGTTAACAATTTTAAATCTATTCTCATAATTTTAGTTTTTTTTTCTTTTTTGTTTAATTTCACTTAATTACTGACGTTAACTGTGTTAAACTGTCTATTTCGTATGGCTTTCTCATCAATAACATGTTTAATGATCTTGTGGTTTTGATTTTGATTTTGGAGTGCGTTTTCAAAACACCTACAAATTATTTTTAAACAAAAAAAATCTTGTTTGAAAACAATCTCTACAATTTAATTGGAAAGCTATAAATTTTAAATTAAATTAAAAAAAAAAACTGTAGCATTTCAATAATATGCGGGCGTAGCATAAACTTACACAACTTTTACTTTGAAATTTAAAAATTTCAACAAAAAAAAGGTGATAAGTTTCTAAAAAAAAATTCAATGAAAAAAAAGTTGCCTTCAAATAAAATTTAAGCGTTTGTCAGGCGAATTCTACGTTATAAAATTCACCGGGTCAAAATCAGCAAAAAAAAAAAACACGGACTGCAAAGGTCGAATACAGTCAATCAGCTGGTGAACTCAAATATGTGACACGATCTAAGAAAGAAGCCTAGGCAGTAAGCATGACGTATACTATGCAATACGACAACTAAATGGTAGTGCTGTTGCCAGCAATAACTTACAGTCAGTGAAATCTCTACCCCAAGTGAACTGCTTTCATGATAGCGTGTGTACACCATAACTCTCGATAATTCCAAAGGCCATTGCATTACCTTCTATCAACTGCACACACTATCTGAACCTGAAGAACATGAAAGCAAATTATTGTTAAATTATGATGCCGAGATTGTGAAACCCATAAAAAGGAAAGTGGAGGAAGACGAAATTATTCCCAATCGATCACAAGAAGAGTTTACAGCGTCTAAATGAGTAAGAAGGATTATTTTAGGCAATGCAGTGACTAGAGACCTTTAAAGACTACAAGCAGCAATCTGCTCCTAGTCCAGTGTTTCTATGTACATAAGTCCACAGAACAGCCTACAGCCGATTAGAGACAAATTTGTACCTCGTTTCACCAGACACTCCGCAATCTCGTTATCACTATCCATAAATTATGATTGCCAAGATGATGACAATCGAAGGGTTGTAAACGCCGCGTGCATATTTTATTCTCTGGCGGAAACGTTCCCTCGCTCTTATTCCAATGGTATGAATTTCTGCTTGGAAAACTGACATGTATATACCCATTGAAATCTATTTGCTATACCTGGACCTTACTCCGTAGATACAGTATAGTTGAGATATCGTCTTAAATAGGATTGTTTGTCCAGTCTTCACAATCATTGGCAATCACTAGGAAGCTACTGAAGTTCATGTTAAAATGCATAGAAAGTCCTTCAAGACACTACGACTTGCTCGAATATTATAATTTTCAGTTCGGATGTACTCTTTAAGCTCAGGACATAAGAAAGAGCGTTGAGCTATCATATTTCTTCGGTCGAATATTTTTTTGTTACCTCTGCGATGCCAACGCAGATAGGCCGATGCAGTCTATCCAAAGCCTCCCTAGACTTTGCAAAGACTTCTGCCACCATAACGCATAAGTGATTATGAATTTTATGGATTCAAAGTGAATATTATTAGGCCATCATTGTTGAGTTCAAACTGCAAAGAACCTCCTGAAGGCATGTGTACCTAAAAGCTAACATATTTCTTCGGTCGAATATTTTCCAGTTACCTCCGCGATAATGACGCAGATAGGTCGGTGCAGTCTATACAAAACAACCATAAATTTTGCAAAGACCTCTGCCACCATAACGCATAAGTGATTATAAATTTAGGCTATCATTTAAACCTTAAAGAAGTATTGCTTATGGGGTTAACCTCCTTAAGTTATGTGTTCCAATACAGAGTTTACCCGGAGTAACACCCAGATATTCTGTCTCATTGAAATATTGAAGCACCATTCTGTTCAGAACTATACATCTGTAATTGAGGATTCTTTTCTTAGCAAGTAATTTGGACATGTTAATGGAAAAACCTCTTCTATTCTGCACACCATTCGTCTATCACTCGTTCAGATGATGGCTGACTTTAACTGTATTTAAAACGAAATCTACAGGCTTTAGTGGATCTATATTGATTACGTGTTGGAAAAGCCCTCAGACGAAATTAAGCAACAAGAATTCGGAATGGTATTCGAATGGTATATTTGGAAGGCCACAAGATACTTGAATAACTATGACTTGATGATCGATCTCGTACAACTTATTCGAAATTAAATACAAATTTTCGAATACTAAGCACTAAAAATGTAGACCAGTTTTGGCCAGAGATTTGTATCAATCACATGACCCCTCAATTAAATGAATGAATACGTTCTATAAACTTTTTTCCTTAATTACAGTGATTTTAATCATTTTTATTGATAATTTCTTTAAGAAAAACAACAACAACAAAAACAAATCGGCAATCTTGAAGGCATTAAAGTTTTGTTTTTCAATTTAGAACACAACGTGAACTGTCAAAACACTTTTTCCCACATGAGCTTATTTTTTTTATGTAAGAATTTTAAATACAATTCTAGGATATTGACAGCAGCAACAACAACAACAACAAGAAACAAAATACAACCATAAAATGTTAAAACAGTTGTGATAATTTATCACGTTTTAACAATTTATTTTATAACAGCAAAAAAAACATTCAACTGTTCATTGAACGCTATCATTGATTGGATCATGGATGAATGGATGGACGGCTAAATGGTTGGATGGATGGATGGATGGTTGGATGTTTTTCTCTACATAACACACCAGAAACAATAATACTATCGTAGATAAATTAGTTACAATGATCATTTAAATAAAAATAAAAAAAATAAATAAAAAAGTACACAATCTGTATCACTTTGCGGTTTAATTTTTAATTGTTTATTAACTAAAGCGCCTAAAAACTTGTTTCTGTTTTAGTTTAATAACAAAGCAATTAATATTTTATTAGTTTTATTTAATCATATGATCTGGTATGTAGTTGTTTTATGTAGATTACTTGCTTACAATTTAATTTCATCATCTCATATCTTATGCACATTACTTTAGCTCCGCTTTAAAATTGATTACAACTTCCTTAACATTTTCAACCGACACTTTCATAACAAAAAAAATATAAACATTTTTTATATACATATTTCCCACAAGCAATTTGAACATAAATTATTGCAGGTTGTTTTAAAACAAATAAAAATAATAATTAAACTTAAATTATTTACTTAATTAAATACCGTTTTTATATTAATACATTTTCAAAGGAATTTTTTTTGACACTTACAACTCTTTAGTCAGGATTAGCTTGTCACATTACCCTACATTTTAAAGTCAACTCTGAACACCAAATTTGAGAAGCTTTTGCAGAAGACTGCTGAGAGGAGTAAGTCGCCGAAAGCAATATTTTTTTCATATTTCCTTTTGTTCAAGATGTTTAAGCTGGGATTTGAACCACAGGCACTCATCTAATATGCCAACACAATTCCACAATTCCTATTTGTTATGGATTAGGTACCACCACCACACATAAAAGTACGTTAGGTTCCCACTAAGACTACCATATTAGGATCATAATGAGCTTGCGATTGAATTTAAAATGTTACAATGTACACTCTAGTCTAGTGGGTAGCGTGTTCGCATAGCAGACCTCAGCCCAGACATCTCGAATAAGATGAAATATGAAAAAATATTTCTCAACAGCTTTCTGGCATGAAAACTTTCTCAAAAAAATGTTGTTCCGCGACGATCGCTTGTGGATAAAATTAGCACACACAGCATAAATAGTGTGAGAAGCTAAGTCGTAATCACTGTTGAAGGATGTAAGTAATGTATACCATTATGAAGTATGCTCTAGACGAGCAAAACCGTGCAATGGACCTTGTTCCAAATTCAGATAGTTATTTCAGGAAGGTCAGCAATAGAGTTCCCAGTATTTTGCTTGAGTTCCCGCAAAAGAACTTAATCAGTGACACAGTAAGTGACAAACGGTCTCTTAGTAGCTCCTGTAGCAAACACGCCAACGGTCGAGTATCTGACGGGCATGAGTTCTTATTCTATAGTGACCCGCGAGAACAAATGCCACATAATATATGTCATGTCGGGAGATAAACACAAGCTGTTGAATCCTGCATAGGTTGAAATTCGGCCACTGGACAGCGCAGTGGTTTTGTTTTTCCAGTACGATTTTGCCTAAGAGGACCCTAATGAGCGGCTTCCAGCATGGTATCCGTTCTGGCCAGTGCGTCCGCCACATAGTTACCGGGTATGCCCCCTGGCAAAGGACCCAAATAATAGAGATTTCAGTCTGGCCCATAAATCACGTTGAATTTAAACAATAGGGTGGGTTATGTTGGCTTTGAGAACTGCTTCCGACTTAAGAAAACCCCTCAAGAAACGACGTACAAGGGTAAATAGCATGATCTCAGGTACCATGATCACCACGTGAGAAGACCATGCCCACGAATCGTTCGTGAGGGTATCCAATGTAGCATGAGCAGTGTGGCACGTTGCGCCGTCCAATTCAGACCATCCGATTCAGGATGTTCAAACAGTGACTTTTTCGTGATGCAATGGACGCTCATGGATTTCATAGAATTGGTATCGTCTTAAATTCGATAATTATGTGTGTGTTCACGTACTCATTCTTTCAGAAATGGAGTTCATCGTTGAAAATGATTTTTCAGTGGAAATTGGGTTCATTTGCCAACTGCTCCAGAGCCCATTCAGCGAACACATGTCGTTGCCGATAATCAGCCATGTTGAATTTGTAAAACAGACTGAATTAATGACCACTAGTTTGGCAGATGTAGCTTCAACAAGTTCAGAACTCCGTATTGTTAGCCACTGTAGCGTAACACTTTTAAATGATGTTCGAAAAATCGAAATTGATTAAAATTTATTATTTTTGCAGGAATGCTTTTAAAAACTTTTTAATTTTAAACAATAAAGGAAAGAATTTATCCAAAAATAATTTTTCAGCACATTTTGGGCCATGTTCGAAATTTCGAAATTAAGTTCGAATTTTCAAAATTTAATAAAAACTGCAAAAAAAATTAAATTAAACTAATTATCATATGTATATAATTTCAGGACAAAGAATATTTATTTTTTCTTTGAAAAATAACGAATTTTTTCTTCCCTCTTTTAGATATTGGACTTTGATTCTGCTTTGGAAAAATGTAAGTAAAAATCTTATAAAATCATTGAATTCTATAGAATTTTAATAGATTTAAACAAAAACAAATAGATTCTTTTGTTGGTTGCGGTTAAATTGATTTAAATTTGCATAAAATTATGAAACCATTATGATAAGAAACAGCAGCAGCAAGACAATAACAAAAAAATTTTATTATAATTTTTATATTTTTTTTAAATATATCGAGTCACACTGTCTAGCACGTGATTGAAATTTTTTAAATAAAATCTTTTCAAAAAAAATGATTAATATGCAGTGCTTTAGAAGATATTAAACAGATTTAAAGATAACCAGGGAATGGTGGAAGATTTTTGTTTAAATAATAGATTTAGGTAAAGATAACAATTGAAAATTAAAGTCAAGGTTGAAATAAAAATTAAAATTTTTATTTTATAATTTTTAAAGCTTTCAATTTCAATATTGTGAATAAAAATATACCTTAAATGAAATAAAAAACGCATTTTCAAAATCAATTTTTTGAAATTTTGAACAGATTTTGAATCTAAATTTTATTTTAAATGGATTTTATTAAGAACTTTTGAGAATAGTAAGCTTCTGCTGCAATTTTCTAAATTCGAATTTCGAATTTTCAAACATGTTTCAAAATGCTTGTTTTATTATTTTTAAAACATTTTCTGAAAGGAAAAAGTTAATTATCTTTAACAGCTTGCAAAACAATTAGATTTAAGCATAATTTTTAAAATTCGAACATAATTTCGATTTTTCGAACATGGCTTAAAACCATAAGTTAAACGTTTTAATTGGTGACAGGCTTTCCGTGATAAATTTAAAAATTTTAAACGCTACTAAACTAGTCTTATTGATTTTCTTTTTGATAAACTAGTAAATTCTACCTAAATTTCGAATTTTCAAATATTTTATCTTTCTAGCAAACACTACACAAGAATTCTTACTGGATTTTCCTTTTTTTTCTTGTTTAAGTATTTTTATCATGGTTTCTTAGTAACAAGTAATTTTTTAAAACAAATTTATAAATTCGAACTCAATTTCGAATTTTCGAACAGTCGTGGTTTTAAATTTTCTATAGTGTTTTCTCACTAGAAAACAATTTTTGTAGGCTTTTTTACAAATTTATAAATTCGAACTCAATTACGAATTTTCGAATATGGCTAAAAGACTTTGTTTTAACTTATTATGTTTTCTTAATAGAAAAGGCTATAGAATCAATTTTCCGCTCCTTTTAGGTTAAAAATGAAGATTCGAACTTAATTTCGAATTTTCGAACATGGCTAAAAGATGTTGTTCTAACGTGTTTGTGGTGTTTTCTTAATAAAAAAAAGCTATAGAATCAATTTTCAGGTGTTTTTAAGACAAAAATGAAGATTCATATTTAATTTTTAATTTTCGAACATGGCTAAAACACATTTGCGGGCTTTTTACAACAAAAATAAAGATTCGAAATTAATTTCGAATTTTCTAACATGGCTGGAAGACGTTGCTTTTACTTGTTTATTACGTTTCTTTAATAGAAGAAGGTTTTCAGACAAAAATTAAGATTCGAACTTAATTACGAATTTTCGAACATGAACAAAAATGTTCGAAATAATTTCTTTATTACTATTTTTACAAAAATAATAGAAAATTGTACATAAAACCTCATATGCTGTTAAGAATTTATACAAAATTTGGTTACAAAGTAAATTTTTTTTTTCTTCTGAAAAGCGGAAAAAATTGGTTATTTTTGTTACAGTTAATTCATATGCTAAACACGTTATCATCTATATTATTCGGGTAAGAACCAAATGTTAATTAAAGTTTTAATTAAAACGTAAGACTCACACATAACGTTGGTTTGATGACGGCGGTTGAAAGGAAAAAAAACAAAACGCGGGCAATTGTAACAGCGTCTTTAGGTTATTTTGGACAGGGTGTTGTTTTAAAAATAAAAACCCTTTTAAAATGTGACCAAATTACTTACATTTCAGTGATTTTTTTTTATTATTTTTAATTTAATTTCGTTTTTTTTTTGCATTTTTATTATGGTTGGCAGGCGGGTTATAAAAATTTACAAAAAAGGTAGTCAGCCCAGTAAGACCATTATAAACGCGATTATATTGTATTTCGTTATTGTGTTCACATTTTTTGCTTTATTTGTGTATGCAGAAAACGTTTTATGAATATTAAAATTAACATTTTTTTTATTATTGACGTACATACTTTGTATCACATGAAAAAAAAGGAGGTAAAACGTCTCAAACTGTCGTATAATATGGGTGTAGGTAGGCAGGCAATGTAATATAAAAATGATGATGAACTTTTAATTTAAATATTCTTTAAATTTTTGTTTGTGTATAAGAATTTAAAGCCTTAATAAAATAGTATAATTTTAAATCGTTTTAATTGTTATTACCCTCGTCATATACATACATACATACATATGTAGTCAGTCATGTAACTTATAAATAATTACATCGTCTTCTTTTTTCTTTTTTTGTTACTATAACACTACCATAAATCATAACCTTGCTGAAGTTTAATAACCTTTACAAAATAAATCCCAAAAAAATGTGTAGAACCACCATCACATTATTCTTAAAAATATTATAATAAATTATAATTTACTAATGTATTCTTATGGAAAATAAAAGATATTGAAACATAAATTGCCAAATAAAGCCATACTTAAAACACCATAATTTCTAAATTAATAGCTTGTCATTTCAAAGTCTTATCAGCCAACTTTCATCTTATGAAATAATAAATAATAATGATAATAACTTAAGATAACAATGCCTTATAAGTAAAAATAGTAAAAGTGTTAAGATTTCTATAATTCAATAAAAAAAATGCCATAAAATTTGTCATTAAAGCTAAAATTTATGATTTTATGCAAAAAAGCACTAAAAAATGTTGGAAAAAACTTTTATGTTCCATGTTCGAAAATTCGAAATTAGTTCCGAATCTCCCAAATTGCCAAGAAAACCTTAGTTAATTCGTACCTCAGCATTATCTATAAAGAAAACACTCAAATAAAACTTTAAAACAATTGATTTTGTTATGTTCGAAAATTCGAAATTAAATTTGAAATCCTTAATATGCAAAGAAAAATATACAAATCTTCCTTTATATCTTTTTCCAACAAGAAATCAAAGTAAAAATGTAAAATTGGAGGTTCTTGCCCCCAAGTTCGAAAATTCGAAATTAATATCGATTTGTTAAGAAATCTTAAAAACTGAATCACATTCGAAAAATCGAAATCTAGTTCGAATTCCCAAATACGCAGATAAAAGTATATAGAAACATATAGTTTTCCACAAAGAAATTAAAGTAAAAATATTAACTATGTTCGAAACTTCTAAATTTTTACCGAATTGATAAATTCGTTAAGAAAAGCTTAAAAAACTTACTTCAAAGCATTTTATGTAATGAAAACTCTTTAAAGATAATAAAACAAACAGTTTAAATCATGTTCGAAAATTCGAAATTAAGTTCGAATTCTCGAATATGCAAAAAAAGTGTACAAATCTTACCTAATATCGGTTTACTCAAAGAAATCCAAAAAAAATAATTACAACAACGATTTTGGCCTATGTTCGAAAATTCGAAATATATATCGAATCGATAAATTTGCCAAGAAGGGCTAAGAAAACTTGCTATATAACATTTCATGTATAGAAAACGCACAAAAAATTTCAAACAATAGATCTGAATCTTATTCGAAAATTCGAATTTACTACAGCCAACATCTTGGCCTCAAGATGTTGCCGGTTGACTTTGTTAAGTCATTTTTTATGTTAAAAACCCTATTTCAAATTCTTTGAATTCACGAAAAAGGCAAAGAAAATATTTTAAAAGATTGCGTCTTAGAAATGAGATTTAAAGATTTTAAAAGATTAATTTTTTTAAATTGCGTTTCTGACAAACAGCTTCATTAGAGGAATTCCAAAATGGCTATGAAGAATTAAAACAAAAAAAAAAAACTTCTAAATATTAAGAAAAACAAAAAGACGAATTTGGTTTTAAACGTAGTTTTGAATACGCGGGGGTGTCTTTAGAACAACTATTATAGCAAAAGCGTGCTTATTTTGCTATTTTTTTTAATTGCATGGTGCAAAAACAGAAACAATAACAACAATAAAATGAATTTTACAAAACGATAAAGCAAAAAACAAAACTACACAAAAACAAAAAACAAAAAATAAATACAAAAAAAATACAGAGCTTCTACAGCTGGTGGCAAAAAACGTTACACGTTCATGCATTACTGCCAAATGGACTCCATTACCCTCTACTCTTGTAACAAAGTGTTAGTGGAAAAATTAAATCTGGAATCTAGAATGACTCACTGGATCTATACAACAGTGGGTATATCTATCATAGCCTCCGGAAGCCTTATACGGTGGGAAATCCTCCACAGGATAATTAACTTCAACATGATACGGCGTATACACACATCTGTCTGTGTCATCTTGAGGCGATTGGACATGGCCCAAATATAGGCCATGCAAAGATCCTGAAGGAATTTAGGATTACCGAAAGTATTGATTACATTATACCGCGATAAGACTATTCAAAGAAATTCAGAATATCCATTCTGGGAAGAGAAGTTTGGAAAATTTTGCACGGTTCCAAACTAAATGGAACTGTAAGTGGTGATATTTTTACGGCATTGGTGAATTTAGCTCAATCCATAAAACTACAGGATCGCTGCAACATGCTCCAGGCAGAAGTATCGGCAATATAGTTCTGCAGAGGGAGTTATCAGGGACAGAAGTATCTCCAGAAGCAATATTACCATAATTTCTGATTACCAGTCGGCTGCCAAAGCACTGGGTTGTAATATAAGCAACTCTAAGCCGTTGTATAGCAGTCGCAGATGTCTCATTGATATATTGAAACGATATGATTTCCATATTATATGGGTACCGCGGACCTAGCGATATTTGCAAATAACTTTAGAGATCTGTGCTCTTATAATTGACAATGCAGTTATAGATTCTGTCACAGCCAAGGGGTCGGCTTCGAATCCGAGCGAAATATAGCATCAAATATAGCCAAAGCCAAAACGAAAAGAATTCGCATTTGCAAAGCGGAGTGGTTTTAAACCCTTGGCAAATGGCTTTTGCAGGAGGTGCCGCTATAAAGAAGAGGACCAAATTGTTCTCCGCCTATTGAATATATTGCAAGCGGCTATGTCGAAGGAGACAAAGGCACCTTAGTGTCTACTATATATGTACATAGATGTGTTTAAATCAATATCGTATCAAATCTAATTAAAGCTGGATAGAGAGCGCACAAAACATTATCAGCTTATGTGCAAACAGAATCGGTCTTGAATGCTTGGTAAATGACTTATGTAGGTCCTGCCGCGAAAAAGAAGAGGACCAAACTGTTCTCCGCCTATTGCATATATTGCAAGCGGCTATGCCGAAGAAGACAAAGACACCTTGGTGTCTACTATAAATATGATTCGAACGAACTGTCAGCAATGGACGGTAGCAGTCGTAAGTTGCTTAATCAGAATCTCTGAACGTTTCCTGTAATAAGAGAAAAATTATAAAAATGGTATCATAATGGAGAGCCTAAGAGTGTCTATTTCAACTTCTTTAGGTGGACATCAACAAAGACAAAGTCACCTTAGTGTCTACTAAATATGTACATAGATGTGTTCAAATCAATATCCTATCAAATCAAAGTTGGATAGAGAGCGCACAAAACATTATCAGCTTATGTACAAAGAGAATCGGTCTTGAGTACTTGGTAAATGACTTTTGTAAATGGTATCATAATGGAGGGCCTTCTTTAGGTGGACATCAACCCTGTCTATCTATACTGCGTTTTAACAAAAAATAAAGCAATAGTTTAGCGACTAAATCCAGTCTTTACCATCCAATTGTTATACTCATTTAATATCATCTATAAAGATATAAATTAAAATTGCGTTTTAAAAAATCACAAAATAAAATAAAACAATAAAATTTATTATAAAAAATGCGGCATTTTTTTGTCCGGGCCGGCTTTCATACTCATATTTTAACACTTAAAAAATTTTTTTTTAAAACTGCTTTTCAACCTAAAACAACAACCCGCAACAGGCTGGTATGTGGCCTGTAATGTAAGGTTATTTTATCGCACGTATATAGTATAGCCATTGTGTTTAAAATATTTTACGACAAAACGAACAAAAGAAAGCAAAAAAAATATGAAAATTATTAAATACTCGTAAATATTTAACAAATTGAACTCATTGAACTTATTGGTCTACATCTTTCCATTTTTTTTTTGCATTCCATTTTATATTTTTGTTGTTATTTTGTTTAAACAAAAAAAAATGAAAATACAAATAAAAACACACACAGTATGAACAATTATTATTCACTTATTAAGTGGGTGTAAAATATAAAAACAAATTGTGTTTTTAACAGGTTTCAATTGATTTTTTTTTATTATTTTAAGAAAATCTTTATAAAAGAAGATAAAATCGCAGACTTACAGGGGGCGAAAACTTTCTTTTAAGTGAACCGTTACAAAATGAAACATTTTTGGTTAAAAATAATTACAAGAAATTTAAAAATAAAAATTTATTTTCCCTTGTTTTAAAAAAACAAACTAAAAATTTTAACAAAATAATAATAAATTGAAAGACAGGAATATAAATATGACTTTAAAAATAAAAACAAAAAAATTTTTTGAAATATGTACATATAAAATAAAGTATAACCTCCCGCACAATTTGCTAACAGTGGGCGAGCTCTTATTCCCCTACAGAAACCGCACACAGTTTATACAATTTATTCCATGTAAGGCCAGCCAAGTACGGCCAATAAAGATACAGTGACAGTATGAGATTCGAAATTTTTTCTTTTCAAAAAGAGTGATTTACTGTGGAAAAGTTAACTGTGCCAGAGCATGAAGTAAATCAATTAATGGAAAAATGTGTGAATACATCGGGTAGAATTAATTGTGGTATCCTAACTAGGACATCTTCCTCCGAAAAGAAAAAAATACGCCAAAAAAATTCAAAAAAAGATTTTTAATATTAAAATCAGCACTTTCAGATGCTGCAACAAGAATTCATTCGAATAAAACCAATCTGGCTTTTGCATATTTCGATTAGGATATCTCGATGACCATCCGTTTCAGATTTTGTTAGGTCAGGTTAGGAAGGGTGGAGCTTCACCGCATTACCGCTTTCACGCCTTCACCCAGAGACCTTTTGATCCATTGTCACTCTTCAATTATGACAAGAAAAGAAAGAGGAAAAATGAAGCACAGAAGAAAATAGAAAAGAAGGCGGAAGAAAATTAGAAGGAAAAGAAAGAAAAAAAAAAAAAAGAAAAACTAAAGCTACAATCAGCCATTTAAAGCTAATCCGTTTACAGCCCTATTAAATCCTCAAGCCTGTATTCTTTTAGATCTACAAGTTCATCAACAAATCGACTATCTAGGCATCTCTGCCTATGCATCTTTAAGCAAGCGCAGTGACATAAAATATTAGCCAATGTTTCCTCTGCTTCTTCACATAGCCTACAGAAATCTATTCCATCTACTGATCCCGTATATAAAGCGGTTGGCCCGTTAGTGCTCCTATAATAGCTCTCATCTCTCGTCTTCCCATCTCTAAAATAAGTTTTGTCCCTGTAGGATTGAGCCGTTGCCATAAAGCCCGTGCAATTCTACAGTCCGTTCAGCATCGCCATGCATGGTTTGCGTATGAGTCATTCGGATTCTGTTTCTGTGTTAAAAACTATATCAATCTGCGTAACTTTTTTTCCACGTTGAATGTGGCGGATACATTTATGAGGTAGAAATGAAATTTACTGTTGGAACTGTGTGCTCAAATAAAATATCAGATCCACACGAAGTCCAGAAAAGACTTAAGCGTTCAGTTTGCAGCGAATTGTTTAGCTTCTACGAAGGCGATATACTGCACTTGGCTATACAAATTTTGCTGTCTACAACAAACTATACTTGCTATGTAGACAAGACTGAAAAAAGATAGCCAATGGATACAATAGCCGGCGTGGATACAATGGATCAAAAGCTTGGCACATATTCTTGCAAAATATCAACTTGCTGCTTGCCATATCCTACCACATTAGCTGCATTTATTGTATGAATTTTTACAATTGGCACCGACCTAATCAAGAATAAGAATGTATAAGAATGTATAAGAATCTATTCCCAGATTCGAAGCGCTATGAAAGTATATAAATATAAAAGTAAAGTAAAAAATTTTGAAACACGGACAAGACGAAAAAACTAAACATGTTTGTCCCTCTGGGTAATAGTAAGACCGACTATAGGAGCTGCATCTTTTATTGTGCCTCAAATAAAACAACCCTCAGTTCAGTTGAGCCGTGTGGACTACCGAATGCCACCGTTCACCATACTTGCAACAAAACAGTTTTTGATGAGGACTTCAAAATTGCAGCATCTCTGCAACACCTGCAATGATAATAAGCTACAAGAAGCATCACAACAATGATTTAATTCATTTCATTAGGTAGATATTTTAATATTTAAGAATAGTTGATCTTGATATTCCTCCTATTGACTACACGATGCCTGGCTGATAAATCTTAGATTGTACTACCAATACCCAAAGACTATAAAGACTTCCGCTGTGCCACTAGAGACTGGTACAGTCATATGGATGCCTGATAGGATAAATGCACTTACTTATACAGAGACCAGAAAAATCTGACCCGCTTTGCATAAATGCAAAATAAAATTTGCATTAAATGTAAACATCATAGAAATCTTACAGAAATTATAGTGGAACACTGTGCATACACCGACAACATGGGAATACCTTACAACGACTTCTACAGAAGCTGTAAAGACGATGAAGACGACCACAGACCATCTTTTTGGCATTGTTTGGCAGTGCAAAGTCTATGAAAGAAAGATTTTTAAGCACCCCAGCACCCCGTGTCTCACTCGAGGTGATTTCTATGAAACCATAACCTTGATAAAACTATCGAAATGGTTGAGAAATGTCAACCAGGAATTTTAATTGAATGACAGAATAGCTACTATCGGTATTACAACAGAATCGTATAGCACATAACCTATGTTTTTTGAAGCAACTGCCTGTTTAACCTAACCTAACATTATTGGGCTTAATGTGACATAATAATTCGTTTGATTACAGTTTACAGAGAAGCTACATTAAAACTGTTACAATAACAACAACAATCAAAGCATTTCTAAACGATGCTTTCGGTATAGTTTTCCCAATGACACAACATAACACGAATGTACCGGAAAAACGAAATATTGCAGAAAAGAAAGGGGGTTTCAAATTTCAAAATCAGTTAAAAAAAGTTCAGTGAATAATTTTTAATAAAAAGGGGTGATGAAATGAAAATAAAATCACGTATGCCTTGACCCAGTGGGGTAATTAAACAATGGCATTGCAATAAAACACAATTTAATAATAATCTTAAAACAGCTGTCGGATAATGGAAATGATGAATTAATTATTATTATGATTGAAACAAAAAGCGATGTTGTTTATTTAACAGAGTAATTTAATAAATATGATGATGATGGATTTTAATTAGAAAGAAAATTATGAATGCAATTGAAGACAACAATTAGTGGAAAGGAATGTTGGAAAAACTTTCTAATTATATAAACAACAAAATGAAATAAAATAACAGTGACACTGACAGCTCATATTAACATTTCTAATTGAACAATTAAATAGAAAATTGCTGAGAGCTTGCCGCACATACACACACTTACGCACGTGCAGTAGTAGCAGCATTGTTAAGAGAAAAGAGAAATAACCTTGAAATTGTTGAAATACTTATGAAATAAATTATCATATCAAAATTAAATGTTAAAAATACAGAAGCAAAGAAAAAAGTAAACGCTAAAGGAAAAGTTGTAAATACCGACTTTTACTTTTTATTTCTACTAATACTTACAACAATATGTATGTAATTAGTAAATTGATTAATTAATTAAATAATTGAAAGAAAGAATAAATAATCAATCAATCATGCCTACCTTTCTGTTGTTGGCTCGGCACATATGAGTGGCTGTTTTAATTCTATAACCTGACCATTTTTCTCTTTCAATTCACCATTTTCCATATAATATTGTACCAGTTCAGGTAAGGTAGCAAATTTTTCACCTAATGAAAGTTAAAACAACAAACATAAACGATAATTAAAAAACGATTTAAATAAATTATTAGAAAAAAAAAGAAAGTAAAAAATAACACTTACCGCCATAGAGATCGAAAAAATCACCATTATTTTGTATTTTAATATGTGTTACTTCCTGGCCCCGTCTTACCGATAATGTAAATGCACCGGGATTTGAAGAAGAGAGTCGTGCTAAGAAAGAGCCATCAAAACCTTGTTTCATTAGAAGTTTTTCCGCTTCTATACCCGATATTGTGGGATGAAACCATCTGGAAAAAATTAAATATAAAGAAAACCATTAAAAAAGAATATAAAAACGAACAACAAAAAAAGTATATCGAGTATCGAAATCATTAAAACGAGCAGATAAAAATGTTTGCGTTATAATGTATAACAGGTTAGGAACGGGATTAAGTATTGAAAGTAAACCGCAACGTGTTTGATCTAAATTTATGATTCCAGGGCGAAACAAGGGGAACCATTGTGATCACTTGTGTGCTATTAGCTTTCCTTAGCCGTAGGTCTTTCCCATCGTGCTAGCTTCTTTTTAGAATTCCATTAATTTGCCCTTTTCGCTAGGTTCTTAAGAGTCTTGCAAACTATCTACAAACCGCTGGTCATTTGTAATATTCTACAGTACGATACAGCTAGGCCGTAGTCTAGTAAGTAATGTGTTGGCTTATTAGACATGAGCCCACGGCTCAAACCCCAGGTCGGACATCTCGAATAAATCGAAATAAATATATTTGTTCGGTAATTTTTCTAATTTTTAATGAAAATTCCTAGCTGAATAAGGTTAACCACAGCTGAATTGTATAAGTTTTGGCCTAGAAAAGCCAGAAATGTGATGTTGCATTATAATAAGCCTGTATAATTGTAGATATAACAGCTGAATTGTAAAAAAATGTACATTTTATGAAAAATTCCTTGCTGAATTGTGAATTACACAGTGAAATATAAAAAATATTGCCAAGGAAGGTCAAAAATGTGCTTATATTTTATTATAAGTCTGCTGAATTGTTAATACAACAGCTGAATTGAGATAACCGTAGCCGAATTGTAAAGGCGTTGCTCTTTGAAGCGCAAAAATAAGTTTTCATACTATTATAACTCTGCTGAATTGTTAAACAGTGGCTGAATTAAACATTTTACGGCTGAATAGTAAAATTATTCAATTTACCTCTAATTGTAAATCTGTTTAAAGTAGCTGAAATAATAGAAGTAGACACTCCAACTGCGAAATAAAATTTATTTAAAACCCCAAAACAACGGAAATGAATATTTAAACAGCTGAATTAAGAAGATTAACTCTCCAGAATTAACGAGAATGAATTATTTTTTATCAAACAATTCTTTAGTTTACTTTTTACGTCAACTGAATTTTGCAAAACTATACACTCTAAGTAAATATTAAGCTGTTTTTGTTACCTTTGAATTGATACAAGGGATATTTAAAGAAATATTATGCAAATAAATTTTATCATTATTTTCAACGTAAATAAAAAAGGAGATAATTTTTACATATTCAGCCAGCTGAATAAATAAAAACTTAGCCAAATTCTTAAAATACTTCTCTGAAATGATAAATACACAAGTGAATTACTAAATATTCAACGAAAATATATGCCTTGAGCCAGCTGAATTCATAAAAACTTAGCTAAAATGCTTAGGATACAGATGAATTACTAAATATTTGACGAAATTGTATGCCTTTGGCCAGCTGAATTCATAAAACTTGGCTGAATTAATAATTACTTAACTGAATTAATAAATACACAGCTGAATTGAACAAAAACTACGTATTTTACAATTAACCTAAGATTTTCCAATAGCAGAACAGCCTAAATTTGCTTAAGAATTTCCAGAATTGTCATATTTTGACTTTAGAAAGCAAGGTTGTAACGCCATTACTCCTTTTTGTAAGGCGGAAAGTCCCTTAATGTTACAGCGTTTAAAAACCAATATTCGTCAACATAGCGCCGACATACCGCCCAAAAATTTATGAAAAATTGGTTGAAAACTACCTCAAAAGAATCGTCGGCTGCAACCGATCCATAAATGGTCGTTTAGCTGACATTGTATTTGTATTTCATACATAGTGCAAGGCAAGTTTCAAGCATTATCATGAAATTAAAACATATACCACAGAAGCCCCTAGTTGCAGTCATACCGTCTTTAGGTACAGAAAGACACATTTTTTAATCAGCTGAACAGAAAATTTCTAAGAAAATTATATATAAAATTCCTACAAATAGCAAAAACTATTCATAAGTTTTAAATAGTAAACTGACACATACTAGATATTACAGCTCTTTGTCTTTGAACGAATAATAGAAAATGAATAATAGAAATTGAATCATCAGCATTAGAATAAAAAAAAATTATTTCATTTTCATATGCAGCCTATGAAAACTTTCAACACTTGCTGAATACCTCTACTATTTAAACTAATTACATATTTGTTTAATGATAAAAACGAAATAAGTGGACACAAAACTACAACAACAACAACAACAATATAGCAATATATAATCTACTAATTGTGCAAAATTAATACTACAATGTTTGAACACATTTATAACTGAGCAAATATTAAGTGAGGACTTCTCCTCCTCACCCCTTTTGCCTTATGCAGTATAACGCAAAACAATGAAAAAAAAAATTAAAAAAATAAAAGAACGACTTTTTTATAGTCTAATCTAAAATAGATACGATAAATTGCTTTTAAAATCAATTTAGCTGAATACACAACACAGAATGTCTGTCTGTTTATCTCTGTTACTTGGTTTGGAATTATTCTATAAATATCAACAATAGCAAATGAAAAAAAAAACTGAAATCAAATAAACCAAAGTACTATTTCAGTTCACTTAAGATAAGCTAATAAATTGTTTTTTATCAGAAAGTTTTCAAAAAGATTTCAGGCTTAATTAGTACACATATGTACGTACATGCATATTTAGTTTATATGCCTGACAAACATCTGAACACAGAGCAAATACCAGATAACATATGAAGTACTTCACATGTGCGATTTAAGCTCTAAAAGATTTATTCAACAAATATCATAAATTATGGGTCATTTGGAAAGCATTTTACTCGGCTGAATAAGTTGGAAACACTAGGAGCATAAAAAAAAATAATTTAAAGATATTGAAGAACCTATCCTACAGCGACACTGGAAGCTCTGCTGGATTCATATCCATTGCACATGATACTGAAGACCAAAGTTTAGGAGAGATTGATGGAAAACAACACAAGTATGAAATTCATGACCTAAGAAATCGAAAAATTGCCGGTTCCCTCCTTAACTGTCCTTTGGATAGAACCAGTAGGCTCTATGAAGTGCTATGGAAAGTGCTTCATAACGAAACTTAGTAAAAAATGAATGGAACCTGCATAATCTTTAAAAAAATACTATTTTTGTGGCAGAAAGATAGGTCGAGATCGGATCTTGGGCCAATAGCAGAAGTTTTTGGTCTCTTAAAGAAATATTCTATTCAGGGAAACTCACGTGTATTATCCAAGTAAAAGTCTATTCCATCGAATTCAATTCAACTTGGATAGGAGGTACAAAACAGAGAACATAGCAATACTATCTCAAAGTTATTCTGCCATTCAAGCACTCGGCTCTTATAAGGTTAAATGGAAGAGAGTATGGGATTATTTGGAGAATCTAAACGCGACTAGGTAGGCAAAATAAGGTTGCCGTTGATGTGGCCAGAACCCTTTTGTTGAGGGAAGGCGAATGTTTGGAAAGAGAAGATAAAGAGAGCCAAAGACTCCTCTCAAATCAAATGGGTTTCGGGGCAATTAAAACTTTTGTTGGGAAATTACAATAAGATCCGACAAGAGTTAAGCATCAGGCTATCCAGGAATATCCTTAGGTTGGTAACATGTCTTTTGGTAGCACACTGTAAACTTAAAGCACACTTTTTACGAATGAGGAAAAGAGCTGTCTTGGTAGAACTGCCTGCCCTATAAACATGTTATCTAGGATGCAGTCCTATTGTTCCAATATCCCACATCTTATGTAGTTGTCCACGACTTTCTCAAGTGTTTTCAATATAAAAGACGTTAAACCAATTGGTCAAAAGAATTTTGTGTGCTAGGTATCCTTTATTCCCACTTTTGGTAGTGAACACTACCCTCGCCCTTTGTCAGGCTTTTGGAATATACACAAGAGCTCGATTCTAACGTAATTTAAAGAAACTCGAAGCGTTATAGACACGCTCTCACTTTCTGCGTGTGGATAATGTGGGCTCTATAACCTTGCTATCCATCGCCCTATTTAGGATCTCATGATTAGTGTTAACAAATGCTGTCTGATTAGATTTGCTTCCCTTGTATCGTGTTCCCTACAATGTAGTGTGGTACCCATTCCAATATCCCACATTTCATGTAGTTGTCTACAACTTACTCAAGTGTTTTCAATATGAAAGACGTGCGACCAAGTGATCTGAAAAATTTTAGGTGTATAGCGTCCTATTGGAACATACCTAGCAAGGCTAATTGCAGCATACATTAAGAAGATATTTCCATTTGTAATAGGGCAGGAAAAATTCCATCCCTTCACGGAATCTAGTACGGTATAAAGGTGACCAAAGCCCATTTTATACCCTTTCCGGTACATGCATATGCCGCGACCTGTCAGTTTACACGGCTGCCTGCCTTTACCTCACCACAGGGAAATGAACACAGATCGTAGAATTTTTTGTTTTCTAGATACCTCCTGAATTTTAATATTATATAGAACATATTTACAGTTTTCTTTTAATTTTTCTTCAGCTGAATTAAAAACTAGAACCAAAAACATGTTCACTTAAGGCAAATAGTCCATTATTTTATTAAAATTTTTAATTAGAACAAAATTTCGTTCGCTTGCATTAGTTTATCGCCATTTAATTGCAATTAATTTTTACGAAATTAATCCCATTGTTCAGCATTGCATTGCACTCGTTGTTCTCTTTTTTTTTTTTGCTTTCGCTCTTTCTCTCTGTTACCACTACTATTATTGTGCCCTGACCTTAATCAGCTGGTAAGGATTTGTGTATAACATATGTAAAACAAAAGAAACGAACAACAGCAAATGTGCATGTACATTGTACAACAAAACCCCTAAAGAAAAAAACTGCAAGTAAAATAACAACAAATGCAATGGGTTTACATGGGAAGAGTGGTTTGTTGGTTTAAAAGGGAGAACTGATTGCAAGGCTCTGTATTATGTTTGGCTTCATGCGACGATGATGGTTTTGTCAAAAAAAAAACAGAAAAAGCAAAGAGAAAACAAAAAACTACAACAATGTTTGCCCATTTGTTCCAAGTGTTGGAGTATGTGTTCAAGTGTGGCAAAAGTATCTATGGGTTCAAAAAGCAACAACAATTGCAGAGAGTACGTGATGGTTGTAGCAGCAGTACTCAACACGAAAAAAATATTAAAATTCTGCCAGCAGACGGGTTAGCAACGGTCTTTTTTCCCTCTCTCCCTCTCTTTTTTAATGTATTTATTGTTGCTTTTGTGGCTGGTCGTTAAAAAAACGCAAAAAGTATGAAAATGTAAGAAAAAAAAGAAAATGAACTAAAAACAACAATAGAATCTACAACAACAATTAAATCTACAATGTTTTGTTTTAATTTAAATGTATGTGTATGTTTAGAGTAAACTACACACACACAAAAAGAACAAAAAAATTATAAATAAAAAACTAAGAGTAGTAGGGAGAAAAATAAAGCACACGGTTTTATTAGTTGGGATGCCTGGCACACACACAGCAAACAAACTTACAAAACAGCCTGTCAACCAGTCAAGCAGCTAGCGAGCCAAAGCCAGCTGAGTTAATAACGAATGTTGTGGGAGGGTAGGGAGGTGCTAGGCAGCGTCATCATCGTAATCGCTAACAGAAAAAAAACAACAGCTGAAGATACTATACACACTCACAAAATATACGAATGAAGTAAAAATATTAAAACAGTGTTGCCAGATGATAACACAATACAAAGGGGGAAAGTAATATAAGGAAACTGTTTAACTATTTGAAATCTTTGCCCTTGAGAGAGAAATTTTCATTAAACAGCGTATATAAATGTATTTGTTTTCCAAAAGGTGGCTTATTTAGTAAAAAAAAATTAAATGTTCATAAAAATTTGTGTGTTGCATTATTAGATTAAAATGAGTTCAAACCTTCATTGTTTGTTTTCTTCGAGCACTCAAAGAGCTAAGGATTAAACTCACGAGATCTCGTCTAATAAGAAAACACACTACCTTTTAGACTTCGACGTAAGTTAACGTATATATAGAACGTTGCTTATTATTACGAATGGAGACATATTTAGCAACAATGTAAACATATTTCACTCATAATCCCCCAAATTCATGTAAATTTGCTTGTTATGGCAGTAAAGGCCTATATATAACGTAAAATACTTTAACAAATAACAGCTGATCAGCAGTGTAATTATATTACTTCAGTGAATAAAGCTTGTTTTTCGATTTGTGACCTATTTAACGAGTTTATTGCGCCTAAAAGCATTAACAATAATTACGGCCCTTAATAATTACCGAATGCTAGTTATATTTCTTAATATTTCTGCACATTTTTGTTAACATCTCAGGTGTTAAAAATGCTCAAGGTCTGGCAACGTCAGCTGAGAATACAAGCAAAGAGAAACAGCCGTTTCAAACAAACGGACAAATAAAAAAGAGCGACAAACAAATAAAAAAAAATTGTACAAAAAATACACAAACACAATAAAAAAGATAAAAAAGAAAACACTTGGAGTACCAAAAAAAAACATATGGAATGAAATAGTTTATCAATTTTGTTGACAACAATTTGAATTTTATCTCACGGGCCTAAAGATGCCAATTAGAACACTGGTTGTTAAGAACTTTATATGATTATAACAAAAACAAAAGACTATGAAGAGAGCTTTGGAGTAGGGGCCAAATTTTTTATACTTTTTGTGTATATTTTCACTTTTTTTGTAAATTATTGTTGTTGTAGTTATTTTAGCCCCCTATATAATCAAAAAAAAGGGGAGCAGCATTTTTTTGCTTCTGTCTTCAATTCGTTTACCAACGACACCGAAATACACAAACGCACACACACACACATTTTTGCAAAGATTTTTTCGACGATTTTTTTCTTCTCTTCTTTTTTCATCTCTCGTTTTAATACATATTTCGATACATTTTTTTGGGATTTTTTTGTACGAGATTTTAAGATTTTTTTATTTTCCTTTGTAGATTACCTTCGCGAAGACATTTTTTTGTTTTACAAAAATATGTTTAAAGAGTAAATTTACGTTTTTTAAAATAAAATAATTAACAATTCTTTCTATATATATTTTCAATTTTTTTTGTATAAATTTCTGGTGGAAGCAACCTCTTTTTCACGTCTTTACTTCTTTGGCACTTTTCTTCTTCTTCACGTTGTGTGTAGGGAATAAAAATTAACGAATGGAATGGCACCAATGATGCCAGAGACATCTACAGATATTCTAATTGTACAATCGCTACATAACAAAAGTGTTGCCAGGATTTATAAATTGCAGAATTTTTATACAAAAAGTTATTGAAATTATTACTTTCAAAGCAAAATTCTTTTGTCTTCATAGATTTAGAAAACGTTAGACTATATAAAGCACATAAATTTAATAAAAAAAGTCAAGCAACTGGACATCGCCTTGTATTAAATTCAATTCGATTTGCTTTAATAATTTTAAATAAAATTTGTTTAAAAAATTGTAGATTGTATGTGTTTGGCATTGCCAACCGTTTTTAATAGCAAATTTTCATTTTTTGTTTTGATTATTAATATACGTTATATTTTACGCTCTCTTAATATTTCTCTCTTCTTTACTCTCTTTTTCATAAAACATCTGATGCTGTTAGGTTTGCCGAGTGATGAAATAAACATTCTTTGAAAATTTCACGTGTAAGCCAACATTTTCAGGTAGAAAATTAATAAAAATCTTGGCTCAGCGTCGCTATTTTAAGAAGAATTCCACCACGAATGTTGCTTACCGCTTTACGAAACGCAGTGCGTGGCAAAACCAACGAATTACTAAAGGATTTATTAATACCAAAGCATCTGAAACCTAAAACAACTACAAAAATGTCCAATAACTCTGCACCAAAGCCACAGACGCAATTAGGAAACAGCAAACCTATGCTGCGCAAGGAAAAACAACAACAGTCCAACAAAAAGAAAAACACACCCTATATACCGGGTACGGTAACATTGCAAATACTAGGAGTAGGCTCTAATGGTTCACCAGCCTCAGTGTATTTATTTACCGATCAATCACGCTATTTGTTTAACTGTGGTGAGGGTACCCAACGTCTCGCCCATGAGCACAAAACGAAATTAGCCAGACTAGAGCAGATATTTGTAACACGTAACACCTGGCCGGCTATAGGTGGATTTCCAGGTTTAGCCTTAACCGTACAAGATGCTGGCGTAAAAGAATTGGCTTTACATGGTCCACCTTATCTAGAGAATATATTGTATTCCATGAAAAGATTTGTGGTGTTAAAAAATCTGCAGGTAAGTTTTTAAAGTTCTTAAAAGACATTTTTATTCTTTCATATATGTATGTATTTCTCCCTTAAAGCTTAAAACTGTGGATTGCACTCAAGAAACTGAATTTGAGGACTCTGTTATGTCTGTTAAATGTTTGCCTCTGTATCGTTCACCTCTCAACCAAGCAGAAGAACAAAATTTCTTGTCTTTGGTTGGAGACAAAGAACACATAGCCATTGCTTACATATGTAAATTAAAACCACGGCCTGGTGCTTTGAATCTAGAAAAATGTGTTGAACATGGTGTACCGCCTGGCCCTCTTCTGGGCTTGCTTAAAAATGGCATTGATGTGACATTAGACAATGGCACAGTAGTTAAATCTCAAGATGTTAGTGAACCTAATGAGAATCCTTTATCGTTTTTGTTTTTGGATATACCTTCTAAAGAATTCTTACACAACTTAACCAAACATGAAAATCTTTTGCTAAATACTTGCATAAATAATGACCAGATACCCGAAATGCCTTTGGTAATACACTTCTCGCCTCAGGAAGTAATAGAGGAGGAAATATATCAGAACTATATCAACAAATTTCCTAGCAAAACCCAACATATTTATTTAAATAGCCAACACAATACATTTTCCGGTTATATAGCTGCCCATCGCATACAATACCAATTAAATCAATTAAATCCTCAAGTATTTCCTTTGCTAGCAGAGGCTGCCAATTTAACAAATCATTTAAACAACAATTTAAAGAGAACCAAATTGGAAGATGTTGTAGAAACACAAACTAATGTGTTAGACCCCAAACAACAACATTTAAAAGATCTTAATGCAGTGGCTTATTATCATTTTAGGCCTAGAAAAGGTAATAAAAGCATTTTAAATTATTTTTAAATTAAAAACTTAAAGCTTTTCTTTAAAGGTTTGGATAGAGGCCTAGAAGCTAAACTTAATCCTGTGGAATACATACAAGAAACCCAACTATTAGCAGAGTTTCCTGCTCTCTTACAAAAACTCAAAGAAGATTTGAGGTTATCTTCACCATCGACTCCAGACTGTAATTATCCCAAGATTACATTTTTGGGTACTGGTTCCTGTATACCCAATAAAACACGCAATGTGAGCTCTATATTACTACAGCCTAGTGGAGATGCTTACATTTTACTAGACTGTGGCGAAGGTACTTTGGGCCAAATACAAAGATTTTATGGCAATAAACAAGCTGAGGAAGTTATTAAGCACCTGAAATGTATTTACATTTCCCATTTACATGCTGATCATCATATAGGCCTAATAGGCTTGCTAACAGAAAGACTGAAGTTATTGGACTGTGAAGAACCTGATCAAAAAATTTTATTACTTGCTCCCAAACAAATAGAACCCTGGCTGAATTTTTATCACGAGCGCATATTCAACATAAAAAATTCATACGAACTAATAGGCAATGCTGAAATAATGGATCAACCTTTAGAGTTAAAAACCTCATATCCCGACTTTGGCTTGGATAACATAAAGACCTGTTTGGTTAAGCACTGTCCACATTCCTTTGGCGTTAGTTTGGAGGTGTTAAATGCTAAAGATTCTTCAAAACCTATTAAAATTACTTACAGTGGTGATACTATGCCCTGCCAGGATCTTATTGATTTAGGTTTTAAATCAACTATACTAATACATGAGGCTACCATGGAGGATGATTTAATTGAAGAGGCTAAAATTAAAACCCACAGCACTATTTCCCAAGCTATAGAACAAGGCCAACTAATGCAAGCTGAGCACACTATTCTCACACACTTTTCCCAAAGATATGCCAAATTGCCTCGCATACAACTCAATGAGGATGGTACTTTACAAAATGTTGCCATTGCGTTTGATAATATGCAGGTCACTTTAGAGGATTTGAAACATTTCCATTTAATGTATCCTGCAATGCGTTCTCTATTTGCCGAACATGCTGAAGAATTAGAACAGAAAGCCTTAAAACGTGAACTTAAATTGGAACGTAAACGTAAGTTACTGGAAACGTAGTTTAGTTTGAGTAGAATGTAGTTTTAAAAAAAACTTTGTTTCTAAGTTTATTTTTTTAATTATTTAAAATCTGATGAATGTTTTGTTTTTATTTATATATATCTATAAATATTTGTTATTTATTAATGGAAACAACAAACGCTTACAATTTTGATTAATTAAAATAAAGTAAAAATTTATTTTAAGTACAGCATTACACAAAAAAAAAATTAAAAATGATTTTAAAACCTTAAAGTATTTCTGTATAGTCTGTCTGATGCAAGACTCAGATCTCCTCTTAAATTCCAAACAAAAGTCTTGATTTCCTCGAACCCTCTTGATTAGTGAAGAGTCTTTGCCTCTCTTTATGCTCCCTTCCGTTGAGCATACATTTCCAATCATCCGCTCCCAATCCACAGAAGAGTTTTAGTCCTATCAGGGGTGTGGAAACTTCACTCCTTGCCTGCTCTTTGGTGAGAATTCACACCTGATCGGCGACCCAGCTAATCAGATACAGGAAACTTGACTCTTCATCTCCTCACAACCCCAACCAATTTAGAAAGAGGGAGCGCCCCTCTCTCTCACAATGCTCCGTCAAAAAATTTATTAAAATTCAATAGCGTTCTAGAGCGCTCGAATCTAGACCATAATCGACTGGAGATCCTGCAGTCCCCCCTCTTCTTTCCGCCTGATCAATCAGCCGGAAGGAAGCTCCCAGAGGGGCCTAATTAACCGTTATAACTGTTTCGCATTCTCCATCGTAACCATCCACTATTAGCTCATCTGCAGTCTAATTGCCACTAAACCCAACACAATTTCACCTTTGTACATGCCTTTCTGCAGACTGAAACCAATCTCGAGCTAATATAGTGACTAGTCAGTGCCTTCAAGGCAGCTTGATTATCTATATAGATAACCTCGGATTCCCCGGTTCAATCAATTATAGACTGCCATGGTGATCGCAAACTCCTCATTCTGGAATTTACTGCCATCACCAGGGAGTCTACAGGATAGCTACATGTTAACCTTCATCTTCAAGTCAAATCAAAAAATTGATTTTATTTTTGTTTTTTTTTTTTGTTTATTTACAAAATTTCCTTTTACACACACTCCAAAATAACTGACCTCTGGTGGTAACGTCTCACATTTTTTTTACACATTTTTCTTCTTTTCCCTTCCTTACTATAACACTTCAATTAATCAATTCAATTTTGCTGGCCAAACTCAGGTAAATCCTTTCTTTAAAAATTGATTTTCTTCTCTCGGGAACTGCTCTTAATGGTAGAAACCATGACCATGACCATGATAGGGATAATAGCCATGTCCAACATAGGGTACAGCATGATGAACAGCATAACCACCATAGCCACCGTAACCACCCAAACCGTGACCACCATAATAGCCACCATGGCCGCCATAACCACCATAGCCGCCTAGGCCATAGCCCAAACCATAAATGCCACGCTTTTCAGGATTCTTAGTGGCAAGAGAGGATTCAGCAGCCGAGCCTTCTGAATCAGCAGCAGCAGCCAAAGCCAAGATTACGAAAATGCACAAAACGCTCTGTAATCAAAACAAAAATAAAGGAAAGAAAATTTTTGCATTGAACAGTGAGTGATAAGTTTGGTCCTTCGATGCTATTTTACTTACAAAATATTTCATTTTGTTATTGTTGCTGTTGTTATTGTTATTGTTGCTGTTGTTATTGTTTTTGGATTGATTCTATTAAGATCACGATCTTAAAGGTTCGAATGCTTAATTGTTTTTGATGTTCAATTTAAAAACGGCTGCATTATTTATACTGTTTTGGATATTTAGAGCTGCCTGCCAGCACTAGACAACACAACAATAGGTGCAGCAGCTGCTGCAAACAGTGCAATATCGATATTGCATTATACGTAGTACATATTAAATATCCACCAACAATGGCAACATCATCATCAGCATCAGTATTATCATAATCATCAACATGATTAGCAACCAACCACCACCGCCAGCATTAGTTATTAAACATCATTATTTATAAACGTAGTGAAACAGCAAAAGGGTTAAATACAATAAAAGCGATGGCGACAAAAAATTGCGTCAAAATATGAGTCAAAAATAAAATAAAGACGTATTCATGGTGCTTTAAGGTCAACTGCATGTAAGAGCAGAAATACTAACCCAATCTATGGAGTCCTTACAATTGCATCCAATACCAAACCGATCCTATTGTCCTCAGTGCATCTTGTAAGTACACGAATTAGGAAGCGACGTCAACCATGGCCTCAAGAGTTTTGTGTTGTGTTTTCTCCGATGTTTAATTTCACAAATAGCGTGTCGACCGAAGACGTTGGCAACCGCATACAGAAAGCATGATAAACTTTTGCTTTCTTTCCTCTCTCAGCGCACATAGTTAATACAAATTTTAAGTCTTCTCTCCTTAACACGTACGAAACAAAAGCCTCAGGTATTCGTCAATCAATGTATTCGCAGGATCTTAGCAAGGAGTCGTGCCTAGCAACCGGATTTTGGAGCATTCCAACCGTCATCTTCAAAGACAGTGCCAGTCGGATTAATAATTGGAATAAGTTGACCTTCAATTAGTCCCGATAGCCTCTTAGAATCCCCGATTAAATTTTATCTCAAGAGGTCGTCTTGAACGAATGCCATCTTTGTTATAAATCTGCTGTCTCCGTATGTCTTTCGCCTTCGTAAAACGTTCGTTTAATCGGCTATCCATGTCATTGTAGCTTGAATTACTGCAGAGTTTTGTGTATTCTTTTGATTATGACGAATCCGTGCCAAAATCGTTTGGCAAACAATTGGTCGGCATTCCAGTAGTCACCCGATTCTCACATCGCTGTAATTAGATTGTCAAAGATTGGACTGCCTACACTTGAGCGTACCTATCAGTACCGCGCCAGTTTCTGGGCAGCTAATAAGACTAGCATTTCTCAGCCAACTCCTTACACCCATATATCATCACCTAATCTAACCTACATGGCCTTATGACCCATTTATGCAGAATTAAGGCCTATCTTCTCATACCGCCCTTCCTGAGTTAATTTTATTCACAATTGCCGAGTTCTACAGTTTAAAGTGGACGAACGGCAGATATAAAAAGCATTTTCATGGCAACTATTTATTCTCAGAACGTTTACCAGAAGGCTGCTGGTAACTTGCCTTTTCCAAAATTTCGGAACCGAGATTTGAACTCTCAAAGCTCTCGTCTAGTAAGCCAACACACTACCCACTAGACTATAGCGACCACCTAATCTACATTTTAAAAAATATTTGAACCGCCCATTGTGTTTTACTGTTTGCGTAGCAACAACATTTTTCTTTTAATAAATTCAATGTTTTTGCAAACGCTTAACGCTTACAATGTGTTTTACATCTGCTATGGACATTCTTTTAAAAAGTACTTCACATAGGGCGGCATATTTTCTTTTTCTAAGTGAATATGCTTTAGAGTAACTGTTTTGCAAAACCGAAATCAGTATGAAAAAGACGTGATGTATGTTGTGACAGATGGATGGATGGATGATATACAATTACAACTGCAATAACATACATGCAAGAGACAGACATGTATGTGTGTGGTTGATATTGCGTGTATTTCGTGTAATTTATACCGATTAACACATATTCAAAAACTGATGTTATACAAGCCATATAACGGTAATATTATAGTATTGTTAAACTAACGGTTTTAGTTGTTATATTGATTACCTTCAAACCAGAAAGAAAAAATTGGACATTTTTCATTTGAATTTTTTAAGCAAATTATCGAAAAACCCATAATTTTCTTGTTCAATAGGTTTTTGAAACAATAACCCCATGTGTAATGTATCCATGCCCTTAAAAACTGAACGGAAGTGTTATAAAATCAATTGCTATTGTTATTATTGTTGTTGTTGTTGTTGCTTAAGTTAGTTGTTATGATTTTATTTGATGAAGTAAGAGCTTCTAAGTCGCAACTATGCGACTTGACCTGCTTAAGAACATGGGTATGTTGTTATCGTTTATGTTAAATCCTCAACTTAATTATGGTTTATAAAGTTTATTTAAATAAAAAAAAATAAAAATATGGAAAATAAAAAATAAAAATAAAAATCAAGAACATTATTAAAATAATTACAGGGAGTGGCAGTCGTATCAATTGATCAATTAAACAAACAATTATTTAATATTATATTTGATCATTTCAAAGCACAGCTGAAGATTTGATTAACGCAACGAAACTTTAATTCAGTACTACAGTTTACAAAAGACTACAAGGGATAAATATTACAATCTCTTCAGGAAATCGTGTTTATCAATGCTATCAGAGACAACGACAATGTTTTCATTTTATCTGTGGCAAGGAACATGTCCAAAAACAAACAACACATGAAAGGACTCCACTGAGGACTAACATCTAATTGCAGACAGGATTATAAAAGTCTTTGCTAATGACATAGAAAAAGTCTACAGCTACGACTACCCCTTCTTTGACTAGTACTGCAGTTGGATGGAAGAATAAAACGATATTAGAACGGATCTAACATGGATCAGATCAGGTTCTGTTCCCAATCTAATGTATTACAGTCTTATCGCTTAACAACCAAGTCGAAAGCAATTACTTTAAAAAGCTCTTCATTTCTTTGGCGAAATTAAAAAGTGGTATGCTCTACTAAATGTTCCAACAGATTCTGAAATACGTACCAAGTAATCCAACAATTTAGATAGACGAGTGCCTCCCTGAAGATTGTACTGTAAGTCGGTAGTGAATATCAGTGGGGTTATGTTAAACTCGGATAGAATCACAAGAAGGAGAAAACTTCTTAAATCAAGAGCGAAAATTGGAGGTAAAATATCTGGGCATATTATTGGATAATAAACTGACATGGAAAGTCCATAAAGAGTGCATTTCAGAGAGGGAAATCTATGTCATAGGCATGCAGAAAATTCCAGGGAAAGCAGAAAAATTGGTGATGCAATCCAAAAATTATGCACTGGGTGTCAGGCGAATTGTGACCTATGCAGCGATTGTATAGGTAGACAGAACGAATCGGAAACCAGCTCAGATGGCGTTGGACAAGATACAGAGGCTACCCTGTGATGGTATGTATAACAGGGGCAATGAGAACCTACAGCGGATTTGGAGACACTGTTGGATTTAATGCTCGTTGCACATGATAGTGAGAACCACAGTTTTGAGAGTTATTGGGATAATGGAAGAATATATAATAAATATAAAATTCATTAGAGGATATTGTGAAACGATAAATCGACGACAGGCTGACAGTTCCCTTCTTAACTGTCTTAAATGTTTTTTAAAAATTGTCAGTAAAGCTGCATAAAAATTTAAACTTTAAGTTTTACTTGTATTTGTATTGCTTTTTAACCTAATTAGCATTATATTTCCCGATTGTTTTATATGAAAACTAAACAACTTTTTGCATACAAGAGTTTATAATTGTTGTGGGTTTGTTTTATGCAACCGGGAGTAGTTATACCACACTAAAGATGGCATATCCGTTTACAATAAATTGCGCCACACACATCAAAAGTATTAAATTTACCACCACAAATAAATTAATGTGCACCAGATTTGTTTGAAGCCACTATGACAATCAATTCAGAAGCAATAATTCAAATAATTAAAGAAAATATGTATGTAATCATGTAAGCAACCTGAGACGTATGATGATTATTATTAAAAGCCTAGCCCCTGTGTGAAATTGTTAAGTTATCTTTTGTTTAATAATTAATTAATTTATTGATTTATTAATTGATGTTAACAATTTGATTGAAAACGTCAACCATTTTTAATAAAATTTAAATAAAATCACGATTTGTGTTATTAGAAATTAATTTAACATAAATTTTTTCGCAACAGTGGGCTTAATTTAAAAAAAAATTATTAAAAAATATTTTAACTGATGCTTAAAATATTTAATTTCGTTGTGCTTTAAGTGTGTTACATTTCGCGGAGTTCCTTCGGTCTAAGAAGTTCGTTTCTTAAGTCTTTTGTTTAGTCTGGTAGTGGCACGTTTTGAAAGTTTAAAAAAATGAATGCGAGTTTTATCGATTAAACAAACAGTGGCACTTTTAAAGACCGTAAATATACAGAATAAAATGATTCCAAGCATATTGGACAGTTCTTCTGATATGGTGAACTTCGAGCATCCTACGAAATTCTACCTGGACGATTCCAAACTTGATTCCAAATCAAATCTCTCCGCTTTCCTGACTGCTGTAATATGTTTCAGATCGAGGTAAAGGTCATAAATCAGCCTGCGGAACTGATTCTGAATGGAGGATTTCCAACTATTAACATATTTACCCTCTTAAGTTTTGGAAAAGTGGTGCTGTGCACATCGTTAACGTTTCCGTTTAGATTTTCACTCATGGTTCTGAACTAACTGAAGCTGTTGGTGGTGAAATTTTTGCGTAATCGGTGGGTATAACTATTTTCATAAGGGCACCCTATGGCAGCAACGTCTTCCAGGCAGAAATGTCAATTACCACACTTTCTGATAGTCAGCCAGCTGTTAAAGCACTAGGTTTCTGGACGCCGGTTGATGGAGTGGATACCAACCACGCATCTCATGCCTAAACACGGCATATAGTTGTCGAAAAGATCTCAACTAGATAGCGGCATGATATGACGTTCATATCATATGAATACCAGGCCACAACTATGTTCCGCGTAACTTTAGATTGAATAAACTAACCAGATCTAACTGTCCGATGCTTTCTCTACACATTCAAAGATCTGCGGCCTTGTAATTGACAATACAGTTATGTATACCACCAACGCCAGAGGACGGCTTCGGATACGGGGGCTGAACGATGCAAGATCTGGCCAAAGATAGATAGACGGAGACATGGAAAGGTGCACGCTTAGTCTTTAAAATTTAAAAAAGTGCTGTTTTTGACCTAATGGATTAAGGATCCCAGAACAGTTTTCGTTACTTTCGGGTAAGCCTTGTGATCGGAGATATAGTCGAAGAAACTAACTTTTTTATATGAGTAAATAAAAGTGGTGTGCGTATGCTATTTTGTGCATTGTCTTTTGTATTACAGTATAATTACAATATTATTGTTTTAAACACATTTCAAATCATTTTTTTATTTTTTAAATTCTTCTCTTCAGAATGATGACCTTCATCAAAAAGGGGGTGTTAACAAAACATAATTTTATTGTTGAAAAAACAAAAGATGAATTTATATTTCTTATTAATTTTATTGTTATTATTGTCGTTGTTGTTGATAATATTGCAATAATGTCTTCATAATACAATAAATTTCTTAAATACATGCATTTACAAGTATTGTAATAACATTTTAACATTTTTGATCTCTTAGGCAAAAAGAAGTTCGTTCGTCTGTATGAGAAATGTTGTATTTTTTCTTACAGCCATTGTTTAGCTTTTTTTTATTATTTTATTATGAAAATATTTTTTTTTTATTATTGTAAATACAACATACATAGACAAACAATACAGTTGCATTAAATGATAATTTCAGACTGTTTTAATAAAGAATAATAAATAAATTTTATAAATCAAACGTCAACAATAAACAATAATTTTGAAGAAAATTCATTCATTCAATCCCCCTCTAAGAGAATACCATGACTAAAACCGTTAGAACACAATACAATAATAATAATAACATGCAATAAATGTCTGTCGTTAGCTATGATGGGAAATGCTTTATAAAACTCTATTTTAGTTAAGCTAGCATAACTTAAACCCCCCCCCTCCCACTTTTTATTTAAAACCAAGAAAAAAACAAAGGTTAATAAACGCTTGTAGCAGTGGTATAACCAATCAACTTCCATTTCAGACAGTCTTAGTATTTAAGTGTGTATACCCTACACCTCTAAGTTCCTCTTCTCTTTAGGGTAAGTTAGTTTGACGGTATCTCCGTGAAGGGTAAGATTCCACTTAGGCTAGAGTTTAGGTGATAACACCAATCCAATATTCAAGCCTATGATTAAACAGTCCACCTGAGGGGTTCCATCAAAGATAACAGAATATGAGAAGTGGCAAGAGCCGGGCCCTAATACATAAGTTGAAAGATGGTCTCCTCCTCAGACCTACAGGTTCTACAGAAGCCATTTCAGCACAAGTCATACTAACTACGCCACTAGAAATTATAATAATTGTGCAATGGCTTGAGCATGAATCTGTCTGGATAAATTCGTTTTCGATAATAAAACGTGAAGAGTGTCCAGTTGTCCATTGGCTTGGACACCATTGTTGTCCAGTTTTCCGATAACGTTTCATACGGCTAACACAGTGGGATCATAAGTATTGGATCCAAGCATAAATAGATTTCTTCTTATTCGTCTCCTATCCTCCTATTAGATACTAGCGGAAACTCCTGACTCGTCTCCTTTCCATCATACTTAACCGAACCTAGGGTATTACCTAGTCAGCGCTGATCTATTGTGTGTATATTAAACAGTAGTTATTACCATAAAAAAAATGATTTATTAATACAGTAAAGACTAAAATTAACATCAAATACTTATTCTAATGCCAACTGTTCTATAGGTTTTCTGTACTACCTCCCCTATTTAAGGTTTCCTCTGTTGGCTCTGTAACAAAGTTTATAATTACACTACAATGTGTATGTATGTATGTATGGAGATTTCTAATAAAATTTAAGCCATGTAATACAAGACAATTGAAATGAAACCATTGTTTATAAACTACAATGCATCTCGGTTCCCCTCACTATCATTCTCTCCTGGGCCATTAGTTAAGGTTTAACAGACTCGTAGACATCTTTAGCTCTTTTATAAAACACAACAACAAAAGCTCTCAATATGAATGAATGGCATTTTCTAATACAAGTTAAGTTTTATAATACAGACCTTATTTCAAATTCTGTAAGACTTATTATTTAATATTTCTTTTATTGTTGTTGTTATTGTTTTATTTCTTTATACTTTAATAGTTATTATATGTATGCCCGTATTGTCAGTCATTTATCAGCTTTTGGTTGTTATTAAATTTTTTAATTCATTTATAATTTTTCAATCAATTTTTTAAAGAAATACATTTTTTCTGGTTTTCCAAAATGTTTTCTGGCCATCACGTTTTAGCCATTATATTAATTGTTTATTAATTTCATGTTTGTTAAGCTTTTAAACAAATTGTAGTTGTTTTTGAATTTTATTAAATCTATATTTAATAAGATATTTATGCATGTTCGTACATATGCATGTACATATGTATGTATGTACATAAGCAACAAACAACTTTATTTTATCTTTAATTAAAAATCTAAATTTTACATAGAAGGTTTTGGCTTTAATTTGAAATTCACATGAGAATACATATCATAAATAAATTGTTCTGAAAAGTATTAAAACAATTAACTTAGAATGCATAAATTAGATGAATAAATAAATCAGGTCATTTTCTAACGAGTTCGAAAGAAAAACTTAAATCCAATAAGAAATATTGTTAAATTTCTGTCATCTAGACGTCAATAACCATTAGTTCCTCAAGCATACATATGGTTTTAAACGTTGCAATAGTGAAACCATCGACTGTACTCCAAAGATTATGTTCAACTGCAATCAAACACTTTTTCAACGAGTTATTCATTCCTTAATAAATACATATTTCAATCTGCCTTCTAATATGTGACACTGATTGCGCTGAAATTCCAAGTTACAGAGAAATCCTCCTTTGTCTTCACCTATGTTTATTAGCAGCCCAAAATCTATTCACTCTTCTTCCTACAGAAAAGAAAGTTCTGCTCTACCTCTGTTCAGGACTACACTTAACGAATAGGCTCACCAGGTATGGTGCTTACTATACGTTCGTGAAGACTGCACATATAGGAGAATAGTTCGTCTTCTCTTCTATTGTCCAACATTGTATAGGGCTATCCTTGAATTAGGCCATTTAAAACTGCGTCATGAACGCTATGAAATATGCTGGAGAAGACTGTTGCTTACATTTTCTGCCATGACTTGTATAGGACTACCCTGAATGGATATATTTACGATGAATGAAATGGAGTAGACTATCGCTTGCCTTTTCAGCTATTGTCGTGTATTGGCCAGAATTACCGTGCAATGGGTGTCTTTACGGTAAGACACTTTACATAGCATCTTCTGTTATTATCCGCTTCAGGTGGCTAAGAGAGTACTATAAAGTGAGGCAGAGCACCTGTTGATTACATTCGGTTTTCAAAACATCGTCACGTCCAGACACTATTTGAATCAAACGAAGTAATTGGAACCCTGATCATTTTAACAAGTTTTAATAGCTCATAATACACGATCACCCTATGATTCCATCCACGCCCAAAACTCTTCCAAGAATTTTTGTTCCTAATCTCAAGGATACCCTTACCTTCGACAAAAACATACAGTACCATTCTTACTTCTCTGGTCCCTTCCTTTCAAACTGAATTCTTCTTGTATTTCTTGTTATTGACAGCAGTTTTTCTACTCACCATACATTACACCATTAAGATAATTCCGCTTATTTAGAATTTAAAACACTTTTTTCTTATTATCTTTTTTCCTTTAATCTGAAGCAGACAATTGTTTATAAAAATTTGTATTTTTTATTACTAAAAATTTTAAACTTTTATCGGGGGTTTTAAATTTATTTTTTCGCACAACACTAATGTCAACTTCCTTCTTACTTGATTCTTTCGTCTTACAAACACAAAATGTATGGTTTTATAATTAAATAATAAAAAATGCTACAAAATTCTAGCTTAAAACTTAATTTGTGGGCAAATAAGTAAGTTTTTCGTTGAGTTGTAATTGTGTTTTTATCAAGTTAGACAAAGTGATGACCATTAGAAGATCACGTACGTTGGCATTAAACATTTGAGTGAATTGTTCATGGCTCATATGGGGAACCGAATGGATAAGATCCAATAATTGACGACCAACAGCATTATCTGGTGGCTGTTTGTGGGCAATAACATCTTCGACGTACTTAAGTATCAAATCCAAAAGGCTCTGTAATTTAGTGGATGCTTCAGAAATTTGGGCCAAGTCGAGCATGGGAGAAACAGTTTTGGGACGGTCAGGCGAGGAAATACCAATGGTTTTCTGTAAAAGTTTAATACCAACAGTTTCGGGTTCATAACAGGTCATCTCCACAGGTATGGGGGTAAACATGCAACCAGTTTTGCCACCAGGCACACCCAAAGGTATGCATACATAAGCCTTAAGACCCATACGACCACCTTGCAGAGAAGTGTCAACAGTCAAATGCACTGGGTTATTACATTCACGGGCATAGTATTCGTGGATAACCGAACTGTGATTGGTAACTTCATTGCCAGTAGCCCACCAGCCTGAAAATTTATTTAAGAAAATTTGAGGTTATGTTTGTTGTTCTCTTTTAGGTCGGTTAGATTAACTTACCCACAACATTTTCGTTGGGATTTACTTTACGATTTAAATCGTACAAATCCAAAGCATAACTTAATTCAGCTTCTACTTGATCATCATGTTCCTTGTGGGGTACACAAAAGCAATTGGTTACCTCTACTACACCCTTGTCAACGGAGCCTGTTTAGAAAAAAAAACAACAAAAAGCGTGTTTTGTTAAGAGCAATTCGATATACATAAATAAAAATGAATATTTACCCAATAAAGTGCCTATAACACGATGGGAATCAGCATTACGTCTTTCGTAGGCATCTACTACTTGAAATAATACCACGGGATGAACTTTTACGGTTAAATTAAGTGCGGACATTGCGTGGCGTTGCAAAAAATTTCAAGTAAACTTGCAAAAGAAAAAATTCACAGAGAAATTCAACAAAAACAAGAACAAGCATGAAGTTTTTTTTTCTATAGAAAAATGACAGCGAAACAGTAAAGAGGAATGTCAAAATATCTATAACAAGAAACAAAGTGAAATGGAACAGTTTGCAAATAAAGATGCCGGAGTGAAAAGTTTAAATTATATTCTCTAAAAAGGTAAAAATATATAAAAATTTATTTCAATATACAATAATTTTTAATTCTACAAAAAGAAAATGTGTTTAAATTAGAGAGTTTACAAATTTGTTGATAGCAAACTATTATTTATTAAAATATTGTTTATGTTATCATTCCCGTGTGAGTGTTTCGTTGAGAAGGCAAGTAACAATCAGCTGCTAAATTTGTTAAAAATCTCTTAAAAAGGTTATAAAACGAAAAATATTTTTCTTTTTGTTGAAAATTTTAATAAACTTAAAACAAAATGCAAAAGAAACGTGTTAGAACTAATAATATATTGGATAAACTGCATCGTGGTGCTGTGTATGCATGCCTGGGAGTTACGTTATATGGCACTTTCCTATTGGGTATGAGAGCGTATCGTTATTATACGGTGGTCAAGCCAGAACGTGAAAAAACTGAATTAAAAATGATTACTGAAGAAACCCCAGACAAGGCTAAAGAATTAAAATATTAATAGCTTAAATTGTACACACACACTTGTATTGTTTTATTTTGTTAATTAAGCCTAAAACATAAATAATAAAAAATAGACTTAAAAATAAAAAAATATGGAAGTGCATCCTGCCTAAGTTTTCGCCATAATAATTGTAAGCTTCAATTTGCACTCTACATCGCTCATAAATAAGTTTCCAAAGCGCCATCTGTAACATTTCTCACCTATAACTGTGTAATAACATGAATAATTTACAAATCGTGCCTGGACACTGCAGCGCCACATGTAATGAAGAAATTACTCTTGGCTTGACATTACATAGCATTCAAGTATCAAACTTAAGCAAATTCGATGGTACGTCTTTTGAAGCTTCTTTTATCATGGGAAATAAAATACTGTAATATGAAGTTTATCCACAAATGTCTTAAAAACCATGCTTGTTACGTTGCTCAATCGTGTGGTCTCTTTCATTTACGCTCTTATTACCTAAATGTATCTTTAGAATATCTAATAACTCTTTAGCAGCTGAAATTTCAATATTATAACGTTGTAGCCAACTATGAACTTGGTCTTGGAAAGATTCTTTAGAATTTGACAAAGGTTCTTCAACAGGACCTAAACTTATTAAAGGTTTAATATCCAAATCTTCTCCAACTTGCTCTGCTAATTTCTTATTCTGCTTGCAGCAAGACTGGATGTTTGAAATTTCCAAAGGTGGAGAAACTCTTATAAGGGGTTTAATATCATGTTCTTCCGGCTCACATTGTTCCTTTTCAAATTCTCCAAGTCTTTGGCCTGCTAAACGATCATTTTGTATGGTTTTCAAATAAAATTGTTGTGGTGTTAACACTTTCGTTTCCATTGCATTGGCCTCAGGGCTAACAGCGTTAACATTATATTCTCCTACTTCAAGTTTTATATCCTCACTTTCAAAGTGATCATAGGCCGTATCAGTTTGCTGTTCATCCTCATATAGGCCACTGTGACTATTATCTTCATTTCCTAGATATGTGGGTATTTTACGATGCAAAAATTGATTATCATTAAACTCCATATTCATTCTGGCTTTCCATTTTTCAAGCCAACCTGTGGAAGCCTTAAAATTGATATTTAAACGTTCGGCAATTTTTTTGGCCCGATTTATCACTTGTGTTCTTGTCAGACTGGCGCCTTTATCCAATTTCAATAGAACCCATTTATTAAGTTCAATTTCACCTTCGCGAAATATGCCACTTCTAACAATTTTCATTTGTAGATTTTGTCCTTTGGCCGCCAACTGTAAAATTTTCTCTTCATCGTTTACCACTTGCGTTAAAGCCGATTGACTAAGATTATATTCCAAACCAAGATCAGATTTACGTTCGCCATTTTTTAAACGCTGCAAGATTTCCATTTTTTGCAGCAGAGTAAGATAGTTTTTTTCTTTTCTACTACGGCATATTATGCCTGAGGCATCTATTATGGGTAATCTTTTAGTATACCTTCTCTTTATACGGGGCTTGTGACAATGTTTCATAGAATCAGTCAAGTTTGTTATTGTAAAATCTTTGGCATTTTCAGTTATGGATTCTTTATTTAAATTTTTTAAATGCGGAAGTTGTTTATCTTGTTTTTCTACAAAATCTGGTAAATGCTGTTCTGGTTTTTTCCTGGCAAAAACTACACCCTCTCGTTCTTTCCATTTATATAACCAGGCTTTTGAAGGTGTTAGCTGTCGGCCCATATTACGTGAGACTTCTTCAGCCTTGTTTCTAGCCATATTGACTGTAATTTCTGCATCGGTTTGTTTCATTTCTTTAGCCCATTTCGTTAAAGCCTTGTACAACTCTTTGTAAACATAATTAATTGCTGTTAAATTTTCTCTTATATCACCATTACAATTCCTGGCCTCCTCTATTACACTTTCTTTATTTACAAGTATTCTACTTATGGTGGATTGGGAACATTTAAAGATTTTCCCTACTTCACGTCGAGAAGTGCCGGACTCAAACTGTTTTAAAATGGCTAATTTTTCTTTAGGACTAATTATTTTGCAGGGCCGTCTATACACCTACAATTGAACATTTTAATAACAAAGCTAGAAAATTTTAGTTTTTATAACATTGGACTACCTGCTCTGTGGTCATTTTAGTGGAATGACGAAATGAATTTCCTATAAATTTTAATCCTATTTTATTGTAAACAAACCAACAGCTGCTGTGTATTTAATGCTGCCTCTACTTAGAATTGGGAATTCACTATGAAGTAATAACAACTATAAGAGAATGTCAGCGTATATAATAAAATTGAAGTGTGCAGCTCTGAAATAATAATTTGTAACGGTTTAGTTGCCAGATTTTTTGATGGAGCAGTAAATGTTACTGCGCTGAGAAAAATAGTAGTTAAGAATCGTCAAATAGCAAAGTTTGGCAATCTTTTTCGCGGTGTTGTTGACGTGAGTTGGTTACCCTGTACTAAGCTGAATATCAGTTAATTTTGTTCTGAACCTGAAAATTTTTTTAGAAGAATGACTTTCATTTAATCATTGTTTAAACAAATATTAAAAGACTTATGTGAAACGTCCAGAAGATTACGTAGAAGAAGCAAGACAGAGAAAAGCTCTTGAAAGCCATTGCCTAGTGTACCAGGATTTCAAACTCTAAGATCATGCAGTCAATATGAAAGGTAAGCTTGAAATTATTTTGTATACCTACCTGCATATGGGCAAAAATCAAGGAAGTATTGAAAAGCATTTCGTGGGTTTTGTATTACAATACCAGCCTGGCTGAATCCAAGTTCATTTTTTGTTATTTTTAAACCTAAAGTAGTATCACTATCATGGCACAGCTACCCTATTTCTTCGATTTCACCCCTTGCGTTAATAACACCCATACGAACTGGGTATATAAAAAATATGGCGTCCAATGACTACGTCACTCGCACTATATTTAGAAAAATTTTCCTAATATAGAAAGAAGTTATGGCAAAGATCATATTAGGTTCTAAATGGCAGGATATTCATAGTACCAACCAAGAACCAGTAAGGGGTGAGAGCAACCTTCCTTCCTGTGGAGTTTCTAGCAATGTGGGGAGTCTGTGCTTTTTACGATCTATTATGTTTTAGAACACTCCAACCTGAGGTATAAAACTCTGGAAACTCTGTTCCTATATGAAGAATCCACTCTTCATATTATCACCAGATCGATAAACTAGAAATAAATTCCGAGATTCTTCTCTTGCCAGCTTATTAGCAGCCCCATTAAACCACACTGCACCGCAACCAAACAAAGTACGATCCTGTTTCTGTACAGAGAAAACCAATCTCGAGTTAGAACAGTCCACAGCTTGTGTCATCAAGACACTCCATATTTCCCAAAGTAGACCATTCATAGACCTAAAGCAGGAACACACGGCATTTGTCATGATGCTTATGGGAAAGGTTAACACCATCCAGCCTTCATCTTGTAGCCATATGCGTGAAGAATGCTTGTCCTTCAAGTATACTACCTACACTACCCCATTTGCTCCTTATCTTGTCAAAGTCATATACCCTAACCATATATGTAATCTGTAAAAACGGGACTAAAACATATGAATACCTTTAAGTCACATACCCATAACCTATGATAACAAATTAAAGTCTTCATAGTAAGGTATTCTTTTGGTACAATAAGACATAAATTAATTAACAATTATATTTATATTTAACGTTTATTTTTATATTATTTTTTAATATAAGAACATATAAAATTTCTATTTTAAAATTATAACCCACATTTATTTATTTTTTTTTATAATATAATTAAGTCGTAATAATACTGTTACATATATTTTATTTTTTTACACGCATATTACGATAGGTTTTGATTGCATAATATATTCAGGGATTTTGAAAAAAAACGTCATTAAATTTCGCTTTGTTTTCTTTAACATTTTATAAATTTATTATTGTCTTAAATAAAATCTTTTATTATTAGAAATTTATTGTTTTTATATATATGTATATGAACCATTTATTTTTAATAATTTACGAAAGTTTTTAACGCATTTTTAAGTATATAAAATAGTAGTTCTACTCGCATTACATTAGAGAACATTTATAAAAAGTATTATTAGTAATATTATCCAATTTTATGAATTGTTTAGTCATTTTAATTTTTTTTATTTTCTTTTCTTTTTTATATTTTTAAAATTACTTTTTTTTATAAAGTAATACTTTAAATTCTATTTCAATAACCATTAAGTATTCCTTTCACAAATTATTTTTTATTATAAATTATTTTTAATATAAAAAAGTATTTAATTTAATATTTTGTAAAGTAACTGTAGCTTAATATGGGGTGCCTCTACTTGTAAAATAGGTTGTCCAAATTCATCCACATATTTATTGTAGTACTGCTCTAACAATACCTCAAAACCGCTGGATTTTAAAATTTTTTGAGAAAATATGCCAGTAGCATCGGCTTTCATAAGCTAAAAGTAAAAATCTATTAAAAACCGTTAGAAGAATTTCCGAAAAATTCCGTGAGCAAAGTTAATGGTTCTTTCTTATCCTATTCTATTCACACGTGTTAATTTGACTATACATCCAATCTCCATTGCGTCCTAGATCACTTCTGATATAAGATATGTTTACGTTGGAAGTGTACTCTAATGTACTCAAATATCAGCAGATCTTTAGAGAAGATACCAGCCTATAGCTTCCAACTATTCATTGATATTGTGACAGCAATGTCCTTAATGACTTAGCCTGCAATCATGTAGGCTCTGGAGGATAGTTACAGATCGAACGGTTTATCAAAAATCTTAATCAAAGAGATGTTATCTAAAGGTTCTTGAATCTGATCCTTAATTCCGTAAATTAAAGATTAGACAGCCGACTTAGGACTTATGAGAACACAATCTACTTCTGTATTTGTGGAAGTGAACCTTGCTCTGTAGGGACCGGAATTTTTCGTTATAAGTCTAGCACACATTGGAATGGCTTTTTGCCTTTAGAATCAACCCACCACTCTTTTGCTTTTTTATAACAAAATTTGCGTATTCATAACACTCCCTATCATTAGAAGTACGATGTATCATAATATAGTCAGTCTTGATCGCTACTTATTGTCTGCTTAAGGATAAACCCTTGTTATATACTCACCTTGAAATCAAACTCTCTGGCTATATCTTCACTATGTCGCACCAGTTGCTTAGCTATACCCTGGCCTCTATACATACTATCCACTGATAATATACGCACATCAAACGCTTTTTCCACGTTGAAATGTTTAAAGATATTTTCCTTCAAATTTAACGAATATAATAATTTAAAAATTTTCTTAAATTTTTCATCATCATTTAATTCCAATTTCTTCTGGGAGCTTTCAATATCACCCGGATGTAAAATGCCATTTAAAATAACGCCCGCTACCTAAAATGATGGAAAATTTGTTAACCTGTATTACATTTTTGGTGTAAATATTTACTCACCTCATTATTTTCATTGACCGCCATTAAACTTAAATTATCCTCAAGGGTCTCTAAACTATGATGTTCTAAATCGCGATGTCCCATGCCTCGGCGGCATAAACCAGCAGCTTTATTTAAAGGTTCGTCGGCAAAGAAATTATCTCTTAAATGCCGTATAACATCATCATAACGATCTTCGGTTATTAATTTATACTCCATTTTGTTTTTTGTTTTTTTCAAACTGTAAAGTTGAAAAATGGAGCAATTAATTTAATCTAGCGAGTAACGCCTTCACGAAAAGCCAAGGTAACGAGTCTAATTCTGATACCAGCACTATTCACTGCGAAGTGTGTACTCGAGACTAAACCACAGCCAACACAATTAACATCAGAGGAATACTTCCTCAGATTGTCAAAAGCATAATCAACAGTACCCTGCAAAATGTGAAGATGGACATGCGCTACAAGGAGAGAATATAATCAGTCCTCTTCTTATTCATATCCGTCCTAGCAATAATGCACGCACTCTCCTGCTGCCATCGAAGTTGAGTATTCTTGTAAAACGACCAAAGAATACTGAGTTTAGCCGAATCAATCGGAATGCCTTCGTCTTATAACTTCTCAGATTTTGAATCGATTGGGAAGGAGGCTAACTAGCTGCGCATTGGATAACGAACTGAGCATAATGTATTGCATTCAAAACTACAGCTTTATCAATACAACTTGGGAGCACCATTTGAATGGATAACAATGGACACAGCGGGCCCTTTTCTTGTATATATTGTTATACATATTCTTGTACTTCAGTAAATGGCCAGAAGTGTAAAACATACCCAAACTCCTATGCCAACAAATGTTAATGCATTCGTGAATAACATGGTGTTTCAATAGAAATTTATTTCATTGGGACGCGGTAGTTAAATATGCAGCGAGATAAGTGAGGTTAGGTTGCGGAACCCCTCGAAGGAAGAGGGCCCAATTAGGCCAGCATTAAGAGTTATTGTGAATGGTAACGCATTCCCTAAAGATAGTCATCCCGAGTCCAAAATAAATCTTGCTATTGTAGCAATCTTTATATTAAAGATGTCAGAAAATAAGAGGTCAGAAACCTTCGCCTCTTCATGACAAGAGCAGGGCACGGACACATGTGGTGAAATTCAATCTCTACCTCCTCTTCAGAGCCACAGCCATGCAGCGGGATTCTAAGAGAAAAAATTCGACGACTTTTTTCCCCGAACTGAAACAAAGAATTGCTTAATAAAGCCTTCACATCTGCCATTTAAAGCTGTCCCCACTTATCCTTAATCCAAGTGAACGGGTAGTTAACATTTCTCTCTTTCGCTTTCTTTATGTATCTCTTGCACATTAACTTATAGGACCCCTCGTATACGCTTTGTATTCCTTAATCACTTGTTTACAAACAAAACCGTTAATTGTGTATGTTAGCGCTAAAGCAATAATTCTCAATTAATTTTGTTTTCATTTGGAAGACAACAACCACAATAAACAAAAGTGTCCACAAAAATTGGCACATGATAACGATGATAATGTGGTGACGATAATGATAATTAAACGTTACACAGCTAAAGGGAGAAGACAATTATAGTAATTTTTGAAGAAGAACCTCTTAATATTAATAAATTTTTTAATTAATTGCCATGATGGAGACCTAATGTCTGGTTAAGTGTTGAAGATCAGGCAAAGACTTTGGTGGGAATGAAACCCAGAAGCCTCACACTAACAGAGTAGCACAATCTCCTCTATAATTACTAGTTCATTTAACGAATAATCGTATCTTAGGATAGTGGCATAAATGGTACTTTTTCTATAAAAGGTACTATTTCCTTGTAAAAGACTGTAATAATTTTAAAGTGTTTATTTTCAAATTAATATAAAATATGACGGGTTTTAAAAAAAAAATTCTCTAAAATTCTCTCAAATGGTACTATTTCATTTATTTCATAATAAATGGTTGTCGTAAATTTAAAAAAGTACTGTTTTGGCACAAGAATAACAATATGCATTTTTACGTTAGAAAAGTATCACAAACTGTACTTTACTTTAAAAAGGTACTATTTCTGAATTAATCAAGTAGCATACCTTTTACTTTATACGAAAATATTATGTACAATGAATACTTTATAGCATACTTTTTATTTAATACGAAAATAATACTGCAAATAGTACTACTTTAAGTAAAGCACTAGTTCTTAATACTTTTTTGTATTTAGAAAACTTAAATAAGAAAAAATAAAATATTTTTTCGTGCTACCTTTGAAGAGTGCCGTGAATGGTACTTTTTCCTAAAAATCCACTATTTTCGTGTAAATACTTGTAATAAATTTAAAATGTACTTTTTAGCTTTTATAAAAGTAATAGAATTAAAAAAGGATCTTTTAGCATGTATGTACAAGAGTTAACCTAAACGAAATGCAGTAAATTTTTTTGTACAAAAAAGCTACCTTAAAAAGTACTATTCCTTTACAAGGTTCTATGTTAACGTAAATGAATAATAAGTATAAAAATTAAAATAAAAAGAGACTCTTTAGAATTAAAAAAATCTCAGTTAAAGAAGATAGAAGCGAAACTTAGAAGGTAATTCGAGTAATATTAAGATTCTTCTAAATAAAGACTCGTAAGCTCTCTAATGCCCTTAATATCTGGGCGCCTAATAAGAGACAACGGAGGGAGAAACAACTCCCCCTACGAGTTCTCCTGGTTACATGCTTAATGAGGATGAAACTGATTATTCGGCGTATGAACAATAAATCCAACCAAAAAATCCGGTGCGAATTTCCAATGGAGTTGACTAAGGCTTAATAAATTAATAACTTTTAAGAATTTAAAACTTCAGTTAGTGAAAATAGGAAAGCCCCTCAAAAAGGTACTATTTTTTTTAAACCCTCTCTTTATGAAAGTCCTGAAGTATTTAAAAATAGTACTTTTTAACAGAAATACCTTTAGAGCTGCTGAAAATAAAAAAGTACTTATTTTAACTGTACCTGAATGAAAAACTATCTTAAATGGTACTATATACATATTATTAAAATGTAAAAAATATCATAAAAGTATTTTCCCAAAAAAAAAAGATAAAATTAATTAAAATCTATAAATCTACCCACTTCTCGTTAAACACTCTCATCTAAAAACCCTTATGGATGTCACTACAGCAATAACCACCTGTTGTTGTTTAAGTACCATTTTAATTAAGTCATATACCATAGCTAATGGCATGAATAGTGTGATTTGGTACTTAATTTGATAACACTTTACATTTTAATGGGTTCTTTGCAAACTGTACGAGTGCAAGCAATTATAAGCGGAAAATTAAAAAAAATTATTAGGGAGGGGCTAACACTAAAGGTACTTTAAGGGGGTAATTTTATAACAATAAATTAAATTTTTACAAACAATATTAGCAAGCACGCACTTCAAATTAAAATATAAATTTATAAAATATTGAATTATTTTCGTGTTTTAGAATCTTACTTTATTTTATTAAATTTCTTTTAAATTCTTTTCTTTTTTATTTATTGTTGTATAAATTAAAACGTTATTTATATACGTTTTTTAATAAAACTTTTATATAATTTTAATAAAATATTTAGAAAATTTAATTATTTTATAATATTTTGTACAAAAACTGTCTAACCGTTTAGCTTGAATTTTGTCACTACACTAAACTTGAGCGAAATGAAAGAAAAAGTTTGTCGTCGTTTATTGAAAATTCTTTACAATAGAGATTCTTTTGGATGCTGCCTATTTGGCTGAACGACTGACTAATTGTCGGACAGACTACTACTGCTGTTACTGCTGGAACTGTTGGGTTGAATTTTCCTCTACTCTAATGAATAATAAATTTTACTGCTGAGCATGTGCCAGCATAAGCAACCAGTAGGAATAATTAAACTAAAAGAAATGAAAATGTTTTTAGTTAAACAAACTCAAAAAATATAAAAAATTAATTAAATTTTAATCTAAAAAAGCACTTTTCTAAAATACCATTTTTTAAAACAGTACTTTTTCGATAAATATTAACAATCCTAAGGTTAGTACTAAATAACTAGTAATAATAAATCCTCCTCTTCCTACTTCCTGCACGTCCTGCATAAGTCATTAGCCATATGGCCAAGACCAAAACGTTTCGCATGAGTACCCAAAGTGCAATATATAGTAATGACTTCGAAAAGTACTTTCGACCATTATCTTTTGGAGTTTGAACAAACTTTCTCTACGCCTTTTGTTCAGCCTTGAGCGTAACCGCGGCCACACACGTAGCGTTATTGAACTTGCAAGTTCTAAACGAGCTTCCCAAAGCAAGAAAGCCTTCCGAAAATTCGATGTTTGTGCTACATCTGTCCAATACATTCGCTCTCCGTTTTCCGGAATGCCATTATGTACCATGTGATGTCCATGTGCCATCGGCCATTATTGCTAGGGCAATCAGCAAAAATCAAAACCCTACCCTTATATTCTAAATTTCCACCTGAAAAATTTTTCCATTCCTCTCTATCCGGAATGGACGTTCCGGAAGGTTTATAATTCTGCCTTTCTATTCCTGCCTTTGGCTAGTCGCCCATAGACGCTAGCTATTATTGACTGCTGAGTTCTTACAGTAGAGGTCCAGCGTAAAGAGCCGTAAAGAAGCCTCCAGTCACGACGTAAGTGTGCGACAGCATTGGGTAGGTTATTCTTCCGCTATAAAAAATCCAACCAATCTTTTTAGTACGCCCGTTAAGCTAAATGTAACAAGTTTTTTACCTTCTATTTTCGTTTTGAATCTCCTAAATTTCCTAAAGGGCACATATCTGTCACTTTGACTAAGCATGTGAGTTTTGTTTGGGGACTTATCTGCGTATGTATGTACAGTGCTGGAAAAAATAATAGTAACGCATCAAAAAACTTTGAAAAACATCCCCATATCATTAGAGACCCGCCACCCTGTTTGACTGTCTTTTTTGTGCATTTTGGATCAAACTCTTTATTGGCAGGGCGACGTACAAAACATTTTCCTTCTGATGGAGCACTTTGTTCCGATTTGTCCGACTTTGGTGTTATCTGGCTAATTGTAACCTTTTTGTACATTTTTGTTTTACTTAAAAGAGGTACTGACCTTGGACTTCGAGCCTGTTTCTTATAGTACAGCTTGTTACTGGAGCATCTAGTATATTTTTAAGACCATTAGATGACTCAAAAGAATTTTTTTTGGAATGACGTACTAAAATTTGATCAAAACGTGTGGACGTTTTCCTCTTTCTTCCTCTAGTTACAATATTTTTTGTATAGTGAATCACTTAAATACTTTATGTTTAGAACACTTCATTATGTGGGCTATTTTTCCAAGTGATAAGCCACCAGATTTTAACTTAAGGATAACATTTCTTTCAGCATCAGTGGTATGAACACTTCGACCCATTTTTTAAAAGATTTAAAACATACACTCAACACGAAAATTTTGCAAATTGTCCAAAAAAGTTATTTTAACTCATTTTTTACCACTTCTAAATATTTCATGTAAAAAGTTTATTTATTTTAAATTTAAACACGGTTTTCGAAAAACGTTTCTATTAATTTTTCCAGCTAAATTACGCATTTTCTTACTTTTTCCTGAAAACTAATAAATTAAAAGAGAAGAAAGCAAATAATAAAATCCCGTTACATTAGCAAGAATTCGACAGTAATTTCCAACTATAAAAGTTTATAACGAAAAAGTATACAATATTTTAAGGATGAACTAGTAATCGTTTCTATTATTTTTTCCAACACTGTATGTGAAAAGGCATCATTATGACTTCGTAAGAATTTGATAAAGTGATTTTATTCTTCTTCTCTACTTCATTTTCAATTTTAACCATTCCACTAACAGGAATTTAACAACAATAAAATTGGGGGCAAAAAAGTAAAATACTCCAGTTTTTATTAAACAGTCACCGTTAGAGGGAGAGAGAGAGAATGATATAGGTATGTAGAAAGTGTAAGAATGAGTAAGTCTCCTGTTTATTACCTACAAACATTTTTAGGTCAGAGGAGGTTGCTTTAAAAGATTTTTGGAGTAGGTTTTCTTTAAATATTTCTTGTTTATTCGCTATTTAAGGTGTCAAACTTTTTTTTTGTTATTTGTTAAAAAATTTTGTTTAAAGCCTTAACCTTGATATTTAATCCTGTTTGTTGTCTAACAAAATTGTCCAACGGCTGTCAATAAAAGTGAAAACAGTAATTTCCCTTTTTATTTTCTGTATATCAAAATCATTTTATTGTCATTTACTGATAAAAAAAAAACCTGACCTGTTAAAGCCAACTGTTGATTTTATATTGGCCAAGGGATAGGAAGAGAGAGAGAGAGCCAAAGAAGAGTCAACCATATATTGTATTTATTTAATAAATTGTATATAGTATGGTATATAATAGTATTTTTTCTATATACTTATACGAAAACAATACAACCAAGCCTCTTTCGATTTAAATAGGGTACACCGAAATATCGTTGCCAATTTCTTTTCATGTTGATGTGAATATTCAAACAAATTGTTTGTCAACACACATTTAACGGTGCGTATACTTTATATGTGTTTATGAGTAATCTAAACAGTTTTCATAGAAAAATCTTCCATATTCTCACTCTCTCTTTTGTTTTGCTTATTTTCTCCCATATAATAAATACAGAGTTTTTTTATCACCACCACTATTTGTTTTTATTTAAAACTAAATGTTCGTCTTTATTAAAATGTTTTGGTTGTGTCTTATTAACGTCTTCTTTGAGGTTTTTGTTTTTGGAACGTGTTTAATGGGATTTTTATTACAAACTACAGTAGGTTACACTTTTTACACACCCTTCTTATTAGAATATAATTGTTATAAACTTTAGTAAAATACTGAAAATTGTTTTTAGTTTTCAAATATAAAACCTTGAATTTATTTATACTTTTATGACAATAATTTAAAAGATCAAAACTTCGTAGGGCTGAAAATAAAAATGATTATACCAACATTCAACGTTTTGCTCTTGAGTTCGCGGCTTATCTCACTTCTTCTATTGGGATTCTTGCATGAATTTCATTGACATTAAAACAGTTCTGAGGGCGATAAGATATAACAGATTGTGATCTCTGTTTGGTTGTGAAAACATGGAGGACGACGCACTTAAAAGATTGGGTTATCACTTATTTAGTGAAATTTAAGTTCGTTGGTTGTGTCATTGAGAGATTGTGATTAGATAGTGGTGATATGTAGGCGTCGTAAACATCAATCGGCGGTTGAAGAACTGGTTCGCTGATTGCTTTCAGTGGAAGCAATGTAAAATCTCAGCCAGATTTCAGCATGGTACGTTGAGATAAGGAGTTGGAGATAATAGAACATCGTCTCTGGGACTGTTCCTCTTTTTGTAGGAGAAGGTTGGATACCATGAGAAAAGTTTACTTCTGCACTTTTCTTCCACTCTATTCCGTTTCTTTTGCTTCACTTCAGCCACATTTCTGCAGGGTAGGTACATTTTCTTTTTAAGTAGGTTCCACTGTTTCTTTTTTTTAATATGTATGTATGTGTATGTATACTCGCAGTTTATTTCAAATTCAAAAAACTTTGATAATTTCGTTGACAGAAATTTTAATTTATTCGATTATTGTCTGAATATGCATAATAACAAAAAAAAAGAAAAGAAAATTTCGAAAAATTATAATTTGAAGCGTGCTACAGAATGCTACAAAAATAGCAATGATGAATTTTTGATGGGTTATTTTATAGCCAAACTTACAGAATAAATTATTACAAGTGAAAGACGAAATTTTTTCTAACAAAGAAAAAATTCTATCCAATCTTATGGTCACATTAAGCAAATATTTTCCTTAAAAAATAATTTTTTTTTAATTGCCTTTTAGCAACTGTAACCTAGACTAATTCTACGCTTGATCTTCAGAGTGAACACAATTTCGCTGTTAACGTTGGAGCTAAGTTAAATAAATTTCTTAGCGACGTTGAAGGCATAGTTTCCTAGGCTGGATCCGTTATGTCGCACATATCTTCTTGTCGACAGTAAATACTTTGTTTTGTTGCTAGACCGGTCTTTGCAGACTTCTGTTCTGTAGCACAAAAGACAGCGATACGAAAGCAACTGGACACTGTTGTAAAGCGGACCCTTCACGTTGTGATTAGTTGTACAACAAGGTTGAATATACAAGTTGCTTCGATTCGTTACTACTTTAGTTATAAATTGTTCCTGTAGCATCATTTCGGTCGTCGGTTGAACGAAAATCAAAATTTTTTGATCTTCAACCAACCATTGGCCAACCAGCCTTTCAACGTTACAATTGGTTATACAATTTGATCAAGTTGTACAGCAAACCGCAACGAGTAGGGGCCGCATAAAAAATAGAGCCTCGCATAGTATCAAAAGTTTCGTAGAAACTTGGCGGAGCTGCACAGTTGCCCAACGTAATACTGTATACATCACTTAATCATATTTGCTGGAATATCGAACTCAGGCAAAACATAGATGGAATAGGACATATGCAAACAATGTGAAGTTTCTGATTGTGATCAACACGACTGCCTGTATAACGATATTTCTCTTGCTATATTCAAGTTGTCATACAGCCTGCAGGCGAACGCTCCTGAATGGCATACTAGCAGCCTCTAATTTGTTAACTAATGAGTATACCCCAGTCCAATCCCATGGACTTTGAATTTGGGTCGGTAGAACGATTCCTCTCTTGCTATATTCAAGTTGACACACCGCCTCCAGGTGGACCCTCCTAAATTTCATACTAGCACCCTTTAATTTGTTATATAAGGAGTGTAGCACTTGGAACATACCACGTCAAAACTTTGACCAATGAAAACCACAACACTAGCCTGTAGCAAGATTCTATTCAATGGTAATGACCATTCTGGAAACCAATTTGACCTTATAATTTTCGATCCAAGTTGACCGAAGAAGTAATTATACAATCAGATTATCGAGAAAATCATTAAAGCTGTGCGGTTATGGAAAATATTAGACGCCTAAAGTATTTACTTTTACATTGTAGTATTTTTTTAACAATTAACAATGCCTGTTAATGTACGCCTAAATTGTTTGGTGTTCAACTAAATTAATTAAATTATCTTTAATACTAATTAAATTAATATTCACAATTTATGGTTTAAAATGTCTAATTACAATGTACCTGATACTTTTCTTTAACATTTACTACGTGTTTTAACATATTGACTTAAAAAGTACTGAAAAATGCAACACTGCTATGATATTCACTGACAATAGGCCAATTGACATTTGTCACAAGACAATTGTCAGCTGACCTGTATAATATTTTTTAGAGATTTTCTTCGTCTGCAGCCGAAATTTTTTGCGTGTAAAAGGAGAAAAAGAACTTTTTCAAGCAAAAATTATAATAAAAAAGAAATCCTTTTAAAGAAAATTTCTAAAGAAAACAATTAAACAAAATGTCAGGCAAAGATAGATTACCAATTTTCCCCTCCCGTGGGTAAGTTTTTGTGTTTTTTAAAAAGAAATTTATCCAAAAAATTAAATTTTTACTGTGATTGGTTTTATTTTTAATTGATTTTTTTTTTAATTTTAGTGCCCAAATGTTAATGAAATCACGTTTGGCTGGTGCACAGAAGGGACATGGTTTGTTAAAGAAGAAAGCTGATGCTTTGCAAATGCGTTTCCGTATGATTTTGGGCAAAATCATTGAGGTAAGATAGTTCATGGCCCCAACTGCTACGCCATCAAAAAAAGTGGTAGTTGTTGTTGTTAATTCATAATATAGATAAATAGAGGGTGGTATTGGTAGGGGCTACAAAGCATATGATCATGAGTTTAAATATAATAATCAGCTTTTGTTGTTTTTGTTGTAATTTTAGACCAAAACTCTTATGGGAGAAGTTATGAAAGAGGCTGCCTTCTCCTTAGCCGAAGCTAAATTTACTACTGGTGATTTCAATCAAGTTGTTTTGCAAAATGTAACCAAGGCGCAAATTAAAATACGCACTAAGAAAGATAACGTAGCTGGTGTTACATTACCGGTCTTCGAATCATATCAGGATGGTGCTGATACCTATGAATTGGCCGGTTTGGCTCGAGGTGGTCAACAATTGGCCAAATTGAAGAAGAATTATCAAAGTGCTGTCAAGCTTTTAGTTGAATTGGCTTCACTGCAAACTTCTTTCGTTACTTTGGATGAAGTCATCAAAATCACCAACAGAAGAGTCAACGCTATTGAACACGGTGAGTACATAAAGATAGATTTATGCGTGTAATTCGAATAGAACTCGAACTAAAAATCATAAACACTGTTGAAAACCTTTAAATACAAGGAATTACACAAATTTATATATTCTTTTTGGAGAATGACATCTCAACTTTGCTTATACCACCTTTCACCCAATGTAGTGACTTAGTTTACGTCCATCCAAACCTACCTTTTAAACTTCTTTTTTAAAATTTTCACTTTGAGAAACTGAAAAGAGGACCTGAGGCGCAGCTTCTTATTCCTTCACATCCCCTTATCTTTTATGTCGTATGTTATCATCCAATGTCCCTCAAGGACTGACATATTAGATGCTTAAAGACACCACAAAACGATCTATTTATTAAATAAATCCTAATGTAAGCATATCTAAGCAATTGGCCTCATCTCCGCCAAAATTTCCTATAAAATAAATTTCGTTGCCAGTTTCAATCCAGTTTCCTGGGGTTCTTTCTAAAAAAAACTTAAATTTGAAGTTTAGAATTTGTTTTTCTCCAATTTGATGTCTGCAGCAGGTATTTATTGATTTATTTGATTTCTTCTTTATGGACAAAAGAGTTTCTAAAACTTAGCTCTGCATAAAAGAAAAAGGATTAAACTGAGTATTTTTGCCTGGATTCTATACAGCAGAGGCTGATAGCTCCTAAAGATCTCCAGCCACTCTTTTTCTCACTCATAGCGGTTTACAATGTTCATGGACCAACCAGTAATAAAATATGACCAATAAGTTTACCACCCTTAAACCTTTATTGCAGAAGCTTTAGGATCACTTATAAGAGGAAATCACTCATTTATTCTGCGAATGACAATGTAGTGTGTGTGGGCAGACGATTAAGATTCTTTCGGTGAACCTTATGTTCTTTCGATTTTCTCCATTTTATAAGCAGACAATGGGGATTATTATGTTTTTCGGTTCAAAAGAAAATTTATTAGGATCTTACTCTGCAAAGCATTGTGTTTTGAAAAATTTTCTTTTAAATCGAAATAAATGACTTCCCAGGGTAGCTGCAATATTCACTTATAATTTGGGCAATTCATCGCCTGTGGTGTTAATATGGTGTAAAAACAGCACTTTGGAAACAGGTTTCCGGTCAACTATCCTGCTTAAAGAATTATTTCTGGTCAGAACATACATATCTAAAGATATGCATACATAGTGAAAGAATTCCATGTCATTTTTGTATTATAAACTCCTTTATGAGTTTTATAAAACGTTTTTTAATTTAATTTTTTTCTAAATTTTTTCTAGTTATCATTCCCCGTATTGATCGTACATTGGCTTACATTATTTCGGAATTGGATGAATTGGAACGTGAGGAGTTCTATCGTTTGAAGAAAATCCAAGATAAGAAACGTGAAGCTCGTCAAAAGGCGGACGCCAAGAAGGCCGATCTATTGAAACAAGGCATTGACGTACGTGTAGTTTCCAATATTTTAGATGAAGGTGATGATGATGTACTCTTCTAAATAAAATCAACAATCAACAACATTTTCGTATTTGCTAGCAATATTGCTAGCAACAACAACAACAATAACTTTATAGTACACATTTTAATTGTAAACATAAGCAAGAGATACATTTAAATTTGTTCAGTTGTTATGTTTTCGTCTTCTTTCTGTCCTTTTAGTTTTGCTTTCTTATTTTTTCCTTTTTATTTTTTTGTTTGATTATTTTTTCTTCTATATACGCAATATATGGTTGATTTGTTTTCTTTTTTGTGATTTTTTCTTTTTAATAATAATTTTGAAAAAAAGACACACACTTTACAGTATTTATTTAAAAATAATAAAAAAAAATTTGTTTAAATCGTGATTAGTCTATAAAGGAAATTCCATTGTTTTGTTTTATTAACTCTCTATATATACATGCATAGTTAATTAAATATTGTAATATAAATATATTTAAAATTTAATTAAATTTAAAAAACAAACAAATAAACGAATAATAACAAACTATGTCATATACTAAACAAATTAATTAAATTCAGCCATTTGTTATGTTACCTCTTATAGAGATATATGCTTATAACTCGGAAACTATAAGAGCTAATGACAATCGGTTTTCACCATGCGACTGGAAAAAACATCAGCTATCTTAGGCAGAAAAAATATTTTAAAAATATTTAATACCGCCTGAAATATAAAGCATTATATCTAAAACATCAATATATTTCTTAGTGGGCGTGGCATATGTGGGCGGAAATAAATTTTGCTAAATAGCTGATGTTCTTTTCTATCGTATAGCCAAAACTGAAGGTCGTTATCTCTTATAGTTTCCGAGTTATAAGCAAAATTGTAAAATTGTTTAACATTTCTCGATATACACATACGCACATATATAATCGTATGACAATTTTACATTTTTGCGAATATCTCGGAAACTATAAGAGCTAATGACAATCGGTTTTCACCATGCGACTGGAAAAAACATCAGCTATCTTAGGCAGAAAAAATATTTTAAAAATATTTAATACCGCCTGAAATATAAAGCATTATATATAAAACATCAATATATTTCTTAGTGGGCGTGGCATATGTGGGCGGAAATAAATTTTGCTAAATAGCTGATGTTCTTTTCTATCGTATAGCCAAAACTGAAGGTCGTTATCTCTTATAGTTTCCGAGTTATAAGCAAAATTGTAAAATTGTTTAACAAAAAACACTTGCTGCTGAATTCTGTTGGCCTGGTATTAGAAAAAAATTTTGAATGAAAAATTGCAAAAATTTTTTCGACATTCACACACACACGCACATATATAACCGTATAACAATTTTACATTTTTGCGAATATCTCGGAAACTATAAGAGCTAATGACAATCGGTTTTCACCATGCGACTGGAAAAAACATCAGCTATCTTAGGCAGAAAAAATATTTTAAAAATATTTAATACCGCCTGAAATATAAAGCATTATATCTAAAACATCAATATATTTCTTAGTGGGCGTGGCATATGTGGGCGGAAATAAATTTTGCTAAATAGCTGATGTTCTTTTCTATCGTATAGCCAAAACTGAAGGTCGTTATCTCTTATAGTTTCCGAGTTATAAGCAAAATTGTAAAATTGTTTAACAAAAAACACTTGCTGCTGAATTCTGTTGGCCTGGTATTAGAAAAAAATTTTGAATGAAAAATTGCAAAAAAATTTTCGACATTCACACACACACGCACATATATAACCGTATAACAATTTTACATTTTTGCGAATATCTCGGAAACTATAAGAGCTAATGACAATCGGTTTTCACCATGCGACTGGAAAAAACATCAGCTATCTTAGGCAGAAAAAATATTTTAAAAATATTTAATACCGCCTGAAATATAAAGCATTATATATAAAACATCAATATATTTCTTAGTGGGCGTGGCATATGTGGGCGGAAATAAATTTTGCTAAATAGCTGATGTTCTTTTCTATCGTATAGCCAAAACTGAAGGTCGTTATCTCTTATAGTTTCCGAGTTATAAGCAAAATTGTAAAATTGTTTAACAAAAAACACTTGCTGCTGAATTCTGTTGGCCTGGTATTAGAAAAAAATTTTGTATGAAAAATTGCAAAAAATTTTTCGACATTCACACACACACGCACATATATAACCGTATAACAATTTTACATTTTTGCGAATATCTCGGAAACTATAAGAGCTAATGACAATCGGTTTTCACCATGCGACTGGAAAAAACATCAGCTATCTTAGGCAGAAAAAATATTTTAAAAATATTTAATACCGCCTGAAATATAAAGCATTATATCTAAAACATCAATATATTTCTTAGTGGGCGTGGCATATGTGGGCGGAAATAAATTTTGCTAAATAGCTGATGTTCTTTTCTATCGTATAGCCAAAACTGAAGGTCGTTATCTCTTATAGTTTCCGAGTTATAAGCAAAATTGTAAAATTGTTTAACAAAAACACTTGCTGCTGAATTCTGTTGGCCTGGTATTAGAAAAAAATTTTGAATGAAAAATTGCAAAAATTTTTTCGACATTCACACACACACGCACATATATAACCGTATAACAATTTTACATTTTTGCGAATATCTCGGAAACTATAAGAGCTAATGACAATCGGTTTTCACCATGCGACTGGAAAAAACATCAGCTATCTTAGGCAGAAAAAATATTTTAAAAATATTTAATACCGCCTGAAATATAAAGTATTATATAAAAAACATCAATATATTTCTTAGTGGGCGTGGCATATGTGGGCGGAAATAAATTTTGCTAAATATCTGATGTTCTTTTCTATCGTATAGCCAAAACTGAAGGTCGTTATCTCTTATAGTTTCCGAGTTATAAGCAAAATTGTAAAATTGTTTAACATTTTTCGATATACACATACGCACATATATAATCGTATGACAATTTTACATTTTTGCGAATATCTCGGAAACTATAAGAGCTAATGACAATCGGTTTTCACCATGCGACTGGAAAAAACATCAGCTATCTTAGGCAGAAAAAATATTTTAAAAATATTTAATACCGCCTGAAATATAAAGCATTATATATAAAACATCAATATATTCCTTAGTGGGCGTGGCATATGTGGGCGGAAATAAATTTTGCTAAATAGCTGATGTTCTTTTCTATCGTATAGCCAAAACTGAAGGTCGTTATCTCTTATAGTTTCCGAGTTATAAGCAAAATTGTAAAATTGTTTAACAAAAAACACTTGCTGCTGAATTCTGTTGGCCTGGTATTAGAAAAAAATTTTGAATGAAAAATTGCAAAAATTTTTTCGACATTCACACACACACGCACATATATAACCGTATAACAATTTTACAATTTTGCGAATATCTCGGAAACTATAAGAGCTAATGACAATCGGTTTTCACCATGCGACTGGAAAAAACATCAGCTATCTTAGGCAGAAAAAATATTTTAAAAATATTTAATACCGCCTGAAATATAAAGTATTATATAAAAAACATCAATATATTTCTTAGTGGGCGTGGCATATGTGGGCGGAAATAAATTTTGCTAAATATCTGATGTTCTTTTCTATCGTATAGCCAAAACTGAAGGTCGTTATCTCTTATAGTTTCCGAGTTATAAGCAAAATTGTAAAATTGTTTAACATTTTTCGATATACACATACGCACATATATAATCGTATGACAATTTTACATTTTTGCGAATATCTCGGAAACTATAAGAGCTAATGACAATCGGTTTTCACCATGCGACTGGAAAAAACATCAGCTATCTTAGGCAGAAAAAATAGTTTAAAAATATTTAATACCGCCTGAAATATAAAGCATTATATATAAAACATCAATATATTCCTTAGTGGGCGTGGCATATGTGGGCGGAAATAAATTTTGCTAAATAGCTGATGTTCTTTTCTATCGTATAGCCAAAACTGAAGGTCGTTATCTCTTATAGTTTCCGAGTTATAAGCAAAATTGTAAAATTGTTTAACAAAAAACACTTGCTGCTGAATTCTGTTGGCCTGGTATTAGAAAAAAATTTTGAATGAAAAATTGCAAAAATTTTTTCGACATTCACACACACACGCACATATATAACCGTATAACAATTTTACATTTTTGCGAATATCTCGGAAACTATAAGAGCTAATGACAATCGGTTTTCACCATGCGACTGGAAAAAACATCAGCTATCTTAGGCAGAAAAAATAGTTTAAAAATATTTAATACCGCCTGAAATATAAAGCATTATATAAAAAACATCAATATATTTCTTAGTGGGCGTGGCATATGTGGGCGGAAATAAATTTTGCTAAATAGCTGATGTTCTTTTCTATCGTATAGCCAAAACTGAAGGTCGTTATCTCTTATAGTTTCCGAGTTATAAGCAAAATTGTAAAATTGTTTAACATTTTTCGATATACACATACGCACATATATAATCGTATGACAATTTTACATTTTTGCGAATATCTCGGAAACTATAAGAGCTAATGACAATCGGTTTTCACCATGCGACTGGAAAAAACATCAGCTATCTTAGGCAGAAAAAATATTTTAAAAATATTTAATACCGCCTGAAATATAAAGCATTATATCTAAAACATCAATATATTTCTTAGTGGGCGTGGCATATGTGGGCGGAAATAAATTTTGCTAAATAGCTGATGTTCTTTTCTATCGTATAGCCAAAACTGAAGGTCGTTATCTCTTATAGTTTCCGAGTTATAAGCAAAATTGTAAAATTGTTTAACAAAAAACACTTGCTGCTGAATTCTGTTGGCCTGGTATTAGAAAAAAATTTTGAATGAAAAATTGCAAAATTTTTTTCGACATTCACACACACACGCACATATATAACCGTATAACAATTTTACATTTTTGCGAATATCTCGGAAACTATAAGAGCTAATGACAATCGGTTTTCACCATGCGACTGGAAAAAACATCAGCTATCTTAGGCAGAAAAAATATTTTAAAAATATTTAATACCGCCTGAAATATAAAGCATTATATAAAAAACATCAATATATTTCTTAGTGGGCGTGGCATATGTGGGCGGAAATAAATTTTGCTAAATAGCTGATGTTCTTTTCTATCGTATAGCCAAAACTGAAGGTCGTTATCTCTTATAGTTTCCGAGTTATAAGCAAAATTGTAAAATTGTTTAACATTTTTCGATATACACATACGCACATATATAATCGTATGACAATTTTACATTTTTGCGAATATCTCGGAAACTATAAGAGCTAATGACAATCGGTTTTCACCATGCGACTGGAAAAAACATCAGCTATCTTAGGCAGAAAAAATATTTTAAAAATATTTAATACCGCCTGAAATATAAAGCATTATATCTAAAACATCAATATATTTCTTAGTGGGCGTGGCATATGTGGGCGGAAATAAATTTTGCTAAATAGCTGATGTTCTTTTCTATCGTATAGCCAAAACTGAAGGTCGTTATCTCTTATAGTTTCCGAGTTATAAGCAAAATTGTAAAATTGTTTAACATTTTTCGATATACACATACGCACATATATAATCGTATGACAATTTTACATTTTTGCGAAAATCTCGGAAACTATAAGAGCTAATGACAATCGGTTTTCACCATGCGACTGGAAAAAACATCAGCTATCTTAGGCAGAAAAAATATTTTAAAAATATTTAATACCGCCTGAAATATAAAGCATTATATCTAAAACATCAATATATTTCTTAGTGGGCGTGGCATATGTGGGCGGAAATAAATTTTGCTAAATAGCTGATGTTCTTTTCTATCGTATAGCCAAAACTGAAGGTCGTTATCTCTTATAGTTTCCGAGTTATAAGCAAAATTGTAAAATTGTTTAACAAAAAACACTTGCTGCTGAATTCTGTTGGCCTGGTATTAGAAAAAAATTTTGAATGAAAAATTGCAAAATTTTTTTCGACATTCACACACACACGCACATATATAACCGTATAACAATTTTACAATTTTGCTTATAACTCGGAAACTATAAGAGCTAATGACAATCGGTTTTCACCATGCGACTGGAAAAAACATCAGCTATCTTAGGCAGAAAAAATATTTTAAAAATATTTAATACCGCCTGAAATATAAAGCATTATATAAAAAACATCAATATATTTCTTAGTGGGCGTGGCATATGTGGGCGGAAATAAATTTTGCTAAATAGCTGATGTTCTTTTCTATCGTATAGCCAAAACTGAAGGTCGTTATCTCTTATAGTTTCCGAGTTATAAGCAAAATTGTAAAATTGTTTAACATTTTTCGATATACACATACGCACATATATAATCGTATGACAATTTTACATTTTTGCGAATATCTCGGAAACTATAAGAGCTAATGACAATCGGTTTTCACCATGCGACTGGAAAAAACATCAGCTATCTTAGGCAGAAAAAATATTTTAAAAATATTTAATACCGCCTGAAATATAAAGTATTATATAAAAAACATCAATATATTTCTTAGTGGGCGTGGCATATGTGGGCGGAAATAAATTTTGCTAAATAGCTGATGTTCTTTTCTATCGTATAGCCAAAACTGAAGGTCGTTATCTCTTATAGTTTCCGAGATATTCGCAAAATTGTAAAATTGTTTAACATTTTTCGATATACACATACGCACATATATAATCGTATGACAATTTTACATTTTTGCGAATATCTCGGAAACTATAAGAGCTAATGACAATCGGTTTTCACCATGCGACTGGAAAAAACATCAGCTATCTTAGGCAGAAAAAATATTTTAAAAATATTTAATACCGCCTGAAATATAAAGCATTATATCTAAAACATCAATATATTTCTTAGTGGGCGTGGCATATGTGGGCGGAAATAAATTTTGCTAAATAGCTGATGTTCTTTTCTATCGTATAGCCAAAACTGAAGGTCGTTATCTCTTATAGTTTCCGAGTTATAAGCAAAATTGTAAAATTGTTTAACATTTTTCGATATACACATACGCACATATATAATCGTATGACAATTTTACATTTTTGCGAAAATCTCGGAAACTATAAGAGCTAATGACAATCGGTTTTCACCATGCGACTGGAAAAAACATCAGCTATCTTAGGCAGAAAAAATATTTTAAAAATATTTAATACCGCCTGAAATATAAAGCATTATATCTAAAACATCAATATATTTCTTAGTGGGCGTGGCATATGTGGGCGGAAATAAATTTTGCTAAATAGCTGATGTTCTTTTCTATCGTATAGCCAAAACTGAAGGTCGTTATCTCTTATAGTTTCCGAGATATTCGCAAAATTGTAAAATTGTTTAACAAAAAACACTTGCTGCTGAATTCTGTTGGCCTGGTATTAGAAAAAAATTTTGAATGAAAAATTGCAAAATTTTTTTCGACATTCACACACACACGCACATATATAACCGTATAACAATTTTACAATTTTGCTTATAACTCGGAAACTATAAGAGCTAATGACAATCGGTTTTCACCATGCGACTGGAAAAAACATCAGCTATCTTAGGCAGAAAAAATATTTTAAAAATATTTAATACCGCCTGAAATATAAAGCATTATATAAAAAACATCAATATATTTCTTAGTGGGCGTGGCATATGTGGGCGGAAATAAATTTTGCTAAATAGCTGATGTTCTTTTCTATCGTATAGCCAAAACTGAAGGTCGTTATCTCTTATAGTTTCCGAGTTATAAGCAAAATTGTAAAATTGTTTAACATTTTTCGATATACACATACGCACATATATAATCGTATGACAATTTTACATTTTTGCGAATATCTCGGAAACTATAAGAGCTAATGACAATCGGTTTTCACCATGCGACTGGAAAAAACATCAGCTATCTTAGGCAGAAAAAATATTTTAAAAATATTTAATACCGCCTGAAATATAAAGTATTATATAAAAAACATCAATATATTTCTTAGTGGGCGTGGCATATGTGGGCGGAAATAAATTTTGCTAAATAGCTGATGTTCTTTTCTATCGTATAGCCAAAACTGAAGGTCGTTATCTCTTATAGTTTCCGAGTTATAAGCAAAATTGTAAAATTGTTTAACATTTTTCGATATACACATACGCACATATATAATCGTATGACAATTTTACATTTTTGCGAATATCTCGGAAACTATAAGAGCTAATGACAATCGGTTTTCACCATGCGACTGGAAAAAACATCAGCTATCTTAGGCAGAAAAAATATTTTAAAAATATTTAATACCGCCTGAAATATAAAGCATTATATCTAAAACATCAATATATTTCTTAGTGGGCGTGGCATATGTGGGCGGAAATAAATTTTGCTAAATAGCTGATGTTCTTTTCTATCGTATAGCCAAAACTGAAGGTCGTTATCTCTTATAGTTTCCGAGTTATAAGCAAAATTTTAAAATTGTTTAACATTTTTCGATATACACATACCCACATATATAATCTTATGAAAATTTTACATTTTTGCGAAAATCTCGGAAACTATAAGAGCTAATGACAATCGGTTTTCACCATGCGACTGGAAAAAACATCAGCTATCTTAGGCAGAAAAAATATTTTAAAAATATTTAATACCGCCTGAAATATAAAGCATTATATCTAAAACATCAATATATTTCTTAGTGGGCGTGGCATATGTGGGCGGAAATAAATTTTGCTAAATAGCTGATGTTCTTTTCTATCGTATAGCCAAAACTGAAGGTCGTTATCTCTTATAGTTTCCGAGTTATAAGCAAAATTGTAAAATTGTTTAACAAAAAACACTTGCTGCTGAATTCTGTTGGCCTGGTATTAGAAAAAAATTTTGAATGAAAAATTGCAAAATTTTTTTCGACATTCACACACACACGCACATATATAACCGTATAACAATTTTACAATTTTGCTTATAACTCGGAAACTATAAGAGCTAATGACAATCGGTTTTCACCATGCGACTGGAAAAAACATCAGCTATCTTAGGCAGAAAAAATATTTTAAAAATATTTAATACCGCCTGAAATATAAAGCATTATATAAAAAACATCAATATATTTCTTAGTGGGCGTGGCATATGTGGGCGGAAATAAATTTTGCTAAATAGCTGATGTTCTTTTCTATCGTATAGCCAAAACTGAAGGTCGTTATCTCTTATAGTTTCCGAGTTATAAGCAAAATTGTAAAATTGTTTAACATTTTTCGATATACACATACGCACATATATAATCGTATGACAATTTTACATTTTTGCGAATATCTCGGAAACTATAAGAGCTAATGACAATCGGTTTTCACCATGCGACTGGAAAAAACATCAGCTATCTTAGGCAGAAAAAATATTTTAAAAATATTTAATACCGCCTGAAATATAAAGTATTATATAAAAAACATCAATATATTTCTTAGTGGGCGTGGCATATGTGGGCGGAAATAAATTTTGCTAAATAGCTGATGTTCTTTTCTATCGTATAGCCAAAACTGAAGGTCGTTATCTCTTATAGTTTCCGAGTTATAAGCAAAATTGTAAAATTGTTTAACATTTTTCGATATACACATACGCACATATATAATCGTATGACAATTTTACATTTTTGCGAATATCTCGGAAACTATAAGAGCTAATGACAATCGGTTTTCACCATGCGACTGGAAAAAACATCAGCTATCTTAGGCAGAAAAAATATTTTAAAAATATTTAATACCGCCTGAAATATAAAGCATTATATATAAAACATCAATATATTTCTTAGTGGGCGTGGCATATGTGGGCGGAAATAAATTTTGCTAAATAGCTGATGTTCTTTTCTATCGTATAGCCAAAACTGAAGGTCGTTATCTCTTATAGTTTCCGAGTTATAAGCAAAATTGTAAAATTGTTTAACAAAAAACACTTGCTGCTGAATTCTGTTGGCCTGGTACTAGAAAAAAATTTTGAATGAAAAATTGCAAAAATTTTTTCGACATTCACACACACACGCACATATATAACCGTATAACAATTTTACATTTTTGCGAATATCTCGGAAACTATAAGAGCTAATGACAATCGGTTTTCACCATGCGACTGGAAAAAACATCAGCTATCTTAGGCAGAAAAAATAGTTTAAAAATATTTAATACCGCCTGAAATATAAAGCATTATATAAAAAACATCAATATATTTCTTAGTGGGCGTGGCATATGTGGGCGGAAATAAATTTTGCTAAATAGCTGATGTTCTTTTCTATCGTATAGCCAAAACTGAAGGTCGTTATCTCTTATAGTTTCCGAGTTATAAGCAAAATTGTAAAATTGTTTAACATTTTTCGATATACACATACGCACATATATAATCGTATGACAATTTTACATTTTTGCGAAAATCTCGGAAACTATAAGAGCTAATGACAATCGGTTTTCACCATGCGACTGGAAAAAACATCAGCTATCTTAGGCAGAAAAAATATTTTAAAAATATTTAATACCGCCTGAAATATAAAGCATTATATCTAAAACATCAATATATTTCTTAGTGGGCGTGGCATATGTGGGCGGAAATAAATTTTGCTAAATAGCTGATGTTCTTTTCTATCGTATAGCCAAAACTGAAGGTCGTTATCTCTTATAGTTTCCGAGTTATAAGCAAAATTGTAAAATTGTTTAACAAAAAACACTTGCTGCTGAATTCTGTTGGCCTGGTATTAGAAAAAAATTTTGAATGAAAAATTGCAAAATTTTTTTCGACATTCACACACACACGCACATATATAACCGTATAACAATTTTACATTTTTGCGAATATCTCGGAAACTATAAGAGCTAATGACAATCGGTTTTCACCATGCGACTGGAAAAAACATCAGCTATCTTAGGCAGAAAAAATAGTTTAAAAATATTTAATACCGCCTGAAATATAAAGCATTATATAAAAAACATCAATATATTTCTTAGTGGGCGTGGCATATGTGGGCGGAAATAAATTTTGCTAAATAGCTGATGTTCTTTTCTATCGTATAGCCAAAACTGAAGGTCGTTATCTCTTATAGTTTCCGAGTTATAAGCAAAATTGTAAAATTGTTTAACATTTTTCGATATACACATACGCACATATATAATCGTATGACAATTTTACATTTTTGCGAAAATCTCGGAAACTATAAGAGCTAATGACAATCGGTTTTCACCATGCGACTGGAAAAAACATCAGCTATCTTAGGCAGAAAAAATATTTTAAAAATATTTAATACCGCCTGAAATATAAAGCATTATATCTAAAACATCAATATATTTCTTAGTGGGCGTGGCATATGTGGGCGGAAATAAATTTTGCTAAATAGCTGATGTTCTTTTCTATCGTATAGCCAAAACTGAAGGTCGTTATCTCTTATAGTTTCCGAGTTATAAGCAAAATTGTAAAATTGTTTAACAAAAAACACTTGCTGCTGAATTCTGTTGGCCTGGTATTAGAAAAAAATTTTGAATGAAAAATTGCAAAATTTTTTTCGACATTCACACACACACGCACATATATAACCGTATAACAATTTTACATTTTTGCGAATATCTCGGAAACTATAAGAGCTAATGACAATCGGTTTTCACCATGCGACTGGAAAAAACATCAGCTATCTTAGGCAGAAAAAATATTTTAAAAATATTTAATACCGCCTGAAATATAAAGCATTATATAAAAAACATCAATATATTTCTTAGTGGGCGTGGCATATGTGGGCGGAAATAAATTTTGCTAAATAGCTGATGTTCTTTTCTATCGTATAGCCAAAACTGAAGGTCGTTATCTCTTATAGTTTCCGAGTTATAAGCAAAATTGTAAAATTGTTTAACATTTTTCGATATACACATACGCACATATATAATCGTATGACAATTTTACATTTTTGCGAATATCTCGGAAACTATAAGAGCTAATGACAATCGGTTTTCACCATGCGACTGGAAAAAACATCAGCTATCTTAGGCAGAAAAAATATTTTAAAAATATTTAATACCGCCTGAAATATAAAGCATTATATCTAAAACATCAATATATTTCTTAGTGGGCGTGGCATATGTGGGCGGAAATAAATTTTGCTAAATAGCTGATGTTCTTTTCTATCGTATAGCCAAAACTGAAGGTCGTTATCTCTTATAGTTTCCGAGTTATAAGCAAAATTGTAAAATTGTTTAACAAAAAACACTTGCTGCTGAATTCTGTTGGCCTGGTATTAGAAAAAAATTTTGAATGAAAAATTGCAAAATTTTTTTCGACATTCACACACACACGCACATATATAACCGTATAACAATTTTACAATTTTGCTTATAACTCGGAAACTATAAGAGCTAATGACAATCGGTTTTCACCATGCGACTGGAAAAAACATCAGCTATCTTAGGCAGAAAAAATATTTTAAAAATATTTAATACCGCCTGAAATATAAAGCATTATATAAAAAACATCAATATATTTCTTAGTGGGCGTGGCATATGTGGGCGGAAATAAATTTTGCTAAATAGCTGATGTTCTTTTCTATCGTATAGCCAAAACTGAAGGTCGTTATCTCTTATAGTTTCCGAGTTATAAGCAAAATTGTAAAATTGTTTAACATTTTTCGATATACACATACGCACATATATAATCGTATGACAATTTTACATTTTTGCGAATATCTCGGAAACTATAAGAGCTAATGACAATCGGTTTTCACCATGCGACTGGAAAAAACATCAGCTATCTTAGGCAGAAAAAATATTTTAAAAATATTTAATACCGCCTGAAATATAAAGCATTATATCTAAAACATCAATATATTTCTTAGTGGGCGTGGCATATGTGGGCGGAAATAAATTTTGCTAAATAGCTGATGTTCTTTTCTATCGTATAGCCAAAACTGAAGGTCGTTATCTCTTATAGTTTCCGAGTTATAAGCAAAATTGTAAAATTGTTTAACAAAAAACACTTGCTGCTGAATTCTGTTGGCCTGGTATTAGAAAAAAATTTTGAATGAAAAATTGCAAAATTTTTTTCGACATTCACACACACACGCACATATATAACCGTATAACAATTTTACATTTTTGCGAATATCTCGGAAACTATAAGAGCTAATGACAATCGGTTTTCACCATGCGACTGGAAAAAACATCAGCTATCTTAGGCAGAAAAAATATTTTAAAAATATTTAATACCGCCTGAAATATAAAGCATTATATAAAAAACATCAATATATTTCTTAGTGGGCGTGGCATATGTGGGCGGAAATAAATTTTGCTAAATAGCTGATGTTCTTTTCTATCGTATAGCCAAAACTGAAGGTCGTTATCTCTTATAGTTTCCGAGTTATAAGCAAAATTGTAAAATTGTTTAACATTTTTCGATATACACATACGCACATATATAATCGTATGACAATTTTACATTTTTGCGAATATCTCGGAAACTATAAGAGCTAATGACAATCGGTTTTCACCATGCGACTGGAAAAAACATCAGCTATCTTAGGCAGAAAAAATATTTTAAAAATATTTAATACCGCCTGAAATATAAAGTATTATATAAAAAACATCAATATATTTCTTAGTGGGCGTGGCATATGTGGGCGGAAATAAATTTTGCTAAATATCTGATGTTCTTTTCTATCGTATAGCCAAAACTGAAGGTCGTTATCTCTTATAGTTTCCGAGTTATAAGCAAAATTGTAAAATTGTTTAACATTTTTCGATATACACATACGCACATATATAATCGTATGACAATTTTACATTTTTGCGAATATCTCGGAAACTATAAGAGCTAATGACAATCGGTTTTCACCATGCGACTGGAAAAAACATCAGCTATCTTAGGCAGAAAAAATATTTTAAAAATATTTAATACCGCCTGAAATATAAAGCATTATATATAAAACATCAATATATTTCTTAGTGGGCGTGGCATATGTGGGCGGAAATAAATTTTGCTAAATAGCTGATGTTCTTTTCTATCGTATAGCCAAAACTGAAGGTCGTTATCTCTTATAGTTTCCGAGTTATAAGCAAAATTGTAAAATTGTTTAACAAAAAACACTTGCTGCTGAATTCTGTTGGCCTGGTATTAGAAAAAAATTTTGAATGAAAAATTGCAAAATTTTTTTCGACATTCACACACACACGCACATATATAACCGTATAACAATTTTACAATTTTGCTTATAACTCGGAAACTATAAGAGCTAATGACAATCGGTTTTCACCATGCGACTGGAAAAAACATCAGCTATCTTAGGCAGAAAAAATATTTTAAAAATATTTAATACCGCCTGAAATATAAAGCATTATATAAAAAACATCAATATATTTCTTAGTGGGCGTGGCATATGTGGGCGGAAATAAATTTTGCTAAATAGCTGATGTTCTTTTCTATCGTATAGCCAAAACTGAAGGTCGTTATCTCTTATAGTTTCCGAGTTATAAGCAAAATTGTAAAATTGTTTAACATTTTTCGATATACACATACGCACATATATAATCGTATGACAATTTTACATTTTTGCGAATATCTCGGAAACTATAAGAGCTAATGACAATCGGTTTTCACCATGCGACTGGAAAAAACATCAGCTATCTTAGGCAGAAAAAATATTTTAAAAATATTTAATACCGCCTGAAATATAAAGCATTATATATAAAACATCAATATATTTCTTAGTGGGCGTGGCATATGTGGGCGGAAATAAATTTTGCTAAATAGCTGATGTTCTTTTCTATCGTATAGCCAAAACTGAAGGTCGTTATCTCTTATAGTTTCCGAGTTATAAGCAAAATTGTAAAATTGTTTAACAAAAAACACTTGCTGCTGAATTCTGTTGGCCTGGTATTAGAAAAAAATTTTGAATGAAAAATTGCAAAAATTTTTTCGACATTCACACACACACGCACATATATAACCGTATAACAATTTTACATTTTTGTGAATATCTCGGAAACTATAAGAGCTAATGACAATCGGTTTTCACCATGCGACTGGAAAAAACATCAGCTATCTTAGGCAGAAAAAATAGTTTAAAAATATTTAATACCGCCTGAAATATAAAGCATTATATATAAAACATCAATATATTTCTTAGTGGGCGTGGCATATGTGGGCGGAAATAAATTTTGCTAAATAGCTGATGTTCTTTTCTATCGTATAGCCAAAACTGAAGGTCGTTATCTCTTATAGTTTCCGAGTTATAAGCAAAATTGTAAAATTGTTTAACATTTTTCGATATACACATACGCACATATATAATCGTATGACAATTTTACATTTTTGCGAATATCTCGGAAACTATAAGAGCTAATGACAATCGGTTTTCACCATGCGACTGGAAAAAACATCAGCTATCTTAGGCAGAAAAAATATTTTAAAAATATTTAATACCGCCTGAAATATAAAGCATTATATCTAAAACATCAATATATTTCTTAGTGGGCGTGGCATATGTGGGCGGAAATAAATTTTGCTAAATAGCTGATGTTCTTTTCTATCGTATAGCCAAAACTGAAGGTCGTTATCTCTTATAGTTTCCGAGTTATAAGCAAAATTGTAAAATTGTTTAACAAAAAACACTTGCTGCTGAATTCTGTTGGCCTGGTATTAGAAAAAAATTTTGAATGAAAAATTGCAAAATTTTTTTCGACATTCACACACACACGCACATATATAACCGTATAACAATTTTACATTTTTGCGAATATCTCGGAAACTATAAGAGCTAATGACAATCGGTTTTCACCATGCGACTGGAAAAAACATCAGCTATCTTAGGCAGAAAAAATATTTTAAAAATATTTAATACCGCCTGAAATATAAAGCATTATATAAAAAACATCAATATATTTCTTAGTGGGCGTGGCATATGTGGGCGGAAATAAATTTTGCTAAATAGCTGATGTTCTTTTCTATCGTATAGCCAAAACTGAAGGTCGTTATCTCTTATAGTTTCCGAGTTATAAGCAAAATTGTAAAATTGTTTAACATTTTTCGATATACACATACGCACATATATAATCGTATGACAATTTTACATTTTTGCGAATATCTCGGAAACTATAAGAGCTAATGACAATCGGTTTTCACCATGCGACTGGAAAAAACATCAGCTATCTTAGGCAGAAAAAATATTTTAAAAATATTTAATACCGCCTGAAATATAAAGCATTATATATAAAACATCAATATATTTCTTAGTGGGCGTGGCATATGTGGGCGGAAATAAATTTTGCTAAATAGCTGATGTTCTTTTCTATCGTATAGCCAAAACTGAAGGTCGTTATCTCTTATAGTTTCCGAGTTATAAGCAAAATTGTAAAATTGTTTAACAAAAAACACTTGCTGCTGAATTCTGTTGGCCTGGTATTAGAAAAAAATTTTGAATGAAAAATTGCAAAAATTTTTTCGACATTCACACACACACGCACATATATAACCGTATAACAATTTTACATTTTTGTGAATATCTCGGAAACTATAAGAGCTAATGACAATCGGTTTTCACCATGCGACTGGAAAAAACATCAGCTATCTTAGGCAGAAAAAATAGTTTAAAAATATTTAATACCGCCTGAAATATAAAGCATTATATATAAAACATCAATATATTTCTTAGTGGGCGTGGCATATGTGGGCGGAAATAAATTTTGCTAAATAGCTGATGTTCTTTTCTATCGTATAGCCAAAACTGAAGGTCGTTATCTCTTATAGTTTCCGAGTTATAAGCAAAATTGTAAAATTGTTTAACATTTTTCGATATACACATACGCACATATATAATCGTATGACAATTTTACATTTTTGCGAATATCTCGGAAACTATAAGAGCTAATGACAATCGGTTTTCACCATGCGACTGGAAAAAACATCAGCTATCTTAGGCAGAAAAAATATTTTAAAAATATTTAATACCGCCTGAAATATAAAGCATTATATCTAAAACATCAATATATTTCTTAGTGGGCGTGGCATATGTGGGCGGAAATAAATTTTGCTAAATAGCTGATGTTCTTTTCTATCGTATAGCCAAAACTGAAGGTCGTTATCTCTTATAGTTTCCGAGTTATAAGCAAAATTGTAAAATTGTTTAACAAAAAACACTTGCTGCTGAATTCTGTTGGCCTGGTATTAGAAAAAAATTTTGAATGAAAAATTGCAAAATTTTTTTCGACATTCACACACACACGCACATATATAACCGTATAACAATTTTACAATTTTGCTTATAACTCGGAAACTATAAGAGCTAATGACAATCGGTTTTCACCATGCGACTGGAAAAAACATCAGCTATCTTAGGCAGAAAAAATATTTTAAAAATATTTAATACCGCCTGAAATATAAAGCATTATATAAAAAACATCAATATATTTCTTAGTGGGCGTGGCATATGTGGGCGGAAATAAATTTTGCTAAATAGCTGATGTTCTTTTCTATCGTATAGCCAAAACTGAAGGTCGTTATCTCTTATAGTTTCCGAGTTATAAGCAAAATTGTAAAATTGTTTAACATTTTTCGATATACACATACGCACATATATAATCGTATGACAATTTTACATTTTTGCGAATATCTCGGAAACTATAAGAGCTAATGACAATCGGTTTTCACCATGCGACTGGAAAAAACATCAGCTATCTTAGGCAGAAAAAATATTTTAAAAATATTTAATACCGCCTGAAATATAAAGCATTATATATAAAACATCAATATATTTCTTAGTGGGCGTGGCATATGTGGGCGGAAATAAATTTTGCTAAATAGCTGATGTTCTTTTCTATCGTATAGCCAAAACTGAAGGTCGTTATCTCTTATAGTTTCCGAGTTATAAGCAAAATTGTAAAATTGTTTAACAAAAAACACTTGCTGCTGAATTCTGTTGGCCTGGTATTAGAAAAAAATTTTGAATGAAAAATTGCAAAAATTTTTTCGACATTCACACACACACGCACATATATAACCGTATAACAATTTTACATTTTTGTGAATATCTCGGAAACTATAAGAGCTAATGACAATCGGTTTTCACCATGCGACTGGAAAAAACATCAGCTATCTTAGGCAGAAAAAATAGTTTAAAAATATTTAATACCGCCTGAAATATAAAGCATTATATATAAAACATCAATATATTTCTTAGTGGGCGTGGCATATGTGGGCGGAAATAAATTTTGCTAAATAGCTGATGTTCTTTTCTATCGTATAGCCAAAACTGAAGGTCGTTATCTCTTATAGTTTCCGAGTTATAAGCAAAATTGTAAAATTGTTTAACATTTTTCGATATACACATACGCACATATATAATCGTATGACAATTTTACATTTTTGCGAATATCTCGGAAACTATAAGAGCTAATGACAATCGGTTTTCACCATGCGACTGGAAAAAACATCAGCTATCTTAGGCAGAAAAAATATTTTAAAAATATTTAATACCGCCTGAAATATAAAGCATTATATAAAAAACATCAATATATTTCTTAGTGGGCGTGGCATATGTGGGCGGAAATAAATTTTGCTAAATAGCTGATGTTCTTTTCTATCGTATAGCCAAAACTGAAGGTCGTTATCTCTTATAGTTTCCGAGTTATAAGCAAAATTGTAAAATTGTTTAACAAAAAACACTTGCTGCTGAATTCTGTTGGCCTGGTATTAGAAAAAAATTTTGAATGAAAAATTGCAAAAATTTTTTCGACATTCACACACACACGCACATATATAACCGTATAACAATTTTACATTTTTGTGAATATCTCGGAAACTATAAGAGCTAATGACAATCGGTTTTCACCATGCGACTGGAAAAAACATCAGCTATCTTAGGCAGAAAAAATAGTTTAAAAATATTTAATACCGCCTGAAATATAAAGCATTATATATAAAACATCAATATATTTCTTAGTGGGCGTGGCATATGTGGGCGGAAATAAATTTTGCTAAATAGCTGATGTTCTTTTCTATCGTATAGCCAAAACTGAAGGTCGTTATCTCTTATAGTTTCCGAGTTATAAGCAAAATTGTAAAATTGTTTAACATTTTTCGATATACACATACGCACATATATAATCGTATGACAATTTTACATTTTTGCGAATATCTCGGAAACTATAAGAGCTAATGACAATCGGTTTTCACCATGCGACTGGAAAAAACATCAGCTATCTTAGGCAGAAAAAATATTTTAAAAATATTTAATACCGCCTGAAATATAAAGCATTATATATAAAACATCAATATATTTCTTAGTGGGCGTGGCATATGTGGGCGGAAATAAATTTTGCTAAATAGCTGATGTTCTTTTCTATCGTATAGCCAAAACTGAAGGTCGTTATCTCTTATAGTTTCCGAGTTATAAGCAAAATTGTAAAATTGTTTAACAAAAAACACTTGCTGCTGAATTCTGTTGGCCTGGTATTAGAAAAAAATTTTGAATGAAAAATTGCAAAAATTTTTTCGACATTCACACACACACGCACATATATAACCGTATAACAATTTTACATTTTTGTGAATATCTCGGAAACTATAAGAGCTAATGACAATCGGTTTTCACCATGCGACTGGAAAAAACATCAGCTATCTTAGGCAGAAAAAATAGTTTAAAAATATTTAATACCGCCTGAAATATAAAGCATTATATATAAAACATCAATATATTTCTTAGTGGGCGTGGCATATGTGGGCGGAAATAAATTTTGCTAAATAGCTGATGTTCTTTTCTATCGTATAGCCAAAACTGAAGGTCGTTATCTCTTATAGTTTCCGAGTTATAAGCAAAATTGTAAAATTGTTTAACATTTTTCGATATACACATACGCACATATATAATCGTATGACAATTTTACATTTTTGCGAATATCTCGGAAACTATAAGAGCTAATGACAATCGGTTTTCACCATGCGACTGGAAAAAACATCAGCTATCTTAGGCAGAAAAAATATTTTAAAAATATTTAATACCGCCTGAAATATAAAGCATTATATAAAAAACATCAATATATTTCTTAGTGGGCGTGGCATATGTGGGCGGAAATAAATTTTGCTAAATAGCTGATGTTCTTTTCTATCGTATAGCCAAAACTGAAGGTCGTTATCTCTTATAGTTTCCGAGTTATAAGCAAAATTGTAAAATTGTTTAACATTTTTCGATATACACACACGCACATATATAATCGTATGACAATTTTACATTTTTGCGAATATCTCGGAAACTATAAGAGCTAATGACAATCGGTTTTCACCATGCGACTGGAAAAAACATCAGCTATCTTAGGCAGAAAAAATATTTTAAAAATATTTAATACCGCCTGAAATATAAAGCATTATATATAAAACATCAATATATTTCTTAGTGGGCGTGGCATATGTGGGCGGAAATAAATTTTGCTAAATAGCTGATGTTCTTTTCTATCGTATAGCCAAAACTGAAGGTCGTTATCTCTTATAGTTTCCGAGTTATAAGCAAAATTGTAAAATTGTTTAACAAAAAACACTTGCTGCTGAATTCTGTTGGCCTGGTATTAGAAAAAAATTTTGAATGAAAAATTGCAAAATTTTTTTCGACATTCACACACACACGCACATATATAACCGTATAACAATTTTACATTTTTGTGAATATCTCGGAAACTATAAGAGCTAATGACAATCGGTTTTCACCATGCGACTGGAAAAAACATCAGCTATCTTAGGCAGAAAAAATAGTTTAAAAATATTTAATACCGCCTGAAATATAAAGCATTATATATAAAACATCAATATATTTCTTAGTGGGCGTGGCATATGTGGGCGGAAATAAATTTTGCTAAATAGCTGATGTTCTTTTCTATCGTATAGCCAAAACTGAAGGTCGTTATCTCTTATAGTTTCCGAGTTATAAGCAAAATTGTAAAATTGTTTAACATTTTTCGATATACACATACGCACATATATAATCGTATGACAATTTTACATTTTTGCGAATATCTCGGAAACTATAAGAGCTAATGACAATCGGTTTTCACCATGCGACTGGAAAAAACATCAGCTATCTTAGGCAGAAAAAATATTTTAAAAATATTTAATACCGCCTGAAATATAAAGCATTATATCTAAAACATCAATATATTTCTTAGTGGGCGTGGCATATGTGGGCGGAAATAAATTTTGCTAAATAGCTGATATTCTTTTCTATCGTATAGCCAAAACTGAAGGTCGTTATCTCTTATAGTTTCCGAGTTATAAGCAAAATTGTAAAATTGTTTAACAAAAAACACTTGCTGCTGAATTCTGTTGGCCTGGTATTAGAAAAAAATTTTGAATGAAAAATTGCAAAATTTTTTTCGACATTCACACACACACGCACATATATAACCGTATAACAATTTTACATTTTTGCGAATATCTCGGAAACTATAAGAGCTAATGACAATCGGTTTTCACCATGCGACTGGAAAAAACATCAGCTATCTTAGGCAGAAAAAATATTTTAAAAATATTTAATACCGCCTGAAATATAAAGCATTATATAAAAAACATCAATATATTTCTTAGTGGGCGTGGCATATGTGGGCGGAAATAAATTTTGCTAAATAGCTGATGTTCTTTTCTATCGTATAGCCAAAACTGAAGGTCGTTATCTCTTATAGTTTCCGAGTTATAAGCAAAATTGTAAAATTGTTTAACATTTTTCGATATACACATACGCACATATATAATCGTATGACAATTTTACATTTTTGCGAATATCTCGGAAACTATAAGAGCTAATGACAATCGGTTTTCACCATGCGACTGGAAAAAACATCAGCTATCTTAGGCAGAAAAAATATTTTAAAAATATTTAATACCGCCTGAAATATAAAGCATTATATATAAAACATCAATATATTTCTTAGTGGGCGTGGTATATGTGGGCGGAAATAAATTTTGCTAAATAGCTGATGTTCTTTTCTATCGTATAGCCAAAACTGAAGGTCGTTATCTCTTATAGTTTCCGAGTTATAAGCAAAATTGTAAAATTGTTTAACAAAAAACACTTGCTGCTGAATTCTGTTGGCCTGGTATTAGAAAAAATTTTTGAATGAAAAATTGCAAAAATTTTTTCGACATTCACACACACACGCACATATATAACCGTATAACAATTTTACATTTTTGCGAATATCTCGGAAACTATAAGAGCTAATGACAATCGGTTTTCACCATGCGACTGGAAAAAACATCAGCTATCTTAGGCAGAAAAAATATTTTAAAAATATTTAATACCGCCTGAAATATAAAGCATTATATAAAAAACATCAATATATTTCTTAGTGGGCGTGGCATATGTGGGCGGAAATAAATTTTGCTAAATAGCTGATGTTCTTTTCTATCGTATAGCCAAAACTGAAGGTCGTTATCTCTTATAGTTTCCGAGTTATAAGCAAAATTGTAAAATTGTTTAACAAAAAACACTTGCTGCTGAATTCTGTTGGCCTGGTATTAGAAAAAAATTTTGAATGAAAAATTGCAAAAATTTTTTCGACATTCACACACACACGCACATATATAACCGTATAACAATTTTACATTTTTGCGAATATCTCGGAAACTATAAGAGCTAATGACAATCGGTTTTCACCATGCGACTGGAAAAAACATCAGCTATCTTAGGCAGAAAAAATATTTTAAAAATATTTAATACCGCCTGAAATATAAAGCATTATATAAAAAACATCAATATATTTCTTAGTGGGCGTGGCATATGTGGGCGGAAATAAATTTTGCTAAATAGCTGATGTTCTTTTCTATCGTATAGCCAAAACTGAAGGTCGTTATCTCTTATAGTTTCCGAGTTATAAGCAAAATTGTAAAATTGTTTAACATTTTTCGATATACACATACGCACATATATAATCGTATGACAATTTTACATTTTTGCGAATATCTCGGAAACTATAAGAGCTAATGACAATCGGTTTTCACCATGCGACTGGAAAAGACATCAGCTATCTTAGGCAGAAAAAATATTTCAAAAATATTTAATACCGCCTGAAATATAAAGCATTATATATAAAACATCAATATATTTCTTAGTGGGCGTGGCATATGTGGGCGGAAATAAATTTTGCTAAATAGCTGATGTTCTTTTCTATCGTATAGCCAAAACTGAAGGTCGTTATCTCTTATAGTTTCCGAGTTATAAGCAAAATTGTAAAATTGTTTAACAAAAAACACTTGCTGCTGAATTCTGTTGGCCTGGTATTAGAAAAAAATTTTGAATGAAAAATTGCAAAAATTTTTTCGACATTCACACACACACGCACATATATAATCGTATAACAATTTTACATTTTTGCGAATATCTCGGAAACTATAAGAGCTAATGACAATCGGTTTTCACCATGCGACTGGAAAAAACATCAGCTATCTTAGGCAGAAAAAATATTTTAAAAATATTTAATACCGCCTGAAATATAAAGCATTATATATAAAACATCAATATATTTCTTAGTGGGCGTGGCATATGTGGGCGGAAATAAATTTTGCTAAATAGCTGATGTTCTTTTCTATCGTATAGCCAAAACTGAAGGTCGTTATCTCTTATAGTTTCCGAGTTATAAGCAAAATTGTAAAATTGTTTAACATTTTTCGATATACACATACGCACATATATAATCGTATGACAATTTTACATTTTTGCGAATATCTCGGAAACTATAAGAGCTAATGACAATCGGTTTTCACCATGCGACTGGAAAAAACATCAGCTATCTTAGGCAGAAAAAATATTTTAAAAATATTTAATACCGCCTGAAATATAAATCATTATATATAAAACATCAATATATTTCTTAGTGGGCGTGGCATATGTGGGCGGAAATAAATTTTGCTAAATAGCTGATGTTCTTTTCTATCGTATAGCCAAAACTGAAGGTCGTTATCTCTTATAGTTTCCGAGTTATAAGCAAAATTGTAAAATTGTTTAACATTTTTCGATATACACATACGCACATATATAATCGTATGACAATTTTACATTTTTGCGAATATCTCGGAAACTATAAGAGCTAATGACAATCGGTTTTCACCATGCGACTGGAAAAGACATCAGCTATCTTAGGCAGAAAAAATATTTTAAAAATATTTAATACCGCCTGAAATATAAAGCATTATATATAAAACATCAATATATTTCTTAGTGGGCGTGGCATATGTGGGCGGAAATAAATTTTGCTAAATAGCTGATGTTCTTTTCTATCGTATAGCCAAAACTGAAGGTCGTTATCTCTTATAGTTTCCGAGTTATAAGCAAAATTGTAAAATTGTTTAACAAAAAACACTTGCTGCTGAATTCTGTTGGCCTGGTATTAGAAAAAAATTTTGAATGAAAAATTGCAAAAATTTTTTCGACATTCACACACACACGCACATATATAATCGTATGACAATTTTACATTTTTGCGAATATCTCGGAAACTATAAGAGCTAATGACAATCGGTTTTCACCATGCGACTGGAAAAAACATCAGCTATCTTAGGCAGAAAAAATATTTTAAAAATATTTAATACCGCCTGAAATATAAAGCATTATATATAAAACATCAATATATTTCTTAGTGGGCGTGGCATATGTGGGCGGAAATAAATTTTGCTAAATAGCTGATGTTCTTTTCTATCGTATAGCCAAAACTGAAGGTCGTTATCTCTTATAGTTTCCGAGTTATAAGCAAAATTGTAAAATTGTTTAACATTTTTCGATATACACATACGCACATATATAATCGTATGACAATTTTACATTTTTGCGAATATCTCGGAAACTATAAGAGCTAATGACAATCGGTTTTCACCATGCGACTGGAAAAAACATCAGCTATCTTAGACAGAAAAAATATTTTAAAAATATTTAATACCGCCTGAAATATAAAGCATTATATATAAAACATCAATATATTTCTTAGTGGGCGTGGCATATGTGGGCGGAAATAAATTTTGCTGAATAGCTGATGTTCTTTTCTATCGTATAGCCAAAACTGGAGGTCGTTATCTCTTATAGTTTCCGAGTTATAAGCAAAATTGTAAAATTGTTTAACATTTTTCGATATACACATACGCACATATATAATCGTATGACAATTTTACATTTTTGCGAATATCTCGGAAACTATAAGAGCTAATGACAATCGGTTTTCACCATGCGACTGGAAAAGACATCAGCTATCTTAGGCAGAAAAAATATTTTAAAAATATTTAATACCGCCTGAAATATAAAGCATTATATATAAAACATCAATATATTTCTTAGTGGGCGTGGCATATGTGGGCGGAAATAAATTTTGCTAAATAGCTGATGTTCTTTTCTATCGTATAGCCAAAACTGAAGGTCGTTATCTCTTATAGTTTCCGAGTTATAAGCAAAATTGTAAAATTGTTTAACAAAAAACACTTGCTGCTGAATTCTGTTGGCCTGGTATTAGAAAAAAATTTTGAATGAAAAATTGCAAAAATTTTTTCGACATTCACACACACACGCACATATATAATCGTATGACAATTTTACATTTTTGCGAATATCTCGGAAACTATAAGAGCTAATGACAATCGGTTTTCACCATGCGACTGGAAAAAACATCAGCTATCTTAGGCAGAAAAAATATTTTAAAAATATTTAATACCGCCTGAAATATAAAGCATTATATATAAAACATCAATATATTTCTTAGTGGGCGTGGCATATGTGGGCGGAAATAAATTTTGCTAAATAGCTGATGTTCTTTTCTATCGTATAGCCAAAACTGAAGGTCGTTATCTCTTATAGTTTCCGAGTTATAAGCAAAATTGTAAAATTGTTTAACAAAAAACACTTGCTGCTGAATTCTGTTGGCCTGGTATTAGAAAAAAATTTTGAATGAAAAATTGCAAAAATTTTTTCGACATTCACACACACACGCACATATATAACCGTATAACAATTTTACATTTTTGCGAATATCTCGGAAACTATAAGAGCTAATGAAAATCGGTTTTCACCATGCGACTGGAAAAAACATCAGCTATCTTAGGCAGAAAAAATAGTTTAAAAATATTTAATACCGCCTGAAATATAAAGCATTATATATAAAACATCAATATATTTCTTAGTGGGCGTGGCATATGTGGGCGGAAATAAATTTTGCTAAATAGCTGATGTTCTTTTCTATCGTATAGCCAAAACTGAAGGTCGTTATCTCTTATAGTTTCCGAGTTATAAGCAAAATTGTAAAATTGTTTAACATTTTTCGATATACACATACGCACATATATAATCGTATGACAATTTTACATTTTTGCGAATATCTCGGAAACTATAAGAGCTAATGACAATCGGTTTTCACCATGCGACTGGAAAAAACATCAGCTATCTTAGGCAGAAAAAATATTTTTAAAATATTTAATACCGCCTGAAATATAAAGCATTATATATAAAACATCAATATATTTCTTAGTGGGCGTGGCATATGTGGGCGGAAATAAATTTTGCTAAATAGCTGATGTTCTTTTCTATCGTATAGCCAAAACTGAAGGTCGTTATCTCTTATAGTTTCCGAGTTATAAGCAAAATTGTAAAATTGTTTAACATTTTTCGATATACACATACGCACATATATAATCGTATGACAATTTTACATTTTTGCGAATATCTCGGAAACTATAAGAGCTAATGACAATCGGTTTTCACCATGCGACTGGAAAAAACATCAGCTATCTTAGACAGAAAAAATATTTTAAAAATATTTAATACCGCCTGAAATATAAAGCATTATATCTAAAACATCAATATATTTCTTAGTGGGCGTGGCATATGTGGGCGGAAATAAATTTTGCTAAATAGCTGATGTTCTTTTCTATCGTATAGCCAAAACTGAAGGTCGTTATCTCTTATAGTTTCCGAGTTAGAAGCAAAATTGTAAAATTGTTTAACAAAAAACACTTGCTGCTGAATTCTGTTGGCCTGGTATTAGAAAAAAATTTTGAATGAAAAATTGCAAAATTTTTTTCGACATTCACACACACACGCACATATATAACCGTATAACAATTTTACATTTTTGCGAATATCTCGGAAACTATAAGAGCTAATGACAATCGGTTTTCACCATGCGACTGGAAAAAACATCAGCTATCTTAGACAGAATAAATATTTTAAAAATATTTAATACCGCCTGAAATATAAAGCATTATATATAAAACATCAATATATTTCTTAGTGGGCGTGGCATATGTGGGCGGAAATAAATTTTGCTAAATAGCTGATGTTCTTTTCTATCGTATAGCCAAAACTGGAGGTCGTTATCTCTTATAGTTTCCGAGTTATAAGCAAAATTGTAAAATTGTTTAACATTTTTCGATATACACATACGCACATATATAATCGTATGACAATTTTACATTTTTGCGAATATCTCGGAAACTATAAGAGCTAATGACAATCGGTTTTCACCATGCGACTGGAAAAAACATCAGCTATCTTAGACAGAAAAAATATTTTAAAAATATTTAATACCGCCTGAAATATAAAGCATTATATATAAAACATCAATATATTTCTTAGTGGGCGTGGCATATGTGGGCGGAAATAAATTTTGCTGAATAGCTGATGTTCTTTTCTATCGTATAGCCAAAACTGGAGGTCGTTATCTCTTATAGTTTCCGAGTTATAAGCAAAATTGTAAAATTGTTTAACATTTTTCGATATACACATACGCACATATATAATCGTATGACAATTTTACATTTTTGCGAATATCTCGGAAACTATAAGAGCTAATGACAATCGGTTTTCACCATGCGACTGGAAAAAACATCAGCTATCTTAGGCAGAATAAATATTTTAAAAATATTTAATACCGCCTGAAATATAAAGCATTATATATAAAACATCAATATATTTCTTAGTGGGCGTGGCATATGTGGGCGGAAATAAATTTTGCTAAATAGCTGATGTTCTTTTCTATCGTATAGCCAAAACTGGAGGTCGTTATCTCTTATAGTTTCCGAGTTATAAGCAAAATTGTAAAATTGTTTAACATTTTTCGATATACACATACGCACATATATAACCGTATAACAATTTTACATTTTTGCGAATATCTCGGAAACTATAAGAGCTAATGACAATCGGTTTTCACCATGCGACTGGAAAAAACATCAGCTATCTTAGGCAGAAAAAATATTTTAAAAATATTTAATACCGCCTGAAATATAAAGCATTATATATAAAACATCAATATATTTCTTAGTGGGCGTGGCATATGTGGGCGGAAATAAATTTTGCTAAATAGCTGATGTTCTTTTCTATCGTATAGCCAAAACTGAAGGTCGTTATCTCTTATAGTTTCCGAGTTATAAGCAAAATTGTAAAATTGTTTAACATTTTTCGATATACACATACGCACATATATAATCGTATGACAATTTTACATTTTTGCGAATATCTCGGAAACTATAAGAGCTAATGACAATCGGTTTTCACCATGCGACTGGAAAAAACATCAGCTATCTTAGGCAGAAAAAATATTTTAAAAATATTTAATACCGCCTGAAATATAAAGCATTATATATAAAACATCAATATATTCCTTAGTGGGCGTGGCATATGTGGGCGGAAATAAATTTTGCTAAATAGCTGATGTTCTTTTCTATCGTATAGCCAAAACTGGAGGTCGTTATCTCTTATAGTTTCCGAGTTATAAGCAAAATTGTAAAATTGTTTAACAAAAAACACTTGCTGCTGAATTCTGTTGGCCTGGTATTAGAAAAAATTTTTGAATGAAAAATTGCAAAAATTTTTTCGACATTCACACACACACGCACATATATAACCGTATAACAATTTTACATTTTTGCGAATATCTCGGAAACTATAAGAGCTAATGACAATCGGTTTTCACCATGCGACTGGAAAAAACATCAGCTATCTTAGACAGAAAAAATATTTTAAAAATATTTAATACCGCCTGAAATATAAAGCATTATATATAAAACATCAATATATTTCTTAGTGGGCGTGGCATATGTGGGCGGAAATAAATTTTGCTAAATAGCTGATGTTCTTTTCTATCGTATAGCCAAAACCGATTGTCATTAGCTCTTATAGTTTCCGAGTTATAAGCAAAATTGTAAAATTGTTTAACATTTTTCGATATACACATACGCACATATATAATCGTATGACAATTTTACATTTTTGCGAATATCTCGGAAACTATAAGAGCTAATGACAATCGGTTTTCACCATGCGACTGGAAAAAACATCAGCTATCTTAGACAGAATAAATATTTTTAAAATATTTAATACCGCCTGAAATATAAAGCATTATATATAAAACATCAATATATTCCTTAGTGGGCGTGGCATATGTGGGCGGAAATAAATTTTGCTAAATAGCTGATGTTCTTTTCTATCGTATAGCCAAAACTGGAGGTCGTTATCTCTTATAGTTTCCGAGTTATAAGCAAAATTGTAAAATTGTTTAACAAAAAACACTTGCTGCTGAATTCTGTTGGCCTGGTATTAGAAAAAATTTTTGAATGAAAAATTGCAAAAATTTTTTCGACATTCACACACACACGCACATATATAACCGTATAACAATTTTACATTTTTGCGAATATCTCGGAAACTATAAGAGCTAATGACAATCGGTTTTCACCATGCGACTGGAAAAAACATCAGCTATCTTAGACAGAAAAAATATTTTAAAAATATTTAATACCGCCTGAAATATAAAGCATTATATATAAAACATCAATATATTTCTTAGTGGGCGTGGCATATGTGGGCGGAAATAAATTTTGCTGAATAGCTGATGTTCTTTTCTATCGTATAGCCAAAACTGGAGGTCGTTATCTCTTATAGTTTCCGAGTTATAAGCAAAATTGTAAAATTGTTTAACATTTTTCGATATACACATACGCACATATATAATCGTATGACAATTTTACATTTTTGCGAATATCTCGGAAACTATAAGAGCTAATGACAATCGGTTTTCACCATGCGACTGGAAAAAACATCAGCTATCTTAGGCAGAATAAATATTTTAAAAATATTTAATACCGCCTGAAATATAAAGCATTATATATAAAACATCAATATATTTCTTAGTGGGCGTGGCATATGTGGGCGGAAATAAATTTTGCTAAATAGCTGATGTTCTTTTCTATCGTATAGCCAAAACTGGAGGTCGTTATCTCTTATAGTTTCCGAGTTATAAGCAAAATTGTAAAATTGTTTAACATTTTTCGATATACACATACGCACATATATAACCGTATAACAATTTTACATTTTTGCGAATATCTCGGAAACTATAAGAGCTAATGACAATCGGTTTTCACCATGCGACTGGAAAAAACATCAGCTATCTTAGACAGAAAAAATATTTTAAAAATATTTAATACCGCCTGAAATATAAAGCATTATATATAAAACATCAATATATTCCTTAGTGGGCGTGGCATATGTGGGCGGAAATAAATTTTGCTAAATAGCTGATGTTCTTTTCTATCGTATAGCCAAAACTGGAGGTCGTTATCTCTTATAGTTTCCGAGTTATAAGCAAAATTGTAAAATTGTTTAACATTTTTCGATATACACATACGCACATATATAATCGTATGACAATTTTACATTTTTGCGAATATCTCGGAAACTATAAGAGCTAATGACAATCGGTTTTCACCATGCGACTGGAAAAAACATCAGCTATCTTAGACATAAAAAATATTTTAAAAATATTTAATACCGCCTGAAATATAAAGCATTATATATAAAACATCAATATATTCCTTAGTGGGCGTGGCATATGTGGGCGGAAATAAATTTTGCTAAATAGCTGATGTTCTTTTCTATCGTATAGCCAAAACTGGAGGTCGTTATCTCTTATAGTTTCCGAGTTATAAGCAAAATTGTAAAATTGTTTAACAAAAAACACTTGCTGCTGAATTCTGTTGGCCTGGTATTAGAAAAAATTTTTGAATGAAAAATTGCAAAAATTTTTTCGACATTCACACACACACGCACATATATAACCGTATAACAATTTTACATTTTTGCGAATATCTCGGAAACTATAAGAGCTAATGACAATCGGTTTTCACCATGCGACTGGAAAAAACATCAGCTATCTTAGACAGAAAAAATATTTTAAAAATATTTAATACCGCCTGAAATATAAAGCATTATATATAAAACATCAATATATTTCTTAGTGGGCGTGGCATATGTGGGCGGAAATAAATTTTGCTGAATAGCTGATGTTCTTTTCTATCGTATAGCCAAAACTGGAGGTCGTTATCTCTTATAGTTTCCGAGTTATAAGCAAAATTGTAAAATTGTTTAACATTTTTCGATATACACATACGCACATATATAATCGTATGACAATTTTACATTTTTGCGAATATCTCGGAAACTATAAGAGCTAATGACAATCGGTTTTCACCATGCGACTGGAAAAAACATCAGCTATCTTAGGCAGAATAAATATTTTAAAAATATTTAATACCGCCTGAAATATAAAGCATTATATATAAAACATCAATATATTTCTTAGTGGGCGTGGCATATGTGGGCGGAAATAAATTTTGCTAAATAGCTGATGTTCTTTTCTATCGTATAGCCAAAACTGGAGGTCGTTATCTCTTATAGTTTCCGAGTTATAAGCAAAATTGTAAAATTGTTTAACATTTTTCGATATACACATACGCACATATATAACCGTATAACAATTTTACATTTTTGCGAATATCTCGGAAACTATAAGAGCTAATGACAATCGGTTTTCACCATGCGACTGGAAAAAACATCAGCTATCTTAGACAGAAAAAATATTTTAAAAATATTTAATACCGCCTGAAATATAAAGCATTATATATAAAACATCAATATATTCCTTAGTGGGCGTGGCATATGTGGGCGGAAATAAATTTTGCTAAATAGCTGATGTTCTTTTCTATCGTATAGCCAAAACTGGAGGTCGTTATCTCTTATAGTTTCCGAGTTATAAGCAAAATTGTAAAATTGTTTAACATTTTTCGATATACACATACGCACATATATAATCGTATGACAATTTTACATTTTTGCGAATATCTCGGAAACTATAAGAGCTAATGACAATCGGTTTTCACCATGCGACTGGAAAAAACATCAGCTATCTTAGGCAGAATAAATATTTTAAAAATATTTAATACCGCCTGAAATATAAAGCATTATATATAAAACATCAATATATTTCTTAGTGGGCGTGGCATATGTGGGCGGAAATAAATTTTGCTAAATAGCTGATGTTCTTTTCTATCGTATAGCCAAACCTGGAGGTCGTTATCTCTTATAGTTTCCGAGTTATAAGCAAAATTGTAAAATTGTTTAACATTTTTCGATATACACATACGCACATATATAATCGTATGACAATTTTACATTTTTGCGAATATCTCGGAAACTATAAGAGCTAATGACAATCGGTTTTCACCATGCGACTGGAAAAAACATCAGCTATCTTAGACAGAAAAAATATTTTAAAAATATTTAATACCGCCTGAAATATAAAGCATTATATATAAAACATCAATATATTTCTTAGTGGGCGTGGCATATGTGGGCGGAAATAAATTTTGCTAAATAGCTGATGTTCTTTTCTATCGTATAGCCAAAACTGGAGGTCGTTATCTCTTATAGTTTCCGAGTTATAAGCAAAATTGTAAAATTGTTTAACATTTTTCGATATACACATACGCACATATATAATCGTATGACAATTTTACATTTTTGCGAATATCTCGGAAACTATAAGAGCTAATGACAATCGGTTTTCACCATGCGACTGGAAAAAACATCAGCTATCTTAGGCAGAATAAATATTTTAAAAATATTTAATACCGCCTGAAATATAAAGCATTATATATAAAACATCAATATATTTCTTAGTGGGCGTGGCATATGTGGGCGGAAATAAATTTTGCTAAATAGCTGATGTTCTTTTCTATCGTATAGCCAAAACTGGAGGTCGTTATCTCTTATAGTTTCCGAGTTATAAGCAAAATTGTAAAATTGTTTAACATTTTTCGATATACACATACGCACATATATAACCGTATAACAATTTTACATTTTTGCGAATATCTCGGAAACTATAAGAGCTAATGACAATCGGTTTTCACCATGCGACTGGAAAAAACATCAGCTATCTTAGACAGAAAAAATATTTTAAAAATATTTAATACCGCCTGAAATATAAAGCATTATATATAAAACATCAATATATTCCTTAGTGGGCGTGGCATATGTGGGCGGAAATAAATTTTGCTAAATAGCTGATGTTCTTTTCTATCGTATAGCCAAAACTGGAGGTCGTTATCTCTTATAGTTTCCGAGTTATAAGCAAAATTGTAAAATTGTTTAACATTTTTCGATATACACATACGCACATATATAATCGTATGACAATTTTACATTTTTGCGAATATCTCGGAAACTATAAGAGCTAATGACAATCGGTTTTCACCATGCGACTGGAAAAAACATCAGCTATCTTAGGCAGAATAAATATTTTAAAAATATTTAATACCGCCTGAAATATAAAGCATTATATATAAAACATCAATATATTTCTTAGTGGGCGTGGCATATGTGGGCGGAAATAAATTTTGCTAAATAGCTGATGTTCTTTTCTATCGTATAGCCAAACCTGGAGGTCGTTATCTCTTATAGTTTCCGAGTTATAAGCAAAATTGTAAAATTGTTTAACATTTTTCGATATACACATACGCACATATATAATCGTATAACAATTTTACATTTTTGCGAATATCTCGGAAACTATAAGAGCTAATGACAATCGGTTTTCACCATGCGACTGGAAAAAACATCAGCTATCTTAGACAGAAAAAATATTTTAAAAATATTTAATACCGCCTGAAATATAAAGCATTATATATAAAACATCAATATATTCCTTAGTGGGCGTGGCATATGTGGGCGGAAATAAATTTTGCTAAATAGCTGATGTTCTTTTCTATCGTATAGCCAAAACTGGAGGTCGTTATCTCTTATAGTTTCCGAGTTATAAGCAAAATTGTAAAATTGTTTAACAAAAAACACTTGCTGCTGAATTCTGTTGGCCTGGTATTAGAAAAAATTTTTGAATGAAAAATTGCAAAAATTTTTTCGACATTCACACACACACGCACATATATAACCGTATAACAATTTTACATTTTTGCGAATATCTCGGAAACTATAAGAGCTAATGACAATCGGTTTTCACCATGCGACTGGAAAAAACATCAGCTATCTTAGACAGAAAAAATATTTTAAAAATATTTAATACCGCCTGAAATATAAAGCATTATATATAAAACATCAATATATTTCTTAGTGGGCGTGGCATATGTGGGCGGAAATAAATTTTGCTAAATAGCTGATGTTCTTTTCTATCGTATAGCCAAAACTGAATGTCGTTATCTCTTATAGTTTCCGAGTTATAAGCAAAATTGTAAAATTGTTTAACATTTTTCGATATACACATACGCACATATATAATCGTATGACAATTTTACATTTTTGCGAATATCTCGGAAACTATAAGAGCTAATGACAATCGGTTTTCACCATGCGACTGGAAAAAACATCAGCTATCTTAGACAGAAAAAATATTTTAAAAATATTTAATACCGCCTGAAATATAAAGCATTATATATAAAACATCAATATATTCCTTAGTGGGCGTGGCATATGTGGGCGGAAATAAATTTTGCTAAATAGCTGATGTTCTTTTCTATCGTATAGCCAAAACTGGAGGTCGTTATCTCTTATAGTTTCCGAGTTATAAGCAAAATTGTAAAATTGTTTAACATTTTTCGATATACACATACGCACATATATAATCGTATGACAATTTTACATTTTTGCGAATATCTCGGAAACTATAAGAGCTAATGACAATCGGTTTTCACCATGCGACTGGAAAAAACATCAGCTATCTTAGACAGAAAAAATATTTTAAAAATATTTAATACCGCCTGAAATATAAAGCATTATATATAAAACATCAATATATTCCTTAGTGGGCGTGGCATATGTGGGCGGAAATAAATTTTGCTAAATAGCTGATGTTCTTTTCTATCGTATAGCCAAAACTGAAGGTCGTTATCTCTTATAGTTTCCGAGTTATAAGCAAAATTGTAAAATTGTTTAACAAAAAACACTTGCTGCTGAATTCTGTTGGCCTGGTATTAGAAAAAATTTTTGAATGAAAAATTGCAAAAATTTTTTCGACATTCACACACACACGCACATATATAACCGTATAACAATTTTACATTTTTGCGAATATCTCGGAAACTATAAGAGCTAATGACAATCGGTTTTCACCATGCGACTGGAAAAAACATCATCTATCTTAGACAGAAAAAATATTTTAAAAATATTTAATACCGCCTGAAATATAAAGCATTATATATAAAACATCAATATATTCCTTAGTGGGCGTGGCATATGTGGGCGGAAATAAATTTTGCTAAATAGCTGATGTTCTTTTCTATCGTATAGCCAAAACTGGAGGTCGTTATCTCTTATAGTTTCCGAGTTATAAGCAAAATTGTAAAATTGTTTAACATTTTTCGATATACACATACGCACATATATAATCGTATGACAATTTTACATTTTTGCGAATATCTCGGAAACTATAAGAGCTAATGACAATCGGTTTTCACCATGCGACTGGAAAAAACATCAGCTATCTTAGACAGAAAAAATATTTTAAAAATATTTAATACCGCCTGAAATATAAAGCATTATATATAAAACATCAATATATTCCTTAGTGGGCGTGGCATATGTGGGCGGAAATAAATTTTGCTAAATAGCTGATGTTCTTTTCTATCGTATAGCCAAAACTGGAGGTCGTTATCTCTTATAGTTTCCGAGTTATAAGCAAAATTGTAAAATTGTTTAACAAAAAACACTTGCTGCTGAATTCTGTTGGCCTGGTATTAGAAAAAATTTTTGAATGAAAAATTGCAAAAATTTTTTCGACATTCACACACACACGCACATATATAACCGTATAACAATTTTACATTTTTGCGAATATCTCGGAAACTATAAGAGCTAATGACAATCGGTTTTCACCATGCGACTGGAAAAAATATCAGCTATCTTAGACAGAAAAAATATTTTAAAAATATTTAATACCGCCTGAAATATAAAGCATTATATATAAAACATCAATATATTTCTTAGTGGGCGTGGCATATGTGGGCGGAAATAAATTTTGCTAAATAGCTGATGTTCTTTTCTATCGTATAGCCAAAACTGAATGTCGTTATCTCTTATAGTTTCCGAGTTATAAGCAAAATTGTAAAATTGTTTAACATTTTTCGATATACACATACGCACATATATAATCGTATGACAATTTTACATTTTTGCGAATATCTCGGAAACTATAAGAGCTAATGACAATCGGTTTTCACCATGCGACTGGAAAAAACATCAGCTATCTTAGGCAGAATAAATATTTTAAAAATATTTAATACCGCCTGAAATATAAAGCATTATATATAAAACATCAATATATTTCTTAGTGGGCGTGGCATATGTGGGCGGAAATAAATTTTGCTAAATAGCTGATGTTCTTTTCTATCGTATAGCCAAACCTGGAGGTCGTTATCTCTTATAGTTTCCGAGTTATAAGCAAAATTGTAAAATTGTTTAACATTTTTCGATATACACATACGCACATATATAATCGTATGACAATTTTACATTTTTGCGAATATCTCGGAAACTATAAGAGCTAATGACAATCGGTTTTCACCATGCGACTGGAAAAAACATCAGCTATCTTAGACAGAAAAAATATTTTAAAAATATTTAATACCGCCTGAAATATAAAGCATTATATATAAAACATCAATATATTCCTTAGTGGGCGTGGCATATGTGGGCGGAAATAAATTTTGCTAAATAGCTGATGTTCTTTTCTATCGTATAGCCAAAACTGGAGGTCGTTATCTCTTATAGTTTCCGAGTTATAAGCAAAATTGTAAAATTGTTTAACAAAAAACACTTGCTGCTGAATTCTGTTGGCCTGGTATTAGAAAAAATTTTTGAATGAAAAATTGCAAAAATTTTTTCGACATTCACACACACACGCACATATATAACCGTATAACAATTTTACATTTTTGCGAATATCTCGGAAACTATAAGAGCTAATGACAATCGGTTTTCACCATGCGACTGGAAAAAACATCAGCTATCTTAGACAGAAAAAATATTTTTAAAATATTTAATACCGCCTGAAATATAAAGCATTATATATAAAACATCAATATATTTCTTAGTGGGCGTGGCATATGTGGGCGGAAATAAATTTTGCTAAATAGCTGATGTTCTTTTCTATCGTATAGCCAAAACCGATTGTCGTTATCTCTTATAGTTTCCGAGTTATAAGCAAAATTGTAAAATTGTTTAACATTTTTCGATATACACATACGCACATATATAATCGTATGACAATTTTACATTTTTGCGAATATCTCGGAAACTATAAGAGCTAATGACAATCGGTTTTCACCATGCGACTGGAAAAAACATCAGCTATCTTAGACAGAAAAAATATTTTTAAAATATTTAATACCGCCTGAAATATAAAGCATTATATATAAAACATCAATATATTTCTTAGTGGGCGTGGCATATGTGGGCGGAAATAAATTTTGCTAAATAGCTGATGTTCTTTTCAGTCGCATGGTGAAAACCGATTGTCATTAGCTCTTATAGTTTCCGAGTTATAAGCAAAATTGTAAAATTGTTTAACATTTTTCGATATACACATACGCACATATATAATCGTATGACAATTTTACATTTTTGCGAATATCTCGGAAACTATAAGAGCTAATGACAATCGGTTTTCACCATGCGACTGGAAAAAACATCAGCTATCTTAGACAGAAAAAATATTTTAAAAATATTTAATACCGCCTGAAATATAAAGCATTATATATAAAACATCAATATATTCCTTAGTGGGCGTGGCATATGTGGGCGGAAATAAATTTTGCTAAATAGCTGATGTTCTTTTCTATCGTATAGCCAAAACTGGAGGTCGTTATCTCTTATAGTTTCCGAGTTATAAGCAAAATTGTAAAATTGTTTAACATTTTTCGATATACACATACGCACATATATAATCGTATGACAATTTTACATTTTTGCGAATATCTCGGAAACTATAAGAGCTAATGACAATCGGTTTTCACCATGCGACTGGAAAAAACATCAGCTATCTTAGACAGAAAAAATATTTTAAAAATATTTAATACCGCCTGAAATATAAAGCATTATATATAAAACATCAATATATTCCTTAGTGGGCGTGGCATATGTGGGCGGAAATAAATTTTGCTAAATAGCTGATGTTCTTTTCTATCGTATAGCCAAAACTGAAGGTCGTTATCTCTTATAGTTTCCGAGTTATAAGCAAAATTGTAAAATTGTTTAACAAAAAACACTTGCTGCTGAATTCTGTTGGCCTGGTATTAGAAAAAATTTTTGAATGAAAAATTGCAAAAATTTTTTCGACATTCACACACACACGCACATATATAACCGTATAACAATTTTACATTTTTGCGAATATCTCGGAAACTATAAGAGCTAATGACAATCGGTTTTCACCATGCGACTGGAAAAAACATCATCTATCTTAGACAGAAAAAATATTTTAAAAATATTTAATACCGCCTGAAATATAAAGCATTATATATAAAACATCAATATATTCCTTAGTGGGCGTGGCATATGTGGGCGGAAATAAATTTTGCTAAATAGCTGATGTTCTTTTCTATCGTATAGCCAAAACTGGAGGTCGTTATCTCTTATAGTTTCCGAGTTATAAGCAAAATTGTAAAATTGTTTAACATTTTTCGATATACACATACGCACATATATAATCGTATGACAATTTTACATTTTTGCGAATATCTCGGAAACTATAAGAGCTAATGACAATCGGTTTTCACCATGCGACTGGAAAAAACATCAGCTATCTTAGACAGAAAAAATATTTTAAAAATATTTAATACCGCCTGAAATATAAAGCATTATATATAAAACATCAATATATTCCTTAGTGGGCGTGGCATATGTGGGCGGAAATAAATTTTGCTAAATAGCTGATGTTCTTTTCTATCGTATAGCCAAAACTGGAGGTCGTTATCTCTTATAGTTTCCGAGTTATAAGCAAAATTGTAAAATTGTTTAACAAAAAACACTTGCTGCTGAATTCTGTTGGCCTGGTATTAGAAAAAATTTTTGAATGAAAAATTGCAAAAATTTTTTCGACATTCACACACACACGCACATATATAACCGTATAACAATTTTACATTTTTGCGAATATCTCGGAAACTATAAGAGCTAATGACAATCGGTTTTCACCATGCGACTGGAAAAAATATCAGCTATCTTAGACAGAAAAAATATTTTTAAAATATTTAATACCGCCTGAAATATAAAGCATTATATATAAAACATCAATATATTTCTTAGTGGGCGTGGCATATGTGGGCGGAAATAAATTTTGCTAAATAGCTGATGTTCTTTTCTATCGTATAGCCAAAACTGAATGTCGTTATCTCTTATAGTTTCCGAGTTATAAGCAAAATTGTAAAATTGTTTAACATTTTTCGATATACACATACGCACATATATAATCGTATGACAATTTTACATTTTTGCGAATATCTCGGAAACTATAAGAGCTAATGACAATCGGTTTTCACCATGCGACTGGAAAAAACATCAGCTATCTTAGACAGAAAAAATATTTTAAAAATATTTAATACCGCCTGAAATATAAAGCATTATATATAAAACATCAATATATTCCTTAGTGGGCGTGGCATATGTGGGCGGAAATAAATTTTGCTAAATAGCTGATGTTCTTTTCTATCGTATAGCCAAAACTGGAGGTCGTTATCTCTTATAGTTTCCGAGTTATAAGCAAAATTGTAAAATTGTTTAACATTTTTCGATATACACATACGCACATATATAATCGTATGACAATTTTACATTTTTGCGAATATCTCGGAAACTATAAGAGCTAATGACAATCGGTTTTCACCATGCGACTGGAAAAAACATCAGCTATCTTAGACAGAAAAAATATTTTAAAAATATTTAATACCGCCTGAAATATAAAGCATTATATATAAAACATCAATATATTCCTTAGTGGGCGTGGCATATGTGGGCGGAAATAAATTTTGCTAAATAGCTGATGTTCTTTTCTATCGTATAGCCAAAACTGAAGGTCGTTATCTCTTATAGTTTCCGAGTTATAAGCAAAATTGTAAAATTGTTTAACAAAAAACACTTGCTGCTGAATTCTGTTGGCCTGGTATTAGAAAAAATTTTTGAATGAAAAATTGCAAAAATTTTTTCGACATTCACACACACACGCACATATATAACCGTATAACAATTTTACATTTTTGCGAATATCTCGGAAACTATAAGAGCTAATGACAATCGGTTTTCACCATGCGACTGGAAAAAACATCATCTATCTTAGACAGAAAAAATATTTTAAAAATATTTAATACCGCCTGAAATATAAAGCATTATATATAAAACATCAATATATTCCTTAGTGGGCGTGGCATATGTGGGCGGAAATAAATTTTGCTAAATAGCTGATGTTCTTTTCTATCGTATAGCCAAAACTGGAGGTCGTTATCTCTTATAGTTTCCGAGTTATAAGCAAAATTGTAAAATTGTTTAACATTTTTCGATATACACATACGCACATATATAATCGTATGACAATTTTACATTTTTGCGAATATCTCGGAAACTATAAGAGCTAATGACAATCGGTTTTCACCATGCGACTGGAAAAAACATCAGCTATCTTAGACAGAAAAAATATTTTAAAAATATTTAATACCGCCTGAAATATAAAGCATTATATATAAAACATCAATATATTCCTTAGTGGGCGTGGCATATGTGGGCGGAAATAAATTTTGCTAAATAGCTGATGTTCTTTTCTATCGTATAGCCAAAACTGGAGGTCGTTATCTCTTATAGTTTCCGAGTTATAAGCAAAATTGTAAAATTGTTTAACAAAAAACACTTGCTGCTGAATTCTGTTGGCCTGGTATTAGAAAAAATTTTTGAATGAAAAATTGCAAAAATTTTTTCGACATTCACACACACACGCACATATATAACCGTATAACAATTTTACATTTTTGCGAATATCTCGGAAACTATAAGAGCTAATGACAATCGGTTTTCACCATGCGACTGGAAAAAATATCAGCTATCTTAGACAGAAAAAATATTTTAAAAATATTTAATACCGCCTGAAATATAAAGCATTATATATAAAACATCAATATATTTCTTAGTGGGCGTGGCATATGTGGGCGGAAATAAATTTTGCTAAATAGCTGATGTTCTTTTCTATCGTATAGCCAAAACTGATTGTCATTAGCTCTTATAGTTTCCGAGTTATAAGCAAAATTGTAAAATTGTTTAACATTTTTCGATATACACATACGCACATATATAATCGTATGACAATTTTACATTTTTGCGAATATCTCGGAAACTATAAGAGCTAATGACAATCGGTTTTCACCATGCGACTGGAAAAAACATCAGCTATCTTAGACAGAAAAAATATTTTAAAAATATTTAATACCGCCTGAAATATAAAGCATTATATATAAAACATCAATATATTCCTTAGTGGGCGTGGCATATGTGGGCGGAAATAAATTTTGCTAAATAGCTGATGTTCTTTTCTATCGTATAGCCAAAACTGGAGGTCGTTATCTCTTATAGTTTCCGAGTTATAAGCAAAATTGTAAAATTGTTTAACATTTTTCGATATACACATACGCACATATATAATCGTATGACAATTTTACATTTTTGCGAATATCTCGGAAACTATAAGAGCTAATGACAATCGGTTTTCACCATGCGACTGGAAAAAACATCAGCTATCTTAGACAGAAAAAATATTTTAAAAATATTTAATACCGCCTGAAATATAAAGCATTATATATAAAACATCAATATATTCCTTAGTGGGCGTGGCATATGTGGGCGGAAATAAATTTTGCTAAATAGCTGATGTTCTTTTCTATCGTATAGCCAAAACTGAATGTCGTTATCTCTTATAGTTTCCGAGTTATAAGCAAAATTGTAAAATTGTTTAACAAAAAACACTTGCTGCTGAATTCTGTTGGCCTGGTATTAGAAAAAATTTTTGAATGAAAAATTGCAAAAATTTTTTCGACATTCACACACACACGCACATATATAACCGTATAACAATTTTACATTTTTGCGAATATCTCGGAAACTATAAGAGCTAATGACAATCGGTTTTCACCATGCGACTGGAAAAAACATCAGCTATCTTAGACAGAAAAAATATTTTAAAAATATTTAATACCGCCTGAAATATAAAGCATTATATATAAAACATCAATATATTCCTTAGTGGGCGTGGCATATGTGGGCGGAAATAAATTTTGCTAAATAGCTGATGTTCTTTTCTATCGTATAGCCAAACCTGGAGGTCGTTATCTCTTATAGTTTCCGAGTTATAAGCAAAATTGTAAAATTGTTTAACATTTTTCGATATACACATACGCACATATATAATCGTATGACAATTTTACATTTTTGCGAATATCTCGGAAACTATAAGAGCTAATGACAATCGGTTTTCACCATGCGACTGGAAAAAACATCATCTATCTTAGACAGAAAAAATATTTTAAAAATATTTAATACCGCCTGAAATATAAAGCATTATATATAAAACATCAATATATTCCTTAGTGGGCGTGGCATATGTGGGCGGAAATAAATTTTGCTAAATAGCTGATGTTCTTTTCTATCGTATAGCCAAAACTGGAGGTCGTTATCTCTTATAGTTTCCGAGTTATAAGCAAAATTGTAAAATTGTTTAACAAAAAACACTTGCTGCTGAATTCTGTTGGCCTGGTATTAGAAAAAATTTTTGAATGAAAAATTGCAAAAATTTTTTCGACATTCACACACACACGCACATATATAACCGTATAACAATTTTACATTTTTGCGAATATCTCGGAAACTATAAGAGCTAATGACAATCGGTTTTCACCATGCGACTGGAAAAAACATCAGCTATCTTAGACAGAAAAAATATTTTAAAAATATTTAATACCGCCTGAAATATAAAGCATTATATATAAAACATCAATATATTCCTTAGTGGGCGTGGCATATGTGGGCGGAAATAAATTTTGCTAAATAGCTGATGTTCTTTTCTATCGTATAGCCAAACCTGGAGGTCGTTATCTCTTATAGTTTCCGAGTTATAAGCAAAATTGTAAAATTGTTTAACATTTTTCGATATACACATACGCACATATATAATCGTATGACAATTTTACATTTTTGCGAATATCTCGGAAACTATAAGAGCTAATGACAATCGGTTTTCACCATGCGACTGGAAAAAACATCAGCTATCTTAGACAGAAAAAATATTTTAAAAATATTTAATACCGCCTGAAATATAAAGCATTATATATAAAACATCAATATATTCCTTAGTGGGCGTGGCATATGTGGGCGGAAATAAATTTTGCTAAATAGCTGATGTTCTTTTCTATCGTATAGCCAAAACTGGAGGTCGTTATCTCTTATAGTTTCCGAGTTATAAGCAAAATTGTAAAATTGTTTAACAAAAAACACTTGCTGCTGAATTCTGTTGGCCTGGTATTAGAAAAATTTTTGAATGAAAAATTGCAAAAATTTTTTCGACATTCACACACACACGCACATATATAATCGTATGACAATTTTACATTTTTGCGAATATCTCGGAAACTATAAGAGCTAATGACAATCGGTTTTCACCATGCGACTGGAAAAAACATCAGCTATCTTAGGCATAAAAAATATTTTAAAAATATTTAATACCGCCTGAAATATAAAGCATTATATATAAAACATCAATATATTTCTTAGTGGGCGTGGCATATGTGGGCGGAAATAAATTTTGCTAAATAGCTGATGTTCTTTTCTATCGTATAGCCAAAACTGAAGGTCGTTATCTCTTATAGTTTCCGAGTTATAAGCAAAATTGTAAAATTGTTTAACATTTTTCGATATACACATACGCACATATATAATCGTATGACAATTTTACATTTTTGCGAATATCTCGGAAACTATAAGAGCTAATGACAATCGGTTTTCACCATGCGACTGGAAAAAACATCAGCTATCTTAGACAGAAAAAATATTTTAAAAATATTTAATACCGCCTGAAATATAAAGCATTATATATAAAACATCAATATATTCCTTAGTGGGCGTGGCATATGTGGGCGGAAATAAATTTTGCTAAATAGCTGATGTTCTTTTCTATCGTATAGCCAAAACTGAAGGTCGTTATCTCTTATAGTTTCCGAGTTATAAGCAAAATTGTAAAATTGTTTAACAAAAAACACTTGCTGCTGAATTCTGTTGGCCTGGTATTAGAAAAAATTTTTGAATGAAAAATTGCAAAAATTTTTTCGACATTCACACACACACGCACATATATAACCGTATAACAATTTTACATTTTTGCGAATATCTCGGAAACTATAAGAGCTAATGACAATCGGTTTTCACCATGCGACTGGAAAAAACATCAGCTATCTTAGACAGAAAAAATATTTTAAAAATATTTAATACCGCCTGAAATATAAAGCATTATATATAAAACATCAATATATTCCTTAGTGGGCGTGGCATATGTGGGCGGAAATAAATTTTGCTAAATAGCTGATGTTCTTTTCTATCGTATAGCCAAAACTGGAGGTCGTTATCTCTTATAGTTTCCGAGTTATAAGCAAAATTGTAAAATTGTTTAACATTTTTCGATATACACATACGCACATATATAATCGTATGACAATTTTACATTTTTGCGAATATCTCGGAAACTATAAGAGCTAATGACAATCGGTTTTCACCATGCGACTGGAAAAAACATCAGCTATCTTAGGCAGAATAAATATTTTAAAAATATTTAATACCGCCTGAAATATAAAGCATTATATATAAAACATCAATATATTCCTTAGTGGGCGTGGCATATGTGGGCGGAAATAAATTTTGCTAAATAGCTGATGTTCTTTTCTATCGTATAGCCAAAACTGAAGGTCGTTATCTCTTATAGTTTCCGAGTTATAAGCAAAATTGTAAAATTGTTTAACAAAAAACACTTGCTGCTGAATTCTGTTGGCCTGGTATTAGAAAAAATTTTTGAATGAAAAATTGCAAAAATTTTTTCGACATTCACACACACACGCACATATATAACCGTATAACAATTTTACATTTTTGCGAATATCTCGGAAACTATAAGAGCTAATGACAATCGGTTTTCACCATGCGACTGGAAAAAACATCAGCTATCTTAGACAGAAAAAATATTTTAAAAATATTTAATACCGCCTGAAATATAAAGCATTATATATAAAACATCAATATATTCCTTAGTGGGCGTGGCATATGTGGGCGGAAATAAATTTTGCTAAATAGCTGATGTTCTTTTCTATCGTATAGCCAAAACTGGAGGTCGTTATCTCTTATAGTTTCCGAGTTATAAGCAAAATTGTAAAATTGTTTAACATTTTTCGATATACACATACGCACATATATAATCGTATGACAATTTTACATTTTTGCGAATATCTCGGAAACTATAAGAGCTAATGACAATCGGTTTTCACCATGCGACTGGAAAAAACATCAGCTATCTTAGGCAGAATAAATATTTTAAAAATATTTAATACCGCCTGAAATATAAAGCATTATATATAAAACATCAATATATTCCTTAGTGGGCGTGGCATATGTGGGCGGAAATAAATTTTGCTAAATAGCTGATGTTCTTTTCTATCGTATAGCCAAACCTGGAGGTCGTTATCTCTTATAGTTTCCGAGTTATAAGCAAAATTGTAAAATTGTTTAACAAAAAACACTTGCTGCTGAATTCTGTTGGCCTGGTATTAGAAAAAATTTTTGAATGAAAAATTGCAAAAATTTTTTCGACATTCACACACACACGCACATATATAACCGTATAACAATTTTACATTTTTGCGAATATCTCGGAAACTATAAGAGCTAATGACAATCGGTTTTCACCATGCGACTGGAAAAAACATCAGCTATCTTAGACAGAAAAAATATTTTAAAAATATTTAATACCGCCTGAAATATAAAGCATTATATATAAAACATCAATATATTCCTTAGTGGGCGTGGCATATGTGGGCGGAAATAAATTTTGCTAAATAGCTGATGTTCTTTTCTATCGTATAGCCAAAACTGGAGGTCGTTATCTCTTATAGTTTCCGAGTTATAAGCAAAATTGTAAAATTGTTTAACATTTTTCGATATACACATACGCACATATATAATCGTATGACAATTTTACATTTTTGCGAATATCTCGGAAACTATAAGAGCTAATGACAATCGGTTTTCACCATGCGACTGGAAAAAACATCAGCTATCTTAGGCAGAATAAATATTTTAAAAATATTTAATACCGCCTGAAATATAAAGCATTATATATAAAACATCAATATATTTCTTAGTGGGCGTGGCATATGTGGGCGGAAATAAATTTTGCTAAATAGCTGATGTTCTTTTCTATCGTATAGCCAAACCTGGAGGTCGTTATCTCTTATAGTTTCCGAGTTATAAGCAAAATTGTAAAATTGTTTAACATTTTTCGATATACACATACGCACATATATAATCGTATGACAATTTTACATTTTTGCGAATATCTCGGAAACTATAAGAGCTAATGACAATCGGTTTTCACCATGCGACTGGAAAAAACATCAGCTATCTTAGACAGAAAAAATATTTTAAAAATATTTAATACCGCCTGAAATATAAAGCATTATATATAAAACATCAATATATTTCTTAGTGGGCGTGGCATATGTGGGCGGAAATAAATTTTGCTAAATAGCTGATGTTCTTTTCTATCGTATAGCCAAAACTGGAGGTCGTTATCTCTTATAGTTTCCGAGTTATAAGCAAAATTGTAAAATTGTTTAACAAAAAACACTTGCTGCTGAATTCTGTTGGCCTGGTATTAGAAAAAATTTTTGAATGAAAAATTGCAAAAATTTTTTCGACATTCACACACACACGCACATATATAACCGTATAACAATTTTACATTTTTGCGAATATCTCGGAAACTATAAGAGCTAATGACAATCGGTTTTCACCATGCGACTGGAAAAAACATCAGCTATCTTAGACAGAAAAAATATTTTTAAAATATTTAATACCGCCTGAAATATAAAGCATTATATATAAAACATCAATATATTTCTTAGTGGGCGTGGCATATGTGGGCGGAAATAAATTTTGCTAAATAGCTGATGTTCTTTTCTATCGTATAGCCAAAACCGATTGTCATTATCTCTTATAGTTTCCGAGTTATAAGCAAAATTGTAAAATTGTTTAACATTTTTCGATATACACATACGCACATATATAATCGTATGACAATTTTACATTTTTGCGAATATCTCGGAAACTATAAGAGCTAATGACAATCGGTTTTCACCATGCGACTGGAAAAAACATCAGCTATCTTAGACAGAAAAAATATTTTAAAAATATTTAATACCGCCTGAAATATAAAGCATTATATATAAAACATCAATATATTTCTTAGTGGGCGTGGCATATGTGGGCGGAAATAAATTTTGCTAAATAGCTGATGTTCTTTTCTATCGTATAGCCAAAACTGGAGGTCGTTATCTCTTATAGTTTCCGAGTTATAAGCAAAATTGTAAAATTGTTTAACAAAAAAACACTTGCTGCTGAATTCTGTTGGCCTGGTATTAGAAAAAATTTTTGAATGAAAAATTGCAAAAATTTTTTCGACATTCACACACACACGCACATATATAACCGTATAACAATTTTACATTTTTGCGAATATCTCGGAAACTATAAGAGCTAATGACAATCGGTTTTCACCATGCGACTGGAAAAAACATCAGCTATCTTAGGCAGAAAAAATATTTTAAAAATATTTAATACCGCCTGAAATATAAAGCATTATATATAAAACATCAATATATTTCTTAGTGGGCGTGGCATATGTGGGCGGAAATAAATTTTGCTAAATAGCTGATGTTCTTTTCTATCGTATAGCCAAAACTGAAGGTCGTTATCTCTTATAGTTTCCGAGTTATAAGCAAAATTGTAAAATTGTTTAACATTTTTCGATATACACATACGCACATATATAATCGTATGACAATTTTACATTTTTGCGAATATCTCGGAAACTATAAGAGCTAATGACAATCGGTTTTCACCATGCGACTGGAAAAAACATCAGCTATCTTAGACAGAAAAAATATTTTAAAAATATTTAATACCGCCTGAAATATAAAGCATTATATATAAAACATCAATATATTCCTTAGTGGGCGTGGCATATGTGGGCGGAAATAAATTTTGCTAAATAGCTGATGTTCTTTTCTATCGTATAGCCAAAACTGAAGGTCGTTATCTCTTATAGTTTCCGAGTTATAAGCAAAATTGTAAAATTGTTTAACAAAAAACACTTGCTGCTGAATTCTGTTGGCCTGGTATTAGAAAAAATTTTTGAATGAAAAATTGCAAAAATTTTTTCGACATTCACACACACACGCACATATATAACCGTATAACAATTTTACATTTTTGCGAATATCTCGGAAACTATAAGAGCTAATGACAATCGGTTTTCACCATGCGACTGGAAAAAACATCAGCTATCTTAGACAGAAAAAATATTTTAAAAATATTTAATACCGCCTGAAATATAAAGCATTATATATAAAACATCAATATATTCCTTAGTGGGCGTGGCATATGTGGGCGGAAATAAATTTTGCTAAATAGCTGATGTTCTTTTCTATCGTATAGCCAAAACTGGAGGTCGTTATCTCTTATAGTTTCCGAGTTATAAGCAAAATTGTAAAATTGTTTAACATTTTTCGATATACACATACGCACATATATAATCGTATAACAATTTTACATTTTTGCGAATATCTCGGAAACTATAAGAGCTAATGACAATCGGTTTTCACCATGCGACTGGAAAAAACATCAGCTATCTTAGGCAGAATAAATATTTTAAAAATATTTAATACCGCCTGAAATATAAAGCATTATATATAAAACATCAATATATTTCTTAGTGGGCGTGGCATATGTGGGCGGAAATAAATTTTGCTAAATAGCTGATGTTCTTTTCTATCGTATAGCCAAACCTGGAGGTCGTTATCTCTTATAGTTTCCGAGTTATAAGCAAAATTGTAAAATTGTTTAACATTTTTCGATATACACATACGCACATATATAATCGTATGACAATTTTACATTTTTGCGAATATCTCGGAAACTATAAGAGCTAATGACAATCGGTTTTCACCATGCGACTGGAAAAAACATCAGCTATCTTAGACAGAAAAAATATTTTAAAAATATTTAATACCGCCTGAAATATAAAGCATTATATATAAAACATCAATATATTTCTTAGTGGGCGTGGCATATGTGGGCGGAAATAAATTTTGCTAAATAGCTGATGTTCTTTTCTATCGTATAGCCAAAACTGGAGGTCGTTATCTCTTATAGTTTCCGAGTTATAAGCAAAATTGTAAAATTGTTTAACAAAAAACACTTGCTGCTGAATTCTGTTGGCCTGGTATTAGAAAAAATTTTTGAATGAAAAATTGCAAAAATTTTTTCGACATTCACACACACACGCACATATATAACCGTATAACAATTTTACATTTTTGCGAATATCTCGGAAACTATAAGAGCTAATGACAATCGGTTTTCACCATGCGACTGGAAAAAACATCAGCTATCTTAGACAGAAAAAATATTTTAAAAATATTTAATACCGCCTGAAATATAAAGCATTATATATAAAACATCAATATATTTCTTAGTGGGCGTGGCATATGTGGGCGGAAATAAATTTTGCTAAATAGCTGATGTTCTTTTCTATCGTATAGCCAAAACTGAATGTCATTAGCTCTTATAGTTTCCGAGTTATAAGCAAAATTGTAAAATTGTTTAACATTTTTCGATATACACATACGCACATATATAATCGTATGACAATTTTACATTTTTGCGAATATCTCGGAAACTATAAGAGCTAATGACAATCGGTTTTCACCATGCGACTGGAAAAAACATCAGCTATCTTAGGCAGAATAAATATTTTAAAAATATTTAATACCGCCTGAAATATAAAGCATTATATATAAAACATCAATATATTTCTTAGTGGGCGTGGCATATGTGGGCGGAAATAAATTTTGCTAAATAGCTGATGTTCTTTTCTATCGTATAGCCAAACCTGGAGGTCGTTATCTCTTATAGTTTCCGAGTTATAAGCAAAATTGTAAAATTGTTTAACATTTTTCGATATACACATACGCACATATATAATCGTATGACAATTTTACATTTTTGCGAATATCTCGGAAACTATAAGAGCTAATGACAATCGGTTTTCACCATGCGACTGGAAAAAACATCAGCTATCTTAGACAGAAAAAAATATTTTAAAAATATACATATGCCACGCCCACTAAGAAATATAAGAATTCATCAGCAAGTGTTTTTTGTTAAACAATCTTATAAAACTATAAGATTATTATTATTAAACTGAATAAAAAGAGAAAAATAAGAGATTTTTATTGTTAGAATTTGGCAACTCTGTCGAAAAACAAACTCACCATTTTGTTGTGTTTATGTTTCAACAAGCTGTTGCGTGTGCTTTCAGTATTTGTTTATAATCCTTATTAACACAACAGTAGCGTGAGCCGAAATAGCTCAGTTGGGAGAGCGTTAGACTGAAGATCTAAAGGTCCCCGGTTCAATCCCGGGTTTCGGCAAAATAGATTTTTTTTATTTATTATGTTATGTTACAAGTATCATTCGTCTCTCATCTGGTGTCCAGTGTAAAATGTCCCAGCGGCAAGGCTAAGCAAGCAAATTAAAATTATCCAAGTAAAGTAAAGGATTAAATTATATTCATATATTCTGCATATTGTAGAAAAAGTCTGTTCCAACATTGAAGCCATTGGAACAGGCTTCAAATTTTATTATGAATTGCTAAAAAAAAATCCTGGAGCACAAAAAAAAATATTTTTTAAGTTTCTGCTATTTTATAAATCAAGTTCCCGAATACCACATTTTCTGTATTTAATGTTGGGCACGTCAACCCTGAGCTCAAAAAATTTTACGTTTGACAAAAATCGAATTTTGCTGATTCTACCAGGCGCCCAGAAAACGTAGTAGGTATGTTTTTTTATTTGGGAGACAAAAATTATTTACAATATGGCGGCTGTCAAGTTAACGATGTAGTGTTAATGCTTTTTAGCTGTTGAGCTGATATACGCCGAAATAGCTCAGTTGGGAGAGCGTTAGACTGAAGATCTAAAGGTCCCCGGTTCAATCCCGGGTTTCGGCAAAATAAAAATACTTTTTTTTTTAATTTTTAAAAATGTTTGTTTTGATTTATTTTGCTTTTTTGTTTTTTTTTTAATAATAAATAAGTTAAATAAACTCTTGTATAAACTAAGGCCAACACCAATAAATTTTCGGCTTTAAAAGCATATTAGAAGAACAGAATTTCATAAAAATATTTGGTTTTTTTAAAACATTAAATATTTTCTAATAATTTGCTAAACCTTAAAGGTTATTATATATGAATATCTACGTAATTTCTTTAAATTTATATAAAACATTAAAAGAAGACTTAACCATACAGCTTATAATAGAGGCCAAATGAAAGAAAATTGAAAAACATTTTATATGCAAGTTGGGTGAAGTTTTTAAAACTTTTTTTAAATAAAATGTTTTCAAAATTCTTTCTAAATTTTTCAATTATTTCATTTTAAATCTCATATGGTGATAAAAAAAATGAAATTAAAAGAAAAAATATAAATTAAAACATAAATTTGTATCATAAAATCAGTCTTAAAAAACATACAAAAGTTAGTGTATAATAATAGTATAGATACAGGGGGAAGGGAATAATGGATGGATGATAAAATAAAAATACTTAGAAATTAAAAGTTCCGTAGTCTTTAAAATCAAAATTGTTTTGATTTACCTTCAGTAAACCCTGCCATAAGGCAGTGTATTGGGATAATAAGGCATAAAGAATTTACTTCCAAAACGTGCTTGCGATTGATTCGATTCACTACTGCAAAGAGAAAAAGACACAAATTAAACTTATTCCTTTCCTTTAATCAAAATCTAACTTACCTCGATGAAAACATTGAATTGCACACATCATTTCGATGTAGACGAGCACTATTGCTGGATATGGTGCCACAGCTATGCATAGGCGGCGCAGTAGTTCGACGCCTTGATCTTATCAGAGATGTAACAGCCACAATAACCGCTATAAGGAATATTAAACCCAATATACAAAACGATATGGCCAATTTGGAAACCGACAAACACAAAGTGCCATCATTAACCAAAGGTCTGACATAAGGTGGATATTCCTCTGCTAGTAAAAGAAATAGAAACAAAATTTAATAGTTTTTAATACTTTTCTTACATTTCAAATAAATACCTGTCATATTATGCCGACGATCGTAGCGCAAGCGATCAATTTCGATTTGTGGTGCTGTTACTGCCAGTGAATTAAAGACTTCAATGCGGGCCAAATGTTTATCTGTGCTCAAAATTAATTTCTCATTGGTGCGGCAATTAATCTGGAAAATATAAGTAAGCTTTCAATTTAGAAATACCCTTAAAAACTGCAAGACTTTTTCCTACAATCTAAATCTTAGACTAGCGCAGAACCAATCAATATATCTGAAGTAATTACAATACGTATGAAGATTCACAAGAAGATCAGTTCGTAGAAGCACACAGAAAACTTCCTGGAGGTCTATAGCAAGCGGTCATACGTTTGAATTTCTCTTTATGTCGTAGGTTTTTGCCTGAAAGACAGAATCATAGCCGGGTAAGCCTGATTGACTCAGAAATTTGACGGACTTCAAAAAAGATATCGTCATTATCCTTCTCTATATGTATCAAATCAGTTCGAAGAGCCGCGCAGAAAACTTCCCGAAAGTCTATTGCGATCGAACATATGTTTATATTCCTCTTTATGTATAGGTTTTTGCCTGAAAGACAGAATCATAGTCAGGTACCTTGATTGATTCACAAATTTGACGGATTTCAAAGCCGATATCGTCATTACCCTTTCCTACATATACATATCGCCGACTAATTAGACTAGACTAGAATTATGAGAATTATTCTTAAGGACAGACAACTTAATCCAGCCTCATCTAAATGGTAATTGTATACCGATTGGTTTAAATGTATAAAGGCTGAAATGGAATTCGCGGGTGCAATGAAAAAACTCTCAACATGACGGATCAGGTGAAAGTATATACTTCTAATGGATATACACTGAAGGTTACAGTTGGGATTGGTATAGTGGACAATAGGCCAGGAATTTAAGCCAGAATTTCTGATATTGGTAGTTGCTTAGATACTACCCAATATATTGTACAAATGTTCGGATCCCAGCAAATAGTCTTTGGTTACTTTAATCTACTCGGAAAGAGTTTTTACTAAAACTCTAAATAAAAGCTGCGAATAGTATGTTGTCTCTTGACAATAGAAGCCCAGCGGAGTTGAGAATGAAGAAGGGAATGTAGAAAACCTTCTAAGCCTCCTAAGTCCTACCCTCTCTGATAGATCTCTCTTTACGAGTTTCTACCGGATTTGAAAGACATGGAGTGTGTCCAATTTCACCTGGAAACATATACTTTGTCGTGATACTGTATAGTTTGCGAATAGTAGATAGAAGGTGATGAGCATAGCTACCTACCAGATAGCTTGCCTCTTCTTGACAATAGACGCACAGCGAAGATGAGAATGTAAAAACCTTCTAAGCCTCTGTTCTATCCTCCCTGGCAGATGCCTAGCAGAAAATGAAGTATACTTTTACACAGGATCTGTCTGGTGTCACCCATTTGAGACTATGGAGAGTATTTTAAGTTCTGTGAAGAACACGGGTTGGTTCCACTGTCTAAAAAGAAGGTCTTTTGTTATCATATTAAATCTGGATGACTAAGAATGTCAATATTGATCAACTGCAGCATTTACGTAATGCAACCTATCAGATAAAGATTATATCGTTAAGAGCCTTTGGCTCAAAATATCTTAAAAGCTTTTATCGGGTTTACTTCAAAGATTGGAAAAACAAAGAATTTAAAACAAGAGGATTATATCAGTGGAGACAACCTTTAAGAGATGGCTAGTACTATGCAAGCAGTCTAGTGCATAGGATCTTAAATTGGCCTTCGTGTGAATCGGTTGCTGATGGACTATCTGTGTAAACTAATCTAACTTAGAATGTGCGATAGAAACAATTAATTGGTCTAGTTACGGACTGGTTCCTTAGCTACTGAATTTCTTTAATTAGTCTTTAAAATTTCTTAAAAAAAATTTAAAAAAAAATTTTTAACAAAATTTTAAAACGGAATGGTTCAGTAAACTAAAGAGCATTAAACTATGTATGAAACAATTTTCAAATTAAATTATTTTTAATTTGTTAAAAACAAATAGAAAAAGAAATAAAATTTAATTCAATTCATAATGCGCGGGTGTCTTGTAGAGCGAGTAGCGTAGTGAGTAATTAACGCTTTGGTGATTTTACTTGCAATTTCATTCACATTTGATTCGATTACAAAATATTACAAAAACTACAGAAAAAACCATAATATTTACGTTAAAATTACGTGTGTGTAATTCTGTAATTAATAATATGGTTTTAAAACACTCGGCATGTTTGTATGTGTGTACGTATGTACGTATATATGTAGAGCATGTTGCATTATTTGTAATTTCAGTCATTCTCTAATTTCATATAATTTTTTTTGTGAAAAAAAATTTTTCTTGCAAAACTTTACAACTTACATTGGGACAACGTCCTTTACACAGCTGTACACCGCAACTGACATGTAAACGTTCACGATCGGGAAATTTAAAAGCGGGAAAGGTAGCCGTATAGATTTTCTCAATTAAATCATCGTCGCTGTGTTTAGACCAGCCTTCTTCCAAGGGCTTCGAGCGGGTATGTAAGGCGGGCATAACCTGAAAAAGTAAAATAAAGACCACGTTAGTAAAAGTTTGAAAACAGAATTACAAAGAGTTTTTCTTTCAAAATTTATTTTCCAAATATTAATGCAACCTTACTAAAATTGAGGATATTGAAATTAATTTCCATATGGGCCCGATTTTCAAATTTCAAACGCGACCAAAATATTCTAATGCTAGTTAGCTGGTTTTAAACTACAATCTAAAGCGATTTTCGGTCAGTGTTGACCCTCAGTTGTTTTTCTATACACTGTCTACTTGACGGTGTAGGTTTTCTACTTTACTGTCATGCTATTTATATGGATCTCTCTAAGATGAGGGCTCCCATAGGAGTGGGACTCTACTTCGTGGATGGCAGAAAGCTGTTCTAAAAGCTCTCAGATAGGTGCAAAGTATTTCAGGATGAGATGTTTGAGATCAACAAGACAACGGAATTAATCCGGAAATATCTAGGGTAATGAGACTGCAGGCAAACGAACTAGTGAAGCAGCGGTGAAGGAAGAGAACTTTATGTAGGAGCATTGGAGACCTTCCCTAAGTTACTTCTTAAGATTGAGGGTGGTTTATATGGCCCAGATTAGACTGTTCTAGCAAGGAATAAGTCCTGAAATTAGGGATAATCACCCTGTCATGCTCCGAAGACTTAATCTTCAAAGACTCAGTTGGCTATATACTGTACTGGCGAAGATTAATTCGCTGTGTGGCACGGTCTCCCATGTCAGCGAGATAGTAGAGGAGCAGTAACTAAGAGTTATTACTGCGGACGGAACAAAGTGTTATGCGTTCCGATGTTGAGGAACAGTCAGGCTGTGTACTTCCAAATAACCCCGCCGATCACGGAACCAGGTCAAATTCTAAAGCAAATATGCCTTGCTATGGCATTCGAGCTCTCTCATGGCCTAATACCCTATCCCGATTGAATGAAACTTTGTATGGAGAAAAGAAAATTACAAACAAATTAAATTAAATAAACTTAAAGCACAGTTCGCTACTGCACAAGACACAACTTCTAATAATACGAGCAAATCAGTGGCATTGCAAAAAAAGAGAGGTAAAGTCATGTGGGACAGATGCCTGTCTACATTTTGCAAAATTTGAAATAAGGAGAGGGAGCCAGAGCCTGTTCTATGTCTCCGTTCTGGCGTGAAGAGCCAAAAACTAAAAATTCTTAATTACAGTTTTTTCAATGCCTGTGGTCAGTTAGTGTCTGCTAATATTGCTCATATTGAGAGTTACGTCGGAGGTATTAGCTGGCTTGTGACATTACACTGTTAACCTCTCTAGTCTTCAGTTTTGGATAACTATTTATTGTTTCTGTTTCTTTCTTTTTGAGCATTTCTGGTCTGTGAGAGGAAACAATAGTCAAGTGCAACATTTCATCAGATGCGGGTCCGAAGAGAAGGAAATAAGAATACTTTCTTCTTAAAACATATTAAGAGAACGTTTAATGCTGCTGGACCTTCAGAATATTAAACAGATTGTTTTGGGAAGTCGAGATTGGTTGTGAAAAATGCTGATTCATTAGAATCGTTTTCGGTTAATGGTCTGCATGTATAAATCCAAGTTAACTTCCGTTTCAACACACATTAATTGTGTGTGTATCATTCATCATTTTTAGTAGACCAAATTCATATTCATAATATTTATGAATTGTTATTGCGGAAATGAACTGCAACATAATCGTAAATGTTATTACTTCTTATTGTCTTTGAAAATGTAATAAATTATGTGAATATTTTTAACGATCATCTTGTTTCTTATGAACCAAATACATACACAATATATATATATTATGATGATTAACAAATAAATATGTTTTCTGTGAAAACAAAAAAGAGTTTTTATTATCATTATTGTTGGTACGCTTGTTGGTATGTTACCTTATTACAATTGCGAACTTGTCGTTGTCGTTATCACTTTAGAAAAAAATTACAAAAATAAAAAAAATTCCCAGCATTTCACAAATGCACGCACAAAAAAGGTTAAGATTTTCCAAGACCACAATAACTCTCTGCAGCCCCCCTTTGTGTGGGCTATAGAGTAATTCATACCTTAACGATGTGTAGTAATATTTAACACACACACATATTATTATTACTACTGTTATAAACTGTAACTATTCATTGTCACATGGTTAGTCGCCCTAACAGTCACCAGCATAGCTTGCATGGGATATCATCACTCACATCTCACATCACAGTTGAATTGCAGATCAGTATCGTTTTTGTTATTGTTTTGACTGGCTGGGGCTGGTTACTTTGGAAAACATTGAACTTGACATCAACACCACTTTGGCTCCTTCCCTCTCCCTGCCACCAAGGCATGTATATCTTGTAATCAAATATGGTTTGAAATGTAAAATAATATCTGTGATGCAATTGCATACGTATGTACATACAGATATGCTTGCATATTATGTAGAGGAGAATAAAAGGTAAGATGAGACGTTCGCCAAATAGAAAAAGGCAATGATTTGAATTACTTTTCGGAGGAAAATAAACGTCAAGTCACTGCTTTAGCCAGTCAGCGTTTATTGCATCATAATAATAACGCTATTAATATATAAAATGACCAATTATCCAGTTTGGAAAATTGTGCAGTTGGTACTTTGGAAGTGGCTTTTCAACTTCACTGCTTATAGGTCAATCGAAATGACTCTAATCTTAAGTAGGTACGAATGATTTTTTGCTATTCTGTTTTTGAGCGCAAATTTTTTCAGTATAAAAAAGAATTCGTGACATGTGGTAATATCCAAAATGCACAGTATGATTGATCATTTCACCATGAATAGACTAACAAAGGACGAACATTTGCAAATCATTTTGTTATCGAAATTTGTACTGTGTGAGAAATGCGTGTGATAAGCAATTAATTAAATTTTGTCACGCATATTCGCCAACTAATTAAGGTAAGGTCCTGCTCAAATTATCTTTGATTAGACAAGTTTTATGATCATTTCTGGTGGCCCATGGACTCTTCGATCAGACCTAGAAGTGCTGAACAATGAACTTCTTTTTCATCAGTATAGCTTCTGCAGAAATGTAGGATTGTTGTAGAATAATCCGACACACATGCGCAGGGACCGGTGCCTATATGACTGCCGTAAGATTTTTAAGATGTATTCTTGTTTGGTTTAACGCAAATCGTGTAGTCTCTTTTGTTTATAAATGGTTTCACTTTCCCATATAAAAGATAGGTTAGGGGGCAGGTCCCTATAAAAACTAGTGCCTCACTTAGTCCAGTGCTTAGGCCAATTGCGATACCTTAAGCTAACATACAATTCCCGTATTCAAAAGCACACCCTAGAGAACACCACATCAATTAGAAAACAAATCTCGCTTTTGCGGTTGTTCGATATTCGTGTAATAGACACTCACATCCTACGACGTAATACTTCGCACGGCAGTGCCGTACTGATTAGCGGTGAAGTAGAAGTTGGTTTTAATATGTATGAATCCGACATACCCACTGATATCTGGGACCTATTAAAGGTTTCCAACGTCTTCACAAAAGAAATTACATGATTGAATGATATTCATTGCCAGATGGAATATGCAATATCCCGTCCTCTGTACTTCTTTGCTTCATTTACTTTCACTACTCCAAGCTTTTTGAAATTATTTCATAAAATAGTTAAGTTTTCTGTTTGTATAGACATATTCTGATCCCTTTTCGATATTTTATTTAAATTTTAAAATAAAAATTGCTTTTTCACTCAATTTTTGGAATTTACATCCGAAAAGCCTGTTATCACGCATGTCTTATGTACATACTCACATGCAGTAATATTTGCATTTTTGTTCAAATAATGAATATTATTCAATATTTTATACAAATATACTGCAAAAGTATGTTTGTTTATACGTACATAATATATGTATATGTATGCATATGCATATGTATGCTCTTTTAAATTCATTCAAGTGGAATAGACACATTTACACTTTCGCTTTCGTTATTATTATTTTTTTTAATTTCTGCTTTGAAAATATTTTCTTCATACGTATTAATATGAAGCCACGCCAGGCTATTCATCACCACCAACCATCCATCACATAATATCGGCTACTTAACGACGACTACCGTAAGTGAACTTATTGTTTTTGTCTTTTGCTTTAAGTGCGATTAAATATTTAAAAAACCTTAAAAGCTGGCATTATGTTTTCCTCAATGGGTGGGGTGAATGGCCTTAACATTTTTAATTGAACTCATCAAGAAGTTTTTCCAATTAGATTCATAATCATTTTGTGGGGGGCTATAACATATAACACCCAAACCATAACAAAGTCAGGGTCATGTAATAATTTGTTTCAATTAGTAAAACAAAATTAAAAAACAAAGAAAACACAAAAAAACTAAGCTAATAAACGATTTCACGGTTCAGAAAGAATTTAAAATATTAAAAACAAGATTAGTTTTTGTAAAGAAGGGTCAGTTCGGTAATTAATTTTTGATTACAAATGAAATTTCTATTGTATGTATATCATTATGTCATCGTAACCATACGGCCCTGACAGTAAGAATAATAAAATCTATTATTTTTTTAGACTATACCCCAAAAGGAACGTGAATGGATTGCATACGACCTCCTTTCTGATCAAAGAATGCTGAACAGCTCTAAAAGAAAAACTTTACGACCTTTACGCTTTACGTATTCGCTACGCACAACTGGGAAAGTACGCCCACATGTACAGAGACCAGACAAATAAGGCCCTTTATTGATATAAGAAGAACTCAATTTGTGTTAATCTAACTAGAATCCATCTTAAATATATCATAGTACTCATAATGGGACACGAATTCTGCAGTAGCTGTAATGATGGATAGGAAGAGAAGATTATCTTTCTATTATTGTTCGGCATTTGTAGACATAAGACGAACGATTCTTGGGTAACTAGACTTTTGGTTATATATGGGACTTGGATAACATCGAAGTGACTGTGATGCTGCCAATGCGTCCGGAAAAAGTTACTGTTTGTTGCTCATTATGTTCTAGAAATGGCATTCGGTCGTATTTTTTTTTTTTAAATGGCCTTGACCTTGAAAATTCGGAACCCTGTGGCCATACAATAATCGACTTTTTTGGTCTTCAATTGAAATTGTGAATTTGTGGGTCTATGTCAAAGACCGTGTCTACATGAATTATCCTCTAATGTTGGAAAACTAACCAAAACAAGTCATTTACAAATTTTCTATAGAAAATTCAACACATCGACAAATTTTCTATAGAAGGAGTAATTTATTTAATTTCGATTTTGAAACTAACAAGTGTAATTACACTTTACTACACAGCTAATGCAATTTTTGTCTGTTAAATTCCAAACTTGACCACAACTTTAGAAATATGTATTTATGCAAGGAAGAAAGACTTAAGAGATGAAAAGAATTGTTTTTATTATAAACGGGTCAGGGAAGTATAAGCCGCTTAAAACATTTGCTTAATTACAACTGAAAATGACCATTAAAATACCAGCTTTTTTTAAATTTTTTATTTTCCTTAACCCATCATTTATTTGAGAAATCACTATCGCCAAGTGTCATTCAAAAATGAAATTTGTTGTCATTTTATATTTTCCGTATTGCTTTACTTACGCTTTAGTTTTTCCCGCGTGATAGAAAAAAAACTTAACCATGGCCAAATGACCTTTTCCACTTCAAAAATATGTAACGGTCTTTGAAATTTAAATTGAAAATTAAAAAAAAAATAAAAATAAAAAATAGTTTCGCTTTCACAAGCAGATAAAAATCAAAAACACCAACATTTAAATGAAAGGGAAAATGATGATGATGTTTAAGAAAAATAAAAAATAATAATAAAAAATAAACAAAAAAAAAATAAATAAAAATTATGTTATGCCTTCCAACAGTGCAGTGAGTGAGTGGAGTATGCGTACCACATAAAATAACAAAAGCGATCAAAATTTCAAACTTGATGGGTTTGATGTTCGTTCTTTCTATTGTTTTTTCCATGTAGAAATTCTTATGGAGGAGCACCTCGCATTAGACAACATCAGTAACCCAAAAGAGTTTCTTTAAAAAAATGCAAATCAGCCTCACAAAAACAGAGAAACGAATAACAAACTGTGTCTTGTTTTTCTTTAACAGAGACCTCTTAATTTGTATAAGGAAAATAAAAACAACAACAACAAATAAACTAGAAAACAATGCTATTGTTGATTGTTTTAATTTCAGTTTTTATAAATTTGTTTTACTTAGTAAAACATGACTGAACATAAAAAAATTAAACTTTAAAAACTAAATACCTCTGCTTACTTAAAGGGTTGAGAAGTTTCAAGTCTCTTCCAGCTATAGAATTAAAAAAATGTGGCGGACAATGTGGCAAGAGACGATTCAACTCAATCTAATACAACGGATGAAGTTTGTAACTAGTCAGCATCTAGCATTCGAACAAGTCCTCTCTTCTTCTACCCAGGAAGTTTTAACCAAGCAATGCAACTTTTTAATTTTTTTAATTATTTCGACGCTTATGTCCGGGGACCCAACTAGGGGAAACCTTAAATAATCCGGCATACATCTGAGAAATTGACAACCTGTCTGCCCCTGTAAATCAGCATATTCTTAGGAAATTTTCCGCTGCTGAATAGTATTTAAATCGCCAAGCAGACAGCCTAGTTTTTTTACTTTGACATTTAAAATTCCACTTGTTTATTTACAGCAGCTAAAGTGAAGTGACTTCTCTTAAAGGCTTCAAAACCTTTCAAATCAGGTAGCTAATGATGGAATTAAAAACAAACAAAAAATATTTTGCTGGCCTATATTCCATCACCTCCAAATAATAAATGAATGAATGAGTGACTGAATAACCACCAAATAATTACCGAGACTCCTTGACTATATTTAAATTTGTTGTTCTAATAAAACAACAACAGAAAACAAAAACAACATAACAATAGAAATTAATGGAGAGACTTCTCTTTTATGGAAAATATTAAAAAAAACAAACCAAGACGATGTAAATTGTTTATTTTTTTTTTTTTAGTAGAGAAACTAAAACTGTGTCAAAATGCAAATACTGTGGTGCTTAGACCAGTAGTCTGTTTAGCTAACAAGACAGACAGTCAGCCAGTCAGCCAGTCAGCCACAGTCATTTATTTTGCTTTATAAATAAAGCAGTGAAGTGAGTGAAGGCAGAATGGCTGTAAAGTGAATAAGCGAACGAGTGTTTGTTTTTTGCCACCATTTGTTTGTTCTTCACTCTTGGCTAATTGTTGTGACCTCATAATCTAGTCAACTATGCAGAAAACTATTCTAAAACACTTAAATGATTTTAAAATTTTTTACCACAACCACTGTTATTTATTTTATTTTATTTGTGTGTTTGCTTTACATTCAAAGTGTCTTCTTCAGCTGTTGCTGCTCTATACACAGTTTCAATTTTTAATTGTTTTTCTTTTGAGAGGAGTTGCTGTGGTGCCAGCAGCCAACAGCTGTACTGTTCCGTTCTAAACTGTTTTTTTAAGAGTTTAACGTAATTAGTAGATTATAAACAGAAACAGTAGAAAAATTAAATAATTATTATATTGTATTCGTCTTATTACGAGTATGATGTTATAAAAAAAGATAGAATCGCTGATTGAATAGTAAGAAAATAATTGCCTTGCCATGAAATGCCAGAAATATTTAAACAGATTCTGGCATAAAAGCCACTCCAGTATTTTCGGCACAGGGTAAGGGAAACAGTTTTGTACTCGTACAAGTAATCACGCTAAGTTTTCTTATATAAAAATGCTTATGTCCTCAGAATCAAGCACATGTTAGACTCTCGTTACATTGGTAACGAAAAGTTAAAGTTCTACTCTTAAGACGAACGTACCTGGCAACCTTAAATACAGCAAAGAAAGCTTAGCAGCAAAGACTGACACTAGTGCACTCTAGTGCATTACAACGTAATCAGGTACTTTCAATGCAGTGAGGGTGATACCATTGTCTGCAAATAACTGAGACGTGAAATATAAGTTTGTTAAAACATTCAAAGCAAAACTGCGAATAGCATAGGAAATCCGTAAGTCTATTGCATTAACACGGCCCTTGTGAAAAAAGGTGAGTAATATATGAGCAGCCAGAAAGCTGACTACATTGGGAAGTTTGTCGTTTGACAGTTCCGTGAAGTTCTGACCCTTCTATGAAGTTCGCTCCCACCATTCATGGATAAAATTAACACACACAACGTGGGTAGTGTGAGAAGCAAGGATCTTAACTAAAGGATTACGAAAAATTAAGTAAGAAGGTTTTCTAATTCAATATTTCATTCTGAGATATGTACATCGATTTCTTCTTCTGGCAAGTACTCTGCTATGAAAAAGCTTCCCAAATCATTCTTTCGAATACAACGACAAACATTGGATCCCTCCATGCATAGGTAAAATTAATTCACAAGAGTCTGAGAAGCCAGGACGGAATTTTGAAAATTGGTCATACTATAGATCAGTTTCTCAAATTTTGAAGCGAAAATCATCGAACTTGACACATGGAAGCCTAATGAAATATTGAAAACGCCTTATCAGGCTCCAGTTTTGCCATCTATTCCAGGATTTCAAAGCGTTTAGGTCTTAAAGCGAAACAGCAAAGCTGTTTACGCCGTCACAGCACAAATAGTATATTACACAGAATTTACTTTTGCCCTTAACAAACATTATATATTTCCCCCTTTACATAGAGATGACAAAAGCACAAGAACAACAACATCGTAATTATTTGTTAAATGATGTTTAGAACCAGAACTACTTACTCACTTTGCCTGAACATATGTACAAGCACAGCCTATCATTAACGTAACGTTTAGCCCAGTAAAGTTAACATCAAAAACAAAAAAAAAACAAAAAACATAAAGAAAAGAAACCTGTTTCTGTTACCAAAACTTAATTGATTACCATGCTATATAATATGGTGTTATTAGCCATTTCAACAAGATTCTGGCTTTAACAGTTTAAAAATGTGGTTAGAAATGAAGTGAAGAAAAATTAAGATTTTTTCCTTTTTGTTTTTGTTGCTTTTGTTGTTAACGATGGCCCCATAAATGTTTGAAAATAGTGGATATTAGATGGTGTATCAATTCTAATCTTTGATGGTCAAATAAAAATGAAAGTTTGTTTCTTTTTTATTATTATTGGAACTCAATTTCACTAAGATTTTAAAAATTTTAAGGCATTTATTGCATGCTTAACTGTTGATAAAACTGACCTACAGAACTGGGTCACACATTGAACATGAAACCAATTATTGGCAAAAAAAATTAAAACGAATATTGTGATTAATTTGAAACTAAACGAAAGCATTTAAAGAGAATGAGTGAATGGGTGAGTGAGTGATGGTTTGAAAGATTGAAAGTCATTAATTTTCTTTAACCTCGTTGTAAAACACTAGGCGGTCTGGTCTTGGTCTTATCTAACTGTTCCAAGTAAATAAAATGTCCATATCTATTCTAATATCATACCCTCTCCTCTCTCACTCTCGCTGCCTCACTTGTCGTCTCTAATGTCTTATTAATGAGTGGCATTAGCATTTCCAATTAAAGTATTTTTGAAAATAGAAATTATTTTGCACCAGCAACGGAAGTTGCCTGTATAATTTACCATTCTAGCGAAATGGGAAAACGATACAATAACAACAAAGAAAAAAAATGAAAACAAAAAACAACACGAAAGATAAAAATCTATAATTTTTGTTTTATTAAAGAAAAAGTAGAATAACAGCAAAAGAATTTAAATGGAGAACAAACAGGTGTATGCCCGTTAAAGTAAAGTAAAGTAAGGAAGAGAAAGTTGTTGTCTTAGAAAGATGCTACAATTTCTAATGCCACATTTATGCACAGCACCACCACCACATGTTGAGTCTACAAAATAAACATGTTGGAATTGTAGTTGACCCAATAAAATCATGCACAACATGCTCACACATATAAGCCTAACCTCATCCTACAAAGAATTCTTTTTCGTTTTTAGCTATAAAAATATTTAAAAAACAATTCCTAACTGGTTGGCACACTAACAGGCCAATGCAAGTGGAAATAACAAATTAAATATGGTCATAAAATTGTTAGAAAATATAGGCTAATTGACCAATCATCTTGATAGATTTTTTTTATTGGAGTTGTTGCAACTGGTCGAAAGGGCCAAATGGAACGAAAGGCTCGATATGGATAAATTTGCGACTATCCTAAACGGATTTCATCCATATCAGATCCCTTACTTAACAGTTATAATGGGGCACTAACCTCTGAATGCACACGCCCGGAGACTGAGAATATCTCACAACAACTTCGGCAGAAGCTGTAGCGACAAAGAAGAAGAGGAGACCTCAGAACCTAATCTCTGGCATTTTTCGGTGCTTGTGAAACTAAGGCGCTTGTTTCAAGCGCTTTAATCGTCAACTGGTGCAGTTATACTGTGATTTTCAGCCCGACTTCAGCAGCTTAGAATAGATGTTTAGCTTGCCAAATCAAAGTCAGAGAAGGACGACAAAAGTGAAGCATAAGATTGACGTTGGCGAAGCAAAGCTGATCCAGAGAAATGAGCTGATCAATGGAATGGAAAGGAACGGGGAGTAATTAAGCCTTAGAGTTTACCAGTAGTCCTAGCAAAAAGGATAGATGGTAACATAAGATTCTGCATTGACTATAGGAGACTGAATAAAAAAGGGACAGTTACCCACTACAAAAAATAAACAAAATAGATAGCAAATAGAGGTTGCAATATTCACCACAGGCATTTAATTTAAATATTTGAGTTATCAATGGCTTTTACATTTTTAATACACTAAGAAGGAACTCTCGGCAGCAGCAGTAGAGCTGTTACAACAAAAACAATAAATAAGTATTGGAAAGCTTAACGACTTCACAATATCGAGAATATGGCTTATAATTCTTTCAATCACAATACGTAAAATAAATAAAATACAGAAATATTTAATACCTTGACTTGGCTTACCTGTTCATCAATAGGACAACCACGTTCATCCAACAGCTGTTGGGTCGATTCACCTAAACCATCTAAGGCGGCACAATCAACAATACGCACACCCATAGTACCAGGAACAATAGCACGTACTGTGAGAGTGGTGGCTTGGCCAACAACCACAGAACCGGAACCATCAGGACCGCCTAATTCAAGCCAAATGCGTACACGTGGTGTTTGCTGTGATGTATGGCTATTGCCAAAGTGCGTAGCTGTTGAAGGAGAAGGTGTATTTGGTGGGTAATGAGAGGCTGTAGTATCCGAGGAGGAAATATTTAGTTGTGATTTGACTGGCGTATTGTATTGAGGGGAAGTTTGTTGCATGCGGGCATGTCTAAGTGAAAGGAAAAAAAAGAATGATAATAATAAAAAGGGATTCTTTTAAAGGTGAGGTGAAGAGTTTTCTACATACCTTAGACTTGGTTTGATAGTATTTTTGCTTTCCATGCCTTTTAAAATCATGCCCATGGCATTGACTGGCAGTTTACATTTAACAGTTTTCAAAATATCGGAACTCTGTCTTAATTTCTCCTCCATTTGCATCATTATGCGCACCGATAATTCCATAGAACCATCTGTTTTTGGCTCTACACGCACACCACAACCTGAAGTGGGTAGTCTCAGGGTTATATTCGTAGACGAAGTGCCACGCGCCTTACATTCATGTGGAAAATCTTTGGCGTAGACAACACCATGAAAAGGGCGATTTAACTCTACACGCATTTCGAATATATCACGCGTGCAGTTGGTAAACACTTTTGCTATTTTAAAACGTGTCTTGGGTATTTTTTGCTTTCTGTGCTGATGATTAACTTCTGTAGGAATTTCATTTGAGTCATCATTTAATTTAAGTTTTTCCAATGTGTTCTCCTTCATTAGGGATGCCGTAGTGAGTAGTGTAGCTTCTGAAGCTGAAACTAATAGCTGAGGCGGCTTAACAGTGCCAATTTGTGTTTGTGAGTGGGCCACTGACCCAAGCGCTGCAAATGCCATTAGTGGAAATATTACACACATTTTACGCATTTTTCTCTTATTTTTTTGCTTTTTAATTTCTTCTTCTTTGTAATTTCTACCTTTTATAACTTTTTGTTTTTCTTGTCTTAGGAAAGAATTAACCGGTCGATCTCTGGTAATTTAATTTTTTATTTCTTTTTGCTTTTTTTTTATAATTGTGCAATGCTTGTCAACGGTTTAACGGTTTCTCAAGTCAGAGACTTTCCAAGACTCTGTTTAGATTTTTATTTGAATTATTTGACCCCTACTTCATTTTCTTTATTCATTAACTTGGCAATTTCTTGCTTGATTGCATTCTTTGTGCAAGTGGGACAGACACAGGATTTTCATCACTTTATTTGCGTTTCCTGAGTGTCAGTAAATGTCAGCTGCTGCTGTTGCCGCTGTTAATAGTGTGGTCACTTTTAGCCACAACCGGATAAACTGACATCTGCAAAGAAAAAAAAAGAAGAGACAATTTGTTAATCACAATTGACCAGTTGCTTAAAATTCAATATAAATTATTAAAAATTGTACAGAGGCTGTCTGAAAGAAGAATTTTACAGGGTTGCGTCATGTAGTTGCTTAAATATCAACTCAAATTATTAAAAATCATACAGAAGATGTGTGAACCCCCACCCTGCAGAGAAAATGCGTGTTGTGGTTTATCGTAAAGGTGTGCCTGAAGTGTTATTTATTATAGTGAATATTACTTTCTTGGTTGCCGACCTTCCTTTCTTATGAGAATAAAGACCACATAATGAAGGTCAGTTCGAGGGAGAAATATACGCTGTTTCTTAATCTCTGGTCAAGGTTTAGCCAAGTGAACATAGCAGTCAAACAGAGTCACGCTCCCACTAACGAAACTTTAGCCAAGAAGTATAATTTTTCCCTATTTTCCAGTCTAATCCTGGCTATAATGAGGTTTTCCAATATGTCGATAAGACGCTCAAATTTATTATTATTGCAGCTTAACAGTCCGAATGTATCAGTATACTTTCAGGAACAATCCTATTCTACTATTCTACGTTTAATCCTCATGGGGGCGGTCAAGACTTTCTCCTGGAAGACACCAAATTTAACTGAGAATTTGTACTAATTCCTGATAATCAAGTCATCTATATACACACTACACCCGGTTTTTCAATCAACTTCGGGAAGTAGGTGTATTACTTACTTAATTAATTGATCATTACAAGCCTTCAGTCGGGATTTCGACTTAGTTTCTCACACCACCCTTGTTGTGTGTGTTAATTTTATCCATGAGCGGCAGAACCTTCTGTTTAAAGTCGACATCGAACGACAGATTTTTGAGAAACTTTTTAAGGCCATTGTTTTTACTCTTGGAGTTTTTGTCAGAAATTTGTTGCTACCTACTTGACTACGGCGATGACGCGTCGGTGTATATCTCCAGAAAATTTGAGGAAGGTATATCTTTACATTCCTGTACTGTCTATATGGCACCTATTCAGATAGTTGTAGGGGATCATGCAATGAATCGGAATCGGTGAATAAGGGTCTATGAATCTAGCGTGTCCCACTGAAACTGCTTATAGCGTTAAACTTGTTTAGCACAAGAGTTGCATGCTGTTCCAGCAGAAGATCGATGGGAAATCAATTTAGCATTAAACTGCCTTGTCATTAGTTAATAGGTTTATTTGAAATTCTCACTTAAATCAACTTAAGCTACTCTTCCACACGAAGTTATTTAATTAAAATGATTGCCATTGATTTATAAAAATGAATGAAAAAATAAATGCAAGAAACAATTATTCTCCAGCAATGATAGATTACAAATCATTAAAAAAACTTTTTTTTTTATAAATTAAAAATTTTAACATTTTGACCATCGATTACGTAGATTACGTGAATTATAAACGAAGTTTATTAACGTCTGCTTATTACATTCAATACAATGATTATGATGATGAAGTTTTTTTTTCTTTTTTTAGTGAATAATTGCATTGATTTCGCCTGAATTCAATACAACACCACCAAACAAGATGAGTTGGTATACAAAAAAAAAAAATTCAACATTTTTATTTCATTTACAAATCGTTTTTAATTTCGATTTCTTTTGAATCGCTTCAAGAGAAGTCAAAATAATAAGAGTTATTAATATACATATGTACACCTAGCCACAAAAGTATACATACGGATAACAAATTTCAGAAATTTTTTAACTAATCCGTTTTCGTTGAAAACCTTTGTAATTGTCTGACAACTTTACTCGATTTTAAGACGGTCTTGGTTAAAAAATATTTATAATTGTCTGACATCTTTCTTCGATTTTAAGACGGTCTTTTGCTTTGGTTCAGAAATTTGTGAAATTTGTAAATGCCCTTTGTGGGCCTGTGCAGGGTCACAATTCAGTTCAATTTCGGAATTTTTTTAACCAATGCAAAAGACCGTCTTAACATCAAGGAAACTATAAAGATTTTCAACGAAAACGGATTAGTTAAAAAATTTCTACAATTTTTTAACCGTACGTATAGTACGTATAATTTAGTAACTGTGTGTAGTTTTAACAAGGGATAATTTTTGGATATTTTTATAGAAAGAAAAGAAATAAATAAAAACAAAAGCCAAATGCTGCAGGTGATATCAGATGCATAGTAGAGAGAGGATATTGAATGTTGAAATTAAATGCGATTTTGTAGAACCGTATTTTCAGAAGAAGAACTTTAATAAAGAGTACCATAACTAGGAGTATTAATAACCTAAAACAATAATTGAAACGCTGTCCCCGTACGTTTGTAAGATTAACGATTTCAGATAGAAATTTCAGGCTGTAATCGTATGTCACGCATAAACAGTGTCCACCTATTGATGGTACTGTGCGTAACCGAACGCGTTGGACTCCAAAGTAATGACTTCAACTGGATTTGTCTGGTCTTTGAGAAAACTCTTCTTGCGAGACCTGATATTGAAAGTCGTGTTCGCCTTTTACGGAAATCTGTCTGGGACTTGAATTGTAATAAAGCAGCTATTCTCAATAAAGCTTAAATATTGTCGTTTTTCCTTATTTATAAAAAAAGAGCTATGATTACGAGAATGGGCCAAGGGCAATAAGTCCTAGATTTTTTAAATTTCCCGCCTCTTAACTGAGAGGTAATTCAATGTTTTGCTTGAAGATTATAGTGGGAGAAGATTTTAGTCTTTCATGAGGCTATACAGAGGTATACCGAGATATTGCTACTATGCAGTCCTACGGACCGGGCAGTGAAGACTCAAACAACAATTGTTGACAAAAGGCACCGCCCCCAATATCAATATACAATGTATAGATATTGCAAAAAAGAAAACGAAAAGCTGGAACGCATTCTTGTAACCAGAGCGGTGTTGATGCATATCAAAAGGAAACATCTGGGTGCTTACCAAGTATGAAGCAGACTGTTATATTTGCTCAATAATAGGAGCAAATAATAGGTCTAAAGTGACACCCGAACGTAACGAAACCCGTTTTGGAATCCTTTATCCAGCACACTAGGTCCATTTCCCCCATAAGTTAATTTTTATCTGATTTAGTCTCATTTATCCAGCGTACTTTTTTTTTGCTCATTTGAAAAAAAATTATTAACTTCGTCGCCTAGATCTCCGGTCCCAAGTAACGCCCGACCGTAAGGAAACCTGTTCTTGAATTCTTGATACCATGGTTATATAGTGAGTCGGATACCTGCAGCAAGTCAAATTTTTCCACAATATCGATCATCCTAGCCAGACATTGTTAATAAAGTGAATTTTCAAAGCCCGAATTTTGAAGTTCCAAAATTATTTGGGATATATCACTAATTGGGTTTTATTAAGGACACTTTAGGCTTCAATTTGTATGTAGTGGAATATCTGCAGCAAGTCCCATTTTTCCACAATATTGATCATCCTACCCAGACATTGTTAAGACGAATAAACTTTTTTGTCTAAATTTTTCAATTTTCTAAATAATTTGCGAATTACTAATAAAGCTGGGTTCCACTCATTAACGTATATATTATTTACTGTGAGCAATTTCAATTTGTGGTCACAATTTGAGGCAACAATGTAATCAAAATTTAATAAAAAAGTAAACATAAAAATAAAAAATACTACTCCTTTTCTAACGGTTTTTTAGAAAATTATGGTGGGCATTAAATGAATTTCGAATTTTAGGCATTAAAATATCAAAAGAATACCAATTTTAATTACGACTACAATATAAAAAACAAACATTAATGAATTTTTAAAATTAAGCTCATAGATCTATTGTTATTTTTTTCAATTAACTACTATAATAACCACTTTTATTTATTTTTTTCTGTATGTATTTATTGTTTTAGTAACACTATGTCTCCCCCCCTCCCCCCTGCATATTGTATTTCTATATTTAAAAAAAGTTTTCTATTTAATAAAAAGAAACAAGAGTGTTTAATTAATTATTTTATAATCTGAAAACTAACATGGGAAAATGTTCAGCGCAGAAGCCTATTAAAAAGGTATTCTTTAGAAAATTAAATTTTGAAGACAAATCAAATCTACTCGTATTGTTTTTAAAACATACCCCAGAGATTTTTTAAAAAACGAATAAATTTCAAAGTCAAGTGAAAATCTTAAACAAAAGATATGACAAATGATATGATAATGGTTACAAATGTCATCTCGGCTAACACTTAAAGTATTTTAAAAGGTTTATAATTGGAAATTTTTGTGTTCAATAGAATTTAAATGATTTTATTTTTTATTTATACTTCATCAAGTGTCGCTTTCCCTCTACTAAACCAAAAACGTATTTTCTTTCTGCCAGATAATTACGAGAAGTTACCACTTAAGACTCATTTCATTGCCATATTGAATTTAAAAAAGAAGGCGCTGATGTAAAGTCTCTCTCTTCAAGTCTCTAGACACTCTCTTCTTCCGATGGGTATGGGCAAAACCTCTTGATCGAACTTTAATAAGTTCAATAATGTCGAAAATAAAGTTACCAGCACTCTAGTACGCCTGCCATCCTTCTAATGCTTGGCAGTGACACATTAAGTAACTCACGGTCTCTTCCTCTAGCACTACCGTGTAACCCACAAGGCTCGCGATAGAGCATCCTGCCAACTGCAACAACATACGAACTGGCTGTTGCGCGGTTTTCCCATAGGACGAGACAATAAGAACAGCACCCAACAGAATACGATTGAAGTCACTTATCTTACATCGTTCCTTCGCGAGCTGAAGAATAACGTGAAACTATGATGAAAAGAGAAATTAAGAGCCTACAAAAACTGAGTTCAAGATTAGGCCACATCGACTTTTGACACTTTAAACGAAGCAATAATTGAAATTAATAAGATCCTCTTTACCTTCGGATAAAAGCCTAAGGGCAAGATTAGTTTTATAAGTTTATGCGTATCACTATACTATAACGTGGAACTAAGAGGATTCCAGCCACTTTAAAATCCCTCGACTTCGGCGATAAACTTCGACTTCGTTGGGATCCAAAACCAAACAATAAGCTGATTTCAATGTAGTTGGATCCTAGCTCAATCTGGACTAATGACATGCAGCAATACGTGGAAGCCATTGACACATATGGTTTTTTTCACAGAGTCCCCTTAGGATTCCATAAGATAGTAGATGGAGTAGATCGTGGAATATATATTAAGGGTTCTGAAATCAAACTTTTGCAGTGTTTGCTAAACCAAGTTATGGTCATATTGAAATCAGCACAATACTTGATTGCTAATGGAATTTTCCTTGAAAGTCTGTTAATTCATTGGAACAGCCAGGCTACAATTATGTCCATTACGAATGTTCAGAGAAATTTCTTACCATTTAAAGATAAGCCTTATATGCTTCCAGGACATAGGGATATCGTTCGAAATTGCATTGCTGACAAGCTTGCCAGGGCTGGAACAAAGAGCACAATCTTCGGCATCTTACAAGGCTTAGATGTTCCGATTGCGCCAGTTAAACTGGGCATTCTCCGGTCATTTTACAAGAAGACTCAATTTTTGTGACAGAATAAAGGTACGTGCAATATTGATGGGCTCTGCTGGAGTGACATGGGTAAAAGGAGGACTGATCGTCTTCTTTTTTAAAGCACTTTGCTATCCAACCGTACTTCTGTAAATCCCTATTAGATTTAGAATTTGATCTTGTAAATTGTATAGAAACAATAGATCTGAGGAGGTAGAGACTATCTTTCATCTCATTTGTCTGTGCTCAACCCTTCCCATGAAGATGTGGCGGTTCTTAAGTTCTCTTATTCTGTAATTTTTGGCTGAGTTATGCAAAATACGGAATAGCAATATTTAAATTGGAGTCGGAAAGTTTTCCTACAGGGATTATTTGATTACCGATTGGATATTGATTTGTGGTATGTATCACAATGAAACTAACCTTTGAGTACGCCACCTAACCTAACCAAACCTAAAAACCTAAATTTAGAGCACCAAGTTGAACAATGCTGTGAAATATTCTTTCACTACCAAGATTTTAATCATTTTTATATTGTTTTCGGGTGACACATTTAAGCAAATTGTAGAAACGTAAATAACGCGATATTATGATTAGTTAAATGACTATCTAGTTATCATACCATTATAAATGATCATGTTAATGATGTTTTTATCCAAGCAAAAATTTAATATTATCTAATCGATCGGTAATAAAAATATAAAAAAAATCGCATTTGCAATTATAATTCATCAGGTGGGATTATGACAGTTTATTTTGGTATTTCGTTTTCGTTTTCAGTTTTTGATTGAAAACGGTATTGGGATAGTTTTAGCCACCTTTATAGTTGTGTAAATATTTTTAAATGGCCTTTAATGTATAACTTTTTTGTGTTTATTTCCGTTTAAAAAATAAATAAAGCTCGGGTTACACGCTTAAAAAAAAAGAAGAAATAGAAAAAGATTTACCAATTTATTGACAGATTTAGAGGTCATATGATTGTGTTGTTTTTTTTTTTCTTTTTCTTTTTATATTTGATCATGTAAATACCTCTTCTATAACACTAATATGTTATATTCAAATTGTTTAAACTTTAAATATTGACTAACAAGTCATGAATGCATATCATTTAAAACCATACCTTTATACTGGTTTAAAAGCATCTAAACAAGACGTTTAATTCTCCAGAATGAATTGTCATATTAGTGTAAAGGGCTCTGAATACAAATAAAGTTTGCTTATATTTTTTACTGAAGGCCTATTCACTAAGTTACAAGATTTGTTTGAAACAAAAATGATCAAATGGTTTATTGATAGAAAACATGTATCTTTTCATGTAATTTCTTAATCTATTGAATATTTATGTATTCGTGTAATTATAAACCTGTTAACAAAGTTATGAAACACCTTTTCAGTACACATATATAAAACGACTTTTATTAAACCACATAAGTGCTGATGTAGCAACCTTGAGAGTATCAAGAGTAGTCTTCAGTCCAGTTCGTATTGTTGATGATTTTCGGATCCGATCCAAGAACGAGCTGTGAGAGATCCTCAACAACATCGATATTACGCAGCGCATTATAATCCAGCGGCTGTGGTGACTCAGCCATACGCTGAGCGATTTTTTTTCTTTTGGGGTTTTGTGAAATCACGTGTTTAAGCCAGTTAAACCAGTAATAATTTCTGGGCTCAAATCCCAATTCCATTGGTGAGATACAGGCACTTAATAACTTATTTAATTGATGATTACAATTCTTTAATCATGATTACGACCTAGCTTCTCACATCACCCTTGTGGTATGTGTTAATTTTATCCACGAATGCCGAGACCACAGTTTAACATTGACTCCGAATGACAATTTTATTTACTCACAGAGTTTTTACCAGAAGACTACTAGGAGAAAGTCGCCGAAGAAATAGTTTTTAATATCTCATTTTGTTTGAGATACCTGAGCTGGGCTTCGAAACATGGACTTAAGTCTTTAAAGCCAACATACTACCACTAGTCTACGACAACTAGGCTGTTTTTATTTTATAATGAAAATTGCATTATTATTGGAACACCCCTTACCAAAACTGCAAAAATAGAAAACCCGCGGTTCAAAAAATCGAAATTTGGGTCGAGTTTATTTCACTTTCTTTTATTTTTTTAAGAGTGACTATATTCTGAATGTCTCATACTGCAGGAAACTCAATAAGAAACTTACAAGCTATGTGATGCCACAAATAAATATATAACGTGGGCTTTTTTTTATGTAATTTTTTATAACTTAAGGTTTTGATAACAATTCATAGCAATTATTTCCACATGAAATGAAGTACAGAAATTACAAAAATTTTCAATGAAATATTTTACCAGTTTACTTCCCACTGTTAGACGTTGTTTTTGTCGTAAATGGAAAGCATTTGTTTTTCTTTTTTTGGTTGGATTTTAGGTCAAAAACTATTTTGTTTGGCTTTATAGTAATGTTGTGTTAACTTAATTTGCATGATATTGTCGTTTGATATTGTAATAATAAATTATTAAAAAATAATATTTGATAGCAGATGACAAACACTTGCACCAACCACTTTATTGCCATCAAACAAAACCTCCACGAAAAAAAAACCGAAAACAAGTTCAAAACATTTAAATTGCATTGTAAAACACATCATAAGAAAACGTGATGAAATAAATAAAAGTGTGAATTAAATTAACAATAACTGAACATTTTTTTATAATAAAAGAAGTAAAACATTTAAAATCGATAATAAAGATAATTACATACAAACACCAGCGGTTTTAAAACTAATAATGAATGTTTCCCATTTTCTCATATCGGCCACTGTAGACTGGTTACTTTACTAGACACCAAATATCTACAAAAAGACATTATTGAAACTAAGAAAACTTCTCACGTCATCACTTTTCCTGTAAACCTATTCCTCGCCTAACTAGAAACCGTCAAGCTGTTTTCAGATAATTGATAAGGCTACCCAAGACCTCATTCGCAATACAATTGAAATTCCAACTGAAATATTTCCCTAGATTAGCGTCTATATTTTTCAGAGCTCAACAGATGCTCAGAAAATGGTCTTTAGTTTCTAATCATCAAGACTGTCCCATGTGTTCAGTTCGAGTTGTTATAGATCACTGCATGACTGGACATACATCTGTCATGCGCTGATCTCTAACAGAAGATCGAACTCTTCTACTGATAGGTATGCCATGACGATTTGGAGTACGGAAGTTATGGTGATAGCCTGTTGTTTGCATTATCTCCGAATCCCCTCCTCCATTGTATATAGAATTTCTACCAGGAAAACACATAACACTGCCATCTTCAGCACATTCGTTAACCATACCATTTAATTTCTGTGAACATTTAGCGCTCCTAGCATTACTAGTATTGCTTTAAATTCTTCATTCATTCTTTTCGTGGCATATACTTCCACAGGCTAAACGAGAATGAATGGCGGAGATACGCATATGAGCTGAACATTTATCCAAGTTAATCAAAGGCTGGAATAATACCGAGATCTGATTGGACATCATAAAGTTGAAAAATCACGTATTTCTACCAAATATTACCTCCATAAATCGGGTAAAATTCGATAAAATTTAAGAATCAGGTGTTTCGGACCTAGTAGGCTGGTTAGCTATTGGACCAAGGATTCCAAAACAGTTTTGGTTACGGTCGGGTAACGCTTGGGATCGGAGATATAGCCGACGGAGCTAATTGTTTTTTTCAAATTAGCAAAAAAAAGTGCTCTATATAAATCGGTCAAAATCGGATAGAAAATGGACTTGTGGGAGAAATAGACCTAGTGGGCTGAATAGCCATGATATCAGGAATTCCAAAACAGTTTTCCTTACGGTCGAGCTTTACTTAGAACCGGAGATATAACTTTTTTTATATTAGTAAAAAAAAAGCTTTATGCATGAATTTAAAAATTTTAATAATTCTCATTGAGTTCATATGCATTGATATGTTATATATACAACAAAAAGGTCGTATTTTTAGCAAGTTGCATTTCTTTGGTAGATGACTCGCAATTTTTTTTTTTTTTTTTGTTGATGACTTGCATGCTTTTAGTTGATGACTTGCATTTTTTGGATCGATGACTTGCCTCTTTTTAGACGATGACTTGCATTTTTTTTGGCTGGTGACTTGAATGTTTTTTGTTTGCATTTTTCTGTCGATGACTTGCATATTTTTTGGTTGATGGCTGCATTTCTTGGCTCGACAACTTGCTTTACTTTTTGGTTGATGACTTGCAGCTTTCGGTCGATGACTCACAATTTTCGGCCGATGACTTGCATTTTTTTATACAGAGCACCCTTTTTTGCATATTTGAGGAAAACAAATAGCTCCGGTCTCAAGTAACTCCCGACCGTAAAGAAACCTGTTTTGGAAACCTTGATACCATGGCTACTAGCTCCATTTCCCCCCACAAGTCAATTTTTTATCCGATTTAGCCCTATTTATATATATATATATATATAGATCACTTTTTTCTAGCCCTAAGGCTACAAAGAGTAACGATAAATTCTGATAATTTGCTTGACACTCTATTGGCTCCTGATAAAAGCTATTAATCCGCATTGTGCTGTCGTAGGGAGGATTAAGTTCTTAATTGACTACGAATGAACCAGTAAATCTCTAACTTTAGCCAAAGCTAGAAACTGAGGCATTAAAAATTGCTGGCTATACAAAAGAACAATTAGCTCACGTTTAATATGACCTTATTAGGAAGAATATTAATATTTAATCGCTTAAGCTTTCACTATAATTTTGTAAATGATCAATAAGTTTAATAGCCTTAGCCATAGACATCATATTGACCTCGTTAAGCTAATCTATGCTATTTGCCATTAACAAGAGATGTCACAATTCTTAGTCGACACACAGAGATTAAGTTTTTTTTTGTTTTTGTTTTTAAAAGCCATCATTATGAAATTGTTGGTCAAATAAATTGTCTAAACAATACCGAGTCAATTGAATTCCAAGTCAATAAACTAGATTTAGTGTGTTACTTTTCTTAACACGGTGTGTGTCTCTTTATTTTTCTATTTCTTTTCTTCTTCTGCTATTAAATTGAATTTATGGTTTGACTTTAATCTTGAAGAATCCATCACATCAATAGTAGCAGTAGTTGTAGTTGTGTTATGCGCGCACTTATGTTGGTCAACTTTAATCGTTATTCACATTCAATCACCACTACTCACTAGTAACACGGTGTGAGTAAGTGTAAGTTGACCGCACCAAACGTATGAAATGGAATAGGCGAACAAAAAAAATGTTTATGGTCAACCAAAGAATTACTAGGTTTTCAATCGGTGACTTTGAAAATTAACCACAAAAGAAAGATAAGGGGTAATCACAGTTGACGTATGAAATAAATGAGAACAGGTTGCAAATGAGATCTATTTTTATGGATTATAGGAGTTGTGCAGACTTTTTAAGTACCATTTATAGATCCAAAAATACCTTCTTAGCGTTAGATTAAAATACGAGAGATTCCCACTTAGGGAAATATATTAGATTCACTGGGCTATGACATTACATTTAATTAAAAGACTACGATGTAAACCATTTGAAAGAGTCTTCTAGCTCAAACCATGCAGACTCACCTATATATTTGAAATATGCAGACATTTTAGTCTGTAACATCAAGAATGGGGTTCCCCGTAATAGACTGCGACACATTAAGCGACAGATGATTTATACCTCCTCCTTGATGTCGTAATTTCTGCTGAAATAATCCGATGGAATGCTAAGTGGATGGCTGCTAATAAGACTATATCCCGTTACTTGTGTTAAGATTCAGCCAGCTCAACCTAGAGAAGGAACAGGTACCCCCTTAGCGTTACTTGAAAGAAGATTTATAAAAAGTTCTCCCGATTGAAAGGGATTTGTTCCCGAAAATCACATATCTTTACGTAACACTCGTTTTTCTGGTAGAGCACATCTGGTCGTGGTCTAACGACCAGTAGAACGCACTATGCATTAAAAAGTAAATTTGTTCCTCAGTCCCACCGTCCATATGGGGAATACTTTTCCCTCAAAATTATTTCCTATTACAACATGGATTCGAATCCTATGTTATAAACAGTCCTACAGCTTTCCTCTATTTCCAACATATGACATAGCGTGAGCTGGGGATATCCTCTGAGTGTTAGCCGTATTAAAAAATACCTGCTCTTGATAATAATAAAAAATGGAGAGCACTACAATACGCAATCAAATTTACAATGATCTCAAGAAATAGAGCGTAGTTAAAGGAGACAGCTGATAAAGAAAATCTCTCTCGATTTTCTAACGATTTATGTCTGCTTTTTCTGAATGTTTTATGGCATTAACACTGCCTATACCGACAACACTTGTACATTTTTTGTTACTGCACACACTGTGATTACCCTAAATGTTGTATTTATCTTGTACACCTCGTATGTAAAGTATTTGTATTATTTAAGCCAAGATACATATGTATGCACAGATGATTGATTTTGATCATCTTCATTATCAAAATAGTTTCAAATTCAAATATTGAATCTTGTCTTGTAAGTTGTGTTTTTAAGGTTTTTCGAAAGTAAATAAATCAGTGTAGATAAATATTATACGGTACATATTAATAAAACAAATATTTCATAAACAATATTAATGAAATACAATTTGCACAATAGCAAATAAAAGGTTACGAAAAACATACACACATGTGTTATACCAAAAAAAAAGATGCTTGAATGACCCATTTTTAGGTGTGAGATTTAAGTTAAACCAAATTTAGTTTAAACCAAATTTAGTTTTTGTTTTATTATCAAAAAATCAATTAAAAAATCTTTAAGTAGGAAGAATTTTGTTTCGTAGTATTTTCTTTAGTAAATGCCTGCATAAATTTTGTTTCATGTCAAACAATTTATTTAAATTGTTTCATTATAAAATTGTAATTTTTTTTTTGCCAAATTTTCCCACACATACCACCACTTTGCAATTAAAGTTTTCAAATGAATTTTTAAATCACAATCTATTTTAAACCATAAACCATAATTAAACAATTAAGGAAAGTATGTACATTGTAGGCAATTAAATCCGCATGAATACTGAAACAAAACTAAACAAACATGGCTTAACAATGGATAAATAACATGAAATTATGTTTCAATATCTTAAATCCATGTAGTTCAGTAGTTTAGTAGAATAAGCCGAGTAAGCCAGTAAGTACAGCATAAAGTCAATAATCTCCACAAAAAACTCTGTATAGAACAATTTCAACGAAAACATAATAAGGTTGGGTTAAGTTAGCTGGTAGCTTGCCCTTCACAGGCAAGTTCACTTAGGGGCCCCATTGTGTAAGCCCCTTTGTCATGACCTTTTAGTGGTGGGTATGACTTACCCCGAGCTCCGGATGAAATCGGCTAGTCACCTTAGTGGCACGTTCGCCACCATGCCCAGCTCTTCAAACGATCTTTCACCGAAAAACCGATGACGTCTGTCCTGACGTGCAGGGCACTAGCACAAAAGGTGTTATACCGATTCCGTTTCCTTCACAGCTTCAGCAGTAATTCTGGGGGGCTGACCGAGGTGGTCAGTAAAACAACGAAAGCATAAAATGCACATATCATGGGGAAGACCTAATGGCCAGTGCAAAGAAGGAGATCATTTGCAGAGTCGAGATCCCAAATTGTTCCTATTGACCTCATGCAGGCGTACATAGCATTGGAAGCCTTGGGTATACCCACTTGGATGTTCAAGTGGATTTGTATTTCTTGGTAGAGAATAGGTCAGTTCGCTTACACCACCTATTTAACTCCCATAAAATAGAGGATTAACACCTAGTGCCTATAAAGCCTACAGATTGGCGAAAGCTTAACTTTGTTGTGTTATGCATCTATATCAACGAATCTATCTTATATTACTTCTCATTACGGTAGACAACATTGTCTCAACAGATCTTCCTCTTCTATAGATTTGTAGAGATGGCGACACTCGGTGAGCGCAAAATGGACTTACGTGCAATAGGTATTTTAAGATTCTTTGTGGCATGCCATATATAGTATTCTTAATGGGGTAAACACACAATAGAGTTCTTTTTCGGCATTATTTCTTTCCAAACCACTCTGCGGAAAAGCTCCTTTAATGTTCTTTGTAACGTGTCACAGAAAGTTATTCGATGAGCGGTTGTATCAAGGTTTTCCAAACAGGCATTTAGTTTAGGAAATCTATTTAATTGACATTCGCTACAAATTAGTGAATATAACCAATTAAAGAAATGCTTACGTCCTACATGGTACCCGTCTTTTCAAACTAAACTAATCTAACCTAACCTTATCTTAGCTAACTTTTCTTAATATAATAAGAATGATTGAACGAATGTTGATGCAACAACAAACTTGTTTTGAATATCTTTATTTTCTAACGGTTATTTTTAATAAAAACAGAAATCTTAAATTCTTACCTATTTTTATGCTATAAGCGACAATTTAGTTAATATCCGTTTATGGAACGATGATTGATTAATAATTGGAAAATCCACTTAAACTGAAACTATTTTTGAAAGATATTTTTCTTGATTATTTTCTTCTCATTTTTTTTCTTTTTTATATAAAGATCTTTTATGTGTTATTTAATTTGCACAAAATTTTCTTTCTTTTTTGTAGCAGACATGGATAAATTCCTTTATTGATTCAAGTGGAAAATAAATAAATACAATAATTTGTAACACACTTTTTAAGACGACGACGACGTCGATGATGATGATCACTGGACAACCGGTAACACTAATAATATACGAGCGACACAGCACAGCATAGTATGTTCCACTTAGAATTGACACAATTTCTGAAACCAGCAACAAGTGGCGACGGAGTAAGACAACATTCACAGGAAGAAATGTATGTTATGTTGACAATAGACGTTACAAACGCGTCGCTCACTCTCTAATGACAAGGCAAGTACAGAACGAATACGCGTTAATAATGAATGATAAGTGATGATAGGCTCTACCGAAACATTAAACGTTTAACAATAAACGAGAGACCAAAGAACAACAGCGTTAAAAAAGGTTAAATTATTACCGTAACTACATAACGCAATGTACGGCACTTTTATGCAAAAACAAAACAAAACAAAAGAAAATATGTTTGTAAATGTAAAAAATGAAATAAAAAACGCGTTATTTACAACACTCGTCGCATGCGCCAAGAGATATTTGTATAACCACTCGCAAGCGCGTTTAAAACTGTAATAACAAAAGCTTATCACTTGAGCCAACTAAGAAGCGCGCTAGATCATGAAAAGCAAAACAAAACACCATCATAAAGAGAAAGACCATAATAATGTCTATGTTAAGCATCTTCATCATCAATATCGTCGTCATCATCATCATCATCGCCAATATTGCATGTTAATAATGATGTTTGTTGAGTTAGGTAGTAGTTGTAATAAGAAAAACAAAAACAAAATGCACTATAATAACAGTAGAAAAAGTAAACAAGAAATGTAAACAAAACGGTAGGCTTTTCCAAAGTATCAAGAAGAAGCAGTAAAAATATAAAACAATAATAAACTGCATACAGCCAACTAACTCTCTCGAGAAATTTTATAGTGCGAAATAAAAATGTAAACAAATGCATGCATGATGAATTGTGGCTCAATGTTGCCACAATCTTAAAATTCTTCTAAATGCACCGTATAAAAAATATTCGAAAATGTTTTATTTTCGAACGCAAAATAAGTCTCTAATCGATTTAGGAGTTAATAGGTAAGTTAAGATAAGATATGTAAGATGAGATAGGCATAAAAACCTTATGGTTGGCCAATTCACCTGAATTTCCCTGATGGCGTATCACAACGGATGACTCGGTGAATTCGATGATGATCAGATGTTGATAAGGCTGTTTAGTTGTCGGATTCTTATGATAAAAAGACGGCTTATGTCTGGGGTGAATTGTATTTGTTAAACTCTCTTTGGCATTCGTACTGTAGACGACCTATCAAAGCAATTATAAATTCCTGGAACGAAAAGATCCTTTACGCTAGGTTCAGGTAGCTAGATTATAATCATTTAATCATTTAAAAAGACATTTTTTCTCCTTGTCTCCACAAATTCCGTCTTCCCATGTATGAATTGTGGTGTCAGGAGTTGCATAGGCTCGTCGACACAACACCCACCTCTATTGAGTTCCGGGCCACTGTGACATAGAAGGAAACGAAAATGTGGACGAACTGGCACGGAAGGTATCGGAGATGTCTGAGGAAGAGACGATAGAGGGTACCGTACAAGAATACTTTTTCAAATTGGAAAAAGCATCTTGGAATTCAAAAAATCGTAGGTGGTCCATAGAAAACCAGTGCAGTGGACAGCAGAGAAACCAAGGAACTACTTGAGTTCGACAAGAGAACAGTTCGCACTCTAAAAGGAATTCTAACGGGACACTGCGCTGTTGGCAGTTTCGCTGAGAAGCTCGGTCTGTCCCACCAGGATTACTGCAGAAGCTTCCAGGATCTGCAAGAAAGAACTTTTGATGATCTTTTATCCGAAGCTCGGGGGGTTCAAACCCACCACTAACGGATCATGACAAGGGGGCTTACCTTACACCTGGCCACCGAGTGAACTTGGCTGTGAACGGCAAGCTACCCGCTAACCTAGCATAACCTAAACGAAAGATTTACAAGCGATGCAGGTTTTCATGAACTGGTCATTGCAGAACATTATAAAACTATTCTGTCTGAACGCCATGTCAAACAGAGAAGACCTGTGGTAAAGAGCAAAAAGAATACTCATCTACATAGAAAAACTTTAAAGGAAATGGCGTTCCATAAATCATATTTTGAGAAGACGAAATGTTTAAAGCCCCCCAAGAAACAAGGAGGGCGGCCCATCAGATCTTAGAGAAAGCAAATAGAAGCCGAAGAAAAATTGGCAAAAATAATTTACATCGAGATAAAGACAATGTCCTTTGTTCTACCCTGGAACCATAAGAATCAAATTTGTACGTATTGTATAAATAAGCAAAAATACGCATTAAAAGCAAAAATATGTTTAGTACTTTACAAATCCAATATATACCACATTTCAACACCTTTTTTCTCTTTCAACTGTTGCTACCCGACGTTTGCAGGCAATTATGGTAGCATTGACCGTTAAGACCACTACCACTACCATCACCATTACCACTAGCAGGCAGTCATACATCTTAATCACCTGTCGTTTAAATGCTTCTTCAATAAGAATGTTTTTGTTACGGTTATTTTTCTTAAGATTTTTGTTTTTGTTTAATTAGACGCTTAACAAACTACAAAACAAATATGACACACCACAACACAACAGCGTGTAATAGTACACAGTTAAAAATGAGAAGACATTAACATCTTAACAACGGTCCTTCCCAAAGGTTTTAAGAAAAGCCATAAAAACAACGTAAACTAACGTAAAACAAGATCAACGTAAACACTTTGTTACGCAGGCGCTCTTTTGGACTCTTTTATGAACTCTAGCGTGTTTGAATTTGTGTTGTTGTTGCTGTGGTTGTTTGTGGCATAGAGTTATTGTTGTTTTTGTTTACTTAAATCACATACTTTACTACACTATAAGCCTGGTCTGTCTTAAAACTTTTGTATTATACTGTTACACTTGACCGGCTTTTGCAACACTTTGAAGAAATAAAAAAGAATATTTTTATACCCTACATCTCTCCAGCAGTTGTGGGTTAAGGCTGATGTTTGTAACACATTTAAAGAAATCTATTCAGATCCAGTGTTAATCACAGTCACAAGCTTCTGTTATTATGAAGTATCTGAAGATCTATAAGCTTGAGTATGTAAACTTAAATGGCTTGCTGTGGGGTAGGGTATCATGTAGATGGTTTTTGTGCGAAGTTGAAAATTTTTATTTAATTATTACGTTTGTAATGTTTTTATTGTATTTGCGTTTGTTTGTTTGTTAAGATGTTTTTTGAAGCGGTACATGCTGTTGCTTTATTTTTTTATTATTTTTTTAATTTAATTTTAATTTTTTAAACTTCTTAGCCGTTATAATCAGGTTAAACTAACAAAATAAAAACATGTGGGTTCTAAGTAAAATATAATATTTTATAACAACTTTTTATGTAAAAACGCATTATGTTAACAGACATTATTATGAAATATTTGCTGAAAAACAGTTTAAATTAAAAGAAATAAAAAATTATTTTTTCACATTTCAATGTGAGACTTATTTACTAAGAAGGAAAACAAGAATCTGGGGCTGATAACGATTTGGTTGAAGCTTATATTTAAACGTTGCGTAGAGTGGTCATACGCCCCGAACTCATGGACGAGCTATACTGTTGTCTTTATCCCTAACAGTAAACCTTTTATAAGTATAGACTTCTTAAAAAAAAAGGATTATTAACATTCATTTTTTTCTCCCCTAGTGAGAAAAAAAACTTATAAGTGGGATCACCAATTATATGATTCACAAAACAGTGTTTATCTCTGGGTTGAGGATTTTCATTCAAGATAGCGCCTTGTTTAACAGGAACGTGGAATTCCCATTAAGGGCTGATAGACGAAACTAAATGGGGGCACTTGTTCTGGAGTCTATCAGAAGGATCTTCATTATAGGTTGGACAACTGCTCCTTTTTTATCGGAAATATTCGGAAATATTGCTGACCTCGTTACTTATAATGCAGATTGTTCCGTGATTATCGTTGACGATCATACGTGATTGACGGCAATCGGATCGATCTGATGCATGACTCGAATGGTCTCTAACTATAAGGCATTGAACCTTAAAGGGTCAGCCTCGGTTGAGTTCCGATGCATTGGGATATTCTTAGTAACGAGAAGCCACACGCACATTTTGTTACGCAGGCACTCTTTTCGACTCTTTTGTGAACTCTAGTGTGTTTGAATTTGTGTTGTTGTTGTTTGTGTTGTTTTGTTTACTTAAATCACTTAGTGTACTACACTATAAGTCCGGTCTGCCTTAAAACTTTTGTATTATAGGTACTGTTACACTTGACAGATTTTTGCAACACTTTCCTTCAATTTGCTACCCCTGTGGGACTCATCGAGAAATGTGCCCGAAACAGGAGCTAAGACAGTTGGAGTTGGTTTACTACTAATTTCTATCGTGTTGGTAGAACCCTCTCTCGGCTACGGCTCAACAAACATAATGCGAGACTTGGGACAGAGTGCCTGATGTGAATCAGTAATAGATTTTTGCTGGATTTTTGATTGTTATATGCAGATAAAGTGGAATTGGAAACGATGGAGCATTTCCTTTGCGACTGTATTACCTTGGCAAATATCCGAAAATTATTTGGGAATACTATTAATTGGGTTTTATTAGAGAGACCTTAGGCTTCACACATTCAAAACAGAAATGAAATACTTTTGAAATATCGAACATGATAACAATTGCAATAATAGTAAAAGAGTGGTTGATAATACCGGTAAATTATAGAGGGAACTACACACATGCAAACACAGGACAAGACAATGGCCGTTGTCAGTATCCTATATTATACATATGCATGGAATTTAATACCCAACATAAATCTTCTGATCGTGAGGCAAATGTAGCACACATGCAAGACTAGAATACAAAAGTCATCAACTACAAATGCAATGCAAACTTTTATGCAAGATTTTGAAACTGTAACATAACCTACAAAAGCAAAAGCGGTCGTATTTCAGTAGTAGGAATGTTCGAGCATGTTCGAGCCAACGACAGTGCATTAAAGACAAGCATTTTTCAACTAAAATTTTAGAAAGTAGTATGAAAACAAGCTGTAAGGATATCTTAGGGCTATTGATTTTCTAATTTAAAAAAAATTTTATATAAAAAGGATATTTTTAAGCTTAATAAATAAATTATAGTAATTATTTTCTTACCTTGTTAGAGCTTTCTTTCATACGCATACATATGTATATACTTTGTTGATTACACTTTACAAAACTGAATGAAATTTCTTGGTTTACACTTTAAACACTAAATTAAATAAGAATTTATTTTTATATTTAATTTAAATTGAAAAAACATTAATTTAAACTAGTCATTCGTTAAAAACTATATTTTTCACTTTACTCGCTCCCTTCCTTTCTCTCACGAGCACTCATCTAACTGTTTTTTTTTTTTTGCTTGGTAAACGCGTAATCGTGAATGACACAATAACTATGTCGCTTATTGTGAATTAATTACTATTGATATAAGCTAGCAAGTGATTACTTTTCTTTGGAACACTAAAATAATAAAATCAATTAAATTTGCTCAGCTTTTTAAGGATAAAATTAACATATAAATTTCTTTTCTTGCTTTTTCTACATTCGTTTTGTTTTTTATACTTTATTTCAGTTTTATTTTGTCGATTTTTTTTTAACTTTTACTATTTAAATTTCTCTTATATGACTAAGTACCCGGTTTTAATGGTTACTCAGTTTACTCGTCACTTTTTCTGTAGCACTACACGCCAAGGCAGCGTTGGTAAATTTTTCCTGCCGCAATAATTTTTACACAAAAATCATCGGTGTAAGTGTTTTTGAAAATACAAAATCTTTTATTTATTATGAGCGAAACAGAATCCATTGTGGAAGAGGCTGAGTACATAGCCATTGATGCTTCTGATTATGTGGTTTTGGCCGAGGGTGACGAACTGGACAATTGTGAGGATGGCAGCGTTATTGTGTTATCTGATGGCCAAGAGTTGATTGAAACAACAGAAGTTGTGGAAGAACAAGATGATACCAGTATGATGATAACGGAAGATGGCCAAATGATGATGGTGGAGGAGGTACATGATGTTATGGATGAAGAGAGTGGCGAGCAGTTGGAGGTGTATCAGCATGAAGAAGTTATAGAAGAACCGCCCACACCACAGCAGTTATGGGCTGAGCTGGAGAAAAAACGCAAAAGACTGAATTTGCCACGAGTGCCCAGAAAGTTTATGTTGTTTGATGGTATATGTGCGGAAATTGTAGACTATGATGATGAAGATGGTTCCCCAATAGTAGAATTTTCAATGGTAGCCGATGATAGAGAAGCAGATCGTTTGCCAGTCGAATGTGGCGTTTGTCCGGATATAATGCACAAATCCAAATTAGAGGCTCATTTGAAAACACACATTAAACCGGGCACTAAACGATATAAATGTATATACTGTGAAGATGACTTTGTTACTAGAGCCTATGCCGCCGGTCATGCTCGTAGACACATGGGTATTAGGCCGTATGTTTGTGTGCCGTGTAAAATGTACTATTGCACTAAACAAGACTTAAAAGTACATGAACAAAGACGTCATTTGGCCAAAGAGCATATATGTGAACAGTGCGGTAAAACCTTTGCTCAAAATACCTCCCTACGCCATCATCGTCTTCTGGTACATGAACAGCAGCGCAACTATGAATGTGAACACTGTGGCAAAAAGTTCTTGCGCAAATATGCCATGACAGAACATATACGCAATGTCCACTACGGCGATAGACGTCTTTTGGACTGTCCCTTCTGTGATTTACGTTTTAAGGATACACACAAATTGGCCCAGCATCGCAAGGATATGCATTTAAATCAAGGCAAATTTGAGTGTCGTGTATGCGGTCTAGAATTCAATCACATCGATTTCTTTGACGCTCATCGGCGTTCTTTACAATGTCGTAAAAAGCTGGGACGCCATTTATATCAACAAAAACAAGACAATTTTGAAGAACTCGAACATCTGCAAAATACACAGAATCAAGAACAACATTTAATGACAGATCAAATACAGCAATATCAATACGATGATCAATTGGATCAAACGCACCATATGTATCAACAACACCAACAGGTAGAGGATGAATTGCAACACAATCAATTCAAACACGAGCAATTGGAACAGCAAGAAGTGGTGGTAGAAGAAATCACACATGACATGCACACTGAAATAGTCAATGAAAACGATATTGAGGATTTGGATGATCAAGAAAATATTGAAGTCGACGAACATGAGAAAGTTAAAGCGGAACAGCAGCTTCTTTATGAAATTGCAGCTATGGATAATGCCTAAAATTTTATATACTCAAAGGGGCAATAGAAAATTTTTAAATTTAAGTCTAAACGATTTCAATTAAGGTCAGATTAAATTGTTGCAAACTCATAATATTAAATTATGTATATTTTTTGAGAAGAAAACAATTGTTTTAAATAAGAAAGAATAAACAGAACTCATGAGTTAGTAAGAAGGTACGGAAATAGATAAAGGACTGCCTTACATATTCTTATTTGGTTACCTCGACTCTAGGTTGGAGCAAATGGCTTCCTTTTTTGATTTCAATATCTATAAGCGGTGAAGTGTAAGATGGAACGAGCTTATTCAGTTCAGGTATTAATCACGGTGCTTATTACAGGGATCATTGAAAACTTGTTAAAGCCAAGCATCCTCGAGATTCACAATTACATTGGATTTTAAGGTACTTCTAGGATTTCAGCAAACTACGGAGTTGTCCGACTGCGCTCACCCATACTTTCCGAGTTAGTAAATAACCTTTATTGCTTGTTTACTAGTTTTTCACCACTATATAAATTTTTAACACAGCACAATTTGGAATTAAACAACAAAACTAAGGATCATCCATTTAATTTTCAAATCTTAATATAAAATTAGCCTATTTCTATATTAAATTCATCATTATAAACGATATTAGGTATTTCAAAAACTAGGTTCGAAGGAGAGCTATGTTCAAATACATAGGAAACAAAATTTTCTTAAAAATTGTTTTTGAATAGAAGAAGTATTGTATTACAACCTCTATTTTCATTTGTTATGATTAAAATTATAACAATTTATGATAAAAGTTAATAAAATTTAAATTTTTGTTAATTCATAATCATGTTTTTTTTCACCACACAATTTCTCGTAGTGCCTGAATGTAAACAAACTAACTTTGACATTCTACATCTGTTTAATGCAAATGACTCATTATTGTGATTGCTGTCATCACTATTGTAACTGATTTACACTCACACAATATTGTCAAATAATAATTTTGACATTTGCTGACGCCTGTAAGTAAAAAAAAATACACGAAAACGACGAAAAAACGCGCAGAAATATTTATACAAAATAGAATTTGCTTAATTTGTTTTAATTGTAGACAATATAACTTAATTAACAAAGAGACAAATACAATATTCTCTTAGGAAAATGTGTGATACGGCTGACGATATGGATGAATATATTGAATACGAATTTGCACGCGACTGTATAGAAATTGCAGATGATTGTGATGATGATGATACTGCTGCCGCTGGTGTTGTAAATATCATGCATGAGCCTCAAAGTCTGCACGACCCAGACAGCCAGGATATGCATGAACAGGAATTTCTATACGATGATGAAATGGTAGAAGAATTGGATGACGATGTCGAACAAATGTTGTTACAGGAAGAAGCTTTAGATATTAAACCAGATATTGTACACGCAACGGAAAGGCAAGAAGGACAAAAAAATGATGACTTGCTAAGAGACAAAATTATTGAGGAGGAACATGAAGAAATACATTTACTTGAACAGGATGGTGAAGAAAATGGTTTTCCCACGGAAGATGATTATCAAGATGTGGAATATGAAGAAGTAGGCTTGGAAGAATTGGAAGAAACGGAAGAAGAAACCGAATCAGTTGTAAACAAAAGCGATACAAAATCCAAAGTGGGGAAAGCGAACGAGCAAACCTCTGAACCCATAAAAGAACATAAAATACCAAAAGGAGTGGCACGGAAATATATGCTGTTTGATGAACTAGTGGCTACTGTAGTTGATTATGACGCTGATGGCACGCCTATAGTTGAGTTTTCAATATCAAATTCAGATGCCGACCAAAGATTACCGGTGGAATGTGGCATTTGTCCAGATGTCATGAGCAGAGCTAAAATAACCGCCCATCTTAAAACACATTTGGTACCGGGAACCAATCGTTATCAGTGCATTTATTGCGATGAAACCTATAAAGATTGCAAATATTTAGCTGGTCACGCCAGACGTCACATGGGTATCAGACCTTATGTGTGTGAAGTGTGTAAATTGTATTTCTCTACCAAGCAAGATATACGAGTCCATAATCAACGCCGACATCAAGAAAAGGATCATATATGCGAGGTGTGTGGCAAGACTTTTGCCCAAAACACACAATTGAAACGACATCGAGAGGCAACACATGAAAAGAAGCGTCGATTTAAATGTGATATTTGTCCCAAATCTTACTATAAAAATTTCAGTCTACAAGAACACATACGAGCCGTGCACATGGGCAAGAGACGCATGATTGTTTGTCCCTTCTGCGGCATGCAATGTCGAGATGCTCACAAAATGGCCAGGCATCGCAAACAAATGCACCTGCATCAAACTCATTTTGAATGCAATATTTGTAATGAGGAATTTACGGATATTAACTATTTCGATGCTCATAAAAGATCTATACAATGTCGCTATAATACTAGACGTAAATTGGAAGAGGAAGGTATGTTGCAACAACAGCAGGAAGGTGATCAACAACAACAACAACAGCAGCAATCTCAACAGCTGTCAAAAGGCGAGGCACAGCAAGAAATTGTTAACATGAAACATGAAATTCTGATTGAAGACGAAAGTAGTCAACAGTTCTCTTCACATGAGCATTCTAATGAAGAGCAACTACTGCAAGACCACAATGACCTGCAACTGCAACAACAATTAAATCAGCCTCACACTACTGATGATACCATAGAAACAGTACAAATAATTGATGAATGTGATTACAAACATTTAATATCGTCTTCGCCCACGTCGCATCATCAGTCACACAGCGGACAAATTATATTTAGTAATGATCTTTTAGAACAGTCTAAAATAGAGCAAATCACTCCAGACGATGTAGCCGACGATGACGAAGAATTAGTTTACGAAATAACTATAGATAGTAATGAATAATTTTTAATTTCTTAATATTCTTAATGAAACAAGCCCTATACTCTTACTCCTAATGTATAGTAAATATATAATGAAATTGTTTTTATTAATTTAGTTCTGTAATTAATAATTACCCAAAATAGTTCTTTTATTTACCCAATGAAGAAAAAGCTTCAATTCCTTTGCTTGCCAAAGATCGACTTACTTTGTTTGTTAATTTTTCTGACCAATTTTACCAGGCAATCCAGAATGCAACAGTAGGTGAATTTCAGCAAACTATGATCGTGATTTCTAAATTGCACAGATATTTTAGTTTTAGCAACAACAACAAAAAGAAATCACCCCAACATGATGTGTTTCAAATAAATGCAATCAAACAAAAACTTATTAAAATTTTCCGCCTGAAAAATTATTGAACGTTTTGTTTTTGTTATTGCTGTTTCTTGTTGATTGCAAAGAAAAACTAAAATTATGGATTTGATGCAGAACCGTAAAATAAAACGAAAGAAAATTTTGTAATTTGTGATGAAAATTGAAAATATCAACTTGTTTATGGTTAGGCATTGGATGATATGGTAAGAAATGGTCACCAAAATCGATTTTGAGGGCGGTGAACGGCTGGCTTTCCCATATATTATTATCAGGCATGTCACAGATTCCGATCGGAATGGTTTTGATTCCGAATATGCAATTTCCGATCGGTTTTGTTTTATTTAGGTTCTTCAGATTCCGAACGATTTTGTTCATTCCCAAAAATTATAAAATTGCTGCTTTTTTAATAAAGTATGGCAGTGAATAAAAAGCAGAACCAAAAAAATTTTAATTCAAATTAAAAAAATTAAAAATTTTATATGAAAAATGCCGGGGATTTCAATTTTTGCTGTTGTTGAAGCCAGGAGACGACAACTCGTTGTTGAAAAAGTACGCCGAAATGCAATGAGGGATCCAATACTTTCTCAGCAAGTATACAAAATTAAATTTCTTAAGCATAAATATTAACTATATACTTAGAAAACCTATGTAATAACAAAATATACCATTTTGTCTTTCAGTTTGACAAATTTTTGTTAATATTTTTCTTTAATAAATCATCAAAAATATCAAAACCACTTTGAAAATTTGAAGAGGTTTCATTCCGAAGAGATTTTTTGTTTTTAAAGACTAAAAGTACATACGTACACTTTAACGTCTCTATCAAATTTTTGAAACCTTCATGCAATAAGATATAAAAGAAAAAATTTATTCATTATTATTATTTTTATTTATTTATTCAAGCAATATATATATATATTTTCTAATACGAAGTTGTTTAATTTTTCTATTACAATAATATATTTTATAGGCTGGTTTTCTATTTAATTGAAAAATTAATTTTTTTTCCTTGTAGAGCACCAATTTACTTTATCCTGTTAAAACTTAATTTTAATGTAGTTTTTGGTATAGATTATCGAAATAATTGTTGTAAGTGGTATGCCTTTAAAACATATAAAATAAAAACAACAATGCCAAAACAAATTTAAGAGTTTAAGTGTTTTGAATAGTGGACTTCACATCTTAGGTCATCTATCCTTGATAACTAGGAAAAAATTTAATTTACTTTTCCTATGCGCTTAGTAATCTTCTTATGTCAGCCTCCAGTTGTGGTTATGAATGTTCTAAGAATTGATAACTAGGAAAAAATTTAATTTACTTTTCCTATGCGCTTAGTAATCTTCTTATGTCAGCCTCCAGTTGTAGTTATGAATGTTCTAAGAATGTTGGATGGGCAATAAACTTTTCTATTGACTGCCTAATCAGTACAATGTATTCCGGCGTAAGGTGTTTCAGCTCACAATGGCAGCGGAGCTACTCTGAGAATGGAGTGCACTGGGCAATGCGGTGGTTATCTATGGGGATGGTCCAGTTACCTTTAAGGCACTCCACTGAACACTATTTTAGGCTCTCTAATATATGGACAGAGTGGTATAATATGAAGTCCTGGGGCATTGTGATATGTAGGATAATGAACAGATAAGCTGGTAGGGACTGGCGAAGGATCGATCGATTAGAACTACCTAAAGGCTCTTCTTCGGGCTTATCGATCTGCTTATAATTTAACAATTTTTGGTTAAAGGTAAATTGCAGAAATTCTTCACTTTTATGGCTCATGTGGGATCGTATTAGAACAGAATGGCTCCTGAAACTATATAAACATGTTTCTATCGAATGCTATTCTATATAAACATGTTTCTATCGAATGCTATTCTATATAAACATGTTTCTATCGAATGCTATTCTATATAAACATGTTTCTATCGAATGCTATTCTATATAAACATGTTTCTATCGAATGCTATTCTATACAAACATGTTTCTATCGAATTCTATTCTATATAAACATGTTTCTATCGAATGCTATTCTATATAAACATGTTTCTATCGAATGCTATTCTATATAAACATGTTTCTATCGAATGCTATTCTATACAAACATGTTTCTATCGAATGCTATTCTATATAAACATGTTTCTATCGAATGCTATTCTATATAAACATGTTTCTATCGAATGCTATTCTATATAAACATGTTTCTATCGAATGCTATTCTATATAAACATGTTTCTATCGAATGCTATTCTATATAAACATGTTTCTATCGAATGTTATTCTATATAAACATATTTCTATCGAATGTTATTCTATATAAACATGTTTCTATCGAATGTTATTCTATATAAACATGTTTCTATCGAATGTTATTCTATATAAACACGTTTCTATCGAATGCTATTCTATATAAACACGTTTCTATCGAATGCTATTCTATATAAACATGTTTCTATCGAAAGCTATTCTATATAAACATGTTTCTATCGAATGTTATTCTATATAAAAATGTTTCTATCGAATGTTATTCTATATAAAAATGTTTCTATCGAATGTTATTCTATATAAAAATGTTTCTATCGAATGTTATTCTATGTAAACATATTTCTATCGAATGTTATTCTATGTAAACATATTTCTATCGAATGTTATTCTATATAAATATGTTTCTATCGAATGTTATTCTATATAAATATGTTTCTATCGAATGTTATTCTATATAAACATGTTTCTATCGAATGCTATTCTATATAAACATGTTTCTATCGAAGGCTATTCTATATAAACATGTTTTTATCGAATGTTATTCTATGTAAACATATTTCTATCGAATGTTATTCTATATAAATATGTTTCTATCGAATGTTATTCTATATAAATATGTTTCTATCGAATGTTATTCTATATAAACATGTTTCTATCGAATGCTATTCTATATAAACATGTTTCTATCGAATGTTATTCTATATAAACATGTTTCTATCGAAGGCTATTCTATATAAACATGTTTCTATCGAATGATATTCTATATAAAAAGTTTGTATCGAATGATATTATATATAAAAAGTTAGTATCGAATGCTATTATATATAAACGTTCCTTTCAACGCGTCCAGATTTTAAGTTGGTCATACTTTCAGCTTTCTTTACTATGAAATGCTTTCTAATAGTTCAAAACGAAATATTTACTAAAATTTACCATAGACTAATGCTTTTCTAATTGTAAAAATTATCAGAGAAAATTTAACAAATGGCCAAAAAAAAAAGTTATCTTATCGATTTGAAAAAAAGAAAAAAAAGTGTGATTAAAAATATCGAAATTATTATTAATACTTTACATTTGTTATTCACCATTAGTTTTAAACGTGAACCCCTAGCAATTGTTTCTAAACGCTCCAATTAAAATAACGATCAAGTGTAAAACGCCGAGAAGGAAAGGCGAAGAAAACTACCAAACATGTGTAGTCCCAATGTGGAATACGTTTTAACCAAAACGTTAATCGATTTCATAGAGGAACATGACACCATTGGCTATGATATTATAGCCGAATTAAATAAATTCGATCAATATATAGCGGGTAATAAAAATCCCTGCTATAATGCTGTTAACGCAGCAGCAAAAGAAGATGAACTACCTACAGTTAGCAACAAGGATATCGTAAATAATCATGATAAAATAATCATGAATTATGCGGATTACACGTGGAACTCTGAAGGCCAGACTCTGTACACATGTACACTGTGTGTTAAGGATTCTACCGAAACTTCTAAAAAATTTGCCAAAATTGAAGAGTTTCTGGAACATATACAAGTATTGCATGCTCAGAATATAGAAGAGGAACACAAGCAATATATTGCCGATAAGAAAAGTGAACAGCTATGGATAGGCGAGTTGGAGAGAATGAAAAAATTTAAATATAAACAACACAGCGAGGAATTTCTGAAAGAAATTGATGAGGTAGGTCCGTAATAGAAATAAAAATATTCCCTAGTTAGCCTATAGGGAACCGAATATTGCGTAAAGGTTACTGCAAGTAATCGTCGAAATCTTCTTTAACAGAATCTCTTTAGGTTTTATGTCATTTGTGATCTGACGGATATATTTTAAAGTCTGCAGTTCACTGCTTAAGGTGGGAATTCAAGCCCATGACATTTTCACCGCCTAAGGAATTGACTAGGAACTTAACTCTGAAAGATTAAACATATGGTAGTCAATTAAAGATGTTGGCGAGCAAAATCTTTTTGCAATCTGACTGATCTTTTGTACAGCCTGTTATTTATTGGCTTAAGGTGGAAGTTTTGAAAAGAACCATAAACCTTGTTCACCTTCTTCGAAGTCAACTAAACATTCAAGATTTGAGTTAAGAATTCAATTTAGGGCCATAAAGATTCCGCGTTGTCGACAGAACTTCATTGTTTTTCTTTTTTAAATGCTCTTCTCTTGACATTTCCCCCTTTATTTGTAGTAGAGTCCAGACTGTAGTCTACGATCTTAGAGGTATTTATCAGGAATTTATTTTGGACAGCGGTGTAAAAATTTCAGCATGTAATCGACAGAATCTTCTTTCACCCCACAAATCTTTAATATATCTAAGTTCAGTTAAAGAGTCTGAAGACCTGGAAAATTCTAACTGAATCCTGTTTTCATTAATAAAGGCATGATATATGATTATATATAAGCAGTGAGGCCGGCTACGGCTTCAATGTATTGTCTGGCTTAGACTAACATTTACGATTAAATATCTAGAGGTTGGATTATATATCATTTTTTTCCAATCGAGTCCAAAAACTTTAAGACCGACATCTAAATAGCCTAATCCCTCCACAATAAGTCTATTTTGGTTACGAATTCTCTACAAAGTCATCAATTTAAATAATACACTCTGTACTCTGTAAAAAATAGAATATCAAGACCCTCTTACCGATTTGACGAAGTAACATCAAATAAATATTCAGAATCATTGCGGTTCTTATAAAATTGTATCAACAAAACCATGAGGTTGGCAAACCTTTAGTCTGAAACATAGTCAGGTACAATATTTTATCAGTATTATAGCTGTTAGAAAGCCAAAGAGTATACAAATTTTATATTTATAATCGCCCTAATCAGATAATCTATGCTGCCAATCGCGTTTCTTACAGTTCTCGAGTAGGCATCTTAAAAATACATTGATACTTCATTAATTCTTAATTATTATACACAGATACTTCTTTTAAGAAAATAGCATATTGCACTTAATTTCCGCTTTTCAATATAAAAATATCTGGGACGTGAAATTCTCCATTGTGGAAATCTTATCACGTATAGTGATAAGCAATAAGTGATAGATATATGCAGATATTGGTCTGAATTATTTTGTTTTGATAAATCATTCGTTATATCAAATAAAAGCATGATTGCTTATTAACCACAAACACTCTGAACCTAAGCGTTTGGAAGCCTTAGCACACGTAAACCTTTGTTTACTTTTGAAACATCTGACATTAGCAACGCATTGTTTACATTGTGGCTTGTAGAACAAAGGCCTTTTTTGTCGTATGCGTAGGGTAGGTGAAACCGAGGAGACCTACTAAGGGTATCATGCCTATTTCAATACACCTTAGCCACCAAGTATGCTTGTTGTTGTTCATTCAATGATTTTAGGATCGAATGAAGGGTTAGTGGAATCATTATTATGGCTTATGCCTGGCTTACAATGTAAAATCCTCGTAACTATGTTTCTAAAGCGTTCCGATTTTAAGTGAGCCATTCTGTAATTGAATTTTTTCATTCGATTTTTATCATTCAAAGTGTTTCTGCAAATAGTTTTTATTCTTAAAAAAGAACGCGAAATTTTTTTTTATTATTTTACAACAGAAATACATGCCCGCCGCTCTAGTATCAATATTTGCTGATCGATCATTTATTAATAATTTCATAATTCAACTATTCTGTTAACAATTCCATTGTTTTGTTAACCTTATCTAATCAATTGAATATCTGTTGTACAAAACAAAAATATCTAAATATATTCGTATATAAACCAAGTAATATACATAACAACCCATAATCATTTGATTTTATTATGTACGACCAACACTCAGGGAATGACACATGCTCTAATGCAGTTCAATGTCTTGGGAATAGGAAAATAAATTGTGAGGGGGCGTAGAAGAGGGCATGGTGCTTATGGCAATAAATTAAGTTAAATGTTTCAATATAAACTTTACATGGAATTAAATTGAAAATTTCGCAAATTCATGATGACAAAGCTTAAACTTAATCTCTCTTTATTGAAATGCATTAAAACGAGATAAAAAGAAAATAAAAAACTTTAAAAATAATCTTATCGTTAAAGTATACGTCAATTGCATTTGAATTACATTTTTTGACTGGCTGACTAACTGAGGCAAAGAAAACCCCGTAATCAATAGTTTTAACACACCAATTAAGATAATAAATAATTGAAGTCTTTGAGTAACCGGTTTCGTTTTGGTTTATTTAATCGACCTTAGAAGGCCGATAAGAATTTAAGCATAATTAGGGACCCCAAATAAACTTTGCTTATCTAGAAATTCTAAAGAAATTTATTTTGATTTCAATTCAAAAAATTATAATAAAAACAGGTGGGAGTTTCCTAAATAAATAAAAACAATTTTTAAATATAGAGAAGGATAGGCTAGACATGTGGTCTGTCATTAACCGATTTACTTATGAAACATATGTACTTGCAATATTAAAATAATTACGCCGCCCATTTAATTTCTTCTATACGAGATCCTAAAATCGTTAGAAATGCAGTCCGATATATACCATTCTAAACCTTTCTTATTAAAAGAAAACTAAACGACAACAACAACTTTACTGCTCGTTCAACTTTCAAAAAGCATTCATACGAAGTCGATGAGAGAACGGAAAAAATTGAGGTTAGATTGGGCGGATAATTTATCCTAGTTGGCCAACTTGGGAGTCCATAAGATTTATTGCAGTCTTCTTCTACTTCAATAGCACATTTGATTTCATATACATATATACATTTATCATATACATTTGCATTTCCTTGATATCCATCATAATGGTTTATTCTAGATTTGCAGAATTTGTAATTTGAAGTCCTATGCTTTCTTGCAACCAGAGCTCAGTCAGTGTTAATAACGATTTCTTTCTCGCTCTTTACAGATTTTGGACGTGCAAGAAGAGGACTTTGATATGAACGGCATATTAACTTCCCTCGATAAACATAAAACTCCCAATGAAAGTGATACACAATCTGAAGTATCTACTGATTCTGGCATAGAAACTTCGCCAACCTCTTTATCGGACAGTAACCTCGAAATTACAGCCCACAAAGGACGAGAGCCAAAGAAGAAAAAGAAACGCACCTCGGGCCAATGTGATGTCTGTAATCGTACCTTTAATGATTTATATAATTTGCGCATACACAAAATGATACACACCGGCGAGAAACCGTTTCAATGTGAGGAGTGTGGCAAACGTTTTCGTCAGTTTAATAAATTGAAAATCCATTGTATTACGCACACCAATGAGAAACCCTTTAAATGTGACATCTGCGGCAAAGGTTTCCGTTTTCGTAACTATTTATCGGTGCACAAACGTTTGCATTCCGGCGAGAACCCCTACAAATGTAAATTCTGCGAAGAATATTTTCATTCCCTACACTCAAGGCGTCTGCATACGAAATTGGTACACTGTGAAACGAAAACTTTCACTTGCCCTATTTGTGCGAAAGTTTTGACGGCTCAGTGTTATTTAACGGCCCACATGAAAAGGCATACCAACCAGAGAGATTTTAAATGTGCGACTTGTTGCAAATGTTTCTTTAGTCAGTCCCAGCTTAAGGATCATGAATTGGTGCATACGAATCTTAAACCGTATCAGTGTGACGTTTGTAATGCCCGCTTTCAGCGCAAATCGAATTACACGCAACATTTGAAAATTCACACCGGAGAAAAATCGTACGTTTGCCACATCTGCTTTAAATCGTTTGCCCAGAATGCCGGTCTATATGGCCACATGAAATCGCATGCAAAGTGAAATTTGCCTAACCCCAAGGGATTCTGTGAATTTCCTATAATATTGTAAATGAAACATTTTATTAATGTTAAGTAGTTAAAATTTTTAGTTTAAAATAGATTAAGAGTGAAATTTTAAAACGTGTTTTATTTACGATAAAAATATGGATCTAGTACCTACCACTTCTTTTCCCCCAACGTCCCATTACAATGCTCTTTAAACGAACGGGTAGTAAACTGAAATAGATCACAAGGCTACTAAAAACGGAGCAGTTTAATAAACATTTAACTCCTTAATTTGATCCGCTCAGCGGAAAAACAGAAGGGTACTGTGTAACTCCATCCCAAATTTGTTCACCTACTCAGAAAAATTAGAGTACGTAACAGCAACCGAACCGGTAAGGATCAAAAATATACTTTTTATAAGGCCAATACTCAGGGTTACTACTCATGTAGAGAATTGTGTTGTTTCCCGAAAAGTAAGTTACGAGAGGAAAAATGGTAGTATCGAGCAATTTTGTTCTTCTGCCAACTCCACAGAATGATTCTGAGCATCTCCGCCAATCTAGGGAAAGACTTCTTTGAACCTTTTAATAACTTGCGAGACTGCAGACGACTCTTTATCATGCGATTTCTACAACCTCGTAATGTAGAGTGTTCTACAGAAGACGGTAATTTATCGCAATGTTACCACTACCTTTAGTGATATAGAACGTAAGTAGGCCAAGATGCGCCTGGCAGTGAGACAAGACGAAGTTTATATGGCCGCAAATAAAGTCATGCGTCGAATCGCGGGTTTCGCCCGACAACTATGGTTTCGACGTTATCAACGAATTTATTTACTCTCGATACGCCGTTACCAGCAAAAATAATGCCACACTGCAGATGAAGCGCAGAATTTTACTGTCCAACTGGTATTATTATCGTCTCAATAGGCAACTGAATAGCAGTGACCTCTCTGTGGCTCGAAACTAATGCTCTAGAAGTTTCGCATCCTGTCCGTGCTTTCTATAGCTTAGAAGCATGCATAATTTCGCTCCGGCCTTGGGAGTATTCCGAAAAAAAGTTATGAATGTTTTTCGTATCCGAACCAACAATGAACATCAAATTAACATTCAGCGATCACGCTGGTTCGGTTATATCGTTCAGAATAGAATATGATGTTCTGGTGGAATGTGTATTAGACGATCAACGAACCACGGCGTTGGAATGATCAAGTTAGAGAAACTCTGTTATCGATTGGTGTAGCCAACTGTCGTAGGCTATAAAACAATTGTTAAGTAAGTAAATTATTATTTTTTTTTATAATTATTTTTTGTTTAAAATTATTTTATTTAAATTTTTTCATTATTTTAATTAATTTCATTGAAATAATAATAAATTTTCTTGGGTGTTTCACTCTTGATATACAATCAATTTTTAAGAATATAGGTTTGTTTTTGGATTTCTCAATACACAATTTTTTAAACTATTTTTTTTTAATTTTATTTATTTATAATTATAATATGTATTGTATATATTTAATGAAATATATTGTATGTATGTTACTTTAATCTTTGTTTTAAACTAAAATCTTTTACTTGGTTTTTGTAGCATAAATATTTTTTTCACTTTTTATTACAATTTATTTTTATTTTATTTCACTTGTTTTGTATTTTGCTTTTATTTATTGATTGACTTGTAATGTATATAATATTGTATGTATATAATATATAGATTTTTTCTTAATATTTTTGTTGGATTTCGTTTCTTTTTTCTCAAAAATTTGTGACATTTTTTTTTATATAAAATATATATTTTTTGTTGTTGTGTTTGCTGTAAATAGTAATACGTTAAATTAACGCATACATTTTAATATTTATAAAAATAGTTTGAATTTCTTTACGAGTTTATTATTTAATAAGAATATAGTTTTAAGATGTTTTTATTATTTCTTTTTTTTTAATTTTACAAACTATACAAATGAAACTTTTTTTATAAAAAATTTATAAACTTTTTTATATGATTTTTTATTATAAAAAAATTACTTCATAAAACCATAAATTAAAAAAATATTTTAAATTTTTTTATAAAAAAATTATTTCATAAAACCATAAATTAAAAACAATAATTTTTTAAGAAACCAATATTAAAAAAAATATAAATAGTAATTTAAAAAGCGATATTTTTTAAAAATATTTAGACTTTGTTAAAAAATAATAATTTAATAATTAAAAAAAAAACAATAATAATAAACAAAACGTAACTTTCTCTTTTTAAATATTTTTAAAACATTATTTAAAAAACAGTTTTTTTATAAATAAAATTTTTTTATTTTGATGTTTAACTGTAAAAATTGTTTCGTTTTTTATATCAAATTGATGTATGTTTTTATTTTTAAGAATTTCTCCACCAAATTATTTAAAACACTGAATTTTATGTTCTACATATGTAGTCCTTAATAATGATATAGTTTTCAAATAATCAAACTATTTTCAAAACTTATTAAAAAAATTAAAATTAAATAAAATTATTCTCCCGGCGAAGGCCACTGCAAGTAATAGCGAAATAATGAAAATAATAAAATTATGTCAAAACGATTATTAAGCTTAAAAAATATTTGTTTAGAATTAGAAAAAAAATCATTAATTAATTTCAAGAATTATTTTTAATTTATTTTTCTAATAAAAAAAGTAAAAAGAAACTTTAACAATTAAATGTCTGAAACACAATTTGAAATTTTATTTCCTTTTTAATTCAGATTTGAAATTTATTATAAATCTTTAAACACGTAATGTAAAGTGTTTATTTTAAATGAATTTCTAGTGGAGGTTTTTATACATTTTAAAAGGTATATAAATTCATATGAAATATTATATACATATGTTTTCTTTTATATCATTATTGTTTTGTTTTTTATATATGTATGTATATATGTATATATTGTATTACAATACAATTGTTATTATTTTTTTCTTGTTAATTATGGCTAGTTTGGTTTACTTTGCTTTATGGTTTATAAAAATTCTCTGTTTATTTTTTAATTTCATATTTGAGGTTATATTTTGAACAAATGTGGGGGATTTTCTTATTTATTTTTGTATACACCTTAAAAAGTGTTAAAAAAAAGAGAGAAAAATTAAACAATTAATTGAAATTAAAAAATATATAAAAGGCTTATATATAAAATTAATTTATTATCATTTGGTTAAAGATTTAAAATTATTTAATAGTGTTGAATTTTATTTCAATATTTAAAATTCCGTTTTGTAATGGTAAAGAGTTTAAATAATTTCTATTAATTTTCTTTTTTTTTCTTTTAATTATTAGCCCAATTTTTTATTATTAAAAATTTTAAAAACAAAAAAACTACAGCTATTAGTAAGTTTTTCAAAATTTCTTTAAATTTAAACTTACTAAATAATAACATTAAATATAGTATTTAAAAAAAATGTTTTAAAACATTTTATGTTCTTTTATGACTGCTTTGTTACGATTTTTTTAATATTTATTTTGTTAACAATTGCTAACACATATTAAGCAAAATATAGTAAAAATTTTTAAAAAATAAATAAAGTTTTAAAGCTAAAGCAATTTATATTCTTTTTTTTGTCAATTTTAAAGCCTGGTTCTAGCAACAAAACATTATAATTTAATTAAAAAAAAAACAAATAATTAATTATTAGAATTATAAAAAAGAATTTCAATAATTTAAAATCTTTATAAGATTTTAAAGCTACACAACGAAATGGATTTTTTTTGTGTAAATTTTACAGCCTGGTTTTTAAAATAAAACATTAAAATTTTAAATCTTTTCAAAGCTATACATTGTAATGAATGAGCAAGCTAAGCAAAATTTATATTTTTGAAGATTTCAAAAACTGTTTTAAAAAATTAAACATTAAAATGAAATAAAAATGATTAAAAATTTGTTAATGACTTAAAATCTATAAAAGGTTTTAATGCTGCGCAAAAAAAGAGGTTGAAAAGGTGAGGATTATTTAATTTTTTTTTAAATAAAAGTTTAAAATTTCGTATAATTTATTTAATCACTAGTTTTAAAGAGAAGTTCAAAATATCTGAAGAATTGTGAAATTACAGTCAGCGGTTTCTTTATACTGTATAACCTAAAGGAATTTTTTGAAATTCGGATTTTTTTAGAAATGAAAAATTAAACATACACATACGTAATTGGTCATTACAATTCTTCAGTCAGGATTACGACCTAGTTTCTCACACCAATTATGTTCTGTGTGTTAATTTTATACAGGAAGTCAACTCAGAATGGCAGATTTTTGAGAAACTTTTCATGACAAAACTTTTTTGCCAGAGGAGATATTTTTTCGTATTTCGTTTTGTTGAAGATTACTGGCTTGACTATACTACGTCAACTTCGAAAAAACTAACCAATGAATGTAATTCCTGTTAATTTTATTGCTGAATAAAATATGCATAGAGACAGAAAATAGGAAACAAATGTAAGTAAAATCAAAACTGCACTGCTGAGGGAAAGATTTCATTATCTCGGTGACATATTGTGAAACACAAAAAGCCGAATAGTGCTAAATTTCTTTGACAACATTTGTACAACAGACTTTGCAAGATAGATCTTTAATTGTAGTGCTTTCTGTCTTCGAAACAAGTTAAAACAAATCAAAAGATATTTATCATATGGTAAATTTAATACAACATTTATGTCATCGATAGAAGACATTAAACAGAACCAATAATTTTTAGAAATATTTTAAATTACACTTAAAAACACTGGTGTGGTATGTCAAAGGGTAGATTGAGAACAGTTGTGCTCGACTGTAGTTAAAATTTGACTTGTTGTAAATGGAGTAAAAAACCATAAAAAATTTATACAGATTTTCAAAACTTATTCCACAACCAACTTGTATATTTACTTAGGACAATACAAAGTGCATAGCACTCCAAAATTAATGAAGTCTTCTTCTTTAAAATTATTTTAATTGAAATTACATGAAATCAAATGGAAGAAATTCTTAAAGACAATAAAGAACGAAAATGATTTTTTAATGAGTGCTCTAAAAAATGGTCAAAGTGTGCACAAGAAGTGAGACAAGATTCGGAAGATACCAAGTACTTAAAGGGTTGACGAAATCTGTGTTATTTATGAATTTATGTTTTATTTATTTAAAGAGTTTTACGATTTTGTATATTAAATTAATTAAGGTGAGCAGTTTACTTTATGAACCAAGTGTATACAATACATATGCTAAGGCCTAAGCAGTAAAGATATTTTAAAGAAAAAGGTTTATAAACAAATAAACATAACAAAAAGTACCTCACAAAAAATAATATATAATTTTTACAATTTTAACAATTTTAATAAATTTAAAAAAGCGAAAACTAAAAATAGAATACACGAAAAAATTAAAAATAATTTAAAAAATCTATAATTTATCATCTTTCTTTCTGATTTTTGGCTTACAAACTACTAAGTTACCAAGAAAGAAATAAAAATAATGAACAACATAATTCAATTCTTGAAAAATAAAAACACTATATTGTATGTATAACTTATTATGATGCATGCTTAAATATTTAAAACAAATCAATTTTAAAGCGTAATGCATCGGAGTTTTCCTTAATTTATGTAGTACGTCAATAATAAGCTGTTGAATTTCTTTCAAATGTTAAATTTTATTAATTGGTTGTGATAATTTAAGACATGGAACTACATGGCAAACGAGGTGAACCCATTTGTGTTAGAACACGATCCAACCATTGTAGCGGACCGTTCAAATGCAATTCAATCCAGCAGGGTGTAGATGTAACTGTCTGACGGCGATATTCGGCACCCCAACCTTTAACAAATGACATGCGTATGGTGCACATGCGGGTCAATTGATATACAGCCTCGAAACCTTGCGAAACCGATTGGGATAGTAAAGCGGCAAATTCTTGATTGTTAAAAATTTTCAAATTACAACCGGGCGGTATTTTACACACAGTAGCAGGATGCCAGCCATAACGTTGATTACAATTAGGAGATTGTACAAATATTGAGGAATCACTGAGACATTCCGCAAATACCTCGCCACCTATATAGTAAAGGCGTACACCTTTGCCAATATGACGGCGTGTTTGTTCGACGACATCGTTACGATTTACATTGGAGAGTAAACCTAGGCAAAATCTTTCCGAATTTGAGGGATCGGTGAAGCCATCTACTGTTATGGAGGGCTGGGAAGCGTGGAAAGTTTCACCAACACGCGTATTTAACTCATAATATGATATGGAACACCAAAAGGCTGGCTCATGATACATAACGGGTGCTGAATCAGTAGGTGGTGTCAGACGTGACATGTTCATATTATCATTGGGATCTACAGGATCACCGTCCTCGCTCATGTAGCCAGGTGGTGGTGTGCCCGTATTGGGCATGCTATTGCTACCTACACTTAAAACGCTCGATTGCGAGTCCATGTTACAAGCACCCGGTGGTAAGTTATTAGTAGTCATTTGTTGTTGCTGCTGTTGTTGTTGCTGTTGTTGCTGCTGTTGTGCAGTGGCACTCATATTATTACCACTAAAGAATGAAGTCGGTGAATGCTGTTGATGATATTGCTGCTGTTGCTGCTGTTGTTGGTGTAATTGACTTGTGCCTCCTCCTGAACCACCACCTATTTCCATATACTGCGGTGGACTCAATGAAGCACTACGTATGGTAGCTGCATTATATTCGGTATTATTTGGTATCTGATGTGTATGATTATCCAAGGGATAGTCGGCAATACTATCGGGTGGTGTGGGCAATGACTTGGGCACCAGGATCGATAATTCTAATTTCTTGTAATGATATGGATTTATACAAATTTCATCTTTACGCAAGTGAAACGCATATTCGCAATGATCTAAAGCCTTTAATTCGTTTTGCGATTGCAGATCAGGCCAACGCCATAAGCGACAATAGATGACATGCGGCAAACCCTTGCGTAGGTTTTCACCCGAAGCAGTGGGTTTGCTGCGCGGTACAGTAACACACCTTGTATTGGGATTCTGTGTCGATATAGCTCGTTCTAGTTCTTCTAGTGATGAATTCTTTTTAATTTTTTTCGCTAAATTTTTAACAGCCTTTTCGGACCACTTGCCTTCTACACTGTCTTCGTTACACTTTTTTAATGCTAATAAACGTTTAACAACTTGTGGTGTAAATGGCAACATTTCACGTGGCCGGCCGCAAAGAAACTAAATTAATGGTTTTTGTTTTAGTCTGTGGGTGGTAAGCACAGTTTCCTAAAAACGGCTGTATTCCTAATAAAATGATCTGCAGCTCGTACGGTTCTCAAATAATTTCAATTCAATAAGTTGTTGAATACTTTGGATTGTTTTCTTTTTACGAAAATAAGAACAACAGCTAAATAAAAGGGAAAATAAGTAATTAAAAATAAGTAAACAGAGATTTTTCCAACCAATTTAAATGAAATGGAAATGATGGGTACGTGTGTTATGGATTCTTAACACCGAAAAATAAAAATTAATTTCCAATGCTGAAAAAGAATTTTTCTGGTGATTATAAAGCGAGGATTTTGTAATAAAAAATGTAGAAAAATGAAAATAACTTAATTTATCAAAATTTATAAAAAACAACAATTTTCGTATTTTAGTCCATAAACAAGTTTAAATATCACTTTACGCGAGTTTATTTACATACACAGTTTAATTTCCGTTTTTCTTATTGCAGATTTTATTGGCAACTCTATTGGACTACCCTATATGTAAATCAACAACACAGAGTTTAACCAAAAACAAAAAAAAAACAACAAATGAAAACAAATAAAACAATAACAACAATATTATAAGCAAATGTCTGACACAACACATACACAAAAACTCTATGGCGTATACTTAATGCAAGAGGGAATGAATATAGAACAGTTATAAAAGCCGGTTGTTTTAACAGCCAATCACAATAGGTGATGACATTTTAACAACAACAAATAACACTTTTTTCTTAACTTTACGCTTTACTTGTTTACTTCTTATAAAATTGTTGTCTGGGTTAGGATTTTTTTCTTTATCTTATAGTACGTTTGCTTGCTGTTATTTCTTATTTTTTCTTCATTAATTTCTTTTGCTTTGACCTTTTACACTTTATTTCTTAATAAGCTTTTAAGAATATAGACACACACACACACACGCATGCACTATTATACATAACTGCACATACATAAACATATGTATGCAAAGATGTTTTCCGCACAAACAATATTTTCTTTATTCTTTTTTTATTGTCTGCTGCAAAAAAGTCTGTTTGATGTCTGTGTTTATTTCTTTTTTTTGCGCAGCTTTTTTATACGATTCGCTATAAAAAATTGTTATTTATGTTTCAGTTAGGCTTTTTAGTATACAATATAATGCAATGAAAATTTAACAAGTATAGCATTAAAAATAAATTAAATGAATTTGATATGTCTGAACTTGCAATTAAATTTTTTGTTTTAATTATGTCTACCTTGCTTTATTAGTTGCTGCTTTTAGTCTTGCTTTTGTGTATCTTTTTACTTTGGTTATTTTGTTTTTTGGTACGTTTTGCTATTTAATACATATATCTCTTCCTTGTATCCACCAACCTCCCCTTGTTCCTGTCTGCGGTTACCTTCCGAATATTTATATGTCTGCTGTTCTATTATGTTCTTTTCTTTGTACAATTCTTTCCTTCGTTTCTTTCCTTCTTGTGGACACACTCAACTCACTCTTCTTTTCAACTCAAATTCACACAAAAAATGACACAGAGTTTTTATTCTAGTTTTCCTAATCTTACTGATTAGATTTGTTAAATTATTAACTTTTTACGTGCTTTTATACGTTATTTGTGTATAATAATTTTTAGATAAATTACTTTTTTTTATTATTTTACAAAAATTCTTATACGAACAAAAATGAAAAATAAAAATAATTGTCGCTCGTATCAGACTACAAAGTCAGACTAAAACAGCTGCCTTAACAGAAACAATAATTCGGCGCCGTTGCACTTTTAAATTTAACGTCTTAACAAAAACGGCATTGAGTTAACTGAAAACGTTTAAATTTAATTTTATTAATAAAAAAAAGTTTATATCAAATGTTATTAACGAAAATAGGAGTTATAAAAGACATTACAGCAGTCAAAAAAACATTGTTATTGACAGAAAGAAACAATCTTCCTTAAAAAGTTTAATTTTTTTGTTAATAAAAATAATTCAGCAATACCAGATCATTAAAGCACTAATATTGTAATAAAACGCTTGTTCTTATTACATACGGCAACTCTCTTGAAGAGAATGAAATGTAAACATAAACAAAGCTTAATTTTGTTTACTGTGATTCAAGTATCAACATTAACGTTTTACCTTCACTTTAAAAAGTGTTATTAAAAATTGCTTATTTTTAAATTATTAACAAACAAAGAAAATGTTAAATTTTCCTTTAACACCAGGCGATAAATATGAAGGACGTTGTGCTGAAATCTATATAACTGAAAAACAATTCCTAATCTATCATTGTTCGGTATGTGATGAAATCTATGCCACATTCAATGACCTCTTAAGCCACATAAACAAAGACCACTATGAAAATACCAAAGAATACCAAGAAGGGGAAGCAACAAGTGGTGTTGCAACAAACACTAACAATTTACAACACCACCCAAATGAAAACCAGTTTATTATAAAAGAATTAAAAATAACTAATAACGACTTGGCCTATTGCAACGGCCTAAAAAAAGAAAAGACTAACAAGAATCCAGGATTAAAAGTTCACGATAATGCAACTGGTGTTTTGGATAATAAAAATTCTCCTCAAAGAAAAAAACCGCGAATGGTGTCAAGTATTTTAAAATATTATGCTGCTATGAATAGAACAAAATTAAATGTTTTAATACGCGATCAATTAAAAAATGATCAAGAAGAAAGTAAATATGTGTGTGGCCAATGTGGTTTTGCTTTTAAAGAAAAACATAATTTACGCAGTCATCTTTTACGACATTCCAATCAAAAGAATTTTAGCTGTTCATTATGTTTGAAAAAGTTTTTCACCAAAAGCGAATTACGCTTGCACGAGTATCGCCACAAAGCAGAGCGTCCCTATCTATGCAAACATTGTGGTATGGGCTTTTTAAGTGCAAATTCTTTAAGTCAGCACCTAAGGAATCTACATAGCCAACAATTATCGAAGGAATGTGAGCTGGAAAATCAACTGGCGACACAAAATCAACATCAAGATGACAATGATTTAAAACTTAATGGTCAAACTAACACTAAATTCTACCGTTGTGGTTATTGTAATTTAAAATTTGACAAAAAGTGTGATTTAAAAACTCACTGTAGAAAGCAGCACGACTGCGACAAAACCTTAACGATAGACGTAAGTTTAATAGAAACTGTGGATGAATACGAATTGGTACAAACCCTAACAGATTTAGAGTGTAATGAAAAATAACAGTTTCATTTATTTTATAAACTGAAAATTGTAATTGTATTTAAACCAAATATGTTCTAATTCAATATACATAAATATTTATACGATTTAGCTTTTACTTTATCGAACAAGATGTTTTCTTTTTTTTAAATGTTGTAGATAAATAAAACTACAGACTGGAAAACACAATTTGTTGGTAACAAAATGTTTTTGTAATATTAGTTTGAATTTTCGTAAGTTTGGAAATAAATTTGAATTAAAGACTGTACTTCATGTATTTTGTATGCGATAGTTTTAAAATACTACAATTTGAACGACTCTAAATAATTTTCGAATTTAAATTTGAATTTACGAACACAGATCAAAATTGTTCCTGAAGAACAACCGTGTAAGCAAATTTTAAACTGAATTTTTATTTAATTATTATTTTTTGCATGTTCGAAAGTTTAAATGTATCGCTTATTCACCTAATTTTGTTTGGTTTTTCGCAAGTACAAAAAATAACGGTTTCTTTTAACGTATTCAAGTGCTGTTCAATTTCTTTTTCAAATGGCATTACCTTTCACTCAATAGGTATTCACCTTAGTGGATTCGTTAGTATATATACCATATAGAATTTTATTGATTATTATTGTGTGAATTTTCTTTAACATCAACAAAATAAAATTGGCAACGAAAAATTGAAAAAGGGAATAAAAATGACTGAAACTCAATTAAACGTAAATGCCAATGATAAAATGGTCAGTTTAATGAAGGAAGCTGAAAATCTAAAGGCCAAATTGGAAGAAGAACGTCAAAAACTAAATGATGTTAGTCTATCTACCATAGCTGAACGTTTGGAACAAATTGCTTTTGTTAATATTAAACCCAGAAAAGTACTTAAAGGCCATCAAGCAAAAGTTTTATGCACTGATTGGAGTCCTGATAAACGGCATATAATCTCATCTTCTCAAGATGGTAGATTGATTATATGGGATGCTTTTACCACCAATAAAGAGCATGCGGTTACCATGCCTACTACTTGGATAATGGCCTGTGCTTATGCTCCCTCTGGTAATTATGTAGCCTGTGGTGGTTTGGATAATAAAGTTACGGTTTATCCCATAACATCTGATGAAGAGATGGCAGCCAAGAAACGCACAGTGGGTACTCATACTTCTTACATGTCCTGTTGCATATATCCCAACTCGGATCAACAGATATTAACAGGTAGCGGTGACTCAACCTGTGCTTTATGGGATGTAGAGTCAGGGCAACTTTTGCAAAGTTTTCATGGCCATTCTGGAGATGTTATGGCCATTGATCTAGCACCTAATGAAACGGGTAATACTTTCGTTTCTGGAAGTTGTGATCGTATGGCTTTTATATGGGATATGCGTTCCGGACAGGTGGTACAATCATTCGAAGGTCATCAGTCAGATGTTAATAGTGTAAAATTTCATCCTAGTGGTGATGCTATAGCCACCGGTTCCGATGATAGCAGTTGTCGTTTGTTTGATATGCGTGCAGATCGTGAGGTGGCTGTTTTTTCCAAGGAAAGCATTATTTTTGGTGTAAATTCCGTGGATTTTTCAGTAAGCGGGCGTTTATTATTTGCTGGTTATAATGATTACACAGTTAATTTATGGGATACTTTGAAATCTGAACGCATATGCTTGCTGTACGGACATGAGAATAAGGTTTCTTGTGTTCAGGTATCACCAGATGGCACAGCTTTATCCACTGGCAGTTGGGATTATACAATACGTGTGTGGGCCTAAATAGCATTGGAGGAATATAGAAATTCATAATTTGAACGCGTTTCTTTTGCAATTGAAATACTAAGAAAATGTGTAAACTCATAGAAACATTCGGAAAAACTATTCGGTTTTTAGATATTTCCATTCTAAAAAATCGTTTGAATTTAAAAGTCTTCAGTATATTCAGAATCTTCTCAAATGCGAAGTAAAAACATAGCAGATTGAAATATTTAAAAATGATATCTTATATTATGAAGTAACAAAACCTTAAAAATTTTCTTTGAATATTTAAACAAATTTAAGATTGTTGAATATACTTATTTGCTTTTCGCATAAGTTATGCAGTTTTTGAGTTAAGAATGGCTTGAAGGAAATAAAATCTGAATAATTGAAAACACCATTTATAAAATGAAAATAAAAACTGTAGTTTGTTGTACAATGTTATTAAAAAGAAATTATTTAAAATAAATGTATTGTAATGTTAACCAAAAATAATTTGCTGTAAACTTTTTTAACAAAAAATATCTCCTAAAGTATGATCCGTTTCTAATAGACCACTATCCTGTTTATGTTTGCGCATATGAGCCGATAGACCAGCGGCTTGGGTATAAGCGCTATTACATAATTTGCACACAAATTTCTTAACACCCGTATGTAAATGACGATGATGATAAAGAGATTTGCTGCTGGCAAATGCCTTACCGCAAACCTTACAAACATGTGGCCGTTCTGTCGCATGTACAGCCTGATGATCTTGTAAAAAATGCTTGGAAGCAAATCTACGTTCGCAGTGATTGCAGGCATAAGGTTTCTCGCCCGTATGTGTGCGTATATGTACAATTAAAAATTCCTTGCTGCGTTGTCGAGAACCACATATTTCACATACAAATGAGGGCTGTACAAAATGGCTACGTTTATGGGCACTAAGTCGGCGATTATTAGGAAATGCTTTACCGCAATTTTCATAATCACATATAAAATTCCTCGACTCTATATGACTCTCCGTGTGATAACGTAAAGCTTCATATTTATCGAATAATTTATTGCATATACGACAGGTATAGCCGGTATGAGAGCGCTGGTGTAAAGTAAGATAACGTTTCTCCACAAAAGATTTATTGCATTTGTCACATTGAAAATTTCTTGGTTCATGCTGTTGTCGTATATGGAAACGTAAATAAAATTTTGTGGTAAATTTACGTTTGCATTCGGCACATTCGAAACGTTTTTCTTTTGTTGTATCCATCGAAAGCGAAGACTAAAAATATAGAAATAGAATCATGATATAAATAAAGAGAAAACAGTCTTACAGCCAAACAAACAAACTTCTATACTAACAAACCCTTCCCCCTCTTTTAACAACAGATTAACCGTTCAGGCTCATTATGATGACAATAAGAGAGATCATATAAAGTTCTATATCGAAATTGGAGTTGGAGGTAACCTTTACATCAGTGGAATATAAACAAGAGAGTAAAACAGTACCGCTATTTCCATAGCTATATCTGCGAATATATTATAGCGATTCAAAAAGAGCACCAAGTAAAGGAAAGGGGCTAATTATAGCTAAGCTCAGAAATAAAAAATGTTCTTTAAAAATTTAATTGCACTTAAAATAAAACAGATGGATGGCCAAAATTAACTATAACACCTGTAGAATTGATCGTCATAGATGTATGTATGTTATAAATATACTAAAATCTTATTTTTACCTTTTTTAATATAGCCAAAGGTTGTGTTGAATCTTCTGTATCAAAATCATCGTCAACTGCTCCCGTTTCGTGATCACTAACTGCTTCGTCGCCATCACTGTCATTTGAAGAAGAATCCTCATTTGGTTTATTATTCACTAAACTTAAATTTATTTGATTTTCAACTTTGATATCTTGCTCACTTATCCGATTTTCACTTTTAATGTCTTCATCTTCCTTTCTAATAGGTATGCTTTGGTTGAATCTGTTACAAATTTCTGGCCAGTGTACAGTACGAAAATGTTTAATAAATTCATCATACTCGAATAGTTTTATATCACATATTTTACAAATTATAGTAAATGTCGTTTCAGTTTGACAAATTATTTCGCCACATGATTTATTTGCAAAATTTGTATAATTTACAGGCAAAAAACAAGGTTTTAACATTTTTATTCGTTATTTGTGTAAAAATGATAAACAAAACTCCTACAAAATATTTGTGTTTGTTTACATTAAGAAAAAATGCAGCCAAGTTTGTTTTCTATTTAATTTATCACAACAAAGTTGTCAACAGCTGAGTTTTACTAAGGTGATGCAACAGGAAGTATGCTAGAGAATTTTGTTTTTGTTTGTTAGCCGCTATATAGATCTTTAAACTTTTTAAATAATTATGTAAATAAGAATTTTATTAAAAAATTATGTATATTTTTCGGTATAACGGCTTAAACAACAATGTAAGGTGTTTATTTTGTCTGTGAAGTGAATAAATTTATTCAGTTTAATTATAGTATCCCAGTCAATAATTAAATAACCAAAAAATTGATCATTGAACTCCGAAAATTACTCGCAAAAAGATAGTTTAGCCAAATATTGCTTCAGCGGGTTAAAATAAAGTATATGGGTCATTATTTTCAAACATAGTATAATTGTTTTCGAAGAATTAATAATTCAACATTAAAACCCGTATCACTTTACAGAACTAAAAAAATATATTTGTTTTATTAAGTATTAAAAAATTATAATAATATATAGCATTTGCTATAAAAGTTATTTTTTAATCGATTTTTTTACTACGTTTGATTTGCTGATTGGTTTAATGGCGATGTTCTTATCCACACTTTTGTTGGAAGGTTTACGACTTGGATAATTAGCAAAGTCCTGCAAGGATTTTTGCAAATGTTTATAACGCACAAAACCCGCTGAGGTATCGTGTCCTAATTTTTGTTTGATATTCGCTGGATTAATTTTTCCACTTTTTCCAATATCACCGGCAGCATTTATATCAATATCACTTATTGCCTCATCTTCATCGCTTTTAATGTAAAGTACAATTTTATTTTGTATGTTTTCTATGTAAAATTGTTGAGATTTCTTTAAAATATCCAACCAATTTGGATCAATTTCCTTATCGAAAGTCTTCTTATACCACAAGGGAATATTTTCGGCAAAAAATCCATTTGGATGAGCGCTAACTTTTGTGTGTATAATTTTGAACAGATGATGTTCTAAGAAAGTTAAAACATCGAGTAAATTTTTACTCGTAATTTTTGAGGTTTGCGTTTCCAGACTCGAGAACTCCGTTCCAGTTTTAAGTAATTGAGTTGCCGCTTCTGATTTTTTGCTCTCACTATTAAAGTTACACTCCGCTTTTAGGTCTTGCAGATCCTTGGCGTATTGCAACTCAAATTTCTTATTTAATGTTAGTGGTTTAGCTTCATCCGAAGATTCGCTAGATGTATCATCTATCATATTACGTTGTAACGTACGTGTTTTGTATTTTTTCAATAAATTCGAAGTGGCCTTTTCTATTTCAACCTTTTTCGACAAAAACTCTTGTCTCAAAGGCACATTTACTGTTTTGGCTTCCTTAGCATTTTCGGCAGCGATTTTAGTCTAGAGTTTCGAAAATCCCTTAATTATTGGGATATGCCATTTATAAAAATTGTTTGCAATAACTCACCTTTCCATTGTCATTCATTTTTTGGCTTGCCCGTATTTTTTGTAATGTTGATTCCTTTGGTTTTCTTAATTTTGGAAATTCTTCTTCTTCGAATGGGTAATTCTTATCTGATAAAGTTAAATTTTTAAATTTGTCCACCATACTGTTTATTTAAATAATTGTTCGTTTTTGTGGAATAATTAATAGATAAACCTCCAAAATATTATAAAAGTAAGTTTTATTTTAAAATACGAGATTTTCTTATGAAATTGACAATATTTACAAATGTGTCTAAGTAACGGTACTGTAGTGTCAATCTTTCTAGAGTTGCCAGTAATTTCAAGAACGTTTTTAATACACTCAACAAAATCAAAAATAAAATTGGCATTTAAACGTATCATTGCATTTAAGGAGCTTGTGAGGAAACTGATCCTTCCGTTAACATACAGTATATGGTCGTTTTATGGAATAGATTTAAAGAAGAATTTTAAATATTACGCGATAATTACGTAGTTTGAAATAAAGTACATGTTTCAGTTACAAACTTCATATGTATTCGTTATAGATATTTATTTATTGTCCGTACATTTTTTTAAATCTTAAAATCATCCTGATTAAAAGACGCTACAGTCTTTTCTCTATGTTTACGCATATGAGCCGAGAGACCAGCTGCTTGAACATAAGCTTAACCACAGGTTTTACATACAAATTTCTTAACGCCCAAATGTAAGGCAATCCAAGTTCCTGTGCTTTTCACCAACGAGATTGTTTAAAGAACGTTTGTTAGCAAAAACTAGTTTACACACAGAACATTTGTGGGTTTTGTTATTTAGATGAACAATTCTTACATGCAATTGCAAATTCCCTTAAGGATTCCACATTATTGGCACTGTTTGTGTTTTTAATTGTAGACTTTAGTATTTTCTTCAGAGCTTTCGGTGTTCCAGATTTATTACACGTTCATATTTAATTTCGTTGTTTTTCTGATAATGTTGTATTCTATAGATTTCTGTTAGGCGAAGGTTCATCTGCAGTAAAAGAAGATGTTCCACCTTCTCTATGTTTGCGCATGTGTGCCGACAGACCGGCCGCTTGCGCATACGCTTGACCACAGATCTTGCATACAAATTTCTTAATGCCCAAATGCAAATGCTTGTGATGATATAAAGCCTTAGGCCGGTTAAAACTTTTGCCGCAAACATCACATACATGTCGTCGTTCTGTTTCATGTGTAGCCATATGCTCGTTAAGCAGGGATTTTGAACCAAAACAACGATCACATAGATTACAACCAAATGGTTTTTCCCCCTTATGACGTCGTTTGTGTACAATTAGTGATTCTCTTTTACGACACTTGTAGCCACACTCTTCACATATGAATAGTTCACTAGAATGATATCGTCCATGATCTTTTAATTGGCTTTTGGTAGCAAACGCTTTACCGCAATTGTTCTCCGTACAAATAAATTCCTTTTTATCCACATGTAATAACATATGTCGTTTAAGATTACGGTTTGAGGTGAAATTCTTATGGCATTCGCGACATTCATACCACGTGTGCTTTTGATCAACATGTTTCTTCAAGGAACGCTCGCCAGCAAAAGCTTCCTCACATATTGAACATTTGTGTGGCTTTTCCCGTAAATGTGCAATTTTTACATGCATTTGTAAACGCCGTGAATCGGCATATTTCTTATTACAAATTTCACATATTAGCTCTTTGGGTTTTCTGGGCTAAAATTTAAATTAGAAACATAAGCTTAACATATACTAAACCAAATAAAACGATTATAGTACCTTCTTCATAATACTTTTACTTAGTTCTTCAACCTCATCTTCTTCGTCACCATCCTCATATGAGTTGACGTCATAGTCCTTGTCATTATCATCATAATATTCATTGCTATCGCACTCCCATAAAAACTTCTCAGAGGTAGCACAATTTTTGTAATTTTCGTTTTTAATTGGATTTTCTTCTACAGCTTCAGTTGTTTCCAACTTTATAACACGTTCATAATTTTCATCATTCTCGTTCTTGTCCTGAAACTGTTGTCCTCTATGGATTATAGGATCCTGTGCTTCATTATCTAGTGGCGTTTCAACCAAGTGAACATTCTTAAAATGTTGTACAAATTCTTCAAAATCAAATATTTTTATTTTACACAGTTTGCAATTTATAATAAACTCTTCTAAGTTCTCACAAACAATTTCTCCACACGTTCGAGATCTAGGCTTATTATAATTAACTGGTAAAAAACAATTTTTTAGCATTTTCTTATTGTCACTAGTAAAAGCATTGAATGTTTCTGTTAAAATTATTATTTTCCTTTCTGGAAGTGAAGCCTAGTTGTCAAAGGAAAAGTGTTACCAAATTCAACAAATAAAGGTGCTGGACCCAAAAATGTATACTTCAGAAGGATTTAAAATATTTTATGGTTTAAAGAACGTTTTTTATACTTAAAAGCCAATTCCGAAATGTGTTATTTTTAACAATAATTATCATTTTTATTAAAATTCATTCTAAATCTCTAAACAATATGTTAAACGATGCCTTCGCAATGTTCAATGCAATTTTTTGGGATTTTAGATTAACAAATGTAACGGTATGTAGAGTCATCAGTAATCGAGCTGCCAATCCTTGATCTAAAATATGGCAACTTATTTGTATAAAAAAGAGAAGTGTTTTATTCGCGCCATTTTTATATTTAGAATTTGTGGTTTTAAAGTGTAAGGTTTTAATATTTTAGTGAAATTGTGTGGTTTTGAAATAATAAATAAACAAATATTGGTGATACTGAATCAAAACTAACATTTGTAAGTACTTATTGATGTTTTTTAAAAACTTTATACGTTGTGCTTGAAGTAGTCTATTTCCTTTACATATGTACATTAAGCTCTCAACGGCTTTATCGCTGATGACAAGATTTTATTTATTGTTGGAAAGAAACAAGGTCGTCGTTGTGCAGTCCCCTCCACAGATTTAATGATTAAAGAAAGGGGTTTTAGTAAAGAACAAAAATTTTGGGCAAAACTGCTCTAGGCTGCAGTATGTTTATAAGTCTATAAAATGAAGGTGTTTTGTAATATCGTTTTAGCGATTTAGAATGTTCTGGAGTTGAAAACGTTTGATCATTTTAACGACTAGTCTTCTAATAATAATGTGTGTGCAAAGTAAAATTGTTTTTGAAGGTCAACACCAATCTTTGGACAATTTACTTGCAGTTATCATCTCTGGATCTTTGCGTTAAGTCAGAATGAACTTTCTCTGCGTTGGCCTTCTGTTTAATGAACAGAATCATCGTGCAGATCAATTACTAGAACTCTTCTCTGAACGTACTTTATGATAATACAGAGAGACTGATTTCTGAGTTTAAATTTTGTATTCATGTTACATCATAAATGGGATTTCATTTAGTTTCGAACACACTTTCACTGCTTATGGGTTCCATAGCATTAAAATAATTCTATAATTAGGAAATTTTAACAAAAAATCGCACCTTAGTTTGAACTTACAGAAGTTTAATGAAAAGTTGCTGAAGTTTAATAAAAGCAGAGTTAAATATTATTGAAATTTTTTATTTCATTTTTAATTATACATACATTACTTAACAATATTTATAGTTTCTGTATAACGCTCTTGCTGTTTCCTATGCCAACGTATATGTTGCGATAATCCTGCTGATTGCTTATATGATTTATTACACAAATTACATATGTATGTTTTCACAGCGGTATGCAAAGCTTTATGATGATAAAGTGCCTTTGCATCTATAAAACTCTCAGCGCAAATAATACAACAGTATTTGCGCTCTTTGCCATGTATTTCTCGATGTATATTTAATTGGTAAGATGAAGCGAAACTATTTCCGCAATATTCACAACAGTATGGCTTTTCGCCTGTATGTTTACGTCTGTGAACTGTTAAATTACATTTAATGCGCGTATGATAGCCACAATATTCACACACATAATCTTCTGTATTTAAATGATAACGTCTTTTATGGTCACTTAACCGTTTGGGATTTTTAAATACGCGTTTACAATCGTAAACTGGGCAGTTATATGTGCCAGCTCCAGGTCCATGGGAGAATAAATGGTAACGTAAAGTACATTTGGTTTTAAACTCTTTATTGCACTCACTGCAGCTATATAAACGTTTAGTATGATGTTTTAAAAGCTGTATTAAAATAGGCAGACATATATTTGTTTTAATTATTAAGGAACACTTTTTTAATTTTAAATATATTAACCTTGCCCGACATTGCCATTATGGTATTTGTTATTTCTAGTAGTAGTAAATACTAAACTAAATTGATTCGATTATCGTCAAAGGTACAACGACTAAAATAGTTTTAATCATTGCAGTTGCATGAGACAACATTTAATTAATTGAATTTATCTAAATCTAAATATAAGTATTTTATTTGCACTTTGATTTTGTTTAGTTCACTATTCTTTCTGTTTTATGTACCCATCAAAGATCCAACAAAGTGTAATGATATTTATCAATTTAATTTGCATACCATTAGTGTGTGTTTAATGATATTGTGGTGGCCTTTAGGTATTCGGAAATGTCTGAGGCTATTAGCCGCAATATAAATTACATATTTAAGGGCAATTTTTTGTCGTACAGTATTAACATTATCACTCTGGTAAAGTTTTTTCTCATTACTAGTCTAAGTTGTTCAACTAGTTGAGTAGAACTCAAAAATACTATTTTTATTTTTCACGAACCGTCCAACTTATTTTATTTGACAAAAACGATTTTTTTGGACTTTACGCACAACTTTATTGATTGCACAAACATTTCTGAAACGATGTCCAAAATTTAAACGTTATTAGAAAGGAAAAGGATGGGTCTTTAAAACGATATACATATATATATTATTTGACTTTTCAAAAATTCAAAAATTACGGTAGTTATTATTTAAAGAGTCTAACAGCCGAGTTACATTTTTCATATATATTTTTTCAAATGAACTTTTAGTTAAAAAATTTTCAGAATTTTTGATGGATCTTGATTATTTATCGCAAAATGTGTCAATTTCACGTTTGAGCGACCACCAGAAGTTGCACAATTTTTGCGCAAAGAGAAATAATTATATTTGCAAAAAACACAAATATTAGCAAACTTATGGTAGTAGTGCAAACAGGCAAAGTTCTTAGGCTTTTTGAGCTAAAAGTACGTAATGATTCATTTAATAAAGTACCTTATTCAAAATAGTTCTATCCTCATCTTCTTGGTTATTACATTGTTCCGAATTAATATCCAAGTCTTTGTAAATGTCATCGTAATATTCATTGATTTCTTGTTCCCTTAAGGATTCCCCATTGTGCTTTTAATTGTAGGCTTCAGTTTTTTCTTCAGAGCTTTTGGTGTTTCCAGATTTATTACACCTTCATATTAAATTTCCTTGTTTTTCTAATAATGTTGTATTCCTCTGGTTCATTGGCTGGTGCGGTCCTTCCAAGTGAACGTTTTTAAAATGCTGTATGAATTCCTCAAATTCAAAGATTTTAATTTTACAAAGATTACAATTTACAACAAATACCTTAAAATCCTCGCAAATGATTTCTCCACATGTTTGAGATTTTGATTTATTGTAATCTACCGGTAAAAAACAATTTTTAAGCATTTTAATTTATATTTTTCAACCATTCTAAATAAAAAGTTTCCTACTAAATTTGTTGTTTACTTCTAAAGGGTAGTAAATCTAAGTTATTAAAGAAAAGGTGCCACCATATTAAAAAAAATAAAAATATAAATGTATGTACATAAAAATTTAATACTAATAAAAATAGAAATTTTTGAGGAAGTGATTTAAAAAAACCGGAATTTTCTTTAGAGGAGCAATTTTATAAAATCGACGGAATTCTAATGACTAGATTGATAAGCCTATATGATAAACAGGAGCCAAACGAAATAGCCAGTACGTTAAGGGAATTCATTCTTGTCTTTTCTGTTTATTTTTTAATTAAATAAATGTTAATTATAATTTATAATGGCAACAGTTTTTGTATTTGTTTTCAAATTTATTCAAAAAGGATAAAAAACATTTAATATAGTTTTTTTATTAGGCGAATGTTCATCTGCAGTAAAAGAAGATGCTCCATCTTCTCTATGTTTGCGCATGTGTGCCGACAGACCGGCCGCTTGCGCATACGCTTGACCACAGATCTTACATACAAATTTCTTAATGCCCAAATGCAAATGCTTGTGATGATACAAAGCCTTAGGCCGGTTAAAACTTTTGCCGCAAACATCACATACATGCCGTCGTTCTGTTTCGTGTGTAGCCATATGTTCATTAAGCAGGGGTTTTGAACCAAAACGACGATCACATAGATTACAACCAAATGGTTTTTCTCCCGTATGACGTCGTTTGTGTACAATTAGTGATTCTCTTTGACGACACTTGTAGCCACACTCTTCACATATGAATAGTTCACTAGAATGATATCGTCCATGATCTTTTAATTGGCTTTTGGTAGCAAACGCTTTACCGCAATTGTTCTCCGTACAAATAAATTCCTTTTTATCCACATGTAATAACATATGTCGTTTAAGATTACGGTTTGAGGTGAAATTCTTATGGCATTCGGGACAATCATAACCCGTGTGCTTTTGACCAACATGTTTCTTTAAGGAACGTTCATCAGCAAAAGCTTCCTCACACATTGAACATTTGTGTGGCTTTTCCCGTAAATGTGCAATTTTTACATGCATTTGTAAACGCCGTGAATCGGCATATTTCTTATTACAAATTTCACATATTAGCTCTTTAGGCTTTCTGGGCTAAAATTTAAATTAACAACATAAGCTTAACATATACTAAACCAAATAAAACGAATATAGTACCTTCTTCATAATACTTTTACTCTGTTCTTCAACCTCATCTTCTTCGTCATCATCCTCATCTGAGTTGACATCATAGTCCTTGTCATTATCATCATAATATTCATTGCTATCGTACTCCCATAAAAACTCCTCAGAGTTAGCACAATTTTTGTGATTTTCGTTTTTAATTGGATTTTCTTCTACAGCTTCAGTTATTTCCAACTTTATAACACGTTCATAATTTTCATCATTCCCGTTCTTCTCCTGAAACTGTTGTCCTCTATGGATTATAGGATCCTCTGCTTTATTATCTAGTGGCGTTTCTACCAAGTGAACATTCTTAAAATGTTGTACAAATTCTTCAAAATCAAATATTTTTATTTTACACAGTTTACAATTTATAATAAACTCTTCCAAATTCTCACAAACAATTTCTCCACATGTTTGAGATCTAGGCTTATTATAATTAACTGGTAAAAAACAATTTTTTAGCATTTTCTTATTGTCACTAGTAAAAGCATTGAATGTTTTTATTAAAATTATTGTTTACCTTTTTGGAGGTGAAGCCTAGTTGACAAAGAAAAAGTGTTACCAAATTCAGCAAATAAAGGTGCTGGACCCAAAAATTTATACTTCAGAAGGATTTAAAATATTTTATGGTTTAAAGAACGTTTTTTATGCTTAAAAGCCAATTCCGAAACGTGTTATTTTTAACAATAATTATCATTTTTATTAAAATCCGTTCTAAATCTCTAAACAGTATGTTAAACGATGCCTTCGCAATGTATAATGCTACTTTTTTGAGTGTTGAGATTAACAAATGTAACGGTACTGTAGAGTCATTAGTAATCGAGTTGCCAGTCCTTGATCTAAAATATGGCAACTTATTTGTATAAAAAAGAGAAGCGTTTTATTCGTGCCATTTTTATATTTAGAATTTGTGGTTTTAAAGTGTAAGGTTTTAATATTTTAGTGAAATTGTGTGGTTTTCAAATAATAAATAAACAAATATTGGTGATACTGTATCAAAACTAACATTTGTAAGTACTTATTGATATTTTTTAAAAACTTTTATGCTTGAAGTAGTCTATTTCCTTTACATACGTACATTAAGCTTTCAACGGCTCTATCGTTGATGAAAATATTTTATGTATTGTTGGAAAGAAGCAAGGTCGTCGTTGTGCAGTCACCTCCACAGATTTCATGATTAAAGAAAGGGGTTTTAGTAAAGAATAAAAATTTTGGGCAAAACTGCTCTAGGCTGCTTATAAATCTATAAAATGAAGGTGCTTTGTAAGATCGTTTATGTTGTGACAATCCTGCTGATTGCTTATACATATGATTTATTATACAAATTACATATGTATGTATGTATGTATGTTTTCACAGCGGTATGCAAAGCTTTATGATGATAAAGTGCCTGTGCATCTATAAAACTCTCAGCGCAAATAATACAACAGTATTTGCGCTCTTCGCCATGTATTTCTCGATGTATATTTAATTGGTAAGATGCAGCGAAACTATTTCCGCAATATTCACAACAGTATGGCTTTTCGCTGGTAGTTTACGTCTGTGAACTGTTAAATTACATTTAATGCGCGTATGATAGCCACAATATTCACACACATAATCTTATGTATTTAAATGATAATGTCTTTTATGGTTACTTAACCGTTTGGGATTTTTAAATACGCGTTTGCAATCGTAAACTGGGCAGTTATATGTGCCAGCTCCAGGTCTATGGGAGAATAAATGGTAACGTAAAGTACATTTGGTTTCAAACTCCTTATTGCACTCACTGCAGCTATATAAACGTGACAGACAGATATTTGTTTCAATTATTAAGGAACACTTTTTTAATTTTAAATATATTAACCTTGCCCGACGTTGCCATGAAATCAATAATGAATACAAAACTTATGATATTTGTTGTTTCTAGTAGTAGTAAATACTAAACTAAATTGATTCGATTATCGTCAAAGGTACAACGACTAAAATAGTTTTAACCATTGCAGTTGCATGAAGCAACATTTAATTAATTGAATTTATCTAAATCTAAATATAAGTATTTTATTTGTACTTTGATTTTGTTTAGTTCACTATTCTTTCTTTTTTATGTACCCATCAAAGATCCAACAAAGTGTAATGATATTTATCAATTTAATTTGTATACCATTAGTGTGTGTTTAATGATATTGTGGTGGCCTTTAGGTATTCGGAAAAGTCTGAGGCTATTAGCCGCAATATAAATTAAAGTATTAACATTATCACTCTGGTAAAGTTTTTTCTCATTCATGGATAATATTTACTTTGCTACTCAGCCTCTTAGAAACATTTTATATTTTTTGTTGTTTGATTTTGTCTTTGTTTAACTTTGCATTCCAATTGCAATTTACCGAAACAAAGCAAAGAAATAAGAAGACGGTTGTGCAGCTTTCGTTGAGTTGACAATCTTTAACCGAAGTTCATGCGCGCTGTTTTGGAGCATAGTTCTTTTTGTTTTCTATTTTTTCCTTTTCTATACACTTTTTTGTAAGCACTGTTGAGTTTCAAGTAAACGAGACACTATAAACATTTCTTTAAATTTAAATCCCTTAAAATATTTATTTTATTGCTCTGAATATATAAAAAATAATATTATACATACAAAACATATTTGAAATCAAATTTCATAAAATATTTACAACAATTGTAAAAATTAACTTAAACATTTTTTATAAACTAATATCGCAACTAAAATGTCATAAACGGATATGTGGTCGGCAACGCAACAGTTGCTGTTGGCAGATTTGCCGACGCTATTGTCGATCGTTCAGGTAGCATAGACATCATACCCTCCTCACGATGTTTCCGCATGTGACCGGCCAAACCGGAAGCCTGTTTATAAGCACTGCCGCATACTTTACATTTGAATTTCTTAATATCTGAGTGCAAGAAACTATGGTGGTATAAAGCTTTTTGCCTAGCAAACGAAGCATTACAAACTTTACAAACATGTGGCCGAGTATTGGAATGTGAGGCCATGTGTTCGCCTAAAGCAGAACTTGATATAAAACGTTTATCACAGACTTCGCAGGCATACGGTCTCTCGCCCGTGTGTACACGTTGATGGACTCTTAAGGTCTCATTTTCACGACACGTATAACCGCAGGCATCACAAACTAAATTTTTAGGTTTTGTATGGATTTTCTTGTGAGCGGATAGACGCCGATGTGTATGAAAAGCTTTGCCACAATTCTCAAAATCACATATAAAATTGCGTTCGGTAGTGTGTATATCAACGTGTCGCTTTAAATAGTATTTTTCGGTGAAACTTTTACCACAACCTTCGTAATGACATACAAATACCCTTTCGGCCGTATGGCATGATTCGTGTCTTTTACGTTGGTGTCGTTGTTTGAAACGTTTATCACAGTGTGCGCACTTGAAGCCACCATGAAATTCGTAAACATGGCGATCCAAAAACTTTTTATTCGAAAAAATTTCATCACATTCCGCACATAATTGCTCTTTGTCTTCTTTTTTATCTGCGTTCTCACTTGATTTTTCTTCGTGTATACGACTGCGGTGGATTTTTAACAGGCCCATGTTTTTAAAAGCTTTACCACAATCCGCACACTGAAAATGTTTCTCCTCATCCGCTCCAGCAGACTCTTTATCGTTTAACTGTAAAAAGAAATTATATTAAGCTTCATAAAATTACTGCAACAGTATAATTATTTGATTAATTACCGTGGTGGGCTTAAAATCTTCATCGGAACTGCGATCATTATCTTCATCATCAAAACTTTCAATATCACTTTTGGCCGGCTTTAAAGGTTTTACAATTTTCTCTCTCTTAGGTCGTCCTGAATTTTTTTTAGTTTTCTTTAACACTGTCACTGTTTCTTCTTCGCAATCTTCGCTATCATCACCGTCATCTCCATAGTCATCTTGACCGAGATCGTAGTTCTCATCTTCGTGATCATATGATTGCTCTAATGTATCCCACAAAACTTCCTCCTCATGCAATTGATCGCCTGTCTCTGCTGGGGTTTCGGCTTTAACGTTTACTTCCAAGTACTGATTGCATTCGGTATTAAAAGATTCTGTTTTGAGAATATTATTTTCAAAATGAACATTTTGTATATGGGATAGGAAGTCCTCAAACGTAAAGGATTTCATGTCACAAAAGGTGCAGAAGATGGTAAAATCACTAGAGCTATGGCAAAAAATTTCTCCACATTTTGCTTTAGCCTGATGACTAAAATTCGCCAGTGGCAAAACTCTGAGCATAATTCCAATTTTAAGATGTTTAAATCTAAAATGTTTTGCTCTATTTACAATTTATTTATCAGAATTGCTTATTATATTCTCAATTAACCCTTTACGTGTGTATTTCATGGAAGAAAAATATTTTTCACATTTATAAACATTAATTCACAATAGATCTGTCCATTCTGATGCTTAGGATTGCCAAGTTCAATTCATTTGTGTTATTAAAGCTATTTTCAGGAGTTACTACGTAAAAGTATTAACAAAAGTGATTTAAATGTATGCACTCTTTAAGTTGTTTAAATTTCTCAACTTTAAACAACAAAATTTGTAAGCATATTGTAGGTGAATCACATTTGGTACAGGTATTTTTTGCACAAGAAAATAATGAAAATTTTAAGTTTTGAGAAAATCTGTCCGTCTTTAATTAGATTTAGCTCAATTGTCTGAGATCTCGAACTAAATATTCTATAGTCACTCTAACCCTGCGTGAAACGAAGACAAAATTGAAGCCCATGTGAGACGTAATTAACCATTAGTAGAGATTCTTAATAGACTAGTTAGCAACACCATTCAATCAAACTCTAATGTAATATTATAGTTCTATAAACGCCTTGTCATGTATCCGTCGTATCTCATATAGATAGTTTTTGTATTCCTTAGTCTTCAAATAAGATGCCCAAATTAACTCATCAGTTACCAGGAACCAGTTTTCCGTTATATATCGTATGTCTATGTTGAGGAAAGTGTTATGTAGAATAAATCGCCATTTTATTTTTGACTGTCCAGTATTCCTTGACATAGGAGGGCAGGAATGTGGTATAGACTCCCTTCTATACGCAGGAATCTGAATATCCGTACCATATTATCTTCCCTAATTTACTATTTTATGAATGTAACTATTTCGGCCTGTGAGACGTTGAGTTAACTTTTTAATTTTTTCATTGTTAGATCCTCAACCAACTCCAGCTGTTTTATATATAATAAATGATGTGTATCATGGCATATTTATATCAGGTAGGAGTAAGTCAACAGCTGACGAGTCTTAAAGTGTCAAAATTTTGTTGTTTTTTTAGTGTTTTGTAACCATTTTTATAAATTTTTTTAACATTTCTCTTTCTATTGTTATTCGTCAGTCAGTTATGAAGCTGTTTTTGACATTCCGTGTACTCTTTAACAAAAACAAAATGCCTGTTGTTTTTGCATTGTTGTACTTGTTGTATTCTTGCGGTTACCTCTTATGAATATGCCTTGATGTGTATATTATTGAATGAACACAAATTAATCTGACATTTTAATTGTATATTTGCCTTTGTTTTTATAATCAATAATTTTAAATAAAAAACTTGCTTTTTATGCTCCACATGATTTGATCACCTTAAATTGCATTTGTTTTTGCGCCTGTACATTTTAATCTGTGTTGGTATAGCGATTTCTGTCGTGTAAAAGCAGCATTACAATTACTGCAGACATGTGAACGTACTCCAGTATGAGATACTGTATGTTCCAGTAAAGCTGCGTTACTGGTAAAACGTTTGCCACACTCCTGACAACCATAAGGCTTTTCACCCGTATGAACGCGTTGATGTATACGTAGGCGGTCATATTCGCGACATGTATAGCCACAAGTATCACATATAAGATTTTTCGGTTTAGTGTGGCGATTTTTATGGGCCTTCAAGCAGCGTAGTGTATGAAAGGCTTTGTTGCAATTTTCAAAGTCACAAACAAATTTACGTTCTTTATTGTGACTGTCTATGTGCCTTTGGAGATAATATTTGTGAGTAAAACTTTTAGTGCAGCCTTCAATCTCACAGGAGAATATACGTTCGGCTGTATGGCAAAATTCATGACGTTCCATTTGTTGTCGCTGCTTAAAACGTTTATCACACATGGAACACTTAAATCCCATATGATATTCAACAATATGATTGTATAGAATTTTCTTAAAGGGAAATATTTGATCACATTCGTTGCAGGATATTTTCTTGCCGGATTTTTTCTCCTTTTTTTGTGAACCTTCTGAAGATTTATCGTCATGTACTCGATTTATATGAGATTTTAAAATTTTAGAGCTTTTAAATGTTTCCCCACACTCTTGGCATTGTACATTTTGGTTAGCCTAAAAGGGGAAAAAATAACTAATTAAAGTATGTTATACGAGTACCTATATTAAAAGACACTGTATTTATATTATAAACCTACCGAAGGCTGGAAATCCTCATCTGAATCGCTGCCATTAAAATCATCATCACTCTTTTCGCTTTTCAAACTATGAGTTTCTACTTTTGTTTTACATCTTTTAGGTCTGGTATGAATTCGTTTCGTTTTTAATATGACAAAGGGCTCCTGATAACTGTCATTGTCACAAAATTCTTCGTCATCACCAAAACTATCCTGGTTTTCGTAGTCATTATGATCGTTATCATCGTCATCATCATAAGATTGTATTAAGTCGCCAAATATGTTATCCTCGGCTTCTAATTGTTCTGGTTTAATGGCTTTGTTAACCGTTTGCTTAATACTTTCACTTTTTAATAGATCTGCACTGAAATGCAGGCTCTTCAGATGCCACAGAAAGTCATCGAAGGAAAAGGATTTCATTTCACAAAATGTGCAGTAGACAGTGAAATCTGTAGCATTGTGGCAATATATTTCGCCACATTTTGTTTTTGTTTGTGTGGTAAAACTAAACGTTGGCAATAGTTTTAACATATCTTGTTTTTGTTATTAAAAATTATATTTATTTTGTTTATTACAAACAATTTCTACGAGTTATTAGTTGTTTACTTATAAATTAACCCTTGGGTGTCTATATTTTGAAGATAAAAAATTCTGTATAATTTATTCACAATAATTAACAAAGGCAGTTATAAGCAACGGCAACAATGATAGTTGTAATGTTTGTAAACAAAATCAGCTGTTCATATAGTAAAAAAACATGAGTTTAACCCTTTATAGGTTTAAATGTATTCTAGTAGTGAAATTGTTGGAAATTAAAATGTTGAAGGATTCTATTTCAAATGCCTGTCTTCAGATTAAAAACGTACAGTTAAGGCACATGACTCGTATTCATCTGTCCGTTGAATTACGTTGTTTTTAGTCATTTAAAATTTTTCTTTTGGGTCACCTGTATACCATAGTCTTTAAAGGTTTAAATGAAAAATTAATTAATTCTTGACATTAGGCATTTTACTGATTATAATATACATATCCTTTGAGTGTCAATTGAAAAAGAAATTTTTGTGCTCCAAACAATGTTAAATATTCTACAAAACCCTTTTGCTAACACCGAAAGCCTTTCATCAGATACTAAATGTGCAGAAATACATTATTTCACGGCGAATTTTCATATAATATGTCAAAGATGTAAGGATAAGTTTTATGATTATCAGCACTTCGAAAACCATTTTCAAGATCAACATTTATACGAACTTTTAAAAGATCTTACTATCAAAAGTAATCAAGATAAAAAATTTCTGGAGGGAAAAGAATACAAGAATGAACCGCTACAGTCCACAAATATTGCAGAAATAATCGGAAACTGTGGAGAAGTAATAACGCCTCATTTACATGAAGAAAACGTAAGTTGTAGTTGGAAAAAGTATTCCATATATGTATACTTATATGTCATTTTATTCCTCTCAGTCCGAACCTCCCACTGCATATAGTATTGATTCAACGATCTTAAATCATAGTGTTTTAAATGAAGACGATGCCAGAGGTATCGATTGCTCCCACTCTTATTCTATTGGGAACTTAAAACCACCAGAGAAGAGAAGCTATAAACCACGCAGTAAAATAAATTGTTGCAGTTATTGTGGTAAAATCTTTCGCAGACGTTATCAATTAGATACTCACCTTAATATACATACTGGTCATAAACCACATCAATGCGAAATATGTGGTAGACAATTCCGTGCCATAACTACACTACAACGCCATTTGAATACACATGAAAGTCGGAAGGTATTTACATGCCAATTCTGTTATAAAGAATTCACTCATAGAGCAGCTTTAGTTAGTCACGAAACCCGCCATACTCAAGAGCGTAATATACCCTGTGATGATTGTGAAAAATTATTTTATACTCTCAATCAATTGGATACCCACAAAAGAAAGTTACACAATAAACTAGATGATTTTAGTTTGCCATTTGCCTGTGACATATGTCCGAAACGTTATCGCTGTGCTTCGGCCTTGAGTACCCATAAATTAAAGAAACATTATAAAATGGCTAAATATCTATGTGAACAATGCGATAAGAAATTTGTGGACCAAAGACAATTGGATAAACATTTGACCATACATTTTAAAAAAAGTTAACAGAGTAATTAAAATTATTTTCAAAACCACGTATATATTTCAAATTAATTTGTAAAGTTTTCTTTGTGAATTTACATTTTAGTTAAAAAATAGATTAATTGTAAAGACCATTTCACTATGTGAATACTTAACTTCACAAGAGAGTTTACCAACTTCATTAATTCTTAAATATAAGTTGAAGAACACAATAACTTTTCTATTAGAAAAAGTTGGCTTGTGGACGATTGTTTTCTTATAGGACAGCAGGTCATAGTAATATGATGACAATTTATCCACATGCAGCCGCCAACCATCTACCATTTTGCGTGACCAATCGCCTTTAATAACAATGACTTTGTCTTTATTGCACATGAGGATTCAATTATTTTTCGTATTTGGCTTGCGCAGATCCATCGTTTCTATTTCCAGTTTTCGCTGGTTTTCACTTTACGATGCACATGTCGTATATGACCTTGCAAGGAATTTGGATGTTTAAAGGCTTTATCACATATTTTACACTTGAATGTTTTCTCATCGGTGTGTATAAAACTATGACGTACTAAAACCCTGCGATTGGCAAAAGCAGCATTACACACACTACATATATGAGGCCTTGTTTCCAAATGTGATATCATATGTTCTGCTAAGGCGGTCTTCGATATAAAAGGTTTACCACATGTTTCACAAGAAAATGGCTTTTCACCCGTATGCACCCTCTGATGAGTTGTAAGTTCTGTGTTAGATCTACACGCATGACCACACATTTCACATACTAATTTCTTGGGCATTCTGTGGGTATATTTATGGATATTAAGACGTCTTTGAGTATGAAAAGATTTACCACAATTCTCATAATCACAGTGAAACGTACGCTCCATGGTGTGTACTTCCAAATGACGTTTCAGATATATCTCTTCGGTGAAACCTCGAGCACAATTCTCTATGGGACATATGAATTTCTTTTCATTTTTATGAGTTTTCAAATGATCTGCTAGATGACAACTTCTACGAAAACGCTTGTCGCACACAGAACATTTATAACCATTATGCAATTCACGTACATGTTGGTCCAAAACTTTCTTTTGACTAAATATGTTGTCGCATTCGAGGCATATGTACTCAGTATCTTTGTTAGATTTTTTAGAGTTTAAAGTACTATTTGCCTAAAACAGAAGAACTTTATAGTATTTATTTACTTTGGTTTACTTTTTAATATTCATACTCACTTCTTTATCCTGAATATTGACTTTTGATCTTGATCTTTTACCACAAACTTCCTCTTTGTCCTCTGTTTTTTTCTTGTGTTTTACAGAAGTATCTTTTAATATCTTTTGTACCTCTTCTTTCTCGTCAAAGCTATCCAGCTCCTCGTCTGTTTCTGCGAAATGATCTTCATTAATACCGTCTTCAGTTTTCAATAAATTACTTTCTAAATGCACATTTTGAACTGTATGGTTTCCTTCATTCGTTGCATCTTCAATTTTCAGGGAATTACTTTTTAAATGTACATTTCGTAAGTGCAAAATAAAGTCCTCGAACTGGAAAAGTTTTACTTTACAAAGTGTACAAAATATGGTGAAGTTATTGAAGTTGTGACAAAAAATTTCACCACATTTACTTTGTATTTTATTTTCAAAATCAAAAGTTGGCAAAATTTTCAGCATGCTTTTTTTTGTTTATATTGAAGGCTCAAAGGATATTTTTAATAGTTTATTTATACTGTATTATTTGTTTAGCAACTGTGATAATTCACGATAGTTTAAAAGCAGCTAGGGTTACCAAAGTTATATCTTATATTTATTTGTAAGGAATTCCAATGTAATCTCAACAACTTTTGTAAAATAGGATTGAAATTTGCTCTCTTCTGTATACCGCATATTAACAATTTTATTCCAAATTTTATTTATTTCAGATTTTATCGATGGAATAGGGAGTAACAATATCGTTTTTTTTTCAAATTTTAAATATTTTTTAAATCACTTAAATTTTCATTCCAATTCAAATTTAGATCTTAAAAAGAAAGCTTTGTTTTTGATTTCGAACTACTCCAATGCTTTAATCATTGATTTTGACATATCATTGCTTTTAGTTCGAATTTTAGGAGCCCTGTGCATACGTCTCATATGCCCATCCAAACCATTAGCCTGTTTAAATGAACTATCACAGAGTTTACATTTAAACTTTCTTTCATCCGAATGTATAAAGGTATGCCTTTTTAATATCCGTTGATTGGCAAAGTTAGCATTACAAATTTTACACAAGTGTGGCCGTGTTTTTGAATGTGTAATCATATGCTCAGTTAAGGCCGTCTTGGAGATAAAGCGTTTTTGACATACTTCACAGGGAAAAGGTTTTTCGCCTGTGTGTACACGTTGATGTATTCGTAGCGTTATATTGGCACGACAACTGTAACCACAAGCATCACATATCAGCCTTTTGGGTCTCCTATGCGTGTAGTTATGCATTATTAAACGTCTTTGAGTTTGAAATGCTTTGCCACAATTTTCAAACTCACATACAAAGGTCCTTTCCATTGTGTGTATCTCAAGATGACGTTTAAGATATTCTTCATCGCTAAAGCTGCGACCACAATTCTCTATAGTGCATCGAAACTTCTTTTCGGCCGTGTGGATTTGTATGTGTCTTCTTAAATGATGTCTTAAACGAAAGCGCTTATCGCATAGCGTACACTTGTAACCGTTATGTAGGTCAAATACATGACTATCCAGATATTTCTTATGCGGAAACTTTTCCTTACACTCTGGGCAAAAGAAAAATTCAGTCTCAGCATTTTTAAGTTTTTTGGTAACATTATCGCTAATGTTTGCTTGCTCTAACTATAGAAAAAAAACAATTGATAGAAACAATTAACAAAAAGTAAAACTTAAAACTTACATTACTAAAATTATCTCCGAATTGTTCGCTATTATCATCCTCCAAGTTATCTTTAGGCAGAGTTCTTATCTTCTGGTTGTTCTTTATAATCATTATCCTTTCATCCTCGTCACTGCTAGTGTAAACATCTTTGTCAAATTTACTATCAGAGCCTATACAGGAATTGACTTTTACTTCTTCAACTTTATTTTCCAGTTCATTCTTCCCTTCATTCTTTGAAGGCTGTATTTTACTTTTTAATAAATTATTATCAAAATGTACAATTTGGAGATGTAGAAGAAAATCATCATATGCAAACAATTTTATATCACAAAATGTACAATAAATTGTAAAATCCAAATGGCTGTGACAATATATTTCTCCACATTTCGTTTTAGATTGATGGATTATATTTGTGGTTGTTAAAAGTTTTAACATTTCTCCCGATCCTTTTTTTCGAGCTTTATTAATTTATACTATTGTTTAAGGGTTAATCGTTATAAACAAATTTCTTGTTTACATATAGAAATCATTCCCAATGTTTTGTTTACTAATAAGAGTCATTCTCAATAAAGGAATGTACTTAAGGGCTGCCAAGTTAATAAAAATATTTCATTTGAACTGATCAAAAAATTCCACTCTTCCCCACTTAACAGAGAATTATAGTTTTGTTAATTTATTTTTACGAAAAGAAAATTGTATTTTGAATTTGCTTACTCTTTAAGGCACATAGAGAATATAACAAAACCCTTGTCGTCGTATTAATTTGATTGACGTATTTCTTCGACTGTGGCAGGTTCTAGTATGATAGGGTTGCCATAGCAGAGAACGAACTCTGGGAAAATTTATTCTATTAGGTTCATTCTGATGCTTTTTTCTCTGAGTGATCAAGGGTGCTTAATAGATGGATTCATTTGGGTTTGGATTGAATTTTCTTAATTTTTATAACTCGTAAAAAGTATGGAAATTCTTTGAGTTCTGCCGAAGAACTCGAATGCTGTTTAGGCTTTTCAGGGTTAGTACTATGCCTGTTCTTATAGATCCGTTCAAAAATGAAATACAAATTCCATGCGTTAAAGCTTTGGAATACACCTTGCAATCATTCATACGTAATAGTCTTCACTCAATTAACTGTTTAGTATATGTTTTTGTCAACTCGGAACAAAATCCAGGCCATATTCAGCTATACAAAAGGTATATTTAAAATTATTTAATTATAAGTTTAAAAAAGCAGTACTTTTTAACAATATATTAAATATCTTAATAGAAAAAATATCTCTATAAATATGGATATATCCTATATTATCAATAACATTGTATGTTGCGTTAGCAATCATGTACTATGCTATTTACAGCCGAAATAGTTTCTTCTCTCGCTATAGGCGGTGTTACCTCTAATACACTGGAAAAATTATCGGGAAAAAATGATGTATACGTAGAATTCTGTATTAATTCGACAATAACTCTTTTAGCTTCCTCTTCTTTATGGTTAATGGTATCTTCCTGTTGTTGACTATAGCTCTCTTGTCTAATAAACTGTTTATTGTCATTTATTTGCTCTGTATCAGCGCAACTATACTTTTGACTAGACCTTTGCACATTTGAAAGGTTTTCCTTGCTTTGTACGTTTAAAATGGATGTCGTTGTTGTACTTTCATATACTTCCGCAGGTATTTCAATTTGCTCCTCTATTATTTGATCAGAAAACTTTTCATTGTCTATTACAAATGCTGTTGGATCTGGCATATCAGCTGAATTAAAGGTCATTGGCTTTTTCTTGTTAGCTGTTCTTTCCATAGTACGGGTACGTCTTTTACGTTTAATATTCTGTATATTCGTTTCCTTTTTAGGCTTTGGTGGTGGCCTAGGCAATTTATGCATAATTTTAAAGTGGTGACTTAGGCCAGAACTAAAATTAAATACTTTGCCACATACAGAACAATTAAGTAAACGTTTTGGTCTTGGTGTATGAATTTTCATGTGTTGAGTTATACGTAGCGTAACTTTACCACAAACCACACAAGTCTGTGGTACTTGTTCTTTATGGTTGCGCATGTGTTCCAGTAGGAAAAATTCTGTAGAGTATTTACGACCACAAGTTATACATTTAAATACTTCGTCTGAGTTATGTGAAGCTAAGTGTTCCTCAAAAGTTACGGGATCTGAAAAGTTTTTATTACACTTTTTGCAATTAAAAGGCCTGCCCAGATGTACCTTAACCATATGCCTTTCTAGAAGAGACAGACTACTCAATTGGCGATTACAAATTTTACAAATAAAACCTTCAGGATAATGCATAGTTTCTACATGAAGTTTGAGTTGGCTAAGTTTGTTAAACAGTTGATCACACTCTGGACATTTATGGGCCAATTTTACTGAACTATCCGATTCCAAATAGTGTATACGCTTGTGTATAGTTAAACTAAAATGGCTACGAAACGTTTTCCCACAAGCAGGGCACACAGCTTTCTTTTCAGTAGTACTAGAAGCCTTGTTACTTTCATTGTAATTGGTGTTCTTGAGTGAATTGTCGTAATCGTTCACTACTTCCTTTTTTAATGCATTTTTAATAGGTGATGGCAATTTGTTGGGTATTTTAGTGCCTTCTGGAATTAAAGTTATAAGTGTTTCCCCTATTATTTTGCGTGTTACCTCTGGGGAGCACTCTGAACTTGTTTTACTTTCCTCAGTTTTAGGCTTAGGACTGTTACTTGTCTGCTCTTCATCTTCTTCCTCAGCGATATTGTCCAGTTCATGGCTTATTAAGCTCTCTACAGCGTCTTGGGTTTCTTGCTCTTGTTGTACATTCAGTAGGTCATTAGAAAGTGTTTGTTGAGATTTTTCTTGTTCTTTTTTTATACGCTCATATAATTCAGCAATTCGATTTTTAACTGCTATAACCTTTACGGTTGTAACCTTTTTCCGACGCCGTTTAAATCTTAATAGTTCTGAGAGATTCGACTAAATAGGGCGTAAAAAATCGGTAAATAAATTTCTATTTGCGTATATTTATATGGATATATAGAAAGCTAAACTTACCCTTTTCCTTTGCATGGGTTTGTGACTGCTCAGCTTTTTTTCTTTTATTACACATACTCTTTCTGAACGAATTTTGTCAATATTGGTTTCCTTGATAAAACATTCTTCAAAGCTGTTCTTACTGACTTTCGTTTTTTCTGATAACGTGGAAGTAGGATTTATTGTGCTATCTGTTTCTTCTTTGGAGTCAATTGCTGTCGCTGTCACTGGTTTATCATCGGACACAAATATAAAATCTTCATCAGACATAGACTGACGCATTTCATCTTCCACTTCATCGCGTATTTCATCGGCATCTTCGATTTCTTCTATAATCATGGCGTTGTTATTCTCAAAATCGTCATATTGATGGCTTAATATCTGTTCCAAAGGCTGTTCATATTCAAAAGCCTCTTGACTAGGGAGCTCCTCCTCCACATCAGACCGTTCCAGTTCTTCGTTATCATTTGTTTGATACTCGCCTACCAGTGACAGTTCATCTTTCTCCGCTTTAAATACTTCTTCTGGCTCCAATTCCGCATTTATTTCCTCGCTATTGTCGTTGATGTGTTCACTTAAATGTAGACAGTAGTATTCAATATTATCATACGTTTCTCGGCAAAAGGTACAATAGAACTTTAACAAACGTGTGTTCTCATTGTAGAAGACGTGACCACATTGTGTGTCATCTTCTTCTAGTAGACAAGTTTGTTTCTCAGCATAAATATGATCACCATAAGAAGTATGCTCTATTTCTTCCAATTTAATATCATCCATCTTATTGGTTACTTTTCTTCAGCTTTCTTCTCCCTTATTTAAAAATCATTTTGATATCTGACAACAAAAATTGGTGCGAACTAATTGTTATTGTTTGTTGTTGTCGTTGGATGGAATAGTCTTTCTTTAAGAGTTACCTGATGTTTAGTAAATAAAAGTAAACTTTTAAGGTTGCCAATGCTTTTTAAAAAAATTTGCTTAAAAAAATAACGTTAGGAATTAATCAAGCTATTTATTCGATAGGTATACTTAGATGGAAAAAAGGATACCCCAGTTAATCCCATTCAGACGTCTTGGAAAGCTAGTATGTTCGGTCTTAAAAGAAATATGTTTGTAAGCTATGAAAGTTTCATATTGGCAACTCTTTTTATAAATAATTCTGCTTACCACAGTATGGCATCCCAATAAGTAATCTCTTCATGTTTCATTCTATTTCGTTTCAACACTGTAATTAATAAGTTTTCCACTATTCACCTACTGTAGAAAATTTTTTCTTACGTGTCTTGTATCAAACAAAATGGTGCGGCCGTTTTTTAAGCCTTTAGCCATGCATTTTTGTCTGATTCTGTTAATCCTTAACATAAACTGGGTCACTCCAGAAGTGATAAACAAAAATGTCGATCGCATTCTAAACTTATCATCCCAGTTGGCGAAAGAAACAGTGAAAATTACCGCCGCCGACGATGCCGGCAAACAATTTAACAAGTATTCATTAGTCATTCCTGAAGAATTCGTATCGGCTTTATCCTATGTATCAGTTAAGGATGCCAAGAAAAAAGAACTAAATGTACGCAAGGAGACTAAAAACGATTTAACATATTTTAATGTTGAACTGCCAGCAGCCACTACAAGCCAGGATTTCTATGTGGAACTGGTATACAGTCGTGCCATTAAACCATATCCCGAGGAAATTAAGCAATCAGAAAAACAGTTGGTTAAGTACAATGGCTTTTTGTATTTCTATACGCCTTATAAAACTGTTGAACAAAAAACTCAAGTTGTTTTAAGTTCCTCAAATGTTATCACCTATAACCAAACCAAGCCTTACAATTTGGCTGGCAGTAAAATCAAATATGGTCCTTACGAAAATATTGAGGGTAAGTTCATGAGAAATGTGCTTAAAGTAGAATTGAAGTTTTATCAAAATGCTTAAAACTATTTTTTACCTCGTTTTAACAAGTAATGCCAATCAAGCGCTTTTTCTCAATATATGTAAAATTAACTTTAAAGTATGAAACCTTTCCATTCAAATGAAACGAATTTTTGCGAAGCTTATATAAATTCTTGATGCATTAAAAATATAATAATTTGCTGATTGTATAAAATTCCTTTCCTTTTGGCCGAATCTGTCAATTATGGGCGTTTTTTTTTTCATTCAGATTGTTTAGTTACTATGGTCCAACTAATGGCTTAAAAAGCGGGACAGCATGATTTCCTGAATATCCCCAAACTCAACGCCTATTTCGACGTTGTAGTGTCACTATCCGGTTTAGAAATGTGTCGTTTTTGATATCATACATATGAGATTCGCCGAAAGATATTTAGTCTATGAAGTTTGTTTCATGTTCATTTAAAGCGTGCACGATGAATATTTTCGACAGTTGACCTTCCAGGGCGTACTGTACATCTTTGACACCTAAACAACCAGAAAGAAATCAACTAAATTAAAATTGCTCATAATTGACTTGACAGCTAGACACCGCTTAGTATTTTCAGTCGCTTGGTTTCGTATTTTTTCTTGAATTCAATCGCAAAACCGCAAAAGAAATTAGTTGAAGTAAATTATATTCTCTATGTATTTCAGCGTTGACCAAGGAGAATCTTTACATTCACTATGAAAATCAAAGTCCCTTTTTGACTGTGAATCGTTTGGAAAGAACCATACAAATTTCGCATTGGGGTAATATTGCTGTTGAAGAGAACATTCAAATGACACATTCGGGTGCTAAATTGAAGGGATCTTTCTCGCGTTATGAATTCCAAAAAGATGGTCGTTCTGGCCAAGCTGCTGTTAAATCCTACAAAACAATGTTGCCTGCATCGGCCTTTGGCGTTTATTATAGAGATAGTAACGGAAATATTTCTACTTCTAATGTAAACGTATTGCGTGAATATGTTGATGTTGAACTGAGACCCAGATTTCCTCTATTTGGCGGCTGGAAAACTCAATACACTTTGGGCTATAACATTCCCTCATTTGAGTATCTCTTTAATAATGGTGCCAATTATTTACTCAAAATGCGTTTAATTGATCACATTTACGACGATATGTACATTGAAGAAGCTGTAGTTAAAATTATTTTACCCGAAGGTTGCACAAATATCAAACTTAAGACTCCTTATACGGTGCAAAGAAAAGGTGATGACTTAACCTTCACCTATTTGGATACTTTCGGTCGGCCAACTATAACATTCACCAAAACAAATTTGGTTGAAAATCATATTGCCAACTTTGAGTTAAATTATAACTTTTCGAAAGTTCTACTCTTGCAGGAACCTTTACTAATTATAACTTTTGTATTTATCATATTTATTTTAACAATTATTTTCAAACGTTTAGATTTTTCAATTACAACACATTCTCATAAAGATTAAGATTACATTGATTGTGAGTACTTGTATTTGTAACAAGATAAATATTTTCTTTTTTTTTTTTTGATAAATAAATGAAACACAAACTCGTAAGAGAAAATAGTAATAGAAGTATTTAACAATTTTATATATAAATATGATAGCAAGAAATGTATTATTATTTTATAAAAGATTCTATTATAAATTCTTAGTGATCAAATTTAAAGAAAACATATTTTGTGCACGAGCCGACTATACAACTATCAATGCTGCCAGGTATCGGCATCAGCGGCAGAATAAACAGCTGATTTTTAGAAGTTATATTTCAGGCATATCGTTTTTAAAATCTACTTCATACATCTTGTGAATTGAACACTACACGAGCACCAATAAAAATTGGTGATAGCTACGTCGGTGTCGTATTGCCCTAGAAATAGCGCTTCGGTATGTACATGCTCAGTCTGAAAGAATTCTATTAAGGATTCGCGCTTTAAGGGTTAATTGTATAGTATACACTACTTGGCAAGGGGTTAATTTGTTTTCAAAAGCTTATCAATTATTTACGGTGTATTTAAAAAATATATAACTTGGCATCACTTTTTGTTGATATTAGCAAATGTCAATTCGATAAAAAATTCCGATTGCATGTTGTGGCAAAAAATCCACACGCCGATAGTAATCCGTGTTCTCGACGAAAATTGTAAATTAGGCTCGCGATAAAAATGCATCCCGATCTAACGGAACGAATTCTACAACATTTAGAGAATGTGGATAAAGTTGACACTCTCGATTTAGTGGAAGTATTTGGTGTTGAACATCAGAAAATTGTGGGTGCTTTGAAATCTATACAAGCGCATGGTGAGTTGGTAAATGCTGAGACTACGTCACGCAAAACCTTAGAAGTAACCGAAGAAGGTCAGCTAGTCGTGAACAATGGAAGCCATGAAGCTGTATTATACCACGTCGTTCCAGCTGAAGGCATAACCCAAGCAGAATTAATGAAAAGTGGTCCCAATGCCAAAGTGGGTTTCAGTAAAGCCATGTCGCATGGTTGGATTATGGTGGATAAATCAGTAAATCCTCCCTTGGTCAAACGTAAAGTGGACAAAATAGAAGACAGCGTGCAACAGAATCTAATAGCCATAGCCAATGGTAAAACAGATTTAGCTGCCAACTTGGTCACAGAGTACAAAAAGCGAAAGCTATTGCAAGAAATAACCACCAAAAGTTTCATTTTGAGCAAAGGTCCTGAATTTTCAACAACTCTAACAAAATTAGAGACTGATTTGACAGTTGATATGTTGGCGTCTGGCTTATGGAAAGATTTGAAATTCAAAGCTTATAATTTCGATGCTTTGGGTGCCCCCCCAGCTCGCGGACATTTGCATCCATTGCTAAAAGTACGGACTGAATTCAGGCAAATATTTTTAGAAATGGGTTTCTCTGAAATGCCGACCAACAATTATGTAGAATCTTCGTTCTGGAACTTTGATGCCCTCTTCCAGCCTCAACAACATCCTGCTCGCGATGCCCATGATACATTCTTTATTAATAATCCGGCCAAAAGTTATAAATTTCCCCAAGATTACTTACAGCGCGTAAAGGAAGTACATTCCAAAGGTGGTTACGGTTCCCAGGGTTACGGTTATGACTGGAAAATAGAAGAAGCTCAAAAGAATTTATTGCGAACCCATACCACAGCTGTCAGTGCTCGTATGCTATATAAGTTGGCTAACCAACCGGAAGGTTTTAAACCAGCTAAATATTTTAGTATTGACAAAGTTTTCCGCAATGAGACTTTAGATGCTACACATTTGGCTGAATTCCATCAAGTAGAAGGTGTTATAGCTGATGTGGGTCTAACTTTGGGTGATTTAATTGGTACGCTATACGAATTTTTCCGTAAGTTGGGCATTACACAGTTAGAATTTAAACCGGCTTATAATCCTTACACTGAACCGAGCATGGAGATATTCTGTTTCCATCCTGGTCTGGGCAAATGGATTGAGGTAGGTAACTCGGGTGTTTTCCGTCCCGAAATGTTACTACCTATGGGTTTGCCCGAAAACGTCAATGTTATAGCCTGGGGCCTATCGCTAGAGCGGCCAACAATGATCAAGTATGGCATAAATAATATCAGAGATTTAGTGGGCCCTAAAGTTGACTTGAAAATGGTAGAAGAAGGACCAATTTGCCGTTTGGAGAGAGCTTAAATGATATTGTGCTTAAAACTCAAGAGTAACATATTTATTACTGTGTTTAAAGGAGTGAAATTGACTTAAGTTTGTGTCGAAGTGATTTTTTTTTTAATAAATACAATAAACCAGATAAGAACAAAAATCATCCCGCTGTATTTTGAATAGTGAATAGTTTTGAATTTTCAGCTGTTGTTTTTGTTATAGCAGTGGGAAATAAAATGGAATTAAGCAATTTATTAATTTTTTAAATTATACAATAAATTCTGCATATATATATTTTCAGGATATTTAAAACAAATATGAGCTGAGATTTTTAAAAACTTTTGGTTAATTTAGAAGATTATTTATTTTTGAATTTAAAATTATTTGACCGCTACAATTTGCATGTATTCATTAATTAAACAAAATATACGACTCTGTTTTAGTGTTATCGCTTCAGTGTGAATGTATTTGCAAAAAGTAAATTAACACAGCTGTACTTTGTTTTTCTTTTATTTAATGCGTCATTAAGTTTTGTTTTACAGAAAGAATTTGTTAATATTCTTTTACAAGTACAAATATTATTCAAAAAAAATTAAATGTCATAGTGCTGTTTTATTCACTATTATTGTGTAAATTAAAGAGAAATTACTAAATAAAAATTGTGCAATACGAACAAAATTTCAACACAACAAAGCGTGACACACAGACAAACTTCGATGGATCATAATTTATCAACAGCTCCAACAACAATTGTAAACAATAGTCAGGGAAATAACCAATTATTGTTAAATGCAATTAAAAACAAATTTGCCGCCCAAACCGCCAGTGAAGCAGCTTCTTTCAGTCCACCAAAATTTAATATTCCAATTTTAAAAGCGCCTGGTAGTTTAGGTACAACAGAAACTTGCGATACAAATGAAAGCGAAGCCGAGATAAACGGAAGTCCAGCTACTCAACTAAACCAATTTCTTTTAAAGCAATTACAAGAGCAACATAAATCAAATGGTTTGAATAAAGGTGAAACAGGATTTGTGTTACCAAATTTGCAATTGGGAAATGGTCAACCAGCATCAGTATTCGAATTGCCAGTTCTCAAAACAACAAATGCACCCATAAGCAGTTTAACTTTAGCCATTAATAAATTACAAGTGAATGAGAAACTAAAAGGAAGCAACGAACAAAAACCCCATATATCAGCAAAAACGCCCGTAATTGATTTGACTTCGGCTTTATCATCAAAATTACAAAGTCATCAGGGTACACCACCTACTAGAGATTTTACAAAACAACAGAAACTAGAAAATAAAGAAGATTTAGATTTCGAAATACCATTCATAGACTGTGATCGTGTCGATATCAGTAGTAAGAGAACGATAATATTGCCCACTTCGAATGAATATTGTGTCACCGATATATCACAAGTGCATTTACAGCCCTGTCTTGTAGAACCGTCCGCAATTGGTCGTTTATTGAATAAACATGATAATAAGTATGTCGCTCCCCTGCCGCTTAAATGTTTCTCTGTTGAGTTTCAACAGAAAAGTGTGAAACACATCATAGAGCCATTTCGTTTTGATACAAAATCACCAGACGATTTAGTACTGGAGTCCTTAAATAAATACCAGCGGCGCTATCATAACTGATGCATTAAATTGAGATTGTTCTGGAGGAAAATTTTATTTGCAACAAAAAATTATACATTTTGTTCGACTGTTCTTTCTACTCAAAAGAAGACAAACATGGGTATAGATATTAAGTTAAATTTTTGAATAAATAATGATGTTGAAAAAGCAATACCTTGTTAATTTACCATATTATTTATATATTCTCTCTGTGTCCACTAAAGTGATTGGGAGATTGTTGTGTCAATCTTCACAGATGCTTCGGAGATGAATATACTGGTATATTCACGCAATACCCGCGATTTTCTCAATTACTTAGGTTACCGGCTGGTGTTTTGGCTTACAGACGGTAATTTGCCATAATATTTACTTATATTTTTTTATGTTCGGCCTAGTGTATAATAATATTAATAGAAACAAGAATGGTTAACCATCAACATTTGTTTTTTGAGAAACTTTTCATGGCAATTTTTATTTACTCTGCTGAGAAGAAGTCGCCGAAGAAATATTTTTTTTTTCATATTTCGTTTTGAAGATTGACCTAGGGTTTGAACCTTGGCCAACCTACTAGACTACGGCGACTACATAGATACGATTACAACTTTTAAATTTTGGTAAACGATGATGATATGATATAACATTTAAGATTATGATATAAAACATTCATTGGTATTATATCTAAAACGTGAACATTTGCAAATTTTTCAAAATTTGAACAATATCTTAAGAATGTTTTTAAATGTCATCTGCACAGTAATGCAATTAGGGGAATACCTGTATTTGCCTTAATTACCATTTGAAGTTTGGTAACAAAGCATTATATTTTAGCTGAACATTAAAAAAAACATTCCGTTTACTAGGCTGTAAAGCAAAGCCGAAAATTTTCCTTTAAAAAATTAAAGCCAACTGCTTGTAGTTCAATGTTATTGTTGCTAGGATTCAAAGTTTTAACAATTGATACAGTTTTGTTGGAAAAAGCTTTGTCATACAAGATATTTTTTAATATTTCTTTTCTTCATACTAATTTCAAGGTAATCATATATTTTTTATTTGCAAACCAAACAATTGTTCTCAAATCATGCTTAAATCTCTGTTACAAATTCCTTTTTTATTTCTAGTTCAAAAGAATGGTATTCTATTTACAAATAACTAGAATGACAATATAATTTAAATAATAATTAGAAAATATAATGGTGCTTAACTTTTGATACTTAAAACTAATTTATGTCATTTATTTTAAACATATGTATGTATGTATGTATATGTAAATGTAATTTTTGTTTGCAATAGGTATAACACAAATAAAACCTTTTTAATAATTATCAGTACTTCCAATGCAAAACTAACTTACTAAATGAAATGTAAAGGAAAATAGTAATACTGAAATGATAATAATCATAATAGTTGAAAAGGTAAAGACTAGAAAAGAGTGGAATGTATTTTAGTTAAATAAATACAAACTGTTTTGTAGTATAAATATTGTATAAGAGTGTAGTTATAATTTTATATTATATTCTATTTAATATATACTAAAGGGAAGTTTGTAGGTTTTTTTTTTCTTAACAATATATGTCTAACTTTAATAATAATAAATTAAACTTTATTAGTAATTTATAAGTGTTTTAAGTTAAAACTCTTCAAATACATCTGGCACGCAGGCATAATAGCCACTTAAAAAAGTTTTATTTAAACTTAACAGCAGAATTTGATTAACTGCCTTAATTGATATAAAAAGGAACTGCTTAAAAAATATTGTGCAACTCTTCTTTTGTTATATTTTAAGAAATTAATACAATGACATAAAATCAAGAAGATGTATATCTTCTCTATTCTGTTCACCAATGTTATTATAAAATCAAACTTAATTTTTATTAAAAAGCATATAAAATATATTGGAATGAAATAAATCTAAGCTTTAAAAGCTAAACTATTACTTAATAACAAGATTATGTTTGGAAATTAAATCATTTGTTAGAAGTTTCAATGACTTCATAACAAAACAAAATGATTTCCTTGAACCTTGAAAACACTTATAAATACCACATTTTATGATTCTATATATCTTACTTCATTTTATTCCATAATTGTGGATGTTTTTGTCTTATATGATAGTTAAGAGCACTGGTTTGTTTGTAAGAACGTGCACAATATTGGCATGTAACACGTTGTTGATCATTTGGACTGGCACTGGTTTCGCTATCTTCATCATCCGATATCTCAGCCAAATCTACACATTCTGTATCTTGTTCCTGTGGCACATTCTCATTGGGGATCTCTAATGGATTAACATCTTGATTACTTAATGATTTTGAACGTTGCCTTTCAACTTGTATTCTTATATGAGGATGGTCTTCACATGAAGGACAGGCATAAGGACGCCTCTGTGTTTGTGTGGAGGCAAATTCCTCTTTACAGAAATCACAACGATATTGACAATGTAATTTCAAATGATTCGATAGATGATGCTTTTGCCGAAAACGCTTGTTACAAAAGTCACAGCCGAACGGTCTTTCTTCGCTGTGTGTCTCAAGATGTTGGTCGCGTTCTCGATCAGTTTTTAAGATTTTCGCACACACCATACATGGAAAACAAGTGTCACTTTCATGAATTAAAACATGCGTTATAAATTGATTTTCCGTGCCGTAAGTGGTTGGGCATAGGGGACAGGTATATTGTACCTCTTTAGTGTGAGTATTCATATGATAGCGTATGGCTTGTTTGGATTTGAAGGCTTTACTGCAATATTGACATTTATAGGGGGTAATATTGGAATGTTTTATCATGTGATTGCGATATAAAGAATAATATTGAAATGTTTTATCGCACAAATTACAATAGGCTTTACCGCGCACATGAGAACGATATTTTCGAATGCCAGTCTTTCCATCGTCTCCACCACCATCATCTCCATCTACCGTTGTTTCTTCTTGATTATCTGATCTTAAAAAGGCTAAATGATCGTCTTCCAGTTCATCATTATCATTTTCGTTTCTCTGGTCATTGTCATCGTCTACTATCTGTACGCCATCTTCATCATCTTCTACATCATAATTCAAATTTTCCGCTGGTTGATAGCTCGAATTATTGGTAGTTTCTTTGCCATAACCATTGTCATCATTGTCATCATTGTCATCATCGTCATCATCATCTTCAACTAAATCAACCACGTATTTATTACTACGCTTTCGCGAATGATGATTTTTACTATCTTTTGGTTTGGATTTTTTCTTTTTTGTTACTGATAGATTTGTTTGATTTTTTATTTTATTATTATTGGGAGTTGTTTCATCAGCATCCGTGTGCACATTAACATCCAAATAATTGGCACAATCGAAATACTATGGAAAATAATTTTGTTTTAATTAAATAATTTTGCTTTCTGTTGTTATAATAAAACAATTAGACATTTAAACAAATACATATATTAATATTTAATAATTTAATATTTTTTTTCTAATCCTTTAGCATGATGCTGAAAATGAAAGGTTAGTAAATTTTCTTTTATATTCCGTATATCCTGTTTTACTTTTCACTTATCTTCGGAATATAGAGAAGACTTGAATATGTTTTTATCAACTTCTAAAAAATTTATAAAAATCGTCTACAAACTCTAGTTAACATAATTTTCCTTAGCTTTTGAAAAATGTTGATTAAAAAGTTAAAAATTCTAAATTTTAATTCAATTATGTACATACATATAATTTAAATTTCTTCCGAATTATTTCAAATTATATCATGCGAATGGCAACTTAACTTTAGTTGCCATCCAGTTACAAAAGGCAACTGATGAAAACAATTTTTTCAACAACTATAAACTTTTGGTTACCTTGCTGACAATGCAACTGGATTTCAATTGGTATTCATAGTAGAACCATTAGGTAATAAAATATTGAAAGTGAATATGTACAGAGTTTTGGAGGGTTAATTTAAAGCTGAAGAAAAACATTTTCATACTCTGCGTAGTGTTATATTTCAGCATAAATTATGATCATAAAAGTATAAAAAATTTGTATGCTGATTTATTTTATTATGAATTTTCGTAAAAAACTTTTCAACCCTTATGAGATTTGCTGCTTTTTTACTTTGGCCAAACCATCGGCAACAAGAAAAACATCACAAGCAATTTCAACAAAAAAACTACAAGAAAAAACCAGAAAGAGTAGATTTTTTTAAATGGAAACTAACATACAAAGCTAAAGCAAGCACAACTGCAAAAAAATTTTCTGTTTTTTGTTTTTTTTTTGTAAAATATTTTTATGACTAAAGAAAAATCGATAAACATGCAAAAATTGTTTCTTTTTTAAAGAAAATGCTAAAACAATCAAAGAATGAGTCACATTAACTTAAAGAAACAAAAACATTTTAAGAAAAATTACATTGAGATTTTTAAAAAACAAAACCAATAAGTTATTGTGGGCCATAATTATTTAAAATGTAAAACAAAGAACTTAAGAGACTAACCTCCTTAGAGGCAGTGGAGGCTTTTTTTACAATACTACTAACAGTATTAGAATCCTTAGCGGTTAGCTGTGTCATAGTAAATAACTAGGGTTTATTTTATAAGTAAATACAAATTAAATCTAATAAAGCGTTAATTCAAATAAGATTTACTTACCTCTTGATCCTGATTATTAAATGAATCTTCAGTTTGATTCAGCAGATCTTGATTATTATGGCTGTTTTCAACTTCGTCTTCCTCATCGTGATCATTGTACAGGCCTGCCATGTGTTTAAATTGCAGATGGCACACGAATTCTCCAATGTCGCGGGTAGATTTTTGACAATATGTACAAACGAATGTCCATTTCTGAGCATTATTTGTTACAAATATCTCACCACATTTGGAAGAGGAATACGGTAAACTGTTTAAAGCTGTAGGGCTGGTCGGTCTGCTTTTATAGTGAATGGGTGATTGGAGACGAGAACGTTTTACTTTTAAATTTGATTTTGTTTTGCTATTATCTTCATTAAACTCTTGTGGGTCATTATTAAGTCTTCTTTTAACGCTGTTTTGTTGTTTAAAAGTGGGTGTTGCAAGTATTGAAGGGTTTCCTTGCGGCTTTGTATGTTGCTCCTTTAAACGTAACTTCAATTGTTTGCCCTCCCTTTGCACTCTTAGGGCGCTGTGTATTTTCTTCACCATTGGCTTTGGGCTCATATTCTCAAACATACCACCACTAGCACCGCCTTCTTTTATTTGGGGTTTTATGTCCTCACTTTCGATATTTTCTGTTTTTATTATAGTTGCAGACATTTTCAAAGAAAACTTTTTGCTTTACTGCACTATTTTCTTTGATAATTTTCTTATTTTAATTAATTTCCATAGTAAATGAAAAATTTCTTGTTTTATTTTTCACTTACACTCAATAGATACGAAAAATTGGTTTATTAAGCAGCTGTCAAATGGTATGGTTTTGTTGAGTGTGAATACAAAAGAGAATGAGTATGAGAGATAAAGAGTATGAGATATTGAGGATGAGTGACCACCCTGTTTTGAGTATGAGTTTAATAAGATATTGCCGGATCGAAATGATTTTTAAATATAATTTTAACGGTAAATTAAATAATTTACATAATTCGATTATCATTTAAAGATCTATTCACATAATTCAAAACATTTCTATAGAGCTGTATTGACTTTAACAAAATATTCTGTTAATTAATAATACCAATGAGCTAAATTACATAAAGAGGCTATTAAGCATAACAGATATATTATTTTCTGGTTCTATTACCTACTTACTTAATTGGCCATTGACAATCCGATTAACGGATTTCGGCCTGCCGCGATTTGTGATTTGATCTGTGTCTATTAGAGTCAATAAATAAAGGCCCGTTTAACGAAACATTTAAATTGAATTAATAATAGGCTACTGAAATTAAAGCCTTTTAAAAAAATTATTTGTTGGAGTACATCACTTTACAGATTAGGCTGTAAATGTAGTTTATTAGTTTTTTTTATTTAATAGTATAAAAGATGAATTGTGAATAAAATCTTTTTTACTTTTGGTGGCTTTTCAAGATGATTTAAAGTTTTGTTTAAATTTACTATATGTACATCTTTTTGTTTTAGTAACAAAAAACACTTAAAATTAATTCTTATAAAGTATGAACAGTTAAATATTATATAAAAACGTATATTATAAAAACACCTTAGCTTGACTTTAATAATACAAAAAAATATGTACGTTGCTATTTCTTATTCCACTTCCGATTCAAATGTCTGATTTTTTGCATTCAATGAACGTTGCTGCTCCACTTTTCTTCTTATATCAGGCAAAGTCTCACATGACGGACAGACATATGGTCGCCGCTGAACCTGTGGAGCAATAAATTCTGCCGGACAAAAATCACATAAGTACTGACAATGCATACGCAAATGGTTGGTTAAAAAATGCTTTTTGCGAAAACGTCGAAAACAATATGTACATCCAAAAGGTCTTTCTCTTTCATGCGTTTTCATATGCTCTAAACGTTTTTCATTAGTGGGCGAAGCTTGCCCACACACTTGGCAAGGAAAACAAGAAGGACCTGAGTGTGTTAAAACATGACTAACGAACAAATATTCCGCACAATGGCTTACAGGACACATGGGACATTTTAATTGATTTTGTTTTTCATGAGTTCTACGATGATAGTATATGGCTTGTTTAGATTTAAAGCCTTTTTTGCAATAAGTACATTTAAAGGGTAAGTCTTTAGTGTCAACAATTTTTTTCTTCCGTGATCTTTTTGGTACTAAAGCACTGTCTTCATTGGAATTTTCCATAAATTCCAAATCATCGTTGGAATCTTCATCCTCATTAATTGAGTAGGAAAATTGTGTACTACAATCTAAAGCCTCATTTACAACATGATTCTCGTCATCTTCATCGTCATCATCATCTATCATAATACAACTCTCTGCTTCTATTTCGGACTTTTTGTTATCGTCTTCACTTAAATAAACGACTTCATGCACTTCTTCAATTCGTTTTACCGTTGTATTGACAATTGTTTGCTCCCTTTGAACTGTTGTATTATGCGGCAAAATACTTTCCTCCGCACAACTGCTGGAGAATGATGCATGCCTTAACTGCAAGGTATTATCAGAGAAATATAAACATCTCACAATATATTTATATACATATATACATAGTCACTAAAGTACCTTTTCACCTGTTGATCTTTCCTTCGAATGCCCTGCTAGTGAAGTTACCTCCAGTATAGCAGGAAATTTATTTTGTTGTGGTTGTTTATTATAGTTTACGGCACTGTCATTTGTTTTAGTGTTATTGTTGGCAATATTGCTATTTATTGACTCGTTAGCCAAATCATGCTGTTGCTGATCTTCTAAATGCTGCATTCTGATATGGCAAATGAATACACCAATATCGCCGGTAACCTGTTGGCAAAACGTACACACAAACGTCCATTTGTCTGCGTTATTCGTTACCAATACTTCACCACACTTTTTGGAGCCCAGTGGCACCAAAGTGTTGTTTACATATCTCTTTGGAGACTCCAAACATTGGCGTTTTGCTGTGGAACACGACATCTGGACATGATTTAAATTGTCTCGTTTTAAAGGCATTATAATAATTCACGATGATTATTTAATTGTTTATAATATTTTTACTTCCTATTCCTGAACAGATATAGCTATTATTAAATTATATTCAACCATGTTGTTTGAGATTTGGAATTAATATGTTTTCAATTGAAAATGTTAAACAAAACAAAATAGTAAATAACAATATTTGACAACTAATAAGAGTTTAAAAAATTTGTAAGAAGGGTACAGGGAGAAACAAAAACAGTATTGTCAGCAACAAATTTTTTAAAAAACATAAAAAGGCGGAAAAACGCTTATATATAAATAATTTTTTAAAATTAAAAATAGCCGTTAAATATTAAAAACTGTTTATTAATTTAAATTTTTGAGCGCAAAATAATCAATTAAAGTTTTTGTTGGCGTAGATATACCAAGTCAATGAGGAGTATCTCTATTACAACTATATAAGCGCTTAGTTTACTTCGTGGGTTTACACTTTTAATCTGGCAATATCAAAAATAATGACTTATTTCATTCCATGACATTCCTATTTGTTTTGTTAATAGCATTATTTTGTTAGACGTGATTCAGTGTGTACACAAAATTGATTTGATCCGAAGAAAATAGCAAAATAATAATAATTTATTAAGCATATCTATAAAAAATAAGCATAAAATTAAACTAAAAATAATTATGCATTGAATTTAAGCAAAAAATTTACAAAAACCCCAAGAAATAGTGGAAGAAAAGCCTGTGAAAAAAACTTTCACACTGTACTTGTGTGTGTTTGTGTTTTCTTAAGTGTAAAATAAAAGCAAAAGGAAGAACAAGAAACGTAAAAACCTGCAACAAAACAAACCAGCATAAGGCATAAGCACAAAAAGAAGACGTTCTACAATGAGTGACCAATATATGAAAGAATTACTCCGTATAGCTGTGGCACAAATATGTCAAACAATCGGTTATAATGCTACGCAAACCGCGCCTTTAGAACTGTTGCAGGATGTCTTGGATAAATTTCTAAGAGAATTCACCCGCGATTTAAGGCGACAGGTAGAACATTGTAAGTATGTGCAAAGGAATTTGCTAAGTATTGTTTTGATTTGGTATTTTCCTGTGTGCATTGCTGCAGATAATCGTACAGAGGCGAATCTTAATGATGTGACCTTGACCTTGAACAGCATAAATGTAAATTTAAACGAACTGTTGGATTATATCAACAATGTTGAGCCGGTACCATTTGCTTTAGAAGTGCCAAAATTTCCGGCGCGGAAAGAATCTGCCCTGAATTTTTTAAAGCCAGGTAGTAAAGAAGTTTTAACACGACGCGTCCATGTACATGACCATTTGCCGCCTATGTTGCCTCCAGAAGTAACACAACCTACAGAATTACCGTTAAATGCCTTTACATCAAATGGTGTAGGTGATACAAAATCATTTTCTGAAAACTCGGGTCATAGTAACTCGAATGGTGAAACAAGCAATGGTAGGTGCACGTTTCTTCTTTTAAAAATATAGTTTTTTTATTCATTTTTTTTTGTTTAGATCCAACAAACAAAAATCCAAATGCTTCACATACCTTGGATAAAAGTACTTTGCAGTCCTTATTTAAGCCATCAAGTAATTTTGAAGATGGTGAAAGACCAACTAGGGAAGTCAGTAGTGTTGTAATGACTACCGGCGGTTATATATCGCCTGCAGTAGAGGGTAAAATGCCAGAAGCCATGGTGCCTGATATTATTGGTGAGTTTTTTAGAATATAAAATGGGGCTTTCCAAGAAGTTTGTTAATACTTTTGGTAAATAATCTTGCAACGAAGTTTGGTCGTTTGATTTAAAAAACTTGCTGAAGTGGCATGTCCACTATTGGACAACCCCAATTTCAATAATATTAATATATGAACAATTATACCTAATTTTCTAATTTTTTGATTAGACAAACTTTTGGGCTTGGACGCACCGCCACCACCGCCGCCACCTCCTCCTCCACCACAACCCAAGCCAGTCCCTCGTTCTGCAGCCTCAACACCCATACCATCGACTGTGGAAAAATTAAATGCAGGTGATAAGGATGTTATAGACAGGGGAGATAATGGACCTTCCACTAGCAAAGAAACAAAAAAAGCCTTATCACGTAGTCTTGAGCCTCAACCGGTAATAAATAAGAAATTGGAGCAATACAATGAATTACTCTTGAAAAAAGACAAACTATTTAGTGGCAAAACCCAACCTCATGATGCCCATCCTCCTATGCCTGCAAATTATAATAAGAAATCATTTATGATGCATCAAAATGCTTCTGGCATACATACGCCGCAAACTAATTATGCCAATATGCTGCTGAAAAAGGCTAAAAAACAAAAGGTGCCTTTAATGCCTGGACAAGTTTTAGGGGAAAAACATGTTAAACCTTTGCCAGACAAAATGCACAAGTTAGATGCGGCCGATAAGGCTCATCGTAAATACATGAAAATGTTACAAAAAATGGCCAAACAAGGTAAAATACCGCCTGAAATATTAGGTACTATTATGGGTCCTGATAAAAAATCGAAAATGATTAATCCAGATATAGTAGCCAGTATGCCACCGGGACCAGAAAAAATTCAACTAGAAAAGTTATTGCGTAAACAGGCCAAACAAAGGCAGAAAATGATGAAACAACAAATGCTAATGGAAGCTCAAAAACAAGCGAAAAAACCTATACAACCGCCACCTTTGGTGCCCATATTTCCACCGGCACGCATGCCGGAAACTATCCAAAAGCCGTTAAATGTCGACGTAGAAGAGTCAAAAGTGAAAACAGAACAAAAAGATTTAACGAATGTTTCTCCCGTAAAATCGGCATTTACGCCTACAATGAAAACATCGCCACAGATGGTTGTAGCATCGCCAATGAACATGACGGAGGCTGCTTTAAGTAAAACACCTAAAACGGAAATTTCAACAGTGCTGGAAATATTTGAGAACCCTCCTTTAACTAGTGTAGACGGAAAGGAACTTAAATTATCCAATGAGCCAGATCGAACAAAGTTAAATATATTCAAAAAGATTTCCAAACAGAAAACACCAAAATCCTCCTCTCCCACACCCATGCGTGTAATGGGCCATAACGATACACCCATTATAAATTTACCCTCTGGCACAACTATAACACCAGCTCCCGGCCCTGCCAGCACTTCAAATACTTCTCTTACAAATACACCGGTGGGTAGAAATCTATTTCCCCCACTGCCAAATGAAAGCAATATTGGCAATTCGTCTTTAGACAAAAATAATGTCATTAACGTCGATGACATTAAAGATAAACAACCCATTGCGGCTACAGCACCAAGTATAAATCCTAATCAGCCTACAGATTTAACTATGATCAAGCGGGTGTTTGGTGAGAAACCTATCGAAGCTGTAGAATTAGTTAATAAACCGAAAAAACGTGGTCGTAAGCCGGGCAGTAAAAATTCTCCCAAGATACCTGGTGTATTCCCTACTAATCTCTTAAAGAAAAATAGCAAAAAAGCTAATCTGGCTAATAGCAATTTGTTTATACCCAATATGGGTCAACTACCGCAAGACATACGGCCAGTGCTGGGTAAGAAAGGCAACATGATGAATAACAATTTATTCGGTTCAAACATCCCCCAATTGAATCCTGATTTTCTCGGTGGATTGAGTAAGAAGGCCAATCTTGGTAATACCAATTTATTCGGTGCGAATTTTTCTCAATTACCCCAAGAGATACGCAGCAGCATAGGTAATTTAAAATTCGATAACATGGCTCAATTCTTTTCAAATCCTATGCAGAATACAGATTGGTCTCAAAATAAACAATTGCAACAACAACAACAACAAATGATGATTATGGCCGGAGCCAAGGAACGTAAAGAGCATAAGAAAAAAAATAAACTTTTAAAGCAAGAGCTCTTAAATAATGACAACAAACTGGGCAATGTAAATATGCCGAATCCAGCGCTGGCAGTACCTACAAACGAAGAAGTGCAATCAATTAACAAAAAACTAATGCGTATGGATACCATACTTAAGGCGGCACCTACTAATCAGATAACAGACTTAACTGTGGATACAAGTTTGATAGGGGACAAAAAATTAAACTCCCCTTCTATATTTCCTGTCTCGACTTCACCGTTAAAATCACCGGGTAATTCAAAACGTCTAATGTCGAATACAGATCATTTACCTGCCAGTTTAGTGCAGCCATTTATGTTGCCAAATCGTCCACCATTTCCAAATTTGCCCGGTAATATGCTTTCCATGTTACAATTTCCATTTCCTACCCGTCCTGGTTTAATACCAACTCCCGGACTATTTCCTACACCAGGCTTAGCACCATTTCCCAATAATCCTAAAAATCCTTTATTACCCGGCATTTTCCCTTTTCCAAACTTGAAGCAGCCTTTAACTGATAATACAACAGCGAACCAAGGTGAGTTTTAAAAAGTCTTTAAATTGCTTTCAACGGTATTTAATTTGTTTTATTTTTCATTTTTATTTATAGAGTCTGAAGATTTAAGCACAGATAAAAATAAATTGGACTCGAATTTACAGTCAACAGAGCGTAGCTACTGTAATGTAGCTCCTTTGGTGCCCGATTTTCTGACAAAATTAAATGATAATAACACCAACACTAGTAGTAATACTGGTAATAATGAGCCGGACTTACCAAAAACTCCCAAACCTCGTAATGCTCACTCGTCAAGTCACAACTTGTCACAAGATAATTTTGTTAAGAAAATGTCCGAGGCTCATACGCCTGAAAGTGCAGCTGGTAGTATAAGCGGTAAATCAATACCTTCAACTCCGGGTGGCATGTCCCTGAATACATTCGAGCAGCTAATGAAAAAGAACGATAGTCCAATCGACTTGATACCCCTTAATAAGCACTCTAAATCGTTGACGGCTTCCCAAGAATCGGGCTTAGATTTTTCCATGTCCAAAAAACAAAATCATTCGTTGATGGGTGGTGAATTAACCGTTAAAACTCCGATTACTTTAAATAATGAACCAATTGAGGTGTCTGATGATTCTGACGAAACAAATCAGCCACCACCACCATCTAGAATTCAAACACCTGCGACTTCAATAAACAACATAAGCCAGTCTAGTAATCAACAATCACACAACAGCTTTTCCTCTATGGATGATATGTTTGCAGCCAATACTGGCTCCCACTTATTACAAAAGCCCTTGGAATCTGATTTAAGCATCAAAGAACTCAAAAAGTTGAAAAAACAAGTTAAAAAGTCTTCATCTAGCCTTCATACAACAAGTCTAATAGGTACTGATAAAACAGATGGTCTAGGAGCAACAGCAGCACAAACAAGTGGTGTTGGAAAATTAGCGGGTGGAGCTGATTTAATACCTTTGGCTTCTACAGGCCTGGCGTACTCATCGAAAAATATACCCTATAACAGCCTAACAGCAACGGCGAATCCTACATTCAATGCTCTTAAAAATGACTTCAATTCATCGAATCCTACTTCCTCTTCTGTTGCTTCTTCTTCTGTTTTCGACAATCTTACAATAACCGCTGCCATTCCATCGTCTTCGGGTAATAGCTCTGCCTCGCTGTTTGATATACAAAAGAAACGCAAAGAGCATAAGAAACTGAAAAAGTTAAAAGAGTTAAAAGAAGGCAAAATCAAAAAGAAAAAGGACAAAAAAGATAAAAACAAAAGTAAAGATAAAGCTGAAAAATATTTAATGGGCCAAACACAGAGTTCGCCATCTAAAGAAAAAGAACATGTAACGCTGGCAGAACCTATAACGAGCACTCCAGCAACTGTAGTAGCTGCACATAGCAGTGGTATGGAAAAAATTAAGGATAAGGATTTAATAAAAAAACTGAAAAAAGAAAAGAAAAAAGAAAAACAGCGCACAGTATTAGAAGACCTACCAATAAAAAGTCCTAGTTTCTTGCAAGTATCTACTTCAATTCCTACCACTACAAAAGAAAAGGATACAACTGCATCAAATACTAGTTTAGGTTCAGGCGAAAATGAGTCCAAAAAACAAAAGTTATCACCGATTTCTATAAACACAGTTCCAGCTGACATTGAACCAGAAACTGCAGCAAACTCTAGCAGTACTACAATAGCCAGTACGGCTTCTTTAGTGCCGAAATTAACTTTAAAGCTGGGCTCCACACATTCGCCTACACCGCCAAGAGATGAAGGCCATAAAAGTTCTGTTACAGCGACTACGTCAACTATCAAGGCAACCACTGTATCACCACCACCAAGAGAACATCAAAGAGAACCTTCACCAGAACTGGCACGTATATCACCGTTGGTAACAAGGCCTCCTAAACATAAATTAAATACAAGTAAGTTAGTCTCGCAACATGTTTGCCTAGAGAGAAACTTTTTTATTTAACATTCTTTTAGGTGGTGAAATGACTTCAACATCAGCTGCTGGCAATACTATATCTGCAGCAAATGCGAGTTCATTGGATATAGGAGAGAGTACTAAAGCAAGCTCAGCAACTGGCGGCAGTATAGTAGTGCCGCCGCCAAGTCCCTGGCTATCAGGTGGCACTATATCAGCCAGTTCGGTATTACTACCCCATCAATTACTGCAAACAACTAAACAACACGATGTAGCTGGCTCATCTGCAAGCGCCACAAATACAGCTGATACCTCCACCAAGCCACCGAACGTAGATAGACAAAGTCCTTTAACTCTAATAACGGAAACTAGTCGGCCTTCGTCTTATATAGTAAGAGAACTTTTTACGTTATTGGTTCGTTCTTTAAAATTTTTTTTCCTTTTTTAATAAAGGATGCTGAGGGTAATCGAGTGTGGATTTGTCCAGCTTGTGGTAAAGTTGATGATGGTTCGCCGATGATTGGTTGCGATGGTTGTGATGCCTGGTACCATTGGTAAGTCTTATTGCTTAACTTTTAACTACAGACTTATTATACATTAACATATTTAAAGGGTTTGCGTGGGTATATTTGTGGCACCCAAAGACAACGAGGATTGGTTCTGTCGTGTATGCATAACACGTAAAAAGGGTCTACATGGATCAGATAAAAAACGCAAACGAAATAAGAAAAAATAAGTGTTTTTATGAAAAAAAAAACGAAAACAGAAATGAATAGAACTTAAGAAATTGTAAAATAAAATTTTAATAATATAAAATATAATGTTATTTACATTAAATTTTCAAAACAAAGGATTATGTATAAAAAATAAATTTTTTAATATAAGTTATAATAAAGTGTACTTATTCAACTAGCTGGCAGTATAGTTCTGTTCTTGGTTGGCAACATGTTGGAATGTTTATGACAACAACAATGTAAAATTTGGCAGCACTTTTAGTTAAAAAAATTTCATGTCCGTGAGTGAAACAAAAGTTAAGTGCAATAATAATATTTTAAATAAACAAATGCTAAAATTCAAATAAATAATAAAATTTTGTAAAGAAAATGTTAAAAATAGTCCAACCATTAGCTGATGCGTTCCACAATTTCAAATGTGGCGAAATATTTTGTATAGCGCCTTCAGTGTACAATGTAACCTGCTGTTTGTGTGCCACCAAAATGCATTTGGAACAGTTTCCGAGTCACTTTCAAATCCAGCATTTAACTTTAGCCGAAGAAAGTATTAATTTGGAGGAGTTGGAGAGAAAGCGTAATGCTAAATTGGCTAAAGATGTAAATCTAATGGATAATATAGCAATTAAAGAGGAGGATCCCGTAGATGATCCTATAAAAGAAGAGGAAATAGATGAAGATGATAAAAGTTTGCAGCAACTGATAAGGGAAAGTGAAAATGAAGAATTGCAAAAGGATCAGCAGGAAAAAACGATAGAAACAGAAACTAATGATAAAAATGTGGGAGAAAAAGTAGAAATTAAGATAGTGGTACGTAAGCCTAATACTAGAAATTCGAAAAAATTGCTCGCAAAGAGAGTTTGCACAGAGCAGAAGCAAAAGATAGAGGAACCGTTAGCAACAGTAGATGAGCCACAAAATAATATAAAGGAATATACGGAGAAAGAAATTGTCAGTACAAAGGAAGAGGAAGAACTTAAAGATGAAGAAGACGATATGGATATTGATATGGATAGAGACTGGTCTGCAGAGGATAAATTATCAGAGACTGACGTAAGTTTCTGCATTACAGTTCTATATAAAGCTTTAAACTAATTGTTTTTTGTGTTTTTCAAAATAATTTAGTCTGATAATGGTGAAAACAGTTTAAAAGACGAATTACCATTTCCTTGTCTTATATGTAAACGTTCCTATCGTTCTAAGCATAGCTTACAGAAGCACAAATACAGTGTTCACAATCCCAATAAGCCTCCCAAGAAGATTAAAGAACCCAAAGCCGAACATAAATGTGATGAATGCAATGAGGTATTCCGTTCGGCTCGAGATTTAAGAGGTCACAAATGGAAGCATACTGGCATCTTCTGTGATATATGCGGTAAACCCTTTACACAAACCGGTAACATGATGCGCCATAAGATACGCCATACGGGTATAAAAGCCCATAAATGCAAAGAATGTGGCAAGGAATTCTTTACCGATAAAGAATTAAAATCACATATGATTTGCCATACTGGTCTTATGCCGGTCATATGTGAAATATGTGGTAAACGTTGTAGAGATCGTGGTGTTTTAACAGCTCATATGCGCAGACATACTGGTGAAAGACCGGCCAAATGTGAGGTATGCGGTAAAAGTTTCTTCTCCTTCCATGATCTAAATGTTCATGCGGTAACGCACAGCAGTGAAAGACCTTTTAAGTGTGACATTTGTGGCTCTACATTCCAACGAAAGAAAGCATTACGAGTTCACAAACTCATACATTCAAAGGATCGTAGACATGTTTGTAAAATATGTGGCAAAGCATTTGCCCAATCGGGTGGTTTAAATTCACATATGCGTACCCATGATGCTGCCTTAGAGAAGACAGCAAATGAACCTGTTATATTGCCTACAACAGAGAATCACAGTGTTTTGTGTAATACTACAGCCCGTACCACAACAAATACTGCAATTAGTATAACAACACAAGAAAACAATAACAGCAGCAATTTGCTAGGTCAGTATATTGTGTAAACATTGTCTAAGTAGGAGTAGTTGTAGTTTTGTATATTTAATTAAAGTAAAATATTTTAGTATTTAAAAATGTAGTTTAAAGAATTTATAAATAAATACGGAAGATATCTTTAAGTGTAATAACGTAATAAAAAACAATTTGAAAGATGCCTCTTAAAATGGTAGAATACAATGAGTCACAGAACCTCCGCGCTTTCTTGTATTTGCCATTACACGTCCTTAAATCTACCAAACTTCTATGAAAAGTGAAAGCTATGTATGGAAGATTGGCTACTCAATTGAATAATGAAAGAATAATGTATTGCATTATATTAAATATAGTGTTGCTATCCTAAGATTTATATACCAGATCATCTTCAGCATGATCCTTCTGTCGCCATTTGGGTTTTCCTCTTTTGTAATTTCGCTCGACATATCCTTTTATCAAAGATCAGTTACACACTAACATGAAAAAGTCACCGCAGACGTTACAATTTTATTCGTCTGCATTAAAGCCATTGTAAATCCCATACAGCTTATGGATTTTCTTATAAATTTAAAAACTTAGTTGTCGTATTTATTTTATTTTAATTTTATAACTTTATTTCTAACATTCATTCCATATATTTTATTTTATAAATTACCAAAAGGAGCTTCAGTTTTTGTGGTAAAATAATAAATACCCGTTTTATGTTCAATTTGAGTGGGATCTCCAATTCTAACTCCACTAGCCGATTCAGTACAACCATCCTTGTTCAATATGTTATCAAAATTATTGCATTTGTAAATGGGAACAAATGAATAGCCCTTAATAGCTTCAGCATACAAGGTAACACATCGGGCATGAGAACATTTACCATCTATATCGTTGCCACAGCCAGGCTGCAAGCGTCCCCAATTGGGATAAAACGCTGCTGTGCCAATGGGCTTAAGAAAACCCTTAACATTGCCATTAGTTTGTATAGTCTCAACGTATTCAGCATCTGTGCTAGACAAACGGCTTTCGGGTTTGTCGTAACTGTATAAAGGATAGGCAGGATCTAAACCTACAATTGAAGGCAATTTGCCATGCCTTACCAGTTTGCCGCAATAGCCAGCCACATGAGCTCCTAAGCTATGGCCTATAACCACCAAAGAATCAAAACTCATTTGTAATTTTTCATTAAGAAAATCCACAAATTCAGCAACGTCTTCACCCACCACAGGCACCTTATTGCGGGCTGAAACATAATTTAATTTGGCATATTCATTCCAATCTATCGATATGATATTGTAATCGCCTTTAGATAGATAAGCATCACGTATAGGACCATTAGGTGTAGAAGTATATGAGCCACCCCAGCCATGAATAACGATCCTTAAATAATGTATTTTTTTTATTAAACAAGCAGGATATTTTTTGATAACAAATTCAAAAGAAAACTTACTTGGTTTGATGGGCTTTATTGAAATTTGATTTCTTTACCGAATCCACATTATTAAGAAACAACTGTTGAGGTGTTTTAGGATTTGCTTTGGTAAACAAATAAAATTTAACGTTTCCTGTATTGCGTGACTCTTTTAAATCTATACGACTGCTTCTTAAAGGTGTAGCGTAGCACAAGGCTTAAAAAAGAAACAAATAAATTAAAGAAGTTATTTCACTTGTTTAGAATTGTTAATATTTACCAAGAGCCATAAAGAAACAATAGGCCACCATAAGTGTCTTCATTTTGCTGGGTTAAGCTAATGACTACTGCTGTCTTTTGAAATACTTATTATATTATATGATATAGTTTATGTTTAACAATTTAATAATGGCCTATTATTATAATAATGACGATAAAAAATTGCCATTTCACTTTGTTATTCTTCAGCGATTTTATTTGCTTTTGCAAAAAGAAATCCAACAAAACCACTTGTGACTGTCCGTTTAACAACTTACGATAAGATATTCATTCACGACATGTCACTTTTAATCTGATATAGAAGACTTAATAGAGATAATTTGATGGGTTTAACTATAAATATTTATTTAATTCATGTTTAATCGTTTTCTGGTAAGAACATTACGTTTTTTACCCTACTTCAAGAAGATTTATTAACTTAAATAACGATACAGTAGAGTGCATGGGTTAATGTTGTTATCGATTGTATTTTATTTTACAGTCATTGTAACCGCAAGTGATTGAATCTAATACAGAAAATATTTTTAATTTAACACAGTGTGTAATTTATTAGAAATCCACTCCAGTTGTCCCAAAATACTATAAATCCTGCAGAAAAAAATTGTGCTCCTGTCCCTGCTCTGGTTCTTGAAATCAATGCGCAATTCCCCTTTAAAATAAAATCTGGCAACGGCCCGATAGAATTTCTTTCCCAGATTCAGAATCAAATCAATTCTAGAAAGGTGCTACCAAATAAACAGAAAGATGCTGAACTCTCCCCTTTTCCGCATTAAAGAGTTCACTCTCTGTCTCATTACCTGAACGAGCAGCTCTAAGAAGTGTTTTAGGTGAGGTTTAAACGACCATTTCTCTTGCCAGCTCATCTGCAACTTGTTTATCCCATACACCACAATGGTAAATAAAAGTAAACACCAAACCAAATTCAGTTTATAAAACTTAATAATCTTGCAATTTATTTTTATTTATAAAAGGCCAAATGGAGTTTCGCTATTCGTTGTAAAATGGTAAATACCAGCCTTACGTTCAATTTGTAAGGGATCGCCAATTTTTATGCCTTTAACCAAATCTAAACAATCTTTTTTATTTAAAATATTATCATAACTATCGCATTTATAAATTGGCGAGAAACTATAACCTTTAACAGCTTCAGCATATAGATAAACACAGCGATCATGAGAACATTTACCAGCTAAATCTTTGCCACAACCGGGTTGTGAACGACCCCAATTGCCATAAAATGCTGCTGAACCTATAGGTTCTAAAGTACCTTGACCATTGCCATTTGTTTGTATAGTCTGGACATATTTAGCATCGTTTTCAGATAAACGGCTATCGGGTTTGTTGTAGTCAAATAAAGGACCAGAAGGATCTAAGCCCACAATATACGATAACTGACCATATTGAACTGATTTACCACAAAAGCCAGCAACATGCGCACCTAAACTATGGCCTATAACCACCAAAGAATCATAACTTAAATGGAATTCATTATGAAGGAAATCCACAAATTCAGCAATAATTGCTCCCACCACAGGTACTTTATTACGTGCCGTAACATAATTTAGTTTGGCATAAACATTCCAATCCACTGATATTAAATTATAATCGCCTTGTGTTAGATAGGCTTCACGTATGGGTTTATTTGGTATGGAATTGTGGGAACCTATAGTGCGTGTTAAAGTTAAAACCCTTTACTTAATCACGTGTCGCCTAAGTGCTTCACATTTTATTTGGTATAACGGTTTCAAGTGCTTGACGTTAGTGATAATGTCTTTAAAATCGTTTTTATTTTCGTTTTTCTATAAAAAGTACGCATTAACATATCACGAGAGCACAATTTGGGAATTTCGTCTAAAGAAATAAAAAGGCCTAGGTTTTTCATGAACATATTTTAATAGTTGTAATTTAAAAAATAAAATTTTTAAATTATAGATTAGTTACTTACAAGATACTTTATTTAAAATTAATTAACATTATTTTAGAATATTAAATATTAACTACTGTTTAATTTATGCTTACGCATATGAGCTGACAAACCGGCTGCTTGTGCGTATGCTGAACCACATATTTTGCATATAAACTTTTTAATGCCCAAATGTAAATGCTTATGATGATACAATGCCTTTTGACGGTTAAAATCTTTACCGCATACATCGCATATATGTTTGCGTTCCGTTTCATGACACGCTTTATGCTCGTATAATAAAGATCTGGAAGTGAAACGATGATCACATAATGCACATGCAAATGGTCTTTCACCCGTATGCGTACGTATATGATCTCTTAAAGAGTTCTTATTACGCTGGCGTGAGCCACATATTTCACAAACACATTCCGTATTTGAATAGTGGATATTTTGATGGGCAGTTAAACGACGTTTGTTCATAAAAGCTTTGCCACAATTATCAAAATCACAAATGAATTTCTTCTCGCCTTTGTGGGTATCCAAGTGGTATTGCAGTGATGATTTTAATGTAAAACGTTTACCACACTCCTGGCAAGGAAAGCCGTTATGCGAGTACTGATGTTGAATAAGTTGCAATTCTTTGGCAAAAATACGATTACATTTGCTACACTGAAATTGTGGATCGTTATGTTTTTGTACATGGGCATCAAAATAGTATTTTGTAGTAAAAGAACGTGTGCATATGGTACACTTAAACTGACATCCTTGCTTTTTCTTTGAAGGCTTTGATTGCTAAAATAGTTGTTTACAGTGAAAGTTATGAAAATAAAACGTTTTTAAAGCAAATACCTTTTTTAAAATGGTCAAGGGTTGATAAGAATCACATGAATCTTCCTCTTCGTTTATGGAACCATCTATTTGCGATTCTTTCTTATCTTGATAAGTCCCATCAGCTTGTAGATGGCAGTGGCTATCTTTAACTGGTTCATCCAAAGCATATTCTTCATATATAACTTCCTCATCATCACTTTCTACAATCGTTTCCGCTTTTATAATGTGTTCCTCCGTTGATTTAAGATTGCCGTTCCCATTATCTTGCTCCGTTTTACACATAATTGCCGCCTCATTAGTATCTGACCAATGCAGCAGGCGAAAATGTTTGACGAATTCATTAAACTGGAAAATTTTCAATTCGCATAGGTTGCAGACAATGGTAAACGATGCTTCACTTTGACAAATAATTTCACCAACAGTTTTATTTAATATATTTTCATATTGTACAGGGTAAAAACAATTTTTGAGCATTTTTTCGTTTTCGAAATAAGGACTCAAATTTCTGAACTCTGTTGGATTTATTGTTTAAATTTTGGAAAGTAATGCCAAGTAGTAGCAAGCAAACATATGATTAAATACACTGAGAGAAAACGGTAGTTATAAAGTGTTATAAACATTATAACTGTTTAAATAATACTCAAAAATTTATTTTTATTTATTTATTTTATTTTATTATTATTTAATAATTAGAATTTTTTACAATTAAAAATATTTTATTATTATTACGAGCTGAGTAACATAGATATTATACTCGGTGTAGTGTAATAGACCAGAGCCTTTGGTGGAAATCGAATCCACGACCTTCACGCTAATAGTCTAACACACTACTCGCTACACAGGCACCAGGGCACCCTACTTAAAATTTAAACGGTAGTAACCCCTGAGTTATTTTTACTTATTATATTGAGTCTTTGTGTTTGTACAACTGAAATTAAAATCGCTGTTCTCACAATTGGTGGACGTCTTGCTAAGACCAATGTCACTGCAAATTGATAGACACAGTGCGCAGACAGTCAGATGTCATGATCACAAGTGTACTCTATTACTGGAGGCCACAGCCCTATTCGAAGGCCTAGCGATAGACCTGGCATTTCCGCGAATAAGTTCAGCAGGAACTGTGAGCACATGCAAGATCAGTACCTCTCCTTATCACGCGACATTAGAAGGTACCTCAGTATTCCTTGATCGTTAAACTTGTAAATAAGTATTCTGGACTTGCATGAATCATTTGATTGCTCTAGAAAATTGTTCTGAATTCTATAGTAACCTGGGTAATGCTAAATAATAAAACAATATTAAATAAAAAAGCTTGTCCTGTAGTAAAACACATTTCGTAAATTAATTTTGATGTAAATTTGTTTTAATTTTATTGGAATAAGTACACGTTTTACATAAAAATGTAGTACATTAAACATACATATTTGTTATATTAAGTACATATATTAAATTAAAAAAAAAAGTGATTAAAACTACTTAAACTTCTTTAAAATATCGTAAATGGACGTTACATTATTTGTGGATCCTTAAGGGATACATAAACAAAACCAAAACTAATAACTTTTTATTATTTATTATAAATAAAATAATTTTGCGATTCAAAAAAAAAAACATCTTGATTAAAAACAAATCTTTTACAAATGCAAACAAAAAGGGGCACTATATGAAATACAAATTTAAATTCGATATTTCTTTTTAAAACTTATAAAATCTAATTTATAATTGTAATTAGATGCTTAAATTTAGAAAATAATATCATAATGAGATGAAAATAACAAAAAAGTAGCAAAAATTAGAAATTCTAATTACTTTTGATTCTTCTTTAAAAAATAATGTTTTATAAATACGGTTTAAGACAAATATTTTTCGTAAAGTTATAGTAATAATATTTTATGTAGTGTTTAGATTTTTTTAAATGTTTTATGTGATTTAGAAATGTTGTTAAGTCTGTATTTTTTTATAGAAAATATTGCCTTCTTACTGTGTGTGTTTTGCTTTCTTGGTTTATACTAATTTTCTACATTCTTTTAAATGCTTTCTTCTGTTGCTTTAAAAAAAAATTATTTTAGATTTTCTTCTTAATATTTCATTATAAATTCCTGTAAATTTGGCTCATTATTAAGTCTATAAATTATTATATTATATTATTTGTTTAATTAAGTTCAATTCCACGCCAGTTTTGTTAACGCTAGAAAGCGTTTTATTTTTCTACATGGTGTGTGTAAAGTGTGAATATTATTAAATTTTTGTGTATATAAATAGTATTGTACCTTATTTATTGATTTTTTTTCTTGTTTTTAATTATTCATTTTTCTTTGGGAAGACTCCAATATATTCAATGATTTTCCAAGGTATTGTGTTAAGGTTTAAATCATATTTACACCATGAATTTCTGCCTGTAATTTTTATATTCCTAAGGCAAATAAAGATTTGCTTGCAGATTTTCATGGTGTTATAAAAACAGTAACACTTCTATTTGGTAAATGCTGAAAAAATTAGTAATTTATGGTAGACATATATTTTTATGTAAATGTATTAATGCAGTCTGTTCAAATCCTAGCATTTAATGGGGGAATGTTTTACACTATTGTATGTCTTGTTGACGTCTTTTATAATGTGCATCAGTTCGCAAATGTCAAATTAATTCACTAATCCTAACATTTATGTGAATGTTTTGTTCTGCTTATATTTTTCCATCCTTTCTTTATACTGCTTCAATATGTACCTTAAATAATTATTATAAATATGTTTCTTTAGCCAATTTAAACATACCTTAAACTAAATTTATTTGTATTTTAATAATCAAACGATCATCTTCACAAAAGCCCCTCTTAATAATATCTGTTATATTGGCATATTCCATAAAACCAAATCCCCTTGTACTAATCCTTTCTTTGGGCTGATGAAAAGCTAATATATCCGGTTTTGTCATAATGGTATCATACTGCGACAGACTCATATCCTTGGGATGTACCATACAAAATTGTATGCGACCATTGAATGGCCATTTTAAATGTATATCATTCTCCGATTGCATTAAATGTACATGTAATTTAAGTATATTTAGATTTTTGGGTTGTATATTGAGACGGGCACAAAATTTATAGCCATACGGTGAGGTATAGCACTCATGTGAGTATACCAAATTGTTGACATCTAAGCGTAAATATTCTACCAGATTATGGAAATCTTTTATTTCCCAAACAATGGTGCCATGACTATTGTGCACCTCCAGTTGAGAACGTGTGCTGACTAATTGTTTGGTTAGATTTTCAATTTTGACATCCTGTTCTCGTGTCCTTTGCTCTAGCACTACTATACGTTGGCACATAGCTTCTATGAGTTGCTCTTCACCTCCATTGGCGTATTGAGGTGGCGGTGGCAATGCGATGCCAGCTCCATTGCTAGCTTCTTTACCATTATGACCATTTGTTTGTGCCTGGCCTTTGGGTGTTTTTTGTGGATTCCACGAGTTTATAGCTGTATTCTGCATTGCTCTTAGCATCAATTGCAAATGATGAGGCATATCTTCTTTTAAATGCATTTCTAAAGCATTTGTTTCAGGTCGTCCTACAAAATCGCATTTAATACTAGCGAATGGACACTTTTCTTCTGCCTGCTTCTCCTCGCTACGATAACGACACACATATCTATGATCTTCCATATCCAAAGGTGAAGAAACAAAGTCGCAACCCAATTTCAAATTATTACACTTTAATTTAATCTGACCAATTTCTCTTTTAGTAAATTTATCGGGAAATATATCTTTTTCATAAGTTAATTTGTTAGCACAAATGGGACAAACTTGTTCTTTATTATTGCGTAACCAGGCATCCAGGCAAGCATTACAAAAGCGATGGCCACATGCAGTCAATACGGGCTCCGTTAGCCAATTCACACAAATGATACATTCATATCGCGAATCGGGTTTCGTTTCGTCATCCTCAGTACTGGGTCTGCTATGCAATGTATGCGTTAAATTAAGTCTTTGTGGTGGTTGAGGCTTTGAATTCAATTCCATGCCTGACTCTTCATCTTGCATGTTTATTTAATATTTAGCACAAATTTTATTTATTATAATATATTTGAGTCTTTTATTTTCTGCTTAAAACTTCAGTAAAAATGGTTTAAAAAATATTGTAAAAATTCTAGAAAAACAAAAATCTTCGAAAAAAAGTCCTCGTATATATTTTGTGCACTTGAGAATGAAAAATGTATTGATTTCTTTTGTTTTGTTAATTAAATCTGACAGTTTCTATTCATCATTATGGGGATGTGTCATACACTCGAGAGAGTGAGTTGTCAACAAAATATAACAAAAACAGCTGTTGTGGATTTAGTCAAAAGGGTGTATAGGAAAGTGCAAAATCACAATACAGTACATGGATTTATGGTAACACAGTATTCATTTCGAATAACGACATTTTGGTGAATTTCGATTTTCACCACACCGGATAAAATTCACCACATTTTGTGAAAAAAGCTCACCACATTTGGTGAATTTCACATTTCAAAAGAAATTTTTTTTAAAACAAAACAAAAAAACCCAACAAAAATTTTTTTTTAATATTTTTGTTTTTCTGTTTGGCGAGTTATGTTGGTGGGTTTGGCGACCGAACACACCACCACCACTCACTCCCCTTACCACCTATATCCACTACCTACAAATTTATTTTTTGTTTTCGTTTTGTTCAGACAGCGGGGTTTGAACAGCGGGGCTTTTTTCGTCCATAGTCTAATAAGGCTACTGTATAACTTGTAACTACCTATTAGACAGACAGACCACCATAGAGTGCAGTAAGCAAGCGGGGCTTAATTTTACTTAATAAACCCGGAAACGGAAAAAGAATGTGCGAATAATATTTATTAAAATATATTTTTTGAATGAACAAACACGAATTTGATTAAAAAGGTACTGAATTTTTGAAATGATAAAGTACTGAAAAAAAATACAAAAGTACTGAATTTTTCAACACTGTACATACAAGAGTATATAAAATGAACAATCGAATGATAACCGGGGACAGTCAAACATCAATCGTGAACGTGAGAACAACTAAAATAGAACGTAAACGGAAAGAATTTTTTTTATTAAAAATTGAAGAAGTGTTTAAGAAAAAATAAAGGAAAATTTATATCAAGTGCAGGAAGTGTGTGATTTTATCATTATAAGTTATTCAATTGGTTATTTATACTAATAAGAAGAGCAATTAAAAACATATACGAATTCTATTCTATTGAAAAACTACAGATATCATCTAACGGTAAAACGAATATTTGAAAAAAGAAAACTAAGAAGAATTTTAATACAACCGAATAATATTATTATAAATTAAAAAAAGCAACTAAAAATGTATAAAATATTAAATTTGAATATATTATTTACTCTGGCGTGCGTGGTGGCCCTTTCATGGGCAATTTATGTTCCAGAACATACCAAAAATGAACATTATACGGCCTCAGCAAATGCCGAAGATGTACGGCATAAGGAAGAAGACAAGTCATTACAGTTTGATTTACAACAAAGTGCAAATAAATATCAGCTTAACTTAAATGCCGATGTTGCAAATAATTATAATGTTCATAATAATGATGTTAGTGTTGAAGATAATGATAATCAACAGAAATTAATTACTGCAAAATATACAAAAACTAGTAGACAACCACTGCTGCTAAATATGCGAACGCCACAAAAATCATACGATATTGCTAGCGGTGTTGATGACGTCGTAAATGCAAAAACACACACAAGTAAAAATAAACACGAGAATTTGGAGGCACAACCGACTGGTTTAACAGAACTACAACACCAACAACATCAGCATAACGTTGCAATGGATGAACACCAAGACGGCGATGAAGACTCTGTGGCTACCCTAACACACTCAAGACAAAAACGTCAACTGTCTGATTTTCTAATAGCGCCCAATACACGTTGGTGTGGTCGTGGTAACACCGCCAATGGTACTTATAATCATTTAGGCGGCGCCTCTATGGCTGATAAATGCTGTCGCACACATGATCACTGCAAGCTGTATATACCCGCCATGAGCAATCGTTTTGATTTATTCAATTATCGTCCTTACACCTTATCACATTGTAATTGTGATCGCCGTTTTCGCACCTGCTTAAAAATGGCAAATGATGAAGATGCAAATACCATAGGCAAGCTGTTCTTTAATTTGGTACAAACTCAATGTTTTGTTTTGATCAAAGAAGTGGTATGCCAACAACGTGCCAGCGATGGCACTTGTGCTAAAGAACATGTTAAACAAAAAGCCTACCTCAGGTATAATAAAAAGTATTAAGGAAGTCAAACGCGAAAACCACTACAGCTAAACGAACACTTCCATGAAGTGTTTTATAAAGTATAAGAGAAAATAACAATTCTCAAACTGCTTAAAACCTCATTTATATTAATTAATATTATTTATATAATACAAAGTAGTTCGCTAAGTTCCAGTACTTAAGCACGTTCCCTAAAGATATTGCAACTTAAGCAGCGACAATCTACTCCAACTACGTTCAGTAGGGTATTTAACATTGTTTACATTTTAAATGAATGCTCTGTTCTGTTCTGCTCTGCTCTGACGCTGCTGTTATATTATTTAATAACGCATACACATACACACATTCATTCATACAACATAAAATGACGTTGTCTAATTAAGGCCAATTATTGACAAAATAAAAACAGCATTAACCAACAAAATAATTTTTAAAAGGTAAGTAGTGAACAGAAAAAAAAAATTTAAGTGAATTAAATAAAATGTTATAATTATTTAAAAAAAATTGGCAAACTGACTACGAATAGCAATAAAATTTGCCGTTAGAAATAAAGTGATCATCTCCCTTCCTATGTATCTCCCTCTCTCTGTCATTCTTCTACTTTTCACATTTCATTTTACTGTGCCGTTAGAAATCAAAATGTTGAAAATAAATGCTGCCAAGTTGCATTTCAATGCAAAATAAAATCACGTGGTAATAAGGACAATTCGAAGTCAAAGTTATAAAGAAGCAGTGTGAAAAGCTAAAATTTTGTTTAAAGTGTATAAAATAATTTTGTTTTTCATTAAATAAAAGTAGTTTATAACTTTATCGTTTGTGTAACATATCAGGTAAACATTTTAACTAAAATACTACGTGTTTGCAATTATTCTTGTACTTTTTGTAATTTTTTAAGTCACTACATTTTGGTCAGTATACTTGAGCTTTTTTTTTTTATAACAAAAGAGATTCTCAGACTTTACTGATATTTTTGGAACTGTAAATTGGTGAAAGAGTTATTTAAAATGAATTCTTTTAATTGTTTAAACAAAATGTGGTATTTCTTAATTGAATAAATCTAAAAAACACGCGAGTACGGCATATTTTAACTTTTGTCAATTAATTTTAATTAAACTTCTTTTTTTTATTTATTCACTTATACATTTTCAAATTTTTGTTTTCTTTGCAGTTGGACAATGTCGCTTAACGTTGCTATAATTTGCTGCAGTAAACATAATTTATTTTTTGTGTTCAATGAAAATGAAAGTCTAGAATTAATTTATAATCGTTTATATATATATCAAGAAACAATATTTGGTAAGAAAATTCTTTAAATTATTTTATATTTTATTAAAGAAATAAGCAATGAAAATAAGAAATTTTGTGTGTGTTCTGTATCTGTATTAATAAAGTAGATATATGTATAGTACATAGAGACTAACAATTAACTGATAAGCCTTAATTAATTATTAATGAACGTGTGTGTACTATTTTAACATTCTAAAATTCTAAACTAGAAATGTATGTACGTATTTAAATTACGTTTGTATTAGAAGAAAGCAACGAATTTATTAAATATTAATAGAATGTATTTTGAATATACTCGTAGTTGTAGTTGTAGTTTTAAGAAACTTTAATTATAAATTAAAGAAACTTTAAGAAACATTCTTTAATAATAATTAGTTGTTGTATATGCATATAGAATTTAGAATATTATAGTAGTTTTAGTTTAAAAGTAGAAAGTAGAAAGTATTTAAAAAATTTAAAAAAATAAAGTATTTATTGAAACTTATCAAGAAAGAAAAAAAAAATAAGTGTGTTTAAATCTAATTAAAAAACAAGCCAAGGGTGATGTTTCTAAACAGACCTGAGACAATAGTATTACGATTTTAGTTTCTTTTTTTTATAATAAAAATTGAGAGCATCTCGTTTGAACTTAAGCAATTGACGTAAATTTTAATTCTTTGATTTTTTTTTCTTCTTTGGACTTTGTATTAATATTTAGAAAAGAAAAATTAATAAGAAATTTCGTAGCGATTTATTTCAATTCGTTATCACCAACGGCTTTTGTGAAATACAATTTTGGCAAAACTTCTATCACCTAGCGAATCTGTCTGTCTAAATGAAATAAATGTTTATTATCTTGAAAAAAAAGAAATATTTTCCAGACTGTCTATGGACTTTTTTCTCAATACAAACAAGGCCATTTAAATGCATACAAATTTGTGCATTGACGTAGTAAAGCATCGTATGTTGTTTCAAACAATTCTAAATATTTAATAATGAATTGCAATAACAAAGACATACAATTCACACCAGCCAAAAAATTAAAAAATAAAATTTTTTCAATATCCTCTAATAAAATAAAAATTGTTTAAAGATTTTACAACATTTTCTTTTAACAGTCTTATCACAGAACCTTCGAAAAAGACTGTGATAAAAAATGAATTAAATAAGCTGAAGGGTTATCCATTTTTTGCTATGATTTCTATGAAATTTTCGATGTGTTTTATGCTTGTAATTTATATAACCGTCATAGCAGTCGACCCTTTTGAGGTAGTGTTCGATTATTTTCGATATACTTTGTTTTGGGTGCTATCAGCTTAGATATGTAGCCTTAAAGAAAAAGCCTAACGGCGTCAAATCGCATGATCTTTGGTGATCAATTCATGTCGGCAAAATGTGAAATTACTTCTAGAAACATCTCATCCAATAAAGTCGAAATTTGTCTTAGCTTTATAGCTAGTAGCACGGTCCTGTTGGAACCACATACCGTCAAGTTCACAAGCTCCAATTGTAGGTAAAAGAACAACAGTTAGCATTTAGCCATAGCGCTATGAATTGATAGTAATGGTTTTCCAGAGTAATTCTTAAAGAAATACGGCCCAAACAATAATTTCTTACGAATGCAATAACTTTTCCATCTCCTTTTCATTTGCGAGATAAGAAGAATACTAATCTTGCGTAAGAAATTTTTAGAATTAACTATTCTACTCGCTTTTCCCATTGTTTCAGTGTTATTTGCGATGTTCGTGTTTTCATTAACATACAAGTCGCTGTAGTCTAGTAGGTAGCGTGTCAGCCTATTAGACGTACGACCATGGTTCAAACTCCACGTCAGACATCTCCAACCAAATAAAATACGACTTCCTCTCAGCACATTTCTGGCATATGTCTGAGAGCAAATTAAATGAAAAAGTTTCTCAATAAATCATCAGTATAAATGGTGCGAGAAACTAGGTCGTGATCCTGGCTGAAGAATTGTAGTGACCAAATTATGTACGTATGTACTAGTTTTTCCCTGTGAGTCAGTATTGTCTGCGATGTTTCCGCTTTCAGGAACACACAAGAGATAACCGTTGAACCGTTTAGAGACGTCTAACATTATTGGACAATTATAGATGTGACATACACACTCTCTGAGTATCTGATGGCTGCATTAATATTACTAAATCTGTGGGTGTACTCCTACTCTTTATACTGTGATACTAGATCCATACATCCGCTGTCTTTATAGACCTTAATTTAGTCCGAATCCAGTTTAATTGTCAGTTGCCAAAAATGGTATAAATTGGTATTATATAAGGCAAATGACAACTAAGAGTTTGAAATTTCAATTTAGTTTTTCGCCAACTACAAATTTATGGTCGCCAGTTAGCAACGCGAATGAAGTTTGGTTGTTATCCTTAATCGAGCTATACAGCCCAAGTATATTTTTAAATAGCCCTTGTTTCAAATGCCATGAAGTCATTAATTTTTTCCTTTTCTATTTAATTGCTAAGGAATATCATTTAATTTTGTAATATACGTTATCTTTAAAATCCCGAACTGATTTATAAGGCCTTTTAATTTTTACAACATTTATTAATGGCCCTACGAACCCCATAGACAATCTAGAAATTCCCATCAATAAACCAGTTTGTTGTAATAAACTGGGGAAAATTTTTGAAATTTATGGACTCTACTAAAGAACAAAAAAAAAAAAGACAAAATTCATTAACATTTATTTACATTTTGATAATAAAAAAAGAATGCAGCTATTATTGTTAATTATCTACATACATACATAGTATATATGTGTTATAGAATGAAAATAAAAATCATACGATAAATTGACTCACTTGATGATGTAGAAAATTTTAAAAGAATTTAGCGTCACATACCGAAATATATATAAAAAACATTAATTAATAAAATAAATAAACAAATGACAAACATTTTCGTAGAAATTTAAATATTTTTGTTTTGTTACGTGTGGTATAGAAATGTTTTAAATATTTTGTTGAAACGTATGTATGTAGGTATGTAAAATGCTTATCAGTTCCTACACAATATTCTTTGTAAAATTCAATGTAAATGACGCGTTTAATTATAGCAATAAATAATAAAAACAATAACAATAACAAATATGAGGCTATTTGGAGGCTGGTCTTATTTGTTTTCATTCTCTAGACAATATTTTTTCTTTTCGTCTTTATAAATAGATTACAAGTTTATAAATATTGTAAATAAAAAATAAAGCATAACAAATATGATTCATTGTATACAGAATCAAATGTAATACGATGTCGAAATAAAATCTTAACGTCACTGTAAAGTAAATAAACAGATCACTAGCTAATACCCCGTGTACTTCCTTATCTTATTTACAATACGGTTACGTTTTTCAGTTCTTCGAAATGTTAATTTCAGGGATTCGAAGATTACAAATTTCCTCGTCTAAATAAATCGTTTATTTATTTAAATAATTCCTTTATTTGTTTAATTAACAACACACTTTTTCTTAACAATATTGCGCCATCAACTTTATTGCAATACCATCATGTTTATTTATATTTATTTCATTTTCTCATTTTTATTATAACTCTCTAACTATTACTGACCCACTACGATGACCTCCTCCCTGTTTGTACTGCCTCTAGGTTTAAGAATAGGGGTCCCATACTGAACGAATGTTCTTGGAATCTACCATGCTTAGTCACAACGCCGATTACTATCCTTAGATCACTTTTGTATATTCTAATGCAATTATCTAATTCTAATTATCCAACAAAAGTTTAATTATCTCAAAGCCATTCTGCTTAAGAAGTTGTTGGGGCCTCTCTTCGTATTCCTTTTCGCGGAGTATATCGTTCAAAACAATCCGTCTACTCCATATAAAGGTTTTGGCCCTAGTAGCTTCGAGTAAGCTACCACTCCTCGCATGCTCACTTGTCTGACGCCGTAGTTGAATTGAGCACATTTGTGATAGGATGGACTTCCGTTCGAAAAATACCTGCAAGTTGCTTGAGGGATTCCCAGTATTTTACTTTTGGCATCATATATGCTGCCTCTTGTCCCACTATTCGTTTACCACAGAATGATCTCCCTCTCTTAAGAGTGTGCGTTTTTCCAAAGCATTTCCCAGAATCATAGAGACCACTGGCTCTGTTTCAGGGTACGGTTATGGGGGAAGCTTCAGCTACTCTATAGTTCACTATACCCCCTGATAAATATCATGCTAGGATTGTCTCCTATTGCTACAACCATAGCCTAAGCTGTTGTGGTTCTAAGTACCATATGCATCTACTGAGCCTCTTGTTGCTGACAGACTTGATTTGTCAAGTCTTTTCATCCCCCCCCCCACAAATTTTGTGTCTGACTTGTTTCCCATTGTACTTATCAAAGTTTCCATAGTTGTGGTCCCAACTACCATATGCGTCAATTGAGTCTCCAGCAATGCTGTAGGAACTCATAATGGCTACTGATGAATCTTGTGGCAGACTTGTTTCCCATTATACGAACCATAGACTTCATAGTTCTCTTACTGCCAAACGTAACTGACGTCGCTGTAGAACCGATTGTCATTGCTCCGGTCACACTACTAACCGAGACTAATGAAAATAGAGTTTTAGTGTTGCCAATATAGTAAATTAAATAAATTTCAAAATCATTTTTATGGTTTACAACAGAAAAAAATATTTTTATAAGGAACCTCCTACCGTCGTTTATAATTCAGAGAAAGTTCCTCACTTTTTTCACGAATTAAGAATAATTTGTTTTATTTTTATTATTTTTCTTAATTTCCTTTGTTTTTATTTTTGTTTTTATAGATTTTACAACTAAAAATAATTTAACATATTCAATATAATTATTTATTATTAATTAATGTTTTATCATTTCATTTTATTTCTCAGTTACATTGCTAAATTCTAGTATAATTCTTGATTTGTTTTGCTTTTCTTTTTGTTGTATTATTTTTTTTAGTTTATTCTTTATAATATTTTTTTGAATTATTTTTAATATAATTTTGTTTTATTTTTATATATTTAATATAAAATAAACAAAATATAATTTTTTAATAACTACACAACATATTAAAAAACACAATTTATTTTTATTTATTACGGTTTTACTATAATTTTAATTTTTTTCTTTTAATATTTAAATATTTATTATTTTTGTTTATGGTTAAATTATTATTAACAGAAAATTAAATTGAAGTTATATTTTTAACAAGTTTATTTAGGGTTTTATTGTTAAAAAATTTTTTTTTGTTTTTTTTTTTCTTTTTAATATATAACAACTTATAAATTTATTTTTAATTTTAATTAAGTTTAGTTTTGTTTTTTCTTTTCTTTAATATAAATTATTGTTTGAAATTATTTTATTTTTGTTTTGTTTTGTTCTTAATTAATTAAATTTAATTAATTTAATCTAAATAGAAAAAAACACACATTTTATGATGTCTGGGATTAAAGTAAATGGGGCTGCTTTAAATTACGTGTTAATAATCGTTTACTAAATTATTGTTTTAGGTTTTTTTATTTTTTTTTTGTAATAATTTTTTTTGAGGAGTTTCTAGTTTTTTTTTTTTTTTTAATTTTTTAATATATTTTCATTTTTTTTAAATATATACCTAAGTTTGTAAAAAAAATAACAGATTTAAAAATACAAAAAAAAAAATTAAAAATATCTAACTACCAAATTGAAAAATGTTGAAAGCTAAAATGGTTTAAACTACTAACATCCATAAAACTTATTTAAAATCATGATCTTGATTATTTGACTATCTATAAAACGTATTTAAAAGTTTGTATTCCAATATAATGCCTTAGAACTGCTTAAACTTGATATATATTTCTATGTGAATATTTTGTAAGTTACACCATTTTAGCTTTCAACGTATAAATTTAAATATAAAAAAATTTACAAAAAGAACTGTCTATTAAAAGGCTCTGAATGTATTAAATTTTTTTAAAAGAATCGGTTAAAGAATATTTTTTTTTAAGGATTAAAGAAATTTTAAAAATCATTTAAAACTTGAGAAACTTTTTAATAATGTTTCTAATTATCCTATATAAAAAATAACTTCTGAACAAAAAACACAATATAAAGATAAAAAACATTACCTTAACCTTAAAACAAAAAACTAAAACCCTATTATCATATTGCTAAAAGACTTTACTGTTGACTTCATTTCATCATGAAATCATTATTTTTTAAATTTATTTATTCATGATTTAGAATTGCAAAAGTCAGCTCTGTTGGGTCTTGAATTGAAATTAAAATTTCAATACATTGTGGCTTTTCAAAGCAAATGCCTAATTTAAAAAGATTTTATTAAAAAATAAATAAAATGCTTTTAAAAATATTAACACTCTATAAGAGAATACAAAAATGGTTTCAAAGGCCTTTCTAATATTTTATTTACATAAAAATAAATTTTCGTTTTAAACTTCATCTTAATTCAATAAAACTTGATCTTCTGTTCAATATAGTTGAATAAATTTTGAATATGGTTTCAAATTCTAATTCATTTACATAATTGCATTAAATAAAATTTAATTAAAATATTTAAAATTTTTAAACACGATTTAATTAATATATAATATAATGCCTTAATTTATTTTAATCGAAGCTTTCAAGGGTTTGGAAACCTAATTTAAAAATATTTATTGCCTTTAAAGCTGTACTTTACATTCGACAAAAAATAATCGCAAACTATATATGTTATATATGTATATATATATAACAATCGAAATTTAAATGGCAATTTTTATTTAAAGTTATATAGACTTCTGTAAAGTTCTTATTTTTTAAACTATTTTTCGATTTAAACATGATTTCAAAACTTTACACGCAAAATTTAAACTGAAATATGAGTTTTAATGACGATCACTATTATCGACATATTTGTGAAAATTTCTGAAGCTTTCAAATTATATTTTTTTTGTTTAAATATGTTTTTAAGACTTTCAGATAAACAATTTGAAGTTCATTAAAATTTTGAAGCGTATTAGACTTCATCGATAAAAGCAAGTTTGAAATTGAAACGTTTCCATACTTTTAAATCCTTTTTGTGTTACTTGAAAATGGTACAATGAAATTGATTATATGTATTACTTTAATAGTATTTTTCAAACCACATAAAACGGTATTACCTATGCGTTAAAATGTAAAATGAAAATTTCTAAATTTGTAAACATGATTTTAGATTTTGAGACTTTACTTTTAATTTTAAACATAATTTGTAAGTTCTTTTATTCTTAATTTTTAAATTAAATTATGCCTTGTATTTCAAATTGAATTATACGGCATTATCGACGAAATTAGAGGCTTTTATTGAGAAATGATTTCTTCTCTAAGGAGGCCTTAATTGTGAAATAAAATTTTTTTTTTTTTTTAAATTAAAACATAATTTTGAAAAATATTTTCGAATATATTATCGAAACGAGATATCGATCTTAGAAAAGTTTAAATTATGATTTCAGAAAATTTCAAAAACTTAAAACTTTCTTGTATTTATTATTGGCAAAAGGAAAGGCTTAAATAAAAAAACTAAAACAATTTTTAAAGTTATTCTAGTTTTGAATTATTTTTGTACTTCAAATATATAAAAAGTGTCTCTGGTACTTTTATGGAAATGATTTTGTTTGTAGTTTATAAAGCTAACTCCTTGAAGTTGCTGTAGTTCAAACACCATCTCGAACAATACGAAGTATGAAAAATATTTCTTCGACGACTTCCTCTCAGCAATTTTCTGGCAAAAAATCTGAGAGCAAATAAAATTACCTTGAAAAGTTTCTCAAAATTCTGTCGTTCGGAATCGACTTTAAACTTTATGTCCCGCCACTCATGGTCAAAGGTCATAATCCTGACTAAAAGGTTGTATGTAATGACTAATCAAGTAAAAAACTTAATTCCTTAAATTTAAGTTTGTTTTCGAACATTTTTTCTCTGAACCTTGTTTTAAATTTTAAAGCAAGGAATTTCCATTATTTGTTTAAGATGGCCATTATGTGATGCGTTGAGTAGATAGTGGAATGCAAGAAAATTTTAAAATTACTAAAAAAAAATGAAAATCCCTTAATAGACAGTTAATGCTATAATTTCCTTACTTTGTTTAGTTACAACATATATTGCCTGGTTTTTTTTTATTGTGTAAACAATTTTTCTTTCGATTTTCCTCAAAGTTATTTACAATTTTACGACATTTCATGAGTTTTGTTTCTTGTATTAAATGGAATGTTTTCTTTCTAATATTATTGTTTGTTTTTGTTATTTAGTTTTGTTGTATTTGTTTAATAATTAATTTATTTTCTTTTTTGCCTTTAGTTATTATTATTTTTCAAATGTTTCCATTTAATTATTTAAAAAAAAAATAAGTTATGTAAAGTTACTCATCTCTATTGTTATGCACCCAACTGGCTGGTACCCATTGGGGTTCACGTTCCAATGAATTGATTTCAGCCAACAGTTGATGATAAGCTCGTTCAGTATCGTTATTAATGATAATCATATCGAATAAATGGCCCCAGCGTGCCTCCATGTCACGGGCAGTGGCTATTATATCTTTTAGTTCTTCCTCCTTTAAGTGAAACATAACAAGAAAATATAGTTTTTAAATCTTTAATTTTATATGAAAAACTAAGGTTAAACATACCTTAAATGGTTCACCATTGCGCAGTTTCTTTTGTCTTAATTTATCGAGACTAGGTGGTGCTACCAGTACTACATAAGGCTTCAAATCTGAAGCTCTTAAGAGTTTTAAACTTTGTGGATGTAGATTTAGAACACATATTTTACCACTGGCCACTACAGTACGTATGGCTTCTAAAGAAGTGCCTAAAGAAGGATTAAAAAATTTCATTACTTTGTGTTATTCGCAAAAGATTTCAAATATTTACCATAATAAGCTTTTTCATATTCGCCATGCTCCACAAATTTACGTGCCAATATATCCGCTTCGAAAGCTTGGCGTGTTATGAAATGATAATCCACGCCAGGCACTTCACCTTCACGTCGGGCACGAGAAGTATCTGTAAGGACGTTATGAAAAATTGTATAAGTAACTACTATTTTACAGCGAAATAGTAAGGAAAAGCTTCTCTTGAAAGGTTTCTTCGTTAAAATAAAAAAATTAGAATCGAAAGTTTTTTTCCACATTAAAAAAAAAAGGTTTTCTTAGGAAGGTTTTTCTGGTTGATTTGCACAAAAAAGTTTTACAAAAACTCTGTGAGAACATTTTTTGAAAAGTTTTGGTGCAAAGTTTTTGGTTTATAAGTTTTCCCCGATGTGAACTAATACTCAGCTGTTTTAGTTTGTGGAGTACTCTTCTCCTTCACTTTACTTCAAAATTGCGAAAAAAAATCTGAAATTGGAAATTTGAAAGTCATGGTTTCCAAGCCTATGTTTAAGAAATCTTAGGTAATGAAGTCTAGTGCAGATTTACTGTAAATAGTGGAAATATCCTTTGAAAATCTAAAACCAAACTAAAGGAGTTTTATTAAGGTCGTTTTAAAACTACAATAAATTTTCTCTAAAACAGGTCCTCTAAGTTTCATGTAAGATCTCTAAATACAACCCAAAATTGGAGATTTCATCTTATAGAAATCAGGAGTTAAAACTTTAACTTTGTTTGGGGAATGAGCTCAAATTCTCAACTTTTCTAATGAATTTTATTAAAAGAGCTTTTAAAAGCTTCAATTCAAGAATGCTATGAAGTTTCTTTATAGAGAAATACCTTTTTTCTTTAACTTCTTTTTATCGTGAGACTCTAGTAAATAAAATACTATAAAAAATTTTAATATCGCCACATTTAATACAAAATCATTTAACTTACGTGGTACAGCAGCTGAAAACCTTTCCGAATCCGCCATTAAACGTTGACGCAATTCATGACGACCTATATTTGGTGGTCCTATTAAAACAATGGGACGTTTATGTGTGGCACGGGGATAATACAAGGCAACCTCTTCATAAGTGAGTATTTCCTCGGGTTCAGTTTCATCGGGAGCGGTGGTGGCATACAAGGGATAACTGTGAAAATAAATTTTATATAATTTCATTATTAAATTAATTTCTTTTTAATGTATGGCATTTTAAACAATTTACATACAATGCAATAGCATAAGTTATAAAATAATTGTCTTTGAAATAGCATGGGATATTTGTTATTGAGTCAAAAATTATATGAAATATGAAACAGTTATTATTAAATAACAGAAGATATGTTAGCGTTCTTTTTTTATATATAATAACATTGTATAACTTATGTTCTATATAAAGTAGCATGAGTTGTTTGAAATTTAGTACAAGAGGACATCATATAATGATGTTCAATATAAATATATATTTAATAGTATATATAATATAATAATGATATATTCGACGTAAAATATTTAAAATAAAATAGCATATGATAAATAATGTTTAATAGAAAATAGCATAAGATTTTCGATGTTAATATAAAATAGATTAAAAATATTCAATATGAAATTATGAAAATAATCGATAATGAAATAGTCGGTACTAATTTAAAAAAGCATAAAAAAATACTTTAAAGAAATATGTAGCATGGGATAAATATGAAATTTAATTCAAAAGTGACAAAAATTATTTCAGAAGTGAAATCGTACTAGATATTCGTTTTAATGAAAAGAGGTATAGAAAGAGATGATAAATCATGATACCAGTAATGTTTAATAACATTAAATAATCCAATTTTTAAAGAGGTGGCATTAGATGCCTTATATTTTTTGTCTCAAATAGCATGATGTATACAATTTTTAACATAAAGTAACTTGGAATAGTATATTTATATAAAGTGCAGTAAAAAATACCGGAATAGATATATTTACTTACTTACTTGGTCATTACAACCCTTTAGTCAGGATTATAACCTCACACCACTCATGTTGTGTGTGTGTTAATTTTATCCATGAGCGGCGGGACCTACAGTTTTAAGTCGATTCCGAACGACAAATTTTAGAGAAAACTTTTTATGGCAATTATATTTTACTCTCAAGAGTTTTTGCCAGAATACTGCTGAGAGAAAGTCGCCGAAGAAATATTTTTATTTTCATATTTTAGCTAGGGGTTGATTCACGGGCTCGCGTCTAATAAGCCAACACACTACCTACTAGACTATGGCGACTTGCAAGATTTTAAAGTATTTGACATCTACATATATACAATCGCAATCGAAAATATTTTATTATTACAATATAGCATGCTATATATAAATTTTAGTATAAAATAGTACAAGTAGTGAGGAAGGGATGGGATACACATATATCAGTATGTGAAACAGAATAAGTTAAATGTAAACAACATAGAATTGCAAATACTGGGTGTAATTTATAATTGAATACTATTTTCCACATTAAATATAATAAAGTTGGTTATAAATTGGTGTGAAGTACTCGGTATTTAGTAGAAAACAGTATGTAGTAATAAATGTAGTATGAGGTATATGATATCCCATGATGTTTAGTAATATGTAGCATAAGATATGTATAAGGTAATATGTAGTTTGAGATATTGTGAGATATCCCATTTAAAATAGCATGATAGATATGTATAAAGTAGTATGTAGTAATAAATGTAGTATGAAATATATGATATCCTATATAAAATAGAACGATTTTTAATAATATGTAGCATAAGATGTGTATAATGTAGTATGTAGTAATAAAAGTAGTATGAGATACGTGATATCCCATGTAAAACAACATGATGTTTAATAATATGTAGCATAAGATGTGTATAATGTAGTATGTAGTAATAAACGTAGTATGAGATACATGATATCCCATGTAAAATAACATGATATTTAATAATATGATGATTTTTGTAGAATGTTTAACATAAAATAGCATAAAATATATAATAGCTATTATGAAGTTGCATTAAATATTATATGTTTCACATAAGTAGCATGATATATAAAATATTAAATATAAAATATAAAAAGATATAAAATGTTATACATTTTATATTTATAAAATCCATACATACATTTATTTATAATACATACAACAAATAATATAAAATATCTGCAAAATATTCTATCAATAATAATTTACTAAGTTAGCATTTGTATATCACATATTATGTTGTAAGAAATAGCACATCTTCGATATAAAATTTTTGAAATTATATACTAACTTGAAAAAATAGCATGAAATATGCATTCATTAATACAAAAAAAGCAAAAACGCAAAATGCCACGAGATACAAAATTATTTCACCCAAATTGCATGAGATACGAAAAGTAAAACATGTAAAAGAAATTCTAAAATAGCTTTTTATTAACTTACCCTGCTTCAGAACTGGCTTTCTTTTTCTTTTTGCGCCCTTTACGGGCACACAGCAGTGTTGAGCCTTTGCTAGTACCCTCCTTGCCACGATTTTTACCCTGCAGACCGGCCTCTTCGGCAATGGCCAATTTCATGGTTTCTCTTTGATGCTGGAACGACTGACTAGGTATGAGACCAGCCAAAGTTTGGTCTTCTTCGCCCTCCCTATAGGCCTGCCACCAATTGGGATCCTCACGTGATATGACATGTAAAACGTCCCCTTTTTGGAAACTTATGCCCAACTCGCGACAGGGTATATACAAATCATCCTCAGGATCATAATCAAAGTGGGCGCGTACATGTAAAATGGCATTCTCGCGATGTAGGCCGCCACCGGGAGGAGGACTGCCGGCTGGCACTATTAGGAAGGTTAAGGTACCCTGCATGGTGCTAAGTAAAGCACAGACTTCGTTAATCGTTTTGCCTCGCAACTCCTGGCCATTCACCTCTAGAATTTCATCACCTTCATGTAGCAGACCGGATTTTTCAGCAGCACCGCCTCTTACTATACGGCCTATAACCACGGCCTCACCCTCATTGCGCACGGTGGCACCCAGAGGTTCAGTCGATTTCTCAATTTGTATAATGCGTATATTGTCATTTTGATCGTTGAGTATGCCAAAGCAGGCACTTAGAGGTGGGGAATCGGGGCGGTGACCAGCATTCGAATTCGGTTTCATATGGGCATAGCCAGTCTGGCCCGAGCCCGTGGGATTATGCGGCGTTACATTGGGCGGTAAAGGCATGGCTCCACGTTGAGCCAAAGGTGGTGGTACAACTGGTGGCGGTACTGCTGTAGCTCGCAAAGATGCCGATTTTGGTGGAACCGGTAAGGGAGGAGCAGCTGCAGTTGTTGCTGACGAGGGTGACATGGGCGGCTGAGGACTTGCGGTGCCGCTTAAAACTAAAGGGGAGGGAGAGCCATCCGTATAGGTAGCCACACGATCGTGAGCCAATAGTAAACCCTCCATTTCATGGCTGGTTAGTAAGTTGCCCAATTCTATGGCCGACGCTGAATTGGATTTGGCCAATAGTTCGACGATATCCTTTTGCAATTCCATGGCATTTGTACTAACGGGATTAGTGACTTTGGGTCGTCTACGTTGTAGTACAGCTTGGCGTGCTGCTAAAGCATGTGCAACTCCCGGATTAGAGAGTATATTATGGGCGGCCGACACTCGGCCTGCGAGTGTAGTCATACCGTTTTTGGTTAGCTGATTTTGTAGACGTGTCAAGGCCGCTATAAGGTCACCATAACCTACATTGAAATTGGATAAAAGAAATGGTCATAAATATAGGATTTTCACTTAAATTGAATTTAAAACTTGCCAGTTATTTTCTCTGTGGTATCCTCATCCTCAATGTAGGCCTCATTTTCCACACCCACTACCGTACGTTCGGCGGCCACTGGTTGTTGCTGTTGAGCCGTGCTTGTTTTGTTATCTTGCAAGGCTTTAAGCTTACGGGAGCCACGTAAACTGGCGCGCAGAAATTCATTTTGCTGGGCAATACGTTCCTCCTCTTCACGGCGGCGTCTTAATTGCTCCTAAAAGCAAAACAAATAAAGAAAAATAAATTTAATACATTTTTAAAATATATTTTTTAATCTGAAGCCTGTTTTAAGGCGTTAACAGACTATTTTTTGTTCTCTTTTCGTTTTTCCTTAAATCCATTTTATTTTTGTTGATTTTTTATATGCTTTAGAGAAAACTTTTCTCGAAATTTTTATTTCATTAATTTAAATCTTAATCCTTTTGCAAATGGTTTTTAATTTAATCAGTTGCACAAAATTTACGCCCCACCCCCCTTAAGTATGCTACAACACGGCTAAATTTTCACAAAGTTTTATTGTTTTTGTTGCTGGAAGCACAATGCCTAAAGCAACGGCTGCAGTGGCAATAGTCACTATAAGCCTCCCTCAACACACAATTACCACTGCTACCACCACTTTGGCTGCACAATTGTCGTTATCGCTCAGTTTGTGTTTTCAGGTTGTCAACAAATTTCATTTTTCAAGACTGGCGCAAAGGCTGACAAATGAAATCCATTAAAGAGACCACCTCGTAAATAAAATAAAATGCATTTAAAAATGGATGGCCAAATTTGCAGGGAATAGCAAGAAGAATATTAGAGAGATATTTGTGGAATTTTAAAGGAATTTATAAGGATTTCTTACAGTTGAAACGTAAAGATGGGGAAAAAATAAAGAATAGTCTCGACTATTACTTGGAAAGGGCAAACAGCAGATGAAGGACTTTTGAATCTGTGAAATCCCAAGACGTAATAAGATATCAAGCTCTCTATTTCGCTCATTCTTCACTGTAAGGAGAACGCATTCAGACTGGGGGCAGCACTTACCAGGCACCAGTCGATTAGGGATCATCATAGATTATGCCACAGTTGAACTACCGCTGTCCTATTCGTGACAATGTCGAAGAGGAGGAGAAAGCTGACTTCTTGATTAACGGCTCCCAAAAGAACTACCATCCTAGGATCTTTGGCGAGTGATTCCTACATGATATCTTAATTTCGGCCTGCATGTAAACAATGTGCCATCGTCTATGACTATTTGGCCGGCCAACCATGCATTTATTAGCTCACATCCTACGTTAACTTAAATAAAAAAAAGCAAATGGCTTGGATACTTGTTTTTCCCCTCTTAATCATTTTTTTCGTACATTATTCACGCTTCTACACTTAATGAGGACACAGTTTTTGCCCAAAAGGTTAAAGTGTAGGCACCATAAACGTCGTCCATTACTTAGCAGCATGTGGAAAAGGTTGAGGTAAAGAGGAAACGTAACTAAGCCTCTATAAAAAAAACGAAAAAATTTTAATGCTTAAATGTTTGTTGCTATTGTTGTTGTTGTTGTTAAGCAAAAACAGCATTTAAATTCTAAGAATATAGTTTTTTTTTGCTATTGTTACGCGTTGTTTTCTTTGTTGCACGTTGCAAATAAGCCCTCAATGCATGTTGACAATTTAGAAACCTGTCAAGTGTTATTAAAAATGACAACAATAACAATAACAACAACAACAATTATAATACTAAATGCCCTCTCTCTCGCTTTTAACTTTAACGGTACGTTTATTTGTCAATCATAACAATAGTTTTGAAATGGCAAAGGAATGTCACAATGTGAGGCTGGAGGTGGTGGTGTGTTTATGGTGCATATGATAGGAACGAAAGCATTTTTGCTTTGAAAACGTTGATGGATTATGTGTAGGTGCTTATGGCGTGGTGTTATTAGGGTGTTGTTACAGTTTTTACATGTGATAAGTATGTCAAGCTTTTAATTTTGAATATTTAAGTGGCATTTTTCTATGTCAATACGTTCATAGTGTTCAATAATTTAAGCTTTTGAAAGGCTTGTCTTTTAACAAAAAGAAAAAGACAACAAAGAAGGGTTACAAGGACATTGTAAAACCTAAAAAGTTGTCAAGCATTCATTGAATTGAAACCAAAGCTACTTATTAAATAGAATTTGTGTAAGTTTCTCTAGGCACCAGTAGCCTTAAATTCTATTTAGTTTTGGAATGTTCTGCTGTGCCACTCGTTCATTTCTAGACTGCAATGCACTTACCAAGCAGTGGAAAAGGATACGATTAATCACTTCTGTTCAAAGGCTTCAGTTTGCTCTGTTTAGCGAAAACAACTTATCTGAGATACATTTGCTAGGGCTTAGAAACAATTTATGGCCTATTGTTGGTCGGCATAGTTATGACAGATACGAACGAATCTTCTTTCTATCTTGGTTTTATGCACCATCGTTTCTTTAGACAGGTCGCCGCCTTATTATTCCCATGGCCCTCACGTCTAGAAATTCAGTTTAATGTAAGAATGTAAAGGATCCAAAAAGTATCGAGAAGGTATAAGCATTCAAATACCATTTTTAAAGTAATTGGGCTTGATTGAAGGGCTTTAAGAATCGCTAGGCTATTCACAAGTACATACATGCGGGTACACCTACGTAGTGTATGTACTATATGCGGTCTGGAAAATTGTCGATAAGACACTTATTGGATTGATCTTCTAAATATGGGTTCATCGATTCCCATCTCTGTTCTGTCATTTATTAGTTTACATCCATTCAGTATACCGTACTTGAGAGCTCGTCTCAAAGCAGATATAGTTGGTCCTCCAGTCTTCACGGTATGTCTCAGCGGCTGGTCTTATGGACGTTGCTTGAATAGGGTTAATATTTTGATCAAGCGATCAAATAGTTACAAATTTCCACTTAAAACTTCAATTGTCAGAGCCGGCGCACGCGGTATGGTGTATGGTATCATGGGGTTGTTATTTTCTTTTTTTAAAATTAAATTTCCTAATTTGTTTGGGTTCCCATGATATAGTATGAATGAAATTTAAGAATTCCCGAATTTCATTTCGTTTTCTTTTTCTTCTGACTGTGTTGGTTACACCATACTTTGAATGAAATTTTTAAATAATTTTTTTTTTTCGTAGAATTCCACATAAATTCTTTGGTTTTTTTTTCTTTTATCTGATAAAGCAGAAAAAACCAATAAAACCATCAATTTTTACGTCATTTTTTAACGAAACACAAACAAACAAATTAAAACTGATAAGAATTCAGTTTAAAAAAGTCATGGTTTTTTTTTTTATCACACTGTGTGTGGAATACTATGTACATATTTCACAAACTTGAGCACTTAAAAGTTATTTAAAAAAACATACATTTTAAATAATTTACTTTTTATTAAATTTAAACAAAAAATTATATTTATGATGATCTCATCACAAATATTTTTACTAAAAAAAATATGGAAAAAAATTTAAATAAATTACGAGAGTACATTGATTATTCACAATAACAGTAACTGAAGCCAGTTTTTTTTTTGCAAACAATAACAGAGTTTGAACGGCCGGTGAGACAGACCTACAGACAGAACGACAGATAGACCTTGCAACAATTGCGTTTTGTTTTTAAACGTAAAACCCGTCTGTTATTTTCAGGGAAAAATAAAAATTTGCATGGCACTGTAACAAAAAAAAAAAAAAAAAAAAAAAAAAAAAAAAATTAAAATGCAAAATGCACTGACATTAATGAGGCATTAAGGGTATTCGTAGAAAAGTGCAAAGTGTAGTTTATTTATATTTGAATTTCAATACAGATCCTGTAACAATAAACTTAAAAACCCCTCACTAAAGCCATTTTAAGAATATCCGGTAAGGTTGTTGTTGTTGAGTCTTCATCGATGCATATGTGCTTTCAATATGCTCGTCAGTCTCAGGCTCCCTCACATTTAGAGTCCTAATAATTTTCCTACCGAGGTTCAATATCTATTCAGTCTTAGAACGATTGAGTTTCGACCACAATAACCTGGAAATTCTGCAATCTCCGCTGTTCTGGTGTGAAGTGTGCATACATAATTGGTCATTACAACCCTTTTGTCTGGATTACGACCTAATTTCTCATACTACTTATGTTGTGTGTGTTAATTTTATACATGAGTGGCGGGGGACCTACAGTTTAAAGTCGACTCCAAACGACAGATTTTTGAGAAACTTTTCATGGCAATTTTATTTACTCTCAGAGTTTTTGCCAGAAATCTGCTAAGAGGAAGTCGCCTAAGAAATATTTTTTTCCATATACTACGACGACTACAAGTACGAAGTGTACACTAATTCCTCGACCGATCAGCCAGAAGAAGGTGTCTTGGCTTACTAGTTCATTTGCAATCTCATTGCCCGCAATGTCACAATGCATAGCCTTGTAAGGGTTTTCCTGTAAACTGAAACCAGCCTAGAGCTGAAATAATGCTTAGTAAGCATCTTCAAGGCCACTCTACCTTTCGGCGTAAACCATTCTCAGGTCAGCTTCGCTGCATTGGTGATTGCGAACACTTTAGCCTGCAAAATATTACAATTCTCAGAAAGCTTATGGGATTTTGCACTATTCCCTAAGTAAATAAACTACCCACTCTTTGCCTTTGTTTTCTATTCGAAAATAACACCGAAAACAGTCAGTTTGTCGAAATCACAAACCGTAAAACTTGGACTTACCTACTATATGCCTAAATCGACTCCCTTATTCTAGCAGACTTCAAATCAAATATCCTCAACAAGTCCCTTGCCGTCACCTTCATAAACGGCACTATGAGAGCCAAATTATCTCCTAAAAATACTAAAGCCCGAAGACACCTATTCTAGCAGGCCTTAAATCAAATATCCTCAAAAAGTTCTTTGCCTTTGAAGGGGGACTTCATAAACCTTAATGAGATATGTGCCGAAGACACATATTTCCTACGACTCGCCGCCCCAAGACCGCAATAAGCACTTATAAGACGAAACCCCCGTCTCCTACCTATAGGCTTCAAACTGCATAATAGATATTGATGACCTTCCCCATTCTTTCCAAAGTGTTCTCATTCTAGGACAAGTCACTATCTTGAAACCTACTTAGGTAGCCAGCTCCCTTAGAAAGCCAAGTGCAATCCTGTTCAGCTGGGGATGTACAAAATTCTCCTCCTTATATCACCTGAAAAAAGGCCTATTGTTAGTAAGATAACTACTGTCTAATGTGCGTGAAGGTTTTTAGAGGCTAAAACCGATAACAACTTGTACTGCTTTTATATGAACATCCCTATTACGTTAAGACTAGAACAGGTTTTTACTACTATTATTACATATTATTGTTGTTGTTGTTATTGCTTTATAATCAGTATCTGTTTTATTTACTCTTATTAAACCACTTGCCTGTTGTTGTTTTAAAAACTGGGAACGTGTTATTGGAACACCCCTTTTTAATTGCAAAGAATTTCGACGCATAAAATATTGCTGTTGTTGCAACAATTGTTCATGATTATTGTCATTTAAATGTTGTTGTTGGTGTTGATGTTGATGGTGATTATTATTATTATGATTGTTGTCGTCATTATTATTATGATTATCTGTTGTTGTTGTTGTTATTGTTTCAATAGGTATTGTTGTTAATTGTTGCATTTCATAGGCATTTAAATTCTCATTGAAATGATGATGATGATGAGAAACTGGCGTGACTGAAGGTGTTATGTATTGTTTATCACAGGGTAATGATGTTCTCATTGTTGTTGTTGTTGTTGTTATTGCTGAATTAAACCCCTTATTATTATCACAATTGCTTAATAATGTTAAGTGATTAAATTTATCCTTTAATTCTATAAGTTTATCATTATCAAAGTTATTATTGGCACTTGGTTGATTAAGATTAAACGCACTTGTATTGTTATTATCCATAATGGCAGTTAAATTTGTATTTAAATTATTATTATTATTGTTGTTGTTGTTGTTGATGGTGGTGTTGTTATGGTTATTATTATTTAATATCATTGTCATATGACTATGACAATTACTGCTCTCACTGCTATTACTGCTGTCACTAAAGCTATTTTTCGCACTTATGCTATTTCCTTTAAAGCCTTGCTGCTCAGCTCCCACCACTGCCATTGCCGTTGCTATAACGGGTGTGGCATTTAGTAGCATTAAATTATTGAAATTATTCTCAAAGGTTTTATTATTTACACTCCTTAAATTATTTTCATTGCTTTGTTGTTGTTGTTGCTCATTTGGCACTGAAGTCGTTGTGTTGGTCGTAACGCCGGTTGCAGGCAATGCTAATGGTGTTATAGGCGCTGTGGCGTCTAAAGTTATGCTTAAAGTCGACACCACCATAGTGAAGTTACTTTCTTTTTCCCAATATATTTACAATCTATTGAAAAAATAGTTTGACCTAACTTGTAGCCTGCTACGGAAAACAAATATTGTATTTTTTATATAAAAAAATCAAAAAATTGGCAACTCTCTTATCATGTTTTAAAAACGATGGCATCTAATGTCACGGCCCAAGAACAAAATCAATTTCTTTTACTAAATTCTCAGTAAAATGGAATAAAAAAAGTTAAAAATGAGTTGGCAACTCTTATTATTTAAAGTGATACTTAAAGTGTAGAACAGCTTGAATTTTTTTTAAATAAAATTTCATTTCAATGAAAAAAATTGTTGAAAAATAAACAAGTTGGCAACTCTTAATATGCTATGTAGAAATTATGCCTAAGGTATAGAATAATAGTTTTTATAATAAATTTTATTTTAAATACATTTTTGAAAATAGCAATACGTTGGCAATTCATCTTATTGTACAGCATATGGTTAAGGCTTAAGAAAAAATGAAATTCTTTAAAAATTATAAGTCAAAGTGAACAGGTAAACAGAATTTAAAAAAAAACTAAGAAGTTGGCAACTCTGCACATGTTATAAAATCTGAATATTCCATGGAATAATGAAAGCGCTTTTTTATAAATTTGATTTTAAGAATACGGAAGAATTTTTTTAATAAAAACAACAAGTTGGCAACTCGTATTATTTAATCGCGTAGGATAGGATGAATTTTAAGATTATATTAAATACAACAAATATATTTCTGAATTAAACACTGAAGTTAACAACTCTTATTTTAGTTTTATAGAGGTGGAGTGAAGTGCAAACTTTAATGTCAACAAAACATTGGCAACTCTTAAACTCTTATTGTCTCCGTAAACAATTTCGTTTGCAAATTATTTTAAAAAGAAAAAAAAAGACCTCAAACCTATGACTCACTTCTTGTTTGTTTTTGTGGAAAAGAGTGCGTAGATGTTAATGACAAAAAAATTTAATAATTCAGAATAAAAAAGAACTTCATCATCATTATTGGTAATTTAATGCTAAACACGTACGTACCTCTCTACAATTGTAGGTAGTGAATGGTTAAAAAACAAAACAAATTGAAGGAAAAAAAAATCAAAACAAAAGAAAAAAGTTTCATTAAATTTACATATGGCTGGTAAAAATGTAAAAAAAAGAAAACAATTAAAAAAATATATTAAAAAAAAATTACTATTGAAAAAGCATTACTATACACCAACCAGCTTTTGAATAAAGAAATAAACCTTAAGTTTTATAAAAAATTTATATTTTAAAACCATAAAAAATTTGTTTAAACTTTAAAAGCTAACCGATTGGCAACACTTTCTTGTAATAAGACTCAATGCTTTTAATGAGTTTGAGTAGGATTCAACAGATTTAACTTTAAATTCAATACAATTGAACAGAAATTGGCAACTTTTCTTTGAAAACAAATATTCAAATACCTAGTTTTTGCATGAATTGAAATGGCAATACTTTTCTTAACAAAAAGAAAATAATTTTTCATAAGAATTTTGAACTTTAAAACGTTTACAAGTTTTATCAAAACTTTGTACGTCAACAATAGGATGTAAAGAAAGTTGGCAATGTTTTGTTGAACTGAAAACTGCCAAAACCTTTGAAACTTTAATCCTAATAAATTTTTTCGGCATTTGCTTTAAAGATGAAAAGGTTTCCAACTTAGGTGGGTTAAAACGGTCTTTATCTTTAAGAGAATAATACACTAAGGCCAATTGTGTTACCGCCCTTTATCATTTCCTGCATTTCTAGAACCATCTGGAGCTTCTAACAAAGCCATTTAAACTCTCAATGTCGATCCTCTACAAATTAGTGAGATCATCTGGATAACAGACACTCTATTATTCACCTATCATGAACATGGCCAGAAAACGGAAGAGAGATTACAACTTGCTAAGGAGCATATACTTTGGTCCGGAAAATATGACGAAGTATTATATGGGAGTGATGAAACCGAAATAAATTCATTTCTAAACGAATTTGCCATCGTTTCCAAACGAATTTATTTTTGTTTCATCGCTTGAGATTATCTTTTGTTGCCTTTTCCGCCATCTGCTCTCTCTTCTGTTGGTTCTGACTGTAATCACTCTTCCGTTTTCTCATTAGAAAAATTTTCCAGCAGATTTTTCCTGGAAGATTCGCTTACACAAGGCGACGAAGAATTGTTGTTGGACTAATTTCTATAAAAATCCCAGCAGAAATAGCATCAGAGGATTGTTAACATTATTTTCTTGTGCAGAGATATAAAACAAAATATTTTCGTGACATTTTTCTCATTATAGAATTTAATTTAGCATAGTTTACCAACACTGGATTGAAAATTTTAGTTGGCAACACTTATCCTATTATTTATTACAAAAAAAAAACCTTTTTTTTTTAATATTTTTCAATAATTTTTAAATGTTTAGTTTACTAATAACCGTACAAGGTAAATATTAGGTTTTATTTCTTTATAATTTTTACATTTGTTTGTGTTTTTATTTAACTAAACAATGACATTTAAATAAATTATTTACATAAACGACTACTTCGGATACATACTCAATATTCATTGTAAAAAAAACTTGACTTTTGATAATAAAAACAATTTTAAATTATTTTTTTTATTGTATATTTTCATACTTCAAAAAGCACAAATACGTGTTACGTGTTCTGGTTCTGTTTTTAGAAACATTAAATATCACAGGCGAATAGAATAGAAAATTGAAATTGGAATACCATAGACTTTGCCTATTAACAATACAAAGTAGAATTTTAAGCTGATAGTGACATAGTGAGGCAGTGTTTGAATTTTAATTAAATTTTTATTATTTTTTAATACTTATTGTCGCGTAAATTTAAACAAATGAAGGTAATAAAAAGAGTTTCATCACAAACAAAATGTATTTGATGAGTAATTTTTAAAGAATTTCATTTGTGTTTACAAAAAAAAAACTCAAGAAATTAAGATTTAAGAAGACAAATGGGCGAATTATATGTATTTATTGGTAATTGTTATTACGTTGCCAACGTTTTAATTATTTCAAATGTTTTTAGTTAGTTTCGTGAATTTATTTTGTATTTAGTTATTTATTTGTGGCTATCATTTTCTAATTTTTGATAATTTTCTAATTTTTTATTGTCCTTAACATTTTTCAATTGATTTTGTTGTCAACTCTGTTAGAAAGCTTGTTTTTTTTGTTATTGAAATATGAATTTCATGATCTTAAAAACAGTTTCAAATTTTATATTTTAATATTTTAATAATTTTGAATTGCCAACTGTTTAACGCTTTTTTATTTACAATCTATGAGATTTTAATATTTATATATTAATTTTATAAATATTAATGATTTGAATAAGAATTGAGAGAGTTGAGTTTTATAAATTAAAGTTGCCAAGAGTCGAAGAGTTTTTTCCATGGTTTTAAATTAAAAATTAAAATTAAATTTTATAAATTTACAGTTTATAAGTGTTAAGTTACAAACTGTTTTAAAATTTTTATTTGTTTTAAAATCTTTTTCAATTATTTTAATTATTTTCAATTAGTAATTTAAAATTATATATTGTTTTTTTATTATATTTCTTATTACTTATTATATTTTCATATTTTTTATTATTTTTTTATTATTTATTATTTTTTTACTATTTATTAAATTTTTATTATTTATTATTATTCATTATTGTTTTTTTTATTAGAGTATTATTATTACTTTTAATATTTTTTATTATTTTTTTTATTATTTATTTTTCTTGGTTATTTTTTAATTATTTATAATTTTTTATTTTTTATTATTTAATATTATTCTTTTTATTTTTTATTACTACATATTTATTTTGTTTTTTGTTACTGGAGTATTATTCTTGTTTTTAATATATTTAATTATTTTTATTTTATAAGTATTGTTTCATTATTAGTTTATTAATAATACTATTATATTATTAGTTTATTACTATTATTATTATTATTTTATTACAATTAGTTATCATTATTTTATTTTATTAGTTTTTTAATATTATTTTATTATTATGGTTTTTTATTTTTATTTTTTATTATTATAATTATAATTTATTAGTACTTTTTATATTTTATTATATTTATTATTTAGTTAAAAAAAAACTTGTATATTTGGGATTAAAAAGAACAGTAGATTTATAGGTTTATTTACATTAGCAGCTAGTTGCCAACTTAAAAAAAAATTGTCAATATTTTTTAGAAAATTTTTTGTTTTTAATTCGCTTTTTATATGTAACTAAAAACAATAACTTAAATCTGTTTTAGCAGGGAGTTGCCAATTTTTTCTATGTTTACTGTCCATATTTTTTATATATATTATTGCGATTTATTTAAAAAAGCCGATCTTATTTGTATTTAAAAAAATATATTTTTTAAAGTTGAATTGCCATTATTTATTTTCTTTTTTGTAGCAGCTTTTTAAAATTATTTTTCCTTTTAATTTATCTTAGCATTTTTGGTGTTCAATTTTTTGTGCTTTTTAAACTTTTTTTATTATTTATTTTCCTGGTTTGTTTAAAATTTTAATTGGTTTTTTTATTTTCACCATCTAAATTTTAATATTCCTTCCATGATTTTTTTCAATTTCCTTATAGGGCTTAAATAACCATAAAATATGGTCATTTGGCCCGGTTTTATTTTGTTTTGAAATTGATTTTTTTTATATACTGCGTTTAAGTTTATTTTTTTTTTCGAACAAGCCTTTATTTAGAATTTTATAATAATATTCTGTACACCCACCACTTTTGTAAAACAATAGAAAATAAACTCATTATAGTCCGTTGCAGTCGTAGCAACTACTTTAACATATTAATTGTACTCTTTACACCCTCCCCTAAGCAATTTAAACATTTTTTTGCTATTTTTTCCAATTGTAAAACCGTTTTTCTTATTATTCTTTTGTTTTTTTGTTATTGACGTATTTGTATTTTTTAACCGTTGTTTTTTCGCGTAAATAAATTGTGTTTTGTTTGGCCAAAACACTAAACGTAAACTGATTTGCTTAAATGTTAAAAAACATTTTCAAGTTGTCTCTTGTAAAAATGTTGGCCTGCATTTTACCAACACACAAAAACAAAACAATTTATAATTCTCTATATATGAGTAAAAATAAAATAAAGTTTAATACTCTTTTCTGTTTCTTCTATACACGATATTTTGGCCAATGACGATAACGGCTTGTTTGACTGTATGGTAGACTGGGTAGGTTAGTAAGTTAAGATAGCAGCAATACAATACAATTGTATTATTTATTTTGTTGTATATTTTACGTAGAACTTAGCCGGGTGTTTTTTTATGGCTTGCTTGGCAACGTACGTATGTATTTGAAAAATTAACAACAACAAATACCATAACAAAATATTTTTAAAAGAGCAAAAAAAACTGTTAATAAGTTTAAATACCAAAGAGAGAGGAAAAGAGATTTTTAATTTAAAACACATTAAATTTTCTAAAATTTAATTACATAGTAATTAAAACCTTTCAAAATCGATTGGCAACACTAACTTTTATTTAAGCACACAAACAAAATTTGTCGTGTATTAAGACTGCCAAGTCGAATAGGCTTTGCTTATAATGAGAAATTTAAAGAGATTGCAAACAAACGGGAAAAAAGAGAAAAGTACAATGTAAACAAACAAGTGCATCATGCACAATGGCTGCTTTCATTAGCCTTGTGATAAAAATAAATAAACAATACACACGGAAAAAGCAACCATCGCAACAACAAATTTAACATTTTGATAAGTAAAGTAAAAGAAAGTGAGAGAAAACCTGGACTACAAAGTATTATTTCAGCAAAAAGAAGAGTTACACCACACCGGGTAGTTGTTTGTTTAACTTAATTAATCAAGTAATTGCAAATGTACGCGCAGACATAAAGATCAGATAATGAGTGTAAAAAGACAAGGGAGTGATAGAGAGTGTGAATATAAGAGACGTAAACAAACAATTTCTTTGGCAAAAACCACATGGTAAGGAATGCATTTAAAAATTAAAAAAATTGAGCAACAGGATAAATGTAAACAAACAAGTGCTAACGAGCCAGTGCTGCTAATTAAGCAGGCAAAAAAACTGTTTATAAAAAGGGGACGTTATAACAAAAAAAATTGTTTTGATTTTTACTGTGACATTTCTCATTAAAGCGTTAATTTTGAAAGTAAATAAAATTTCTGTTGTATGAAAATTTATTCTATATAAAAAAAATAATATTTTGGAGATGTTTAAAAACCTTCTTTATAAAATTGTGTACCTATGTACTCTAACAAGATAAAAATTTTTAACATTTCAATAATCTTAAAAACAAATAGCATTGAAATTAAAAAAATAAACATTTTTACTTTGGTTTTAAGGGTTTTTAAACCAGATTTCTCTTTCTATACTTAAGAAATTTTGTGATGTTCCATAATAGTTCTTCTAAAAACTTACTAAATAGACCTTAAATAGCAGAAATAAGTAAATTATTGTTTGTAAAATTAATTAAATATTTATTACGCACTAAATTGGCCTCCCGTAACAAAAAAAAGTTACTTTTTGCATTGCAATTTTAAGTTTCCAAAGCTTAAAACTTACTTAATAGATCTACGATCTTAAAATTAAATGGTCTTCTGTCTAAATTATTTACAAAAATAAATGTTCAAGCACTTATAACGAGTTAAATAGGCCTCCAGTGAAAAAAGTTAGTTACTTTATATTGCAGTTTAAAAGTTTCTCAAATAACTGCAACTTAGTAATCGAAGTGATATTCAAGGCATTAAGTTGATACAAGCTTTTGGCATTAATTGGCAGTCATAACACTTTAAATAGGCCTACAATAGTACTATAGCAAGTAAAAAAAATTCCCATGATAATTTAGGTATTATTTCCTTGTTTTATCTTCCCTTCATTCTTTTGCTTTTCAGTTTATATTTACTTTTTCACTTTTAGTTAAACAAAAAATCGCTCATTAATAAAAACACATTAATTTTTAACATTTTTTGTTTGTTTCGAATTTTATTACACTAGTTCAACAGGTTTTTCATCTTAATTCATTTACATTTCAGTTGTATTTCTAAAATGTATACGATTTTATATCTTTAGTAATATATTTTTCAACTGGCTAATTAGCATTGTATGTATTTGCTTTAATTTAAATAAATTAACAAAAGAAACAACACAAGCAAGCAACACGTTGAAAATAGAGAAATTTCAAAGAAAACACATTAAATCACAGTAACATTTATAATAATAAGAAAACAAAATTACTTTTTCTTATTTTGTATGTATTTTGTTGCTTTTAAAATGCAGTGACAATTTCACACCGTACATTATACAACAGCTTTATGATGTAATTAAGAAGAAAAATAGAAAAAGAAATAGCAAAGAGTAGTTTTAAACATGTTGATTGAATTTGTCTTGAAAATATCTACTCTTCCCTATTGTAAAGGAAATATCTGACCATTCATAATGCCCTAGATACACTGATTGGGTACTAGAGGAATAGACTTTCAACTCTCGATTTTTCAAAAAAAGGTTTTCTTTGGTCTGTGGTCCCATTCCAAGGTGGTGCCACCAAACAAATTTATTTTCTTATTTAACTTTTGATTAACGCTTCTATTGCCTCATACTTTTTTATTTTTTTTTTATTTTTGTCGTGTTTGATTTAATTTTTTGTTTTATAATTAATTTTATTTATTAATAACTTAAAAATTGTGCAACAAATTTTTTTTAAATATTTTTTACTTTACTCAAGAAAACACATAGAGTAGGTTTATATAAAATTTTGGCCTTTACTGTATAAATAAAAACCTTGAAAAGGAAGTCTAAACAGCAACATCACTCTCTTTAAAAAATATTGCTTAAAATAACACATTTTTATTTCAAAGAGAAAACTAATTTGAAAAACAACAACAACAATATAACACTTTCTGCAAAGAAATTTTTACTCTCAATATTTATTTCAATACATACAGAATTTTTTTAATCCTCCAAGAGAGCATTAAGCTTTATTAAATATCATTCTCTTTTTTATGGTTTGTTTACAATGTAAGCAATTGTGCTACTATACACTGTATGTGTATTCAGGTAAACCTTAACGGGAACAATATTTAACATTTTTTTCTCTGAGCTGCATTAAACTGGTATATTAACTACCACTTCTCTCTTTAGAAACGATTTGTTTACGTATCTCAAAAATAAACACGAATTTACCTCAATAAAAACCAACTGGTTTAAGGGGATAACAACAACAGTATTTTTCCGCATAAAGCATATTTTGCTCTCATTTTTTATTTACATGTTTTGTAATTTCAGAGAGCATTAAGCTTTATCAAATATCACTCTCTTTTTTGTGGTTTGTGGACTTTGTTTACATATGTTATAACAGCATGTGTGTATGTGCATACAAATGTAAACCTTGCAGTGGACAGCAATGTCGAAAACACTTTTTCTCTGGTCATCAAATACCACTGCTCTCCTTTAGAAACAATTGTTTACATAACATAAAAAAACGTTCGTTCTTTAGGAAAAAAATAACCCGTTTTGAAGAACAACAACAACAACAACAACTATCATCAAGTTACAGACTTTATTCTCTTGTTTTTTTTTAACCAAGTAAAGTTTACATTTCATTAGAATGTATGGCTTTTATTTACACTTTAATTTTTTTTAACATTAATGAGTGGAACGGTTTTTTCTCTTTTGCAAGATTCTTGTTTTTGTTTTCTCTTTTGAGCATAACAACAATGTCAGAGGAAATCATACACTCTTTACATTTTGATGGTTTTTTACCACTAATTTACCAACGAACAAGGTTTTCTTACAATTTTTTAAATTCCTTTTCATTTTTGATAAACAAAATAAAAAAAATTGTTATTTGCCTTAATTATATAAACATATATATGTGGTGGCATCTCTCTAAATAAACGGATTATTGTTTATATTAAAATAATATGTAGCATATTTTTAGGGAGTATTCTTTATAAATTAAAGTGACCACAGGAGAGGCCTTTATTAAATGCAATATTTTTAGGAAAACTAAACTTTTTCTATTTTCTTATAAATTATTATAACCAAAGGTTGGTTTATTTTTCATATAAAATTTAATTTAAACTTACCTGATACTTTTTAATACTATCCAATTGCTCCAATGTTGGTTCAACAATTTGAGCTATTTGCTGTTGTTGCGCCACATTTATTGCTGTTGTTGTGCCCGGCATGCCACGCCTATCAGGCAGTTGTGGCGGCTGCGGTGTACGTTCCACACGCACTGTATCACGTGGCGGTGGTACCGGCTTTATTGAACCATTTAACTGATTGAAAAAAAAAGTAAAGAAGATTGGCAACTCTGTTGTTTTAAATTAAGTTTAAAAAACAAAATATACGATATTTAAGAGAGCTAATAGTGTGTGAAGAGTATGAAAATGTTTTGTTTTTAGTATTTCAATGTAAATATTATGAAAGTTAATGAAAGTGTAGAAAGATTTATATTTGATTAAATCATACAAAATAAAAGGTCTTAAATTATGTTTACATTCTGTTAAATTTATAAATAAAACCTTAATTTTAAATTCCCAAATATTGTTCATCCTTAAAATTTTAAATTCAAATGTTTTTTAACGCCTAAAACAGTTTAATTATAAGTTATATGACTTTAAAACATTAACTTTAACTTTTAACCCTTTTTTAGAATTCCTAAATAATTTACAGAAATTCCCAAAAATTTCCCAGATACTTTAAAGCAAATTTGAAACATTTCTGTGTCATAAAATACCTACGTCAAGTGTTCGATAATCTTAAATTATATTAAAATTGCAAATATAACTAAAATTTGTAATTCGCAAATATTTTTCTAAAATTCCCAAATACTTATTTAAAAAAATATTCAATAGAAATGTGTTTTTGATGTTTCCCTCAGCTTAAATAGAGGATAAATAACTTTAAAACTCTATGTTTTTGCATTCCTAAATATTTTTTAAGAAATACCCAAAACTCCAAGACCCTAATAAAACATTTTAAGTAATTTTTTTTTTGATTTAAAAAGGAAGAAATTTGTAAATTATTGCTAGTTTTATGCGCAATATTCCATAACTTATTCTATAGCCAATTAACAGAACCATGAAGAACATGTAGCTGTTAATATGCAATTAAGAAGTGCTTTGAGCTCGTTTAACTTAATTTTTATAGTTTTTCCTAAAAATATCTTTTAAAAACAATCTAATAATTGCCTTTTTAACAATTTTCTACTGTCATTCTAATTTTCCATTAATATGCTGTTGAATAATGGCATGCGGAAAAGCGGAGCAGAGCAGTTTGTGCCTTCTGTATGGCATGACAGCCATATTTGCTGTGACAATCTTGTGCAAAAATTTGCTGACATGGAAAATTTGATCACAGTAAATTGCATTTAATTAAATTTACTCTGTTGCCTTGGCTTGGTTGTCTGTCTATCTGTCTGCTAGTTAGCAGCTTTGCACTCAATATTTTTTTTTTAATTTTCCGGAAAAGGCAAATGACAGTTAGTGTTTGTAATCAAATTTGTTGTAAAATTAGAAGGCAAATGGGAAGAATTTTGTTATAGCACCACAGAATTTTATTCACAAATGTGTACAGATACAGATAATGGAAAATATTTTTTGTTTTCAAACTGCCAAAATTTATTATAAAAAAAAAACCAATAACTATTTCAAAAGGCTATTACTCATGTAAAATTTGTAAATAAAACTTAAACTTTAAATTCCCAAATAGTTTTCGAAAATTTCCAAATCCGATTTCTTTTGAAATTGTATATAAAAATATTTGAAAGCGCTAAAAATACCACAAATACATTTTATATAATTTAAAAAATCTTAATTCTTGAATTCCTAAACATTTTTCTGAAATCCCTAAAATGTCCATATTTTATACAATCGTTCATAAGCATTTTATAAATATTTTAGAGTTTTAAACTGTTTAACTTTAACTCATTTCACTTAAAAACCTTAAATTCTACAATTCCTAAATATTTTCCAGAAATCCCCAAAATTCCTTTAGCATTTAATAACAAATCTAAGAGATTTTTAGGTGAAAAAATTATGGAAAAAGTTTTAAAGAGTGTTGAATGATTTTCATTTTATAAATTACTGTTAAATTTTAAATTCCTAAATATTTTTAAAAAATCCCCAAAATTGTTTTCTATTGAAATTTTAATTTAAAAACCCTTTTATTTAACACAAAACTACTTAAATCCATTTTTAAATATATCATAAATTTGTCTAAAATTCCTGAATTGTTTTTTGCAAATTCCTAAAATTCCCCAACAATTTCTTTGCAAATTTCCAAATTTTCCAATGCTTCAGTCTAACTTGCGTAATTAAAGCTGTAAAATTAACTTTTATAAGATATATGTGGATAATATTTTTTAGGGTTGCCACTTTAACAAAAAAAAATTTTAAAAATCCTGCGCTTTTAAAAAATCTTTATCAAATAGTTTATAGAGTTACCATACTTTTTATATAAACAAACTACATATTAACATGAAATCGTTACTAAAGTACTACAAGGGAGATAAAGAGGAGGAGGAGGTAGACATCAAAGACTAGGTAGTATTTAAGAGACCAATAGTTTACCAATTAAGACAGAGAGATAGAGAGAGACAGTGAGAGAGTGAAAGAGACAAACCTCTTCTAAACGCTTTTCCTGCATTGTTGAAGCCACTTGGGGTTGAGGCTTTTGGTAGCCTGATTGATGATGATGCTGCTGTTGGTGCTGCTGCTGCTGGAAATCCTCAAACGAACCATTCAAAGACATGGTGGATATTAAAGAAGTCTCTTGTTGCTGTTGTTGTTGAAGCAATTGATTTTGCAAGGAAGCTGGTGAAAAACTCATGTTATGGGACTCGGTATTGGAATTATTACAAGAATTTATGCGTGTCAGGGTAGTATTGGCCGTAGAGGCCGAAGAACAAGAAGAAATTTGTGAAGACAGCGATGCTAAATGGGTGGGCGGTGGATAACGTGGTGGTGTTTTGACAATTTCAATAAAACTATCGGGTACATCGACCGGTAATTCGCGATGCTTAATTAGAGGAGGTAGAATGGGATTTTTAGAGGAGAATTCCTTAAGTTCATACTCAGGCGGCGGAGTAGAACCTGTGCTAGTAAGACTGGCTAAAGAATCACCACTAATGCTGCTTAAAACCTGGCCATTATCCGTGGCTATTAAAACATTATTTTGGTTTGTTAGGGAAGGAGATTTAACAGATGACGAGGAGGATGTGGAATTAGAGGCGGAACTAAAGGAATTGACTGGATTGTTATGCTGCTGTTGCTGCTGCTGGTGATGTTGCATAACCGTTTTATTATTCAAGTGATTATTGTTGTTGTTGTTCAATTGACGATAAGCTATGGTATCATAAGATTCACAAGAATTTTTACTTAAAACTTCACTTTCATACGAAGACGAGTGGTTGGAGGAACCCTTACGATATAACGAATCCACCATTAATTCCAATTCTTCAGAGCCTGAGGAAGTTAAAGGTGAAATACAGCCGCCGGTGCTGGGCTGGGAATGAGGATTGGGATTATGGGCCACCACTGGCTGTTTCAAGGTCAAAGCATTATTAAGTTTTTGAGACTGTTGGTGGTGATGATTATGATGTTGGTATTCCACAGTTAAATTGTTTTCCAAATTTTCCAATTGTTCCAGTTTTAATTGATGGCGTGCATTATACAGATTTTGCAATTGCAATGGATCAGTGGCCGTAGTTGATGCACAACATGTTGTTGTGAATAATGATTTGGTAGAGCCATGTTGTCGTTGTGGTTGTTGTTGTTGTTGGTGTTGATGGTGATGGTGAGCATCATTATAATGAATAAATTTTGTATTATTTTTGATTAATTTAGCAGTACATTTGGGTAGAGTATTATTATTATAACACGGATAATAAGGAAATTTCTCTTTAACTACAAGGGAATTTTGTTGCTCTTCACCATGATTACAGTCAAGAGCAGCAGTAATAACAAAAGGTTTACATACAGAAGATTGAGAGTGTATTAATGATAATGAAACAGTTTTTTTGTTTTTGTTGGTGATGATGTTGGTGTTTGTGCTAGTAGTAGTGGTGCTTATATGCTTAAGAGAGTTATATGAGTGCGTTAGAGGAGGTAAATGATTAGAAGTTAACATAAGTGATGAACATGAGGAGTTAACAGTAGTAGTTGTAACAGTGGTGAGTTTGTGTATGTTTATGTTTTGATTAGTATTAGGCGTGTAATGATGCCTTTGAGGTGAAAGTTTTTGTTTATGTGTGCTTGCATTTGTTTTTTGGGTTTTTAATGATTTATTCCTTTTGTTGTGGTTGTGATTGTTGTTGTTGTTTTGTTTGATGTTTACCTGTGGTGGACGGGGTGGTGGATAACGTGGCGGTGTTTTATTGCGCGCTATAAAATTATCGGGACAATCCACAGCCATCTCACGATGAGGTCCTAATTAAAAATAAAATAAAATTTGTTTTTAAAGTGATTCTTTATAAGTAAGGCTTACATACTTACCATTATCTTGATTTATGGACTTCAACATGGTGGTATATAATTCCTGATCAATTTCTTGTGTATCCTGTTCGTTTGTTTGTCGTATATGTGGTAAATTATTATAAACATCGGGCAGACAGGGTTTTAAATCTTCACTATCTAAAACCACTATACTAGAGCCGCTACGACGGCGGGGCCTGGAAATAGAAAAAATAAAATTAAAGTTTTTAACATTTTTTAAATAAAAAATATATTTTAAATCTAATTTTCAACCCCATATCATTTTAAAATTCTTTAAGTATCATTAAATTATTCATTAAAATTAAATTAAAGGAAATATATATTTTTAATTTAATATCCTTTTTCTAATTTTTTTCAGTGTATTTAAAATGTGTTTTCTACGCTTCTTCTTGTTCTTTTCCATAATTTATTGGAAGAATTAACAAAAAAGCAGCTGTCACTTGTCAACAAATGGCAACAATTTTGTTCCTTTTTAACACTCAACAGCAAGGAGACTTACCATACATACACAGCTATATAAACAACTTAAAAGCAAACAACAACATCCATAATATGAAAAGGAAAAACAACATTCCTTAACAAAAACAAAAATGAACACACAACGCAATGACAATGCCTTGCAGAATGTTCCAAGCAAATAAAAAGATCCCATATTACATCTCTCATTTACGCTCTCTATGGGAGAGAGACGAAAAAGGCAATTTCTTTGAAAATAGAAAACAATAAAAAAAATATTACAGTAAACATGCTAGCGTATATATATGTACACTCGTGCACACAAAAACACTTTGTGCATGCGAGAACAAAACTTGATGATTTCTATGTTTAATACAAAAACAATTATTTGCTGGAACAGTAATATACAGAGAGTGAAATGGATATTTTTGAGAAAATAAAACCTGTTTCACAAGAACTACATATACTTTGTAAAGAGAGATTTTTCTTAGAGAGATACTGTAATGTAAACAAAACTACATACCTTGCAATATAAAAAAGAAATTGGATAAAGACAGTGGATGAAATAGATATTCTTGAGAAAGTAAACTGTAAATAAATCTGATCTCTTTAAGTACAATTCTTTAGAGAGAGATTTTTCCTAGAGTGTTTCTTTAGAAAATAATCCCTACAAATAAAGCAAAAACAATGCTAAAATCATCACATAATGAAGAGAAAAACACTGAGGACCAGAGAATTACAAGTTAAGCAGAAATTTAAACATTAGAAAATAACATAGAAAATAACTGAATACAACAGAGAGGAGCCACAACCAGAGTTATAAAATCGAGAAAAAAAATTTTACAGCCAGAGTAATTAAGCAGAGAGTACAATACCCGCTAAACATTAAAAAGGTAAGCAAAACATTGACAAAAAAAAAATACGATTGTAATGTGTATGCAGTATTATTAGTAATGCTATCGTGCTATGTGTGAACTTATATCATTTTTTACAGTGAATGTTATTTTAACAGAAACAGTTAACTTAACATAAAAAAAAATATGAATATAACAGTTTGAAGATAATAACATTGGAAAATCAATCATTTTTATCAAACACGCTCTCTATAAATCGGGAAAATGCGATTGAATTTAAAAAGGTGTAGTTTTAGGACCTGGAGGACTGGATAGCTACTGGCTTAAGGATTCCGAAACAAAAACAAAAACTATTTTGGAATCTTTGATCCAATAGCTAACCAGCCCACCAGGTCCGAACAGTCTCTGTTAACATAACATTCAGTGTAAAAAAAAAAATAATAATAACTATCGTAGCTAACTTCACACACATTATACTAAAAAAGCAAAACAAAATAAAAATCGTTGTATGTGTCATTGTAATTACAATATTCTACATTCAGTGTAAAAAAAGGATACAACTATCGCAACTAACTTCAGACACATGATGCTAAGTATCAAAAAAGCAAAACAAAAGAAAAATTATTGTGTGTCATAATGCCTACAGTCTATTCTACAATCAGCAAATAAACTACGATTTCTCAAAAGCAGTATTGAAAATACCAAAGTTTCAGTAAAATGCAAAGAATATACAATACAATCAGCAAAAATTTGGTAAGTTTAAATAATTTTATATAAAATATAGATGCATGCTAATTAATTATCAAACATATTAAATTTAAATACCAAACATACATAATTTATTAACAAGCCTAGAGGACTGGATTCCAAAACAGTTTAACAATTAGCTTCGCCGACTATATCTCCGGTCCCAAGAGCCATCCGACCGTAACTAAAACTATTTTGGAATCTTTGATCCAATATCTAACTAGCCCACTAGGTCCGAACAGTCTCTGTAAACATAAAATTCAGTGTAAAAAAAATAACTATTGTAGCTAACTTCACACACATGATGCTATCAGTATTAAAAAAAAAAGAAAAACTAATTAAAAATCGTTGTGGGTGTTACTTTAATTACAGGGTATGGAATTGCCAATATTCTACCTACATTCAGTGTAAAAAAAGGATACAACTTTCGCAACTAACTTCAGACACATGATGCTATCAGTATCAAAAAAGCAAAACAAAAGAAAAATCATTGTGTGTCATATTACCTACAGTATATTCTACAATCAGCAAAAAAAACTACGATTTCTCAAAAGCAGTATTGAAAATACCAAAGTTCCAGTAAAATGCAAAGAAAATGCAAAGAATCAGCAAATAAACTACGATTTTTCAAAAGCAGTATTGAAAATACCAAAGTTCCAGTAAAATGCAAAGAATACAATACAATCAGCAAAATTACTACGATTTCTCAAAAGCAGTATTGAAAATACCAAAGTTCCAGTAAAAATTTGGTAAGTTTAAATAATTTTATATAAAATATAGATGCATGCTAATTAATTATCAAACATATTAAATTTAAATACCAAACATACATATTTATTAACAAGCCATAAATCAATTTTAAAATTTTGAAACAAATTATAATTGATGCTTTATTCTCTCATTTCGTAAAAAAGAAACCCAATTTGTTTAAGCATTTCCGTTTCTATTTAGTAATTTTTCATTTGTTGCCATATTTAACCCTGATTTTCCATGACATGACTTTGACACATAAATCCCCCTCCAACATGACATTATCCTGACAGCTCACACATTGTCAGTTTTGGCAAAATGTTCATATGTAGTATATACATACATACATATACTCTACATACAGAGTAAAGTTAAAGGGCCAAATTTTTATGCACATGCAACAATATTTCTTTTCCCTTTTTCTCTCTACCCACAAAAAAAAAGGAAAAGCTTAAAAATAATGTGCGAACATTTTCCATTGTTTCTCTTTTGGCTGGCATTTTAAGGTTATGTGTCATGTCATGTCAAGTTATTTTCGGGGGATAATTTTTAACGCTACGCAAATTAAACAACAGAAATACGAATTTATTTTGTGGCAACCATGCAAATAATATTATTTTTCTTTTTAAATAAGAAAAGAAAATGTTTAAAATGTTTTTTTTTAGGGGAAAAAAGTCTGAATACAGCATAAGATTTTGAAATATTAGAAAAATAGTAATGGTAGTAGAAATACTTTTGGATGTTAATCCATAGGATAGGATAGCAATTGAAAAAAAGAAAATATTATCGATAAATAAAAGAAGTTAAAGTAGTTTTAGACCACTTTTTTGCACATTTCATAACTTGAAAAATGTTGGTTTCCAACATTAGAAAATTATGCCTATAGACACGGTTTTTGGCTTTGCCTCATAAAAAAGCCCTAAAGGGTGGCTTGTTTACGTCTCCAATACGTAAAGTTAGCCTTACACGAAACTCCTAATAAATTCAAGTTAATATCGGTTGTGTAGCCAATGTCTTCCTGAACTATCTCGAAATTCCTTAAACCTTATTTCCCTAATAATTATTAAAAATAAAATAAATTTTTTTTTACTTCTCTTCTTTATTTACTCTTTGAAAATCATCGTTTCATTATATTATTAATAAATATTTATTTATTAATTAAACTTTCTTTTTCTTTAAAAAATTTTCATAAATAAATAATTCCCCAAAAAAATGTTTTTCCCCCTACACTTTCGTATATCAAAATATTTAATTACACGCCAACACTTAACTAACAGAGACAATATTATTACCTTAAAACGTATGTATGTTGCATTTGTTAATGTAATTTAATATTTTTCGTATTTATTTTATTTTATTTTACAAGTTTTCTTGAGAAAATAAGCAAACAAAACTATTTTTCCATAGAAAAAAAAAACAGAAAGAAATTCCTTTAAAAAAAAACGTTTCACATGCAACGCTGTAAAATATAAGGAACACAACAAAGCATAACGAAACGGATGTGATTTGTTTACATTTTCAAAACATACACACACATGTACTTGCAAACATCTAAGAGGGAAAAAACAACGCAAAATAGCGTTACATTTAAAATAGGAGTAATCTAGCACTCTCTCTCCCTCTCTTACTCCCTTGCTCCTTTTGATAAATCGTATTTAGTGTTGTTTTTGTAAATTTTATTGTTTTGCTTATTGTTTACATAGTCCTGTGTATTATTGGTTGTATTAAAATGGCAGTTTACTTTCAATACAGGTGTGCTTATACGAAGGTTATGTTTTCTTTGAAAATGTATTTGAAGAAATCGGCGTTTTTTGATAAATTTAGGTAGAGAAACAGGATGTTTTAGAGGAGAATGAAGGAATATTGATTTAAAGATAAAGGAAATTTATGAAAGCGGTGCCTTTTCATTTATTTTTAATGAGTTTTTGAGTGCTTGTTAGTTAAATAATGAAAATCGTAAATTATTTTCGACCGGTCATCCGGTGCCTTATCATCTCCAAAACTATTGATTCTATTGTTCAGCTAATGTATTGTGGATCCATGCAATATTTGCAGTTTGAATCTCCACAATCTCAGAATAGTTTTGACATAATTTGCATGTTGAGGAGTGGACACTTTGGTTCCCCAGATCTCCTGGTTCTTTATCATCTCCAAAACTATTCACCAATGTGATTAGATACTATATTCTGGACCCATGCAATATTTGCAGGTTGCATCTCTACTATTTCAGAATAGTTTTGCCCTAATTTGCATAATGAGAAGTGTACAGTTTGGTTCCCCAGATCTCCTGGTCTTCAAACCTGGCAAACAGATTACCTATATCGTTCCCCATGTACCATACTACACTAAATATTAAAAAAGGCGTTTAGTTTAATTTATTTTTCATGGCGTTTAAGCTTTAAGTATGTAATTAACAAAGTAAAATGAGCAAAAGTTTTACTAAAAAAATATTGGAGTAGGAAACACAGTCTCTTTTTAAACATTCAGTTCAAAGTAATTAAATATAAATGCTTGTGTTATAAAAAAAAAACCATAACTTTTCTTTTAATTTAAATTGTTTTAAAAAACTTATAAACAAAAGATAAAAAAAAACTACAAAATACTGTCTAGCCTGAGTAAGACTTTTAAAAAAATTTTATCTCTCAATTACTTAAACTCTAGAGAGGCAGGCAGGTGGTAAGACATTGAACTTGAAAACTCCACTTTAAAAAAAAAAATACAAACAATGAAATGAAATCAAGCTAAAGGCAAGTAATTTAAACCCAGATTGAGTCATCATCATGCCCCATAAAGTTAAAGAAAAAGGTAACAACAGTGAACACAATAGCACAACGTAACCCTAAAGCGTAAAGTAGAGGAAAAGTAGAAGAAAAGGAAAGAAAAACTTCAAGTGGGTGTTGTTTTGTTTAAAACATTTAGTTTTTTCTATTCTTTGAAGAATAATTTTGAAAAGTTTTTTATATTGTTTGGGGTCATTAAACTGAAAACTTCTCGGCTTATATGTACATACATATGTATGTATGTTCCAAGTAAAGGGAGAAGGTATTTTTTGTTATGATTTTCTGTTGTTAACTTTACTTACATTTTGTTATTGTTTACTACGATTTGTTTATTGTTGTTGTTATTGTTATTGTTTTTGTTATGGTTTAGCTATTAATCATGTTTTTTTTTCGAGAATTTGTTTAGAATTTTAATATTTTAAAATTTTTTTTTATAAACGAAATGCATTTCTTGTTTTCAAATCTTTTGAAAAACGTGCCCGAAATTTCAATGAAGTTTTTTCCTTAATATTTTTATTTTCAATTGAAATTTTTAAAAATTCTAAACGCAACCCTGTTTTCTTTGTCTTAGAAAGAAGAAAAATCAAAGAATATTAAACAAAATTTTTAAATTTAATAGAATTCCCACACCCCAAAAGACCTCGCTGCGTGGAAAGTTGACAATTGTGTCACACAATTGGCAGTTGCTTTTCTTAAGAGGAGATTTAGGCACCTGGAAACACTCTACTCTAACTCCGTTGCTAGGATAACTTCTGACCATTGACAATGTATCAAGTCTCATGCAAGAGAGCTTTAAAGTGTTAGAATACGCTTGCGATCTGCGTATAAGTATCTCTGCTCTGTATTTTGATGTCCGTTGTGAGCGATTGAACTCTGCTTTTGGAATCCTCTCTAAGGCTGTTAACTAGAAACGATAATATCTCGAGAACCAACTCAGACTAGGGAGATTCAATTTGATTTCTCCTCCACTGTGCAATAACTGGGTATAATCCCCAATTCAAACGCTAAATCTCATGAAAGACAGATTTAAAAAATTAGAATTTGCTGATGATCTGCCTTTATTTAATTCTGAACCTTTGTGAACGGTTCAACTCTACTTTTAGAATCCTCTCTAAGTGAAGCTCAGGCTTCAACTCAATCGATAATCAACTCAAGTATGAAGAATTCGATTTTACTTCTTCTCCATTGTGGAATACCTGGGGATTATCCTCGATTCAAATACTAAAGCACATTGAAAACAACTTTAAAGTGTTTGAATATGCTAACGATTCCTGTCTAATATAGTATTTTTGTACGTCATTTTCTTATAAAATCCTTTTTTTTTTGCAGTGCACATAATAAAAGTTCTTTCTTTTTTGCATTCAATTTAATGACTTCCTTAAGTCTTCTTTTACCTTACCATTGAAATAATGGCGTTTCTGCATTTAACTAACAGATGTTTTATTAAAAAATAAATAAAACTTCAGGAAAACTAAAAGAATTCTTAACTAATTTAATTTTTTTCATTTATTGTTGCAATTTTTATGCAATAACATCATCCCCTTTCTAGGTTGTATTGAATAAATAGTAATAAAAACAACTGTGTTAACATTTCTCATGATCTCTAATTCTTCTGTTAATATGAATCAGCCGCCATTACAATTGCAACGGAAGTTTTAGAAACAAAACAAAACAAAACAAAACAAAACAATATCCACAATATGAAAACAAATAAAGCATTGTTTAACTACAAAGCAATTGACAATAGCAACAACTACATATTTAGCCCTTTATTAAAACGTAAACAAAATTAATAGCAACAACAATTATACAGGAACATACGTAACAAGTTTATTATGCTTCAATTATTCTAGTAGGGTTACAGGTTTATTCCTTCCCTCTCTCTCTCTCTCTCTCTCTCTCTGTGTTTCACGTGCTTAGAGAGAGTATTAAGGATTTATGGGTGCTTAATAAAACTGTAAATGAAACCAGTGTTTAATAAACACAGAATATTGTCTGTTGTTGCTAATAATACATTAACGATGTCATTATTTAGAGAGGAAGATTATGCATGCATAAACAAGCACACAAGTTGTGTGTGTTCAGTGTAGGGCGAAATGATGGTTGATTTTCTCCCCCTTTGGTTGTTGTGTATTTTTAGTTTTATTGTTATCGTGGCAAGTTCACCTGTTGCAATTCAATGAATTTAAGAATATTTGACTAAAACCACATGTTGAATGAAAAGAAAAAAAAGGGAAATGAAATAAAATATAAAAAGGGTAAATAAAATAAAAAAAATTGAATTTATAATTTTATAAAAATAAAACAAAAGCGAAATAACTACAGTGCGGTGAACAAATTCACATACTTAAAGAGTTATGCCTTTTCGATTTCATAAGTGAAGTTTCATTATAATGCTTGAACCTCAGTGTAATTGAAATCCAGTGTAATTGAAAGCAGTACCAGAAGATTGGTTGCAGCAGCTGATGCTTTTGAGGTAGGTTTCCAACATTTTAGCACATTTCGGCAATTATGCCGGCATTAAGTTGCAAAATTTTAATTTTTAAATACTTTAACGTTATTGGATTATCTGCGTACATACGATCTAAGCCTAATGTCGTCAAATAACATTGTATTGGTTGCCAATTTTCATCGCCAAGACGCGAAATTACGCTTTCTAGAAACCATACAATGTCCAGTTTATAATCTGCAATTGCGGGCCAAAAAGTCAGTTATCATACAACCGGCCGAAATGGTCTTTTTAGGAACATTTTCGAAAAATTATTATTTGTGAATGGTCAGGCGATTTTAATTGTTACAACAATTGGGCCCCATGTGGATGGTGGTTTAAATTTTATTGCAAAATACGACAAAAGCCCTAAGAGAATGTATTTTTCGAGAATGCCGTGGAATCAACAAATTTGCATTCGATTTCTCACATTTTCTCTAATCAAAAACAATTTATGATTTTTTTGTTTCTATCACTTGTCGTTTTCGCTTTTGCCTGCACTGCAGTTTGGTTTTTCTAGGCCTTTCTCTTCGTTAACAATACAAAAACATTGAGCAAAAAAAAAAAAAAACAATGTAAACAATCAACCATAGGAGCAACAAGAGAGTAACAGTTTTGCATGCTTAATCAAGTTTCTGTTTGTGTTCCTTTTGTTTGTTTGCTTTGAAGATTCTTTATTCTTTTGTTTTTATTGTTGGCATGTACTGTTGTTATTGGCTTTGTAATGTTTTGAGAAGGACATTTGCTGTGCTCTAGGAATGTAAAAATAGTCAGAAAACTTAAGTGTATGATAGAGAGAGAAGATAGACTTTAAAATTAAATCAAAACCCTTTGAAGTTAATATTACAGTGTTGAACACTGTTGCAATATTGTGTTAAAAACTGCTAGAAATAGTTAAAAAGCGTTAAATTGTTAATTTAACAGCAAACAAAATGCTTTTTAAATAGAAAAATTGAATTTAAAAATTATTTTATAAAGAATTTTTTTATATTTTCTATAAGATTTTAAAAACTAAAAACATAAATCAAAAATATCATAAAAAAAGTATGGTTTTCTCAATGTCATTTTCTTAAAAATATCCAAAACCTTAAAATTCTTTATTTAACAACAATGCCACAAAAAAATGTTTAAAGGTGAGGCCATAAAACTGTTGAAAAATTGATGGTCAGTCATGTGATGTTGCCAAGAGCACCACAATAACACACCTTGCTTATCATCTCCCAAGAAGAGACAGCAGCAAAGAAGATTTCTTAGCATTTTCCCATTATTCCCATCATTGTGTTTTGAAAGCAGATTAAATTACCCGCTTTTTGCTTTTGGCTGACTCACTACCTAAGGAATTCCAAGGAATTCTTTTATTTCTTTTTTCTGTTTTGAATATGAAACACAATGAACGAATGAGAGGGAGAGAGCCAAATGAAGGAAGAATCATAATCTATAGAATTGTGGTTTTTTGTTTCATTGTGGGATTAATGTTAATCCGAAGGCTTAAAGACTACACGCAAGCAGTTTGCCTAATACTTCGTTTGGTAAATAATAGACACGCGGGCTTGAGAAAAATAAATCAGCAAAACAAAGAATTTTTTCTGCATAGTAAGGCAGAGAGTGAGAGAATCCTTACCATACTTTTAGTCAATTGCTCACACCACCCCTATTGTGGGCGTTAGGCGGGACCTAACTTTTCATGACAAAATTTGATTTCACTGTCAGAGTTTTTGCGAGGCAAATTTTTTTCGTATTTCGTTTTGTTCGTGATGTCTAAGCTAAGGTTAGAATCGTGGCCTCACGTCCAATAAGCCAACACACTGCCTACTGCAGATTTGAATGTTGAATTTATCGTTTGTGAATATCTAAACCACAGAAATAAAAATATTTCCCTAGGTATTGTTTATTAATGCATTTTGAGAAGAGTTAATTAAATTTCATATTTTTAAAGGGAAAACTTATTGGTTTTTATATGGAAATTTAAAATTTTTTTCAAAAACTATTGAAAACTTCTTATTGTTGTTGTTTTATTTCACTTACCAATGCTTTAATATGCGCATTTTGTTGTCCAAGTTTGGTATTTTGAATTGTTATCGTACTTCTTAGTATTTTAGATTTTATTTTCGTTAGATTTTATTACGTTTTGTATGCTTTTTATATTTATTTTTTAATATTTTCCAAGAAAATTATCACATGTTTGGGGTTTTTTTATTTTTTTCTTGTTGTTATTTTGTATTATAGATTTCTTTCTTTACACAAAATACTTTTTCTTTATAGAAAAAAAAAAAAAATTATAAATAATTTTTGTATCGAAACATTTTTAATTTAAAGATAAATGTGTAAATTACGGAAAATTTCCTTTTTTAAAGTTTAAACATTAATAGCGATTTTGTTTTTAGTTTGAAATATAATTTTATAATTTTTTTTTCTAAAAGTAATCACAAAGAAATGAAAATAATAACAATAACAAATCAACAGTAACTTCTAGAAGTTGCCAGATTGGAAATAAATTATGTATAAACCATCATATATCAGCTCTTTGTCTGTTTTAGAGCTGCTTTTGATTGCCCGATTCGTGTAAAGGTGTTTAATGCCATGAGTTTGGTCGTTTACGTTAGAAGCGCACCACTTGCTTATGCATTCCTTTATATCAATAATGTCTCTGTCATTTGAAAAACATTTAACATTGTTTGATTTGGTTAGGCTTGTTATTAAATTTCTCTCAGGATAGGAAAGTTTTTCAAGCTAACACAAAAAAATGCAGCATTTGATGAAAGTATTGTTGTTGAGCCACTCTAATGGCGAAAAAACTGCATGACGTGCAAATTATTGTTTGCTTGTGGAATTACACGGCATGAGCATGACACTATCAAAAACACTATACAATGTGTGCATCTGGCTCAACCAAAACTAGTTAGAAGATTATAAATTGGAAACATTACTCGATCAAGATCAAGTGAATCAAGCCACCACTTTACATACATACATTATCGGCCATTACAACCCTTCAGTCAGGATTACGGCCTAGCTTCTCACCACTTTAAGGCATTTAAAAGCCGCAGAATTCATTCACAACCATGTATACTGGCTGCCACATGAACTGAAGTCGAGAGACTTTGAAAGACTTGTTGTGGCAGAAAGCAATCAGAGCTTCTTATAGCATGTTGAGCTGTCAAACAATCTAAGGATATGTTAGGTTAGGTGGCGGACCGCCTCGAAGAAAAAGGTTTTACTTAGGAACAATGTGGTACAACACTACATTCTACCCGGGGATTAACCATTCTCTAGAGAAAACCATCACGAGTCCAAAATAAATCTTGCTATTTATTGCAGCCATTTTTGTAGCTGAGTATATCAGTGTTGATGTTCTGGCTTTGGATGGCAGTATCGCGAGTAGGCCATCTAGTTTTTATTGGATCAAAATCAAGGTTATCTCGATATTTTCAAACAAAATGTTGTTTCTAGAGAGGAGAAATTGTGTTAATGCAGTAAAACAACAATTCTCAACACATTTGTAATATTGCGAAGGAGTTGTTGTGTTATAATGTCCCAAAAACACTCGACCATCTGCCACAAGACTTGAAACCACACAAAGCACATGTGGGAATACCTTGTAAGGAAGCCGAAGAAAGAAAAATTGGAAGCAATCATAATCTAAAGCTGGTATTGTAGGGTGAATCAATGCTTAGGCGGTTAGAATGCATAATTTTTCATAATTTTCATAATTTTCATAATTTTTATTGATTGATTATAAATTTTTTACAAAAATATGTAAAAATTTTTGATAAATATTTATAAACTTTTCTTTTTTTTTAACAATTTTTTACAACCGTTACTTATCAAAAAATTTTTGTGTTTAATTTTCATTTTTTTTTTGGATTTCTTTAATTAATTAAAAATCTTTCACTTGTAAGCATATTTAATGCATTTTTGTTGTTATTATAGTAAATATGTTCGCTCGTTTACTTGACTTTATTTATAATTATTTTTTTTATTTATTTGTTGTTGTAATTTAGTTTTTACACGCCGTTACGCTTAAGTAAATCTCGGTTGTTGTTTGAGAAACTGCACACTGCACACGTTATGGTTTTCAACAATTAATTTTTATAGATTTTCAAACATTACACACACACACACACACACACACACACTATAAATCACAGAAGAAAACAAAAAAAAAAATTCGAAAGTTTTTTTCTCTTTACGTTACAACTTGATTTTCTTTTCGTTTTTTTTTTTTTTTTTTTGATTAATTAAAAAGAAATTTTATTATTTGAACATTTTAATTTATAAACAACAAACAGAAAAACGAAAAAAAAAGGAAATTTTCCATAAACAAACAAAAAAAAATTAAAATGAATCTAAAAAAGGTTTTCATAACTGCCAACAACATTCCTTTGCCAATCATTGACTTTAATGGCTTGAAACACACACTCAAACACACAAATTTTTCTTTAAAATTTTCCTTTTTTTTTTTTAAATAATATTTGACCACATAATTACGTTTTTTTGTCCCCCGTATTAATTCATTTCTCCCAGTGTATGGGTTTTTTAAACAATTTTTTTTATTTGTCGTTTTGTTTTCATTTGACCATTTTGAGTAAAACGTCCATCATCGCATCGCATACACGGTTTTTTGTTTGAATACAATATCAATGTGCATGTATTAGTGATTGATGTTGTTTCTTGCGCTAGCGTTGAACAAAACTAAGTTTTATCCTCTTTTTTGTTTTTTTTGTTCCTCTGAACGCACGTTAGTTGTTCGCTTGTCATTTACGTACTGATGATGTCGTTGTTATGCAGTCTCGTATTCAACTGCCCATATTTATTGAGTTGAAGCTGTCCATCCATCCAGCCAAGCCAGCCAGCCAGCCAGCCATCCATCCATCCATTCAAAATAAAACAAACCAAGCAACGAACCCAACCAACCATTTATCCACATTCACAAATAAATGCCGCTGTGTGCCATATCATCATAACAAGTTTTTACCTTTTTTTTTGGTTGCTGGTGTTGTTGTTGTTATTGTACGCTTTGGTTTAATGGCCTATACTTAGATTACCTATGCTCACACACACACACACACACACATACCCATACACTTATTGCCACTTAAACAATCTACATGTGCCTCACACAAAAATTCTCTCACACTAGCTCTAGCTCTCTATCTCTCTCGAAAATAAAACCACGGAGCAAGTTTCAGTGGGTATAAGCAGACATTTAATGATGGCCTACACACCACAATGGTATAACACCTTTATTCGTTCGTTTTGTTCTCTTCTTTTTGAGAGAGAAGAAAATGAAAAATGTCATTGCATGTAGTTAGAGGGCAATAAGAAAATCCTGCTTAGTGGTAAAATTTTGTGTGATTTTTACTCGTCTGGTAGCAAAGTTTTGGGTTAAGTTGTAGGAAAAAAATTCTATGGTCCTTAGTCTTAATAATGGCGTCTATGTTATCCAATTTCTTATCGTTATAAAAGTTTACGTTCTGTTTCAATTACATTTTTAACGTAAAATTGAAGAATTCTTCAAGTCGGGAAAGAAAATTGGCTTTTAGTGTTTATAATCCGTATCTCTAGGGCGTTATTTTTATTATTATTGTCCAGTAGAGGTGCTACAGTGTACAGCGACCATACGATCTTAATCTGTTATATAGGGTACCCCTATAATGTCTCTTTCAATTCTGTTACTCTGACTAATGTGAGGATATTTTTCGGTAGCAGTTGATATATACGCAGTTGTTGGCTTCTAGGCTGCATTAACAGGTTTCGTACAGGTTCCAAGAAAGTGTTCTGTAGATTCAATTCCTTATCCCACAATCTACAATTTAGGCTTAAAGAAATCCGAATTCTGTACAAGTGTTTTTGAGCCTATATTGGCAGATTAGGCTACTTACTTGTAGCCTAATTCAAATCCTTTTTTATTGTAATTATCCAACGAAAGTTTCGATTTTCTCAAACCCACTTGGTTTGAAATAATATCCGTCTTTTTCCAAGGTACGACTTCTCAAAGAAATTCAGAATTTCCATCGCGGATAGAGGTCTGAAGACTCCGTACAAAATTCGCTGATGATGAGTTGTAGGTCGTGAAAGCTCTTCGAAATCGATTGAAAAAGCCCGCTCCATAAAGCTGCTCAATTACTGAAACGCCTTTCAGGTGAAGATATTGCCAATACAGGCTCCGACGAGAACGTTATCTTATTTTCTGAACGCCATACGGCTGTCGGTAGTCGCCGTGGTGTAGTAGGTAGTGTGTTGGCTTACTATTCGTAAAGCCCGGGTTCGTATCCCAGGTCAGACATCAAAAATGAAATATGAAAAAAAAAATATTTCTTCGGCGACTTCCTCTCAGCAGATTTCTGGCAAAAACTCTGAGAGTAAAATAAACTGCCATGAAAAAGTTTCTCAAAATTCTGTCGTTCGGAGTCGACGTTAAACTGTAGGTCCCGCCACTCACGTATAAAATTAACGCACACAACATGAGTGGTGTGAGAAGCTAGGCCGTAATCCTGACTGAAGGGTTGTAATGGCCAATTATGTATGTATGTATGCATACGGCTGTCAAAGCAGTAGGAATGAGGACTAAGAGGAGGCGGTTCTTCATCTATTTATTGGACATGCACAGCACTAGGTCGGAGAAGAGGCACTGCATTATGGACACTTATGCAAGGCGCATTGGCCTAGGACACGACAAAAGATTTCTGCAGCAACAAGGAAAAGGTATAGGATCTATTATATAAACGATCTGAACGTACTGTCAGCCATGTAATCCCCGTGTGGTAGCGGGAATAGAATACTACCACAGTGATCACCATACTTGTCGTACAAGGCGACTAAGGGTGCTGCTACCAGTCAGGAACTAGTTGGGGTTCAATTGGCAGCAGTCTGGTCTTACTTGGCTGCGAAGCCTGACCGGAGGTCTTAATCTGGTACCACGGGTGCCGGGACTTGTCCCTGCCCCGCAATGGTGAGGCCCCCTTGTGGGAGCGACGTGGTGGCCGTGGTTTAGACCCAAATCGCGGGAAGTGTGTCAGTACGGTGTGGCGTTACACTCTTAACGCATTAAAGGGGTTTAGATGGTCTCCGACCCCAAAACAAGAGGGAAGTCATGTCCACCACAACATGACTTCAAATTGCTACCCACATACAGGGTTGCAGCCAGTGTTTGCGGTATGTGGGGGCGTTGGTAGACACATTATTTTTTTCACCCTGTGCGAAGAGGGTCCACGTAAAACCCCACACATAGTTGTCAGCCATGGACATTAGCAGCCAGCAGCAGTCTCTTCATCGGAAACTCCGAAACAATATCAGGAATTGGGGAAAATGAAAAATAGCCACCTCTACCTATCTATACATACCTAACGCATGTTGTGTGCAAGTTACAAATCTCAGCAAAAATCCCAACATACCTATCTCCCGTGTGTAGGGTGTGATATACCAAAAAGAGATTCTCACTGTAACCAACGAATGTAATGCAATTGAACAGGTAGTTTGTTTCTCTTCTTCTTCTTTCCATACATGGTACACAACCAACATGTGCATGAGTCTCCTTTTCAAGTACTATTTATGCTCCTCTTGTTCTTGCTGTTGCTCTCGCTCTCCCGCTCTTAATATATTATTCACATACTATTTTACTCTATTTTTAGTTGTAAACAATAAGTGACTGTAGAAGTGTAAGTGTATGTGCCGATTTATTTTATATTTTTATTATTACAATACAACTTATTATTATTGTTGTTGTTTTTGCTGCCTCTGAGAGAGAGAGGCTTTGAGTATATAAAAAATAAATAAAAAACGGAAAACATACACAAGTACACTGTAATACTTAATAATAAAACATATGGTGGGCAGAGATAGAGCGTACTTGGCTTTGGCTCTTCTTTTTTGCGTGTATGTGTGTGTCTGTTGTGTTATTGCTATTCAATGATTTTGACTGTGTGTTGTTGTTTATGATGAATAGCAGGATTAAACCTGTTGTGTTGTTGTTGAAAAACGAAACACACTTAGAGAAATACCAGGTCAATCACCAAACACAACACGTGCGTAATTAAATATTCGAAAAAAAAATATCGAATCATTTTTAATTACAGGAAATTAAAAGCATTTTTAAATATCATTAAGGCTTCACATGTTTTTTAAATGTTAGAAAAATGAATTTTTATTTTTCAAATCTTCAAATATTTTTTGAATGATTTTCGTTTAAAAACTCTCAGTGTTGTAAACAAATATTGTGCAGCCCTTGCGCTGACCAACTTCTTCCATTTCCCTGATTTTGGTGGAACTTGGAAGTGCGTTCACCCGTGGCATCACAACGGGCCGCTATGCGTGCTCAAGTGAGCTTTGTGATAGCAGAGCTACCACTCCGACCTAACCTAACCTAAACAAATATTGGGTTACCCACAGGCTGTTACCTGTTGAATATTTTTCATCTGAAGTTTCCTTTACTTAAGACAAGCCTTGCCAATTACAAACATAGATCATTTAAAAACCAAAATAGTAGTAACTGCAGAAATAGTAGTAACTGCACCACAATTGTGGTGATTTAAACGTGGCCGCGTTTTAAGAAATTTGGTTTGAATAAGGCAGTGCCACGAATCACACAACATACAATTTTGTCATTATTGCATGAGAAATTTCCAGAATTGGAAAATTCGCATGTGGTTTGACGCTGTCAGTCTTTTTTTTTATCTACGTTGTACACGCTCATGTCTACACGAATAACTCTCTAACATTGGAGCAAGCCAAGCTAATTCAACTTCAGCCAGGTCATCATATATCTGCGTTTACTGTTTGGAACACAACACCTTTTCTGTTGCTCAGTTTTGTTCGTTTTTGTTGAATTTTTTGCTTCAATTTGTAACATTTTATAATAAGAAAATCTCCTGCGTGATACACTTTCCATTGTTTGTCCTTTGCTTTAGAATGTCTTTGTGTTTTAGCAGCGAAATGCGAATTTCGTTTTTAATTCGTGTGGCTGCCAAACCTAGCGCAATGTTCATGCTGGTGAAGTGTTAGTCTTTCTTAAATTTTTTCCACGATTTTATTGATTCCTTTTACTGGTTGGTAGACCTGGTAGAGCATGAAGCATCTTTTACATCAAAATGATCACATCGATAATAAAGCAAGTATTTTGCTGCTATTTTTCCAGTTACAGGATAGTCTCTGTAAAATTCTCATCTTTTTTTTAAAGCAAACTGCCTGCTACGCATTCTTTTTCTATTAAAGAAAAGCAAAATATGACGTTAATGTTTTGATTTTTAAACTACGATAACTTTTTACAGAATAACATAATTTTATAGTGTGCTAATGAAATGAAGCTTAGAATGCCTTTCAAACAAGCTATAATGCTTCCTGTTGTAGTTAATACTACCAGAGATATTCCTTTTTAAAATCATCTACCAACAATACCCAACACTTTGAGCCTTTTTTTGTTTTGTCCCCCGTTTTATAATCTTTTTTCTGCGTGTATTTTTTATTTTTAAATTTCAATTTGTCCGTTAGACAATGCTTTGCACTCTCTCTCTCTCTCTCTCTTCCTCTCTCTATCTCTACAACAAAGGGTTCTCCAAGAACCATGTTTCCTCTCTCTGTGAATAACCCAAAGTACCATAAACTGAAACATAAACATACACATGTGCATACACTCGCCTACACACATACACATGGTACTCATAGTAAACAAAAATTGAGAAAACAATGCAAACAACAAAGTAAAGAACAACAATTGTTGTGATGATGATGGGGTACCTTTAATTATTTTAAGAAAATAAACAAAAAACAACAACAAAGGAAGAGAGGAAGAAAAAACAAAAAGAAAAACAAATTAAAATGAAAAGAAAACAAAACAAATGAAAATAACACAACAAGTACATCAAACAACAAGTACTCGTGCAAATACAAAGAAAACAACAACAACAAGTGCATATGAAGACACAGCAAGTTCTCTGCTTTTCGAATAAAGTCCAAGTAAATCTGTGATGGCAACAGATTTGATTTCTTCTCCGAATCCAATTGACATCAACGAAAATGGTGCAATTACTGCTACTTTTCGGAACATAATTGTACAAAATTCAGGTCTATCGTGATGATATCTCAGGCAGTATTGTCCTGATAGAAAATCTATCCCATTATCCAACCACTACTCGCCTTCTGTCATTTCTACTGTCCTTCTCCACGTAAGAAATAAATTCTAAAGTGGATCCATTTATCGTCAGATGAAAACACCTCTCGAATAGTCTCTATCCATAAGAATGTAGTATTTTAAGTGCGGCTTGACTGCCCTAAAATACATATAAAAATGGACGCCCTTCCGATACCCTTTTCTAGGTTTCTTTCAGCGAACACTGAAACTGAATGAATTTCAATTCGAAACACTCTTGCTTTAGCGTTGCTACCTCTGCATTAGTTTTTTCCCCCTCAGTAAACCACTTCCGAGACTCTTGCGATCAGTGAATTAAATCACGCAGAAGCAGTCTGTAAATATACAACTAAGGGCCAGGCTCAGGTTTATTCCCAAAGCACTTTGCTCTTTCAAACATGTGTGGAGAGGAGAATGTCATCTCATTTCGATTTCATTTCACTTTATTAAGGTTAGGTTAGGTTTGAGGACAAGTACAATATCCATATGTCAAAATGAGAGAGGGTAGTGCAATTGGAACAGAAGAAGAGCTAGGAAAGGAAGGATATAAGATACGGACGAAAGAAAAAAAACGGACCACCAAGTCATCAGCTAATTTCATTTCATTTTATTGTATTTCATTTTATTACATTCCAATTCATTCCACTTTATATCATTTCATTTTCATTCTAATTCTTTCCATTTCATTTTATTATGTTCCAATTCAATTCCGTTCCGTTCATTTCATTCCATTTTATTCTATTCCAATTCTACCTCGTTTTATTGCAATTCTTACTTACCCATTTCATTCTACTCCATTTTATATTACATTCCTACCCATTTTACCCACGTCGACATGATGTAAATAATTACGAATTACAGATATTACTCTCAAAGAGAGCAAAAAAATCAAAATTGACCTTTATTTACACGCGTTTCACATGGTGTAAACAATGTAAACAATAAAAATTGTTGCATGTATGTGTGTCAAATCAAATTGATGTAAATAATTGATGTTGAATTCGTATAAACAATGCAAATAATATTTACTTTAATATGTAAATAATAAATTTATGTAGACTGAATGTAAACAATGTAATTAATTTCTTACATTTTATTCGAGGATTAAAGATCCTTTGTGTAATTTTATTTACCCATCATTGTAGCAATTCCTTTCAGTGTAATTCAATTACAAAAAAAAAAAAAAAAAATACAAAGCAAAACTTTAGCATGTATTTTCTCTTTCTTTACTTCCAACAAGCCAAAAACCAAAACAAAGCATGAACTACACACGTTCAATACACAGTTGCACTTGTGTGCCGTCACATATCTTTTGAGAGGAGAGAAGCAATAGACTGAGCACAAGAAACAATCGTTACTTCTTTACTATGAGCTCCAAGAAAACTTGCACATGTGCACACACACATATATACATAATATGTTTGCGTGTTTAGCAAGTATTTTTTTTTTTTTTTTGAGAGAAGAGCATAAGATTTTTTCAGTTATTTTTTGAATTAAACAAAAAGGAATAGAAAATAAGATCCGAGCCGGCACAGCTAAACACAAACCCACAGACGCATCAGGTAATACAAAACCTTTAGCCTGCTTACATAGCAGCAGTAAAGTAGAATACTTTGTTGTTGTTTAAGTATATATTTCAAGAAATCTTGCTGTTGTTGTTGTTTTTGTAATTTTACTATATTCTTAAGGGTTTCGTGTGGATTTTTCTCTTACAATTCAAAAAAATTTAAGCTGAGTAGGGATTTCTTAAAACAAAATAATGTTTTTTTTTTAATTTAAAAGAAAAACTTGAAAAGAATTTGAAATGAAGGGTAAAAATAAATTTAGATTGAAAAAAGAAATATTTTTAGTAAACTTTTGAACTTTAAAGGCATTTTTCGAAGGTTTATAATAAAAAACAGTTTATTAGGAAGGGGAAAAGAAGGTGTATTAAATTGCTTAGTTGAAGTGAATTACCTCCCTCCCTCCCTATTTACATTTAAACAAATTCGTTTACATGACTATCTTGTTACATAAAATATCACTCTCTCACACAATTTATTGCTCTCCCTTTTAATCATTCTTGCTGTCTGTCTCTCTCTCTCTCTCTTAAACTTTTGTTTTTATTCATAAACGGTAATGGTAGCCATAGTACTGTATTCAAGAATATTACTTAAGGAGACTCAATCATTAAGAGTCGCTTTGTAAAGAAAAAAAAAATCACTGTGTCGTGTTTATTTGTCTGCGTGCAAAGACAACGTTGTTGTTTACATCGCTGACTCAACACAATACATTAAACCTGGGTTATCTTTGTGCAAGAGACTTTTACAAATTAAATACTCATCAATAATGACGTGTACAGACAAGGCGTCACATATTATTGATGGTGGTACATCATAAACCTAGTAATTAAGGGAATAATTTAAAATAAAACCCAATTTTTTTCTTCTAAATTTAAGGTTTTGAAATTATAAGACGACAATCAGTATAGAAAATAAAGAAAGAGAAACGAAAAGTCATTCCTTATTGTCTTCTACGAAAGCTGATTATTTAACCCTCAAAACAAAGTACTTAGGTTTCATTATTTACTATAGAGTCACTGTAAAAATATTATAAATATTGGGAAATGTCAACAAATTATACTGAAAAATAATTAAAAACTGGTGTAGATCTTGTAAACAATGTAAAAACTAATAATTTTTAAATATTTGTAATTTTAATCTCCTGAAAATCAAAATTTTACATTATTTACTTAATGTTGACATGAGGTAAACAATGTAAACAATTCAAACTTTACATTATTTACCTAAAGTTTACATGTGGTAAACAATGTAAACAATTCGTACTTTCATACGTTGGTCTTGAAACACTATACAAAACAAAATTTTGCATTATTTGCCTAAAGTTGACGTGAGATAAATAATGTAAACAATTCGAAATTTCGAATAGCTATACACGTTGATCTTAAAACAGTTTACAAAACAAAACTTTACATTATTTACGTAAGCTTGATATGAGGTAAACACTGTAAACAATTCGAACTTTTGAATACCTGCCAACCCTGGCCTTAAAACAGTTTACAAAACAAATTTTTACATTATTTACCTTATGTTGATATGAGGTAAACAATGTAACCTTTTTCGAATCTCAAGTACTTGCATATATGACTTTGGAAATCAAAGTTTATCATTACAGATGGATGTAAACAGTCAAAGCAATCAAATATTCGCAGGCATATTTAAAATACTTCTTAAAATCAAATATTTCTATAATTTAACCAATGTTGGCATGATATCCATAATGTAAACAATTAGAAAATAAATGTATATAGTATTTACGAAAGGTAAACAATGTAAACAATTCAAAATTTCATATGTTTGCTAATGTTGTCTTAAAAAGCCGCTAAAAATAATTGTTTGCCATTGTATATGTCATATTGACATGATGTAAATAATGTAAACATTTCAAAATTTTAAAGACTTGCAAACTTTGCTTTTAAAATACTTAATGAAACATAATTTTCCATTATTTACACAAGTTTGACATGATGTAAACAATGTAAACAAATAGAAATTTTGAAATATTTGTAAACATTGATTTTAAAACACAAGAACATTTAAATTTTACATTGTTAACATGTTTTTAACATCGTGTAAATAATGAAAAAATTCTTGTAAAAAACTTTTCTTGTAAAAACTTTTTGAATAGATAATTTTTTCTTAATTTGCTTTAAAAAGCCTTGTTTACATGGGGGTAAAATTTCTAAAGATTTTAAAATATAATGGTTTTATTAGATTTCTTCTTTTTGTTGTTGTTTTTGTTGTCAATTTTAAGCTAAAAACCTATGAAATCTTAAAAAAATTAAAGAATTTTTAATTCTTAAGCGTTTTATAACGCCCATCCCTGTTTTAATACTCTTAAAGAAGATTGTAGTTGTTGTTTTCTTTTCTGCTTTAAGGATGCAAATATTTTCGCTTTATTTGTTGTGCATAACTTAAGACTTTTTGTTCTCTTTTTTAACTCCACTCTACTCTCATGCACCCACACCCACACTCGCATGCACACTCTCCTCCTCGTTATTCATTGTTTATGCATACGGTTTTTTGCAAATGTGTCAACACACTCATTGTACGGTTTGTTCTGTGTCTGTAAAATATAATATCAGAGTATAAGTATGTATGTATATATGTATGTGCATAGAGGAGACGTTTATCATAATCATACACTTAGAGAGAAAAATTAATGGTTGTAAAATGCTAATCTCACATGTTCTCCCTCTCTCTCTCTCTCTCTTTCACTCTCCTTTACCTCTTTCCCTGTAATTTACATAAAATGTAATGCAAGCCCAAAAACAACAATAAATTCTGTGAATTTTAAAACAGAAAAACGTTATAATTTTATAAAGAAACTGTCAAACAAACCAAAACACTGTCGTATTATGTGCAAAGAAAATGAAGGTGTGACGCTAACAAAATAACTGCCATTAACATACAACAACAACCATAATAATAATAACAACAATAATAAATAAAGAGTTTAAAAACTGTCAAAAGACGTCTAAAAATACGTTTAAATTCTTGAAAAAATTGTTGTTTTTGAACTTCAATCAGCAGAGAGAAGAATTTCAGTAACGTTTTCATAATCACTTGCAAAAAAAAAAAAAAACAAGAAGAATAAGAACAGGAGAACTCCCAGTGTACTCCGGTGAAGGTGTGTTTAAAATGGGAACTCGAGTGGGAATTAAAATGGCAAATAATTGCTCGGGTTTAAAATCAAAGATTTGCATAAAAATTTACTTCTTTTTGGATGAAGAAACGCGCTTAATTTTGATTGAAATTTGAATAAAAAAACATTGGGTTAGAGGGTTAGATTAGATAGCATCAACACACATATAAAAACATATTATGTCACCCCCCCAAACCATCCAAGCTCTACTTTATACCGTGGAATACCGATTATGATACCTTCAGTTCCTTCAAGGATGTTACGCATGATATTCCTTACTTTCTCGCGAACGCGTACTGAAGTTACGAAGGAAACACTTCTCTGCTACATTGCAAGGTGATGACTACACAAATTCTGCTATTACCAAACCCAATCGACAATGGCGGCGTAGAGATTTTACCGCATAGATTTGAAGAGATTAAAGCTGGGATCCCTACGACTTAAGAATAGTAAAGCTACAACCATGATTTGTATAAAACCAAGGACGGAGGAAATGAGCTGTTGGGGTGCTTAGAGAAAAATATGTATGCGATTGGGACATTGTCCTCTGTCTTCTCCCGAAAAAGGGAGACCACACGACATAAGACAACTACAGGGATATAAATCTCCGCCCTAAAGCAGTATGATCCTTGCAAGCGTATTGTGTGAACGACTGAAACCACTCGTTCAAATCACTGATTGAACTCTATCAGGCAAATCATACACGATTATATAATCTGTCGATTATAAGCCAGCCTCATGAGGAATCGTGTTTTCGCCACAATGCCTGAGTTCGATATACCTGCAAATCTGGTAGCTCCTACAAGGTAGGAATGGACATTTTGATACCATGCGAGGTTTCACACAGTGGTATACCATATCATGTGACCTCTTCAACATTCGTCGCGGAAAGCTTTGCGGAAGTGCATCGTAGTAGAGCACCATTTTTCATAAGTTTCGAGTTGAGTGCATTGACATCAGTGGGCGTACCAAGCGAGATCTCACTGTTGCCCTTAGCGCTATTGAATGGGAGTCTGTTAAGAAGGGTCTGGCAAAACAAAATATAGGTCTCCTACAAGTGGGGGCATGCGGCCTATTGGATTGCAGACACCAGTACTTTCGGCATTGTCGAGGAGTGTTCGAGGAGTGTACATATATACCTGGCCAGTACCAGCGGTAAAGGTTTTAGTCTGAATATCGGACATACAACTACCTTTCTAATTTGACAACATTGTGATCTCATAAGGTTATTCAGTAGCAGAGACCCAGACCCTCTAGAGTTTCTAAATGGCAAGGAAGCATGGACGCATGATTTAAAGCTGTACATTTCTATACAAAGTATTTGAAATTAACAGAATTTTTTTGCATTATAATACGTATTTTGTTTTATTATTTTCTGATTTTCAATTTCAATAACCGTTTGAATACAATAACAAGCGCAAAAAGTAACTGTTTTAGAGCACATTCCATAAACCCAATGTTGTTGTTGTTATTGTATTTTAATTCTCTACGTTTTTTTTTCTAAAATAAAAACAATTGTTATGCTGGGTACACTTTAATACTGAGAGAGCTCAGTATTATATTCTCTTTAAGAGAGTCTCCACATTTTAGTAGCAGCAGCAACAGAAGTAGTAGTGGATGATGATAGTGTTGTGTTGTGCTTTATTGAGTTGATTGTTATTGTTATTAAGGTAATGTTGCTTTGGTTGTTTATTTATTATTCGTTATTGTTGTTGTTATTGTAAGAGTAATAAAGCATTGCTATCGTTGTTGTTGTTGTTTGAACATCTTAATATAAATTGTATGCGTTGTGTTATGCATTTCGAATTAAAAAATATTTTTTTTAAGAAGTGAGAGTGTAACTAAACAGTTGTGAGTAAGGAAAGGAAAAAAGAGAGAGAGAGAATTATAAGAAATCACAGCTAAACACAGTTACTATGGCCACCTTATAACAATAATAATAATACGAAGAAAATAACGCATAGTGTGTTTGGAATTTTAGTCATTTGTTGTTGTTGTTTGTTTTCATTATTATGGCTGACTGGCTAACTGTGTGTTATTGCTTAAGCATTAGGGGGGTATAACAAAATGTGTGTGTGACTATTTTAATCAAAAAAAGGAATTTCTTTTAAACAATTACCACCTTAAGTTAAGTTGGTTTTTTCATATTTCTTAACACTTTTTTTTGTTGTTACCATACACTCACACAAAACATTTAGTTGGTGTTGGTAGAAGTTCAGTTAAAGTTTTTAGTTGAGGCAGGTTCAAATACGTTTTTCTTTGTTTTTTTCTTCCTCTTCTCTGCTTTTTTTTTATTATATTAAGCTTAGCCAGCCAACACGTACAAAACTTTATTATTTTTTTCTCTTTTCTTTATAAATAAAGAAAAAAAACCTAAAATTAATAAATATAAAATAAATTTTAAGACAGCAACACTTTGTATAAGAGCTTGGCAATAAGGCTTCATATAAAATCTTATAAAAAATGTTATTTTGTTGTTGTTGTTGTATTTCCCAAGAACTTCACTAGCATTTCGTTTAACAACCTTTGAACGTGTGTGTACATTTCTTACAAAGTAAAGAGAAGTAAAGGAAACACAAATTTTTTTTCATGAAAATTATGTGGAATGAAATGGAAAACAACAAAAGAAAAAAATTTATGAAATAAAATAAAGAAAAAAAGAAAATCTAACAATGAATCTTTAAAAGCCAACAAAAGGAAACATTATTTCCTGTCTAAGGCAAATTAATGTTACAAGAAATAAAAAAAAAGGTGAAAATCACTTCAAAATTGCTATAAAAATATGGCATAAAAATTTAAAGACAAAATTGTGTTTCTAAAAATTATAATTTTATAAAAATTCTAGTGAAAACCCGTTTAATATTTCATGTTTTTCTTACGAAATCATCTTTCTATTGTAATTTCTTGTAAAAAACAGGCATATATCTGGCAAATCTTTATTAAAACCAACTTTTTTCATTTAAATTTTCTGCACATATTTAACGTTTTTCAAATTAAAATAAATTTTTTATCTTAATTTTCTATAAAAATTAGCAAATAGCTCAGTAATTTCTATAGAAATTAAAATTTTCTATGAAAACTGGGTCTAAATTATATGAATTTCTATTCAAAGCGATATTTTTATTTAAAGTTTTCTGCTAAAACCGGCATATATCTCTCAATTTCTATAAAGCAAATCTAGTTACTCAATTTACTGAAAAATCAGGCATATTTTTAAAGAATTCCTATTAAAAACGATATTTTTTATTGAATTTTTTTTCCATAAAGCAGCAGATATTACATGTTTTTCTCTACACAAACCGATTTTTCACACCAATTTTCCATAAAAACCGGCATATGATTCTATATTCCATTTTTCTATATAAATCTGTTATTTTTATAATGCTTTTGGAGAAAAATTGTCATATATTTCTGAAATTTCTATTAAAACCGACTCTTTTTAAAATGGTTACACATAAAAAGCAGAATTTTGACTAAAACCATCTCTTTTATAAACATTTTTACACAAAACCGGCATATATTTCTATTAAAACCGAGTTTTTACAACACATTTTGAGAAACACTTGCATATATTTCTAAAATTTCTATTAAAACAAGCTCTTTTTATAACATTTTCATATAAAAAGCGGCATATATTTGACGAATTTTGATAAAAACCTTCATTTTTATATTATTTTTCAATAAAAATCGGTTTTTAAAACACAAATCGAAGCTTTTCTTAAAGAACCGGCATATATTTCTATTAAAACCGGTTTTTATAGCACTTTTGAGAAAAACTAGCATATATTTCAAAAATTTCTATTAAAACAGGCTCTTTCTATAGCATTTTCATATGAAAAGCGGCATATATTTGACGAATTTTGATCAAAACCTTCATTTTTATATTATTTTTCAATAAAAACCGTTTTTTAAAACACAAATCGAAGCTTTTCTCACATTTTTCTTATAAAAACCGATTTTTATTTTGGTATTTTCTATAAGAAAATGTTTGAATTTAATTGGATTGTTCAATATTTCTTCGGAGTTTGCCTCTCAGCAGATCTCCGGCAAAAAATTAATAAATTGCCATGAAAAAGATTCTTAACAATCTAATCTGTAGGTCCCGCCACTCATATATAAAATTAACGCACACTATTAGTGGTGTGAGAAGTTAGGTGGTAATATTGACTGAAAGGTTGTAATGACCAATTTGTGGTTGTATGTGGTAAACCAGATTCGTAATTTATAAATCCTTGTGAGAACCGGTTCATTGTCTTTTTAAATCCCAATTCTTATTTCTTAAATTTCTATAAAAAACGGTAAATATTTTCATAAAAATCGCTTAATTAAGAGAGATTTTCTTTAAATTCGCCACACACTTCATAAATTTCTATAAAAGTCGGTTAACATTTTCAAATCCATTACGCATTTCGTAATTTCCTACAAGAACCGGTTAATTGTACATCAGAATTATTCGATCCTTTAGTGTATTTCTTAAAGTCGCTTATTAGACGTAAAGCCAGAGTTCAAGGCCCAGACAAAATACAAACAGTATTTGTGCGGCGACTTCCTCTCAGCAGATTTCTGGCAAAAAATCTGAAAGTAAATAAAATTGCCATGAAAAAGTTTCTCAAAAATCTGTCGTTCGGAGTCGACTTTAAACTGTAGGTCCCACCACTCATGTATAAAACTAACACACACAACATATAAGTGGTGCAAGAAACTAGGACGTTGTACAATGGGTACAATTCGACCTCCGGGTACTGCACTTGTCTTAATTGATAAGTACACGTCCTCTAACCTAGCCTAACCTAGTGTTTTTCTTAAATCTGACTTTTGTTTAATATATTTCTATGAAAACCGGTTACTTTAACAGAAATCGGTTGAGCTTTTTACACCATAAACCCGGTTTGAACTGATTAGATTTCTTTAAAAAACCGGTAAATATTTTTATAAAACCGGTTTTGCTCTATAAGTTGTATCATATTTGATTAGATTTTCATTGAAAATCGGTTTGCATTACTAAAAAATAGTAGTATTGCCATAATTTCCTTTAAAATACTTGAAAAAAATTTAATTTTCACTTCATTTAAGACCCGTTTGTTGAAAGAAAATTTTCAAAATTTTTTTTTTGAATTCCAATGTCAAAAATTAATTTAAATTTCTAAGCATTAGCAATAGTCGCACTGTTTTTCTGAGTGTATATTAAACGGACATGTGTTAGTTGCATGCATAAGAAAGTTTGGGTGTTAATGTTTGTCAGTGTAAGCAAGAGAGTGTGTGTAAATCTACTCTACAAATTAAACGCCATTAAGAGTAAATGGGATTGTGTTTCTCTTCTTTCTTTTATTACTTTTATTACATACTCATCGTATGAATGAATTTATGCAGAGAAATTTTATTATAATAACACACATACAAGTACTCTCTCATATGCAGAGTATGAAAATATCAGACACGAATTATTTACTCGTAAAGCAAATATTTTTTAAAAATTTATTTTCGAATTTAAAAACAGATTTGAATGATTTTTTAATTTCTTTTTAATGTTTAACACTCTTTTGACTTATTTATGAAGGTTTTAAAACCCCGTGATAAAGAAAAAACGTGCCTTCATGTCAAAAATGATGGCATTTCAATTTAATTATATCCCATTTGCCATTCATTTCCTGTCCTACAGGACAATGACAACGCACATAGAAAACACCATTAAAATAAATTCAACAGTTAGTATGTATGTAGGTGCCCTGTTGTTTAACCTACACTCTGGTAATTAAAGGAAAATCTGCGGGAGTTAAACGTGTTGCAATCACGTTTCTTTCAAATTGTTGTTGTAGTTGTCTTCTATTTAACAAGCATAGCAAGCCACTGTGTTTACTTTTATTACAAGCATAACAGAATTTCTTTATGAAAAGCAAAAGCATACTTTTAGGAGTTCAATTTTATTCATCTTTAAATTGTGAATGATTTGCTTGCGTTGTAATCAAGAAAAAAAATGAAAAGGCATTGAATGGCGGGTTTTTTTTTCCGAAATAACCATTTTAATATAAAATCCTTAATAAATATTAAGATCTTCACTGATATTTTAAACCAGTTTTATTGAAAATTTACAAATTACTCTGTTATCCACTATTAGGGAATCCTCTTGTCGTCATCTGTTAGTGGTACGTTCGCCCCCCCCTACGTTCTGTCACCTAAAAATCGATTAGGTCTGTTGTGAAGTGCAGCGGCTCGCATAATAGGTGTTGCACTAATTCCATTTGCTCTTCATCGTGGCAGGTTCTGCGGTAATCCTGTTGGGCAGACCGAGATTGTCAACGAAATTGCCAGTAGTGCACTGTCCCATTAGAATCCCTTGTCGAACTCAAGTAGTTCCTTGCTTATTCTGCTTTCCACTGCAGCAGTTTTGAAATTGGGCAACCAGCATGTTTCGAAGTCGCCGTAGTCTAGTAGGTAGTGTGTTGGCTTATTAGACGCAAAAGCCTGGGTTCGAGCCCCAGACCAGGCATCAAAGACAAAATACAAAAAGTATTTTTTCGGCGACTTCCCCTCAGTAGATTTCTGGCAAAAACTCTGGGAGTAAATAAAAATTGCCATGAAAAGTTTCTCAATAAATAAAAATCTGTCTTTCGGAGTCGACAAACTGTAGGTCCCACCACTCATGTATAAAATTAACACGCACAACATAACTGGGGTGAGAAACTAGGACGTTGTACAATAGGCCAATTCGACCTCCGGGTCTTAATTGACAAGTACACGTCCTCTAACCTAACCTAACCAGGCATGTTGGACAGTCTATGGTTTGTTGAATTCCATGCTGTTTTTTTTTTTTTCCAATTTGTAGAGGCACATATAACCTCTATCTTCTCCTCCTCAGACATCTGCGAGCCATTCCGTGTCAGTTCGTCCGCTTTTTCGTTTCCCTCTATGCCGCAGTGGCCAGGAACCCAGTAGAGGCTGGTGTGGTGTCGACTTATACGGCGTAGAGTCCATTTAACTCCTGACGCCCTTTGATTTGACGAGATAAGGTCCTAGCGCTTTGATTACTGTTCACTCATGTGATCAAGTTTGAAGAAGATAGGTCCCCGGTTTCAACCATGTGTGCAGCTTCTGCAATAGCAAAAATCTCCGCCCGAAATACACTGGCCTAGTTAGAAGATCTGTGTGACCCGTTCAGAGCCAGTTTATCGGAAAAAACCCCATACTCAGATCCACATTCCATTTTTCAGCCATCGTCAAGATCGTTAATATCACTGTCACCGATGACAGCTTCAGCAACCTATTATTTCATTGTGATAGTAAAAGTCCTGTATGTTCGTCCGAAAACAGTCTACGGTACTATGTAGTCGTCACATCTAAAACCCACCGTGGCCCACTGTATGAGGTCTAAACATATCTTAGAACCTAAGCCTTAGTGCAGTTCTAGCAGCCACGTTTCAGAGAAAGATGAATGGTTGTGGTGACAAGTTGTCCTCGAGGCCAGCCTGCAGGGTGGGCTTCAGAGCACCCGTGATGCCTAAGCATGCCAACCTCCGTACCTTAATCAGCCCAGGGAGATAAGCCCTCTTTCGTATAGCCTGCCACCATACTAATGCCCTGTACGAGAGTCTAGGTCCTATAACCGCTGTGAACATCCAGTAGATGATACGAGGCAGCAGGCCCCGTCTACTACCAAACGTACAAGGTACATATCCTTTCTTACGTCTTCCTCTTCCAGGAAAATTTGAAGTCCAGAATGATACCCAAGTACTTTGCCCCCTTTGAGAGTCTCAGAGCCGTTCCGTTTAGTTTCGGAACGGTGAAGCTCGAGATCTTGTATTTCGAGACAAATTCAGTATTGCCCGGGTAGGTACCCAAGCCGTTCTTCTCCACCCACCCATATACCTTTGCCAGTACCGACTCCATAAAATCGCTGACCATTGGAAGATACTTTCCCATGACCAGTATCACTACGCCGTCACCAAATACTATCATTTCGAAGCCTCCGCTCTTCATCTTCATCAGGATTTGATTAATAACTAGGTTCCATAGCAGTAGTTTTTCGTTTCCTGCTAGAGGATAACCCCAATGAAGATTGGATGCTCCTAGATGATAACACATTTTTAAGCCATTTGTTTATCGTATCACTCGAGCCAATGTTCATCAGACTCGTGTGTTTTGCCTCTGTGCTTACATTGTTAAACGTCCCTTCTATACCCAGAAAGGGGGCCAATACATATTCCTTAAAGCCAAGGGCTTTCTCTATGGTGCAAACTACTTCGTGTAGTGCTGCGCCCACCAACTTGCCTTTACGGTAGGCGTGCTGTTCACTACTGAACTTGTTGACTTAGAGTTTGCTCCGTAACGTAAAATCAATGAGCCTCCTAGGTTTTCACAAAAAATGAGGAAAGGCTTACTGTTCTGTAGACCTTCGGTTGTGTGTAGCTTGTTTTCCCGCCCTGAGAGTGAAATCCGCCCTCACCTCTTTCCACTGTTTAGGTATGTAACCCAAAGGTATACGTAATGAAAATGCACTCGATACTAAGGATGATTTTATCTTCTGCTCGTGATTTTATCGTCCGCTCGTTGTAGCATTATCGGGTGGGTAAATACCATCCGTTTCCCGGAGGTAAGACTGATTACATTGCACAAGCTATCTTTTCCCTCGTTATTATGTTATAAATGAGTCTCATTTCCTTTCTGCTGTGGGTATGGTTTACCTCCGCAACTTCGTGTGCCGTGCTTTCCATGTCTACACAACCTGGGAAGTGAGTCCCCATTAATAGCTCAAGCGATTCCCGACTGTTTACTGTGTGGTCACCATTAGACCCGATTAATAGGCCTAGCACTTTAGGATTCTTTGTAAGTACTTTTTGGAGCCTTGCGGCTTCGCTAGTACAGCCAATATCCCCACAGATTTTATCCCAGGTATCTCTTTTAGCACTAACTCTTGGTATTTTGTAGGAATTGAAACTCGGCTTGTATATAGCCCAGTTCCTATACTCCCTAGTCAGTTTGACTCTGTTGAAAAGTGTTCTTGTTTCCTTCCTAAGATGCCTCAGGTCCGATGACCACCATCAAGGTGCCGTTAGTGCTCGCTGGGGCAGGCAAGTTGGGCACGATTTGTGAAAGGCTCTCTTAAGATCCCCAGAACAGATTCTTCAATGTGTGCAACATCAATTGTTCGCGTCCCTGCAAAGGTCGGTCAGCAGCTAGAACAGTTTTAAAATGCTGCCCGATGAGCTAACTGCCTTTGCGGGGACTAAAACGTTTGATTTGGCATACATTGAAAAATCTCCCTGGGGTTTTTAGAAAAGCCTTTCTCAAACCTTGCCTAATTAGCCGGTTTAATCGAGCACACACGGCACCGTGGTGGTTATTGGAGCTAAAGTATCTTAGGAAAGAAACGGGCAGACTTTTCATAGGGCCAAACGGGCTAGGGAGGATAGGGACTGTTGTATATATAAGCTGAGTTTTAATTCCTACAAAATAGTTCGACTTTAAAGAGATTGCTGGGACAAATTCTGTGGGGATATTGCCTGTACTAACGAAACCGCAAGGCTCCGAAAACCAATTACAAAGAATCCTGTGGTGCCAGGTTGTTAATCGGACCTAATGGCAACCACCACACAGCGAGCAGCCAGGAATCGCTAGAGTTATTAACGGATACTCACTTTCCAGGTTGTGTTGGACTGGACACAGGGTTGTGGTTGCCAAATCAAATCCACAGCAGAGAGTAAATGGGACTTATTGATAACATAATAACAGGGAAAAAGATAGCATGGACAATCAAGTCATTTAAACCCTACAAATCCCTAAGAACGGATGACATTATCCGATAATGATGCTACCATGAGTGGGCATTGAAATCATTCCTCGTACGGAGGGGCTTTTCAGAAGATGTGTACTTTTGGGTTACATATCTGAAGGTTGTGAGTTGAGGGTGGTTTTCATTCCCGAGGCGGAAAAAGCAAGCCACATAACACCGAAGGACCACAGACCAAAATTTTCTTCAAAAATGAGGAGTCAACAACTTCGGTTACCATAAGGATAGGTGGACACAGCACTACCCGAAGTAGTAGGCACCATGGAGTATGCTCTTGGCTTCAAGGAATACATATTGGCCTAATTCTACATATAGAAAGGAACGTCTGACACAGAGGCTATACACACCGGGTCTGGTGAACATTGGATCGAGTAGCATGATAAACAAATGGCTTAAAAATATGTTATCATCTGGGAGCATCCATACAAATCTTCATTGTGGTTACCCTCTGTCAGGAAACGGGGCAAAATCCGGGGAAATGTTTCTCTTCTGTGACCAAATGTTGACTACATAGTAATTCTGATCACGGAAAAGCATCTTCCAACGATCAGCGATTTTATAATAATTAATAATAATATAGCTGTACCTATACTAGCTGGCTAGCTAGCTAGCTGTACCCATTCTAGTCAGCTATACCCAGCTAGCTAGCCGGCTAGTATAGATATAGCTAGCTAGCCTCCTAGTATAGGTACAGGTAGCTAGATAGGTACAGGTAGCTAGCTGTACCTGTACTAGCCGGCTAGCTCGCTATACATGTAACAGACGGCTAGCTAGCTGTACCTGTACTAGACGGCTAATATAATAATAATTAATTAATAATATAGCTGTACCCATACTAATATAAACATCATACTAATACATCATCATCATATTTATTCATAGTCATGGTCATCATCATATTATACATCATCGCTGTTGTCATCATCATAGTCATACATCATCATCATCATCATGCTATTTATCATCATCATCATCTATACATCATCGTCATTGCCACCATCAGACTTATACAACATCATCGTCGTACTCATACATCATCACCATATTAATAAATCGCCATCATCATCAAACTATCAAACATACTAATACATCATCATATACATACGCATATATACATCAGCTGCATCATACTTACATCACCAACACACCTATACATCATCATCAGCTAGCCGGCTATACTAGCCAGCTATATCCATACTAGCCGGGTAGCTAGTATATAGCTATACCCAGCTAGCTAGCCGGCTAGTATATAGGTACAGCTAGCTAGCTTGCTACAGCTACTAATATAATAGCTTGCTACAGCTAGCTGTACCTATACTAGCCAGCTATACCCATACTAGCCAGCTAGCTAGCTGTACCCATACTATCACCCATCATCATCATACTTATTCATCGTCATGGTCATCACACTATACATCATCATACTATGGTCATGGTCATCTAGTATATAGGTACAGCTAGCTAGCTTGCTACAGCTACTAATATAATAGCTTGCTACAGCTAGCTGTACCCATACTATCACCCATCATCATCATACTTATTCATCGTCATGGTCATCACACTATACATCATCATACTATGGTCATGGTCATCATCATACTATACATCATCATACTCATACATCATCATACTATGTATACATCATCATCACACTCATACATCATCATCATACTTATTCATCGTTATTGTCATCACCATATTATACAACATCATTATCATCATCATCATCATCATCATACTCATACATCATCATACTACATATACATCATCATCATCATACTATATATACATCATCATACTACATATACATCATCATACTCATACATCATCATACTACATATACATCATCATCATCATACTATATATACATCATCATACTCATACATCATCATACTACATATACATCATCATACTATATATACATCATCATACTCATACATCATCATACTACATATACATCATCATCATCATACTATATATACATCATCATACTATATATACATCATCATACTCATACATCATCATACTACATATACATCATCATCATCATACTATATATACATCATCATACTCATACATCATCATACTACATATACATCATCATCATCATACTATATATACATCATCATACTCATACATCATCATACTACATATACATCATCATCATCATACTATATATACATCATCATACTACATATACATCATCATCATCATACTATATATACATCATCATACTATATATACATCATCATACTCATACATCATCATACTACATATACATCATCATCATCATACATCATCATCATCATACTATATATACATCATCATACTACATATACATCATCATACTCATACATCATCATACTACATATACATCATCATACTATATATACATCATACTCATACATCATCATACTACATATACATCATCATCATCATACTATATATACATCATCATACTACATATACATCATCATACTCATACATCATCATACTACATATACATCATCATACTATTCATCATCATCATACTCCTACATCATCATCATACTTATTCATCGTCATCATCAGCTTGCGGCTATACCCCTACTTGCCAGCTAACTTGCTAGCTAGCTATACCCATACTAGCCAGCTAGCTAGCTAGCAAGCTGTACCCATACTAGGCAGTTATGCCCATACTAGCCGGGTAGCTAGTATATAGCTATACGCAGCTAGCTAGCCGGCTAGTACAGGTGCAGCTAGCTAGCTAACCGGCTAGTATAGGTACAACTAGCTAGCTGGCCGGCCAGTATAGGTACAGCTAGCTAGCTAGCCGGCCAGTACAGGTACAGCTAGCCGGCCAGTACAGGTACAGCTAGCTAGCCGGCTAGTACAGGTGCAGCTAGCTAGCCGACCAGTACAGGCTAGCTAGCTGTACCTATACTAGCCGGCTAGCTAGCTAGATGTACCTATACAATAAAAGGAGTAAAAGAGAGAGAGAGAGAGAGCGTAGGTGATGAGTATTGAGTGTATCATCATAAATCATCATCATCATCATCATCATCATAAATCATCATCATCATCATCATCATCATAAATCATCATCATCATCATCATCATCATCATAAATCATCATCATCATCATAAGTCATCATCATCATCATCATCATCATCATCATAAATCATCATCATCATCATCATCATCTAGTATAGTAGCAAGCTCTACTAGTATAGTAGCAAGCTCTACTAGTATAGTAGCAAGCTCTACTAGTATAGTAGCAAGCTCTACTAGTATAGTAGCAAGCTCTACTAGTATAGTAGCAAGCTCTACTAGTATAGTAGCAAGCTCTACTAGTATAGTAGCAAGCTCTACTAGTATAGTAGCAAGCTCTACTAGTATAGTAGCAAGCTCTACTAGTATAGTAGCAAGCTCTACTAGTATAGTAGCTATTATATATTAATATATCAATATATCAATATATCAATATATCAATATATCAATATATCAATATATCAATATATCAATATATCAATATATCAATATATCAATATATCAATATATCAATATATCAATATATCAATATATCAATATATCAATATATCAATATATCAATATATCAATATATCAATATATCAATATATCAATATATCAATATATCAATATATCAATATATCAATATATCAATATATCAATATATCAATATATCAATATATCAATATATCAATATATCAATATATCAATATATCAATATATCAATATATCAATATATCAATATATCAATATATCAATATATCAATATATCAATATATCAATATATCAATATATCAATATATCAATATATCAATATATCAATATATCAATATATCAATATATCAATATATCAATATATCAATATATCAATATATCAATATATCAATATATCAATATATCAATATATCAATATATCAATATATCAATATATCAATATATCAATATATCAATATATCAATATATCAATATATCAATATATCAATATATCAATATATCAATATATCAATATATCAATATATCAATATATCAATATATCAATATATCAATATATCAATATATCAATATATCAATATATCAATATATCAATATATCAATATATCAATATATCAATATATCAATATATCAATATATCAATATATCAATATATCAATATATCAATATATCAATATATCAATATATCAATATATCAATATATCAATATATCAATATATCAATATATCAATATATCAATATATCAATATATCAATATATCAATATATCAATATATCAATATATCAATATATCAATATATCAATATATCAATATATCAATATATCAATATATCAATATATCAATATATCAATATATCAATATATCAATATATCAATATATCAATATATCAATATATCAATATATCAATATATCAATATATCAATATATCAATATATCAATATATCAATATATCAATATATCAATATATCAATATATCAATATATCAATATATCAATATATCAATATATCAATATATCAATATATCAATATATCAATATATCAATATATCAATATATCAATATATCAATATATCAATATATCAATATATCAATATGTATGTCAATATGTCAATATATCAATATGTATGTCAATATGTCAATATGTCAATATGTATGTCAATATATCAATATGATCAATTATCAATATTATTATTATTATTATTTTTGCTATACTAGCCAGACAGCTAGCTCCAATACTAGCTACCCAGCCAGCCAGCTGCTATACTAGGCAGCCAGCCGCTGTACTAGCCAGCCAGCCGCTGTACTAGCCAGCCAGCCGCTGTACTTGTACTAGCCAGCCAGCCTGCTATACTAGCCAGCCAGCCGCTGTACTAGCCAGCCAGCCGCTGTACTTGTACTAGCCAGCCAGCCTGCTATACTAGCCAGCTAGCCGACCAACCAGCCAGCCTGCTATACTAGCCAGCCAGCCAGCTAGCCGCTGTACTAGCCAGCCAGCCGCTGTACTTGTACTAGCCAGCCAGCTGCTATACTAGCCAGCTAGCCAGCCAGCCGCTGTACTAGCCAGCCAGCCTGCTATACTAGCCAGCCAGCCTGCTATACTAGCCAGCCAGCCTGCTATACTAGCCAGCCAGCCGCTGTACTTGTACTAGCCAGCCAGCCTGCTATACTAGCCAGCTAGCCGATCAACCAGCCAGCCAGCCAGCCGATCAACCAGCCAGCCAGCCAGCCGCTGTACTAGCCAGCCAGCTGCTATACTAGCCAGCCAGCCAGATAGCCGCTGTACTAGCCAGCCAGCCGCTGTAGTTGTACTAGCCAGCCAGCCTGCTATACTAGCCAGCCAGCCTGCTATACTAGCCAGCCAGCCAGCTAGCTGCTATACTAGCCAGCCAGCCAGCTAGCCGCTGTACTAGCCAGCCAGCCGCTGTACTAGCCAGCCAGCTGCTGTACTAGCCAGCCAGCCGCTGTACTAGCCAGCCAGCCAGCTAGCCGCTGTACTAGCCAGCCAGCCGCTGTACTTGTACTAGCCAGCCAGCCGCTGTACTTGTACTAGCCAGCCAGCCTGCTATACTAGCCAGCCAGCCTGCTATACTAGCCAGCCAGCCAGCTAGCCGCTGTACTAGCCAGCCAGCTGCTATACTAGCCAGCCAGCCAGCCAGCTAGCCGCTGTACTAGCCAGCCAGCCGCTGTACTAGCCAGCCAGCCGCTGTACTAGCCAGCCAGCTGCTATACTAGCCAGCCAGCCAGCTAGCCGCTGTACTAGCCAGCCAGCCGCTGTACTAGCCAGCCAGCTGCTATACTAGCCAGCCAGCCAGCTAGCCGCTGTACTAGCCAGCCAGCCGCTGTACTAGCCAGCCAGCTGCTATACTAGCCAGCCAGCCGCTGTACTAGCCAGCCAGCTGCTATACTAGCCAGCCAGCCAGCTAGCCGCTGTACTAGCCAGCCAGCTGCTATACTAGCCAGCCAGCCAGCCAGCTAGCCGCTGTACTAGCCAGCCAGCCGCTGTACTAGCCAGACAGCCGCTGTACTAGCCAGCCAGCTGCTATACTAGCCAGCCAGCCAGCTAGCCGCTGTACTAGCCAGCCAGCCGCTGTACTAGCCAGCCAGCTGCTATACTAGCCAGCCAGCCAGCCAGCCGCTGTACTAGCCAGCCAGCCGCTGTACTAGCCAGCCAGCCGCTGTACTAGCCAGCCAGCTGCTATACTAGCCAGCCAGCCAGCTAGCCGCTGTACTAGCCAGCTAGCCGCTGTACTAGCCAGCCAGCCGCTGTACTAGCCAGCCAGCTAGCCAGCCAGCCGCTGTACTAGCCAGCCAGCTAGCCAGCCAGCCGCTGTACTAGCCAGCCAGCTAGCCAGCCAGCTGCTATACCAGCCAGCCAGCCAGCTAGCCGCTGTACTAGCCAGCCAGCTGCTATACTAGCCAGCCAGCCTGCTATACTAGCCAGCTAGCCAACCAACCAGCTAGCCTGCTATACTAGCCAGCTAGCCAACCAACCAGCCAGCTAGCCAGCCAGCTAGCCGCTGTACTAGCCAGACAGCCGCTGTACTAGCCAGCCAGCTGCTATTCTAGCCAGCTAGCCGCTGTACTAGCCAGCTAGCCAACCAACCAGCCAGCCAGCCAGCTGCTATACTAGCCAGCTAGCCAGCTGCTGTACTAGCCAGCCAGCTAGCCAGCCAGCTGCTATACTAGCCAGCCAGCTGCTATACTAGCCAGCTAGCCAGCCAGCTGCTATACTAGCCAGCTAGCCAGCCAGCTGCTATACTAGCCAGCCAGCTGCTATACTAGCCAGCCAGCCTGCTATACTAGCCAGCTAGCCAACCAACCAGCTAGCCTGCTATACTAGCCAGCTAGCCAACCAACCAGCCAGCTAGCCAGCCAGCTAGCCGCTGTACTAGCCAGACAGCCGCTGTACTAGCCAGCCAGCTGCTATTCTAGCCAGCTAGCCGCTGTACTAGCCAGCTAGCCAACCAACCAGCCAGCCAGCCAGCTGCTATACTAGCCAGCTAGCCAGCTGCTGTACTAGCCAGCCAGCTAGCCAGCCAGCTGCTATACTAGCCAGCCAGCTGCTATACTAGCCAGCCAGCCAGCTAGCCGCTGTACTAGCCAGCCAGCCGCTGTACTAGCCAGCCAGCCGCTGTACTAGCCAGCCAGCCGCTGTACTAGCCAGCCAGCTGCTATACTAGCCAGCCAGCCAGCTAGCCGCTGTACTAGCCAGCTAGCCGCTGTACTAGCCAGCCAGCCGCTGTACTAGCCAGCCAGCTAGCCAGCCAGCCGCTGTACTAGCCAGCCAGCTAGCCAGCCAGCCGCTGTACTAGCCAGCCAGCTAGCCAGCCAGCTGCTATACCAGCCAGCCAGCCAGCTAGCCGCTGTACTAGCCAGCCAGCTGCTATACTAGCCAGCCAGCCTGCTATACTAGCCAGCTAGCCAACCAACCAGCTAGCCTGCTATACTAGCCAGCTAGCCAACCAACCAGCCAGCTAGCCAGCCAGCTAGCCGCTGTACTAGCCAGACAGCCGCTGTACTAGCCAGCCAGCTGCTATTCTAGCCAGCTAGCCGCTGTACTAGCCAGCTAGCCAACCAACCAGCCAGCCAGCCAGCTGCTATACTAGCCAGCTAGCCAGCTGCTGTACTAGCCAGCCAGCTAGCCAGCCAGCCGCTGTACTAGCCAGCCAGTCGCTGTACTTGTACTAGCCAGCCAGCCTGCTATACTAGCCAGCTAGCCAGCCAGCTGCTATACTAGCCAGCTAGCCAGCCAGCTGCTATACTAGCCAGCTAGCCAGCCAGCCAGCTGCTATACTAGCCAGCTAGCCAGCCAGCTGCTATACTAGCCAGCTAGCCAGCCAGCCAGCCAGCTAGCCAGCCAGACAGCCAGACAGCCAGCCAGCTAGCCAGCCAGCCGCTGTACTATAGCCAGCCATAATAATTAATAATAATTAATAATAATAATTAATAATAATTAATAATAATTAATAATAATTAATAATAATTAATAATAATTAATAATAATTAATTATAATTAATTATAATTAATAATAATTAATAATAATTAATAATAATTAATAATAATTAATAATAATTAATAATAATTAATAATAATTAATAATAATTAATAATAATTAATAATAATTAATAATAATTAATAATAATTAATAATAATTAATAATAATTAATAATAATTAATAATAATTAATAATAATTAATAATAATTAATAATAATTAATTATTATTAATTATTATTAATTATAATTAATTATTATTAATTATAATTAATAATAATTAATAATAATTAATAATAATTAATAATAATTAATAATAATTAATAATAATTAATAATAATTAATAATAATTAATAATAATTAATAATAATTAATAATAATTAATAATAATTAATAATAATTAATAATAATTAATAATAATTAATAATAATTAATAATAATTAATAATAATTAATAATAATTAATAATAATTAATAATAATTAATAATAATTAATAATAATTAATAATAATTAATAATAATTAATAATAATTAATAATAATTAATAATAATTAATAATAATTAATAATAATTAATAATAATTAATAATAATTAATAATAATTAATAATAATTAATAATAATTAATAATAATTAATAATAATTAATAATAATTAATAATAATTAATAATAATTAATAATAATTAATAATAATTAATAATAATTAATAATAATTAATAATAATTAATAATAATTAATAATAATTAATAATAATTAATAATAATTAATAATTAATAATAATTAATAATAATTAATAATAATTAATAATAATTAATAATAATTAATAATAATTAATAATAATTAATAATAATTAATAATAATTAATAATAATTAATAATAATTAATAATAATTAATAATAATTAATAATAATTAATAATAATTAATAATAATTAATAATAATTAATAATAATTAATAATAATTAATAATAATTAATAATAATTAATAATAATTAATAATAATTAATAATAATTAATAATAATTAATAATAATTAATAATAATTAATAATAATTAATAATAATTAATAATAATTAATAATAATTAATAATAATTAATAATAATTAATAATAATTAATAATAATTAATAATAATTAATAATAATTAATAATAATTAATAATAATTAATAATAATTAATAATAATTAATAATAATTAATAATAATTAATAATAATTAATAATAATTAATAATAATTAATAATAATTAATAATAATTAATAATAATTAATAATAATTAATAATAATTAATAATAATTAATAATAATTAATAATAATTAATAATAATTAATAATAATTAATAATAATTAATAATAATTAATAATAATTAATAATAATTAATAATAATTAATAATAATTAATAATAATTAATAATAATTAATAATAATTAATAATAATTAATAATAATTAATAATAATTAATAATAATTAATAATAATTAATAATAATTAATAATAATTAATAATAATTAATAATAATTAATAATAATTAATAATAATTAATAATAATTAATAATAATTAATAATAATTAATAATAATTAATAATAATTAATAATAATTAATAATAATTAATAATAATTAATAATAATTAATAATAATTAATAATAATTAATAATAATTAATAATAATTAATAATAATTAATAATAATTAATAATAATTAATAATAATTAATAATAATTAATAATAATTAATAATAATTAATAATAATTAATAATAATTAATAATAATTAATAATAATTAATAATAATTAATAATAATTAATAATAATTAATAATAATTAATAATAATTAATAATAATTAATAATAATTAATAATAATTAATAATAATTAATAATAATTAATAATAATTAATAATAATTAATAATAATTAATAATAATTAATAATAATTAATAATAATTAATAATAATTAATAATAATTAATAATAATTAATAATAATTAATAATAATTAATAATAATTAATAATAATTAATAATAATTAATAATAATTAATAATAATTAATAATAATTAATAATAATTAATAATAATTAATAATAATTAATAATAATTAATAATAATTAATAATAATTAATAATAATTAATAATAATTAATAATAATTAATAATAATTAATAATAATTAATAATAATTAATAATAATTAATAATAATTAATAATAATTAATAATAATTAATAATAATTAATAATAATTAATAATAATTAATAATAATTAATAATAATTAATAATAATTAATAATAATTAATAATAATTAATAATAATTAATAATAATTAATAATAATTAATAATAATTAATAATAATTAATAATAATTAATAATAATTAATAATAATTAATAATAATTAATAATAATTAATAATAATTAATAATAATTAATAATAATTAATAATAATTAATAATAATTAATAATAATTAATAATAATTAATAATAATTAATAATAATTAATAATAATTAATAATAATTAATAATAATTAATAATAATTAATAATAATTAATAATAATTAATAATAATTAATAATAATTAATAATAATTAATAATAATTAATAATAATTAATAATAATTAATAATAATTAATAATAATTAATAATAATTAATAATAATTAATAATAATTAATAATAATTAATAATAATTAATAATAATTAATAATAATTAATAATAATTAATAATAATTAATAATAATTAATAATAATTAATAATAATTAATAATAATTAATAATAATTAATAATAATTAATAATAATTAATAATAATTAATAATAATTAATAATAATTAATAATAATTAATAATAATTAATAATAATTAATAATAATTAATAATAATTAATAATAATTAATAATAATTAATAATAATTAATAATAATTAATAATAATTAATAATAATTAATAATAATTAATAATAATTAATAATAATTAATAATAATTAGCTTGCTAGCTGTACCTATACTAGCCGAGTAGCAGGCTAGCTAGCTGTACCTATACTAGGCGAGTAGCAGGCTAGCTAGCTGTACCTATACTAGCCGAGCTGTAGCAGCCTAGCCAGCTGTACATATACTAGCAGGCTAGCTAGCTGTACCTATGCTAGGCGGCTACCTAGCTGTACCTATACTAGCTGGCTAGGTACTGCTAGCTGTATAGGTACAGCTAGGCTAGGTACAGCTAGCTAGCCTGCTACTCGCCTGGCTAGCCTGCTACTCGGCTGGTATAGGTACAGCTAGCTAGCCTGCTAGTATATGTACAGCTGGCTAGGCTGCTACTCGGCTAGTATAGGTACAGCTAGCTAGCCTGCTAGTATAGGTACAGCTATATTATTTATTATTACAGCTAGCCGGCTAGTGCTACAGCTAACTAACTAGCTAGCTAGCTGTACCTATACTAGCAGGCTAGCTAGCTGTACCTATACTAGCCGGCTAGTCAGCTATACCCATACTAATATAATAATAACAATAACTAATAATAACAATAATTAATAATAATTAATTAATAATACCTACACTAGCCGGCTAGCTAGCTGGGTATAGATATATACTAGCTACCCGGCTAGTATGGGTATAGCCGGCTAGTTGATGATGATGATGATGATGTGTAAGTATGTTGATGATGTAAGTATGATGCAGCTGATGTATATATAGTATGATGATGATGATGATGTATATATAGTATGATGATAGTTTGATGATCATGGCAATTTATTAATATGGTGATGATGTATGATAGTATGATGATGACAATGGCGATGAATAAGTATGAAGATAATGATGTGTAGTATGATAATGATGTGTAGTATGATGATGATGAATAGTATGATGAGTATATATAATATGATGATGTATATATAGTATGATGATGATGATGATGTATAATATGATGATGCTTATGAATAGTATAATGATGGTGTATGGTATGATGATGACAATGACGATGAATAAGTATGATAATGATGTGTAGTATGATAATGATGAGTATGATGATGATGTATGAGTATGATGATGTATATATAGTATGATGATGTATGAGTATGATGATGTATATATAGTATGATGATGATGATGATGATGTATGAGTACGATAATGACAACGACGATGTTGTATAATATGGTGATGACAATAACGATGAATAAGTATGATGATGATGTATGAGTATGATGATGTATAGTATGATTCTGTATAGTGTGATGATGATGAATAGTATGATGCTGATGATGAATAGTATGATGCTGATGTCGTATAAGTATGATGATGACAATGAAGATGATGATGACGATGAATACGTATGATCATGATGAATAGCATGATGATGATGATGATGTATGACTATGATGATGTGTAGTGTGATGATGATGAATAGTAAAGCCATATGGCGTATGAATTATGCGAAGAAATTTAGTAGAAGCGATACCAATCGAGATGTCCTGAATAGGTTACTTTTAAGCAGTGACCCTTTTATAAGCTGCAGTACACAAAAAGTGCGAAGGAATTCAGATATTATTAAATTACTCCTTCCTGAGACATTGATGATGAAAATGATAACGATTTTACCGATTGTAGTTGGTTTCACTTTTTAAGTATTTTTAAGTTAAGTATTAAAATAATGTAAAATAAATATGAATAAATATTAATTATCATAGAACTTTAAAAACTTAATTACATATGTATGTATATCGACTATTAGAACAACATAAGATGTATGTTTGATTGTCTTAATGGACCGTATGTGGTACCTAGGGGCATCATAAGATCATAATAAAATGTGATCATAAATGATTCACATTCATATTAAACATGTTCATGTCGAATTTCATCGAGGTAATAAAATGTTTAAGCCAATTATAATTGTTAAACATATTTTCTTAAGGGGCTCTATTTTGGACCGACCATAACAAAATTTGGTAATATGATTTAGATTTACAAAATACATGTTCATATCGAATTTCATCACGATACCGATGTTTTTAAACCATTTATAAGCGCAAACGTGAATTTCTAAAGGGGACTTTATATGGGGACTAGGGTCAAATGTGATCCGATTTTCATTAAACATTATACCATTCACATTCTTAGTACACAGGACTGATCCAAGCTAAATTTTATTATGATTGTTGCATAATTACTATAAGTAGGTGTAAATAAGTGCAATTTCGAGGGGAATTTGTATGGGGGCTAGACGAAATCACGGACCGATTTGAACCAAAATCAGTTGGTTTCATCCTTGGTCCTAATTATCACTAACACTATCAAAAAATTCCAGCCATTAACTCATAAAACACTTCTATTAATTTTGGCCAGGTTTTCAGGCAAAATGCCACATAGTGCATCATATTGTTTTTGTTTGTTTGTTTATGTTTTGATACTTACTTTCAGATTCATTTCATTAACTGTTTTTGCTTTGTGATGATGGTTTAACAAAAACAAATAATTTCCCAATTTCACACTCGAATTGCAATTAAAACCGAGAGAAGTAACAAGAAAAATACACAACAAATACTCCGTTATTAAAGGACTAAGAGAGAGAGAGAAAGAGCATAGGTGGTGGTGAGTATTGAGTGTATGACAGTGTATGATTTTTATTGTCGTGTTAAATAAAATAAATAAAGAATATATTTTTTGTGCGTTACTTTTGTTGTTATTATTGTTCTCACACATTGTAAAAATCCTTGCCATTGTATGGAGTAAACAATGAGAGCAATGAAAGGGAATTTTTCTATATTGTTCAATATTAAAAATAACCTGATGGAAATGAATTCATGTACTACAACCGGCTATATGGTTGCATATGTATGTACGTATACGTAAGTACTCCGTAGAATAGAACAGAAGGAGTACCAACAAGGCATTTAAAGGTAAAGTAAACACTTAATTTGGGAAATTTTTTAATAACTGAGAGCCATAAATAAATGTAAACAAATGAAACAGATTTTATGGAGAGCGGACGAAGTAATTTAGGTAAGAGATCCTTATAATGGTTTTTAAAAGCAAAATGGAATGAAAAAATAAAAGCAAAAGAGCGTAAGAATAGTGTGTCGGTAGACTTTGCTCTATTGAGAGTTTTAAAATGCATTGATATTCGATAAATAAAGAGGAGAGAGAGCAATAAACTAATGAAACCCTTTAAATACACTGTAAAAACTTATTATTTAAGCACTGTAAGAAATCTTATGGTAAATTTGTTTGATTTTACGATTATTTAAACGATTTTAAAGAGTAATTTGAGGTTTCTTTTGTCTCAATAATTTAAAAAATAAAGAGAAATATTGTTTCGAACAAGAATTTGCATAATTCTTATGTTTACACAAGAAAAAATTGCTTTAAAAAATTCTTAAAACTTAAAAATAATATAAAATTTTTTTTTTAAATACACTGAAATAAAATTTTTGTTTATAAAATTGAATTAAATTAAGAAAAATAAATTAAATGGACTCACCTTATATCCTGTCTTAGTGTTTGATCACCCAATAATAATTCAAAACCGCCTTTTGATATGCTACTATTTGGACTATAATTTAAATTATTTGTTAAACTATTCAATTGTAAAACCTCATCATTTTCATCTTCATCATCATCGGTTAGTAACTGAAAGAATTAAGAAAAAACAATTTTTTGTATTAAATTTAAAAATAAAAACACATTTTAAAATATGTAAACGATATTTTCGGGAGCCCAATAAATTAAAGAGGCTTTTAGGGGGATTTTAAAACATTTGAAGCATATTATCAGGGAAGGCAGTGAATTTAAGAGATTTTTAAGGATGTCTTAAACCTATTTAAATGAGATTTTGCTACTAAAACAAAGATTTACAGAATATAGATTTAAGTTTTTTTGCTTTTTAAATGGGCAATGAGTCGTTTGAGAGCTTTTAGGGCACATTGAGTCTCTCGAGGTTGCTAGAAGAAGAGGGTTAAAGGATTTCGAAGAGTTTTAACAAGTCTGAAGATCTTCTATAAGCTTAAAATAAGAGAGCTTAAAGAACTGAAAAAAGTTTTGAAAGAGCTTGAACAAGTTTGAAAAATTTAAAAGGAAAATAATTTGTTAAATCCTTACAAAGGATCTTCTCAGAAGTTTGAGTCCCTTTTAAGCACATGAAACAATATTAAACGACTTGAGCGAAGTTGGAAATCTTCTACAGGCTTAAGATATGGCGAGAACTTTAAAAGGAATTGGAATCTCCTTTTAGAGGCTTAAAAAGGGAAGCCGTTCTTAAACTATTATGAATTTAGGACGAATTTGAAACCTTTAAGTGCTTTCAGAGATTATAAATTTGGGATTAGGAAGTTTGAAATTCTTACGAAAGTAAAAATTTTTTAAAATCTGTTTATGAAGGATTTTTGGAGAGCCTTGAATCTCTTTAGGGGCTTGAAAAATGTAGAAAACGGTTGATGAGGATAACTGGTGTTCTTCTATAAATTTGGGATATGTAAAGTTCAAGAACTCTGAAGAGTTTTATTGTCGTTTAAGCTATTTGAGGGACTTGGAAAAGCAAACAAACGTTTTGTGAGTGTGTTTATAAGAGTTTTTGGAGATGTTTCAGATTCTCTAGAGCCTTGAAGAATGGTGTAATGGGTTACGGGATGTTTAAAAGAAGCTAAAAATCGTTTATAAACTCAAAAATAAGGAGATTTGAGGGTTAAAACGGTTTTAAAGAAATTTGAGCCTGTCTCTAGAGACGTAAGAACGGAAAAGTGTTTCTGAAGAAGAGTTTCTGGAGCAGTTCGTGTGCCTTTTGTGGCTTAAAATATGGTTTAAATGTTTAAGAAGGCTTTTAAAGGAGTTTGATGAGTCTCTCTTGAGCGGCTTAAATAGGGAAAGGATGTCTTTAGTGGCTTACAAATAGTAAAAGGAATGTAAAAAAACTTACCTCTCTTCTCGGTGGTTGTTGCAGTTGCTGCTGTTGCTTTTGTTGTTGCAGTTGCTGCTGTTGCTTTTGTTGTTGCAGTTGCTGGTGTTGCTGTAAATCACAGTGATTGTTACTGCCGTTATTTTTGAACGCTGGTGATGTAGTTGCTGCTACAACAGCTGCTGCTGTATTTGAGGCTGTTGCTGTAGTCAGTAATGCTGAATTCGTTAATGTTGTAGCAGCTTGAGTTGCGATGTAAGCTTTAGAGGCGGTTAAAGCAGGGTTTAAACTGCTGTTCACAGTGCTGCTATGGCAAGTAGGTATTGCTGAAGCAGCTGTTACTGGAGCTTGTGCAAATTTTGGTTGCTGCTGATTATTATTCAATAATACAGAGGAGGAGGTGGTGGTGGTGGTGCAGTTAATTAAACTGTTATTATTATTGTTTGTGTTCGTGTTGTTGTTGTTGTTATTTTGTAGCACTAACGCTGCTGATGGTAAATCTACCACATCTTTGGCTAAACGTGGTGACGTTAACGTTTGGGCATCCACATACACTTTATTGGGCGGGGGTATTTGTAAAGGCGGTGGTATATGATCGTGGTAGGAAGTGGTACCAGATGATGATGCTGCTGCTGCTGCTGCTGCGGCTGCTGTTGTTGTTGTAGAATGCTGATGAACATCGACTGTGGCACTAATGGTATTCGTTTGGGATTTTCTTCGACCCAAAGTGGAACTTTGATTTGCAACTCCGACACCTACGCCCACGTTATGTACCGTTGCGGTAACAGCAAACGGTGTTGTGGCACTAACAGTGGTCGCAGTGGGCGTTGGTATTTCAGCGTGTTTGTTTTTGTAATTGATGAAGTTAATGTTACACAAATTGGCCCCTAATGCTGCCAAATCATCATCATCATCGTCCTCCTCTTTCACCTCCAAATGCTGCAGACTACGCGCAATAGTCAATTTCTTATGTGGCAGTCCCGGTGGCAATTTGGCCAGCGGTAAAGACTGATAGATTGTGTTGTGATTTGTTTGGAAAACCGATGGTTTTGCTAGAGATAGCTGGGCGTAGTTATTGGCATTCCTATCCGGACCACCAACAGCTGCTGTGGCTGTTGCTGCTGCTACTGCTGTGGCAGTGGCTGTAGCTGTGGCCAAATTTATAGCAGCTCCACCAGCTAACGGTTGTTGTGTTAATGTTGCTGCTGCTGTTGCTGTTGGTGCGATTGCTATTGAACTTGCATTTGTCGTTGTTGTTGCTATTGTTGTTGTTGTTGCAATTGCTGGTGTTGGTGTTATTGTTGTTGCACTTATTAGGCCCGCTGTTGCTGAGGTGGAGGCAGTCGTTAATGTAGTACTATTGGCCGCCGTATGATTGCTATTGAATGAGGTCACATAGATGGGTGAGGCTTCATTTAGGAAACTTAAATCTTGTTTTTGTGTTGACGCAACACCGGCCTTGTTCTGTTGTAACTGCAGGAAGAAAAATGAAGAGGGAGGAGGAAACAAATTAGTTTTTAAAGAATTTTCAAGAGTTAAAGAAATTTTTATTGTAAATCGTCAAAAATTTTAAATTAAATTTCCCTGAGAATTTCTTGGCATTCATGGCAGAGGACGGACGTTGCAACAACATTCGTTAGGAACTTAATTACAGCCTGACTGTTCAAGTAAATCAAGAGATTTTCTGCTCTGCTTTCAAAATAACAATGATCACTGCCTGGAAAACAAAATGCAGTGTTCAGGTGGCTTAAGACAGTTTAATTATCAGGGTTCCTAATAAATAAACCACATGCCACTGTGACACGCAGCGATATAAACCTCAAGGGTACAATTGGGAACTTCACAGTCTATAGACCAGAATTCTAAAATCGAATGTTATGTTCAGAAAGTTATACGGAACCATATAATCGATCCTGATGTGTGTAGGTCTACACAGACATTGACTGCCTAAATTTTAGTAAAAAAGATGTTTTGATTAAAAGAACTCCTGAATAGTTTTATGTCTGAAAGATTCTTGAAAAGTAATTTCAAAAGCCCTAAATGAGCTTTTTTTTTTATAAATGGGGTGCCAACTTTAGAAATTTTTCATTACACAATTTAATCGGACCCATTGTCACGTTTAAGGGTTCAATTTTGCATTTTTCTTTTCACTAACGCCTGCATAATTTGTTTCATTTTGTCTCAAACTGCTTACATTCACACATACATACACCAACACTTGAATACTCATCGTGTACAAGAGCGCTTCTCAAATATAAGATTTATTTGCGCATAAAATTTAATGCAAATTTAATAAAACAAAACAAAAAACAACAACAATGATAATAAATAAATACAAAAATATTACAAAAAGGAACAAAAAACTGTGCATTTATTTATTAAATTATGCAAATTCGATTTGCAGCAACAAAAGCCAACAAAACAAACAAGAAAAAAACCACGAGAACTTTGTAACAAAAAAAAAAAAAAAGAAAACAAAACTCAAGAGCCTTGACAAAACACAACTGAACAAGCACATGCACAGCTAAACACTGTAACACCACACACACACCGAGGAGCAACAGCAGCTACCAAACCCGTGACTAACAAATGATACCCGAGGAAGAGGAGTTTCGTCTTTTGTTTGTTTTGTTGGCTTTTTAATGCCCCAAAATAAATCAGCTGCAGCTGCAGCAGCAACAGCATCAATATTTTTAAATACGAACTCTCTCTCCCTATGATTCTCGTCGCTTTTTCGCTTTGTGTTTTCTCTCCCGAAGTGCAGGGTATGGAGAGGCATTAAAAATTATGCAGAAATAAATGATGACGCCAACAACAATAATACAAGACAAGAAGACAATGACAAGGCAAGCCAAGACAAGACAACAGATGTTGTTAAAAATACCCGGAACACAATGTCGTAAAGATTTGCAGACAGAAAAAATCAAATAAAAAAAAATAAGTATGCGTGTGTGTGTATGCGTTTGAAAGTGGGAAGAGAGCTCAACAATAACTGTTTAAAAGACAATAATTTTTAATAAATCGTTAAAAAAAAGCTTAAAAAAATTAAATGAAATTTAAAGCCCACCTCAGTTACACTACACAACAAAAAAAGAGCAACTGCTCAAAGGAAAAAAAATCATTTTTAATTGCAAGTTACAGTCAGTATTTGTAGTAAACACTGCCAGTAAATTTAAACTGAATTTTAATTGATTTTTCTAATATTTATTTCTAGTAGAAATAAAAAAAAAAATAAATAAAATTCAATTGCCATCGTTTGTTTTAAAACATATGTACATATTTTTAATGAATTTTGTTTTTCCTTTAAACAAATGCAATTTCTATTGTTTTTGTTGTTGTTTTATTAATTTTATTTCTATTTTTTCTATTGTTTTTTAATTGCTTTTGTTGTTTTTAAATATTTCCGTTACGATTTTCTCACTTCCAGCACTTAATGAAATGGGGAAATAATTGAAATTGTTTTGCACACAGTGAGAGGAGAGGCAAAAAAAGAGAGAGAGAGAGAGAAAAACAATTTTTTTCCTGTAGCTAGCCAATATCCTGTTATTGTTTGAACAGTCAACCGTTAGGTTTTGTGTGTTTTTTTCACTCTCTCAATATTTTTTCCTATTTCACAGAGCTTAAATGGGACACAGTGGGTTTTAAAGAAGAAAAATTAAAAAAATTATTAAATTTAAAATTTAAAAATGATTAATTTTAATTTTTTTTCAATTAAAAATAAAATAGAAATTAACATTTTTTCCAATTTATACTATCTTGAAAATTTTTAAATTTTAATTGAACTTAACTTTGTTTTGTCAAAATATTTTCATTACCACTGTGTTATCGATTTGGAATGCATTTCAATTTGTTTTTGTTTCTGTTTATTTTTTAATTGTTATGGTTAAATACAGCATTTTAATGACATTGTTTAATAAACCTCAACACTTTGAGGTTAGTTTTCAGCAAATAGCTAAACGTTGTTAATGGTTTTGGCCATAAATTGCAGGCAAAAGTGAAATAAAAACTAAGAAAAAATATTCTTTTTTTTAAAATGTTTTAAAAAATTCGAATATTTAATAACAATTTTGTTAAAAAATAAATTAAGATCGATTTATAACCTAGAACTTCCATTTATTATATTAAAATTCTTAAAAAAAAGCTTTTTTAAAAGTTGCATCAGGTTATTCCGGCCTGGCAAGGGTGCCAGCAGCCAAGCCATTTATGAATACGGCTCTTTTAACTACTGAAAAACTATGATTCAAACATTGACGCTGTTTGAGTATTACGGAGTACTTATAGTGCTTATAGATAGCCTACTAAACAAGAACCTGGCAAGATTATAAGGAAATTTTGACAGATTGTAAGCGTTTCAGATATGGTCAGGCAGAAAATATCGCTTGTGTGAGAGTAAATGTGGCGAAGGGAAACCAAATTTGTCGATTACATAGCAATCGCAGCAATTTTGCCTATCTGACGGCTCCTTAAGACATATTTTGTACCAACATCTATGTTAAGTCTAACTCAGAAAATAATTAAAGCCTATCAAGAACAATGTGCCAGTATCATCAAAGGTTTTCCGTCTCTCCCTTTCCACCAAAGGCCAAAAATGTTCTTGTCCTATGTTCATTGAAAATATAAGACCTAATTTTGTTATCAGAATGAAATTTTACATGAGTTTACATGTGAAATAGTGTTAAAAAGCAGAAAATCTTTTCACTGATGCTTATTCACTTAAATATACTCAATTTTCTTGCAGTTACGCTTGCATTCTGTTCCCAATCATTTTAAAGAAAGTGCAAACCAATGAGAAATTTCTCTACTTTCTTCTCATAAAAAACGTCCCGTTGTGAGAGACTTACAGGCACAAGCATTAATAAGAAAAACAAAATCTGATTGTTGTTGTTTGGAAAAAGTAATTGTTGTATGTGTTCTGTTTACTAAAATAAAGTGAAATTGTGAGAGGGGAAACAGTACTACAAAGGAATGTGTGCCGTAAACGGAGTAACACAAAAATCTTACTCTCTTATAAGTTAAGTTAGTCAGGAAGTCATTTACAAGAGAATGGTTACTGAGTTTTGTTTTTTTTAAAACAAAGTGAAATTGTAACAAGAGGGAGAGAAAGAGAAAGAGGTAGTGCTACAAAGGAATGTCTGCTGTAAACTATGTATGAGTAATAAAAAAAAAAACAGTTTTTTCTCTTGTAAGTTAATGCAGGCAGTCTATTACTTGAGAGTGCACATAATTTGTAAACAAAGTAAGACCAGAGAGTTCTTTCTAGAGATGTGTGGTGTATGTTTGCCAGAGAATCGAAAGAAATATAAGAGCAAAACAATAGTGCAAGAGAGGGAGGGAGGGCAAAGAGGGTGTAATGATTTATTATTTATTTTTCAAAAACTGTTATTGCTTGCACTATTTATATGTTTGTACACATGTTTGTGAACATCGGTTATGATATGTTTAAATGAGTAAGTGATTCATAAACTTGTTTATTTTTCTGTAAATGACTAGGAGTGTGGGAGACGAGACTCCCTACATATGTACATATGTATGTATGTGAAACAGTTATTATGATTGTTTTGTTTATATTTGTTTAGGTGTTAAGCCATTGTTATTATGAATTGTTACGGATACCGTTATACTTAAAGAAATTGTGGCTGTTGTTTCTCTACTTATGTCAAACACTTAAAGAAATTTGTGGGTTAAATTAAAGCAATCTGGGCTGTTATTATTACGTAAAGGAATTATAGGTTAAACTAGGCCAATCAGTATACCTACTACGTTCTTATAAGTCAACTGGCTGCAATTATTGTGTGAGTTTGATAGGTGTAGGCGTCATTTTACAAATTTAAAATGCACCTTAAGGAACCTTAAGATAGGCTCAATTGCTGAGAACGCCATTAATAAATGACTCTTCAGTTGTAAGGTTGCCAGCTACTAACCTTACCAGAAGGGCGATTTTGAAAGCCCTAAACGGGTAACTTAATATCTGACGACGAGGTAATAACAATTAAAAATAATTGTAATGATGACGATAATTATAATGATACCGAACATGATTGTGAGTTTAAAATCTTATTTAAACACGTTGAGTTTATTGTTTGAATGAATCAACGTGTAAAGTGTGAAAGAAACTATTTTTTTTATGCCACAATTTTAATGATTTTTTCTTTCTTGTTTTTATTTTTCAATTTAAATCTGCTGCAGCTGATAATTAATGAGTTTAAACAATAGCATGTGCTTTAACTCATTAATTATTTACTACGTTTTCAACTATGAAAAGAAAAAAAAAAAAGAAATTTTTTTTTTAATTGTTAACCAGCAAACAATACTTGTACCAACAATTATTCGAAGGAAATATTTTTAAATTAAAAAAAAAAAAATTCTTTAAAATTGCCTAACAAAACTTAGTTTCTAAATTTTTAATAAGTTTTCTTAAAAAATTCTTAAATTTCGAAATATTTCGCTTACCTTCTTCGATAGTTGTGTGATATCAACCGGTGTAACGCGATTTATGGCCGCTAAACGTTGTAAACGCTCTCTGGCATGCTCCTCAACGGCTATAACAAAGGCGTCCTGTACAGAGTTGCCAATATCCCAAGCTGGAAATATAAAAACAACGCAAATAAATCAATATTTTATTAGGGAAAAAAAAAAAACGCCACGTAAGATTCCTATTTAACCTCCTCTTAGTTTAACATTAACAATCTAAGCAAAAAAAGCATCTCTCCCTTTCGCCCTTACTCTTGACCTTGTTGAAGTTCAAAATCATGGCAAAAAAAGAAAAACGTTTGAAAAAAATAAAGAAACAAACAGCCTCTTAACGCTCTCATCTCAACCACATGGTTTGCCATTATTTTTTTCTTTTCTTGCTAAAGCTGTTGCCGAAAATAACCTTTAAAAAGGCCAGTTGTTGGCCATTAAATGTCTCCAGTTGTAGTGTGTTAAACGAGCATCTTTTAAAACACCTTTAATGGCTGAGACGACATCATGAAGACCTGAAGACAACGAACCAACCAACCAACCGACCAACTGCCACTTGTAATATTAGAAATTGAAGCTGTTGTGTGTGGTCATCAACATCAGCATCATCATCATCGCCATTACTATAGGACACTCGACACACGATAAAACAGCACATGGCCACCCCATCATCACCACGTTTCTGTTTCTATTTCTATTTTTCTGTGTTTCAAGAGCCATAAAAATGTCATGGCGACCTCATGTGCCAAATTGTAATTTGAAGAGAAAGTCCAGTTCAGTCCAGTATGTGTTAAAAACATGAGCAACTCATACAAACGCACTCACTCAAAGCTTAGGGAGAAAGAGAGGAACAAAACGGGAAATTTATAAATCGTACAAAATATAAGGTGGCCAAACGATGAGGCACAAGCAAGAGTAACGAAATACAAACACCAACACACACACTGTCAAATAATAAGGAGAAAGAGGTGACCAACTACTGTATGAACACAAACAAAAGTAACGAAATGAAAAAAATGGGGAACTTTTGAATGAACAGTGCAAGGAAACTAGGAAACAAGTGCCAGTAGAAGCTAACCTCAGGCAGCTGTGGATGTCATTCCTTATCTACTCCCGATTGAGGAATATGAGAGGAAGGCTGAATAAGCTGCTGTGGCACTGATGAAGGAGCTAACATGGCGAGTTAAGGTTATTCCGACTGTCGGAAAGATGGATTACATTGCCTTACAAAAGTTATCTTCTGCTATACACCGAAAATGAGATAATGCCTGTTAGAGAAGTGTGCATGGGTTCTGATAAACTCTTCGATATCTGGGCTATTTTCATTGACGGATACAGAATGAAAATAGGCACAGTTGGGACAAAAGTCAGCAATTTATGGGTTCTTCCAGGTGACTTCAACGAACGAACTGTTGAGAAAACCGAGTTAAAATTTGTGTATATAATCTGGCAACACGAAAAGCTTTAAAGTGGCATGTTTTTTGCATCACATCAGGTCCGGAAGGGTACAAGGCTGCCACATAAGGCCTAATGGCAGATTACCTAGTTGATTAATGCTGGTTGCCTGAGCATTGCGATGTTGTTGTGGATAAATTGGCAAAATCAGTTTCAGCTTTGAAGCCTACAACAGAGGAATAGTAGGTGGGACCACAAATAGACTCCTTTTTTGAAATTATTGGGAATAAGTTGGTTACACTTAGAAATCGTACATGGGGATGTGGAACGGACTTTAGTGTTGAGCTGCCTATGTAGCCAAAGTACCCTATAGGAACGAAATTTATCATAAGCATGGGAAGGCATTAAATGAGAGCAAAGAAAAACTTCCCGCTACAGAAAATTTTCCTCAACTGGTCACTTTAATTTTGGCAAAATATTTTGATAATGGAACGGAGGAATAAAAAAAATTGCAATAGAACAGTGAAAACCATCATTCAACATTAAATGGGTCCCCCCGTTGGTGTTTGTCAATGAAAAACCTGTGCTTAACACATATGCAAACGAATAAATGCTGCAGAGAGAGATAGAGAGAGAGAGAGAGTTATATGTGTGTGTGTGCATGTATGTATAAATAGATGATGTGTAGCAAAAAACGTGCCTTAATAAATACGTAGAAAATTAAGAGAAAAAAACGAAACGAAGAAAGAAAAGCAATTCTTATGGCCTGGAAATAAATTCAAGATTAAAAGGAATTAATCAAGAGGGAATTTGTTGTTGTAACATGGTGAAGGAAACTGAACACGGAAGTGTAGTTGCTTTGCTTTTTGAGACGTTTTAGCATACAACTGTTGACCTTAGCAACAAAATTCGATTTGCAAATTTGGTTTCCAATTTTTTAATTTTTAAGACTCTAGAAATTTTTATGACCACTTGCGGAATGCTAATAAAACGTGTTAAACAGTTAGAGTAGGATTTTAACATGAAAGTGTTAAAAAGTTTCAAAATGAAAATTGTGCAGCAAAAAAGAAGAAGAAAAGTGTAAAAAAAATTACAAAAAAAAAAGAAAAAAAAAGAAGGGAATGTAAAAAAATCTACAAAAAAAAAGCAAAAAATTATTGAACAAAATAAATTTTTAAAATCTCTCTCTAATTAGCGAAATGTCTGCATATTTTACAATACATTAATATGTTTATGTTTTTTAATCTCTCTCTTTGGGGTCTTGGGTTAAGTGGCAGCTGTTAAGTATCTTTCTTTTGAAGTGTCATTTATTTAATGAAATTCTTGCCAATTACGATCGTTTTATGGATCTTTTAAGAGCAAAAAAAAAAACGTGTAAAAATAGTTTAAACCTTTTAGGCAAAAGTGCTGATTCAAATGTTCCCACTTTCCAAGCATTGCGTGCTAATTGTGGTCGTCATAATCGTCTAGGCTAAGCAAGGAGTTTGGAAAATAACAAAGAAATTTGAAAAGATTGGAACATTTTATAGTTGCCATCAGGACTATCTTGCTTCTGCTGGTGAAAATTTGGCGAATCGATTTGGAATTTGTCTATTCCATGGTGTTCTTAAGGTTATTATGGCGTATTTTGCATTTGAATTTGTAACTTAGTCGTTATAAGTTCCCCCTTAAGGGAAACTGAGAGTTTCTGACCAGAGCAGGGCATTACACAAATGACATAAAAGCCATGCTCTTTCTCCTCCTCCTCGAATTTGAGGCTCCTGCAGAAGTCTTTTGCTGTAATGCCAAGTCTTTCGGCACATGGCTACCAAAAGGCCTGTGAGAATCGCAATGAAGCAATGAATGACCATTCGATTTAAGAAACAAAAAAAGTGAGTCGGTCCGGTCATCTTATTATCCATACCGTGTCCATGCAGGTCCTAGCAATTATACTATATATATATGACCTGTAGCTTGTGTCGGAGATTGCGAGCTCTTCACCCAGTCTGGCCAAATCATTAGCAATGGAATTTCCAACGATATTCCTATGTCCAGGAATTAATCTTTTAATGATTGGAAATTACCCTAAGAAATTATCGGCATTAAGAGACAAGAACGGACATTGCTATTACATTCGTTACGGGCTTAAAGGACCTGGCGCCTGAAATATGCCAAAAAAAATTTGGAAAACTTAGTCAAAAAGCCAAGGCAAGGTCTAAACATCATTATAAAATAAGAATTTCTTGGTGAGCCAGGCTTAAGTGGAACTTTACTTTTGAAATTATAATAATGGAGAACTCTTTACCTTACTTTGCTTCATTTCTATTCAAATTTTTAAATTTTTATTTAATTTCCATATTTTTATTTCAGTTTTTTTCAGGCTTTCTTATCATTTTCCCATCAATGTCATTAAATATGAATTTAAAGTTGATAACACTTGTTTCCTTATCATAAAATTCTCTTTAAAATGGCAAGGGAATAACACAATAAATTCTATTATTTGCGTAGCTATTCATACAAAGCGGAGCATATTACTCTCACACATATAACTGTACATTACGAACTGAATTTGCATTGTTTATGGAATTGTTATACGGTAAATATGTTTTCATTATTTTTCTCATGCTTAAAAAAGTACTCTGTTCTCTCTTTCTCTTTATTTTCTTCATATACAACCTGCTTTATAACAGTTATCATAAATCTTCTTCCTCTTCTTATACAAAAAAAAAAAAGAGTTAATATATGCAAACGTCCTTTATTTTTTTTTTATCACCATGTCATGCCATGCCACATCTATCAATTTTAATTATGTATGGCATGGAAAACAAAAATAACACACACACACCATCGCACACATGATGATGATAATGACGTTTATGTTTATGCATGTATATAACAATAAGCCAGAGAGCGTGTGTGGTTAGTAAAGAGTATCAGTATAGTATGCATGTACATATTATTATTGCTGTTGTTGTTAAAACATTTAAATTGGTATTGATGTTGTTATTATTGTTATTGGCAATATTTTATGACATGTGTTTTGTTTTGTAAATTGAAAACATAAATTTTCATTTAAGCAACAACAGCAAAAAAAAAACAAAAAAAAAAAAAAGACAACAAAAGTGAGAGTAAGAGCAAGCGGCAAGAGCATAAATTAACATCAAGTTTAATGGATCAATTAAAAAACATTCGAGAGGGAAATTTTCTTCTACTATTCCGGTTAAATGACCAGAAAGCAAGAGTTTTGTACACAGTAGATTAAGAATATTTACACTGTTTAACAATATTTTCTCATTAAAAAGGAAACTGAAGCATATCTTGTTATAAATTTGATTTACTACGTTATGGCTTGCTGTTCATAATCCCCTGTTATCGGTATTTGTTTTTCATTTGTTTCTGTTTCTCTTTTTCTTCTTTTCATAGATAAATTTTGTTTTCTTCTGCTGTTTTAAGTCAATAAAAAAGAAAATTTTAACAAAAGCTGTCACAATCTATTGTTTTCACCAAATGGCACGAGACTTTCTTGTTTATGTTTGTTTATGTTTAATCATAAATAATCGTGTAATATTAAAAAAAGAAAACAAAGAAAAGCAAACAAATTAATGAAATACTCCCCCCATAAATAATATAAAAATAGAAAAATTTATTTAAATTGTAAAAAACATTTGCTGAATTGCTTAAAACTTAGCTGAATTGCTTTAAAATGCCTGAATATCAAGAGATCTTTCTTAAATCATTTTATTTCAAGCAAATTTTCTTTGCTGAATAGCATTTACTTTTGCTGAATTATAGAAAAATATATAGAAAACAAAAAATATACAAAAAAGTTTGTAATATAAGCAAATTTTGTCCGCTGAATTACATAAAACCTAAAAGAATTGTCATACAATTCATGAAAATCATAAAATCTTAATAAAAATATCTTATTAAAGCATAATTTTCTTTGCTGAATTGCTTAAAACTTAGCTGAATTTGCTATAAAGTGTATTAATTTTGAAAGATTATGCACAAAATATGATAATTCAACCACATTTTGTTTTGCTGAATAACATTTGCTTTTGCTGAATTGAGGAATATTGCCTAAAAACTGAAAAATAAAACGAAATTCTTCAAATCGAAGCGAAATTTCTTAGCTGAATTTCTTAAAACTTAGCTGAATTCCTTAAAACTTAGCTGAATTGTCAGAAAAAGCCAGAACAACCAATAGATCTTAGTAAAATCATTTTTTTTAATCAAATGTTCCTTGCTGAATAACGTTACTTTCGTTGAATTCAAGAGAAATGTATGGAACCTAAAAAAAAACTAAGATATTTTTTTATTTTAAAAATTTCTCCCTGCTGAATTGCTTAAAACTTAGCTGAATTCATTTAAAATGCTTGCAAATCATGAGATCTATGCAAAATCATTTTATTTTAATCCAATTTTCCTTGCTGAATAACATTTACTTTCACTGTACTAAGGAAAAATGTATAGAAAGTAAAAACTATTTAAAAAACCTTGTAATATAAATAAATTTTGTCAGCTGAATTGCTTAAAACTCAGCTGAATTGCAATAACATTCTTGAAAATCATGAGATTTTTCAACCAATAACGCATTTAGACAATATTGTTACAATTCAGCTATGATTTTGCCTATTCAGCTGAGAATTTACAAAAAATTCTTTCATATAAATTTAGATTTGGGTATTATTAAAATTCATTAAATTACTGAAATAGAGTGCTATTCAGCTATGAAAAAAAGCTATTCAGCTAAGGTTTTGAGTACAATTTGCATTAAATATATAATAATTTAATGTTTTCGGACTGTTTTTTTCCAATTCAGCTATTCAGCTGAGAATTTTAATTTCTTTATTTAATGCTTTCCTATTAAATTTATTAAATTTTTTGAAAATTATTGCTTTTCAGTTGTAAAAAATGGTATTCAGCTTAGCTGAATTCCTTAAAACTTAGCTGAATTGCATCAAAAGTAGAAAATTCTTATATTTTCCATATAAAAACTCTTGCTGAATATATTTTCCTTAGCTGAATAAAGCAATTGTAATGTATTTCTCATGTTTGAGATGACTTTCTATTAATTTTTCTTTGGCATGCAGTTGACATGCCATATTTCCGTTGTAAAAATATCGATGACAAATTCTCAATCACGGTTTTTCATGCATTAAATGAATTTATCAGGTACCAGGTACTGGCTTTTTTTTTATTCATTTCTTGTTTGTTTTTGTTTTTTCTATTAAAATCTATTGTTATTTTTATTTCAAGTTTCTCTTACAAAGAATCTCTATTGCTATTACTATCGTCATACAGTTGTTGTTAATTGAAGTTCGATAATTACAAGACACTGACTACAGACAGATCGTTTGCCTACGATAATCACGTTTATTTTATTAATTAAGGTTTAAGTACGAAACAGACAAACAGACAGACACGCAGATAGATAAAAAGAACAGATTTTAATTGCATCTTTAGTTGTGTTTTTGTAATGTAAATATTTAATTAATCAAATAATTTTAACATCTAAATACTCATGTTCAACATAAACAATTCAAAAAACAACATTACAATCACATCACACAGTTTTGCCAAACAGAATAGCAAAAGATTTCAATTAATTTCAAGAATTTAAAAGAAAAATTTAAAATTTTTCAAAAGAATTCTTCATAAACTGATTGCTGAATTGCTAAACCCATAGCTGAATTGATTTTAATGTGCTTAAATAAGCGAATTTAATATAGTTTTTGGTCAAATTTAATATAAACCCGTAGCTGAATAGCATTTTTCATAGCTGAATAGCAGTCGTTTTCTGTAAATCAACAAATTTTGTAGGAAATCAAACGTTAGTTAAAGAAAATTCGATAAATTCTCGCCTGAATAGCCGAAATTATAGCCCAATTGTAAGAAACGTTGTCTGAATACATTTAAGATTGAACTAACTCACGATTTTCATGAATTTTGTTGCAATTCAGTTGAGTTTTAAGCAATTCAGCTGACAAAATTTATTTATATTACAAGGGTTTCTTAAATAGTTTTTACTTTCTATACATTTTTCCTTAGTACAGTGAAAGTAAATGTTATTCAGCAAGGAAAATTGGATTAAAATAAAATGATTTTGCATAGATCTCATGATTTTCATGCGTTTTAAATGAATTCAGCTAAGTTTTAAGCAATTCAGCAGGAAGAAATTGTTAAAATAACGACATTTCTTGGTTTTTTTTTTAGTTTTCATACATTTTTCTTTAATTCAACGAAAGTAAATGTTATTCAGCAAGGAACATTTAATTGAAATAAAATAATTTTACTAAGATCTATTGATGGTCCTGCCTTTACTGAGAATTCAGCTAAGTTTTAAGAAATTCAGCTAAGAAATTTCGCTTCGATTTGAAGAATTTCGTTTTATTTTTCAGTTTTTAGGCAATATTCCTCAATTCAGCAAAAGCAAATGTTATTCAGCAAAACAAAATGTGGTTGAATTATCATGTTTTTTTCATACATAATCTTTCAAAATTAATACACTTTATAGCAATTTAGCTTAGTTTTAAGCAATTCAGCAAAGAAAATTATGCTTTAATACGATATTTTTGTTAAGATTTTATGATTTGCATGAATTTTATGACAATTCTGCTAAGTTTTATGTAATTCAGCTAACAAAATTTGCTTTCATTTGTACAATTTCATTTAATTTTTCAGTTTTTAGGCAATCTTTCTCAATTCAGCATCACCAAATGTTATTCAGCAAATGAAAATCTGGTTGATTTATCATATTTTTTCATAATCTTTCAAAATTAATACACTTTATAGCAATTTAGCTAAGTTTTAAGTAATTCGGCAAAGAAAATTATGCTTTAATAAGATGTTTTTGTTAAGATTTTATGATTTTCATGAATTTTATGACAATTCTTTTAGGTTTTATGTAATTCAGCTGACAAGATTTGCTTATATTACAGACTTTTTCGTATATTTTTTGTTTTCTATATATTTTTCAATAATTCAGCAAAAGTAAATGTTATTCAGCAAAGAAAATTTGTTTGAAATAAAATGGTTTAAGAAAACTCTCTTCATAATCAGGCATTTTAAAGCAATTCAGCTAAGTTTTAATCAATTCAGCAAATGTTTTTTACAAGTTTTTTAAAATAAATTTTTCTATTTTTATATTATTTATGGGGGGAGTATTTCATTAATTTGTTTGCTTTTCTTTGTTTTTTTTTTTTTTAATATTACACGATTATTTTATGATTAAACATAAACATTCACAAAAAAAGTCTCGTGCCATTTGGTGAAAACAATAGAAAACAATAGATTGTGACAGCTTTTGTTAAAGTTTTAATTTTTATTGACTTAAAACAGCAGAAGAAAAAAATTTTATCTATGAAAAGAAGAAGAAAAAGAGAAACAGAAACAAATGAAAAACAAATACCGATAACAGGGACTATGAATATAGCCAGCCATAGTTAGCGTAAATCAAAGCTATGACAAGATAATAAAAACAAAAACAATTTTTTTTTTCTACAGTCTTACTCTCTTCATTTTATTATGTTTTGAACTCATGGTCGTTTTGATAAGAAAAAAAAATCTGTGCTATGGTGGCTGGCTGTCACATAAAACGCGATAAAGGAAAGCGAAAGTGTTTTTCAAAATTCAGGGAAACTAACAAGATTCATCGCTCACACACACAATTATTCTGAGAATGAAACAGTAAAACAATGCTGGGCAATAAATAAAACGGAAATTGTTTTAAAAACTTTATTGTCATCATCCTCCTCTCCATTATCTCTCTTTCTCGCTCTGCGAATCATATTTTAACGCCGTATTTTTATGGCCTGCAATTTCCATTAACATTTCAGGGAAAATAACGCTGTGGATGGATGCCTTTAAAAGGCCAATAATAACTAAATTATAGATAGCCAGCCAGCCATCCATTGTAACTCAGTTAAGCAATTGAATTGAAGTGAATTCAATCAATCCCATGGATTAGAAAGAAAGTCTACAGCAGAGCTGGTATATCTCAAGCACCAGTCAAAAAATTACGTACAGAAGAACGCCCAGAGAGGTTCATTAATACTGTGTTAATAAATATATAAAAATATCTTATTAAAGCATAATTTTCTTTGCTGAATTGCTTAAAACTTAGCTAAATTGCTATAAAGTGTATTAATTTTGAAAGATTATGCACAAAATATGATAAATCAACCACTTTTTCTTTTGCTGAATGACATTTGCTTTTGCTGAATTGAGGAATATTGCCTAAAAACTGAAAAATAAAACGAAATTCTTCAAATCGAAGCGAAATTTCTTAGCTGAATTTCTTAAAACTTAGCTGAATTCTCAGTAAAGGCAGGACCATCAATAGATCTTAGTAAAATTATTTTATTTCAATTAAACGTTCCTTGCTGAATAACATTTACTTTCGTTGAATTAAAGAGAAATGTATGGAAACTAATAAATACTAAAAAATGTTGTTATTTTAACAATTTCTCCCTGCTGAATTGCTTAAAACTTAGCTGAATTCATTTAAAACGCATGAAAATCATGAGATCTACGCAAAATCATTTTATTTTAATCCAATTTTCCTTGCTGAATAACATTTACTTTCACTGTAATAAGGAAAAATGTATAGAAAGTAAAAACTATTTAAGAAACCCTTGTAATATAAATAAATTTTGTCAGCTGAATTGCTTAAAACTCAACTGAATTGCAACAAAATTCATGAAAATCATGAGATCTTTCAATCTTAAATATATTCAGACAACGTTTCTTACAATTCAGCTAAAGTTTCGGTTATTCAAGCGAGAATTTATCGAATTTTCTTTAACTAACGTTTGATTTCCTACCAAATTTGTTGATTTACAGAAAACGAATGCTATTCAGCTATGAAAAATGCTATTCATTTTTTTATATAATGACAATGAAAAATATCATCGGACTATCGCACGAGGGAGCGAAAAAATCGCTTTATCATGTGAGCGTAAAAAGATAATTTTATAACGCACGAGAAACACGGTTTCTCGTGTGAAAGAACGAATAACGAGGTATATTTAGCGCATGTGAGCTAAAAAATCGCTTCAGGTTCTTTGATCTATCCCGGAGGCAGTGAAAAATCACTTTATCATGCGAGAGAGAGAGTAAAAATCGGTTCAATGCGCAAGTAAGCGGAAAAAAATCGATTTATAGCGCGAATGAGCGAAAATTCGTTTAATCGCGCGAAAGAATGAAAAACTCTTCAAAGCACGAGTTTGGAAAGTAATCGCTACAACACTTGAGAGAGCAAAAAAATCGCTGCAAAACATGTTGGAGGGAAAATCGTATTATATCGCGAGAGAGAGAGAGAGAGAGAGAGAGAGTAAAAATCGGTTCAATGCGCAAGTAAGCGGAAAAAAATCGATTTATAGCGCTAATGAGCGAAAATTCGGTTTTATCTCGCGAAAGAGCGAAAAAACTCTTCAAATCACGAGTTTGGAAAGTAATCGCCACAACACTTGGGAGAGCAAAAAAATCGCTGCAAAGCATGTTGAAGGGAAAAGCGTATTATATCGCGAGAGAGAGAGAGTAAAAATCAGTTCAATGCGCAAGTAAGCGAAAAAAAAATCAATTTACAGCGCGAATGAGCGAAAATTCGTTTTATCTCGCGAAAGAGCGAAAAAACTCTTCAAAGCACGAGTTTGGAAAGTAATCGCTACAACACGTGAGAGAGCAAAAAAATCGCTACAAAGCGTGTTTGAGGAAAAATCGTATTATAGCGCGAGAGAATCTAAAAATCACTTTAGCATGGCAAAAGGCGCAAATTTCTTTTCGAAGCGACGTACGTACGTAATTGGTCATTACAACCCTTCAGTCAGGACTACGACCTAGTTTCTCACACCACTTATGTTGTGTGTGTGTTAATTTTATACATGAGTGGCGGGACCTACAGCTTAAAGTCGACTCCGAACGACAGATTTTCGAGAAACTTTTCATGGCAATTTTATTTACTTTCAGAGTTTTTGCCAGAAATCTGCTGAGCGGAAGTCGGTGAAGAAAAACTTTTTTGTATTTTATTTTGATGTCTGGCCTGGGGCTCGAACCCTGGCTTTTCGTTTAATAAGCCAACACACTACCTACTAGACCACGGCGACTTCGAAGCGACAATGAGCGAAAAGTTCGCTTAGTCATAGTCATGCGAGAAAGTGAAAAATTGATCTGCCTTGCGATTGCACGACAAGCGTTTATTCAGGCGAGGGAGCGAAAAGTTTACGAAAAAACTCGTTTTATCGCGCGTTAATCGCTACATCACGTGAAAGAGCTAAAAAAAATAACTTTAGCGTGCTAAAGAGCGGAAATTTCTTTTCAAAGCGACTGTGAGCGACAGTGCGAGAAGGTGAAAAATTGTACTAACGCGCGATTGTACGAAAAGTGTTTATTCAAGCGAGGGAAAGTTTACGAAAAATTCGTTTTACCGCGCGTTAATCGCTACATCACGTGAAAGAGCTAAAAAAATAACTTTAGCATGCTAAAGAGCGCAAATTTCTTTTCAAAGCGACAGTGAGCGACAGTGCGAGAAAGTGAAAAACTTTACTAACGCGCGCTTGTACGAAAAGCGTTTATTTGAGCGAAGGAGCGAACAATTTACGAAAACATCGTTTTACCGCGCGTTAATCGCTACGGCACATGAAGGAGCTAAAAAAATTGCTATAAAGCGGGTGGGGAGTAATAAATCGCTTTATAACGCGAAAGAGTGTCCCAATTTCGCTTTACGTTGCGAATGAGCGACAAATTCGCTTGTTGAGCGTATGGTTGAGCGAATCTACTATTATCGAGCGAGTGTGCGAAAAGCATTTCATCGCATAAGGGAGCAAATATCGAAGCCGCCGTTCTATAACATTCTAAGTCGAAAAATTGTGTTTTGAGTTATGAGCTCTCAAAGTTTTCACGCGACATATGACCATATGTGTATTTTAAGAAGATTTTTAACTATAACTTCGGAACGGATAGGCGCATCTTAACCCAATTTTGACAGTATTTAAGTTAGGAACGTAGAATTTAAAAATGCAAGAACATTAAAAACGTTCTAAGTACACTTAGAACGTTATAGAATGGAGGCGTCGATATGATATCGCTTTACCACGAAAAGTAAGCGGAAAATTTGCGCAATAACTGAGAATTAAACATGGCATGCCAGCCTTTCTTGATGTAGGGTTTAAGCGTGATACTGATTGAGTTTTAAGCCATTTTAGGTAATAAAAATACTATTCAGCTAAGGAAAAATCTAATTCAGCTGCAAAGGTAGCCTTAATTTCTTAAACTTTTGTTGAAATTTAATGATTTTCAAAAGAAACTTTACAATTCAGCTGCGTTAAATGAATTGTAATTGAGAAGCTAAGCAAATATGTTGTAAATTTGTAATGTTTTTCTGTTTCTGTTTCTGTGTTTCTCTCTAAAGTTTGTTCACCTTTGTTATCGTGATAGTTTTATCAGTTTTTCTAAAGAAAATCTGCTTTTTTTGTGGCAAAACATAAAAAAATAATCATAAAAGTCAAGTAAGTACGTACGTAAGTTTTTTGTAAATAATTGTGTTTAAGCATGTCTTGATAAGATTCTGTTTTTCATTTCCTAGTGCAGCATGCAATCGAGAAAACGCAGAGTTGCAGAGTTGAAAAACAACAAGAAGAAAAATTGTTAGTGAAGTGAACATAAATTGTTTATGTTGCTCATGTTCGTGGTGGATGGAATGAAATAAGAAACTTCAGAGAGCTAGAGACGTTAAAAGAAAAATATTCTGAATTCTTCTGTTTTTTTCTTATTCTTCTGCAAATAAGGCAAGATATGTATAAAACAAGAAAATAACAATTTAATCAATTTTAGAAAGGAAAATAATGTTATGAAATGTAAAGAAAATTACTTTTTTACAGCAAAACATAACATTTATGTGGCGTTTTCTACAATTCAGCTGAGAGAAATGTTGTTAAAAAAGGAAATTTCAATCAATTTTCTATAAACGTGCATGTATTTTTGCTATTCGGCTCAGTTTTCTTTAATTCAGCAAAGAAAAAATCATAAATTCTCAATGATTTCATACCAAACTTAACAAATCTTCTTAAATTCTTGCTATTCAGCTAAGTTTTCTTCAATTCAGCTAAGAAAAAAATCATGTACTGTCTTTAATTTCTATCTAAACTTTACAATTCTTCTTAACTTTTTGCTATTCAGCTAAGTTTTCTTTAATTCAGCTAAGAAGAAATCATGTACTGTCTTTAATTTCTATCTAAACTTTACTATTCTTCTTAACTTTTTGCTATTCAGCTAAGTTTTCTTCAATTCAGCAAAGAAAGTCATAAATTCTCAATTATTTCTAACTTAACTACACAATTCTTCTTAAACTTTTGCTATTCAGCTAAGTTTACTTCAATTCAGCTAAGAAAATATCATAGATTCTTAACAATTTCCATCTTAACTACACAATTCTTCTTAAATTCTTGCTATTCAGCTCAGTTCTCGTTAATTCAGCAAAGAAAAAATCTTAGGTTTTTAACAATTTCCAGCTTAACTACACAATTCTTCTTAAATTGCAGCTATTCAGATGAGTTTTCTTTAATTCAGCAAAGAAAAGGTCATAAATTCTCAAGATTTCTATCTAAACTCTACAATTCTTCTTAACTTTTTGCTATTCAGCTAAGATTTCTTCAATTCAGCTAAGAAAAAATCATAAATTCTCAATGATTTCTAACTTTACTGCACGATTCTTCTTAAATTGCAGCTATTCAGCTTAGTTTTCTTTAATTCAGCAAATAAAAAGTCATAAATTCTCAATGATTTCTACCTAAACTTAACAATTCTTCTTAAATTCTTGCTATTCAGCTCAGTTTTCTTTAATTCAGCTAAGAAGAAATCATGTACTGTCTTTAATTTCTATCTAAACTTTACAATTCTTCTTAACTTTTTGCTATTCAGCTAAGTTTTCTTTAATTCAGCTAAGAAAATATCATAGATTCTTAACGATTTCAACCTTAACTACACAATTTTTCTTAAATTCTTGCTATTTAGTTAAGTTTTCTTTCAAAGAAAAAATCATAAATTCTCAATGATTTCTACCTAAACTTAACAATTTTTCTTAAATTCTTCCTATTCAGCTAAGTTTTCTTTAATTCAGCAACGAAAATATCATAGATTCTTAACAATTTCCACCTTAACTACATAATTTTTCTTAAACTCTTACTATTCAAAGTTCTCATTAATTCAGCAAAGAAGGAACCTCAAGTTCTTAACAATTTCAACCTAAACTTTCAATTCTAATTAAATTTCTGCTATTCTATTGACGATTTCATTGAAAAAGTATAAATTCAGCTGCCTTAAATGCAATTCAGCAGAGAATTTTGCCGGAGTTCTTATAATATGAAGAAAATATTGTCAATTTATATTGAAAACTTCTAATTCAGCTAACTTAAATGCTATTCAGCTAAGGTTTTTAATAATATTTCTATAATTTTAAGGCAATATTATCAATTTGCCCTGAAAAACTTTGAATTCAGCTGCCTTAAATGCAATTCAGCAGAGAATTTTGCCGGAGTTCTTATAATATGAAGAAAATATTGTCAATTTATATTGAAAACTTCTAATTCAGCTAACTTAAATGCTATTCAGCTAAGGTTTTTAATAATATTTCTATAATTTTAAGGCAATATTATCAATTTGCCCTGAAAAACTTTGAATTCAGCTGCCTTAAATGCAATTCAGCAGAGAATTTTGACGAAGTTCTTATAATATGAAGAAAATATTGTCAATTTATATTGAAAACTTCCAATTCAGCTAACTTGAATGCTATTCAGCTAAGGTTTATAAATATATTTCTATAATTCTAAACCAATGTTGTCAATTTGAATTGAAAAACTTTGAATTCAGCAGCCCAAAATGCAATTCAGCAGATAATTTTGACGGAGTTCTTTTAGTATGAAGAAAATATTGTCAATTTATATTGAAAACTTCTAATTCAGCTAACTTAAATGCTATTCAGCTAAGGTTTTTTGTGATTATTCTATGATTTTAAGGCAATATTATCAATTTCCACTGAAAAACTTTGAATTCAGTTGCTTAAAATGCAATTCAGCTAAGGTTTTTAATAATATTTCTATAATTTTAAGCCAATGTTGTCAATTTCCACTGAAAAACTTTGAATTCAGCAGCCCAAAATGCAATTCAGCAAAGAATTTTGACGGAGTTCTTATAATATGAATAAAATATTGTCAATTTATATTGATAACTTCTAATTCAGCTAACTTAAATGCTATTCAGCTAAAGTTTTTCCATGATATTTCTATAATTTTAAGCCAATGTTGTCAATTTACACGGAAAAACTTTGAATTCAGTTGCTTAAAATGCAATTCAGCAGAGAATTTTGACGGAGTTCTTTTAGTATGAAGAAAATATTGTCAATTTATATTGAAAACTTCCAATTCAGCTAACTTAAATGTTATTCAGCTAAGGTTTTTAATAATATTTCTATAAATTTAAGGCAATATTATCAATTTCCACTGAAAAACTTTGAATTCAACTGCTTAAAATGCAATTCAGCTAAGATTTTTGGTGATTATTCTATGATTTTAAGCCAATATTATCAATTTCCACTGAAAAACTTTGAATTCAGCAGCCCAAAATGCAATTCAGCTAAGGTTTTTGGTGATTATTCTATGATTTGAAGACAATATTATCAATTTCAACGGAAAAACTTTGAATTCAGCAGCCCAAAATGCAATTCAGCTAAGGTTTTTAAGGAGATTTATGCAATTTAATACAAATATTACTGATTAGCATGAAATAAAGCAAATTCCTTGTCTTGGAATGCAATTCAAATTCAATTTTGATTAATTTTAAGGTGCTATTCAAGCTTACAAAACCTTAATTTAGATCGACTTTAATTGAAACAATTGCTTAGAGTTTGAAAGCAGAATTAAAAAAAGAAAAAATCTGACACAGTTTAATCCATTTAATGGCCAAGAAGGAAACCAGTCGTCAGTTGTTGTATTAAATTTATAGAACCTGCCGCTAAGTCGAGCAAGCCATTAAAATCAAAAATCTAAAGCAGGCTGAATAGCAGCAGCAGCAGCAGCAGCAGACTTGGTGTGGCTCAATAGAGACTGGTGGCAGGCAAGCAAGTGCAAATGTTTAGTTTTGTTTTGTGATAAACTGGGACGATAGTCGGTCGGTCGTCTGAAGATTGTGCTTGAATTGTATGTGATGTGATGTGATGTGGTGATTTGTTTGGTGGTGAGGTGGTGGTAGTCATTCAATGTACGCTGGTATTTGGGTCAACGACAGCAAAACTGAAAAGATCATTAAATTGCTTACAAGCAAAAGCAAAACAAATTCCACACAGCGATAGTCACACAGCTGCAATCGTCGCGGCCACATAGTCAGTCACATCATTAACTTGTTTTTTATTTTTGTTTTTGTCTTAAAAAAAAAAAATAGTGGCTCTTAACAAAGTTGTACGTCTGGTATCACCACCACAAAGAGCAACAGCAGCATCAGCATCAGTACCAGCAGCAGCAATTATTTGCTGAATTATGACAAACAAGGAAAAATTGTTTGGAAGGCAAGACCTGTTGTTGTTGGCAAAACATTCACACAAAACTTGTGTTGAAAAAATATTTGATTTCAAGATTAAAACCTCGAAATACAAAACAAAAAAACAGACAGACAGACAAACAGACAGACAGACCTAATGAATATACAAATTAACACATTCTATGGGGGAAATAATCATCTAAGCAGGCTTATAATGCATCTTGTGCACACTAAATTACTTATTAAACTAGAAAAGTATAATTCAGCAAGCTTTCCAAGTGCTTAAATCGGGCAAATTTTAAATTTTTATCTAAAAAACTTAAGAATTTTGTCAGTTTCGCTAATTCAGCTAAGGTTTCCTTGAGTTCAGTCGTCATATTTAAATTTTTTTTTCAAAAATCTCAAAAATTCAATTTCAATTGCAATTCAGCATAGGTTTTCATTAATTCAGCTAATGTTTGTCTAATTCAGCAAAGGATTTTAAATCTTTTCTACTAAAAAATGCTTTAGAACTTATCAAATATCTAAAAATATCGTCAATAGTGCAATTCAGCAAATTTTTTAATACAAAAAGTAGTTCAATTTGAATGTTTAACTCATAAAACTAAGAACTTTTCTTCATTTTACTAATTCAGCTAAGGTTTTCATTAATTCAGCTGATGCTTGTCTAATTCAGCAAAGAATTGTAAATATTTTTTACTAGAAAAATGCTTTAAAATTCTATTCAGCTAAGGTTTTTCTAGTTTAAAATAATTTTATATCCTCTAATATCATTAATAATTAAGACCAAAAATTTCTAATCTAATTCAGCGACCTTTAAAACCAATTTAGCTGCCCTGAAATGCTATTCAGCAAAGGCTTTTCTAATTTAAAAGCAATTCAGTTGATAAATTTCGAATTCAGAAGCCTATAAATGCAATTTAGCTGAGGTTTTTCGAATTCAGAAGCCTATAAATGCAATTTAGCTGAGGTTTTTCTAATTCACAAGCCTCTAAATGCAATTCAGCTGAGGGTTTTCTAACTCAGAGGCCTTTAGATGATATTCTGCAAAGGTTTTTCTAATTCAGAAGCCTTTAAATGCAATTCAGCTGAGGTTTTTCTAATTCAGAAGTCTTTCAATGCAATTCAGCTGAGGGTTTTCTAATTCAGCGGTCTTTAAAAGCAATTCATTTAGCCTTAAATGCTATTCAGCAAAGGTTTTTCTGATATAAAACGCAATTCAGTTGATAAATTTCGAATTCAGAAGCCTACAAATGCCATGTAGCTGAGGTTTTTGTAATTCACAAGCCTCTAAATGCAATTCAGCTGAGGGTTTTCTAATTCAGAGGCCTTTAGATGATATTCAGCAAAGGTTTTTCTAATTCAGAAGCCTTTAAATGCAATTCAGCTGAGGTTTTTCTAATTCTGCAGAATTTAAATGCAATTCAGCTGAGGGTTTTCTAATTCAGCGGTCTTTAAAAGCAATTCATTTAGCCTTAAATGCTATTCAGCAAAGTTTTTTCTTATTTAAAACGCAATTCAGCTGATAAAATTCTAATTCAGAAGCCTACAAATGCCATGTAGCTGAGGTTTTTGTAATTCACAAGCCTCTAAATGCAATTCAGCTGAGGGTTTTCTAATTCAGAGGCCTTTAGATGATATTCAGCTGAGGTTTTTCTAATTCGAAAGCTTCTAAATGCAATTCAGCTGAGGGTTTTCTAATTCAGAAGTCTTTCAATGCAATTCAGCTGAGGGTTTTCTAATTCAGCTGCCTTTAAAAGCAATTTAGCTACCCTTAAATGCTATTTAGCAAAGGTTTTTCTAATATAAAACGCAATTCAGCTGATAAAATTCTAATTCAGAAGCCTACAAATGCCATGTAGCTGAGGTTTTTGTAATTCACAAGCCTCTAAATGCAATTCAGCTGAGGGTTTTCTAATTCAGAGGCCTTTAGATGATATTCAGCAAAGGTTTTTCTAATTCAGAAGCCTTTAAATGCAATTCAGCTGAGGTTTTTCTAATTCAGAAGCCTTTAAATGCAATTCAGCTGAGGGTTTTCTAATTCAGCGGTCTTTAAAAGCAATTCATTTAGCCTTAAATGCTATTCAGCAAAGGTTTTTCTAATATAAAACGCAATTCAGCTGATAAAATTCTAATTCAGAAGCCTACAAATGCCATGTAGCTGAGGTTTTTGTAATTCACAAGCCTCTAAATGCAATTCAGCTGAGGGTTTTCTAATTCAGCGGTCTTTAAAAGCAATTCATTTAGCCTTAAATGCTATTCAGCAAAGGTTTTTCTAATATAAAACGCAATTCAGCTGATAAAATTCTAATTCAGAAGCCTACAAATGCCATGTAGCTGAGGTTTTTGTAATTCACAAGCCTCTAAATGCAATTCAGCTGAGGGTTTTCTAATTCAGCGGTCTTTAAAAGCAATTCATTTAGCCTTAAATGCTATTCAGCAAAGGTTTTTCTAATATAAAACGCAATTCAGCTGATAAAATTCTAATTCAGAAGCCTGCAAATGCCATGTAGCTGAGGTTTTTGTAATTCACAATCCTCTAAATGCAATTCAGCTGAGGGTTTTCTAATTCAGAGGCCTTCAGATGATATTCAGCAAAGGTTTTTCTAATTCAGAAGCCTTTAAATGCAATTCAGCTGAGGTTTTTCTAATTCTGCAGAATTTAAATGCAATTCAGCTGAGGTTTTTTCTAATTCTGAAGAATTTAAATGCAATTCAGCTGAGGTTTTTCTAATTCAGAAGACTTTCAATGCAATTCAGCTGAGGTTTTTCTATTTCAGTTGCTTTTAAATGCTATTCAGCAAAGGTTTTTCTTTCAAATCAATTCAGCTACCTTCAAATATTATTCAGCAAAACTTTTTGTAATTCAGAAGTCTTTAAAAGCAATTCAGCTAAGGTTTTTGCTAATTCAGAAGCCTTTAAATGCAATTCAGCTGAATTCAGGAGTTTTTCAAACAGAAAAACCTTATTTCAGTTTCTCTTAAATGCCATTCAGCCAAGGTTTTTCTTTCAAATGCAATTCAGCTGCCTGCAAATGTTATTCAGCAAAATTTTTTGTAATTCAGAAGTCTTTAAAAGCAATTCAGCTAAGGTTTTTCTTATTCAGCATACTTTAAATGCTATTCAGCTAAGATTTTTCTTATTCAGCATACTTTAAATGCTATTCAGCTACAGTTTTTGCCTTAATTTCTTAAGAAATACAAGAATTTTAAAAGAATTTTTATGCTTCAAGAATTTAATCACATGAGTAGGGTATTGCTAGCTATTCAACTATCCGTGATTGATTGATTGATATGTGCAAGGAGTGCCTGCTGGTGGTGAATGGTCTTCTAATATGAAATGGAGAAGAGAAAAAAAAAACGCTAAAAATAAACTTTTCGTTTATGTTTTTTGAGCTCATATTACTTTGTATTCATTATATTGTTAAGCAACGATAGATAACGAGCGACGACGAACACACTAAATCTAGGCAGAACTTCTTAATGAGCAGCGCCATGATAGAATGCCATGGCTAAGCAGCATTTAAGCATAGTTACATACAGGCAGCACAAGTTTTCATTTTCGGTTATTTTTTGTTGTTGTATGTATTTTGAAACGGGCGAGCATTCGTTTAAACAAACTCTAGAGATGTTGTGTGCTCTTGGTACACATGTTTTCTAAAGCTAAGGAATGTAGCACGTTGTTGTTGCTGCTGTTGTTGTTATAAGCAATATGAGTAAAGAATTTAAGTTTCTTAGCATCTTAGTTTTATGTTTTGTTCTGTTTCTCTACAGAGTGTGTCTGTATTTGAAACCACATGTTAATGTGCAATAAACGCTCCCTCCCTCTCCTCTAACCTAACATAAGCCAGTTCACGATTTCACAAAAATTTTTTTTTATTGAATTTCATAGAGAAAATGGTTTAAAAAACAACAACAACAACAACAAATTAAGTGTGAATCTCTATTAATCGATAGTTTCTTGAGGTTTTTTCGTTTCTTTTCTTTTTTTATAGCCTGGCCCTGAAATTAAAAGCGCGTGCTTGTCAAACACAATCATCAGCAGCAGCGTCTTAAATCAATAACTTGAGACATACACTCAGCCACAAATGTATACATACGGTTAACAAATTTCAGAAATTTTTTAAAAAATCCGTTTTCGTTGAAAATCTTTATAATTGTCTGACAACTTTCCTCGATTTTAAGACGGTCTTGGTTAAAAAATTTCTAAAATTTGTTAATCGGATGTCTACTTTTGTGGGCCTGTGCAGGGCCACAATTCAGTTCAATTTCACAAATTTTTTAACCAACGCAAAAAGACCGTCTTAAAATCGAGGAAACTATAAAGATTTTCAACGAAAATGTATTGGTTAAAAAATTTCTGAAATTTGTTAACCGTATGTATACTTTAGTAACTGTGTGTAGGTACATACACAGCCAGCTAGACAAGCAAATATGTTGTCTATCACGCCCCGTCCATATTTCATTTTATTTTTTGCGACAAAAAAAATTATTCAAGTATTTTAAGCATTTTTATCGATAAATCGCAACACACATGTGCTCGATACAAATACTGGGTATGGTGGTATGGTATCCCAAGCTATATCGATTGATAGTTCAGCGCCAGCCATTTTGAAATTAATTTCATTGGCTTTGGCTTACATCAGCCGTTTAAATAAAGGGTGTTTTTTATAGAGGTATAGAACATTTAAGTTGCAATAAACCAACGATGGATTATTAGATTGACATGAATTTTATTTATCCGAAAGATAATCTTGTGGCATTACATTTTAAATATGATTTCTGGCATATGACCGCCACGGCTGGCGCGGATGTAGTCCAATCTGGACGTCCAATTTTCGATGACTTTTTCCAACATTTGTGGCCGTATATCGGCAATAATACGGCAAATGTTGTCTTCCAAATGGTCAAGCGTTTGTGGCTTTACCGCATAGACCAATGCGTCTTTACATAGCCCCACAGAAAGTAGTCTAGCGGTGTTAAATCACAAGATGGACGAATCACAAGATGGACGATTTTGTCGACGATAAAATGGACGTAGTGCGCGATACGTTTTCCGCACAGAACCATTATTTTCGAAATAAAATTGCACTATTTGCAAGCGTTGTTCAGGCGTGAGTCTATTCATGATGAATTGCCAAACCAAACTGAGCATAAATCACTTGACAGCTGTTAAATCGGTCGCCATCTTGAAAAGTAATGCCAACTTAAAGTTCTATACCTCTATAAAAAACACCCTTTACAAGGCTTGTCGGGGTGTTTTCGCTAAGGTTTCTCAGGAAATTTCTGTAGGAAAGGGTTCTCCATTTATAGGTTTCCATTTTATGATTTTGTTACTTGAAGCTGGTCATTATGCAGGTCCATTACCTCCAGATGGATTGTAGCAGTTAAATGGCCGTAGTCTAGTAGGTAGTGGGTTAGTGGGTAGTTGACCACGTTTCAAACCCCCAGATCAGACATCTCCAACGAAATGAAATACGAAAAAATATTTCTTCGGCAACTTTCTTTCAGCAAATTTGAGATTTCTGAGAGTAGTCTAGTAGGTAGTGTGTTGGCTTATTAGATGCAAAGCCAGGGTTCGAGCCCCAGGCAAGACATCAAAGACAAAATACAAAAAGTTTTTTAGTAGTTCAGTAGATTTCTGACAAAAACTCTCTGACAGTAAATAAAAATTGCCATGAAAAGTTTCTCAAAAATCTGTCGTTTGGAGTCGACTTTAAACTGTAGGGGTCGTCCCAGCACTCGTATATAAAATTAACACACACAACATATGTAAGTGGTGTGTGAAGCTAGATCGTTATCCCGACTGAAGGTTTCACATTAGTTTTCAAATGCTTTCTCGCAACTTTCGTGCGATATCTCCTCTGATTTTCAAATTCTCCATCTGCTTAACCATTCTGCGCGGCGTGCCGTGTATATACGGCAATCACTTGGCGCATTGCAGCAGCTAACGTAAAGTAAATTCGGCAGTTACTTATTGGTCCGCAGAGGGCTGATGCCGCTTATACACGGCAGTCATTTACTTGCATTTTCACGACCGATGACAATGGTGGGTGATGATTCTAATTCCCTCATAAAAATCCCGTACCTCACTAATGTTCATAAGGAACTACACCAGATCCAGCGTGAATTGTAGCGGCAGTTATAGCGGGAATTGCAGCGGCAATTATGGCTGCAAAAGTGGCCATTACAGCGGGAATGACAGCGGCAATTCCACCGGTTATTTTGGAGAAAATTACAGCGGTAATTAGAGCGGCAATTGCGGCAATTATTCTATTCGCTTCTCTCCTTTTTTCTTTAAAGTTATCTTCTGTATTCTTTTAGTGCTATTGAACAGGGGCCTAGTAAGATGGGTCGGTCAGGCAGTAAATGAGGGCAAAACAAAGTATGTTATAGACGAGTAGAGACGCGCGGCGTATTGATTCTCAGATTACGGCCGATAACTATACTTTTGATACGGTCAAGGAATTTATCTATCTTGGCTCCGCCCTTACCATCAGAAATGATGTCAGTCTGGAGATCAAGCGCAGGATCACTCTTGCCAACAGGTGCTACTATGGTCTCAGTAGGCAATTAAGTAGCAGAGACCTCTCTCGTATGACAAAACTAACACTCTACAAGACGCTCATCCTCCCCGCAGAAGCATGGACCTTATTAAGCACTGATGCAGCAGCCTTGAGAGTGTTCGAGAGAAAAGTACTGCGTAAGATTTTCGGTCCTGTGCGAGTTGGCGATGATTACCGCATCCGATACAATAGTGAGCTGTACGCGCGCTTCAACGACATGGACGTTGTGCAGCGTATTAACACCCAGCGGCCCCGCTGGCTCGGCCATGTCGTTATCGAATGGAGGAGGATGCTCCGGCGAGACGGGTATTTGATGCGGGGATCTGCGGAAGTCGGCGAAGAGGACGACCTTGTATCCGTTGGAAGGACCAAATCGAGGAAGCCCTGTCATCGATTGGTGTAACCAACTAGCGTAGGCGCGCAAGAAGCAGAGGCGCCTGGAAGGATGTGTTGCGGCAGGCCGAAATCCGTTAACGGGTTGTTATGGCCAATTAAGTAAGTAAGTATCTTCTGATGTCATAGACTTTTGGGTGAAGTTTAGGGGCCGCCTTTCTGGCTACATTCTTACGCAAATTAACTTCAGCCTCTTATCGAGCATTTAACTTGATTTTCTTAAGTCTTATGGGAAAATGAGTTTTCCTTTTCTAATATTTCTGATTCATTTCCGTAAGTTTGCGTATAATTTTGTGACGAAAAAAAAAACGCTCTTTTCCTTCCAATAAAACTCACTTAGCTTAGGTGAAAACTGTTTGTGCTGATAATGGTATTTAAAATGCAATTAAAATTGTTGATTGTGAATGAGAGGAGACATGTTTCCGCTTGATTTGCCAGTTTGGAAAATTCAATTAAAAAAACCAAGAAAAACACACAACACACAGCACATACAGTTGTGTTCAAAATAATAGGAGCGCCCGTCATTTAAAAGCAAAGTTTAAAATTAAGAAAAATAAAAAAGAAAATATCAAATTTTTTTCACTTAAAATTTATTTCTAATTCATTTTCTAATTGTTTAACACTTAATTATTTAATTAAAACAACGAAAACAAAAAATATTTTATGTAAATAAGGCTTACTCTCAAAATTAATTGTTCAAAATAATAGGAGTGTTAGCCAACAACCGAATAATTTTTAAACAAAAGGCACAAAAGTTTGATAATATCTTAAAATAGTAAAGTTTTTTTAGAATTTGGTTGAATAACCTTTATTTTTAATGAATTCAGCACATCTACGAGGCATTGAGTCAATAAGATCTTGGCATCTCTTTAAAGGAATTCGATGCCACGCATCGCGCACTGTGATCAATAGTTCTTCTGCATTTGAAGGTATTTTTCTCTGCAACATACTTTTTAACATCTCCCCATAGGTGTTCTATGGGATTAAGGTCAGGAGACTGAACTGGCCACGCCATAACCTTTACCGCATTAAACCGAAACCACTCATTTGCCAATTTACTGGTGTGTTTCGGGTCATTATCTTGTTGGAATATCCATCTTACGATGCGTGGAGTATGGTAACATCACTTCTCTCAAAATGCTGACATAGACGTTCCTATCAAAAATGCTGACATAGACGTTCCTATCAAAAATGCCAACATAGACGTTCCTATCCATTATGTCTCTAATTGGATGTATTGGGCCTACACCATTATATGAAAACCTGCCCCATATCATCAGTTTTGCACCACCATATTTAACTGTCTTTTGTGTATACTGAGCTTTATATTTGGTGATGGGCGGACATCTAACATACTGTTGTTTAGACCCAATGCCACCAAACAAAACAATTTTGCCTTCGTCGGTCCACAGTATGTTTCTCCATTTTTCTTTCGGCCAATTGATACGTTGTTGGGCAAACTTTAAGCGTGCTGCTACCTGTTTTTTTTTTTTTTTTTGTTAGCAATGGCACCTTTCGTGGACTTCTTGCAAATAAATTGTTGTCCATCAGACGCCTACGAATAGTAGGGCCACTTATGGCAAGATTCAGATCCTTTTAAGCTTTTTTGCATACGCCAAAGGATTCATTTTGCTGTATAGCACAATTTTGCAGTCATCGACAGTTGATGTTTTGCGCTTGCGCCCACGGGTTTCGGGCTTTTTTTTATATTTTAATACATTTGTGATCATTTGATCACAAGATTCCTTAGTTTCTTTGTAAGTTTTGCCTTTTTTTTCGAAGATTTTTAATTAGTTTTCTCTTTTCTTCAGTACCGTGCTTTCCTCGTCCCACTATTACAAAAATTTATGTGAATCACTGTAGAAAAAGTTTTAACTACATTTTTCCGTACTTATTTTTCACTTTTTTCTTTAAATTATCTGCTGTTATATTTTTATTTTTAAAAGAACACTCACACTCCTATTTTTTTGATCAACTGAATTCAAGGGCAAACACAGAAATGAATCAATTTCATCGTAAATATTAAAGTTATTACGAGATTCTTTTTTGTATTTTATTTCGTAAATATCGTTGTAACTACCATTAAAATATATCATGTTTTGCAAATTGGTAGAATAAAAAATTTTAACTTTGAAAATATTACATGGTAGCACCCCTATTATTTTGAACACAGCTGTACATGCACAGTGTACACAGTTTCCAGTGTGCACAGTTTCCTTTTTATCTTTAAACGGAAATGGAGAGAGAGAGAGAGAGAGAAATGGAGTCTCACTCCACAATTTAAAATTAAAAATTAATTTCAAGAAACAGTCGAGAGTTCCCTTTTAAAATCTGTTTTAAAAATAAATTCTGTTCACTGTGCTGCTGCTGTTGTTGCTTTGTGTAGAGGGAGTGTGTATAGTGGAGGAGTTAATTGAGGTTTTCAGTGAGAAATTGTGAAATTAAACACTCTACAGTGGTCGGCATATTTATTTTGACAAAGTGTAGTGAAGAATTGTTATATTGTTTTTTTTGGATATTGAAATTCCTATAACGGCACAGTTATCATAATATTTTCTTTACATTAATTCTGAAGAGAGAAATGCAATTTGGTACAAGAATTTGTAACGGCATAACTATTTTGACATTCTATAACTTCATCTCATTTTATTTTTTGTGTTAAGCTTTTTAATACAAAGCGGACGTTGTTGAGTATTAAATACTAACATTCGATGAAAGATAAATAAAAAAAATTCTATTACTATTGTGTAAATATGGGGAGAGTATCGGAATTAACTAACACCGTCAGGAGTGAAATTATAATCAAGTATAATTTTGGAATATCTGTAACAAATAGTACAATGAGTACAATATACCTAGACAAACCGTTTATTATCAAATAAATAATTGTAAAAAAAAAAACAGAATCTGTCATTAATTTGCGTCGAACAGGAAGAAAGCGTAAAACAACGGCAGCGAAAGATCGACAAATTATCAGAAAATTTAAATCTAATCCAGGTTTGACACCCAAAGCCGCTGCGTTGGAATGGAATTCGCACTCTGATAGTCATTTAAGCGAATGAACAGTTCGACGACGTTTAAAAGAAGCCAACATTAATACATATGTAGAAAGATCAATTCCAAGTATAGCCCCAAGGAACCAAATTAAAAGTTTAGATTTCGCAGATACGTATAGAAGCCCCTATCATTCTGGCAAAGCATCTTATGGACCGACGAAAGTACTTTCGAGTATCACTCGTCAAAGAAAAAAGTTTTTGTTAGACTGGACCAAAAAACTCGAAAAAAAAAACTGCACCTGTTGTTGAAAAAGTTAGTCATGGAGGTGGCACAGTCACGTTCTGGGGCTGTACAGCATATAAAGGCTTGGGAGACTTGATCGCCATCGGCGGTCCGATGAACCAAAACCAATATTTGACAATTTTAAATGAACACGCATTTCCTTCTGGCGATAGGTTGATTGGACCGTCATTTATTTTCCATCAGGACAATGCGCCTTGCCACAAGAATAAAATGATTAAGAAATTTTTGATAGAAAATTGCATTGAAACTTTGGATTGACCACCTCAAAGTCCGGATTTGAATGTGATTGAGAATGTTTGGTCATATATAAAACGCCAAAGAACCGCAGATCTGACAAGAACCAGGGAAGGAACAATTCCTAAATTTTTAAATTAGTCGCATAGAATGCAAATTTAATTTAAGAAGTTATGATTTTATGTTTTTTAGTTATTAAATAAATGCTACGTTCATTACAAAAAAAAATGGAAATTTTTAATTTTTTGGAAATCTGAAAAAATTCAAAATGATAAAATTTCTCAGGTGTCAAAATAAATATGCCGATTACTGTAGTTTGTCTGCCTGGGTGTTTAATTTTTTTTTTTCATTTCAAACTTTAAATTGTTTTATTTCCAGTTTTATTGTTAATTTATACACTCGTTTAAATAAATATTTAATAAATATGAACATTCGTTCATACGTACATACATATATGTACGTTTGTATGACACACTCATGTGTGTTTCAAATTTCATAATAATAGAGAAGAAACAAACACAAAAGAAAAGCCAAAAAGAAACAAGAAAATAAAGAAACAAATGTCACAGATGCAGCTATCCAGAGCTTTAAATGTATGAAGACATAGAGAAAATCATACTAAAATTGAACAACAAAATATGGAAAGAGCTATTCAGCAATTATTTTCACAATCTAAACTACGTTGAACACCTTTTAAGTATTAACTCCCGGTCAGCTTCAATCGGACACTAAAAATAGACGACTGTGCTTATCTTTCGTAAAAGTGGGTCAAACCGAACACTGTTAGTGAGAGAGACAACAACCGACAACTTCCAAAAATAACGAAAAAATGATAGAATAAGAAAGGGATGGGAGGAAGGAAGTAGAGACATGCGAAATAGCAGATTTTGAATCTTGAATATAAGCTAGGCCGACAAACTTGGACTCGCGAATGTACCAACAAACCCTGCCGAAAGAAGGAATGCTCTTGTCCCCCAACACTGGTCCCTACTCACACAATTCTCTCTACAGTTTTGGTTCCATATTCCATTCTGGTAGTGTCCACCCTTTACAATCCTGGAGATTGGAATAGTAAGCTCTATGCCGCATCACGTGAACGATCAGATCGAAAAGTGTCCAAGGAGAAGTCCAACCATCCAGCATTATCAGGTTTCCGTCCTCTGCATTACTCCACACATCACTGTCTCGAAGTCCAACAGAGTACTATCCTGCCCAGGATTTTCTGCAGGCTAAAACCAATCTCCAGCAGCAGCGCACTCCCTTCCCAAAAGCATAGCAGTGCGGAAAGCCTTCTACAGGCTAAAACCAATCTCAACATAGTGCAAGGCAACTTGATTATCCACATATAGTATAACTACAGTATGCTCCGACGTGAGATCACCTTAGTCTAGTAGGCAGTGCCTTGGATTATTGGACATAAGGCCAAGGTTCAAACCCGAGGTCAGACATCTCCAGTGAAAAGAAATATGAAAAAAAATTTTCTTCGTCGACTGTCTCTCAGCAGATTTCTGGCAAAAACTCTGAGTAAATATAAAAAAAATTGCCATGAAAAAGTTTCTCAAAAATCAGTCGTCCTATCGGAATCGACTTTTACCTGCATGTCCCGCCACTAATGTATAAAATGAACACAACACATCGCTAGTGGTTTGAGAAATTGGTTCGCAAACCTGACTGGAGGGTTGTAATGAGTAATTACGTAAGTGTCCTCCGCCGCAATCCATTTCCGAACAATTTCCGCTGCCTTATTGACCGCAAACATCTCAGCTTGCCATAATACACAGTACTAGTTACATCTTCTAGCCACTGCTCTCTGCCTGAAATAAGCACTGCGGGGAGCCTATATTAATGCCATATGATCCATGAAACTCAATACTTGTTCCATCTTCTAGCCATTGCTACCTGCCTGGGGATAGTATGCTAATGCCAGATAATCCCTAAAAATCGAAGTGTCTACTTCAGCGCTAAACATGCTACAATATCCTCCGCTGCAATCCATTTCCGAACAATTTCCGCTGCCTTAGTGATCGGAAAGCATATTAGGTTGGCATCCACAATACTTGTTCCATCTTGTAGCCATTGCTCCCTGCTTGAAAAAAGCACTGAGGCTAGCCTGTATTAATGCCACATAATCCGTGAAACTCAGGGTCAGTAAGATTAAATTTCTGACGTGTCTAAACTCCCCTAGCTCTGCAAAAAAAAGTCTCCTTAAAAAGTCTCCTCAGCACCACATTTGCCAGCGAAAGCAGTCCTAGAAACATTTCCTATGAACCCTAGGGAGTGCACATCTTTGAATCTTATTCGTAAGAAACCATAGGGCCAACAGTAACTCCTAGACTTGTAAATTTAATAGAAAAATGGCGGTTCCCCCCCTCCTTTCAATCAACTGAAGTAACACACTTGAAGCACTCACTTTCGAAAGGTTATTATGATGGCGGCGCTCTAACAGAAAATTAGGTTCTGATATTGACTAAAAGAGTTGTAATAACTAAATGTGCGGTACGGTAACTATGTGTGGGTTTTACGTGGGTACCTCTGTCCATGTGGACCTAATCCCACGGTGCTCTTTGCACAGGGTGAAATGCAATACGTCTACTCACGCCCTTGCATGCAGCAAACACTGGCAGCAATCCTGTATGTAGGTAGCAATTCGAAGCCATACTGTTTGGGTGAGACCATCTAAACTCCTCCTTCAATGCGTTAAGAGTGTAACGCCACACCATACTGACACACTTCCCGCGTTAGGTACCCAAAGATCCTCGGGGTCACCTTCGACAACTTGCTTCACTTCGCCGCACATGCGACTAACATCAACGCCAGTGTGAAGAGAAGAAACAAGGTCCTAAAGGCTCTGGCTGGCACCACATGGGGAATGGACAAGGAAACCATCCTCTCCACCTATAAGGCTATCGGACGGTCTCTCCACAATTATGCTGCTCCAATCTGGACATCAGGCCTGAGTGACACACAGTGGAGGGCACTACAGTCGTCGCAGAACAACGCCCTGCGAATAGCAACAGGATGCGTGAGGATGACTAGTATAGACCATCTCCATGATGAGACGAAGATGCTGACGGTCAAAAGACACAACGAGCTGCTCACAAAACAATTCCTCATAGCCTGCTACCAACCTTCCCATCCAAACCACCACATAGTCTTAAATGTTCCCCCTCCTCGCCGCATAAGACAAGACCTCAACACATACAACTCAGACATTGTACACCTCATACCCTCAATAACCGACACACTGTCCGTCAGGGAGACACAAAATACTCTTCACAATGCCATCGTCGCGCGACGGCCAGAGACGAGCTCAGCCATAACAAGGTCATAAATCAGCACCCACCACCCATAGCCGATTCAGATCAGGATTGTCAAACTTCCTGAATAGCTACAGGGCTAGAATTATCCCGGGAACCCAAGATAGCTGTCCATCATGCAACCAAACACCACACGACACGTTGCACATTTTTAGCTGTCCAGCGAAACCGACAGCCCTGCGGCCAGTAGACCTATGGCTGAACCCTACGATGACAGCTAACTTCCTCGGACTACCTACCACATGACGTTAACAACACACACACACATACAACCAACAACAACAATCCCATCTCAAACCCTTCCCATCCCCATCAAATTACACGGCACACAACAAATAGAACACATAAACTAAAATTATCTTTTTATATTACATACTGGGAAAAGCTTCCGGAGACAACAGCCGAACTGTTACAACAACAACAACTTCCCACGATTTGGGTCTAAACCAAAGTCACCACGTCGCTTCCACAAGGGGGCCTGCCTCACCATTGCCGGGCAGAGACAAGAGCCCGTAGTACCAGATTAAGACCTCTGGTCAGGCTTCGCAGCCAAGTAAGACCAGACTGATGCCAGTTGAATCCCAAATAGTTCCTGACTGGTAGCAGAGCAGCACCCTTAGTCGCCTTGTACGACAAGTATGGTGATCACTGTGGTAAAATTCGGTACGTATGTAAGTAAGACTTAAGCAATTCAGGCGGACAAAACAAAACAAAAAAAAATATTATTTTCAGAAGCCAAACCTTCAGCTCAATTGCATTTTTATACGCTGAATCATAAGTTTATTAATGAAAATCGAAACAATACCAGGTGTTTTCTAACAAATTCAGTTGAATTCAATGATTAAATGAAAGAAAACCTGTAAGAAATAAAAAAAAAAAAAATTTATTTTCATTTCATGCTTCATTACGAGTATTTTAATTGAAATAAAAATTATTTCTTATTTATTTCAATCAAATATTTGATAAATTTATCAATTTCTCTCTCTCCCTCTCTCAATCTCTCTCTGCATCCCAATTGAAACACTTTTACTTGAAAAAAGTTACGAAATAAAATCAAAAACACAATCACGACTGCAAAATTTCATTTTCAAATGTCGCATGTTGTGAATTTTTGATGAAAAAAAAAAAAGCAACAACAAAAAAAAACAGTTAATAAATCTTATTATATATCCCGGTTGTATGTACATAGTTATTGTTGTTAATTTTTTGTGTATTTTTTCTCTCTAAATTTTAAAATTCACAAACTGTCATTAAGTGACGTTGTTTGTGTTGCCAGTATTTTGTAATAATTATTGTATTGTGTGGTGTTCGTTTTTATTACCAAATTTTTTTTTTTTCATATTTTAGTCGACTTTTTTTTTTCTTTTTCAATTGAAAACTTTTCATTTTTATTGATTGCATTACCAACCAATTCATAATAAACCCATGAAAGTATGTTAAGGCAAGGGTAGGAAGAGAACTATGTGTGTGTGTGTATGTGTGTGTGTGTTCAGTAGCAAAACTTAAATTGAATTTAAAAAGTTTTTTTTTTTGTTTTGCAAGTCTCTACACACATACTGGCTGGCTGTAAACTACTGTTATGAACATATGATATCGATTATAAACACAATAGTTTTTGTTGTTGTTGTTGCTATTTATTATGATTGTTGTTTATTATTCACTTTTAATTCAATTCTTTTTTTTTTTTTTTTTTGGTAAACGGCATTCCTATACATAAAACCAGAGCCGGAAAACTATAATTTCTTTAATTTTTTTTTTTTCAGATAAACTGCTGAATAACTATAATTTCTTTAATTTTTTTTTCAGATGAACTGGTGAAGATACACAACAAAAGCTTCCTTGAATGAGCTTCCTGAATCTATTAACAGTAAAGAGAACTCCAACGACCAAACGGCATATTAGATCTTTTGGCCTTCAAAATAATTGCAACGCATTATATACGCCAGGCGAAAATTGTCGCTCTGCGAATGCCGCGTCTAATGTGTTTATAGCATAACTTTCAAGTCGAAATTAGTTGGCATATATGCCGCGACTCTTTATTGGTATATGTACTCTTGCAGTATTTTTGTATCACAGCTAAATATGGGATCCCGGTCACCAGGATATCCCAGATATTTGTGTGTCATAGTGCGGAAAATGCTTTTTGGAAGACCCTACCATTTAACATGGTATTAAATAGAATTATGAAAGCAGTAAGGAGTAATACAGCGGGATAATTTAGGTATAACAAGGACATCTGAACGATCTGGACAACCAGCGGCGAAACATGTCTCCAGACAACAGAAAACCTTTGCTGAATTACTGTTTTTTTTGAAGCTAAATACAGAAAATTTTATGTTTCCCAAAATTTTTATGTAATTTTGTACATAATTAAAGAGAAATACCTTTGCTGAATTAGGGTTTTCAAAGCTGAATAAAGAAAATTTTATATTTTCCAAAATTTTTATGTAATTTAGTATACATTTACAGAGAAATATCTTTGCTGAATTAGGTTTTTCAAAGCTGAATAAAGAAAATTGTAAAGTCAGAAACATTTTAAGCTAATCTAATACATTTTTAATTCAAAAACTTTAGCTGAATTAGGTTTTTCAAAGCTGAATATAGAAAATTGTAAAGTCAAACACATTTTAACCTAATTTAAAACATTTTTAATTCAAAAACTTTAGCTGAATTAGATTTTTCAAAGCTGAATACACAAAATTTTATCTGTAATAACAATTTAAGGCATTTAAACTTGTTTTCTATGTTAAAAACCTTAGCTGAATGGGTTATTTTGTAGCTGAATAATGACAATTTTGTTGTTTACCCAATTTAAACTACTTCCTAAACTTATGTAGAACAAAAAACCTTTGCTGAATAAGATTTTTCAAAGCTGAATATACAAAATTTTATGTGTAGTTACATTTTAAAGCATTTAAATTTGTTTTCTATGTGAAAAACCTTAGCTGAATTGGTTATTTTGTAGCTGAATAATGAACATCTTGTTGTTTACACAATTTAAACTAATTTCTAAGCCTATGTGGAACAAAAAAACTTTGCTGAATAAGGTTCTTCGAAGCTGAATATACAAAATTTTATGTGTAATAACAATTTAAGGTATTTAATTTTTTTTAATGTGAAAAACTTTAGCTGAATTGGTTATTTTGTAGCTGAATAATGATAGTTTTGTTGTTTACACAATTTAAACTAATTTCTAAGCCTATGTGAAACAAAAAACCTTTGCTGAATAAGCTTTTTCAAAGCTAATATACAAAATTTAATGTGTAATAACAATTTGAGGCATTTCAATTTGTTTTTGATGAGAAAAACTTTAGCTGAATTGGTTATTTTGTAGCTGAATAATGACAATTTTGTTGTTTACACAATTTAAACTAATTTCTAAGCCTAAGTGGACAAAAAACCTTTGCTGAATAAGGTTTTTCAAAGCTGAATACACAAAATTTTATGTGTAATAACAATTTGAGGCATTTAATTTGGTGTATGGTGTGAAAAACCTTTGCTGAATTTGGTTTTTGTGCTATTAAATGGATGAAATTAAGGTGTAAAATTTTTTTCAGAGTAAAATTATGAACAATTTCACCTTATTTAAATGGTGGCTTTTAGTTTTTTTGTGTTTTTTTGTTTGTTTAGACTTCCTCTTATGATTTAAATCATTTGTCATTTAATAAATTGGTTCAAACCATAAAAAAAACACAAACTAACAAAGTGTGTTAACAAGCGGAAACCATAAACAAGTTAAAGTGGAATTTTTATCATCATTTTTAAAGTATTTTTATGAATTATTTTTCCAGCTTTTTTTTCGCTTTGTTTTTTTTTGCTCTGCTTTTCGTAATACTGTGTGTCATTTATAAACCATTTTTAAATCGAAAAACGAAAGAAAGAAAGAAAAAAGAACAATAAAATGAAAATAACACAGCGATGTTAATTAAAAAGAAAAATAAAACGTTCGAATAGAGTAGAGTAAAGCAGGGTAGAGCGGAGGGAAGGGGAGAAAACAAAAGTTTAATAAGTTCAGGCCACCTTAGTTTAGCTGTTAGGAGGTTAGATTAGCATATGTGCTCTGGTACCATTAGCACAATGGAATGAACGTTGATGGGACACGGTCTCATCTGAGTGTATGACGATGACGATGTTGATGGTGATGGCGATGATGATGATGTTTTATGGCCATAATCATTTAGCCAACATTTAACCTCTTTCTGCTTTAACTATAACGCTTTATTTCTTTCATTCTTTTGCCTGCTTTTATAGCTTAGAAGGCAGACAGACAGCCAGGCATTTTCATGTTCATTTTTTTTGTTTTTCTATCAACATTTTTTAGTGAAACTACTACTTGCCCCATTGCAGCGCCATTCTATACGGCTTGGCAGCATAGCATTTTATGCTGTGTCTGTTCTATGCAAATTTTTCTTTTCTTTCCTTTCCTTTCCTTTCTTCTTCTGCTGGTGTTTCTAATAAATTTTCTTTTCTCCTGTTTTTCTATTTTGTTTTTTTTTCTCGTTCTATTGTATGGCTTATTAAGCACGTAGTGGAAGTGCAGTTGCCAGCACCGTTAACATAGTTTTCCTCACAGATATGTTAAGCATGCAACAACAACAACAACAACAACAACAACAACAACAACAAAAACAACAACAACAACAACAACATATGTATGCGTTCCACAGCCTAGTGTATCAAATGTTTAACGAAGCCTATGATAAGCTTAAAAAGAGCTTTTCTAAACAGAAAATTAGTGTTTGGAGGCCCCTTAATTAAAACCGAAGAGCCGAGCCAGCCTTTAAATACTTGGCTAAAGGTGGACAAATCTCAAGTAGAGGTCATCTATCTCTGTCTCTAACGCAATTAATTCCAACTCAATAAAAGAAACCCTACCCTCTTTTGTTATTAACATTAGCAAAGGAAAATCAATAAAAAAAAAACAGAAATTAAGAAAAAATAAAAAGAAAATTTTACAGCTCAATAGAGTGACAAATTTGCCCAGCTGACTTGGGAAAACAGTCGTAGTATTTTTCAATGAAACATATATGTTGCAGGCGAAAAGTATAATTAATTGCTTTGACGACAAGACCGAATTGTCAGAATGAAAGAAACAGAGAGTCACACTGATCGCACTGATTTTTGTTCGTCGTTGGTGGTAATACCTTCAATAGATAGGCAGTTCCGGGTCTTATCAGCCACAAACCATGACGTATTTTATCGCTATCATCTATGCAACTACACATAGTCACAAAAGTATACATAGGGATAACAAATTTCAGAATTTTTTTTAACCAATCCGTTTTTTGAAATTATTTATAATTGTCTGACATCTTTCTTCGATTTTAAGACGGTCTTTTGCTTTGGTTCAGAAATTTGTGAAATTTGCAATTCGGATGCATACCTTTGTGGGCCTGTGCAGAGCCCACAATTCAGTTCAATTTCAGAAATTTTTTAACCAATGCAAAAGACCGTCTTAACATCAAGGAAACTATAAAGATTTTCAACGAAAACGGATTAGTTAAAAAATTTCGGCAATTTTTTAACCGTACGTATAATTCAGTAACTGTGTGTACCTACTTGAAGTGTTACATGCGAGACTTAGTCTATCTCTAAAGCCTGGCCTCCTCCTCTCACGCATCTAACAAATTATTGTTCGAACGTAATTGGCTTCCATCCTATCTTCACTATATTTTGGTGCCCGATTTCTGTCTCCAGTTGTAATTTTTCTGCATTAAACCAGTACACTCTGTTATATTAAGATCCTGGTTACTTCTTTTAAAACTGCCTACGTCCTCAATTTGTCTGCATCAAACCTAAGGCATTAAAACGTTCAACTTGCTCAGAATACTCGGCTACAGGGACCGATTTTTTCTTAATACTGATTCCGGCCGCAGTTTCTCTGCATCAAACGTATGGTATTATAATCGGCAACGTGGTCAGAATACCATTCTCTTTTAACGGTCTCCAGCCGCATTAAAACCTGCAACGTTCTCAGTATCCTCGGCTATACCAAAGGCCAGAGGCATTAAAACGTGCAACGTAGTCAGTATTCTCGGCTATATCAAGGGCCCGGTTACTTCTCTTTTAACGGTCTCCAGCCGTAGTTTGTCTGTATTCAACATAAAGCATTTAAATGTGCAACGTAGTCAGTATTCCCGGCTATATCAAGGGCCCAGTTACTTTTCTTTTAACTGTCTCCAGCCACAGTTTGTCTACATCACACCCAAAGCATTAAAACGCGCAGAATAATCGGCTATATCCAGGATCAGGTTACTTCTCTTAAAACTGCCTCCGTTCGCAATTTGTCTGCATCAAACCTAAGGCATTAAAATGTTCAACGTAGTCACAATACTCGGCTACATCAAGGGCCTGATTTTTTTTCTTAAAACTGATTCCAGCCGTAGTTTCTGTACATCAAACCTATGGTATTTAAACTGGCAAGGTGGTCACAATACTCGGCTATATCAAGGAGCCTACTAGGGGCCTACCTACTAGACTACAGCGATTTCAAGAGCCCGGTTACTTTTCTCTTAACTGCCTCCAGCCACAGTTTGTCTACATCACACGTAAGGCATTAAAACGCGCAGACTCGGCTATATCCAGGGTTCGGTTACTTCTTTTTTAACTGCCTCTAGCTGCAGTTTGTCTGCTTCAAACCTAAGGCGTTAAAAGGTGCAATGTGCTCAGTGTTCTCGGCTATATCCAGAGCCTGGTTACTTCTCCTAAAACTGCCTGCGTCCGCAATTTGTCTGCTTCAAACCTAAGGCATTAAAACGTTCAACTTGGTCACAATACTTGGCTATATCAAGGGCCCGGCTACCTCTCTTTTAACGGTCTCCAGCCGCAGTTTGTCTACATCACACCTAAGGCATTAAAACGTGCAACGTAGTCAGAATTCTCGGCTATATCAAGGGCCCAGTTACTTTTCTTTTAACTGTCTCCTGTCAAAGTTTGTCTACATCACACCTAAGGCATTAAAAGGCGCAGAATACTCGGCTATATCCAGAGCCTGGTTACTTCTCCTAAAACTGCCTCCGTCCGCAATTTGTCTGCTTCAAACCTAAGGCATTAAAACGTTCAACTTGCTCAGAATACTCGGCTACATCAAGGGCCTGATTGTTTTCTTAAAACTGATTCCAGCCGCAGTTTCTCTGCATCAAACCTGTGGTATTAAAATCGGCATCGTGGCCAGAATACTCGGCTATATCAAGGGCCCGGTTATTTCTCTTTTAACGGTCTCCAGCCGCAGTTTATCTGTATTAAACCTAAGGCGTTTAAACATGCAACTTGCTCAGAATACTCGGCTACATCAAGGGCCCGATTTTTCTTCTTCTTCTTAAAACTGATGCCGTCCGCAATTTATCTGCTTCAAACCTAAGGCATTAAAGCGTGCAAATTGCTCAGAATACTCGGCTACATCAAGGGCCCGATTGTTTTCTTAAAACTGCTTTCGGCCGTAGTTTTTCTGCATCAAACCTATGGTATTAAAACCGGCAACGTGACCAGAATACTCGGCTATATCAAGGGCCCGGTTATTTCTCTTTTAACGGACTCCAGCCGCAGTTTGTGTGCATCTCACGTAAGACATTAAAACGCGCAGAATACTCGGCTATATCCAGGGTCAGGTTACTTCTCTTTTAACGGTCTCCAGCCGCAGTTTATCTGTATTAAACCTAAGGCATTAAAGAGTGCAACTTGCTCAGAATACACGGCTACATCAAGGGCCCGATTGTTTTCTTAAAACTGCTTCCGGCCGTAGGTTTTCTGCATCAAACGTATGGTATTATAATCGGCAACGTGGTCAGAATGCCGTTCTCTTTTAACGGTCTCCAGCGGAAGCTTGTCTGCATTCAACGTGAGGCATTAAAACGTGCAACGTTCTCAGTATCCTCGGCTATACCAAAGGCCAGAGGCATTAAAACGTGCAACGTAGTCAGTATCTTCACTTATATCAAGGGCCCGGCTACTTCTCTTTTAACGGTCTCCAGCGACAATTTGCCTGCTTCAAGCCTAAGGCATTAAAACGTGCAACGTGGTCACAATACTCGGCTATATCAAGGGCTCCGGTTACTTTTATTTTAACTGTCTCCAGCCACAGTTTGTCTACATCACACTTAAGGCATTAAAACGTGCAGACCCGGCTATATCCAGGGTCCGGCGGTTACTTCTTTTTTAACTGCCTCTAGATGCAGTTTGTCTGCATTAAACCTAAGGCATTAAAATGTGCAACGTGCTCGATATTCTCGGTTATTAAAGACATAAACCATGTGAACGTTATAAAGGGTGTTTTTTTATAGAGGTATAGAACTTTAAGTTGGCATTACTTTTCAAGATGGCGACCGATTCAACAGCTGTCAAGTGATTTATTCTCAGTTTGGTTTGGCAATTCATCATGAATAGACTCACGCCTGAACAACGCTTGCAAATAGTGCAATTTTATTTCGAAAATAATGCTTCTGTGCGGAAAACGTATCGCGCACTACGTCCATTTTATCGGCCATCAGAGCAGTTAATTCGATTAACCATGGAACGTTTTCGCAACACGTTTACTCTTATTGATAACTCGCATCCCCAGAGACGCTGTACGGTGCGTACAGAAGAAGATATTGCTGCTGTAGAGCGTAGCATTGAGGAAGACCCGAATGAGTCCATCCGCCATCGAGCACAGGAATTGGATCTGTGTCCATCCACTTTATGGAAGATTTTGCGGAAGGATCTTGGTTTGCGTGCTTAAAAAAATCCAACTCGTGCAAGAATTGAAGCCAAACGATCAAGTAAGGCGTAGATTCGTCGAATGGGCCCAAAACGAGATTACCGTTGTTCCCGATTTCATAAGCGAATTTTGTTTAGCGATGAAGCGCACTTCTGGTTCAATGGCTACGTCAACAAACAAAACTGCCGCATTTGGAGTGAAGGTAATCCTCAAGTGTATGTGGAAACACCGTTACATCCAGAAAAACCGACTGTTTGGTGCGCTTTATGGGCTGGTGGAATCAATGGTCCGTACTTTTTCAAACGCTTGACCACAAATGTTGGAAAAAGTCATCGAAAATTGGACGTCCAGATTGGACTACATCCGCGCCAGCCGTGGCGGTCATATGCCAGAAATCATATTTAAAATGTAATGCCACAAGATTATCTTTCGGATAAATAAAATTCATGTCAATCGAATAATCCATCGTTGGTTTATTGCAACTTAAATGTTCTATACCTCTATAAAAAACACCCTTTACAATCAATAACCAAAGAAAAATAAACAATTTGTGGCTACAATTTAGAAAATTTTTAATTGAAATTTATTTCTCTCACTTTGTGAAGGTCATTTGAAAAAAGAGAAGAAAAAAACTGTAATAAATTCATACGCCTTTTAGAATTTCAATTTAATTGTACAATTTAATTAATGTGCGATAATTAAATAAAAATTAAAATAAAAATAAAAATAAAAATAAAAATAAAAAAATAAAGTAAATGAGCGAAAGTAAAAACAAATTATATTCAGTATTTTTTGTTTGTTTTATTTTCGTTTCCCATAAAATCAGCTTAAATAACCGACAACGAATGGCTTTATTAAGGCAACAATGGATGCCAATTTGTTTGAAAATTTAAAAAAAATATTGCAGGGTGTGTACCCAAGAGCTTTTTATATTAAATGTTGTGTAATAAAATATAATTTTTTTTCTTTTTTTTTTTAAAATAATTTTTTAGTTTACGTTGCACTTTGTACCCCATGTGGCGTTATATTAAAAATAAAATAAAATAAAAAAAATTGTTGAGTGAATCATAAATTGGGGACAATATGCAGCAGAGTCCACTACTAAAATGAGCAGCAAAAAGAGCAAAAAAAAATTAAAAAAATTTATTAAACATTGTAAAATACATCAGAAGCTTTACATACATATTTTAAAATTTTTTTTTTGTGTAAAGTGCCCTTTTTTGTGACCATAATGGCAGTAAATGTTATAAAAAATGCGTTTAAATTCGATTAATTGAAAGTATTTGTAACTTATTTTGTTAACTGAACTACGTATTTAATAAAATTCATTACAAAAATCGTATTCAGCTATTGATTAATGAATTCAGCAAAACCGTTTTTATTCTGAAAATCATTATCCACGATTCCTATTAAACAAAGGTTTAAAGCAACGAAAAACTTAAAGCCACCCTCAAATAAGATGAAATTGTTCATAATTTTACTTGAAAAGCTTAAAGCACTTCAATTTCATACTTTTAACTTTACAGAAACCTAATTCAGCAAATGTTTTTCACACAGAAATCATAGTGAAATGCCTAAATATGTTATTACACATAAAATATTGTGTATTTAGCTCTGAAAAAACTAATTCAGCTAAGGTTTTTTGTTCCGCATAGGCTTAGCAATTAGTTAAAATTATAAAAACAATAAAATTTTCTTTATTCAGCTTTGAAAATTCGAATTCAGCTAAGGTTTTTTGTTCCATATAGGCTTAGCAATTAGTTAAAATTGTGAAAACAATAAAATTTTCTTTATTCAGCCTTGAGAAACCCAATTCAGCTAAGGTTTTACATTAAAAAGTTCTAAACTACTTTACACATTTCCTAATTAAACAATTTTCTGTATACAGCTTCGAAAAATCTAATTCAGCAAAAGTTTTCTACACCGTAAACAGAGATTAGTCCCTTAAAATATTATTACATATAAGATTTCATATGTTCAGTTCAAAAAAACCTAAGCCAGCAAAGATTTTTTTGTAAAATAAGCACTAAAAATCGTAATCAAATGCCCTTGAAACATAAATCCTTTAGAAAATTTATAATTTAGATGCTATAAATGGAATTCAGCAGAGATTTTTTGAAGAGTAGCATTAATTATAATGATCAGAAACATTTATAACATAAATACTAAAGAAAATCTGTAATTCAGCTATTGTAAATACAATTCAGCAGAGATTTTTTGATGATTAATATTAAATACAGTGACCATAAACATAAGTGCTAAGCAAAATTTGCAATTCAGCTACACTAAATCGAATTCAGCTGAGTTTTTGAAAATATGCCAAATATCATGTCAATAAGTGCATTTCAAGCAGCAATGATGAAGGAAACTGCCTATTCAGCTGCTATAAATACAATTAAGCTTACATTTTTTATGAAACATATTAAAAATAGTAAAATAAGAAGAAAATTGCCAATTCAGCTATTCTAAATACTATTCAGCAAACATTTTCTTTAAAGAAAAATATTAAAATTGTACCTAACTACACTTTAAATATAAACAATAAAGAAAATCTCTTATTCAGCTAGTGTAAATGCAATTCAGCAAAGATTTTCTTTAAAGAAAAATATTAAAATTGTACCGAACTACAATTTAAATATAAATATTGAAGAAAATCTCTTATTCAGCTAGTGTAAATGCAATTCAGCAAAGATTTTCTTAAAAAATAATGAATAATTGTACTTCAAATAGAAATCATAAAGAAAATCTTCTGTTTAGGTGATGGAAATGCAATTCAGCAATTATTTTCTTTAGAGAAGACATAAATACAAAAAAATCTCTTATTCAGCTGCTGAAAACCCAATTCAGCAAATATTTATTTGGATTTTTTACAAGGAAATTTAAAGCTTCTTATAGAAATTCAACAATTTAGTCTATTCAGCTATTTTTAAAGCAATTCAGCTAAGGTTTTTGGTTAAAATCTTTTCAATTTTCAACATTATTTAAGTAAATTGATGGATACAATTGTAATTCAGCTGCTTTGTAACACATTCAGCTGAGCATTTTTTTTCAAGTATTTCCTTTTTTATTAATTCAACTTTGAAAATGAAATGCTTTTTTTTTTTTTGCTTGTTTTTTAGTTTTTTAATAGAGTTTGTAAGTGATTTGTTTTAAAATAAATTGAAAACAAAAAAAAAACAACCAATTTTTATTCACAAAAGTTTCATTCACAAATAGAAATTGTAAGTGGTCGGATGTTGTATACTCCACTCCTCCAATGCTATTATACTTTATGAGAGAGGCAAACAGGCAGGCAGACAGACAGACAGATAGAAAAATAGACAGTCAAACTGCTTTAGAAATGCATAAAACAGCATGAAAAACATTTTTGAACGAGAGTAACATGATCTGTTAAGGTTACTATTCGTGATTTTTGTGTTTTTTTTTTTTTACTTCAGTTTTTTTCTTTTCCTTTAAAGCTTTGACTGGATTTTGTGCAACATGAAACACACTCTACATTCCATACAGAATTAGGCAGCGAGGAGTGGGAGAGATAGAGAGAGAGAGAGAGAGAGCAAGAGATTAAAGCACACAAATGCTTAACAAATGGCGAAAACATCGAAAATATTTTGCAAAATACATTCGCAATGAAAGAAGTTGTAATACTACCAGCCATTCAATCGGAACTGTTAGTAAAAAAATTTACAACAACAGCAACAACAACAGCAAGAGAAAATCGCAATAAAAATAGAAATACTTTTGAAAACAACAAACACCCCAACTCTATAAACAATTTATGGGAGTAGAAAACAAAAAAAAAAAAAAAAAAAAAAAAAAAAAATACAAAATAAAAAAAAACTTATTGCGTGCCAAACTTTTGCAAAAAAGGCAACAATATGAACAAAAATTTAGAAAACTCTTGGGTACTTACAATACAAAGTTGCCAATAAACATAATCACTAAAAATACACTCGAAAAAATTGAATTCAGCTTTAGAAAAAACTATTCAGCACGTACTTTAAAGCATATTTGAATGAATTAAATCCATTAATACATAAATTATAAAGAAAACTTATAATTCAGCTGATTTAAATGCAATTCAGCAAACATGTTTTGAACAAAAATATTGAAAAAAATACACTTTTTATAAAAATCACAAAGAAAATATCAAATTCAGCTAATGTAAATGCAATTCAGCTAGCATTTGAAAGCATATTTCAATGAAATAAAGTTCAAAAAACATAGATCCTAAACAAAATCTGTAATTCAGCTGCTTTAAATACAATTCAGCAAAGATGTTTAGAAGCCAAATATTAAATATAGGGACCAGATATACTTTAACCACGAATCTTAAAGAGAATCTGTAATTCAGCTGCTTTCAATGCAATTCAGCAAACATGTTTTGAACAAACGTATTGAAAAAATAAACTTTTTATAAAAATTACAAAGAAAATATCAAATTCAGCTAATGTAAATGCAATTTAGCTAGCATTTGAAAGCATATTTCAATGAAATAAAGTTCAAAAACCATAAATCCTAAACAAAATCTGCAATTCAGCTGCTTTAAATGCAATTCAGCAAGAAAGGTTTGAAGCCATGTATTCAATACAATGACTAGATGCATTTAAACCACGAATCTTAAAGAGAATCTGTAATTCAGCTGCTTTAAATACAATTCAGCAAACATGTTTTGAACAAAAATAGTGAAAAAATACACTTTTTATAAAAATCACAAAGAAAATATTGAATTAAGCAAATATAAATGCAATTCAGCAATCTTTTTAAGACATATTTGAATGAAATAAATTTCAAAAACCATAAATCCTAAACAAAATCTATAATTCAGCTGCTTCAAATACAATTCAGCAAGAAAAGTTTGAAGCCATGCATTCAATATAGTAACCAGATGCACTTAAACCACGAATCTTAAAGAGAATCTGTAATTCAGCTGCTTTAAATGCAATTCAGCAAACATGTTTTGAACAAAAATAGTGAAAAACTAAATTTTTTATAGAAATCACAAAGAAAATATCGAATTCAGCAGATGTAAATGCAATTTAGCAATCTTTTTAAGACATATTTGAATGAAATAAATTTCAAAAACCATAAATCCTAAACAAAATCTTCAATTCAGCTGCTTTAAATACAATTCAGCAAGAAAGGTTTGAAGCCATGCATTCAATATAGTAACTAGATGCACTTAAACCACGAATCTTAAAGAGAAGCTGTAATTCAGCTGCTTTCAATGCAATTCAGCAAACATGTTTTGAACAAAAATAGTGAAAAAATAAAGTTTTTATAAAAATCACAAAGAAAATATAAAATTCAGCTAATGTAAATTCAATTTAGCTAGCATTTGAAAGCATATTTCAATGAAATAAAGTTCAAAAAACATAAATCCTAAACAAAATCTGTAATTCAGCTGCTTCAAATACAATTCAGCAAGAAAAGTTTGAAGCCATGCATTCAATATAGTAACCAGATGCACTTAAACCACGAATACTAATCAGAAGCTGCAATTCAGCTGCTGTGAATGTAATTCAGCAAATGTCAAAAATAAGAAAAGTATCAAAAATAGTGAAGGAAAATTTAGTGGCAAGGGAATCCCTTGGTACGACAATTAACTTGAACCTGATACAGCAGTGGCAGGGATCTGACAACTCAATAATTAGTGGTGCCTTGCTCACGAAACCTAACTTGACATTGGAGATGATTTTATGCCTCTTGCTGCTCGATCTCTATTACAGGGACTTGGTGGTTAAGATTAATTGCCTTCTCTGGAAGAGTGGACAGTGGCATGAAGCAAATATCGGTCACGCAAGGACCCTAAAAGCATTTGGAGCTATCGGGGTCAGTGACTACATGTTATCGTGATACGAAATTCAGGACATACATTGCTAATAAAGAGGTCTGAGAAATGGTGCGACGTTCGCCGCAAACGATTCCATGCAAATCTGCATGATTCACTGTAGCGTTCTTTAGGCGAAAATGTCGAAAATACAAGCTGCATTGAAAATTATTAAGGAAGCAAATATCCACAGTATATAGCTGTCGCCGATATCTCATTGAGATACCAGAACGATAGGATGTAAAGGGTGTTTTTTTTATAGAGGTATAGAACATTTAAGTTGCAATAAAACAACGATGGATTATTCGATTGACATGAATTTTATTTATCCGAAAGATAATCTTGTGGCATTACATTTTAAATATGATTTCTGGCATATGACCGCCACGGCTGGCGCGGATGTAGTCCAATCTGGACGTCCAATTTTCGATGACTTTTCCAACATTTGTGGCCGTACATCGGCAATAATACGGCGAATGTTGTCTTCCAAATGGTCAAGCGTTTGTGGCTTAACCGCATAGACCAATGACTTTACATAGCCCAACAGAAAGTAGTCTAGCGGTGTTAAATCACAAGATCTTGGAGGCCAATTCACAGGTCCAAAACGTGAAATTAGGCGGTCACCAAACGTGTCTTTCAATAAATCTATTGTGGCACGAGCTGTGTGACATGATGCGCCGTCTTGTTGAAACCACATCTCCTGGACATCATGGTTATTCAATTCAGGAATGAAAAAGTTTGTAATCATGGCTCTATACCGATCACCATTGACTGTAACGTTCTGGCCACAATCGTTTTTGAAAAAGTACGGACCAATGATTCCACCAGCCCATAAAGCGCACCAAACAGTCAGTTTTTCTGGATGTAACGGTGTTTCCACATACACTTGAGGATTACCTTCACTCCATTCAACCAGAAGTGCGCTTATGAAAATCGGGAACAACGGTAATCTCGTTTTGGGCCCATTCGACGAATCAACGCCTTACTTGATGATAGTTTGGCTTCAAATCTTGCACGAGTTGGATTTTGTAAGCACGCAAACCAAAATCCTTCCGCAAAATCTTCCATAAAGTGGATGGACACAGATCCAATTCCTGTGCTCGATGGCGGATGGACTCATTCGGGTCTTCCTCAGTGCTACGCTCTACAGCAGCAATAGCTTCTTCTGTACGCACCGTACAGCGTCTCTGGGGGATGCGAGTTATCAATAAGAGTAAACGTGGTGCGAAAACGTTCCATGGTTAATCGAATTAACTGCTCTGATGGACGATTTTGTCGCCGATAAAATGGACGTAGTGCGCGATACGTTTTCCGCACAGAAGCATTATTTTCGAAATAAAATTGCACTATTTGCAAGCGTTGTTCAGGCGTGAGTCTATTCATGATGAATTGCCAAACCAAACTGAGAGTAAATCACTTGATAGCTGTTAAATCGGTCGCCATCTTGAAAAGTAATGCCAACTTAAAGTTCTATACCTCTATAAAAAACACCCTTTACATATCACGTGGATACCGGGTAACTGCAAAGCGCATTCAGACTCCAATCATCGAACTCTCCGAAATATTCGCGGAAATTCTTGGAAATCTCTTTAAAGGCCTGCGAGCTTATAACTGACAATACATTCATGGATTCCGCCGAAAGCAGATGATATCTTCAGTCGCAGACTGAATGATGCCGAAAATCTGGCCAAAACTGGATGGAGGGCATCACGCATTGGTCTTGGACACCTTGCAAACGATTCCTACAGAAGATGTGGAGGAGTTAAGGAAAAGGAGAAGACTCTTCTTCATCTACTGCGTACATGATGTCCACTACTATGGCTACTACATAGACGATCTGGAGAAACAGCTACTCATTGACTTTAGTCGGGTCGTAGTGCAAAATTGCTAAGTGCGGTTGGGGTGCACCATCGTGAAGGGATTAAAACCTATTTAGCAGGAGAATATCTTAGAAATTCCTAATCACTTATCATCACCGCATATTTTCTGCCAGTGTTACCTAAGCATGTCCAATAAACAACGACAAAATTCCCAAAAAAAAAAAGAAAAAAAAATAGAAAAAAACGTGGTGCTCTTGTAATTTCATAAGAAAAGAAAAAAACCAAAAAATAAACGTCTATTGCATCGTATTTAAAGGGGGGGGGGGGGTTGTTGAAGGCATATTTGTGGACAGTTTTCCACTCCAAATACCACCTTTGGGGGGTATTATCCAGCAAACAAAAAGCTGACAAAAGTAGAATAAATATGGTCTGGCCTGGCCTGGCATGGCCTGACTAACTGACTGTGTGGTATTGGTAAAGTGGCGTGATATGCTACGCTTATGCTGGCTGGCTGGCTGGTGGGCTATGGTGTGGTGTTATGGCTTTTAAGCATTTGTTGCAATCGAATGAGTTACATTCCATTCCACGAGTAGCACGTTTTGGTGGTAGTACTGATGGTGGTGGCGTACACACGTACAAATAATATTTTTTCGGTATTAAAATCTAACGTATGGCTGGCTGGCTGTGGCTGCGGCTGTCGTAAGTATTTTTCATACTCTCCAGAGTATTTGCGAGTGCAACTGATGGGTATTTTGCGAATGTTTTAGATATGCTGGCTAGCGTATTTCTTGTACATGTTTTTTTTTTCGTTTTTCGTTTCTTTTAAAGCTTTTACAATAATTGTGTGTCACATACATATTGTATAAGAAAGACTAGTAGATTAAAAATGAGAAAATATGCTCTTAAAAATTGTCGAAAATATTATTTTTGAAAACCAGAAATTCAATTTCTAGTTGATGGTAGATTTGCTAAAGGCTATGGTTAAGGATTTCCAAAATAAACGTGTTTATAAGGAATTCAAAAAAAAAATAGTCTGCAACACTGTAGCACGTTAGTTGATTAAGGTGATCAATTTTATTTTGCCAGAAACATAGAATGAAGAAATTTTTCAATTCAGCTACTCAAAAAGCTATTCAGCAAGGAAAATTTGGATTCAACAATAGAAAAATTATGTATGTTCTGTAAAACAAAAAGAACTTTTTAATTCAACTACTCGAAAAGCTATTCAACAAGGAAAATTTTGCTTGAATAATAGAAAAATGGTTGAATTTTTGTAAAAATATCAAAATTTCTACAATTCAGCTACTCTAGTCCAATTCAGCTAAGGGAATATTCATAGAAATTATAGAAAAATTACAATTTTTTTATAAAATAACCAAATTTGTTCAATTCAGCTGCTCGATAAGCTATTCAGCAAGGAAAATTTGGATTCAACAATAGAAAAATTGTATATGTTTTGATAAATCAAAAAGAACTTTTTAATTCAGCTACTCGAAAAGCTATTCAGCAAGGAAAAATTTCCTTGAATAACAGAAAACATGTTGAATTTTTGTAAAAATATCAAAATTTCTCCAATTCAGCTACTCTAGTTCAATTCAGCTACTCTAGTTCAATTCAGCTAAGGGAATATTCATAGAAAAATTACAATTTTTTTATAAAATAACCAAATTTGTTCAATTCAGCTACTCTAAAAGCTATTCAGCAAGGAAAATTTTAATTGAATATTAGTAGAATTGAGGATTTATTGTAAAACAGAAAGAATTTTTTTAATTCAGCTACTCGAAAAGCTATTCAGCAAGGAAAATTTGAAGTCAACAGTAGAAAAATTGCATATTTTTTGTAAAACAAAAAGAACTTTTGAATTCAGCTACTCGAAAAGCTATTCAACAAGGAAAATTTTGCTTGAATAATAGAAAAATGGTTGAATTTTTGTAAAAATATCAAAATTTCTACAATTCAGCTACTCTAGAAGCAATTCAGCTAAGGGAATATTCATAGAAATTATAGAAAAATTATATTTTTTTATAAAATAACCAAATCTGTTCAATTCAGCTACTCTAAAAGCTATTCAGCAAGGAAAATTATAATTGAATATTAGAAAAATTAAGGATTTATTGTAAAACAGAAATAATATTTTTAATTCAGCTACTCGAAAAGCTATTCAGCAAGGAAAATTTGAAGTCAACACAAGAAAAATTGTATATGTTTTGTAAAACAAAAAGAACTTTTTAATTCAACTACTCGAAAAGCTATTCAGCAAGGAAAATTTTGCTTGAATAACAGGAAAATGGTTGAATTTTTGTAAAAATATCAAAATTTCTCCAATTCAGCTACTCTAGTTCCATTCAGCTAAGGAAATATTCATAGAAATTATAGAAAAATTATAATTTTTTTATAAAATAACCAAATTAGTTCAATTCAGCTACTCGAAAAGCTATTCAGCAAGGAAATTTTGGATTCAACAATAGAAAAATTGTATGTTTTGATAAATCAAAAAGAACTTTTTAATTCAGCTGCTCGATAAGCTATTCAGCAAGGAAAGTTTGCTTGAATAATAGAAAAATGTTTGAATTTTTGTAAACATATCAAAATTTATCCAATTCAGCTACTCTAGTTCAATCAGCTAAGGGAATATTCATAGAAATTATAGAAAAATTATATATTTTTTTTATAAAATAACTAAATTTGTTCAATTCAGCTAATCTAAAAGCTATTCAGCAAGGAAAATTTTAATTGAATATTAGAAAAACTAAGGATTTATTGTAAAACAGAAAGAATTTTTTTAATTCAGCTACTCTAAAAGCTATTCAGCAAGGAAAATTTTAATTAAATATTAGAAAAATTGAGGACTTATTGCAAAAGAGAAAGAATTTTTTTAATTCAGCTACTTTAAATGCTATTCAGCTAAGGAAATGAAAGCTAACTGTTAAAAATATAATTTTTTTTTGCATAAATCAAACACTATCCTAGTATTATGCCAATCTATGCACCAAGACGGCTGTAAGATCAGTTTATTGTGCTGCAAGAAAGCAAAAGATCTATACTGGGGTACTAGACCTAAATCTGTATAGTGGCTGTACTAACTTGTTATCGAACCAACTATTCTACGAGGCCGCAGTTTGGTTTATTGTTGGTTTTCGGAGCAAAAGAATCGTTATCCCAGGTTTTATTATAATTTTTCAAAAAGAAAAAAAAAAATTCTTAGCTGAATTAGATTTTTAGTAGCTGAATAGCATATCTACTAAGAAATTTTAGTAATAGCATAAGCAAACCACCTACTGAATAAATTTAAGTATTGAAGAATATCAAAACAAGCTTAAATTTTGTATTTAAAGAAAAAAATTCCAAGAGATTCAAAGAAATCAAAAGAAACTCACAAATTTAGGGAATTTTTCTTAGCTGAATTACATTTTTAGTAACTGAAGAGCATTTCCTTTTGGAAATTTTAATAAAAGTGTTAAAAAAAGCCTTCAGCTAGAAAGACGGTGTAATAAACCCACTTGTTATAGAGGCCAGACAAATCTATACGCTCTATGGAAGCTATCTTAGTAATTTCATAGCACTTATAACGGTACATTGGCCTCTGGATGCTTATACCCGGGGAATATTTCACAAAATACGCCTATACTGACAACAAAGAAGAGGCTACTATAAAACATTATCTGCACGGCACTTGCAATTTTAATTTTAAATTTCAATTTAATTTCGGAAATTATGTGGGATATTCCATCAGTATTAGTATATGGAAGGAACTCCCTATTAAAGAAAAATTTTGCTCTGATAACCTCAAAAGTGGAGAGGATAAAAATGTTGGCTCGAGTCTTTGGTTTTTAAAAAGGCAAATTTTATATTCATACACAATAATTATTAATTGTAATGACTTACTGTTTGGCTGAATTAATCAAATTCAAAATCCTTTAAAATCTTTAATCTTATTGTTGCTATTTTTAATTTAATTTCTTTTTATTAATTATTATTATTTATTTTTTGTTATTATAATTATTTAAGTTTTTAAAATCATCTGAAGCTTTTTAAATAATATTTAAAATACAATTTTTAAAACATTTTTAAATAATTTTTAAATTTTTTTTATACGTTTTTTATTATTTTTTCATTCCTTTGTAAAAATTGATTTTTTGTAACAAAATATTCACTTTTTAATTTTTATAAAATTTTCTCTTAATTTTTTTTTTATTTTTGTTGTGTTTTCAAAACAAATTTTTCAAAAATTTTTTTTATTACTCGTGTTGGAAACAATTTCGGCCGTAATAAATCATATTTATTTTATTTTTATGCAATAAATTTGATATTTTTAATATTTTTTTTAACATGTTTTACACTTTATTTATATTTTAATAAATTTAATTTTTTATTCATTTATTTATTATTTTATTTCTTAGTATTTTTTATTCATTTATTTTTTTATTTTTTAGAGATGTATTTTTATTTTAATTCAATATATTCATATCCCTTACAAACTTTATTAATTTTTTCATTATTATTTATTTTTAAATTATTATTTATTTTTAAATTATTATTTATTTTTAAATTATTATTTATTTTTTAATTATTATTTATTTTTTAATTATTATTTATTTTTTAATTATTATTTATTTTTTAATTATTATTTATTTTTTAATTATTATTTATTTTTTAATTATTATTTATTTTTTAATTATTATTTATTTTTTAATTATTATTTATTTTTTATAATTTTATAAATATTTATTTAAATATATTATTTTTCGTTTTTATTTAATATCACTATTTTTTTAATATTTAATTTTAATTTTTTTAATTTTAATTAAATTTTAATTAATTTAATTTTTTATTAATTTATTTATTATTTTATTTCTTAGTATTTTTTATTCATTTATTTATTATTTTATTTCTTAGTATTTTTTATTAATTTATTTATTTTTTATTTCTTAGATTTATTTTTATTTTAATTCAATATTTTCATATCCCTACAGACTTTATTAATTTTTTAGTTATTATTTATTTTTTAATTATTATGTATTTTGTAATTATTATTTATTTTTTAATTATTATTTATTTTTTAGTTATTATTTATTTTTTAATTATTATTTATTTTTTAATTATTATTTATTTTTTATAATTTTATAAATATTTATTTAAATATATTTTATTTTTCGTTTTTATTTAATATCACTATTTTTTTAATATTTAATTTTAATTTTTTTAATTTTAATTAAATTTAAATTTTTTTAATTTTTAATTCTTTGCCTAAAATATCTAGAAATTTTTTTTAATTTTATGTATTTTTATTTATTTATTTTTATTTTAGTACATTTTTGTTTACTTATATTTTTCATTTTGTAATATTTTATTTTTAATTAATTTTTTAACTTATTTATTTTTATTGATTCATTATATATTTTTGTTTTTATTTCTTTAATTTTTTTTATTTTCTAATTTAATATTTGTTTTAATTTAATAATAATTTAATTTAATTTGAATTAATTTTTTTTTCAATTTTTAAACACTAATTATTAATAATAATTATACACTGTTTAATTATTACGTTTTTATTATTAATATATTAAAGTTTAGTACCTATTATGTTTTTGAATTTGATTGCTTTTGTTCCTAATTTATAAATAATTTAATTAAATTAAATTTATTTTGAATTTTAGAAAAATAAATTTTTAAATTTCATATAAAATTATTTTTTTTATTAATTTATTTAATTAAATATTAAAAAAAATAACTTTTATTTATCTTTAAATTAAATTTTTAAACAACTTTCTAAATATTAAAAAAAATCCTTTAAATTTTTCTTGTTAAGATAAAAGAAAGAACCGTTTCTTAATATTTTTCATGAATTGATTTCAATTTTTTTTCCAATTTTTTCTTTCTACTTTTCAAATGTAAATCCCCCCTTGTTGTTGTTGTTGTTATTGTCGTTGTATATTATTTTTGTATTTATGTTTTGACTTCCTCTTGCATAGTTAGAAAGAAATTTAAAAAAAAACTAAAGAGAATTAAAACAATAATAACAACAGCAACAAATAAAACAGGTCGCGCATACGCATATATATAGAGAAAGAGACACACATGATACACTGGGTTTTAAAAGTTGGCGTTTTTTAAAGAAAACAATCCATATACTTATTTGTTTTCTATGCATATGTATGCATATAAATCTGAGTGTGTGCTTGTACTGTTTTAATATATGTATGTATGTATGTACTTATAAACCTGTCCAAAACCAGGTATAGATTTCAATGGTTAACTTATGCACACACCCAAACAAACATATATATATAGGTACTGGCAAGCCAGAGAAAAAAAACACACTTTTTTTTGTTTAAGACAAAATAACAGAGGAAAATAAACACAAAGAGGATTAAAAAATATATCCATACATATAATGAAATGAAATGAAATAAAATAAAAGAAGAAGCACAACAGCAACCAACACTCACTAAAACACAAGAAGAACAAGCAAAAGCAGGAGAAAAAAAATCACATTTTATTTTTATTGATTTCAAATAGAGACGAATAAAATTTTTTAAATTATTTTCAATATCAATTTATTATTTGTTATACGCGCGCGTGTTTAATTGTTTAAAAAATTATTTTTAATTCACTAAAAATTAACAATTAAAACTGTTCTCGAGCGAAAAACCGAAAAAAACGAAAAACGAACAAACAAATACAGTTTAATAACGTTTTAAAATTATATGTATAAAAATAAGCAACAAATAACGCCGCGTTAAAACCCCAATAAACACACGAAAAAAACAAAACGCGTTCAGGGTCTGAGCTGCTGTAGCCAAAGACTGAATTGAACGTTAAAAGTCAATGAGTGTAATTGGTGTTGCGGTTAGCTGGTTTTACTAATGCAGCTACTAATGCTGCCACCGTTGACGCTAACGTCTAGCGTTAGCTTATAGAACCTGTATAAGTTTGTTTGATTTGTTTTTGTTTTTTGTTTCATTTTTTTTTTTTTATTTTTTTCCTGACATTTTTTTTCTTCTGTTTTTCTGTATTTTGTTGATTCATTTGTATTATTTGAAAACACTATTGTTTTGCTTGTATATTTAACTTATTATTGTTGTTCTTTTGTATTTATTTATCTTTGCGTGCATATGTGTGCGAGTGTGTGTTTTTACGAAAGTATGTCTCTTTGCTTCGTTATGATCCCCCCTCTTGAAACATAAGCTCTGAGTAAAGGGCTCTCACGTTATAATAACGTCGTATAAACAATTAGTTTAGCTTGTGTTCATCCATCTACTTCAACAACCTCTCGCCCTTCTCTCCCCTTTTGGTTTGAATGGTCTAAGCATTCAGTATGTGTGTGTATGTGTGTATTGGCGACGTCAACAGTTGTGTTTTAATAAGAAATTCTCGTTTTCTGTTTATCTTTATCATTAAATTTGTAATGTTTACCTTTTTTTAAATCTCTCTCGCTCTCTCACGATTTCTCACTTATGGTTATTCTCTCTTTAAAATTAAATCTCTTGCATGCAGTTATACTCGTTCAATTTGTTTTTAAATTAAAAAAAATTCTGGCAATGTATACACCCGTGTTAAAAACTTGAAAACAAAACAAATCTTTTCTTGATTAAAATAAAAAACAAAAGAAAATTGAATTTGAAAACAAAATGCTCTCCTATTAGATAATGCCCAGTTATCTAAAGAACCTATTGAGAGCAAGAGAGAGAGAGGGAGAGCGAGAGGCCTTCAATCATACTCTTTATTGTTTCAACTCTTCATTCATTCGTTAATAACGTTAAAACACAGTGTAACGTTAGCGTTAGCACTGCAAAAACTTTAATAAAAAAATAAGAAAACTTTTAAATTGCAAACAAATTTATTTAAAAAGCTTTCGAAAAGAAAAATTAAACAATTTATAATAAAAACACACACAAAAAGGCTTAAAAGGCATATAAAAACGCAATAAAGAGTGCACGGAAAATGTTAAAAAAGAAAATTCAATTTCGCAGAAACCAATCTTTACAAGGTTATAGGTTCTGCCAAATACGAGTTTCGTTTTTAAAATAATTTTATTTCTTTTACACACTCTTAGGTCATCGCAGTCTTCCGTTATCGCCTAAAACGGGACCAATTTTTATTGAAACAACTAAGTCTGTCAGTACCAATACATGACAGTGCCTGCAGATCATTATGTATATAGTAGGTGCCTCCGATATAGTGTCGGGCGCTATGTCTCCTCTCCTTCCTTATCCCTACAGCAGCGTCTGCAGCACGCGTGGCATTTTATTTTCTGACTTAGTTCTGGGCATGTGCCTTATAGTGCTGGACTCCAAACTTTCTGCAGAAAACGCTTGCAAGATGTTCAAGATCAATGCTCCTCGCATGGCCTTTTCATCTCTGACATAGTCCTGGGCATGTACCCTACAGTGCTGGACTCCATAGTTTCTGCAGAAATCGTTTGCAAGATGTTCAAGATCAATGCGCCTCGCATGATATTTTTTCCTCCGACATAGTGCTGCGCCTGCTCGCAATAGTGCTGACATAGTGCTGGACTTTACAGTTTACAGCAGAAATCGTTTGCAAGATGTTCAAGACAACTGTGAATCGCATGCATGTATATAATGCAGTGTCTCACCTCCGACATAATGCTGGGCAGGTACTCAATAGGTGAAGAACAGCCTCCTTGGCTTCATCAACCCTGCAGCTTCAGTAGAAACCATTTGCAAGGTATCCGCGAACAATTCACCTCGCATATATCACATTGAGATATCTGTGCCAACTATTCATTGGGCTGGAGTTTATTACGTGGAATTTAGGGTTTTGAAAGCTGCCTTAAGTCGCCGTAGTTTAGTAGGTAGTGTGTTGGCTTATTAGACACAAGCCCATGCATGGTTCAAACACCGGCTTAGACCTCTCGAACAAAACGAAACTCGAAAAATATATTTTGTTCAGTACTCCTCTACCAAAAACTCTGAGAGTAAACTAAAATTGCAATGAAAAGTTTCTCAAAAATCTATCAACGTTAAATTTTAGGCCCCGTGAGTGGTGTGACAGATAAGCTGGAAGTTTGTAATCCTAATTAAGGCAGATGAAGCCAAAGGCATACATGGTGCCTACAATGTAAGTATAGTGTGGAGTCAGTTGAAGCCACTTGCAGAGCGGGTTCAAGACCCTATGATTTGTTTTAATTTTTTTTAATAGGAGAACTGCACCATTACTTAATAATAAAACTAAAATTTCTCACATAATTGTTGCATTTTCTTATCTTTCGTTACAATTCCTCTTAAAAAAATCAAAAATTTTATAAGGGGGCGTATGTATATAAAAATGTTGACAGAATGTTAAAAGCAATGAAAACTAATTATCATATCCGACGCTATTAATCACATTCACTTTTCCTCTCTTCTTGCTCTTTTTTTAAAACATTTTTTCTTTTTAGTCCTGTGCCTGTCTGTCTAATCATTTGTGTTCGAGTGATGCACGCTGGAAAAATCATATTGAAAATTAATTGCCAGCCAATTAACAACAACAACCCTCACTCACACTTAAATAGGATTTTTAAATGAAGACAACAACAACAACAACTACCACTAACACTAACACTACAACCAAATGGGTTTCAAAAAAATTTCCCTAATTTAGTGATAAATTAGTGGGAAAAAGGTTTTGAAAGTTTTCACTCTCTCTCTCTCTCTCTCTCTTTGGACTCTTTATCAGTGTAACTGTCTGCTGCTTTACAAAAAACTACACATGACTACCCATTAAAACAAGCAGCAATAGGCTGCCTACGGTGTACCACACAATTTTTTTTTTGGATATTTTTAATTTGAAATGAAAAAATTGATTTTGGAAGGGAAAAATATCGTTTCAGAAAACATTTTTTTGTTGCTGAATTAAATTTTCAGTAGCTGAATAAGCTAAAGGAGGTTTAAAACTTAAATTTTATTAAAAAATCTTTAATTTGACAACAAAATATGCGTGCTGAATTAGGTTTTTGGCAGCTGAATAAGGGAAAAACTCTGCAATGCACGGATATTATCAAATAAACCTAGAAATGAAATTGCAATATGTCAGATGAATTGAATTAAAAAAAAATTATAACTTTGGAAGGGTTTTGATAAACAAAATTTAAAAATAAAAAAAAAAACTTTCTGGAGTTATTTTTTTTGTTGCTGAATTAAAGTTTTAGTAGCTGAATAAGCAAAAGGAAGTTTAAAACGTAAATTTTATTAAAAAATCTTTAATTCGACAACAAAATATGCCTGCTGAATTAGATTTTTGTCAGCTGAATAAGGGAAAAACTCTGCAATACACCGATATTATGAAATAAACATAGAAATGCAATTGCAATATGTCAGATGATTTGAATTAAAAAAATAAATATATTTTGGAAGGGTTTTGATAAATACAATTCAAAAAAAAAACATACTAGTTATTTTTTTGTTGCTGAATTAATGTTTTAGTAGCTGAATAAGCCAAAGGAGGTTTAAAACTTAAAGATTATTAAAAAATCTTTAATTCGACAACAAAACATGCCAGCTGAATTAGGTTTCTGACAGCTGAATAAGGGAAAAACTCTGCAATACACCGATATTATTAAATAAACCAAGAAATGCAATTGCAATATGTCAGGTGAATTGAATTAAAAAAAAAAATTATAACTTTGGAAGGGTTTGATAAACAAAATTTAAAAATAAAAAAAAAAACTTTCTGGAGTTATTTTTTTTGTTGCTGAATTAAAGTTTTAGTAGCTGAATAAGCCAAAGGAGGTTTAAAACGTAAATTTTAATAACAAATCTTTAATTTGACAACAAAACACGCCTGCTGAATTAGGTTTTTGTCATCTGAATAAGGGAAAAACTCTGCAATACACCGATATTATCAAATAAACCTAGAAATGCAATTGCAATATGTCAAATGAATTGAAATTAAAAAAATTATATTTTGGAAGGGTTTTGATAAACAAAATTTAAAAAACACTCTCTGGAGTTATTTTTTTGTTGCTGAATTAAAGTGTTAATAGCTGAATAATCCAAAGGAGGTTTAAAACGGAAATTTTATTAAAAAATCTTTAATTTGACAACAAAATATGCATGCTGAATTAGGTTTTTGTCAGCTGAATAAGGGAAAAACCCTGCAATACACCGATATTATCAAATAAATTTAGAAATGCAATTGCAATAAGTCAGATGAATTGAATTAAAAAAAAATTATAATTTTTTAAGGGTTTTGATTAACAAAATTTAAAAAAAATCTTTCTGGAGTTATTTTTTTGTTGCTGAATTAAAGTTTTAGTAGCTGAATAAGCCAAAGGAGGTTTAAAACGTAAATTTTATTAACAAATCTTTAATTTGAAAACAAAATATGCCTGCTGAATTAAGTTTCTGACAGCTGAATAAGAGAATACACCGATATTATCAAGTAAACATAGAAATGCAATTGCAACATGTCAGATGAATTGAATTTAAAAAAAAAATAATAATTTTGGAAGGGTTTTAATAAATGAAATTTAAAAAACACTTTCTGTAGTTATTTTTTTGTTGCTGAATTAAAGTTTTAGTAGCTGAATAAGCCAAGGGAGGTTTAAAACTTAAATTTTATTATAAAATCTTTGATTTGACAACAAAACATGCGTGCTGAATTAGGTTTCTGACAGCTGAATGAGGGAAAAATCTGCAATACACCGATATTATCAAATACAAATAGAAATGCAATTACATGTCAGCTGAATTCAATTTTTAATAGCTGAATAAAACTAAAACCCTTTAAAATCTAAAAATTTACGTGAAAATTTGCGATTTTATTGCAATTAAATATGGCTGTCGACGCTTTAATAAATCATTAAAGCGTGAAGAGAAATAAAAACAAAAACCTATAACACGCCCGCCTTTAAATTAAATTGAATTGCAACACACCCACTAAATTAAAGCCGTAAAAATCCACATGACCTAGAGACAACAATACAAATCGACAAGTGATTCCAAAAGAAAACAAAAACAAATGCTGGCTGGCTGGCTGGCAATCGAACTAAATTTTCTAACAAACAAATGCAAGATTGAAGTCAACTTATGACAACAACCCCACCCCTCCCCCCTATCTCTTTGTCACAAATTCCATGGCATTCATGATTAATGAGCATTTATTCTCAGCCAGCTTCCCCTGCATTCATTCATTCATTCCCTCATTCATTGCTAGTGAGCACTTGTATGCCTTTTTTGGCAATTAGCTGAAGTCTATGTCTGTATAACAGTGGCCTACAAATGTGTAACAACACTGGTGACTGGTGCATGCCCCCTGCCTGCTTGCCTGTATCACAAATGAACTGAAGCGCATTAAAACACAGAACAGCACGGAAGACAGAGAGAAAGGGGAGAGAGACTTCCAACCGTCACTGTATGCCAACCTGTTGTTGTTGCAAATGTACACTTCCGCTAAACAGAAGGGGATAAAAAAAAGCCTGGCCAAGCGTCACAAATATTTCCGTTTAAAGGGCAAACGTTGTTGCAGAAGTCGCCTTATTATCATCATCATCATCGTTGTCGTTGAGTCAACTGGTTTGAAAATTAGGCAAATAATAGAATCCACCTCCACCCGGCAAAGAATGCATAAGTCAGGTTAAAATGGGCACACAAAGAGAAAATGCGTAAATGCAATAGCAGTAGAGGGCTTAAATATAGCACACTTTATTCGATCACAATCGAAGAGAAACAAAATTTTGTAAAATTTTCAAAGCTTAGAACAAAACAAAACAACCTCTGAAGTCTTTCCCTCTCTTCTAGCAAAACTGGATTTAAACGACGAATAGACAGTTTCACTCAGAGCCTATGGGATCCGCGGATACTATAGAGAAGTGACCAGTGAAAATAAAATGCAAGGGCGACAGGGTTTAAAGTCGCATTGCGACAAGCGCTGCAAGTCAAACGATTCAGAATGAAAAAGCGAGCCTTTATAGCTGTGGTACTCCTGGCCCAATTAAAGAGCTTTACACTTACAGGTCGCGAATCCTTAATTTGCTTACCACTCCCTCCGGAGGTCCACAACACCAAAATTGCATCGCTTAACGATCGTAACATTTGTCCTTACTACAACAACGGCTAGTAAATCACAGAGAGTGACATCTACTGCATGCTGCAGACCCGGCAGCCGATAGATTGTTTTAGAAGACGGAGCACGTGTCTTGACAAGCAAATTTTAAAGTTTTACACTCAATTTTTTGTTTGTTAAAGTTGTTTGCCGCACTCTCTAGTTAATTACTATTAAATTTCAGATAATACCTGCTATAAATAAGATTTTATTTGTTCACTTAATCAGCTTAAGCGCTTATTTCCTATTTTTCGTAATAAAATCTTTAATTTTTCTTCAAATTTTATTATTTTGCTCCTTAAAGTATGCCAAGCAAAAACAAAATTTATTGTTTGTTAAGTTAAGCATTTCCAATAAATATTAAAATATGTGAGAGACGAGGGAGAGTAAATGTGCGCGCGTGTGTGTGTATAAGTACTTATAACCAAAATGCTTGGCTTAATGCCATTTTAAATCAAACAAAAAAAGACAAAAAAAACCAGAGAAAATACACAAGAGCACAACACACGAATTCAACACAGGAGCACAACACAACAGATGGCTGTTGAACTCTCGCTAACAAAAAAAAAAAAAAAACTTTTTTGCAAACTATGCTCAACAACAACAACGACAAGGTTGGTAGTGCTCTCCTTATATCAATAGCTTTACGTAATACATTCAATACATTCTCATCAAATGGTATTTTATGCACTTACAACAAACAATACAAACAACCACAGCAAGGTAACAACAATAACAACAGCACACATCAATAGTAATAATACACACGAATGTTAATGGAATTCATTTTGCCTTGTTGCCGGTCTCACAGGTATTAACACACTCATGCATATACAAAACACAATACTTGCTCTCTCAGTATTTAATACTCATTGACTTGATATCACCATTACCCACAGAGCAAAAGAGCGAGAGAGGGAGAGAGAGAGGGAACGAGTGTGTAAATACAAGGCAGCATATAAATAAAGAATGAGTGAATGATTCGTTTATTTAACATTAAGCATGAGAGCATTTGAAATTGTAAAGTTATTTTGGTTATACAATGTAGTTGTTATTGTTACCATAGTGGTGTTTAACAGTTCATTGTTGTTATTGCCGTATACTTTCCAATATACATATAAATAAGACATTATGGCTGCTGCAGCAAATATCAGTAACTTTAAAAAAATCTTGTCTTGTTTTGTTTTATCGTTGGTTTTCAGGGTTTGATTTCATGTTGTGGTTGTTATATTGAATTTATAAGGGAGTTCAGTTCTCTCACTCTCTCTCTCCCTTACTATCGTATACTCATTGTAAGTAAAATACTTAAAACTAACAAGCCATAATGCTTAAAATTTTTTTTGATTGTTTTTCTAATTAATGAGGGTAATTTATCATTAAACAATGAGAGTACATAGATTCCAAAGAAGAGAAAACAGTTAAAGTGTGAGCGAGAGAGGTATAGAAGAAGAGAAAAACAAGGCTAAACAAGTACCACACACAAGCTCATAGAAAAATTTGGTTGCAAAATTCGTAAATACTTACAGAAAAACCAAACGAGGGAAAACAGATAGAAAGAGAAAGAAGGCATGATTACACTCACAGAAATCTTTTGATAAAATATGTCACCCTTGTTGTATTAGGCAAACGATTTCACATAATTGTTTGAAAAAATTTGATTTTCTAGACAACTTTAGCATTTTCGAAATTCGAAAATGGTCTTAAATGACAACATTTTCTTAAATTACCATTATTTTATGGGATTTTAATACTCTCAAAAATATTTTCGTGTCTTGAAACTTTTCGAACTTCGCTCGAAATCCATATATTCCTTATCCTCTATGAAAATTAAGCAGAATAAAGCAACAAATTTTTATTTTTACACAATTTTAACAATTTCGAAAATCGAAAATGGCTTTAAATGGTAACTTTTCCAGAAAATATTACTTTTTAAAGTATGTGAAGGTGCTTGGAAATATTTTTCCATGCTTTGAAATTTTTCGAACTTAAGTTCGAATTTTCGAACATAATCCAAAACCTACATATTTTATATTCCCTACCAAATTAAACAGAAAAAAGCCATAAGTTTTCATTTGTGGGCAATTTTTGAAGTTTCGATATTAGAGAATGGCTTTAAATGGTAAGATTTTTAGAAAATATTATTTTTTAAAGAATGTGAAGGTGCTTAGAAATATTTTTCCATGCTTTGAAATTTTTCGAACTTAAGTTCGAATTTTCGAACATAACCCAAAACCCCTATATTTTGTATGTACTATTAAAATACATACAGGATATAGCAAAATTTGTTATTTTTCTTTAAGATTAATATTTCCGAAATTCGATATCAGTTGAAATAATGAAAAATTATTAAAAATTCTAGTATATAGAAATATGTATATTACAAAATATTGAAATATAGTAAAAAATTTAATAAATATAAATTTTTAGTACTCACCCAGCCTGGAATCATTTTTCTTACGCACACGCAAGCATATCGTACACGATTTAATGCACTGAAAAAAAGAGTTCATAATTAATATGTATTTTCCATTATACTATTCTCATGAACTTACATCATGTATGTGGCGTATAACTTCCGTACGCGATATATTATCCAATGTTAAGCCATTAACCTCGAGTATCTCATCGCCCACTTCCAAATTATCACGATCGGGCGGTGAGCCATACAGTTTAATTTTACCTTCAGGATTTTCCACTAAAATTATAACATAACCGGAGAGTTCTACTACTTGTTGCTAGAAGAGAAAGAGAGAGAGAGAAAGATAAAATTTAAAATCAAAATTCAATAGAGTAAAAGGCAAAAAATGTAATGTAATGTTAATTTAATGGTGATGCTATTTAACTTTTCGTTTCGTTTCATTTCATTTCATTTTATTTTTCTGTGTGTCATTTGCCATTAAATAAAAACCATTTTAACTGTTTAACTTAATTAGTGAAATAAATTGTTTTAAGAGTGTCGAAATATCGCCTGCATCATTAACATTTGAGTTGCCTTATTAGGGGACATAACATTGCGGCCGGTCTCTTTAACGTTTAATTAAAAGCCATAAAATGTGCGGCCATGTAAAAGTAGTTTGTGGCTTTAGAAGTTTTTTACGTTCGAAAAACAAAAAAATAAATTAGTTTTAAGGACCTTTTCCACCAAGACAAATCATAGGCTTAATTTAATAATGCTAAAGACATAAAATGGCATTTAAAACATTAAATGTTAATGGGAGAAGCTATAAAATTAGATGATGGATGGTTTTTAGAAGAGCGTTCAAAAGTTACAATTTGTAATTTGAAAAGGTATAATTGCCAGCAAATACCTACAAAAGACAATATTTGGTGTTTTTAACACAATAGAGGTGTCCAGGAATATTTTCTTAGCAATTAAAATTTTTCGAACTTAAATTCGAATTTTCGAACATAAGCTAAATTTTATATTTTTCGAAAACTGAAACAATATTTTCTGTAAATATATAAGGATTTTAATATTTTCTTTAAAATTTAAAATTTCGAAATTCGAAAATAGGTTTAAATGAAAAGATTTCTAAAAATAATTATTGTCTTATGTAATTAAAACTTCTCGGAAACATTTAACCATGTTTAAAATTTTTTCGAACTTAAGTTCGAATTTTCGAACATAAAACAAAACTCATGAATTTTCAATATCTAGGTAAAAAATCAACTAAAAAAGACAAAAATTTAATTTTTCATTAATACCTAAGCCTGCTTTACACAAAAATAAGCTTAAAGTAGTAAATTTCCTTTAAAAAATGTTGTTAATAATTAGTCTTAGCAAAAGAAACGTTGACAGTTATACTGCAGTATATGTATATTCTGAAATCTCTTGAGATATGCTTTAAAACGTGATTTAATATGTATGCCGTAGTTAAATAGTATAAAAATATTGTGAAAGTTGATCCAAAGCAGACAAAGGACAACTGCAGTAAATGCTAACAAGGCTAACAATACAATTTTTGTTAACAATACCAGGCCATTAGTATTCATCAGCACCTTATTTTGGATAGAATGGCAGGCAACAAGGCAAACACTTGACAATTCAGTTGGATTTCTTTTTCTTTCTTTCTTTCTTTCTTGCTAACAAAAAGGCCATAAAATGTTACAGAAAAGGAAAGAAGATAAAAGAAACTTGAGGTAAAACCAGGCCATAGACAAGGAAGCATGGTTGAAATACATTAACACACCTACTAAAACAACTTAATATAGGCGCCAATTGCAGATGTTGCACTTTGGCATAAAGCCAAGGAAACAAAAAGAAAAAAAACATTTTTTTTGTTAAAGTTTTGGTTTATTTAAGAGAAAGAGAAAGAAAAAATTGTCAAAGTTTTCTTTTTTCTCTCTTGGTTTTTGTTAAAGATGAGCTAAAAATCACAAGCTATTGTTTAAAATTTATTGTTAACCCTGTTGTTAATTGTTGTCTTTCTATTAGGAAAAGTTTTTCAAACCAACGGAAAAGTATAATTAAGGCTGGGAAAATGAATAAAAAAAAAAAAAAGAACTTAAAAGCATAAGAAAAGTCTTGAATGTTAGGAAATATTGTTTTAATAACAAAAAAGTGATTTAATTTCATTTAAAGATGTTAAAAATGTTTAAAATTTCCGGTACATTTAAATTAATATTCAATTTTTTTATTATTTTAAACAAATTTTAATTGATACACCCTGTTTTTATAGTACATACATACGATCACTAATTTATATGAAAATAACTCAAAAATATTTGAGTAATTTTCGTTTATCTAAAATCCAATAACAAGTGCTTCAAAAATGCTTCCATGTAGTCGTATGAGTGATATTTATTGCAAAACCACAAATATTACTCATACGTCTGGTAAACCATAACAAATAATCACGAAAAACACTGAACCACACACACTCACACACAGCATAGTGAAACAGTTAGGTCCAAGAGCCAAAGAGAGCGAATCATTTTAAAACAACATATGTAAACAAAGCGAGCATATTCTGTGGTATTCAAATACTCAATATTGTTTGTGTTTTCCATACGTTTTTTTCATGTTTTCAATACAATTGATTATAATTTCAGGAGATGTGAATACATTGAACACAATGAAAATTCAATTTGAATTTCTTCTCCAGACACTTTATTAACTTTTTACATTTTAAAACGTTTGAGTATCACTGCCATAAAGCATAAATACGAACAAAATAAAACGCTATTTAGAAGAAAAGAGGATTCAACAAGTATGTATACCTTTTACCTATGTATATACCCCCTTTCTTCCTCTATCACACTTATTTAATCAATAAATCGTCAGCCTAAAACGTTTTAATATTGAAACAGAAAAGCATCGTAATGATGTTTTCCCATACAGAATTATCTTTTTAACTCCTAAATGCTTTAAAACATACACTCTGCTCTCTTCTAACTGTAGAAATATACCGTTTTACAATATAGAATTCCTCATACAACATATTCTTCTATTCATCATGTTATTATTGCTTTAAACACTTACTCTTGCTTATCTGCAAACGAAGACAGACAACCGAGGCAAATACCCTTCAAATTCTTTCTCAATTTTTTTTCTCTCTCTCTCCCTTACACAACATAGAAATTGTTTTCCTTTTGCCAAAAAGAAATTCTGTTCGCTAAAGTTCAATGTTGTTTATCCATACGTATTGAAAATAAATTGTTATGCTCTGGCTCTTTTACACACACACACACACACCCCCACTGCCATTACACTCATCACATAACTTCGTTTTTTTTTTATCACTTTCGTTTTTTATTTTTTTTACAGGAGTTTCGTTTCATTTTTTGGTTTTTTTTTTCATTTAAAATCCTCGTTGTGTTATTGTTTTATTATTGCATGTGTGTAACAGTTTATATGCCTGTTTTTTTACAGCCTAACCGTATAACAAAAGAGTAAGTGAGGCAATGTTTACATTTGTACTGGCTGGCGTTCGTTTTAAAACCGTGTGCTTGTAAGTACATAAATATGTATGCAGGCATACGTAGAGAGTATATGTATGTGGTGTAAATGATTACAAGTGTGTTTCGTTTTTAAGTGTTATAGGGTTTTTAAGTCAGTGTGTTATCAAGAGTAGTAGAAAAAAACCCGTTGTATACGTACATACAATAGCGTACTCAAACAAAACTCCATTAGAGTCAATGGCATGGGTTGCCATATAGCAGATGTACATACATATGTAAAAAATGTGTAAATTAAATAAAATGAATGAAAAAGGCTTTAAATTGGATACTAACTATTACATAGAAATGTTACATATTTTTTTTTTTAGAAATTTGGGCAACAAAAAATATTTTTTTTTATTCTTGATTTGTTACATTATTTTTATTTTAATTACATTTATTTTTATTAAATGTTACTTATTTTTTTTTTTTTTAGAAATTTGCGTAAAAATTGAATTAAAATATATTTTTTTTTAATTTTTTTATTTTTTAAATTTTTTTTAATTTTTATTTTTTTATATATTTTTCCGAATATAAATTAAAGAATATATTTGATATTTCATTCCCTACAGCTTCCAAAAGTCCCATTTTTATTATTATTTTTATTTTTTTGAAGCCGTAAGAAATTTTTTTCCTACCACTATAGCTTCCCTACTATTTACAAACATTGTAGATTTTTGCTCTCCATTTCAAAAATTTCACCGCCGCCATTAAAACTCTTAAGAAAAATATCTCACTATCCTATCCACTCATGCATACGTATACGCACATATAAATATCGCATACGAAATCCCATAACCATTAAAGTTTAACAAAAAAAACAGAAAAATTAGCACAAAACAAACACTCACACATACACCCACGCAAACACTCACACTATGTAGCAGCAGCAGCAGCCTTATTTATAGAGGCTTCTTAAACAAAATTGATTAAGGAGAATAAATGCAACCTTTTAGAGAGCGTGAGCGAGGAAGGGATATGGAGAGTGGTGTGTCACAGGGAAAGAAAACAGCATAAAACAAAAATCAAAAATATGTGTCACACGAATTATTAAACGAAGCACACCAGACAGCGAGAAAACGATAAAAGATCATGGACGTACACATTTGCTTACACTAACAATGGAGAGAACAAATCAAACATGTTTATACAAAAATATTATGTGTTATTGCTGTTGCTTTAATAAGAATATTTTTATTTATAAATAAAAACTTGATGTATACAGATGTATGTATGTTGTAGGTACACATACATATATGTATGTATGTAAGTGTGGTAAGGTCACTGTTAAACCACACATGCCTTCTATTCACTCTCTCTTCTCCTTGCCTTTCTATAATCGGTTATTAGTTAAACTCACTCGTCGCACATGTTTTCACAGTACGAACGCATAACAGTTACAGTTAAAGAGTTTGTGAGTACTTGCATAAGAAACCAATTACTCTTACGCATACACACAATATGTACCGTTAACCAGACAAATGTTATACAATAACAGAGATGATCAATTGCATGAGCAAAGAAAAAAGTACTCTCTGTACTAAAAAAATAAACTTTTTTTAAGACAAAAGCTAGTTAAACAAAAGAAAAAAGTACTTTTTTTGGTACTTTTTGTTTATAAATTATAAATTTTTATTAAATTGCAATAAAAACCAAAAAAATATTTAAAAATTCTGTAATATATCATCCACTTTGGCTGTTAAGGTACTTTTTAAATATTTTAATAGTTTCCTCCGGACAAAAACACTTTTTTGAAAAACTTTTAAAATTTTAAATTAAATTTTTGCTAAAGAAAAACATGAAAAGTACAGAAAAAAGTACTTTTTAAAGACATTGCTATTCATAAAGCTTAAGATTTGTATCTTAAGTGCTTTTTTGAAAAATCTTTAAAAATTTTAAAGTATTTTTCACTATTGCAACGAAATATTAAATATAAAAATTACTTTTAATAACCAAAAATTGTTTTTAGTACCAAAAAGTACCACTTGTTCGAACCAAAAAGTACTTTTATTTCAACAATTATTATTTCTTAAACAAAATCAACAATGTGTAGGATACATTGGAAAAGTTACACGAAGAACATAAAAAGTACCAAGAAAGTACTTTTATTTTGCTTCATTTTATTTAATATAATTTTTTTATTATATTTTATATTTATAGCACCTTTTAATATCATTTAGTACTTTTTAAAGTAACATTTTGTATTATTTTTCTAAAAAAAATATACATTTACAGCATCCCTATTGCAAAGAAAAAAGAATAATAACAACAACAAGCAAGTTTTCTTTAAACAATCAATGCTAACTGATGGCCCCCATACATATTTTACACTCTTTTAGAATCCTTTTACTCTCACTTCATCACCCTATTTCTCTCACGTTACTAACATACATATGTGTGTAACAGCAATAGTGTTAACAACGAGCAACCCTCTATAGAAAACAAAAACTGGAGACTTTTTTCAAACCAACATGCGCTGTGTGATTAAAATCCACTACAACAACATTAAAATACGATACGAACAGTGATACAGTGGATACGAGTAACTGAGACCAAGGAAAGAAAAAACAACAACAACAACACAGAGATAATACACGACACGATGAACTTAATTTGTTGTAGTTATGTTATAACATTGAATATATTTTCAAGAGAGAAATAGCGAGCCAAAGCAGAGACATTAAAGCAAAGGAACAAACAACAATAACATTGGCTTAGTTATACTGGTTTTTTGTTTTGTTTTATGTGAGTACTAAAACACATGCATACATACGCTCTTACACATGGCAGTGATTAAAAAGTGTAGGCGTATGTATGTATGCCGTATGGTTTGTTTGTTAAAGTATGTTTATTAAGTATTCACACCCATATGCTTATAATACATCAAAAACATACACATGCACTGTTACTGTCTCATTTAAAAACTGGATTTCATAGGGAAACATTGAACATTTTTTTCTCAAATTTGAAACTACAAATTGAGGATAAACGTAATGAAATGCTATAAAATTAACGGTAATATATCCGTGAGTGGCTTTTAGGGTTTTTAAAGCTCCAGAAGTGTTTTTTTAACGTAAAATCATCAGGAAAATTTAATATTTTAATAAGAAAGAATGAAATAATGGGGGTTTTTTAAATAAACTGATATTTTTATGTGAAATAAATCAAAAATTAAATAACATATAAATAAGAAAAATAAATACATAAAATAAAAAAAAAAATATTTAAAAGAAAAAACAAAAATTTTGTAATAAAAACCGAATTTTCTTCAACTTTTTAGTTAAACAAACAAAAAATTTATTTTTGAATAATTTTTCATATAAAGAACTTTTTCAAAGGACTGCCAAAATACAGTAACAATATAGTTTTATGTGTGTGAAGATACAATGATCCAGTTATCACATCTCTGTTTTGTTACTAAGAGCTTTGCTATGTTACTAGCATAGCTCTGTTAAACAGTAAAATTAAAACTTGGCATTAAAAACAAAAATAAATGATCAAATTGAGGTAGAAAAAATTATAATCTGGTTATTGTGTAATAAAGTACTACAAAAAACAGATAATCTCATACATATAACAACAAATCGGAACCACATGGACACAGCAAGTGAATTAATTTGAATGCATATCACAGGAACCCTTAACAAAGCGGGTTTTGATAGATTTTTAAATCCACTAAATGTCCTTTTTGTGGGAAAATAAGACCAAATAAATTCAATGCATAGTACGCGGTTTTAACTAAATCAATCGTAGGACAAATGGAGGAAGGAGGTGGAGGAGGAGGTCTCTAATAAAACCCAATTAGTGGTAAATCACATATAATTATGGAATTTGTATTAAGGATTCCAAAACAAGTTTCCTTACGGCCGGGCGTTATTTGGAACCAGTGATATAGGCCCCGATGTTAACTGTTTTCTTCAAATGAGCCAAAAAAAGGTGATCTGTATAAATGATGCTAGGTTAGGTTAGGTTAGAGGACGTGTACTTGTCAATTAAGACAAGTACAGTACCCGGAGGTCGAATTGACCCATTGTTCAACGTCCTTAAAGTAAATGAGGCTAAATCGGATAAAAAATGGACTTGTGTTGGAAATGGATATAGCGGGCTAGATAGCCATGGTATAAAATACACCTGCAGCCCCATTTTTTCATAATATCGATCGTTAAAGCAAACAATTTTTTTTTATTACTCAATTTTCAAAACCATATGCGAAGTACCAGAGAAGTTATTTCACTTTTGTGGATTATAATTTTTAGGGAGTGGAATAGATATTCCATTCTCCGATTTAGTATACGTATTTACGTATCTCGTTCACAATAGTCATGTTAAGGTGGGTGGCAGCGTTATAGTGAAACCAAATTTTCATCGTAATCATAGCTTCAAGGGTGTTTTATTTTAATTTTACTTTTGAAACCCTTTACAGATAAACCTTTAATTTTAAAAGTAACTTTTCCGCAAGTAAAATGTATACAAAAGTACCTCTACTTCCCATTTTTTATGGTGCGGTTCGTTGTCATAAATTACTTCTCTTTTTTTCCCAGTTCAAAGACAAGAACAAAAAACACTTAAAAAAAATGTTCTTTTATAAACTTGATTTCCTTTGGCCTTTTTTACAACAACACTGTCTATTATTCCGTTAGCTTTTGTCAGCCATGATATCTCGCTCTTTGTCTTCATTTTCGTTCTTTATAGCGGGATGCGACGACGTCTTTGAATTGTAAAAAATAAACACAGAGCGCCGTTTAGTTGTTATTGTTACAGCCATTTTCATTTTGTAAAGCATTTGGTCACAATAAACAAACAACAAAGGAAACCGAACGAAAGAACAACAACAACAACAAATTTCTCATCAAGAGAACAGTTTTTTTTTTCTTTTTCTTTTTGTGAGATTCCCTTTAACTCACTATTGTTAGGCTCGCGCTATAACCGAACAATATGGCCTCTTTTCATTCATTATCACTCGTTTTTGATTATTATTATGACTCTTTTTGTTGTTGTTGTTGTTGTTAGCATTGTCCGTTATTTTGTTTTGAAAAAGAAAGTAAAGCAAGCAGCACAGCAACGTTGACAACAACAATACAATACAACAGCAATGGCATCTTTAATTGTAAACCTAAAACTCATCACACATAATACAAAACGAATAGAGAGTGAGAGTGTGTGAGCGTGAGAGTAAGAGAGCAAAGTTTTTTCATTTTGTAGGTAAACAATCAGCATTGCGTTGTGCCATTAACCCCTTAAGGGTTTCAAAATTGCCAAAGAAAAACATTTCATCAGGTCTTAAGAATTGAAATTAATTTTAAAAGAAATTTTTTCTTTTACGGAACATAAATATTTAAAATAATTATTTACACTTAAACCCTTTAGGGTATCAAAAAGGAAGGAAAATTGCATATTTTTTTTAATGAATTATAAGCAAAGGGTTTTTCATTGTTAGGCCTCAAACGTAAAGTTAAAAAAGCTTATAAAGCTGTGATATCAAGGAGATTTTTATTTCATTAAGATAAAGCTGGGACCCTGTCATTGGCCATCATGTATGAAATACAAATAAAATGTCATTTAAATGACCATCTGTGTATTGTTTGCAGCTGTTTATTTTTTTTAAGTACTTTTGGACCAATTCGAACACGGTCTTTGATGTAGTTTCACCAATTAAAGTTCTTAAAACATGACATTTTACATTCTGGCAACTTGTTATGCAATAAACCCCATATCAGTTGTGTTGTGTGGCTTGCGGCCAACATCTTGTTGATCTTCAATTTTGACTGAGGAAAAAAATCCATTAGCATATGCCAAAAGCGTTTTGAATAGACTGTAATGATCCTTTCAGAGTCATTTTAGAAAAAAATACAACCCATTGACACCGGTAGACCATAATATTCACGAAAGAGTTTCTTTTCCTGTTGTAATCTCGTCTAAAGGCTTGTAATAACCACTAACTGAGTTAGTAAGTTACCTATGGAAAGCAATAGCTTTTTCGCAATCACTTCTAGGTTTTCCGAGCCTTATATGAGGCCATTTGGCCTACTGACATAATTATCAAGCTTAATTACTGAAGAAAATTTCATTTGAAAAATCAGCATTGAAAACCTGTTGCTTAAGCACCCAATCGGCACATCTAAGGCATTGTAAATGGTCCGCCGACTTTAATTGTTGCACATTATAAGGATGCAGTGGCGGCCTACACAAATGGAAAATACACCGTAACGAGCCGTAAGAACTACGTAGAATCGATAAATTTGAATTATCTGCCAGGGTTTTACAAACAGAAACAATATTTTCAGCAATGCACACAAAATTTGTTTTTCTTGCACAATAGATGGATTATGACAACCGAGTTCGGTTCGCAATACTCAAATAAGAAGCACTTTTGCGTTGCAGTTCTATTTATTTGCATGCGTTATCTGAAAAACAATCTGAAATCGTGAATGGCAAATCTTTCAAAATTTAAATGGCACATCAGGTGAATGCTACTTGAAAACTGATAGCCTTTGCCAAACCGGTGGATCTGAAACCACCGTATTGGTATTGTAATATACATACATAACGAAGGAAAGAACAAGAGCAGAAGTTTTGAAATGATTTCCCCAGAGTTGCAAAAATAATTGTACATGCCGAACACAAGAACCTAAAGGATATTCGCCCGGATTTCACCATGGAAATAGAAAAGTTAGTGCAGCTGGTTTATCCAAGAGAAAATCACCCGCTTATATACTATTTGGGTTCAGTGCAGAAATCAGCCTTCAACAAAACTGTGAATGACAATTCTCGACTCAACAGAATATAATCGTTTTCGAAGAGGACGAATGTCCTTCATTTTAAAAAAACCTTTTTTTTTTTTTGTTGCAAATAAATTGCATTTTCAATGCATTTTGTTGGTTCCCAAAGGGTTAATTTACCTATAAAGCATAACAAATAACTGTGCACACACTCTCCTTGCACTTAAAAATAATGCTCATACATGATGTTGTTGTTGTTGTTGTTGTTATTATTACTGTTGCTGTTTGTTAGTCAAGTTTATGCCATTGGGGAGAAATGTCTTCAATTTACTCAATTGTTTTCAAATATCATACATGCATGCATACACACATATATGCATGTATGAAAAAAAAACCAGGTGTATTGTTGTTGCAGCCGTTTTTGTTTAGTTTTGTTTCCTTGTCTTAATCAAGTGCAGAGCAGAGTGAGTGAGTATGTGTGTAGAAGAGAAAGTTCCTTATGTTGAGGGGAAGTGTGTGTGTGTATGTGTGTAAGTATATGTCGAGTAATAATGTCTTGTTTTGTTGGAATTTTTTACTTTCTAAAAAGCCTTTACTTTGCTTTGCCTTCTGTAACGGAAATATTGTTTCACTTTGACACTAACATTTCCTTAATGAGAACGAGAGAAAGAGAGAGAGCTCGGGAATACATACTAAAAATAAAAACTAAAAGTGAAAGCATGTTGTTAGTCTATGTACGTACATACATATGTATGTGTACGGAAACCGGTTTAGAACATTTTTAATGAAAGAGAAAAGCTTTTCTATTTAAAATTTAAAGACAGTTTTGACAGGTTTTTGTTGTCATTCTTGTTATTGTTTTGTGTGTTACATATGAGGGGGGATATTCTATTAAAATAGCAGAAGAAGCAAAAAAAAAGTGGTACGTATTGAAATACAAAAAATAAATAATGAAAAATCCTTTACAACAAAATATTATCATCACAAATACAAATACATGCTGACACATTCATAACCTTCATGCCATATCAAGAGAATATGAAAACACCAATACTTTCATGCTATATGTTTTACACTTTAAATGAAAAAAATTCTATTTCTAATAGAAAGAAACAACAACTAAACTGACCGTAAAGGATTATACATACACACACAGCCATACAAACCAATGCACAACATCAATCGGAGAGTTAGCAAAAAAAAAACACGTATTTGAAGCCTTGTTTTTACAGTGTATGGGAAGTATTAAGGCACGGTCCTTTTATAAATTGGAATGGAAATTGTGTAATACAAATGATATACAGATAGACATGACAAGTAGGAAATGAAACGATTTTGTTTTAAACATGGCAGTAGAAAAAGGCTGGTGGAAAAAGAAAAAAAATCTGCTTTAAAGGAAATTAATGTATTAGATGGGTTAGGTTATTCAATCGTTTATTTCTTAGTAAATATAAAACGTAACATTAAATTCTTGCTGCATTAACAATAAATAATATTACTAACGTTGAAATAAAGTAAAATAAGACAATTTTTCTTTAATTTTCCTAATTTTTTTTTTTTTATAATTCAAAAAGCAGTTATATTTTGCATATTTGTCAAAGAAAACATATGTTTTCTTATTACTAATCACTCAGAGAATATAACAGCATGCTTAAAAATTTTTCGAACTTAAGTTCGAATTTTCGAACATAGGCCAAAAATGCTTTATTATGTATAGGGAATGAAAATAGCATTGAAAAATTCAAAATAAATTTTATTCTTCAATATTATCAATTTCGAAATTCGAGAATGACTCCATTTTTCAATACTTATTAAAAATATTAATATTTTCTTTCTAGTTAGAAACCAGAGAATATGATAGCATATTTAAAAAAATTTCGAACATAAGTTCGAATTTTCGAACATTGTTGAAAGATGCCTTAATATGAACAAGTAATGCAAATATTATTGAAAAAAAAGAACAATAACATTCTTTCTTGAATATTTTAAATTTTAAAATTCGAAAATACGACAATTTATGAAATTTTACATAAAATCTTAATATTTTATTACTATTTAGAACATAGAAAATATTTTGCAATGTTTAAACAAAATTCGAACTCAAGTTCGAATTTCGAACATTGGCCAAAAATGCTTTATTACACATAAAAAATGTAAATAAGATGAAAAAAATTATAAAATAAACGTGTTTACTTTAATATTTTCAATTTCGAAATTCGAAATTACTTCCATAAGTGCATACTATCAAGAAAACATCACAAAATATTTTGAGATGTTTACAAACTTTTGGAACTAAAAACAAATTTTATAACTGTCATTAACTTCCTAACCATCTCACAAAACCCCTTATCACAATGTTACTTTAGCACATGACATTACGAAATGGAAATCCTCTTTTCTTTTTTTTTCAATATTTCAAACAAAAACTGTGGCAGGCCACAGTTAAAAAAGGGAAAAGAATATCATAATGACAGTTTAGATTGACTGTCACTAGACTGACGATGAAATGTTGAGTTTAAATATGACAATGATAAGCTGATGTTAGTGAGATTCCAGTAATAGTACGGCAAGAAACTAAAAGCATATCACAACTATCAACGTTCTCATGTGATTTCTAAAGAAATGCATGTCCTTTTTTTGAAAGGCTACCAATAACAGGACATATCAATTCATTGTGGGGAAATATGACAGGAATTTTTTTGTTTGTTTTAATTTAAACTGATTAAGAGGTTTCCTTAGAAAATTTTGAAAAACCACAAAAATATTGCTGAAAACACAAGACAACCACATTAATTTCGTAAACACAAACCAAAATTGTAAAATTTCTAACTCAGAAGCCTACGGACACACTAATGCATTCAATTAACCCACATATCCACATACACACAAACCGCAAGTACTCTTTCTGCACTCTCTTCTTAACGGTGTCCAATAAAAATAAAAATCCAATACAATTGCATTCTTTTAAGGCGTACATACAAAACAAATCAAGAGTAAAAACAGCAATGAAAACACAAGAAATAACGGAAATTTCATTAGGGAAGTCGTATAATATGCACACAATTGAGTGAAACGACGACATTATGATTTTTAATGAGTTACGGAGATTTTTATTATGCGTTGAATTTCATCATTCACAACAGCAACGACAACGAAAGAAAAAGAAAAATAAAAACGTTCAATCTGTAACAAAAAAATACACATACACTCACACACACACACACAGAGTAAGAAATTAATGAAAATCAAAAGTTTTTCCTGCTCAAACCATGCTCTCTCTCAATTTAGTTGTAAGATAAAGGAAATAATAATAAAAAAACGAAGAATATAAAATAGAGAGAGAGAGAGAGAGAGAGAGAGAGAGAGAGAGAGAGAAAGAAAAACTGTAAACTGTAAAGAACAAAATAATAAGGAAAACTAAAGCAAGACTCAGTGTTGAAAATAATGCCATAAAATAAGTGGCATATAAAAAGCAAGAAATATAAAAATGTTATGACATGTAAATGTTTTAACATAAAATATCGTTATACTCTGCTGCTTATACATAACAAATAAGGTTTTAAATCACTTTTCTATGAATATAATTTAAAAAAAAAAAGAGTTTTTTTTATTTAACTTCAATTTTAGATTGGAAAATGGAAAAAAATTTTCAATTTTTTAAATATAGAAAAAAATACTCATTTTCTTTATTTCGAAATATAAAACATCAAAGAAAAAAATATTTATTTTGTAATTTTTCAACGTTATTTGCATTGTTTATTGTTTATACCTAAAATAGCAATTTTCGCCAGTGTTCGAAAATTCGAACATAAGTTCGAAATTTATTTAAACATTGCAAACTATTTCTTATGCTCAAAATAGTAATAAAATATTAACATTTTATAAAAAATTCATAAGGAAAAATTTTTATTTTACAATTTTTCAAGGTTATTTGCATTGTTTATACCTAATATGGCATTTTCGGCCAATGTTCGAAAATTCGAACTTAAGTTAAGTTAAGTTCTTCAAGGTTATTTGCATTGTTTATATCTAAAATAGCAATTTTTGCCAGTGTTCGAAAATTCGAACTTTAGTTCGAAAATTTTGTAATTGTCCTAGAACATTCACTGGGCCCTAAACAGTTTTAAAATAACAATATTAAGCAAAAATATGCCAAATCTGAGACATAATTGGCCACTTTTTTACAATTTCATTAAAATGTTAACCAAAACTTCAGACAGACGTAACGTTATTTGCATTGTTTATACCTAAAATAGCATTTTTCGCCAGTGTTTGAAAATTCGAACATAAGTTCGAAATTTATTTAAACATTGCAAACTATTTCTTATGCTCAAAATTCAAAATTCATAAGAATAAATTTTTAGTTTACAAATTTTTACGGTTATTTGCATTGTTTATACCTAATATGGCATTTTTGGACAATGTTCGAAAATTCGAACTTAAGTTCGAAAATTTTTTAATTGTCCTAGAACATTCACTGGGCCCTAAACAGTTTAAAAATAACAATATTAAGCAAAATATATCTCAAGTCTGATACATAATTGGCAACTTTTTTACAATTTCATTAAAATTTTAAACAAAACGGGCTTTGTTTTAACCGAAATTTGTTTCAAAATGGTTTAATAAAAAGAAACTTGCCAGAAAACATTAAGTGAAATTTATTAAAAACTAAAAAAAAAAATTACAAGGATTGTTTACTTTTACCTCAGCATGAATTTTAATTCATGCGAAAGAAATTTTTCTTTTCTATGACCTTTTCTTTCACTAATTACTTTACGGGAAACCGTAATTTTAAGCCTTAGAAAATTATCAACCATTTAAGCACGCTGTTACTGACCATTAAATGTTGAAAATGTTTAAATATTTATGGCTCAAAGACGTTGGGTTTCAAAGAATGACAGCCAAGCATAGCTTGCTTTAATAACTCTGCCTAATAATTTTATAGTTTCTGCTGCTGTATTTTTATAGTTTATTTTTCTCACTCACTCTGGCATTTTTGTATATTTATTTTTATTAAAAATTTTCTTGTGTTTTATGAGCAACCAACTGCCTGCCCGAAACCTTAATACTAGCTACCGTTGTGTGCCAGGAAGAATGGCTTTATCTAAGTAATGGATTTATTTCATGTATCTTAATTATATTCTCCTCTGAACAAATGTCAGTCAGGCTCGTACCAACCACATTTTTAAACACGCACACACACACACACGCATTGTGCTTTAATAAAAATCGTTTAGAAATTGAAAATCTTTAAAATAAAATTATGGAATAAAGAAAATGGTGAAAAATTCTGAATTTTAGTTGAATTTTCTAAATTTCGAAATGAGAACATGTTAATTTTTGCATAAATGCGAAAAGTTGTAGGATTTTCTTATTAATTACGGCCTAGAGATTATTATGGCGTGTGTAAAATGTTTTCAAACTAAAGTTCGAATTTTGGAACACAGTCTAAAAATGCCACTTTCAATTTCGAAATTCGAAAAGGGTATAATTTATAAATTTTTTCATAAAACCTTGAGGTTTTAGTACTTTTTAGAGCATAAGGAATAATTTGCAATATTTAAAAATATTTTCGAACTTAAGTTCGAATTTTCGAACATTGGCCAATAATGCCATATTCTGTATAAGCAATGCAAATTAAGTGGAAAAATTGCAAAATTAAATTTTTTCTATATTTTCAATTTCGAAAATTAATCAATTCTTATTGAGATTCAAAAAATTTTAATTTTTTCTTCTTAATAAGAGCACAGAGAATATTTTATTATGTTAAAAATTTTCGAACATAAAATGCTAAATTATATTGTACATATTTTACAAAATTACGTGTGTTAAAACTCTTTAAGTGTTCACTTACCTTGCCAGATGATATAGTTGAAGCCGATGGTGTACCCGATGATTGTGCACTTAAAGTTGCGCGACTTGTATTCGATTGCATTGCAATAAACACGAACACACCGATACACGCACTCACAACCCCGCACTCAGAAAACCACAGCGAAAATGGTCGTTTCCGCCGTTAGAAATTAGGCAACACAAGGACGAACACTTGCAGATTTGACTAGACGCGCACTGTTACGCATAAGTATACACACGATTAAAGTTGAAAAAAAAAAAAAAAAAACAACAACAAAAATAAATTTACAACAGCGAACAATAGAGAACACACACGCAAATTCATAAACACTTAAAATCACAGTGGGGGTTTTATTTTGGGAGGGGATTTTAAGAGAGGCTTTTAACGGTTACGACAATTAGAAGATGAGGCGGATAAGGATACGTTTTTTTTCCAAGACGAAACAAATTTTTACTCTTAACAACGACGAACGCGATTTGAATTAAAGTAAACGTTACATTTTTTAAGCCGGGTTATATTTTAATTTCTTCTTTTTTTTACTATTTTTTTTACTATTTTTTTTTAGATTAATACAAATTTTTTTTTTTACTTTTTAATAATTTTCACATTTTTTCGTTATATAGCCAGCCTGTAATAAAAGAAAATAAAATTTTAATATTAAAAAAAATGTTTTAATTTTTTGCAAATGTTTGAAAAAAAATATGATTGTTCCTGCATTCTTTTAAAGAATTTCCAAATATTTTATTAAAGTTTCTCGTATTTATTTACGGTTTCCAAAAATATATATTAAAACGGTACACATATCAAGCATCACTCAATTTTATGCTTGTGCATGCACCTGCATAACAATACTCAACATACATATTCATTCATACATACAACTCAAAAAAAGTTCATAATATTTTTGTCTAAACCATATGGTTTTTTCCATCAAATTCATAGTTTTCTTTTAAATTTTAAATAAAATTTATTAAAAATTTATTTATAACACTAAGCTCGCTCATAGTTTTGTTCAAAATTTTAATAAAATCACAATAATTTCCCTTTTTAAAGTTTTTCTACTAGCTGTGTAAACGAAAAAACACAGTGTTTTGTGTAATAATTAACACTCATTTGTTGTTTTTATTTTTTCAACTTTACCCACCACTCCTAACGGCATTAACATGCATTTGTTTTTGTTTACATTTTTAAGAAGCCGCCATAATGCTTTGCTTTACAAAAAAAAAAAAAGAAAAACACAATGTTGTTGGATTTTAATTGAACACACGAAACATAACAATATGAATAGCAACAACAGTAATAACCTTGAAATTCATATGGAACATATGAAAGAAACTCCAGAGAGCAAAAGAGATCATTTTTTCTCTTTGAAAATATAAGCAGTAATGTTTAGCTTACAGTTGTGCTTCATTATTTGTAGACAATTGCAAGGTATTACTGTGGTTAGGGTACATCCATCGGAGCGTATGAGTAATAGCTTATACTCTGCGGCTGATTGTCTAGTACTGTATGTGTTCCTTATGTAACATGTGTTTGTTTTTGTTTATTGTTTACTTTTTTAACTGCCCACCATAATGCTTTGGTTTTCTAGTTGTTGGTTTTTGCATTGTCATCAAACAGTAACAGTAAAACTGCATATGGCAGAGTGTGAGAGGGAGAGAGAGAGAGAGAGAGAGAGAGAGAAATTGGGAGTAGTAATCTTTTGCTCATTAATTTAAGTGTTTTCCTTTGCGAAATGTAAACAAATCCTAAGTTGAAATGCATTTCATTCAGAAACAGAAAATGAAACTCTGAGCGTATAAGCAATATTTTACATTATTTTGCTCTTTTTGTTCTCTATAATCTCTTCTCATAACCGGTTTAAGACTATTTGTCTCTGTGTATTGCTTAGATGTGCTATAAAAAAGCCACTAGGAATGCATTTTTTTGCTGCATATTTATTACAAGTGCTTTAAAATCAAATGAATGTATGTATTTAAAGTATTCTAAAGAAAGAGAGAGAGGGACAGAGCGAGATATTTTTCTTGGTAATATTACTTCCAACAATTTCCAAGGTTTTAACAAATACAGCATTTTCATTGATACTTATTTAAGTTAATCTATGAGTTTTAAAAACACAATTAAAGCGACTGCTTTCGGTATAACCGTATAAAATAAGCAATTAGAGGGAAAATGCCTAAGAAACAATTTTAAAAGCATTTTATTAACAAATAAAGGCGGTTTAATTATATTATTACATAAAAAATGTTTGAAGCACTAAAAATTTGTTAAAAAATGTTATTGAAGCTTATGAGAAACGCCTTTAAGACCTTACTTACTTAATTGGACATTACAACGCTTTAGCTAGGATTACGACCTAACTTCTCTCACCAACCATATTGCATTTGTTAATTTTATCCATGAATGACGGGAGACCTCCAGTTTAATGTCGACAGATTTGAGCAACTTTTCTCAGAGTTTTTGCCAGATAACTACAGAGAGGTGGTGGTCGCCAAACGAAATTGTCTTCATATTTCGTTTTATTTGAAATGTCTGAGCCACTAAGGCATTTAAAATCTTGCTAACTATTTGACAACGAAAATCTAGTTCCTTAGCAAAGTCCTTATTGTTTAAGAGTCGACATGAGTATAGGAGACGGAGTAATTAGGACCAAGAGCTCGGTGAAATACCTGGGAATAAGGCTGGATCCCAGACTAACATTTTCACATCAGATCCAGTACTCGGCTAACAATGCCCAGAGGATCGTTGGACAGCTCAGTAGATTAATGGCGAACATTTGAGGCCCGCTACCGGCGAGACGGAGACTCCTGATGGAGGTTGGAAACAGCATTATGCTTTATGGGAGCGAAATTTGGGCCGAAACACTGAATGTTAAAAAGCGGACAAACGCACTGGTAGCGGTACAGAGAACGGCTGCATTGCGTATCGCGTCGGCATATCGTACGGTATCCGCTCCAGCCGTAGTGGTGATAGCGTGTATTATCCCTGTGGATCTGCTGGCAGCGGAGCGGATGGAGATTTATAAGGCGAAATCGGCTGGAAGTCACATAACCGCTCACTTCAGGGAAAACACCATTTCAAAATGGCAACAACGATGGAACGAAGAAGATAGAGGAAGATGGACGGCGAGACTTATTCCAGACATAAGGCCATGGATTGGTCGGAAATTTGGAGAGGTAAATTACTACGTTACACAGATGTTATCGGGTAACGGATATTCTATGAAATATCTGCACAGAATGTTAAAGACCGCCTCACCTTACTGTCTTTACGAGGAAGGGGAGATAATTGATGACGCAGAGCACACCGTTTTCGAGTGTGCACGCTGGCAGAGCTATCGCTCTGCACTGACGTCGATAGTTGGGACGATCATGCCCGGTAACATTGTCGGGGTTATGATCGCGAGTAGAGAAAATTGGACCTAAGTGGCGAATTACGTGGAGAGGATTCTAAAACTGAAGAAGAGGGATCTTGAGGCTGCAGAACATGTGGGCACGCCGGAATAGATGAAACTGGCACACGTGTCAATCGAAATTTGAAGTAAAGATCTGGAGGAAAGGAATAGTGGAGACGCTTAGATTTCTCTTCAACTTTCAACACGCAATCCGGACGCGGATATGAACATGCAGGGGCCAAGAGCCAAAGGGACTCCACTCCGAAGTAATACCACCGTAGTTCCGGAGTGGGCACAACAAGTCCATGAGACGAGGGGGGGGGATTTAGTGGGTGAGGGCCCCACACACGGAGGATGTGACGACTTCCTCTATGGTGCGGTTAGGTACATTTACCCCTCCTCGGCGTGAAAAAAAAAACTGTTTAAGAGTCAGTCTTTTCACTTTGTTCCATGATTTAAATGTCTCTTTAGCGATTGTGTGCTGTAATCCTGCCTGATCTCATTAATATCACCAGAAATATTACACTTTGAAGCCTACTTGTAACCAATCTCACACTAAAAACCAATATATGTATACTCCCGCATTACCCCTTTTCGAAAATGTATGCCTTAAGAGTTTTTAAAATTTTTAACATATTTTTAGATCATAAAACTACATAAAAATCAGTAAAAAAACATGCTGTATACACAACATTTTATAACCTTTTCTCAAGAGAATTTAAAAAACAAACAAAAAAAATTTAAATATTTTCTACATTGTTATTACCATCAAAGGAAGAAAGAAAAAAAAAACAAACAAAGACTGACCATTTCAAACAGACCTACAACTTCTATTTCCCATTTCCTATTTCCCCCTTAGCAAAAAAAAAAAAAATCCAAAAATTTAAAACCCACAAATGTAAACCTTAAAAACTATACAATTTGAATACCATAAATATTTACATAAACAACAACAAAATAAAAAAAAAATTATATTTTACCCACATACACATTTAATATTTATGACTATATTTTGGGTATTATAAAAGGGTTATTCATTTAGTGGTTTCGAAACTCCGTCAATCTTACAACATTGGCAAGGAGTGCCATTTACGATCCAATTATGGATCGTTTAACAACCGATAAAGGCCTAAAAATAGTTGAAACTGCTCTACAAAAGTACAGATTTACCTTGAGGCCACTTTGCAGGCATTATGGGAGTCACTATGGTCTTCATAATCGATCTACTAACGAGGGAATTGGCAAATTATAAAGAAATTTAAAGAAACTGAAAGCATTACAGCTGTGATCAGGCCCGTGCATCACCGCAATGTAAGCATTGCCCATAAAATAGCTTCTATTAGTGAAAGTGTAGCAAATTGAATTCATATTTCTCGATTCCGTGCTATTTTATGGCTCATTATTGAGTATTTTACATTTGAACTCGCTCTGCTGTCCATATAAAGTCCTATTTAAGCAATATTTACAGCCGACTGGCCATATAAAGGGTGTTTCTTATAGAGGTATAGAACATTTAAGTTGCAATAAACCAACGATGGATTATTCGATTGACATGAATTTTATTTATCCGAATGATAATCTTGTGGCATTACATTTTAAATATGATTTCTGGCATATGACCGCCACGGCTGGTGCGGATGTAGTCCAATCTGGACGTCCAATTTTCGATGACTTTTTCCAACATTTGTGGCCGTATATCGGCAATAATACGGCGAATGTTGTCTTCCAAATGGTCAGGCGTTTGTGGCTTTACCGCATAGACCAATGACTTTACATAGCCCCACAGAAAGTAGTCTAGCGGTGTTAAATCACAAGATCTTGGAGGCCAATTCACAGGTCCAAAACGTGAAATTAGGCGGTCACCAAACGTGTCTTTCAATAAATCTATTGTGGCACGAGCTGTGTGACATGTTGCGCCGTCTTGTTGAAACCCCATCTCCTGGACATCATGGTTATTCAATTCAGGAATGAATGATCTATACCGATCACCATTGACTGTAACGTTCTGGATGGACTCATTCGGGTCTTCCTCAATGCTACGCTCTACAGCAGCAATAGCTTCTTCTGTACGCACCGTACAGCGTCTCTGGGGATGCGAGTTATCAATAAGAGTAAACGTGGTGCGAAAACGTTCCATGGTTAATCGAATTAACTGCTCTGATGGACGATTTTGTCGACGATAAAATGGACGTAGTGCGCGATATGTTTTCCGCACAGAAGCATTATTTTCGAAATAAAATTTCACTATTTGCAAGCGTTGTTCAGGCGTGAGTCTATTCATGATGAATTGCCAAACCAAACTGAGAATAAATCACTGTTAAATCGGTCGCCATCTTGAAAAGTAATGCCAACTTAAAGTTCTATACCTCTATAAAAAACACCCTTTACAACATCGAAGATATGCTAATTGGGTGCAAGAACAGACAGATTTCAATGCTGAGGCTTCAAACAAAAATTTCTGCATCATTGAAACTCCTTTCCCACTCGTTGGTTACGTCTACAAACAATATTGTGGCTTATGGGGGGTTGAAAAACGCAAAAGTGGTTGTAAAAAAGCTTTTTGCTTTCGGAAAAAGTGACTGATTATGGTCCGAAGGAGTTATTGGACCAAAAAATTTTCGAAAATGTCCGCGAAACGGCGCTATTAGCCGTACTATAAATAACTTTTTAGGACCTGAATTGAAGATTATGAGCTGTGCGGCATGTGATTTCAACAAGACACTATCACATGCCACTTAACACAATCAATTGGGACCGTATTGCATAAAAAGCTTCCAGAAAGAATAATTTCACGTTTTTTGTAAATTGACGACCAAGATCACACGATCTGATGCCGTTACAATTATTTTTTGTAGGCCCAGGTCAAAGAGCATGTCGTGAAGCCCTCTGATCGAAATGTGCTAAAAAAAAAAGTGATTGAAAACTAAGGATCGACTGCTGCAACCAAACCATGGCAGTTTGACATTTAAATGACATTGTAATTCGTATATAAAATGAGCATGAAAAGGCCTAAGCATTATAAACAAACAAAAAAATTGCATTGAAATCGCAGCTTTATAACCATTTTATTTAATTTTAAATTTAAAAACACTACATGGTTAACCCTTTATAATTGTGGATGGTATACACATGGCCGAATAATATATATTTTTTGTTTGTTATTTTCTTATATTTTATGCAGGTTTTCTTTTCTTATTTTATTTATTTCTTTATATTTGCGATGATAAATGTTTGGCCATACAAACTACTGTCCTAGAGAAACCTAAGAAACAACCAGAAAGTGAGAAAGAGAAAGAAACGGAGCAGTAGAGTTTAAGAATATTTTATAGTACAACAGTATTGAGTAATAAAACAAAGATAAAACTATAAAGAGATTTATGGTCACTACCGTTATTTTCATAATAACACTCATTCGTACATGCATACACAAAAAGCAAACATCTCTTGATAGTGAGGCTCCTCTGTCTCTCTCTCTATCACTTCGTTTTACTCCCACACAAATGCTTTGTGTGTGTGTGTGGTTTTGTGGTCCATTGGTAATATAAACAAAAAATAATAATTTGTGAGGTCACACTTGTATGCGTGTGTGTTTACAATACAAATTGAGTAGGAATATACATAATTGTGAGGAAGAAGTATAAAAAACGGTAACATTGGTTATTAATAGAGTAATAATTAAAGAAGCCATACAGTTTTGGCAAAAATAATAGAGATACACTCACATAAAAGTGATAAAAATTCAATTTGGAAAATAAAAGAAAAAAAAATTCAAATATTGCAGAAGAATTGTAAAATATTTTGAAAAATAAAGTAAAAATTATGAAAATATTAACAATTTGGAATTTATTATCGATAAACAAGTTGAGTTTGGGATAGTTTAGGAAGATAAGTGATGAAAACACCAAAACTTGAAGACCAGAAACGGTAGAATATGTTTAACTTCGCAAATATGGCAAACAATAGAAAGGCTTGAATCAAGAGATAAAAAGTATACCTAGGAAAGATGATCTAGAAGCCAATAAGGATGAAAAATTAATAGAAAAGTGTAAGGGACTGCAACAGTGTCATCTTATAAGCCAGTTAATACCACAGATGAAACTGTTAGTTCATAAATCCTGGCACAAAGCAACAGAGTTACATTACGAGTATTACCGAACTCAGATACTACATATAACACTTTCAATATCAGAAATAAAACCAATTCTCCAAGGCCATAGGAAAAACCTGTGGTAAAAAACAGGAGTATTCGTCTCTGCACGCTCAAACAGAAACACAGAATCTGGTTAACAGATTTCAGCTGCCGCACCTTTATCAGATGTCCTGCACACAAGTTTTTGCTCTCAAGATGTTATGACTCGTCAAAAAACCTATCAAGATTCAAATAGATTCCCTTTTCACTTTTATATTGGCATTCTAAAACGATTCAAAGTGGGCCATAAAAGCCTGAAGATTCTGCAAAATCCTCTATTGCAACTCAACGAATCTTCTATCCGTCTAGTCTATTCACCTGATCGCTACATCTTTCCTAGTCAATTTCATTGCCCTACATAGAGCAATGATCCGGAACCCAAAACAATAGTATCCAGTACATGAAGAGCCTTAGAGGGAGCTTTCTATAGACTGAAACCAATCTCTAGCTAATGCAATGCCTAGTCAAAGCCTTCAAGGCAGTTTGACTATCTGCATAGATAACCATTGTAAAACCTGGCGCAGTTAGTTCTCGTCTCATACCTTCCCAGACTTCAGACCTTAATCCCACTGGTTATATTTGGGTTACTTTAGAAAAATTGTTGCAAAAATATAATATAAACGAGTCGTTAATGTATAGAAATTTTACTTAATCATATATGTAAGGAGATAACACCCGATATTACCATATTTCAGCGTCCACGTACTGTAATTTCTTATTTGTACATGAAAAATCACGACCATACCTATTGACATTGCCAACAATGCTAAGTTAAATGCTTCCAATATTATAGTACTACACTGTACTTTGAAAACTGTTAATGTGTACGGGTGTATGCGTGTGTGTGTTATAATTAGAGCAACACATGTTTTATTTTCGTCACAGCTAGTGCAAGTGAGAGTAAGAGTAACATCGTTTTAATTTTTTTTGTTTGTTTTTATTGTTTTCAATACTTTTATAATTAGAAACAAACTTTGCTTTTGGATAATTATGACCGGGAGGGGGGAAAGACACACAGAGGTCGGTTTTTTTTTTGCTTTAGTTTTGTTTTGCATAACAAAACTGGAGTCATATAGCGTTGTTTTATTTAAACAACAACAACCATTTTATTGGAGTTGTAATTAATATGGGCTATGTATTGCAAACAACTGTTTGCAGAGAGCAATAAGCAGAGAGAAACAATCGGGAATATTTAGATTTTAACGAAACAATGTGGTAAAATGTGGATTTTAAGAGTCGACGAACTAATGAATGTAAACAATTAAAGAATGTTTGGCGAAAGAGAGTGAGTACTAAACCAAGGAGAGCATTTCTATTGTATGTACACGAGTGGATGTACGTGTATTTCTGTTGTGTACCAACGATATCTGTCCATTAAACAACATGGAAGATGAAGTGTTTTGAAAAATATAAGTAAACAATCAACGTCTTTTTTTAAGAGAGCGAGAGCAAGTTAACAGGAAACAATAATAAAATAAAGTCTTGCTGAGTGCATTGCATTGCTTTTGCTTTGCAAAACTTCAGTATAAGTATGCATGTGTTGTGTGTCGTATATTAAAACAACAGGGGATATATATACGGTCTTAGAGGCTTAACTGATTAGTGTAAATGAAGTTATTTTTACTTTGCATTTGTTTGTTTGTTTTTACATATATGCAGAAAAGGGTAGTGTAAGCATATGTGAACTGTGAACTACATTAAAACAACAGGGTATGGTATCGTCTTTAGAGGCTTAACTTATTAATGTAAACAAAGTAACTTTGTAGGATTGAGTCAAAGAGGGATAGATAGAAGGAGAGAGAGTAAATTAGTAAAATATGACTTACAGAGTGCATTGATTTTAATTTGCATTTGCATGGTGCAGAGTAAATATTGTCCTGAGAGGTTTAATTTCTTAATGTAAACAAAGATTTTTTAGAGAGGGCGCGACAGACAAAAGGGAAAGAGAGCAAATTAAAGGGAACTATTCAGGAAATATTTCTTTATGACGTATAAGTAAGGACTGTTTTGCCTGTGTTATATTAAAACAACAGCTTTAGAAGCTGTGGCAGATTGAGAAAGACGAAGAAGAAAAGAGCATGGCTATCGAAACTGAAATTGAAGTGTGACTTTACTGAGCGCATTTTTTTTACTATCTTAGGTTTTATTTGCAGTAGCAAGTGCTTTTGGGAAATTATGAACTTTTTTTCTTTTTTTTTTTGTTTCGTTTGAGGAACAATAACTGTATTATCTTACAGGTGTTACGTATTAACACAAATAAAGTTTTTTTTAGTGAGAGACAGAGAGGAAATTAATGGAGAATGAGTGTCTTGCTTTAAGTGTTTTTTTTTTTTTTTTTTTTTGTTTAAGTGATCTCAAGTTAAAGAAACCTTGAGTAAATTTTTTTATTTGAGAAACAATAACGGTACTTTCCTATAATTTAAGGATAACTGAGTTTAGTGCAATATTAAGAGAGGAGAGTAATAAAAAGTAGAAAAAACCTTAAATTTTATGCACATTACTAGAGAAAATGAATGTTTTTTCTTACATTGTTTTCAATACAACACACATACTCTATACATATGAATATACATATTTATACAATAGTACACATGTGTTTTTGTTGTAAAAAAAAAAAAATAAAAAAAATACAATTTTTTTCCGTGTTATTAGCAAATGTAACAGACAACCTTCACTTGAGAACAACACTCACACTTGATTTTTTTTTTACTAGCATCCTGTAGCCTCTTTTACACTCTTTATAGGTAGCCATAGAACAACTAAAAAGGTATGTATGTGTGTGTGTCTGGCTTGTGTATATAAATAAACTAAAAAAAAAATTGTTCACCATACATACTACCATAAAGCAAGGAGAGAAAAATGGAAGCATGTGCTTGAGTGTATTTTAAATGGTTTTTCGAAAGTAAATGACAATTTTAGTGCTTTTACTATAGAGCGCATAGAAGGAGAACGTGCTCAATTCTTTAAATAGCCTTGAAAGAGCATCAATTATTAGAAAGAATTTAAATTTAATCAAGTAAGAAGTTTTTTGTTTTTCATATTAATTTTCAATTGTCTGAAATCATTTGTCTCATAAAAACCGAGAATTAGTGTATAAAAAACTTTAAATTTTAAGATTGCAAATAAATATATGAAAAAAAAAATATATAAATTTTCAATGTAAAACCGAGAATTAATTTTTGAATTTTTTTTTTTAATTTTTTTTTATTAAAGTTAAAGAGAAAAATTATAAAAAAATGTTTAAAACTTTAAAATATAAAATTTCTAAAATTAAAAACTGTACATTATTAATTATAAGTTCAGTAATTAATTTTAAATATTGTATTTAAACATTTCCAGTGCGTCAATACTCTTCTAAAACTAAATATTTATGTACCTTTAATCGTATGAGTAATATTTTACACTCATTTGTTTTTATTTCTACTTTACCCACTACTCCTAACGGCTTTAATATGCATTTGTTTTTGTTTACATTTTTTTAAAAAGCCGCCATAATGCTTTGCTTTACAAAAAAAACACAATGTTGTTGGATTTTAATTGAACACACAACATCATCACAATATGAATAGCAACAACAGCAATAACCTTGAAATTCATATGGAACATATGAAAGAAACTCCAGAGAGCAAAAAAAATCATTTTTTTCTCTTTGAAAATATGAGCAGTAATGTTTCGCTTACAGTTGTGCTTCATTATTTGTAAACAATTGAAATATTTTGATGTATTGGTGTGGTTAAGAGCACATCCATCTGAGCGTATGAGTAACAACTTATACTCTGCGGCTGATTTTCTTATACTGCTGTATGTGTTCTTCATGTAACATGTATTTGTTTGTGTTTATTGTTTACATTTTTTAGCTGTCCACCATAATGCTTTAGTTTTCTAATTGTTGGTTTTTGCATTGTCATCAAACAGTAACAGTAAAACTGCCTTAAAATGCATATGACGATGTGAGAGAGGGAGAATGTGAGAGTAGCAATGTTTTGCTCATTAATTTAAGTGTTTTCCTTTGCGAAATGTAAACAAATCCTAAGTTGAAATGCATTTCATTCATAACAGAAAATGAAAGACTGAGCGTATAAGCAATATTTTAAACTCTTTCTGTTTTTGATCTTCACAATGACGAACTTTACCTCTGGATTTGCACCTCACATAACAATTAAAGCCGTCTGATCATTCACAACGCCTTAGATAAGCTGAATGAATGTTACAGCACCAGGTTTTCAATCCTAAGTTTTCTAATAAAATTTTCTTCATCGATTAAGCTTTTATTTCTTCCTGGGCGTTTCGATAAGAGAACTGAAGAGCCCAGAAATAATTATGAAAGCCATTGCATTTGAAAAATGAACCTAAAAACCAGTGCCGGAAGATAACCGTTTATTTTTCAGCTTATAATTGAAGATTATGGACTGAACGGTTTGTCATCACAAAACAAAACAGTGCCAGCAGCCACAAAAGATGACTGATTTGGGCTGTATTGTATGAAATATGTTCAGGACGAATAATTTTACGATTTAGCGACGTCAATTAGCCACCAAGATCGTTTCAAATTTATCATATAAGGCCGTTAGATTTTATTTTTGTTGGTCTCTGTTAACGAAAATGTTTACACGGAAAATTCCTAAAAATAACTCCCGAAATGTGCAAAAAAAAAAAAAAAACAAAATGGACAAGAGCACTCTCAAAAGAATCTTTTGCTGCCATCAATCTAGAAGTAGTCATTTGGATGATATTGTATTTGTATTTCGTACATAATGTCTAAGGCAATGTTACGAGCGTTATAATGAAATTAAAGTTCCATTAAAATTATAATTTTAGGTGCTTTTAATTGTAATTTTGAAACCAAAAAAATAAATAACCGTCTACTTATTTCATTATTTGAATAGGCGGCAAGGTTTTTAATTTTGTTTTAAATTACGAAATTTTTTTTCGTTTTTATATTATTTTAGTTTTAAAGTTTTCAAAGACTTTAAAGCAAAAAATACACGTTTTCCTTCCTTTACATACTGTAACTAAATAACTGTTCTTTTTCTCTCAATCCATTTAAATATCTCTTCATTTAATTCATCATTTGCTTTTTACCGTTTTTTTTTTGGTTTGAATTACTTAAACAAAAAATTGAAGCACTCTCTTTAAGAGATTTCATAGACTGTGTGCTTAATTCTCTCATTCACTTTAATAAACCGCACACTAATACTACCTACACATACATATGTACATACAAACACGTATAATGTGTATATATGTACAGACATACAGACAATAAATACCGTTTTTAAGATGCCTTGTCTAAATAGGCCGCATTAATATTGAATTGACAACAACTGGAAAATAAAAGAGAGCTGCATGGCAGCTCCTCTATACAATAAATTTCAAAATCAATTACCAACACAACGCTAAACACCACTAAACAACAATGAAGAGAAACCCTTGTGCTCTTTAATTTAAAGCACAAGAAGCATAAAAATTAAATACCTGTTCTCCTTGCACAAGCACACACAAATACATACACACTCGCAGGAAGGAATTTTATTTCAAGGAAATATTGAACAAAAAATGAGGAGCAACAAAACCTCATTAGAAGAAAACTTTCTTACATGAACACACTCTCTCCCACACTTATGCATGCAACCATGTCTAGCATCAGTAATTACGACACCCACCACAACGAACTTCAATGAAGCAAGCCACTCACTCACTCACTATACACCAACAGCCAACTATTTTCGTCAACAATTAAGCCTCAACATCAAATACTCATTTGGGCACAGGCTGAAGAAATACAAAAACCAACAAAAACAAAAAAATAAAAAACTAAACACCGTTATAAAAACAAAAAACAAAAAAGAAATATCATTACATACGACATCTTAATGTGTTCCTGCCTGTACAGCTGACGGCAAAATAGTTTCCATTACCACACCACATTGCTTTAGTAAAGAGCAGAACAACCAACAACATACACACGAGTGAAAGACAACGGGAGAGCGAGGTAGAGAAAGTGAGCGAATAAAAGCAACAACAGAAACGGGTAATTAATTATGGTTAAACGGGAAATATGTGAAAGATAATTAACAAATCCCTGAGAACATTTTAAAATTCTCTATTAAAACAAAAGCATTTAGTGAGTAAGAAAGAAAGAAAATCTATTTAGAAAACTAATGTTAAATGCACAATTAAAAAAGAGCTAAAATTAAAGCGATTAAATAAAATAAAGGGTGTTTTTTATAGAGGTATAGAACTTTAAGTTGGCATTACTTTTCAAGATGGCGACCGATTTAACAGCTGTCAAGTGATTTATTCTCAGTTTGGTTTGGCAATTCATCATGAATAGACTCACGCCTGAACAACGCTTGCAAATAGTGCAATTTTATTTCGAAAATAATGCTTCTGTGCGGAAAACGTATCGCGCACTACGTCCATTTTATCGTCAACAAAATCGTCCATCAGAGCAGTTAATTCGATTAACCATGGAACGTTTTCGCACCACGTTTACTCTTATTGATAACTCGCATCCCCAGAGACGCTGTACGGTGCGTACAGAAGAAGCTATTGCTGCTGTAGAGCGTAGCATTGAGGAAGACCCGAATGAGTCCATCCAGAACGTTACAGTCAATGGTGATCGGTATAGATCATTCATTCCTGAATTGAATAACCATGATGTCCAGGAGATGTGGTTTCAACAAGACGGCTCAACATGTCACACAGCTCGTGCCACAATAGATTTATTGAAAGACACGTTTGGTGACCGCCTAATTTCACGTTTTGGACCTGTGAATTGGCCTCCAAGATCTTGTGATTTAACACCGCTAGACTACTTTCGGTGGGGCTATGTAAAGTCATTGGTCTATGCGGTAAAGCCACAAACGCTTGACCATTTGGAAGACAACATTCGCCGTATTATTGCCGATATACGGCCACAAATGTTGGAAAGTCATCGAAAATTGGACGTCCAGATTGGACTGCATCCGCGCCAGCCGTGGCGGTCATATGCCAGAAATCATATTTAAAATGTAATGCCACAAGATTATCTTTCGGATAAATAAAATTCATGTCAATCGAATAATCCATCGTTGTTTTATTGCAACTTAAAGTTCTATACCTCTATAAAAAACACCCTTTATTTATAGGAACCACAGGTTTGTGTCTTCGATAAATGATATGATATTTCAGGGAGTAATAATTTGCTATTCACACTCGGATTTTATGTCATCAAAAAACCATCGTATGCAGGAAGTTTTGAATTTCGTCTACAATTTAATTAGGCTTACTCTGCCTCGATTTGTGACGTTTAAAAGTGGTAATTTTGATACAACAGACACAATGACAGTTTATAGCAGTCAAGTAAAATTCGTTGATGTTTAAATTGAAAGCATTATTCCAAAAAAATTGTTGTAAAACTCAAGAAAAGCAGGCGAAATCATGCTTTAGTCAGGATTACAACCTAGATTCTCTTACCACCCATGTTGTGTGTGTTAATTTTACCAATTAATAGCGCAATCTACAGATTAAAGTCGACTATTAACAACAGATTTTGAGAAAAATTTGCACGGCAATTTTATTTACTCTGAGTTTTTGCCAGAAGGCTGCTAAGAGGAAGTCTCCTCAAGAAATCTTTCAACATACAACCTACTATACACTACGGTGACTTCATACAAATTAATGTAACTTCAAGATTCTAGATGGCGTTGGCGAAGTCAATCTGCCATCCTTGTTAACAGTGTTCTGAGAGTGATACCAACTAGAGTACTTTCATACAAGCTAATGTAACTTTAAGATTCTAGATGGCTTTGAAAGACAATCTGCCATCCTTGTTAACAGTGCTCTGAGAATATTACCAAACAAGAGTACTTAACTTTGTTCTAAATTGGCTTCCTATCTATCTTTTCCTGGGGCAGGAAACAACTCTTGCTGCATAATGGTTGTGTTTTCATTATACTCCAGACATAGCTAACACTCCATCTCTGCCAAAAGGCGAAACGTATTGACATGATAGAGCAGATAGTTGGTGTCCCGAAATGTTCGCATGCTAGTGCTCACCTTCCAAAATTTGTGCACAACCCATCTTCATAGAAAGAAAACTTTACTAATCATAATCGTCGAGCTCTCTTAAAACATGCGACCTAGAGAGTTGTTGCCATCGGCACACCATCACCGTATTATTGGAGTATCACGCATTCAGCTTTCATTGCATCATGTAACCACATTCGAAGACTTGTATCATTAGGAAAATTATGTTTCAATTTAAATTTATTTCTGTTCCAATCTCTGAGCTTTTTCTATCACCTACAGTACTGCTTCGCCAAACACCTGCATGATGCAAAAGTTGTGTGAAAAAAAGCTATGCAAACAAGTTGAAATTCTGTAGGAGTTCATCTATAATGGTGGGTCTTTGGCAAATGATTCTGCGCTCATATGGTATGTTCTGTTCATATGGCTGCTTACTCTCATACATATGTATGTATAGCATAGGAGAGGAAAGTAAGAAGAATATTCCCGTGTGCAGTCTCAAGTTCATGGGCCAGCCGTAAGAGATCTCTTTGCTTGTATAGATGATGCCTTTCTTTGTACTCCCTCCTTTAGTCTCGTGATGATGTACTTTTTTCGGAGACTATCTAAATCTTGATCTTTGTGCGCTAATGTACTAACAATTGCAGCAACGCCTTATTCAGAGTAAGGAAACAGTTTCTGCTATAATGGAAATGGTGGCGATCAGCACTTTCTCATATTTCGTTGTGCTCGGAAAATCTGAGCTGGGCTTTGAACCACGGACTCTCGTCTAATGAGCCAACACACTATCATTTGTGGTGCCAATGCCCAATTGCAATCGAAAGCACGACATTTGTGGGAATGAAAAGCAGCACAAACCTTTTTGACTTGCTTCTTTATGAACAACTGTTCCGAACACACTAAATTTGAAGAAATAAAAAGGAACACAAGCCTTTTTTCACATGCTCCTCTACCTTCAGACTTCAATTTCAATCAATTTCCTCGTAGCTTAAATGATGTTGCTTACAGGAAAGCATAACACTTTTTTTGCAGCAAAAAACGTTCCGGAAATTAATATTTAAGAGACTAAGAGGCCATTTTTAATGATTTTATGTTTGAAAATTAAAGTTTAGAATTTCAAGAAAAGTATTTAAGGGTAGCCAAAATTTAATTCCACACCATTTCCTGGTGAACATATGGCAACACTTTTAAATTAAATTTATAATAAAACAATTATTTGAAAAAAAAAAAAAATAAAATATTTTCCTTGAAATATTTGCACAAAAAAAAGAGAAATTGAATGTCATTGCAAAGGATTCGAAAAGTGTGTAAATAAAAAAATAGTGTGTCAAGGAAAAATTTTCTGTATTTTCAAAATAAATACGAGAATAATTAAAAGTCTGTGAATGAGAAAAATAAAAAGCAAAAAAGGATCACAAATAAATTTTGAACTCTCAAGCAGGAAAATCATACTTGTTTTTTTGAACACATTTGCAATTAATAACGGAATAGAAAAAATATTTATAACAGTTTGGCTGGCTGGCTTAGTCCATCATAAAATTAAATACACATTTGGGAGGTTTCTTTCATAAGGATTTTGTAACAAAAAAAATTTTTTTTTCGTTTTTTTCTCGTTGTTCTACGCAAAAAAATAAAAACAGAAAAAAGACACAGAAAATTACAACAACAGCAGCAGCATCATATAAGAAAAACGACAGTTAAACGTGATTTTGTTGTTGCTGTTGTTTTAGCAGATTTTATAACACCCACTCTTTTTAAAGCTTTAACAAGATTTTCTCTTTTTTTCTTTTCTTCTCTTTTTTTATTTAAAACGGATTTTTATTTTTCTTTTTTTAATAACAAGGATTTCTTTTCTTTTAATAAATATTTCTTTAACACTTTTATTTTTCTAATTTTCTAATATTAAAAGAAAAATTCTTTAATTTTTTCCAAAAATCAAAAAAAATGAACAGAAAAATCCATCACACAGGACGCGTTTTTTTTTGCTTAACAACACGTACACGTTTAAATCAAAAGTCTGCGCGTAACTGAAATTTTTATGCATAAAACACCAGAAAACTGGCAAGTTTTTCCTTTCAAAAAACAACAACAACAACAACAACACCTACGTACATACAATGGGGATGCTTGCTCTCCATTAAACACCAACACCAATACAAACACACACACATACACACAATCAATCATTTACCAAGAGATGCTTAGTTTGTTAAACAGATGCTGCCTAATCGTGTATATATACTTGCATTAATATTTACCGCTACTTACCAGTGCTAAACTGGAGACTTTGCTCTTTCCTTTAAAACGATATCTCTTTCTATTCCTTACACTCTCCTCCTTTGTGGATTTTAAGTAAAACTTTCTCATCAACACCATATGATTGAAACACACATCGCGAGGCGCCGCTTGTTTAAAAACTCGTTTTTTATCAAATAAACCGTTACACGTTTAACTCTTTCACAATTTTTAACACTTTTACGCTATTAATTTAACATTTTTTCATTTAAAACTCGTTTTTAAACCACGTTAAACATAATTTTCTTCTTTTCGTTTTTTCTAATCGACGTACATAAACAGCCATTTGCAAATCAACCGCATTTTACCGCAAAACTAATCAAAATAGTGTTACCATATCGTTTATTTTGTGAACTTAAGGAATTTTGTCGGCAGGGTTGTATTTTGTTGAAATATTTTAACTGCAAATAAAATTTAAAAATAAAATTGTTAACTGTTAAGAAAAAAATTAAGAAATAAAAATCGTAAAAAAAAATTCTATGAACTAATATACATGAAATAAAATTGGAATAAATATAAAATAAACACGAAGTAAAATAAAGCTATGGCGATCACATGAAAACTATGGTCAGGCTCTTAGCAGACTATCCTGTCATGAGATTCATGAGGAAGCACCATGACCAGGCAAATTGAGTAACTGATAGCTCCCTCCTTAATAATCCACTGGACATAACTAATAAAGTCTACGGTTTTAGTAAATTCATCACAATAAAAGTAATAAGACTGAATAGAGCAATTTAAGGGCTGCATGGCCTTTCAATAAAGAGACTATTATATGTTGAAAGGACAAACCAAAGACAGCAGCGTAGATATTCCGTTCTAGAATGAAATCTGCGAAATCTATGGATACTCGCGGGTTTCTTCCAAACGGAAGTAGGCTTCACTGAGGCTTGTGCTCAATTTAATTTGGAGAAACGTGTCATAGCAAACTATTGCTTGACATACAAATCGCCATTCAAGCATTCAACTTCTATGAAGTTGACTGGATATTAATATTAGCTAAGCACCGGAAATAGGGTAATGAATATTACTGATCATGTAGAAATTCACAGAAATGAGCAGGGCAAATAATAAGCTTAAGAGGAGGTCCTTAATAGGACCAAAAACGTTCTGTAGAATGGGAAGCTATTTTTGCAAGATTATTCTCGGTAAAAGAGAAAAAGGGGTTGAGCCTAGTCTCAAACCAACTGGATTTGCCACAGTCTAAACTTTTCATGCACCAGATTATGCATAAATATTCTGAGAATCGAATCTAGAAGTCGCCGTAGTCTAGTAGGTAGTGTGTTGGCTTATTAGACGTAAAGCCTGGGTTCGAGTCCCATGCCAGACATCAAAACAAAATACAAAAGTATTTCCTCGGCGACTTTCTCTCAGCAGATTTCTGGCAAAAACTCTGAGAGTAAATAAAATTGCCATGAAAAGTTTCTCAAAAATCTGTCGTTCGGAGTCGACTTTAAACTGTAGGTCCCACCACTCATGTATAAAATTAACACACACAACATAAGTGGCGTGAGAAACTAGGTCGTAATCCTGACTGAAGGGTTGTAATGACCAATTATGTATGTATGTATTCTGAGAATAGTAAAGGCACTTCTGACCGGGCATTATACACTTTAAAAACGCTTTTTTAGATGAGGATTACGAATGACCATAACGCGTACTTGGAAACTGTGCAGACCAAAGCCAAGGGTTTTCATTCTTCTACGATACTGGATATGTACAGAGTGTTGAAGAACACTTCTCATTTCCTTGTTTCTACAATTCCTAGAAAAATCATTGGTTATTTGACCAATATTAATGCGTCTGGCATGAGTACCCAGAACGCAAAGCCCAGTAACGACTTTATGAAGTTTTCCAATTAGCGATTCTTATTGAATCATATTCTAAATGTGCTCAACCTTCCACAGTGCCGATGGATCTCTTTATCAGCCTTATCAAGCTGAACTTGGTTGTCAAGGGAATCTTCGGATCATCAGACGAGGGGTGCGCCCTGATGGAATACTAATATCTTATCTCTTATTGAGAATATTATAAAGAATCTGTACTCTATCATGTATAGTTGGACCATGCCTTTATTACAGGTTGGGAGAGGATATACATATATAATTAAGCCTGGCCACGAGCTAAGTCCTCTGATGCAATAGAAGGTCAAAGAGGAATCAAGGGGCAAGTTATGCTTTAGTTGTGCAGCCCTTGCGCTGACCAACTTCCCCCTCCTTGGATCGGAGGAACTTGGTCAGTATAGAGGCTGTGTTAACCTGTGGCATCACAACGGGCCGCTATGCATGCTAAAGTGAGCTTTTTGGTAAATTGAAGCTACCACGCTAACTTAACCTAACCTAACCTATGCTTTAGTTGAAGTGGAACAGATTGCAATAGTTATCAGACATGCTGACTGCCAGCACACTATATCTTTATTTATCTGTCTGTGAATATAGGCCCATAACGACCCGATAGAGGCTTTATGTGATATTTTCATAATATCTTTTTTATATCTAGAGTGTACGTCATAAAATTAATTATTTAAACGTTTTCTTGTGTTTCCTTTTGTATTTAATATGGCACCCTTAATTATAAGAGATTGTCAAATGAAATACAACCCTGTGTGGCAGACATGACAATTGAAATGAAGAATGGCACAGTAAAAGAAAAAAAATAGTACGACACACACTAAATAGAAAGAAAAAATCGCAAATGCCTTAAATTTGCATTAAAAACTCGATAAAAACGATAAAAAATTTAATTGTTATACGCCAAATAACAACAACGAAATAAAAATTAATAAATTTATTAAAAAATATTACAAGAAACGAATTAAAAAACGACATAAATTACACAAGTATTGTTAAAGGAAAAGTAAAAAAAAGTTGCTGAACGACAAAAAAAAAAAAAAAACGAGCGAAGAAAAAAAGTTAAGACGAATAGCAAGCAAAAAAAAAAAAAATACAGGCATAAAGGAAAACTAACTAACGAAGAAGAAGAGAAGAATTTTTTATTGTAACACTAAAAAAGAAAAAAAGTAATAAGACCAACCAACTAACCAATATCATATAAAAAATTATTTTTTTTGTGAAATAGATTTTTAAAAAGAAGGCCTATTTCTTAATAGGCCGACAGAAAAGTGTGTAAAACAGCTTAAGCTAGCACCTAAGCCCTGTTCAAGTGTAATAATATAATGAGAATACAAAGCAGCTGCAAACATTTTAAAGCAGAAAAGTAGTGAGAAATTGTTATTATAAACGTTGTGAAGACAATTAAAAAGAAAATTTCGATTTTTTTTTTAAAGTTCCCTTAATAATGTAAAAGTATTACTAGAAAGGATTATTGCGAAATATCAATAAATGTAGGCGTGTCTCCCATTCCTTTTTCATTAAACAATACTACCAAGCAAACAAACAAATCAAGCCTTTCGCAACATATACATGTATTTCCCTTCAATTGTAAACAAAAATTCCATTAAAAAATGTTTTTTTTTTTTCTTAAACAATTTGCTGTGCAACAACAACAACAAAAAATGTGCTAAGAAAACTCTTTAAAACAATTGCTGTTTTAATGTTTGTTTGTTTTTTTATGTTTCAACTAAAACTACCCCACCCGCTGTCAGCTAGTATAACGTACGTGAGAGAAACGAAATACGAAAAAAGCCAAAAACAAAAAAAATTTAAAACATAATCGGCAAAAAAGCAAAGCAACAACGAAGTTCAACACTCAATCAAGAGAAGAAAAAGGAAAAAAACCCAAAATCAAAAGCAACAACAAACAAACAACAACAACAACAATGTTCAATAACGTCAATCTTGTTTTGTTATTATACGTACATTCGTAGAAGAGCTCACAAACGCCCTCTCTTTCTTGCCTATACGACATATTTTATCAATTACTTTTGTTAGTGTTCTTTTAGTTTTTTTTTTCAACGCAGCCGTTCTTGTTTGTGACATCTCCTAACTAAACCAGCCAGCCGATCATCATCATACACAACTTATTGTTTTGTATATATGTACACACACACACTCACTGTTAATTTTCGTTAAAGGAAAATGTGTGTGAGTTTAGCATGCTCGTGCTTGCCTTGTGTCTTATTGTGTTTATGTTTTACTGCATTTTCCATACGTAGTACATATTTCAATGCTTTATGTTTTTCTTTTTTTGTTTATTCTTGTTTTTCTTTGTTTTTTCTTCTGCTTCTCATGTTTTTCTTTGTTTTTGTTTTATTTCTTTTGCCTATTACGTATGGGAAAAATGAGAGAGCACTTTAGTTTGTTGTTGTTGTTGCTATTAAATTCTTGTTATTTATATCTGATTGGAAGGCGTGCAATATTGCACACAGGCACACAGTCCGTTTAATGTTTTTATTTGATTACATGCGTATTTTTACAGTGGGTGTCATAAATAATGGGGTTTTTTTCTAATCGTTGAAATATTTTTCTTTGGGTATAGTATTTTATTTATACGTACATTCATCACCCAGTTGGAAGGCGTTTTAATGGGCGCTCAATAAAAAAAAATCATTCAATTAATTACAGTGCATACCAAAAGTCTCTATCTCTATTGCAAGACTACAATATCAATATTATTTAGTCAATTGGTAGCTTTTTAATGGACCCCCCATTAAAATCATTAGTTTTAAACGGCATTAAAATTGTTACAGTGTATACCAAAAGTGTGCATCATTTATGTTTTTCCTGCTTAGCAATCCCTACCGTAAAATATCAACATTACTGAGCATTACTTTCCACCTTCCTATAACCTATTTTCCTAAACCTGCACAATGCACTGCATGAGTAGGGGACATCCCCTGAGTGCTGGTTTAAAAAAAAAAAAAAAAAAAAAAAAAAAAAAAAAAAAAAAAAAGTGCGCGTAACATTCGTTGGTAGTTTGTGTTCAAAGCAGTAAAAAATGCTTAGCGTTGGCATCAACCTATCAGGTCTGTAGGTCTATTTTGGACAACGAAAAACAGGCTTCATGTCGTTAGGGCTATGATGGTAGGGTCTGTAATGATTCAGACCTCGCGAGTAGTATTAACTTTTGGTAGGATTTGGGAATATGCCGCGTAGTAGTTCTTTGCTGATCCAAAACGAACCTAGTTTGCCTGTCCATACGTAGAGTTTTCTAATGGAAAACTCTACAGTTGTTATCTACAACATAATGAAACTCCATTTTCATTCAATTTCACCTTCCTTCTATGAGATTTTATCCGTCGTCAAGCCAGATAGAAATATGGACTCGAAAACTTTCTGGATAATCGGATGTGGGACTCAAATCTCTTTAAATGTCTTGGCAATTACAACAGACCCAGGAAAACTTTTGTAGTTTGATCAAACGTGTTTTTCTTTGGTCCCCATCAGCAACATGAAAATTTTCCTTTCATAATCTCATGTGCCTATATGGTCTGAGATCCTGCAGAGGGCGATCTTACTTCACCTAGCTAGCTGGTTCAACTTGCCTAGACAGTGTCTTATTAGGAGCTAAGTGCTCCAATGGTTGCCTGGCTGCAAGTTAGTATTTCTATCTCCTATCCAGAAGAAGAGTTTTAGAGGAAGGAAGTTAGATTCCGATCGAACTCTACCAATTTTCTAGGTTTATAAAACTTCTCTCCCCAAGAGAATAAGGCAAATGACAATTTAACCCAACGTGAGTGGGGAAATCGTTATTGGATCTGCTTTTAATGTTTCACTTCCTCTCCATCACCTTCCACCATAATTGTTATAGAAATAATACCCCTTAAAGGCATTCCAATACGGTAAACTCTCGTAATATTTAATGCCTATACCCAATAAAACGTTTCTTATTAAAATCGATTTAAATATTAAAACGAAACATAACATATCCTTACGATCAAAGTATTTTATGTAGACGTTGGCCTTTATTAAGTATTTACGATGCCATCATTAAATCCCCCCCCCCCTTTACCTGCATATAGTAAATGCGAACGTACATACATATATTTAGGAAACTTCCCAGCACTGGGTGTATGTATGTAGAGTGCTTCCTTCATGTAATAACTACCAGTATTTGTATGTTTGTTTGCCCATATAATTTGTATGTATTTTTCTTTTTATTACATTTATTTAATCCTTAAATCGTCACGTACTTTTAGTCACATTACCTGACATTTATTCTTGTTACAGAATATAGAAAAAAAAAAAAAAGAAAAACGAAAAACAAATCGAAACTATTGCAAAAAAAATATTGGATAAGAAAAGAAAATGGCACTTAAAAGAGTGCTTTCTTACAAGGAATTAAAGCAAGCTAAGATATCAATGAGACTATGATGCTTGGATTTCGCCAAGAAGATCTATGAGACTCATAAGCGACAATTTTGTTCGTTAAACCAACCACTTCATCGCTGAAGATTATTTTGTTCAAAATTTTTTATTGAAAACCTGTTGCTCTAGCACCCAATCAGCGTATCTATGGAGTTGTGAATGGTCTCCCGACCTTAATTGTTAGGAGAGCTAGACTTGAAATTGGTAGAGCTGCAAATACGAATACAAAATACGAATTAATGGGCCGTAAGATCGGCCTAATTAATGAAAAACAGTGGAATCGAGAAAATTGAATTCAACAGCACACAGTAAAGAAGCTACACTTTGCAGCAGTAGTACACAGGGTGTATGTACACTATGACGCTACACAGTCATAGCGTTCTTCGATCCATATTCCTCCATGTCAAACCTTTCACCAAGTCAATGGCCTTTCAGATTAAAAACATTTAACAGCTGATAGCCTCCTGATAGCCATCGAATGTGTTACCCTGTATTACTTAAAGGAATGAAAAGGTTTAAGTGGCATCAAGTCGTCACTAGGCAGCCAGTTTAGTGTCAACGCGACTGTTTCTCTAAGAAACAGTTTAGAGCGAATCAATATCCTGAAACACACATGATATTAGAGTTTTACACAAGGCTTTTGGATAGGCACGGGGTGATCCTTTGTTGAGTTCCAGGGTATTGCGAATTAAGAGACAATAAGATTGTAGAAGGACAAGGGATGGCTCGATAAATGTGCATACCTAGTGGCTAGGTCAGTTAAACCTCTTTTGGTTATACTTTTTCGAACTAATCGATAGAAAAGTCAGACCAAACGTGACAGAATAGGAGAGATTTAAGAATTTCCAGGCTAATATGTCTCTGAGCATTAAGCTTTGAAGGCAAAGGCGATTAGCTTGTAGTACGTAGATATCTCTTCTTTGTGCAAGGTTCGTGGTAATGTGAGGGGGGAGTCTGGAATTGTCCAGAATATTCTAAGTCTTTCGCCTGGCTTGCAGAGCCGAAAAATCTAGCTTCTCCCCAGAGATTTCTTTAATGATTTTAGGGAATTGTTCTCTTTTTGAATTTTTGTTAGTGGAAGTTTGTCTGCAATTAGTTAGCTGTGCAATGAAATTAAAGAAATGTTTGATAGTTGATTTCGAAAAAGGATTTGAATGAATTGCTGTTGATTATCAGCTCTATACCACCCACTTTATTTTGCAAGCAATTTGAGGCTGTTATTATTGTTAAACATTTGATATATTTAAAGTACTGATTTACTTTACTTTTATCTGATAAAAATATTTCCATTATTTTAAAACGATTTTCTCTTTCTTTTTTTGCCTCTAGACTTTGTTTAACCAGCAAGCCGTTCACCGAACATTAGAACGATAATACATCACACAACAAGAACTGCTACAGAGAGATAGAGTGGTGCGAACACAGCAACAATAACAAAGAGAAAGAGATTTTGAAACATAACAAATCTAAAACAAATTATAATAATTTATATGAAGAAAAAAAATACGCATGCATATGGCTTATAAAAGTGTCAACAACATTGAAAAACAATATAACGAACAACAACAACAACAACAACAGCAGCGACAACAACAACACTATAACAAACGAATAATAGAAATACCAGAGAAGCAGTCAAAGCAGCAGCAGCAGCAGCAGCAGCAACACTTCAACAACAATAAGAATAACACTTTAGCTACAACAAAAACAACAACAATTATAACAAACCAGTGTTAAAAAAAATAACTTACTTGCTCGACAATAACACAAAAGCTGGTTTTTTTTTTGGAGTCTAAAAGAAAACTTTTGAAAGAAAAAAAAGAATACAAATTCCATAGACTGCAGCCATATTATTCGAGAGTAGCTTTATTAACTCTCTTGCTCTCTCTATCTATCTCTCTTTCTTTCATCATTCTTAATTAGTTTGATTATTGAATGTTGTTTTCTTGTTGTTGTTAAAAAAAAGGATTCAAAGGATTTAAACCCACATACATACAGATATATGTACAATTGTTGTTGTTGTTAGTTAAGGCCAACTGTCTCTGTATTAATTTTGTTTCATTTAATGCCTGCACGCCATTATAACAACGTTACACAAATGATCGCCATTAGCGAAGAACAACAATTAGACAATAATAATGCCCATAATACAATAACACATTCGAATACGAATACAACAACAACAAATGCCCGCAATACAAACAATACGATCAACAACAGTAGCAACAACATTTCAACAGCAACTTTAAATGGCCATAAAACCGTATTGTCATCTACTAATACGCAACAACAACAGCAGCAGCAGCAGCAACAACAACAGCAACAACAATCAAGCAAATTAAAATCCTATAATGGTTATAAACATACACACAATAATACCCTTAATTCCACTACAACAACAACAACAGCAACAGCAGCAACCACAACAGCAACAACAGCACCAACATCAGCACAACAACAACATAGCACTTCTGGTCATTATCATAACACTTCGTCAGCTGGCTCCTCTTCTTCCTACGCATCGGCAATTGTTAATAATGTTTTACAGCATAGTAGCGTCGCTGCAGCAGAAATTCGATCACCCTTAAATAGTAATACAAATGGTAGTAGTATGGCTTCCACATCGAATACAACAACAATAACAACAACAACAACAACAAAATTAACTCAACAAGCTGCTACTAACTACGCCGCCACCTCCACCAACACTACCATCATCAGCAATACTACCACCACAGCAGCCAATATGTCTGCAAATGTAATACAAAATTCAACTGATTCGCAAATACAACAACAACAGCAGCAACAACAACAGCAATATAGTGATAACATAGCACCCGGTAGTCTGTGGACAGCCTTGTACGATTATGAGGCCCAGGGCGAGGATGAACTATCATTGCAACGCGGTCAAGTGGTATTGGTTTTATCGATGGATCCGAATGTATCCGGAGATGAGGGTTGGTGGATAGGAAAAATTGGCGATAAGGTAAGCAAGCATGTGTTTTTATATTCAACGTTTTTATTTTAATTTCTAAGGAAACTACACAGATATTACAAATTGCAACACGCATAGACCCCAAGTGTCGCTCTTTTTCTCTGTTACAACAATTCGGGGGGTATTCCTAGAGCTGAGCCTAGTTGTTTGTGTTTGTTTGGTTGATTTGGTTTGAAGATGGCCTGGAGAAAAAAAAAAAAGAAAACAAAGGAAAGACAATGGAAACAGATGATCTCCGCGAGGAGCAAATTAAATCTCTCGGCCAACTCAATCCCATCATAATGTTTCGGGGGAAACTGAATGTTGACACCAAATAGGGAGTTTAATTTCCTATCCAGGCCTGGATAAAAAGAAAACAAAGGAAAGACAATGGAAACAGATCATCTCCGCGAGTAGGAAAGTAAATCCCTCGGCCAACTCAATCCCATCATAAAGTTTCGGGGGAACCTGAATGTTGACACCAAATAGGGAGTTTAATTTCCTATCCAGGCCTGGATAAAAAGAAAACAAAGGAAAGACATGGAAACAGATCATCCCCGCGAGTAGGAAAGTAAATCCCTCGGTCAACTCAATCCGATTATAAAGTTTCGAGGGAACCTGAATGCTGTCACCAGAAAGAGAGTTTAAAACACTGAAGAATTTCCTATCCGAGGCATTAATCTTTCGTCTATCAAGAGCTATAGTTGCAGTAACGGTGTCCTGCAGTCTGAAACTCCATGTCATTTCCCCATTCCCTATAATAGTTTGGCTCTGATCTATCGCAGATCCTTGCCAGTGACATATGATCACAATGACCTGTAAAAGGAGTCTTGTCAACAGTATCTCATTGGGCTTAGGAAGCCCTAGAAGCAAGGTTTTTACTGTCCTAGATAGACGGCCTAAATCCCTTGATGAATACTCCAGGTGACCCTACTCTCTTTCAATAGCTCATCTCTTCCGATGAGTCCATTGTGTTGCAGATTGTATGACTTGAATCAACCATCATTCCTAGAGCTGAGCCTAGTTGTTTATGTTTATTTGGTTGATTAGGTTTGAGGACGGCCTGGAGAAAAAAGAAAAGAAAGGAAAGACAATGGAAACAGATAGAATAAGAACCAGAACCAGAGAACACAACAATCATCTCCGCGAGTAGGAAAGTAAATCCCTCGGCCAACTCAATCCCATCATAAAGTTTCGGGGGAACCTGAATGTTGTCACCAGACAGAGTTTAAAACCCTGAAGAATTTCTTATCCAGGGTATTAATCTTTCGTCTATCAAGGGCTATAGTTGCAGTAAAGGTGTCCTGCAATCTGAAACTCCTTGTCATTTCCCCATTCCCTATAATAGTTTGGCTGTGATTTGTCGCACATCCTTGCCAGTGACATATTATCACAATGGCCTGTAAAAGGAGTCTTGTCAACAGTTTCTCATCGGGTTTAGTAAGCCCTAGAAGCAAGGTTTTTACTGTCCTAGATAGACGGCCTAAATCCCCTGAGAATACTCCAGGTAACCCTACTCTCTTTCAATAGCTCATCTCTTCCGATGAGTCCATAGTGTTGCAGATTGTAGGACTGAAAGCAACCATCATTCCTAGAGCTGAGCCTAGTTGTTTATGTTTATTTGGTTGATTAGGTTTCAGGATGGCTTGGAGAAAAAAGAAAAGAAAGGAAAGACAATGGAAACAGAGAAGAGAATAAGAAGCAAACCAGAGAACAGAACAATCATTTCCGCGAGGAGGAAAGTAAATCCCTCGGCCAATTCAATCCCATCATAAAGTTTCGGGGGAACCTGAATGTTGACACCAGACAGAGAGTTTATAAAACACTGAAGAATTTCCTATCCAGGGTATTAATCTTTCGTCTATCAATCAAGGGCTATAGTTGCAGTAAAGGTGCCCTGCAGTCTGAAACTCCTTGTCATTTCCCCATTCCCTATAATAGTTTGGCTGTGATTTGTCGCAGATCCTTACCAGTGACATATTGTCACAATAGCCTGTAAAAGGAGTCTTATCAACAATTTCTCATCGGGCTTAGTAAGCCCTAGAAGCAAAATTTTTACTGTCCCCGATAGACGGCCAAAATCTCCGGGTCACCCAACGCCCTGATGAAGACTCTAGGTGACCCTACTCTCTTTAAATAGCTCATCTCTTCCGATGAGTGCACAGTGTTGCTGATTGTAGGACTGGAAGCAACCATTATTATAGTCGCCTTAGTCTAGTAGGTAGTGTGTTGGCTTATTAGACTTAAAGCCAGGGTTCGAGCGCCAGGTCAGACATCAAAATAAAATACAAAAAGTATTTTCTTCGGCGACTTCCTCTCAGCAGCCTTCTTGGGAAAAATTCTGAGAGTAAATAAAATTGCCATGAAAAAGTTTCTCAAAAATCTGTCGTTCGCGGAGTCGACTTTAAACTGTAAGTCCCACCACTCATGTATAAAATTAACACACACAACATAAGTGGTGTGAGAAACTAGGACGTTGTACAATAGGTCAATTCGACCTCTCCGGGTACTGTACTTGTCTTAATTGACAAGTACACGTCCTCTAACTTAACCTAACCATCATCATCCCAGTCTAGCAGGTATGCCTAACAGTAGAACTGAGAAAAATAGCATTTTTACTCTGCAGCTGTGCTACATTGTTTTTTTTCCTTTTCCTTTCGTGATAATCGCATTGAATTCATTCGTATTTAAAGGCTTTATGAATACGACAAAAACTTCAGTTTGATTTGCTTCGCAATCTTGCAGTTTACCAGTGTTTAGCTCTGCGTTAAAAGGTCTTCCCTTCCTGCCCGAAGTAGGAAATTTTTCTCTTCTAGTTCGCTTTACTCTATTTAGTATATCCCCAGCTATAAATTTATTTCTAATCTTCTAATCAATATTCTTTTCTTCTCTTTTAATTGCATTTTCAGTGCGGCATATTTCCCAGTAATTTTGTAACGAATCAAGATCCCATGATGATAAATGTGCCTTCAGCTATTGGTGATATACAGCCGCATGAAGTCGAATACGAAGAACTCGATATACAGGAAGTAATCGGTGTTGGCGGTTTTTGTAAAGTTCATCGTGGCTATTATCGCAACGAGGAGGTGGCCATTAAGGCGGCACGACAAACAGCCGATGAAGATGTGGATACAATGCGTGATAGTGTGCTGCAGGAAGCCAAGCTATTTTGGGCTTTAAAACATGAAAATATTGTTTCGTTGCGTGGTGTTTGTCTAAAACCACCGAAATTATGTCTCGTGATGGAATATGCACGAGGTGGGAGTTTAAATCGTATATTGGCGGGTAGAAAAATACCACCGGATGTTTTAGTTAATTGGGCCATACAAATAGCGAAGGGTATGAATTATTTACACAATGAAGCACCCATATCGGTGATACACAGGGACTTGAAGAGTTCTAATGGTAAGTAAAGAAGTAAAGAAACAAGGAAAAGTATTGATTTCTCTTTCTAGTTCTGATATTTGAGGCAATCGAAGGCGACAATTTGCATAAGAAAACTTTAAAAATAACCGATTTCGGTTTGGCACGTGAACTATACAATACCACACGTATGTCAGCTGCTGGCACTTATGCCTGGATGCCGCCAGAAGTTATAAGTCGTGGCACCTACTCCAAGTGAGTGCCGGAATATTGTTTTTATTTTAAGATTTTTCTTAATTTTTTTATTTTTCTTTCTGTAGATCCTCTGATGTTTGGAGTTATGGTGTGCTATTATGGGAACTAATAACAGGCGAAACACCTTATAAAGGTTTTGATTCATTATCGGTGGCTTATGGTGTAGCCGTTAATACTTTAACACTACCAATACCAAAAACCTGTCCCGAAGCCTGGGGAAAACTCATGAAAAGTAATTATTTTCTTAGAATTTTTTTTTGATTTTTCTCAAAAACTTTGTAACGTTTTGTGCATTTTTAGACTGTTGGGCGAGTGACCCACATAATCGTCCTGGTTTCAAAGATATCTTATTAAATCTAGAGGATATAGCCCATTCAGGTTTTACATCAACGCCTCAAGAATCCTTTCATACCATGCAAGATGGTTGGAAAAAAGAAATTGCTGAAGTCTTACGTGAATTGCGCTTAAAGGAAAAGGTAATTAATTTTGTTTTCTCTCTAATACACTTCTTTCTATTTACGATTTTCAATTATTTTGGTTGATTACCGATAGAATACATAGATAGTTTTTTTGTGAGTGTTTTTCTTATTGTAATTGTAATTAAAAATATTTTATACAATAATATTTCAAGTATTTTGATTTTAGTTAACCGTATTGCAATTGTAGTTTAATGTTAAATTAAAGAGAAACCAAACGTATTCATAAAATAGAAATTAATTTAATTTTGTTACTCATCTCTCTTGCCATATATATACATAATATAATATATTATTGAAACATTTCTTTTGCTCCTTTTCCCTTCCTATTTCTTTCATTCTTTATTGTATTTATTTTTCTTTTTCGAAAAATTAAAAAAAAAAATTAATTTTGGTTTTGGTATTGAAATATAAAAAAAACACAAAATAATTAACACTCAAAAACATTTCATGGGGAAAAAAATAAATACTTTGTTGTTGTATATACGTACATAAATATTTGAAAATATTTCATCCAAAAATTTATATTTTAAACTCAATTATAATCAGCGTTTTCAAACTATCGAAGAGGTAAGCAAGCATTTTCCTCCATTTGTAGAGTATCTCTAATATTTTCATATTATTTTCTTAAGTCTAATAATTATTTTGTTTTATAAAAAAAAAAAAAAGGGCTAAAATATATAAAAGTATTGCAAATGATTTGAATGAATTGAATGAATTTTATACGAAAAATTCAACTTAAATTTCATACATTACGATACATACATCTTATGAAGGAGCTCTTTAAGGTGTAAATAATTCAAATTCTAAGTCACAGCAATGAAGCCCATTGGCCCACTTCAAAAGCACGTATAATGTTGGTTCCTATATTTAAATATCCAGACTTCTGTGTAGCTAGAACCAGCATAGAAGGAAGAAAATTTCTTTAACTTCCATTGTATTCCATAGTAGGAACATTATATTACCCAGCAGTGTAGCCCAAGTTTATCTAATCATATGGAGAAAACGAATCAGATCACCCTAAAAGATTGGATGAATAGACCGACCATCTTCTTCACCTTATTAAAGGCGCCATCTTTAAATATTTCCCTTCTATTTCGATAAATTAAAAGATTCTGTAATAAACTGTCCGCCCAAAGTCCAGAGGTGGCTTGATGTTGCCATAAAGGTACAAGGCAAACAGTCCTTGGTTAGTTTTAAGTGGAACATATGATCCAGGATTTTTGGATCTAAGTACGATAACGATATCTTCTTTGTTTTGGTGGTTGCTTTCTTTTATAGGCCGTGTTGACTGATTAACCTAGTGATTTTGAGATTCTATACTTCCCAACTAGTGAACTTTTCAATTTCTGGAAGTTCTAAGTTCATTACAACCCTTCAGTCAGGATTACGACCTAGTTTCTCACACCACTTATGTTGTGTGTGTTAATTTTATCCATAAGTGAAGGGACCTACAGTTTAAAGTCGACTCCGAACAACAGATTTTTTTTGAGAAACTTTTCATGGCAATTTTATTTACTCTCAGAGTTTTTGCCAGAAATCTGCTGAGAGGAAGTCGTCGAAGAAAATACTTTTCGTATTTTGTCTTGATGCCTGGCCTGGGGCTCGAATCCTGGCTTTTCGTCTAATAAGCCAACACACTACCTACTAGACCACGGCAACTTCAACTTAAATTTCAGCTTTTTCTTTTGGAAGATCTTTTCTCTTTAAATTAAAATAATTTTGCCCTCATTTACTGCCAAACCTATCATGATCTACTCCCCGTTCAATAGCCTTAAAGGCAGCAGAAACATTTCTTTTCTTCAGCCTACACAAGCTACTGGACATTTTTGTGCCCCTATTGCTATGTACTGCCTTAGAACACTTTCCATGACAAAGTTGAAGAAGTCCTATGAATGAGAATCGCCTTGTCTGAAACCTTGAACCGTATCAAAATATTTTGTGGGATCCATTCCTACCTTGACGATGCAACAATTATCCAGTTTTAATTACATGAGGGATAAAAAAGCTTCAATAAAGACCTAAAGTCACTAGCTTCCTTGTGCGATATATGATAAAGGAAATCAAATAACTACCTGATCGACAATACAACTGATTCGACTCGATTCTGAAGCCTGCAGTCGCATTAAAAACGAAAGGAATTTCGAACTACAGAGAAAAATGCTCTTAGGATCAATACAGGATTTGCAAATGATTTGAATGAATTTTATACGAAAAATTCAACTTAAATTTCAGTTTCTTTTTTTCGAAGACCTTTTCTCTTTAAATTAAAATAAAATTGTCCTTATTTGCCGCCATACCTATCCATTCTGATCTGGTCTCGTTCAATAGCCCCAAAGGTAGCAGTAACATCTCGTTTCGTACGCCCAATATCATCAGCGTACGTAAGCTACTGGACACTTTTGTGTCCCATTGCTATGTACTGCCTTAAAACACTCTTCATGACAAAGTTGAAGAAGACCCATGATAGGGGATCGCCTTGTCTGAAACCTTGAACCATATATTTGATGGAGTCCATTCCTCCCTTGACGTTTTAATTAAATGGGAGATAAAAAAAGCTGCAATAAAGCCCTAAAGTCACTTGCTTCCTTGTGCGATATATGATAAAGGAAATCAAATAACTACCTGATCGACAATGCAACTGATTCGACTCGATTCTGAAGCCTGCAGTCGCGTTAAAAACGAAAAGAATTTCGAACCACTGAGTACAATGCTCTTAGGATCGTTACTGGTGAAGATCTCTACGAGATAACCAAAGTGCTTCCAAGAAACCAAACAATTCTTGGCATGTCACTTACCTAAATACTCTATTCATGAAGTGATAACTGAAGAACCATCTCTAGGACGGACTTGGCACGATAAATGGCAAAATTTCTACGTTATTATTGACGGGATATCACTCTCTCGAATGCTTAGCAAGTGTTATTAGATGCAATGACAGTGAATCAAGAGGTTCTTACTCAGCCAAACGAGTAATAATGCCATAATGCAACTGATTCGATTCGATTCTGAAGCCTGCAGTCGCGTTAAAAACGAAAAGAATTTCGAAGCACTGAGAACAATGCTCTTAGGATCGATACAGGTCGAAATCTCTACCAGATAATCAAAGTGCTTCCAAGAAACCAAACAATTATTGGCATGTCACTTGTCTAAACACTCTATCCATGAAGTGATAACTGAAGAACCATCTCTAGGACGGACTTGGCACGATAAATGGCAAAATTTCTACGTTATTATTGAAGGGATATCCCTCTCAAATGCTTAGCAAGTGTTATTAGATGCAATGACTGAATATGATGGGCATCCATCTGGCATTTCAGAGAGAATCAAGAGATTCTTACTCAGCCAAACGAGAAATAATGCCATTCATTAGTGACCGATTATTCCTCTCGGATGTTCCTAAAACGACTACATCAACAGAAGATATGTATGATAAATGAATGTAAATATAATGGGGCCTTGAATGGACATCCAGCTTACATTGCAGAATGTGGCGTGACCTGGCCCTGATTCAACTTGCAGATCTGGTTCGTAGCGTGAGAATAGTTTCCGATGCTAGAAATCATTACCCAACCTGCTAATAAAATTCTTAAGACGCGATGCACCTTTTTCGTTCTCCTAGTAGACCTAAGGACATACATTTCCTGCAACTACTGCATTCAACTCTCAACAAATGACTGCCACGCACACGCACACAATTCAATATTGGTTAAGTGTTCTACGACTTAAATAATGTACAGACCGGTGTCTGGGACACAAAACATACAAAACATAATCATTACAAGCCTTTAGTCAGGATTATGGCCTAGCTTCTCACAACACTTATGTTGTGTGTGTTAATTTTTACACATAAGTGCAGGGACCCCTACAGTTTAAAGTCGACTCCTAACGACAAATTTTTTTTGAGAAACGTTTTACGGCAGAGTTTTCACCAGAAATGTTGCTGTGAGGAAGTCGCTGAAGAAATATTTTTTTTTTATATTTCGTTTTGATGTCTAAACTGGGGTTTGAACCAGAGATCAGCAATTAATCGCTTTTTCGCTACTCATAAGTACTCATGAAATTTTGAGTATGAGTGAGTCAACTACTCTGATTCATTCGTACTCAGTACTACATTGATTTATAAGTACACGTTGCAATGAGTATGAGTACAACGTTGACATCAAACTCATAACATTCGAACTATGTTTGATCCATACGCCTACTCATTCCGATTCATAAATTTAGAAAAATACTTACAATACTTATAAATGATTCGAGTGATTCGAATCATTCGTCAACATTTACAATCTTAATTGTTGTTGCATTTACAAAGAAAGAAGAAAGACGCATAAACAAAAAAGACAAAGACAGCAAGCAGCGCAAACACACAACCTTCTTGTGAGTATTGTAGTGTTCGTACGCGAATCATACTTATTTCGTGATTCGTGTATACGATGAGTCATGGAGTAATGGAATGGAGCGTAATGTTATGTACGAGTTCCATGAGTATTTCAAACTTTGAATATGCGTAGTATAAGTATGACATTAAAATAAGTATGAATGCGTATAAGTATCAAAAATTATAAGTATGATTCGAATCTACTCATCGTTTTGAATACTCATTGCTGACCTCTGGTTTGAACTATCGCGTCTAATAAACCAACACACTACCTATTAGACTATGGCGACTTCAATGGACATTGATAATATTGTAACTAAGTTTGCAGACACTCACAATTGGACACTTTCTTCGCAAGCACAAAATCCATATGCAAGAGAGTGGACACTAGAGTTTTCGGCCAAAATATTCAATCCAAGATAAAATACTTCAAATGTATAACACATCTGGATGCTGTAAAGGGCTGTAAAACATCACATCAATGTTGATCTTTTATATTTTTGGAAACTTTAAAGTATTTTAGCCCTTTTGTCTCTTGTGTATATACTCTCGATTTAAATCTTTTTTAATATTCTTTATTCTGATATTAACTTTAGTTTTGCTAACTTTCTTTATAAATGTCTTGGTGCTTTTTTCTTCTTTCATTTTTAATTCTTTTTCAATATCGTAATCGTTTGAAATCATCAGTTTTTTTTAAATAAACTTTTATACTTAAATTATTGTACCTTAAAAAATCTCGTGTATAAATTTTATTTAAATTGATTTCCTCTTCTCCCACCCCATATTCTTGTAGGAATTGCGTAATAAAGAGGAACAATTGCGTTTAATACAAATGCAACAACATGAGCAGGCAAATAATTTGAAAATGTTTGAACAGCAATTGCGTGCCCGTGAGCTGGAACTAATGGGCCGTGAATTGATAATTGCTCAAACCATACCGAAACCAAATAAACGACGTAATAAATTTAAATTTAAACCAAAAAAGGATCCCCTACAAATATCATTGCCGACTGAATTCCGCCATCAGATCACTACAATAAGAGATAAGGCGTGTGTGGTGCCAACACCACCCGGTTCACCGGCCATATCGGGCCTTAGGATAGTGGCACGTAAGTAATCAATATTTATTCTTACTGGTTGTTGTTTTACTCTTTATTAGTAAGACTAGATAGAGCAATAAATATCAGGAGTTTAGTGAATTAATTTATAGAACTCGGGTTTTTAAAGCAAATTTTTTCGTTATTTCAGAAAATATTTAAACAATGATAAGGTGTAGTAAAAAGAAATCCATAATTTTTTACAAGAATTGTAAAGTTAAATATGCTTTGTTTTGGGCAATAATTTAATCTCATTTTAAAGTCTTAAAATGGAATGGAAATGTGAAAATAGGAGCACGTTAGGTCATTTGCAATTTAGTCTGGTTTTCGTTGATATGGTAGCCATAGTTAACCCATTCGCTGCCAAGCCTAAATTATATGAAGTCATTCCCATTGCCATTTATATTTTGAGTGTTATTGTTTACAATATTGGCTAAATGAAAGCCAAGATGCAGTCATTCAATCTCATCAATCTACGTCAATCATACCCCAAGAACAAAGTTCCCTTCATTATCTTGATGCTATTCCTCCCACACAACAAAAATAGAGTTTGTGCAAACGAAAAGCATTCGAGCTGTCCTGATAAACCTCCATTATGTATTGGACTTTGTTACAAATCCTATCATGAAGATAATTTATCATAAGTGATTTATAGTTGCAATAAAATTTTGTTATAAATACACGATGAAGTTGATTTTTGCGTGAAAGATCATTCTCTATAAGAAATAAAGTATTATTTTTGTAAAAAATTGTGTTTGTGTTGTTTGTGGCAAAAAAAGAAATTGCTAATTCAAAAGCCTGCATGTTATAATATATTTAAAGTAGGACGAGTATACTCGTCTTGGCAGTGCGGGATACCCTGTCAAAGACGAGTATACTCGGCCTTGGCAGCGAATGGGTTAAATCAATAACCAGGAGAATCATTTGCCGATTAAACCATCACATTGAAGACCTTGACTATATACATAAGATACGCCTGATATGGGACACCTTAAAAAGTTAATGGGAGTTATAGAGATCATGAAAGGGTGAAGCGAATTCAAGGCCAATAGTTTTTATATTTACAATCAATCCTTTTCAAATGACAACCTGTCCGCTTATCGACTCTTGGTTTGATGTCCCCTATTGCAACTGTTGACCGAAATCTCAGGATACCACATGTCAAGTTTCCCCAAGGGCAGTTGGCATAGAAGAATTTTAAATGAAAAATAGAAAAGAAAAGAAAGGTGGCCCCTACAAAGAGGAAAACCATATTAAGTAGTAAACAATGGATTTCTTTTTATTACACCCTTAATAAAGTTGAAAGTAAATAGTTTATATAGGCTTGGTTGTTAATTTTTTAATTTTTAATAATTTTTTTTTTGCTAATTTCATATGAATTTAATTTTAAAAATATTTTATTTCCTTAAATTTAAGTTATTTTGTGTTTTAAATTTATTTTATTTTTATTCCTTTTTTGTATTAAATTTTTTTCTTTTATCCCTTTTTTCTTTCTTTTTTCCGTTTTATATTTTTTTTTTGTATTTTTTTGCGCCCCATATATTCCCTAAATACCCTACTCCCTTATTCCCATACAATATGTTTTGGTGATTTTCCATTTTCACCAAATTCAAGTGAACCCTGATGGTTTTAAGGGTAAAACTTGGGGTCCATCGACGGTACATCAACGTGAGCGTTGCCATCTTAATACTGCCATCCATTCAACCGAATGGCATAATGCTAATGTGAGCAGTAACTCATCTCTATGCAAGAGTGCACCCAATCTCGATAAGAAAGCGATACGACAGCAACAGCAACAACAACAGACGACTTGTAATACGACACCCTCATCACCTAATAACGGCTATAATCATCATCAACAACAACAACAACAACACCATCAGCTTCATTTACATTTCCCTCATGCTAGCAATAGTAGCGTTTCGTTAACACAACAGACAGCAGCTGCAACAACGGCTACGGCACAAGGTATATCACCACCAGGTACACCATGTAGTAGTACAACAACATCCAGGGCCATGGTATCTACTATTCATCCAGCTTTTCTGCCATTAATACCAAATAACACGGTCAATAATCTAATGCATCCTAATCAGCATCATCCACATCATCTACACCATCATACCATTACCACCACTAATTGCAATAATTCATCATCATTAGCTCCACCACTACATCACCTTCACCATCACCATCATAACCAACAACAATTGAGTAATTGTACGCTCAACTCTGTAGCATGCTATGCGAAGGCTATTGATTTACATTTAAGTTCCAAGAAACATATAAAAAAGAAACATTTAATAACGAAATCCCATGATGGTGGTCTAGATTCTCTGTTAAAGAAAAAGTCTCCGAAGCCTTTGCCATTTGAGCGTCCTTTGGATAATTTCGAAACGGATAGAGATTCCATAACACCCACTGTAGTGGGCTGTTTCCCCTTTCGACGCAATACTTCACAACTGCCTTTACAGCCAGACAAAAGTCCCATAAATGATTTAAAACAGTCCAATAGCTTGGGCAATAGTCCAGCCATTGGTCGAAAGAAATTCTCCTTAGATAGTCGCCTATCACCCATGGCTAGACGCCAACAACTGTCCTACATATCACCCGATATCTCGCCTTTAGTAGCAGAAAATCCCTTTGTGACCTCCTGTTCCCAGCAGGGCTCTTTAATGCTGATCGACAGCAATCCCGATAATCCCACATACGATCGTTTCTTTTACACCAGCCTGCAAAAGTCTTTAGATGAGATCTTTTCTGCCAAACAACAACAAAATTCTACGGTTACGCCTGCCACTAGCAGTGATAAGACAAACTATTGGCAAAAGTCAGAGCCTTTAAGTTCAAAATCTAGTGTTAATTTAACAATGTACTCTTCCACCTCTCAATTGACAGAGGATCATCACCATAAAGAAGAAGCTTTAGAGGACCCTGAGTCTCCCTACTATAGATTTCAACGTAATGGCTCGGGTTCACAATTTCCTCGTCATTGTTTCTTTCGCAAACCGTCGAATGCTCATGAGAATGTTAAACTGAAACAGAATTATGTGATGACTGAGCGTAGCGGCGATAACAATGCTTCATTTCGTTCGTATCACTCGAATGAAGAACAATTTCATTCTTTAAACTCGATGGATAATTCCTCCTCGCAAGATAATTCCCTTAATTCCCAGCAAACATCACGTAAATCTTCGGTGGTTACATTTCATTTAAACAGTAATAGTAATAGCAACAACAACAATAGTTCCCATAGTAGTTCCCATAACAATTCGTCATTATTTAATTCCTTTGAGGACTGCCAAAACGATGTAAATAGTTCCACCACTAGCTCATCATCGCAACAACAGAATCATTCTTTTAGTTTTGCCACCTGTTTCTCTGAAAGTGATAGCTCCCAGCATTTAACAGAGAGCAGCATTGCAATAATGGCTCAAAGGAAACTGCAAGATGTACAACCCGATCCCGAGGTCATACAAATGAAACAGCAATTACTGCAACAGGAAATGAAATTGCAAAAGCAAAAGCTGTTGCAACAACAAAAAAATTTACAAACAAATTGTGGGACAACGAAATCAAAACAGAAAACAAAAAAATCAAAATCCTCTAAAACCTCGTCGACCTCCTCAACTTCTGCCGCTACTGCTAACGATAATGCGTCGCTTAAGGCGGACTCATCACAAACGCATTCAACAAATTCGACAAAATTTAAAACCCTTATGAGCTTCTTTAATCTAAGCACTCTGACGCGTACCAAGAAAAAATATCAAAAATCCAATAGTTCGTATAAATTATTCGAAAATACTTTGGATTCCCAAAGGGATTCAATTAGAATATCACCACAGCGCACTAAATCCTGTGATCAATTGGAAATGGTGTAAGAGTTGGTAAAGATAAACGGACGTAGATAAAAAGGTAGGGGTATTCAAAAAGGGATTTGTTTCTCTCTCTCTCTCTCTCTATCTAAGGGGAATGGAAATTTATAAAAACCATGAGGAGTTTGTAATTGAAAAAAAGACAGAAGGCACTATAGAACTAGAAATAGAAGCTGGCGTAGAAGCATATGAAGTCAACGAAATAATGATAGGTTAACACGTTAAATTTTGTTTTCTTTTTAAGTTTTGATTACTCTTTCCGTATTGCATTTTTCAACTCGTGCTTATCAAGTTTTGTTAAACGTAAGGATAGCAACATAGCAGCATTGAGTTTTTCAATTTATTCTTGGTTCCGCAGTCTGCCATTTCTCTTGTGCCCTTAAACCATTCGACACTTTCTGCTATTAGCTAGTTTGGCTCCCAGATGGTGCTTGCTCTGGGCATAAACCCATGAGGCGAAGAACAGTTTACTTCTCTTCCTAATCTCTACAACTTATGTCGGAAAATTCCTGGGCCACATGTTCAAGTTTAATACGTCTTGTATAAGATTCCAGAAGCAATATACTGTAATGAGTTTTCGATAACTACTTTTACTATCGACTTCTGTCTTCATAACACCTAAGTGAGCATAACCAAGTGCATTACCGCTTTTACTTCTCTCCTCATCTCTACAGCTTATGTAAAATTCCTGGGCCACATGTTCATGTCTTGTATAAGATTCCAGAACCAATATAGTGTAATGAGTTCGATAACTACTTTTATTATCGACTTCGGTCTTCACAACACCTAAGTGAGCATAATCAACTTCATTACCGCTTCCAGCACTATGTAGTGAAAAGACAATCGAAGACCAAATTCACGCTGCTTCAGATGAGACATCCATGACACCAGAAAAGTAATTTGTAATTTGAAAAACATAATAAATCTTCTTTACTGGAATGCTTATACAGTATTACCTCTTAGGTACCACGGATGGAAAACCATACATCCATTTTAAGTGCTAATGATGAGTTGGATCATAGGACCAACTAAGGGCAGGCAATAGGTTTAACCTCCCTTTCCAGCTGCTTTTTCAATTCCAATTCAGAAATCGTCAATTCAAGCATTCTTAGCTTTTTCTGAACTCCACTGAATAAGCGTTTGAATTCATGATTTAAAAGCACGTGTTTCTTTTTATAATTTGTTGTACAAGTAGATGTGAACCTATCAGTATTTCGTTGACTGTATGTTAGCTTCAGTTGTGTTAAGTTAACAATAAACGAACGACGTATGCAAGAGATGGCGGCTGCAAGACAAATAAATTTTTCATTAAAATTTTACAAAATGCGAGATATTTTCAAGCCAAGCAAATGTTGTTGTGCCTTTACTGTGCCTTTTTTTCCAATTAAATGTTTAAGGAAAATATTTTCTTTACTCCTTTAGGTCATCCTTTTTAAATCTGGTTTTCTGTTTTTAAAGTTTCGAAAGTTTCAAAAGTTTATATCCCTGTGCCGTAGTAATTCTGATTTTTTTTTTGTTTTTGTTTTTGTTTTATAACCTTTCTTTGGTTTTATTTTCACACACACATTTTGATTTCAACTTTTAGGTAATGGTATATAATTATTATTTTTTGTTTTGTTTTATATACAAACAATACATACATATTTATTATATATAGAATATATGTATACTAGTATTAGAGATTAAGTAAAACAAATACACTTTCTTTTGTACCTAAGAAGAAGAAGAATTCAAATATAGTTATTTAGCCAGCTTTAAAGCTGTAATTTTTTTTTTTAATTTAAATGATTTTTAGCCGTTTTATATTATTACAAAATATTTATATTAATAATAATTAAGACTTTTATTTTTTATAAATTGATTTTATTTAAAAACAAAAACAAAATACAAAATAACTAATTTTGTTAAGTGCCTTAAAACAAAGTAAAAAAAAAACAAGATGAAAAAAAACTTTATTTTAATAATTATCAATTGCATTTAGTGTTGTGTAAGTTTTAGTAACAATTAAATAACCAACGTTTGCATTTTAAACTATAAAATTTTATTTTAGTGAATCTAAAATAAGTTTTAAAATTTAATATATTTTTAGTAGAGAAACAAAAAAACAAAACAAAAATAATTAAACAGAAACAAGAAATGAATTTTGAAGAAGGCAAACAATTTCAAATAATTAAAAATCTGTATGAAAATTGTTAATTTTTCAAAAAAAAAAGAAAAAAAAAATTAAGTACTTTCTAGAAGCGTTTGCCTTATAAAAGACAGAGGCAATTAGCCTTTAAAATTAAATACATTTGTAAACATTTTTAAATAAATTTTATCACCTAAAAGTACCCTAAATTCCCTTCCCTCATATTGAAAGAAACTTCAGAATGAAGCCGTGGCTTGTTAAACATTTTTATATAAATTTTATCACCTAAAAAAGTATCCTAATTCCCTCCCTTCCCACATATTGAAAGAAACTTCAGAATGAAGCCGTGACGTATGAGAATGTGAAACATTTGTAAACATTTTTATATAAATTTTATCACCTAAAAGTATCTTATTCCCCACGTATTTAAAGAATATATTGTCTTATAAAGTAATCTCATGGATCTAAATAATCTAAATTTTGTAATTCCTTCATCCCATGAGTAATTGATCATAAAGAGCTATTAGCATTAACAGATTCTTACAGAAGAATAAAGAATGCTGTTAGAATCTGATCAACCTATCACCTTTAGAAAGCTCCACGCTCCTAAGACAATTGAATTTTGTTCCTTTTTAGTCCAGCTTGTTGAATTGTTAAGGTTTCTTTTGAATTTTATTTTAATTTTGATTAAATATGTACATGAACTTCCTTATCATTTTTTCCCACTAGAAATTGTTTGAAAAAATCCTTTAGAATGAAAGTAAAAGAAACCTTTATCTTCCCCTTTAAAGTGAATGAACAATTTCTTTAGACCACCACACCACTCTCACGGAGAAATGTAAAGTATTCAATATGGTAATTGAAGTTTTTCAGCGTCCGATAGGACTACTACCACTGTGTCATAAAATGTATGACGATTTGTTCATAATGAGACAGAATACTGGTCTTATAAAGTAAAGAATACTGGTCTTATAAAGTAATCTTATGGATCTAAGTAATCTAAATTTTGTAATTCCTTCATCCCATGAGTAAATGATCATAAAGAGTTATTAGCATTAACAGATTCTTACAGAAGAATAAAGGCTGCTGTTGGAATCTGAACAACCTTTACACCTTTAGCAAGGCTGAAATAAATCCTTCACGCTCCTAAGACAATTGAATTTTGTTTCTTTTTAGTCCAGCTTGTTGAATTGTTAAGGTTTCTTTTGAATTTTATTTTAATTTTGATTAAATAAATGGACTTCCTTATCATTTATAAACTGGATAAATGGATTCATCACCCACTAGAAATTGTTTCAAAAATCCTTTAGAATGAAAGTAAAAGAAACCTTTAAAGTGAATGAACAATTTCTTTAGACCATCACTCTCACGGGGAAACGTAAAGTATTCAATATGATAGTTAAAGTTTTCCAGCGTCCAATAGGACTACTACCACTGTGTCATAAAATGTATAACAATTTGTTCATTCTGAGACATAAGTGAATACTATTAGGATTCCCACCGGTGATTACTTCAACAGCAGCGCTAGCCAAACATTTGGTAGAGGTAGAATTCATTACAAAGTCGGTGATAGGGTACTTAAACCATATAAGGCGTCTGTAAACGTTGAGCTGACAGAACAAATGGTAAATTTTTTCAACGCAAAATTAAATTCTGGACTGTGACTTTTCTATAAATATTAATCAAGTTTATTTTGCTTTAAAATAAAAACTAAAACACAAATCCTGAAACCAATTTTATCAGGGTAAGCTATTATTAGTAGAAAATTCAAAGGATTCTTTGACTTTTTAGTAAAACCGTCATATAACTCTGTTCTGTTAGATTAAATGCTTATCCCCCTACAGTAACTGCATAAATCAGGTGCTATTAAAGCTATTGTGGTACCTTTACAGAAAATTACTTGGAGTAAATACTCTTCCAGCCTGAACTTCTAAGATAATTGCAAAGCTTTTGTTCTACATTGCTTCAGAGTGGAATAAGTGTACATAGATAAGAATATGTATATACAAAAGCATATTTTATAAAATCTACAAAAAAAGAAGAGGATTAAAAATCTATTTGCCTCACATTTAATAAATGTTATGAACGAAAATTTAAAAATAAAAGCCAAGCCAATTTATTAAGGGTAGAGAAACAAATTTTAACAAATCTGAATTTAGTTTCAAATGCCTTGTGATTTTCTTTTAAAATGCATTTCTTGTTTTTGTTTAACAAGAAAGAAAAAAATTGTTTTCATATAAAAAAAAAATATTTTTTTTTTATCAAAATTAATTATTTTCATATAAATTTAATTTTTTTTTAGTCAGTTACTGTACTTTTTATTTTATTTTAAACAACAAAACTGTATTATTTTTTTGTGAAATTGTAATTTTTGTTTTCTATTTTATTTAATAATTATTTTTATCCTACAACAAATATATGATGGTAGCAATGCCTGTATAATGTTGAAATTCAAAACTTTATTTGCAATATTTCTGTAAAATTGTTTTTGATTTTAATTTTTTTCAATTAATAATTTTTTTTGTTTAATTTATTTAATTTTTGTAAAAGAAAAACTGTGATTAAAAAAAATGTTTTTATTTTTTGTATTATTTAAAACGAAAAGAAAGGTTTTTGAAAATTAATTTTGTGCTGATATTTTTTTTAATTTAATTAAATTTCTTTTATTTTTTTTCTCTTGTAAATGTAATGTTTTAAATTTATTTTCTTAGGCTTTTAAGTAATTATTTTTAATAATTTTTATTAAATAATTTATATATTTTTTTAATTAAAAAAAAAAAAAACAAATTTAAAAAAGAAATATTCCATTAATTAAAAACAACGATTTAAAATTTACACACTGAGAATTAAAAAAAAATCTTTACAAAAAAATTAACAAAAAATAAAAAACTTAAAACAAAATAATAAATTATTGGTTTTATTTTCGATTTAACCTGTCTCAAATCCTAAAACCCTACACAAAAAATTAAAAAAAAACAATACTTGGGTAAAGGCCATTAAAAATTAAAAAAAGTTTCCATAAAAAATTTAAAAATTTGTTCAATTCAATAAGAAAAACAAAAACTACTTTTAGGCTATAATTCCAAAGACGATTGGTGCTCTCCCATACACACATTGCCTGGAGGTGGACCAAATCTTCCCATTATGTCTCCAAATCCCTATTTACTAAGCCGTTTTACTTCCAACATACCTATGCCTACCTTGTATGCAGGCGATGCGGTACGAAAACCTAAACTTTCTGTCATTGAGGTGTTGCTGTACAATATGGCCGCCTTGTTGGCTGGTGTAGCCGCTGGCTATGATGTGCGCATGTCAAATGTATCACCATTTCATCCTACTTTGTTAAGTGATGTACCTGCCTTAAAAGCTCCCATGGATATGGAGCTACCCAAAGTCAATGAGGAACGGCGTTATGCCGCCAATACCTATCATGGCACTGGCAATCGTAACAGGTGAGTAACACATTTAAATATTAAAAAAATTTCTTTTTATAACCTATTGCGCTGCTTTACAGAACCGCCTTAAGCTCTATAACCTATGAGCCATCGGATAATAATGATGCGCCCCGACGTAATACTGATTCACCATTAAATCAAAGACAGCAAAAGATTACACAGAATATATTGGATCCTAGCTTAGGTTTAAATAAATTTCAAGCACATCATCATCAACAACAGCAGCAGCATCAGCAGTCGCAACAACAACAACAACACCATCAACTATTATTGCAACAGCAAAGCCTTATACCCCAGCCTCAATATCATAAGCCTACGAAATCATTGACTCAACCACCTACACCTCAACATCATTATCATCACAGCGGGCTCAACCAGCAGCAGCAACAACAAATACGCAAAATGCCTTCAACTATATCCACCACCACTACCAGTGGTTTGGGTTCACAATTCACCAATAACACCTCGGGTATCTTGTCTTCCTCTTTGGGTAGCCATACCCAACCGCCAACACCATCGCCACGACGTAAGATAAGCACATCATCGTTTACAGAAAATTTGGAATATTCGGAGCAGGAAGATAATTTACCTTTGGATCCCCATAATTTTACAGGATTTCATTTGGGTGGCCAGGTAAATCCACAAGCACATCAAAATTTGTATGGCAACACACAAGAGTACATAAGAAATGGTCCCAGCTTCTCTAATGATGGTGGGGCTTATGGGGCAGGGGCTCATAGGGCAGGATTTTTGGGTAAGAAATTGTTTTTCATACAATAATGGAATATTTTCTGAAATTTTTATTTCTTTTCCAGGCTCCAACTATTTCCCCTATCGGCCCGAGCATCAAATGACTTATGAAAGAGACTGTAAATCTTATCCGGATTATTCGTATGAGTATAATCATCGTTTGCCTAATTACTATGACTATAGCTATGATCCTCAACCGCCACCACCACCAGCACCCCAGCAACATCATGCTAGTCCTCCGCCTGTGGTTCGAACACCACCACCAAGAGTACCACAAATGGGTGTTAGCGCAGCTGGCCATAGGCGTACGCCCTCAACAATATCCAATAATTCGAATTATAATCAAGGCTTTAGTTTGGATTATGATGAGGCTCTTAACCAGCCATATGAGTTTAATATGGCCTTGCCATTGAACACCGAATATGCCGTATACCGGGAAGCCTCTATTATACCCACGGGAGCTGTACCACCACCCACTAAACAGGAATTGTATAAAAGTTCACCTAAACCGATACAGCGCTTTATGGGCGGCACGAATCACAATGAGATAACGACAATAAATCGCATGAGAGATTATGAAAATCTACCCTTTAATGTTAGTCCTCTGCACAAACCGTTGTATCAGCAACAATATAGACGTGGCGAAGGCACACCTTTGCATAATACACCACAGCGCACAGTTTACACGAGATCGCGTTCGACACCCATGTCACCTATAAATATGAAAACGTCACCGCCTTCACCAGCACCGCCACATAATCATCATAAACCCTCTTCCATACCCCGTTTAATGCCGGAAAGGCCGGCCAGTTTACCGTTCGATCCGAATGCTTTATCTTTGGCTGCAAATGTGGGTACAAAATTGCGTTCCTCTTTGAAAAAGTACAATAATTATAAAACGCCTAATGGTAATGCTCCTTTAAACGGTGCGCCTAATTCGAATACTACTACTACTACGGGGACTAATGCTAATAAGACAAATAATGCCATCAGCGCCACCAGTGGCACGGCCAATAGTACACCCACAAATCCTACACCACCCGATTCGTATACCAGTGATGATAGCTCATATTTAAGTGCCAAAGAAGGCTCCATATCCTCTCACAGTCGTGTACGTTTTAGTCCCGAAGCCTATTTGGATGCTAGTCCTGGTGGTGGTGGTGGTGGTAATAATGCCAGCACTTCCTCTGCTCACAAATCCTTAGCTCTCTACAGTAGACGTTTGTCTAGACGTAATACAGCTGATATTTCAGGTTCCTCTACGTCGCCCTCATCCTAGCAGGGTTTTGCTAATTTACGGGTACAATTAGCCCGTAGTCCCGGTGCACGCTCCAGTACATTGTCATTGAATTCTACGCCACCATATAATATACAAACGGGTTTGTGTTCACCCTCGCCTTCGTCAGCTCAGCAAATTGGACAACAACAACAACAGCTGCTGCAACAGCAACAACAACAACAGTTGCCCTATCGTTGGTATTCGGGTGCAAGACGTTCACGCTCGGCTCAATATGAATATCACATGTAAGAACGAAATTTAATACGATATTTTTTTCATTTTCCTTGTAAATAGATATGTATGTTACATAACTACTATATGATATGTATGTATAATAAGCTCCACTAAAATCCAAAATAGCGTAGCTTTCCATATTTCAGTCGAGATTTCTAAACGGGTGTGCTACTATTTAAGTGCTGTGGAATCCGTTGAATAAGAGTTTTTGGTTTTAATCACTCACTCAATTCAAGAGTTCTCCTTTGTAGCTATCGGATGATCATTTACTGTAGTGAACATCAATTAATTCTTAATTGGCCACCGCTGCTCTAACCCACAAGATATTTAGTCGGCCAATACAATGGAATAAATTAACAAAACTAGACTCCCATCTAGGATGTTGCACCTTATTGAAGTAAATATTCAATGGTTTCAATAAAGAGTATCAATATGTCGCCATCTCAAGCCATTGCTTTCACTTTGCTTCAGCTTTTCCTTATGGCAACTATTTCTACCAATGCGTCTATTGCACGTTTAGAGGTGATCCAATGGATTTTTTGCAATATTGTTATGTGTCCTTCATAGGTATAGCCATTTACATTATTTTGCTTCGCTGACTACAGGCTGTTAAAGGGAAAACTCCCATAGCAATGTTATACACGTGGTCGTACTATCGTTCAAAGCTTCACAACAATTTTTCTTTATAAGACCAAATTCTCAGGATTGTCCTCTACTCATGTTGACTATAAATTATGAAACGAGGTTTAGACGGTAGGAGAAGAAGTATTTGAAAAGCTTCTATAAATAGACTCCATTTTGAAATGAAAATCAAGAAAGTTTTCCAAAGCTTTATGGCAACTAAGGCACTTAACTAACCACAATAAACATCAAAGGAGGATTTTACATACGACTTAAAGGATGGTTAACTAAATTAGCAAGAGAAGCCTATCAACATATGGGTATTAATCGAACGAAAGTTTATTAAAATTTGTTTTAAAGAAAATAAGCAAAAAAAAAACAAAGGGATCAGCTACACGGAGATGCAGACACACCTCTCAGCCAGCGTATTTATTATGTATTTCGATTTGAAAGAAAAAGTTTTCGGAATACATAATAACTGTCCATATCTATAACCTCAGAAGAGCCTGAATATTTACTCACGACAGAGAGTTTTAATCCTAATAGAAATCGTCTCCCAGGATAACTAAACCTTCTTACACAAGCGGCAGGGCAAAAAAATAAAGTAACCAACTCACCTACATTAGAAGAAACAAAGGGGTCAGCCACAGCATCAAAAGCTTTAGCAAATGTCTCTGTTCTAAAAATCCTACAGTTGTCATTCAATTCGAGACACATCACAAAAGGCCTTAACACACAGGCTTCCACGCAATTTCGACTCATCAGAGAAAATGAGGGTACCAACCCGTATTGGGAATTCCCCACTGTTCCACAAGATCCTATTTGACACGAGAATCCTTGAACTACAGATAAACGCAAACTCGAAAAACATATAATCACCGGTTCTAACCGCCCAATCGGCAGAAAAAGCATTAAGATTGCCAGAATATTCAAAATCACAATTCCCTCAGGAGTATGGCTCTACGGTCTGCATAACGCTTGACGTATAAGTTTAGTGAGATAAGGCAGAGAAATGTTGAGAACAGCCTGCGGACAATTTCTTCTGACTCTGGTAATACACAGAGGCAATCCGTTGTACCTTATATAAGAGCCCACGCTGCAATAGTTTTCAACTCTTAATAGTTTTCTTATAAAAAAATATTAAGAATGCCAGATAATCCAAAAGTGGAATTCCCTCAAGCGCAAGGGCCTACGCTCAACACAACGCTTGACATATAAGTCTAGTGAGATTAGGCAGAGAAATGTCGAGAACAGTCGAGCACAATGGTAGCACTCAGAGGCAATCCGGTGTACCTTATATAAGATCCCCCGCTAAGAGCTCTGGATAGTTGTCTTATAAGGCAATTATAAAATTATTCCTTTCAATTCCTTTGAAGGGCTGCAGCATTAGGAACTCTGGTAACGATCGGCTAAGTTAATACGAGAGGTTTCTATTTTGATCAATACCTACACTACAGCGCGCTGCAGTAGTGCCTTTATTAAACTAGTGAACACTAGAGAGGCAATTGTATTAAGAATTACTCTAGTCGTTGCTAAACTTAAGTTTCAAGTGAAAATCAATTTTTTACTTGTTTTACTGTATCTGACAGCATTGTAGACGAATGAGGAATTGTTGAAAACAATCTAAAATTAACAAGCAATAGCAGATTACATATGTTCAATCAAAGAAAAAATGTATGTACATACCCCGCTATATGGAGATTTTGCTGCCCCCGGTGATTTTTATCAAATTTAAAAGGGTGTTGTTGCGTTGTTTAAGGCAATTACAATTAAAAACGTTTGAAGGCAAAATCGAATATAAATAATATAACCTAGAAATTATTGGAAAAAACAAAATAAATTCGCGGGTATGAAGACTTATTCCTGTGACTGTGAGGAAGAATAATACTGTTCAAGAAATAAAATTTAAATTCATGCGGCGGTTACGCTTTCTTTTTGGATTTTACTTGCATAAATATTTATTTCAAATCAATTTAAAATTTATGATTTAAAGCTCGCTCTCATATTCAAGTCTTTGTATAAAAAGGTTTCGTAAAACAAGTTTAATTATGTATTAAAATTTAAACAATAAAAAAGTAATTAAAATGAAATCCACTTAAAATTCAAAAGGATTATAATTCAATAACAACTTAACATTCCAAAATAAAATGCAAACTTTAATAGTTAAAAGAAAAACAAATGAATCTAAGAAAATAATCGATTTACTAAGAATTATTAAGCGTTATTCATTATGTATGTATATAAGCCAACCCCAAAACATTTTAATTTTTTTAAAGTTTTATTTTTAAAACATTGAAAAAATTCCAAAGAATTAAATTAAAGCCATTTCATATTGTATATGTTAATAGGAATATTAAACCATAGAAAAACAAACTCCATTTGCCAAATTATTTAATCATTATTATGTTGTAAATATTGATAAGTATTATTAAAAATAAAATTAAATTAAAAACTCTTCATAACTTTTAAGTTCAACATTAAATAAGTAAATATATAAGAAGAAAAGAAAATACAAAAACTTGCGTAAATATAAAAATGCCTTAAAGAAAACTTAAATTATATATTATGACACTTACCATTTCCTCTTTTTGTCGTAAATGTATGGAAATTTAATCTAAAAAGAGAAAGTAAGAAAAAAAAAATTAAAATCATTATTTAAAATCCTAAGAAAACTATATAATCTACAAATATATTTAAAATTATTTAGTTTAAGAACAAAAATGTAACAAATTCTAATAATTTATAAGTATTTGACTAAACAACATCGTTATTCCATTATTTTATATCAAAAAAAATCAAAATTTAATAAGAAAACAATCATTAAATACAGATTCATGGTATATTTTATATTTTCAACTATCTGAACTTTTGGCGATCACTGTATTTCACTGTATAAAATTCTGTACAATTCCTTGCTATATAACCTGCTGAGGGAAATTGATACAAGATATGAACTTTGCCCCTGGTGTTGTTCGATGGATTTATTCGATGGTTATCGAGGCTGATCTTCCTTATGGAGTTGGCTACCAGGGTAGACGCCCATAAATTAAAATTTTAATGTAAAGCTTTTTGATAAAATAAGGAGATTCTGACAAAATGCGACATTTATTGCAATGCGACTTAATAGTATGCCACGGTGAAGCTTCTTGATAAAATAAGGAGATCTTATATCTTATGTAATACAAAAAGCTCTCCTTGTAATGCTTAACTGACTTCCCGACATTTGTTGCAATGCTTCTTTATAGCATGACATGGTGGGTGGTAGATTATTTCCTCTAGGCACTGCTTTACCTTATCTTTCGATACCCAGACTCTAAATTAAATTAGACTATACCACGTCTGAACAAGACATTTTTCACAAGAATTTCTCTGACATGATCACTTTCGGGGAGGTATTTAGGTAGAGGCATTTATTGGCTTCTGAAAAATTATTTATTTCCAGACTTAGCTGGCTTAAATCTTTTAGGAAGCTTATTAATCAACTGCGTAAATAGAATTGTAGGGACATCTCTGTCACTGTATATATTCCAACCCGTGATTGTGTAATGCAGAGAGATTTCAATTTCTGCGTCAGTTTTAGATGTTTCTGAAGTCGCCGTAGTCTAGTAGGTAGTGTGTTGGCTTATTAGACGTAAAGCCAGGATTCGAGCTCCAGGCCAGACATCAAAATAAAATACAAAAAGTATTTCTTCGGTGACTTCCTCTCAGCAGATTTCTGGCAAAAACTCTGAGAGTAAATAAAATTGCCATCGTTCGGAGTCGACTTTAAACTGTATAAAAATTAACACACACAACATAAGTGGTGTGAGAAACTAGGACGTTGTACACAATGGGCCAATTCGACCTCCGGGTACTGTACTTGTCTTAATTGACAAGTACACGTCCTCTAACCTAACATAACCTTTAGAAGTTTTTGGCTCGATGTAGGCTTTTCTCATTCAACTCCCGCTTTCTCGATAGTACTATGTCGAGTTGATCACAAATTCATAAAATTTTCAGCCTAGTCTTCAGCTTGATTCTAAGATATTCATACTTTAAATATATGGAGCCCTAACGTTGATTGTCAAGACTAATTAGTCAGGAGTTTTCAGTTAGTTCTATGTATTAAAACAGTGGTTGATCAATAAAAAAATTATAAGGGTAATTATGCCTTCAATATTCACGCTTGATGAATGTATAGTTCAATCATCGCCATGTGGCACTATTACAGCGTTTTTGCAGAGTTGCAAATAGAATAACAGGATGAATATTAAAGAGGATAGGTAGGACAGTACTTGTCCTTTAAACATGCCCATTTTTATTTTGCAGTCATATGAATTTTACAATCTTCGTTTGATAACGTTACAAATATTTCGATTAGATCCAGCGAAACCACTTTTGTATGTTGACAAAGACGTGGGCGATTCAGATCCGGCTTTAGTGAAAGATTTTCAGTCTGTAAGTAACAATTTCAAGCCAAACAATTTCAAACAAAAGAAATTTTTAAAAAGGTTTCAAAAATGCTTCAAATATTTCTATATATAAACATTTAGTGAAGGATGACAGCAGTGATATGTCTTGCTAGCTGTTTTAAACAGCACTTGTATTTTGAATAATTTTGAATAAAAAAAATTCTGATTCTGTTGTATACATTATGATTTTTTGTTTATATTTTTTTAAACATTAACTACCATATTCAAAAAATTAAAAAGCTTAAAACCATTTAAAGGCTGAAACAAAACATTTATTACCATTCAAATAATCTATGGCTTTCCTTAAGGATTTTGTAAATGTAATTAAACATTTTTAAAATAAAAAAAATTAAATGTTAAAAACAAAAGAAAAAAATGAATAAAAATATGGTAATTAAATGAATAAAACTAAAATGAAATAACAAAAATTATTTAATAAAAGAAAAAACAAATAATAATAATAATAAAAGCTTCATTATTTAAGACACAACATACTAATAAGAAATGAACAAAAAAATAATAAATAGTGACAAGAATTTTAAATAAAAGAAAATGTTATATTACGAGCGAAATGTAATGAAAATTAGTTTAAATTTTATTTACTTTTGTACAAAATCTATTCTCGCTATATCTATAAATCTATGGTCGCTATATAGTAGTGTAGTGCAGTTTATTTTGGCTTAATGGGTGAGGACCAAAAAGTTGAAAAAAAAGATCCTTTCGACTACCATATCGGCGAGTTGCTCGAAAATTCGAAGCCTGAAGTCTTCTGCTAACAACTTTGAATTCGTACATAATAGGGCTACACGACCAATATTGTATGCATTTTTCTTGTCCCTTCCTTTAATTTAGGTTTTGGATCTACGAATATGCATTCATGTCTAGCTAGTACATCTTACTGATGGGTAAACCTAAGCATGAGGGCTCATGATGGATTCAAATGTATAAGTAAATGTATAAGGTAATAACTTGGTAATATTATAATTATAGCCTCCTCTTAATCATTAAGTTAATGGCCAATTCATTATCATTAGCCCAAAGTACACCATTTTAAATTTTAAAAAAGATGATAGAGCCAGCGCAAAAAAAATAATATAGCCAGGGTCCAAGGGTCAGAATCATGTTTTTGTAAGGATAAAACTTCCTCAGAGCACGGAAGACATGTTCAAAAGAAACGGTTTGAACTTTGTAAACAGTATGAGCTCCAAAATGAGTGCCTAGGTGTAGCTAAGAAACTACACATACTATTCTCAGTTCCCTCCAGCAAATAAACATTTGCTATTTATTTCCCTTTGATATTGATCCCTAAACACTCAAAAAAATTTAAGGGACATTATTGCTATTTTTCAATACACATTTGTGTTTACTTCCTGGGAACTTTTTAGGTTAGTTTAGTTATAGAATTTTAAATTCAAATTTTTATTTAATCAGTATTAAGAGAATTAATTTTTTCTAAGCGTATGAATATTTTTTAATTTTCGTTTTTTATTTTGAACAAAATTTTCATTTAAATTTCGCTCAAACCACGAGTATTAACCCATTAAGAAACTAACGCTCACAATATGATAACAAATTTGAAAAAAGTATTTTTTCCAAATATTTATAAGTGTGGTATGTACTATACTTTCATATATTTAAGGTTTTTTTTTCATTAAACAAATTGATATAAATATATTGTAAGGAAATGAATTAATTAATTAATTAATTTAAGCTTTTTATATTTATTTAAAAAGAGTTTTTCTGTTTGTTTTAGTATACTATATAAAATGAAATAAATTTTAAATATATCTACAGATACACTTAGTGTCAAAAGTGAGTAAAGTAATTCTCACTTTTGACACAAACTGTATGCAAAACATTATGAATAATTTTAGCTTAAGCTTGTTCCATATTTTAAATACATACATAATAATTATTATTATTGTTTTAAATTTTAATTTATGTTTTAAATTAAATTTTATTTAAAAGAAGAAAAAGAAATATTCAAACTACAAAAAGAATTTCTTGTTTAGCCAAATTGTTATAAAAAAGTTTTAAAATTAAAACAAAAACAAAAACAAAAAATAAAAAAATATATTGAACTTAATAACTGTTTCTTAAAGCAAACCAAACTATTTAAATAACCGTATATATTGTATTATGGAAAATCAATAACAAACTATTATTATTATTATTATAAACCGATAAAATAATAATTTTTTAAACAAAACTTTATAAACAAACAAAATAAATGAAAGATAAAAAGAAAAACTTGTTTAACAAAATAAAATAAAAACGAATTAAAGAAAACTATAATCCTATATAACTAACCCTCACTACCCTTTTTAAACAAAAAGAAAAAGAAAAATTTATAGACCAATATTTAAACAAAAAGAAATTTAAATCATACTTATTGTATAATCCCCCCGTGCTCATTGTAACTTATTTAACAGAATCAAAAAAATTATGAAAAGAAAAAAACCAATTCATACTATTATTATTCGAAAATATTAAAGAAATAAAAAATAAAACCCAATTTATAGTTCAATTGAAAAAAAAATTAAAGAAAAACACAAAAAAAACCTAAATCCACAGTTATATTGCAAAACAATAACAGAAAATAGTTAATTTGAATATTAAAAAACCCAAAAAAAACGATAACAATATTATAAACGTAATAAGAAAATATTTAAGCAACAAAGGCCTATTTATTAAAAAACTTGTGCAAAAGTTCCGTTATCGAAAAAATATAAAAATACAAATATTTCAATTATCGATAACTACCTTTAAGAGAAAAACCTCAATTATCGATAAATTTCTTTCTATACAAATTTCGAATGATAAATTTTCTCAATAAAAATTTAATTTATTTTCAAATTTCCCTGGTCTAGTATTAAACGAAAGTATTGTGGTTCAAACCTTAGCTCAGATATGTAAAAACGAAAAAATATTTCTTTCACTGACTTTCTCTCAGCAGTCTGTCTCCTTTGCAAAAACTCTGCGAGTAAATAAAATTGGTATGAAAAATTTCGCAAAAATTTATCGACATTAAATTGTAGGTTCCATAACATGGGTGATGTGAAAAAGCTAAGTTGAAATCCTTAGTAAATGAAATAAAACTCTGAGAACAGATAAAAATACCAAGAATTTTTTTATAAATCTGTCATAAGGAGTCGATATTAAACTGTATTCCGCCACTCATGGATAAAGTTAACACACTAATTATGGTTGGAGTAGGTAGCCAGGTTTAAATTCTGACTAAATTAAGTAATTTACGAAACTCATTACTCACACAGCAATGAATTTTAATAATACAATTCAATGTATTGCCAGCACGGTCTCCACATGTCACGAATCTTTCTTTTTACATTGAAAAACTTACACGGAACGACCAAATAGCAACAAAATTCACACGTTATTAACAAAATTTCGAAAAAAATTTAATTTTTGTTTTTCTAACGTTTTTGAATCCATTCATGATGAAATGGTACATCTTTTGGCATTGCCACATGCCACGAATTACGCTTTTCGTTAGTTAATCTATTCATAGTGAAATGACATACTTTATGGAGCACTTTCATCATTGCCACATATCACGAATTTTTCTTTTTTCGTTGAAAAATTTACACTGGAAGACCAAATAGCAAAAACAAATTGTAAAAATATTTAATATTCGTTTTTCTAAAGTTTGTGAAACTATTCATGGTGAAATGGTACACTTTACAGAGCATTTTTGACATTGAAATATGTCACGAAATAGTTTTCACATTGAAAAATTTATACTTAAAGACCAAATAGCAAAAAAAGCACCCGTTATTAACAAAATTTCGTAAAAAAAAAAATGTAATTTCCGTTTTATTAACGTTTTTTAATCAGTTCGGGGTGAAATGGTACACCTTACTGAGCATTTATGACATTGAAACACGTCACGACAGAGAAATTTAAACTGAAAGACTAAATATTTTACGATTTTCTATGTTAAAATTTTGATTAAAAAAGTTATTACCCACTTAGAGGTAGAAATCTCGGAAATTTTTATGGATTTTAATTGGAAATGCTAATAAAACGATTATATTTCATCAAGAATAAATAGGCCTTTAAATGTTATTTAAAAAAATCTAATTTGCAATATTAAATTGTTTTTGGTTTTGAATTCTTTTCCAATTAAAAAACGAATATAAATTGAATTCCTTGGTTTTAATATCATAACTCTTGTCTTGTCTTGTCTAGTCTATTCCTTTTAATTGCTAATATTGATTTGATTACAATGAACATACATAGAGACATAGTATATTCGTATATTAGTCATATTGTTATTAATTTATTGTTTTTGTTTATAATAAATAATTAATTTTCTATTTTGCAATGTTTAATTTTTAATTTTTTTTTTTTAAATGCAAATGTACAAATTTCGCAAAATTTTTTTAATAATAAGTCAATAGAAAGAGAAGAAGAAAAATTATTCATTAATTAAGTTACTCAAAAATTTATGAAGAAAAAAAAATAATAAATATGAAAATCGATATAAAAAACATTAAAAAAATACAATAAAAAGCAAGAAAAAAAGTTATTTTTTATACAAAAACTAAAAAAAAACGCTAAAGTGTAGAGTTTCATTTCAAATAAAGTTTTGAAAGTTTTCGACTCTGAAGTCTAAGTCGTATACTTTTATTTACAATGAGATTCAAGAAATATCCTAAAAGGGTCCTCCAAGGTTAAATAACGCACTCATAAAGCTATGACTTCAATGCAGCTCTTGCAAGGGTCATTTAAATTAATCTATGGATTTATTTTGTACCACATGTTCGCACCTTGTGTACGTTATCCCTGCGATAACTTAGCGAATATTAGTTTGTAAAACATCCTAAATTAGGAAGACTATCCCTGTAGACATAGATAGCCTTTGTCTTAGCCCTAAAAAAAGCTGTCAAAACGCATGATCTTGGTGGTTAATAAACGTCACCGAAACATAAAATTACTCTTTGTGGCAGATTCTCATGCCATGAGGGCGAAATCGATCGTATTGTAGAGCTCGTGACACAGACTTCTTCAACCTCTGTCCTGGAGTCTGGACTTCTGGTCGTTTAATCGCTGCTTTCTTAATCACTATTGCCGGTAATCTTTGATGAAATTTTCCATCGTATTTTTCAAGTGCAAATTTTGTGCACATATTTTGTTTTTATTGCACAAAAGTCAAGCGGGTAATTAAAGATTGAAAAATCATAGCCTTTAATTTAATTGAAAACTTTTGAAAACGCCTCCCCTTTTGAGCAGGTAAACATGAACCTCCTCCTCCTCCTCCTCCTCTCTCCATAACTTCTAAAGCCTATATAAAGACCAAAATATACAGAAATTAAAATCTATTCTGTTTCAACTCTCTTTGGAAAACGCTCACAAATATGTTCGATTTATTTTTCGGTCGCGGAGATTTGCGCTCTACACGCAAGTCAACAATTTATGTGTTTAATCACTATTTTGCACTGGGCATGAATCCGCGCGGGAAATCAAAGTTGCTTTATTACTTGTATTCGGCTTTTTTCAACTTTTGGGCACAAATCTTTTTGCCCACAACGTTCTGCCTGAGCTATTATTATGAGGCAAAGAATATGACCATTAGCCAGCTATTGACTTCACTGCAAGTGGCCATAAACGTGTGGGGTTTGCCGCCGAAATGCTTTGCCATGTACATCTCATTGAAATTGCTGCGAAAGGGCCGTGACATAATGGATGTTCTAGATCAACGTTGTACGCGTGAGGAAGAGTTTGCCAAAATCAAACGTTGCATTATATTGTGCAATCGTGCAACGGTCTTTTACGTGTCATTTTACACCACTTATGCGTTTACCACCATGGTTACATCGATGATTATGGGCATGCCACCGTATAATTTGATTTTTCCGGTAATGGATTGGCGCGCCTCGGGCTATCAATTTGTCTTGCAATCCGTTATAGAATTCTTGCTAATGTGCACCATCTGTCTGCATCAGGGTACGGACGATGTCTATGCATTCATTTATATTTATGTTTTACGTACCCACATGCAAATACTGGTTGAGAGGGTACTACGTTTTGGCAGAGAGGAGAATGCCGATCAAATAACCGACGATGAATACTATGCTGAGCTGGTGCGATGCATCAAAGATCATCAGAATTTATTAAGGTGAGCATCCTTCGCTTTTCATTTTTAAAAGAAAAATTTCATTACCCACAGAGAGGACTTCGTAAAACTGAACGATTAAATGTTAAAGAGAGCAACAACTGTCCAAAATACTCTACAGCTCTTTTATGGTATCAGAATAAGAAGAGCGAAAGTGGGATTGACAAGATGTGACAAGATGTGATTGACAAGCACTGATCACCAGGGAACTCTGTATAATATAGTAAACACGCAAGTCATCAATAAATTTACTAAAAAAAAAATGGAAGTCATCAATAAATTTACCATAAAAAATGAAGTCATCGATAAATGAAAAAGTACTGATTACTATTCTCACAGACCACTGCCCTCTTTGAAAGCATTCCGAAAGGCTTAGCCGGAATAACTTCTGCAGGAGGCGCACTCTGCTTCAATAGAAGGTTATAGGGGACAACTGTGTTTAGTAAATAATTCCTTAGTTGGAGAGGAACAGAGTGCTTTGATGATCAAGACAGCTGGCACTGAATTTGGACATTGATACCATACGTGAGCATTGTAAGACAAGTTAGGCTACATCTAAAGGAGCCAGCAGATGATGCTGAGATTGCTTTCCAAAATAACCTCTAATAAATCATCTTGGATAAATTATAAGAATTTTGCGAGTATTGACCCTTAAACTATACGACGAGGACCATTTTATTATAAGCTTGAAGACATATTTGCACCTCAAGTAAATGGTGTGCTGTTCAAAACCTGATACCCAAATAGACAACTCACACGCCTAACCAAAGACCTTAAACGACAGCTCCTCCACAACAACAGAACTCAACAGTGGCGAGAGAATTCCACCGTGTGATCTAGCTACTTCTACTCTTTCTTTAAATTCAATAAAATTTTATATTTTTCTTCTTGGCCTTCTCTCTTTCAGCCTACATGAGACCATCAGTCCTGCTATTTCGAGAACGATTTTTTGCCAATTCACCATAACCGCCGTTATTTTGGGTACAACATTAATAAATATTTTCATATTCGCTGATTTGACGGCCCAAATCGCTTCGGTACTATATTTTCTCGCTGTTATGGTGCAAACATCACCCGCATGTTATCAGGCCACCTGTTTGCTTGACGATGCCGAACAATTGTCGCATTCGATTTTACACTGTGAATGGTTCAGCCGAGATAAACGTTTCCGCAAAATGTTGATTTTCTTTATGATGAAAGCCCAAGAACCGGTATCCCTTACGGCCATGAAATTATTTCCTATCACTTTAAATACGAGCATTAGTGTGAGTTTTTTAAGGGGTTTTTTTCAATAAATTTTGTTTTTTGAATAAAAATTTAAAATTTTCTCTCCAATAGATTGCAAAATTCTCCTTCTCTTTGTATACCCTTATCAAAGAAATGGATTTCGGGCAACATGCAAAAAAATAAAATCACTACGGAGGCAAGGAGAGGAACTGAAGCAAGCAGGAGTTTTTTTTTTATATCGCAAGTGTTATAAAGAGAATTTGTTAGAAGTTTTTCACTTTGTTTAATTAAAATTAAAATGTTTTCTTTTTAAATAAAACTATAGTCGTCGTAGTTGCCGTTAAAAGAAATAATTGTTGAAGTTTTAATTGTTTTTAAAGAAAAGTTTTATTTATATGAAATATAAGTATTAACCTTTTGAGGTATGGTTAAGGTTACTGGCAAGTTGGCATATGCCAGAATTTGTCTTGTTCTGAGAAGAGTTAGTGCCGCACAGGCAAATCTATTTGTTGGGTCCATGGAAGTCGAGATTCTTCTACAGGCAAAAATCATACTGGATTTTCATGCTTCTGACTTGTGCCTGTTTGTGATGTTGATGATTCATCACAAATATTTGGTTTTAGTAGGTTAAATCCCATAGGTTTATATTACATGAGTAATTCTTCTTGGGAAATACAGTGAAAGAAAATACGATTAAAAAGACCGGTAATATCTATTCTGAGTTAAAGAACGGTTTTCAAGGTTCTTAGCCTTGCTCAATTCAAAGTAGGACTGCCGCATGCAGGCCTCGTTGTTTGAATTACAAACCTACATTACCCAATTTTAGAGTCGCCTATTTAAAACTGCTGCTTTGATTGAAATGATAGACAACATGTACATATAAATCGAGAACTCGCCTAACGGTTTGTCAATCACTGCACCACTGCTGCGAATGTTTAGATGCTGCGTAAACCGTTGCATCAGCAATCTTGCTTGTGCTCAGAGGCGACGATTTTAATTCAAGTTTGTATGATCATTTACTACACAAGTATTGGCGTTAACTTCTACAGTATCCCCGGAGTTAAACATGTAAGACGACCAGGTTTATTCTGCTTGAAAATCTAGTGTAAAAACTTTTATCGCAAGGAGTTGCAGACGGGAAAGCTCAGGTGATGGTGACACGACACGTCTTGCAATAAATGCCGCACATTGTCTGCGAAGTAATCTCGACGGAGTAGTATTCTTATTAGAAAAGAAATTGGATTTAAATACTTCTTTAGACTGCAAACATCACATCGGATTCTTATGTCCGGCATATCAAGAGCCTCCCACTTTATTTATACCATGTTAATAAGGCAATAAATATTGAAAAAGTGGTAATCTCAATGCGTAAAACGAAAAAAACCTCGGATTAGTCAAAAATCAGTTTTGACTCAATAAGAACTTGCCAAGTCACTCTAGCAAGAATTTCAAAAAGTTTTGGCTTCTAATAAAAAATTCCAGTGCCCCAGATGACCTATTTGCAGGTAGTAACCGAAGTTTGTATTCACAAATAGAATGAAAGCATTAATCAAAGCCTGATTATAGAGCAGCACAGGCTAAGGTATTAGAACAACTACCCTCAAGCAAATTGGGATCTTTGGTTTGTGAAAGTCAGACCTTGTTTGGAAGCGTAGAGATGGTACTGCGTTTAACTATATTGTGCCGCCAAATTCTGGGAGAATTTAAAAAGTTTTCTGTATTAAAATAAAAAAACGCCGCCAACTGACTACAAATTCCACGTGTAGTAGAGAAATTTTTTAATGCTTCTTTAAAAATTCCTTTTGGCCATAAACTTTTAAAAGCCAATAAAAAATGATAATAAACGGGACTATAAAAGTTAACAACTGTAAGAGAATGTCACAGCAAAACCCTAAAAGACATGGAGGACTTGGGAAATCCGTCACCAAATGCCATTGCGGCAGTAGTGAATGAAGTTGCTCAAGAACAAAAGGCAAATGGGGATAAGGAAACTGTAAAGCAATTACAAAAAGGAACAGGTAAATATGGTTTCGTTTTTAATATGGGCACTATAGAAATTAATTCTTGGTTCTATGCATTAGCCTTTGAAGATATACGCACCGTTCAGGGCACCCGTTATTTATTTAATGGTTTTCGTTTCCTGGGAGTTTATATGCCTAAGAGGAGACGCGGTTTGTATATTTTATGGTCGTTTGTGGTGAATATATGTGTAACGATTTATCTACCAGTGGGCTTTGTTATGGGCTTTATGAACTTGAGCGGTGATCAATTGGAAATTGGTAATCTTCTGACCTCCGTGCAAGTGTTCATTAATGTTTTGGGTTGCTCTATAAAAATCATTTTAATGGGTTTCCTTTTACCAAAACTATTGAGTTGTGAACCGATTATTAAACGACTGGATGATCGTTGCCACAAGCCCGAAGAACTGGAGGCCATTAAAAAATTCATTAAGGAGGGTAATCGTTTTGTGGTTCTCTTTGCCATTTCCTATTGGAGTTATTCGTCGAGCACCTGCATTAGTGCTGTGACCTTTCATCGCTTGCCGTACAACATCTATAATCCACTGGTGGACCCTTCGCAATCGACTTTTCATTTCTTTTTGGCCGTTTTCATTGAAATGCTTCTGATCGATATTGCCTGTTTCCAGCAAGTGGTGGATGATTCATATGCTGTCATCTATGTCAGCATTTTAAGGACTCACATGAATATTTTATTGAAAAGGATACAGAATATGAACGACAATGTTTCAATAACTTTGGATGCAAATTTCCAGGAGTTGAAAATGTGCATCATCGACCATAAGAATATTATAAAGTGAGTATGAGTGAGTGTGAGAGGACTCACTGGTCATTACTTTTTATGGTTTTTTCTTCTTCTAGATTGTACGACGTAGTGTCCTCTGTTATATCAACAACTATCTTCGTCCAGTTCACCATAACAGCCACCATTTTAGGTGCAACTCTAATCAATATTCTACTCTTTGCCACCAATTTTGCATCCATGGTGGCCTGTTGTTTTTATGTATTGGCAGTGGTGGTGGAAATATTTCCCCTGTGCTATTACGCTCAGTGTCTAACGGATGAGAGCAATTGCTTGTCGGATGTCATATTCCATTCAAATTGGGTGGATCAGGATATACGCTATCGGAAAATGTTGATATTTTTTTTACAACGCTCTCAGCGTAGTATTGAGTTTACTGCTGGGAAATTATTTCCCATCACTTTGAATAGTTTTTTGAAAGTAATTTCGTGAAGTTTTTTTTTCTTTTAATTTCATTTGAATAATTAATTTTCTTTATATCCCCTTACGCAGATTGCCAAATTTTCATTTTCTTTATACACATTCATCAAGGAGATGGACATTAAGGAAAAGCTAACCAACAAATAGGCTTGGAGTAGCAGGAGTTACTATTATCTTAACAGCGAGTCACGTTTAAAACACTTTATTAAAGCACACGAAAAAAGTTTTCATTAGTTTTGGCACCTTAAACCTAGACAAAGAGCAGAAAAATGAGTAATCTCTGTTTGGAATCCTATCAAGACTAGATATATTATCAAACAATTTCACTGAGGGCCTGTCATCCCTTAGATAGGAGAGAGAACTGCCCAGAGTGAATAATATGAGTGTGACAGGACATTAAATCGGCAAATAATTAAGTCCATAGGGAGCCTAATAGATTTTGTCCTTAAAGTTCAAGAGGGTTTTCATTGAAAGAAAATTCTGGAGGGGTTTAAATGTTCTTTAAATGATTAGGTTTGTTCATCTGTGTTCCATCTTCCTAAACGCATATTTATCTTTCAAGTTCAACATCACACCTAAAGGGTATGGTATAACCCGAAGAGTAATGTATTAAACAGCAATATCACTCCCCCAAATATCCGAATTCCTGTTAATGGGATGCACAAACAGAGCTACCACGGTACATGCCCTACCGTTGACGTAAATGTCACTAACCGGGGCTTCAACATAAAGTCTAAAGTACATTTAGCGGCTAATCAATTACATCCGGCAATCTTAGATAGTGCATAAATTAAAGTTTATCGGAATAAATACACGCTTGATCCTATACTAGCGTTCGTCTTTGCAGCTACTCAAAAGACAAAGTCTATCGTAACTGGTATGATACGTTCGACAGAGCTTGTAGCTTCATAAGGACTCTTCTAAAGCTGGAGATGAGAATTGTGAAAATCCATTGTGATGAAATATTCGAAAGTCAGCAAAAAGTCTTTCAATTTTGATTTTAAGATAGGGAACGTTGTACTGAAACTGGACATAAATGTCTTGAAAAGACATTTTGGGGCACCTTTACTATTAGTACCTGCAGATAATTGAAACAAGCAATAGGAGTTGACGGCGCACGTGATCACCAACCGTGAAGTATAAAGGCAAAGGGGCTACAGCCAAGTTTGTTGAAGAAACAGAAGGAGCTGGTCCAGTTACATGATGTACTAAGTTTGGGTTCACAAATGAATACACAATTGATGAAATCTCCTCGATATTGCAATCACATCACAATTACACTTGATTTGCCCGCAGGCAAGTGATTTGCTAAGTAAACTAACAACCCACATCAACTTAACCTAAAAAAATTTGTATTTTAATTTAGGTTAGAACCTTGACCTTTAAATTTCATTACAGTCGTAGCTTAAAGTTCAATGTTTTATAATATATTCTTCATTAAAATGAATAATTAATAATTAATTTAAATAAAGTTTGTGTAAGAAAAACTTTCCTTCATTAATTAATTAAGTTTTAATTATTAAAGTTTTTCTTGCTTTTGTTATATAAAATATCCATAAGATTTGGAACTTTACATAGTTTTTAAATTAGAAGTGATTAGATTGTTAAGCAGAATGGTTGAAATGCCAGAAATTCCCAAATTACCAGCTTTATTCGTGAAGAAAAATGGTGAGTTGAAAGAGACTAAAATTATATTTCTCGAATAACTTAAAAGTGTGGGATTTATAACGAATTATTGATAGAGTAAACATCTATTCAAAGCTTCGTAACAAGCAGGGAGGCTTCAGGCTACTTCGTAAAGCCTGCGATGGGGGGACATAGTCACGCAGGCAATAAAGGAAACGCCGCATGTTTAAGTTATATGTAGAAAGTTTTTGAAAATTTGTTTCTCTTTTTTTCTAGAACCCAAATCTAAAGTTTCTACCAAGGAGGCCACAACTTATCTGTACAAATGCTGTCGTATTATGGGTCTATATCCGACTGATAAGAATAGATTTCTCTACGCACTGTGGATGATTTTTATACACTTTTGGGTGACCATATTTCTACCGTCATCCTTTATAGCCAGTTACTCTTTAAAGTCTAGTAAAAATTTTGAATATGATGTCTTATTAACCTCCATACAGGTGGCCATAAATGTAATAGGCTCCTCAGGCAAAATCGTAATGCTGCTGTACTATATACCCCATTTAAAGACAACCGAACCGGTAATGGCCCAATTGGATGAGCGTTGTACGGATGAAGATGAAATCAAATTGTTGCAAAATCTTAAAGTACTGGGTAATCGTTTAGTAGCTAATTTTGCCATATGCTTTTGGAGCTATGCCACCTCTACGTTTATTGTTTCGATAATAGCGGGCCATCCACCCTATTCTTTATATTTGCCCTATATAAACTGGCGTAATTCAAAAGAGGAATTCATTATTGCCTCTATTATAGAATGGATGCTAATGGATGGTGCATGCTTCCAGGAAGTGGCAAATGATGCCTATGCTGCTGTATATGTATGCATCTTAAGAGCCCATGTAAATATCTTCAGACTCAGGATAAGTAAATTGAATAGCAATCCTAATAAAACGCTGGAGGAAAATGAGAAGGAATTGAAATTGTGCATAAAGGATCATAAAAAGATTATAGAGTGAGTATTTCAAATTAACCAAGACTCTCAAGCGATTAGAAATTTGCTTTTCCAGGCTGTACAATATCATTGCACCTGTCATATCGGCCACTATTTTCTTACAATTCACCATAACCGCCGGCATTTTAAGCATTACGTTGATTAATATTTTGATTTTTGCAAAGAATGTTTCTGCCAAAGTGGCTTCTTGTTTCTATGTTATGGCCGTGGTTACGGAAATATTTCCCTTGTGCTATTATTCGAACTGTCTCATCTCTGATAGTGATCGCTTAAGTGAGGATATCTTTCATTCGAATTGGTTTGACCAGAACAGTCGTTATCGCAAAATCATGATATTTTTTATGCAGCGTACACAACAGACTATGGAACTGATGGCGGGCAAAGTATTTCCCATCAACTTGAATAGTTTTATAAGCGTAAGTAGCCTAAAAGCGAAATGAGAGCAAAATGAAATATTTACAGGCACTTGATATTGATTTTTTGATCAGAAAAACAATTTTTGCTCTCATTGCTTGTATGTAAAATAATTATTTTTTATGCTTTTAATTAATTTTGATGAGTCTCTATTAATAGATCGCCAAATTCTCCATGTCTCTTTACACTCTCATCAAGAAAATGAATCTCAAAGAACGTCTGGGTCTGCAGTAAAGATTTTAAGGTTAAACTCGCTTTCGTAGTTTAACTGAGAGACGAAGAGCGTTGGAATTAAATATGGCAGGAATACCCAATGTAATAACTTGGATAGATCTAAGCTTCACATTGAAATAAAATAAAATAAAGAAAAAATTCGAGACCCCTTTTGAAACTGGTTTAACTAAAAAAAAAATGGGGACGAGACTTATACAGACGCAAAGCGCTACTGATGTCAATTTGCAGTCTGATATTAACCGCTATCAGATTGGATTACATATCAGAAAAGTTATAAGCGAGTGAGCACAACTCTTCAGTACAAACTAGGCCTTCCAAATGATTCTTTTCACCCTAATGAGTGTTACTTGCTTGATAACTAATGCATAATAATAATAGTAATATTGAATAATATTGAATAGCAATACTGGATGCACTTACCTTACATGTGGCGTTCTTGCAAAATTTTGTTCGTTATGTACCGTTACTTTAGGCACATTTTAGGTTAGGTCTGATGAGATTATTACTTGCGCACTTAATTAAAACGAGAGAGCATTTCAAATTTCACTAATAAATTTTTCTATTTAATATTTTAATCACTTTTATTTATTTTACACTATTTACAACTTTATTTAATTATTACTATTAAATTCTCGTTTTTAATTCTTGCACTCGACCATCAACTTGAAAAAATCCTCCATTTTTAAAAATTTTTCTTCTGCACGCAGCTTTGCTGTTGAGCTTTTCTATTCATTCGTATAACATCCCTGTGTTTGGTTGTTTTTGCATATACCGTGGTGAAATTACTTATAAATTATTTCACCATGGCATATATGTAATTTTATCGTATAACATATCTGTTTTATGAGCAGCAACTGGTTACAATTTTTGTTCGTATAACATCCCTGGTTTATTAACAACAGCTGATTGATTTGTTTACAATTTTATTGTGGAGAAAGGAAAATAGTCAAAAATTTTATCAAATTTCCTGGTTTCTTTAAAAATAACATTAAAAAAATGGGTCGCGCTGAGGTGGGTACACCCAAGTACCTGGCCAATAAGATGAAGGCTAAAGGTTTGCAAAAATTACGCTGGTATTGTCAGATGTGCGAGAAACAATGCCGCGATGAGAATGGCTTTAAGTGCCACACCATGAGCGAAAGTCATCAGCGTCAGCTATTGCTGTTTGCCGATAGTCCTGGAAAATTTTTACATAATTTTTCCCAGGAATTCTCTGATGGCTATATGGAATTGTTGCGAAGACGCTTTGGCACTAAGCGCGTCAATGCCAACAAAGTGTACCAGGAATATATAGCGGACAAGAATCATGTGCATATGAATGCCACACGTTGGTTAACTTTATCAGACTATGCCAAATGGTTGGGTCGCACTGGCCAGGCCATAGCAGATGAAACAGAGAAAGGCTGGTTTGTTACATACATCGACCGTAGCCCGGAAGCTTTAGAACGTCAAGCCAAGGCAGAAAGAAAAGAGAAAATGGAAAAAGACGATGAGGAACGTATGATGGAGTTTATAGAAAAACAAATAGAGAAAACCAAAAGCAAAGATGGCCATCAGGAAGAGGAGAAAGAAAAGTATACGGAGCTTAAAAGAGATGAAGATCAACCTTTGAAACTGGACATAAAATTGGAAAAGAAGTTCCAGCCGGAAACTGTTTTAGGCACATCAGCTTTGTTAAAGAAACGTGTAAAACTAGAAGAAGATCCGGATATGAAAGACGAAGAAGATGAAGAGGGGTTTAAAAAGCCTAAGGCAATAAAATTGGATACCAAAAGAAAACACAAAGAAACAGCCAAAAGTTCTTCGGCTTTAGATGAAATTATCAAAATGGAGGAGCAAAAAAAAGAAAAAAATAATCGCAAAGACTATTGGCTGCACGAAGGCATTGTAGTGAAATTTGTAAGTAAATCTTTGGGTGATAAATTTTATAAACAAAAAGCGGTGGTCCAGGAAGTCATTGATAAATACCGAGCTAAAGTAAAATTTCTAGATACCGGCGATAAGGTCAAAGTGGATCAAGCCCATTTGGAAACTGTAATACCTGCTTTGGACAAACAAATACTGGTGGTTAATGGTGCCTATCGTGGCTGTGAGGCTATACTAAAGAAATTGGACGAACGAAACTATTGTGTCACGATTGAAATATCAAAGGGACCCTTAAAAGGACGCGTTCTAGATAAAATACAATATGAGGATATTTCTAAATTATATTAAATTAAGACTAAACTTAAGTATTTAGTTAATAAGAGAATTTTATAAATAAAATAACAGCTATTAGAATAAATCCAATAAGAAATTTTAATGTTTTGCAGCACTTATTCTGCATGCTTAAAACTACAAGCCTTTTGCTTGTATTACTGTTTGATAATCTCTATGTAGTGATTTGAATTTGATTGGCCAGATTGTTAAGCCCGTTGGTACACTCCAATAATGCTGGTAACTGCTAAGAGCCTTGACGATAGATTTACTATTCGAGAGCATTTTCATTCTACATGCGGAAGAGATTCCCCCACTGTTTACAGAATTTTTGTAAAGTTTTGCCCTGAAGATTCAAGAATCTGGTCGTAATTATTCGTATAACATCTGCACACCATATTTGTGTGTCATTGCGTATGTAGTTTGATTGGATATTCTTTGATTGGGAAGATCTTCCTCTTTCTCGAAGTGAAGCAGAGCTCAGTTACTTTTCTTAAATTAAAATGCTTACCTTTATTGGACAGCAAATTGTACTGGAAAAGGGTCTGAATACAGTGTGGTGACATCCTCCTATGCATGATAGTGTTGCTTGATGGAATGCTTTGTAAAAGTGCTTTCAGTGTGGAATCTTGAATAAGGTAGAGAGGAGGAAGAGCTGTTTTCCTCAGGCTGCTTTTGATACATTTTGAAGGAATCGATTTCTGAATAGAACCATCGTCTATATAGTGTACACGAGGTTGTCTTTATTTATAGATCAAGGACAGATATGGCCTTATGGAACTTTCTGCACACATTTTCCCCGATGTTTGCAGACGGTATGGGAAAACTGTTGCTAACTTCTTTTGTGATTTCTGCTGAGGTTCTGAGGATGACAGGTTTCATAACTATAAGAACTTCATAGCGACATACTATAACTGAGAATATTGGGAGATTGATCCATTTGCTAGATTGGGTTCCCATTTGATAGACGGTATGATTGTTCGCCTAATTCTCCAATCTGCTGCATCCATGAAGTCATTAAGATATGGACCTGGAAGAGAAATTAGTATTAAGCAACTAAAAGCCGTTTGTCATTGATTGACGGCGATTATAATAATAATAATTGAGTAATCTTTTCTTATGAAATAAATTGTTTATTTTTAAAAACATACTTAACTTTAAACATTTTTATCTCCTTTTTATTATTAAGATTTAAAACAATAATAATATTGTGTTGTAATTATACAAAAATCTTATAAAACAAACGTTCATAAATGCATAAATTTTTTATCTGTCATTTTACTTTAAAACAAAAGGCTTTTGTTGTTTAAAGTCACAGCTAGAACCAATGTAAACCTTAAATACTAGTTTTTGCGGTGTGTTCCCTATCTTTTCTTTATATATGTACACTTAACGAATAACTTACTTAAGACTAGGCTAAACAAAATATATAATTTTTTTCTTTTTTTATTTTAATGGTACCCTAGGGGATGAGGCTAGGGAAGGGATTAACTGGAATATTTCTCTTTCAATACTTTTCTTAAAATTTTGCCCGTGGGATTTTTAGGTATCTCAGTGGCAAATATAATACCGCCATCTAATTTCTTATAAACAGCCACCTTTTCGGCAACATAATTATAGATTTCCTCTTCGGTAGCTTCCATATTGGGCCGCAACACGACTAAGGCTCTAGGACTCTCACCATTTAAGGGATGTGGTATGCCAAAGACAGCAGCTTCCAAGATTTTAGGATGATCTCTTAAAATAGCCTCTAGTTCGGCGGGTGGCACTTGGAAACCTTTGACTTTAATAAGTTCCTTCATGCGATCGGTGATATAGAAATAGCCATCGTCATCATAATAGGCTACATCACCGGTACGTAGCCAGCCGCCAGGGAAAAAGGTTTCCTTAGTAGCCTCCTCGTTATTTAAATAGCCGGACATGACTTGAGGTCCACGTACACACATTTCACCCGTCTGATTGGGACCCAAACCCTTGAGATCTTTACCATCGAGTGGCACAATTTTACCCTCAGTATGGCTGGTTAGAAAACCAGTAGAGCCATAACGGGTATTATCGTAAGGGGTTAATAAAACCACAGGAGAGGCTTCGGTCATGCCATAGCCCTGTAAGAATTTTGCCTTAGGGAATCTGTCATTGAAAGAAAATTACAAAAATTAATAAAAAATGTCAATGATTTGTTCCGAAATTGCAGTAAACTTACTTCTTCAGGAATCTTTCCACATCATTAAGACCTATGGGGGCAGCACCAGACATCACCATAAATAAGTCAGGACAAGTTTCTGCCGTAACCTTGGGATGGTTAATCATAAAGAGGGCTAAGCAGAAGAGATAAGAAATAATTTTTAATTTTTAGAACTACTGGAGTGCAGAACATTTAACTTACCTATGGGTGGCACTACATTAAGCATAGTACTTTTGTATTCATACAAAGCCTTCATAAGATCTTCGGGTTTGAATTGTGGCATGGTAACCAGCTTGGCACCTTGACCCAATTTCGATAACATGATAACAGTCAAGCCATAGATATGGAAAAATGGTAAGACACAGGGCAGAACTTCTTGCTTTTGAACACAATCGATTCCAATAATGGTCTGAACCATTTCACAATTCGAAGAGATATTTCGATGCGACAGCATAACACCCTTGGGTAGACCCGTTGTGCCAGAGGAGAAGGGTAGCATAACCATGTCATCGGGACTAACGTCATATGTTTTTAGTTGAGAGAAATCCACATCATCGCCGTATTTGAAAATTTCATTGAAATCAATAGCTCCAGCAGGCAATTCATCACCGGGGAACATGCGTACACACACAATGGGTATGTCCTTTTTGGCCAATTTACAGGCCTCCTTTAAAACTGTATAACCCAAGGTCGTGCCTATTATAAACTTGGCATTACTGAATGTTAATTGGCGGGCAATTTCCTCTGCAAAAATGAAAGCAACGCAATAAATTAAATGAAAATAGAACAACGGAAGCATGCAATACGAAAAATAGAAAGGGAAACCATTTGCCTCTTCTATTCATAATTGATTGATTTCTGTTGACACCGTTTATTTGTATTTAATCTTTATTAGTTTATTACTGTCCTTATCTTTATGACTTTATGACTAAAAGGTATTAAATGTCCTCCTTAATGACTAAAGCCATTATATTAAACCAATAGTAGTACAACTGTGTGTATATTTATACCTTAGTTAGTCATCAGTATTGATATTTTCATTCAAAAAAATAGATTTCAAATACAATTTTTTCAATTCAGCTAAAGAAAAGGCTATTCGACTAACAAAATTAAACAAATTTTCGACAAATTTAGATTATTTAATACAAAGGCAGAATATATTTGCAATTTAGCTGGAAATTATTTTATTCAGCTAAAGAAAAATCACTTCTAAATAACAATTTCAACATTTCTTGTGAATTTTAAAATGAATTTTTTTAATTCAGCTAAAAGAAATGCTATTGAGCTAAGAAAAATTGAATAATTTCATTTAAATTTTAGCAATTTAATACATTATTAAGCTTTTTACTGTAATTCAGCTTAAATTTTTATATTCAGCTAAGAAAAGTGCTATTCAGCTAGGAAAAATAATGATATTTGTATAAAAATATCGTTTTTTGAATGGTTTTACTTATATTTGTATGAATATACTGCTTTTAATTAGAATTTTACTATTCAGCTACATTAAATTCTATTCAGCTATGAAAAATGCTAGGAAAACAGTGATATTTTGTATGAATATACTGCTTTTCGTACATTTTCAATTAAAATTTTACTATTCAGCTAGGAAAACAGTGATATTTGTATGAATAGTAGTATATTCGTTGTTTTAAAGTTGGCTTTAGATTTTTCAACTCAAGCCTGCCGTCTGATCTGGAGTATGCCAAAAACTATGTTAATAAATCAGAAGACTTCTAGAATACTGTGATATATACGGACGAAAGTAAGTTTAATATTTTTGGCTCAGACGGCAGGAGATTTGTGTGGCGTAGAGAAAATACAGCTCTTGAGTTGAAAAATCTAAAGCCAACTTTAAAACATGGTGTTGGTAATGTTATGGTTTGGGGTGCCATGTCAGCAGGGGGTGTCGGAAATCTCGTTTTTGTTCAAACTACAATGGATAAACACCATTATTTGAATATTTTAAAAGAAAATTTGGAAGCTAGTGCATGGATTTTCGACTCGTTCACGATAATGACCCAAAACATAAGGCCAAAATTGTAAGTGAATGGTTAAGTGAAAACGTACAAGAAGTGCTTTCTCATCCTCCTCAGAGTCCAGACCTTAGCCCCATAGAGCATTTATGGGGAGTTTTGGAGAAAAAAAAATCCGTCAGCCTACAATCACTGGCAAGGAAATGCTCAAAAACGTTATTTCCGAGGAATGGCTGAATATTGGTCAAGAAATTACTAGTAAATTATTATTATCAATGAAGAACCGTTTAAAAGAGGTTATTAAAGCCAAAGGATATCACACCCATTATTAAAACCACATTAATTAGTTTTAAGGTATAAATATTATTCTGTACGGATAATTTTTTGAGTTTGGTTTCTGAAGTATTTTTTTAATTTTGTTAGTTCAATAAAATTTATGTCTGCTTTAACCTTTATGTGTTTGTATTTGTGTAATATGCATGTTGCTCTTTTTAAAAATCAAGAACTCATTTTCATTGGTTATATATTTTCCGAACTACATTAAATTATATTTTCAATAGTTTAGTGTACGGGCAATTGTTTGAGTCAGTGTATGTCTAAAAATTTTGCTTTTTCATACATTTTTATTCAAAATTTTATTATTCAGCTATGAAAAATGGTATTCAGCAAAGGGAAAAATTGATATTTTTTATAAATTTAATATATTTAATAAATTTTTTAAATTATTTTAACAAATTATTTAATTTTAGCCCAATTCAGCTAAGAAAAGAAATTGTACTTGCTAAAAGGAAATATTTCATGATGCATTTTTATTTAAATTTTTGGTATTCAGCTACGAAAAATGCTATTCAGCAAAGGATAAAGTTATTCAGCTAAGAAAAAGATCACAATTTTCTAGATATTACAACATTTTCTACAAAATTCTTCACGTATTTTAGTATTTTATATATTTTAAGTTCTATAAATAAATATTGAATTTTTAAAAATATGGCTTCTTAATATATTATTAATCAAATTTTTACTATTCAGCTACGAAAAATGCTATTCAGCAAAGGATAAAGCTATTCAGCTAAGAAAAAGACTACAATTTTCTAGATATTACAAAATTTTCTACAAAATTCTTCACGTATTTTAGTATTTTAAATATTTTAAGCCCTATTCAAGGAACAAAAATATTGAATTTGTAAAAAATATGGCTTCTTAACATATTATTAATCAAATTTTTACTATTCAGCTACGAAAAATGCTATTCAGCAAAGGATAAAGCTATGCAGTTAAGAAAAAGACTACAATTTTCTAGATATTACAAAATTTTCTACAAAATTCTTCACGTATTTTAGTATTTTAAATATTTTAAGCCCTATTCAAGGAACAAAAATATTGAATTTGTAAAAAATATGGCTTCTTAACATATTATTAATCAAATTTTTACTATTCAGCTACGAAAAATGCTATTCAGAAAAGGATAAAGCTATGCAGTTAAGAAAAAGACACCAGTTTTAAAAAATTCTTCACATATTTTAGTATTTTAAATATTTTAAGACCTAAAAAGGCTTCTTATTATATTTCTAATCAAATTTTTACTATTTACCTACGAAAAATTCTATTCAGCTAAAAGGGGAAAAACAAATTTCGTAAACTTTAGAACATTATTAATAAATTTCGTGACATATTATTGCAATTGTTACAAATGCAAGTTAATTCAGCAAAGCAAATATGAACAAATTTTAAATAATTTAAAACGTAATTCCATAAAAATTCATTTAAATTTATCGAAAAAAAGTTCAATACATTTTTCAAATAAAATAAATAACAATAATATGACCTTGATCAAAGTCCAATTAAATGCTTTTGATTTGATTGGATTGTTTACAATGACGTTATTAATATTAAATTTATTATAAATTGTGATAGTTATTCAAAACATTTATTAAAAAACCGAAAGAAAACTCAACAAAATAAATTGTAATGTACGCTTAAATGCATGAGTGGCTCTTGCGGACTTTGAACTTTTTAAAAATTTATTTCACGAAAATAAAAATTAGAAACAACAAAAATTAAATAAAACGTACGATTTTGATTTGTAAATCGATTTTCTTAAACAAACCTTTATGTCTTCTGTAACGTAACTAAATTGGTCAGCACAATCTCTTTAGTCGCAACTAAAAGCCAGTTTCTTACAGCACCCATGTTGTGTCTGATAATTTTATCCATGAGTGGCGGGACACCTACAGTTTAAAGGCGACTCCAGACTTTACATTTTTGAGAAACTTTTCATGGGAATTTTATTTACTCTCAGAGTTTTTGCCAGAAATCTGCTGAGAGGAAGTCGCGGAGAAGAAATACTTTTTTTGTATTTTATTTTGATGTCTGGCCTGGGGCTCGAACCCTGGCTTTACGTCTAATAAGCCAACACACTACCTACTAGACTATACTAGACTACGACGACTGCTGCACAACACCAACAAATTGCTGGTAGGAATTCGCCAAAATCGTTTTGTTCGAGATCTCTTAGCTGAGGCTTGAACCACTGGTTCACGTCTGATGAGTTAGTATGCTATTCACTAGACTCAAAGTTTCTTGTAAAACGTTACTAGATTTTGTGAAACATTTACAAAAATAGAGGTTGTCTCCATGTCTTTTCTAAGACTAAAATAAAAGCACCTGCGGTATTGTTTATACTTTTGCCTAGGCTGTGTTTAATAGTAGAGACTCTAAGGCAGTATAGGATACTCCGAGGGAAGAAAAAATGACTGCATGTAGTATATTATGTACTATAAAGCATGTATATGATAAAAACACACTCAAAGCTATGCTACCGATTAAACTTCTATATTATCATAGTGCTTGGACCTTGCTTTGGTCCTGATCTACGAAATACAATTAAATTTACCGCCTCTGGATTGATTGAAGTAGTCTAGTAGGTAGTGTGTTGGCTTATTAGACTTAAAGCCAGGGTTCGAGCCCTAGGCCAGACATCAAAATAAAATACGAAAAGTATTTCTTCGGCGACTTCCTCTGAGCAGACTTCTGGCAAAAAATAAATAAAATTGCCATGAAAAGTTTCTCAAAAAAAAAATCTGTCGTTCGGAGTCGACTTTAAACTATAGGTCCCTGCACTCATGTATAAAATTAACACACACAACATAAGTGGTGTGAGAAACTACGACGTTGTACAATGGGTCAATTCAACCTTCGGGTACTGTACTTGTCTTAATTGACAAGTACACGTCCTCTAACCTAACCTAACCTTGATTTTCTTAAACGAATTTTCGACCGCTTTTTCACACATTTTAGGTGTATTTCCACGTTTACTTGACAAATATTGATTTTTTAAGGCTTCAACGCTAGTGGATTATCCACGTAGACATGCTCTTCAACGTTGCCCCACCAATAAAATTCATACTGCATCGCAGCGCATGAGCTTAGTGGCCCATTGATGTCAGCAAAAAGCTAAATTCCTTTTTCCAGAAACTTTTTACGCAAAAAAAATCAAAATTTGGTCGTATTGTGCGGCTCGTGGAAGCCATTTGTTGAAAATACAGTGAGCATCATAAGGAACTGTACATTAAAAAAAAATATACATTATAAATTACCGTTATTTTTATTTTAAAATTGTCTCATTACATACATACATAATTGCTGATTACAACCCTTCAGCCAGTATTACGACCTAGCTTCTCACACCACTTATATTGTGTGTGTTAATTTTATACATGAGTGGTGGGGACCTACAGTTTAAAGTCGACTCCGAACGACAGACTTGTTTTTGAGAAACTTTTCATGGCAATTTTATTTACTCTCAGAGTTTTTGCCAGAAATCTGCTGAGAGGAGGTCACCAAAGAAATATTTTTTCATACTTCGTTTTGATGTCTGTGACCTGGGGTTAGAACCGCGGCCTTATGTCTAATAAGCCAACAAACTATCTACTAGACTACGGCGACTTTACATTTACAACCCTTTAATCAGGACTACAACTAAGATTCTCATACTACCCATGTTGTGAGCATTATTTTCACCCATGAGTGGCGGTACCTTCACTTTAATATCGTACGATCCGAAACAGACTCAGATTTTTCATGGCAATTTTACTATACTTTCAGATTTTTTTTTTACCAGAAGACTGCTAAAAGGAGATCCAATTGGATACCCATATTGTGATCATTATTTTCACCCATGAGTGGCGGTACCTTCACTATAATATCGTACTCCGAAACAGATTTTTCATGGCAATTTTACTTTACTTTCAGATTTTTTTGCCAGAAGGCTGCTAAAAGGAGATCCAATTAGTGGATTATTGAATTCCGGAAAGTTTCAGCTTCATTTGATTTTTACCCATGAGTGGCGGCGGTACCTTCACTATAATATCGTACTCCGAAACAGATTCAGATTTTTCATGGCAATTTTACTTTACTTTCAGATCTTTTTGCCAGAAGACTGCTAAAAGGAGATCCAATTAGTGGATTATTGAATTCCAGAAAGTTTCAAGTTCATTTCATTTTGAGTGGCGGCGGTACCTTCACTTTAATATCGTATTCCGAAACAGATTCAGATTTTTCATGGCAATTTTGCTTTACTTTCAGATCTTTTTGCCAGAAGACTGCTAAAAGGAAATCCAATTGGTAGATTGGAATTCCGGAAAGTTTCAAATTGCCAACACCACCCGCCCTCCAAACATACTTTCGTTTAGTTATTGTTAAATTGTAATTAACTAAATGAGAATTACTTTTATGCTTTCTGTTTTTTGTTTGTACGAACGACGATATAATTCAGTACACAAACGATTGTAGCTGACAAACCTCTCACACATTCATACTTGGTGTGTGTAAAGATAAATACGACAAGGCAAAAACAATGTTAATATTAGCAGGGCAATGTTATGTAAACAAAAATAAACAAACTCTGCTGTATTTAATTCAAAGCTACATATGCTGTATGATTCAAAGCTTAACTAAATTGATGTTGAATGCAAATTCTGTTTTGCATATACGAGTATATATCCATGTCGGGATAGATCGGTCTGGAGTTTTTACAAGTGGGTTCATTATCTCATCTTACTTTTGCCAATGTATGTAGGTTTTATGAGACAATTTGTTTGCTCTTCCGCGAGGGAACGTCGTCTATCTCATGTACGATTTCAATTGAATTTTCCATGGTGCCAGCTTTGGCAAGTAAGTCGGTCTTGTTGTTATCCAAACGAATGTCTCGCTATCTCCAGCAGTTACAACCGGGATACTTGGACAATCTTAGGTGTGGTATACACACTCTCTAAGGATCTGATGGTCGCTTTACTGTCCGATACTTCATTTTACTGCACTTTAAATCTTCTTCTAAATCTTGTTTCCCTATGAAAATCTCTTTTTGAAGCATCATTAAGTTTTGTGATCTAATTAATCTACATATTAAAGTTTTACACTCGTTTGTTGTCTTATTGAGTTTTTTGTTGAGTAATTTTATTTACTCTCCGAGATTTTGTCAGAAATCTGCTGAGATGAAGTCACCGAAAAAATATTTTTTTTTATATTTTCGTTTTTGATATCTGACCTGGGGTTTGAACCCGGGCCTTACGTCTAATAAGCCAACACATTATCTACTAGACCGACAGTTTTTAAAGTTGAAACAAAAAAAATTACAAAAAATTTCGAGGTTAGGTTAGGAGGTTAGGTTAGAGGACGTGTACTTGTCAATTAAGGCAAGTACAGTACCCGGAGGTAGAATTGACCCATTGTACAACGTCCTAGTTTCTCACACCACTTATGTTGTGTGTGTTAATTTTATACATGAGTGGTGGGCTCTACAGTTTAAAGTCGACTCCGAACGACAAATTTTTGAGAAAGTTTTTCATGGCAATTTTATTTTTCTCTCAAAGTTTTTGCCAGAAATCTGCTGAGAGGAAGACGCCGAAGAAATACGTTTTTCATATTTTCGTTTTTGATGTCTGACCTGGGGTTTGAACCTTGGCCTTACGTCTAATAAGCCAACACCCAACCTACTAGACCGCCAGTTTTTTAAATTGAAACAAAAACAAATTACAAAAAATTTGGAGGTTAGGTTAGAGGACATATACTTGTCAATTAAGACAAGTACAGTACCCGGAGGTCGAATTGACCCATTGTACAATGTCCTAGTTTCTCACACCACTGGGACCTACAGTTTAAAGTCGACTCCGAACGACAGATTTTTTTTCGAAATATTGCCAAAAAAATTTCGGGCACTCTTCTTATGTGGAAAAAGGTTGAGTTTGATTCTTGTTAGCATGTTATTCTTAGTGTACAGTGTCTTTTGACGCTCACTGTACATTCCGCTTTGCTTATAATCTTCAATTACAGGCCAAAAACAGTTCGATTATGCTACGGCAATAGCAATCTAAATAAACGATAACGATTCTTCGAGGACCATTTTCGGAAAACTACGACTCTATAATGCACAACTTGGGTGCCATGGTAGTTTAGTGGGTAGTGTGCTAGACTATTAGCGTGTAGGTTGTGGATTTGATTCCCACCAGAGACATTGGTCTGTGACACTACACCGAGCATATGGCCAAGTTACTCCGCTCGTATATAATTAGAATATAATTTGTAATTAAATTGTAATTAATAAATAAATAAATAAATGGACAACATATTGCATGACTTCGTGACAATTATTTCAAGGCTCTCCGAGTTACTTTTTGATGCAATTACCGAGTGAGAAATGATACCACCTCGCTGAAGAAATTTTTTTTTTGAAAAATCAACATTTAAATCCTGTTGCACTAGCACAGTCGCCGTGGTCTAGTAGGTAGTGTGTTGGCTTATTAGACGAAAAGCCAGGGTTCGAGCCCCAGGCCAGACATCAAAATAAAATACAAAAAGTATTTCTTCGGCGACTTCCACTCAGCAGATTACTGGCAAAAACTCTGTGAGTAAATGAAATTGCCATGAAAAGTTTCTCAAAATCTGTCGTTCGGAGTCGACTTTAAACTGTAGGTCCCGCCACTCATGTATAAAATTAACACACACAACATAAGTGGTGTGAGAAACTAGGTCGTAATCCTAACTGAAGGATTGTATTGATGTTATGTATGTATGCACTAGCACCCAATCAATATATTTAAGGCGTTGTAGCTCCTGGTTGGTATCTACATATCTCAGCCTAATAAATCAATAGTTTTAAAAAGTTGAGGACTATTTTGTTGTGAAAAAGGGGAAGTTACCTACCCCTCATTAAATTTTTCTTTTAAAAAACAATTCTATTTCCCTACAATTACTATTGTTTAGAGGACCTTGAACTCTATTATAAAATGCCATGTTCATGCTAATTAATCTTGATTTGCACAATAAAAATTTTTTATATTTTTATTAAAAAAAAAATAAAAAAAAAAATTTGTAGTCTGCGCATATTTCTTTGGCCATATGCCACATTTCATGACAGGGGGAGGGGGTTTTAATTTGAATTGAATGTAGTACCTCTTTTAAACAAAAAATCTAAAATAATCTTATCAAAAATTGTATAGCATATGTGGACTATATGAACAGACCAAAAAAAAGAAAAAAAAGAAATTCGTCTGCAAATATTTTCGAAAATGACGCAGCATTATAATTATTATTACGATTAAAACACGAAAAGTTGATAAGATTTAAAAAAAATTTCAATTTGGTCTAGGCAAAGGTGTTTTTTATATGACCTAATTCTGTTTGTCACACGCCTTTTTTTTTAATATTTTTCAAGATAAAATATCAACGCTTACCTGCTGTGTATATGGGATTGACGGTGGTTACTGTAAGGCCAGCCTCAATGGCACCCAATGTAGCACCAGGATATTCTGGTAAATTAGGCAGACATATCGCCAAAACGTCGCCTTTACCCAATTTAAATTTGGTTTGTAAACGCACGGCCAATGCAGCACTGGAATCACGCAGTTCGGCAAAGGTATACTGGCGGCCGGTAACTACATCTACCTGGAATAAAGAAAAAGTAGAAGGGAGTTATTAAAACCTATTGAGAATAATTTTTTTCATTTCAGTTTCTATTTTTAATGAATTTAGAAAATTAAAACTAATTTTGCCGCTGCAGAAGTAAAGAATGTTATAAAAGAATTTTTTTTAATTATTTTAATTCTCTGTTTAATTTTTCTTTTAGTTTTCTTTCAAATTTCTTTTTTTTTAATTTTTTTAATTATTTTAATTCTCTGTTTAATTTTTCTTTTAGTTTTCTTTCAAATTTCTTTTTTTTTGTTTTTTTTTTTTAAATATTTTTTTATTTTATTTTTTTTTTTTTTTTTTTTTTTTTTTTTTTTGTTTAATAATATTTTTATTTCAGTTTATTATTATTTTTGAATTTATTATTAATTTTGAATTTTTGATTAATAATATTTTTTTATTTTTTAATTTTTATTATTTTAAAATTTTTTTTTTTTTTTAATTTTTGTTTTATTTTTTAAATTACTAAATTTTAATTTAGTCGTTCGGAGTCGACTTTAAACTGTAGGTCCCTTCGCTTATGGATAAAATTAACACATCCAAAATAAGAGGGTTGAGAAACTAGGTCGTAATCCCGACTGAAGGGTTGTAATGACCAATTATGTATGTTTGTAAATTTTAATTTATAAAATTTCTTCTTTTTCTTAATTTGGTTTTTTGTTTAATATTATTGTTTCATTTATTTTTAATATGTTTTTATTATTATTAAATTATTTTAAATTAATTTGTTATTATTTTATTTTTAATTATTATTTTTTAACACGTTCATCGCCACGATAATATAAGAAAAATTTTCACATGGGCCACGGTAACTTTATTAGATAACTGAGTTAAAAATGTATGAAGGAAACTTAATGTATCAATTTTTTTTTGACAAAATAACCGGAAAAACACTATTTTGTATGTCACACATATGTGACTGACATAGCCCTAGATTAAATTTTTTTTATTTATTTATTTATTTAAAATGCGTATTTTACAAAAATAAATTTGGAAAATACAATTCCAAAATAGTGTGGACTACAAATCGCGTATGTCAGACATATATGTATGTATGTGTGACATGGCTCATGTAGAACTTCTTAGCGTCAGACACATATGACTGACATGGCTCATGTAGAACTTCTTAGCGTCAGACACATATGACTGACATGGCGATGAACGTGTTAAATTTATTATTATTACGAATAATTTAATTTATTTTGTAATAGGTTTTTATTATAAGTTTTTTTTTTATATTTTTAAGTATTATTATTTTAATTTATTATTATTATGAATATTTTCTTATTATTTTTATGTTTATTTTTTTATTTATTTAAATTTTTCTTCCACTTTTTTTTTACGTTTATATTAAATTAATTTTTTTATTTCCTTTAATAAAATTATTTCCATTATTATTTTTATTATCTTTTTAAACTTGTTTTAATTTTTTAATATTAATTTCTTATTATTTTTATGTTTATTTTTTAATTTATTTAAGTTTTTCTTCCACATTTTTCTTATGTTTTTATTAAATAAATTTTTTATGTATTTATTTTAATTTAATTTATTTCTTTTAATTAAATTATTTTCGTTATTATTATTATTATCTTTTTAAACTTGTTTTAATTTTTTAATAAAATTTGATTTCTTTCTTACGGTTTTATTAATTTTTTTTATTTATGTAAGTACGCATTTTTATTTATTTTAATTAAATGTGTTTTGTAATTTTTTTCTACTCATTTCATGTTTTTATTTTTTTATAATTAATTTTTTTAAATTTTAAAAATTTTAGTTTTTAAAACAGACAAAGAAAATTATGTCAGAAAAAAAAATAAAAAAAAAAATTATAATAAAATTAAAAATAAAAAACATGAGTCTATGTTTTAAATAAATTTTAATTTTTAATTTTGTTTTGTTTTTTTTTTTAACTTAAAAAACTTAAAAAAAAATTGAAAATAAAAAACGTGAGTCTATGTTTTAAATAAATTTTCACTTTTAATTTTGTTATGTTTTTTTTTAACTTAAAAAACAAACTTAAAAACTTAAAAAACTTAAAAAAAATTATAAAAAAAAATTAATAATAAAAAACATGAGTCTATGTTTTAAATAAATTTTAACTTTAAATTTTGTTTTGTTTTGTTTTTTTTTTGTTTATTCCTTTAAGTTTTTCTTTCTCTTTGTATTTAATTTAATTATAATATTTTTAATTTATTATCTTTTTATATTTAATTTAATTATGAATATATTTTTTTATACTTTTTTTATTTTTTCATTTATTTAACTTTTTCTATCATTTTCTTCTTAAGTTTTTATTAAATTAAATTTAATTTTTTTATTTCTTTTAATAAAATAATTTTTGTTGTTTCTTCTTTATTTTTTATATTCTTTTTATATTTCTACCTTTTTTAACATTTTCTTTATTTATAAAAATTTTAGTTTTTAAACAAAGAATGAAAATTATAAAAATCAGAAAAATGTTTAAAAATAAACAAAAAAACTATGAAAAAATTAAGAATAAAAAACATTAAAAATAGATTTATGAGTAAAAATTTATTAAGTTAAAAATAACTTAAAATAATTTTTATATTCTCATTTTGTTTTATTATTATTTTCTATTTTTTATTTTTATTTTTCTTATTTTATTTCATTTTCTTTTTTATTGTGTTTAATTTGTTTATTTTTATTTTTTTATTTATTTCATATTCTTTATTTTTTGTTTATTATTTTTCTCTTTTTCTCTTCATTTACAGTCATATTTATTTATTTATTTTTATTTATTCATTTATTTGATTTATTATGATCTACATAACCTACATACATAACCTACAAAAAATTATTTTATATTTTCTTTCCATTTCTTTACTTTCGTTAATAATTTTTAGAAAAACATTTCCCTTTTCTTAACCTTGCAAGCAATTAAAATCAATTTAATAACTATTAAACATAATAAATTCTTTTAGTGTTCATATATAACGTAATATTAACGGTAATTAGCCTTTTTTGCCCCCCAATAAAATGTAAACAATTGAACATGGCATATTTATATCAGGTAAGAGCAATTCAACAGCTGACGAGTCTTAGAATGTCAAAATTTTGTTGTTTTTTTAGTGTTTTGTAACCATTTTTATAAATTTTTTTAACATTTCTCTTTCTATTGTTATTCGTCAGTCAGTTATGAAGCTGTTTTTGACATTCCGTGTACTCTTTAACAAAAACAAAATGCCTGTTGTTTTTGCATTGTTGTACTTGTTGTATTCTTGCGGTTACCTCTTATGAATATGCCATGCAATTGAACCTAAACAACAAACTGTTAGACAAAGTAATGAGATGAGAGAAATAAATATTTATGTATCTGCACTGTTATTACTTGTTTGCTTAAATTTCGTAATTTACGGTTTATTTTTTTCTTTTTTCTTTTATAGTTTATAAATATTTGGATTTTATATAATTGTCTTGTCTTGTCTTGTCTTGTCTTTTATAATTCGTTATAATTTTTATTTCTTGTTTTTTCTGTTTTTTTTTTGATAAATACCGGTGCAAAGTCCAAAGTATCAGTGATCAAAGTCTACGCCAAATTATTTAGATGATCATTATCTCTCAACGTTTTTTTTTTTTGAGTTTTTATGTTATTGTTTTTGTATTTTTGTTATAATGTTCAGGCAGGCATACACTAATGTACGGGTATATATGCCTACAGAAATACTAGACACACCTCTCTTTGCCCACTTTTGATTCAAGATATACTCTCTGTTTGTTTGTGTCTCTCTTACACTCTCTATCCTTATTTAAGCAATTGTTTTGGTGTGTCTGGTTGTTGTGTTTATTAATAATAATAATTTACCGGTTTAAAATGTTTTGTGATTTTGTATAACAGTTTCGATTACTTAAGAAATGTAGAGGGGTACCACTTAAAACTCTTTGTTTTAAAACTCTTTGTTTTAAGTGGTTAATGTGACGTCAACAACAAATAAACAGTCAAAGACAAAAGTCTACATAGGTATCCGCTGTTTTCCGGGTGATGTTTATCAAATTGAAAAAGGTTTAGTAACTAACATTGTATAAGGTAGTTACAATTAAAAAAAATATATAAAAAATTATATATAAATTTAACGGTGTATGTAAACTTTTTTCTGTGACTATCCATACACTCTCTTGTGTACATACAATACAAAAAATAATCTCCCACAACTGTGTAACCTAATTTTTCAAGACAATTACTTGATCATTATTGTTGTTTTGTTTACCGGTATAGCCATGACAGCAAAGAGGAAGCAAGCGAGTATTTATTAATAAACTCCTGGCATATTTTTAAACAAAATAAACATTTAAATATAGAAAAATATTAATTTAAAATAATAAAACAAAATTTAAACAATAGAAATAAATAAAAATTATCATAGCATGTCAAATTTAATTAAATTAACATATAACGGTAATAATACAGATTTTAAAGGGAAGTAATTGCATTCAAAGGTACCTCGTCGTATACCCTAACAATAATACTGATGTAAACAAAGTCACTTAAGGTTGTGTAAATAAAGGGAGAGAGAGAAAGAGAGAGAGAGAGAGAGATCTAGAGTTATAGAGTAGCTAAGAAGAAGAAAAACTGTGTAAGCATACAATATAATTTATGAACCACACAGCAGATTAAACAAGCCACTAAAAGGGAGAGTGTGGAATGTTGATTATTAAGAGCAGGGGAGGGGGGGGGGGTTAAAGAGGGTGTTTATTGGCATGTACAGGCAATGCTTGTTTAGTGATAATGCTTTAAGTAATGATGTAATGATGTAACAAATAAAGAGGCTTGAAAATCGGAAATTTACATGATTAAACTATTAAAAGTTTAAGGTTAAATTCAACAAAGAGCTGATAATGAAACGTATTTAATAAACAAATAAAAAAAAAAAACAGTACTGCTTGCAATAGAATATTACAGTTTACAGTTTAAATAATAAAAAAACAAATTATGCTACTAAAACGAGAGAATAGCCACGAAAAATTGGTGTTGAGCTTATGCAGGCAACACTTTTCTACTCTTCTACGATGTAGGGGATGGCAATGACGACCTCAATTCCACCTTTAGAGATAATGTACAGAACGCCGATTGATGGTAATAGCATGGAAATGACTCCGTCTAGCCATGCAGAGTTCAAAGTTGACATTACATACATACATAATTAGTCATTACAACCCCTCAGTCAGGTTTATGGACCTAGTTTTTCAAAGTTGACATTATGCGGCTTAAAAAGATGCAGGTCTTGATACCTTACCCGCTAAATTGTTTAAGACCGGAAGTAAAGAGTTAATAGGGTAAATGCTATAGGTTATTTGTAAAATATGGCTAAAAGAAAGTATGTCCAACGATTTGAACCTCGTTCTTTTCTGCTCTCTCTTAAAAAGGGAGAGCTTACGATATAAGCCATACCCCTATCGGATATAAGGTTCTACCGAGTGTATTATGTACACGACTGAAGCCAAACAACAAGCTTATCAATGCGGCTTCAGATCTGGTAAGTCCACCATTGACCAGATTTTCAAATTACGCCAAATAGTGAAAAAGATTCATTAAAAACAAGTCGATATACACCATCTTTTGATAGTTCTTCCATAAGGAATCGCATTTTTGCCGCAAAAGTCTAAGTCCGGTATGACTAAGAAGCTGGCAATTCTATAAGAAATGAAGTTGAAGCAAATCCTGCAGTTCTGCTAAGGTAGGAATAAAATTTTCCCAACCTTTGGATATCGTGCGAGATTTCAGACAAAACGATCCCTTATCTGAGGACCTTGTCATAGAGAGTGTTCTGCGGTAGCCAGCGTGTGCATCGTAATGCAATTATTTTCCACGAAAGTGTTCAGTTTCTTAAGTCCGCTGACGACATTGACATCATAGGGCGTACCAAGCGAGATGTTATTGCTGTCTTTAGCGCTATTGAACGAGAGTCTATCAAGATGGGTCTGTGAAAGTAGGAGCGACCTACCTAGATTCTGCACGATAACTATACTTTCTATGTTGTCAGTGAATTTGTTTATCTTGGCTTCGCTTCGTTACCAGCAAAAATAATGTCACTTTGCGTATCAAGCATAGGGGCACTCTTGTAAACATATGCTACTATGGTCTCAATAGGCAACTGAGTAGCAGGAACCACTGTAGTATGACAACACAAATACTCCACAAGTCGCTCATCCTAACCCGAGCTTTTAAAAAAAAAAAAATAAAAATACCGTTTCTTCCCAAAAAGTACCAAAAAATACTACTTTTTAAAGGAATTTTTAATATAAAATAATTTTGGTATGTACAGAAAGAAAACTAAAGTAGTTTTTAAAAAAATTTCAATCTTCAATCCATTTTTTTTTTGTAAAATACTACTTTTTTAAAAAGTACTAAAAATACTACATTTTAGAAAAAGTACCAAAATTTATATATTTGAGTAAATATACAAAATTTATATAAATTTATAGAAAATCTTAACAATTTTAAAAATACTACAATTTTAAAAAGGTACCAAAAATACTACTTTTATTAAGGAGTAAAAAAAAGCAGAATTGATTAAATATACAAATTTTATATGTCGTACGAAAACTAAAATAGTTTTTAAATAAATTTCAATATTTTTTTCCTTTTTTTGTAAAATACTACTTTTTTAAAAAGTACCAAAAATACTACTTTTTTAAAACAGGTACCAAAATTTACAGAATTGAGTAAATATACAAAATGTATATAAATTTATAGTATATACGGAAAGAAAATCTTAACAATTTTCAAAATACTACATTTTTAAGAAGGTACCAAGAATACTACTTTTTTTAAAGAGTAAAAAAAATTGCAGAATTGTTTAAATATAAAAATTTAATGCAAGTCGCTGGTATATTTGAATAAAAAATTGTAAATTGTACGGAAAGAAAACTAAAATAGTTTTTAAATAAATTTTAATCTTTTTTTCCTTTTTTTTGTAAAATACTACTTTTTTAAAAAGTAAGAAAAATACTACATTTTTAGAAAAAAGTACCAAAATTTACAGAATTGAGTAAATATACAAAATTTATATAAATTTATGGTATATACGGAAAGAAAATCTTAACAATTTTCAAAATACTACAATTTTAAGAAGGTACCAAAAATACTACTTTTTTTAAAGAGAAAAAAAAATTGCAGAATTGTTTAAATATAAAAATTTGATGCAAGTCGCTGGTATATTTGAATAAAAAATTTTAAATTGTACGGAAAGAAACCTAAAATAGTTTTTAAATAAATTTTAATCTTTTTTTTCTTTTTTTTTGTAAAATACTACTTTTTTAAAAAGTAAGAAAAATACTACATTTTTAGAAAAAAGTACCAAAATTTACAGAATTGAGTAAATATACAAAATTTATATAAATTTATGGTATATACGGAAAGAAAATCTTAACAATTTTAAAAATACTACAATTTTAAAAAGGTACTAAAAATACTACTTTTTTTAAAAGAGTAAAAAAATTGCAGAATTGATTAAATATAAAAATTTTATATAAATCGCTGGTATATTTGAATAAAAGATTGTAAAAATTTTAAGAAATTTTCTTAAAATGTCCTGATATTCTTAGAACTTTTTATTGAATCTAGTATAGCATGTGTAGTAACATTATTTACAATTTCTTTTTGATTTATTTTCACTATTTATTTCATTCTTAACTTCCAAGAAATATTACAAATAAAAATGCATGACGTGTGTCGTCTGTCATCTACGATATTTATTTGCAAACAAATACTGCGTTTTTTTAAACGCTTCGCAAACTTTTGATTGCCTTGCATTGTGGTTTCGTGTGGGAGAAATTCTGTATTTTTCTTTAATGCAATTGCTTGGCATTCTTTTCATTTAACTTTGTATGGCAATAATAAAAAAAAACAAACAAAAAAAAATCTGAAAATACTTTTTAATTTAGTCAAGATCTCTTGGTGCACAAAATGTAATAAAAAAGCAAACGGCACGAGTACAATAATATTTAAATGATTAAGGCAAGGAAAACAAATTTAAGTTAAGCAACTAAAAGAAGGCTGTTCAACCAGAAATTAATTTATAAGATAAACTGTAATATGATCATAAAACCTTGTGGCATATTAAAAACATTGTTTAGCTACGGGAAGATAAGATATGTAAGTGTAAGGAAAGAAAGTTAGCTTATCACGACCATAAACATGATATTAATCACAATATAAGTGAAAGAAATGTAAAAACAAATTATTAAAATAACTGTGTATGAAATTAATATACGAAATTATTATTAAAAATTTTCATTTTTTAAAATAGTAGTAGATTTAGTACCTTTTGTCATACAAGCAAGACAAAGAAAATTGTAAATTTTTTTAATTCTAAACAATTTCTAAACAAATACCAGCCTTTATTTTGTTTTTAAACGGATTTTAAAAAAGTAGTATTTTTACTACTATTTCCAAAAAATGTTATACTATATTATAACACTATTATGACAATATTTTTAACATAAATCTGTAAAAAATAAGATTTTCTAAGTAAATTAAAAAGTACTATTTTTACTACCTTTACAAAAACAAATGAATTACATAAATTTTATATTTCAAGCCTATTACAATTACGTTCTACGAAATATAATAACAAAAAAAATTTTGTAAATCCACATTTTGTAAAATAGTAGTAGATTTAGTACCTTTTTTCATACAAGCAAAACAAAGAAAATTTAGTATGTCTTTAATCTCTTAACAGTTTCTAAATAAATACCAGCATTTATATTGATTTTAATTGAAATTTAAAAAAGTATTATTTTTTAGTACTATTTTTAAAAAGTACCAAAATCCATTACTAAGCTAATATCATAAAACTTTAATTAAAAAACATTAAAAAAATGTTTTTTTCTGGGTTACAAAAAAGGTAGTATTTTTACTACCTTTTAAAAAAGCATTAAAATTGTGGAAATTATTAATTTCCAGGTTCTTTTCTCCCGGATGTATAAATTGGAGAAATTTGTATTGCCTGCAAATGGAATTGAGACCAGCATTCTGGTGTCTTCTTGGATGGAAGAGAAAAGGTCCTAGAAGGAAAATTCTTTAGAAAGGATAAAGCGACTGGCATGGCTACTTGCAGGAAGATAATGGCAGTATCAGGGAGATTGAAGGATCTCCAGAATTTCTTATTATGGTCCAAACTTCTCTATTTTATAACAGAATAGACACTGAATCTGATTTAGGAATTCTATTGTGATACTGGTTAGGTTTTTTAGTGTCAGCAATGAGGGCAAGAACCAACTGAAGCGTACATGGCCATGTCACTAACCTAGTTTGCAGAGGTGAAGATTAAAGATTTTTATACGCGATTTTGGTCTCTCTTGGATTGAGGAGTTGGTTTATGTTAGAATTTCTGAGGTTAAGAAACAGTAAAGCTCCTTCATAAGTATTTAAGATTAAACTCTTACAACACTCAAAAGCTTATAAAGACAGTACAAACAAACTCTTTAGGATTAAAACAACATTTGTTGAAAGATTAAAATCTTTGTCTTTTAATTCGACGTAGCATAGTAGGTAGCGCTCAGAATAGGTAGCTGGCTCAGAACACTCGAACAAAATGAGCAGTCGCACCACCACTCATGAATAAAATGCAAGCACATTCTGCTACACTTGCCGCACAGCAATTTTAATCATTATAATTGATTACTTTTTTTTCAAGCACACAGCAGACGCTACTTTTAAAATAATCATTTCCATATTCACTCGTATATTCTAGTTTAAATAAGATGCTGCGCGGCAAATGACGCATTGTATGCGTTAACAGCGTTAAACTGTAATTTAACGATACACAATTCGTAAACAAAATGTTAAGGAAAAGATCCTTTGTAAACAACAGACATTGTGTATGTATGAGAGTAAATACATAATGGAAAGAGAAAATTGTTATAAAAACTGTTATAAATCTTGGATTTTAATATTTTCAAGGACACGAATACCATAACATCGTTTAGGAGGGGGTTAGAGATTAATAGAAAAACATGTTGCTTTTGAGAAACAACCCGTTATTTTATGTTCTCTCGTACTTTTTTATGTTTAATTAAAGAGAATATATTTGTTTTACTTTTTAATGTGGAAAAATGTTTTGATATTTTATAAAAAGAATTTTTTAATTATTAAAAAAAAAAACAAAAAAATAAAAAATAAAAATTGAAATTTTTTTCAATTATTTTTTTTTTATTTCTAGAAATTATTAAAGAAATTTTTTTACTTACAGTTGCTACATTATTTTCCCATAATTTAAAATCACGCCAAACATATTTATCAAGCGTTACATTGGGTATCAATGTGTTCTCAAAGGGCGATGTCTTAATGTAACCCTCTTCAGGCGTATAATGCAAATATTTATCGCTTTGATTACTTAAATTACTCTCCACCGTTGCTGCTGTATGACGTTGGCGACCATTAGTAATGATGCCCCTTTGCGAACGCAACAAGTTTGAGGCCAAACGTGCGGTAGTTGAACGCATCATGTTTTATTTAAAAACAACAATAACAACAACAACAACAACAAAATAATATATTTTTCTTCTAAGAAATTTATTTTTAGTTAGAAAAAAATTATTCGCGTTTTATTTGTATTTAACAAGAATTATTATTTTTAAATTTTCTCTTTTTATATATTTAAACGGACACTTTGCACTACCGAAGCCTTCAACAGTCTAGACAAGACTAAATGTGTAAATGGTTTTATAGGTCTATGGTTGTTTAAAAACGATGGCGTTAAACTTGTTTAAACATTAACAATTATATGTACATGTACTACATGTGCATACATACGTACATACCTACGAAAAGTTAAAGATAAGGAAAAACTACAACAAAAATTATTGCGGCAGGCAGGCAGACATACAAGTCACTTGCGTCTACTCAGTGTTTAATCATTCATTACTCTCTCAATTACATCGTGTTTTTTAATCGCGTTTATATTCGTTAGACTCGAAAGCCTGTGATACACACTGTGGTGTTTGGTATACCATAGGCTTTGGGATTTGAATTTGTTTTGTTTTTGTTTTTTTTTTTTTGTTTCTACTTCTCTGTTTTTCTCACTGTGGTTTTTGTTTAGGTTGGATACGAACATCTACGTGTGTTTGGTTTTTTTTGTTTAACGAATTTTTGCGAGTAACAAATTATTTTGTTTGATTATGAAAGCCAGTGTATGAGGCACACTGTGTATTTGATTTTGTTTTTCTTTGTGTTTTCACTCGTGGTTTTTATTTACGTTTGTCACTTAAAGCTGCATGAGTATGAAATGTTTTCATTATGAAAGTCTATGCTTTTGATTTTGTATTTGATTTTGGTACTTTGGGGTTTTGTTATTGATATTTTCTTTTTGTTTTTGCTTTTACTTTCGCCATGTGTTGTGGCACTCGTGGTTTTCGTTTACATTGGTCACTTAAAGCTGTGTGCGTAGGTAAAATGAATGTTTTCGTTTGATTACGATTAGCTGTGTGTGTTTTGATATTGTATTTGCAAATTCTGGTTTTAATTTTTCTTTTCTCTCTCACTTTGTTTTGATTTTTACTCGTTTTTAATTACACGTTTTTTGTTTTTGCTTTTTAAAATCTCTCACTGCCTGGTTTACAGTGGTATTTATGTTCGTGTTTTTTATATTTATTTGCTAATTTGTTATTGCACCCACAAATTTAATTGTTTTTACCTAATTTTGTTGTTATTGTTGTTTATTTGGTCAAGCAAGAGATAAACGGCAGTGTTTACAACTTGTTTCTCATTTACTGCACATAATAAAAAAAGAACAACAAATACATACGTATTGTATTATCTTCTGTTATATTTGCCAATGACTTGTGTTTTGTTTACGTTTTTTGCTCTGTTATTTATTAATAAGTACTAAAGAGAGCATTTCTGTCTTCCGTTTAAGAAAGCATCCATCTTGCACCTTAATTTGTAATAGCCTTCTCGTGCTACACTGTAAAAAAAAAAACGAGACAAGCAAATCAAGTGTTTTATTTAGGTTTATGAAGACAAATTCTTATCATTTTTGATTTTATTTCTTTAAATACAAAGTCTAGCATTTTGCATACGCTTCTCATTTTTTTTATAAAATCAATGTGAAAAATTATTCAACATTTTGAGTTCATTACGTTTTTATCGCTTTAGTCGTCTATTGACGTCAGCAAAGTAAACAGTTTTTATATACATACATACAAAAAATATAAACAATGATTTTATAAAATGAAGACAAACAAAATAAGTGTGCCAAAGACTTTGCACCGGATCCGACTAGATTAATTGTTAAATGAGTTGTGTTAATTAATGTGAGAAAACTGGAAAAATATTCTTGAGGTCCATAATGGCTGCAAATGGAATTTCAGGACATTAGCAAAAGGGATCGAATCAGACGAAACTTCTTATGATAATGGTCTATATTTCTCTTAGAGAACTTCACCCAAGTATTCATTGGATGGATCCAGCTCTCGTGACAAAGTCGGATGTAGAAAACTTTCTGGAATCTGAATCTGGGATTGTCGCTTGCACTACTCGATTACTGTAATAGTAATCAGGCTAAAAAAATATGGGCTACAAAAACTGCCGTTGTGCGAAAACAGTATTAGAATATTTACTGACATTTGGATCCATCCATCTATTAAATCCACAGAAAGTCTACACACCACATATAAGATTGTCTCTAGAGGAAATAGCTAGAAAAAATTGGATAATTTTCACTTTTCATTTTCACTTCTTAGCAACAACACAAAAGAGAGATTTTTTATTTTAACACAAAATTTTTTTCAGTGTAAAATTCCCTTTGAACTAAGATTTTTATATAACCGACATTTTATTTATCAAAAACATTAAAAAATTAATCTGTTTAACATTATTTCATAGATTTATTGCAATTCATTATTAATTTCTCAAAAATTCTATAAATTTTTGCGTTTTTTATTAATTTTTTACACATTATTGAACGAAATTCCGGTCACATTAACAGTTTTCATGCAATTCTTTCAATGTTACTCAGAGCACTTATAAATTCCAACTGGAAATTAATATTTTTTAGAAAATAAACAACACAATAGACGTCTATTACAGACCATCCAGCAATGTGTATAAGGTGTCCGTTATATTTTTGAACACAAAAAAAAACAACAGCAACAATTATACAGGGTTTAACAAAAAAAATTATTTTTGTTTGAGGGGCCTTATATATTCTTTTAATTTACATTTTCCTATAAGTAGAGCTGTGATAAGAGTGCGTGTGTTGAAATACTCACGAGATTTCTTTGAAAGAATACCATTACGCATACGCATTAGTATTAATGTAAGTGTTTATATAATTGTTAAACAAGTGTGTGTCTATGCATGCAAGAAATTTCAACATTGTTTGCCAACTCTACAAAAAGACCTCAACAACAACAACAATAACGAAACGAAAACGAATAAGCAGTTGTTTTTGTCATATGCAAAACACATGCATTTTAATAAGTAACTATAAAGGAGAGCAAGCATAAGTATTTGTACTCAATTGTAGCCTAAGAAAAGAGAACATGTAGGCAATAGTCTGTTGTTATGTTGACCTCTCTGTGGTTATAAACATGTTTTGCAACAATGTCGTTAGTTCAAGAGGTGGGGGTCGTTGTTCTGTTCTAAACACATACTTAACGTCAGGCGTAATTTATTAAAAGCCTGTAATTAGATGGAGGAAAACAAAATAATACAAGCTTTTTTGTAGTTTAAAGCCAAGAATGTGTGTGTGAAAAACAACTAGCAATTATTGTTGCCATAATAAGTGTTTAGAATAGAGAGGGAAAGTATTTATAATCAATTGTAATGAAAGTAAGGAGAGCATGTATGCTGGAATATGGAATATGACCTCTCTGTGCTATGGATATAAACCGGTTTTGTAAACATATCATGAGATTAAAAGGTGTAAATGTGTGTTCTTTTTCTAAACACATAATAAACCTCAGGCGTAATTTATTAAAAGTCTATAATTAGATTGACAAAAAGACATTTATGCGGTTTAATTCCAAGAATGCAGTTAGGCGGGTAAAGAATTTTAAGTTAACGGTAAAATATTGATTTATATATACAAATCGACACAACAAAGTGTAAATTATGACGCGTAACAGGGTTTTAATGTGAAATTTAATTAAAACGGTTTAATACCGTTAAAGTGCTTTGTTTTAAGTGTTTAAAAAAATATATTTTTGTTAAAATTTCTATAAATATGTGTAAGTAAGTACAGTATTCCCTGGATATGTAAGCAATTTCAAAAATGCTTGCAGCCCATTGCCTTTATGCGGGGAATTCTTATATCGAGATCCAGCACCTGATATTAAATAGGCGCTTGTCATTTAAGCTGATAAAATTCTTTTTGTCTCATTGACAGCAATAGCTTCGTGTTCGATGGAACACCGGCCGGTAAAATAAGGCTTTTACAGCTCGGTGAGGTGAACAAAGTTGTAATTTGCTTTGCCATCGTATCACTTTGGGATCACTGCGAAGAAATAGCTGATGAAGGTGGATCCGTAGAGGACTTTATAGACATAGTCAAGAGTCGTATTGTAGCATTAAGTGGGTAAAGAATCATGTCCCGAGATCTGCACAAGCTCAGATTATTAGAAGAAGAGCCTTTGCGAAATTACGAAAGACGAACATTGAAGGATTGTAGATTTTCTGCCAAGAAACAGTTATTCGAGATTGGGTTGCCTCAGTTGGTTGTGTTTTCTGGATGGGATAGAGTACAGCCTCTACATCAATGAGAATGGCACCATAAAGAACATTCGAGGGAATTGCACTGCGCTGTCCAATTTTTTTTACTACTTTTTCCAATACATCTGCCCTATGCCGCCTTAATGGTGAATATTGCTCAAGAAATTCGAGAAGCGTGTGATAAAGAAATTTTTTTTAAAGTAAATTTAAAGCACGGGCTGTTCTTCGCGTTTATACGCGGCGAATGCTTCAAAGCGAAATCGTTTCAGTACATTTTGAAGCAAAAATCTCATTTGCCTAAGTTTCAGTGCTACTAAACTGGGAATTATTATATCCGGACTGCTTATATCCAGGGAATACTGTACATAATATTCATTAAATACCGGTTTTTTATGCAAATATTTATTCATTTAAGTTTTTTTTTTTTGCTTTTGTTTTTTCCAATTGCCAGCATTCAAAATGGGGGCCTGTTTTCCTACAGCAATACCCCAGAGAGAGTGCAAAAGTGTTGTAGAAAAATTATTTTTTTTTTATTTATAAAAGATCAATAAACGTTAAGATAAATAATAAAATGCAAAAAAACAACAACAACAACAACAACAAAACTAAATGAATTCCATACTTGTTTATAACAGGCCTTTACAATTTATAGCTTTAAATGGCATTTATTGCCATGCAGTCGCGCCTCTGCTTATAATTGCTTATCCCCTCTATTACTCTTCACAGCATTTAGTCATACGCGCCATGATCAGTGTGTGTCTTATTTTTGTTTGCATTTACGACTTTAAATGACTTTGTTTTTGTTTTATTTTTAATTCACCATATTTTTTTTTGTATGTGCATGCATGTGCCTGTGTATATAGCTTTTGCAATGACTTGTTTAGTTTGTTTTATTTTTTTTTTCTTGCTGCATAGAAAGTTTGTTTGGGTTTTTTGGACTTTGTACTTATGTTTGTTGTTATTATTATTGTTGTTGTTGTTGTTTATTTTCTTATAAACCGGTTGAATGCAGTCAGTATGTGTGCAAAATTGTTGTTATTTTACGTTTCATATTTGAATTGTATGCTAAAGAGGGGAAATACTCATGCTTGTTTTGATTAGATGCTCGCCTGTAACTACAGGGGAAGTAACAGTGCTGTTAACTTCACATATAAAATTGTGGTTTTTAATATTTCAGCTGTTTTTCTATGGAATTTCCTCATAATTAAATTAAAAATACTTGAAAAAAGGGAATTTATTCATTTTAAAATTATTTATTTAAGTGTGGTACTAATTTTTCTTTTGTTAACAGGCGTTTGAACCCCATTGGTTTTCTCTTCACAAGTAAAAAAGGTGGAAAAAGTAAGTTCGAAAATTTTCGAACATTGCAAAAATGGTTTAAAACTATTTCTTAAGCATGTTAAATGTATTTTGCTGCAGTAAATAATTCTTTAAAGTTTTTGGTTTGTTTGTTTTTAGCCACAAGGCAAGAAAAGTTAAATTCGAAATTTTTCGAACATTGAAAAAATATTAAAACGTCGTAATAATAATAGAAAAACCCAGTTTAATGCTTTTATAATCAGTTTAAATAAAATTAATTTAATATTGTGTTCTAAAAGTTGGTAAAATTAAATTCGAAATTTTTAAAAAATTCTAAATGGCTTTAAAATTATGTTTTAACCATGCTAAAACAAATATCGTAGGCTTTAATTATAACTTTCACTTGCCTAAGAATTTAATAAGTGTTAAAAGTGAGGAAAACAATTGTTCGAAAATTTTCGAACACAGCAGAAAGTCATTAAAATTTTTTATTTAGCTTGTAAAATGTATACCGAGGCTACATGTACTTATATTATTATTTTAAAGCAAAAAACTTATGTTTTAGATTCACAATTAAGAAAAATAAAGTTCGAAAATTTTCGAACATTGAGAAAAATGTCCAAAACATAAAGTAATAATGCAAAACATCTTTTAAAGGTGTTTGTAATCATTTTCTTACAAAATTAAGTTCTCTTATTGCTTTAAAAGTGTGTAAAAAGAGGTTCGAAAATTTTCGAACATTTCAAAAAGTATCCAAAATATGTTTTGAAACGCTGAATGCGGTTTCGAAGGTCCAGGAAATTAATTCGTTTTATATAAAATCATTTATTCTTGCTTTCAAAGCTTTAAATAATTTTCTTTTATTTCAAAACTTCACTGATAATCTTTTAATTCGGTTACAAATTTGTATTTTACTCACAATTTTTTTTATAATTTTTTAATTAAATTACATTAACGTATTAAACGTTTATGTTTAATAATTTATAAACAAAAAAAATTAAAATTTATTTTATAAACGTAGTTTTTCTTGTCGTTATTTAAGAAACCTTTCAAATGGCGCAAAATTTTTTAATAAACTGAAGCAAAAAATCCAACTATAAACGGAACTGAAGGTAGGTAAAACCCACCCTGTCTAAATTTCATTGACAAAACACCCTCTAAACCTGAAGAAAACACGTATAAAATTTTCCACCTTATAACTCATACGCATACTCTGGTATTGGACGTGAAAATTTCTAAGGAAAATGGTTTCTGTTGGTGTAGATACGAAATAAACTCATGCCACTGTTGTTATAAATTGAAATTTAATCACTTTTGTTTTGGTCAACCATTGCACATTGACATTTACATGACATTGAACAGATGTTGAGTCTGTTAAATCTATTGAAGTGCAGCTATTTAGCAAAAGATGGCATTTCTTCATGTTAAATAATCAAATTTAACTTTTTAAATACAAAATCATGTTCGTTAAATCCCGTTTTTAAATAAAACTTTTCTTAAATTTTCCCCGTAATAACTTTTTTTGCTACTTTTCATCAGGTTCGAAAATTTTCGAACTTAATTTTTTTTAACAGTGGAACAAAAAAATATCTTTAATTGCTTTCAAATAATAGTTTAAAATTCGAGATACATTTCTTAAGCATAAAAAACAAATTTGAATGCTTTTTGCAATGTTCGAAAATTTTTCGAACTTGAGTTTTTTGTGTTTTAAAATAAAAAAATTAACACATTCGCTTTAAAAGTTTAAAATTTTATATAAATAAAGTAAATATCATTAATTTTCAACATATTTAAGGTTTTCAAAGTTTACAATTATTTTTCTTGCTTTGGAAATAGAATAAAAATCATTTAATTTACTGGGATTGTGTAAAAAAAATTTAATTTTAATATAAAACAAAAAAATTAACTTCATTTTACAAGATTTTCCCATTTTTTAACACTTATAGAGCGCATTACGCAATTATTAAAGCGTATAATTCACAATAACCTTGAAAACAATGTTCTTCTCAATGTTTTAAAACTCTTACTTGAGTAAGCACTATAAGAAAAGAGAGAGAGAGAAAATTACTTATTTACTGTTGCTTTAAATTTTTTATACGCTTAAATAACGGTTTTTTTATAATTCACAATCATCTTTTGTATTTAATTCTTCATAAAACTGCACTAAACAGCTGGTTTTTAAAACTCACCACGTTTTTTTTTTGTATTACTTTAGCAAACACAATACCAATGAAAGAAAACAACACGAGAGAAACTACTCTCAACCACTGTTGCTTCAAATAAAACAGAAAAAAGAAACAAAAACACATGCGCCTTTTAATAACAACACAACACAACACACACACACTTATACACGAACCTTTTGAAAATCCTAGTAGTTAAGGGCCGGTATTAAATATGTGTTGTGTGTTGAGTATACAAAAAAAAGAAAAAAGAAAAACTGAGAGAGAAAGTGTTTCAAGTGTTTATGTTCGTGTTGTGTTCCTCCTCGTTTTAAGTGAGACTTTGTCGTTAGAGAAATTTGTAACACTTTTGTAGTCTACTTTTAGGTGCGTGTTAAAGCATAACGTAAGCGCGTGTTGAAAATCTATGAAAGAATTTGTATAAAATAATAGAAAAAATTTAATAAAAAAAAGAGTTACAGTGGCAAAAAGCAAAAAAAAAAATTCTATTCAAATAATATAAAAAAGGAAGAAAGGAAATCTATATGTAAAGCAAGAAAATAAAGGAAAATTCTTAAGAAATATAAGAAATAAAAAAATGTTTTTTTTTTCAATAATTAATAACCAAGAATTTATTAATAAATAAATTAAAAATCAAAGATAAATGTTCAATTTTTTTTCAACTCAACTTAAATTAAATTAAAAAGTAAGCATAAATTAAAAATCAAAAAAATTAAAAAGAATAAGCATAAAAGAAAATTTCTTAGTCTCTAGTAAATATTGTGTAATGAAAGTGAAAATCTAGTATTTAAGCATTTCAAAAAAAAAAAGAAAGAGAAACGTAAAGTTTTTTTCTGGCTATACATATACGCTTACACATACACACATTACTCTACCATTTACCCAATAACACAGTTAAAGCAACAAACAACAACGACAACAACAGCATGGAAAAGAGAAAAAAGGGAGAGCAAGGAAACTGTTATAAATAAAACCGAAATGAAATGAAATGAAAAGGAATTGAAAAAAACAAATGCTTACGCATAAAGTGGTGAATTTCTATGCATTTTGAAAAAGTATTTTTTCTCTTTCCGCTCTCTCTTTTACTTAAAAAAAAAAAAAATAATGTGTTTGTAAGTGTGTGTCCAATATAAATAATGTGCGTAAAAATTCCTCTCAATAACTTGTATCCCATAAAAGAAAAACCGAAAAATATAAAAAGAAAACCACTGAGTAATAGTGTTAGTGTGTGTATATGTGTGTTCACATACTACATATTATAAGTATGTGTCACACTGTTTCAAAATATCAAGGGAATCAAATAATTCACAAAATTAAACATCATTATTCATGGTTAATAAGCTTTTTTAAACACTTTATAATAAACTTTTTAAAGACCAAATTATTAAAGCAATAAATTTCGTAAAATATTTTTGAAACTACCATACTTAAAACCAAATGTGTCTTAAAAATAATATATTCTAGCAATACAAACAAAAATGGGCCGAAATACTTAAAATTTCTAATGTTCGAAAATTTTCGAAATTCAGAAAACAAGCAAAAGAATAAAATTCTCTAATCCTCCTTACCATATTTACATAAAATTTAAGAATTACAGACTAGAAATTAAGTTTTAAAACCTTTTTTGCATGTTCGAAATTTTTCGAAGTTCAAAAATATATTGAAAATTACATTTTAACAGGCCTCCGTGTGTAAGTTAAATTAATTTTAGCTATTATAAACCAAAAATTTCGGTTCTCATCATTTTGCGGTGTTCGAAAACTTTCGAAATTAAAACTCACAAAGAAAAATTAAATTTTACTTAGTCATCATACCATATTTGGATAAAATTTAACTATTGCAAACCAAAAAACCTAGTTTTTCGCCATTTTTATTATGTTCGAAAATTTTCGAAATTGAAAAAATATTGAGACTCTCATATTTATTGAACACAAAAGCAGTGTATTATAAAATTTCTAACATTAAAGGCTAGATGGTTAACTAATTGGCTGTTTATAATGTTCGAATATTTTCGAAATTAATTATATTTATATCGAAATTCTTTAAATTTGGTGGTTTTTAATATATTTAACTATTAAGGATATTTAAATGTAGTTTCTCTTGTTAATTAAGTTTTTTGTCTGATTTTGAGATGTTCGAATATTTTCGAACTTAAACTTTAAAGGGTTTTGGATTAAATATTAATGGTTTTCTATTAAATTAGTTCATATATGTCTTTATAAAGCATTTACTGAATTTTAAGGCATATTAATTGTTGTTTTGATATGTTCGAAAATTTTCGAAACTATTTTTTCTTGCTCAAATAGTAACGTTATTTTATTGATTTGCATAAATAAGTGTTTTTATAGAAATTAGAAAACATTTTATACATTTTTAAGCCATTAAAATAAATTTTTTATATATTCGAAAAAAATCGAACATAAATTTTAAGTCGTTTTAACGCCAGTTATCATGCATTTTTTACATATTTTGTATTATATTTACTGATGCTGTGTGACCATATTTTTTGAGTTTTTATGGAAGTTCGAAAATTTTCGAAATTAAATATTTTCCATTTCTTTGAACAAATAATTGTATGATTTGTCGTGGTAGAGTTCAATAACCCTTCTGATGTTATTTTAAAATATTTAATTTCTTTTATGGACGATTTTTCAAATGTTCGAATAGTTTTCGAAATTCATTTTATGGTTTTTGCTGCTTAAGATGCTTTATATTTTGTGTTTTAGATTTATAAATATTTATTGTTGTTGTTGGTTAGTGTTTTTTAAATACTTTTCTCCATTTTCGAAAAAATTTTGGAAATAAATTTTAAATATTTTAGTGTACAAACAACTATTTCCCCTAAATTTGAATGATTCTAACGTTAAAAATTAATATCCACTTAAAATAAAGCTTTTAAACTGCTTTTAATACGTATGTATTAATATCCTTTTAATTTAATTTTTTTAAAACGTACTTTTTCTTAAGGTTTTCTGCTATTTTAATTATTATTACCAAATTCCTTTGTATAAATGCAGGGTTTCATTCCCATTGTTTCCTTTAACGTGGTAGTAAATATACTTGCTTATTTCTTTTCCCCTCACTCTCACACACATTCAAACACTCTATCATTAGTCACACACAGTCAACTGTGTGGTTGCATTTGTTTTGTTTTGTTGCGTTTTATTCAAAACAATAACATTTCTTTCTTGTCGTGTTATTTGTCAACATTATTGTTTCTTGGCTTTCACGCTCTTCTCCGTTTACCCTCTCAAATACTCTCAAAAAGCGAAACAATGATAACAACATCCACGAGTATGTGTGTGTGTGCGTTTGCAATGTAAGAGTACAATGGGAAAACGTAACTGTGGTGTGTTTTGGTAGAAATATTTCCCGTTGGGTGGTTGGCAGTATTGTGGTTGCCAGTCGCCTGTGTTTTTTCATGTGTGGAGAGAATTTTTTCTTGTTTTGTTGTGCTCTTTTCTCGTTAGACATTTTTGGATAATTTATGTCAAATATTGGTTAAATATTGTATTTCATTTTCGGTTGTTGTTCCAAATAACATTGACTGTCTTGATTGTCATTATTATTGTTGTTGTTGTTGTTATTGTAATTTAAAGGACATATTTAAGGAGAAGAAATACATTTTTTGTATTGATTTTTATCACAGGCATAGGAATGAATATTTAATGATATTTTCTGATTTTTTTTTGGGATAAAATTGGAAAAGTACTTTTTTGTAAAGTACTAAAAAAAGGACTTTTAATAATATTTCGAAAAGGTACTTTATGCATCTTTTTTTGCTTTTTCGAAAGGTTTGTAAATAGATTTTAATTCCACTTAATTTAAAGGTCTTGTTCATAAAGGAAAATTCCCAAAATCCCCCTTTTCAAAATGTTTTTTTTTTATATAAAAAGTTCACTTTTTAATCTCTCTTCAATTTTTCTTATTGTATATACAAATTACTGTAAAAAATGAACAAATTTATGCAGAAAATATACTAAAATATGTAATTTTTATTGAATTCAAAATAGTAGCAGAAATACTACTTTCCTTAGAAGTCATTTTCTATGCCAAATTTTTGTAAATAATATGCTTAGACAAGATATTGCTTAAAAATGGTAAAATTTATAGTCCTTTAAAATAGTAGTAGAAATACTACCTTTCTTTGAAACATCATATTTGAAGCTAAACAACTAGGAAATTTATTTTAAATATATGTAATAACATTTTTAACTATTTTTATTTTGAAAATAGTAGTAGAAATATTACTCTTTTTAAAAAGCCTAGATTTACTTTAATTTGCGATGCAATATTTCTTAAATAACTGAAACTTAATTCCAGGCACAAAACCGTACTAAAATTTCGTTCTTTTGTCACTTTTTAAAATAGTAGTAGAAATAAAGCTTTCAAAAAATAATTAAATTTTTAAATAAAAATTTAAAAAAATGTAAAAGATTGATTGGTTGACTTAAAAATTCTTTATTTTGCCTTATTTTTAAATGGTAGTAGAAATACTACCTTTTTAAAATCTTTCATTTTAAACGAATTTGTTTAAAAGGTTTACAGAATATAAGGTCTTCTGTAAAACACCATGATTAAAATCATTTATAAAATAGTAGTAGAAATACTACTTTTTAAAACTTGTTTTTAATTGAAAATATTTAAAGGATTTGTACGAAGAGCGACTTTTTACAAAATATCATATTATTTTATAAAATTACAAAATAGTAGTAGATACACTACTTTTTCTAAATAAACTGTTTTTAGTTCAAACTGCTGTAGAATTAACAGAAAATTGTTTAGATTAAAACTAAAATAAAAATATAGTTTTTTTTTAAATAGTAGTAGAAATACTACTTTTTTAAAAAGGCCTATTTTTAAATACAATGGCTACATAAAAGTAATATATTGTAAATAGTTGCGGAAAAATAATGTAAAAATCTTTCAAAATATATTTTTTTGCTTTTATTTTTCCAATTTCTTTGTGTTTCTAAATAGAATACCGTGCATGTATTTCTTTTCTTTTATTGAGAGAAAGATGTGTCTTTGTTTCTTTTTTTGCATTATTTTACCGTTAATTTTTATTTAATTAAGCAGGCCAAACCTATTCATAATGAATTTATTGTCGTCCGTAATGTCTTCTCTAAGCAGACATTGTTCACGAGCCAGTTTAACTTGTCAGTCTTAATTTAAAAACAAAATAACGAAGAAAACAAAAAAAAACGGGAAACCAAAAACAAAAGGATGTTGTTGTTGTTCTTGTTAAAGTTTATGTAATTAAAGCTGTGTTAATGTTGTTGTTGTTGTTTTATATCAAATTGTAAGCGCGCTATTACAATACTATGCAATACCATAAAAAAGCTTTAATAAGGTTTCAATAACAGTTTGTTCTAGTTTTCCTTCTTACACACACATTCTCTTACACCGCCACTGCTCAATTTCAAAATAACGGGCTTAATAGTCTTCTTGTTGTTGTTGTTTTCCGAAGAAGCAACGAACGCAAACAAACAAGCAGCCAGAAACCAGGAGACAATCTTATAAAAAGGGTTTTAATGTTAATTAGCCCAAGTAATTAAATTGATAACATTTTATAATGAGAAGAGAGAGATTAAAAAATCTTTTTACATGCTTTTTAAAGTACCGTATAATTAACACACTCTTTTTAAAATCCACTCTACTTACACTCACACACTCATTATTATTGTTGCAGGCGGCCTACTCTTTATGTTTTCGTATTACTTCACCACCACCACCACCGTTATGAAATCATAAATAAAGCAATGCACGAATGGTCCTTACATCATTAAAACGAACTTCTGCGTTGTGTGTTTACATTAAGAAAAGGAGAGTTTAATTTGGGTGGGTGTGTGTGAGTGTGTGTGGGTGCAAGCATTCTCAGCGTATGATTAATAATCTCTCCCCCTTCATTTGTTTTCTTTCGCTTAATTGAGTGTGTTTTAACTTCAAAATATGCTTTTAGGGTTTCCGTTTACATAATTTCCTGCTTCCTTAAGGGGTTTCCTTACTGGTTTTTTTTTTTGTTTGTTTTTAGTTCTGTTTTAATAACTGTTTTTGGGGCATACAAGCTTAATTGTAATTATGAAAGTAATTAAGCAGGAAATGTATAGAAATCTACACGTATATTTTACAAATGATTACCGGAGAATTGGTAATGTTACATCGGAGTTAGCAGATTAATTTAAAAAATAGTAGTGAAAATACTACTTTTTAAAAACAGCTTATTTTTAACTTGATAGGGATTTGTTTAAAAATTCATATTACTTTCTCCAAATTAAGCAAAAACTATTCAATTTGATATTAATTTTTATTTATAAAATAGTAGTAGCAATACTACTTTTAAAAAAAGTTTCTTTTTAACAGATTTGCTCAAATATTGTTAATATATTAAATGGAAATTGAACTCTTATTGGAAATTAATAAATTTCATGCACTTTTAAAAATAGTAGTAGAAATTTTACTTTCTGAAGAAGCCATTTTTAAACTAATTTTTCTAAGGAATTACTCAAAACTTCTTAATACTAAATAAAAACAAAATGATTTTATTGAAATAGTTATTATTTTTACTTTTAGAAATAGTAGTAGAAACACTACTTTTTAAAAAAAATTACTTTCTAATTGATTTGCTAAGAGGCTGCGTAAAAATTGTTAAACATTATATTTAAAATGAAGAGATTGTCTTAACTTATATATTATTTCTTTAATTTAAAAATAGTAGTGGAAATACTACCTTTTAAGAATTAACTAAAATAAGGTAATATTTGCTTTAAAACTTTAAAAGTACTAATTATATATATGTAAAAAGCAAGCAGGGGTTGAAAATTTGCATTATATTACACTTCAAAAAATAGTAGTAAAAAAGTACTTTTTCAAAAAGTGCCCATATTATAAAAAAATTGTTTTGCTAATAAGAATACTATAATTTCTGTGGAAATTTTCTTTATTTATTTATTTACTATTTTCTAAACTTTATGGAATAGTAGTAAAAATACTACTTTTTCCAAATTGCTGCTAGAGCAATAGTTATGTCTTAAATAATTGAAAATCCTAAATTTTTCCATTTTAAAAATTAGTAGTAAAAATACTACTTATGTCAAACAATAATTTTTCTGCCAAAAATGACTAGCATAGAGGTAGGAGTATGCTTCCTAATACAAAATCTTATGTTTTTACATATTATAAAATAGTAGTAAAAATACTACTTTTTCAAAGACTTTTACAGAAATTTGTTTGTGTTATAATTATGATGTGTGATTTGTTAGAAATTCACATATATTTGCAATTTTTAAAATAGTAATAGAAATACTACTAGTAGTAGAAATACTACTTTTTAAAATACTACTAATAGTAGAAATACTACTACTAGAAATACTACTTTTTAAAATACTGCTAGTAGTAGAAATACTACATTTTAAAATAGTAGTAGAAATACTGCTTTTAAAAATACTTTAAAAAATATAAATCCAGCAGTCTAGAACAAATTTAAACTAGTAGTAAATCTTTTACATCGTTTCTTCACTCTATACATATGTTTTGCTTCATTGTAACCCAATTTAAAAGCAAAACATTATTATGTTTTACCATTTTCTTTTGCTTTTTTTTTATACTTCATATATCCTCTACACGTTCACATTAAGCTCTCATTTAATGCATAATTTAAATGAGGGAAAAATCCCCTGAAATTTTTTAATTTTAAATTTCTACAGTTACATTACATGCTCAACAACTTTTATTGTTTTTACTAAAATGCCAACAAGAAAACGTAGAAAAAATATTATTCCGTGTATAACAATGAAATCCAAAGAGACTGTTTCATAATTTCTTACACATTTCTTCAGAACGAAAAACTTGCAAAAATAACAAGAGAGAGAGAAAGAAAGTGGAAAAATAATAATTTTTGTGTAAATGTTACCAGCGAACTTGGTCTGTACTTGCATGAAATAAAATGAATTTAAATGTATGCGAGTAAATATAGCCTTAAAGCGATTTAAACTTGAGGAAGAAAAAAAGGAAATTTTGTTTGTTTTACATTTTTTTCTGAAAATGTTTTTTAATATTTATTACACTGACTGTTTAATTATGGTGGCCTTTTTTTATTACCCTGTACTGTAACACTATAACAATAAACATTTTAAAAATATGGAGTAGAAAAACCCCTTTATATAGGAGTAAAGACATCACCATAAACAAACACTCTCTCACACATATAAAAACCTGTTCTGTTTTTAAACCTTTTCGCTCTTCAACTCAAATAGCGGTTTATACTGCCATGCAATACAATACAACACAACACAACACAACACAACCAAACACATTACATTGCATTGTGTATGCAAATAATCATTAAAAATCTTTAAAACTGCTGCCAGTACTTATAATAGTTTGGCTGTGTGCATGGGTGTGTGTGTATGTGCAAATGTTTACATATCACTCACTACACACTCTCTGTATCCCCCTCTCTTTCTTTCTCACAGGAATTTCCTTTTTGTGTAAGGGAATGTTGTATATAAATAACACACGGTGCATTTAGTATTTTTGGTGTGTTTTCATTTAACGTTTGGCAGTGTGTATGTATGTGTGTATTTTGTTTGTGGTAGAAAAAAAGAGCTATGCTTACCTTGTCATATGACATTGAGAATATACATGTTTATACGTGTGCATCGGGGTATGTGAGTGTGTATGTGTCAATTCAACACAGTTTAAAATTAACGGAAAGGAAAAGAATATAAAAAATGAGTGCGGCTATAAAAAAACAGCGTAAAAGAACAGTGGGAGTCCTCTAAGCAAATACAAAGAAAACAAATTATAAAAAATCTTAAAAACAACTGAGCAGTTAAATTTACTTGAAAGCTGGTAATAAAAGGATTTTATTAAAAAATTTTTTCAGTAAATACCAGTACTTTCTAGTACTAATACTAGTACCTTCCTTCTTTGCTTAACTTAGTTAATAATAAAAAATTTAAATTACTTTGAAACACCTTATTAAATAGTAGTAAAAATACTACTATTAAAAAAACTAATATTCTTACGAAAATACCTAAAACAAGCCATTTTTAATAGTATATTTTGCACTTAAAAAGTAGTAGAAATACTACTACTCATAGTAGAAATGCTACTTTGTTTAAAACCTTCTAATTTGTTATGTAAGCAAAACTACCTAAAACAAGCCATTTTTAATAGTATATTTTGCACTTAAAAAGTAGTAGCAATACTACTACTAGTAGTAGAAATTCTACTTTGTTTAAAACCAATTTTTCTTCAAGTTTGTAAAAAGTAAGCAAAACTAACCGATTAAATTTAAGCAAATAAACTAGTTTTTTTCAGATATACTACCTTTTTACAAAACCAAATTTTCATTTAAATTTTCTTACTAAGCAACTCATAATACATAAATTTCAGCAAAAAATATGTTTTTTTCACTTTACAAAATAGTAGTAGAAATAGTACTTTTTGTAAAAAGCATTATTTTTTCTAAATATGTTAAATAAGCAACACAAACCGATTAAATTTTAGCAAATAAACAATGAAAAATGCCAGAAATCTTATTAGAAAATACTTTATATCACTTTATAAAATAGTAGTAGAAAAACTACTTTTTAGAAAAGGTTTATTTTTAAAAAAGTCGCCGTGGTGTAGTAGGTAGTGTGTTGGCTTACTATTCGTAAAGCCCGGGTTCGTATCCCAGGTCAGACATCAAAAATGAAATATGAAAAAAAAAATATTTCTTCGGCGACTTCCTCTCAGCAGATTTCTGGCAAAAACTCTGAGAGTAAAATAAACTGCCATGAAAAAGTTTCTCAAAATTCTGTCGTTCGGAGTCGACGTTAAACTGTAGGTCCCGCCACTCACGTATGAAATTAACGCACACAACATGAGTGGTGTGAGAAGCTAGGCCGTAATCCTGACTGAAGGGTTGTAATGGCCAATTATGTATGTATGTATGTTATTTTTAAAAAACATTTCAAACATTTGAAACTATGTATATCATTTCAATTGAATATAAGATAAAATCAATTGTGTTAACATTTCAAAATAGTAGTAGAAATACTACTTTTTTAAAAAAGGATTATACATCAGGAATTTGTATGCTGTATTACTCTATATAATAAATGTTTATGAAATATAATAGGGCATACGCTATTTTCAACTTTTTAAAATAGTAGTAGACATACTGCTTTTTCAAAAAGTTTTATTTTGTAACAAAATTGCTCCCATATCTTTTAAATTATCGTATTATTATGAAATATTATTGAAAATGTATTCTTTTCAACTTTTTAAAATAGTAGTAGAAATAGTACCTTTGCAGAAAGCGTTATTTTGTAACAAAGTTGTTACTATACTATTCAAATCGTATTAATTTTATCAAATATTATTGAAAATTTATTGTTTTCAGCATTTTAAAATAGTAGTAGAAACACTACCTTTTGCAGAAAGCGTTATTTTGTAACGAAATTATTACCATACTACTCAAATTTTTTTGGTTTTACGAAATATTATTGAAGATATATTGTTTTTCTCTTTTTAAAATAGTAGTAGAAATACTACCTTTTTTAAAAACGGTTATTTTGTAACGAAATTATTACCATACTACTCAAATTGTCTTGGTTTTACGAAATATTATTGAAAATATATTGTTTTCCTCTTTTTAAAATAGTAGTAGAAATTCTACCTTTTTTAAAAACGGTTATTTTGTAACGAAATTATTACCATACTACTCAAATTGTCTTGGTTTTACGAAATATTATTGAAAATATATTGTTTTCCTCTTTTTAAAATAGTAGTAGAAATACTACCTTTTTTAAAAACGGTTATTTTGTAACGAAATTATTACCATTCTACTCAAATTGTCTTGGTTTTACGAAATATTATTGAAAATATATTGTTTTCCTCTTTTTAAAGTAGTAGTAAAAATACTACTTTTTTCAAAATGGTTATTTTGTAACGAAATTATTAACATACTACTCAAATTGTCTTGGTTTTACGAAATATTATTGAAAATATATTGTTTTCCTCTTTTTAGAATAGTAGTAGAAATACTACTTTTTTCAAAATAGATTTTTTTGTAAGAAATTCAAAGAAAGTTTATAAATTTCTGTTTATTAAACAGTAGTAGAAATATTGTAATACAATTTAAGTTCAAATAGTAGTAAAAAATACTACCTTTTTATAAAAGCTTTAAGTATCTTTTAACAGTCGTTTAATAAATAAATAATACGCTGCTATTTATGAAAAATAATCTCATTTGCTGTTCCCTAAATGCCACTTTAGTTATTTACACCAGTATGGTTCCTCTTTCTCTTTCTCTCCGCCTGTTTTTTTTAACTCGTGTACAAGCAATTTCATTCATAAATTTATAAATCCCTACATATTCATACATACTAATGACAATTTTTATTTTTTTTATTTTAGTCAAGTACTCAATTACTCTCTCTCCCACACACACACACACTCTGCATATGCTCACACACACATACACGCACACAATAGCACCCGTTATACAAGTGCTGGTGTATGGTAAATATATTTTTAATATTAAAGAAAATGAAAAACAATAACAAAAACAACAACAACAACAAGAACAAGAACAATTTTGTATAAGATTGAAATATAAATTATTCAAAAGCACATTTTTCATGCTCTCTCTCTATCTCTCTCTCTCACTTTACTTGTGCTATTTCTACGTGGTAAGCGTGTATGTATGGTGGACTTTATTCGTATGTGTGTGGTACGTACATATGTGTAAATGAGGAGTGTGTAAAATTATTTATGCAGGGCTAACAGTAAAACGGTATGTGTGTTGCATGCAAGTGAGTGTGTTTAAAGATTAAAGAGAGAAAGCAATGTTAATATACAGCCAAGAATTGTAGCAGGCTTTTAGGCTAAAACAACCGAAAATTCCTTTTGTTTCCTACCTTCTTTTTTCGGTGGCATGTGTTGTTACCTGTAAAATCCTTAAAAAAAACTTTGTCAGCAAAGTAAAGGAAATAATTGTCTGTGTATGCATGTGTTGTAAGCTGTGTTGTATTGCTTCGTTTTTCATGAAGGACATTGAGTTCCGTTTTCCGTACAATTTTTTTTATCTTAAGCAATAAAAAAGAAACAAAAAAAAACAACAATTTTAAGTTGTCAAAAATTACATTTTTCTATTGTTCTCCATAAAAGTTCAAAGACTTTACAAGAATACAAGAAAAAGAAAAAAAACACAATTACACCCTCTATTGCTTTTTATGTCAAGGAAAAGTGTAGTTTTACTGTCTTCAAATCAAGGTTTTCTTAAGAGTTATGTGAGTCAGAATGCCCTTAAAAAGATTTTTCATTTAAAAACTCTTTAAAACTTTAAAGTAAAATGAAATTCTTGTTTCATTTGAAAATTAAACAAAACTGAACAACTTTTAAAAAAGTAGTAGAAATACTACTTTTCTAAAACATTTAAAAAACGATTTTTATAGTTTTTATGGAGTTTTTACTTATTTTAGTTACTTTTGAAACTATATTTACTTAATATTAAAAAAGTAGTAAATCTACTACTATTGTGAAATGCCATTAAAAATTAAATATTATGGTATGTAATGATTTTTAGTAATGCTTTTAGGTTTTTCTTTCGATTTTACGTATTCTAGTTACTTTTGGAACTAAATTTTTTTAACATTAAAAAAGTAGTAAATCTACTACTATTGTGAAATGCCAATAAAAATCAAATATTATTGTATGTAATGATTTTTAGTAATGTTTGTAAATATTTTCTTAAGTTTGCTTTAAAAATTTTAATATTTTTTAAAAGGTAGTAAAAATACTAAATTTTTTTTAAAAGGCAAACAAAATTTAAAAATCTTTTTATTATAATTTTAATGGAATTTTTATGTATTTTATTTACTTTTGAATCTATATATGCTTAGTTCTAAAAAAAGTAGTAAATCTACTACTATTGTGAAATGCCATTAAAAATCAAATATTATGGCATATAATGATTTTTAGTAATGTTTCTTTCGATTCAATTTAAAAATTCTAAATGTTTTTAAAAGGTAGTAAAAATACTACTTTCTTAAAACATTCAAAAATCAATTTTTATAATTTTAAGGCGGTTTTTATGCATTTAAGTTCCTTTTGGAACTACATTTACTTAATTTTAAAAAGGTAGTAAATCTACTACTATTGAGAAATGCCATTAAAAATCAAATATTATTGTATGTAATGATTTTTAGTAATGTTTTTGAATATTTTTTGGGTTTGCTTTAAAAATTTTGACTTTTTTTAAAAGGTAGTAAAAATACTAAATTTTTTTAAAAGGTAAACAAAATTTAAAAATCTTTTTTTTATAATTTGAATGGAGTTTTTATGTATTTTAGTTACTTTTGAAACTATATTTACTTAATTTTAAAAAGGTAGTAAATCTACTACTATTGTGAAATGCCATTACAAATCAAATATTATGGTATATAATGATTTTTAGTAATGCTTTTAGGTTTTTCTTTCGATTTAGTTTAAAAATTCTAATTCTTTTTAAAAGGTAGTAAAAATACTACTTTTTTAAAACATTCAAAAATCGATTTTTATAATTTTAAGACGGTTTTTATGTATTTAAGTTACTTTTGGAACTATATTTACTTAATTTTAAAAAGGTAGTAAATCTACTACTATTATTACTATATTTACTATTATTACTATATGAAATGCCATTAAAAATTAAATATTATGGTATGTAATGATTTTTAGTAATGCTTTTAGGTTCTTCTTTCGATTTTACGTATTCTAGTTACTTTTGGAACTATATTTATGAATATTAAAAAGTAGTAAATCTACTACTATTGAGAAATGCCATTAAAAATCAAATATTATTGTATGTAATGATTTTTAGTAATGCTTTTATGTTTTTCTTTCGATTTAGTTTAAAAATTTTAGTTTCTTTTAAAAGGTAGTAAAAATACTACTTTTTTTTAAAAGGTAAACAAAATTGTAAAATCTCTTTTTTATGATTTTAATGGAGTTTTTATGTATTGTATTTACTTTTGAAACTATATTTACTTAATTTTAAAAAGTTAGTAAATCTACTACTATTGTGAAATGCCATTAAAAATCAAATATTATGGTATGTAAGGATTTTTAATAATGCTTTAGGTCTTTCTTTCGATTTAATTTAAAAACTCTAATTCCTTTTAAAAGGTAGTAAAAATACTACTTTTTTAAAATATTAAAAAATTGATTTTTATAATTTTAAGACGGTTTTTATGTATTTTAGTTACTTTTGGAACTATAATTTCTTAATTTTAAAAAGGTAGTAAATCTACTACTATTGTGAAATGCCATTACAAATCAAATATTATGGTATATAATGATTTTTAGTAATGTTTTTATGTTTTTCTTTCGACTTAATTTAAAAACTCTAATTTCTTTTAAAAGGTAGTAAAAATACTACTTTTTTAAAATATTAAAAAATCGATTTTCATAATTTTAAAACGGTTTTTATGTATTTAAGTTACTTTTGACACTATATTTACTTAATTTTAAAAAGGTAGTAAATCTACTACTATTTTTAATATTTTTTAAAAATCAAAAATTATGAATTGTAAGGGATTTTCGCAATATTTTAAATTAGGTTGAATTTTTAAACTAATTTTCTGCTAACCTAAAAGCATGCTTTAATATTTATAAAATGCGAAAGTTATAAAAATGAGCAATTAAAAGCAAATTAAAACAAACAGTAAAAGTATTTGAATTATTTGTGAAAAAATACAATAACAACAACCATAATAACAATAATAATAAAAATAATAAAAACAACAATAAAAACGCAAACAAAAACAATACAAAACATTTCTTTTTTTTTAACTGTAAGAAGTAATCACTCACACAAAAACAGGAAAAAGAGAGTGAGTAACAATTAAAAACTTATTGTCTCCATATCCATACATATACATGCATACACAAGCACTCGCTCATTCATTTACTGTCTCTCTCTGTATTGAGGTAAAGCAAATGAAGTGCAGAGAGAAGAAATACCGTAATATTGAGAGCATAAAACAGCTGAATATGGAAATAAAGGAAGCAAAACTCAGTGCAGTGTAATAAAATTTAAATTTTTAAGTAGAAAATAATGACAAAAAAAAACATTTATTCAAGGAAAATTTTATTTTTTTTTATGGTTTTAATATCTCTTATAGAATATGTATGTAAATTTGTTGTTTATTAGATTAAAAAACTATAATTAAAAAGCATTTCGTGTTTAACTTTTTAACTCTTAGTGAAATCATCGTAATTTTAGAAAACAAAAAAAAGCGTGTATAAGAGAGGCCATAAACTATAGGCATTTTACTTGAATTATGGAATAACAACAATAAGGAAAACTTCGTTAACAAATCACCACTCACCCTGCAATATATTATAAGACCTTTAGCAGGTTAAAAGTGAAGCAACAACAAAATAAAAATGCAAAAAAATAGAAAAGAACTGTATTTAACCTTTAGCAAGGTAACCCTGTAACACAACAAATTAATACGACAAAAATAAACAAACAACAAAAAAAAAACGAAAAAAAACGTTAAAATAATAACAAAACAACACGCTAAGGATTAATTAATCGATTTTTTCTTGTTGTTTTTACTATTTTACCAGCACCATGTTAATTTACATTTAAATTCCCTTCTCTCTCTCTATTTGCAGGTTTCATAACCACTAAAAAAAAGCAAAGAAAAAACGCAAATAAAAACGTGCCGCTAAAACGTGAAATTAACCAAATTAATTCTAAGAAATAAAAAAAATAATAAAAAAATGCTAAAAAATGAAAAAATCAAAAAATTTAAATAAAAAGAAAAAAATAAAATAAAATAAGTCCTGTTAATCATTTTATAATTTCTACAACTAACTTGGTTTAATATTTTAACAATTTTTAGTCTGGTAAGTGAAATTTTTATCCCTTTGACATAAGTAGTAGAAATACTACTTTTTTTAAAACATGAAATTTTCTTCAGACATAGTTCTACATGTTAAACATGAATTTCCAATAAAAATTGTAGTTTCAAAAATTAGTAGTAGAAAAATACTACTATTTATAAGAAACTTGTTGAAGTAAACATAGTATTTTATATGCATTAATGCTTTTTAAACGCATGCTTACAGTTTTTCTTCATAAAATTAAGCTTATTGAAAATAGTAGTGGAAATACTACCTTTTTAAAAATCAATATTTTACGCAGAAATGGTTTTTAGAATTATTAAACATTAATTCCTAACAAAAATTTCCATTTTAAAAAATAATAGTAGAAAAATACTACTATTTTCAAGAACATTTAATTAAAATAATATATAAAAAGCTTATATTTTACCTATAATAAAAGTGTATAAACTTACGCTCATTATTTTTCTGCAGAAAATTAAGCTTGTTGAAATAGTAGTAGAAATACTACCTTTTTAAAAATCAGTATTTTACGCAGTAATGGTTTTTAGAATGATTAAGCATTAATTCCTAAAAAAAATAACCATTTTAGAAAATAGTAGTAGAAAAATACTACTATTTTTAAGAATATTTCTTAAAAGTAATATATAAAAAGCTTATAATTTACATATAATAAAAGTGTATATAGTTATGCTCATTGTTTTTCCGCAGAAAATTAAGTTTTTTGTAAAAAGTAGTAGAAATACTACTTTCTTAAAAATCAGTATTTTATGCAAATAGTTTTTAGAAGTGTCAAACATTAATTCCAAATGAAATTTGAGCATGAGAAAACCATATTCATGCCTTCTGCTTTCTAAGAAAAACCTGCTTGGTGAAAACTTAATTTTCACGCTTAAAAAAGTACTAAAACTACTACTATTTAAAAAAATTAAATATTATGATTTGAAAGGAAATTTAGTAATACTTTTAAGGGTTTAAATGCATTTATTTACTGATTTCTTTAAAAAAATTAAATTTTTTCAAAAGGTAGCAGATATACTACTTTTTTAAAAATCTATTTTTATAATTGTAAGAGCGGGTTTTATGTATTTCAGTTAATTTTGGATCTATATTAACTTGATTTTAAAAAAGTAGTAAGTCTACTACTATTTTTAAAAGTGTTTAAAAATGAAATATTATGGTTTGTAAGGGATTTTAGTAATTTTTTAAACATCTTCTAGGGTTTAAATGCATTCCCTTAATGATTTCTATAAATTTTTTGGGTTTCTTTTTGTGTTTTCTTTTATTGCTCCAGTTTTATTTTTGTTTTCCTTACCATTTCGTGTTTTTTTTCAAACACTTTTTTTATTAGAAAAAGGAAGAAAAAAGAAAACAAAATCAAACTTTCCTGCAGTGCCATATGTACATATGTATGTATCAGTCCGCTTAAAGGGGCCAAAGGGGCGTACAGCAGGGCAATAACTTTACTTACATGCTGTGTAAGTTTGTGTAACAGTGACACAGTTTTTGTTTTCACATTCGATTGTGACTTTATTTTTTAACTTTTTAAAAAAAGGGGAGTGAAAATATAACAACAAAAGTAGTATTTTGTTGCATACAAATACTGGAGATGCTTAAATAAACTTTTAGAATCGAAAAAAAACTAAAAAGTTTATTTTGTAAACCACAGAGAGAAACGAAAGTTGAGTGAAGAAGTAAAGGAATAACTACAGAGACATGTTGGCAATACCCATTTATTTTCGATGTTTTTTTTCCAAAACACATGAAAACTTAACAGCTGTAACTAGAAATTATTGATTGGAAACACATATTCTCATACCATTTCTACACATACACTTGATGAAATTGATGGCTCCATAAAACCATTTTAGAAAAAGAAACAAAAATTTAGAAAAGGAGTATCTTTACTACTTTTTTAAAAATATTTTCTATTTAATAGGAAGAAATTTTTCTAGTAATTTTTTTTGAAAAATTTCGAGTTTTTTTAAAAGGTAGTAAAAATACTACTTTTTTAAAAAGATGAAAAAAAGTTTAAAATCTTTTTTTTATAATTCTAAATGAGTTTTTATGTGTTTTATTAACTTTTGGATAGTTTTAAAAAAAGTAGTAAATCTACTACTATTGTGAAATGCCATTAAAAATCAAATATTATTGTTTATAATGTTTTTTAATAATGCTTTTAGGATTATCTTTCGTTTTAGTTTAAAATTTCAATTTCTTTTAAAAGGTAGTAAAAATACTACTTTTTTTAAAAGGTGAAAAAAATTTTAAAATCTTTTTCTTTATAATTTTAAAAGAGTTCTTATGTATTTTATTTATTTTTGGAACTATATTTGCATAGTTTTAAAAAAGGTAGTAAATCTACTACTATTGTGAAATGCTATTAAAAATCAAATATTATTGTATGTAATGATTTTTAATAATGTTTTTAAGATTTTCTTTCGATTTAAGTAAAATTTTAATTTCTTTTAAAAGGTAGTAAAAATACTACTTTTTTTTAAAAACATTTAAAAATAAATTTTTATAATTTTAAATGGGGTTTTATGTATTACAGTTACTATTGTATTTATATTAAATGAGTTTTAAAAAAAGTAGTAAATCTACTACTATTTTTAAGATTTTTTGAAAATCAAAAATTATAAATTGTAAAGGAAAAGAACCAAAAAGTTTTAAAGAAAGTAGTATTTTTACTACTTTTCTTAAAATATTTTCTATTTAAAATGAAGCAATCTTTCCAGAGATCAAAATATGAATTTGACTTAAACTGATGCCCTTTGGCTATGACTATGGTGGTGTCCGTCTCTTCGTTGGACAAAAGAGTTTCAGCAACCAGATGTTTTGGGCCATATGGTTGTAAACTCATGGTGGAAGTCTAAAGAACATTCGCCATCAAAGTAATCCGTAATGTCAGCCGTAGGCGCTTGATTTGCATCACCTTCTAGGGGCGTATTTCCGTTTCAGATCTCCCATGGATAGACTTAGAATTGCTATCCCTAACGCTGAGACGCATTATACCAAACTCTTTTTTTCTTTTCGCCGAGGAGGGGAAATGTACCTAACCGCACCATAGGGGAAGTGGTCACATCCTCCGTGGGTGGGGCTCTCACCCACTAACTCCCCCCTCGTCTCCTGTGGACTTGTTTGTCTCCACTCTGGAACTACGGCGGTATTACTTCAGAGTGGAGTCCTTTTGGCCCTTTGGCCTCTTTATGTTCATATCCGCGTCCAGATTGCGAATCGAAAGTTGAGGAGTCATCTAAGAGTCTCCACTATTCCTTTCGTCTAAATCATCGTCTCGGTCACGCTTGGCACGTGTGACAGTATCACCTATGCCGACATGCTTACTCGTTCTGCAGCCTCAAGATCTCTCTTCTTCCGTGTCAGAACGCGCTCTACGTAATTCACTACCGAGGTCCAATTTTCACTACTCGCAGTGATAACCCCGACAATATTAGAAGCAGTGATCGTTCCAACTATTGACGTCAGTGCAGAGCGATAGTTCTGCCAGCGTGCACGCTCGAAAACAGTGTGCTCTGCGTCATCAATTACCTCCCCTTTCTCGTATAGACAGTAAGGGGAGGCGGCCTTGCCCATTCTGTGCAGATATTTCCTAAAATATCCTTGACCCGATAGCATCTGTGTAACGTAGTAGTTTACCTCTCCAAATTTCCGACCAATCCATGGCCTTATGTCCGGAATAAGTCTCGCCGTCCATCTTCCTCTATCTTCCACGTTCCATCGTTGTTGCCACTTTGAAATGGTGTTCTCCCTGAAGTAACCGATTAACCCTTAGAAGATGTAAACTTCAATTAAATTTATAATCACTTCTCTAACTCAATTACAGGGTTATTTAGAGGCCAATAGCCACAAGACAACTGGCAGAACATCATTGGACATCTGAATGACATCTCATGTCAAGAAACGCAGTTTTGTTGGTCGTCTATAACGTCAGCATAGAGTCATTCATTTACTCATTTATGTACATTTAAAATCCCGTTTCAGCTTCTCCGGAATTCTACAAGCTGATGCCAATTTATGGTTCGGCTGTAATGTTATCACGTTCAATGTTTAAAACCCGGCATGGTATTGCTATTGGATTCCATATGTATGCTCTTAAGGACTTTCTAGGGATACGTACACATTCCACCATAAAATTTAAACGGCCTATTGCACGTACACTTAACCGCAAAAATTTTAATATTTGAACTCAAATAACCTTAAGATGCGGGCTTCTTGGGGACGATTGCTGTAGACTGTCTAATGGTGAAGGCATAGCACTGGCCATTATATAGTCATCTAGCAGCAACTCGTTTCCTTGCCGTTCGCATCTTGAGTTTAAATCAAATGTCCACAAACACTACTCCCTCTTTCCACCTTCCTATAACCTATTTTGCCAAACCTGCACAATACACTGCATGAGTAGGGACCATCCCCTGAATTATGGTTAAAAAAAAAAAAGATTTAAAAAAATAATATTTTTTTTTTTGCAAATTTACATACAAATCTGCATGAATTTTCGAAATTACTTCGATTAACTCAAATTTGGTATTTTTTTTTTATAAAAATTTTATTTTATTTCTAGCCACGTACATACGACATCAAAAATTCTTCATTATTTTGGCTCAACTTTTGCCAATAAATAGCAAGAGGTGTCCACTTGATTTGAAAAGACACAACTTACATTGTAAAAGCCCGATCGCATGTGAGAGGGCATATTTTCATTTGGGAAAGTGCAATTTTTCAACACCGTGACACGTTTCGTCAGTGGCGGTTTAAATGTCTGTTTTAATAAAAAAATTAAAATCGAAAACATTTAAAAACACATTAAAAATTAATTTCAACATTTTTTAATACAAACAATCCTTAGCTGAACAGCAATTTCAAAAGCTGAATAAAAATACAAATCTAAAAACTCCTTAGATTAAGTAGTATTTCTACTATTTTTTTAAAAATGCTTATTTCAGCAAATTTTCTTATAAACAGTAGTAAATTTCTACTACTATTTTTTAAAATCGATATTAGATATTAGGAACTAGTGTTTAAGATTTTTATAATGATTTCTGTTCAATATTTCGTGTTTTTAAAAAGTAGTATTTCTACTACTTTTAGTAGTATTTCTACTACTTTTAGTAGTATTTCTACTACTTTTTCAAAAAAATTATTTTTCCGTAGAATAACAATAAGCATGATTTTAAATGTGTTGTTTTACATGTTATTTTTGCCAACAAAAACTTATCTTAACTAGAATTTAGTTTTTTTTTTTATAAAAATTTCATTGTATTTATTGTAGTTAATGTTTTTTCATAAATTTATAAACTAACCTCGTATATACGACATCAAAAATTCTTCATTATTTTGGCTCAATTTTTACCAAAAAATTGCAAGTAGTTTCCACTTGATTTGTAAGAACAAAGGTTATATTGTAATAGCCCGACCGCATGTGAGAGGGCATATTATCATTTGGGAAAGTGCAATTTTCCAACACCACGACACGTTTCGTCAAGGGCGGTATAAATGTTTCGGATGGATCGGTAAATGCGAGATTTGTAGCACATTCTTTAAGGCCATCCAATACGAAATCCTTATAAATCGTATTGAAAAATCTTGATATTGGCATTTGTTGTATTTGAAATGGAGTACGTGTATAGTATTGTCCTGTCGGGCTATAAAAAGCGTTGGCATAAATTATGGTCTGGTCGGTTATGTCTTCGCCGACGTTTACAATGCCATCCACAACGAAATATCCTCGAGCGATTCGTTTTAAATAGATTTTCACATCTAACATATCGGGAGTTTGATTGGTGCAATCTACTTCTATGATATCATAGGTCCAGTCGGTCTAAATAAAGGCAAAATGTTTGTCAGTTAATAAAAGGAGAATCTGTGTTATAAAGAAAGCTCACCTCGCCTTTAATCTTCACTACATATAGCACTGCAAACAAAATTTCAATGCTAAGCGTCAGGAATTTCATTGTGGATTTATTCACGGAAATTTTCTTAAAACTTTAAATCAACAAATAAAACTTTAAACAATTTTTAAATTAACAAACTCAGTTTATTTAAGTATTTATAGCACAAAGATTTTAAAGTAAAATAATTAGAATTTTAAGATAATTATAGCATTTGGGCTATAATTATTATCATTACTGTTGTGTGTAGTACATGATATATTTGGCGACATCTATATGCGACATGATATGTTGTGCAGTTTAAAAGCGAACACGGGATTTGGAAATAATTATACCATATGCGCTATAATTATTATCATTACTGTCATGTTCAGTACACTACATGATTAAAAAATTCAAAAAATAAAATCAAGATAGCATATGCGTTATAATTATTATCATTACTGTCATGTAGAGTACACGACATATGTGAAGACATCTGTATTACATCATATGTTGTGTAGTTTTAATCAAAAAATTAAAATCGAAAACATTTAAAAACACATTAAAAATTAATTTCAACATTTTTTAATACAAACAATCCTTAGCTGAATAGCAATTTCAATAGCTGAATAGAAATACAAATCTAAAAACTCCTTAGATTAAGTAGTATTTCTACTACTTTTTTCAAAATGCTCCATTTTTCGAAGAAAAAAAAAACAATACGCCTGAGTTTATACAACCTTATTACAAGTAAAACATGTGGTTTTTGCATGTTATTTTCAGCAAATTTTCTTATAAATAGTAGTAAATTTCTACTACTATTTTTTAAAATCGAAATTTTTATTAGAAACTAATGTTGAAGATATACAAAAATTATTTCTGTTCAAAATTTTGTGTTTTTAAAAAGTAGTATTTCTACTACTTTTAGTAGTATTTCTACTACTTATTCAAAAAAATCATTTTTCCGTAGAATAACAATAAGCATGATTGTATACAGCCTTAAATATGTTGTTTTATATGTTCTTTGCCAACAAACACTTATCTTAACTAGAATTTACTTCTTTTATATAAAAATTTCATTGTATTTATTGTAGTGAATGTTTTTTTTTAATACATTTCTAAACTAAACTCGTATATTCGAAATTAAAAATTTCCATTATTTTGGCTCAATTTTTGTCAACAAATTGCAAATAGTTTCCACTTGATTTGTAAGAACAAAGGTTATATTGTAATAGCCCGACCGCATGTGAGAGGGCATATTATCATTTGGGAAAGTGCAATTTTCCAACACCACGACACGTTTCGTCACGGGCGGTATGAACGTTTCGGATGGATCGGTAAGTGGGAGATTTGTAGCACATTCTTTAAGGCCATCCAATACGAAATCTTTATAAATCGTATTGAATGCTATTGATATTGGCATTTGCGGTATTTGAAATGGAGTACGTGTATAATATTGTCCGTTGAGACTGTAAAAAGCGTTGGCATAAATTATTGTCCGGTCGGTTAGGTCTTCGGCAATGTTTGCAGTGCCATCCACAACGAAATATCCTCGAGCAATTCGTTTTAAATAGATTTTCATATCAAGCTTATCGGGTGTGCGATTGATGCAATCTACTTCTATGATATCATAGGTCCAGTCGGTCTAAATAAAGGCAAAATGTTTGTCAGTTAATAAAAGGAGAATCTGTATTATAAAGAAAGCTCACCTCGCCTTTAATCATCACTACATATAGCAATGCAAACAAAACTTCACTATAAAGAGTCAGGAATTTCATTGTGGATTAATTCACGGAAATTTTCTTCAAACTTTAAATCAACAAATAAAACTTTAAATAAATTTCAGATTAACAAACTCTATTCATTTAAGCTTTTATAGCACAATAATTTTAAAATAAAATAATTAGAATTGTAGGATAATTATAGCATTTGAAAATAATTATAGCGTTTGGTTTATAATTATTATCATTACTGTTGTGTGACATTTGTATATGACATGATATATGTATGTAATGATAAAACGGAATTTATTATCATTGTCATGTACAGTATGCGACATATGTGGAGACAGCTGTACCACATCAGATCTTGCATTGTTTTAATAAAAAAATTAAAATCGAAAACATATAAAAACACATTAAATATTAATTCCAATATTTTTTAATACAAAGAGTGCCTAGCTGAATAGCAATTTCAACAGCTGAATAGCAATTCAAATTTAAGAAGTCCTTAGATTAGCTCCAAAAACCTCAGCCGAATTTTTTTGGAGGCTTAAGTAATTATAAAAAAATATTTTGAAGTCATAGAAAGCGGCTTGAGGTATCAAGCCTTTGAGTATTTTAAAAGCTGAATAACTGCTAAACATATAAAATCCTTAAATTAAAAAAAAAAATATTTATTTTTGTTACAAAAACCTTGGCTGAATTACATAAAAGTACGTGCAATGGGCTATAAATGCAAACATAACTGTCATAATTATTGTAATTAAAACACTAAAAACATTAGCGGAATAAGGTTTTCTAAGGCTTGAATGCCAGTTAAGTTTCATAAAATCCTTTGATTAAAGCAAAAATATCATTGTTTGCTACAAAAATCTTAGCTGAATGACTTATAGGTTTCAAATTATTACATAAAACTGATTTAAAATCATAAAAATTCCTTAAAAAAATATTCAAACTTAATTAAAAACCTTAGCTGAATAAGATTTGTTGTCAGCGGAATGGGATCAAATGAAATAAATCATTAAAATTGAACTGAAATCGCATAATCGTTAACAAATGCTTAGCTGAATAAGTTTTCTAACAGCTGAATAGCAGTTAAAATTCTTAAAATCCATGATTAAACAAAAAATTTAATTGTTGATGTAACAAACCTTAGCTGAATTACTTAAAGGTCTCCCATAAATATTAAAAGTTAACTTTAAATCAAAGAAATTGATCTAAAATATCCGAATAGAACTAAAAACCTTAGCTGAATATGATTTTTAGTTAGCTGAATAGAGTTTAAATGAAATAAATCATTAAAATTGAACTTAAGTCGCATATTCGGCAACAAATGCTTAGCTGAATAACTTTTCTAAAGGCTGAATAGCAAATAAAACTTATAAATTCCTTAGAATAAAACCAAAACATCATTGTAGATTGACAAACCTTTCGCTGAAGTACTTAAAAGTCTGAAATAATTACTAGAAAGTAACTTTAACTCAAAGAAATTGATATGAAATATGCAAATAGAACTTAAAACCTTAGCTGAATATGATTTTTAGTTAGCTGAATAGAGTTTAAATGTAATAAATCGCTAAAATGTAACTGAAATCGTGTAATATATAACAAAAACTTAGCTGAATAACTTTTCTAAGAGCTGAATAGCAAATACAAATTGTAAATTCCGTAGAATAATACGAAAACATCATTTTTGATTCAAAAACTTTTGGCTGAATTAATTAAAAGTCTCATGTTATTGGTGATAATGGATTGAAATCAAATACGATTGCCTTCAATATTAAAATTTGATATAAAAAGCTAAGCTAAGTAGGAATATTTAGTCAATGCCTAACCATTGGTCATCTGTATTCTTTTATTTACTATACGAAGCGTTCATAGTAACACAATGGACATAAGCACCATCACACCATCCATTTTCACTGCACAATTTGTGGAAAAGATCGTTTTGAAACTGACCAGGCTAATATATGACATCTGCTGTTGAGGAGACAAATTACACACATTGGGTTCGTACTGCTGCTATGGAATTCTATAAGCTGGTGCCAATTTATTGATCGGCTGTACATAGTGTTATCACGCGTTCAATGTTCAAAAATTTTTCTTTACTTTGGCTCAACTTTTATTAACAAATTGAAAGAACTTTCTACTTGATTGGTAAATGTAAAGATCGTTATGTAATAGCCCGACCTCATATGAGAGGGCATATTGTCATTTGGAAATGTGCAGTTTTCCAACATCATGACACCTTTCGTCCAGGGCGGTATGAATGTCTCGGATGCATCGCTAAGTGGTGGATTTGTAGCACATTCTTTAAAGCCATCCAATACTATATCCTTGTAGTAGGTATTTATGAATTTCGAAAACGTTGTTTGCGGTATATGAAATGGTGTGGGCATAAAATGCTGGGCCGTGGGACTATAAAACATTTCAGCAGAAACTTTAGTCTCGTCAGTTATGTCTATGCCGACAGTAATATTGCCTGCCATAACGAAACGACCACGTGCAATACGTTTTAAGTATAAGTTCGCTTCAAACAAATCCGGTGTTTTATTTGTGCAATTCATTTCCACGATGTCAAAAGTCCAGTCAGACTAAGTAAAGGCAAGTGTTTTAAATTAAAAAAAAAAGGAAATTTAATGATAAAAAAATGCTTACCTCGCCTTTAGTCCCTGTAATCCATAGCAATGCAAACAAAAGTTCAACACTAAGCGTCAAGAATTTCATTGTGGATTAATTTGCAAAATTATCTTTAAACTTTAAATAAATGAAAAACTCCTATTTATCTGAGTTTTTATAGTCAAAGATTTTAATAAAAAAAACAATTAGAATTTTATAATAATTATAGCATGCATATGGGCTATAATTATTATCATTACTGTCGTGTACAATACACGACATATGTATGTATGTGGAGACATCTGTGCCACATCATATGTTGAGTTGTTTTAATCTAAAAAATTTAATCAAATCCGTAATAAAACCTACTAATAGATCTTGAAATGACACACATTTTGGAAGTAATTACAGCATATGAACTCTAATTATTATCATTACTGTCATATACTCGACATACATATGTATATGATAATATCTATATTTATTAAAAATAAAACGATTATATTTTATACGTAATCAGGCTGTATAAACTATGCTAAAAGTTTTTTGTTTTTCAAAATAAATTGAGCTTTTTGAAAAAAGTAGTAGAAATACTACTTTTTCAAAACACAAAATATTGAACAGTAATGGTTTTTGTAAATCCTCAACACTAGTTCCTAATAAAAATTACGAGTTTAAAAAATAGTAGTAGAAATTTACTACGATTTATAAGAAAATTTGTTGAAAATAACATGCAAAAACAACATGTTTTACATGTAATAAGGCTGTATAAACTCAGGCGTATTGTTTTTTTCTTCGAAAAATGGAGCATTTTGAAAAAAGTAGTAGAAATACTACTTAATCTAAGGAGTTTTTAGATTTGTATTTTTATTCAGCTATTGAAATTGCTATTCAGCTAAGGATTGTTTGTTTTAAAAAATGTTGAAATTAATTTTTAATGTGTTTTTAAATGTTTTCGATTTTAATTTTTTGATTAAAACTACACAACATATGATGTAATACAGATGTCTTCACATATGTCGTGTACTGTTCCTGACAGTAATGATAATAATTATAACGCATATGCTATCTTGATTTTATTTTTTGAATTTTTCGATCATGTAGTGTACTGAAAATGACAGTAATGATAATAATTATAGCGCATATGGTATAATTATTTCCAAATCCCGTGTTCGCTTTTAAACTGCACAACATATCATGTCGCATATAGATGTCGCCAAATATATCGTGTACTACACACAACAGTAATGGTAATAATTACAGCCCAAATGCTATAATTATCTTAAAATTCTAATTATTTTATTTTAAAATCTTTGTGCTATAAATACTTAAATAAACAGAGTTTGTTAATATAAAAATTGTTTAAAGTTTTATTTGTTGATTTAAAGTTTTAAGAAAATTTTGTAAATTAATCCACGATGAAATTCCTGACGCTTAGGATTGAAATTTTATTTGCATTGCTATATGTAGTGAAGATAAAAGGCGAGGTGAGCTTTCTTTATAATTCAGATTCTCCGTTTCTGAATTGACACATATTTTTTCTTTATTTAGCCTGATTGGACCTATGATATCATAGATGTAAATTGCACCAACCGAAATCCCGATATGTTCGATATGAAAACGTATTTAAAAAGAATCGCTCGAGGATATTTCGTTGTGGATGGCATTATAAACATCGGAGAAGACATAACCGACCAGACCATAATTTATGCCAACGCTTTTTATAGCCCCACAGGACAACATTATACACGTACTCCATTTCAAATACCGCAAATGCCAATATCAAGATTTTTCAATACGTTTTATAAGGACTTCGTATTGGATGGCTTTAAAGAATGTGCTACAAATCCACCACTTAGCGATGCATCCGAGACATTCATACCGCCCTGGGCGAAAGGTGTCATGGTGTTCGAAAATTGCACTTTCCCAAATGATAATATGCCCTCCCATATGAGGCCCGGCTATTACAAAGTAATTTTTGCACTGACAAAGCAAATCGATTCTATGCTCACAGTTTTATTGTTAATTGAGCCAAAATAATGGAATTTTTTTTGGAAATTTCGAATATTTTGTAAACAATAACTTGTAATTACGCAGCATTAAAGTTAAATTAACAATAAAAGTTTAAGTCTTATAAACTGAAATTAAAAATTTCACTTCAAATGCTCATAGCAAACGTAGATGTATTTTGCAATGATATAAGGGGGGCTGCACTATTCTCCCCTTTTTAAATGAATGTGTGGCTTTAAGTATTTCATGTATTTACCGAAGCATATTTCAGTCGCCGTATTCGTAGTTGGAATGTAAAGACGTAAAAGTCCATGATTTGTGTCCATGTGTGAAGCTGCTTATCCCCCTGGAACTCCTGGACATATACAACGATGGCTCTAAACTCGATGATGGGGTTGGTAGAGAAGTCTACTCTTGAAAACTGGAGCTAAACATTTTCCTCCGACTGCCGTATCATTGTAGCGTGTTTGAAGCGGAAGTAATGGCCTTGTCAACAGTGCTCCTCTCACTCGCATCTCTATTTTCTCTGATAGTCAGGCTGCTATTAAATCTTTGTCGGGAGGCTGTGTGATTAACGCCATGATCGTTGGTGAGTGTCACCTTCTTTCTGAGCGCTTCAGTGTCTCACTTGTCTAGGTGCCTGGGCACAGCCACATTCCGGGAAGCTGCACGGCCGAAGAGTTCGCCAGAGCTGGCGCATTTCTTCAGGAATCCTCATCAATTGACTTGGGTATGCCACTTACCTCGGTTAAATTGACCATTGTAAGGAACTTCTTTCGAGACGCCTACCTATCCTGGATCAATGAGGAATCCTGCTCCACTGCTAGACTCACTTGGCCCACGATGGATAGAAGGCACACCCACCATTAGCTCGGACTTGACCTATTCTGTGTCAATGAGGAATCCTACTCCACTGCTAGACTCACTTGGCCCTCGATGGATAGAAGGCACACCAATCATTAGCTCGGACTTGACTTATTCTGGGTCAATGAGGTATCCTACTTCACTGCTAGACTCACTTGGTCCGCAATGGATAGAACCATTAGCTCGGACTTGACTTATTCTGGGTCAATTAGGAATCCTGCTCCCCTGCTAGACTCACTTGGCCCTCGATGGATAGATGTCCTTACGATCACAGTGGCCATGCTTACAGGTCATTGTGTTAATGGGAAGACACGCGGAAAGAATGCAGCTTCCATCTAACGACTTCTGCCCTGGATGCAGTGTGTTATCCACTCTCTTTGTCAATGCCCATCTCAATGAACGAGGTGTAGACATAGGTTATTTGGCTCTCCAATCATCCATTGATGTCAAGCATATAGCTTCGCTTATCAAATTTACGGACTGGTTTCCAGCGTAGGGTAGTCGTGCTTTTAATGTGCAGTGCTTGCGCTGACCAATTTCTTTCCCAGCTTGATGGAACTCGGTCAATGCAGGGGGACTGCGTTTAACTGTGACGTCTCAACGGGTCGCTGTGTGTGCTCAAGTGTGCTTTTGGCGTCAACCTAAGAAGCTGATGCATTTCCTAATTTCTGCAAGAGGATTATAAGAGTTTGCAGTCCAATCTCAGGCACAAAGCCATTTGTGTATGAAATTTCCAAGTCCCATGTCTATCAGCCTGTTTGCCAAGATATTTTAGAAGCGATTGCTGAGATATTTGTGCGAAAGATCTCCTTCTTTGGATAGCGTGATGCTATGTAGCGGTTCTTCTCTTGTTTTAACCAGAAGCATTGTGTTTTCATTTCCGGTTTAATATCGAAATTGTTTTTTTAAACGTTTCTTTTATCTTTTGATCTCACAATTCACAATCTCACATGTCTAATGACAGTTATGTACACATTTATAGGACATTAAACATTTTAATTGTTTTAATTGCAAAACAATTTTTCTGCTATAAAAACCATGGTAATCAGAGTTTTTGATATCAAAGTTTTAAAGATAATTACCGCGATTGATTCAAAATGCAATTCGTAACGCTTAACATTGGACTCTTGCTTGGATTGCTGCATCTTGTAAAAGTAAAAGGCGAGGTAAGCTTGCTCTTTCATTAATATTCCTTCATTTTTTTTTTTTTAATTTTAAACACTTTTGCCTGCACTTAGGCCGACTGGACATTGGAAATTCTGGAAATAAACTGCACAAATAAAACTCCCGATTTATTGGATATAAACCTCGATTTAAAACGTATTGCCCGAGGACGTTTCGTTGTGGCAGGCACTATTGTCGTCGGCGCAGACTTAACCGATGAAACGAAACATCGTGCCGATCTTTTTTACAGCCCTACGGGTCACAATTTTGCGCCTACACCATTCACTATATCCGAAATACCGATATCACAATACTTTAATACATTCTACAAGGATTTATTTCTGGATACAATGGTTGAGTGTTCAACGAATCTACCGATTAACGATAGATCCGAGACATTTATACCGCCCTGGCGGAAAGGTGTTATTGTATTAGAGAACTGTAATGTCTCGAATGCCGGTATGCCCTCTCATATGAGGACCGGCTATTATAAAGTAATCATAGAATTTATAAATGAAGTCCATTCTACCGTAATAAGTTTGGTAAGAGTTGAGCCGAAGTAATGGAAAATTTTTAATTGCAACAAATATACGAGGTTAATTTCGAAATTTGTTTAAAACAATCACTGGGTATAGTGAAACTATTAAAATAAAATGAAATAAAATAAAGAAATTCAGTTAATTTAAGTATTTGTTTGGCAAATTTCGAAAATTCATACAGGTTTGTATGGAAATTTGTTCGTTCATTAAAAAAAAAAAATATCAGAAAGGCATGTAAAGGGAATATATGATGGCGGCACCATGCCGAGGTTTTGAACATTGAACGTGATAACACTACAGCCGATCAATAAATTGCCAGCAGCTTATAGAATTCCACAGAAGTGGTACGAACCCAATGTGTGTTATTTGTCTCCTCAACAGCAGATGTCATATATTAGCCTGGTCAGTTCCAAAACGATCTTGTCCACTAATGATGTGCAGTGAATATGGATGGAGTGAGTATGCCTATGTCCACCATGGTACTATTGAATGCAATCGTATTTGATTTCAAACCATTATCATCCAAAGATATGAGACTTTTAAGTAATTCAGCCAAAAGTTTTTGAATCTACAATGATGTTTTAGTATTATTCTACGGAATTTACAATTTTTATTTGCTATTCAGCTCTTGGAAAAATTATTCAGCAAAGTTTTTATTGCAGATTATACGATTTTAGTTCAATTTTAACGATTTATTACATTTAAACTCTATTCAGCTAACTAAAAATCATATTAAGCTAAGGTTTTTAGTTCTATTGGGATATTTCATACCAATTTCTTTGAGTTAAAGTTAACTTTTAGTATTTATGTGAGACTTTTAAATAATTCAGCCAAAGGTTTTTCAATCTACAATGATGTTTTGGTTTTATTTTAAGGAATTTATAAGTTTTATTTGCTATTCAGCTCTTAGAAAAGTTATTCAGCTAAGCATTTGTTGCCGAGTATGCGATTTCAAGTTCAATTTTAGTGATTTATAACATTTAAACTCTATTCAGCTAACTAAAAATCATATTCAGCTAAGGTTTTAAGTTCTATTTGCATATTTCATATCAATTTCTTTGAGTTAAAGTTACTTTATAGTAATTATTTCATACTTTTAAGTACTTCAGCGAAAGGTTTGTCAATCTACAATGATGTTTTGGTTTTATTCTAAGGAATTTATAAGTTTTATTTGCTATTCAGCCTTTAGAAAAGTTATTCAGCTAAGTTTTTGTTATAGATTATACGATTTAAAGTTCAATTTTAGTGATTTATAACATTTAAACTCTATTCAGCTAACTAAAAATCATATTCAGCTAAGGTTTTAAGTTCTATTTGCATATTTCATATCAATTTCTTTGAGTTAAAGTTACTTTATAGTAATTATTTCATACTTTTAAGTACTTCAGCGAAAGGTTTGTCAATCTACAATGATGTTTTGGTTTTATTCTAAGGAATTTATAAGTTTTATGTGCTATTCAGCTCTTAGAAAAGTTATTCAGCAAAGTTTTTGTTATAGATTATACGATTTAAAGTTCAATTTTAATGATTTATTACATTTAAACTCTATTCAGCTAACTAAAAATCATATTCAGCTAAGGTTTTTAGTTCTATTCGGATATTTCATGCCAATTTCTATGAGTTAAAGTTAACTTTTAGTATTTATGTGAGACCTTTAAGTAATTCAGCCAAAGGATTTTCAATCTACAATGATGTTTTAGTTTTATTCTAAGGAATTTATAAGTTTTATGTGCTATTCAGCTCTTAGTAAAGTTATTCAGCAAAGTTTTTGTTATAGATTATACTATTTCAAGTTCAATTTTAATGATTTATTACATTTAAACTCTATTCAGCTAACTAAAAATCATATTCAGCTAAGGTTTTTAGTTCTATTTGGATATTTCATACCAATTTCTTTGAGTTAAAGTTAACTTTTAGTATTTATGGGAGACCTTTAAGTAATTCAGCTAAGGTTTGTTACATCAACAATTCAATTTTTTGTTTAATCATGGATTTTAAGAATCTTAGCTGCTATTCAGCTCTTAGAAAACTTATTCAGCTAAGCATTTGTTGCCGAGTAGGCGATTTCAGTTCAATTTTAATGATTTATTTAATTTAATGCCATTCAGCTGACAAAAAATCTTATTCAGCTCAGGTTTTTAGTTAAGTTTGAATATTTTAAATGAATTTCTATGATTTTAAATCAGTTTTATGTAATTATTTGGTACTTTTATGTAATTCAGCTAAGGTTTATGTAGCAAACAATGATATTTTTGCTTTAACCAAGAAATTTTTTGAATCTTAACTGCAATTCAGCTGTTAAAAGAACTTATTCAGCAAAGATTTATCAGTTTTAAAGTCTTTTATTCAAGTACATGCTTCATAACAGTTGGGAATTGTTGTGCATTGGAGAAATCCTACTCGCCACAACAGAGGTCCCACACAATGCACTAAATGTACCATGTATGGCCATGGTTCCTCAAACTGCTTTAGAACGGTAGCATGTCTAGGTTGTGGTGGATCTCATGATTTTTCACAATGCCAGCTTAATAAAACACCTACAAGTGGTCCCGTCATATACAAATGTTTTAACTGCATCAAAAAGAACCTTAAAAATGTCAACCACCGAGCCGACGACCCACAATGTCCATCTAGAAGGGAGTACATGGATATTCGCTCCAGAGTTACCAATAAGATGCGCCCAGTCAGGTATAAAAACCATAACAACATGGTTAGTTACGGAACAGATGATGACAATTTTTTGAATGGTAGCAACTACATGCCTTCATTCCCGCAGAAAAGACAAGGTAAATCTGATAACAATATTTCTTATGCCGACGTTACAAAGTCTGGTAATAGAGTGATTGATAATAACGATAACTTGTCAAATCAAGAAATATTAGATATTTATTTCCAAGCTATAGATGCGTTGGAAAAATGTAGAACAAAGTACGACAAGCTAAGAGTACTGGGAAATATGCTCAGGCATGTTATCTAACAGGACAATTTGTAGACTTAATGTTATGCATTGGAATGCTCAGGGCATAACATCACCTGCAGCTATATTACAACTGGAACAAGTTTTGAATCAGAAACAAATAGACTTAGTACTTATAAATGAAACTTTTCTGAAACCAAAACACAAATTTAGCCTAGTTAATTATAAAGTTTATCGAGAGGATAGACCGACACACGGTGGAGGAGTTTTGATAGCGATTAAAAATTCAATTCCTCATGAACGTATCCCTAAATTTTCAACAGTCAACATGGAAAATATCTCCATTGAAATAAATATCAACAATAGAAATGTAAGATTTTCATCTGTTTATTGTCCTAAATATACAAATATGTTTGTTAGCGACCTTGATATTGTTACTCATGGTACTGTGGACTATTTTATTTTTGGTGACTTTAATGCACACCACACCAGCTGGGGCTGCCAAAAGAATAATGCTGCCGGTACCAGTCTCTATAACCACCAACTAAATTCTAATTATTACATTTACTCCCCGAGCAGTTTTACACGGTTTGGTCAATCTTCATCCCACACGCAACCGTCAGTTGTTGATATACTCCTCACTAACTCCAATTTACATATTTCTCAAATTGTAACACATCCCGAGCTATTAAATTCCGACCATGTTCCGATAACATGTAAAGTATTTGGTTCCATAATAGAGAAAAAATCACAGATGGTTCTATATAATATGGCAAACTGGAAAGAAATTGCAAAATTTGTTGATAATGAGGTCAAAAATGAGAATTTACCAAATACTCTGATTACATACACGAATATCGAACGAATTCTTTCCAGAGTCACGCAGATTCTTCAGGACGCCTCTAAAAAGATTCCAGTAGCTGACAAACAGCAATGGCAAAGAAAATTATCGCAGAATAGTTTATTTTTAATTGGCCAAAGAAATAGATACAGAAGAAAACTTCAGAGAACTACAAATTCACAAGAGAGAAACTTAATAATATGTATATTAAAACAGCTGACTAACCTAATAAAACAAAACATTCTCATTGATCGTAATAACAGCTGGCATCAATTTATACAAAGTTTGCCAACTGGTAGCAAAAAATTCTGGATGTTAACTAAAGCATTCAAAGGTAAAAAATCATCATTAGGAAGTTTGTCAAAAGATGGCGCTGAAATATTTAATAGCAAAGAAAAAGCTAACGTTATTGCAGAAGTTTTTGAGGACTACCACAAAACCACATATAATTTAATCTCACCAATTGATAATAAGGTGAAAAAATATATAACATGGCTTAATCGACAAGAAATACCTAATACTATCCAACAATCCTTAACTACGATTGATGAAATAAGATTCTATGTTAGATCGCTAAAAAATTCAAAAGCCCCTGGATTAGATGGCATTCATTCCATTATATTGAAAAATATGTCTGATAACTTCTTTAGTCTCATTATGAAAATTTTTAATTGGTGTATAAAAAATTGTTATTTTCCGAAGCTTTTTAAAACAGCCAAAGTTATACCGATATTAAAATCAGGAAAAGACAGTAAATCACCAAACAGTTATCGCCCAATTAGCATGTTAAATTGCCTTGACAAGGTTTTCGAGAAAATCATATTGAAAAGACTAAATGAATTTACTGAATGCAACAACGTCGTACAAAAAGAACAATTTGGCTTTCGCAAGGATCACTCTACAGTGCACCAAGTACGAAGGATTGTCAATTTGATAACAAAAAATAAACAAGAACGGAAAACTACGGGAATTGTTTGCCTAGACATTGAAAAAGCCTTTGACTCTATATGGCATGACGGACTTGTGTATAAACTTAATGTGTTTGGCTACCCAATTTATCTGCAAAAGATTATTCAGAGTTTTTTAAGTGAAAGGCATTTTGTGGTATTTATTAATAATGAACAATCAAATGTACGCAATATATTAGCAGGCGTTCCTCAAGGCTCAGTTCTGTCACCCGCATTATATTCTATATTCATTTCAGATTTAAGAGCTCAAAAAGATCAGACAACAGCACTGTATGCAGACGATACTGCAATTATAGCTACAGGAAAAGTTTCAAATGCTGTTGTCAAACGAATGAAAAATGCTCTCTTAAACGCCAAAAAATACTTCATCAAATGGAAAATTAAAATCAACCAAACAAAAACTCAAGCCATAATTTTCCCTTTCAATAAATCGCCTAAAAGAACTCCTAGCATTCCGCTTATAATAGATGGGGAAGAAATCCCTATTCTGGAAACAATTAAGTATCTAGGCATTGTCATTGACAAGAAGTTAACATTTAAACATCACATTCTTCAATCGTGCGATAAAGCTGTTAAATGTGGTCGAGCATTATTTCCCTTACTAAATCGTAGATCGATTTTGAATTATAAAAACAAAATATTGCTGTATAAAATGTGTATTCGTCCAATAATGACCTATGGGTGCCAGGTTTGGTCCAAAGTATGTGCTAAAACCTATGTTCAGAAAATGCAAGTTATTCAAAATAAGAACCTGAAAATAATATTCAACTTGCCTAGGCGGTTTTCAACTAACAGACTTCACAGAAGCTTCAACCAGGATATGTTCATGACGGTTGTGAATAATTTGACCCAGAAATTTGAAGATCGAAATAGATCTTCAAATTATGAAACAATAAGAAAATGAAGTTTAACTAAGGGTTATTGTTGGAAGTTTCTGGAAGGTCAAAGGTTTTTTCCTATCTTTTTCCCCTTACACTGTAAATTAATAAATTGTATATTTATGTTTACTAAATTAGGCTAATATTTGTTGCAATACCTTTTAAGTAAAAACTCAAAACTTGTATATAGTATATATTTTATGATATATTTTAATTGTAAAGATGATAGTAAAATAAAAAAATAAAAAAAAAAAAAAAAAAAAAAAACAGTTGTGTTTATCTTTATAGCACATTTAAAAGAACATTTTTCCTGCTCTAAAGACTTGAAATAAACAGAGGTTTTTTGATAGAGTAGTTTGGAGATAATTTTGTCGATTCATTGAAAATGAAATTCCTGACGTTTATTTTTGAACTTTTGCTGGCACTGTTATGGATTATGAAGATTAAAGGGCGAACCAAGTTTTGTGTGTCCTTAAGTTCTCTGTGTCTTGCCTTATTGGATGTTTGATATCCTGGATATAAATGTCAACCGATTTATTGGATTCGAGCTTAAATTTAAAGCGCATTGCTCGAGACCGTTTTGTTGCAGCAGGCTTGAATGCAGTAGATGTTGATTTATCAGGTGAGACTAGAGTTTATGATGGATTGTTTAACAGTCCTATGGGTCAACACTTTGTGCGTAACCCATTTCATATACAGCAGAAAAACCACTGTCAATATATTTCAATACGTTATTTAAGGATTTATTCTTGGAGGCCTTTAGCTAGTGTGCAACAAATCCTTCACTTAATGATGCATCCGTGTTTATTTGCAGCGTCCTTAACGAAATGTATTATGATGTTAGAGAACTGCACTTTCTTAAGTGGTAATATGTCCTCTCATAATGAAGTCTGGCTATTACAATATACGCAAACCATTCACAAATCAAATCGTAGCTAGTGTCACAGGTTTTTTTTGAAAGTTATGCCCATGCAAACGGAATTTTTTTCTATTTTTAGTTGAAGTAATTGTGTTAAAAAAAGAAATAAAATTAAAAAAATAAAAATTATTCAAAATTCCATTAAATTTATTTGAATTTTAGTCTCGAATCGTATCGTATGTCCATAGATTTTTATCACAATTTTTATTGGAAAATAAAACTCCAAATTAAAGCCACGCAAAACTGTGATTATTCCTACACTGTGTGTTAAATTGCGAAATCGTGTGCCTGAGACCATATAATTATTGATTATCATCACACACACAGTTTTTAATGTGTCTGTGTGTGCAATTAAGTTTGAAAATTAATATGAGGGATAAGCAATCGAACAAGAGGGAGAGATGTTATGTTATGTAATGTGATGTGAAACTTCATTACGTGAATGATAAGTTTAAGTCTTGCTATTGATCGGTATATTAAAATGAACATAATTTTTATTGTTAATTTAACTTTAAAGTTACAGAATAGCAAGTTATTGTTTACGAAATAGGCCTCCCGTATACTATTTGAAATTTAAAAATTTTCCATTACTTCGGCTCAACTTTAATTAAAGTTGTGAGCTTTGTTTCGACTACCCTTGCCAGACCGCATATACGAGGGCATATCGTTATTTGGGAAGATGCAGTTCTCTAGCACCATAATGCGTTTTGTTAAGGGCGGCACACATGTTTCAGATGCACACGCTTTAACCATCTTCCAAGTAAGTATGCCTTTATAAAAAGTACGACAGCGGTGTTCTAGCTATCTGAAGAGGGCTACGTACGAAGTGTTGCGCTGTGGGACTATAAAACATTTCAGCAGCAACTTTATTCTCCTCAGTTAAGTCTACGCCGATAGTAATATTGCCTGCTATAACGAATCGACCACGCGCAATACGTTTTAAGTATAAGTTCACTTCAAATAAATCCGATGTTTTATTGGTGCAATTCATTTCCAGCATGTCAAAAAGGTCCAGTCAGATTAAATAAAGGCAAATGTTTTAAGTTAATAAAGGAAGAAATTGAATGTTAAAAAATGCAAACAAAATTTCAATGCTAAGCGTCAGGAATTTCATTGTGGATTTATTCACAAAATTTTCTTCAAACTTTAAATCAACAAATAAAACTTTAAACAATTTTTAAATTAACAAACTCTGTTTATCTAAGTATTTATAGCACAAAGATTTTGAAATAAAATAATTAGAATTTTAAGATAATTATAGCATTTGGGCTATAATTATTATCATTACTGTTGTGTGTAGTACATGATATATTTGGCGACATCTGTACCACAACATATGTTATGTAGTTTTAATCAAAAAATTCAAATCGAAAACATTTAAAAACACATTACAAATTAATCCCGAAATTAATATTTTTTAATACAAAGAATTCCTAGCTGTATAGCAATTTCAACTGCTGAATAGTAGTTAAAATTTAAGATTTTACTTTCAGCAAATTTTCTTATAAATCGTAGTAAATTTCTACTACTATTTTTTAAAATCGAAATTTTTATTAGGAACTAGTGTTTACGATTTATAAAAATGATTTCTGTTAAAAATTTCGTGTTTTGAAAAAGTAGTATTTCTACTACTTTTTTCAAAATGCTCCATTTTTTTCGAAGATAAACAATACGCCTGAGTTTATACAACCTTATTACAAGTAAAACATGTGGTTTTTGCATGTTATTTTCAGCAAATTTTCTTATAAATCGTAGTAAATTTCTACTACTATTTTTTAAAATCGAAATTTTTATTAGAAACTAATGTTGAAGATATACAAAAATTATTTCTGTTCAAAATTTTGTGTTTTAAAAAAGTAGTATTTCTACTACTTTTTCCAAAATGCTCCATACAAGTAAAACATGTTGTTTTTGCATGTTATTTTCAGTAAATTTTCTTATAAACAGTAGTAAATTTCGACTACTATTTTTTAAAATCGATATTAGATATTAGGAACTAGTGTTTAAGATTTTTAAAATGATTTCTGTTCAAAATTTCGTGTTTTTAAAAAGTAGTATTTCTACTACTTTTAGTAGTATTTCTACTACTTTTTCAAAAAAATTATTTTTCCGTAGAATAACAATAAGCATGATTTTAAATATGTTATTTTTGCCAACAAAAACTTATCTTAACTAGAATTTAGTTTTTTTTTTTATAAAAATTTCATTGTATTTATTTTAGTTAATGTTTTTTCATAAATTTATAAACTAACCTCGTATATACGAAATAAAAATTTTCCATTATTTTGGCTCAATTTTTATCAAAAAATTGCAAGTAGTTTCCACTTGATTTGAAAAGCCACAGCTTATATTGTAATATCCCGACCGCATGTGAGAGGGCATATTTTCATTTGGAAAAGTGCAATTTTTCAACACCGTGACACGTTTCGTCAAGGGTGGTATAAATGGATCGGTAAGTGGGAGATTTGTACCACATTCTTTAAGGCCATCCAATACGAAATCCTTATAAAACGTATTTAAAAAATTTGATATTGGCATGGGCGGTATTTGAAATGGAGTACGTGTATAATATTGTCCGTTGAGACTGTAAAAAACGTTGGCATGAAATGTTGTCCGGTCGGTTAGGTCTTCGGCAATGTTTGCAGTGCCATCCATAACGAAATATCCTCGAGCAATTCGTTTTAAATAGATTTTCATATCAAGCTTATCGGGAGTACGATTGATGCAATCTATTTCTATGATATCATAGGTCCAGTCGGTGGTCTAAATAAACGGAAAATGTTTCTCAATTAAAAAAAGTGGAATTTGAATTATAAGGAAAGCTCACCTCGCCTTTAATCATCACTACATATAGCAATGCAAACAAAACTTCAATACAAAGAGTCAGGAATTTCATTGTGGATTAATTCACGGAAATTTTCTTCAAACTTTAAATCAACAAATAAAACTTTAAACAATTTTTAAATTAACAAACTCAGTTTATTTAAGCTTTTATAGCACAATAATTTTAAAGTAAAATAATTAGAATTGTAGGATAATTATAACATTTGAAAATAATTATAGCGTTTGGTTTATAATTATTATCATTACTGTTGTGTGACATTTGTATATGACATGATATATGCAATGATAAAACGGAATTTATTATCATTGTCATGTACAGTATGCGACATATGTGGAGACAGCTGTACCACATCAGATCTTGCATTGTTTTAATAAAAAAATTAAAATCGAAAACATTTAAAAACACATTAAAAATTAATTCCAATATTTTTTAATACAAACAATCCTTAGCTGAACAGCAATTTCAAAAGCTGAATAAAAATACAAATCTAAAAACTCCTTAGATTAAGTAGTATTTCTACTACTTTTTTCAAAATGCTCCATTTTTCGAAGAAAAAAAAAATACGCCTGAGTTTATACAGCCTTATTACATGTAAAATATGTTGTTTTTACATGTTATTTTCAGCAAATTTTCTTATAAATAGTAGTTAATTTCTACTACTATTTTTTAAAATCGAAATTTTTATTAGAAACTAGTGTTTAAGATTTTTAAAAATGATTTCTGTTCAAAATTTCGTGTTTTTAAAAAGTAGTATTTCTACTACTTTTTTCAAAAAAATTATTTTTCCGTAGAATAACAATAAACATGAGTTTATACCGCCTTAAATATGTTGTTTTACATGTTATTTTTGCCAACAGAAACTTATCTTAACTAGAATTTAGTTTTTTTTTTATAAAAATTTCATTGTATTTATTGCAGTGAATGTTTTTTTTTAATAAATTTCTAAATCAAACTCGTATATTCGAAATTAAAAATGTCCATTATTTTGGCTCAATTTTTATCAACAAATTGCAAATAGTTTCCACTTGATTTGTAAGAACAAAGGTTATATTGTAATAGCCCGACCGCATATGAGAGGGCATATTATCATTTGGGAAAGTGCAATTTTCCAACACCATGACACGTTTCGTCAAGGGTGGTATAAATGTTTCGGATGGATCGGTAAGTGGGAGATTTGTACCACATTCTTTAAGGCCATCCAACATGAAATCCTTATAAATCGTATTGAAAAATCTTGACGTTGGTATTTGCGGTATTTGAAATGGAGTACGTGTATAATATTGTCCCGTGAGACTATAAAAAGTTGTGGTATAAATTATAGTCTGGTCGGTTATGTCTTCGCCGACGTTTACAATGCCATCCACAACGAAATATCCTCGAGCGATTCGTTTTAAATAGATTTTCACATCTAACATATCGGGAGTTTGATTGGTGCAACCTACTTCTATGATATCATAGGTCCAGTCGGTCTAAATAAAGGCAAAATGTTTATCAGTTAATAAAAGGAGAATCTGTGTTATAAAGAAAGCTCACCTCGCCTTTAATCATCACTACATATAGCACTGCAAACAAAATTTCAATGCTAAGCGTCAGGAATTTCATTGTGGATTAATTTACAAAATTTTCTTCAAACTTTAAATCAACAAATAAAACTTTAAACAATTTTTAAATTAACAAACTCTGTTTATTTAAGTATTTATAGCACAAAGATTTTAAAATAAAATAATTAGAATTTTAAGATAATTATAGTATATGCGCTATAATTACTATCATTACTGTTGTGTATAGTACACGATATATTTGGCGACATCTGTATATGACATGGTATGTTGTGTAGTTTAAAAGCGAACACGGGATTTGGAAATAATTATACCATATACGCTATAATTATTATCATTACTGTCATGTTCAGAACACAAAATGATCGAAAAATTCAAAAAATAAAATCAAGATAGCATATGCGCTATAATTATTGTGGAGACATTTGTATCACATCATATGTTGTGTAATTTTAATCAAATCAACTCTAAAATTAATATTTCAACATGTTTCAATACAAATCCTTAGCTGAATAGCAATTAAAATTTAAGAGGTCCCTAGATTAAGACAAAAGTATTATGATTTCTTTCAAAAACCGCGGCTGAATTATTTGGAGGCTTAAGTTATTACGAAGAAATGTTTTGAAGTCATAGAAATAGGCTTGAGGTATCAAGCCTTTGAGTATTTCAAAAGCTGAGTAAGTGCTAAACATACAAAAGCCTTAAATTAAAACAAAAATATCATTGATTGCTACAAAAACATTAGCTGAATTACAAAAAAAAAAAAAAATAATCACTTAGAACTTATTTTAAATCATAAAAATTCCTCGAAAATATTCAAACCTAACTACAAACCTTAGCTGAATAAGATTTGTCGTCAGCGGAATGGGATCAAATGAAATAGATCATTAAAATTGAATTGAAATCGTATACACTGCAACAAATGCTTAGCTGAATAAGTTTGTAAGAGCTGAATAGCAGTTAAGATTCGTAAAATTCTTGATTAAACAAAAAATTTTTGTTGTTGATTTAACAAATCTTAGCTGAATTACTTAAAAGTCTCACATAAATACTAAAAGTTAACTTTAACTCAAAGAAATTGGTATGAAATATCCAAATAGAATTAAAAACCTTAGCTGAATAAGGTTTTTATTTAGCTGAATAGAGTTTAAATGTTATAACATACAAAAATTCATTCAGAACTGTATAATCGATAACAAAAGCTTAGCTGAATACATTTTTAAGCAGCTGAATAGCAACCAAAATCACAAATTTCCTAGATGGACTATAGATGGACCGAGATAATTTGATTTTTAGGACACTTATAAGGCAATTGAATAGTAAAAATGAGTTAATTTTTATATAGATTAAGTCATCTGTATAAAACATGTTAGCTGAATATGATTTAAAGCAGCTGAATAGATAAGTTTTGATTTCATTTCAATAATTTTGCTTTAGAACAAGAAAAAAACCGTGTGCCATCCGTTTAAAAAATAGTAGTAGTTTTACTACTTTTTTTAATAGTTTCTTAAGTAATATTTTTTTTTATTTTCTTATAAATCTTTTAATAAAAAGCACTTTGTGTGCAAGATGAACTTGTTAATTAAGCAAAATATCAATTTTCAAAATAGTAGTAGATTTACTACTTTTTAAACACAATTTAAAATCATAATTTTTATAATTTTTTCAATTCTTTCTTACTTAAAAAAGGTTGTTGAAAAGGAAATACTTTTATTAGATAAAAAAATACTTTTTTAAAATAGTAGTAGATTTACTACTTTTTCAAAGTAGGTCTAACCCAATGTTTTTTGTGGAAATTTTAACATTTTCTGAAAAGTTTGTTGATAATACTTTTATTAGATAAAAAATATTAAAGAAAAATGCTAAGAAAATAGTAGTAGGCTTACTACTTTTTTTTTTATTTTCTTAAGGAATATTTTTTAATTTTTTTATAAATCCTTTAATAAAAAGCACTTTATGTGCAAGCTAAATCAGTTAATAAAGCAAAATATCAATTTTCAAAATAGTAGTAGATCTACTACTTTTTAAACGCAATTTAAAATCATAATTTTTACAAATGTTTGAATTCTTTCTTATTAAAGAAAAGGTTGTTGAAAAGGAAATACTTTTATTAAATAAAAAAAATTTTTTTTTTAAAATAGTAGTAGATTCACTACTTTTTCAAAGTAGGTCTAAAACAATTTTTTTTGTGGAAATTGTTATATTTTCTGAAAAGTTTGTTGATAATACTTTTATTAGATAAAAAATATTAAAGAAAAATGCTAAGAAAATAGTAGTAGATATACTACTTTTTTAACATTTTCTTAAGTAATATTTTTTAAATTTTTTTGTAAATCCTTTAATAAAAAGCTTTTTGTGTGCAAGCTAAATCAATTGATAAAACAAAATATCAATTTTCAAAATAGTAGTAGATTTACTACTTTTTAAACACAATTTAAAATCATAATTTTTATAATTTTTTTAATTCTTTCTTACTTAAAGAAAAGGTTTTTCAACAACCTTTTATTAGATAAAAAATACTTTTTTAAAATAGTAGTAGATTTACTACTTTTTTAAAGTAGGTCTAACACAATGTTTTTTGTGGAAATTTTAACATTTTCTGAAAAGTTTGTTGAAAAGGAAATAATTTTATTAGATGAAAAATACTAAATAAAAATGCCAAGAAAATAGTAGTAGGTTTAATACTTTTTTTAATATTTTCTTAAGTAATATTTATTAATTTTTTTTTATAAATCCTTTAATAAAAAGCACTTTGTGTGCAAGCTAAATCAGTTAATAAAGCAAAATATCAATTTTCAAAATAGTAGTAGATTTACTACTTTTTTAAAGTAGGTCTAAAACAATGTTTTTCATAGAAATTTGAACATTTACTGTTTTAAAACTAAAAAAATTAACAAAATGATTTTGTAAAAAAGGTAGTATATTTACTACATTTTTCTAATTCTTATTAAACATTGTATGTTTTTATTATATTTTCCAAATATTTTACATTTTATAATAGAATTCCATAGTTTAGGTTGAAGAAAATTTATTCAAAAATGTAGTATATTTGCTACCTTTTTTGAAAGCCTAAAATGTTGAATTTTAATGGCAAGCTTTTTGTAAGACTTTTGGAAATTTGTGTTATCTTGTCACGAGTTTGCTCTCTGGAGACCTTTTTTAATGTAGTTTTCCCCAGCAGTTTATGTAGGCGGTCTATGAATATTAAACACTGGCAGGGAGTTGTTATCTGTCGTATGTACATACATATACGCTTATAAATTATGTACAAACATATGTACATATATGTGGGTATTGTATTGTTATGATTATTTATTAAATTTCATTATTTATTAACTTTTATAGAAAACATAACTTTACGTAATGAATTGTTTTCGTATTCATTTCAAGATGGCTTTTAAAGGCACATAAAAAATCTACGTTTTCTTTCCTTTTTTTCTCTCTCTCTCTCTCACTCACTCTCTCACTATCATTTTAAGACATTTATAGAAAGCATATCGATAACCATATGCTGGAGAATATCCTGCGTTATTATGTTTTGCTTTCGATGAAGGTGAGAGAGAGAGAGGGAGAAAGAGAGTGAGAGAGAGAGAGTTCAATGTTATTCATGTGTTTAGACTGTCGGCTGTGTATCTCTCCTATTATGGCTGTTAAGAAATGTTTATTTTTCTTACTTGTATTATATTTTGCATGTGTATGCATGCATGTGTATGTACATATATACAGAGCACCGAGTGAGTATTTAAGGTAATTTACTGGAATGAGTGGATGACAATAAAACAGTAACAACATCGCATAACGATATTATCTACTCTCACTTTAGAGCATAATAGTCATACACACACAGAAATACGATGTTCGTTATGAAAAGCCGACGGCAAGGCTGTTAACTTCTACCTCAGGAGTCATTTATTCAATGAAAAGTTTACCCACTACGAGTGGTGATCGTTTGACAACCGAAGAACTCAGAGAAATCGTTAAAACTACACCACAAAAGGGATGATACAAACGTAACTACTTTTTAAGCACTGCAGGGGGGGTTTAGGTTGTCATGAGGGGCCTAGTAAGCAAGACATTTTCAAGATTATAAAAAAATCTTATGGCAGATAACACAGCCCTGCAAGTTTGGACTTTTTTGTGCAAATACGATGGCTCCAGGTGTTACCGAAGCCATTCTGAGCGCTGAACTTGACGTCAAGTAAATCTGATTAATTTTTATAAACCTCGACCGCCATATTGGATCCGCCATTTTGAATTTTTTAAACCTGAATGAAGATCTGTAATCAGCGACCCCAAAAACCCCTGAGTAACAATTCGTGTTCAGCGCGCATAATGCCTTCGGAAACACCTGGAGACGTCTTATTTGCAAAACCCATGCAGGGCTGTGTAATCGGTATCTGTCAGCAATTGTGTCTCTCTTACGGCTCGTTGTAATCTATTCTGCACTTGGATTTGTAATTCCACGCATATAAAGATTAACTTACGCAAGAATTAAAGCCGACTAAGCCTACACAAAGTCATGAATATGCTAAATTGCTGCTAGAGGTTACAGGATTTTAATGCTGAGTTTTTTTCAGCATTGGGGACTCATTCTTTGCTCTGTTGTTAGCTCAACAAGCTAAATTATAGCATGTAGCGCACTCTGGAAACTCAAAAGTGATTGTCGAGAAGCCATTGCTTTCAGAAGACTAAGTGTTTGGCGAACATTATGACCTAGAGGTGTTATTGGGCAATATTTCCTTGGCAAATGTTATCGAACACGGCAATAGCCGTATGATAAACGAAATTTTTTGTTATGGAATGGAAGATTATGAACTGGAAGGTACATATGTATGTGGTTTTAATCCGTGAATAGAATACAACTGATTTTGGATTTATTCTATGAGAAGTTGCCAAAAGGAGTGCTGTTATGGTTTGATGGCCCTAATTAAATACATAATTGGTCCATTACAACCCTTTAGGCAGGATTAAGACCTAGATTTTCATATCACTTATGTTGTGTGTGTGTTAATTTTATACATAAGTGGCGGGACCTACAGTTTAAAGTCGACTAAGAGAAACAGATTTTTTGAGAAACTTTTCATTTCATATCTGCTGACAAGAAGTCCCCGAAGAAATATTTTTTCATATTTCGTTTTGTTGGAAATGTTTACATTGGGGTTTGAACCGTGGCCTCACATCTAATAAGCTAGCACACTACCAGCTAGATTACAGTGACTTCAATTGTCCTGTGAAATTATGAACTTGGACACTATTAGCAGTTTTTTCTCTTTTTTTTGATGAGGCCTTAGTAATCCATGTATTATATACGAGAATAATCTCCTAAAAAATTGTGTTTTCTTACAAATCCTTTAAAAAGAGTTTTTTTTAATAAAAATTTAAAAATTGTTTACTTTTGCTTAAAAATTCTTTATAAAAATCTCATTGTTGTTATAAATTCTTTAAAAAAATTTAAATTAAAAAAAAAAAAACATTTTTTGCTTAAATATTTAAGAAAAATTTTTTTTAACAATTTAAATTTTTTTTTCTTAAAAATTTAAATTTTCTTTTTTATTTCTTAAAAATTTAAGAAAAATTTTTTCTTAAAAATTTAAAAACAAATTTTTTCTTATAAATTTAAAAAATGTTTTTTCTAAAAAATTAAAAAAAATTTTTTTCCTTAAAAATTAAAAATTTTTTATAAATTCTTTAAAAAAATTTAAATTAAAAAAAAAAACATTTTTTGCTTAAATATTTAAGAAAAATTTTTTTTAACAATTTTTTTTTCTTAAAAAATTAAATTTTTTTTTTTATTTCTTAAAAATTTAAGAAAAATTTTTTCTTAAAAATTTAAAAACAAATTTTTTCTTCCTTAAAAATTTTTTTTCGTAAAAATTAAAAAAAAAATTACTAAAATATTTAAAAAAAATAATTATAAAAAATTTAAAAAAAAATTCTCCTAAAAATTTAAAATAAATTTTTTTTAAAAAATTCAAAAAAAAATTTTCTCATAGAAATTTAAAAAAACTTTTCTTCTCTAAAATTTAAAAAGTATTTTCTAAAATAATGATGTTGTTGGCATTTTATTTTTTAGCTTGATTTTTTCGTATAAAAAAAAAACATTCCTAAACGAATGCCCCATAGTGTATACAAAAACACAAAAAAAAAAATCCATTTCACCACAAATTTGTGGTTAAATTTCAAACTTTATACACGTACATACATTTACCACAGAGACCTATAAAAGACAAGCTCACATACACAACACATACAAATACATTGTGTAGGTGTACAATATTAAAGTTAAAGTATGTATGTATGTGTAAGCTGTACTAATGCTAATCCAGTTGTACGATATTATATAAATACAGCTATTAAGAGTATTGAGTATTAGCAGGAGAGAGAACGTATAATAAACATATGTTGTGTTAGTGACAAGGAAATGTCAATCAATTGGCATTTGCTTGATTTTGTAGTACTCGTACTAGTAATAGTTGTTGTTGTTGTTGATGTTGTTTTTATTATATAATAAAAATGACCAAACATGTTTATTATATTGTGTGTGTATGTATAAGTCACTTAAAACTAAATGTAAACAAATAATAGATATGGTGAGTGAAAGAAAGTGAGCGGGAGAGCGAGAGTTAATAACCAAATAATATACACGGCCTTGAAGAATAATACCATTCGTCTCTCTCTCTCTCTCTCTTATTGTTTAGAATACTTGTTCTTAACATTATTTAAAAAGAGCATTGCCAGTAATAAAAAATAACGGTTTGTAAGAGATAAAGTAAAGTCTCTCTTTTATTTCAATAAGTTTAGTTGTTGTTGTTTGAAGTAAACAAACCATAAATGGGGAATTATAGGTGTTTATACACTGTTTCTGTAAGACAAACGATTTTAGACGAACATCTATTGCATGGAAACAGAAACTTTCAAACAAGAGTGCGTCTGAAATCGTCGGTCTGCATGGAAACACAAGCCTGCGTTCGTTCGAAATCGTTTGTTTTACAAAAACAGTCCCTTAATTCTCATTGTTGTTAATTTTTCTATCGCTTTGCTGTTTCTGTAAGACGAATGGTTTCAGACGGATACAAACAAACCAAAAATTGTGTATTTTTGTTTTTATTTGCCATACAGAGACGTTCGTCTTGCAGAAACAGCCCATTAAAGTAAATAAATCACGAATTTTACTCTGCATTTCGAAAGAGCGACAGTCTTGAAAGGAAATTGGTTTGTAAGAAACAAACTCTCTTTATTATTTTCATAACTACAGTGTTGTTGGTTTTACCAAACAAACGGTAAATTAGCAATTGTTGGTGTTTATAGCACAATGTTTTAAAATACATAAATCACGAGAAGAATTCTTGTTCTCTTATTTCTCAAATTGAATGAGCGAAAGTCTATTTGTGTGCGTTCTTTTCATTTTATTTCTCAAATTGAGTACATAACTGAAAGTCTATTTGTGTGAGCGTGTGTGCAGTGCAGAATATGCCGCTTATATTATTATTATTTTGATTTATTTTCAATGTAAGGAGCCATAAAAGGGCAAATAATGATGGCGCCCAACAAATAAAAAAACAAAGGAAAATTTCACAAGTACAACAACATAAAGAAACTGTTTTATTTGGAATAAATAAAAGAGGTGCTGTTGAATAGAATTTTTTTTGATAAAAAATTTTAAGGTTGTTTGTTTTGTTGTTTAAGAAAAGTTTGATTTTAAGGGAGACAAGAAAAGTATGTATATTCCTATACACATATATAGCCTTAAATTAGGCTAAGATTTTTAAAGAGCAATTTTACTTGATTATCGTGATCTTTTTAAGAAAAAATTTTTTTTTTGAAATAAAAAAATATAAAATTAAGATAATAAATAAATTTATACACTAAAACATTAAACATTAATTAATATAAATTATGTTTTGATATTAAAAATGTACTTTTTTTAGCAATTAAAAAATAAATAGTAATTTCTCTGTTAATAGCTCATATTTTTACCATAAAAAATTATGTTTACACATATGATATGATTAAAAACTACATTTTTGAGTCATAAAAAGAATTATTAGAACTTTTAAAAAAGGTAGTATTTTACTACCTTTTTCATTTTGTATTAAAATTCTGTGTACTTAGTATGTAAAACGTTATATATGATTAGAAACCATTACTTTCGTGTTATAGAAATATTTTTTGAAGTTTTTAAAAAAGTTGTATTTTTACTACCTTTTTGGTTTTGTTAATAGCTCATATTTTTACCATAAAAAATTATGTTTACACATATGATATGATTAAAAACTACATTTTTGAGTCATAAAAAGAATTATTAGAACTTTTAAAAAAGGTAGTATTTTACTACCTTTTTCATTTTGTATTAAAATTCTGAGTACTTAGTATGTAAAACATTGTATATGATTAGAAACCATTACTTTCGTGTTATACAAGTACTTTTTGGAGTTTTTAAAAAAATAGTATTTTTACTACCTTTTTGGTTTTGTTAATAGCTCATATTTTTACCATAAAAAATTATGTTTACACATATTAAATGATTAAAAACTACATTTTTAAACAATAGAAAGAATTATTAGAACTTTTTAAAAAGGTAGTATTTTACTACCTTTTTCATTTTGTATTAAAATTGTGTGTACTAAGTATGTAAAACGTTATATATGATTAGAAACCATTACTTTCGTGTTATAGAAGTATTTTTTAGAGTTTTTAAAAAAGTAGTATTTTTACTACCTTTTTTATTTAGTAATATTCCATATATTTTAATAATTGAAAGAGTATTCGGTATGATTACGTATTCTAATGAAATAAATTTTTGTTTCTTAAAAACAGTTTCGCAGTAGTATATCTACTACCTTTTTCAATTTGTTAGAAAAAAGTGTACTTTCGTTTGAAAAACAATATACATATATCATTACAAACTATGACCCTTTTGTTATAAAAGTATTTGTTGAGGTTTTCAAAAAGAGGAGTAGTTGTACTACCTTTTTATGTCTTAAAAAAGGTATTTTTTTAATATTGAAATCTATAATAAGATGTAATATGTGCTTAGAAACCAAGTTATGGTATTGGGAAAGTACTTTATTAGGATTTGAAAAAAGTAGTATTTTTACTACCTTTTTTGTTTTGTTAATTGTTTATATTTTTTATCACAAGGGATTATGTTAAAGTAAAGAAATACATTTTTGAGCCATAAAAGTAATATTAGAACTTTCTCAAAAAGTAGTATATTTACTACTTTTTTCATTTTTCTAAAAAATTGTATTTTTTAAAACGAAAAACATTGTATATGATAAGTAACTATGTCGTTTATGATAACAAAAAGTACTTTTTGAGGTTTTCATAAAAATAGTATTTTTACTGCCTTTTTTTATTTGCTAACATACTAGTTATTTGAATAGGTAAAAATGTATTTAGAGTTAATACATGATTAGGACAAAATTTTTGCTTTAAAAAAAGCAGTTCTATAAGTTTTATAAAAACGTAGTATATTTACTACTTTTTGTGCTTTGTGATAAAACATGATTTTTTTTAGTATAAAAGTTTAAAAATGAGTAGAAATGAAATGTTTTACATTACATAGGTATTTTTTAAATTTAGTGAAAAAGTAGTATTTACACTACCTTTTTACTTTTTCTAATATTTTGCGTGTTTTAGCTATTAAACAGTATTAGATCAATTATATGATTAAAAAACAAATTTTTTTGTAAAAATGATATTTGAAAAGAGTAGTATTTCTACTACTTTTTTGAAATGAGTTTTGTTTTTGCTGTGGAATTGATACAGACTTCAAACTATGATGAACAAACATAGATTTGTTAGAAAAATATAAAGAAATTGATAAAAAAAATTTAAAAAAGTTAAAAATTTTTTCATTTTTTATTTGAAATAAGTCGTAAAGTATACCACTTTACTTGTTTTAACTTTTTAACAAATAAATCAATTTATAAATAAACAACAACAATTCTTATTGTGAATTTATTAACAAAAATTTCCGCATTTTAGGCACGTTTGTTTACTCAAGTTGCCCTTTTCTTTCGTAAGGCTTATGATAAAATCCACAACAATAAAATAAGAAAATAAACAAAAAAATTTACAAAAGTTTACGATTTTCTTGTCGGATTTTTATGGCATTTTTTCTGCTGTTGTTGTTTTGTCAATAGTGGTTTTTATTGTTGAAATTTAACACACACAAACACACTTGCATTTGAATGCGTTCGTTTTACACTCTCATATAACAAACACTTGCACTTTTTTCACAAACACAAACATTTTGTGAAAGAAAATCCATCTAAAATTTGAACAAAGAAACTTAGTGCAGAGGACTAAAGAGAAAGCGCGTGTGTGTGTATGTGTGTAAACACTACCACTACCACTTACAAGCAATTAAATTTAATTAAACAAAAACAAAAAAAAAACTATGCCAACACTTTTGCTTACAAACACTGTATCATGTTCTCTTATAGAGGTTACCAAACAAAGAGGCAGAGAGTGAAAGAGAAAGAGCAAGTGAGAGAGGAGGAGGCTTGGTTTTTCAACCACAAAAATCAACCATTAACCACACCAAACAAATATGAAAGAAAGAAAGAAAATAACAAAAGTCTGTTAAACAACACAGAGAACGCAGGCAGCGACAGAGACAGGGAGAGAGAGAACGAGATTATAAAAGTTATGACTTTTACACTTGGTTAACTACAATGAATGTGTGTCATAAGATTTTACACATCGTCTCTCTCTCTCATACCGGCAACTAAACGACTATTTTATTGTGTTATAAGCTTCTGTGTGAGTGTGTCTCACCTACACTGTGCCATACACTATTATGCTTTATCAAAGGCAACGACAATAACAAACATTTAGGCAAACAACGCAAAAATCAGCTTTAAAACGGAAATGGGTAATTTTAACAAACAGAAAACAAAAACAAAAAATAACAAAAAGCATCACTTATACTCACTCATTGACACACGCTATCTAACAGAGTTTTTGTTTTACTCACACACATAAAGGATGGCTTGCCTGCCTGCCTACCAGGCAGCCATGAATTGTAAACAATAACCGAACGAGTGATCTCTCGGCTGTGCCTACACTCGTCATCGTCATCGTTAACCATCATCGTTAGAACGTTATAAACCTTGAATTGAGGCGAAATGATAAATTTTTGTTTTGTTTTGTTTTCTGTGTATGATTTTTTGACTTTGTGTTTGTGTTAGTGTTAGTGTTCGTATTGTTGTTGTGATTGTTATATTTATAATCTATGTTATGTTTATGGAAAACAATAATATTTAAAGGAGTGAAATTTAATTAGAAAAGAGTTGTGTTATGAATTGAGAGAGAGAGAGAGAGAGGAAGAAAAGTCAATGAAAATAATCATGGCGTCCTGTGTTAATGTTATTGTTGTTACTCGTACAATTTCTGTTATACTTATAACGGCAACAATGAAGAGTTTTATTTAGAATTAGACAAAAATTCTGTTATAAAGAGAGAGTTATAGAGAGTTTACAGTCAATTAATGTTATTAGAAGAGATCGCATTGATAGTAGAGAGTAATACGAAATGGAATGTTAAGCAAAACGTTTAAATATAAACAAAAACTTATTACTGAAGGCAAAAAATTTATAATAAAAGAGAGTATATTGAAGAGAGTTTAATAAGTGAATTGGCTTATTAGTTCTGTTCAAACACCACCGACAAAATATTTCTTAAGCGACTTCCTCTCAGTAGACTTCTGGCAAAATTGCCATGAAAAAATTTCTCAACAATCTGTCGTTAGGAGTCGATTTAAAAAAATTAAAATTAAAAAATTTACAGTGGTGTGAGAAGTTAGGTAGTAATCCTGATTGAAGGGTTGTAATGACCAATTACAGTGGTGGCCTTATAATTAGGAACGACTTCGCAACATGTGTCTGTTAATTTGCTTTACAGTTTTCATTGTGTACCTGCGATCAAAGGCTTTGTTGGGAGGACGTCTTACATACGTTTTTCCATCAGATTGGGGTAAATTAAACTTAGTTCAGTCACTCCAGAGAACTCTGTTCCAGAAACATAGTTTCTAATTATAAGGCCACCACTGTATGTATTTATTAGAGTTTAATTAGCCTATATACAGTAGCGTACAAAATTATGTGCACACTTAAGATTTTTTTTAGTTTAATTTTAAATAATTTAATAAGTTTTTTTAATTTCTTGTATTGTTTTACTATGTTTGCATTCTTTTAAGTCGCTCTCAACCCCTACAATTGTCTATCTGTCAAATTTGTTAATGAAACAAAAACAAAGCATTCTTTAAATGGATAATTAAGCATTTACAAAAGACTCAACTGTGAAAATGTGCTACAAAAAGAAAAGCGAAGAAATCAGCATAAATAAATGCCAAAAAGGCAGTTGACAGAGAAAGAGGAAAGAGAAAGAAAGAAAAATATATCATATTTATTTATTTAGTTATTGATTGAAATCAAATACGTGTAAATATTTACATAAAAATTATGGCTTTACCAACAAACAACAAAACTAAAGAAGAAACTTAACTTTTGTTGCCAAATTATGATGGTTTTAGGCTTATGGCAAATAAAACTTTAAGAAGATAAGAATAAGAAGGATACAGGATAATATTCACAAAATTTAAGATAAAAAGTTATAAATACATCAAATACAACATAAGTTGGGTTTTTTTTTCTAAATATTTGTCAAGTTTTTAAATTAAAAAATGAAAGAAAATTTGAAATTTTTAACGTTTTTTAAAAAGTAGTAAAAATACTACCTTTTTTAAAAACCCATTATTAATGTATTTAAGCTTCAAAATAACACAAAAGTGCTAAATTGAAACAAAATTTATTATTTTGGGTATATTTTAAAAAGTAGTAGAAATACTACCTTTCCAAATGTACGCTTTAAATATCTTTAAACTTCAATAATAATGTTTTTTAACCTACTCTTTAAATATATGAATTTTATCTTTTATAAACGCAAGTTCCAAATTTATAAAAATAGTAGTAAAAATATACTACTATTTCAGAAAAGGCTCTTTTTATCAATCAAAAATTTTCAAGTTTGTACTTTAATTATTATTTTAAAATTACTTGCATAACCAAAAAATTACACTTTTAAACTTTTTTAAAAAGTAGTAAAATTACTACCTTTTTAAATATGAACATTTTTTAATGATTTTTTCCTTTTTTACTGTAAACAGGTCTTAAATAATAACAATTACGGATTTTTTAACAAAAGCAGTGCTTTTCAAAAAGGTACTGAAAATACTACTATTTTACAAAGCAAGCTTTATGCTGAAAACGGATTTAGATATATAAGAATTAGTTAAAATTGTATAAAAGTGTGTGAAAAACTACTTTTTTAACTTTTTAAAAAGGTAGTGAAAATACTACTATTTTACAAAGCAAGCTTTATGCTGAAAACGGATTTAGATATATAAGAATTAGTTAAAATTCCATAAAACTGTGTGAAAAAAACTACCTTTTCGTAACTTTTTTAAAAAAAGTACTTTTTTATTCCCTTTCTGAACACATACTTTTTTAATACTTTTGTAAAAGTGCTTTATTCTGGCCATGATTAGCTTTTTATGAATGTTTAAAGAAATATTTGAAAAATTTACTACTTTTTTAAGAAATTATATACTTTTTCACTACTTTTTTCAAAAAGTACTTTTTCAAAATTCTTTTTTTTACTTATAAAATGCTTTGAAATGCATTCTTTTATAATATTTTTGAAACTTCCTAACATTTCTTAACCTCTATGTTAAATTATATGCGGTTACTTACCTAAAAATTTAATTTCAAACCCCTGTCGACGTCACTAAAGTTGGCTTTTTTTAAATGCTTTACGTTTAAACGCTGCTACTTGGTGCGATGTTATTATTCTTGCTGTAGTTGTTGTTGTTGTTTGTTTGTTTTTATTTATTTTCTATTAATTTGCACATAATTTTCCTCTCGGTCTGTGATGTTATTGTTGTTGTTGTTTTCCTTCTATTCATTTTACCCCTTTTAAGTTTTCAAGTTGAAAAGTGTACACTTTTAACTGCATTAAGTACAGGCAAAGAATAAATAAATGGTGGGGGGTGTTTACAGGCAGCATTTACTTCAAGCCACGACCCCATAATAGGCTGCGAAGGCATGTACAACAATAATGACGTTGTTGTTAACACTGTGTTTATAAGTTCATAGTTTTATAAGCCAAAAGGTATGAAAAAAGAGAAATCGTTTTTTTTCTTGAATAATTTTGTGTAGGGGAGTGGTTAGTACCTTTTCCCATATGGTACTTTTTCAAGAAAGTTACTTTATTTAGAAAAGGTACTTTATTTAGAAAAGGTACTTTATTCAGAAAAAGTATGAAAAAAGAAAAATCATTTTTTCTTCAATAATTTATTTTAGAGAAGTGCTTAGTACCTTTTCTCATTTGGTACTTTTTTAAGAAAAGTACTTTTGTTTAGAAAAGGTACTTTTTTCACATCAAGGTACTGTTTTCGAAAAGGTACTGTTTTCGAAAAGGTACTTTATTAAAAAAATATATTTCCTTCAAAGCAGATACTCTATTCAAAAAAGGTACTCCTTTCGAAGAAATATCTTTTTTCGTTTCAAAAAAAGTAGTTTTTTTTCCTAAAAGATATTTTTCCAACAAAAGGTACTTTTTTCAAGAAAGGTGGTTTTTACCATGAACAGTAATTTTATCAAAAAATATCCTTCTTTCTAAGAATTGCACTTTTTTTTAAAAAAAAGGTACTTTTCAAAGAAAGATACTTTTTGATAAAATGCAAACAGTCCTTGCTTTCAGTAGAGATTGTTTGCAGAAACTGAAATTTATAAAAGAAATTTTTCTTTTCTTATATACATTATATACGCCAGTAAAAAAAGTACTTTTTAACAACTTAGTTGAACCATAAACAAGAGCACCTTTTAAGGTTAAATATTATAAAACGTTACAACAACAACAACTTAAACGAGAAAGTACACACACATACACAGAAAGAGTATAAAAATAAAGAAAAGCACAAACAAACATTTGCAATAACAAAATTAAAATAGAAACAAAACAACAACAAAAATATGTAAGAGGAGAAAAAAAGCAAAGTGCACGTTTTTCTTTGCAAGTAAAGGTCGTTATTTATTGATTTTTTAATTAAAAGTAAACTTAATACAACAACAGTAACACTTACACAAACACACAACTAACATTTGTTGTGGCAACAACAACAGCAACAATCTTAAAACAACATTTACTTGTAGACCATTAATGTCTTACAAAAAAAAAGAAAAAAAAACATCAAGAAAAACAAGTAAAAAAAAACTTGTCTTGAATAGAGGTCTCTTACACACATACACATACATACACTTACATAAACAGCTGTGAATGGCATATACAAGAGTGTTGATGAGCGTTGAGAACTTGAGAAAATGAAAAGTACATAAATATAACAGTAATAACAATAACAACTGTAAGCCATAAAGAAAAAAGTGCCAACGTAAGGACAAAAAAACATTTTCTACACGACAACGATATGTTACCCACTAAAAGTAACAACAGCAACAACAAACCGAAACAAAACAAAACACAAACACAAACACTAACAAACTATTAGGATTGGCTAGAAGAATACAAAGACTACACAGTGTGATGTACTCATGCTATAAAGAGTAAAACAGTTATGTTTACCATTAAACAAAACGAAATTAAAAACAAAACAAAACACAGTAACATTAGATTTAGAAAACAAACTTACATACATAGAGAACCACACAGTCACTAACACAAACACATTCGCATAGTTATGCGAACAATTAAGTTTGAACAAGAAATTGAAGGAGCAGCAAGCAGCACATTAAATTTTAAGTAAACAGTAGTTGAGTGAGTCAAGAGAGAGGATGAGAAATACTATGTATATACCGTGATAATAGTGTTGGTAAACGTTTAAGAAAACAGTTTAGAGTTGTTTGATTATAAAAAGGATTTTAAAAGAAACTTGCACACACATATACACACATATTTATAAAAATTTTTGTGTATTATTCTAACTGCAGTATAACACAGAGAGCAAGAAAGGCTTGCAGAAACTCGGTTTACCCAAGTAATAGTGTTGGTAAACGTTTGGGAAAATAAATTAAATTGAAAATTAGTCAGTTTTGCGTATTTTTATATGAAAAGCGAAAAATATTAAAAAAATATAGAATTTTTTAGAAGATTATGCAGATTGCTAATACTACCAGTGTTGGTAAACGTTTAGGAAAATAAATAAATGAAAAAATTCGATTTTCTTAAGGAATTTTATTTAAAAAAACGAAAAATATTACATATTCAATGGGAAAATTAGGTTTTCTTCGAAATTTTTATACCAAAAAACAAAAAATATATTCACTTTGAAAAATTATGCAGGTTTCTACTTTTTCCAGTGTTGTTAAACGTTTAGAAAATTAAATCAAGGGGAAATTAGAATTGTTTTAAGATTATTTATAAAGGGTGTTTTTTATAGAGGTATAGAACTTTAAGTTGGCATTAATTTTCAAAATGGCGACCGATTTAACAGCTGTCAAGTGATTTATTCTCAGTTTGGTTGGGCAATTCATCATGAATAAACTCACGCCTGAACAACGCTTGCAAATAGTGCAATTTTATTTCGAAAATAATGGTTCTGTGCGGAAAACGTATCGCGCACTACGTCCATTTGATCGTCGACAAAATCGTCCATCAGAGCAGTTAATTCGATTAACCATGGAACGTTTTCGCACCACGTTTACTCTTATTGATAACTCGCATCCCCAGAGACGCTGTACGGTGCGTACAGAAGAAGCTATTGCTGCTGTAGAGCGTAGCATTGAGGAAGACCCGAATGAGTCCATCCGCCATCGAGCACAGGAATTGGATCTGTGTCCATCCACTTTATGGAAGATTTTGCGGAAGGATCGTGGTTTGCGTGCTTACAAAATCCAACTCGTGCAAGAATTGAAGCCAAACGATCATCAAGTAAGGCGTAGATTCGTCGAATGGGCCCAAAACGAGATTACCGTTGTTCCCGATTTTCATAAGCGTATTTTGTTTAGCGATGAAGCGCACTTCTGGTTGAATGGCTACATCAACAAACAAAACTGCCGCATTTGGAGTGAACGTAATCCTCAAGTGTATGTGGAAACACCGTTACATCCAGAAAAACTGACTGTTTGGTGCGCTTTATGGACTGGTGGAATCATTGGTCCGTACTTTTCCAAAAACGATGGTGGCCAGAACGTTACAGTCAATGGTGATCGGTATAGAGCCATGATTACTAACTGTTTCATTCCTGAATTGAATAACCATCATGGTCCAGGAGATGTGGTTTCAACAAGACGGCGCAACATGTCACACAGCTAGTGCCACAATAGATTTATTGAAAGACACGTTTGGTGACCGTCTAATTTCACGTTTTGGACCTGTGAATTGGCCTCCAAGATCTTGTGATTTAACACCGCTAGACTACTTTCTGTGGGGCTATGTAAAGTCATTGGTCTATGCGGTAAAGCCACAAACGCTTGACCATTTGGAAGACAACATTCGCCGTATTATTGCCGATATACGGCCACAAATGTTGGAAAAAGTCATCGAAAATTGGACGTCCAGATTGGACTACATCCACGCCAGCCGTGGCGGTCATATGCCAGAAATCATATTTAAAATGTAATGCCACAAGATTATCTTTCGGATGAATAAAATTCATGTCAATCGAATAATCCATCGTTGGTTTATTGCAACTTAAAGTTCTATACCTCTATAAAAAACACCCTTTATAAAAATGTAAAAATATTGCCCTGTGGAAGATATTTTTGAAAAATCACTATCACTAGTGTTGGTAAGCGAAAATTAAATTTTCTTCAGTAATTTCTATTTCAATAAGTATAACAATTTTAAAGAAATTTTGATGTTTTTAGTAAAGTCGTGAAGACTATCACTACTACTAGTGTTGGTAAATTTTTAAGTAAGGAAATCAATGGAAAAATTAAAGTTTTTTTCATAAATTTAAAAAAAAAATGAAAATGGAAAAATCATGCAGGTTTCTACTTTTTTCAGTGTTGATAAACGTTTAAGAAATTTAATTAATGGGAAATAAGAATTTTTTAAAGATTTTTTGTATAATAAAGGCAAAAATATTACTCAAAACAAGTTATTTTTGAAAATCCTGCTATATACTACTACCACTAGTGTTGGTAAACGTTTAGGAAAATAAATGAATTGAAGAATTCAATTTTCTTTCGAAGTTTTTATTGGAAAAATCGATATGTTAAAGAAACTTCTTGTTTTTTTTTCTTATTTCGCTTTGATATCTGACCTGGGTTTTGAACCGAGGCCTTACGTCTAATAAGCCAACATACTACCTACTAGACTACGACGACTTCAATACTACTTCGAGTGTTCATTTAAGAAATGAATTTAAAGGAACACTTTTATTTATCTGGCCGGCTATTATTTTACTCTTTTAAAAAATAGTTAAAAAAAATCTAATGCCAAGAATTTCAGCTTGTCCAAAAATATGCCTTTAAGGTCACTGTTTTATTTATATTGACCCTGTCCTTTGCTGTTGTCTTCTTTCTTTGTTTATTTTCCTCTATTTCTTTGCTTTTTTAGTTTTGTTTGTTTATATTTACTTTTACATTAATTGTTAGCAAAATTTTGTTTAGTTTTCATTTTAAAAATCTTGGAAATTGAACATAACGTTTCTGTTTTCCTGCTTTAAATTTTAAATTAAAATAAATTAAAATTGTTTGTTTTCTGTTGTAGGAAATGTTAGTGTTTGTTTTTCTTTGTAAGATTTTCAATTTTCATAATTAAACCAGAGGAAAAACAAATTTTGTTTTAATTCTAACATAAAGGCTTAAAGGCTTTAATTATTATGATTAAACAAAAGAAGGCTTTAAAATTAACAGCAGAAACGTGCTTTTTTAGGTTATTTCTGCAAAAAAAAAAAAAATACCGGAAATAATTATTTGTATTATTATAAAATATTTTAAATCTTATCTATCTAGCCTCTACGATTTGGTAAATTTGAATATATTTTTGAAGAAAATCGTTCAACCAGCTTAAAAGCTAGGTTAAAATCTTTCAATCAATTTGTTTTAAATAAAAGAAAACATGTGTATGTATTTTGTTTCTATTTCTATTGCTCTCCACTGTTAAATTTTAAGTTCCTTTCATTTTTCTATCTCTCTTTCTCTTTTCAGCATTAGTTCTAGCAAAGCAAGTACATATTTGTTGCATTATATTGCATGTGTGTGTGTATACCAAAAAAAGAACAAAAAGAAAAACTTGTTTATCCTTAAACATGTCAATCTTGGATTTTCTTTTCATGCTATAACGGATATTGTTGTTAAACTGCAAATATTTGTGTCATACAGAGAGATGTCAATATGCGAGTGTAATGCGTGGCGGAATTTGTTTTTGTCGTCTACCGCCTTACAAATGTAACACAGTGACACATATTTTGCTATGGATGCTACACCACTCCACTCCACTCCACTCTACTTTAAAGAAAACAACAACAAAGAAGTTCTGCTACACATTACTCTCTTTGTAGTTGCATTTGTATTCAACTCAACTCTACTTTTGAAAGAAATGAACAACAACAATAAAGAAATACCGCTAGACATTACACTCTTGGAGATTTCTTTGGATTGAACTCTACTCTATTATAACAAAAAAAGGAGTAAGAAATACCGCTACACATTACTCTCTTTGTAGTTGCATTTGTTTTCAGCTCAACTTTACAGTAGAAATACTGATAGACTTTACGCTCTTGGAGATTTCTTTGGATTGAACTCTACTCTATTATAACAAAAAAAGGAGTAAGAAATACCGCTACACATTACTCTCTTTGTAGTTGCATTTGTTTTCAGCTCAACTTTACAATAGAAATACCGGTAGGCATTACACTTTTGTAGATATCTTTGGGTTCAACTCTATTTTATTCTAAAGACAACAAAGAAATGCCGTTATGCATTACTCTCTTGCAGATTTATTTCGACTTTTGTCTACAGTAAATCACAATAAAAACTGACAATGTGTAAGCACTGTAAACACTTGAATTAAAAAAATGCCTCCATGCATTGCTCTCTTTTCTTCGCTTATCTTTCACTCAAACACTTGTAGTTTAACAACAACTTCCGTTATATTCTAAGATAAGTCAAGATTTATTATGTACAATGATACACAAGTTTTTTCTTTGTTTTTTCTCTCTTTTCCGTTTTAACGTTTCTACACACATATGTACATATACATATATGTACATATGCATAAATATGTTGCAAATTATATTTAGGTATTGAAAGAAGGATGTGTAGAAAATAAAAATAGCGTTTGACGTGTTTAAAATTAAAGAAATATTTCGAAAGTTTACTAAAATATTGCATTTTAAAATATTTTTTTATTAAAATAATTTTTTTAAATATGAAATTGATTGTATGCTCTACGCCGTAATAAATATTATTTAAAAATTTTTTTGCTTTAAATAGGGTTTGAGGAGCTTAAATTAAAAAAATAGTTCGAAAGTTTTATAAAATTTTACATTTTCTTAATTATTTTTTAAATATAAAATTGATTTAATGATATACACCCCGTACTCTTTATTATTTAAAAAAATTTTCGCTTTAAATATTGAAAAATTGTTAAAATTTTCTTTATATATCAACGGTTAAACAGCCTGAAAACATTATTTTATTGACATTTAATTTATTTTACTTACTCTGCATATATAAACACACACACACACATGTACATATATGCAAGGCATTACACCAGTCACTTTCCATAATAAACATGCAAAAATACAATAAAATCGATGTGGTTTCTGTGTTATACACACTACATTAAACAGAGAAGAAGAGCATAGTTTAGTACGAAAACAAAGAAAAAAAAACAACAAAACAAATTTACATATAAAATGATAACAGCGAAATGATGCCATCAATAACATATCATTCATATACAGTATACAAGTACAGTACTCATTAAAATACAATTATTTACTCTCTGTTTATCGCTGTGTATGAAGTTCATGTTCGTGTTTCTGCGGATAAGCATGAACTTTTTGTTATTGTTTCTTTAATTACAAATACTCAGAGTCATTATTAATATTTTTAATGTTGTTTGCTTAAGTGAACACACACACTTGTTTTATTTATGGCTTTGCATGGATAATAATAGTAATACACGATCATACAAATAAAAAAGAACGAAGTTTTATTGAGAACCATATTCATATAATTTCTTTAATGTTCAGCCATAATGAAAACCCAAATAAAGTGTGTAAACACATATACATACTTACTCAAGTATAAAATAAAAAAAATTGTTTTTGGATATTGTTTCCTTATGTACAATAATAATTACGAAACTACACGTTCACTTTGAAAAAGTGATATGAAGTATTAAAGAGAGAGTATATTGGTGTAAGCATCGTGTGGTTTTTATTTGTTGCTTTAAAATAAAAAAATTAAACACACACGCACTTGTAAATTCTTTAATCTGAAGGCACTAATACTATAACATTTCGTATTAAAAAAGCGAACAACTCCATAATCTGTTTTGCAGCACTGATATGTTTGTTGTTGCCCTTGCACTTCTCTATATGTTATGAGAGAACACATACGAAAACCACGAATAGAATTTGTTCGTCATACCATCCTTCGATTTTATACACAATTGCATACACGTAGCCAGCATTAATCACATAAAAGTCTTCCTTTGCTTATGTTTTTTCTTTTGCTTGTAATAATTAGAAAAAACACCCGATCGTATTGAAGAAAAGCCGACTAAGTAGGCGTTCGTAATAATCAAATAAACACGCACAAGTTGAATTTCTTTAATAGAGAGTGCTTTAACATTACATTACACACACATTTGAAATTCGTTTTGCTGATGCTAAGCGAAGGCTACAATAGAAAGTTTGCTCGTTTAGAAAAAAAACAACGAAGTTTAGTTGGTAGTAATTGAAGTGTGTTGCTTAAGGTAAAGTAGTAGCCAATGAAGACAACAACAATGTAAGTAAAAATATTTAAGCTCTCGTACACATACATATAAAAGCAAGTTTTGTCTAAGATTAGTAGATGACAACAATAATAATTCCGATTATATTTAAAGAAACGAACACAAATGAAATTTCGTTCGCATTAACATGATGTTCAGCCGTAGCAGCAGTGTAAGAACTTGTTTTGCTTATATTTCAAATAAACAAATGAAGTTCTATTGGAAGTTTGGAAACGCATTGTATAAGTTGATGTAGCGGCTGTACCAAAACACGACCAATTTTTTTTTCGTACGCCATTATGAAGACAACGACAATGTGCGTAAACACATATGATGCTCGCATAGAAGTGTGTGTAAAAGACATCGTCATAGCCATGCGAATATAGGCAGTTTTTTTTTTTTGGTGGAGTGTAGTGACACAGTGGTTACAATGATAATGTGCTTACATATACATACACAATGGCATGTAAAGACTTGTTTTGTTTATTTTTTCAATAGAGGACTACACAAACAACGAATTAAGAAAAAACGAAGTTTGTGGAGTCATACGAATATGTGCCATTCCTTTAGCAGAGCGCCATAATGGAAACAATATTAATGCAGTATGTAAACACACGCACTCACCCAATGGCGAATACACGTCCTGTTTTATTTATTTTCAATGGAGGACTGCATAAAAAATCTATTAAGAAAAAAACGAAGTGCATGGGATAAGCACTGACGTAGTAGCCATGCAAATGCGAACGAATGCAATTTCAATTTCTCAATTTCTTTAATAGAGCGCCATAATGGAAACAATAATAATGTACGTAAATTCATATACTTACACGCATCTTATACCATAAAACTTGTTTTCTTTATGTGTGTAGAATGTATGCAATTTCTTGAGTGGTATGGTGTAAAACCACACATAACAATAACATTAATAAGTAATTGTTGTTGTTATTTTTTCTTTTAAATGAGAGCGTATGAGTAATCAAATTTAAATTAAACCACTTTATCTTACTCAATTAAAAGAAAAAGAGGGGGTTTTTCCCGAACAAATGACAACAAAAATGCAATTGTTTTTGAAATGAGTGCCTACCCATTCTAGAAAAAAGAGAGTCGTTTAACAGTTAATGTACCAGTAGTGGGTACCATATCAATAAAAGCATTCGATTGATTTTGATGTAAACAGTTAAAGGAGAGCCTAAAGGAGAGCAATAATAGAAAACCATATGTTTTGTTTATAATATTGAGTGCGTATGAGTAATAATATCAGAGATTGTGAGTGTTTTTTTTGCTAACTTTAGAGAGAGTGTTTCTTAAACCGATAAAGGGGAATTAAAATGGTTGTGCACTACTTTCTTATGATTTTTAATTTAATAAAGCATACTTTAGGGTGTTTAGTTTGAATTGTTCCTTAATTTTAAGTGTTTAAAAGGATATTTTGTATGGAATAAGATTTTTTTAAGACTTTTAAACGTTTTCCTTTAACATTTTCCCCCATGCGAGAGACTTATTTTAATTTTTTTTTAATTAAATTTTTTTCCTTTTAAACTCATATCCTAAGATGACACCACTAACACATTATGAAGTGCCTGTTCAGTTTATGCATATGCATTAGAGAGCACAGCAAAAGTAGGAAAAAAACTCAATTTTTTTGTATGCAAATTTGCTTTTCTTATGCATTTAACTGTTATAACCCATGTAGTATTTAACATATACAAAAACTGCATATGACGTCATTGTAAAGTACTCAAGTATTTATGAAATTTAAAAAAAAAAGAAAACTAAAACAAAAAATTATACAGAAAACGAACTTGCAAATAGCACGTGATATTTTATATTTGTTGTATGTGTATGTATGCATATATGTATGTATGTATGTATGTGTGTTTGTGAATCCAACACAAACTTTATAATTTTATTCCATTTTTTTTCTGTTTCTTTCTTCTTCTTCTTATTTTGAACTCAAGTTTCCAACTTTTGCTGTCGACAACGTTGTCATTGGCGTTGTGTCGTTGTATTTACAAGGAGTATAAAATTTTTTGTTTGCTTTTCCATAAGCAAATATTTGGGGAGAGTAGAAGACAAAAAAGAAAAAAAAAATGAAGCGAAGCAAATTATGTCATATGCAGTTTAAAGAGAATTGACAAAAAAAAGAACTATTATTTGAAATTTAAAATTTAAACTGTAAGCAGAATGAAAAGATTAGAATTTGATAAAATACTACTTTTTTGAAAATGTGGAAATTGAAATATAAAAATTGCTTATATTCAGCAATAGCTTTTTCCTCATAAATATTACCTTTTGAAATCTACTACTATTTTAAAAATTCCTCAATTCCATGCTAATATGAAAATCTTTGATTTATTATTCTAATTTTATAGAAATAAACAGAACTTATATTTTGTTTTTCGTAAATACTACCTTTATGGAATCTACTACTATTTTTAAAATATTGTATTTTCCTGCTAAAATGCAGATTTATAGAACAATTTATTAATTTTATAAAAATATATACAATTTCAACTGATTTGGGGAAAAAGTACTATTTTCAAAAAAGACTACTTTTTCAAAAAGTGTAAAAATTCTCAAAATTTTTATTAAATTATTACAGTTTTCATTCTATTTAACCGATTTTATAAAAATATTTTGATTTAAAGATGTAATTAATGCTAATACTACTTTTTCAAAAATACTACTTTTTCAAAAAGTGTAAAAATTCTCAAATTTTTTATTAAATTATTAAATTTTTTAATCTTGTTTAATTAATTTTATAAAAAAAATTTGATTTTATGATGCTATTAATGCCAATACCACTTTTTCAAAAATACTCCTTTTTCAAAAAGTGTAAAAATTCTCAAATTTTTTATTAGATTATTACAGTTTTTAATTCTATTTAATCAATTTTATAAAAATATTTTGATTTAATGATGTAATTAATGCTAATACTACTTTTTCAAAAATACTACTTTTTCAAAAAGTGTAAAAATTCTCAAACGTTTTATTAAATTATTATAGTTTTTGATTCTATTTAACCGATTTTATAAAAATATTTTGATTTTAAGATGTAATTAATGCTAATAATACCTTTTTCAAAAATACTACTTTTTCCGAAAAAAGTAAAATTTCTTAAAATTTTTATTAAATTATTACATTTTTTAATTTTGTTTAATTGATTTTATAAAAATATTTTGATTTTAAGATGTAATTAATGCTAATACTACCTTTTTAAAAAATACTACTTTTTCAAAAAGTATAAAAATTCTCAAAAGTTTTATTAAAATATTACAGTTTTTAATTCCATTTAATTAATTTTATATAAAAATTTGATTTTATGATGCTATTAATGCTAATAAGACCTTTTTAAAAAATACTACTTTTTCTAAAAGTACGAAAATTCTTTAAATGTTTGTTAGATTATTATAGTTTTTAATCTTATTTAAGCTATTTTATAAAAATAATTTGAGTTTAAGCTGTAATTAATGGAAATACTACCTTTTTATAAAATACTACTATTTCAAAATAACTTGATTTATAATTTTTTCTTGATAAATTATGTTTAATTACGAATTTAAAATATTTAATTTTAAGTAAAAGTGCCTATAAAAGTGCCTTTTTCAACAAAGTACTTTTTGTGGTTATTTTTTATGTGCCCTTAGTCTGTAGCAAATAAAATGCTTTTGCTTTTATTTTTATTAAATTTAATTGCAATTATTTGCATCTGCTTTAAAAATGTTTGAACGAAATTTTTACTTCCTCTACTATGATGGGGGGTCAGCAATCTCTTTCAACGATTTTTCTACTTCTGCTATTCCATATGACGGCATTACGAAATGGAAAAACTCATTTTAGGTCGTTTAAAAACGCAAAAAGGTTAAGAGGAATCGAGTTAAACACAATTAACGACTGTCCGAAGGCGTTATAATAAAATAAAATCTTAAATTTATCTCGTAGGCGTATACGTAATATACCAGCACAGATAAATGAATAAATATTACGTATACGTTTACTGTGCATTGCTTTTTTTTTATTATTAAAGATCACTTTGCTTGCAAACCTCATATCGCTAGTCTTAAACCCATCGTTTACAGTGCTAATTACCCATTTATGAAGCAACGCAACACATGCAATATAAACGAAAACCCTTTGACGCTGACTTTGATAATCAGCCTGCAGCGAAAGGTTAATGACGTGCACTCTGGTGGTGATGGTGGTGGTGGTATATTTTCTAAAAATTCGTTGCTGTTCTACATTTCATAGCTAAAAATCGTTTGATATTCATATAAAGCTGACATCAAAAGCTGAAAAGCAATGCATGGCAAGGAGAATGACACACACACACACACACATGTCAAGTTAAAATGTTAAATTCAAGGCAAAAAGTCAAACATCCATCAGGGAACAAGAACTCAAAGGAGGTAACTACACACATCAAGCGAATAGAAGAAGATTCCTTTACAAGACAGATAAAGAGCGAAGAATTTGAAAAAAATTATTTAAGCATTGTGGAGTAATACATAATTTGTTACGCAGTGTAAAGGCGATTTAAATTTTGAGGAAGAAAATTTTTTGTCTAGTTATTATAGGCATAAAGAGGGCAGATGAGCTGGCAAAAGTCTTAATGCTATTGTAGCAATTGGTAAGCCACCCTGGGCCACTTTTTCTGGATCATTGATTTGTTGTTCAGACGAAAAGAGGACTCGTTCATGGCAGTATAAAGTATGCAGATCTTTCAAAGAAACACCTGGACACGTATGATACTCCTAGAGACCAAAGAGGAGTGTAAGCCTATGAGGGAATATGCGAAAATTACAGCACCAAACTGCTTACAAGCTTTCAAGGATTTTTCTTGGAAAAAGTACTTTTTTTTTATCCAAAAAGTACCCTTTTTGAAAATGTATTTTTTCCAGGAGGCATTTCTTTTTTCTTAAAAAGTCCTTTTTTATCTGGATAGTACGTTTTTTAAGAAGTACTTTTTTCGAAAAAAAACTCAGCAAACAGCATTCAAGGCTTTTTCTTGGCGGAAGTAATTTTTTCTAATCCAAAAAACACCTTTTTCGAAACTGTATTTTTTACAAAAAGCATTTCTTTCGTCCTTTTTTATATAAAAGATACTTTTTTCTGAGAAGTACTTTTTCTGAAAAGTTCTTTTTCCAGAAAAGTACTTTTTCCAGAAAAGTAATTTTTCTGAAAAGTTCTTTTTCCAGAAAAGTGATTTTTTCTGGGAATTATTATTGTCTGAAAAGTACTTCTTACAGAAAAGTACTTTTTCTGAAAAGTTATTTTTCCAGAAAGTGCTTTTTCTGAAAAATTCTTTTTCCAGAGAACTATTTTCTGAAAAGTACATTTTACAGAAAAGTTCTTTTTCCAGAAAAGTACTTTTTCTGAAAAGTACTTTTTTCTGAGAAGTACTATTTTCTGAGAAGTACTTTTTACTGAAAAGTACCGTTTTCACAAAAGTATCTTTTTTGAAAAGTACTTTTTTTTACTAATAAATAATAATTTTATTAAAATTTTTAATAATTCGCTATTTTTTGTTCTTCTCTTTTCAGCTTTTTTCTAAACAATAATTAAAAACAAAAACAACCAAAAAATTATAAAAAATAAAATCTAACCATAACGCCTTAAACTATGCTGTAAAATTGTTACTAACAAAAAAAAAAAACCAAAAAATTCTTTGTAGACGTCATTGTCCTGTATTTATTGCTGTTGTATTTTCGTTTTTTTCTTTCTTTATTACTCTTTTAACAACAACAACAATGTATACTTATGACTTAAATTATAAGACTGATGATTACGATTATGAAAACCATGCCGCTAAAAATATTGCTGCTGTTGCCAACACCACACACCTACAAATTACAATGTTGCCACCTCAAGCCATTAACACAACAAACGGCAGCAATGCAACAAACAGCAGCTTCAAATGAAAATACCCATTAAAAAAAAATAAAACTTAAAAAGAGAAATTAAATTTTAAAAATAAAAATCTTAAATGCGATAAAAAGAAAGAAAAGCAAATTTTATTAAAAAAAAAAATAATTTTTTTAAACCAAGGGAGAGTAGAAAAATTTTATAAAAATTACTACAAAAAGTAAAACGAACAAAATGCCGGGCGGAAGAAGAGGTCTCGTTGCTCCACAAAATACCTTCCTGGAGAATATTATCAGACGATCGAATTCACAACGTAAGTACAGAGAAAAAATGTTAATTTTTTTTTAAAGCATAACAACAGGCTGCAGTAATGGTTTCCAGTAAAAAGTGCTTAAAAACCATATTTTGAAAAACAAAACAAATTTTGTTAAATATTTCTTTTCTATTCAGCATAAAAAATTGCCTTTTAATACCTTTTTCCCTTAAACTGTTATTTAAAAAAAATTCCCTTTCCTGACTTTCTTCGTTTTTTAATATTTTTAATCTCTATGCACATGCATGCATTGTTTATGTGTACAGATTGATGAATAATATTTATGAACATTTAACAACATTTATTTATTTGTGTACACTTCACTGGCCTCGTACATACACAAACGGTAACATATTCTTACTACTGTTATGTGTAAATCCATCACTTCGACGTTCTAAAGCTGGTCAGAGTGTTTTGACATTGATTGCGGTTGAAATAAACAACAGAATAGTCAGGGTTTGGCAAAATAAAATACAAAAACAGTTTGAAAAAAATGGTTTTGGTTTAAAAAATAAAAATTTTAATAAAACTCCTAAAAACTCTTGAAAAACTCTTAAAACTCTTTAAAACTCCTAAACTCCTAACCATCACATTTAATTGAACTTTTATTTATTTTTTATTTAAATCACAAGAAATATTATATATATATATATATAAATCAAAATCAAATCAAAAAATATGAGATTTAAAAAAAACTCTTAAAACTCTCGAAAAACTCTTAAAACTCGCGAGTTAATTTTATTCTAAATTTCAAGAATTTATTAATTTTCATTAAGATAAATTGTGAACAATGAATTAAGAAAGCGTAATTTATCAATGTATAAAGGTTTACAGCAACAATTCTTAAAACTCTCAAAAAACTATCGAAAAACTCTTAAAGCTCCGGAGTTAAATTTTTTCAAAACTTCAAAAATTTTTATATTTCTTTAAGATAAATGATGAAAAATAAATTCAAAAAGCGTACATTACCATTATTTATAGATTTACAACAAACATTTGAAAATAAACTCTTAAAACTCTCAAAAAACTCTTTTAACTCGCTAGGAATAATTTTGTTAAAAATTCTTTTTTATTTATTCATGAATATCTTTAAAACTCTTTAAACTTTCGTGGAGAAGAGTTAGAAAAATGTATTTTAATCTAATATAAGTCAAGTAGTGTCCAATAAACTCTTCTAAGCTCATGCTAAAGGAGTTTTTTTATAAAACTCTTTAAAACTCTTAAAACTAGATAGGAGAAGAGTCAGCAAAAGGTTTTTAATCTAATACACGGCAGGCACTGCCAAATAAACTTTTCCCAGCTCATGCTAAAGGAGTTTTTTCTTATAAAACTCTTCAAAACTTTTAAAAATCGAGAGGAGAAGAATTAGAAAAGTTTTTAAGCCATTTTTGACTCTTTAAAACTCATAAAACTTATGAGTTTTACTCTATATTACAACTTAAAATTTTTTTGATTAAAAAAATTACTTTTGTGTTACCACTGTTCACATCAATCCTGCTGGTAAATCTTTCATGCATTCATTGCCACTGTTGTGTTGCTGATAAATCAACACAAAACTTTGGCGCTGCAAAATTTTCAGCACAGGCATACAGTGTGTGGTTACCGATGATGGTTATTATGTGTGTGGAGTACCCACATGGGGGTTGGTTCATGCACTGTTTGCGAATACATATGTTGTGTCGTTTATAAAGCAATATTTATTGTTGCATCAAGTAACAGTCATTTATAACACCAAAATATACACAGAGAGAAACAATAAAAAAATACAAAGAGAAATGCAATATCCCCAGCAAATATTGTTAAAGGAATGTGGAGTCATTTTGACGTCATAAAATATTTCACCCCGAGGGGGAAGTTGTATTTTATTTATTTGCAGCATAAAAGTGGTTGAAATAAATGAAATTGAAATTTTTTTCAAAATAAAATTTAAATTTTAAATTGTTTGAAATTTTTTAAAACAAAAATTTTCAGAACAACCCTCGTAGTTGTCTTCAATTCCTTGATATTAATGTGTCTCTGGGTAATTGTTAATAAGTCATGCTGCTGTTACACTTAAATCAAGTGTTATATTGTAGCTTGATTTAGAAAATATTAAATATCAAAGCTACAACCCCCTAAAGTATGGTTCAAATTAATTTTGATATTCTTAGAAAATTCCGTCTACGAATTAATAACACGTTTTTCATTAAGCTAAATACACTCTTAATATCAAATTGTTGAAATTATGCTGCTAAATTAATTAGCAGTAGATTTATTAAATATAAAACACCTAAAAGTATGCTACAAAATATAGAAATTAATTATGAAGGAAATGTAATTTGCTAGGGCGTTAAAGTAGGGAAAGAAATTATGATGGAAGAGATATGGAAAGGGTAATCAGATGCTTTGATAGCATTAATTATGAAATTTTTTTGTGAGCCTTAAAATAGGCAACAATTTTTTGAAATATAAAACACATGCATATAAAGCTATGATATCGACAAAAATTTTATCTCTTTATAATGCTTAAGCCTTGCCATCTTTACAGGTACGAAAATCAAAGCCATTTAATTGACAAATGCCCGGCTATTGGTAGGAATCGATCCATATGTTGAAGGTGTTTGCAACCAGTTTTTCTCCCATTTCAAGCGGTATCTCGGCAATAACTTATCAAATATGGGCTTTAAAATTATTTAACGTCAGGATACAATGATAAAATGACCAATGACAACATTCAGACCATAAGTCTCAAAAAAACCTTCTCTTTTGCAGAATACATTTCGTCCCTAAATTATGGTGCCTTAAAACTTAATTTTTTATTGATTATACAACCCATATTCCATTATAATTTATTATGTAGAAAGTAACCTATTTTGCCCTAAATTATGCAAAACATTGTAATTTATGTTGTTATAGTATTTTAAGGCATACTTTTAGGAGCCTATTTATTATCTCCATCTGTTAATGCCTTCATTTCTTTCGCTACGATATTGATTTATTATTTGCCAATAATAAATTATTTTTTTCTTGTCTACGAAATCTTGTTGTTGTTGTTATTGAATAATTTGCTTATCGTGATATTTTTTTCTCTTTCCTTTCTTTATTTTATCTTTTTCAAAATACTTGTTTATTTCCTCTTTTACAGCCTTAAAGTATGCTGTTATACACGATGAAAACATATTTGTTGCTCACATTTCATGAAATATGTTGTCGTTTTTCTACTCTTAAGTATATTGTATGCCTGTGAGCAAAAAAAAATGTCCACCACACGCTTTATAGTCGTTGTTATAGTCGACGAACAGCGGGCGGTGGCGCGAATGTGGTTCGTCCTTTGAAAAGAGCAGTCAATAGGTTAAATCATGTATAAGAAAAACATAGATTTCGTTGCCTTTGACTCGCTGCCATGTCATTAATTGTAAAGGATTTTATTTTCTTCTACAGCAGAAACGGCAAAACGGGGCAGAAGAAAGGGTTGTATTTGAGCATGTTTTATCATAAATCAAAAGGATTAATAAGGAAAAAATGGGCAAAAAAAATAAGAAATTAAAACCTATCATAAAGGCTAAGTGTGGCAGAAAAGAGAATAGGCAATTACAAAAGCCTATTTACACTTACTTAAGACAGCTTTTATTATAATAAAGATTTTTAGATAAAAAAATACAAAAAAGTTTGAAGTATACTTTTAGACTTTATTTACAAAACACTTTCAAAGATGATTTATAAAGGACTTTAAAATGCTACAATCTTTTTTAAATTGTTTAAAATGGTACTTAAATTCCATTGAGGTTATTAGCATAAGCATTATAAATACATTTTTTTTTAAATGTAAAGCCTGCCCTAAGGCTTAAATAAATAAAATCCCTTTAATTTTCTTAAAATAAGTTTTAAAAACTGTATATATCTTGAAATAGTAAAAATTTATCACAATTTTAAAACAAAACTTCGAAATCAATACATTTTAAAAAAAGTAGTGGTTTTCGAAAAAGGTAGTATTATTTTAAATCTTTCATAAAACAAAAGGTATTTAAAAATTAAAAATTTATTTATAAAAATTAATTGAATAATAGTATTCAATAATTTTCATCAAAACCCAGAATTTAATGCATTTTGAAAAAAGTAGTAGTTTTCAAAAAAGTAGTAGATTTTCAAAAAGGTACCAATAATTATAAAAATTCCCAAAATACAAAAAATAAATCAAAATTAATGTAAAAACAATGAAAATACTATGTTTTTAAAAAAGTAGTATTTTTTAAAAAGGTAGTATTTCTTTAAAGACTTTGGAAAAATAAAAATTGAGATAGTTACACTCTCACTTTCATAAAAACAAAGAAATTAACGGTTTTTTAAAAAAGTAGTATATTTCGGAAAAAGTAGTAGTTTGCAAAAAGGTAGCAATTTTTGAAAAAAGTTCTGAATTATAAAAATTAAATTTAAGAATTGAAATCCATAAATTTTTTCCTAAGGGAAACGGAAGGAAACAATTTTTTTAAAAAGGTAGTATATTTGTAAAAAGTAGTATTTTTAACAAGAAGTATGTTTTTTATATAAAAATATCTAAATTTAAGAAAATTTACAAAAAATTTTGTAAAAAGGTAGTATATTTGTAAAAAGGTAGTATTTCAAAAAAACTGTTGTCAAAATATCTAAAATTTTACAAAAGCTAAAAACATATTAAATATGTAAAAAACTATTAAATGCATAAAACCTTTCAACACTGCCTATAAGTATGCTAGAAAATTTTAATAAGATACGTTATTGCACTACCCCTTCCACCGTAAAGAGAAAACAAGAATAGAAGAAGAACCATTATGAAATTAATTATTCATTAGCAAAAAAAACCTACTCAAAACATGGTTACAAAAACGTGTTGAATAACATTTTAAATTCAGTATCACATCACATAAATACCCTCATCCACCCCCAACTTATTCTGTTCATAATTATTTTGTTTATTTTCTTTTAACGCCTAAAATCATCCTCTCTCTTTTTTGTTTCTAAGCTATGAGCCAGTAGTAAGTAGCACAGCATTTATTTCAGTAATCTGTAGTGGGGTGTTGTCTGCTGCTAACTTTAATGGTTTGGCGTTTGTGTTGGTGTTAATGAACTTTTAATGATTTTCTTGTTTGGGGTATTTGTAAAGCCTAATTTTGGGCTTTATAAATAATAATTTTCTCTTTTCGTTTTTCTTGAATTCTATTTTTTTATCAATTTTTAAAATACATCTTGTTATTCTTTACCTTAAGCCACTAACAAGTATTGAAATAATTGGATATTCGAAAGCCTAAAGGTAGACAGTAATATTGAAGCAAACGCAATGTTGGAACGGTCAGATGAAACGTTTACAAAATAATAACCAAAACTAATTCACTTTTTATATTATATTCGTAATAAAAACAAATTAAAAAAGTATGTCTACTTTTAGGTAATTGCTTAGGCTATTTAAATGAAATTTTAGATACAATTTTTAAGAATAACTTGAGAGAAGTAAAATTTGGTAAAAAATAAAATAACAGTAATAATTTGATGTAAATTTAAATGTAAACAATGCTATTCCTTATAACCTCCAGGCATGTTATTCTATGTTAACCCAGGTTTATATCGCATGCCATTCTATATAAATCAAGGCTTATATCGCATGCTATTCTATATAAACCCTGGTGTATATTGCATGCTATTCTACATAAACCCTGGTTTATACCACATGCTATTCTACATAAACCGTGGTGTATATTGCATGCTATTCTATATAAATCCTGGTTTATGTCGCATGCTACTCTATATAAACCCTGGTTTATATCGCAAGCTACTCTATATAAACCTGGGTTTATATTGCATGCTATTCTATATAAACCTTGGTTTATATCGCATGCTATTCTATATAAACCTTGGTTTATATCGCATGCTATTCTATATAAACCTTGGTTTATATCGCATGCTATTCTATATAAACCTTGGTTTATATCGCATGCTATTCTATATAAACCTTGGTTTATATCTCATGCTATACTATATAAACCCAGGTTCATATCGCTTTCTATACTATATTATAAAAACATGGTTATATCGCATGCTATACTATATAAACCATCGTGCTATTAATGCTATTCCATTTATATTCTCTATAATGCAATAAAATGTGAAATGTTCCTCTTTTGTCGTAGCAATATTATAAAGTCTTGATTAAGATTTTCTCTAATAATTGTTTGTCAAACACTATTTAAAATCTCATTTTGATTTTGAATTTCATTTTAAGTCTTTTTTCCACTTGAAAAACTTTCCTAATGCTCGTTTGGAATTGCATTCAGTTGTAAAATAAAATTGCTTTTACCTGGTTCTCAGCTTAAATTGTTACAGTTTTTATTATTTTCCCTAAGAAAACAAACCTCCCACTCACTTGTTCTTGCCTTGTATGGTCATAGACTTTCTTGTTTAAATAAGAATTTGTAGAAAAAAATATATTCTCTCGTACTTTTCAACTTAAATGGATAGGATGCGTATTGTTGAATTCCTAACAAAAAAAAAAAAGGTAAAAGAGCAAGAAAAACTAAGTTTCAACGAACAAATTACGGTGCATACTTCAAGGGACACAGAACTCAATAAAATGTGAAGCATACTTTTAGGAAAATAATTACTTTTATTTGTTGAAGAATTTAAATTTTCTCTTCTACAAAAGCAAAAACACAAATCCTTTTTATACTCTCCCTTTGTTTTTTAGGTCTCTCCTATTACACTTTCTAGTACTAAATTCAGTGCTTTTCGCCGACTCGTAATTTTTCTATGCTAGTTTTTTCTTTCTTTTTGCACTTCTAAAGCAATTTAATACGTAATTTTCAGTGAAACAGCAAAAGAGAAAATAAAAGAAAATGTGCCAGTGCTAGTGAAAGTAAAACTATTGCTGGTTTTACATTTTCTATCCCTTCCTTTTAGTTTTAAAAGCATAATTTAATATTCTTACATGCATATTTGCATATAATGCGGTACTATTGTGCATGTCTGTGCTGGCATTATAATGTTTTTAAAATAAATGTAACATAATAATTGTTTTATGGCACTCAAACTAACGAACACAAGGATAAAGAGCCACAGAATAGATTGCTATGGAGAATACAATGCCATGGGATGTACAACATGTGCAATTTAATTGTAACATGAGAGTAAAGGAAGAAAAGTTTTTCTAATAATGAAAAGGGGATACAAACTGCTTTAAAAACCCATATTAAAAGTTAAAGAACTCTGAAAATTCTTATTTAAATAGTATGTTAGTATATTACATTAATATTATATACAATAGCATCAAATATGAACGGATTTATATAGAACAGCATGTGATAAAAATAAGTTTATATAGAATAGCATGTGATGTAAACAGGTTTATATAGAATATCATGAGATATAAACACGTTTATATTGAATAGTATGTGATATAAACACGTTTGTATTCAATATCATGTGATATAAACACATTTATATTCAATAGCATGTAATATAAACACGTTTACACTGACTAGCATGTGATATAACCACTTTTATACTGAATAGCATATGATATAAACACGTTTATATTGAATAGCATGTGTTATAAACCTGGGTTTCTATAGAACAGCATGTGATATAAACCTGGGTTTCTATAGAACAGCATGTGATATAAACCTGGATTTCTATAGAACAGTATGTGATATATACCTGAGTTTCTATAGAACAGCATGTGATATAAACCTGGGTTTCTATAGAACAGCATGTGATATAAACCTGGGTTTCTATAGAACAGCATGTGATATAAACCTGGGTTTCTATAGAACAGCATGTGATATAAACCTGGGTTTCTATAGAACAGCATGTGATATAAACCTGGGTTTCTATAGAACAGCATGTGATATAAACCTGGGTTTCTATAGAACAGCATGTGATATAAACCTGGGTTTCTAGAGAACAGCATGTGATATAAACCTGGGTTTCTATAGAACAGCATGTGATATAAACCTTCTTATACAAAATAGCATGAGATATAAACCTTTTCATTACAATAGCATGAAATATAAACCTTTTTTTATAAAATACCATGCGATATAATACTTTTTATATAGAATAGCATGAGATATAAACATTTTTATATAAAATAGCATGAGATATAAACCTTGGTTTATATAGAAACTCATGTGATTAAGGATTATTGATGTAAAATAGCATTAAATACTTGGATATTTATTTGAAATATCATTTGATTGAAACTTTCTTTGTTATAGAATATCATTAAATCTAGACTTTTGTGTTTAAATATTAAATTAATTTTCTTTTCTACTTTTCATCTGACTACTTGACTTCTAATCTCCTTCTGGCATTTTACTATGTGACCATAAATGCCACAAAATCTCATTTTGAGGTCAATTATAATTTATGGCCAGTTTACTTCTTCTTAGCCATCCATTAGATATCATTTCTAATTAGGATTCTAAGAAGATTTCTATTTGATTTTATTATTGAATTTATGACTCCACATTTATTTGGCATTTCTAATGGCAATTTAAGACGTGCATGTTAAAGAAGCATTCATTTAAGGGGCCATAAAAAGGAAACGAAATATTTTAGTTTTCTTCTATAACTTTCTTCAATAATTTTCAATTAAAAATGGACAATCAATGTCATGAGCATTACAATTTTAATATTTAAATTTAATTAAAACAATAACACAAATTAATATTCTAAATTCCTTTTTTTATGTTGATTAGGGAGATTGTAATTTTCCATACCTAGAGATTTTTTGTTATTTCTTTTTTTTTAAATAAAATTCAAAATTCAGGTCAAATGGTTTGGTTCAGTTTGACTTAATTTTCATACAATAATACTCTCAATACAAATGCATTTATTATTGATTTATTTCTGGACATTATATTGTTTTTTTTTGGTTTACTTTTAGTACTTTTTCTATTTCGTTTTGACTTCTATTTGATTGGAAATACACTGTGGATTACCAACAATTTCAATGCAAGACATTTTATTAGCTACGGCATCTAAATGGCCGGATTACAATTGAGATTTTAAAGTTCAATTTGTAATCAATGGTGCACTATGTATAGAAAATGTGTAATAGCAGAATAGTACATATTAACTCCAAAGAAAAGGGCAAAAAAGTAGCATCCCATATAAACCGGTCTATAACTAAAGTTTTTGCTTAAAATGTGGTTTAGATCGAATGCTAGTCTACATAATTATGGTCATATCGAATGCTATTCCATATAATTTGGACATTGTCGAATACTATTCAATATAAACCTATTTATACATACATACAAACATAATTGGTCATTACCCTTCAGTCAGGATTACGACCTAATTTCTCATACCACTTATGTTGTGTTTGTTAATTTTGTTTATACATGAGTGTTGGGACCTACAGTTTAAAGTCAACTCTGAACGACAGATTTTGAGAAACTTTTTCATGGCAATTTTATTTACTCTCAGAGCTTTTGCCAGAAATCTGCTGAGAGGAAGTCGCCGAAGAAATATTTTTTGTATTTTGTCTTGATGTCTGGCCTGGGGCTCGAACCCTGGCTTTTACATCTAATAAACCGGCACACTACCTACTAGACTACGGCAACTTCAAATACTATTCAATATAAACCAATTTATATCGAATACTATTCTGTATAAACCTATTTATATCGAATACTATTCTGTATAAACCTGTTTATATCGAGTGCCTTTCTATATAAACCTGTTTATATCGAATGCCGTTCTATATAAGCCTGTTTATATCGAATGCCGTTCTATATAAATTTGTTTATATCACATACTATTCTATATAAACCTGTTTATATCACATACTATTCTATATAAACCTGTTTATATCACATACTATTCTATATAAACCTGTTTATATCAAATACTATTCTGTATAAATTTTTTTCTATTACATACTATTCTATATAAATTTGTTTATATCTCATACTGTTCTATATAAACTGGTTCATATCACATACTGTTCTATATAAACTGGTTCATATCACATACTGTTCTATATAAACTGGTTTATATCACATACTGTTCTATATAAACTGGTTCATATCACATACTGTTCTATATAAACTGGTTTATATCACATACTATTCTATATAAACTGGTTTATATCACATACTATTCTATATAAACTGGTTTATATCACATACTATTCTATATAAACGTGTTTATATCACATACTATTCTATATAAACGTGTTTATATCACATACTATTCTATATAAACGTGTTTATATCACATGCTAATCAATATAAACGTGTTTATATCACATGCTATTCAATATAAACGTGTTTATATCACATGCTATTCAATATAAACGTGTTTATATCACGTGCTATTCTATATAAACTGGTTTATATCAGATGCTATTCTTTATAAACTGGTTTATATAACATGCTATTCTATATAATATAGTTTGTATCACATGCTATTCCATACATAAGTGTATAATAGAGAAAAATTACAATTTCACAATATTTGGATTAATAAACTTTCAATACGAAACTATATACCGGATGTAATTTCTGTCCTCTACGCAATGAGTTCATTGCCAAAAAAAATGGACCATAAATGGAAGCAATAAATGTTTAGCACACATAAAATGTTTAATAAAATAATAATAAAATAAAATAAAAAAATAAAGGAATATGAAGATTGAAACTAATATTTATGTGGCCATAAAAATCTTTGGCGTGTTGAATTGCAATTCATTTTGTGAAGGGGAAAAGGATAAGATTTAAGCATTTTTAGTTTCAGATTAATAAAAAAAATGTTAACATTTCTACTTTAAAGTATAAATAAAAAAATATTTTTGAAAAGAATACATACATACAACAACAACAAATTGAGAAACTATTTAACAAGTTTTCAATAGAAAGCAGGAATAAAACGAAGAAATCATGAGTAACTGACATAACCTTCTTACATAAATAATGAAGTTTAAGAAGAAAAAAAAATTGAAATGATATTCCGTTTTACGCTATATTTTCCTATACGCCTTGTCTATGTGCCCTCTTCTATTGTATGTTGGAATATTCTATCTTTGGCTATGGCTAAGATTGTGACTGAGACTGAGGCTATGTGTGTGAGACGGTGTCTTCTTCATGCCATTTTTTTTCTTACAATATTTCCGTGTTTAGCATATTTATTTACCGCATTTGATATTTATTTTCTCTCTTCTTTATAAATTTAATGGCTTTGCACAGCAAATGCTGAACACTTAGAGAAATCGAGTTTGTTTTGAGGGCTGCAAAGCACTGCAAATTCCAGCATTAGGTTTCCGCGTTGCTTACACGTATTGCCTAAAGTATGAGTATGATGGTGATGTATGAGTGTGATGATGATGTATGAGTATGATGATGGTATTGTTACGCTTTTAGCTTTTAAAAACATTTAAAATATGAGCTCATATATTGCAAATAAAATGATAATAAATTTGTGTTTAGTTTTAATTAAGATTCTTTATTATTCGCACTGTTATACTATATGCCACTGTTCACAACTTGATGTAACAACAACAATTGCCTTTTTTTGTTATTCCTCTGTTTATACCCTTTGCATAAAAAATATCTTTAAACCACGATTACTCTCTTCAAACATACCGCGTCTTCACACAAGACTGACTGAACTTCACTAACTCAGTCGCCTACTTTTCCTCGTCTTTTATATGGCAGAGTAAACAGTCTGATGAATGTTTTTGAAGGCAAATGTTCACATCGTTGTTTACATTTATTATTGTAGTGTTGTTTGTGTATTTTTTGTTTACTTGCTGCTACAAGTCAGAGACGGCCTCTACTCTCACCCTCGAGCCGCAACTTTTGCTGCCTATATTCAGCATGACGATGTAAGATTCATTGCTTATCAAACTCTTAATAGGTTTATGGTATCGCATGTCGTGATACTCTTAATAATGTAGTAGAGTCTTACAGATCTTATCGCCAGCCAAAATACAATAATTTCAGCCGAGCTAGGGTAGTTAAGTAGCTACGCAAATACTTTCAGTGTCGTTTTGCTATCTTCATGCAATAACTTATAGTTAAATTTGTTGTTGTAATGCTTTTTATTTCATTTCTATTTTGTTTTTTTTTTTCTTTTTTCCATTTCTTTTTACTTCATTATGGTCGCTTTTCATGACTTCTTTGGCTTGTATATAGCCCCTTAACCGACCCAACAAAAACCCCAGTTAGCTTTGCCTAACGAATATATGGGTTAAGTTTAAATTTCATATGCACGCAAAAGAATTCACAAAGTGGCCTTGACAAAATATTCAAACGGAGATGGGGTATAGGGGGTTGGTTTCTCAAGTCACCACCATAAATTTTGTAAAGCTATGGGGGGAGAGAGCGAGGAGGCAGCCACAAACACACACATATACAAAATAAAAGGAAGTTTAGAAAAGTTTATGCAGAAAGGAAGAAATACAAGCAGTAATATGGCAACTTTGTTTGTAGTTTTGTGGTGCGTTTGTGGCATGGGCTTGGGCATGGGCATAACATGGCTTTGGTGAAATTTTGCATGTTTTCGAAGGAAATTTTTACAAATTCTTATTGGCTGCAGGAGAAAGGAAAAGAAAAGCCAGAATTTATATTTTTTACTGCCTATTTATTTGATAAATTTTATTACAGAATATTGTAAATAAAAAAAAGCATACTTTAAAGCATAAAATATCATCGCCATCATCATCATCATCAGCAGCATTACCTTCCTCCTATCCCTCCCTCTCCACTTCGCGTAAAACACTCACTTATTTTGTAGCTTCGGATTGCAAAGCGCTAAAAAATTTACATTTTGTTTGCCATACTCTCTCTTTCTCTCTTTGTCTCTATCTCTCTCTCTTTCTTTTTCTTGTAAGATGAGAGGCGGTAGATAGGATTTTACAAAGAAAATTTATGGTTTTCTTGGCCGTTAAAGAAACAATCTTGATTGCGATGGTTATCGATTTTATGCAACAATTTAAAGCATTTCTCAATAAATTTTCAAATACAATGTTGCAGCTATTCAGTTGCTAAATAACTTATACAACCGCATGGCATCATTTCGGCAAACATTAAATATGACGAGAGGAATTTATTCTTGACTGGCTGACAGCTATGTATGTATTTTCAATGTCAGTGTTCGACTACAGCATCCGCTAACCAAGAGGCTATCAGGGCAACCAGTAGGGTCATATACTGCGCCTCACTTGATCAACTCTCCCGTTAGTTAACAGGTATATAGGGTAATAGGGATGCCGCTACGATCTAAATAGTTGTTGGGTATGCCTCCTATTTTGTTTAGCCCAGCCAAATTGGTATTTTGCAAGTGTGTACCCATATTAGGTTGCTTAAAGCAGTAAACGGCATATGCAAACCGATTTAGATCTGAAAGATGTTAGATTGCAACTTGGGTGGTATTATATCATTATCATACTCATGCATCATCATCGAACTCATACATCATCATCATACTCTTTCCTGAAAACGTATGAGAGTGCTCAGAACTTCCATTCTACATATTCCTGAAAAATCCGGGTATACATATATGCAGCCTTACAGCATCGTCATACTCATACATCAGCATTATACTCATACATCATCATCTTGCTGATACATCATACTAGTACATCGTCCTCATACCCATGCATCATCCTCATACACCATCATCGAACTTATACATCATCATCATACCCTTTCGCGAAAACGTAGGAGAATACTCAGAACTTCCATTCTACATATTCCTGAAAAATCCTGGTATGTATGTATGCAGCCTTACATCATCATCATACTCATACATCGGCCTTATACTCATACATCATCATCTTGCTGATACATCATACTAATACAGCCAACTCATACACCATCATCGAACTCATACAACATCGTCATACACACGTGCTAAGGCGTATGAGAGTACTAGAAACACCTATTCTTTATAGTTTCCACAGATCTGTCTGCACACAAAATAAAGAACATTGTTTGGTATACATAAATACAGTCTTTTTAAGAGCTTCCTATTTTGAAGTTTATGGGAGATGTTATTATTGAAACACATCATCGAGTGAAGCCAGTTGCCATGGCTCCGGTGTATAAATCAGACTGAATTTGACCGATGGCTTGGCTTTAGGGACGCCTATGATTTGTGGTTTCTACGCGACTTAAGAAAACCTCACTTTAAAATCTTTAACGGTGTCAAATCGCACAATTTCGGTGGCCAGTTCGCTCTAAACATATCTTTTGTCGTTCAGATCATCCAAATTCAGGTCACAAGATATTGGTAATCATCGACCTAAAGCGTTTGTCGTTGACAGTGATTGCCTGGATATGTCGAGATCAAGGAAATATGAACCGATGATGCCGTCAATCCAAAAGCTACACCAAACTCTGACTTTTGCGGGTTGTATTGAATGCTCTAGGATCTCACGTGGATTGGTATCAACCGTAAAAGGGGTTTTTCTATGTTTTCGATCTTATTTTTCCGATTAAAACTACACACTACATCATATCGTTGTGTACTGAACATGACAGTAATGTTAATAATCATAGCCAATATGCTATAATCATTACAAAATCTTTCAATAGGTTTCATTAAGAATTTGATTTGAATTTATAGATTAAAACTACACACAACATGTGTTGTGTTGTGATACAAATGTCTCCACATGTATTGTGTAATGCAGATAACAGTAATGATGATAATTATAGTACATATACTATAATTATATTGTATTATTTATTGTGTTATTCTAAAATCTTTTGCTATAAAAACTTAGATAAACAGAAGTTCATTTATTTAATTGTTTAAAAGTAATTTTGTGAATTAAACTGCGATGAAATCCTTAACGCTTAATGTTGAACTTTTCCTTGCATTGGTATGGATTGTCAGGATTAAAGGCGAGGTAAAATTTCTTTTTCAATAAATTTCTTTATATTTTAACTTATTAAACTTGACTGTATTTAGCCCGACTGGACATTTGATATCCTGGAAATAAATTCCATAAATAATACACCCGATTTATTTGACATAAACGTCGATTTAAAACGTATTGCTCGAGGATATTTCGTTGTAGTAGGCGAAGACTTAACCGACGAGACCAGAATTCATGCGGACCTTTTTTATAGCCCTATGGGGCAAAATTTTGTGCGTACGCCATTCACCATACCAGAAATGCCGTTATCACAATATTTCAATACATTCTACAAGGATTTATTCGCGGATACTTTTAGTGAATGCTCAACGAATCCTCCGCTTAAAGATAAATCCGATACATTTATACCGCCCTAGAGGAAATGTGCAATGGTGTTAGAAAACTGCAACATTTCGAATGCAGATATGCCCTCTGATATGAGGTCCGGCTATTACAAATTTATCTTAGAATTTAAAAATCAAGTCGATTCAACGATGATAGTTTTGATGAAAATTGAGCCGAAGTGAAAGAAAATTTTAATTACAAAAATATACGAGGCTAATTTAGAAATTTGTTTAAAACAATCACTAGGTGTAGCTATTAAAATAAAAATTAAATTAAATAATTCAGTTAATTTAAGTATTTTTTTTGGCAAATTTCGAAAGCTCGAGCTTAATTTCGTAAAACATGTGAGTGCTAAGACGACCACTTGCACTGAAATCACTTTTTAATTACAGACTAAGTCGGTCAAAGAACGGAAGCCACTCTCCTGATGGCAGTGACAATAAGTTCTATTCACCGTCACATATGAATGTAGTAACCATTTTCTTGCAGCCTGTAAATATTTTATTCAACAGCAATATCCGCAATGCAGTAATTGATCAAAGAAACCGTCGCTGATAGCAGTCTTCAGTCCTTTAAGACTGTTACAGTTTTTTTTTTTTTTTTTGTAGGCAGAAAACTTTCCACTTGCATTCGTTTCGCTTCAACTTTTCGGCATTCTGATTCTACTTTAGGAAGTTCTATAGACTTACTTAATTGGTCATTACAACGCTTTAGTCAGGATTACAACCTAGCTTCTCACACGAACCATGTTGTGTGAGTATTAATTTTATTTATAACTGGCGGACATACAGTATAACGTCGACTCCGAACGACAGATTTTTGAGAAACTTTTCATGGCAATTTTATTTTACTGTCAGAGTTTTTGCAAGACGACGGTCGAGCGGAAGTCGCCGAAAAGAAATATTTGTTTGTTGAATATGTGTGAGCTGGGTTTTGAACCACCGACTACGGCGCGACATATGGCATAGAGTTATAGGCTTGAGAGAACTAATACGTAGTGTTTATCTAGGCCCCTTCTTGGACAAGGAAAATTTCTAGATACTAACTCATCATCAACGATTAATTATATGGTTAGGTTAGGTTAGGTTCGAAGACGTGTACTTGTCAATTAAGGCAAGTGCAGTACCCGGAGGTCGAACTGACCCATTGTACAACGTCCTAGTTTCTCACCCCACTTATGTTGTGTGTGTTAATTGTATACATGAGTGGTGGAACCTACAGTTTGTCGACTCCGAACGACAAATTTTTGAGAAACTTTTTCATTGCAATTTTATTGCAAGTTTATTTAGTCGCCGAAGAACCACTTTTTGTATTTTGTCTTGATGTCTGGCCTGGGGCTCGAACCCTGGCTTTACGTCTAATAAGCCAACACACTACCTACTAGACTACGGCGACTTCAATCAGAGGGTACTGAAATTTAATTCTGCTTTTATGTTAAATAAATCGAGTGTATTATTTATGGAATTTATTTCCATGTTCAAACTTTTAATCAAATACTCTTTTTATCAGGGTTTTTATAACAGAAAAATATTTCACAATAAAATAATTAAAATGTTTAATGGCCTATAAATATTAACGTAACTATCATAAGACATGAAATTCAATTGTAAGATCAAAAGATAAAAGAAAAATTCACACGGAAATAAAAACACTTGACTGTAAAAGTTTTCCAACAGTTGAAAAGCAAGCTGAATTCGCTGAATTCACAAAAATCCACTGCTCGGAAAATATATTTTTGAGACTGCTAGAGCCTATAGTGCTTCTATTTTTAATTGTAATCGAAATCTGAAACACATTGCTTATCTGGTAACTTCTAGAAATCCACTGATTGGCCGTTGTAAAATTACATCAGAATCTCGCACGTAAATAAACATCTTTTCGTGCCAACAGTAAAGACAGAGATTGAAAAATTCCACGATAAATACTAGAAATATCCGAATTCACTGGCACATAACATTTTTAACTTTTGCGGAAACATTCGTTTACAATAATGGGCGATACTACAGCCCTCATGTCATCGTAAAATATATCTACGCTTGCGAGTAGAATCTGACGTGATCGTGCAGAATCTGCTACTGATCGGAATTAAACAATCAAAGAATTTAATCTAGTCTTTCAGAGATGAGGTTTTATTGTTAATTTATGTACATCGACGAAATAGGCCTCTCTTATATTCGAAACTTAAATTTTCCATTACTTTGGCTCAACTTTAATCAAAACGGTGAGCACAGTTTCCACTTGGTTTGTGAATACGTAGCGTATTTTGTAATAGCCTGACCTCAAATGAGACGGTGCATCGTCATTCCGGGGAACGCAATTCTCCAAAACCATAACACCTTTCCTCCAGGGCGGTACAAAGGTCTCGGATCTATCGTTAAGCGGAGGATTCGTTGAACACTCCTTTATTTGTTCCAAGTATAAATCCTTATAGAAAGTATTGAAAAAATTCGACAGCGATGTTTTCGGTATTTGAAATGGTGTACGCACAAAGTGCTGACACGTTGTACTGTAAAACATGTCGCTATAAAACTGAGTCTCATCGGTTAAGTCGGCGCCAACTGATATAGTGCCTTCTATAACGAAACGTCCACGGGCAATACGTTTTAAATAGAGATTCATATTGAATAGATTGGGTGTTTGATTGGTACAATTTATATCTAGGATATCAAATGTCCAGTCGGGCTAAATGAAGTAGGATTCTATAAGTTAAAATAAGAAGAGTTTTAATAAAAAAAAAACAAAGCTTACCTCGCCTTTAGTCTTTAAAATCCATAGGAATGTAAATAAAAGTTCAATACGCAACGTTAAAAATTTCATCCTGAATGAATTTGTAAAATTATCTCCAAGCTATGAAACCACAAACTCTATTCATTTAAGGTTTTATACGAAAAGTTTTGAAAATAATTATAGCACGGAGGCCTATAATTATCATCATTACTGTCATATGTAGTACACGATATACAAGTATAAGGCGGCATATACTCAACATGTTGAGTAGTTTTAATCTCCAAAAATACCTCAAAAAGATTTTACAATAACACAGAGTTTGGCTATAATTATAGCATATGGACTATAATTATTATCATTACTGTCATGTGTAGTACATGTATATGAAGTGAGCTGTACAACATGATATGTCGTGTAGTTGTAATCAAAAAATTAAAATAAAAAAAAATTCAAAACAAAAAAAAATATTGCAAGAATTTTTAATACACAAATCCTTTGGCTGAATAAGTTTTTCAATAGCTGAATAAGAGCTAAAATTCATAAACCCTTTAGATTACAAGGAAAACATCATATTTGAATATAAAAACCTTAGCTGAATTGTTTCAGACCACAGATAATTTAAAAAAACTGCTTTTAAATCATGAAAATTGTAATAAGTTATCCAAATAGAACTGAAAACGTTAGCTGAATAACATTTCTAGTCAGCTGAATAGAGTTTTAATAAAATAATCAATAATCAATAAAGTCAGGTTGAAATTGTACAATTCATAATAAAATCTTAGCTGAATTGCTTATTAACGCTGCTGAATTGCAGCTAAACTTACAAAATTCTAACATTTAGTTAAAAGTAAGATTTTTAGTTAAAAAATCTTTGCTGAATTGGTTATTGAAGCGGTAGTTCGTAAGTACAATATTGCAAATGAATAACACATGATTTAAATTTATACAAAATGTCAAAAAAAAGTATTGCTGAATATAATTTTTAAGCAGCTGAATAAGTCAATGTTTCTACAATTTCATAAGATTTGAGATTTTGATTTTCATTCAGCTCCTTAAAAACATATTCAACAAAAGCTTTTGCTGTTATTTTAAGATTTTAATTCAATGTTATTGACTTACGATATTTAAACCCTATTCAGCTAATTAAAAATCTTATTCAGCTAAGGTTTTTAGTTGTATTTTTATAAGTTACGTTAATTTCGTTGATTTGAAATCATTTTTGAGTAACTAGGTGTGTGTTTGGAATCCATTCAGCAAAGGGTTTTATAACTATAAAATATTATTTTGCTCTAAACTTTAGACTTTATAAATATTAGCTACTATTCAGCTGCTTAAAAGCTAATTCAGCTAAGATTTTGGTAGAGGACAATGAAATTTTGAGCTTTACGTAGAGTATTTATGATTTCGGTTGACATTCAGCTGCTAAAAAACGTATTCAGCTAAAGTTTTTGCTGTAGTTAATACGATTTTAGTTCAATTTTTATTGATTTATGATATTAAAACCCTATTCAGCTGATTAGAAATCATATTCAGCTAAGGTTTTTAGTTATATTTAAATATTGAATGCTGATTTGTACGATTTGGATAAATTCTTTGAGTTTTTTGAAATTCAGCAAAGGTTTTTGTAACAAGTAATTGTATTTTAGCTTCAGTCTAGGGATTTTCTTCAATTCAGATGCTATTCAGCTGCTGAAAAACTTATTCAGCTAAGGATTTTTGTATTGAAACAATGTTGAAATACGATTTTTTTATTTTTCTAGATTTTATTTTCTGTTTAAAATAATATAAAATATCATGTCGCAAACATCTCTCCATATGGCTCGTGTATTGAGCATGGCAATAATTTTAATAATTATAGCCCATATGCTATAATTATTTTAAAATTTTAATTGCGTTTTTATTTACATTTTTTTGCTATAAAAACATCAGGGATAAGAGTGTGTAAAGCTTGTAAATAATTTTGTGGATTAATTCATGATGGAATTATTAGCGCTAAGTACTGAACTTTTGCTTGTACTGCTTTGGATTGCAAGAGCTAAAGGCCAGGTTAGTTTTCTTTGCATTAAATCCTTTCTATTTTAAAATTATAAAACTTAGCTGTATTTAGGTCAGCTGGACCTATGACATCTTAGATGCGAATTGCACCAACCTAACACCCGATTTATTTGATGCAAACCTCTATACAAAGCGTATTGCACTATCACCGTACGCATAGACTTAACCGATGAGACTAAAGTGTATGGCAATGTGTTCTACAGTACCACGGGTCATCATTTTGTGCGTACCCCCTTTCGTATGCCGAAGATGCCACTGTCAGTCTTTCATAATACTTTCTACAAGGATTTATTTTTGGAAGAGTGGAAGGATTGCTTAACCAATCCGCCGCTAAACGATATGTCCGACACATTTCGGCCGCCCTTAACAAAACGTGTAATGGTGTTGGAAAACTGTACCTTTCCGAATGACAATATGCCCTCGTATTTGCACACAGGCTATTACAAAGTAAACTTTGTTTATACAAATCAAATCGAGACTACACTCACATTTTTATTTAAAGTTGAGCCAAAGTAATGGAAAATATTGTTAAAAACAATAATTAAACATTAAATAATAAATTAAAAACATCAGTGGCATTATTTTGTAGACCTCATCGTGCTATTCAGCTGTTAAATAATTTATTCAGCAAAGGTTTTAATATAAATTACAACCATACAAATGAATTTGTTGACTTTTATTATATTTAAACTATATTCAGCAGGCTAAAAATGTAATTCAGCTAAGGCTTTTATTCCTTATTTTAATACCTGCGTTTTAATGCAGGTACTCAACACATTTGAACTGCTATTCAGCTGCTTAATAATGTATTCAGCTAAGAATTTTTGCTTGTAATTTGGAATTTCTGCCAGTTTTTTTATATTTAAGTTATTTCTTTAGATTTATTTAGGATTTAAAGTAATTCAGCTAAGGTTTCTTACACATTTGCTAGATATATCAACACATTTGTTGAAATGGAAACAAAAGTCTCCTATTCAGCTGCTTTAAATCATATTCAGCTAGAGATTTTAGGACTTCACAATAAAATTTTGAACTTTATGTAGGGAATTTGTGATATTGGTTGCTATTCAGCTGCTGAAAAACATATTCAGCTAAGCTTTGTTTATTGCTTACACGATTTTATATGAATTTCAGTGATTTGTTATACATAGACTCAATTCAGCTGTTTAAAAATCTTATTCAGCTAAGGTTCTTAGTTCTATTTGGATATTTTACACCAATTACTTTGAGCTAAAGTCTCTTTTTGGTAATTATTTTAGGCTTTTATGTAATTCAGCTAAGGTTTGTTACATCAACAATTAAATTTTTTTGTTTAATCATGGATTTTACAAATCTTAGTTGTTATTCAGCTGTTAGAAAACTTATTCAGCTAAGCATTTGTTGCCGAGTAGGCGATTTCAGTTCAATTTTAATGATTTATTTAATTTAATGCCATTCAGCTGACAAAAAATCTTATTCAGCTCAGGTTTTTAGTTAAGTTTGAATATTTTAAAAGAATTTCTATGATTTTAAATCAGTTTTATGCAATTATTTGAAACTTATAAGTAATTCAGCAAAGGTTTTTGTAGCAAACAATTATATTTTTGCTTTAACCAAGGAATTTTTTGAATCTTAACTGCCTTGCAGCTGTTAAAAGAATTTATTCAGCAAAGATTAATCCTTTTTAAAATGTTTTATTCAATTACATATTTCATGACAGTTGTGTTTGCCTTTATAGCACATTTAAACAAACATTTTTCCTGCTCTACAGACTTGAAATAAACAGAGGTTTTTTTGGTAGCATAGTTTGGAGATATTCGATTCATTGAAACTGAAATTCCTGACGTTTATTTTTGAACTTTTATTGGCCCTGTTATGGATTATGAAGATTAAAGGTGAGCCAAGTTTTGTGTGTCCTTAAGTTCTCTGTGTCTTGCCTTATTGGATGTTTGATATCCTGGATATAAATGTCACCCGATTTATTGGATTTGAGCTTAAATTTAAAGCGCATTGCTCGAGGCCATTTTGTTGTAGCAGACTTTATTGCCGGTGAGACTAGAGTTTATAGTAGATTGTTTAACAGTCCTAGGGGAATACAGTATGCCGCAAATACCGCTTTCGAAATATTTCAATACCTTTCCCAGCTTGATGGAACTCGGTCAGTACAGGGACCGCGTTTACCCGTGGCGTCACAACGGGCCGCTGTGCGTGGTCAAGTGTGCTTTGGTGCGGTATGCCGCAAATACCGCTTTCGAAATATTTCAATACCTTCTACAAGAGTTTCGTCTTGGAGGCCCTTAAGAAGTGTGCAACAAGTTCTCCACTTAGTGATGCATCCGTGATGTTTGTAGCGCCCGTAACGAAACTTTTTATGGTATTAGAGAAATGCATCTTCGCGAATGATGAGATAACTTCTCATAATGATGACGATCTATTACAATTTACGCTAGGCATTTACAAATCAAGTGGAAACTGATTGAAAATTTTGAAAATTATGCCAATATAATGGAAATTTGATTTCAAGTTGGTTGATGTACGAGATTTTTTAACAAAAAAATAAAAAAATATTAAAAATTCCAGTGAATTTATTTAAATTTTAGTCTCGAAATATCGTACAGCCGTAGATTTTTATCACAATTTTTATTGGAAAATAAAAATCAAAATTAAAGCCACGCAAAACTGTGATTATTCCTACACTGTGTGTTAAATTGCGAAATCGTGTGCCAGAGACCATATTATTATTGATTATCATCACACACACAGTTTTTAATGTGTCTGTGTGTGCAATTAAGTTTGAAAATTAATATCGGAGATAAGCAATTAAACAAGAGGGAGGGAGATGTTATGTTATGTGATGTGATGTGAAACTTCATATCGAATGTCGTTCAATTACAAATTTTTATCAAAATAGCTGAAAGGGATTGATGGTGTTGATTTCCAATATTTAAAATTCGAAAATCATGATGACCATTATTTCCGTTTTAGCCTATGTTTAAACCTAGCTTTCTTGCATTCATCGTCAAATACTTAGGTTAGGTTAAGTTAGGTTAGAGGACGTGTACTTGTCAACTAAGTCAAGTACAGTACCTGGAGGTCGAATTGACCCATTGTACAACGTCCTAGTTACTCACACCACTTATGTCAATTACTTAAATTGAATAACATATCCTGTTGTAGCGCGATATCTTCATACATGTCGTGTACTACACATGACAGTAATGATAATAATTATGGTCCATATGCTATAATTATTTCAAAATCTTCTGTGGAAGTTTTTTGTGGTTGTGATGTATTTTTTTCGGTTTTCTGATCAGAACGTATAGAGATGTCGCCACTATACATGTCGTGCCCACAGGCTATAATTACCTTAAAACTTCTGTTTGATTGATTTTAAAATCTTTTGCTTTAAACACTTATCGAAGCAAGGCTTGTGATTTTAAAGTTTGAACAGATTTTTGTGGAATTAATTCAGCATGAAACTATTGGCGCGTAGTTGTGTACTTTTGTTTGCTTTGTTATGGTTCGTAAAGATTGAAGGCGAAGTAAGTTTCATTATTTTCTGGAAATTGCTTCCTTTTCTTGTCTTATAATCACTTAACTTTTTATAGCCCGACTGGACCTATGAGCTGATATTTGTAAATAACACCAGTAAAGCACCCCAAGAGATTCGAGATAAATTTTAATCTAAAACGTATTGCTCGTGGAATTTTTCTTGTATCCGGCTTTATTGCAATTGGCGAAGAATTAACCGATGAGACCAAAGTACATGCCGAACTGTTTTACAGTCCAACAGGCCAACTTTTTACGCGTACTCCCTTTCATATACCGAAAACAACGCTGTCGAATTTTATCAATACTTTCTACAAGGATTTATTAATGGAATCTTTGAAGGAGTGCTCAACCAATACATCGCTTAACGATAAATCCGAAACATTTAATTGCAACTTCTCGAATGCCGATATGACTTCTCATATGAGGCCCGGCTTTTATGAAGCACATTATTGCTTCACAAATCAAGTGGAAGCTGAAATCTTTGGTTTGTTCAAAGTTGAGCCACTGTAAGGAAAATGTAGACGGCGAAAGAATTTAAAATTCAATGGAATTTAATTTAATTATCATTGTATATATCCTAGATCGTCTGCCAATCAGCTTCGTATCTCTTGGGAACTCAGTTGCTATACTGTGGAGCATTTCTTGGCTCTGAACCGTACTATAAAAAGTGTTAATTCGACATTAATCACGTATTGAAGAATTATACAATATTTCAGGTCACCGCCATGCAAGTGATAAGTCAAATGGAGAAACCATTAATAGACCAAACGAATGCTAGGTGGTCACGTGAGGGAAAAAACTCTGAGTGTAAAAGAAAAATTGTTTTGAAAAGTTTTTTAAAAATCTGTTGTTCGAAATCGATTGCAAACTGCAGGTCCTTACCAATCATCGAAAAAATTAACACACACATCATGGGTTGTTGTCCTGGCTAAATGATGTTTAACCTGAATAAAGTTCTGGGTAGAGGAATCCCGAAGTTGACAAGTATAGCTTACTGGATAAAGCTATCACACCATTTTAGCATTTTCCAGGCAAAATTGTAGCTTGCGGTAGAGATTATTGAGAATGACAATATCTCGGGGAGAGATAAAATCATAGATTTTGAGAGCCAAACACAATAACAACTTCTTGAGCGGTACAATTTTTACATCACATTGATACCGAGATCTAGACGTATTTCGGAAAACTGCAAAGAGGATGATTTATCCAGATTTGATACAATCATTGGCTAGTTAAGTAAGTAAGTAAGTAGTAATCACTTGAAGTATACACTTAGACCAGTTGTGACGGTGATACACAGCCTTAGACTTATATTCCTTACATACTTCGCTGTGTTTCAAATGTTTGAGCTAGGGTGCTCTGTACTAATAAAGCAAAAAACTATGTATCTACTAGACTACGGTATCCTTCCTTCACCTTTGCAAATTCTCTACGTATTCAATTTTCAAAACATAAGCCGTTAAACAATATAAACTTCCTGATGCGTTTCAAAATTTTTCCTTTTAATTTCAACAAAACACCTGTTTTCCAGTAGTTATCACTCACAAGGATTAAGATATTCTATCTTCCTATGTAGACATCATGTCGGAAAGAAAAAAAAAAAACTTTAATAAACATGCTACCAAATGCGACCAGATATCCCTTAAACCAATCCCATCCCCAACCACCAACTTAAAAAAATGGATGGAAAAAAATTTTTTCAATCATCAATCAAATAAAAAAAAGAAAGAAAAATAGAAGAAAAACTTTTAGCAGGACAAGTGGAAACTAATAAATGTCCTTTGATAGCTTTATTTACTCCATCTACCCCCTCCCCCCATTTACTCCAACTGTTACCTCCCCTCTTCGTAAAAAACATCATCAATTTTCTTATGCTGGCAATGACAGCAGTCTTGAAAAATGATGCTGCTGTTGATAGTGTTGCCATTGCAGGCAGGCAAATAAAATTTAAGGGGAACGTATAATAAATCTTGATTTTATTTTTATATTTTGATCACAATCACAATAACAAAAACATTTAAAAATATTGATAATATTTATTGAACATGATGGCCAACACAATTACTTATTTATTGTTTTTATTTTTCTTCTTTCGTTGTCCCAATTTTTCTGGCCAAAAGCAATTAATATTCCAACGCCTACCAAATTGTCATCCTCCTTCGCTTCTGCTCTTTTAAGTATGCTTTATGAGAAGGTCTAGAAACAAATTTGTTTGTTTTCTATTTAGGTTATGATGTCAGTCAGTCAGATAAGAAATAAAATTCATTTTATTTTTATTAGTTCAGCTAATCAATTAAGGTTTAGATAATCATGGGGAAAAACAAAAATTCAATTTAAATTCAAGTCAAGCGTCATAAATATTCATGAAAATTTAATTAAAATAACAATAACTTAAGGAAAATAAAATAAATGTTCCTAAAAAACTAACTACAGTGCCTTAAAACTTTAAAACTTTCGATTAGAAATAATATTTATGACCCTAAAAGTAGGCCGTAATTTTAAAATTCAAATTTTAATAATATTACCTGCAAACAAAATAATTGCTGATGTCGTACAGCAAAACACATGAGTTTTTATTAAGTTAACTCCTAAAACTATTCTTTAAGTTCACTCAGAGATATATACACCTAAAAGTATGCTATATTTTGTCTGTTCCGTTCCAATTATAACCATCTAAACTGTTGAATTCAAACTACAAAGACTAAAGAATCAAAAACATGAAGACTAACATGAAATAAGATTCAAACAAAGTGTTCGAAAATTAAAAAAAATTTACATGTGCGCCTAAAAGTATACCCGTATCAATATAGAAAACTAGATCTCACAAATTTGTCGGTTGGAGTCGCTTTTAAATAGTAGGTACCACCAATAATGGATACAATTAACACACCTAAGATGAATGGTATGACAAGCGAGGTTGTAATCCTCACTAAAGGGTTGTTAAATCTGAATAAAGTTTTGGGTAGAGAAATCTCGAAGTTAACATGTATAGCTTACTCGATAAAGCTAGCGAACTATTTCATCGCTTTCCATGCGAAATTGTCGCTTGCGGTAGGAATTTTGGGAATGACAACCCCATAAGAACTTCCAGAGCGGTATAATTTTTACATCTCACATGGATACCGAAATCTTGTGGTATTTCGGGAAACTGCCAAGGGGATGATTTGACCAGATTTGGTGCAATCATTGAACTTTCAAATGACCCCTTACATTAAGTTGCAGGATACACGCAAGATAGCACAGCAAATCTGACCAAGGCACTCTAAAAATCTGCTCGCACTCCGCCTAGAGTAGTAGTTGGACATTGCATTCTAGGTACTCATGCAGGGATTATTAATGTTGGCTCCAAGGTGAATGACTTCTGCAAGAGATGCACAACCTAGTTGGTTATCACATCCTCATCGAAGGAAGCAACTGGACTTCTTCTACTGTGCACTGATTCACTTACTTGCCAAGAACATTAACAATGGAGGCTTAGTGATGGAGTTCATCAAAAGCTCTGTGCGATTCTAGTGCTAGAAGAATGAAAGACTGAGGTACCACAAATGGCCAAGCCAGGCTTAAATGTGTCTGCCTCCGAAGCCACCTTCTCTACCTTTGATAAGAATAATGAGTTATTCTGGTGAATTCATGCACTTTCTAATGATTTCCCAAACACAAGTGGCTTTAAACATCGTTTGAAAGGAATTTTTTTAAATTTTATTTGTACTGTGCTCGTGAAAGGTTGACCTTTTTTAGGAGCGTAGGTTTATTTTTAACCTTCAAAGCTTTTTTATTTGCGTTTTATAACAACAAATTGCTTAATTCAGTGTTAAATTATTTACATTTTAATAATAAATTGTCTCCCAAGAGTATGTTTTAAAAAATGAGCGCCTAAAAGCACGCATTATTATTTTTTTTTAATAACAAACGTATTTGACTTTTGTTAAAAAGAAAGAAATTTGTGAAAGAATAATGCTTATATTATTCATTCGTTTAATTATAAATTTTTCTGACAACTTATGTGAACTTAAACTTTTAAAAATTTTAATTTCAACTTTTTTTCTCGCTCTCTCTCTCTCTCTCTTTCTCTCTGACTTGGTTTTCTACTGGCTGTCGCTCCATGACTGCTGTACCACTGCTGTTACTGTTGCTGCTGCTTCTTTTTGTGTGGCAGTTACTCTGGTGCTGTTTTGCTGTTTCTAAAAATTCCTTGGGGCGCCATATATTTTTTTCCTTTTCTGTTGAAAGTATTTACTTTTACATGTTGTCGGGGTTTTTTTTGCCATTTTTTCCGTATTTTTTCTCCCTCTTTCCATAATTTCTGCTTCTTTTTTATTGTATTTTACAGGGTTTATATATGAAAATGTAGGAGAGAGGGGGAGGAGTAAAACCAAAGAGCTGAAGAAATGAAATTAAAAATGCGCACATGTGTTCATTAAAAATTATCTGAAGTGTACTCGTATGAGTAATACAATATTATGGAACGCATTTAATGCCAGTTAAAGTCAGAATCTTAAAGGTATGGAATCTTTAAACAAAAAAAAAAAACGGAAGATCTGAAATTTAAACTTTGACTCAAGGCCTCCGACTCTATCAAAAAATTTCGCGGTAGCCTACTTGGTTATGTTTGGGTTATTAGACACAAGACTGCTGTTCAAACCCCTGATCTGAAATCTCAAATAAAACAAAGTCTGAAAAGTCAGCAGTCTTCTGGCAAACAATTCTGAAAGGATAATAAAATTGCCACGAAAAGCCTCGCAAACTCAAACTGTAGGTCCCGCCAGTTATGGATAAAATTCCCCACATAACATGGGTAGTGTAGGAAGCAAGATTATAATCCTGCCGAAAGGATTGTAATGACCAATTAAGTAAGTGAGTCTCTTGAAATGAAGATAAAGATTTTACTCCTTTACTTCTCTCATTCTCACTCTCTCTATCTTAATTCTGCTTTTTTGTTCCAGTTAAAGTGTATTTATTAAGGCATGTTGTGTTACACTGTGTGGTGTCGCCATTGCTCCTGATATTTTTTAAAACATATCCAGTGCTCATGTTTTTCTTTCCGCTTTTGTTTTTGCATTTTAAATTATTGTAATAATAATTAAATGAACAACAAGTACGGAATTTATAAGCGGTGAAGTCAGTACTTAAGATACCCTAAAACCATACCCTACCCAGGGTATTTATGAGGAGTGCACTCCTCATTTCCACATACTCTGTAACAATCCGCTTACAATCTATTCCCGAATCTTGTCAGTGATATAAAATGCCTTCTACTGAAGAAGTGGCCTGAATTGTTGGCGATAAGGCTCAAAGCAATTCAATTCTCATCCACCCTGGCCCATGGACATACTGCAATACTGGCGTGCTCTAGACGTATCCGGATCGACCAATTGGTTCCTTATAATTATCTTGAAAATAACATTGATTTTGTGATTCCAACTATGGACTTCGGGTCTGATAATTCTGGTGTTACCAGTTGGGCCCTTAAGGTATATACCGATGGTTATAAATTGATGGACCGAGTAGTCTAGGCGGGGATGGTACAGAGCTTACAATTGCTCTAATTGCATCGGGTAAACTAAGTATTCACTGGCTCAACTCAACAGGAAAGTATGTTCAATACTGTTGGACTTTGCGGGACTTGTACGGATAAGATTCAGTTCTGTTCTTATATCGCATGCCAATGTCTGGTACAATTCAATTTCCACGGGCCACTGCCCTATTGGAAGGCATGACAATAAACTTGGCATTCTGACGAATAACTTCCGCAATTCTTATCCACCCTGGCCCATGGACATACTGCAATACTGGCGTGCTCTAGACGTATCCGGATCGACCAACTGGTTCCTTATAATTATCTTGAAAATAACATTGATTTTGTGATTCCAACTATGGAGTTCGGGTCTGATAATTCTGGTGTTACCAATTGGGACCTTAAGGTATATACCGATGGTTATAAATTGATGGACCAAGCAGACTAGGCAGAGATGGTACAGAGCTTACAAATGCTCTAATTGCATCAGTTAAACTGAGTATTCACTGGCTCAACTCAACAGGAAAGTATGTTCAATACTGTTGGACTTTGCTGGACTTGTAAGGATAAGATTCACTTCTGTTCTTACATCGCATGCCAATGTCTGGTACAATTCAATTCCCACGGGCTACTGCCCTATTGGAAGGCATGACAATAGACTTGGTATTCTGACGAATAACTTCCGCAAGAGTTGCAGATCTGAGTAGCAGGAAGAGACTATCTTTCACCTCATCCGTCATCATTATTTATTTGCTTTGTTCCGGTTTCTCAGCTAAGCAAGTGTCTGAATCTACTGTGGCAGTGTAGGGAACATGTAAATAAAGGTCCCCTCCTCCTCCTATATTATATGTACATATTTAAAAATACACATGCCATCTGTTAAATAATAATAACAACAAGTAATAATTATAATAATGATATGTAAACTAAGTAATACAAGGGGGGAGGGGGCCAGAACGATGCGATGAGAGATGCTATGCGGGGAGCGATAATAATTTAAAAAAAAATAATAAAAAATTTGCATAATTAAGTGTCAACATCTTTTACGATAATTTTATGCAAATCCATGACATTTTCAAACAACAAACCGATTATAAAACCCGGATGGAACACATAAAATACAACAACACGAACATATAGAAAGAAAAATTTATTATTTAAAGAAGGATTTCATTTAATTCCTTAAGAAAATCATACGGCCTATAATAATACATAGGTTCTGAAGGAAACATTGTTGAAATTTTAAATTGAAACGGATTGTGAGAATGAGTTTCGTACACATTACACAAACATTCTTTCCGGAGGGCGATGTATCGAATAGGATATCTCTCTCTGAAACTATACAAACAAAACACCGAAGGTTAGGTTAGGTAAGGGGATGGACCCTCCTTGAAGGGTAAGGTTCCAATTACGCCACAATTCATATCCAATCAGTTCAGATAAATATGACAGAAAAGCAGGGAAGTCAAGAAGTTGCGCTTAATAACCATTTCGCGTTGGGTGCCGTGTATATACGGCAGTCATTTGATTCAACATGAGGCTGATGTCGTGTAAATGCGGCAGTTATTTATTGCCATGGCAATCATTCATTTGTATACTTGTCTGTCGCGCGATCGTGAAAAGTTGCAAAATGTGGTACAGGTGCGCAGTCGCGAAAAGGCGAATGGCAAGAGCTTAACAGCTCCACAGAGATTCCTGCAAAAACATTGGAAGGAGTGTCAAGTCTTGCGGCATGCCCTCCAATAGGGCAATGAAATGTTAGAACTGCAACAGCCCAATGGATGCGAATTAGAAAAAGAAGACAATCTTAAAATTGAGACGTCCTGTAAAACTTTAAGGTGAATTTTAAAATCATGCCAATTTTTTTTCTGTGACCTTGTCAGTATGTTATCTTCGTTTCGGCTCTCTAATTCATCTTATCAAAGTCTCATCGTTGATAGCGTCGACATTGAACTGTAGATTCCGCCACTCATAGATAAATTTAACTCACACGAGTGGTTGCAATCTTGACTAAAGGGTTGACTTTATGAAGCGTTTAAAAACCATTCAATTTTTTTCTGTTGTCTTGTCAGTATGTTATCCTCGTTTCGGCCCACTAATTCATCTTATCTACGTCCAATCTTTGAAAGCTGCAACAGTAAACGGTAAGTTTCGCCCTTCATAGATAAATTAAACTCACACCAGTGGTTGCAGTCTTGACTAAAGGAATGACCTTTTGATGCGTTTAAAAATCTGTGATCTAGTCAATATTTTATTTTCGTTGTGGCTTTCCAATTCAATCTGCATTTGATTTTTGCTTCAATGCATTCTTGGCTACGCTCCAATGTCGTTTCTTGTTTTCCTTTATCTGGTTTATGTCTGTACTATACTTTGACTAAATTTTGGCATTCATCTTATCCAAGTCTCATCTCTGTTAGCATAGACAAGACGACTTTGTATATCTCCTCTATGTCTCCCTAGATGTTGACATTCTCTGGATTTTGATTGAGCCTTTCATGTCCTTTAAATTCCATAGAAATCCTTTTGAAGAATCTCTATAACAGGCAAGATTTCTTTAGAAAAATTCAACTGAATCGATTTAATTTAAGACAAACAATTGTGAGAATTTCTCTGGAGACAGCAGAGGATTTCATAACATACTGAAGCACTTAAAAGAAAAATTATGATTGTTAGGGAGTCTGCCAACAATATTGACAGCAGACAACAGGCATTTTATTTACAGAAATACTTCGCATTCTTTATTATGAATTCTTTCTCTCTCTCTCTCTCTCTCTCTCTCTCTATCATTAATACTCTTGTTCTCTTTTTTTACTTGCAGCCGACAGCTCATTTCTTCTAGCCAATGCCCAAATTGTCGACTTTCCCATTGTGTATTGCAATGAATCCTTTTGCAAGATTAGCGGCTACAATCGGGCCGAGGTCATGCAAAAATCTTGCAGGTAAGTTAACCACACACTCACTTTATTCACTCATTCATTCACTCACTCACTTTTAAACACTCTCCTCTCGTCACAATTTACATTTACATATTTTCATTGCATATTTTCGCTTCTCACATTTTACATTTGAATTATAAAGCCTGCATTTAGGCTTATAAGCAAAAATTTTTTTGAAGGTACTCGTTTACAAAATTAACCTTCTAAATGCGTAAATAAGCAACCATTACCCAAAAAAAATGTTTAATTTGTATAACAACAACAACTACTACAACTTCTGTTTGAACATAAATTTCCCTGAGGTTAAATTTCGCTTGTTGCGCCATGTTTGCCTAAAAGAATGCTTCAAAAAAAAAATTGAAAAAATTTCTACGAAAATAATGAAACTCTGCTTTGCATGACTGCCTACTTGTAAAGCTTTATGAAACTGAAAATATTCCTGTCGTATAAATATGATGAAAGAGAGAGAAAGAAGGAAAAAATGGCCACCGCAAACTAACCGAAACGTAGTAAAATTAGAAAATGCATTAGAAACATAATAACGAACATAATGGCAACAATGGGGTCTCGTTTAACAGTAATGGTTGAATTGTGAGAGACACATAGGCAAGGCTATGCCAACCAGCATATGCCAAGGTTAGGTTAGAGGACGTGTACTTGTCAATTAAGACAAGTACAGTACCCGGAGGTCGAATTGACAACGTCCTTAAAGAGGGAAGGATAATAGAGGGCATAGGATAAAAAGGAGAGGACGTAGGAAAGGTGAGAATGGGAAGCGGAAGAATTACACAGACCATACACAACAAAATGGGAGAGCGCGACTACGCTGATGAAGCCCTAGCACCTCTCAACCAGCCCAAGCTGCCAAAGAAGGTGAAAACTTTCCTATAGCAACATAATGCCAGACAACTAGACAACGACACTACATTGCTATCCCACTCCCAGACATTTAATCAAGGTTTTCTCAGCGAAGCTCTCTTACTTGATTACTTTGCTGGCGATTGTTTTAAAAGTCCGATACGATCTGAACAGATATTAGGGGAATATGGATCATATCCTCTTTGGAAATATGCACTGACGTCTGAAAGTTGGATAGGAATAGAGGGTATAGGTATGAGGACATGGATATGAGGAACTCATAAAAACTATACCGCCATTCTTAGACAGGCGGGATGCAATAATGTTCTTTGTTCTTAATGGTCTTCATTATTTTTTCAAAAGTATGTACCTGGGAAGTGTAATGCGGACGATTGGCAACAATGGGTACCGAATTGGAGAACTATCTGCTCGATAGCGGAATACTGTTTGAGAACCTCCTACTCGAATGACAGTCATCTAAGTTTAGCCACGAAATCAGCTTTTTTAACGGGAAATGGTAAATTATTTTGAGATATATGATGAGCCATTAATTAAAGCCCTAGGTATAGGCTCCCGGAAACCATGTTGGGGAAGTAATGGCCTGGAAAAGCCTTGGACTTGGCATGCAAGTCGGCTGGGGAAGCCTATCATTTGGTTCTTCAAAAGTTGTCACTTAATTTGTCACGGCAAAGCAGTCGTTCGAACATGTGCGTACCGCCATTCCTGATGGCCCTGACGAACTGTACCATTTTAGGGGACAGCAATCTGTATATAAGTGAAAGAGGGCTTTTCGTAATGACATACATTGTCGTGATCAAAATTTAATGGAATGTGGTAGCATAGAATAACCTAACCTAACCTAACTTCTCTGCTTGGAAAATATCCACGCGTATTCTATGGTAGAAGTTGCAGCAGTCTAGTAGGTTGTGTGATTGAAAGGACCATTGTTCTGGTGAAAGTGAACACAACAGTCTTTTGTGAAAGATTTCAGCCAGTATCTCACCAAATGCTATAGGATTCTGCAATCACTCCTTGTCGATCATGTAGAGTGCACTCTCCATCTAATCAACTGAACAATTAATCTGACTAAGTGTCCCAGCGGCTTGTAGCATTGTTCTAATGCCCATTAATATTCCAAACTTAAAATCGACAAATTATGATTGCTATAAGCCGTTAGAATAGGACTTGATGTATATGAACACATGGTTTTTGTTTAGGTTGCAAGAACAAGAAAAAACAACAGAACATCACAGGTTTAACGAACCGTATGATGAAACCCATAACACCCTCAGGCTTTTCTAATGTTTTCTAACGTCGTTTTTTGTTGTTGTTGCAGCAGTGGTTTCTGTTGTTATTTAAAGGCAAAAAAGCATAGTTTTTGTCTACTACAGTTTAATAAATTTCAGAATTAAATTTTTCTTTGAATCCTCGCCCAAATTCAGAAGCTATTCTGTACGAGAATGGTCGAACCTAAGCCATAGGATTATGCGTTTATCCCTTGGCTATCATGGGGAGTCCATCCTCTGTCTAATCACCTCATCGCATAGCCCGACAAAGTGCCTAAGAGCTGGTCTAACCAAAAGTTATAATACGACACTGGACCCGGGGTATACATGCTTAGAGACTGGGAAGAACTCATGACTTGTGCAGAAGCTGTAATGATGAGGAAGAGGAGAAGATACATGACATTTTTCTGAACCTAGCGGTGGCAATTTTTACAAATTTTTTGGAGGAATTTTCTGTTAAAAAAAAAATTTTTTTTTCTGTTTATTTAAAGACTTATGCGGCTGACAAAAAATCAATACCAAAACTAAATAGACAATTGGCCCCAAAAATACTTTATTTGAGCACAAAAAAAAAACAACGAAACAAGGCATCTGCCATGTCCCGAAAAAATTAAGCAAATAAACCGTCATCATCAGTAAAGAGAAAAAGCCAAAAACAATCAAATGAAACACGAATCATGACAACGTAACAAAAAAAAATCTTAGAAAAGTATGGTGTTTGGAACACATATAGGCAGACAGGCAGCTCGGCAAACAGTCATCGTTATTGTCATAGCCATAATGTGTGGGTAACTTAATGTACTCTTAGCATTGGGACACGCGATTTTCTTTTTTTTTTGTTCTCCTGCGATATTACACATGAAATCTGTTTGATTTCATGCCCTACCACTCAATTCAATTCAATTCCATTACATTTCAAATTGCTGTTACAGGAAATACCCATAAACACAGTTAGACATACCGTTAGTGAGTGGCAGGGTTAGATTTGTTGATAACACCGCTTTAACGCTATTAACACTGTACGAAAGTATTTTCAAGTGATACTTATTACGCCATATGTGGAATGGTATAGTGACGGCATTAATTTCCTAATTATTGGGGGGTGGTTTTAGCTCCATGTTTTAGGGACGTTTTTTTGGTACTTTTTGCTACGTCACTTGATATGTTTTTGAAAAGGTTGTTTGAGTCTCAATATCATTTAATTGAGTATCACGAATATGGACAGTGAAGAAGGTTGCTCCTACTATAGGGTGGCTTAGAACAATGTCTTCAAAGGAAGGTAGATAGGGCCGTCTTTGGATAGCAAATCTGCTTGGATTAGAGCTGAATGTCAACATTCTCAAGTTACTGTGTCTAATCGTCTGGTTTTACAACGCTACATAGGCAGGGCACTACTTACGTACTTAATTGGTCATTACAAAGCCCTTTAGTCGAGATTAAAACCTAGCTACGCACACCACCCATACTAGGCGCGTTAATTTGATTCATGAGTGGCTATTTAATTCTATAATGAGGTTAAATATGTGATTGTTGTCTCAACTACGAGGCCACACTAGGAATTCCCAACTTCATGCAGTATTTGTAAAGGTTTTAAAGACATTCATGGTGTAAGAACCTAGGTTGCAATCCTAATTTGAGGGTGGTATATGCGAATGCATAGAACTAGGGCCGCTACAATGGTCCCCCGGTTAATATCTGATAGTACTAAAAAGATTTATTACTAAAAAAATTAGTACAACAACTTTTTAGTACAAAAAAGTTTTCTTATATAATTTTTATCACACTTTTCAGTTTAATTATGTACGAACCATTGTGATTTAATTGTCAACACTTTCTATACTATTTATCGATAATTTATTCCAATTTTAATTATCGATAAAACACTTTCATAACCTTCAAACACAATGAAACTGAATGAAAGAAGAAAAAAAATTTGAAATTAAAATCCAGTAACAGATAAAAACGTGTGTGTTTTAAATATTCCATACACGTTTGCCATAATTAAACCAGTTGAATAGTAAATGATTCAAGTGAATAACAGCTTAACTGACAATATTTTAACTGAAAACTGGAATAAGTTGAAAGGAGCATCTATAAGACAGCTTAATGTCATACCCGAATTAAGCTCGAGTTTTCGTGTATAACGAAACTACTCACCCGCCTTAAACCGTTTTCAAACTATCTACGTTGCCTTGGTAACTGCCTGCTGTACGCTGAAGAGAGCCTATAGGACCGCTTTATGTCATCCCCGAATTAAACTCCCGCGCCCATTGTCAGTTTTCGTCTGTAAAGCATCCACAAACATCATATGACCATCGCCAAGCACTTATTTTCAGGAGAAACCAACGCAAAATTGATTTGTCAAGGTTACATTCTCGGGCCACATATTTCCTTGAAAAGCAGGGCCATTGCACGCCATTCTCAGTAATGAGTGGACAGATTTGATTGCGAGGAATGGAAGCTACCACGCCACTGTTATGGAGAGGACCTTTTCGTATCGCGGAGGGGGGGGGGGGGGGGCGTACAGCCAGGTCCATACCTACCCGATCTGCATATATATGTTCTCATGAGGAGTATTATCAAATTCAGCATAATCAATATGAAGAAAAACTCAAATAGTCACCCACGACTCTTCCTAAGTGTCTCGGGAGGGTTTACTGCAGTCGATTCGAAAAAACCTCTGTTGAACTACTTTAAGTCCTCAAAGAATTTGTTAACACTCGAGAACACTGTCGGCAACTATACCGGAAGTTAGATATCGAAAAGGTTGCCGAGAAGCAAAAAGGGCGGGCAAATTTACGAGACAGTTCTTGTAGATTAATTACAAGACACTTAGGAGTCCTGGAATATTAAGGGCGGGCAGATTAGCGAAGCAGTTTTTGTTGAATAATTACGAGACACTTAGAAATAATTCCTGGATATCAAGGGCGGGCAGATTAGCGAGGCAGTTTTTGTTGCCTTATTACAATACACTTAGGCGGCAACTATTTCCGTATTTCTTCATATTGAGGGTGCATTTGATAAAACTCCTTTCGAGAACATAGCTATCTAGCGTGGAATAGAAGAGGTATGGACCCGGATGGACGTGTACAAAGAGATCTGTGCCCCAACAGCAGCGTGGCAGCTCCATTGTTCGCAACCACATCTGTCTCTTCATTACAGTGAATGTAGTCTTTATGGATTATCAAGGAAAACATACACAAACAAACCCTAGATCAAACTCCGATCTTAAGGGAAATATGTGTTCAGGGAATGTAACTTCAATAATTCAATCTCGCGTGGGTTTTTCCCCACAGAAAATACTTGGCGATCATATGATATTCATGGATTGTTCGCAGATGGCGCAGCAGGAATTTAATTCAGGGATGGCATGAAGCTGCCATATAGGCTCTCTTCAGCGTACTCCAGACATTTACCAAGGCAACGTAAGTACAGTTTGTAAATGGTGTAAGAAGCGACTGAGTGGCTTCGCTACACACAAAAACAGGTGAAGTTTCCACTAAGGCCACTAAAAAACAAAACAAGTGAATAAAACAATTAAAATGTAAAGATAACACGCGTTATGCGGCCCATGTATGTTCATTCGACATCCTTGAGTGGACCTACCGACCCTATCTTTTCTATACTTTCCCTGCCGGTAGCTAACTAATTTTTTTCTTTTCAATTTGATTCCTTTTAGTTGTTCTGAAGGGTCCTAATAGACCAATGTCCTTGTTCTCAACTATTTTCAAAATTGCATTCTTCTTATACTAATTGTAATAAGTGGCACTTATTTCCTTTAATACATGAGTGGATGACAGGCTGTTCTTTTGTTAATTTCAATTGTGTGTGAATAAATAAATAAAACTTTAAATTTTGTAATTAAAAATGTTAATAATAATATTATCCTTGTTGTTGTTGTTGTTTTATATTTTATTTTTCAATTCTAATTACAGATGTGGTTTCATGTATGGAGAGCTGACAGATAAAGAGACGGTGGCCCGTTTGGAATACACACTGGAAAACCAACAACAGGACCAATTTGAAATTTTATTGTATAAAAAGAACAGTAAGTCTTACAAGCTAGGTGGGCATAGAGACGACCTTCCTAATCCTACTCATACATCTCCCCCAAAAAAATTAAAAAAGTACAAACTTTCAATTTTAAATTTAAACTTTAGCTGGTACAAACATTTAAAAGCTAAAATGTAAACTCCTCCCATTTGTTTACCATCCTCGGCTAAAAACACCCACAGCTCCCTTTACTTTTAGTTTCCAATTTTAACTTTTTTGAGGCTAAAAAAGTGCACAATGTGGTGCTGTGTTTAAAATTTACAAAGGAAACCTATTTCTTCTGTAGTAATAATGCCTTTGGCTTTGTAAATGCTACAGAAGAAATTTGTAAAGTCGACTTTTAGGCGTCTGCTACAAAACAAAATATTTTGTATCGCTACCATGTATTTGCATCCTTTGTGAAGTCCTTTTTAGATAAAATATTAGAAGAGAGTCTAGAATTTTTGTGTACGAATTTTAAAACTAAAGGGATAGCCATTTGGGGTGTCAAAACCACCGATCGGGCAACGCTATCAGCTGTTTAATAGTTTTCATCGATTTTTAGGTGAAAAGTCTACCATTTACGAACATGGATCCTCTCATTTAACAACCAAAAAACTCATAAAAATAATTAAAATTACCCCACAAATATGGTCACAATATATTTCATCAGAATGGCGTAAAAATCTGGCAAAAGCCCAAAAAGTCTGCTTAGACTCCGAAGGAGCACTCTCCGTGTGGTTATTGGACTCATTACTTAACATTATATTATGGGCATTGTTCTTGGACACTTGGCAAACGATTTCTGCTAAAAACTATAGATGGACCACATGGACATGGACGATTTGAACGAGCTGTCAAGCATGAACGTTGGCAGTTTGAGTCCACATAGGAATAGGGGCCCTCTTGTGGCCTAAATGTGTCTACTCAACTTCTTTTTGGGTTAAAGCAATTGCGCCTATTTTTCGGTCCTAAATTTTTAGAACCAATTTTTAGTAATGAATTTTTAGTACCAAATTCTTAGTACAAAGTTAAATTTATTTATTTATATATTTTTTAGTATTAAATTTTTAGCACTTAATTTTTAGTAAAAAAATTTTGGTGCCAAATTAAATTCTTGGTACTAACTTTTTGAAACCAATTTTTCTTTATAAATTTTTAGTGCTAAATTTTTGGTATTAAACTTAATACTAGTTTTTTGGTACCCAATTTTTAGTTTTAAATTTTTACTAAAAAATTTTTTAGTACAAAATTTAGGGTGCAAAATTTTAGTATAAAAATTTTGCTACTAAATTTTTAGTACAAATTTTTGGCACTAAATTTTTAGTACAAAATTTTTGGCACTAAATTTTTAGTACAAAAATTTTGGTAGTAAATTTTTACCATCAAATTATTAAATCGAATTTGAGATTGTATGTTTTTTATATTTTCTAGATTCTTGCTCTAGCTTTTGGATGCCTAAAAAACCTTTAATAAACCTGTGGTCTGGTTAGCAATCTTTGCATTTAAAACTCTTTGTTACTAGTGGATGGGGATGATAAAGTACATTTAGAACCAAATTTAAAACATAAAATTGGGAATCGATTAATACTTTCCAAGGCAGTAAATTTTCAAGGGATTGTAAATAAAGCCAGTAAAAGAAATTCTATCAAATGCAAGCAAATAAAACAGGTTTAATAAATTTTTACAGCATACTTTCAGGATGAGTTTTTTCTTTCATGTTTCACCGTTTACTGCTACTGGCACTTGTAGCCGAGTTTATATGTACTAGCAGAGCAGCAATTTATTTTTATGGTTTACATTGTTGCTGTTGCTGGCTCTAGTGCAACAATTGCTGCTGAATGCTAAGCACCATAAAAAAGAGCACAATTTTTTCTCTCTTTCTCTGCTTTATAACTTGGTTTGTTTTCTTTTGTTTTTGTTGCTTTAAACTAAAAAAAGTATAAAAAAATTTCATGAAAACTAGTTTAGAAACAATAGCTTGCTGACGTCAAATGTTGTACTAAAAATTTTTAACAACTAAATTTACAAAAGAGATGGGGAGAGAGAGAGAGTAAAAAACCAATTCAAATAGTGTTAAAGATGGTCTAAAGATTGAATACCCAAACAAAAACAAACCTAGAAAAATAGATTCCGAGGATTCTATAAAAAAAGTTAAAAATTATAACATCCATGCCTTAAAGTATGCATTGAAAAATTCATAAAAAGAGAAAGAAAACATCTACAGAAGTATGCTACAATAAGCGTTAGTTAAGACAGGCAAAAGCTACAAAAACAAAAGCAAAATATAGACAATCGCTATCGATGGAAAATTAATGGCAGAAAAACAACAGAGGGAGATAGAAATAGAAAAACGCCTTAAAGTATGCTTTAATAAGATAAGGAAATAAAATATACAATAAAACAATAAAGCCATAAATTAAAAATAAACGAACCTGGCTTTTAACTACAATAGCTTTTAATCAAAAGGTACAAAAGAACGTAGAGGAACAGATTAATTAAGCAATACTAAAGGCAGTTACGAAATTTAATAGCAAAAAAGGTATTTTTCTGTGTTCTTTATGGATTTCAGGATATAATAAAAGCTTTTAAATGATTTGCAGAAAATTAATTAAAAGCAAAAATATATAAATTCATTAATAGCATAATTTTTTTTTCAGAAAAGCAGCATCTTAAAAAAGGTAGTAGATTTAGTACTTTTTTAAAACAAGATTTTCTGAATTTTTTAACCGTTTGAAAAAGTAGCATTATTTAGCATTATTATAAACAAAAAATATGTAAAATTTTTACTCGTTTAAAAAGGTAGTAGATTTAGTACTTTTTTCGAAACAAGATTTTCGTTTAATTTCTTAACTCGTTGAGATACATAGTGTGATTTAATATTTGAAAATTAAAGTAAATGATATCTTTGAGAAACATATCATTTAATGTTGACAAACAAAAAAAAAAATATATGAAATTTTAACAAGTTTCAAAAGGTAGTAGATTTAATACTTTTTTGAAAAACTATTTTTTCTGAAAATTTTTAATGCTTTGAGAAAAATATCATCATTTAATGTTGACAAACAAAAAAATATATGAAATTTTTACCCGTTTCAAAAGGTAGTAGATTTAGTACTTTTTCGAAAAACAAAATCTTTGAAAAGGTAGTACAATTTTTAATATTTTTAAACATTATTTCGAAAAGGAGAATGATTTAATATTGAAACACATAAAATATGGGAAATTCATGGCTCTTTTTCAAATAGTAGTAAATTCAGATGGTAAAAAGGTAGTATATTTAGTACTTTCTTGAAAATAATATATGATAACAACAGATGTAATATTATAAAATTGCAATGTGAACTGCACTAATAATACATATTATTTTAGTAATTTAAGCTTCATTCAGCCCATAAATATGCTTTAAATTTTGATTTTAAAAAAGCCTTAAGTAGACATAAATATATTTTTTCTTTTTCGAATTTATAGACACTTTTAACCTTTATTTATCGCTTGCTAAAGCTAAAGTAATTTTTTTTCTGTTTTTTATATGTATTCGTTATTTTTCTTAAGCCTACACGTATACTTTAATTTATAATCTTATCTTAATCTCCATAAATCCTTTTATTATTTAACATAAACATGGAAAAATTTGCTTTTATACTGTATCATAAAAAATAGCTGCCATAGCAGCAGCTCTGTTTTTTGCCGCTTATTTGTATACGATAAACATAACAATTTTATATCATTGCATATTTTAAGGCACAAACATATAAGAGTATGGGAAATTGAGTAAAAAATTTGCATGAATATTATTTGGCCTTAACTTTAAGTCAGGCTGTTAAGTTATAAGCTATTTTTTACTACTTTAAAGGTATTGTGCAAGAAATTTTACAATTTATGACAGCGTTGTTGAAGGAGGTAAAAGTTGTAAAAATTATAGCATACTTTAGGGTTTTTTTAACAAAATTCATAACTTTTCTTTTTAAAGGTAATGAATAACAGACTTTAATATATTTTTAGACTGAAAGGTATTTTTTGTTTAAAATATACTATTTTCTGTATCTTGAAAAAGTACCAAAATCTACTACCTTTTTCTAAAATACAACATAAATTGTTTAAATTTCAATAAATTCCACAACATTTTCTGTAAGGATTATTTCTGCGGAGCCATACTTTCGATTTACTACTATTTTCAAAAAGTACTAAATCTACTACTATTTTTAAGAACCTTAAAATGTTAAATTTTTTATACAATTTAAACCATTTCTTGTACAATTAATGTAAAAACCTGTTTGAAACCTTCATTTCTTATGCCATAATTTTCTTAAGCTTACGTGCATTAGTAATGACCTTCCCAGCACCTGGTCTCTCATATGCGGCATTTAACTGAAGGAATAAATTTGTCCTGCACTTATGTTGCTTACGTTTGCTACAGAAACTAATTAAAAAGAGTTCTGTGTGTTAAACTTTAATTAGTTGGAATTGTGGCAGAAAGCAGTTTTTGTGCAACTATTAATTGGACCATCAATTATGACGATATGATAACGTTATCGTGTTACTACGTTTTCTAATCAAGATTTCACATTCATTGCAGTAACAGAACGAACAGAAGGAATAAATTTAAAATTAAAACACAATTATTTTAAAATAATTGCAGGAAAATCTTCTTATTCGATTGCATTATTTATTGATTTGATTGGTATTGTAAGCACAGGGCATACAAAATGGTAAACATGGTACAAATGAACAGCAAGAGCAAGTGACCCAATAACTAAAAGGAAACCCAATCGGCAGCATGTTTTGGTGAAATTATACATAATTAAACTGTAGGAAAATTATTACATTATTGGAAAAGGAAAAAAGGCTTCAGAATTAAAAAGTCCTTTTTTGGTACTATTTTAAAAAAGTGCCACGGAAGATTTTAATTTCAAATTTTCAATCAAAATCGGCTTAAACTATAATTTCAATACTATTTTCACTTTTTTTCAAATCTGAAAAAAATTCTTTCTGGTACTTTTTCTAAAAGGTACCTAAAAACATACCAAGCTCAACTTAAAAAAGTTTGTAAACGGAATTTTCTTTAAAAAAAATTACAGTTATTTTATTCAATTCTTGGCATATACTCCCAAATTATTGGAAAAAGTACCAATTAAAGTACCAAAGTTGAAAATAAGGAACATTTTAAAATAAATTATTCTATACATTCAAATCTGCTTTAATTTGTATATAAAAAATTAAAAAATTAAAAAGTACTTTTTGGTACTTTTTTAAAAAGTACTTTAAAATATATGAAATAAAATTTTTCACATGAATCAATTTCATAAACGATTTTAAACAATTTTCAGATAATTCACATATTTAGTGCATTATAATTTCTAATTTTATGGAAAGAAAGTACCAAATAAAATACCAAAGTTTAATATGAGCATGTTTTAAAACATATTCTTTATAAATTATACTAAAAATTAAGAAAATGTACTAAAATATTGCTTATGGTCTTCAATTTTTATGAAAAAAACTTTGAAATAAAAAAGTACTTTTTTTGGTACTTTTTAAAAAACTATCTAAAAAAGTAAAATTTTAAAATTTATAATAAAAGGCGAATGCCCTTAGATATTTTAGAAAATTGTCGGGCATTTTACTGTTTTCCAAGGTTATATTTCTGTACTGTTAAAAACAAGAGTACGGAAGAAGGCACCAAATTGTGGAATAGTAGTAAATGTTGTTTAAATTGTAATTTTAAAATTTATAAATGAAAATTACTGAATTATGGGAAATCTGCTTTATTTTGTTTATGTAAACCCACAAATTAAAAGAGTACTTTTTTGATACGGAGGGCAAGGAGGGAAATATCCTTGAATATTTATGAAATTCTTAACCTTACATGATATCTGGGACTCTTCCAAAAGGATATATCACCAAAAAACCCAATTTGTTTCATCACTAACTTTGTATTTTATTTCCCTATTCACCGCAGCCTGAAGAATCTTTGCATTCGCATTAATTCCATTGTGTACGCTATAAAGTCTCTCTCTATTCATTGCCTAATTTTTTCCCTTCTTATTTGCAGTAGAGAAAAAAGTACCTTTTTTAAGAAAGTATTTTAAATGCTATCCCTCTAACCCTTAAAGTAAATATTATTGCCAATTGGGTTGTTGCACAAATTTTAATTGGAAATTTCACACTCATTTTGTGGGCATTAAAATCCAATAAATTTTTTGTTTGGCAAACCATTACCCAAAAGTACCAATAAATACAATAATAAGTGTGCATATGTATGTATAGGCACTTATATAGATGTGTGAGTAAAATAGATAATATTGCTGCCGAGAAAATTACTTTCTATAACCTGTTTTCGTAAGACAAACGATTTCAGACGAACATATGTTTGTGTTTGGAAACATGCAAACCTACAACAGACGTTTGTTTTTCACACGTCTGTTTACCTTACAAAACAGGCGTTTAAAGTATTGCTTGATAAACAATGCATATGACTGTACGAATGTGTGAGTGCGAGAGTGAGAGTGCAAATGGAGGCGTTAAATACATGCAAATAGTAAAAGCCAATTAATTGTTAATGAGTGTGCAGTGCGTTTATGTGTGTGTATGTGTGTGTATTGAGTAGTTTATGTTGCATTAATTAAATTGAAACTAAAAGGCAGTAAAACCGTTAGTGTTGCCAACGTTTTAGACTTTAATGGTGACAATGCTTTGTTTTATAACGTATTTGAAGATGTAATGGCTGTACTTAGGTTTTTATTTAACGATTTTGAAATTTTTTTAATTTCTATGAATTTTCTGACACAATTTCTGTTTCTTTTTTTTTGCATTTAATTTTTTTTATTAATTTTATTTTATTTTTTATTTCTTTTTTAATTTATTTTAATTTTTTTTATTTTTTTACTCATATTCTGTTTCTTCTATTTGTCTGTAATTTTTTTTATTCATTTTAGTTTATTTTTTACTTATTTTTTATGTTTATGTTTATTTTAATTTTTTTATATTTATTTTAAAACTTTATTACTTTAAAAAAAATTAAAAATAATTTCTTTTAATTTTTTATATATTTTTGGTTCCTCTATTTGCCTTTAATTTTTTTTAATAATTTAATTTTATTTTTTATTTATTTTTTAATTTATTTTAATTTTTTTATTTATTTTAAAAATATTTATTACTTTAAAAAATTAAATTAAAATTTTATTAATTTAATTTACTTTTTAATTTATTTTTCAATTTATTTTAATTTTTTTATTTTTTACACATAATTTTGTTTCTTCTATTTGCCTGTAATTTTTTTTATTCATTTTAGTTTATTTTTCGTTTATTTTAATTTTTTATTTTTCTTTTATTTTAAAAATATTTATTATTTTTAAAAAAATTTAAAATAATTTCTTTTAATTTTTTATATATTTTTGGTTCCTCTATTTGCCTTTAATTTTTTTTTTAAAAATTAAATTTTATTTTTATTTATTTTTTAATTTATTTTAATTATTTTTTTTATTTTAAATTTTTTTATTATTTTTAAAAAATTTAAAAATAATTTCTTTTAATTATTTTAAACATTTTTTAGGTTCTTTTATTTGCCTTTAATTTTTTTTATTTATTTTTAAGTATTTTTTATTTTTTTTTTATTTTTTTTTTCAAAAAATTAAATATTTCTTCTGGTTGCAGATCTACAATGTGGCTGCGCTTTAACCCAATTTGGCAAAATTTTACCAGGTAGCAGGACAAGTAAATTCAATTTTTTATTTCCTACTTCTATTTTTAATCTATTTATAAATTTATTTGCAATGATTTATTTAAAACAATATTTTTTATTATTATTATTATTGATTTTTATTGTAATACAACGATTATTATATTTTTTGATTTTTTGTCTTTCATATGACAACGTTCATTTTAATTTAATTAATAAGTTATGATGCATTAAATGCCAAAAATGAATTTGTTATAAAACATTATGCCTTTTGAATATTTAATAACAAAAATTTTCTCGATTTCCACAAAGAAAAAAAAATACATATAAAATGTCAGCAAATCGAATTTGTAATAAATTTTAATGCCACAAAAAAATTGTGTTTTTTGTTTTAATTGAAAACATAATTTAATTAAATTTTTATAATATTAAGCAATAAAAGAAAATTATGCTTGGTTAAGTAAGTGACAGCCATAAAATAACAGAGAAATTAAAAAAACCACACAATCAATTTTGAAAAATTTATAAATCTTTCATACGATAACGAATGCAGGTTATACAGAATGCATAACCTTCAACGCCTGGCCTAAAATATAGAGTCTTCACCTCTAAACACTGGACCACAGACATAGAATGCGCTCAGGAAACTCCATAACATAACATAATTAAACATTACACCCCTTTAGTCAGGATTACGACCTAGCTTCTCACACCACTGATGTTGTGTGTTTTAATTTTATACATGAGTGGCGGCAGCTACAGTTTAAAATCAATTCTGAAAGACAGATTTTTTTTGAGATACTTCCAATGGCAATTTTTTATTTACTTTCAGAGATTTTGCCAGAAATCTGCTGAGAGGAAGTCGCCCAAGAAATATTTTTTCATATTTCCGTTTTGATATCTGACTGGGATTTGAACCGCGGCCTTACGTCTAATAAGTCAACCCACTACCTACTAGACTACGGCGAACCTACCTACAAACTCCGACTTTACTGTAATAAAAATACCTGCTTATAGCCCAAAAAGCATAATTGGAACGTTGAAACCCTATAAGAAATATAAGGAATTCCCTGACCAAATTCAATACTATTGGGTTTTGGACAAAACACAGAGATTTTACAATCACCCTCTACATTTCCCTCCAAATCAACTGACTCGTGAGCTCAAGGGAGTATTCCTAAAGAGGCTTAACCGACCTCTCCACGTGGTAAACGCACTTTTTCACTTCATTGCCTGTCAGCTCATTTGCAATATTGTTGCCCTATGTGCCAAAATACTCTAGAATCCTGTCCTGCTTACAGGCAGAAACTAAACTCCTGCTGACCTGAGGTCCAGTCAGTGAATTTAAGACAGCATGTCTGTACACCGAGCAGTACCAGTGCCTTAGTGATGCCAAGCGCCGCATCCTAGTGTGCACTACATTCATCATGGTACCAATAGGATAGCTTAACACCGTCCCTAAACCAAGCTCCCGCACCTGTATCCATTTTTCCAGTCGTCATCGAGGGTAATCTATCGAAATTACATATTCTCACCACATAATTCGCCAAATCGTCGATCTTTTTAAATCCTGTAATGACAGAACTCCAGTTAGAAGTTGCTTGCACAGGGAAATAATCTCAAAAACATCTTCCATGAAGCCTAGTAGTTCCCTTTATATGCGAAGAGACATATCTCTGCACTTTAACCAGAAACTCTGTCCTTCTTGCCACTTTTAAGGTCTCTCACTATACCATAGAGATTAACGTGAGAACCTGTAAGACCATGGAGTTATACACCCTCGGCACCATCCATGTGTGAACACCCCAAATGAGTATTCATAGCACTTGTAACTGCATAGCTAGAATTCTTCAGCCAGGCTGTTCCCTCAGCACAATCCTATTAAGCCTGGGTAGTGCAAAAATTCTTAAATTTTTACCTCCTGGGGAATAAAGAGAATTGAGTGTTTTTGAATGTTCGAGTGTTTTTTCAAATATATTCGTGCGTTTTCTTCAAATATATTTGAGCGTTTTCTTCAAATATATTTGAGCGTTTTCTTCAAAAACATTAGAGTGTTTTTTCATATATATTTGAGTGTTTCTTCAAATACATTTGAGTGTTTTCCACATATTTTTGAGTGTTTTTTCAAATGTATTTAAGCAATTGAGTGATTTACTCAAAAAATCTGATTAATTGAGTAACTTCTCTAAAAATATTCAAATAATTGAGTGTTCTTCTTAAAAAATTTAAATAAATGAGTGTTTTACTTGAAAATAATTGTGTAATTGAGTTTTCTTTTAATATTTTAACAATTTCTGACTGTTTTTATGCAAAATATTTTAGTATTTGTATATGAGTGGCTTTCTCAAAATTGTTTCCCAAAAATATTTGTGCTATTGAGTGATTTTCTCAAAAATAAAGCAGCAATTGAGGGTTGCTAATATAAACTTTCGATCATCTGAAATCGCTCGCCTTTCAAGAACAGAGAATAAGGCTTTACTCTTGCTTTTGCTGTGACATCTCTATTTACTTGATTTGGAAATCAAAAAATCTTTTAAATTTTATCCACGAAAACTGCAAACTGTTAAAACTTTAATTTTTCACTTTTCTTAAAAATAAACATAATAAACAACAAAAAATGTAAAAAAAAACAATAAATAAAACATGTTTTCAATGTTTTCTTTTTGTACATATATTTTTAAGTTTATTTTGAGGTTAGATTAGGTTTTCTTCACTATTAATTGGCATGTGCTACATGAATAAAGATTTGCTTTCATACCAATAGTTTATAAGCGAGAAATAGAGAGAGTGAGAGAGAGAGAGTGACTGCGAGTGCGAGTGTTAGAAAACATTCACAGTGTGTTCGAAAATAATACCAATTGACCTCAATTTGTTTGTGTCAGTAGTTTATTATTGTTTTTTTTTTCTTTTGTTTTCTTGTTGTACTATTTTTCTCTTATAACTGCCTTAAGACATGGAAACAATAGAATGAAAGAAAAAATCTATCTTTAGGAGTAAAGGTTTTAATGAGAGCATGCATGAGGTAGAAAGAGAGCAACAACTTATAAAAAAATGAATACGATTGTATGTATGTTTACAGCTAGAGATGTTCATTCAAAATAAAATAAAACCCATATGTACAGTTTCTGTAAGACAAATGGTTTTACACGTTTTTTTTAATTTGTGTGGAAAACACAAGTAAAACTTGTCTTACAGGAACAGACCTACAGTATGAGAAAGAGTGTACGTTTCTTTTGAAAACAAAATAAATAAAAAAGTTTCTCTCATCATAGGTCTCCATTATAGGTGTGTTCAGAGCAAAAGTCTTTCTTTTGTTTTATTTTTTTTTCCTTTAAAAGAAGAGCAAAACAAGGGAGATGTAAACTAAAAATGTCTATTTTTACCTTTGGCATCTATTCTCTTCTCTTCTTTTGTTTTTGTTATTGCCGTTTATAGTACATTTTTTACACATACATACACATGCAATTTTTATTCGGCTTTGTGGGGAAAACAAACAAATAAGAACACAATCATTTGACATCAGTATTCATAACCATCGTATCAATGAATGAGTGAGTGAGTGAGTAACTGATACGAAGAGCGCATATAATAACTGTAACTGTCTAAATTGAATTGTGTTTTACATGCGTTTTTATGTGTGGCTTAAGCAGGGTTAGGAAAAACAAAATACATTCAATAGTGAGTGGTATTATGACAGCCATGTTTTCTAATACAGGGTAACGGAAATGTTAAGTTTAAATATCCGGGATAGATGTCACTCAAAACCCATATTGATTTTTGTTCTTTTTTTTAAATTCTTTTTTTAGTCTTTAAGCAGGGATTTGTAGTTGTTTGTAGGTACAGTTATGTTTATCAGTGGGAGAGAGTGAAGAAATATATGATACATAGTAGTGGAGAAGAAGTCGCCGTATTGTAGTAGACAGTGTGTTGGCTTATTAGACGTAAAAGCCATGGTTCGAGCCCCAGGCCAGACATCAAGACAAAATACAAAAAGTATTTCTGCGGCGACTTCCTCTCAGCAGATATCTGGCACAAACTCTGAGAGTAAATAAAATTGCGATAAAAAAGTTTTTCAACAATCTGTTGTTCGGAGTCGACTTCAAACTGTAGGTCATACACATAAGTACATATGTAAGTGGTGTGAGAAACTAGGACATTGTACAATGTGTCAATTCGACCTCCGGGTACTGTACAATTTTTTTAATTGACAAGTACACTTCCTCTAACCTAACCTAACCTAACCTCGAAATTTTTTGTAATTATTTTTTGTTTGTTTTTACTTTAAAAACTGTCGGTCTAGTAGATAATGTGTTGGCTTATTAGACGTAAGGCCACGGTTCAAACCCCAGGTCAGACATCAAAAACGAAAATATGAAAAAATATTTCTTCTTTGGTGACTTCCTCTCAGCAGATCTCGGGCAAATACTCTGAGAGTAAATAAAATTACTCAACAAAAAGAAAACTCAATAAGACAACAAACGAGTGTAAAGCTTCAATATGTAGATTAATTAGATCACAAAACTTAATTATGCTTCAAAAAGATAAGAAGATTTAAAGTGCAGTAAAATGAAGTATTTGAATATATCGTATGATGACATAAGCATATTTACCGACAGTAAAGCGCGACCATCAGATCCTTAGAGAGTGTGTATACCACACCTAAAATTGTCCAAGTATCCCGGTTGTAACTGTTGGAGATAGCGAGACATTCATTTGGATAACAACAAGGCCGACTTACTTGCTGTACTTGCTGGCACCACGGAAAATTCAATTGAAATATCCTACATGAGATAGACGGCGTTCCCTCACGGAAAGCAAACAAATTGTCTCATAAAACCTACATACATTGGCAAAAGTAACATGAGATAATGAACCCACTTGTAAAAACTCCAGACCGATCTATTCCGACATGGATATATACTCGTATATGCAAAACAGAATTTGCATTTACCATCAATTTAGATAAGCTTTGAATCATACAGCATATGTAGCTTTGAATTAAATACAGCAGAGTTTATTTGTTTTTTTTTTGTTTACATAACATTGCTCTGCTAATATTAACATTGTTGGTCTTGTTGTATTTATCTTTACACACACCAAGTATTTACGTATGTGTGAGAGATTTGTCAGCTACAATCGTTTGTGTACTTCATTATATCGTCGTTCGTACAAAAAACAAACAGAAAGCATAAGAGTAATTCTCATTTAGTTTATTACAATTTAAGAATAACTAAACGAAACTAAGTTTGGAGCGTGGGCGGTAGTGGCAACTTGAAACTCTACGGAATTCAATAATCCACTAATTGGATCGCCTTTTAGCAGTCTTCTGTCTTAATTGACAAGTACACGTCCTCTAACCTAACCTAACCTAGTAGAGGAGAAAAATAAAAACAGAGTTGTCATGTGGTCACTGTTGACCTAAAAGGGGGTAATTTCCTATCGTAACTCTCAAAATTTGATTTTTTTAGAAAAAGTACTAAAATTTTGCATATTTTTCTATGGAGAATGCAAAACATTGTGTAAAAATAATAAAATTTGGCTTATTTTCCACAAAAAAAATATCAAAAGTGGTTTCAAAATCCCCATTCTGGCAAGGCTGCAATATCTTTCACCTCAAGTGTCATTTCTTTAGTGAAACGTTTTGCATTTACAAATAAAAATCGCTTAACAAGCGAAGAACGCACAAAAATTATCAAAACTACACCGAAACAGTGGCGCCAAAATTTCAAGCACATCATTTCAACATCTCAAGATCGAACTAGGAATTAGAAAGATTATACAGAAATTAGAATAGACCTGAAGCGTTATATAAAGGGTATTTTTATAGAGGTATAGAACTTTAAGTTGGCATTACTTTTTAAGATGGCGACGGATTTAACAGTTGTCAAGTGATTTATTCTCAGTTTGGTTGGGCAATTCATCATGAATAAACTCACGCCTGAACAACGCTTGCAAATAGTGCAATTTTATTTCGAAAATAATGGTTCTGTGCGGAAAACGTATCGCGCACTACGTCCATTTTATCGTCGACAAAATCGTCCATCAGAGCAGTTAATTCGATTAACCATGGAACGTTTTCGCACCACGTTTACTCTTATTGATAACTCGCATCCCCAGAGACGCTGTACGGTGCGTACAGAAGAAGCTATTGCTGCTGTAGAGCGTAGCATTGAGGAAGACCCGAATGAGTCCATCCACCATCGAGCACAGGAATTGGATCTGTGTCCATCCACTTTATGGAAGATTTTGCGGAAGGATCTTGGTTTGCGTGCTTACAAAATCCAACTCGTGCAAGATTTGAAGCCAAACGATCATCAAGTAAGGCGTAGATTCGTCGAATGGGCCCAAAACGAGATTACCGCTGTTCCCGATTTTCATAAGCGTATTTTGTTTAGCGATGAAGCGCACTTCTGGTTGAATGGCTACGTCAAAAACAAAACTGCCGCATTTGGAGTGAAGGTAATCCTCAAGTGTATGTGGAAACACCGTTACATCCAGAAAAACTGACTGTTTGGTGCGCTTTATGGGCTGGTGGAATCATTGGTCCGTACTTTTTCAAAAACGATAGTGGCCAGAAAGTTACATCAATGGTGATCGGTATAGAGCCATGATTACTAACTTTTTCATTCCTGAATTGAATAACCATGATGTCGAGAAGATGTGGTTTCAACACGACGGCGCAACATGTCACACAGCTCGTGCCACAATAGATTTATTGAAAGACACGTTTGGTGACCGCCTAATTTCACGTTTTGGACCTGTGAATTGGCCTCCAAGATCTTGTGATTTAACACCGCTAGACTACTTTCTGTGGGGCTATGTAAAGTCATTGGTCTGTGCGGTAAAGCTACAAACGCTTGACCATTTGGAAGACAACATTCGCCGTATTATTGCCGATATACAGCCACAAATGTTGGAGAAAGTCATCGAAAATTGGACGTCCAGATTGGACTACATCCGCGCCAGCCGTGGCGGTCATATGCCAGAAATCATATTTAAAATGTAATGCCACAAGATAATCTTTCGGATAAATAAAATTCATGTCAATCGAATAATTCATCGTTGTCTTATTGCAACTTAAAGTTCTATACCTCTATAAAAAAACACCCTTTACAATATGGCCAAATCTAAGCATTATTGCAATGAAAACACTGCCGGAGATATTACTTCAATTAGTGGAATTGCTTCCAATATTCTCATTGCTTCTCAGCACGTGTCCATTAGTGTCCAGATCATCCAAATCAGGGCAAAAGAAGTTTGTAATCATCAGCCTATAGTACTTGTCATTGGCGATAATGGCGTTGCCAACTTCATTCTTAAAGAAATGGGAATCGATGACGCTGCCAGCCAACGAAACAGTGACTTTATCGAAATGTATTGTAAGCTACTAGATCTCTTGTAGATTGGTTTCATTCGCAATTCGACAAATTTGCTTACATAACCATTCGGAAATGGACCTGATCGATGAAGATGATTTTCCAATAAAAACTACAATCACTTGCCAACAGTTCCAGAACTCATTCAGCGAACACAAGTCTGTTGTCTACGGTCCATGGCTATTTGGTAAAATAGACTGAATAAATGACAACTATTTTGACAGACAGGAGGTTCCACAAGATGGCTGCTATGAACTATCGGTTGCCCCTGTTAGAATATTCTGGTGTACGATTATATTACGAAGACTTTCAGGAACAGTCTCATTAAGCAAAATCGACTTGTCTAGAACGTTTTTCCAAATGAAAAGTTTTAAAGAATCTTCCTAATCAACCAAACCACAGTGTACCACAAATTCCATGGCACCCTGTTGTTTTCTAAGTTTACCGCAGCACACTCCGACCTACTCTCACCAATGTTTCATTACTTTTGCTTTCAAAAGGTTTATTTTTAAATATTTTCAAATTTTTTTCTTCTTTTTTCCTTTTTTTATTTACAAGACTTTGACTTTTCGTGTCTTGTTTTATGCGTCGCTATAGCAGATGGCAGAAAAACAATCCACTTATCAAGTGGTCTTTGCAATATGTTTTTATTTATTTTTTTCTCTCTCTCCCCCTTTTTGTAAAGGCATTTTAAGCATCTGATGGCGTTTGCCTGCATGCTTGCCACCCTCTTAAACCCTGTTTGCAGGCAGGGAAATATTTGTTCGAACCCCCCTAAAGATATGCTTCAACTGTATATAGATAGAAGAGGGAGAGAGAGGTTAAGGCATCACACTGTTGCTTCGGGGGCCAATTATTGAATATCTCAACCGTTTTCTTTTTTTTTTTTTTGTTGCTGAATATATCCTGTTGCATGCAGCTTATTAAATGGAATGTCGGGGGTTGTTTTGTTTGGAAAATATTTCTTCAAAATTGATTTGAATTTGAATTTTTTTTTGTAAATTTATAGCAACTGTAGCCACCTTAACATACTATCGTCTTCACTTGTTCTTCTGTATTTATTCGCCATGTTTTATCATGTTTTTGTTTCTTATGAATTGATAGTGACATCTGTGGCATCATCATCAACAACAACAACAACAACTGATAACACTTTAGCTATTTTTATTCTACCCTAGAGACAGTTGCGGTGGTTTGTTTACCAAAAGTAGTTGATAAGAGGTTCAAAAAGGCTCTCGTATTAAAGGGTTAGGGATTTCAATTTGGATTTAATAAGCGTTGTAAGTGTGATAGATTGTGGTTTAAATGTGATCAAGAAATGTGGCAGTGAAAAGTGAAAAAATGGGTTGCCTTAAAAAATTCAATGAATGTTGGCCTTAAAAGCAGAGGAACTCCAGAAGACTCTTCCTTTAGTACTTTTCTTCATTGTTATTGTCTGTTACATGTGCTTTATCTGATGTATTGTCCACTGCTTAGTCTATATCAGGATATCCCTGTGATATCTCCTCTAATTCTGTTACCCTTTCGACTTTAGGATGTAATTGAATGTGAATAAGGAAAACCCTCCATCCAGTACCAGCCATTCATTCTTCTAATCATAGAATCTTCACGTTGAATATGAAACACCTTCCATTCTGAAAAAATTGGTTGTTCGTTGAGTTTATGTGGGTGCCCAGTCAAAACGATGTTTAATATTCTCAGGGTACTCAAATTTCCTTTTGTTGCTTTTACCCAACAAAAAAAGGGAAGAGTAAACTTCTGACACTAACAGCTGTATGGAAGACGCTCTTTCGCACGCATCCAACCCCGTCAAAACTCTCCTTTCCGTCAACCATATCCATTTAGACTCTTCTTTCTATTCCATAGAAAAATTGTGACCGTATCAGCGACATGGGAGCAATTCTTCTCGCAAATATCAAACTCCGACTCTCTTTATCTTCTCCTCCAGCAAGTAGACTCTTACAGACCCCTCGTCCTACTCCACACAAAATATTCTGGTACTCAGTGACATGGAAGCTGCTCTTCTTACAACTCGTTTACCTGCTTAATGGCGTGATATCCAATAAGATCTGGCATTCAGCTGAGAGAGAGACTCTATTTTCCCTCTCTCGACAATCACATACTATTTTCGAGCTCATGCGAGCCCTATGTTCAAACGGGAAATTAGCTAGAACAGATACTACCTGTACCGCTGATAAGAGTCTCCTTAGACCACATTGAGACTAGAAATCAGGCATAAATTCAAAAGACAAGCTAACATTTCCTGGGTTAAAGAGAGGAGTTGCTTCACGGCTATTTTTAGCTGCCCGTATATTATTTAAAGGAAGATGCACCAGCTCCTTGTCTCTCTGTCGTCTGGAAAATGCTTTCGTGGTGTCTATACTTATGGGAGACATGCCCATTAACTGGGCATCTTCTTACACGATTTTAGTACACTTTGCGAGTTGAAGAAGGAAGTGCCACATTTTAGCGTACCTTTTAAGCCGTCTGAGAATGTTAAAGCACCCTGTTCTTAACTTCCTTAACAAAACTGTCGGATATGAAAGCAATTTTTGGTACAAACTTACTTAATTGGTAACTACAAGCCTTTAGTTAAGATTATAACCTAGCCTTGCACATCACACATGTTGTGATTGCGTGTTAATTTAATCCAAGTATGGCGAGGGCATACAGTTTGACAACAGATTTCAGAAACTTGGCAAAGCAATTTTATTTTGCTCTCAATGTATTAGCCATAATACTGTACATTTCATCACGTTCGAGAAGTCTAAGCTGGGATTTGAACCAAGGGCTCTCTCTCTACTATTAGATTACGGCGACTTTGTGGTACATAAGGGAACTCAAAATGTTTAAAGTCAAATGACTCTTTCTAATGGCTTGCTTCAATGCCTTCTGTCATGCAACATGGAAGCAGAATGAGTATAATGAACTGGCTCTGTGACTGCGTGCGATGATGCTACGCAAACCTACTTCAGGAATTTGCAATAACGCTGGTGGTAGAACTAACTAAAGAAGGAAAATTTAGCATTGAAAACAGCTTCAATCAAAAGAGCAAACTGAAGCCAACTTCATGTTAATTTTCTTAAAAAAAAAATTGCGGGGTCGGAAGCAATGTTACCTGAGGAATGGGTAAAATGTGATCAAGCGCTTATGATTTTTATAAAGGTCCACCATAGACAACGTTTTTCCGTTACAAATAAATTTAAATTAAATTTTTCTTCTCTAAATTTCAAGCAATTTCCACAATTTCCCTAAAATTTCTAAAAATCCTTCCCATATCTGTAACACAATCCCATCGATGTGTCGTAATAATTTGCCATTTTCCGTCGACTAATTAAAATGTTTTTTGCCATAAAAACTCCACCCCACTCTCACTCTCACTGTGTAATTAACTGAGTGGCGTCGCATCAGGCAAAAACACATTAAAAAAAAACAAATTTTTTATTTTCGTTTCTCAACGTGGCAAAAACGTTTATTAAGCCCTCGAGTTATAGAACGTGGCAGAAATGCACAAAACCTGCCTAAAAATGCTGTTTCTTGTTCGTTTTTCTTTTTTTTTCTTTTTTTTTTGGTGAAAACAACATTTTAATCAATAAAAATGCAACTTCCTGTACAGGATTCCCGTGTTTTTCTCTTTTTTTTTTTGAACATTCACTTACTGTTTGTGCTGCACTCTAAGCAATTAAAACGAATTGCTTTACAGTGATCTGTTTACAGGGTGAGGTGTGGTAGGAGTAAGCAAATTGGGGAGGATTTTTTAGGTTAAACTAGGTTGTGACCACACACTCTAATAAGCTAATAAAACAACTGCTGGTGCTGCTGTTGCAATAATAAATGCCAGTTCTGTCATGTGTATGTGTGTGGCATAAATTTCATGTCTAAGTAACTGTGATGTTAATGTGTTGGTGTTGCTTTTGGGATTCTACATCATCATCATTGCAGTTGAGTGTGTGTATTGAAAGGAAACACTACATATTGGAAGCTGACACCATTTTGTATTTTTTTTTTTTTTTTGTTTTTTAAACACACTCTCTCTCTCTCTTCACTGTCGCTATACACCAGTTGCAGTTTTTAGGTGGAAAACATGAACAGAACGGGAAATTGTATAACAAACCTCTGAACATTTGTACAATAACTGCACTAAAGAAAAAAAAAAAACGAAACGAAAAAACAACACCAATAAATACACTCAGAGAAATATAGGTTTTCAATAAAACCAACAGAAACTGTAAACCGTTGCAAGTTATTCTCTCTGTGCTCTCTCACGGCCTTTAGGTTCCAGTTTAAACGAGCGATCATTTAGAAGGAAAACGTTGTGCATTATCTTCTGTTTTTTTTTCATTCGCAGTTACATATGCGAACACGTGTGCATTGGGTAGCAAACAAACATAAGTTTTCCTTCCCAACACAAAGAAAACGAATGTCACCGACTACTGTAGAAAATTCAAGTTATCGATAAATTTAATGTAGAAAATTCAAGTCATCGCTAAATATAACGTAAAAAATGCAAGTAACCGATAAATTTGTTGCAAAAATGCAAGTTCTCGATAACATACATACATACATAATTGGTCATTACAACCCTTCAGTCAGGATTACGACCTAGTTTCTCACACCACTTATGTTGTGTGTGTTAATTTTATACATGAGTGGCGGGGCCTACAGTTTAAAGTCGACTCCGAACGACAGATTTTTGAGAAACTGAAGAAATTTTATTTACTCTCAGAGTTTTTGCCAGAAATCTGCTGAGAGGAAGTCGCCGAAGAAATACTTTTTGTATTTTATTTTGATGTCTGGCCTGGGTCGCGAACCCTGGCTTTTCGTCTAATAAGCCAACACACTACCTACTAGACCACGGCGGCGAGTTCTCGATAAATTTAACATAAAAAATTCAAGTCATCGATAAATTTGCTGTAAGAATGCAAGACATCGACAAACTTACTGTAGAAAATGCAAGTTATTGACAAACTTATTGTATAAAATACAGGTCATCGATAAATTTAATGTAAAAAATGCAAGTCATCGATAAATTTACTACAAAGAATGCAAGTCATCAATAATTTTACTGCAAAAAATGCAAGTAATCGATAATTTTAATGTAGAAAATGCAAGTCATCGATAAATTTACAATCGAAAATGCAAGTCATCGATAAAATCACTGTAAAAATTACAAGACATCGATAACTTTAATGTAGAAAATTCAAGTTATTGACAAAATTAATGTACAAAATGCAAATCATTGACAAAACGATGCGTTTTCCACTCCGCTGCTGTTGGGAAGTTGTTACGATGTATATATAAGATGTCGCTCTGTATTATGCCGGTTCTTTATTCTATTTGCGTTGTTTTGACTGCATTCCATTAAAATTGTACGATAGCAGACATTTATCAACCACATAACATACATAGATCTTCGAGACGATTATTTAAATGCCCGGATATAATCCTTACCCTTGATGTATCTGTAGCCGTGTAACTTTCGTCATTGGCTGCGTTGAAGAGCAAGGTCTGAAATGGACAGCTTTGGAGAAATTAAACATTTACACTTATGGGCACGTTTGTCATATTTTTGGTAGCAATTCGTCAGATAGCGTTCCTATAAAAACACACAATTAGTGATATGAGTTGCTCCGGTGTTCCCCTGAGCCGAAATGTATTCCATATGAAGAAATGATTTAGGATGCCAAACACCTTTTCAAAGTCACTTCACCGTTTCTTGATTATGTGCAGCCTCTTTTTCTTTGTTTTATTTTTTCTTCGAGTGTATTGTTTTCAAATATGTATCAACGATATCGCTTACACATCCGCTTCGCGGATATCGCATGCTATTTGCCAGTGTAAAAAACTACAAGTGGCATGTGGCATAAGGCATATGGTAAAATGTTAATAAAATTGTAAAAAAACAAACAAACATTCTCATGAACACACATACACAAAGAATAATAAAAATCTAGACTCCAAAGGGGGGTTATAACTGATGAAAGTTTTGTGAAATTTAAGTGAAAAACATTCTTTTGGCAATCGTTTAGGTTTTGTTTAGCATAAGGTCAAAGGTCATTGCTTAGGCTTAACCTTAAAACAATACAAATTTTCCATATGACTTAATATTGTTGCTAATATTTCTTTACTTCTTCTTTGTTTCCCTCTTCTAGAAACTCCATTATGGCTTCTGCTGCAGGTGGCACCCATACGCAACGAAAGGGATTTGGTTGTCTTATTCCTGCTGACATTCCGCGATATAACCGCCTTAAAGCAACCCATCGACAGCGAAGATACCAAGGGTGGTAAGTTACTCTTCATAATCTTTCTCTCTCTCTCTCTCTTTCAATGCTTGTTACACTCGTTTTTCAATGTCGTTTATTTTTTTGAAATTTTCACTCTGTCAACTGTCAACTCCTATTCAATGTGTGTGCCGTTGTAAGGCATTTAATACTTCCAGACTTAACTTTGTAAATGTCTTCTTCTTTTTTTCTGTATATATATATATATATGTGTGTATACATAGGCGTATATTTCTATATGTGTGTGCACTTTTCTTATAAAATTCTCTGTGTATTCAAATGTATATGACAGGGTAAACATAATCTGCATGAAGTTAACACTGCATGACATAGTCTAACGAGGGGAACACTTATAGGTTAAGGAAATTCGGTTGTGTAAGACCGCTGGAATGTGAGTTTAGCAGCTGAAATCTAATGATAAGACTTATAACTATCCAAGATAGTCTACAATTTCCAAGTTTTCTCATCATTTTGCTCATCTCTGAAAAAGTGGGAAAATTAGAAAATCTGACATACTTCAACGAAATTTAGGATACTAAATAGGATCAGAAGGGATCTTTTGGGTAAAAATCTAAGGTTTAGGCCTAAGGATAAAGAATAAAATATTCTAAATCCAAGCGTTCAGAAAAATAGAGAAACAGAACTATTTTTCTTCAGCTTCACAAATCAAGAGTTTTTAGAGCCGACTCTTACGGACTGTGGAATAGTTTAAGGAAGTTGGATGTGCTTAAGCGAGTACTAAAAGATTTTGTAAGCTGATATTTAAATTTAAGGCTTGTGGCTACTCAAAATAAACCACTTTTTCCAATTTCATGCGAAGACAAAGAAACAGCAGCGTTTCGCAGTTCCACATCCACGAAATGTGACCAAACCTGATGTGTCCTGTATACATATCTAGAAAATTGCTACTAGTTGCCGCCAACATGCACAATGGCTCCTGGCTGACTTCTAACAAAGCCAAAGAGTGTCTCAGAAGATCTGACTGCCCTATGTGAGTGTTGCCTGTTGAGCGGGCAATTTTTTAAACTTTGAGAATGCATAGGAATTCCTGCAGCTTTTTTGAGAATTTTGTGAATTTTCTGAAAGAACTTCGATGGATTTCAGGGATTTTAAGAAAGGTATAAGCAACCTCGCCAAGGATTGATCACTGTTTGTCAGCAGACGAACTTGAGTTTTGAAACTGCGCCAAACTTAACGACTTAACTCTTTCTCTCTCTCTTTCTCTCTGCTTTCTACACTCTCTTATATTAAGTGTATGTAGAGCATCTATTTTATTTCTCTCTCTCTCAGTGTTTTCTCTTCTAATTCTATACTAAATGTTGTGCTATCTGTCCACTTTATTGCTTTGACAAATTTGATATTTCTACTATCCAGTTTTAGGTCTATCAAAATTTGCCAAACTGGCCAGATCGGTAACGAGAAGTCGTCAATTCAGTGCACACTTGCCAACACTAAAGGATCCAACGAAACAATCAAATTTAGCACATGTAAGTTACACTTTCACTCGACACAAATACATATTTTAATCACAATAACTGATAATGTCCATTTACAGATGATGTCCTTAAGTGCGGATATAATGCCACAATATCGCCAGGAAGCACCGAAAACACCACCACACATACTATTGCATTATTGTGCATTTAAAGCGATATGGGATTGGGTTATACTCTGTTTAACATTTTATACAGCAATTATGGTAAGAGATCTTTTCCTTCTTCTCTTTGCTCTTATTTTATAATTTCTCCTTAACCTCTTTCCTTTCCTTTGCTTATTGTGATTTATAAAGCAAAACACTTTCCATAAATCTAGATAATTTACTCTCAATGGTTGCCTAAGCTTTAAGCACATAAATATGCTTTGAGATACTCATATTGTGTGTATGTAGGTGCCTACTTTTAGGGGCATAAACATGCACTTCTGCTGCCCAAGTGTGGCACTTAAGATATCTAATCATCAAGTAGATGGATGACAGTCATAAACCCTCCAAAACAAGTGTTGCATGCTGTTGTAATTTGCAATAAGACACTGCGTTACAATATTAAGACACCAATATTAGCGTATTTAGGGAGTGGTAGTGTACCCAATAAAAGGGCAGCAAACTGCTCAGGAATTCATTGGCCATTAGCCAATAAGAATATGTCTTGCATGACTGACCTGCATACAGTACCCAGTAATGACTCCAACAATGTTGTTAGGCTGAGCTCCTTAGGAGTCTGATTAGACTATCTTGGCGCTGTCTATCCGAAGTCACTCAAGCGATATTAAGGAAACTTAAACTTGCAAGTTAACTATAGGTTTGCTAAAATAGAGAAGTCACTTGAAAGTTTGATGGTTGAACAATACTTTATCAATTCATGGGCTCTGCAATTTCTCCTTGCCGTATTTTTGAGATTCTAGCGGCAGCTCCAGACTGTCTTATGCAAGAAGCTAGGATATTTATTGGTATCTTCTCGAATATCACAGCAATTGCATCTTCGGATGCTGTCCTGTATGCGCAGGAGACCATTAACGCAGAACATCCATGAATCTGTATTAACTGCCAATTACAGTGGCATATCAATACTCTTATACTGAGTGCTACAGTATGTAGCATTACTCTTTGGATTACAATTTTTGAATGCACGATAAGTATTCAACTGATTTCCGTGCTACATCGCGCACCGATTAAGCTCTTTCCATGGCATATAAAAGCTCTTATATTGACTGCTATAAAGTATGTAGCATAACTCTTATACATATTTTTATAAAAAGTCTTATACATATTCTTATAAAAAGTCTTATACAAAGTAAAAGTTCGACTTAACAACACTATTCATAGATTAAGACAAGTTCTCTTACATCTCTAATATGTTTACAATCAAATGCTTACTTACTTACGTTATAAATAAAATTTAATTTAATAAACTCTTATATTCTCTTATACTCGATGTGTATTTGTGTTTTCCAGGTGCCATATAATGTAGCTTTTAAAAATAAAACCTCAGAAGATGTTTCATTACTTGTTGTTGACTCAATCGTAGATGTTATATTCTTTATTGATATTGGTAAGTACCGTTATTACATATCCTTATACTCATTCTTATCCATATCGTTTTGCTTATTATAAATGTCCTTTTGAAACACTCTCAAGTTAAATATTGTCGATATAATGGCAAGCAACATGTGTGATGTCACATCCTATTATTGGTGGTGATGGTGGTTTGAAAGAGAATTATTTCTGTTATGCTTGCCAAGAAATTGCTATACTCTGTGACACTATAAAATTATATTGAAAAATAGGCCTCTTCATAATATTTATCGTTTTTTTTTTGCCTTGTTTCTTATTTCGTCACGTTTTAACTGCACTTGTTTTCAGTGTTTTTTATTTTTATTTTTTTTAACATTTTCATTTTGAAATTGATTTATGAATTTATTCATATATTTCTGTTCTTTTTTTTCTAGTTCCATTTAATGTTTTTTATTTTAACGAAACTGTTATACACTATGTAGTCTTTATTCTATTCTTTACTCTACCATCACATTGTATTTAAAGTTTATAACACGGTATGAATATTTTATTACCATCACCATTGTAGTCATACAAATACCTCTACACCTATAGAGATGACTTAATATAATAGTGTCAGTCAGTCTATCTCTGCGTTTGTTGGCTTAATATAAAATTTAATGGAACAGCAAGCAACTGTCATGACTTTTAATGTCACACAGCAATTTTTTAAGCGCAAAACGTGAGTGAATCGTATACGATGTATGCATACTTGCTATGGCTGTATAAAGCCACATTTCAAAAAAGTTTAAATATTGAGAAATTACAAACTTTTGAATAATTTTCCAAAAAAAATCATTCATAATGAAATTTTTTTTAAATATAACATTTATAAACAGGTATAACAGTTATAAATATGTATAACAGCTATAATTTTTTAGTATAACAGTTATAAATATGTATAACAGTTATCCAACAGTATAAAAGTTATGGAATAGTTATAAATATGTATAACAGTTATAAATATATAACCAGCTATAATTTATTTAGTATAAAACTTATAAATAAATATAACAGTTATACAACAGTTATAAACATATGTATTACAGTTATACAACAGTTATAAATATATGTATAACAGTTATAAATATGTATAACAGTTATGCAACAGTTATAAATATATGTATAACAGTTATACAACAGTTATAAATATATGTATAACAGTTATACAACAGTTATAAATATGTATAACAGTTATACAACAGTTATAAATATGTATAACAGTTATAAATATATGTATAACAGTTATGCAACAGTTATAAATTCATGTATAACAGTTATACAACAGTTATAAATATATGTATGACAGTTATACAGCAGTTATAAATATGTATAACAGTTATACAACAGTTATAAATATGTATAACAGTTATACAACAGTTATAAACATATGTATAACAGTTATACAACAGTTATAAATATGTATAACAGTTATACAACAGTTATACAACAATTATAAATATGTACAACAATTGTACGACAGTTATAAGTATGTATAACAATTATATAACAGTTATAAATATGTACAACAGTTATATAACAGTTATAAATATGTATGACAGTTATACAACAATTATAAATATGTATAACAGTTATATAAAAGTATGATTTTTCTCTTTTCAGTTTTAAATTTCCACACCACATTTGTTGGCCCCGGTGGCGAAGTAGTTAGTGATCCGAAAGTGATACGTATGAATTATTTGAAATCATGGTTTATCATCGATTTGCTCAGTTGCCTGCCATACGATGTCTTCAATGCCTTCGATCGTGATGAGGATGGCATCGGTTCCCTATTCAGTGCTTTAAAAGTGGTGCGTCTATTGCGTTTGGGTAGAGTGGTACGCAAGTTGGATCGTTATCTAGAGTACGGTGCCGCCATGTTAATATTGTTGCTGTGTTTCTATATGTTGGTGGCCCATTGGTTGGCCTGCATTTGGTATTCAATAGGTCGCACAGATGCCGATAATGGGGTAAATTAGAAAAGACCATAAGGAAAGTAAAATTATTTTGATTTTATTTTTTTTACACTTAATTTCAGATCCAATATAGTTGGCTTTGGAAACTGGCCAATGTTACGCAATCGCCCTATTCATATATTTATAATAATGACTCAACAGAACTGATAAATGGTCCTTCACGCAAGAGTATGTATGTGACTGCATTATATTTTACAATGACTTGTATGACCTCGGTAAGTACGAAGTACTAGTAGCTTTAGATTCTAGTATAAGACCAATTTGTTTAAGCCTTTGATTATATTGCCTTTCAAATAATGTAAATTTCTTTACTTTTTCAAGGTGGGGTTTGGAAATGTGGCCGCCGAGACGGACAACGAGAAGGTGTTCACCATCTGCATGATGATAATTGCAGGTGCTGTGTCTTTAACACGTTCCGTTGCCACGTCGTATTTATTATTATTTTTTTCTTTTGTTGTTTAAGCAACGTTTTAGAACGCTAAAGTGCTAAATTTAATAACGCTTTAGTAGTAAAAAAAACCCATTAAAGTATGGCATAATAGAAATATGCGCTCAAACACCACTAAGAAATATAGTATAACAGTTAGTATAACAGTTTATAAGAGTATAGAATTTCTTAAAATTGTGGTGAACACTTTCAAGTAAACTTAGCTTATTAAAACTAGTAAGAAAATTTGAGTATAGGGGAAAAACTAAGAGTAAGTATAAGAGTGTCTAAAGAATTCGAAAAGACTTAAAATGATAAAGAAAAACTCAGATCCAATTTATTGTCGCAGAATTTTGGTAGGAAACTTAGTATAACACAAAATCTAACGTAAAAGTGTTCGTATAAGAGTTTCAAAATACTTAAAATGTCTTTAAAAGCTTAAAAGAACACAAGTCAACAATAATTAGTTAAAGCACTCTAAAAGTTTTAAGAAAGCCTGGATAGAATACAAATATTTAAAGTATAAGAGTTTTTATAAGAGTTTCAAAGTTTCTAAAATAGTTTATAGAGGTTGAAAACAATACAAACAAATTAAAATTTAATTTATTGTACTAAAATCATTAAAGACAACTTAATCTAACGTAAAACTCATTGGTATAAGAGTTTGTATAAGAGTTTAAATATGTCTAGAACAGTTTAAAAAGATTTAAAATAGCACAATTCAACAAAAGCTTGATAAATAATACTAAACATTAAGAAAACCTAAGTATTATCGAAATATTTAAAGTATAAGAGTTTTTATAAGAGTTTTAAAGTATTTAAAATAGTTTAAAAGGCTTAGAATAATACAAGGAATTGAAATTTTAGTTATTTTTATTAAAATTGTATAGAAAAGCCTTATAAAGGTTGTTTTTTATAGAGGTATAGAACTTTAAATTGGCATTACTTTTCAAGATGGCGACCGATTTAACAGCTGTCAAGTGATTTATTCTCAGTTTGGTTTGGCAATTCATTATGAATAGACTCACGCCTGAACAACGCTTGCAAATAGTGCAATTTTATTTCGAAAATAATGGTTCTGTGCGGAAAACGTATCGCGCACTACGTCCATTTTATCGTCGACAAAATCGTCCATCAGAGCAGTTAATTCGATTGACCATGGAACGTTTTCGCACCACGTTTACTCTTATTGATAACTCGCATCCCCAGAGACGCTGTACGGTGCGTACAGAAGAAACTATTGCTGCTGTAGAGCGTAGCATTGAGGAAGACCCGAATGAGTCCATCCGCCATCGAGCACAGGAATTGGATCTGTTTTCATCCACTTTATGGAATATTTTGCGGAAGGATCTTGGTTTGCGTGCTTACAAAATCCAACTCGTGCAAGAATTGAAGCCAAACGATCATCAAGTAAGGCGTAGATTCGTCGAATGGGCCCAAAACGAGATTACCGTTGTTCCCGATTTTCATAAGCGAATTTTGTTTAGCGATGAAGCGCACTTCTGGTTGAATGGTTGCGTCAACAAACAAAACTGCCGCATTTGGAGTGAAGGTAATCCTCAAGTGTATGTGGAAACACCGTTATATCCAGAAAAACTGACTGTTTGGTGCGCTTTGTGGGCTGGTGGAATCATTGGTCCGTACTTTTTCAAAAACGATGGTGGCCAGAACGTTACAGTCAATGGTGATCGGTATAGAGCCATGATCACTAACTTTTTCATTCCTGAATTGAATAACCATGATGTCCAGGAGATGTGGTTTCAACAAGACGGCGCAACATGTCACACAGCTCGTGCCACAATCGATTTATTGAAAGACACGTTTGGTGACCGTCTAATTTCACGTTTTGGACCTGTGAATTGGCCTCCAAGATCTTGTGATTTAACACCGCTAGACTACTTTCTGTGGGGCTATGTAAAGTCATTGGTCTATGCGGTAAAGCCACAAACGCTTGACCATTTGGAAGACAACATTCGCCGTATTATTGCCGATATATGGCCACAAATGTTGGAAATAGTCATCGAAAATTGGACGTCCAGATTGGACTACATCCGCGCCAGCCGTGGCGGTCATATGCCAGAAATCATATTTAAAATGTAATGCCACAAGATTATCTTTCGGATAAATAAAATTCATGTCAATCGAATAATCCATCGTTGTTTTATTGCAACTTAAAGTTCTATACCTCTATAAAAAACACCCTTTACATTGTATAAGAGTTTCAATAAAAATATAATTTGTAGCATAAAAAATTGTAGGAAAAGCTTAGTATAAGTCAACATCTGGTAAAAAGCAAAAGATTTAATTGATTGTATTTAAAATAACAAAAATAAATGCATTCTCTCTTCAAGATACATAGTATAAGAGCTAGTATAAGAGTTTCATAATATATTTTTGTAATTAATTTAAAATCTTATAGCATTTTTAATAGTTTCCAATTGAGATAGTTAGCTTATCGTACTAAAACTGGCAACAAACATTTAAAATACAACAGATCTGTATTATACAACTCAGTATAAGAGTTTCTAAATCTTATAAAAGTTATTATAAGTGTTTTGCAACAATTTGAATATCTAAAAGTTAAAATTTTACTTCTTAAATGTTAAAAACCGCCAGTATAAGTGAAAAATCTCCTGTAAAATAATTAGTATAAGAGTTTCAACATATAATGGTTCTTCATAATGATTTTAAGAGTATAAGACTAAGTATAAAAGTTTAGTTTTGAATTTTGAAAATAGTTCAAATGTACTATAAAATAAAATTAAGCCTTATTAGGTTTGTATTTAGGTATAAATACATGTGTAAGAGTTAGTATAAGAGTTTTGTGATTTAGAATACATAATAATTCATATTAATTTTAAGTTTACATATATTTAATACTACAAATAAGAGTTTGGTAAAGCAAATAGGATTAAAATGAATAGATTTATAAACGTTAAGTACACCAGTATAAGAGTTTTACGTATTAAAAGCGCATATTTCATTATGTAACGCCGCTAGAACTAATAATTGCTCGAGATTTCATAAAATGTTGTAGTTTTTCTTTCTTTTTTTGTTTTTCTTCTACATATTGTGTTATTTGTTAAGCTTTTAATTTTTATGTTTAAAACTTTTTTTTTTTTTTTGGTTTAACAAGCTTTCATTATTATTTGCTTTAATTTGAAATTGAAAACAAAGCTTAATCTTTTCTGTTTTTCTAAATATTTATACAAAAAAAAACAGCGTTTAAAAATTTAATACACGAACCTATAGTTGGACAACTCATGGTTAAGCGTGAGTTGAGATATGATTTCGTTACTAAAGAATATCAAAAAAAAACATAACAAAACAAAGCTTACAATGTGTTTCTTACAGTATTTTATAAAAGCGTTCAGTGTTCAAAAAGGTATAAGGAAATGGGTATAAGCTATTTAAATTCTTAGATAATATAATAGTTTTGAATAGAAAGCACGTACATATATAGAATTCAGTATAAGAGTTTCAATTTTGACTCAATAAAAAAGCTCTGTAGAACTGTTTATGTTAAAAAAATTTGACATCGTATAAGAGATTGATTTTTGACAAAAATTATTTAGTATTCTAGCTCAAAACATAGCGTATAATTTGGCACGTCCAATGGATCTGAATGTAAATTCGGATAAGACCGGAAGACATTGATTTACAAGAAAAACGAAGATGGCACATTTTCTTAACTAAGGAATTAGGATATCAAGCCAGGTGATATCCTTGGGTATTGTCCTGGATTGGAAACTGAAATGGAGATGGCATTTGAAAGATAGGGCAGCAAAGTACTACAAGTACTAGCCCTTATGTAGGAGAGCCATAGGTTCGATATTAGTCCTCACTCCAACTATGATACACTGGTTCTTCAGGAGCGTAATTAGACCAATTCTAACTAATGCTTCACCAGTGTTATTCCCTATTGGGGAAGAAATACAGCATTAGAATAATTAAAAGGGTCTAAAGAATGTGCTGTTTAGGGATAAGTAATGCGACGAGGACATCATCTACCTAGGCATTGGAAACAGAACTTTTTATCGAACCGATAGAGATGCGGGTTCGATATGAGGCGCCCCTTACGGCCGGATAGATTAACCAGAGCCACAAATCGTATCAACAGAATATAGTTAAGTTAGGTTAGGTTAGTGAACGTGTATTTGTCAATTAAGACAAGTACAGAACCCGGAGGTCGAACTGACCCATTGTACAACGTCCTTAAAGAGGGAAGGATAATAGAGGGATAAAAAGAAGAGGATGTAGGAAAGGGGAGAATGGGAAGTGGAGGAATTACACAGATAAGACAACAACAAAACAACACAGATAAGACATAACAAAAAGGAGGAGAGCGCTACTACACTGATGAAGCTCTAGCGCCTCTCAACCAGCCTCAGCCACTAATGAATTTGTGGAGAGCCTTGATGTCGGCTCTCGACACAGAATTCAAACTCTCAAAAAAGGCCCCGCCAAGGGTCCTCAACCTCAACCTACCAAGGGCTGGGCAGTAACAGAGGAGATGTTCGATAGTCTCCAACTCCTCCTCATCGCAACATTTCATCACTCTAACGCCAGATCGACTTTCTTGGTCTAACGAATTCATGCGACAGATTCCCGTGAGGACTAGTTGCTACACGGATGTCTCTAAACACAGAGATGGAACGGGACTGGGCTTCTATATAGAAAAGAACCAGAAACCACACTTTGCCTCTTGCTACTGGATCATAATACGGTTTTACAAGCAGAGGCACTCGCGATCTGGGAATGTATGATTTTTGGGCTAGTAATCATTAGGTAAGGGTTGGCTTATAGGGATTTAAATGCCTTTAAAGATAGCCTAATGGCAATTAGGGCCATAACCTTCAGGAATATGATCCTGCAGTAAAAAAAGGCAATTAACAATTACTCCATGTACGCATGGAGCATGGAGCAGTACGCATTAAGAACAATATTAAGAAACTTAATTTTTATTTTTTGTTTATATTATACTGCACTATGGCTTTAATTTGCACAAAAAAAAATTAATTTTCCATCTATAATTGTAAGTGTTTGTATGCAACTTATATAAGACTATACATATATTAAGCTGCACTATGGGTATACTTTGTACAATGGTATCTGAAATATTTAAATTTGTTAAATTTTCTTCTTTCTGCTGCACTATGGGTATAATTTGCACAATGGGAACTATACCCACAAAAAAAACTGCACTATGGGATAAAAAATATTACTTTTTTTAAACATTATTTTCGGTGTAAATTTGATTTTATTTGTAAAGAATTTTTAAGTTCTTAAAATATTTATTTTTAAATTTGAATTTTTATTTATTTTGTTGAGCAGAGATGTTAGAAAAACTCCAACATTTTTTATTTCTTTTATGTGATAAAAATTGAAAGCTTTTATTACCGTTCTAGCGTTGGCGTTAAATTTCAACGAATTTTAAGTATTTTTTTTAAATAGATTTTTAAGCTAAAAAAAATTAAACATAAATTTTAGGGATTAAATTTAAGCTCATGTGTATGATGTGAATGGTAAAATGGCTAAAACCTTATGAGAAAAAAAATTGAAAAAATAAACTCAAACAAAAGCTAAAATACCGGCCAACTAATTTAATAAAAATAAATTTTCTTTCTTTTTTTTCTATTTTTTTTCTCTATTTTCTGTTCTATGTTTGTCCCTAATAAATTTTCATTAAAAAAAAAAAAAAAAACAAAATTTATATGTTCCTGATGACTGGTGTATTGTTAATAAAACAGCTTTGCTTTATGCCACAATATTTGGCCATGTTACGACGATAATACAGCAAATGACATCGGCAACGGCAAAATACCATGACATGCTTAATAATGTGCGTGAATTTATGAAATTGCATGAGGTGCCGAAAGCATTAAGCGAACGTGTTATGGATTATGTGGTATCCACGTGGGCCATGACCAAAGGCTTGGATACCGAAAAGGTAAGTTTCTAGCTTTTTTGTTTGTCTCTTTTCTTCTTAGCACAACAGGTCACTATACACTTACTTACTCACATCACTAGCTTAAGAAGGACGAAAACCAAACCATAATGGTTGGGGACAGTAGGTCTTATATCAAAAAATATCAAACAATTTTTTTCCTTTCAAATCTAGTGTAATAAATAGTTTTGCTTTTAAAACATACTGTAATATTAAGCACTTTAGTTAACATAACTTAAAAAAACTTCTTTTTTCTTAATTAGATTTAATATTTAACAAAAATGAACTTTTTTGTACAAAAAAAAATTCAAACTCATAAAACCCCCACCAAAAAAACAAAATTTTTTTCCTCTTTCAAACTCATTTAAACAAAACTCAACACGCAGTTGTATATACACTAGAAAGCTTTTAACAGCAACCAAAAAAAAACCCCCAAAAATTGAAACAAAATTTAGAAAATTTTAAATCATATCCAAATTAAGGCCAAAATTAGTTGAATTATTGAAAAATTCAAAGCTTTTTATCTTTAAAAAAAGCTTTTCACCTGTATTAGAAGTATTTTATAAAAGCTTAGTAGGTTAACATTTCAAAAAACAAAAGCTTAAAATCATTACAATTCATTGCAATATAAATTAGAGACCGTTTTTTTTCAAGAAGTAGCGTAAAAGCTTTTTCTAAAGCTCTTTTAATATTTCCAATTTTTTTTTCTTATTAGAATTGTTTGGTTTACATTTCCTTTAAAGCTTTTTAGTTTTAATTTTACTTTACAATTTCAATACAGAACGTTTTCTTGTAGAATAGTTTTTAGAAAAGCTCTCCAATACCTATCAAAAAAATTAAAGCTTTTTTTTATAAATTTTCTTATTTTTAACAATTTTTTCAAGCTTTCCATTTCTAAATTTTGTATTTTTAAAAGCTTTTTAATTGCAATGACATTTTTAATTTAAAATAAGAGCTTTTTGAAAGCTCTTTTTATTTTTTACATTTAAAGGTTTCCATTCTTTGAAGCTTTTAAGTTAAATTGACATTTTGCATAAAAAAATTCGTTTTTAAAAGTCTTCTTAAAATTTTGTTTAAAGTTCACTGCAGCACACTGCACACTGAAACCAACTACTAGTTAGGATAATGACCACACAGTGCTTTCAAACTTGTTTGTCTTTCAATTTAAATAACACCCCTAAATCGCGGCACAATTCGTTCCTGGGCTGGTATCACTATCTTAATGATCACAAGCACCTTAGCGTGGAACACACTGCACTTATATTGGAGCCTATACGACATCATCAGAGCATTTCTAAACTAAAGGCTCCTGCCACAGTGCCAGCCTATATCTTTAAGCCATCAGTACGGATCGCATGGTCGTCAAATGGAAAACCTCAGCGAGGCACTTCTCCTTGTCTGGGGGCAGCTTATCAAAGTCACATTGCCTTACTAAGTAGGCCATAAAATTCCAACTCAATTTCGTTAAGAGCAAGTAAACAATCCTCAGAATGGTGGCAAGTCCAAACTCCTTCACCTCAGCATTAACACCAGCAAGCAATCTTTATCGAAATTAATCTCAGAATCAGTTTCTTATCCGTATTCGAAGCTTTCCTCACTGCGTAAATGGCATACAATGCCGTGTTATTAATACTAAGCTTGCAGGTTCTTCAGGGAGTTTCTCAAATTGTAACTATGCACCTTTGAAAATTGCTCTGCTTTATCATCTTGTAAGAGCAGCTGCCGTAGACCGTCCTATAGATCGTTTTATTAGAATCTAAAGTACTGACCATATAACATCGTTCCAATGTTCGCAACGGCTTCTCAGGCTGAATTTAACAAATGGCACGGGTTGTGTATTGGCTTCGAGCATCACTGTGGTTGGTGGCTGCTTCGCATGCTTCTTCGACCTAAGAAAATCTTAAAAGGTCCAACTGGATCAAACCGTATGATCTCGGTAACCAGTATGCACCACCACCATTTCCTAAAATCGCTAGCTCCGTCGTGTTGAAACCATATGTAGTTAATGTCCATTTTATCCAATTCATGTCTAAAGAAGGTGGTAATCATCGACCCACAGTTCTTGCCGTTGATAGTGATGGCGTGGCCAACGTTGTTCTCAAAGCAATATGGACCAATGACCCTGCCAACCAAAATTCCATACCAATCAGTGACCTTTTCGGGATTTATTGGACACTGTTTGATTTCATATGGATTGGTATTGTTTCACTCTCAACAATTTGTTCACGTACCCATTCACTTAGATGTTGACCTCTTCCTCTATTGACCTCTGGGGATGACTTATCGTTGAAAATTAGGGTCACTTGCCAACAGCTCCAGAGTGCATTCAGTGAACACAAGTCGTTGTCTATGGTTGTTTAACTTCAGTTCCGGGGCCAGTTAAATTTTGTACAATCCCACGTCACTAACCAAAATTAACTAAATTGTGGCCGGTGACGGGCGGAGTTCTTGTATGCGAAGGGAAATGGATAGGATTGTGGCCAGTGACGGGCAGAGTTCTTGTAAGCGAAGGGAAATTGATAGGACATCTGTTTGCATTTTATTTATTTTCACGAGTTGTTGAATGCTTTATCAGTCCATGGCGATTTGACTTTGAAAGCTTTAAAGCTTTTATTAATAATTTTTTTCATTACTTTCTTGTAGTAATTAGAAACATTTTTTATTTCTTTTAAAACTTAGTAAGCTTTTAAAGCTTTCTATAATTTGTGAAACTTTCAATCCTTAGAGCTTTTATTGCATTTTTTTAATTAGTTTCTCTTACAAGTGTTCTTCGTAGCATTTTTTTAATAATTTATTTCATTTTATTATATTTTATAAAGCTTTTTTGTAGATGTTGTTAGTTTGCTTTAAAGCTTAAAAAGCTCCTCCTCTACAGCTTTTGAATTTTGTTTTATTTATTTATTTGATTATAATTAATTTATAAGCACATTGTATAAACAGCTTTTTCTCCAGTCCGAGGAGCTTTCTTTAATTTTTTATTCATATTTCTTATTTTTTATCTTTAAAGTTTTCCTAGAGTTTAAAAGCTTTTGAATTGAAATTTTTTAATATTTTATTTCAAGTCTCTTTCTTATTTCTCACATAATTTTTTGAAGCTTGTGTTTACTTATTCACCACGTATTTAGTTTTAGCGGCTTAGAAAGCTTTAAAGGCTTTTTTATTTTTGGTTTTTTTCAAAGCTATTTGCTTTGCTTTTTTTCTTTATTATTTATAAATAGTTTTTCGATTTTTTATTTTTATATATTTTTTTATAATTTATTTTATTTTTAATAACTCTTAAAGCTTTTTAAGTTTGAAAGCTTTTTTTGCAATATTTTCTCATTCATTATGATTAAGAAACTACAAACTTATCACTTTTTTCACAACTTTATATGGTTTTTATTAAAAAGCTTTTTTTTTACTTATTCACGTCATTTTTTGAAGCTTCTAAAAGCTTTTTTCAAATAATTTTTACGATTAATTTTTCCTTAGTTATCTTAGTTACTTAATTCTCATTTTAAATTCCTTTGTGATTTTCTATTTCTTCTCTCTCCTTCTCTTTCTCTCTCTTTATCATTTAATTCTTAATACTAGGTAAAGCTAAGCTAAGCTAGTTCTGCAGCTAGTATCTCTTCCAGATCATTTTAGTTCCAAAAAAAAACACACAAAAATAAATGCAATCCGTGTCAATACGAAAAGCGTCCGTCAAATTTTTGCTATTGGATGAAATTTTAAACCAAATTTTTGAATTTCATCACACTTTTTAAAATCATTTACGAAAAAAATTTATAAAATTTTCTAGGAATTCTTTAATGATTTGGTTTAAATCTTGAAAAAAAACTCTAAAAAGAATATCTGAGAAGTGTTAGTTTTATAAAGAAAGATCCTTAAAAAAGGAATAAATAACACTGCCTTTATACCATTTTCGTTGACTATAGTTTGTGCCTTAAGCAAACAAAAAAAAAAATAATTGACTGGACACGACCCCGAACTGGACTTAAGACCAAGTGGGACTGTAGGAAATAGGAATCAAAGAGAAGGTTTTCTGATTTGCTTTTTTATTTGACAGTTTTAGTTTGGCAAGCAGCATTAATTATCGAGGATGGTTAGAGGACGTGTACTTGTCAATTAAGACAAGTACAGTACCCGGAGGCCGAATTGGCCCATTTTCGAGGATATCTAGTAATCATTAAGATTTACTCTCATTTACACTCTCTAGCCTTAAAGGTTAACATACATACATACATAATTGGTCATTACAACCCTTCAAGTCAGGATTACGACCTAGTTTCTCACACCACTTATGTTGTGTGTGTTAATTTTATACATGAGTGGCGGGACCTACAGTTTAAAGTCGACTCCGAACGACAGATTTTTTGAGAAACTTTTCATGGCAATTTTATTTACTCTCACAGTTTTTGCCAGAAATCTGGTGAGAGGAAGACGCCGAAAAAATACTTTTTGTATTTTATTTTGATGTCTGGCCTGGGGCTCGAACCCTGGCTTTTCGTCTAATAAGCCAAGGTTAACAATGAAATCAATTCCCTCTCTTTAGTTTTTCCCAGTCCTAAGACAAGTTTATAAGACAACCACTGTGATTAGTTAAAGAAAAATACAATTTTCAACATCTAAAATAGTTTGTTTACCACAACCACACAGTATAGTTGAGGTAAACATAGTAAACATTTTATTAATAATTCATTGGTAGAAATTAAGTATGAGTTTACTTTAACCATACTTTAGTTGAAAAAAAATATTAAAACAATTCGTTTTATAAATTATTTCGTTTAGGACAATTAAATAAAATAGTTGTAGCAATTATAACTTAAATTTTATAATCATTATATTCATAAGAAAATGCTCAACATTTGCTTAGATTTTCAACTGTTAGAAGTATGTTATTAGGTTCAGCATAATTTAGTTTAAAAATCTTAATAATTCATATTATATAGTTGCGGCAAATATAGTAAACATTTTATAATTATGTACTTACATCAAATTTAAGTGCTAGCAATTTAGTTCATTTGACAATGTTGATTGAAAATCTGAAATGATATAAAGTTTCACAAATATTAATTATCACGATTATATATTATAGTTGAGACAAACATAAAACAAATAATGTTAATTCCTCCAACTAAAATTATATGTTAGAAATTTATTTAAAAAAATGTCTACCCTTTATAAAATATTTGTTTACGACAACCATATTATATAGTTCAGTCAATTATACTTTTTTAGTTGAGACAAATATAATACAAAATAATATTAATTCCTCTAACTAAAATCATAAGTTAGAAATTAAATTAAAAAATGTCTACCTTTATAGAAAATTTTGTTTGTGACAACTATATTATGTAGTTAAGGCAATCACAAAAAAAAGATAATCATTCCAATCAAAATCATGTTCTAGTAACAAGTTAAGGCAATCATAAAAGAATTAAATCTAAATGCTATAGTATGTAGACCTCTTTTCAAAATTGCCAAGATTTGCCAGTCACACATCTTACAGGCAGTCTCGATCATGCTGAAATTATACACTAATGTGCCGTACACTAAGTTCATGTGATGTGAGATCAACTTCTTTATAACTGCACACAACAAAGGTGTTGTAACGATTCCTGACAACTCCCGCTCCAATATTCTAAAAAAGTTGCAGTGCCCTGTAATTATACCCATCCATTTCTGAATTCCATCTTCCTTTCAAGTTCAATTTATCATTTAGCTCGATAGCGTCAGCTACATTAGAGCGACACATAGGCCATCTACCCAAAGCACTCTAGTGCTCTACCGAATAGCTTTGCCAACGATCAATTGCAGCAGAGAAAATACTTTCAATTACGAATACTGCTAAGGACAACATCAATGGTTTAAAAGACCGCCTCTCTATAAGATCAAGAGAGTTCGAAAGTTCAAGTTTATTTTTTAGTTCGATAGCCTCAGCCAAGACGTGTATCCCTACGTTAGAGCGACACATAGAACATCTATCCAAAGCACTCTAGTGCCCTACCCAATAGCTTTCAATCAATGGCTTAAAAGTAAACCTGGAAGGCAGTACACCCATCGAGCAGATCAAGAGAAAGATCGAAAGTTTAAGTCTATCAGAATAAATACCCGATCATTGAGCAACTGGAAAGTATTGAAAAATTGGGATTTTTCCTGAACAACTTTCAAAGTGGCTGCAATTTTCTTCAAATCAGTAAGAATCTCCAAACCGTCAACTGCAATTGCGCAACTGGAAAGCATTGAGAAACTAGAGTTGGTAGGGTGTGAAAATTGATGAAACTTTCCAGGTTCAAACGTATCATATTCCAAATGCTGTAGCGCTTTCCTTGAAAAATTTCCAAAACTGTCTTTGATTTCCTTCAATTAAGCAGAAATCGTTGAACCTCCAATAGCAATTGTGCTACTGGAAATCCATGGGAAATTAGATGTGGTAGGGTGTTAAAAGCTGCTTAAACTTTCCATATTTAGTGTCCACATGTCGAAGCTACCAAATATTGTAAAAGTTTCCTTGGGAATCTCCAAAATGTCTTCGATTTCCTTCAATTACGCAAAAATCTTTGAACCTCCAATTGTGCAATTGTTCAACTGAAAATCCGTGAGAAATTGGATGTGATAGGGTGTTAAAAACTGCTTAAAGTTTCCATATTTAGTGCGCACACATGTGGTATTTTCCAAATATTGTAAACATTTCCTTGGGAACCATCCAAAATGTCTTCGATTTCCTTCAATTAAGCAGAAATCTTAGAACATCCAATTGCAATTGTGCTACTGGAAATCCATGGGAAATTGGATGTGGTAGGGTGTTAAAAACTGCTTAAACTTTCCATATTTAGTGTACACACATGTGGTATTTTCCAAATATTGTAAATTTTTCCTTGGGAACCTTCCAAAACGTCTTCGATTTCCTTCAATTAAGCAGAAATCTTTGCACCTCCAATTGTGCAAGTGTTCAACTGAAAATCCGTGAGAAATTGGTTGTAGTAGGGTGTTAAAAACTGCTTAAACTTCTCATACTTAATGTCCACGTGTCGTAGCTACCAAATATTGTAAAATTTTCCTTGAGAACCCTCCAAAATGTCTTTGATTTCCTCTAGTTTAGCAGAACTTCTTAATCTTCCAATTGCAATTGTGCAACTGAGAATCCATGAGAAATTGAATATGGTGGGGTGTCAAAAGTTGCTTAAATTTCATACATTTACAGTCTAATTGAAACATAGTTTCCAAACGTTGCAAAACTTTTCTTAAAAACCCTACAAAAATGCTTAGATTTCCTAGAGGTCCGAGGGTTTCTCAAAGTCGTATGGTTAAGTAGAAAAGTAACGAATTTCTTTAGTTTCCAAGAACTTTTTAGGTAGATGCTGACTTAACAGACTTGGACTTTCTAGGAGTGGTGTTAAGCAATAAGACAACTGGACTTTTCCGAACCCGGACTCTACTGTTTCAAACTGCGTGTCGTGTTTTGTGAGTCAATGAACTAATATGCCCACAATTTAATATTCTTTTTTCCCAATTTCCTTGCTGAGAGGCCTGTGTAAACAAAAAAACAATATTAAATTAAGTATATGAGTTTAATGACACTTTGAAAAAAAAAAAACAACAACAAACAAAACTATTCAGAACAGTTTCCGAAAATTCCCAAAAAAAATTTGCAAAAACAACAAACAAAAAATTCATTTCGCAGGTACTAAACTATTGTCCGAAAGATATGAAGGCTGATATCTGTGTTCATCTAAATCGCAAAGTATTTAACGAGCATCCAGCATTTCGTCTTGCCTCGGATGGTTGTCTACGCGCCTTGGCCATGCATTTTATGATGTCACACTCAGCACCCGGAGATTTACTCTATCACACGGGCGAGAGTATAGATAGTCTATGTTTTATAGTGACGGGATCCTTGGAAGTCATACAGGATGATGAAGTTGTGGCGATATTGGGTAAGTTCGAGACTTGGTTATGGTGATAATTCAAGATTGATTGTTTTTTTTTATGCAGGCAAAGGAGACGTCTTTGGTGACCAATTCTGGAAGGATTCGGCCGTTGGCCAGAGTGCGGCCAATGTGCGTGCCCTTACCTATTGTGATTTGCATGCCATCAAACGTGATAAATTACTCGAAGTCCTCGACTTTTATTCAGCATTTGCAAATAGTTTTGCCCGCAATCTTGTCTTAACCTATAATCTCAGGCATCGTTTGATTTTTCGCAAGGTGGCTGATGTGAAACGCGAAAAAGAATTGGCCGAAAGGCGTAAAAACGAGCCACAATTGCCTCAAAATCAAGATCATCTCGTGCGTAAAATCTTCTCCAAATTCCGGCGTACGCCACAAGTTACCACGGGTTCGAAAGAGGGTGTTTCCGGTCAGAGTGATGTCGAGAAAGGTGGCGGTGGTTCTACCACTACTGCAGGCGGTGGAGTTGGTGCTGGTACCGATAATCAGGTTGAGGATCGTAATAAGGTGAGTTTCTCTATCCATTTTCCATCTCCCACTCTCTCTTTGTTTTTATTTGTTAATGTTTAAATATGTTAGTGTGTGTTAATGTATATGTACTGTATATATGTGTATACATGTATGTGTGTGTGTCTGTGTAAATTTGTTTAAATACTTGAAAATATTTTTAATTAAATTTTTCAGTTGAAATTTGTGTGTCAAATTTTTTTCTCTGTGACTTTGAGTTCCAGTTCGTGTGGTTTTGTTTTTATAAAAAAAAATCATTAAAAATTAATTAATTTTTATGCTTTACAGGTTTCATAATTAAATGTTTAAATAATTATATATTATTTGTTTTCTTAAACATTTTTATTTTGAAATTAAAATGTGTGGTAAAGCAAATGAAAAACTGTTGTCACCGCAATGCATTTCGGTAGATCCCCATTATGAAAGCAGAAAAAGTAAATTTTACCACAAATTCGAATACAGAAAACAAAGATTTTGACTGTTAGTTTTCCCAACCCTGATTTAGTTTACAGCGTTTTATTTTCGGCATTCAAAGGACAATTCCGTGAACTGAAAACCATTCCTTTTTTACATAAACTGTTCACCAATTATGCTTCTTATAAAACTTCTAACCACGTTGACCCATTTTCCTTGACTTTGTGGTATAAATCAGGCATAACTTAGCCGATGGCATGTTAGTTAGTTGCTATACTACTGCTACTTCTACTATACCACTACAGTAATAGTACTACTACTATACCACTAAGGAACTAGTACTACTACGACTCCTGCTACTACTAGTACTGCTATTACTACTAGTGATACTACTAGTACTACTTCTAGTACTGCTACTACTACTACTATAACACTACAGTATTAGTACTACTACTATACCACTACAGTACTACTTCTAGTACTGCTACTACTACTACTATAACACTACAGTATTAGTACTACTACTATACCACTACAGTACTACTACTACGACTCCTGCTACTACTAGTACTGCTACTACTACCAGTACTACTACTATACCACTATAGTACTAGTACTACAACTACGACTCCTGCTACTACTAGTACTGCTACTACTACTAATACTACTAGTACTACTACTATACCACTACAGTACTAGTACTACTACTACAACTCCTGCTACTAGTATTACTACTATATCACTACAGTACCAGTTCTACTACTACAACTCCTCCTATTACTAGTATTATTACTACCACTACTACTACTAGCAATACTACGACAACTCTTGATATTACTATTATTACTACTACCACTATTACTATACCACTACTACTACAACTCCCGCTACTACGAGTACTACTACTAATACCACTATACTAATACTACTGCCACTATACTAATACTACCACAACTCCTACTACTACTAGTACTACTACCACAACTCCTGCTTCTACTACTACTGATATTACTACCACAACTCATGCTACTACTACTACTGCTACTACTATACTACTAGTTCTGCTATTACTACTGCCTCCACTACTATTACAAGCATTGTTATGCTTTTAAAATAGCCATGAGATCCGCCGGGAAATCACTACAGTGGTCAGGCAGCATGAAACAAGGCAGTCAATATAATTTGCTTTGATTGATGCAGGATTACAATGAAGATATTTCTCTTATATTGCAAATGCATGGGATTCGATTACGCGGAGATGATGTTATACCAAATACTTGTGGTACAACTCTCGTAAACTTTCTCTGATCACACATTTTAATTTCTGAGTTTTCTTTTTAATTGAAAATAAAATTTATGTGGCATACTTTTAGGTGGCGTTTAAAAAGTATTCTTTTTAATTTAGCAACACTATCAAAATTTATGTTTAAACGTGTTTATTTTGAATAAATTATGCTTAAAAAATTTAATAAATATTAAATGTTATTAAATATTAAATGTTAAATATTTATTTGTTGTATTTTTAATGTTAAAAAAAAATAATTTTTAAAATTAAAAAAAAAAATATTTATAAAATATATACTTATGCTCGTTGTCTTGTCTCTTTTTTGTCTATTTTTTTCTTAAAAACAAATGCCAAAAATTAAAAAAAAAATAAAACAAATAAAACAACAAAAACACTAAACAAATAAAATAAAAAATTTTAAAAAAATATTAAAAAAAATAAAAAAATACGCTTACAAACTCACATAAACATAAATGTTCATACAAAATAAACTCAATTAAATGTGTTTAAATGTTTTTATAAATTAAATTTAAAAAAAAAATAAAATAAAATCAAAAACCCAAATATTATTATAAAATTTTTAAACAACAAACAATCATTAAAAAAAACATTTTCCATCTCTCTCTCTCTCTCTCTGTCTATTCCCCTTTAAATCAACCAAACAACCAATCAATCAACCTTAACCCGACTAATTGGTAACACCCAACTACCTATCATCACCACCCCCAACCAACCACTTTGAAACTGTGTATGTATGTTTCATAAAAAATTAAAAAAACAAAAACAAAAATCTATTGATGTATGCGTATGCGTGTGCGTCTGTGTATGTGTATGTGTATATGTATACAACATTTTAAAGAAGTTACCTGCCAAATTAACATTAACCGAGGATTCCCGTATATTAACCACCGCTGCCGCACCCACACCCTCACCATCACCATCACCATCATCTGGTCCACCATCTGCACGTAGTACACGTGCTAGTAAATGGGGCCGCCTTTTGGGTAGTTCAAGTGTCGATTCAGCTAGCGATACTAGCGCCAAAGTAGCCGTTTCGAGAAGTTTGAGTGCCCGCGAAAGTCTGCGTGAAAGCACTGCCGCCCAAGCCAGGCAGAGTAGTACTTCGAGTAGTAATGGTGGACAAGGCAATAAAGTAATTGAAAATAAAACAAAAACAAAAAAAAAAAAACAAAACAAAACAAAGTCATATAAAAACAAAAACAAATAACATCATACGAGTATACGATATTATTTTATTTTATTTTTTTATTTATAAAAAAACCTTTTTGAAAACATATTTCTTTAGAATTTTGAATTTTTTTCTTATTATTTTATCATGTATTAAACTAGAGTCCATGGTTCAAATCCCAGCTTAGGCATGGCGATGGGGAACGAAATATTGAAAAAATATGTGGTTCGGCGACTTCCCCTCATCAGTCTCTGAGAGTAAAATAAAATCATGATGAAAAGTTTGTCAAATCTGATGTTATGAGTCACATCACCAATGGGTGGTGTGAGAGACTAGTTTTTTTTTTTTTTTTTTTTTTTTTTTGGTTGGTGATATGTCTGAGCTGGGATTTAAACAGTTGTAATGATCAATTCAGAACGTAAATATAGAGTGTTTATGGTAGCCACTATCGACATACCAAGCAAGGCACTATCAGGATTATAAAGAAATTTGAAGAGACTTTAAGCATTACAAATGTGTTCAGTCCTGAGCATAATTGTCAGCCATTATTAACGTTACTGTTGCTCACACAGTGATGGAGAAACCGACTTTGTCAATTCCACAGCAGTCTTAGCAATTGGCCCTACATTACTTTGCTGTTCTTCAGAACTGTTTGTTGATTCCAGAACTTCCGATAACTAAGTGATTTGTTTAACCCTCCACTAAGTGAATGGTAATGGCATAGAAAATTGGATATTATTATTGTAAAGTAATGCCTTAGTATTCCGTCCACACAATCTATTGTACTCTTCCGTTCCAACTTTATAAGATATCTCCGCAATAACGTCTCCAAGCCTATTGCCTTGACAAATTTTAGGATACTGCGTGGTGTCAACAATGACTATTGCCTGCCCAGCACTTGATGTGCTTCCAAGGATTTTTTTCCGTGAAGCATTACTACTCCACACGTTCCAAGTATGTATTCGATGATTCCTTCTCATCACCCCAGAACCTACATGTTGGGCTCGCGACAACCGCCATTCTAAATAAATGTACTCTGAATCGACAGTGCCCTGCCAAAATTTTGGTAACCAACCTCAGATTATTGGTTTTTCTTTACAGCAAGTGATAAGTAAATCAAATGTCCACAAATACTACTCCTTCTTTCCATATTCCTATAACCTATTTTCCTAAGCCTGCACAATGCACTGCATGAGTATGGGGCTATCCCCTGAGTGCTGATTTAAAAAAAAAAAAAAAAAAAAAAAAAAAAAACCAAGCTCGCTGTTAAGTAGTGATTCATCAGTTATTTTTAGCGGCCTTAAGATTCATTTCAGCAGCAATTTGTGACTCCTTGGCAAGATCATTTACCCACATTTTACTTTCCTCAGAGTTCCACATGAATACTGAGAAGAAGTCGCCGAAACAAGTTGCTACGAACGCGGCAATAACACTCAGCGCCATGACAGCATGCAAGCACTAAAGCTGTGGTCATGCCAAAATATTGGGTATCGAATACACGATACCTGAACCTGCTTCCGATGATGGTTTTATAACCCAGATACTGGATACATCCTTTTACGATAATGGCTTGAATTTCCTACGAAATGTCATTCAAGTTTTCACTGATCGATTCAGATTGCCCAATAAAATCAGATGTGGAATCTTTTCAGGACAATTAAATCTTAGATTGTCCCTTGCAAGACCAGATCATTGTCTTTACTAACAGTAAAGCGATCATTAGATACCTAGAAGCTTTTTGTGCTAAGAATGCCGGTTGCCTCTGTAGAAGATTGTAAGACATTCGATGGATAACCTCATTTGAGTTCCGGGGCACTGGGCATCGAAAGTAACAACAAAGCCGACCCACTTTTTTTTTTTTTTTTTTTTTGTAAAACCAACACTCAGGGGATGGCCCCTACTCATGCAGTGCATTGTGCAGGTTTAGGAAAATAGGTTATAGGAAGGTGGAAAGAGGGAGTAGTGTTTGTGGACATTTGATTTACTGAAGCTGGTATCACAGAAAATTCAAATGAATTCGAACACGAGATAGACACTCCTCCACAGAGAGGCAAACAAATTGTCGAATAAAAACTAGGGAGCCACGGAAACCTACCTGTAGAGACACCAAACAGGCATGAATATATGCAGAACAGAATTTGCAATGACAAGATTTAAGATTCCATGGCAAGGAACCTCTCTCATATCAGAGTTAACACGACACTGGGCTCTGGGTGTTTGCAGCAGGAGACTGTGAATACCTCATAATGACTTCCACAGAAGCTGCAATGACGAGAAAGAGATGAAGACCACAGAACATCTTCTCTGTCATTATTCGGCGCTTGGGAACCTAAGAAGAAGAACTCCTAGACACCCAGACTTTAGTAATAGAATGTGTCTAGCCAAAGGAGATTTGAGAAAAGTCCACACTTTCATAAGACTCTCGGGATGGTTGACAGAAGCCAAGTCGAAGTTATAATTATGACGGTGCCGAGGCTGACAGCTGATATTCTTCTTCAAAAGAGCTTCTTTGCGATATTAAAGGCATGAGTGGACTAGATGACATTTTGCCAGGCGAGTAAGGCAAGATATCGGCAATGTCAGCTTCACTTTTTGAATGAGCGTGCGGATAGGCCACCTCTTCCTCATTGGCACTGGACAAATGATGGGAACAGTTGCAGCTTAAGGGACGTTCATTAGTGGCCAATGGTGAGATTTTACGAATTTCTCTTAGTTTCTGTACAAAATCTGGCTCATAGCCACTTTCCATGCGTCGCATTGTGAGTAGTTGGGCTTGGCGTTTATGCAAACGCTCACCCGGTGAGGTGGACTTTTGATGAGACGCACAAGTACTATGTCCCTCAGGAGTGCCTGGATTAATAGAGAAATCTATTTCAGACAGAGACAGTTCATTGGTGTATGAATCAATTTTGAATAGCGTTAGACTATCGGTAACACGTATTTGAAATACGGGCTATGGGTGTTACAACGTGACCTTGTAGGACCCAAGCAAGTAGCTTCCATTGAGAAGGCTGCCAGTTTAACCTAACCTAACCTAAGTTGGTGAAGGACCATATATTTTTTTGTTTGTTTGTTTGAGATGTCTGAGCTAGGATTTGAACCATGGACTCGCATCTAATATGTCAACACTAGACTTTGGCGATTGAATTACTAGTTTATTTTTATTTTGTATTAAATAATTATTTTTAAGAATATTTTTTTTTATTATTTTTTAAAATTAATAATTTTTTTTATGATTTGTTTCTTTTTAAATATTTTTTTAATTTAATAAATTATCTTATCTACACCTTATATCATCTGTCTTTAGCCTAACTGTCTTAGTTTTACTGTTTAATTTAGTTTTTAGTTGATTATTTCTGAAATTAAATTTATTAAATTCTTAAATAAAAACTCAAATTTTTTAAAAATCTCCACAGCACTATTTATTAATAAATAAAATATTATGTTTTCCCCGTTTATTTATTTTTTTGCCTGCCTACCCGCATATTGTTAAATATAAAAATATTTAAAAAATAATAATAATTAAAAAACTATAAATAAAACACAATAAAAAAATCGAATAAATAAATTGTGGACATTAAACAACATTAAAACGAAATAAATATAAATAAAATCAACATTAAAACTCTAATTGGAATTGGTGGTGAACTTGGATTGTAATACAACTCTGTCTCTAACTCTATCTCTCTCCCTCTCTCTCTCTCTACATAACTGTTACCTACTCTATGTAACTCTCTTCAAACTGTAAACTACTAAATCTCATGCGTAATACATATATTAATGTGGTGGTGAAAAAAAAAATTGAAATACACTGTACAACAAAATCCAACTGGACTTGTAAATGGTGTAAAAACATAATGAATTCATGTTTAAATTAAAATTTTAAATTTATTTCAAATTTTCATTAAATTTTTCTTTTTTCTCATTGCTCTCATGACTTTCTTTATTCCTCTTATTTCTTATTTATTTTCCATTCACTTAAACCCTCTTTTTATATTTCCATTCTCTTCCTTTCCTTTTTAACAATTTTCTTATGCCTTTTAAATAATTTTCCTACCATTTTTCCCCTCTTAAACACTTGCGTGTTTGTGAACCCTATGCGTACGTTGTACTGCTCTCCCTTTCCTGTTTTTTTTCTGTTTCGTTTTCTTTTGCCAACTACTTGCAGGTCTTTCCAAAAGCTCCCAAACTACAGGCGAGTCAAGCCACCTTGGCACGCCAGGACACCATAGACGAAGGTGGCGAAGTGGAATCATCACCACCCAGCCGTGATAGTCGTGTGGTTATCGAGGGTAGCAGTGCCCCTGCTACGGTTTTAACCGCCCTATCAACCAAAGAACGCAATTTGGCGTTGGAAAGAGAACGTCAAATCGAAATGGCTTCATCGCGTGCCACCACCTCAGATACCTATGACACTGGCCTACGAGAACAGCCACCCACATTAGCTCAACGTGATCTAATAGCCACCGTGCTAGACCTAAAGGTGGATGTACGCCTAGAGTTGCAACGCATGCAGCAGCGCATAGGCCGCATAGAAGATTTACTGGGGGAGGTGGTGAAACGTTTGCAACAGCAGCAGGACTCATCGGGCCAGACAACACCGGCCGATGATACGTTGTGCGTGTGTGGCTCAACGACACTGACAGCGGCCAGTGGCAGCAGCTCAGGGGGCTTAGTTGGTAGACGCCCAGAAGGTGGGGCAACACATTCCACCGCTACCACACCAGCCGCCGATACGGTAATCACAATATCCACAGCTCCTCCTACCACACCAGCCAACGTTGGCGGAGTTGTTGTTGTGGGTGGTGCTGGTGTGGGTGCAACCGGTGCATCCGCTGCTCCAACGTCAACGGGTGCCGCCGCTGCATCAGTAGTGCCGTCCAGCAGCAGCAGCAGCAGCACTACTGCGGCAGCAACTAGCTCAACCAACCTGCTGAATCCCGTGCAAATGGTCACAACGACGACGGGCGGCAATGGTCTAGGGCCTCTAATGCTTAAAAAGCGGCGTTCGAAGAGCAGAAAAGCACCGGCGCCTCCCAAGCAGACCCATGCTCAAGCCGCTGCTACTAGTGCCGTCATTCAATCACCCGAACAGCAACGTTTGCTCGAAGAAGAACTACCCTCACCCTCGTCAGCAACAGCAGTAGGTGCTGGCACAGCAACAACAGGCGTCATAGCCACTACAATTATAACAACAGCTGGAGGTTCTGGTGGTTCTATGGCTGCCATCACCACAACAGCAGGCAGCTCGGCAGCAGGTACGGCCAGTGGCAGCAGTGCTGGCCATCATGGCGGTGGGGGACGTTCGAAAAGAGATTATCTCTAGCCCAAAATTTTAAAACGCCATCAGTCGGACAATAGCAGCAGTTTTGAGCAATAATATTAAATACCGTTATTAGTTATAAAACAAACAAACAAAAAATAGTGAAATGAAAACCATAGTTTTAGAGCAAAAATAAAAACGGAAAAGTAAAAGAGAGAGTTTAATAACAGAAATACACATACTCTCTTTCGCTGTTAATTTAAAGCAGAAGAAAAAAACAAATACAAAAACAAAGCAAAGCAAAGGCTTAAGCTAATGGCGTAACATTAATATTCTTCATACTAAAGCTTTACTTTTACTCTCTCTCTCTCTATCTCTCTCTCTCTCTCCATGGTATATGGTAAAGACACTTACACTCTCTCTCTCTCGCTCTCTCTATCTCTCTCTGTCTTTGTTTTTTCATATTCTCTACTTTATGTTGTCAACATAACTTAACATAATTCTGTTAAAACCGAACAAGTGCTCATTTACTCTTAAAGAAATCGCTCTTCTCCAAAAAAAAATCCTTTAAAAGAGAAAGAAGGAAAAAAATCTCACTTAAAAGCTCTTTTTAAAACAAAAATTCCTGTTTAATAAGGAGCTTATTAAGCGTTTATTAATTAGTTTTTAGGTAAAAAGCATATTGCTTGTGAATTTTTGCTAATAATTTAGTTTAATTTAAAATAAACAACAACAAAACCATTTAACCTTTAACCTTTAGATCATCTTAAGCGTTATAGATTAAAAATTAAAAATAAAACAAAAAACAAAAAAAAAAGTAACAAAAATTGTAGCTAAAAAAAATTATTATTAAAAAATAAATTTAAAAAATTAAATGCAATTCTTTTTTATTTAAACTTATTGTTATTGAAAATGAAAAACAAAATAATTAAAAAAAAAAATTAATTAAAATTTATAAGTTTAACCTTAAAAAGTAAAAAAAAATATTAATTATTAACAAATTATGTGTGATAAATTACAAACAAATTAATTTAAAAAGAAAAAATCTTTAAGTTTTGTTTAATTAATTTTAAGTACAAAAATTAAATTAAAAAATAACAAAAAAAAATTTAAATATTATTTAGGACGGTATTTTGAGTTAAAAACAATTGAAACAACAAATTTTGCTATTAAAAGGTCTTAAGGGGGACTGGATCTGACTCCAAGTTAGCCTCTTATTTTAAAATTACGTTAAAAAATTATTCTTAAATAACAAAAAAAATATTTAAAAAAGCCTGAAGCCTCTCAAGGCCTCTGTGTGCCAGATTAAATGAGTGCCTTTGAATTGGTTACAGCATTCGATACTTTTCGACCTCTTGCTTACACTTTTGTGGCGGACTTTCTGGCTTTATAATCCCCAAAATTAATATTATTATCCGCGTGAACACAGCATTTGACGCAGTTCCCCAAACAAAGTCTAACGGCATCAAATCATATGGTCTTAGTGGCCAATTAAAGTCGTTAAAACTTAAAATTACTCTTTTTCGAGACATCATGAAATTATCCCTTTCGCAACGGGTACCGTGTATTTACGGCAGTCACTTGGTGCATCACAGCGACTGTAGACGCATAATTAGGTTAGGTAAGGTTAGGTTAGAGGACGTGTACTACTTAAGACAAGTATAGTACCCGGAGGTCGAATTGACCCATTGTACAACGCCCTAGTTTCTCACACCACTTATGTTGTGTGTGTTAATTTTTTATACATGAGTGGCGGGACCTACAGTTAAAGTCGACTGCGAACGACAGATTTTTTGAGAAACTTTTTCATGGCAATTTAAATTTACTCTCAGAGTTTTTGCCAGAAATCTGCTGAGAGGAAGTCGCCGAAGAAATACTTTTTGTATTTTGTCTTGATGTCTGGCCTAGGACTCGAACCCTGGCTTTTACGTCTAATAAGCCAACACACTACCCACTAGACTACGGCGACTTCAGACGCATAATTACTTCAGTTACTTATTGATTTACAAAGGCTGACGCCGCATATACATGGTGATTTATTTGTTCACTTGCATTTTCGCGAACGATGACGATGATTTATGGTCAGTTGAGCCGCCGTGAAATGTTGCAAAGTGTGGTACAAGTGCACCCTAGCGCAAAGGGTTAAGTCAGCTGTGTTGTTTGTCCTACAGCACTTTTTTGTGGAACCAACATAACGTCCATAACGTTCATAATTTTCAATTGCAGGCCTAAGAGGAGATCGGTTATCACAAGACCAAAGCACTCTGAACTAACGAAAGCGATTCTCCCTTGTATATTTTCGAAGAAACACGGCCCAAAAACACTTCTTTGCTATAATTTACCCAGACAGTCACTTTATTCGTATGCACTCGTTACCATAACCACCAAATAGGAAATAAGGCTCCTTTGCATAAAAAAAGGTGGTGGGACAACTTCTAGAACTAATTGTTGATTTGTTATTGTAGATGTTTTCCATATTTCGTGGTAATTTGATTTGAAGACAATACGTTCCAATAACACCTTCAGACCACATAAGGCGTACCAAAAAGTCACTTTTGCACACTTTACTTCTAAAGAGGGAAGCATTAAATTCCATAAACTGCGAATAGCAACTCGTCGACTCTGCGAAGGAATTCCAGTAAAACTTCGATGGGAATAAATCTAATTTCTACTGAATCCAATTAAGACGGATTGAAAAAGTCCAATACAATTTGAAAAAGCTTACCCTGTTGTTTCATTCTCCATCAGATAACCGATATAGTTACGTTTTTACCTTCTGGAAATGAGTATTAACTTCTACTGTCCGGCAATGTACCTCTTCTCTTAATTGAACTTCATTTATGTTTGCTTTGTCAACTTCCAGAACTTACCATTTTCTATTCTTTCTGGTACAGAAACGTATAACGCGGTACTTTTACAACGCGTTTTCGATATAACGCGATTTAAAAAAAGACAGTTTCATTACAACGCGAAATTTCGACTTGTATAACGCGAAATTGAAAAAATCGAAAAGAACGTCCAACAAAATGTTTTTTATCAAATGACGAAAACTTTGCCGAGGAAATTTCTTCTGATGAAGTTATACGCCCAAAGCGCTCACTTAATGAATAATATTTAATTTTTCCGATTGTTTATTTTTTCATTGGTTTTTAATTTTTTAAATAAAGTATGAATTTTGATTTTGAGTTGTAAACGTACATACATCTTTAATTTAATACGTATTTTATTTCTTAAAAAGCTTATTGGAACATAACCCTCAAATTTATATGAAAGCTAAGCCTTATATAACGCGAGTTACATAACGCGGAATTTTCTTGGAACGTAACCACCGCGTTATACAAGGGACACCTGTATTTGAATATAATTTCCTTGTAATTTAGTTTTTGTTTACATCTATTTCCGTAATTTCTTTGTTCTATTGCAATTGTTTGTATTTCTTGTTCTTTCTTCATGTTTCTAGAACAAATGTTCTACCTTCGCTACAATATGATATCTCCAGGTAATAGTGCCTCTTTAGAAAGAAGCATAGGCCATTAGCATAGATCTCTCGATACCTTCCACTTTAAGGTGAATGTGTCTGCTAAACAGTGTTACAGTCTAGAAGTTCTAGTTTTGAATCGAGCGCACTTCGCTGGGTTGTGAACTGAAGTGTAGTGTTCAAACTAAGTGTTGTGACCTTGACTACTTTTTTCGCCATCAGTTCTATTAGTAGAGAGTTTGAGATCAGCAGACGATCTTCCTTCCCTTGGATTCTACCATTTATAGCCTTCTCGAAAAGAGGATCGATCAACTAATGATCCATACAGGGATACGGACATTTCAAAGATTTTTCATGAATTGTTTTGTGTCTGAGGCCCATTGAAATATTTGCAGTCCTTTTAGCATATGAAGTAAGAAATTTATCACGTGGTATTGTTGACACCAGTCCCTTTTAGGACCCTCCATGAAAACAAAATTAATTTTTTTTTTTCCATGACTCTTTTTTAACCTCAAACATAAATAGAAATGAATTTTTGACTTCAATTTTTTCAAAATTGTTTTTTATACAAGAAATTACAAACAAAAAAATAAGAAAATGAATATAAAAATAATTACTGCCATAAAACAAACCAGAAATTTTAAAATAAACAAATTAAAAATATTTTAAAATTGTAAAACAAAAATACCAAATAAATTTAAAAAATAAAATACTTAAGCAAAATGGAAATAAAACTTGTGTTGCCACCCGTCCTTTTTTTCAGCAAAAAAAAAATAAAAACTTATAAAAAAATATCAAATAAAATATGATAAAAATAAGAAATTAAATTAAATAAAAAAAAATAAAAAATAAAACTAAACAAAAAAGCAATATACTATTATAACTAAATATAAAACAAATTATTAATAAAAAATAAATAATTTTGTTTAAAAAAATTGTTAAAATCATAAATAATTAAATCCTAATAAGTAATATTTAAATTTCGATAGAAAAATATTTTATTTTTTTCTGTATTTGTTTATAAATTTATAAAGCTCTCTAAAAATATTTAAAATTTTTTTCCCAAGGAATTTTTAATAAATTTATAAAAAGATTTTTTTAATTCTTATTTAAAATTCAAAGTAAATTGATTCGTTTTGTGTTCAAAACATGTTCACAGATTCCTTATTTAAATTATATTAATAATTTTAATAAAAAAAATTTTCGAACTTAGTTTCGAATTTTCGAAATTAACAAATTTGTTAGAAAGTTCGTATATTTCAAGTAAATAAGTTATGTTAATGTGAATAATAGCAATTTTATCAACATTTTAGCAATTAATAATTTTCGAACTTATTTTCGAATTTTCGAAAACGTAAAAAAGTCAGAAACCTTTATTATTTGACATACAATTCTTTTGGAAATATTCATAAATACATTTTTATAAGCATATCATTAACAATTTAACCTATTTGGCGTTTCGAACTTAAGTTCGAATTTTCGAAATTAGCAAAAAGGCCTTAAAAGTGTATACCCCATATAAAAACCACCAAAGATAGCAATTTTATCAATATTTCATTAACATTTCAAAAATTATTAATTTTCGAAATTAATTTCGAAATTTTCGAAAACGTTAAAAACATCAAAAACCTTTCTTATTTCACATAAAACTTCTATGAAAACAATAGAAAAACAATTTTGTAAGCTTTTTATCAACATTTCAGTCATTTTTACTTTTCGAAATTAAATTCGAATTTTCGAAATTAACAAAAAAAGCAAACATTTTGGTAATGTCATATAAATACTCTTAGAAATATTAATAATAGCAATTTTATCAATATTTTATTAACATTTCAGCAATTTTTAATTTTCGAACTTAATTTTGAATTTTCGAAAATTACAAAAATATCAAAAACCTTCCTTATTTCACATAAAACTTCTATGGAAACAATAATAAAAACAATTTTGTAAGCATTTTATCAATGTTTCAGTGATTTTGACTTTTCAAATTTAAGTTCGAATTTTCGAAATTAACAAAAAATGGTAACATTTTGATAATACCGTATAAATACTCCCAGCAATATTAATAATAGCAATTTTATAAACATTCCATTTACATTTACATTTCTGTGATTATTAATTTTCGAATTTAAGTTCGAAATTTTCGAAAACGTTAAAAACATCAAAAACCTTTCTTATTTCACATAAAACTTCTATGTAAACAATAATAAAAACGATTCTGTAAGCATTTCATCAATATTTCAGTCATTTTAACTTTTCGAACTTAAGTTCGGATTTTCAAAATTGCTGATAATACGGACAATTTTAAAAATATATCATATGTATGATAAATAAAGACGAATTTTCATAAATATATTGGAAATACCGCGCAATAATTATTTCCGAAAATAAGTTCGAATTTTCGAAATTACTTTAAATAATTTAAATTTTGTATTCCTTTCAAAAAAATTTATATTATAATTAATTGAAGACAAATTTTATATAAAAATTTTGTGTTTAATGCTTAAAATCACTTTTCGAAATTAAGTTCGAATTTTCGAAATTTCCCAAAAACCGGTTTAAAATGCTACACCCTTTTAAAGAGCTTAATAATTTGGTTTTGTATAATTTTCCATAGTTTTACAGTTTAACAACTATTGTGTGTAAACAAATATTAAAATAAACCTTAAAAGCATACATTTTAGTTCCCTTATTTCCGCAAATTCTATAAAATTTTCCTTCAAAAAAATAAAAATAAACTTAAAAATATAAATTAAAATAAAAAGTGACAATCGTTAAACCACAAAAAACCCCAATAAAATGCAAAATAGCTTAAAAAATCTCTAAAGAGAAAATTTGTTACAATAATAATAGTTTTTAATTTAAAAGTTACCTGTTAGAACAATTATTTTTTTAGGCTTAAATTAGTTGAAATTGTTAATTTAGTTGAAAATTTAAAAAGAAAAAGAAAACCACAAGTTTTTTCTTTTAATGTGATACAAATAATAAAATTACAAAAACCAACCATAAAATATATGAATAATTATTAAAATTTTAATTAAGCTTAAATTTTTATAATTTAAAATAAGTTTGATTAATACAAATAAAAGAAAAACAAAAAAGGTTTCATTATAATTAAGCAAAATATAAATATTTAATTTGAAATAATCCTACTTACAAATAAATAAAAGTAAAAGCGGTTTAAAACTCAAAACTCTATAAGAAAAAGGCACAGTGAAAATGTCTCTTAATTGATGGAATCGGTATATTACACCGTTTCAACTTTATTAGAAAAAAATTTAATTTTTAGAAATTTCGAAATTAAATTCGAATTTTCGAACATTGTCAAAATGACACGAGTTAGAATTTTCTTTATGGAATTGTCATTCCTCCTGTCGAAATAATTAATATTTTGCATTTTTCCAAGTTTTTATCAATATTCGAAATTAAGTTCGAATTTTCTAACATGGGGCAAAAAGTACTAGAAACTGTTCTTTTCCTTAAGAAAAATTTTGTGTAGTACTAAAGAATAAATAAATCCTTGAATTTCAATGATTTTCCAATATCTCCCACTGTTTTTCGAATTTTCGAAATAATGTTCGAATATTTCGAACTTAAGAAAAATGTATTCAAAAATGTCTTAATAAAAATTACAGTATTTGAATTGATTTATAATTCAAATATTTAAAAGTTTCATATATTTTAAGATATGAAAACAATTCGAAATTAAGTTCGAAAATTTCGAACATATAAAAAATATTTTAAAAATATAAAAAAGACTTTAGAAAGCTATTTAAAATTAAAAAAGTAAAAATTCATATAATTTTCCGTAAAGTAAAACAATTCGAAATTAAATACGAATTTTCGAACTTAAGAAAAATGTACCAAAAAAATCTTTTTTTAAATTATAGTCTTTTAATTGATTAATAACTAAATTATTAAAAAAATTCATGAATGAAACAATTCGAAATTAAGTTCGAAAATTTCGAACATATAAAAAATACTTTAAAAATATAAAAAAGACTTTAGAAAGCTATTTAAAATTAAAAAAGTAAAAATTCTTATAATTTTCCGTAAAGTAAAACAATTCGAAATTAAATACGAATTTTCGAACTTAAGAAAAATGTACCAAAAAAATCTTTTTTAAAATTATAGTCTTTTAATTGATTAATAACTAAATTATTAAAAAAAATTCAAAAGTTTATACACGTTAAAAACAATTCAAAATTATGTTCGAAAATTTGGAACCTTTAAAAAATTCTTTAAAAATCATTTAAAAATATAAAACAAATTTAGAAAGGCATTTAAAACCAAAAAAAGATTTAAATCTTATAATTTTTCAGAAGGTAAAACTATTCGAAATTAAGTTCGAATTTTCGAACATAAGCTAAAGACTATAAAAACCAATTTCTAAGCCATTTAACAACATATTTAATCTAAGAAAGCAATTTTTACAGCCATTACTTAAGGGTTAAAACCAAATTTAGAATTATTTTTCAATGTTTCACTGTGCCTCACTTGACAGCTTAATTTCATTTCAATCTTATGTTTGATTAGAAATTATTTCTTTTTTAAAATAAATTATTAATAAATAAAAACGAGCAATGAATATATGGTATTAAATAAATTACAATTAATTTATGAGACACAATAATTAAATGCTAATAAAATGAATTTAAAATAATTTTGTGAAAAATTATATGCTACTTTAAATATAAAATAATTATGTAAATATAATATATTGTAAACTTATATAAACAAAAAAAGAAACTATTACAGTTAAAGGCTAAAATCTCACAACTTTATAAGAAACAAAATATCCATTTTTGAAATTTATTTAAAAAACTTTAAAATTTTCCCTAAAGTTTTATATTTATATAAAACTAAGCTTTAAATGCTAAAATTTAACTTAAAAGTTTACAATTTAATACAATTAAACAGAAAACTACAAAATATGATTCTTTTTAAACAAATAAAAATTTTCGAACTTATGTTCGAATTTTCGAAATTCCTAAAAATTTGAAAATTTTGAGGGTTTTACAGAACAATTGTATTTCAGGATTATTAAAATAGTTTTTTAAACAAAATTTATCAATTTCTAACTTAAAACCAAATTCGAAATTAGGTTCGAATTTTCGAACATGTATTAAAACCTTAAATCTGAATGGAATTTTATTTGAAAGGGTTAGTACTGTTAAAATTTAGGAGTTTTCTTCTAATATGTTTGAATTTCTAGCTATTTTGTATATTCGAAATTACCTTCGAATTTTCGAACATTATTCAAAACCTTTTAAATTAATATAGTTTTTTGTAACTGATTGGTTCGGTTAAAATTTGAAAGTTTTCTTTTAATATGATTGAATTTTTTGCCGTTTTGCATATTCGAAATTAATTTCGAACTTTCGAACATTATTAAAAACCTTAAAATTGAATGGAATATTATTTGAAATGATTATTGATTGTTAAAATTTAATAGTTTTGTTTGAATATGATTGAATTATTTGCCATTTTGAATATTCGAAATTAACTTCGAATTTTCGAACATTATTTAAAACCTTAAAAACTAAACGAATTTTATTAAAAATGATTGGTATTGTTAAAATTTAATAGATTTGTTTGAATATGATTTGATTTTTATCTATTTCGGATATTCGAAATTAAATTCGAATTTTCGAACAGCAATTAAAATTGTAAAATTTCAATCAAATGAAAAGAAAATGATAAGATTTAATAGAACATTACGGTTTTCTAAAGATAGAAGAATACGAAATTAATTTCGAACTTTCGAAAATGGTTGTTATTAACCAAAAAAAATTTAAATGGATATTTTAATACACATTTAACTCATATTTATATAAAAATAACAATTAATTTGCATTTAATTTATTAATTAATTACTAAATAAAAAATGGCAAAATTTTATAAAATAAAAGAAAAAAAATTAAAAAAAATTAATTATAAAAAAATAAAAACAATTTCACAAGAAAGCCTTAAACCAACTTACTGATAAACTTAATTATTATTAAAAAAAAAAAATAAAAAGAAATTATAAAAACTAATTAGTGCAATTAATAAAACGAATTGTTTTCTTTTTTTTTGGGAAAAATAATTTAAAATATAATTTAATATTAAAATATATTAATTAACGCAAGTTTAGGAATTGTTAATAACTTAGGCAAACAACAAAAAATTAATTTGAATTATTGTGTACATACTATTTAAATTAAATAAATAAATAATAAGGAATATTAAGAAAAAAAACACGCCTAAATAAACTGCTTGAAAAGCTCATGAAAAAACAAAACACAACAAAAATAAAAGTTAACTGTCTTTTAACCAGAAAAAAAATATTGAAAAAATTATGAAATAAATTTAAAATAAAAATAAAAGCTTTTATATGCTACAAAAAAATTAAAAATATAAAAATGAAAAAAATATTAAAAAAAAATACATTTTTAAACTGGTATAAAAAAATAACAAAACAAACAAACAATAATTATAATAATTATACACAGCAAAACAAACTACAAATTTATTAAAAACAACAACAACAAAAAATTAACAAACAAAAATTATAATCATAACACTTAACTTTTAAACAATACTCCCCCCTTTACTAAAAAAAATAAAACAAAAAAACATTACATCTGCTGAACAACAAAGAACCAAAATCATTAACAAATAACATAAAAGAAAACAACAACAAACATTGTAACAAAATAACGGTAATAAAGAAAACAGAAACTTTTTTTCTAAACTAAAATATATCAAAAAAAAAAAGCTTTTCGTTTTTCCCTTTTAAAAATATGTACATTTTGTTCTAAAAATAAAAAAAAGCTTTAAAGCTTTCGTAATAAAATCAAAAGAAAAAAACAACTTACAACCCTAAGCCCTTGTTATTTATATACACACACACTTACACATTGTAATTAAACACAACCAGAACGGCAAAAACATCAACAACAATAACATTTTGTTGTTAATTTATTTACTTATAAAAAAAATAAAGCTTTTTAAGCTTTAAGCCTAACCTAACCCCTTACAAAAAAACAAAAAAAACAAAAATAAGTGGCTCTTTTTATTAAGGCTTTATAAAGAAAAACGAGAAAAAAAAACCAAACAAAACCAAACTTATGCTAAAAAATAGTTTAAAAAAACTCATCAAAAATATTGTAAATTATTATAACAAAACAACAACAACACTCTATAAATAATTTATCAAAACAAGAAAGAAAGAATGAAAAAAAATTATTTGAAAAAACAAAAACAAAAAATATATGAAAAATTGTTTTCTAAATATTACAAAAAAAAAAAAAAATACACGAAAACAGAGTTTTATTTGCCACCATAAAGCTTTAAAGTAACAAGGTAAAGGGTTATCCATTTTAGGCTTTCAGAAGAAAAATTAGATAAAAACACACCCCCTTGAGATTTTCATTCCATTGTAGTGTTCGTACCAGAGATCAGCAATGAATCGCTTTTTCGCTACTCATCAGCACTCATGCAATTTTGAGTATGAGTGAGTCAACAGTACTGAAATCCAACTACTCTGATTCATTCGTATTCACTACAACGTTGATTTATAAGTATAAGTTGCAATGAGTATGAGTACAACGTTGACATCAAACTCATAACAATCGAACTATGTTCGATTCATACGCCTACTCATTCAGATTCATAAGTTTAGAAAAATACTTATAATGCTTATAAATGATTCGAGTGATTCGAATAATTCATCAAAATTTACAGTCATAGTTGTTGTTGCATTTACAAAGAAAGAAGAAGGACACATAAACAAAAAAAAAAAAAAAAAAACAAAGACAGCAAGGAGAGCAAACACACAACCTTCATGTGAGTATTGTAGTGTTCGTACGTGAATCATACTTATTTTGTGATTCGTGTATGCGATGAGTCATGGAGAATCGAAATCAATAACATCATGCGTATGTATTGTTAAGCATGGGTACCATGAGTACTTCAAACTTTGAGTATGAGTAGTATGGGTATGACATTAAAATAAGTATGAATGCGTATAAGTATCAGAAATTATAAGTATGATTCGAGTCTACTCATCGTTTTGAATACTCATTGCTAACCTCTGGTTCGGACCTTATGTTGGGTGAGGTTAAACTGGCAGTTGCCTCTCTGGGCACAGCTTTCTTGGGTCTTGTAAGGTCCCCTTGTAACACCGATATTACCTAGTCCAACATGCGACAATAGCTTCTGGTTACATACATACATTTTATTATAAATTCCAAAGGAATGGAATTTAATTTTTGTTGTTATTTTTAGGTTATAGACACATTGTGTAATAGTAAATAAAATAAATATTTTCTATAAATTTATTTAGAGAAAAGATATGAGTCCATATTTACTTAGTGGGAAAAAGTTGCTTAGGTTTCGAACAATACTGTACATACTCGTACATACATAATTGATCATTACAACACTTCAGTCAAGATTACGACCTAGCTTCTTACACCATTTATGGTGTGTTTATTAATTTTATAAAGGGTGTTTTTTATAGAGGCATAGAACTTTAAGTTGGCATTACTTTTCAAGATGGCGACCGACTGTCAAGTGATTTATTCTCAGTTTGGTTTGGCAATTCATCATGAATAGACTCACGCCTGAACAACGCTTGCAAATAGTGCAATTTTATTTCGAAAATAATGGTTCTGTGCGGAAAACGTATTAGTGCGCGATACGTTTTATCGTTGACAAAATCGTCCATCAGAGCAGTTAATTCGATTAATCATGGAACGTTTTCGCACCACGTTTACTCTTATTGATAACTCGCATCCCCAGAGACGCTGCACGGTGCGTACAGAAGAAGCTATTGCTGCTGTAAAGCGTAGCATTGAGGAAGACCCGAATGAGTCCATCCGCTATCGAGTACAGGAATTGAATCTGTGTCCATCCACTTTATGGAAGATTTTGCGGAAGGATCTTGGTTTGCGTGCTTACAAAATCCAACTCGTGCAAGATTTGAAGCCAAACGATCATCAAGTAAGGCGTAGATTCGTCGAATGGGTCCAAAACGAGATTACCGTTGTTCCTGATTTTCATAAGCGAATTTTGTTTAGCGATGAAGCGCACTTCTAGTTGAATGGTTGCGTCAACAAACAAAACTGCCGCATTTGGAGTGGAGGTAATCCTCAAGTGTATGTGGAAACACCGTTACATCCAGAAAAACTGACTGTTTGGTGCTCTTTATGGGCTGGTGGAATCATTGGTTCGTACTTTTTCAAAAACGATGGTGGCCAGAACGTTACAGTCAATGGTGATCGGTATAGAGCCATGATTACTAAGTTTTTCATTCCTGAATTGAATAACCATGATGTCCAGGAGATGTGGTTTCAACAAGACGGCGCAACATGTCACACAGCTCGTGCCACAATAGATTTATTGAAAGACACGTTTGGTGACCGCCTAATTTCACGTTTTGGACCTGTGAATTGGCCTCCAAAATCTTGTGATTTAACACCGCTAGACTACTATCTGTGTGGCTATGTAAAGTGATTGGTCTATGCGGTAAAGCCACAAACGCTTGACCATATGGAAGACAACATTCGCCGTATTATTGCCGATATACGGCCACAAATGTTGGAAAAAGTCATCGAAAATTGGACGTTTTTTTTGGACAGATTGGACTACATCCGCGCCAGCCGTGGCGGTCATATGCCAGAAATCATATTTAAAATGTAATGCCACAAGATTATCTTTCGGATAAATAAAATTCATGTCAATCGAATAATCCATCGTTGTTTTATTGCAACTTAAAGTTCTATACCTCTATAAAAAAACACCCTTTACATGAATGGTGGAGTTTTTGCCAGAAATCTGCTGAGAGGAAGTCGCCTAAGAAATATTATATTTCTTTATTTCGTTTTGTTGAATGTCGTTTTGAAGAAGTCCGAACTGGGGCTTGAACCGTGGCCTCACGTCTAATAAGCCAACATACTTCCTACTAGACTACCACTTAATTTTAATCTTCTCGAGACTCTTATGAAGGTGTGGGTTTTTCTCAAATCACCATTGGCTAGACATGTTTTGTCACTACATTCTGCGTGTCCAAGAATTATCAGGTTCCCAAGCACCGAACAATGACATAAAGATGTTCTGGGGGCCTCCTCCTCTTTATCCTCGACGTTGCAGCTTCTGCAGAAGTCGTTATAAGGTATTCCCAATCTCTTGGCATCAACACCCCAGAAGCCAGTGTTATGTTATCAGTGCTATGAGGTTCCTTAGGTGGAGTCTTGCTAGGTTTAATGCAAATTCTGTTCTACATCACATTCAACCATTTCTGTCTGGTGTCTCAACAAGTGGATTTATTATTCCATGTTACCTTTGCCAATGAATAGAGTTTTTGTGAGACAATTTGTTGGCCTCTCTGCAGAGGAGCGCTTATCTCATGTAGGAATTCATTTTAAATTTTTGTGTAGTGCCAGGTTTAGCAAGTACATCGAGCTTGTTGCTGCCTTCGATGTCTCATTGTCCAGGAAACCAAATGAGGGTAACCGTCAAATGTCCCACTATATACTCCAGAGGCTACCGGCATTCTTGGCCGCTCTTAGATGTGGTTTACACACTCTTTAGATATCTAACGACCACTTTAATGCGTATATCACCATACGATATACTGTGACGAACGAATTCTGCGCACTGCGGCAATTTTAGTAACCATTATTTACGAGCCTGTAAAGCACTACAATAATCTAGTTGTTCGAGGACCAATCTAAGCACCAGTTGTTCTGAAAATATTCCACATTCGACTTTGTTAAGCAATCTGGATCAATCAGTGAAAACTTGAATGACGTTTTTCGAAAGGTTCAGAGCATTATCCTAAAGAGATCTTTACGGTAGCTGAGTTGTGAAACCAGGATCGAAAGCAAGTTCAGGCATCGCATAGTCGACAGTTTTATTGCTTGGAGTTTGGAGCCCAGTATTTATGAAATACAATAGCATGCTAATAAACACTTCTGAATGCTTTTGAAATAATTTTTGATCTGCTTTTCTGCACATTTTAAATGCTCCGCCAAGAAAGGATTATCCATGCAGCATGAAGAGACTTATTGATATTTCGACGACTCCATTCTATAGCGTTCTAAGTGTACTTAGAACGTTCTTAATGTTCTTCCATTTTTAAATTCCACGTTCTCTAACTTAAATACTGACAAAATTTGGTTAAGATGCGCCGATCCGTTCCGAAGTTATATTGAAAAATTTACACCTAATACACATATAGTCGTATATCGCGTGAAAACTTTGAGAGCTCATAGCTCAAAACACACTTTTTCGATTTAGAATATTATAGAACGGAGGCGTCGATTTGTCCTCGCCGTCTGGCAGCATTGTTTTTGTTAACATCAAGTGGCAAAAGTATTACAGTGCCTACTTTGGGGGGTTAATGAAAATTCTATGTCAACCGTTACCACAAGCGCATGCAGTAGTTAACAAAATGCAAAATTTCATGTTAAAAATAATGCAGCCTACTTTTAAGCGCTGTATTCTTAGGGTTTCCCTTACGGTCTTGAATTTTTAAACAAGGTAAGGAATTTTTAATAAAAAACGGAATTTATATAAAGAAAATGAGGGGAAAGTAATGAAAAATAAATTTTTATAAGGGCGTAGAAAGTATTGGGTCAAGAAGTGAACTAGTAGTGAGGGAACTTCTCTCTGAGAAATGATAAGACCCCAATATTTGCTTTAATTCGTTGGACATAAGTTTCCTTTCTGCACGAGAAGGGAAGAAATCTGTCATCGTTATGAAACAGTAGGTAAAAGAGCCAAATCTGCCATTTTATGGTGCAAACTGCTTATAGCCGTTGTCGTAGTAATAATATTCTTTTAAAAAATTATAAGGTTTAAATAATTTTTACTTAAACTTTTGTTTAATTTCCCTTTGAAATCCTTTTGAAAATTATTTTTAACTCTCGAATATCCTTGAAATTCAAATTTACTAACATCTGGCAACACCATTAAAGCATTTAATTTCCCTTTGAAATGCTTTTAAAAATTCTTTTTAACTCTCGAATATCATTTAAATTCAAATTTACTAACATCTGGCAACACCATTAAAGCATTTAATTTCCCTTTGAAATCCTTTTCAAAATTCTTACTCTCGAATATCCTTTAAATTCAAATTTACTAACATCTGGCAACACCATTAAAGCATTTAATTTCCCTTTGAAATCCTTTTAAAAATTCTTTTTAACTCTCGAATATCCTTTAAATTCAAATTTACTAACATCTGGCAACACTATTAAAGCATTTAATTTAATGCACTCATTTAATACAGTGCGTCTCTGAGAAAACATAACCAAACAAAAATCAAAACAATAATAATACACACACATATACACTCACTCACTAGCATGCTTAGGCAAGGAGCAATAATGCTTAAGAACAACAATAACAATTCTACGCTCATTTATTCACTCCAACTGTTACTCTCTCTCTCTCTCTCTCTTCTGTTTCTTGTGTATGCAAAACAACAAACTGCAGGGCTGCCAGATCTATTTTATGGCTTTTTGGACAAATTCAATATTGAAAATCGCTCAAAATCGATTTTTTTTAAATAAAATTTTTTTCAATCCTTATTTTTTCGTCCTTAACAGACGGTTGAACGGTTTGGAAATACGTCTCAATGGGAGTTAGTAACAAAAATGAATGAAATAATCTGGAAGCTACATAGTCTTTTAAAAGAGAGACCATTTTGTGATATACAGTTGGATCCAGAACAGATGTTTTCCATTCGAGAATGAAATATTTCGTTTCCATGGAGAAACTTGTGGATATCTTCCCAGCGGGAGTCTTTGCCATCGAAAGATGTGCTCAATTCAAATTGAATAGGAAGTAAAAAACACAAGATATAGCAATGCTATCTGACAGTTAGACCATTATTTGAGTAGTCGGCTTTGTATATGAGCATAAATCAAAGTTAGTATGAGACTGTCTAACGAAACTGAATAGGCTAGGTAGGAACAATAAGGTTATCCTACAGGTGGAGCTTCTACACCTCAGGGATAAGAACCTTTCAGCGAAACGGGATTTGGAAAAATAAACAGAGGTAAAGTTTCTCTTCAAATCAAATGGCTTTGAAGCAATCAAAACTTTTGTTGGGAAATTATAATAGGAGGAGTTCTGAGCGGTCCATCAGACTGTCCAGAAATAACCTGAGATTGGTAACCGATCTGTTGACAGGGCACTCTTAACAGAGCATAGATTTAATTTGAATCAGAGTCTTTCGTTCGTTGTGGCACTTAATTAATTACTTAAAATATGAACATTAACAGCCTGTTTCTTGGATTTTGGCCTGCTTTAATACGTCTTTCCAGGCGCCTATGCTTTTTGCGTGATTTCGCTTCGATGGTCACACCCATCGATGACAGTGATTCCTCAGTCTGGTCTTTTGTATGCAGATAAGGTGGTTTCCTACAAAGACTTGCGCTAATCCTCTCATGAAATAACCCTCTCACACGAATTTCCCCTTGCATCCGAACAACATGGACAGGCAAGCGCAGCCCCTGAATGTTAATGTGCTACAAACCGCAGCCGCTGGTTGTTAATGTGCTGCAAAGCGTCCTTGTTATCGAATATGAAAATCATCAGCAAGACGCACTGGACTGAAGATTTTTTCGTAGCAATTTTCTCTGGAATATTCTCAAGGCTGTCGCTGCTGGTTATTAATGTGCTGCAAAGCGTCCATGTCATCGAATATGAAAATCATCAGCAACACGCATTGGACTGAAGATCTTTTCGTAGCAGTTTTCTCTTGAATATTCTCAAGGCTGTCGCTCCACTCATGAATAATTTTAACACACGTAACACTCGAGGCTCCTGTATCGGTGCTTAGAAATGTCAACGATTGCACCAGTCATGCATAATTTTAACACACACAATGTGGAAGAGATGAGAGCTAGGTTGTAAAACTGACTAAGGTCAATTAAGTAAGTAAGTTTTCTCTAAAGTTTCTCCACTTGAAACAGTTTAAATGCAATATTACAGCCTCTACCAAAATAATAATAGAAAATAATGACAAATCTAAGAATTTTGTATTAAAATTATAAAAAAACACGAAAGTTTCCAAATATCCCTTAACTGTCGATAAAAAAATACCTCTTCAACAAAAAAAATTCCCATTTTCTAGTATAAAATCACTTAATCTGGCAACACGGAAGCAATAAAATGCATTCAAAACTTTAACAGCAAAAAGAAAAACAACAACAAACAACGACAAAAAGCATAAAACCCAAAACAAGTAACAAAACAGTCGACAACAACAACAACAACATTATGAAGAAGAAGACGATGTAGAAGATATTTTAAGAATAAGATCAATAACAAAGAACGATAAAAAAAAGAATTAAAACAACAATAAAAACGAAACTCTCTAGTATATAAGCACGCAAACGGTTAATAAAAATTAAAAACATACAAACTAAAGCAGAGAATTCTTTGCTTTAATAGAGAGTATTAAGAAATAAATACAAAAAGAGGCAGAGACAGAGAGAGAGAGAGCTAGAGAGCAAGTGACAGCATTTTAAAGAAAAAATGAATGAAATATTTGGAATTTAAGATGTTTAGGCCTTTAACGTACACATTTACACACACACACAGAGATATTCCTTCTTCTTTCTTTGTTGCTTTCTGAAGACAACAGAGAGCAGAACATTACAGAGACTAGAGAGCAAGCATGCATGCATCATAATCATCTTCATCATCATCGTAATCATCACGAACAACATCTCGGTAAACTAAAACTAAATACAACAACAACCGTGTGTACTACGTACATACATATTTGTATTTATTAAGGAGGACCTGATTTTGTTTGTTTGATTTTAATTTTTCATTGCTTTATGTTTTTATTTTTGTTATTGTTGTTATTGTTGCTTGTATATGTTTTGTTATGTGAAAAAAGAGAAATAATGATCAGTTTTTAACGTGCTGTTTAACAATAAACACGTATAAGTTAACGGTCGGTTGTTTGTTCTCTACGTCATACGCTCACTCACTCTCTATTTAACAGAGTTATTGTTTTTGTTTTGAATGTAAAAGAAAAGCACAACATAAAATTTTTTTTATATTTTTGTTGTTGTTGTGCTAATTCCTTTAAAAATAAATCTTAAGGCAAAAACAAAATAACGGAAGTGCGTTAGAAGCACAGCCAGAAAGAAAAGTGTAAGAAAAAAACGAAAGAAAAATTGTGTTGTTTTTTGAAAGAAAATTAAAGAAAATTTTTGTTTAAAAAGAAATTCTTTTTGAAATTGAAAGCAAAAACAACAACAAGTAATACCTATGTACAACGTAAGGTAAACAAAAAAAGAGCCGGGTTTAAATAATTGAAAACCTGGTGTTTTGTTAAAAGGATAGCAGCAGCAACAGCAGCCATCATTGAAAAGAAGGTGAACAGAAGGAAAAAACAACAACAACAAAAACAGTAAAAAAATCTTCTCAAATACACTCGCAGAAAATTGTTAGTGAAATGTGAAGATAAAATGCTTAAAATATGTGAGAATAAGCCGGTAAAAGTTGAAAAAAATTATTTTAAAGCAGAAATTAATGAAAAATTGTAATTGGAGCATAAAACCAATGAAATAAAGCATAAATTTTAAAAAATTGTTTTTAAATTCTCATAATAAAAATAGTTTTGAATGAAAAATGGGAGATTTTTGTATAAAAAATTTTTTTTTAATGAAAACTCCCTCAGCGGTCTTCTAACAAAAGTTCGTGAGTGTAACCAATTTCCAACGACACTTTGGACTGTGCTATAAAATGTTCTAAAATTAAAGTTTCTTATATTCTATCTCAACACTGTAGTGTTTTTCAAACAGAGGCGGTATACTTCCTAAATATCTCTTGATTTACTTATCCAGCCAGGGAGTGTTTAAGTCCCTAACGAATCTTGTCCATGAATGTCATGGATTTTTCAGGGAACTTCCTGATGATTCAAACGTATCTCTTGTGCAGCCCTTGCGCTGACCAACTTCTTCCTCTTCCCTGATTTTGGTGGAACTTGGTCAGTACAGGGACTGCGTTCACCCGTGGCATCACAACGGGCCGCTATGCGTGCTCAAGTGAGCTTTGTGAAATCAGAGCTACCACTCAGACCTAACCTAACCTAAACGTATCTCTTATAAGGGCTGCGGACCATAGCAGATATCGTTAGAAATTGCAGTACAGATGAGTTATCCATGGCCGGTAAGGAGATCGTAATCTCTGACATGTTAGAGGACATAGGTATTCCGATTTTCATTATTCACTCATTTTACACGGAGGCAGGATAAATCCTGTTGGCAGGAGAGTACGTGCAATATTATTAGACTCTGTTGATCACATATTTATATTCGATTTGCTTAAATCATATGGCTATCCATAGTACAATAGCAATTCTCATGGGCAAAAGCCCTATTAGATCCTCAAGTTTGCAGTCCATCAGATCCACCATCTCTGCCTGTGCACCTGCAGACAAGGCAAGTGGCAAAAGAAATGATCCAGAATTTGCTCTGCTCCTTCACGTAGCCTACAGAAATCAGAAATATCCCTTTGCCATCTGTTTTCTACGTGTCTAAAGGAGACATACCTCGTTAGTACTTCTACATATGTATGTTTAGGATTAGTTTTGTTCCAAAACTAGCGACCTTTGGTTATAAACCCCACGCAACACTGCAGTCCGTTTTATATTCCCATTTACGATTTAATAGAATCAAACTTTTCTTCAATACATACATACATATATACATAATTGGTCATTACAGTCAGGATTACGACATAGTTTCTCACACCACTTATGTTGTGTGTGTTAATTTTATACATGAGTGGTGGGACCTACAGTTTAAAGTCGACAGATTTCTGAGAAACTTTTCATAGCAATTTTTATTTACTCTCAGAGCTTTTGCCAGATATCTGCTGAGAGAAAGTCGCCGAAGCAATACTTTTTGTATCGTGTTTTGATGTCTGGCCTGGGGCTCCAACCCTGGCTTTACGTCTAATAAGCCAGCACACTACCTACTAGATTACGGCGACTATTAATCCTCAATAGTTCCAAAAAAGAAACCCATGGGTTGTCTAATCGACTTCACAACTTGCGTTGTGGCCTCTAAAACTGAGCCTGATCTTGCCAATAACGTCTTGATCTAATAATGTTAATCTGACACAAGACCCACAAACATGTGTGCTCTCAAAGCCTTTCAATTCTTGTGCTCTTGTGCCATGTTTTCCTGATTAGTTCCGTGGCCCTAATGACCACCAAAAGTACTGCGTAAAAACATTACATTCCGGCAGCAGCCTATGTAAATTCCTGACATTTGTTCCATAAATAAAGACCCCTGCACTGGTGACCGTCTTCATTTTTGATCTGCCACTGAAAATAGCTTATCCATCGAAGAGTTTGTACGAACCTATTCAGACTGTTCTATCAGGAATTGTCATATTCGATGTATTGCAGCAATCCAGAATAATAAATTTATTATAAATTTAATTTTTTATTTTATAAATTTCAGCTAAATTAATGAAAATACGCAAATAAATAAAAAAAGAAAATTTTTTTAAAATTAAAACGAAATAAAATTAAAAAAAATTAATTTAAAAATTTTTTAATTAAAAACTAGAAACTTGACTAAACAAAAAGTAATTAAAATACAACAAATAAATAACAAACAATAAAAAAAAATAAAAAATAATAAAAAAAATTAATATTGTATTAATTTTGTTTAAAATTTAATTAAAAAATATTTAAAAATAAAATTAATTAATATAATAAATAAAATAAATACAAAATAAAATAAAATAATCTACAATTAACTGGAAAAAAAGTAATTCAAAAGGTAATTATTAAAAACAAAATTATAAAAAAAAATAATATAAAAAAAATAAATAAAAAAAAAATAAAAAAAATAAAAAAAAATAAAAAATTTAAAAAAATTATAAAAATTTTATATTTAATACGTAATTATAAACAATTTCATTTAATTAATTATCTTGTTTATTATTTGTTTTGTTTTATGAATTATTTGCAATTTTCTGTAATTGTTTCTTTAGTTCAAAAGCCAAAAAAAAAATTAAATTGTTCAAGTATTTGAAAGAGTCCTTTTAAGTCTTTATGATTAACAACTTTCAAATTTTATTTGCCAAAAACAGACTTAAAAAAATTAAAAAAAATGATCAACAACAAATTAAACAAATAAATTGAAAGAAAAAACACCCTAAAATAAACGCAATAACTGGCCAATACATCTTGGCCACATAAATTTGCCACTTTTTTGACACAGTCAGAGTGTTGACAGGCAACACATTACTCTCATAAAAATTGAAAGTTTTTGAAGAAACAACAAAAAAAGTAAGTTTTGAAAGTGATTCATGTTTGATTTTGATTAAGTGTTGCTCTATTAACAAACTTCCAACCAGCATGGCTTTGATCGATAGCGGAAGCTTCGTATTGTTACGAGGCAGCATTCGCAACATCCGATTACAATATGCCCAGAATCTGTTCTTAACATTGCGTAACATAAAGCATGAGTGGAGGACAATTGCACATTTCGTTTGGCATTCGAAAATCAGCTTCACATTACGGAAATCGGGTTTGCAAAACCGCACCACATCGATTAAAACCGTATAACATGTATGAAGCCGTAGTCAAGTAGGTAGTGTGTTGGATTATTAGACAGAAGGCCGAGGTTCAAGCCCCAGGTCAGACATCAAAAAGAAAAAAGAAAAAATATTTCTTCGGCGACTTCCTCTCATCAGATTTCTGGCAATAACTCTGAGAGCAAAATAAAATTACAATGAAAAGTTTCTCAAAAATATGTCGTTCGGAATCGACTTTACACTGCAGGTCCCGTCACTCATGTATAAAAATTAACACACACAATATCAGTGGTGTAAGAAGCTAGGTCGTAATCCTGCCTATAGGATTGTAATAACCAATTATGTGTGTACGAGTATGTATTGTGAAAAACCACACTAGATTTTGTAAAACAGATGCGCGTTTCGAAAATCGCGTTGCATTGCGGAGAATTGCAATTAATTGGCCAAATCGCTTAACATTGAGGAGAACAGCACCGCAGGTTTAACTCGGACTCCTGATAGCATAGAGTGTTCTGAAAACAGTAATACTTGTAACATATAAAGAGCACGCTGCTAACATTTCATTGAATTCTTATGAAGACAACGGTGTTCGAACCTTCTCAACAGAGGAGCACTGGAGTCTTCTAAAGAAATCATTTCTGGAGACTTTAGAAAAGAATTCTACTAGCATCTGCTGAAGTCAGCTTTCTTGAATTCTTACTAAGACAGTGGAACACATGTCTTATGTAGAAACCGGTACTGGAATATTCTGAAGAGAACAATATTTAAGTCTTGTTAGGAGAGCGGTACTGAAATCTTTTGAAAATTGAGAATTCGGATTACAGCAGACCTGGGATCTTTTGAAGAACACAGTGGAAAGCATATCTTATTTAGAAACTGGTACTGGAATCTTCAAAAGAGAGCGATATTGGCGTCCTTTGAGGATAGTGGTACTGAAAGCATCTGAAAATTGAGAATTCGGATTACAGTAGTCCTGTGACCTTTTGAAGAATACAGTGGAAAGAATGTTTTATTTAGAAACTCTAAAGAGAGCGATATTGGCGTCCTTTGAGGAGAGTGGTACTGAAATCTTCTGAAAATTGAGAATTCCGAACACAGCAGTCCCGGGAGTCTTTTAAAATCAGCCTCAGTAGACAGTTACACAGTCTTCTTTGGAGAATTTTTTGTAACCACGCGATACCAAAATCTTGGGAAACAATATAGAAGTCTTTAGGAGATGGTAACAGAGCCGCCTACGCCAGATAAGGGTCTTCCTAAATACCCTGCTTTTCTATAACTTTGAAAAAATCTTCTAAAGAGAGCGATATTGGCGTCTTTGGAGGAAAGCGGTATCGGAATCTTTTGAATAATGAAAAATCCTAAAATCCTAGAGTCTTTTGAAGGCAGCTGTACAGGAGTCTTTTAAAGACGACGATACTATATGCAGTTCTCGGAAGATAACCATAACGGTAACTACGCCATACCAGAATCTTTGATAACAATGCAGGAGTCGTTAAGAGGAGATAACAAAGCCGCCTACGCCAGATAAGGGTCTTTCCAAATACCCTCCTTTTCTATAACTTAGAAAAACTACCGGATGCACAGGATGTGCCCTTTGAAATATTACACTGCAGGCTTCACAAATACCTGAAATTTCATTGCAAAGCTTATGTACCTTATTTTCTTTAACATTCCTGACATAAAACCTTTAAAATATTTTAATTTCTTAATAAAATTGGCTTTAAAACATACAAAACTGCTTGAAATTCATATTAAAACTCTCTTTTTTAGCATTTCGAAGCTAGTGTGCCTAATATGCTTAGTATTATTCACATATTTTACAAAAATCACTACTAGTGTGAGTCATTTGTTTTGCAAACATGGTAAGGTTGTATGTGTGTGTATTTGGGCTCTCACCCGCCTTACTTAACAGCAACCATATATACTCTCTTATAAAATAACGGTAACACAACTCGTCTCGGTTTTTTTTTTTGATTTGTTGTTATAAAAAAGAAGAACAACCACTACATACTTCGTTGTTAATGGGAGCACGGCTAAAAACAGTAGAAAAATAATAATAACAACAACAACAACAACAAAAGACGTTACAAATGATTAAACAGCAGCAACACTGCAACAACACAAACTAAAGCAAATCTCAATTGCATTCTTAACACTGGTTTTGATTTTGTTGATGTTATTGTTGTTGTTGTCTGCACACCATTTTTGGGGAGTAAAAATAAAAACATACACACACAAAATACAAAAACGAATGACTGCTTTATTAGTACTAGAGAGTATAAAAATAAAAACAACTACAACAACAAGCAAATAATGTTGTTTAACGAGTCCTAGTTTTACATTCGTTTAATTTTTATTTTGTAATCGTTAACAAAACATAATTGTTGGTGTTGTTGTTGTAGTTGTTGCTCAATAAGTTTTGCTCGTGTTGGGTGTATTAAACCAGAGAGGATGATTGCTAACACCACAGAGACGATATTTCCTTAATTATTAGAGTGGCCATGTATTTTTACATTGTTTGAGAACATTTTAAAGTTATTTAAACGAAATTTTCTTGGGGTTTTTCGAATTATTTTAAGAATTTTAACAAATTTTTTTTAATTAAAACTATTAATAGACTTTGTAACAACAAACAACAAGTTTTTTTAAATTTTTGAAATTTTTTCCTTGTCTCTGACAACGTTAAGCTGTCATTCATTAAATTAACACGTTCATATTGTTGTTTACATTTCATGTTTTTGTTTGAAGTTTTATAAGGAAATTTTTGTTAAATTATTTACCAAAATTATAAACTTTAACAAAAACATGTTTAAACAAATGGGAAGAAAACATTTTCTTTGTCTATAATTAAGCGAAGAAAAAAGTTTTTTTTTAGATCTAGGTGAAGTTTAGTAAAACAATTGTTTGTTTTTCGCTCGAGTGGGAAAATTCAAGTGCATTTCAGAGCTATGCATTCTTCTGAAACGAAAAAAAATAAAATGGAGAAAAAAGCAACTCATTTAAATACATTAAGATACGTTATCGTATCGTTACTGGAAAGTAGACCACCAAACCCGTACAGTTAGACATACAAATTGCAGGCTGCAATATGGTAAAGTATTTAAACTCTCAAGTTATGAGCCATAAAACAATAAAATGTTAACAGATACGCAAAATTAAAATTTTTTTATAATGCAAAAATAGTCTAAAACACATGAAGATTAACCCACTAACCAAGAACCTCGAAAGGTTAAAAGATCTTTATAAAAAAAGGAATTTAAATCATTTTCCCAGACTTTTAATAAATAAATTTAAAAAAATCATGTTTTTTAGTCTTAATAAATTCATAAACTTGTGTTTTGCAAAAAAAATTGTTTTCTTTTTTATATTAATTTAAAAAATCGCATTGCCAATTATTTCAATTTTTCTTTTGTAACAAGAAAAAACAGTTTGTTTAGTCTTAAAAAATGTATAAAATTGTGTTTTGCAAAAAATTGTTTTCTTAAAAAAAAATTCAAAAATCGCATTGCCAATTATTTCAATTTTTCTTTTGTAATAAGAAAAAAATGATTCTTTAGCCTTAAAAAGTTTATAAAATTGTGTTTTGGAAAGAATTGTTTTATTTTTAAAGAAAATTAAAAAATCGCATTGCCAATTATTTATATTTTTCTTTTGTAATAAGAGAACAATATAAAATAAAACCTTTTTTAGTTTGAAAAGACAATAAAAAAAACAAAATGACATTCCTTTTATCTTCTAGTTTCATAAAATTTTTAAAAATCGCATTGCCAATTGTTTAAAATTTTATTTTGTAATAAGAAAAACATACAAAACTCTTTATTAGCCTTAAACATTTCTAACATTTCTTAGTGTGATATTTCTTATATTGTAATTTAAGAGAATGAAAATACGGCATTGCCAATTATCTAACTTTTCTTCTACAATAAGAAAAAACATTTAAGAAACTTCTTTTAGACTTGACAATCATAAAAAACTAAGAATTTCCCTTTTAGTTTCATTAAAATTTTCAAGCCGCATTGCCAATTGCTCACAATTTCATTTTGTAATAAGAGAAAAACGTTAAAAACTAGTTTTTAAGCTTAAATATTTATAACATTTTAAAATACCATATTTTTTATATTGCAATTTAAGAGAATAAAAAAATCGCATTGCCAATTATTTTAATTTCTATTCTGTAATAAAGAAAACATCCAAGAAATAGTTTTTGGGACCTGAAAAGTTATGAAAAATCATAAAAAGCGTATATTTTTTCTACTAGTTGAATAAAAACCGCGTTGCCAATTTTTACAAATTTTATTTTTTAATAAGAAAAAACGTTAAAAAACTATTTTTAGGTTTAAAAAGTTGTATCATTTTGAAATATGAATTTTTTAGTTGCCAATTAATTGAATTTTTCTACTGCAACAAGGAAAAAAATACGATCGCATTGCCAATTTTTTTATAATTGAGCTTAAAGAAAAAGTTTTTAATGATTAAATATTATTAAGTGAGTTTAGGACTTCATTAAAAACCCAAAAATAAAAATTGCGTTGCCAATTTCTTACTTTAAAACTCTTATTTTTTGTGATTTTTACTTAAAATCGTAATCTTTTGGTTAAAAATAATGTCCATTGTAAATTATAAAGTCAGTAGAAAATTTTTTCGCGTTGCCAACTTTTTTAATATTAATTTTTTTATACGTTTTGTTTTTTTTAAACATTTTGGAAAACTGTTATTATATTTTGCTTAAAAATAATGTCCATTGTAAATTATAGTCATTAGAAATTTTTTTCGCGTTGCCAATTTTTTTAATATTAATTTTTTTATACGTTTTGTTGTTTTTTTAACATTTTGGAAAACTTTTAGGTGCAATTTGATATATTTGGGGTTTATTTCATTGGTTTTTTAATATATTTTTAAACAAAATTTTTTTAAATAGAAATTCTTTCTTTTTTTTTGTTGTTATTATTCTAATATTGATATTCTCTATATATGTACATATATATTGTATGTTATTGTTAAACTTTAATTAACACATTATACCCAGGGAGTCGGACGGAGTCTACCTATAATACTTGAATTTTTTAGGGTCTATGTACTTGAATTATTTGAACACTTGGTGGTCCTACTTAACACTCTACCACAAAAAAAACATTTCAAACTTCCGTAAATACTCAACACCGTCATCAGCGCGTCTTTACAATCGTGCTTCATATAGACACGTGAAATTGTAAAAAAAGAGAACAGAATTGAAGGGAAAATATAAAGAAAATAATTATAACAAATGGAGTTCTGAAGTTTTTTTTTTTTTTTTTTTTTTTTTTTTTTTTTTTTTTTTTTTTTTTTTTTTTTGTAAATTATGATTTGCTTTTTATTTTTTAATAAGTTGTGGCGTATATTTTTGGTTGGCCACACTTTTTATGTAAGCCAGTCACTTTTTTTGGTTTTTTTCTTTATTGTGTTTTTGTTGGTCATAATTAAAGACACACGTTTCTGGATCTAAAATTTCATTCAAAGCTTGAATTTGTTGTCTTCAAATTTTTTTCTTCTCGTCTGCTGTTTTACAAAAGCGTTAATGAACACGCAACTTAAAGATTTGTTAGAAGCAGAAGAAGAAGAAGAAGAAGTAGAGGGAAAACCGAAATAATTGTTAAAAGAAAGGCTAGCCTATCCACAGGTATCAGTTTGGATTCATTAATCATACAATTTTTAAACTGGAGATCTGAAGAACAAAAAACGTACGAATAAGCTATCAAAAGCAGATAATTTTTTGGTAATTTTTTTTGTGTGTGTCCACAGCATATGTATGTTCCCTAATCTGTATTTTAGTGTCAATATTTTTATTGAAAATTTTCAGTTTTGTTCGTCTATTTGTTTTTGTAACATTTTTTGGGTTTTATTATTAAACTGATAAAATTTGGTTATTTATTTAAAATTTTGTATTTAATTTGTTTTATTTGCTTTTCATCGTTTAGGTTTCTTTTCAAATTTGCTTGAGAAAAACAAATAATAACATCCAGCTCTGATAAATCATAATCATAACAACACACAGCAATGTCTGTATTTGTTCATAAGAGACGTTAATGACCTTTCAAACACAACGCAATTACTATAGGAAGGGAGAGAAAGAGAGAGAAAGAGAGTGAGACTGAGACATTAAGAAGTTTACACAATAACGTCTGGGTTTTCTGAGCTGTATATGCAATCATTTTGCTTTTGGCAACTTCTAGAATTTACTTATGATTTGTTGTTGTATTTCTAAAGTAGTTTTTTAATTTTATGTGAAGTAATTTGCTTTGAAAAAAATCGGTTCAATGATAATTCCAGATAATAATGTGCACATAAGTCCGAGTCCGAGTCAATCATTAAAAAAAAAAAATTTCTGACAACTTCTAGAATTTTCTTTTGATTTGTTGTTGTATTTTTACATAGCTTTGTTACTTTAAACACTTAGGAGCTCACAGACAACCAGGGCTATAGGGAGGGGAACTCCACAAGGCGGAGTACTCTCTCCTCTTTTGTGGAATCTGGTGATGAATGAGCTACTAGTGATACTAGAACAAAATGGATGTGAGGCAATTGCCTATGCGGATGACATTGTTCTTGTGATCTCCGGAAGATTTGTCGACACTATCAGAGATAGGATGCAACTGGCTCTGAGGCGGGTCTGCGTGTGGGCATCTGAGCGTGGTTTGGTTTTCGGTTAACCCGGTGAAAACGGAAGTGGTACTCTTCACGAGAAGGTACAAGCCACCGACATTTCGTCCATTGAAACTTAACGGGACGGAACTGAAACTCAAACAGGAGGCACACTTTCTAGGACTTATTCTGGTCTAGGAAGCTGTCTTGGAAATCGAATAACATCAACAGAACTAAAAAGGCTTCCATTGCCCTGTATGCTTGTAACAGAGTGTTGGGGAGAAAATGGGGCCTAGGACCTAGGATGACACACTGGATCTACACAGCGGTGGTCAGACCTATCTTGACCTATGGATGCCTAGTTTGGTGGGAATCCCTTGAAATTAAAACTAATTCGAAACTAATACAGCGACTGCAGAGATCTGCCTGTATTATCATTATCACAGTGGTGCCTTGCGCACTACACCTGCGTCGGCACTGGAGATAATTTTGGGCCTCTTTCCGCTTGACCTTTTCTGTAGGGGAGTGGCTGCTAAAATAAGTAAACGTCTCTGGGCGACTGGACAGTGGCATTACTCGGGCATAGGCCACGCAAGAATCCTGAGGGAAGTTGGAGCTGTCGGGAGCAGTGACTCCATGACACCGAGGTACGACTTCACGAAGAGATTCAGGACATCGGTTCCGGATAACGGGGCCTGGAAGGGTGGTGTGACCCACCTGTTTAGAGACTCCGTACAAATCTACACCGATGGCTCTAAGCTGAACGGAGCGGTTGGCAGTGGAATTTTTTCGGAATCGGTTGGAATAGCTCAGTCTATAAGACTACCAGACCACTGCAGTGTCTTTCAGGCGGAGGTGGTGGCCATACAGGCTGCGGCGAGTATTATTGGGGATGGAAGGGTCTCCAAGCGGAACGTTACCATACTTTCTGATAGCCAGGCGGCTATCAGGGCTTTGAGTTCTAACGTGATGAACTCCAAGACGGTGTATGGCTGTCGCAGATATCTCGACGAGATAGCGGAACGATATGACATCCATATCGTATGGGTACCGGGAGACAGTGGTATTCCGGGCAACTGTAGAGCTGATGAACTTGCCAGGCGGGGCACGATCATCGAGCTCACCGCTGAGTTCTCGAATCTGGGCATACCAATAAGGACCTGCAAGCTCATAATTGATAATGCGTCAACGACAGGTGGCCGGCCTCGGACACGGGTAGAACGGCTCGTAAAATCTGGCCAAGGCTGGATGAGGGGCGCACAATGAGTCTACTTAAACTCCAAAGAGGCGCGCTCAGTGTAGTTGTCGGTGTCATTACGGGGCATTGCATTATGGGTACGCATGCGAGGCGCATTGGACTTGGACACCTTGCTAACGACTTCTGCAGAAGCTGCAGAGATGAGGAAGAAGAGGAGACTGTCTCTCACCTGCTGGGTACATGCCCGGCTCTATGCCAAAGGAGAAGGAAGTACTTGGGTACTTGGGTACTTACTACATGGATGATATGGAGGAACTGTCAGAGATTGACATTGGCAGCCTAAATCGCTTCATCAGGAGCTCCGAATGGTTTCGAGACTAGGGGAAAACGGATGACTGTGCTAGCACAATGGGCCCCATGCGGCCTAAGTGTGTCCATCACGAAGAAAATTTTTCTTGGATGGGCAGCCACCTCTACCTACCTACCTACCTACTTTAATTTGATCTGAAACAAATTGATATAAAAAAATACTGTCCAAGGATAACTCTAGAGTCTAGACAATCGTGTGCACCAAACATTCAATTTTGCCTTATGAAATGGCTTTTCCAGCTCTACAAGCTGTATATACAATAATTTTTCTTATTGCCATAAACACCGAGTAAGAACTGAAAATCGCATCGAAAGGAACATTTTTTTTTTTTGACAACTTCGAGAACTTATTTGTGATTTGTTGTTGTGTTTCTACATAGTTTTGTTACTTTCATTTGTTCTGAAACACCCTGATTTGAAAAAATACTGACCAATGAAAATCTAGACGATCGTGTGCACCAAACATTCATGTTTGCACTCTGAAATGGCTTTTCCAGCTCTGCATATTGTCATAATCACCAAGTAAGATATGAAAATCGCATCGAAAGAAACATTTTTTTTTGACAACTTCGAGAACTGATTTGTGATTTGTTGTTGTGTTTCAACATAGTTTTGTTATTTTCATTTGATTTGAAGTAATTTCATTTGAACTAATATGACTTAATGACACCTCAAGACCGTAATGCTTGCCAAACTTTTACTTTTTCCGCATGCAATGGCTTTTCCACAAACACTGACCAGTCCTCCGAACATTCACCCTTATTCTGGTTGTCGTCGTCGTCGTCGTCGCCGGTTTTGAGTCGACATCGTTTTCTATCGTCGTCGACATCACGTCAACACTGTTTTGGTATCCTGTAACACTACTGTGTCGATTAACACTATTTAAGTCAGCCGATTAATTTTATGGTTTATTTAGAAAAAAAAGAGTTTTTTATCGTTAGGCGATGTATTGTTCCATGTCCAGGAATACGTGGCAGTTTTGCGCTTTGCGATATTGTAAAGCACAGTCCGTTCTGTACTTGTATTCAAGACTATACAGGAAATCCATTTGTTCAGTGCCAAAGAATGACTAAGTTTGATAGGATTACAATTGCTGCGAAAACTTAGCTATTAAAACGATTTTTAATGTCTGTAGTTGAACCTCAAAAGGATGTTGTTGCTTCGAATCCTTAACCTTCACCGTGTGGTGCGAATTGCATTTGTAAGGAGGATATAGGGACAACACCTTCAAGTACTTGCTTACCAGAGTATACCGGACAACCACCCAATTGCCGCCCTGAATGCGTTACAAACTCTGAATGTCTGTTTACCTGATTAATTTGGCAATCCTTATGAAGGATGTCGACCGGAATGTTTGATGCCGACTGGCCGTCGAACAGGACATGTGTTAGTGAGAAATGTAAAGGCCCATGTCCTGATACCTGTGGGCAGCATGCCGAATGTTTTGTTAGAAATCATTTGGCGTCGTGTAACTGTATTTATGGATATCAAGGCGATCCATATCGCTATTGTGCTAAGGAAGAAAAACGTAAGACAATAAAAATTCACCACAAGAGTTAATTTTTTAATGCTTGTCGTTACCAGAAATTACGTCGACAAAAGCAGAGTCGACACAACACAATATCGACTTAGTATTGACTTACAGAATACCAAATGTGTGTCGACAGTCATCGATAACTGTCAGTAACGACAGACAGAATATCAATTTTAAATTGTCGACGCAAGTCGACGTCGTCTTGCGTCGACGACGACAACCAGAGTAAGGGTGATTATATTCGACATTTTGGTTGTTGACGTAAAAACCCATACAAGAATTCAATTTCATTTATGAAGCAAATTTTTCCAAGAAAACTTGCATTGAAAATCTGCCAAATCAGCCAAACGGCTTTAATTTTTCCCTGAGTTGGACTTTATGTCAACTGGAAGTGTTGATCCAAATGCAAAATTAATCATAATGAGCATTAAATTCTTACCAAAGCTTAAGAATACCATGAAAATCTGCCAAATCGACTTTAATTTAATTTTTGCCTGAGTTGGACTGGAAGTGTTGATCCAAACGCAAAATCAGTCACAATGAGCACACCATGAAATTGAAAAATTTGCCACATTTTTCCCTTACAAAAGCTTTATTTATGGCTGTAGGGTGCATTGAGTTGATGCACAAGCCAGACGACAACTGTGACTCTTACATTCTCTTTAAATTTCTTAATAATCCTGTAAATTTCTTGCTTAGTAAGTCGATTAAGATGACCCATAGGTTCCTGGCGACAGGAACGACCATAAAGAAGCCGTTGAGAGATATCGGAAGAGTTTTCTTTTCTGTTTTAAAGTCGTACTACCATGGAAGTCTTTCGAAGAGAGATATGGTAGATGGGCATGACATTTACTGTTCTGGCGATATTTTCTCCTCGGACCTTGAAAATTTATGGTGGGGTCACGCAAACTTCTCAACAGGCCGTACCAATATCCGCAGCTGGTCTCCAAGGTGAAGAGTCTCTAGTCGATAGAATAATGTAGATAAGGGAAGTCGGCAAATTAGATCCGTAACTTCGGGATAAGGATTGGCTCTGATGATTGAGACAGTCGGGCTGATTGGGAAGCAATAACATGGTTTATGTAGTCGTTCTGGATCTTGTTCCTCGGATAGTAGTTACGTAGCCAATTGTGGAGCTTTCTTGCTAAAAATTTTAGGGAATTATCGCAAGATGACCCATTAATGCTTGAAAAGTGGCCAAGTTCAAATCTGCAGTTTTAGGCGCTATTCTATTATTAAACGATTCATATTCGTGAATGAAAGGCAACCCTTTCACCAAAATAAATGAATTGTTACATACATATGTAAGTGCATACATGATTGGTCATTATGACCCTTCAGTCAGTATTACGACCTAGCTTCTCGTATTACTTATGCTTATTGTGTGTTAAATTTTTACATGAGTGGCGGGAACCAATAGTTTAAAGTCGACTCCGAACGACAGATTTTTGAGGAACTTTTCATGGCAATTTTTATTTACTCTCAGAGGTTTTACCAGAAATCTGCTGAGAGGAAGTCGCCGAAATTTTTCTTCCATATTTTCGTTTTGATGTTTGACCTGGGGTTTGAACCGAGGCCTTACGTCTAATAAGCCAACACACTACCTACTAGACTGCGACGACTTCAATGTTCAATGGGTTGTTAGCTTAGTCCTCACCCAAATGGGGATGTAAAACCAATATTTCCTATTCCATCATAAAAATACAACTCCTGGCGGCCATCTCTCTGTTATACGGATAGTTTTTTATTTCTTTTTATACAATTTATAACTTTAGACTGACTTTTTTTCATGTTTTCCTCTACAAAAAGTTGTTTTTTTTTTCTACCAAAAATAAAAATTAACTACAGCGTCAATAAAGTCCTTAGTGTTTTTTTTTTACCTGCCTAGTTTTACCTGTAAGAGACACTGTATATCAACACATTTCATGTTCTTTATTAAATGATGCTGTATTTTGTTTTCATTCTTGCTCGCTTTTATTCTTTAAAAAAAAGAGTGTGTGTGTTGAGTAATGGAAAAAAACTAGACAAACTACTCCTGTCTTAATAAATCGTAAAGGCAGTTTCATTTCCTTTTATAAAAACACGCACACACACGCATACATGCATAAACAAAACAAAATAAACAAACAAACAGTCTTTAATTTTCTATTACAAATATAGCAGGTAGTAAATTTCTATACAATTTCTTTGAAAATGTAAAGAGTCATGTAATAAAACATGCTTGTATGATAAGCTTGCTTGTGTGCGTGTTATCATAACCATCATTACCTTTAATGGTGAGTTAAATTAAAAAATAAAACAAACGAGCACACATTCTTTAATACTCACATTCATTCTCTTTCTCACTCTCTCACTCTCCCACTATTTACAATTCGTAAGGATTTCTAACGAGCAGTTTACGAACACAATCAATACACGATAGAACATTACATGGGTAAGTTCATCATCATCGTGTAGAATGTTTGTTTAAAGAGAGCAAACATGTTTGAATGCTTTCTTCACCTTTAACGGGCAGACAGTTGAATTCAACATTGAAGATGACCTTTATGTGTCTGTCTATGGATTACAAAAGAAGAGCATAGTAATCTATAATACACTCTCTTTCTTCATTACTTTCTTATTTTCTTTCATGTTTACATTTTCTGTAAGGAATTCTCTTGTTGTGTGTTACGAACATTTCTTTAAAAACAATAACACACATGGACTGTTAAGTTCAGCGTGTGGAATGTATAGAGTACCTGCTGTAACACAGTATTTTTCAAACAAGTTTGAATGTTTAGTTGTGTGTACGTTCAATAAAAATTTAAGCCCCGATTAGTCAAACCTCAACGGAATATATGTTTGTTCGTTTTGAGAACATGAAAAGCAATGAAAGCGATTACCAGAACCGTAATGTGTAATTTCAAAGTCGTGGCAATGTAGTAGTAGTAGTGTGTTGGCTTATTAGCAGTGAGGCCTAGGTTCAAAGCCCAGGTCAGAGATCAAAACGAAAATATGAAAAATATTTCTTTAGTGACTGCCTCTCAGCAGATTTCTGTCAAAAACTCTAAGAGTAAATAAAAATTGCCATGAAAAGTTTCTCAAAAATCTGTCGTTAGGAGTCGACTTTAAACTGTAGGTCCCGCCAATCATGTAAAAAATTACCACACAACATAAGTGATGTGAGAAACCATGCTGTAATCCTGACTAAAGGGTTGTAATGGCAAATTATGTTTGCTTGTATGTATCTACATTGTTCTTCTTGTGCTAAAAACAAAACGTATATATGATCCGTGAACGTTTGGCTAATCGGGGCTTTAAATTAAACAAGAACAAATTAGAACTCTTGCTGCGATTACAGCAGATCTGCAGCTGTTGCTGTTGCGAGCTTATTATTTTGAATCAAACTCTGACTCAACAGCAGAAGCAATCTTCAGCCGAGTGATGCTCGTTTTCGTTTCATAACAAAGAGCCAATTGCCGGGTTAATGAATTAAAAGTTTCGTTCCACAACGTTCCAATTACTGAATTAGAACATTTTTTTTTGTATTTCTTTTATTTATTTTATTTAAACTCTCTCTCTCTCTCTCTGTTTACAATTTTAAAGGATCTCTTGAAAGCATTTTATACATATGTGCACGTGCGAGAAAAATAATAACAGTGTTCTACAGTTAATATGAAAAGACAGCCATTTTTAACAGAGGACTATGAATCAAGTTCCATTCTTTCTCTCTATCTCTCTCTCCCTATATTTTGTTTGTGTCTCCATGCATTTGTAATGTAAGCACGAACCCCCAAGCGAAATATTGCTTTGCTATTACAACAACTAATTTGTTTACGTGTGTATTCTACGTACATACATTAAAACAAGCAACAAGTGTTTGTTGTTTTTAATCAATAACATTCAATGGTTTTAACAGTAACAGTAATGGTAACACCATTTACATAAACTCACCTAAGTTAACATAAAGCATCAGTTTTTAATGTAAATAAATGGCGGTTTACAGAGAAAGCAAGAGAGAGAGAGAGAGAAAGACAAAGAGTTTAATTGTGTTGTTATTTAAATAGAGAAAGTATAAGCAACAGTTAGAGAGCAGAGGTGAAACTGTATTATTGTTTTGATTAAAATTTTAATTGAAAATACATACAAGGTTGCATTGAAAGCAGGGTTGTTTCAAAAGTTTGCTTAGAATAAAATTGGATTTTTCACTGCAGCATATTTAATTGAACTTTTTGAATTTTTTTAATCTTTAAATTAAGGAATTGAAAGTAATTTTTTTAAATTTTTTGCCTTAAAAATCCTACTTTTTTAATTTTTTTGTTTAAAATTTGAAAAACTTTTAAAATTTTTTTCTGGTTTGTTTAATTCTTATTGGCAACAGTGTCTTCAACTGAGCGGCTGATCTTTATCGTCAAACGAATTGTAGTTAAAATATTTCTATGGGAATTAAAATTTTCTGCTCTTTATTTTGCAATGCGTGTAAAAGCCAAAATTAATGCCAAATAAGCCATAAATGTTACTCAAAAAAAAAAAAAAAAAAAAGAAAAAAAAACTTTTTTTTATTAACAACATCAACGGGTGGTACACATTTTGTGCCAAAGGGGAAAGAAAAAGTAATTGAAACGAAAATTTTAACAAAAAATTTTTAAAATAAAAGGCTTACCGCCGTCTCCATTTTGTTTATTAAAGATTTTCGATAACAAAACCCAAAAAAAACGTGACTTTACTCAACGTATTTTTTTAAATTTAATTTAATTTTGAATATGGCAATTCAATTAATAACAAACACATTAAATTGGTTTTATAACTCATGCTAAATACGTTTAAATGATGAGAAAATTAAATTAAACAATTTAAATTTCAAAACACGTCTTTAAAGCGAAAGCTTAAATAAAAAATGAATAAAATTCTATAAAACTAAGTGAGAAAATTATAAATAGTAATGTACTACACAGCAAATATGCGAAAACACAATTTCCAGGTTTAAAAAAGGTCAAACTTAGCACAAATTTTACACAAACTTAATCAAAACTTGCTGTCGTTATTTTATTTAAATGCAAAATATTGAGATTTAATAATTTCCACTAAATTTGTTCAAATTTTTTGTTCAAACCATAAGTTTGATCTTATCTGCTGCAATTTAAAATAAAAAATTGCCTTAATTACAATTTATACAGCAAATTCTACAATTTGGACTTGATGTTTGTCTGTTTGAAGTTAAGTTTGACATATGATTTAAAGTTTGAATAGAAATTTAATGGCGTTTTTATTACTTTATTCGTTTAATTGTATTTTAAATAAATAATTTAAAGTAATCCTTACAATTTTGAAATATAGTTTGATGGATTTGATGAAATATAGTTTCATGGAACTGAAATTTGACGCAAATTTTGTTAACAAACATACTTAGTTACAAATAATATAGATAATTAAACTTAACTGCTATAAGTTTGCATAGGATTTTGATTTTTATACGCAGAGTTTGATGTGTAAACTAAAGTTTGATGAGCATTTTGAAGTAATTATCTTCATCTTGAAAGCTTAGTTACACAGTTCATATAGATAATTTAGATTAGTTACCTTCATTTTCAACAAAAATTTAGTGTTTTGAACTTAGTTTGATATATGAACAGGATTTTGATTTTTTGATGTTGAGTTTGATGTGTAAACTAAAGTTTTATCAGCATTTTGAAGTAATTATCTTCATCTTGAAAGCTTAGTTACATTTCATATAGATAATTTAAATTAGTTACCTTAATTTTCAACACAAATTTGATGTTGTGGACTTAGTTTGATATATGAAATGGCGTTTGGGAAAAGTATTTATACAAATTTATTCGTTAAGTTAAAATTTATATATAATCTAAGAGAACTGCTACCAAATTTCCATAAATTTTGATGGTTTGAACTTGAGTTTGATAACTAAACTCACGATAAAAGGAAAGTTTGAGCTTTTTTTAACATTTCGCTTATTTGCATTTTATACTGATAAATAAACTCTTATTTTTCAATTTTGACATTAAATAAGATAGTTTGACTTGAGTTTGATGTGTAAACTAATGTTTGATGAAAATTTTTGTAGAAGTTTTCAACTTTTTTGCTCAGTTGCAATAAATACAGATAATTGAAAACAAATTGCTTTATTTTGACAGTGAACAAGATTGTTTGATGTGAGTTTGATGCATTTATTGAAGTTTTAATTAAAGTTGGAAAGCAATTTCTTCAAATTATTAGCTTAGTTCCAGTTTATGTAGGAAATTGAAAACAAATTCCTTAAATGTGACCTTAAACAATATTGTTTGACTTGAGTTTGATGCATTTACTCACGTTTTAAGAAAAGTTTTAAACGATTTTTTTAAATTATTCACTTAGTTCCAGTTTATGTAGGAAAGTGAAAACACATTCCTTAAATGTGACGTCAAACAATATTGTTTGATATGAGTTTGATGCATTTATTGAAGTCTTAAATAAAGTTTGAAAGCAATTTCTTCAAATTATTCGCTTAGTTCCAATTTATGTTGGATATTGAAAACAAATTTCTTAAATTTGATGTTAAACAATATTATTTGACTTGAGTTTGATGTAAGAACTGAAGTTTGAAGGAAAATTTTAACCATTTTTTCAACTTTTTTGCTTATTTGCAATTTATGCGGATAATTGAAAACAAATTACTTAATTTTAACATTGAACAAGATTTTTTGCCTTAAGTTTGATGTGTATACTAATGTTTGAAGAGCAGTTTGAAAACAATTTTTTCAAATTTTTCGTTTAGTTACAATTTATAAAGGTTACTATTTAGAGCTGGAATTTGATGCATAATCTAGAGTTTGAGTAATTATTTCACCGCTGTTTTTTGGCATTTGGCTACCTACCCTTTAACCCTTTTTCTCATTTTTCTTTCGTTTTCAGCTTTTTTTTTTTGGTGATGTTTTAATTTGATTTGGGTAATGAACGATGATGATGATGAGGTGTGTATACGATTTAAAAAGTGTTTGAACATCATTATCAAGCATTTTTACCCACTGTGAGTATGACTTGAGAAAAAGAAAACAACGCGGCCAAATTTTTCATTAAGCAACCAGAGGTTTGAGAGTCATGAGCATGCCATCATAGCCAGTCAAATATACAATAATTGTACGAAAAAAATAATTAAAACAATACAATTAAACAATTTACTGTTGTTGTTGTTGTTGTTGTTAGACAACCGGCTTTTTTTCGGTTGTATGATTTGTATGACTCAGATGAGGTTTTTTTTGCATTTTTTTAAACGCCATGCTGTCATGAAAACTCCATAAAAAGGTATTTTGTTGGTTTTTTTTAATATTTTAATTAAAAAATTAAAATACAAATTAAATTTAACACATGGTTTAAAGAAACCAACACTAATAATAGAAAACAAATAAACAAATTATCATAATTTATTTGAAAAAGCAAATTTTAATGATTTTTTCTCAGCAAAGTTCTCTTTTAATGGTTTGAACAAATTAGGGGTTTAATGTTGTCTTTACGAACAACAATTTAATTTATTTATTTTAACAAGCCAGCCTATAGTTTAATTATGTTGTTTTTGAAATCTTAAACATTTTTGTTTGCCGGTTTGGTTTAAAACAAGATTCCAAAAAGCCAAATTTTAATGAATGAATTTGATAGAAAAAAAAAAATTCATTCATAGTAACTAAAGAATGGAAAATTACCATGAACTTTTTACCATTTTTGTTAAAAAAAAAATTAATTTAAACATTTAGCTGTTAATTTTATAAAGAATTTTTAGATTCGAAACTCAAATCGAATTTTCGAAATTACCAAAAAGATGTTGAAATTCTCAATAATGTATTAAAAACATTAAAACACTGTTGTTTTAAGCAAATTTTACGTTTAAAGACTCTAAAACAAATTTTCGAAACTAATTTCGAATTTCGAAATTAAGTTCGAATTTTCGAACTTAACAAAAGTGATAATATATTGTAAAATTTTAATAAAAACTTCATGGAAATATGTAAATTTCAAGAGTTTGTAATGGCTAATACCTTTCATAACCTTTTAAGAAATTTTTTGAAATAAAGTTCGAATTTTCGAACATAACAAAAAGGACAGTAAATTGAGAAATTATATTCAAACATTCATAAAATATATAAATTACATCAGTTTATGCAAAGTTATGCATTTTAAAAGCTTTTAAAAAATTTTCGAAATTAAATTCGAATTTTCGAACTTAACAAAAAATAATGAAAAATGTTTAAATTGCATTAAACTGTTTACCAAATATAGAAATTTAAAAATATTAAGCAGGCATTTACGTTTTAAAGTTCTTAAAGAACTGTATTCGAAATCTACTTCGAATTTTCGAATATACCAAAAATATTAAAAATAATCATTTTTTATTTAAATTTTCATTAAATATATAAAATTCATACAATACTATAGTAAAAACTCGGTTTCAAAGCTTTAAAAATTTTTCGAAATAAAATTCGAAATTTCGAACTTAACAAAAATAAGGAAAAATCATCAATTTAAAACCAAATTCTCATAAAATGTAAGGAGTTCATAATTTTATAATTAATTAAACAACCTTAAGGCCTTTAAAACTTTTTCGGAACTAAGTTCGAATTTTCGAACTTTTAAAAACTGCTGAATTAAATCCACTAAAGGGGTTAATATCATGAATTGGTAATTTTATGCATTTTTTGTTTAAGAAAAGCCAAAAATACAATTTCGAAATTATGTTCGAATTTTCGAAATTCTGAAAAATGTTCCCTTTTTTAATTTTTTTTCTAAAACTGTATTTAGTTATTGGTATTGATGATTTATTTTAAATTATTGTGATGAAATTTAAGTTTCGAACTTAAAAAATATTAACAAAATTCTCATATTTTCGTTTTTATTTTATTTACAGCTTCTTCGCTTGAAAAAGGGTACATCAATTCTAGAAAAGGTATGTTTTAGAAATTCTTTTTGAAGATTTATTTACCTTTTCAATACATTAATTGCTATATATGAGGTGTTTATAAATATCTACCTGCTTTACAAAGTATTTGTGAAGTAGCTCAAGTTTCTACCGTTTTTTCTCATACGTTCTGAAAGCTTAAAAAGATAACAACCAAATAAATAGGTATAACACCCCGTATAGCAGCCAATTAAAAGAACCATCATTTCATTCATAAGGCCACTTTGCTTAATAACACAGGAAGTTCATAATTTTCAATGTGTTTTTTATTTCTAAGTTTGAAAAGGCGTAGTTAAAGAAACACAATAATTTTTGCTGCTTTTTTTTGAGAGAAAACATGTTAAAAGCAATCATTTAGTTTGAAAGATAAAACAATCATTAAAAAATATTTGAAATGCAAAAAAATCCAAGGGATTTAGGCAATTATTTCAGAAATAACAAATGATTCGTTTTCTCATTCATTTTTTTTCTTAATTTTCAAATTTATGAATGAATTTGTGTTTTAAAAAGCAATAATCTTTGAAAACATTTGTTTTATGATTTAAAGGAAACAATAAAAATATTTCTGTGAAAAAAATTTATTACACACCCACTTAGATTTTGTATTTGTCTTTAATTTATGTTTAATGTTTTTATTTTTGTAATATTTTTTTTTTGTGAAAAGATGTGTCATTGTTAATTTCACAATATTGTTTTTTTTCACCAAAACATATGTTGAGTATTTCCTTTTGTAGCGGATTAAATTGGTTGTAATCGTTTTTAAATTAAGTGAACATAAGCTCCCCCCTTTGGCCTGCCTTTTCTTTCAAATAAAATATCATTCAATGAACCAGAAAATTAGCTATAAAATAGACAAACCTCAATTATTTAATCCATTTGGTTTTAATTCTTTTAAAAAGCTTCTACAAAATACCATACTTAATATATTACATATTAGTGTATTTTACTATTTTTCTATTTTATTTTTTTGTAATTATTTTCTTTTAATTGAAAGTACATTAATTAAAAATCTAAAAAACTCATTAATATGTATTAAAATTACTTAAAATCTATGTTAAAAAGCTTTTAAATTTAATTAAATTGAATTAAAATAACGATTTTATAAGAAAATTTGCTTTTATTTCCCTTAAACATGTTGTTAATATAACCGGCTGTTAGCTTCACATACTGTTAAGTACATACACTGTTATTGTAGCAGCAGAAATGTAAAAATAAATCAGAATCTTAAAAGAGAGCAACAAATTTTCTGTTGTTTGTTTCAAAATGTAAGCAATTGTGTTTGCATTAACATGCACTGTTAAATACACGAAGATGTATATACCATATATATACCATACACTGTTATTGTGGCATCAAAAACCTTTTGTGGATAATCCTTTAAAACAAAGCGAAGAAAGTAATTTCTACTCATGTTCGTTGAAATGTTACACACACTCTTTAGTATATTCGCTGTTATTGTAGCATCTCACATGTAGATAAAAAGCTACATAAACCTTCAAAATATCTTGAGAAAGAGAGAAACAGAAAGAAATTTGTTACTCCCTTGCGCAGATCTATGTATGTTTCATACACTGTTATTTTAACATCAAAAACGTTTAGTAGATAATCCTTTGAAACAAAGCGAAGAAAGTAATTTCTACTCATGTTCGTTGAAATGTTACTTGCACTCTGTAGTATATTCGCTGTTATTGTAGCATCTCACATGTAGATAAAAAGCTACATAAACCTTCAAAATATCTTGAGAAAGAGAGAAACAGAAAGAAATTCTTACTCCCTTGCCTTTAAAATGTAAACAACTGGGTTCGTATTGCTGCTTTATTGTAACACCAACAATGTATGCAAAATTAACTGTGAAAACAAAGGCAAGAAAGTAATTTTAATTCGTATGTCAATTCAAAGTGTAAGCAAATGCTTTCGTATTCCTTCGTTAAAGTATGCCATCAAAATGTAAACACAAATGCTTGCATGTGTAAGTGATCGAGAAAGAGCGAATTTGGCTCCTTTATGCTGTTATTATAATACGGGTGTTTAGGAAATACAGTGTATTTGATGCTTTTACCATGAGTGCAAACACAAAGTTCGCGTAAAAACAATTGCTTTCGTTTTCATTCGGTTACATTCTTTGCAAACCACCTACTTCATACAAAAACAATGTAAATAAGTACTTAGGCGTGTGCAGCATAATTGTGTTCATATGGGAGAGTATTTGTTTACGTTTTATATTCCAATTTAGCTCCTGATTTCAAAGCATTTTCCTTTATGTTGTTATTGTAATATAAGGATAGAAATTATTTTTCATTTTAAAGTGGAATATAATGCCACAAAACTTAATTTTTATAAAGTTTTTCTACAAATTCAAAAGATTTAAGTATTTAGGCACGTAAAACAGAGTTTGAAAAAGCATAACTGCCGCCAAAAATTAATAGATTTCCCACCATTTAACATTTTCTCAACAATTTTCTTTTATTATTTCAATAAAGAAATATTATTTTCATGTACACTCCACTGTTGTTTCAATAAATTGGTAACGCCTCTCTAGGTTTTAATTGGCTGCAATTAGCTAATTAAACAATTTCTTCTATTTATGTGAAGCATTGCGTTATAGAATAATTAACCCATTGTTGACTATTATTAGCTAATCATTTTACGCACTTTATGATGACATTGAGACCCTGGCAAGCATATACTGTTTAGAGGTGTTGAATAGCAATAAAAAAAGGCGGGAATATTTTCATTAATGACTATAGCCATGCACGTAATAATTAAAACAATTTCGAATAAAAAACAAAATAGTGATTATAATTACCATACGTAAACATATGTAAAGTAATACAAAACTTTGTTGTAAAGTTACAACGACAAACGTGGTGAAATCATTAATCAGTTAAGCAAATTCGGTCGTAAATGCAACAACTTAAATAAAATATCGATAAATACCGCGTAAATGATTGGAATAAAAGCTAGAATTTACCTCTGGTTTGCCATAATTAATGTGGGAGTTTGTCTAATACAAGCAGCTGTTGCTAGTGATGTTAATAGCCAAGGAGAGTTAAAGGACACTTCAACAGAAAAGTTGCAGAAATCCAGAAATAATGTTTGGAAAATGATAGTAAAAGCCGTAGAGAGGAAGGAGGACAATACCGAAATTTCCAACAATTCAAGAAAGAAGTTCTTAGTTTTGGCAACTTCTAGAAAGGCTCAAAATCAAATGTCTGAGGAAATAAATGCAAATTCAAGAGAGAATTCAAAAGGAATGCTGCAGGAGAATAACCCTGAAATTTCCAAAAACTTACAAAAGAAGTTTTTAGTTTTGGCAACTTCTAGAAAAGCTCAAAATCCAATATCTGAAGAAATAAAGAAGACTTCTCGAATAAATTCATGGGAAAAAGACCCAGAAATTCTCTTTAAAAATTCCAGTAGTTTACCAAAGAATCTTATGGTTTTGGCAACTTCTAGAAAAGCTTCAAATCAAATGCCTGGAGAATTTAAGCAAATTCTAAAGGAAAATTTAAAAGATTCATTGAAGAATATTAGCAAAATGTTAGTTAAACATGTGAAGAATCAGAAAAACTTCAAAATTTCCACTATTCACGCTAGAGGCTTACCAAAGAATGCATTGGTTTTGGAAAACTCTACAAAAACTCGAAATTTAAAGAACTTAAAAGGTGTTCTTCAATCAAATTCTAGTTTCAATGTAAACGTTTCTAAAGCAACTCCCAAAAACATGAAACAAGGTCCTAAAAGGCTCTTAAAAGAAAATCAAGAACAGTGTTCGGAAGGAAAGAGTCCTAAGGACAACTTGAGGAAATTTGAATACGTTCGAGAAAATTTAGAAGGAACTGCCGTGGATTTGAGATCTTCAGAATCCCCAACAAGAAGCAAACTTTTTGAAAAATATCCGCGAGAAGGGAAGCGGTCTCAACAAACAGGGCTGAGCTATGAAAGGCACCCGGAATATTCAATAGAAGAGAGGCAAACTCAAGACCAGTTGTATGTCTCAGAAAACCGGAAGAGATCTAAACGCCAAGAGGAAATTTCAATAAAAAATGGGGCTCTAGAGCCTCCCAAAGTTTTGAATCTTAAAGTCCATCAAAGAATGAACGCAACTACCAATCACCTCTACCCGATTTTCCAAGTTCTGGTGAAGAGTTTAAAACTCTCCAATTTTAAAATGATGGAGAGTTTAGCGCAAATTCGTACTGTGGTTTTAATAGGCTCCCCAGTTGACCTTAGGTTGGCTGCAAGGATTTTCAACTACAATTACCCTCCCATAGTTGTTGTATCGGAGTTAAGCCAGTGGGAATTGAAGGACTATCATAACAAACAAATCTTAGCTCTCGTATTCCTAAAGGAAACCTTTAAAGATTCTTTAGAGATTCTAAAAATTTTAAAATCAACCTTGTTTCGTTTGCATATGAGGAAAGTGCTGTTCATTGCGCCCCAAATGGGCACATACGAGAAGGACGTGGTGAAATGGTGTTTAGCTAAGGGTTTCTGGAATAGTTTGTTAATGGATTATGAGGGCAGATCCCTCGGTTATGATTTTTTAGCACAGGAATATAAAAACAATTTATCGGTAGAGGAGTTCTTGAGATTAAGCATCTATTGGAGGGACTTAAAGGGCTTCAAAGTACGCTGTCTTATGGCCAATAATCCACCCAGAGCCTATATCTTTAACAATACCGATGGTAAGATAGACTATCGAGGCTATTATGGCACGGTTCTTTCGATATTTGCCAAACACTATAATATCACACTGGTGCCGGTTGTACTTTCCGATTTGGTTACGTACAGAGAGCTGGATTGTATTGAATATTTGCAGCAGAATGTAGTGGATTTGTGCGGTGATGCTTTGACAGCTGGCTTAGCAGATGGCTATGCCGTAACAAACAGTGACGAAATGACCACAAGCATGTTAATGGTGCCGCACGACATACCCTTGCCCCAATACTTGTACTTCTTCAAGCCGTTCCAGCTGCATGTCTGGACAATAGTTATCATCAGTTTTCTCTACAAAATCCTAACCTTGGCGTTTATACATCGTGTACAGCATGGTTTTTGGAATGCCAGTCTACAGATAGCCTATGCCACACTCTCGGTATTACATTTGCCTTTCAGTTTAACGCAGGTCAAGGGCAAATATAGGCGCTTCTTGGAACTGCTTTTAATTTCGGTGGGTTTTGTCGTTTCCAACTGGTATTTGGCTGTGCTGTCAAGTGTCCTATTCACCAGTTTGTATCACCAAGGCATCGACTCCCTGGAGGACTTGAAACGTTATAACATTTCCATAATGGTTAACGAGTTTGAATACTACCAACTCCACATGATGGCCAATCATCCCATTATCATGGAACAACTTATGTTGGTAAGCAACGATGTTCTGCATCAACATCGCAGTAATTTGGACATGAACTATGCCTACTACAATCAATACGATAAAATCTATTTGTATCTGTATCAGCAGAAATATTTATTACGACCCCGCATGAAAATTTTACAGAATGCAGAGCCTATGAATCCCGTTTTGGGTGTCTTACCCATACAAACGAATTGGCCTTTTGAACATCTGCTCAATTTGGTCTTGAGAGGTGCAGTCGATTATGGTTTTTATATAAAAATCCTTGAGGATGGCATGTTAGATGGTATACGTCAAGGTCATATAAAATATTTTCCCACGGAATATCCCACGGTGGACCCACTCTCTGTCGAGCATTTCAACATGCCAGCCTTGATTTTATTAGTAGGCTATGCTTTAGCTTTAATGGGTTTTATAGGAGAGATTATAGTTTTTAAAATAAAAAAATCGAACCCTGTAAAGTAAACATTTGTAGTATTTCTACTACTATTTGATTTTCAATTTTAATAAAAAATAAATAAATATGAACACAATTATGATACAATATTTTTTTTATTGAAATACATGATAAACAAAATTGCTAAGAAAATGTTATATGGTGTTGACAACAAATTGTGGGAAATTAATTAATTTTTAAAGGCAGTTATGCTTTTTCAAACTCTGTTTTACGTGCCTAAATACTTAAATCTTTTGCATTTGTAGAAAAACTTTATATTCTTTTTATTCGATTTTAAGTTGAAAAATAATTTCTATCCTTATATTACAATAACAACATAAAGTAAAATGCTTTGAAATCAGTAGCTAAATTAGAATATAAAATGTAAACAAATACTCTCCCATATGAACACAATTATGCTGCACATGGCCTAAGTACCTCTTTACATTGTTTTTGTATGAAGTAGATGGTTTGCAAAAAAATGTAAGCGAATGAAAACAAAAGCAATTGTTTTTACACGAATATTGTGTTTGCACTCCTGCTCACTGTTTACGCGAAAGCATCAAATTCACTGTATTCCCTAAGCAGCCGTATTATAACAACAGCATAAAGGATCTCAATTCTCTCTTTCTCAATCTCTTACACACATGTAAGCATTTGTGTTTACATTTTGATGGCATACTTTAACGAAGGAATATGAAAGCATTTGCTTACACTTTGAATTGACATACGAATTAAAATTAGTTTCTTGCCTTTGTTTTCACAGTTAATTTTGCATACATTGTTGGTGTTACAATAACGCAGCAATACGTCAGCATTTCTTTACATTTTAAAGACATGGGAGTAAAAAATTTCTTTCTGTTTCTCTCTTTCCCAAGATGGTTTGAAATTGTATGTAGCATTATACATGTGAGATGCTACAATAACAGCGAATATACTACAGAGTGCAAGTAACATTGCAACGAACATGTATAGAAATTACTTTCTTCTCTTTCTTTTAAAGGATTATCTACTAAAGGTTTTGAATGCTATAATAACAGTGTATGTACCATACATCTGCGTGTATTTAACAGTGCATGTTAATGTAAACACAATTGCTTACATTTTAAGACAAACAACAGAAAATTTGTTGCTTTCTTTTAAAATTCTGATTTATGCTTACATTTCTGCTGCTACAATAACAGTGTATGTGCTTAACAGTATGTGAAGCTAACAGCCGGTTATATTAACAACATGTTTAAGGGAAATAAAAGCAAATTTTCTTATAAAATCGTTATTTTAATGCAATTTAATTAAATTTAAAAGCTTTTTTAAATAGATTTTAAGTAATTTTAATACACATTAATGAGTTCTTTTAAGTCTTTTAATTAATGTACTTTCAATTAAAAGAAAATAATTACAAAAAAAGAACAATAGTAAATAAATGTATTAAGTATCGTATTTTATAGAAGCTTTTTAAAAGAATTGAAAGCAAATGGATTAAATAATTGAGGTTTGTCTATTTTATAGCTAATTTTCTGGTTCATTGAATGATATTTTATTTGAAAGAAAAGTCAGGCCAAAGGGGAGCTTATGTTCACTTAATTTAAAATCGATTAGAACCAATTTAATGCGCTACAAAAGGAAATACTCAACATATGTTTTGGTGGAAGAATAGCAAAAACAAACACGTGAAATTGTAAAGAATTTTTGGCAATAATTTGCTTTTGTTTTATTGGGAAATTTATGTTTTTTTCTAAAAAGAAAAACAAATAATCACCGTTGATAAACGATTTCTACGGTTGATTTATAATGAAATTGGCGTCCTGACGCCGCTCTCTTGGTATCTTCTACACGCTTGCGATCAATTTTAAATTTCCATCGAATAACAACGGAATTGTTTTGATCGTATTTATAAATTTTTTTGGTTTAAAAAATTTTTCGTTGGTCCCCTAAACGAAATTGTCACATAAATTTTGAAAGCAAAAATAAAAGAAGAAAAAAATTCTTCTATTCAATAAAAAGGGGGTGCCAAAAATAAGTACCTTTTCAAATGTTATTCGTAAAAACAACACATACACACAGCATTTATAAATTTTGCAATAGAACAGCAAGAAAATCCCCAAATGAAATAAATTCGAAGAGACATTGTCGAAAAGCTAAAAATAAAATGAAAAACTATAAATTAACAAACAAAACAAAAAAAACAACGTCTGTCGTAAACACAGCACACTCAATCGATGTTGAGTAGAGTGTTTTGAAAAAGAAACTCAAAAATAAACGTGAGGATTATTTTTATTTCTTTTTATAAATAAATCGTATGTATTCTCGATGTGTTAGAAGAAAAGGGCAACATTGAAAGTTGTTTGCAGGCAACTTGTTGATTTGTGATTAAAGTGTGAAGAGAAATGTGTGATGAAAAGTTTTTCACTTTCACATGAGTTTATTAAAGTGTACAGGTTTTTTTATTCTTTTTCATAAGATGCTTATTTTTCTAAGTTGCAAATAAAACATTTTAATTAATTATTTTAGGTTTTCCCCCAGGTTTAAAATAGTAGTAGAAATACTACTTTTTCAAAAACTACTTAAAATTACAGAATTTTTATTATTTTATATAAAAAATACAATATTTTATTAATATTTTCAGTTTTTTTACAGAAATAAAATAGTAGTAGAAATACTACTATTTCAAAAAAAGCTTATATACATATGTATATGAAAGGAATTTCCATTAAATTAACATAATATTTAATAAATCGTTATTAAAACAAATTATCGATTCAAATTTGAAGTTTTTCATAAAAATAAAATAGTAGCATAAATACTACATTTTCAAAAAATGCTTCAAATTACGGAATTTTTATTATTTCATATAAGAAATACAATATTTTATTAATATTTTCATGTTGATTAAAATTTTGAAGTTTTTCATAAAAATAAAATAGTAGTAAAAATACTACTTTTTCAAAAAAATGCTTAAAATAAATGAATTTTTGTTTTATAATTTAAGAAATAATGTTGTATAAAATTGTATTAAAATTTCTTTGCTTTCGTTGAAAATAAAAAAGTAGTAGAAAGACTACTTTTTAAAAATACTTAGAATAATGTTGTTGGTGTTATATATGAAATAATTAACATTTTAAAATAAATGAATTTTATTTTTTAATTTAAGAAATAATAAATTGTATTAAAATTTCTTTGTTTTCTTTGAAAATAAAATAGTAGCAGAAAAACTACTTTTTTAAAAATGCTTAGAATTAATATATTTTCATGGTGTTATATATGAAATAATCAATTTTATTAAACATTTTAAGATTTTAAACAAAAATAAAATAGTAGTAGAAATGCTACCTTTTCAAAAATTGTTGAAAAACGGTAATTTTTCAGTTTAAAATAATTCATTTAATAATTAAAAATATTAAATATTTTAAAACATATTAGAAATGTTAAAAATAAAACTTTCTAAAATAGTAGTAGAAATACTACCTTTTAAAAAACGTTGAAAAATAGTTATTATTACATTTAATTTAATTGATTGAGTAATTAAAGCAATTAAATGTTATAAATAAATATAAAAAATAAGAAAAATGTTGAAATATAAAATAGTAGTAGAAATACTACTTTTAAAAAAAAAACATTAACTTTTATATATTTCATTTTAAAGCTTTGTGTACAGGTAAAAATATATGAAAATTTATAATTTTAAAAAAGTACTAAAAATACTACCTTTTTAAAAACATTACAAAAAAGGAATTTTTGTTGAAATTTCACAAAATCCATAATTGTTTAATTAATTAAAAGGGAAATCTAAATAGTTTATAGCTTTGCTTGTGGCAAAAATTAATTGTTAAATATTTTTAACGTTTAAATTCTTTGATATTTTCTTAATTATGGCGACCAACAATATTTCTTAATAGTTTTTGTGTGCTTAATGTAGGCATGCGTTTTCATTAATTAATCTAATAATAGGGAGTTAAATTTAACATGAAATAAATGTTGTTGTTGTTGGTGTTTTTGTAATTTTTTTATTAAGAAATATTGTGTTGATTTTTATTGTTGCTTTAAGGCCTGTTGCTGCGTTTTTGGTATGCTTGTTAATTGGCGTCTGACACTGTGACGCCATTCACTCATTCATTCTTTCTCTGGCTTGTTCAATATGACAATTGATGACTACAACACTTTAAAAGAAAATTGAAGAGCATTTTTCTCTTTTTCTTTTCTTCTTGCTTTTCATATGAACAAACAATTCGTATTTGAATTTGAATGAAAACGTTTTTTTACAAAACTTTTCTACGATTATCGCACTTTAAGCACGTAATTGTGTTCGAAAACAGCTTTTAAACACCTTAAGAAACGTGGTGCATGAATGCACAATGTAATGGCGTTAGAAGAATGCTTATTTATTAAATATCAGATAGAACGTGATTTAAAAATAGTGTGGGAATTATGTTGAAAAAGTAATGAAAGAAAAAATATTTTTTTGTTTTTCATTTTATTTTTCCACAAATTCTACACGAAAAAAATGAACAGCTTCAATTAAGTCTACTAACTACCTGGCTTAACACAAAGAAAACGTTTGCCTACCTGTTCTCCAACTACCTGTTTTACAGATTTTTAAGAAAACAACAAAAAATTATTGGAATTTTCTAAAGGTTCTGCTCAAAAGAATATTAAAGCAGAGCCATTCACAGATAAAACCAACCAACTTAACATCATAAATCTGTCAAATTTCTTAAGAATTTCTAAGATTTGAAAGGACAAAAGTATACTATCAATGAAAATCTGTTGTAAATGACTATCAAAAATTTTCTATTGTCTAAATTTGTTAAAATTTTCTTCTATTAAAAAAGGTAGTAAAAATACTACTTTTCTCAAAATGCTTGAAGATCAGCAAATCTTGTTGTTATAAGCAAAATAAGGATGAATTTAAATCAAATTTGTAAATTTTTTATAAAAAAGGAAATAGTAGTAGAAATACTACTTTTTCAAAATGCTTTAAAATCATATATAATTGCCGTTAACTATAGAAAAAACAATGAATTTAAATCAAATTTGTAATTTTTTTTAAAAAAGCAAATAGTAGTAGAAATACTACTTCTTCAAAATGCTTTAAAATCATATATTATTGCCGTTATAATAGAAAAAACAATAAATTTATATCAAATTTGTTAATTTTTCATAAAAAGGAAATAGTAGTAGAAATACTACTTTTTTTCAAAATGCTTAAGTCATCAACTTTTGATGTAAAATGTTGGAACGAGCAAACTAAAGCATATAAATCTATAAATTTTAGAAGGTTTTTGTACATTTTTTGTCAAAGAAAAATAGTAGTAGAAATACTACTTTTTTCAAAATGCTTGCATTAAATATTTAAAAAATTCTGATTTAAATATTTAAAAAATATCTCAATTAAAAAATTTGTAAATATTATTAAATTTTTTGTAAAACAGAAATAGTAGTAGATATACTACTTTATTTATTTATTACAATACAATTACTAATTATATTTTAATTATATACGAGCTGAGTAACTTTGACCATATGCTCGGTGTAGTGTCACAGACCTCCTCCTCTGATAGGAATCTAACCCACGACCCTCAGGCTAATAGCCTAGCACAATACCCACTAGACTACCACGGCACCCTACTACTTTTTTAAAATGCTTAAAAGTTGTAAACTCTCTCAGTTGCATGTAAATAACAGTAAAATCCAATAAAATGTAAGTTTTTTGTTTCTGGATTATACATAAATAGTAGTAGAAATACTACTTTTTTAAAATATTACTTTTTAATATAATTTAGTAATATTTTTCGATTATAGGTTGATTTTTAGGGTCTAAAATCTTTCTTTAACCCCAATGCTATAAATTTCAATAGTTTTTGAAAAAGGTAGTATTTTTACTACCTTTTTAAAACAGTAGTATTTTTATGGTCTTTTTAAAAATATTGAAAGTTTGGTATTTATTAGACATTCTAAAAATGCTGGTATGAAACATTTCTGAAAAAAGGTAGTATTTTTGCTACCTTTTTATTTTTGGATTTTTTTTTCAATCAAAAGTATGACATTTTTTAAATATTATATCGGCCTTGAATTTAATTTATTTTTATTGCAAATTCTGGGAACTGAAACAAAAATTCCTGAAACAAAAAAAAAAAACGTGCAAATATTTTGCACAAACCATCAATATTTTCCCCCCTTTAAGACACAGACAACGTCATATTGAATATATTATGACTTTTAAAATGCGTCTGCCTATACGATATTAAACCCTTCACTTTACTCTTAACGAAAATAAACCAGGTTGATTTCATTTCACCATCAGAATTCATTAAAAAAAGAGCAGCCAACGATTCCTGACAACATCTGCCATTTGCCAGTTGAAATCATTTTTTTTTGTTTGTATTTATTTATCACTTTCGAATACTACAGTAACAACAAAAATCAAAGCAAAATTGAAATGAAATAAAATTGAAAAAAAGGGAGAGACAAACACATGAGAGACAACATAACATGTCATAAATATTTTATAATCACAACACAAATTAATTCATCATCAAACGACGTCAACAACAGAAAAAAAAAACAGAAACTGAAACTGAAACAGAAATTGAAACTGCATTGAGAGGGTAAAAGTGAAGGGAGAGGAGGTGGAGGAGATCACAACGGGCAAAACAGGAAATGTTGCAAATTATAAATGAAATCATTTCAAATTCTAGACATGCAACGGAAATCTTTATTTTATTTAAAATGTCAACAGCATGTTTGTTTTGGTTTGTTTTTTTTTTAAGGGAAAAAACTAAAAAAAAATCTGAAAAGTAAACAGGGAGCAACATCAACTGCCTGGAATAGCGAAATTAAGATGAAATACTAAACAAAATTAAGTATTCTGTTTTGATTTAACAACCAAAAGTGTTAGAACATAAAAAATAATAAGATTTTGTTGAAAAAGCTTAAATTATAAAATAGTAGTAGAAATACTACTTTTTTAAAAACTCTAAAAAATACCGTCTTTAGTGTAATAATATCTTTCAAAATGTTTCTGCAGTCAAAATAAGGTTCTTTAAAAAGGTAGTAAAAAATACTACCTTTTTCAAAAGGGTTGTAAATCGTAAAAAAATAATTTTAAATGCTTAGGCAAACTCCCCAAAACCTTTAAAAGTTTATTTTAATGCAACAACTATAAAAATAAAATAGTAGTAGAAATACTACTTTTTTAAAACACAATAAACATAGTTTTTTATTAAAATCATGCGGATTTTTTGCCTAAAATTACTGATAAAAGTTTTAGGAAGTGACGAAAACTACTGCGAGAAGTATTAGAAATTATAAAAATTGCTTTTGTCACTCTTGGAAGGTAGTAGTAAAAATACTACATTTTTAAAAAGTACTATTCTTTAAATAAAGTAGTATTTTCTTTACTAATTACATTTTTAGATATTTTAGATTTGTAAAAACAAATTTTTTTTATTAAAAATTGCATAATAGTAAAATAGTAGTAGAAATACTACTTTTTTAAATTTCACATACATTTCTGAAAAGTAGATTTTCTTTATTTTTGACATTTATAGAAAATATTAGCATTTTTAGATGTTGTAGATTTATAAATATAATTTTTTTATTAAAAATTGCGTAATAGCAAAATAGTAGTAGAAATACTACTTTTTTAAATTTCATAAATACCTTTAGAAAAAGTAGTATTTTCTTTATTTCTAACTGTTTTAGCAGCTGTAGATGCATAAAGATAAGAATTTTTAATACAAATTGCAAAAATTAAATAGTAGTAGAAATACTACTTTTTTAAAATGTTGTAGAACATGAATTTTTTACTAAAATTGTTGGCAAAGGGCTTCAATATTAATAAAAAATAACTAATTTTACTTAAATAAAAAAGGTAGTAAAAATACTACATTTTTAAAAAGTACTATTCTTTAAATAAAGTAGTATTTTCTTTACTATTTGCATTTTTAGATGTTGTAGATTTATAAAAATTAATTTTTTATTAAAAATTGCGCAATAGTAAAAAAGTAGTAGCAATAGTACTTTTTTAAATTTCCTTAATACCTTTCAAAAAAGTAGTATTTTCTTTATTTTTGACATTTATAGAAAATATTTGCATTTTTAGATGTTGTAGATTTATAAAATTAATGTTTTTTATTAAAAATTGCGTAATAGTAAAATAGTAGTAGAAATACTACTTTTTTAAATTTCATAAATATCTTTCGAAGAAGTAGTAATTCCTTTATTTCTAACTGTTTTAGCAGCTGTAGATGCATAAAGATAAGAATTTTTAATACAAATTGCAAAAATTAAATAGTAGTAGAAATACTACTTTTTTTAAATGTTGTAGAACATGAATTTTTAACAAAAACTGCTGACAAAAAGCTTCAATATTAATAAAAATTACTAATTTGACTTAAATAAAAAAGGTAGTAAAAATACTACTATTTTTAAAAGACATATTAAATATTATTTTCCTTACGTAATTGATAAAAGTAACTATTTTGGTGTTTTTTGTATAAAAATTGCCTTCAATTTTTATTAAAAAAAAATCGTGAGAATATCAAAAAAATTCGTTTTTGAAATGCCTTCAAGGAGAAATCATTTGTGAGAGCAATTTTTCAATTTTTTTTTCATTTTTGTTTTGAATATAAATTCGGTACTATTTTTGGTTATAAGTTAGTGAATTATGGCTTTAATTTTAAGTTTTGTTTTAACCATTAAACAAATACCATTTCAAACCCTGGGCGATAACAACAATTGTCTTCAATATTTTTCAATTTATTTTCGTTGTTCTTTTTTCCCAATTTTTTTTTTCTTCCTTTGGTTTGGTTTCGTTTGTTTGATTTTATTTGTACGTTTAATTAGTTTAAATATTATTTAGAAGGCGTTACTTTACGTTAATGAATGTTTATAGATGGTGAGGCAAAGAAACAAAAAACAAGCAATAATAAGCCGTAATTATATTTACCCGGTGCTGTTATCATTAAATAAATAATCGGTTACCTTTTGTAATCGTTTTATTGTTTTTTTTTTTTCTTCTTCAGCAAACATATTTGTTTACCTCAGTTAACCAATAATTACTTAAGAGTTTACAGAATTAAAGCATATACTCAATGGCACATAATTAGTGAGAAAACTTTTAAAATTTTTTTTCGAATTTTTTTTATGAAATTTTAGTAAAAAAAAGTATTTTTTTAAATGCCTAAAGCTTAGTAATTCTTAAAAGCAACACAGTTTTAAACCTTTGTTATTCAAAAATAACTTTAAATAAATTTCTTTTATAAAAGTACCAAAAAAAGTACTTTTTGCAACATTCTTGAAAATACATATTTAAAAATGTATGTCTTATGCCACAAGGAAATATATTTGTATAAAAAAGCTTTAAAAAATGTGCAAAAATTTAAAATTTGAAAAAAGTACCAAAAAATTCATTAAAACATTAAAAAGTATGTTTTATGTTCCAAGGAAATATTTTTTTTTTACAAAAAAACTAAGAAAAAGTGTAAAAAATTTAAATTTGTAAAAAGTACTAAAAAGTACTTTTTGCAACTTCTATGAATATTATTATTATAAAAAAAAACTGTAAAAAAAATTTAATAATTTTATAAAGTACCTATGTTCCAAGGGCACGTTTTTTACAAAAAAAAGCTGTAAGAATAAGTACTTTCGCAACATTTTTGAAAGTGTAATAAAATGTATATTTTGTGTCCCAAGGACATATTTTTTACAAAAAACTGTAAGAAAAAGTGTAAAAAATTTAAATTTGAGATAAGTACAAAAAAAGTACTTTTTGGAACTTCTATGAAAATATTTAAATATGTGTGTTTTATGTCCCAAAATCTTAATTTTTACAATAAACTGGAAGGAAAAGTGTAAAAAATTATACAAATTTCAAAAAAATACTTTTGAAACATTTATGAAAATGTAAAAAAATGTATGTTTTGTGTCCCAGGAACATATTTTTTTTACAACTGTAAAATATATAAATTTAAAAAAAGTACCAAAAAAGTACTTTTTGCAGCTTCTATGAAAATATTTAAAAATGTGTGTTTTATGTCACAAAAATATATTTTTTACAAAAAAAAAATGTTTAAAAATTTGAAAAAAGTACTTTTTGTAACGTCCATGAAAATATTTAAAAATGTATGTTTTGTGTCCCAGGGACATACATATTTGTTCCGAAAAAATGTAAGAAAAAGTGTAAAAATTTGGAATTTGTAAAAGTACCAAAAAAAAGTACTTTTTACAACTTCTATGCCAATATTTAAAAATGTATGTTTCGTGTTCCAGGGACATATTTTTTTTACAAAAAAACTGCAAGGAAAATTGCAAAAAAAAAATTTCAATTTGTAAAAAGTACCAAAAAAAAAGTACTTTTTGTAATTTCTATGAAAATATGACAAAAAATGTATGTTAAGGCCTCAAGATAATTTTATTACAAAAACTATAAGAAAAACTGTTCAAACATGTTCCAACAACACTGGTATTTCGTTGCACACAAGATTCATTAGAGGTGGGTGGTGTTGCCAAGCCCGCCCTCCATGCTGTGAAGTTCTCCTTTTCCATCTTTGTGGGGATGTGCAAGTTCCCTATTACGGGGCAGACCGTTTATTCACTAAGTGGTTTTGATATCCAGTTCAATATCGAGTCCTGTACACACAATCTTTTCAGTGCCTCGGACAGTAGTGGTTAGTTCCACATTTTCGAGGGCTCTTCTCCAGGTATCCAGGAAGTCAGCAGGATTATAAATCTTATGCGCACATAATTTTTCTATCATGCATGTTAAGATCTGTCTTTATTTTTTATTTTTATTTTTTGGTGCGACTAACACTCAGGTGATGGCCCCTACTCTTCACTCTTCAAGTGCATTGTTTTGAAAAATATGTTATAAGAAGAAGCAAAGAGGAGGAGCAGTGTTTGTGGACACAAGATTTGAATTTCTTTACATTGTAAATGAAAGGGAAGATCTGTGCACTAAGGGAGTTCCACATATGGATAGTTTAGCTAACAAAGCAATTCTGTCTGTACTGCTGTATGCAATCGACTGACATTGTATTCCATTCTCGGTGGGACATAAGTGGCCGAGGGGCGACTTATAAGGCTTAGATGAGGTATGTGAGTTTTTCCTTGTCTCCAGGATAATAAAATTTATTTGTAGACATTTTTTTTGCCTTTTTCATCGTTGTAAAAATAATTTGGTTTGGTTGACGTTGCCAACTATTTTTTTGTAGTTTTTTTTTTTGTTGTTTTTGTTTATGGTAAAGCAATATCAATTGATCTTTATTAGCTTCAGAGGTTAAATAAATTTTATGCTGTTAATAGCGAGGTGTTGACATGTACGGGAACGATTTCTTTTCTCTGTTTTTTTTTAATGAATTGCCCTCTCACGTTAAAGGACCACTAGCCAGGCAATTTAGTGACTGGGTTGCCTGATTGCCTGATTTTTTTGGTTGTGTTTGTTTTACAAAAAAATGTAGGTGTTCCTTATTATAATCACTCGCGCAAAGGATGAGAAGTCAAGACTTTTAAGCCGGGTTTTGTTTTGTTTTGTTTCGTTTGACTGGCTGGCAATGAGAGCCTGTTTTTTTGTTTGTGGCTGGCGACTGAAGTGCGTGGGTTGTGTAGTTTTCGAAAGATTCTTTTTTTCTCTTTTTTTGAGACAAAAACGTTGTCTTACCTTTATGATGCCATAGCCCCGATTAAGTGTGTGTTTTTATCTTTTTTCCTTCCTCTTCTGCTTCTTTTATAGTGCCATGGACAAAGAACAATGCAAGCAAGCAAGCAAGCATTTTTATGATTATTACGGGGATTTTTTTGTTCAACATTTTTTTGTTCTACCCGTTCCGAATTGATCTGTTGTATGTGAGTGAGTGTCTGCATTTAGATGGGTTTCTTCCACTTGGAATTTGTTTTTCTTTCTTTTTTATTTTTCTTTCTTGGATTTCATTTCAAAGCTGACTCAAGAAATTCTTGGTTTAGTGAATAACAAAAAAAAAAAAAAAAGAAAAAAAAAAAAAAAAAAGAAAAAAAAAAAAGAAACAGTAGAGTACGAGAGGGGGAAACACGAATAGAATAAACCTTTAATGGGTTTTTCTCTTTCTCTCGCTCTCTCTCTCTCTCTCTCTCTGATTCATAATACACTTTAACTGAGATTCCCTACTAGCCCAAGATGTTTATAATGATGACGAAGACAAAAAAAAAACCGAAACGAAAAAAAAAATTCATATTCCCATGGGTTGGTTGGTTTCGGTTTCTTTCTTGCCTGCCTGCCTGCTTGCTCTACAGATTTTTGTGATTCTAAATAAAAAACGTCACTTAAGATAGTGTCAAGTATGCATTTTTATTTTGTTCTTTTGTTGTTGTTATTGTTTTAGTTTCATTTTCACCATCATAAATAAAATTGGTGCCCTTTTCCCTCCATATGTAGAAGAAGCATACTCAGAACCTAAACATTTTTATGTAAACATTGGCATCAGGCTTAAGGAAAAAAAAAACAAAAATTTACCCGAGAAAATAAACAATTTGTGTGGGTTTGTTTAAGACAACAAAATAATTTTCTTGCCTTTTAAAGCCGTCTCTGCTTTATTTTTAAGCTAAGCTCTGCTTTAATAAATTCAAGTTCAGTTCAAAATCATCTATTATGTCACAAGTTTTTTTTTTATAATTATTCTTTAAGCTTAAATCTAGAAAGAATTTGCAATATATTAACATTTCTAAAAAAAGTAGTAGAAATACTACTTTTTTCTAAACTTCAATTTCTTTCATTTTATATACAAATAATGAAAATTAAGTGTATTCATACAAACATTTAAAAATTTTACCTTTTTTGGCCACAAATTCTAAAAAGTAGTAGATATACTACTAATTTTCTTAACTACAAATTTGCTTTTTTAGTTTCAAAATACTGAAAATTTAGTCAAATTTTACTGAAATTTAAATTTTTTAAACATTTTTCAAAAATTCAAAAAAAGTAGTATTTCTACTACTTTTTTCTATTCTTCAATTTCAAAGTTCTGGTTGAAATACAATGAAAATTAAGTGTAGTTATACACAAATTTTAATATTTTTTATTTTTTAGCATATTTAAAAATAGTAGTAGAAATACTACTATTTTCTTATACCTAATTTTCTATTTCTAACTTCAAAATAATAATTATTTAAGCAAATTTTACTAAAATTTCAATGCTCAAGCTCATTTTCAAAAATTTTAAAAAGTAGTAGAAATACTACATTTTTATTTTGTCTTAAAATATGGCAAATTTTTTTCGTACTTATAACCAAGACAGATAGAAATTTGTGGCCAGTGTAAACACTATGCTTAGAGACTTCGTTTTTCGTTTTTTCTCTTCTTTTCTCCATATTTTCTTTCTTCAAGTAACCACAACTATTTCGTTATTATTCAGCTCTGCTTTGATTGCGGCAACGACTGACGTTGCTTTAAATGCAATTGCATTTCCGTGTTGCAGTCAGCAACAGCAAAAACCAGAGTAAACCACCTCCACTGCCACCACCACCACCACCATCGCGTACATAATTAGACACACATTGTAGTGTATGGAGTGCTAGTGCAGCACACACAGAACCCAAAATGAAAAGTTATGCTGCCTATGGATTGGAATTTCTATTGTTAAGCAAGAAAGCAAAGCAGAGCAATGAAAAGCATAAATTTAACTCTTGTTAACCGTTAAGAAGAAAACGAAATAGTTTTTTTTCTATGAAGAGAAACCAAAAATTAATAAAAGAAACTGAGGCTGAGACTGAGGCTAAGGAATTTCTATTACAACAACGCCTTCTTAGATTAAGAAAAAAAAGAAAAAACATTATCTTCAGGGAAAATGAAGAGAATAAAAATTTCAAAAAAAGTTTGATAATGGAATGGAATGTTAATTTTTAAGTTCTAATGCCTCTTTGAAATTACTTTTTCTTTTATTAGTTTTTTTTTCTTAATTTTTAGGCTTAGAAATGATATAAAAATGTTGCGGTAAAATAGTAGTAGAAATACTATTTTTTAAAACCTATTTCCTTTTTTTTGTTATTAGTTTAGGAATAAAAAAATTAAAGATTTGCTGCTAAAATTTCATTTTAAAAATAGTAGCAAAAATACTAACTTTTTTCTTAAGGTAAATTTTTAGTTATTTTGAATTGAAAAATTCATTACAGAGACAGAAATTAACAAATTTTATTTTAAAACTACATTTTAAAAATAGTAGTAGAAATAGTACCTTTTTCCATTACAGAATTTTTAAATATTTATGCTTGAAACCCATGAAAGATATGTAAAATTTTAATTTTTAAAAGTTTCTAAAGTATTTTGAAAATAGTAGTAGAAATACTACCTTTTTTATAAAATTTTTTTTACATTTGATGCTTAAGAACTTATTAAAAATACTAAGAATTTATGATATTTTCAAAGATTTGAAGTTTTTAGTACATTAAAAAATAGTAGTAGATATACTACCTTTTTTATTTGTCTAAATTTTTAAGTTTTCAAGCTTAAGAATCTATTGAAGACACGTAAAACTAATTTTCTTTTAGAATTTTAAATGTTTCTTTAGCATTTTAAAAATAGTATTAGAACTACTACATTTTTTCCATTACAGAGTTTTTAAGTATTTAGGCTTAAAACCCATGAAAGATGTGTCAAATTTGTAATTGCTAAAAATTTCTGAACTTTTTAAAGTATTTCGAAAATAGTAGTAGAAATACTACCTTTTTCTTTTACAAAATTTTTTCTATTGGAGCTTTAAAAACTCTTTAAAAACATTAGAAAGTTATGATTTTATTAAATATTTTGAGTTTTTTATACATTAAAAAATAGTAGTAGATATACTACCTTTTTATTTGTCTAAATTTTTAAGTTTTTAAGCTTAAGAATCTATTTAAGTTATGTAAAACTCATTTTCTTTTGGAAATTTAAATGTTTTTTAGCATTTTAAAAATAGTAGTAGAACTACTACATTTTTTCCATTACAGAGTTTTTAAGTATTTAGGCTTAAAATCCATGAAAGATATGTCAAATTTGTAATTGCTAAAAATTTCTGAACTTTTTAAAGTATTTCGAAAATAGTAGTAGAAATACTACCTTTTTCTTTTACAAAATTTTTTCTATTGGAGCTTTAAAAACTCTTTAAAAACATTAAAAAGTTATGATTTTATTAAATATTTTGAGTTTTTTATACATTAAAAAATAGTAGTAGATATACTACCTTTTTATTTGTCTAAATTTTTAAGTTTTTAAGCTTAAGAATCTATTTAAGTTATGTAAATCTCATTTTCTTTTGGAAATTTAAATGTTTTTTAGCATTTTAAAAATAGTAGTAGAACTACTACATTTTTTCCATTACAAAGTTTTTAAGTATTTAGGCTTAAAACCCATGAAAGATTTGTCAAATTTGTAATTGCTAAAAATTTCTGAACTTTTTAAAGTATTTCGAAAATAGTAGTAGAAATACTACCTTTTTCTTTTAAAAATTTTTTTCTATTTGGGGCTTAAAAACTCTTTAAAAACTTTAGAAAGTTATGATTTTATTAAATATTTTGAGTTTTTTATACATTAAAAAATAGTAGTAGATATACTACCTTTTTATTTGTCTAAATTTTTAAGTTTTTAAGCTTAAGAATCTATTCAAGATACGTAAAACTAATTTTCTTTTAGAAATTTAAATGTTTTTAGCATTTTAAAAATAGTAGTAGAAATAGTACCTTTTTATATTGTAAATTTTTTTGATCTGTAGGCTGAAAGATGCCTTAAAAACATAGAAAATAGGAAATTTTAATTTTAAATTAAGCTATAAAAATAGTAGTAAAAGTACTAATTTTTTCCTTTAATTGATTATGTGCCTTTTGCTGCAATATCAAGGCACATTTCCTTTTTAAAGGGTTCTTCCCCCCTTTTAATAGAAATTAATTTTTTATTGAAATATTTATGAGTGTGTATGACAGTGTGAGGCTTAGGCAGACATGCATGTTTAAAGTTTTGGAGTGTTCCGTCTGACTGTGACTGACAGCCGACGAACGAACGAATGAAGGAATGGATGGCCTGGCTGGCTGTATTTTTTTTTTTTTTTTTGTGAACACGCTTAAATGTCTACAAATTACAACAACAATAACAACAAAAATCCACATAAAAGCACGCGTTATGAATTTACACTATTTAAGCACAATAAGAAAATTATGACAGCAAATTCTTAGGAAATCAGGAGATACAGTGTAGAGTAAAAGTGAATACAAAATTTTTAATTTGAAAAAAAAAAATCTTTTTTTGTAACTTTTATTGAAAAAAAGGATTAAAAACGTATGTATTTGAAGAAACTCATGTTGTCAACATTTTAAAATGCAAATGTGCGTACTTATGCAAGGCACTGTAATTTATTTCATGCTTTTTTTGCTGTTTTTTTTTTGCTTTCATGAGAATTTCCTACGTTTGCATGTGGTTTTTTTTGATTCAATTTTTTATGCAAATTTTTCTCTGTTTCTCTGTTTTTTTGATGCCCCTTTTCTGTAAATCGATGGCATGAGATTTTTTTCTTCTTCGTTTTTAAAGATTTTCTGCAGAACATGTGTAAGCCCTGTATTTATGGCATAATTTTCTTGGCAAGTGTAACATTACTTGTACAACAACAACTATAATATTTTTCTGCCGTTTTATTAAGCGTTTAAAACAAAATATGGTGGTTGAAGGGTTAAGCCACCTCATGGGGCCTGGCACTGACTACAATAAAACGTTTAAAAATGCATGAGAAAAATATCCAAGGAAGAGTACATCAAAATTTCTTGATTGAGATTTCCTAACAGCATGGGGTGTTGCCTTACTTACATACATAAGTACATACATATGTATTTAACAGATTATAAATCTTAATTGTGTTCAATCAACGTAAAATTGTGCCCAGTAATTAATTTCAAAAGAGAGTTCTGCCTTCAAATGTTGTTTCACTTATAACTCCCACTGTTTGCATGTCTTATTTAACAAGGCTTAATACAACAAATTTTAAAGTATCTCTTGTGTCATGGTTGTCATCAAGGCGTTTGATTAAGTTATTAATTATTACAGAATGACAACTCAATTAAACCCAAGAATTTCAATTAGAAATTCATAAAACCCATGAACGTACGTATTAAAAAGGGGGGAATTGGGGTAAAACTTTAATGAAAAAAAAAACACCACAAAACACCATAAATCACGCAATATTCGATAAAATTTAAACAGGTGCTATTTTCGGACCTAGTGGGTTGTATAGCTATTGGATCAAGGATTCCAAAAGAGTTTTCATTATGGCCGAGTAACCTTTAGGACCGGAAATATAGCCGACGAAGCTAGCATTTTTATAGGAGCAAATAAAGAGCTCTGAATCAGCATTTTTTGTACGATGACTTGCATCTTTCGGTAGATGACTTGCATTTTTTTTTGATGGTGACTTGCATTTTTTGGTAGAAGACTTGCATTTTTTGGACGATGATTTGCATTTATTAATTGATGACTTGCATTTTTTGGACGATGACTTGCATTTTTAGGTCGATAACTTAAATTCTTTTGGGCGAAGACTGGAATTTTTTGGTCAATAACTTGCATTTTTTGGTCGATGCCTTAAATTTATCGGTCGATAACTTGCATTTTTTGTTCGATGACTTGTTTTTTTTTCTTGGTTGATGATTTGCAGTATTTGGTCGATAACTTGCATTTTTTGGTCGATGAATTACCTTTTTTTGGTCGAGTTTTCATTAAGGTCGAGTAACCTTTGGGACCAGAAATATAGCCGAGCAAATAAAGTGCTCTAAATAAATCAGGCAAACTCGAAATAAAAATGTACCCTTAGGGGAAATCGACCTAGTGAACGGCATAGCTGTGGTATCAACGATTCCAAAACAGTTTTCGTTACGGACGGGAGTTACTTGAAGCCGGAGATATAGTAGTCTACGAAGCTAATTTTAATTTTTTCTTCATATAGGCAATCAAAAAGTACTCCATATGAATTGGGTAAAATGAAATAAAAAATGGAACCCTGGAAGAAAATAGACCTAGCGAGCTGGATAGTCATGGTGTCAAGGATTCCAAAACAGTTTTCCGTACAGTCGAGCTTCACTTGGGTCCTTGTCTTGTATTTTTCATATTTTAACGAATTTTGCCCTCCTTTTGCTCATATAAAAAAGTATATCTCCGGTTCCAAAGGTTACCCGACCCATGGCCCAATAGCTATCGAGCCAACAAGGGGTCAAGTTTTTCACCACTTATGTGGACCAGATTTTAGGGAGACAAGCGTAAAACGAGATTCATCAGGGGACATCTGACCTGGAATATCGAGTAACTGACAGCTGACTGGGTAATAAGTGTCAAGTGGCTACATAGTCTTTTAAAAACGAAACTATTCTGTGGTAAGCAGATGGGTCAGAGAGATATAGTAGCCCTGGAACGGAGGTTTTTGGTCCCAGATGAAAAAATTTCGAGCCCATGTAAAAAACTTCCAAGCGAACGGCTACGATGTAAAAATAGGTTTTCAATAGCACTTGGTCAGAAAGTACAGAGGACAAGACATAGCAATACTATCCGGGAGTCAAGCAGGCATTCGAATACTTATCTTTTATGGGGTTAACGCGAAAATATTAAAGGACTGTCTGGATAAACTGAATCAACTATCCAGACCAAATAGAATTAACGTCTTCTGAGTTCCGGCTCTTGTGGGTATTCAGATAGATTATGTTGCTAAAAGGAGAGCTTCCATGTCCCTAATAAGGTCAAAAACCTTGGCGTAAAGTGGGCATAAGTTCTTTGAAAGTGTATTTTGTCAACCTAAATGGGATTGAGACAATATCGACAATGAGGAAGCTGATAAAATATTGAGGAGTTGAAGAGTAACCAGAATCTTTCTGTGGAGTGAAATGCATATCAAGAGGGGATGATAAAGAGACACAAACAGTTTTAAGACAATCCAGACTTTGGATGGGAAATTACATTAAACAGGGAGAGAGAGAGAGAGAGTCATGCATCAGACTATTCTGAGGAGTAACCTGAGTTTGGTAACCCGACTTTTAACAGGGCACCATACATATATATACTCAGGGTACACTTTTGAACCCAACATGTACACTTTGTGATCGTCAGAAATCATTCTTGAAAACTGTTACGAATTAATGTGGCCTAGAAGGTAACACATAAGGTTCTTAGATCAGTTGGTTGGCCGGAAATTATTCTCGTTAACACCGAACGAAAAGGGGAAGAAACTGGCTCGGAAGGGATCGGAAATGATTGAGTGGGAGACGATAAAGGGGATATGGGTGGTGCCTCTAAAGGAATTCTTTTCCAAATTGGAAAAATCAGCATGGAATTCAACAAACCGTGGTTGGTCCAACACACCTGCTTGACGAATTTCAAAACTGTTGCTGTGTCCAGCAGGGGACAGCAGAAAAACCGAGGAACTACTTGAGTTCGACAAGAGAACGGTTCGCATTCTAACGGATCACTGCGGTATTGGCAATTTCACTAATAAGCTCGGTCTGATAAGCTCTCGGAGGAAACGGAATCGGTGCAACACCTTTTATGCGAGTGCTCTGCGCTTCAGATCAGAGGTCATGGGTTTTTGGGTGACAGAACGTTTGAGGATCTGGATGAGGAGGCGAACATGCCACTAAGAGAACTACCCAGGTTCATCCGAACCTAGGGGTGTTTCAAACCCACCACTAACGAATCATGACAAGAGGGCTTACCTCATACTGGGTAAGACAATGGGTCACATGGCCGCCGTGTGAACTTGCCTGTGTAGGGCAAGATACCCGCTAACCTAACCTAACACTGAGCCGGATCCTGAAGTTTGAAGGCTTGAAAAAGACATTATAGGGATACCATATGTACATCGATTGACAGCAGTACTATATATGGCATCTCTACTCAGCAATAGTGATAATAATGACAAGCAATGATCTGAGTCATTGCTTATATGGTCCATAAAAATATATTTTAAGTGTCTTGACTTTATTTAATGCAAAAATTCCCCCCAAATTTATTATTTTTTATCATTACAATAAATATTTGAACGAAATCCAGAATAATTTGCATAATTTTCTAAACACAGTGCTCTTTAGTTGGGTACGGTAAGTACCCCCCTTTTTCCATCACTGGCTTATCATTATTTTTATTCACCCCATTTGCATTGGCATTTTTCGCCAAACAGCAGCCAAACAATTTAAATCACATTAAATTATGCGTCTCTGTTGCAAAACAGAGGAGAGAGATAGGAGGGTATACACGATAGGTATGGCTTGGTGGCTGACTTGGGCTGAATATATTTTGACAACGAAAAAGCCATTGTTTGCTAAATAAGGCATTTTTGCTACATTTTACGGCAGTTTTTTTAACGTTTTTTCTGTTGTTTTTTGGTGTTTGTTTAACAACTTTGAAAAAAAAATTTTTTTTTTTTGGTTGACAAAATTTCTTCCAAAAGCAGGGAGTCTCACAGTTAAATAAGCAAAAAAAATTTGAAATTTTCTTGCTAAAAACACAGTTTGTGTTTGACTGGATTTTTTAAGGCGCTTATTTCCTTTAAAAAATGTTTGTTTTTGAACTCCAAGTCATTGGCGGCTTTTTTTTCTTTGTAACCGAAGAAGTAAGGAAACTCTAGCATCTAAGCTTAGCTCTATTTAAAGTCACAGGTAGACTGGAAAAATGTTGTTGTCGTTGTTGTCTTTTGGCATAATTTATTTAAATAAACACAATTTTTAACAACGTTTTTTTTCTGTTTTGTTTTCTGTTTTCTTAAAGGAATTTCTATTGTTTTCCCCCCGTTTAATAATATTAATAAATTGATTTTGGTTTTTTGTTGTTTTTATTTTCAGCATTTCAACACAACAAAAATAATGTTTAACGTCTAATGAAAGGTAAGATTTCAATAAATTCTTTTAATGTCTTGAAAAAATTTTAAAATTTTAAAGACAACTTTTCATAAAAGAAGTAAGTTTGTGAGGTTAAGCATGCCACATGTGTTAAATACAATCCACAAAATGTTAAATGCAAGGCAACTAAAGGGGCCTCCTTTTCTATACAGACTATATCAATCTAAATGTCAATTGGAGAGTCCCGACTCTATGAAAACTACAATTTTTGAACTAAAACCTGATTTTTAAGTTTCCTTATAGAAAGTAGAGTGCCTGTAGTCTACTAGACAGTATGTTGGCTTATTAGACATGAGGCCTCGGTTCAAACCCTAGGCCAGACATCTCCAACTAAACGAAATATGAAAAAATATTTCTTAGGCGACTTCCTCTCAGCAGATTTCTGGCAAAAACTCTGAGAGTAAATAAAAATTGCCATGAAAAGTGTCTCAAAAATCCAGTGGTTCCACCACTCATGTATAAAAAATTAACGCACACAACATAAGTGGTGTGAGAAACTAGGTCGTAATACTGACTAAAGGGTTGTAATGACCAATTATGTATGTATGTACGTATGTATGTATCAATGGCGGCCATGGGGCTACTTGTGCTAACATATTCATTATTTTAAAGGCGTTTGAGCTGGTGATGGAGAATTCAAAATGTTCTTTTTAATATACAAAATCTGTTTTTAAACAAATAATTATATTCGAATAAAAAAACCGGATTTTATTCGAATAAAAAACCGGATTTTATTCGAATAAAAAACCGGATTTTATTCGAATAAAAAAATCCAGGTTTTATTTGTATATCTAAATAAATACGTATCTGTTTACACGATCTGATTGTAAATCTATAAAAAAAACGGATTTTATTCGAATAAAAAACCGGATTTTATGCGATTAAAAAATCCGGGTTTTATTTGTATATCTAAATAAATAAGTATCTGTTTACAAGACCTGTTTGTAAATCTATAAAAACGAATTTTATTCGAATGAAAAATCGGATTTTATTCGAATAAAAAAACCGAATTTTATTCGAATAAAAAACCCTGGTTTTATTTGCATATATCTAAGTAATATTGTATATCTGTTTACAAGACCTGATTGTGAATCTATAAAAAAACGGATTTTATTCGAATAAAAAACCGGATTTTATTCGAATAAAAAATCTGGTTTTATTTGTAGATTTAAGTTAATAAGTATCTGACAAGACCTGATTGTAAATCTATAAAATAAACGAATTTTATTCGAATAAAAAACCGGATTCTACTCAAAAAACCGGTTTTTTTAATCAATCAAGAGCACTTCCTTGAAAAAAGTCAACTATTTAAATTGGAAGTATGCAATTAAAAAAATCGGTTTTTTTATTCGTTTAAAAACCGTTTTTGCTATACAATGTTCGATAACGTAGCGACTGAGGGGGATATACGAGTATTTCGTAAATCTTCGAATCGTTCTTTGATTGAACTCTGTGCGTGAATGCTGGCACATGGAAAACCGGTTTGGTAAAGTTCGCTTAGCCAATAAATTCAAGTCCCTCGCAATAATAGTCGGAGCATGGAATTTGATGAGTAATCTGTGGCAACCGATTTGTTGGTTTTAGTAGAAACGAATATTTTGAAGATTTTTTTAGTTTTTTTTTTCTTTAATTTTTATTTTCTTTTTATTTCTTCTTCTCCACATAATTTTGAATGGAATTGCCACTTATTCCATGATTTATGTGTATTACACGATGCTATTTGGGTCACTTGAAATTTTTCGAAAATATTTCATGTTAATGATCTGATCGGATATGTTGTTCCTAATGATTAGTTTTACACAAAAACTCATAAATAATAAAAAAAATTTTGTAAAAAAATTATGACAAGTACAAACATTATAGTGTGTAATATTAAATTTAAAAAATAAAAAATAAATTAAATTTTTTTTTTGAAAAATTACGCCAAAAATTTCTACAATTTTTACTGGGCCCTCAAATAATTTTTTTTCAGTGTTTAATTTGATTAAAAACACGTGTTTCTGTGTTCATAATTTCTTTAAGGGCTTTAATTTCGTTATTCTTTCATTGCTGGCTATTTGGCTGGGCTGGTGGTGGTGCTTCAAATAAATTATGAAATTTAATATTTTCTTATGGTTTTTAATAAAAAAAAAAAACGAATACGAATACGAATTGACGTCCGTTTATATGGTCTTGAGGCAATGTAGAGTTTTATTAGAAAACCCTTAAATGGCAAGCAAAATTAACATGATTTTCCACAACGATTAACATCTTTAGAAATGTATGGAAAAGAAGAAACAAAAAACCACGTATACGTTGCATTATTATGAAAATAATTTCATTTTGTTTTTAAAAGAAACGTGCTTAATTCTAGAAAATGAAATACTTGCAGATTATTTTCATATATGAAAAGTAAAGGGGGGAAGGGGGTACCTGTGTTGTAACTTCCACCACCAGCGTCATTTTTTTCTTTCATAAAAAGCCCACAGTGAAATTCATAAAGCATGAAAATGTTTTGTAAATTATATGAATTAAACAAAAAAAAATGTTTCTTTTTTTTAAATTTTAATTTAAAAATTTAAACAAGAACGCAGTTAGAAGGCGTTATACAGGCTAAACACCAAAATAGCAAAAAAATTTTTGCTAAAGAAAAACCTATTAAAAGCTTTAAAGTTCCTTGTAAATACTAAACACAAAAAACCCGGTTTTTTATTCGCATTAAAACCCGGTTTTTTATTCGAATAAAAACCGGTTCACATGAAAATCGATTTCTTTGCTACATAAAACCCCGTTCGTTTCAACTGTCAATTAAAGTCAGATTTTTCTAAATTTCTAAATTTATTCGATTAAAAATTTATATTTTTCGGTTTCGGTACTTTTTCGGTTATGTACTTCTAATTGAAATAGATAAAAAAAATTCTATGGAATCAATTTTTAAGCAAATAAAATTTGGTTTTTTATACGAATATAAACCGGTTTTTAAGCGTTTAAAAACCCAGTTTCTAGATTACATACTTTCAATTTAAATGGGCGACTTTTTCTAAGGAACTGTTTGTGATTGATTGAAAATCCGGTTTTTTATTCGAATAAAATTCGGTTTTTTTATTCGAATAAAATTTGTTTATTTTATAGATTTACTATCAGGTCTTGTATGAGACACTTATTTACTTAGATATACAAATAAAACCTGTTTTTTATTCAAATAAAATTCGGTGTTTTATTCGAATAAAATTCTTTTATTTTCTAGATTTAAAATCAGGTCTTGTAATGAGATACTTGTTTACTTACATATACAAATAAAACCTGGTTTTTTTAATCGAATAAAATCCGTTTTTTTTATCGAATAAAATTCGTTTTTTATAGATATACAATTAAGTCTTGTAATGAGACATTTATTTACTTAGATATACAAATAAAACCTGGTTTTCTATTCGAATAAATTCCGTTTTTTTATTCGGTTTTTTATTCAAATAAGATTCGATTTTTATTCGAATAAATAATATTATAATAGATTTACTATCAGGTCTTGTAATGAGATACTTATTTACTTACATATACAAATAAAACCTGGTTTTTTAATCGAATAAAATTCGGTTTTTATTCGAATAAAATTCGTTTTTTATAGATATACAATTAAGTCTTGTAATGAGACATTTATTTACTTAGATATACAAATAAAACCTGGTTTTCTATTCCAATAAAATCCGGTTTTTTTTATTTTTTATTCGAATAAAATCATTTTTTTTTATTCGAATAAAATTCGTTTATTTTATAGATTTACTATCAGGTTTTGTAATGAGATACTTTTTTATTTACATATACAAATAAAACCGGGTTTTTTAATCGAATAAAATTCGGTTTTTTATTCAAATAAAATTCGATTTTGTATTCGAATAAAATTAATTTTTTTTATTCGTTTTAATAAAACAGGTTTTGTAATAAGATACTTTAACCTGATATAAAATGAACAAAAGCTGGCCTTTACCCTTACTTCTTCCCCTTTTATGGGTAGTGTCTTAAATTTGTTTTGGAATTAAATTCAAATAAAAAAACATTTGAGAAGAGGAAGAGGAATTTCTTGTTTTTAAAGCAAAACACGCGTGAGTTTTTGAAAAAAGAAAAAAAAAGCACGAAAAGGGTTGCAATTTGCAAATTCTCAAGACTAAAAAAACTGGATTTTTTTTAAATAAAAAAAACAAATTTATTTTTCTGTATTGTAATTCAATATTATAAATATGATATTAAATTACCAGGAGTACGTAGTTTGTTTTTTTTTTTTCAAATAAAAAATGGGAAGCTTAAGCAACAGAAAAAAATCTTAAAATAAATATTTTTTTATTTCATAATTATTTCTCTCATATCATTAATTTATACAATTTTTATGGTTTTCATAAGTAGCTGTTTGATTTGTCATAAAATTATAATAAAAAAAGAAGCAAAAGTCTACAGAAAACCTAACACAAATAATGAATATTCCCCATGACCAAAAAAACTAAAATAAATTAAAAACCCATTAAAAAAGCAACTTAAGAGGCCAAAGATTTAATGAAAAACAAAATTGAAATGGAATGTAAACTATAAAAAAAACGAAACGAAACGAACACCACTTTACATTATCATCCAACCCACGCATTTATTTTTCTTCGTCATGTATTTTACCGGCTGTTTAAAGCGTATCTCGCGTATATTTACAAAAAATATTTCAAATAGTTTTCATAGGCAAAACATTATAAATTTATTTAAAAAAAAAAAAAAGTGTGACAAAAAAACAAAACCAACGCGACAAAAAATTATGACACACTCTGATACAGCAGATGGACTGGTACATGGTTTCTTTGCTTTTTATCAAATAAAGTAATAAATTAAACCGGATTAAAAGTAAATAATTTAACGAAAGTAATAATAATTTTTAATTTTTTTTTATAGAAAAGAAATAATGAAACGATTTTTAATTTCGCATAAAATTAAATGACAAGTGGCACTCTCCCAAAAAAGTAGCTCTCGATTCAAGAAAATTTAATAAATAATATGAAATAAATTTTATTCGAATACAATCCGGGTTTTTTATTCGATTACAATCCGGAATTTTATTCGAATACAATTTGGAATTTTATTGGAATAAATTTTTTTATTCGAATACAATTGGGAATTTTATTCGAATAAATTTTTTTATTCGAATACAATCCGGGTTTTTTATTCGATTACAATTTGGAATTTTATTCAAATACAATTTGGAATTTTATTCGAATAAATTTTTTTATTCGAATACAATCCGGGTTTTATTCGAATACAATTTGGAATTTTATTCGAAAACAATTTAGAATTTTATTCGATAAAATTTTTTTTATTCGAATAGAATACAATTTGGAATTTTATTCGAATAAATTATTTTATTCGAATACAATCCGGGTTTTTTATTCGATTACAATCCGAAATTTTATTCGAATAAATTGGTCCGGTAGTCGAAAATAAAGCTTGGTTTCTTGTTTTTCTACAAAGAGGACCAGTCCCGTCCTATCTCCATGTTCAGAGCCACCCCTGTAGTAGTTCTCATGGCCATTTATGGAATGGATCCGTTTGACGATAGGTGATCTGGCAGCTTTAGACACAAAATGACAAGTGGCACTGCCCAAAACAAAGTTGCTCTCAATTCAAGAAAATTTAATAAATAATATTAGGTTTTTTATTCGAATACAATCCGGGTTTTTTATTCGATTACAATCCGGAATTTTATTCGATTACAATCCAGAATTTTATTCGAATAAATTTTTTTTTATTCGAATACAATCCGGGTTTTTTTATTCGATTACAATCCGGAATTTTATTCGAATAAATTGGTCCGGTAGTCGAAGGTAAAGCTTGGTTTCTTGTTTTTCTACAAAGAGGACCATTCCCGTCCTATCTCCATGTTTAGAGCAATCCCTGCATCCAGCCATGGGCATGGATCCGTTTGACGATAGGTGATCTGGCGTTAGAGTGATGATATGTTGGACATCTTGTCAGATAACTAAGCGTAAAGTAAAGGACTGTCTAATGTCCCAACTATATTCTCCGGATATGATTTGTGGCTCTGGTTGGAAACGATACGCTGCAGGATCCGTTTTATATCGACTCCTTTTTTCTCTATCGGTTGGATGTAGAGTGTTGTGTTCAACGCTCTTGTCCTCTAGTTTCCAAGGGCGGTTTTAGTATATACCCGTGATGCAATTGGTTATAGATATGTCGGGCATCTTGTCGGATACCTAAGCTCATAGCGACAGAGCGTCCAGTGTCTTAACTATATTCTGGTGATGCGATTTCAGGCTCTGATTGAAGACGATACGGTGTAGGACCCGCCTCACATCAATCCCTTTTTTTTCTGAATTGAAAACGATACGGTGTAGGACCGCGATAACTTCGCATCAAGCAAGAGACCGTCTAATGCCCCAACTATATTCCTCAAAAATAATTTGTGGTTCTGGTTGAAAACGATACGGTGTAGGGACCCGTTTTATATCGACTCCTTTTTTCTCTCTACTGGTTGGATGCAGAGTATTGTCTCCAATGCTTTTGGATCCGTTTGATGATGGCATGGATCCGTTTGATCAAGAAAAGCGATCTGATATTAGAGTGATTATTGTATACATATTGGGCATCCTGTCGGATAACTAAGCGTTATGCGAGAGACGGCCTAGTATAGCAATTATATTCTGCTGATCCTTTTGACCAAGATAGGCGATCTGTGGGATAAATGCGCGCCAAATGAGGGCGTGTCCGTTTTTCCAAGATAGGCTATAGGTAAATGCGCGCCAAGAGAGAGAGCGTCCTGTGTCCAAACTACATTCTAGTGATACGATTTGTGGCTCTGGTTAAAGACGATACACCGTAAGTGTCGCCTCTTATCGAACTCGTAACTCTATTGGCTGCAGGAAGAGTATTGTTTCCAAAGCCCTTATGGCAAAACATTACATCCTTTGGACCCCTTCAATTATTCAAATATTGTATTGCCTCTCCAACAATGTCCACCACACTACTAAAGCATAAGTTAGTATGGCTCAAATTACACTTTTGTAGAGTCAGTGCAACATTCTTGGAGTGAGAACAACCTAGCAATTTAGAAACTATTTCGTGGTCGCCGTGGTCTAGTAGATATTGTGTTGACTTATTAGACGTAAAGCCAGACATCAAAATACAAAAAGTATTTCTTCGGCGACTTCCTCTCAGCAGATTTCTGGCAAAAATTCTGAGAGTAAAATAAAATTGCCATGAAAAGTTTCTCAAAAATCTGTCGTTCGGAGTCGACTTTAAACTGTAGGTCCCACCACTCATGTATAAAATTAACACACACAACATAAGTGGTGTGAGAAACTAGGACGTTGTACAATGGGTCAATTCGACCTCCGGGCACTTAACTTGTACTTGTCTTAATTGACAAGTACACGTCCTCTAACTTAACCTAAGCTAACCTAACCTAGAACCTATTACTGTCCTACATATGTACCAACAGCTATAGGCCTTTGTTGACCTATCTTCCAGATGCTGTCTCCATTTCCATGCAATCACTGACTTAAAAAAATTTTTTTTTTTTTGAAAATCTGCCGAAAGTTTGGTCAAAAAATAGTTTTTTGACAAAAATTTTGACTACAAAAAATAATTTTTATTTTTGTTTAAATTCAGTTTTTTAATGACACTGTTAACAATATTTGTATATTTTTTTTTATTTTTTAATTTTAATTTGTTTTTGAAAATCTGCCGAAAATTTGGTCAAAAAAATTTTTGGGACAAAAATTTTGACTACAAAAAAATGATTTCTTTTTTTTTGTTTAAATTCAGTCGATTTTTTTATATATTTTTTTAAATTTTAATTTATTAATACACATTTTTTAACCACATTTGTGAATAATTTATATATTTTTTTTAAATTTTTTTTATTTATTATAAATTATTTATAGACTGCTATTAGCATAATTTATACAAAATCCAAAATGTTTTATGATTGAAAATTAAAATAAAACATAATGTTTTAAAACACGATACATAAATTATTTAAAAATAAATAATGAATATATTTTTTTTAAAATATGCAAATTTATTATAAAAAAAACAAATAAAATATTGAAAGCCGTAAAATTAATAAATTTATTACAGGCGTTTAAACATGATTGACAACTTCACCCACCATACAGCCAAATATGGCATTAAATTAGCGTTTAAAAGTTTAAATTAAGGCCTGAAGATGTCAACTAAAAATTAGTGACAATATTTTTAAACAAAATACATCTTCGTTTTAAATTTCATTACTTTAAAAAAAAAAAATATTTCTGTTTTTGTATTCCAAAGTATTCTTTACAAAACTTTGTTAAAGTCTTGGAAAAAGTATGTCAAACTAACTGAACCGGAAAACTTTATTTTAAAATGAAATAAAAAAAACATTTTTTTTTGTTTTTATTTTTTAAATTTAAAAATAAACCAAATATTTGCAACTTGATCTTATAAATAATTACCACGTATTTGAATAATGCCCCTCGAAAGCATATGAAAAAAAAACAAATGGAAGCCCATCTAAAATGCTACTACTGCTGCTGCTGCAGCATAGAAAATTTGATTAAGGCACGTTGCCATACATAGAGATTTAAAAAATGCATTTTTGGCCAACAGAGCAAAAAACTAACAAAAAAAGAGTAAAGAATTGGAACTGTCAACATGTAGATTTAAAATATTCTATGGCTCTGTATGTCTGTCAACAATAGTTTTTAGTTTTATTTCCCTTTGCTACTAAAAATAATATCAAATTTTAGAAAAATATCATTCAAAATAAAATTTTAAATGCCCTACACTTTTAAAATATAATTGTCACATGACATGTCACATAATCTTATAATAAATTTCTGGTAATATTCAGTTCCTAAATGAATATATTTCTATTAAAATAAACAAATGACAAAATATTGTCACTTGTCATGTTATGTTACATGTCATGTCACATGTCATATGATGTCACATGTCATGTCATGTCACATGTCATATATTAAAAAAACATCAATTAATTAAACGACTGAGCTTAAAAGATTAAAGCGCTATGAACTAAACAATTTCGCACTTTTGTCATTTTTTATGTCATGTCACATGGCATTTAAAAAAAACATCTGTTTAAAAGATTAAAGTGCTATGAACTCAACACATTCGGACTTATGTCACTTGGCATGTCATGTCACATGTCATATATTAAAAAACATCAATTAATTGAAAGACAGTTTAAAAGATTAAAGCGCTATGAACTAAACAATTTCGCACGATTGTGACTTGTTATGTCATGTCACGTGTCATATATTTCTAAGAAACGCATATCCATTGAAAGATTCAGTTTAAAAGATTACAGTGCTATGAATCAACAAATTCACACTTTTGTCACTTGGCATGTTATGTCACATGTCATATATTAAAAAATACACCAATTAATTAAAAGACACACTTTAAAAGATTAAAACGCTATGACCTAAACAATTACGCACTTTTGTCACTTGTCATGTCATGTCACGTGTCATATACTAAAATATTCAATTAAAATTCAAGAGATTAAAGCGCTATGGACTAAACAATTTCGCACTTTTGTCACTTGTCATATCATGTCAAATATCATGTCATGTTACATGTCATTTAAAAAAAAACATCTGCTTAAAAGATTGAAGTGCTATGGACTAAATAATTTTGCACTTTTGTCACTTGTCATGTCATGTCACATGTCATATATTTCTAAGGAACACAAATGCATTGAAAGGCTTTAGTTTGAAAGATTAAAAAACTATCAATTCAAAGGGAAAGACTAAGCAATTTCCCATTTTGGTAACTTATCATGTCATGTCACTTTTTGTCATACTTTATCTTTTAGAATAGTTCAGTGAATGAAACCAGTTGATGTTGTGAATGTCACGTGACATATTTGTTATTTTTGGTTATTTTTCACTGCGAATTTGAATTGTTTGTCATTTTTACAGCGTCATTTGTAGACTTGTCATAATTTGTCATTGTCACTTTTTATTTACAGTTGCTTTTCGCAAAGGTATTGAAGTTTTTTATGTAATTTTTTCTATCAGAAATAGTTTTATTGTATAAATACTGTTAATTATATCACTGTCACTTGTCATTTTTGTCATTTTTTTAACTGACAGATTGGTTTGTTTTCGTAAATTAGATGACAGTTGCATATATTAATTATTTAAAAAACTAATATTTTTGAATTTAATAAACTTTTGTCATTAAGTGTTGTCATTTTTGTGACACTTTGTCATTTTTTGTAATTTTTATTGGGTATTTTGGCTGTGAATTATTTATAAATTTAATGTTTTTGAATTTAAAAAACTATTGTCATTGCTTATTGTCATTTTTGTGTCACTTTGTCATATTTTGTCATTTTTACCTATTATTTTGGCTGTGTTTTCTCCAATTGAATTATTTATAAATTTAATATTATTGAATTTAATAAACTTTTGTCATTAAGTGTTGTCATTTTGATGTCACTTTGTCATTTTTTGTCATTTTTACCTGGTATTTTGGTTGTGTTGAATTGATTTATTTATAAATTTAATATTTTTTTGTATTTAATGAACTTTTGTCATTAAGTGTTGTCATTTTTATGTCACTTTTTTGCCATTTTTTGTTACGTGAATTATTTTTTGAATTTTTTTTCTTGCATTTTACATTTTTCTAAAACGAAAAATAAATCTAAAGGGAATTTATTTTTAAATAAATTGTTTGTTTTTGTATTTTTATGCATGAGTGGAAATATCGGATGCATTCAAAAATATTTTTTTTTGTTTTGTTTTTTTGGTGAAAGACTTTAGGCGTCTTGTTTGGTGCGTCTGTTTATGGCCAATTATATATACCAACAAGTGAAGGAAGATTTTATGATACTTCGGTGGTTTCATTAGATTTTATATGAAAATATTTGACTTAATTTTTTATTTAATAATAAACTACAGAATGCCATTTCCGTTAACTCAGGTGTCTCAAATGATTTTTCATAAATTTTTGTTTTTTTTTTGTTTAAAATTTCAAAAATACTTTAATACTGAAGCGTATGTGTGTGGGATACATTAGCCTGCAGCCAGCCAAGCAACTTAGCTAATTTCAAGTGTTAAAATATTATTGGAAACCACCTCCAAAAATTGTGTGTCTAGAAGAAGAAAAAAAAATATATTTTTAGCTGCGATTTTTATGCGCTGCAGCAGTTCTGTTTTTTTTCAACCCACTTTCTTCCGTTGTTGTCATTTGTAATTTGGCATGAAATTGTAATAAGCCCAAGCGAATATTAAATTTACAAGACAAGAGAAAAAACCAAAACAAAATATGAAAAAATTTGATAGAATTCTTTATTTTATTATGAATTTTGAATGGTAGTGGTTGATGGTTGGTGGTTCAGTTTTCTGTTTATGGCAACACTTGTGGGTGTTAATATTTGGCTTCATATTAAACAGCGTGTAGCCAATTTCATATGCTCAATAAAATTTAATGAAAAATGCATACACCAAATGCACTACCCATTTAAATTTGGACCAAATTATTACACAAATTCATACCAAAAAATATTAAAGAATTTAAAATCAAATAAATTGTAAAATTAATGGAGTAGGAGGCAGCATTTAAGCATAGTTTTTATTGAAAAAAATGCATTTTATGCATCAAAACATTTCATTAAATAATAGAGCGATATAATTTATGAAAAAAAAATATACTACAAACAGTTACAAGCATTGTGACATGACAAATGACAATGCTTCCAAAAATCTCACGATAATATAAATTCAAAAGCTTAGAGTTTTAAAGAAATTTTTTGTAAAAGAAAAATTGGTTTTTTTTAGGAAAAATTCTATATATGACCTCATATGACATGACAAGTGTCAAATATGACAAAAGCGACAAAAATCCAAAAATCTCGCGATAATATAAATTTAAAAGCTTAGAGTTTTTGACATTTTTTGTAAAAGAAAAATTGGTTTTTTAGAAAAAATTCTATATGTGACATGACATGACATGACAAGTGTCAAAATGTTGCAAAATCATACTAAATATGACAAAAGCGACATACACATATACTATGTATGTATTATATTCCTTTTATTTTTTAAATAATAATTATCTGTGACATGACATGACAAAATTTCCAAAAAAAAAAAAAAAAAAAAAAAAAAAAAAAAAAAAAAAAAAAACATTCTACTTATTGTAATATGACAATGACAAGGCATGACAAATAAGCCAAACTCGCAAATAAGCAAAAAAAAATCAAATTTCAATTGTTTAAAGCATTTTGTAAAGTTAATTATAAAACTTTTCTAAAGAAACAGATCTTATGACATGTCATATTATGACAAATGATACAATTTATGCCAAATAGGCTCAGCAAATCAATATTTTATGTATTTTTAAAATAAAAACCATTAAAAACATATTTAAGCTACAGCTTTTGAAAAATCTATAAGTAGAGTGACATGACAAGTGACAATAACTTAATTTTAATAGAAATTAAAAAGTATTAGAACTTTTAGTTACGTTGTGGCATGTCATATTGTTTGATAAAACAACTTGAAAATGCAATTTCTTGACTTGTTTTCTTTTTTATTTTGATTGTGTAAGTTAATTTCAAATAAAATTTTTCCTCTTTTTTTGTCATTTTTATACATCATGTACATATGGCATCATGTCATTGATGACAAGCTATTATTTTTAGTTTATGCTTGGAAAATTGTTTAGCTTACAGCACATTAGTTTTTCAAATTGAAACTTTCATTAAATGATATTTATTGGAAACATATGACATGTGACATGACATGACAAGTGACAAAAATAGGAAATTGTTTAGCTTATAGCTTCTTAATCTTTAAAATTAAGCCTTTCAATTGATTGATGTTTGTAATAGAATATATGACATGTGACATGACATGACAAGTTACAAAAATAGGAAATTGAATATAGAAATAGGAAAATATATGACATGACATGATAATTGGCAAACATAAAAAATTGTTTAGTCAATAGAGCACTTGCAATGTATTGATTTTTATTAAAAACATATGATATGTGACATGAAATGACATGACATGTGATATGACATGACAAGTGACAAAACTAAAAGGAAATTGAATACAGAAATAGGAAAATATATGGCATGACATGCTAAACGGCAAAAGTAAAAAATTGTTTAGTCAATAGAGCTCTTTAAACTGAGCCTTTCAATGTATTGATGTTTATTAAAAAAATATGACAAGTGACATGACATGACAAATGACAAAAATAGAAAATGTTTTATCTTATAGCGCTCTAATCTTTTAAACTAAGCCTTTCAATTAAGTGATGTTTTTTTTTTAATTTTGTGACATGACATGACAAGTGACACAAATTATAAAAAAAAATGTTTAATTATTTAACAAAATGCCCTGACATGATATGGAAAGTTACAAAAATAGGATATTGTTTTGCTTAAAAAGCCTTAATCTTTTGAAAACTAAGCTTTTTAATTAATTAAGGATATTTCTCAGATTATTTAAAAAAAATTTAAAAAATTAATTAAAAAATGACATGACATGACACGTTACAAAATAGAATATTGTTTGGCTTAAAAACCTTAATCTTTTGAACTAAGCCTTCCAATTAATTGATGGTTTGTTTTTTTACAAATTTATGACATGTGTCATGATATGACAAGTGACACAAAACCAGAAATATAAAAAATTAAATATATCGCGTTTTTTGTTATTAAAAACTTTATCATTTTTAAATAAAACTGTTGTTTTAAAATATTTAATTGCTATTAGTTAAAGGAAAACCCCTAGCCCCAGCCCTATATTTATGATTGACTTAAATTGAGCATAAAATTTTGCTTTAAAAAAAACAAATGCAAACAAAAATAACTTTTTTTCTGTTTAACCACAGTGTAAATAAATATTTTTTTAAATTATCTTCAGGCTCATATGCATGTTTGTAAGAGAAGATAAAAAAAAAAACAGAAAGAAAAATTATCACAGTTTAAATATTGTGGTCAAAAATGTTAAATTTACCACATGAGAGTAAGTAAACAAATAATAACCGCAGGCAAAAAAAAAAATACTAAAACTACAGCAACAAAAAAAATTGATTTTTCAATAAAAATTGTTATCTCAAAAACAGAAGAAAAAAAAACCCCAAGCAAAAGCATCGTTCATATATAATACTTGCACTCATGTTACACTGCCTAACAAAAGTAGCCACAAAAGGTTATTGTTGTTGTTGTTGCTTGTTTAAACAGGCATTTTAAGTACATAGCTACTGTGGTACGTAAAAATCATTTGTCTGTGGCCAGATAGAAAGACATGAAGTCTGTTGATGATAAAATGAAGGAAAAAAAAACACACAAGAAAAGAAAACAAGAAAATAAAACGTTCATGTTGGTTGTACTAAAGTATGTTGCATGCCACATAAATAATTTCACTGAAAAATAATTGTGCAAATTGTCTAAAGGGGCAGTCAGCCAACCAGCTAAACAGCTATGGGAGCACATAAAGATTTTTACCCCACAGTCTGTCTAACTCTCTGTCTGTATGCCGGCTGTATCATCAGCATTTTGTACTATACCTACCAACAGTAGCTCACAGCCACATGCTATTGTGGCGGTTTAATAATGTTGAAAACCACAACAGTTGGAGTAGAAGCGGAGTTTTTTTTGCCAACTAACCAACCAGCCCACAATTATCAATGAGCCTAAGTGTGTAAATGATATCGAAACTTTTGTGGTGTGATGTGGTGAAGAGTCAACAAAACCAAAGTCAAGCATTAAGGTGGGAATAAAAAAAAAATAACTTCTTGGCAATCACAGCCAGAGTTCTTAAAGGAAATGGTTTGGTTTGTTAAATTACAGCGTTAACGTTTTGCGACGGTTCATCTGTAACACATTTTGCAACTTTTGACGATGACGCGTCAACATTGTTCGTGAAAACTCAAATCAACAAATAAATGACTGGCCGGATATATGCGGCATCAGCCTCTGTGGATCAATAAGTAACAACAATAAGTTGACCAATAAGTCCCTTCCAGTTAAGGATCCTAATTAGACTGCCAACTGCAACAAATTCAACATAATAGGGGAGACATGATTTTATATCTTGACAGCACTCTTTAACAGGTTTGACCAACAAGTCCTTGGATCGTAAAGAGGCTAAAGACAATTAAATTCAGACTGCAACAAGCATGTTTTGCCATTGCAGTTGCAGTCTGTTGACTGCAGGACAACCATTATTAACCTACACTGGCGAACGAAAGAACCAGAGTTCGTAGCAGCAATTCAATCGAACGAAAGAACCAGAGTTCGTAGCAGGAATGCAATCGAACGAAAGAACCAGAGTTCGTAGCAGGAATTCAATCGAGTTTCAGGACGTATGTATATCTTCTAGAAACTATTTTGATAAAAAGAAAGGTGTATCGATGTAAGGGACGACAATGCTGTTGAAGATTTTTAGCCAATGTGGACCTACTTGGATCTCATAAAATATGTCAGGATAGGTTTGATTCCAATGAAGACCACAGGAAATTTAGTTGGTATTGGCTGAAAGCAGTAGAATTCTCAGCACCACTTCAGGGAACACACGAGAGAAGGATAGGATTGGAGAGAGTGTTGCTTTGTTAAATCAAAGTCCATTTGATCGGGCAGTTGTGTTACCACATGAAACAGTTTCCCGTGAACTACCTAACTGGCCTTGATTAATATGGCGATCAATATCAGGGCTTCAGATTTAAATGGTCTTAAAAGTTTAATGAAGTCGCCGTGATCTAGTAGGTAGTGTGTTGGCTTATTAGACGTAAAAGCCAGGGTTCGAGCCCCAGGCCAGACGTCAAGACAAAATACAAAATGTATTTCTTCGGCGACTTCCTCTCAGCAGATTTCTGGCAAAAACTCTGGGAGTAAATAAAAATTGCCATGAAAAAGTTTCTCAAAAATCTGTCGTTCGGAGTCGACTTTAAACTGTAGGTCCCACCACTCATGTATAACATTAACACACACAACATAAATGGTGTGAGAAACTAGGACGTTGTACAATGGGTCAATTCGACCCCCGTGTACTGTACTTGTCTTAATTGACAAGTACACGTTCTCTAACCTAACCTAACCTAACCTAACGGACTACTCCTGATTAAGGTTAACAATCAGTATCAGGGCTTGCAATTTATCGAAAAGCTATCCGCGTACGGGATATTGGTAAATAAAGCAGTTAAAATATAACTTGTCTACTGCAGAACTGGGCCACTTTCTTAATATTGGATTCAAAATTGATCAATCAAAGTGATGTACTAAATTTTTTCTATCGTTTTTTGCTAATTTTGCTTCAAATTGTCACTTCATAAGCGAAAAACGCTCGCTTACCGTTTATGCAAATTGTCTTATTTGTTGAATAACTGTTGTTATCTTTTTGAATTTTAAATTTATATTTTTTTTCTTCGTTTTTTGATGAATAATACATAAATAAAAATTAAAAATAAAATCAAAATCCATTAACATAAAAACGAAACAATGACACGATAAGTTTCTATAAAAGAAAGCGGCGAATCTTTGCTTAATGTTGGGATGATTAAGTCATTAAACGATAAAAGAAAAAGAAACGAAGAAAAAAATCAATTAAACGAAGTGTGACGGGTTTTTCAAAAATTTCTAAACATGAAGGGAATCGTATAACTAAGTTTCTCTATGTTGTACGCTCTCAATAGGTACATATTGAGTTTACAAGATACACTTGACGTGTAGTGCGATTTGTGAGACCGTCGAAAGGGAGTCCAAGAGGGAGTTATCAAAAGAAACAATTTTCTTCCAATATGTCAGAGCTATTTTGAGCTCTTGGGCTGTCGTCTAGTAAGCCAACACACTATTCACTGCACTACAATCGCCTTGTCATGGACAGGCCTGATCACATCTGCAACGGTGTGGGGCCTCTTCAAATTTCTTTGAAATCTTACAAAATTCCTCACTTAGCAGGTCTCTTAAACCAACCAGAATCACTTCTCAATGGCCGAAAATTCGATGCCAACTTCTGTAGTCAGTTTTATTAACTCCTAGATATCCTTCGACTGCTAAACGACTCTCAAACAATCGTAAATGGAAACTTTGAAGTGAAAGATATTTTACAACTGACAACGTTGCCAGATGTATGGTTTTTAAACCACTAAATACAAAACTTGACCTAGTTATTGTCTGGTCATGATTGTTTAAGAAAAATATGTGCTCAGGTTTTGGCATTTTGGAGTCCCTATATGACCAAACCGTATGGATTTGCTTTTCGAGACTTATATGACCATGGAAGCATATTGCAATACATTCCACCTTTTCAGTGAAATGTTGAATTCGGTAATAAAATGAAACGAGAGCAGTCAGCATATGACTGCGGTTGTTATATTGAATTTCCAGTAGTAGGAGAGTCAGACAACATTAAAACTAACCAGCTTTTCCCGAAGTACATAATACCTAACGGAAGTAAGCGAAAGGAAAATGACTAACGGAAATGTGAGGTGAGTTTAGTACGTAGACTCAAACCATAGGGAATCTATGTACATGCTTATGTACATACTTACGCACAAATAGCTTTTAGCGATTTACAACCCCAGTTTAGAACAAAACATGATTAAACAAGTCTTTGGCTATGCTTTAAATTGTAAACATGCGAATAATTATTACAGTATAAACATACCTTTACTATATAAACAAAATGGAGTTAAAAAACTTTAGTACTCACCACTAAACACGAACCGCCAACACCTTTGTTGTATTTTTTTTTCTGAAAAACATGCAAAAAAAATATGCATTAAAATAAAACAACAACTACCTTATAGCAGTAATTATACCGCTAATCAGTAATTACTCACCACTATGTATTCATTTTCAATCCAAGTACACGTAACCTTGATCAAGCAAACCCTGTGCTTTTTTTTAAACACACGCTAAAAACATTTTCTGCAATGAAAAAAACAACAATAATTGAAGAGATGTAAGTAATTTTACATTATTTGAATACTCACCACTACACATATTAAACATTACGAACAGCGCCAGAAAATAGGGCTATTCTGAAATAAAACAAAAACAACATTAAAAAGAAAGAGGCATCTCTACTCTAATACTTATACTGACCATATATGAACGCGATTAAATATGTAGGCCTTTTGATTAAATAAACCACGACACGACACGCCGAAAATAAAGCAACAATTTCATTACATAGGTGAAGCCAACTACACGTACATAAATTAATATTACTACTATGCATACATATGCATCAAAAAACCGCGTTAAAACAACATAAAAAATACCGTTTTTACGAACAAAAAGAAAAAAACACTATTTGCTGAAAATAAAAACAACAACTTTATTAAAGAGTAGAAGACATCAACCCATACAATAATGCTCACCATTATATATTCGATTGCTTTAAAACGCGCACAAAAACGAACACGATTGAACAGGCCTCTTTCATCAAACACAGCGCGACACTTTTGACTGAAAATAAAACAACAACTTCATTAAAGAGATGAAGACATCCACCCATACATACATTAATACTTACCACTTTGCATTCGATTGCTTTAAAAAGACCAATTTCACAACGAAAAGAAAAAACACTTTTTTCTGCAAGAAAAAAAAAACAACAACTTCAATAAAAAGACGCCGCTATTCAAGTACATATAGATTTATACTCACCACCCGCACAAAATTAATTGAATTTATTCCGTATTAAATTACCGCAAATATTAATTAAAACTAATTTTAAAACACAACCCTACGTATTTCTTTATTTTAAACACATAAATAATAAGCTTTTTTGCTATAATTAAATATTAAAACTTACAAAAATTAATTAAAATATACGCACAACTTCACTAAACAAGCTAACACAACCGGACACGAATTCATACTAATTTCTATACTCACCCCTACGCCCTAATTGCTTTAAAACTTTTATACTCACTCTTTCTCTTTTCAATGCTTAGAAAACACCAATCAACAGGTTATAACCTTAGCAAATATACATGCATGCATAAAAAACATTCTCATACGTAGGTCAACGCATATTGCGTACCATCGCCCACAAGCCCCTTTTCCATACATAAACTTGTTGCTTTACTTCTCTTTCATTGACATAAAGCAACAACTCTATTTGTGTAGGTGCGTATACACTTTGTAACCATCAATTAATCTTACGTCTTTTACCCCTTTTACGCCATTTAATATTCACGCTCTCCCAAAATGTTCTTTAAAAACCACACCACAAAAGAAATGCGTGAGTGTTTCTTCCGAAAACCAATAACAACATTTATTTGCATAAACCCTTTAATACAAAGGAAACAAAAACAACACCCTGCATCACCACGACACCATATTTGCTCTCAGAGTAAAAATAATATTTGTTCACCACTTACTACAAAAGCAAACATAAGATTAGGCAAATCAATGGAATTGTAACAACAAATCATAAGAACATGATCTAACAGGTTACACCTGCATTGCAATTAAACACACGCACATGAATAAACAGATCAAAGAACTCACCACACTGCAGACTCTCATTCTCGCCCTTTTGCTTTAGTTTCTATTAAAAGCCGTACAGTGTAAAAGTGTTAATTTTGTGTGAAAAATTGTTTCTTTTGATAAATAATAAATGATTGTTAATAAATTATAAATATTTTCTAAACAATTCTAATTAATTATAATAGCATAATGGTAAATAAAAACAATAATTCATAAACTTTAAAATAAAGCAGACAAAATATGAATTTCCGGTTATATTTGCGGTTAGCGTGGTGTAACCATGCAAAGAAAAAAATAAGAAAAAAACAACAACAACAGTATTTCTTTAACAACTACAAGCATCGCACACAGAAGGCTTCTAAGTGGTGAATGTATGTAGGTAAGTTTTCTTGTGGAAATTATTAGCATAAGAAAAGAAGATTTTTTACACATAAGTGGACATTTAAAAAACGTTGGTAGTTGTCGTCCTTATTCTGTTAGCGTTTTTATGATGAGTAGTTAATATTGTTGTTGCTTGTTTACAAATGTAAACACATAAATGAGAAGATTTCCGTTTACGGCTGGTAGTTTCATTAACGGCCATTAAATTTTCTTCTTTTGAAGTTACAGTCGCATTCTGTTTGTACTCTTGTAGTGTTTTAGTGTTGTGAAAAGAAACATTTTTTGCTTAGTAAGTTACCAACCGTAATAAATTTGTGTGAGCATTCACACAATCGGAATAAATAAAGTCATTACGAGGTCATTAGGCAGTGTGGTGTATTCTTTGATGTGTTTTTTTTTCAATGCAAATTTAACATATTAGATCATGTTCTTATGATTTGTTGTTACAATTCCATTGATTTGCTTGCATTGAGAGTAAGAGGTGAACAAATATTATTTTTACTCTGAGAGTAATTATGTTATCAAAATTAGGCAGGGTGTTGTTTTTGTTTTCTTAGTTATAAAGGGCTTATGCAGTTGAATGTTGTTATTGGATGTAATGATAAAGAAATATGAGAGAAACACACAAGTTTTTTTCATGGGTTTTTTGTTTTTTAAAAAATTTTGTGAGAGATTAATTGATTGTTAGAGGAGTAATCTCTTTTGTAGGTATGTATATGGTGCTGTTGTTTTATTTCAACGAAATAGAATCAAAGCATCAATGTTAAACTTTGAAAGAGCGTGTGGGGGGGTGTAATATTCAATATGCGTTGACATACATATACGTATGTAGTGCATTTATGTATGCATTCATGTATATTTGCTAAGTTTATTACTTGTTGCTTGGAGTTTTAAAGCAATTAAGAGAGTAAGGGTGAGTTCAAAAGATTTTAAAGCATGTAAATGCGTAGGGGTGAATATAAAAATTAGTAAGAATTCGGGTTCGGTTGTGTACGCTTGTTTAGTGAATTTGTGCGTATATTTTAATTAATGTTTGTAAGTTTTAAAATTAAATTATAGCAAAAAAGCATATTATTTATGTGTTCAAAATAAATAAAAGCATAGTGCTTTGTTTTAAAATTAGTTTTAATTAATATTTCGGGTTATTTAATACGATACAATCAATTATTTTTGTGCGTGTGGTGAGTATAAATCTATATGTACTTGGATAACGGCTTTTCTTTATTAAAGTTGTTGTTTTTTACAGAAAGTGTTTTTTTGTTCGTTGTGAAATTGGTGTTGTTTGTGCATGCTGTTTTAACGCGGCTTTTTAAAGCAATCGAATGCAAAGTGGTAAGTATTAATGTATGTATGGGTGGATGTCTTCATTTTTATTAATAAAGTTGTTTTATTTTCAGTCAAAAGTGTCCCCTTTTGTAATCGCGAAAGAGGCCTGTTTAATCATGTTTATTTTAGTGCGGGTTTTTAAAGCAATCGAATACATAATGGTGAGTATTATTGTACGTGTTGATGCCTTCATCTCTTTAATAAAGTTGTTGTTTTCATTTTCAGCAAATAGTGTTTTTTTTCTTTTTGTTCGTAAAAACGGTATTTTTTATGTTGTTTTAGCGTGGGCTTTTGATGCATCCGGATGCATAGTGGTGAGTATTATTGTATATAAATGTAGTTTGCTTCATCTATGTAATGAAATTGTTGCTTTATTTTCAGCAAAAAGTGTCGCGTTTTGTGTTAGGCCTTTTAATCGAGTTTATTAATGAAGAGTCTAAGCATTTGTGTGGAGATGTCTTCTCGTTTTTAATGAAGTTTTTGCTTCATTTTAGAAAATAGTAGCTTTTTGTGTTCATCGTGTTAGTTTAGTACGTAGCATTAAAACAGTCAAGTGTGTAGTGGTGAGTATTCAAGTACATATTGTGTGATTGCCTACATCTCTTCAATGATTGTTGTTGTTTCATTACAGAAAATTTTTTAGCGTGCTTAAAAAATATATAAATTAGAAGCTTTAATTGATCAAGGCTACAAGTAGTTGCACTGGAGATATATACATAGTGGTGAGTAATTACTGATTAGCGGTATATTTACTGCTATAACATAGTTGTTGCTTTATTTTAATGAATATTTTTTTAAATGTTTTCAGAATAAATGACATCAAAGGTGTTGGTGGATCATGTTTAGTGGTGAGTACTAAACTTTTTTTACTCCATTATGTCTATACTGTAAAGGTATGTTTATACTGCAAAGATTATTCGCGTGTTTACAAAGTAAAGTATAGCCAAAGACTTGCTTAATCATCATGTTTTGTTTTGTTTTTTGTTCTAAACTGGAGTTGGAAATCGCTGTGCGTAACTACATAAGTATGTAGATTCCTTATCGCTTGGGTCTACTTGCTAAACTCACCCCATATTTCCGTTAGTCCGTTTTTTTTCGTTGTTTCGCGCTTACTGCCTTACTGGTGTTACTTAGTCAAGGGCTGATTAGTTAGACTGATACGGAAGTCTTTTTGTGTATCACAGCGTCTGACGTCGTGTAAAAACGGCACTTGCTTATTGGTCCATAGAGACTGATGCCGCATATACACCGGCAGAAATTTATTTATTCACTTGCGTTTTCGCGACCATTGACGACAATGTATGGTCAGTCATACTGTCGTGAAAAGTTGCAAAGTGTTCTAAAAGTGCGCCGCTGCGAAAGGGTTAATAAAAATCGCGTTTATTTTTTATAAATTTTTTTTTGCCATTCGGTTTAGAGTGTAAATAACTGTCAAAATATCATGTTTTAATTAATGCAAAAAATATATTCAGAAAAGATAAGAGACTTTGTATTAAAAAAAGAAAAAAATTTGACAAATTGTAGGTTAATTTAGAAGGCAAAAGCAACCAAACAACTCTCATTAACATATCGAGAATGAGTACCTATTATGCACGCACTTTTAGAACACATACATACATATGTATGTACATAGACACCTAGAGTCATAATTATTTATTCTTATAAAACAGTGAAACAACCTCTGATTATCACATTCCAAATGCACTCTATGTTATGCACACACTCATATTTATATATTCGCAGTCTTAATACATTTTAATAATAAACCATAAATACTTTTTGCATACTGTAACACACACTCTCGTACATTTATGTGCTGTTTCTGTAAGACGAATTGTTTCACAAATTCGTTTGTTTATATAGAAAACACTCAATTAACCTAACCATTTGTCTTACAGAAACAGCACATTAGTATACTCGCATGCACATGTAATTGTGCATTTGAATTGAATTTCGAGTTGTATTTGTGTTAACTTTCACGTTCTAATGAAGAGTATGATGGCGTTAATAAACTGTGCAAAAACAATGTTAAAAAAAACGACAAAAGCAATTACAATAAAGCCATCAAACATTTACCGTAATTTGCTTTATACAGTTGTTGTATATTGTATGTAAACAATTACGAAAATATTGAATTTTTTTTTAATAGTTTTTCTTCTGATTTCGACTTTAACTGGGTTACTTCACGCTCTCTATCTTTGCTTTGTTCTTTGTCCCTATTTTTCAGCCGTTAAAAATTTGTTTGTTACGGTATTGTCATGCCATAAAAGTAAAAGGCTGAGCTTTAAAGCGGTTTATTTGACTCGCTTTGCCAATGTTTTTTTAAAAACACGTAAAAAATAAAATAGAATGGTTGTGTTCTTTAAGTTTTAAAGTAATTTTAAGTTTAAAAATATATATTTTAGGCCACTAAAGATCTTAAATAAAATGGAGTTTAATGGAAAATAAATACAAAGAAAGAAACATACATAATTGGTCATTACAACCCTTCAGTCAGGATTACGACCTAGTTTCTCACACCACTTATGTTGTGTGTGTTAATTTTATACATGAGTGGTGGGACCTACAATTTAAAGTCGACTCCGAACGACAGATTTTTTAGAAACTTTTCATGGCAATTTTTATTTTTCTCTCAGAGGTTTTGCCAGAAATCTGCTGAGAGGAAGTCGCCGAAGGAATACTTTTTGTATTTTGTTTTGATGTCTGGCCTGGGGCTCGAACCCTGGCTTTATGTCTAATAAGCCAACACACTACCTACTAGACTACGGCGACAAAGAAAGAAAACCTTATTAAAATAGTTTCATTATTAATACAGCCTGTCATACATAAGTTCTTTTCCTTTACGGCTTTGCTCTTCAATTCTTTAACTCTTCAATTGTAGTACAAAAAAGTCCATTACCATACGACCACCGCTTTCTAATTTGAAAATAACGGTTCGCCCAGGGTAAACTTTTAGCAAAATATGTCACAACATCTCTTCGACAACCATCTGTACGAAAACTTCTAGAACTTGGTGTTGGTTATTGTTATTGTTTTCTGTCTTTCGAAGTCTTTCTGTGTGTAGTTTTGTTACTGTAACTTGATTTGAAAAACCAAAACGGTGCTTCCTTTTTAAGGCTACAAGTCGTATGAATTGAACACAATTAGATCTCTATCGAGCCTTATGGCTAACTCTAGGCTCATTAGGGAGTACCGCCGCTGACGATGTTCTATCTTGGCGATTCAATGTTTCACTTGTCTGGGTTCCTGGGTACAGGGACATTCCAGGCAACTGCATGGCCGACGAATTCGCATAGAGCTGGTGCACTCCTTCCGGAATCCTAGTCAATCAATTTGTGCATGCCACTTACATACAGTGGTGGCCTTATAATTAGTAACGATGTTTCTGGAACAGAGTTCTCTGGAGTGACGAATCTAAGTTTAATTTGTCCCAATCTGATGGAAAAACGTATGTAAGACGTCCTCCAAACAAAGCCATTGATCCCAGGTACACAGTGAAAACTGTAAAACAAATTAACAAACATACATGTTGCTAAGGCGTTTCTAATTATAAGGCCACCACTGTACCTTGGTAAAACTGGCCATTGTGAGGAAAATCTTTCGGGACAACCTATCCTAGGTCAATGCATAATCTTGCTCCAGCTAGACTTACTTGGCCCAGGAATAGAAGAAGGCGCACCAACCAATTATTCGGACTTGATCGCAATGTAATCTCGATCACAGTGGCCATGCTCCCACACGTCACTGCGTTATGGGAAGACACGCGGAACAACTGCAGCTCTCATCTATCGACTTTTGCAGTGGGTGTGGATATTCTGAAGAGGAGGAAACTGTCAGCCACTTTCTTGGTCAATGCCCATCTCTTACGAGGTGTAGATATACAGGTTATTTTGCTCTTCATTCCTTGTCAGCTTAACGGAGTTATCATCTATTGATAACAAGAACATAGCTTCGTTTTATTAAACATCCAGACTGGTCTTCGCTAGTTTGGTGGAATTCGGTCAGCATAGGGACTACGCTTACCTGTGGCGTCACAATGGCCCGCTATGCGTGTCCAAGTGAGTTTTGGTACTCAAAGTTACCACTTCGACCTAATCTAACGAACACTATTGGTCCATCTCTTACGATCGATTCATTTTTCTTTTCCTTGAATTTAACAATTCCGTTATTTTTGTTATTGAAACTCTCTTTGTTATTATTTGTTATTATTTGTGCATAAATACATTTTTGAGAGAAAGACGCCGTTACTTTTAATGGCTGATTACATATGTATGTAAATTTCTCTTCCCTTTCTCTCTCCCAGATTCAACCAATGTATGCGTACATAAATGTTTTGCGGCCAATTTTTCTTCAACAAGGAATTGCTTTTAATTGCTGTTTACATAGCTCTCTCTCTCTCTCTCTCTCTCGCTTCCTATGTTCTCTCATTTATGTATTCAATTACTGCTTGTGTAATAGTATATGTAAGTACTTGGTGGACAAAACGAAGTCAACTTCTTAATCAACTATTCCTCTTGCAATGTTATTGTTGTTAATAAAAGCTCTCTTTGTTATTGTTTTGTTATGTTTAATTAACACTGAGAGTAATTTCGTTACTGCGACTGTAATAAATACTACAATTTGCCATACGTTTTTTATGATCTTTTTTTTTACACATGAAGATTACAATTCTATTAAAATCTCATTATTTATGAATTATTCATAAATATTAAGTGTTAAATAAATAATTTGTTTTAATTGCTGTTGTGTTAAAACAATTAAATCTTAAATTAATTAATTTTTATGTAAATTTACTTAACAAATGACGAAAAAAAATTTGAATAACAAATTGAAAAATATTTAAATAAGCAAAGAAATCCTAATAAATTATGTTGGATTTTGTTCAAGCATAACGTTTATTTTTTTATTTATTTAATACCCAATAGAGTTATTAACCAGAAAAAAAGAGGTAAAAAATAAAATATTTTATGGTAACTATTCTTAAATAAATTTTAAATTTTGTTTATTGTTTTCAAATGTTAATTTTAACAAATTTTGAAAGTTTAATGGCCTCAACAAATTTTATTTCTTAATGACAATAGGGTGTGTCTAATAAATATTAATTCGTTTGTTAATGTTAATTATGCATAATTTTTTTGGAAGTTTTATTTTTTAATAAAATTTCTGAAATAGTAGCTGAACAATGCATGGGAATTTATTTCTACCCCTCTTTTTTTGTTAAATTTATTAAAACTAACGCTTAATTTGAATTTTATTGAGTGTAGGGAGTTATAAGGAAATGGTTTTAAAGTGTTAGAAGTTAAGTAATTTAGACACATTGTTGAAAAAAGAATTTGTATTCTTATTTGCCTAGCAAAATGGCAATACCGTATTTCTACGAATATGAACTTATAAAAGGCTCGAAATGCTGAACGTCAACCTATCAAAAATAGATTGCATGCATGTATTTGGAAATGCTTATTTTAAAGGCAGCTCCCTCAGGTCAATTTATGTTTTTGTTTGTGCCTATTAAAGGATCAATACAACATTAAAACTAATTAAAGCGAATATTGCTTGGCTAAGCTTACATTTGAAAAATTGTGGGGCTTTACTTGGTGGCCCGAATGGGTTTATAGCGTAAGATTGTAGGTAGGTGAAGCTAAATCAAATTTATTTTCTTATTCTTTATTTTATTTCCTTTATGACCCAAAATTCCCATTGAACCAAAACATGTATACAATTTTTCTTTTAAATATATTCTTTTTGTGGAGTCTAAATGTCAAACTTTTAGGTTTTCTTGTATAAAACTCTTCAAAGCTTAACTTAAGAAGGCGTTTTATTTTGTAGCAACTTCATTTACAACTTTGGCCACGTATGGCCACAAATCTTGTTGCTTTCTTTAAGCAAAACAAGCCCACATGTACGGTTTTTTTTAAACAAAGTTAAAAAAATTTGCTTAAAACTCTAGTTTGTACACAAGCCTACACAGTGAGATTAAATTTGCATTAGAAAATATAAGAAAAAATAATTATTAACAAATGGAACAAGCAAATGAGATAAAAATCTTAAAAATTGTTGTAAAATAAATTGATTTTTGCCATAATTTGGGGATTTTTAAACTCGCAAAAGCCTTTTTAATTAGTTGAAGCCTTGAAACAATAATAATATACTATATTAATACCATTTTTAATTAAAAAAATTATTTTTTTTTAAATTTTATTTAAAAAAATTTTTTTTTATTTTCAGATTTTATTTTCTTCAATTTGAATATTTTCAATGATTCTAATAATGTTTTAAGGTAAGAAACAACAATTTTATTTAATTATATTATATTATATTATATATTATATTTATATATTATATTTAATTTTTAATTAAAAAAATTTTTGAATTAAAAAATTCGCTACAAATACTTGTTTTTTTGTACCCAGTATAACAGTTGTAAACACTCTTTGTTGGTATTCAAAACAAATTGCATAGAATGTAACGGCTTTTAATACCCTTTTTCATACACATTAAAACAACAAAATACAAACTAAACAACAGAGCCAAGTATTCAAAACAACTTCTTTAGGATTTAACGAAGGGTACCAACTCTTTCGTTTCACTTAAAACAACAAAACGTAAACAAAACGAGGGATCTCTATAACTCGCTAGAGCTCAGTTTAAACTTTAAAGGAATAAAGTGATTAAAATAAAAACAATAACAAAATCTTAAACACTAAACACTGTCTATGCACGTGTTTGTGTGAGCGTGTGTTGTTGTATAAATATAATTGAACTTGTTTGTTTACAAATATTTTTAACATGTATTGCATGCCTTAATAAACTACACTAACAACAATAACTTTACCCTGAAAACATTCATTGTTTCTACAGGGAAGAGAGAAAGAGTGTGTTATGCATGATTTTCTTGTGTGTAAAGCAACTTATTTTTCTTGGTGTGTGGCTGGCTGTATGCATGCATGCATGCCTGCCTGAATGCCCTGCTTGCTGGGCTAGCCTGTCTGTGGTTGCAGTTCGTTTTGCTTATGCAGTTCATTTAAAATAGAGATGCGATGAACGATTTATAAACCTTAGCGCAGCAAAAAAAAAAAAACAGTAAAAGGGTTCACGTTGTTGTTTCTGTTTGCAGTTGTATTGTGTGTGGAGTAGGTTATCGTTTAGGCATCTCTTTACAAAACTTAAAGAATGTTTAACGTTGCCCGAAATCATTGTGTTTTTGTTTCTGTACGCTTTTCCTATATGGCATGGCCTTAGTGGTTGGTTTTTAATGAAACTAAACTTAAGAGTATACAAAAAAAAAAAAAAGAAGAAACGTAGTGAACAAATGAAACATCCTAGAGGTGGTCTTTTTGGCATAAAGCAAAGCTTTTTTAAAAAAAAGAAGAAAAAGTAAAAGTAGCAGCAAAATAAAGAAAAAAAAAACGCGCTTAAATAAGATATCAAAACTTAAGCCTTAAATTAACAAGAGATTCTAGATTAAACAGCAAAAAAAATTAAATTTCAGCTAAAAAAATATTCCAGGAATCTGCAATAAATCTTTTAATTGTAAAGGGTGTTTTTTATAGAGGTATAGAACTTTAAATTGGCATTACTTTTCAAGATGGCGACCGATTTAACAGCTGTCAAGTGATTTATTCTCAGTTTGTTTTGGCAATTCATCATGAATAAACTCACGCCTGAACAACGCTTGCAAATAGTGCAATTTTATTTCGAAAATAATGGTTCTGTGCGGAAAACGTATCGCGCACTACGTCCATTTTATCGTCGACAAAATCGTCCATCAGAGCAGTTAATTCGATTAACCATGGAACGTTTTCGCACCACGTTTACTCTTATTGATAACTCGCATCCCCAGAGACGCTGTACGGTGCGTACAGAAGAAGCTATTGCTGCTGTAGAGCGTAGCATTGAGGAAGACCCGAATGAGTCCATCCGCCATCGAGCACAGGAATTGGATCTGTGTCCATCCACTTTATGGAAGATTTTGCGGAAGGTTTTTGGTTTGCGTGCTTACAAAATCCAACTCGTGCCAGATTTGAAGCCAAACGATCATCAAGTAAGGCGTAGATTCGTCGAATGGATCCAAAACGAGATTACCGTTGTTCCTGATTTTCATAAGCGAATTTTGTTTAGCGATGAAGCGCACTTCTCGTTGAATGGTTGCGTCAACAAACAAAACTGCCGCATTTGGAGTGAAGGTAATCCTCAAGTGTATGTGGAAACACCGTTACATCCAGAAAAACTGACTGTTTGGTGCGCTTTATGGGCTGGTGGAATCATTGGTCCGTACTTTTTCAAAAACGATGGTGGCCAGAACGTTACAGTCAATGGTGATCGGTATAGAGCCATGATTACTAACTTTTTCATTCCTGAATTGAATAACCATGATGTCCAGGAGAAGTGGTTTCAACAAGACGGCGCAACATGCCACACAGCTCGTGCCACAATAGATTTATTGAAAGACACGTTTGATGACCGCCTAATTTCACGTTTTGGACCTGTGAATTGGCCTCCAAGATCTTGTGATTTAACACCGCTAGACTACTTTCTGTGGGGCTATGTAAAGTCATTGGTCTATGCGGTAAAGCCACAAACGCTTGACCATTTGGAAGACAACATTCGCCGTATTATTGCCGATATACGGCCACAAATGTTGGAAAAAGTCATCGAAAATTGGACGTCCAGATTGGACTACATCCGCGCCAGCCGTGGCGGTCATATGCCAGAAATCGTATTTAAAATGTAATGCCACAAGATTATCTTTCGGATAAATAAAATTCATGTCAATCGAATAATCCATCGTTGTTTTATTGCAACTTAAAGTTCTATACCTCTATAAAAAAAACACCCTTTATAATAAAGCAATGTTAAATAGAACACACATAAAGCTTGTACTGTTTGGACCTTGCCTTCACGTAGGAACAACAATATCATGAATGACAAAATCATGAAATGAACTCATCTGAATGATTTTGAAATAGTTTTTAACCAAATTTCCTTAAATTTTGAACAGAAACTAGGCGAGAACATGATAAATGTTGGCTTCCAAACCCTTCAACGTTAGGGAACTATCCGCATAGACACGGTCTTTGACGTAACTGTGCAAACAAAGTCATGATCTTGGGGCCCAATTTACGTCTATGAAGCGTAAAATTACTCTTTCTGAAAACTTCTTTGCAATAAAATCAAAATCTGATGAATTGTATAACTTTTGAAACGGTCGCGTTGAATCCAATTTTCAATTTTAGTCCAAAAATATCGTTTATCATACGGTCAATGTACAATGGGTCAATTCGACCTCCGGATACTGTACTTGTCTTAATTGACAAGTGCACGTCCTCTAACCTACGGTCAAAGCAATCTGAATTGAGAGGAATGCTACTCCTACGGCTATTTTTAAAAAAATACGTGCGATATATCTCTAGCTATAAAGCTTGCCAAACAGTCACTTTTTTCAGATGTGTAATGGCTTTTCCACAATCACTTCTAGGTTCCCAAGCTACAGTAACAATAATTTTTCATGTTAACATAACGACCAAATAAGAAAAGGACTCCCATTGCCTATTTAAAAGATCAGGTTTTAAAACCTCTTGCTTTAGCTCTCAAACAAACGTATCTACGGCATTGTAAATGGTCAGCTGGCTTTAATTGTTTAGTAAGTTGGACTTTACATGAAGGCAGAAGTAAATCTAAATGCAAATTAGCCTATAGCAAGGCGAAGAATACTTCCTTTTTCTGAGAATGTCATGGAATTTGACAAATTCCTATTATCCGTTACACTTTCTTTAACGGAAAAAATTTTTGGTCGCGCGTACAATGTAATGCCTTCAGTCTCTTACAATTTCTTTATAATCTTGGTTATTATGCGGTTTTAGCTCTCTGGACTGAAGGTAGCGGTCCTGCAGCATTACTTTCCAAAAAAACTACGGCCCTATTACAACTCCAGACCATAAAGTAATGCAAAAAGTATTGATTCCTCATGCTGTGGTTTTTCCTTAAACATTTCCAAGTTCTCGAAGTTGCATATGCAAGAATTTTGCTTTTTGACGTTATCTCCGAATGAGGAATGAGCTCTCTTTGGTGAAGAAAATTTCTTTAAAAAAAAGAACGTTGAAATGCTGTTGCTCCTCCATCACTCAATCAGCATAATTTTTTTGCTTCAATTCGAATTTATATTGGATGCAAAATAAATAATATAAAAATGATACGTAAAGAAGGCTCATTTTGCTGAGAACGCTGTTTAACACGTTGACTCCCGACTACGAGATAACTCGTAGATTACGTTCCCTTTTAGGGAGCCACCTACGAGTTATCTCGTACTCACCAAACCTGCCATTTTGTGTAGCTACGAATAAAATCGTATTATATCAGTGCTAGTATCGATAAAAGGCTTCTGGGAAAAGAAAAAAAAGTCAATGTTGGCTTGCGTGGCCAGTTTTCTGAAAATTGCCGTGGCAGTCAACGTGTTAAAAGACATATTTGGACTATGTGCTACACTCTCTCCGTTAAGAGCTATATTTTCGTCCAGGCGTACATTGCTTTGATGCATAGGCCTAAGCACATTTGTTATACATATGTCCAGTCTCTTCAAATTTTCTTTATAATCTCGACAATTCTTTGCTTTGGTAGGGCGATTTTGACGATTGCAGTCGACTTGTAATACTTGAAAAGCAGGCAGCTCTTAATCTGCAGGGATTTACCATCCATTTTCGTAAATGACAAATCTTATACCAAATATATGGCACTTTTGGCCTTACCAGGCTGGTAGTTTTGAAACCCCCTTAATGGATAAGCCATTGTCATTGTGGTCGCCGTAGTCTAGTAGGTAGTGTGTTGGCTTATTAGACGTAAAGCCAGGGTTCGAGCCCCAGGCCAGACATCAAAACAAAATACAAAAAGTATTTCTTCGGCGACTTCCTCTCAGCAGATTTCTGGCAAAAACTCTGAGAGTACATAAAAATTGCCATGAGAAGTTTTTCAAAAATCTGTCGTTCGGAGTCGACTTTAAACTATAGGTCCCGCCACTCATGTATAAAAGTAACACTCACAACATACATACATAAATGGTGTGAGAAGCTAGGTCCTAATTTTCTGAGAGTAAATAAAATTGCCATGAAAAAGTTTCTCAAAAATCTGTCGTTCGGAGTCGACTTTAAACTGTAGGTCCCACCACTCATGTATAAAATTAACACACGCAAAATAAGTGGTGTGAGAAACCAATGACGTTGTACAATAGGCCAATTCGACCTCGGGGTACTGTACTTGTATTAATTGACAAGTACACGTCCTCTAACCTAACCTAACCTAGTAGCGAAAACCATCAAGAAAAACTATACGTGGCTCAGCCAAGGATCTCTGAAACCTTACCAATGGCGAGAAACCCATAATAATACAAACAAAACGTAGGAAATGGAGATGAATCGGCCATACTATCAGAAAGAATACTCTCAGTGTTCTTCGAATAGGACTTGAGTGGAATCCTCAAGGCTCAAGAAGCCCTGGCCGGCCAAGGAATACTTGGTGACGTTCAATACTCCAAGATCTAGAAATGTGGAAATTTGCTTGAGGGGACAGCCATCGTAAAACAGCAGGGAACCGTAAAAGATTATTAGGCGTAAAGCCAGGGTTCGAGCCCCAGGCCAGACATCAAAAACAAAATACAAAAAGTGTTTCTTCGGCAACTTCCCCTCAGCAGATTTCTGGCAATAACTCTGAGAGTAAATAAAAATTGCCATGAAAAAAGTTTCTCAAAAATCTGTCGTTCGGAGTCGACTTTAAACTGTAGGTCCCCCGACTCATGTATAAAATTAACACAACACAACATAAGTGGTGTGAGAAACTAGGACGTTGTACAATGGGTCAATTCGACCTCCGGGTACTGTACTTGTCTTAACCTAACCTAACCTAACCTAACTAGGTCGTAATCCTGACTGAAAGGTTGTAATGACCAATTATGTATGTATGTACATATGTATGTTAATGGATAAGCCATTGTATTGTAAAATTTTAAAACAAAAAATTCATAAAAAATAAAAATTCTCATTAATTTAGTTGTTCATTTAATTTTTTTTATTTTTTAAAATTTTTTTCTTATTTTTTAAATTTTTTTCTTATTTTTTTCAATTTTTATTTTTTTGTTTTCAAGCCTTCAGAAATACATATTTTATAAATAAGATTAACAATTGGCAACGCAATACAAATTTTTTTATTTTCTTTAAATGTGTGTTCAAATGCCAAATTGCATTACACTTGATTATATTGTGTTGTGTGTTGCCACACATGTTAAAATAAAACATGATTCATGCAACTTATTTGGTGTGTAAAATAATAATAAAAAAGAAAAATAATGTTAAGCACCCACATTTTTTCTTTTTTTTGGTTTTTTATAGTATTTTTAGCAAATTTTTTTATTGTATTTTTAGCGTTTTATTATATTTAACACTTGATTTTTATTAATTTGCTGTGTTATTAGTTACACGTTAAGCCGTTAAGCCGCAGTGTAGCTGTGTTGTAAATAAAGTAGCAGCCCCAATCGTTTAGTTGTGTTATTGCAGTTGTTAACAGAACTTTTAAACATAATAGTGACTGACTGCCTGCCTGCCTGCCTGCTTATGTTTTGTGTTTATCTTTGATAATGATAATCATAATAATGTTGTTATTACAACTACAAACTAACTACCTCTCTCTCTCTCTCTTTATTACTGTGTATTTCAAAATCTCTTGGTTTTGCTAAAGTTTTGTTTTGTTTTGTTTCCATACATAAATTCTATTCAAAACAACAAGCACTTGTTGTTGCTTGCAATTCTATTGTAAGCAATTCCAAAATGTTTACTTTTACTCTCTCTCTCCCTCTCCGCTCTCCCTCTCGCTCCGTAATCATTAAAAACAAGTTTTTGGGAGAGAGTTTTTGTTTTCTTCTTGTTTTGGTTATATTTACGGGGTTCTTTTTTTGCTTCTCTTTATTGTGGTTTCAAATAATGTTTGTTTAAGCTTTACTACAATAACAATGTTGTTGTTGTGGTTGTTTTTGTTTTGCTGTTAAAGTCGTTATAAAAATTTAATCACCAAAAATGGCAATGATCTTGAGCAAAGAGCATCACACATAGCCATTGTCTGCCGCGTGCCATGTTTGTTAAAAAAAAAACAACAACAACAACAAGAAATATGTAAACACAAATAAAATAAAAAAATGTTGGCACACACACACACACACATACACACAAATCCGTGATTATTAAATGAAATGTGCTGCATTAAGCCAAAGGAAAATAATTCTTGCATTAAAAAAAATAGTTGAAGTATGACGCCACCACCTTTTGTTTTTTGTCATGGCCATGACATTTTGTGGTGATAAATTTCGAAGAGTATCTTGACACATAAAAAATAAAATAAAATCAGAGTTTAAAGGCCAGTTTCAAGCAATTTGAAGACGTTTAGAAAATTTTTTTTAAATAAATGGGTCTTCCCAACCGGGGTGTCCAAACTTTGTTACTTTGGACACAAAAGCTGTCATCTGTCAAATTAGTTGTCATTTATTCAATCTGGACATGCAAAAATCTATTTTATAAAAATATGTATTCTGTTCGGACAAAGTACCGCTCTCTTCGTCTATTTTACCGAGACAACTATTCGGACAATGGTGGAAAGGTGTATCCGTACGTCAATAAAACTTAAGATCTACCATAAACATTGCCGCTTTCCGTTAGAGTAGGCAAGAGAATCCAAAGCAGTCGACTTCACGTCGCTCAAAAGAACTCAGCTTTAGCAGTCCACAATTTGGCAAATTTTGCGTCCGTCGACTCATCTGACCCAGGGGCTGGTAAGGTAACCGACCATAGACAACGAAGGGAGTTTGCTCAATAAGTTACTGCTCCAGAACACTCTCTGGATAAATGGGGACATGAACAAACAAAATTAGCGAATTTGGAACGTTACCAAAGTAGAAGAGATCCAATATCCGTCCAATGCCTTCCGAAAACGACACTGTTCGGTATGAATTTAAGCCTGGTGGCGTCAACGCTTCATATTCCTTTGATAACAACATCGGCCAGGCCATCACTGTCAATGTGGAGCACTGTTACTCGATGATTATCAATTTCTTTTGTCCTGAATTTGGATGATCTGGACACCAACGACATGGGGTTCAACACGACGGTCATATTTGATATCTTGCATAAGCGATTTGATTAGATTTGATTCACACTCTTGGAAAAAATCTTCATCTCTCTGTATCATCGCTTTTGCCGATCACACCCTTCCATACGTCTTTTCCTACTCCATAGAAAAGATCAGACCCTACCAGGGGCGTGGTAGCACCCTTCCTCGGAATTCAGATGAACATTCTCACTTGAACTAGGGTCCAGTGACAGTTGATGAACTCATTTCTACAGCCCATCTGTTTCAGCTCTCTTAAATAATCTCAAACGATTCTAGTGGTATTCTAAAGCGAGTTCCTAGATAGCAGCCTCACTATCAGAATGTATTGCTCTTTCCTGCCTTTCTACTTCCTGTTCAAGTTGAATTGAGCACATCTTTCGATGTCTTAGACTTCCGCTAAACATTCGATTTTAAAATTCCAATTAGGGACTTACTATCGGACTGAAGATCCGGGTCCCATCGTCCCTTGAAGTCTACACTGATGGCTCAAAGATGAGTGTCAGGCTTATTAAAGGTTCTGATATGAAACTCTCATAGGCTGCTTGACCACTGCTGTGTTTGCCAGGCAGAGTAAATGCTTTTTAGGTGGTGGGGTTTTCCTTGAAAAACTATTGATTTACTCGGCAGAGAGGCTGCGGATAAGTCCCTAATGAACGTAGTTTCGACGTCCACCTTTGTCCAAGAATGCCGAAGATTTCTCAGAGAAATTCGGATCCTTCAAAAGGTAACTATTAAAGGGGTTCTGTGACATAGGGATATCGTTGGAACGATGAACTAACCGAGATCGGTACGGAGCCCAACGTCTCCGGCACACACGTTCCAATTGCCTCTGTTATGGACAAGAAGAGGATCTACTCCATCGCACAATAGCGATTCTTATGGGCCACTGTCCTTTTGATCGACATGCCGACAAATGACTTTCCCCAGGAGCTGTGGATCTTAGGAGGAGGCCGTGGTCTAATAGCTAGTGTGTTGGCTTATTAGACGTAAAGCCAGGGTTCGAGCCCCAGGCCAGACATCAAAAACAGAATACAAAAAAGTATGTCTTCGGTGACTTCCTCTCGCAGATTTCTGGCAAAAACTCTGAGAGTAAATAAAAATTGCCATGAAAAGTTTTTCAAAAATCTGTCGTTCGGAGTCGACTTTAAACTGTAGGTCCCACCCCTCATGTATAAAAATTAACACACACAACATAAGTGGTGTGAGAAACTAGGACGTTGTACAATGGGTCAATTCGACCTCCGGGCACTGTACTTGTCTTAATTGACAAGTACACGTCCTCTAACCTAACCTAACCTAGGAGAAGGAAGAGCCTGTCTTTCACCTCATGTGTCAGTGCCTTGCTCTTGTTATAAAGAGACTCTGATGTAAAGATTGCTGTAAGAGCAAGATTTATTTTGGACTTGGGATGGTTTCCTCTAGAGAATGTTTGCTTCCCGTATAGAATTAATTGTGGTCCTAAGTGGGACATCTTCATTTAAAAGGGATCCACCATCTTACCTATCCTAATCTAGACCTCCGTTAGTTTCTTCTTGGGTTCCTCATATTTCACTTCTCTTCTACTAGTTACCCTCGATCCATCTGTATACCGCTGTTCTTCTCTTAAATAGTATGCGGCCTGCGGGTTGCCCTATTCACACTCAATCTAGTAGAAAAGCATTTCTCAATGTTACAGAGTGGATCTTAGGAGGAGGAAGAGCCTGTCTTTCACCTCATGTGTCAGTGAACCGCTCTTGTTATAAAGAAACGGAGATTTTTTCTAACATCTTTGACCGAACACACTGATTGCTGGAATAGCAAGATTTATTTTGGACTTGGGATGGCTTCCTCTAGAGAATGTTTAATTCCCGAATAGAATTAATTGTGGTCCTAAGTGGGACCTCTTCATTTAAGAAGGATCCGCCATCTTACCTAGCCTAATCTTCATGGGTTCCTCATATTTTTTGAAGTCGCCGTAGTCTAGTAAGTAGTGTGTTGGCTTATTAGACGTAAAGGAAGGATTCGAGCCCCAGGCCAGACATCAAGACAAAATACAAAAAGTATATCTTAGGCGACTTCCTCTCAGCAGATTTCTGGCAAAAACTCTGAGAGAAAAATAAAAGTTGCCATGAAAAGTTTCTCAAAAATCTGTCGCGGAGTCGACTTTAAACTGTAGGTCCCGCCACTCATGTATAAAATTAATACGCACAACACAAGTGTTGTGAGAAACTAGGACGATGTACAATGGATCAATTCGACCAACGGGCACTGTAATTGTCTTAATTGACAAGTAAACGTCCTCTAACCTAACCTAACCTCCTCATATTTCACTTCTCTCCCACTAGTTACCCTCGATCCATCTGTGTGCTGCGGTTCTTGTCTTAAATAGTATGTGGTCTGAGGGTTGCCCCGCATTCTAGTTGAAAAGCATTTCTCAATACTACAGAGTTTAGTGGTGCTGTTCAGGCACACTTAAGAAGCGAATTGTCAGCCACCCGATTTGTTAGGTCAGGATGCCGCCGCCGGATAAGTCTCGTATCCGACCACGCCTCTTGCTAGTGCCTCTTACTAACATAATCATTTTAATCCAAGTGTAGAGAATTAAATCATCGCTCCAATTTTAACGAGGCCTAAGGCGGGTTTGGAATTCATCCAAAAAAAAAATCTGAAGTTGGAGATTTTCTAGAAACTTTCTTTATTCGAATGACTATTTGAATTGAAAGAAAAGCAAAAAATTTTCCTGTGTTGATTGGTATTTTTAACTTTCAAATTTTCTTTTTCAGAAAAAAAAAGAAAAAAACAAACTACCGAAGTCAGAGCAAAGTTTTCTTATGTTTTTTTCTTTCTCTTTCAATTCCAACATCATTTGTATGTTCCAGGCCTGCCTTCCTCAAAACTTACCGAACTGCATTCCAAAGTCAATGTTTCTTTCTTTTTCTTGTTCTTCATTTTTTTTCTTAATTTTTTAAAGCTGTGGATATTGTCTTCGTTGTTGCCACTCACTCACTCACTCACTCGCTCACTCACTTAGTTTACTTTGAAACTCAGTTATTTACTTCGTTGCTGCTGTTGGTGTTCTTGCAACGCACGCCATTGCGCCGCTGCCAAAGAAAGGAGGCCCCCAAATGCAGAACTTTTTTTCGTTTTTTTTTTCTTTTACATTGCAACAGCAACAAAAACAACCAATGTATGGTTGGCTGGTGGCTTGTCTTTTTGAAGCCAAAGAAGACGAAAAAAGAATCGACATTTTTTTTATTGCTTTTCCTTTGAGTGTCTTTTACTTTTAAATCGAAGATCGATGCGCACAGTCTTTGAATCTTAAAAGAAATCACAGGCTCTTGACGATTAATCGTTTGAAGATTTTAGAATTATTCTGCAAAGGTTTGGGATTTACAGGTCAAAAGGTGGCCATGTTTTCCACAAAAAAGGAAACTTTTAAGGAAGTAAAGACGGGGGATTATCTTTCCACTTTAAAATATTTTTAAGTCAGGGTACGTTGTATATTCTTGACACATAAAAAATAAAATCAGAGTTTAAAGGCCAGTTTCAAGCAATTTGAAGATGTCTAGAACATTTTTTTAAATAAATGGGTCTTCCCAACTGGGGTGTCCAAGCTTTGTTACTTTGGACAAAAGCTGTCATCTGTCAAATTAGTTGTCATTTATTCAATCTCTTTTGCCAAAACACCATTGGCACATGCAAAAAAAAAAATTATTTTATAAAAATATGTGATCTGTTCGGACAAAGTACCGCTCTCTTCCTCTATTTTACCGAGAGGACTATTCGGACAAAGGTGATAAGATCTGCCGAAAACATTACCGCTTTCTATGGGCAAGAGAATCCAAAACAATCGACTTCACGTCGCTCAAAACGACTCACCTTTAGCAGACCACAATTTGGCAAATTTTGCATCCGTCGTGATTTGGCACCCAGGGACTGGTAAGGTAAACGACCATAGACAACGAAGTGAGTTTGCTCAATAAGTTCTGTAGCAGTAAGACTCTTTTCTGGTTGAATGGGTACGTGAACAAACAAAATAAGCGAATTTGGAACGTTGCCAAAGTAGAAGAGATCCAATATCCGTCCAATGCATCCCGAAAACGACACTGTTCGGTATGAATTTTGGCCTGGTGGCATCAACGCCTCATATTTCTTTGAGAACGGCCATCACTGTCAACGTTGAGCACTATTACTCCATGGCTATCAATTTCTTTTGGCCAGGATTTGGATAATCTGGACACCAACGTCAAGTGGTCATATTTGATATCTTACATACGCGATTTGATTAGATTTTTTCACACTCATTCGTCTTGGAAAGAATCTCTCTGTATCATCGCTTTTACCGAGTACACCCTTCCATACGTCTTTTCCTACTTCATAGAAAAAATCAGACCCTATCAGGGGCGTGGAAGCTCCCTTCCTCGGAAAATTCAGATGAACATTCTCACTTGAACTAGGGTCCAGTGACAGTTGATGAACTCATTTCTCCAGCCCACGTTGTATATTCGACGGTCACTTGGTACATCTCAGCGGCTGACATTGTGTAAATACCGCAGTTACTTATTGGTCCTTAGAGGTTGACGCCGCATATATGTACACGACAATCATTTATTTCTTCAACTGCGTTTTGGCGAACTACGACGTCGAAGTGTGGCAATTCGCGCCGTCGTGTGAAGTTGCAAATTGTGATACAGGTGAGCTGTCGCGAAAGGGTTACTGTTTGGGAACTGTAGGGTCGCATTATCTACAAAAAAAAACGATTTCTAAGGAGCTAAAGATGAAGGAAATGTCTTTTAACTTCAAAATATAATGTTTGAGAGAGACTTCCGACTATTGGCAGTTGAAAACGGTCATCTTGCTGAAGCTCCATCTGTCAAATAGTTGTCATTTATTAAACTTGTTTTGGCATTGGAAAAACATAGGCACGACGTGTGTTCGCTAAATGGACTCTGGAGCAGTTGGAACTGACCCTACTTTTCATAGAAAAATCGTCATCAGCATTGAGGTCTATTTCTGGATGAATTATCGAATTTGTGACGATAACAAGTCCAGATTAGATCCTAAATCTTCCAAATTATTTCGAAAAAGTCACTGTTTGGTGGATAATTTTGGACTGATGACGTCATTTGTCCATATTTCTTTTATAACCACATTCGCCAGGCCATCACTGTCAACTGTGCGCACTATAGAACGATGATCATCAACTTCTTTTCTCCTATATTGGATGGTCTGGACACACACGATATGTGGTTTCAACAGAACGGCTATACATACTACACAGCTGGATATTCTGCGCATGAGCGATTTGAGCGGCATGAAATAAAAACTGTAATCGATTACTCATTCGTTTTCTTAACATCTCTAGCTCTCTTATTTTTTTTCCTTTACCAGCTTGAAACATTTAGAAGAGAAAAAAGTAAGAAAAAAAACGACAAAAAAGGCAATACCTTGACGTTCAATAACTTTAAGGCTTGACTTTCAATTTAATATTGTTTGTTATGAAGAGAATGTCTTATGTCTGTCTGTCCATGTGTCTGTCTGTCCGTCCGTCCGTCTATCCATGACTTGACTTGAGTGTTTCCCCCTCATGTTATGTTTGGCGTATCGCTCTCTGGTTATTGTGTATGTCTGTATAGAGGCCGGGCGATACTTTTCATTTGAAATTGTTGCAGAGTGGAGTGCATGTGATAAATCGAACTTGTTTTGGCAGATGTTTGTTGTTCTGGTCAACTTCAATTTTAATGCAAAAACCGCACTAAGATATCGAACGCCAACAACAACATCAACAGCAAATTCAAGAACATGAAAAACATTTTTCAGGAATTTAATTGAGCCAAAGGGAAAGGAGCTGCGCGGCAACCAAGACAGTTTTTTGCACACAAAATTCAATTTTTATTTTTACTTTTTTTATGAAAACCTCTTAATTGAGACAAATTAATAGCGAGGAATTTAATAAGAAGCTTAAGTCTCTATTGGAGTGACACGAAAGGTCTCGAATATTCCAAAAAATTCCTTAGCTTTGACAGTAACAGAGCGTACTTTGTTCTGAAACTGAACAGAAAAAGCTTTTGAGCACTGAACACTGAAACGTAAAACTTACAGGTCACAGTGTCTGCAATAAGAATTTGTAGTGTATCACCATAGTATAGATACAGACGACGACGATGGAGCACTTGATCATCGCCTATGCAGTACTAGGGTATGAAATGCATTTTTTTTGGTCGATGGCTTGCGGTTTTTGAGCCAATGACTTGCATTTTTTAAGGCCGATGGCTTGCATTTTTTGAGGTCGCTGACTTGCATTGTTTGGTCGATGTTTTGCATTTTTTGTTCGATAACTTGTTTTTTTTTCTTGGTCGATGACTTGCAATCATTTGGTCGACAACTCGCATTTTTGGGGTTGATGGATTGCGTTTTCTGGAACGATGACTTGCATTTTTATATCGATAACTTGCATTTTTTGGTTCAACGGAGCACTTGATCATCGACTATGCAGTACTAGGGTATAAACTGCATTTATTTTGGTCGATGGCTTGCGATTTTTGGGCCGATGACTTGCATTTTTTGAGGTCGCTGCATTGCATTGTTTGTTCGATGATTTGCATTTTTTGTTCGATGACTTGTTTTTTTTTTCTTGGTCGATGACTTGCAATTATTTGGTCGACAACTCGCATTTTTGGAGTTGATGACTTGCATTTTCTGGAACGATGACTTGCATTTCTCTATCAATAACTTGCAATTTTTGGTTTAATGGAGCACTTGATTATCGACTATACCGTACTAGGGTATGAAATGCATTTTTTTGGTCAATGGCTTGCGATTTTTGAGACGAATATTTGATTTTTTTTTTCGTCGATGACTTGCATTGTTTGGTCGATGATTTGCATTTTTTGTTCGATAACTTGTTTTTTTTTTCTTGGTCGATGACTTGCAATCATTTGGTCGACAACTCGCACTTTTGGGGTTGACGACTTGCATTTTCTGGAACGATAACTTGCATTTTTCTATCGATAACTTTCATTTTTTGGTTCAATGGAGCACTTGATCATCGACTATGCTGTACTAGGGTATGAAATGCATTTTTTTGGTCGATGGCTTGCGATTTTTGGGCCGATGACTTGCATTTTTTAAGGTCGATAACTTGCATTGGTTGGTCGATGATTTGCATTTTTTGTTCGATAACTTGTTTTTTTTTTCTTAGCCGATGACTTGCAATCATTTGGTCGACAACTCGCATTTTTGGGGTTGATGACTTGCATTTTCTGGAACGATGACTTGCATTTTTATATAGATAACTTGAATTTTTTGGTTCAATGGAGCACTTGATTATCGACTATGCCGTACTAGGGTATGAAATGCATTTTTTTGATCGATAGCTTGCGATTTTTGGGCCGATGACTTGCATTTTTTGAGGCCGATGGCTTGCATTTTTTGAGGTCGCTGACTTGCATTGTTTTGGTCAATGATTTGCATTTTTTGTTCGATAACTTGTTTTTTTTTTCTTGATTGATGACTTGCAATCATTTGGTCGACAACTCGCATTTTTGGGGTTGATGGCTTGCATTTTATGGAACGATGACTTGCATTGTTCTATCGATAACTTGCATTTTTTGGTTCAACGGAGCACTTGATCATCGACTATGTTGTACTAGGGTATGAAATGCATTTTTTTGGTCGATAGCTTGCGATTTTTGGGCCTATGACTTGCATTTTTTAAGGTAGATGACTTGCATTGTTAGGGCGATAATTTGCATTTTTTTTCGATAACTTGTTTTTTTTTTGTTTCGTGGTCGATGACTTGCAATCATTTTGTCGACAACTCGCATTTTTGGGGTTGATGACTCGCATTTTTACATCGATAACTTGCATTTTTTGGTCGATGATTTGTATTTTGTTGACCGATGATTTGCATTTTTTGTTCGATAACTTGTTTTTTTTCTTGGTCGATGCCTTGCAATCATTTGGTCGACAACTCGCATTTTTGGGGTTGATGACTTGCATTTTCTGGAACGATAACTTGCATTTTTTTAGTCGATGATTTGCATTTTTTGTCGATGACTTGCAAATCAAGCGCATTATCAAAGACTATTACAATGGCCGCAGTTAAACTGGGTATTCTCCAGTCACTGTACTGGGAGGTTTAACTTTGTTGGATGCATGATGGTACGTACAATATTACTAGGTTGTGCTTGTCTAATATGGATAAGAAGGGGGCTGGTTTTTTCCTTAATCGCATGGCGTTTCTTCGCTCTTAAGGTTCTCCAATATCCTATTGGAAGCCATGTCGATAAGGTTAATATGCCTTCGGATGACTTCTGTAGGAGCTATGGTGTCACGTGCCAATACTAGGGTTTTGCAGTGAAGCGGCGAAGGCTTATAACACATTTCGTGCCTTTTTGACTAAGCTCTCTTCAAAGTGAGAATTACTGCAATCGCAGCATATGGGTTCCTATAGAAACTGTTTGATTGCCATGGCGATTTGTGGTATCACAATGGGCGTAACTCCTGGCTTAAGAGCAATTAGTCCTTCAAGAAGAAAACTAGATTTATTCATATGGTCATGTCTTCTGGCAGTCTTGTAAAGTAAAGTAAAGTGAGGACCTAGTATTTTTGGTGGGTGAGCGAGACTTATTTCCTCTGTTGTTAGCCACACTGTTAGACAGTCTACAACACCATAAGGTCACCTTTCGATTATGAATTGCTTTTAAATCCGCCGTTCAATTAAAATTCCCATGCAATCTTCAAACGTGCATTTCCTCCTCCCCTTTTTTTTCTTTATCGGAATTTCTTTGCTGTGCAACACTGGAATTCTATTCAGAAAATCTCTGTGAATCTCTGTGAATAGTTTGAAGAGTTTTTTTTCTTTCCTTTTTTCTTTCCAAAGTCTTACGTGATGATTTTTCATTTTATTTTTCTTGTTTTCTTTGTTGTTGTTGTTGTTGTTGTTTGTTGTTGTTGTTTTTATTTCTATTTTAAATAATAATTTAAAATGACGAGTTGTTAATGACTATTCAATAATGGCGAGACGCATAAGATCAATGCAAACGTATGCGTGTGTGTGTGACCAGACTTGTATTGTGAACCACCAGCTTTTGATGTGATGGACCAAAAATAAACTGATGGTGCCACAGCCTAACTAACTAACGAAGGCGACTCTGACAATGTAATGAATGTATGAGCGAATGTATGTGCAACAGCAACAACAGAAACAGAAAAAATTCAAAAAATATTTGCAATATTGTAAAGAAGATGATTTAACAACAATAATAACATGTTGCAAACAACAATAAAAACAACAACAACAAAAAAAAACAAAAAAATGAATGCGAAAGAAAAAAAATTCAAGGTGGCAACATGAATTTCAAATCAAACAAACGACAATAACAACAACAACAACAGCGGCAACAATATCGATAAAGAACTAGAAAAATACTTTGCAACATAGTGTTGAAGTAGCTTAAATACACTGAGAGAAAAATGCAAGAGCAATAGCTATGAAGGTGAAGCAAAGTTGATCATAAAACAGGGCTGGAGGAGATATACCCTGAGGTCAATTTGACCCTCTCAAAGCTAACTGCATTGGCGAATGGTGTGGTGACGAAGTAATGGATCCATATATTCAAGTTCCACGCATGTAGCTATGCGAGCTAAAGGCTGGGAATCTTCAAAAGACATTGGTAGCCCGGTCTAGACAATGTGCACGATTCGTCGCAAGACTTGTTCTCGGCTTGCTAAACGCATACGTACTAAACCCAACCTAGTTCGTCACACTTCCATTAAGTCGCCGCCCCTCCCCCCCTCGGGACCACAATCAAGTATTACATCAGGGGAGGTTAGGATTCAGCTAGTGCTGCTATCCATTTCTGCTGTTCTTGCTCTCTCTATTATCCTCTGTTGTACTAGAACTACATACATAATTGGTCATTACAACCCTTCAGTCAGGATTACGACCTAGTTTCTCACACCACTTATGTTGTGTGTGTTAATTTTATACATGAGTGGCGGGACCTACAGTTTAAAGTCGACTCCGAACGACAGATTTTTGAGAAACTTTTCATGGCAATTTTATTTACTCTCAGAGTTTTTGCCAGAAATCTGCTGAGAGGAAGTCGCCGAAGAAATATTTTTTAAAATCTCGTTTTGATGTCTGGCCTGGGGCTCGAACCCTGGCTTTTCGTCTAATAAGCCAACACACTACCTACTAGACCACGGTGACTACTAGAACTTCCTTCGCGAATAAACATACCGCGTTCCAGTTGTCGCGTGATGTTAACATCAGGTTAACTACGTTATCAGGAGTCACCTGGGATCCGATCGTCCTCTCCAGGAAATTTCGTCGGTATTCGTAGCGCGGGCAAGTGAAGCAAGTGAAGATGATGGACACGCTTCATCCACGTCATGCCCATACTTGTAGAGGTACATATGTCCTATAGCAACCGTGGCCCATTAAAAACTGTGTAACGTAAAAATTCACCTGGCCGTGCTTCCTTCTAGTCCATTCTTCTATATTTAGTATTAATCTGTAGGTCCATCTTCTTTTTGTGGAAGAAGTCCACTCGTGCTGCCACCTATTCATTGTATCATCATTCGCTTGGTCAGGGTTCACGTGGAGAACGGGGCTACTCCTACTTGTTAAACGTTTTCTCCTCTCTACCTCTACTAACATTCGTAGCGGCATCATCCTCGCTATCACCAAGGCTGCATACGTAGATACTGTGCGGAAGGCAGAAATTACTCGGAGGGCAGATCTCCTGTAGGCCCCAACAACTCCTATTCTATGTATACATATGTCTTCTTATCCATGGCCTCGGCCCATATAGGAGCTGCATATAGAGCAATCGATCTAACAAGATCCACGCATGCTTTTGCTGATCACATTTTGATAGACTGCACGGACACACAAAGAGTTAAATGGCTTAAGAAGGCCAGTTCAAGATTAGCTAAATGGAAGGTACGTCTTCAGGGGTCAATACTCAAACGAGAAGAGCGAAATCTTTTCACATTCCTTAGTTCTTGCTTTAGCTTATCTATCAGCTGCTGGCTAGGCTGCTAGGATGTGTCCTCTAGAGCACTCCCTATGTAGAGTTGAAAGTAATCCTAAGATAACTTCTTAAAGAGCCCATAGCGAACAATTTGGCTGCAAGAAGCTGTTTGAGAAACTCTAAATTATCTCTTGTTTATAAAGGTGAGCTCGAATGTGACTAAATTTTGAGCGATGTGGATATAAAGGGCTCTGAATCCGGTTTTAAAGGACCACATCACATGACAGTGTGTGACTGCGACAAGCTTCCCTTGGTAGTTTTCACGGATAGATCCTAATGGCGAGGTGTTAGTAGTTTGCAAGGCAATCATCTGTTCTTTACGAGCGGCTCAAAAATAAAACCAGGCACCACTGCAGGGTTGTAAAGGCTCCCCAATGAATGTAGGCTCTTCTATGCTAAGATGTTTGTGATCATTAAAGCAGCTTAGCTGATTTGTGAACAGATCACAACGGAAAATGTACCAGTCAAGTCGCTCTGAACACGCTAACATGACATTATTTCAACTTGAAATTGGTTTCGTTCTGCAGAACGAACGGCCCTTACAATGCTCTTGAACAAGTGTGTTGGATTTCAAGGCATCGTCATGTTACTTTGAGAGTAATGGGATCACGCTGAAATAGGTTAAACTGTAAAAGAGGTTCGTTCGAGCTCTCATGGGATACATAGTCTAGCAAGTTCATCAGCTTAACTATTGCCCAGGATATCTTGTATGTGAACTGGAGACCATATTAGACTGGCCTAAGAGATGCTTACGAAAGAGATGTGATGTGATTGTCATTTGGCTCTTAGAGGTTAAAGAAATACTCGTAGTTTGATGTGCCTTATACAAATCCAGTTTTTCTGTGTGATTTATGGTCGTTACTTCGGCCTGAAACACAGAGAGGCGAAGAGGTATTCTAAAACTATGCCATTTCGTCCTAATTCCCCAGGCGTTCTTAATATTTAGCACACAGACTTCAACAGAATCGCCACAGCAGACAACGTGAGAAGACCTTCTTGGAACTCTAGTATGAAATTTTCTATTAAGGCTAGGTTCTGACGTGGTATAATCAACTGTACCAAGAATCTTTCCATCTCTAGGTTAGGTTAGGTTAGAGGACGTGTACTTGTCAATTAAGACAAGTACAGTACCCGGAGGTCGAGTTGACCCATTGTACAACGTCCTAGTTTCTCACACCACTTATGTTGTGTGTGTTAATTTTTATGCATGAGTGGTGGGACCTACAGTTTAAAGTCGACTCTGAACGACAGATTTTTGATAAAACTTTTTCATGGAAATTTTTATTTACTCTCAGAGTTTTTGCCAGAAATCTGCTGAGAGGAAGTCGCCGAAGAAATACTTTTTGTATTTTGTTTTGATGTCTGCTGGCATGGGGCTCGAACCCTGGCTTTTCGTCTAATAAGCCAACACACTACCTACTAGACTACGGCGACTTCATTGAACAGTTGGCAGTCCTAATAAACAGGCAGCTAACCTCATATAATTAGTTTCTCATCTTTCTTGTTGAAGATCCAGCCAAGTCTAATTGATGTCAGTTGGAACTTGGACAGTAATCTCGTACCCCAGGGCCAACTTACTAACTTACTTAAGTGCTCATTACACCTCTTCAATCAGGAACAATCTTTGAACACCAGCCATGTTGTATGCCTTAATTTTATCCATGGATGACGCGTCTTACGGCCTAACTATGACGGCAATTTTATTTACTCTCAGAGTTTTTGCCAGAATGCCGCTGAGGGGAAGTAGCCTCAAGAAAAATTTTGCTTTCCATATTTAATGCGAGATGTCTGAGACAGGGTTTGTCTTGTCTAATAAGCCAACACACTACCTACTAGACTACGGCGACTTCAACATAGACTTCCACAGAATCTCTATATTCGCCAGAGCAGACAACGTGAGAAGGCCTTCTTGGAACTCTAGTGAGAAATCTTCTATCAAGACTAGGTTTTGTACCAAGAATCTGCCGGTCGCTATATAGAACCCAAGACTGGCTAGAGTTATTAATTTGCCAGCATAACACAGCATAAAGTTGCATTGCGGCAGGTCCTTATTAGTCTGACGAGTGATACATACATAATTGGTTATTACAACCCTTCAGTCAGGATTACGTCCTAGCTTTTCACACCACTTATGTTGTGTGCGTTAATTTTATACTGGAGTGGCGGGACCTACAGTTTAAAGTCGACTCTGAACGACAAATTTTTGAGAAACTTTTCATGGCAATTAGAGATGAAGTCTCCGAAGAAATATTTTTTCATATTTTCGTTCTGATGTCTGACCTGGGGTTTGAACCGTGGCCTACGGCGACTTCATTGAATGACAAGTCATGGGGATGGGAAAAAAAATCTTTGTAACAGACTGACAACATTTGCTCTGGAAATTTCCCAATTTTTCCATTGCCAGACTACCAAGGCGGTGGAAATTTCCTTCATTTTCAATTTCTCTCAGTGTAGATGAGAATTTTTTCTCCTTTCATTCCTTGATAATTTTTTTCCTTTCTTCCCCATTTTTTTTCTTTACTTTTTGATGACTTTCCAAGCTTGTTGCCAATACATAAGTATGTTGTTTAAATTTGTTGCTATTTTGTGGCACCAATATTAATGTTGTTGCCGTTGCTGTTGCCGTTGTTTTTGGTGTTGTTGCAGAGGGATAAAATATTCCATATTTCTATAGCAGCTGTTTGCAATTCTTTAAATAAGATTTGCCATGTCGTTCTTGCGTTTTTTTGTTTCTCAAAAAAAAAAAAAAAAAAAAAAAAAAAATTGGAAAAAACATAAGAATTGATGAAGTGCTGCTGAGGCAGCCACATACGCGAAATCTCATCATCATCATCATCGTCGTCGTCATCACCATCAAAATGGTACAACAACATTGTTGTTTTGCTGTTGCTGTTGCAATTGCAGTTGTTAGTGTCGTCATCTTCAAACTGATCGTCATTATCATTCTTAAACTTGCCACACAGTGTAAAGAGTAACACGGTATTTTTCCTCTTCTTCTTCTTCTTCTTATTTTTCATCTTGGCAACCTGTCTTCGTGTCTGGCCATTTGACTGACTTTGGCTGACTGCTGTTGGAATGATAAAATTTTTCCTTCGTTTCTTGCGCGGAGTTGAATTGCACAGAGTAAGAGACTGCTTTTAGAGGCGTCACAGAGACCATGTTTTAATAATAGTTCCTGGCCCAATACATACATATGTACGTACATACGTTCATGCATACATACGGCCAAAGTCAATGCCACTTGTTATTGTGGCTGCTTGAAATTGTTGCAGTTTTTTTTCTTTCTTTCTTTACTGGGGGGACCTCCCCTCCCCTCTTAAACAATCCAGTTTAGGAGACAATCACAATCACAAGGAGAGCAGCTTAAAAATGTAACTGCTTGGCCTAAGTCTTTAGTTTCTTTGCTGCTGCTGCTTATTAAAAATGTAAAGTAAAGCTTAAAGGCTTGAAAAGCGCCCTTTTTTTTTGGCCTGATGCTGCCGGTGCTGCCTGTGCTGCTGTGGTATTTCGGTATATAATTTGGATTCAATTTTTATTTTTTTGTTACTCTTTCTCTTCAAATCTCTCTTGTCTGTGTTTAGCAATTTGGAACATCTGATGTATGAAGTGACTGTTTATTGTTGCCTGGTAATCGTTATAGTCATTTTGTGATGATGATGATGATGACGATGATGATGGTACCATTAAAAAATATTTAAAAACCAGGCTTAAAAAGCGTTGATTATGATGCTTCACCAGCCCAGCATTCACTTCATTTAAATTTGTTTCTTTTAATGGCTTTGGTATTTGGGGGGGAATTAAAAAAAGCAAAAAAAATCTTTGCAAACTTGACAGTCAATAGAGAAGTGAAAAGGCCGTTTTACAAATATTGGAGCATTGACTGAAGATTTCTACAACTTTGCTTTGGAAATTTCTATAATTTCCGGGAAATTTCCAATTTTCTACTAATAAACGGAATTTTCTAAGCAGACTTCTACAGTTTTCTATATTTCCTCAGGCAATTTCCACAGTTGCCTGCTGAAAAACTACGTCGGCTAAACAAATTTCCTCAGTTACTCCACATTCTCTATGGAACTTATTGAACCCCGGTCACCCGCGTGACAGGCGGGGATACTAACCACTATACTATCGAGGACAGACAGTCGCCGTAGTCTAGTAGATAGTGTGTTGGCTTATTAGACTTAAAGCCAGGGTTCGAGCCTCAGGCCAGACATCAAAACAAAATACAAAAAGTATTTTCTTCGGCGACTTACTCTCAGCAGATTTCTGGCAAAAACTCTGAGAGAAAAATAAAATTGCCATGAAAAGTTTCTCAAAAATTCTGTCGCTCGGAGTCGACTTTAAACTGTAGGTCCCGCCACTCATGATAAAAAAATTAACACACACAACATTAGTGGTGTGAGAAACTAGGTCGTAATCCTGACTGAAGGGTTGTAATGATCAATTATATATGTATGGAACTTATTACACTTTTCTTGTGATAGATCACACTTCCTAAGGAAAATTCCTCAGCTTCTTTCATTCTCTAAACAAGTTTTCACAGGTTTATACCCATAAACTGCATTTGCTAAGGACATTTCTACAATTTCCTCCGTTTTCCAAGGAAATTTCCACAGTTTCCCACGTTTTATACTGAAGAACTAGGCGTACAAAGGAAATTTAGACAGTTTTCTGCATAATATAAAGAAATGTTCTTAGTTTTCAACCTTTAAACTGCATTTTATAAGAAAATTTTCAGTTTCCTTCCTGTTATAAGGAAATTTCCACAATTTCTTGCTTAAAAACTTCATTTCTTCAGAGAATTTCATAGTTTTTTTCATTCCCGAAGGGAATTTCCGCAGGTTCCTTCATTCTCCAAAGAAATTTCCAGTTTTTTACTGCTGAAGTACATTTACTAAGGAAATTTAGACAGTTTTCTGCATAATCTAAAGAAATGTTCCTTGTTTTCAACCTTTGAACAGCATTTCATAAGAAAATTTCCACAGTTTCCTTCATTTTCTAAGGAAGTTTCCACAATTTCTTGTTTAAAAACTTCATTTCCTCAGAGGATTTCACAGTTTTCTTCATTGTCCAAGGAAATTTCTAGTTTCCATCATTCTCCAAAGAAATTTCCACAGTTTTTTTACTGCTGAACTACATTTACTAAGAAAATTTCCCCGGTTTTCCACATTTGCTTAGGAAGTTTCCACAGATTTCTACTGATAAATTGGATTTTCTAAGGACATTTCTACAGCTTCCTCCGTTTTCCAAGGAAATTTCCACAGTTTCCCACGTTTTATACTGAAGAACTAGAAGTACAAAGGAAATTTAGACAGTTTTCTGCATAATATAAAGAAATGTCCTCAGTTTTCAACCTTTAAACTGCATTTCATAAGAAAATCTTCACAGTTTCGTTCATTTTCTAAGAAAATTTCCACAATTTCTTGCTTAAAAAGTTCATTTCCTCAGGGAATTTCATAGTTTTCTTCATTCTCGAAAGAAATTTCGACAGTTTTTAATGCTGAACTACATTTAGTAAGGAAATTTCCCCGGTTTTTCACGTTTGCTTAGAAAATTTCCGCAGTTTCCTACTGATAAAGTACGTTTACTAAGGAAATTTTTCCAGTTTCCTCCATTCTCCAAGGAAATTTCCACAGTTTTTTACTTCTGAACTACATTTACTAAGGAAATTTCCCCGGTTTTCCACGTTTGCTTAGGAAATTTTCACAGTTTCCTACTGATAAAGTACGTTTACTAAGGAAATTTCTCCAGTTTCCTTCATTCTCTTAGGAAATTTCCACACTTTTCTATTGATGAACTACATTTGCTAAGATTACCACAGTTTCCGTCATTCTGCAAAGAAATTTCCATAGGTTTCTACTGATAAACAACGTTTACTAAAGAAATTTCCACAGTTTTCTGTATAATTGAAGGAAATTTCCACAGTTTTCTACCGAGGAACTACATTTGCTAACGAAATTTCCACAGTTTTCTAATGAGCTACATTTGCCGAGGAAATTTGCAGAGTTTCCGTCATTCTCCAAAGAAGTTTCTACAGTTTTCCACCGACAAAGTACAATTCCTAGTGAAATTTCTAAAATTTTCTACATTTCAAAAGTTTTCAGTAAATGAACAACATACATAAATTGGTCATTACAACCCTTCAGTCAGGATTACGACCTAGTTTCTCACACCACTTATGTTGTGTGTGTTAATTTTATACATGAGTGGCGGGATCTAGAGTTTAAAGTCGACTCCGAACGACAGATTTTTTGAGAAACTTTTCATGGCAATTTTATTTTTCTCTCAGAGTTTTTGCCAGAAATCTGCTGAGAGGAAGACGCCGAAAAATACTTTTTGTATTTTATTTTGATGTCTGGCCTGGGGCTCGAATCCTGGCTTTTTGTCTAATAAGCCAACACACTACCTACTAGACCACGGCGAACAACATTTATTAAAAATAATTTTGCACAGCTTTCAATATTTTTAGAAGGCCAGTTACGATTCTTAAGCTTTTCACAGCTTATCTGGTTCTATTTGCAAAACTTACTCTTCTGAAAATCTCATCTCCATGCTCATTGAGCTAGTATTCATCACGGGGTGAAAATATTTCCCCCAGAAATCTACAATTTAGAATTGAAGTCATATAAGCAGAGGGCTCGGACGTTCGTCCGTCTATAGGATGCCCGCGAGTTTCCCCATTGGGATCGGAATATTTTATCCTGAGATAAAAACAAACATATTCGCCATCATGGAAGACGATCATGACAAATCTCCTAATTGTTCAAGCTGCTCTGATATAGCCGAAGATACTGAGGAAGCTTATGTTTTACAGCTCACGGTTTGAAGTAAATACAATGCTGTTGCAGGCAATTGCTCGAAACCACACAAAATTATCGTAATAGTAACGATAAAGCCAGCACTCTACAACGTAATACGTCGAGCAACCACGAGTGTAAGGATAAGCGGTGATGAACGCAAGTATCCGACATACGCTGTAACAGCTGAGGGCTATTGAAAGTTTCCACCTCTAAGACTTTAGAAATAATAGAAAAATTATTTCACTTTTCTTAGCAGGGACCTTAGTTAGCCTATCAGCGACTGAAAGAACTACGTTTTTTAAGAAATTTTCCAAGCAAGTTTCCAAAGTTTTTCACCGATTAGCGGCATTTATTTAGAAAAGTTGTGGCATATTCTGTGAATTTTTGGTATTGGAGGTTAGGTTAGGTTAGTGTGGTAGCTTTATACCAAAAGCTCACTTGAGCACGCATAGCGGCCTGTTGTGACGCCACAGTTCCTGTACTGACCAAGTTCCCCCGAACCTAGGAGGGGGTCAGCGCAAGATCACCATATCCAAAGCACGACTACCCCGAATGGAAAACCAGCCAGAAAGTTTGATAAACGAGGCTATATCCTCGACATCAATGGACGATAGCTCCGTCAAGCTGACAAGGGTCGAAGAGCCAAATAACCTATATCTGAACCTCGCAAGAGACGGGCATTGACAAAGAAAGTGGATAACAGTCTCGTTCTAACAGCCGCATTCTCTCCGCGTGTCTACCCATAACACAGTGACCTGTAAGCATGGCCACTGTGATTGAGATGATGCCGCGACCAGTCCAAGCACCTGGTTGGTACGCCTTCTATCCATCCGGGGCCAGGTGAGTCTAGCGGTACAGCAGGACTCCTCATTGATCCAGGATAGGTTGCCATCTCGGAAAAATTTCCGCGCGATGGCCAGTTGGTATTGGAGAGCAACTTTAAGAATTTTGTCGTACAATTGACGCACAATTTTCGAGAGTTTTAAGCCACATTTTCAAAGCTTTCGCTGATGACTTACATTTTCGGTTACCAACTCCTGTTCAATTTTAAAATACCCATCAGTAGCGTGCAGTCTGCAGTTAAAAGCCTCTCCATGGCATAATTAAACATTCTTTTCTTACAAATTCTTGGTGAATTCCTTTAAATTGCTTTTTCTTTCATTTTTTTTTTATTTCGTTGTCGAAATAATTCTTTTTTTTTATTGTCTTCCTGCAATGGGGGGACCTGTTTTTAAAATTTATGTTTTGCAAATATTTGCGCTCATAAATCATAACAATTTGATTTCAGTTTTTGCTGCGGCAAAGTAATTAAATTTTGAAATGAAAATACTTTCCAATACCCGACACAAAATTTAATTACAAATTCTCGTATAGGCTTTAAGGATTGTAGAAGTATTGTGCTTAATTTCAAGCTTGTTAGAGCAATTTTTCGTTTTCTGTGGATCGTTCCAAAGTTCAAGGTGCGGCGCACCTCGCGGGGGATACCGCACAAATCTACACCGATGGCTCCAAATTGGAAGGAGCCGTTGGAATTCGTATTTATCAATCGGAATATCCAAGTCTATAAGGCTACCAGATCACTGCAGCGTCTTTCAGCCGGAAGTGTCGGCAATTCAGGCTGCGGTGAAAATTATTGTGGATAAAAATGTTCACAGGCGAAAAATCACCATATTTTCCGATAGCCAGGCGGCCATCAAAGCTTTGGATTCTAGTGTAATCAACTCCAAGACGGTGTACGACAGTCGCAGATGTCTCAATGGGATGGCGAACCGAAATGATGTTTGTATCACATGGATACCGGAACATAGAGATATTCCCGGCAACTGCAGAGCGGATGATTTGGCCAGAAGAAGGGGCACGACCATCGAACTCTCTGATGAATTCTCTACATTAGGGATCCCTTTGGATACCTGTAGGCTTATAATTGATAATGCAATCGTGGACCTTGTCAACAGTGGGTGGGCAGCTTCGGATAAGGGCAGAACGGTGCAAAAAATCTGGCCAAAGCTGGATAGGAGGCGTACGGCGACTCTGCATAAACTCCAGAGAAGCAGTCTTAGCGCTTTTATTGGACTTATTACGGGGCATTGTATTATAGGAACGCATGCGAGGCGTATTGGTCTTGGACACCTCGCGAATGATTTCTGCAGAAGCTGTGGAGATGAAGAAGTGGATGAAACTCTTTTTCACCTACTGTGCACATGCCCGGCACTTGGTCAGAGGAGAAAGAGACAGCTGGGTGCCTACTACATGGAGGACCTAGATGAACTGCCATGCATGGATATTGCCAGTCTGAGTCGCTTCATCAGATGCTCTGAGTGGTTCCTGGAATAGGGGAGAATGTGAAACTGTGGTATCACAATGGGCCCTGTATGCGGCCTAAGTGTGTCCGCTCATGACTCCATTGAGGGGACAGCCACTTCAAAACTTTGGAAATACGGGTGAACAACGTTTGCGATGTAAACTACTAAAGTTTTACATTCGTAAACTGGAATTTACATAAATGGCCATTACAATTCTTTAGTTGTACTCCTATCTACTCCCATTGGAAGTATTAATTTTATCCATGACGACGTCGATTACAAACGATAATTTTTTGGAAAACTTTTCATGCCAATTTAGTTCACACTTTTTTGTTTTGCCAGAAGACTGCTGAGAGAAAGTCGCTGAAAGTCTCGTCTAATAAGCTAACACACTACTAGACTATGCCCACTTCTGACTACGGGACAACATTCATATGAGTAAAGTGATCCCTTGAGGCCGCCTTAAATATTCGAACGTAAAGTCACTAGTGGTCTAGTAGGTAGTGTGTTGGCTTATTAGACGAAAAGCCTGGGTTCGAGCCCCAGGCCAGACATCAAAATAAAATACAAAAAAGTATTTCTTCGGCGACTTCCCCTCAGCAGATTTCTGGCAAAAACTCTGAGAGTAAATAAAAATTGCCATGAATAGTTTCGCAAAAATCTGTCGTTCGGAGTCGATTTTAAAACTGTAGGTCCCGCCACTCATGTATAAAATTAACACACACAACATAAGTGGTGTGAGAAACTAGGTCGTAATCCTGACTGAAGGGTTGTAATGACCAATTATGTATGTAAAGTCGCTAGCACAATGGGAATATTATTGGAACCCCTTCTTGGTTATAGAGCGACCCTTCAATTGTGTTGAATTAGATGTCCTAACATATGCACTTTATAGATTGATAAACGGTTAAAGGGGCAGTGTAACCCCCTACAAGAAAGAGCAGTGTAACCAACGCTAGCAAGCTCACATGTCATCTTAAGGAGATAGGAAGGGAAGCTGTTAAAGTGGAGTACTCTAGTTTTATTACGAAATCTTGTGATGAACGATTTGTTAGTGTCGTTGAAGGTAGTCAGCTGTGGAGCAATCGCCTACATGGACAACATCGTTCCTACAATTTGAGGTAGATTGGAATCTTATTAGTAACGGAATTAAACTTGCTTTGAGAAACGTTAGGGAATAGGCATCTTGTCGCGGCTTGGCTTAGACTTCCACTAGAAACTGTCACAATTTTAGAATATTGCGGTTTTAACCCATTAGTGCCCAGTGGCAACTTAAGTTACCAGCAGGGGTTGCCATAGTTTTTATGCTCTGAGAGGAAATTGAGTGTAAAAAACAAAACGGTAACCGTTAGAAAAAAAAAAAGTAATTCGATCATTAATGGGTTAAGATTGGATCACGAACTAAGTGATAAGTCGAACTGCTTGGGATAACTCAATCTGACATATAGATCGCTTTAGAGTAAGGCAGCCATAGTACCGGAAGATTACAAATTACTTGGAGAATCACTGTGTTAGAAACTATCAGCATCAGTTCTTTAAACTAAACTAGAAAGAGCTGCAGGATATTTTTAGCAGTTCGTCGAAGAACTTATGTTGTGTTAATTTTTTCCCACATCCTAACTGTACGATTTTCAATGACTTTTACTGTATAGAAGAACTAAAGAAGAAACTACTTGGAGAATAACTGCATAAAGGATTTTAAGCAGCAGTTCCTAACGGTCAAAGCTAGAAAGGACAATGTTACGTCTTCATTGTACGATTTTCAATGACTTTTACTGTATAGAAGAACTAAAGAAGAAACTACTTGGAGAATAACTGCATAAAGGATTTTAAGCAGCAGTTCCTAACGGTCAAAGCTAGAAAGAACATCGTTAAAGAAGTTAAGTTATGTTTTCATTCCATCTCACGTCTTTATTGTACGATTTTCATTGACTTTCACTGTAAAGAAGCTCTTAAGCAGAATCTACTTGGAGAATAACTGCATTAAAGTTTATCAACAGCAGTTCCTTATGCTCTAAACTAGAAGGAACTGCAGTTTCTTTCATTACTTCCTGCATCTTTACTGTACGATTTTCATTGACTTTCACTGTAAAGCAGATCTTAAGAAATACAACAGCTCAAGTCTTCTATCCTATCCACAACCTTAACTCCACAAACTGTTATTATTTCCAGTGTAAACGCTTAAGAGATTTTGTAATATAAATTATCCATCTCTCCTGGTTGGTACCGTAACAAAATTCCAATTGCATGAGCCACCTTAAAACTTAATTAACTTCACATACCTTTTGCAAAGCGAAACCTTTCCCCCTCTCCCCAAACCCCCTTCCTATAGCTATTGACAACACGGTGCAACAAACATTTCAAACTTAAATGCTCAATTGCTTACTAATGAGACGTGAGCTTTTGGGCAAACAAAACTTTTTGTTTTGTTTTGTTTTTGGGGCCTCAATGAAACTCAACGAAACTCAAGTCGCTTTCCCTACGCTTCAATGCTTCATCGACATGATTTACATTTTTTTTTTGTTGTTCTTGTTGTTGTTGTTGTGATCCTTTTTTCGTAATTCGTAAACCAGTGAGTGGTAGTGAGTGGTGAATTTATTGCACGAATATTTTCTGCTACGCGTGTGCTTAATTTGAATTTAAAAGAAAAAGAAAAAGAAGAACAAGAGAAAAAGAAATCGAACGAACAAAATTATCTTGGATTCAAGACAAGACGGACGACATGGTTGGTGTATGTAAATATTTTGTTTAAACAAGTTTAGGCTTTGGAGAGAGGAATACAGAGGAATTCCAAATAACTTGAGTTTCTTTTTTTTTATTTAAATAAATTAAAAGAATGTCCAGAGTTAAAGTGTCTTTCTACAGTTGTTCACTTTCATTTTGAAGCAATTGAAGTAATTAAGCGGCAGTATTCGTAAGAAATTATATTCAAATCTGTTTAATTCTCTTACTTTCTGAAATTGCTTCAGGATGTATGCAAATTTAAATTTCTGGTAATTCTTTCACTAGGTTATCTCTCGATTTATTCACATCAAAGCCAGGGTTCGAGCCCCAGGCCAGGCATCAAGATAAAACGCATAAAATATTTCTTCGGCGACTTCCTCTCAGCAGATTTCTGGCAAAAACTCTGAGAGTAAAATAAAATTGCCATGAAAAGTTTCTCAGAAATCTGTCGTTCGGAGTCGGCTTTAAACTGTAGGTCCCACCACTCATGTATAAAATTAACACACACAACACAAGTGGTGTGAGAAACTAGGACGTTGTACAATGGGTCAATTCGACCTCCGCGTACTGTACTTGTCTTAATTGACAAGTACACGTCCTCTAACTTAACCTAACCTAACCAGGTCGATAACATTCTGATGGACAAACGGCACGTTTTCGCCGCATTAGATATCGGGGGCCTTCAGACGTTGAAGTATCAGATCCGAATCACTATCCTTTCACAGTCAGGATTCGATTCCTCCGAGGTCTTTGAGTTTAATACACCGCGAAATCTCTACGACATAAAGCTGCGTTCTATCCTCAACTCTCGCATAATCACCGTCGCTTCCCATTTTATCTCAAGAACATTGGTGGATCCGTTTTGGGCAACATCTCCACTAGGTTATCTCTCGGTTTATTCATATCAAACCAGGTCGATGACATTCTGATGGACAAACGGCACCTTTTCACCGCATTAATGTCGGGAGTCTTCAGACGTTGAAGTATCAGACCCGAGCCACCATCCTATTACACCGCGAAATCTCGACGACATAAAGCTGCGTTCTGTCCTCAACTCCCGCATAATCACCATCGCTTCCCATCTTATCTCAAGAACATTGGTGAATCCGTTTTGGTCAAGATCTCCCACTCCTTTTACGCGCTATTGTGGAAAGCGCCTTTGGTTTCGAGTGGTTAGCCCGCTGGCTCGCTAGCGTTAGTTAAACTATTCTTCCTTAAAGTAATTTCATCGTTTATACCGAATATATTCCCATTGTGCTAACAACTTGTACTATAAAGTATATAAGGCGGTCTCAATGGATACCCTTATTCGTATGTGTGTTGTTCCGTAGTAAGAAGCCGCCGTAGTCTAGTAGGTATTGTGATGGCTTATTAGACAAGAACCCGTGGATCGAGCTAACCCTGTCTCACACATCTCCCATGAAATATGGAAAGAAAAAATTTTTTTTGAGGCTACTTCCCCTCACGGGCGTTCTGGAAAAAACTCCGAGAATAAATAAAATTGCAGTCATAAGTTTCTCAAATCTCTGTAGTTAGGCCGTAGGACGTACTCGTATGTAAGGCGGCCTCAATGGATATCCTTATTCGTATGTGTGTTGTTCCGTAGTAAGAAACCGCCGTTGTCTAGTAGGTATTGTGATGGCTTATTAGGCAAGAACCCGTGGATCGCGGAAACCCTGTCTCAGACATCTCGCATGGAATATGGAAAGCAAAATTTTTCTTGCGGCTACTTCCCCTCAGCGGCGTTCTGGCAAAAACTCTGAAAATTGCTGTCCTAAGTTTCCAAAAAATCTGTAGTTAGGCCGTAGGACGTACTCGTATGTAAGGCGGCCTCAACGGATACCCTTACTCGTATGTCTGTTGTTCCGTAGTAAGAAGCCGCCGTAGTCTAGTAGGTATTGTGATGGCATATTAGACAACAACCCGTGGATCGTGCAAACTCTATTTCAAACATCTCGCATGAAATATGGAAAGCAAAATTTTTTTTGCAGCTACTTCCCCTCACTGGCGTTCTGGCAAAAACTCTGAGAGTAAATAAAATTGCAGTCATAAGTTTCTCAAATATCTGTAGTTAGGCCGTAGGACGTACTCGTATGTAAGGCGATCTCAACGGATACCCTAATTCGTATGTGTGTTGTTCCGTAGTCTAGTAGGTATTGTGATGGCTTATTAGACAAGAAACCATGGATCGAGCTTACCCTATCTCAGACATCTCGCATGAAATATAAAAAGCAAAATTTTTCTTGCGGCTACTTCCCCTCAGCGGCGTTCTGGCAAAAACTCTGAAAATTGCCGTCATAAGTTTCTAAAAAATCTGTCTTTAGGCCGTAGGACGTACTCGTATGTAAGGCGGCCTCAACGGATACCCTTATTCGTATGTGTGTTGTTCCGTAGTAAGAAGCCGCCGTAGTCTAGTAGGTATTGTGATGGCTTATTAGACAAGAACCCGTGGATCTAGCGAACCCTATCTCAGGCATCTCGCAAAAGCAAAATTTTTCTTGCGTCTACTTCCCCTCAGCGGCGTTTTGGCAAAAACTCTGAGAGTAAATAAAATAGCCGTCATAAGTTTCTCAAAAATCTGTCTTTAGGCCGTAGGGCGCTTCATTCGTGGATAAAATTAACGCACACAACATGGGTGGTGTTTTAAGCTAGGTTGTTATCATGATTGAAGAGGTCTAATGAGCAATTAAGTAAGTTAGTAAGTTGGTCCTGGGGTACGAGATTACTGTCCAAGTTCCAACTGACATCAATTAGGCTGGGCATGACCTTCAACAAGAAAGATGAGAAACTAATTATATGGGGTTAGCTGCCTGCTTGTTAGGACTGTTCAATCTAAGCCTTACCCTAATTAAAAACAATATGTGTTCATCGTATTGATTTTCATTGAAACCTAAAATAATTTTATGGTTTCCAGTTTGGCATGGACTTTTCAAATACCTTTACAGTGCCTTTTACCTGCTTTAAAACTAAAGGCCATTAATAACGGAATGATAATGATGACTATACCTTCCAAATTCTTATCGAAAAACGCATATGAAGCAAAAACAAAAAGGGTAGCAATCAACATGGTTTAAAACCAATCAAATTTCCCAAAAAAAAAGGAGGGGATATTAAAAGTCACACCAAAAGAACATTAATTTTCGGCAGCCATCATCATCAGTTGTCACACAAGCCAAAACGTAGAACTACAAAAAAAATTTCTTAAATTGTTTCACGGCTTGAGTTCAGTTACGTTATTCCACAACATTTTTTCAGTTGATCGTTGAAGATTATTTTGCCATCTTGTTGAACAGAAAAAAGAAAAATAATTTCAATCGATCAACTGATCGATTTGATCATAATGATTTGATTTCGCTTCTCTGGCTGGCTACATTGTGGTGGCAGGTTGATGTCGGCCATTCAATTGCTGGTGTTTGAAGTGAATAAAAATATTTTTTTTCTTTTTTTTTGGTTTTCTGCTCTTTTTTGCTTTAGTTTTTCAATTCAAATTGTTTTTTTTTACTGTCCAACTTCTTTTGTTTCTTGCCATTCTTTCCTTTGTACTCCAGGTCCATACATCTAACAGTCTGTCACTCATATAGTATGCAGGTTGTTCTTCAGTGTTTTTTTCTTTCTTAAAATCATCAAATCAACGTCATCAGTTCGTCGCATAAGAAGATTTTTAAACTTTGTGCTCTACAACAGGTTCATAATATCTTAGACACTCTTTATGGCCTACAGACAAAAAGAGGAGTTCTTTCTGAAATTTTACTCTAAGCTTTGGAAATTCTCTTTGCTGAGTTTAAGCTAAGGTTGTCAGAAATCGAAAAACGGTCAAAGAAATTTAATATCAAAGCTCCAAATTGAGAAACAGATTGCAAAACCCTATAAATTTCTCCAAAAAACGTGGATATTACTGAAGTATTCGCACCTCATATGATTTTCTGAAAAACCCTTTTCGCTGGAAGTCAGTTTTAGGGTTCAAAAAACTGAAGCCAGCTTATAAAATTTATTATTTGGATCCTAGTTTCATAAACACGTTCAAAAAATTTCGTATTCTCGTGGAAACGCAAAAATGTCTAAAAATGTCTCCCATCATGCTTTGCAAGCATTTTGCTAAAACTTAGATACTAAAATTAAAAAACCCCTCTCGCTGTTAGTTGCTCTTGGGTTCCAAAAAACTAAAACCAGCCTTAGAATTGTACTAACAGGTTAAGAATTTGCATACTTAGCGTCAAAAACGCCGAAATACTAAAAATCTTCTCAACTCCTACTGTTTTAAACGCTTTTGCTAAGAATCGGATTTAAAATTTAAGAAACCCTCTTTGCTGTAATGTTGTCTAGGGTTTCAGGTAACTGGGATGATTTATGGAAATTAATTTCCAGGAGCTCTAAAGTGAAAACAGTTTCAAAAGGTTTCGAGTTTCCCCAGCAAAAATTCCTTCTCTTGATGGTTTTTAAACCGTCCTGTGCTATCTAATTTAAGATCAAAAAGTCCGAAATGCACAAATGGAGTGTATTTGGACAGTGCCGTGTGGGTTATTTAGGCGGGGATTCCCAGTGCTGAACAGGGACACTTGAAGTGACAGACGGTCATTTCCTCCTCAGATTCGCAATTTGCATATAAGTTGTGTAAGGGTGTGCCTAACCGACGGGCGTGCCTCCCCATTAAGCAATGTCTCGTGAGGACAGAGGCCACTTAACGAAAAGATCCTGTTTTTTGCTCCGCAAGCGTTACACAAGGCATCGAATTTTTCGTTACATTCGCTACATTCTAATCGTGCACGGATGTCTACGGGATTTTCCTGTGTGGTAGAACTAAATCCGTTCTGGCTAGACCTAAATAAGGAAGACTTTAAAAACTTCCGGCATTTTTCGGACAAGCAGGCTCAGTAGTCGCCGTAGTCTAGAAAGTAGTGTGTTGGCTTATTAGACGTTAAGCCAGGGTTCGAGCCCCAGGCCAGACATCAAAACAAAATACAAAAAATATTTCTTCGGCGACCTCCTCTCAGCAGATTTCTGGGAAAAACTCTGAGTAAATAAAATTGCCATGAAAAAATTTCTCAAAAATCTGTCGTACGGAGTCGACTTTCAACTGTAGGTCCCACCCATAAGTGGTGTGTGAAACTAGGTCGTAATCCTGACTGAAGGGTTGCAATGGCCAATTATGTATGTATGTATGTGTCCATCCTAATCGTGCACGGATGTCTACGGGGTTTTCCTGTGTGGTAGAACTAAAGCCGTTCTGGCCAGATCTATATAAGGAAGACTTTAAAAACTTCCGCTATTTTTCACTTCAATGATCCACAGAGTACCAGTACCAGGTTTTGATGTTCAAATCTTCTATGTGTACACCATGCCCAGTTTTCCAACCCACTTGGAGCCGTTGTTGTACATTTCCAAAGAATTTGTAGGAGGAATCCAGTAATATCTCTTAGGCATGACTGCTTAATGCATCTCTTCATATAGTTGTAGGGTACCCAGGTAGCTGAAACTCAAATTCGTTTACCTCTAATCAAGCTTTCAAGCTTTGCTTACTTTACAACGTTTATGTGTGCTCAAAATTCATGATCAAGTAGCTCCAGTTTAAATGGAATTTCATTTCTTTTGTATTTAAGCCGCCACTCTTTTTTGTCTGTGTCTGCATTTAATAGTTGCTGCCGATGCTGTTGCTGCTGCTGCTGCTGCCCCAAAACAATTGAAACGAAAACTGAAAAGCAAAAGAAAGGAAACGAAGAAAAGAAAAAACGAAAAACACGGGCATTTGTAATCGTTATTCACCTCATCATACGCTTTGGTTTTGTGAAAATCACATTTTAATGCTTTGCTTGCTTGCTCCGTACGGACGTTTGTTTACTTTCCCCCTCGCCAAGGCAGGCTTAAAAGATGAAGAAGAAGAAAAAAAAACAAAAAAAACCATCTTGACAATCAACATTTAGAGGAACGCTTAAATTTTATGCGCGTTAAAGTGCAGCAAAAATGTGCCTTTTTGTGCTTTAAACTATACTGGGGACGGGTTAGGAGGGGAACAAACAAAACGTAGTGCCAGATCGAGGTATGCCAACAGCCAAGAATAAGCAACATTTCTATATGCAATCGTCTTACGTTACAGATCTCTTATTGCTTTTGTAATATGATTGTATTTCAGATGGGTATCTGCAATTATGTCTGTCCCCTTATACTTACTTACAGCACAGCACTGACTTGCCTCGCTTTGTGGCATAAAAACGTTATACGAGATGCATAATATGATTACCAAGAAATCGCCTTTAACACCCTTTTATTCGTTTGTATGAGCTTGAGACTATTCAAGTAATTAAATGCCTTGAAATTCCTTTGGGGTGTGAGTGATGAGAAATCATACTTTCAGCCATATTATCACCAAAGCCGCTCGCTACCTTGCAGCCAAACAACAACAAAACCTGTCTCTTTGACTCACTCATATTGCCTTACATTAGATGGCCAGCAATTATGATGATGATGATGATGATGATGATGACTTCGTTGAAACAGTAAAAATGGTTTGATTATTTAGAAATCATAGTTTAATTGTCGTGCTGCATTAAATTGCGGCGTAAAGTTTTAAGGGCGGCGGGGGTCTATTAAAAGTGCCACAGGCGAAAGATGGCATAGCTAGTCCTATACACTTTAGTTTTTATTCACTTATTGCAGGTTTACCAACACGTTTATTCACTTCCTTACGGTTACAATAGAAACCACTAAAGGAAGACATGCAGCCCGCATTCAATTAGGCGGACATATGCCGCATACTGCTTGCAGTTTCTAAAGTTAACAAATCTTCGCTCTTAGCTTAGTTTTTTGCATTGTCACTGTCTCCCATATTCAAACCGATGGTATTTATCTGGTTTTTCCAAATTAAAATGGTTTCCCAAAAGGTTTGTTCACCACCAGATATAATCAGTCACATTACGATACTCCTGTAACAACTACAACCCCTTAAATAGGACGTACAACTGACCCTATTTCATCTTCCTAATAGCCTGCAGTTTCTGAACAAAAAAAGCATTCGGTCTTATTCTCCACATTTTTTACTGTCTCAATCTCCTCATCGGATCTGTCCCCTAGCTTGTAAAAGTCAACCAGGTTTTGGCAAAGTAGTGTAGTTTGCAAAAATTCATTTTAAACTGACCATAGACTATCAACATCCCATAACTACAACTGTTCCCTACTTATTTAATTCACTATTCCACTGGCAATCAGTCTTAGTTTCCGAGTTACTCACTAGGCGAATTCACTACCAGCTCATATAAGACTCAGTACAATAACTCCATAAGAACTACAGCCTTTAAAACAATGAGCCTGTCGCACTGAACCTTAACATTTTTGGCCCCTATTGCCTGTAGGATCAGTCCCCGTTCACCAGGCTCTTTGCATCTCTATGATCTCTACGACAACTGCCAACTTGAAAAAGTCACTATTCACAGGGAATGAGCCCTAATTTCTGGGAAATCACTCCAATAATAACTCTATTACAGCAATTGCAGTCCCAACTTTCTCTATTTTCCGAAATAATTGGCTTGCGAGGCTTTTAAAGGCTGCATTCGTAGCATATCTGATCCAATAATCTGCTAACGCAGGAAATCTCACATGTGAAGTCATGTGCATGAGGTTTCAAAATTAATGGTGGCGGCAATAATGCAATTACGCAAATGGCGCCCTATTGCGAAGCATGCTATCTATCGTGGCTTCCAAAAATCTTGAATATAAACACTGTTCGATCAGGACACTTGTGTTCCCAGCTTTTTGAAATTGATAGACCAGAATATTCCATAGAACGCGTGCCATATTCTAAAACGTATAATTTCACAAACGCCTCAATCCGAACGACATAACACCACAACCTCAAGCTGTATCCTACTAAAGTTGTCAAACCATCGTGGATCAGGCTTTTCAAGGTCACATCCGAGAAATCTAGAATCGTACTGAGGCAAGAATATAGTCGACCAGCTTCTTTAACACAATGTCCAGTAAGACCTAAATAAAGCGCAGCTCCTCAAATATTTTGTTTTCTTCTTTACTAAAAAAGGCTGCCCAGGATCGGTAGGTAAGTTAGGAAAGAACTTTGATGTTGCATTCTAAAGCTTACAACTTCAAGAAGTTGCATCCAACACAGGAGTGTTTGAAATTGACTCAAAATAGGTTGTATTCCAAGTAAGTAAGGTCCAGTAAGACCTGAATAAAGCGCAGCTCCTCAAATATTTTGTTTTCTTCTGTACTGAAAAGTCTGTGCGGGCTTCGTAGGTAAGTTAGGAAAGAACTTTGATGTTGCATTCTAAAGCTTACAACATCAAGAAGTTGCATCCAACACAGGAGTGTTTGAAATAAACTTTGAAATTGACTCGAAATAGGTTGTATTCCAAGTAAGTAAGGTCCTGTAAGACCTAAATAAAGCGCAGCTCCTCAAATATTTTGTTTTCTTCTGTACTGTAAACGCTGCCCGGGCTCGGTAGGTAAGATAGGAAGGAACTTTGATGTTGTATTCTAAAGGTTACAACTTCAAGAAGTTGCATCCAACACAGGAGTGTTTGAAATAAACTTTGTAACAGAGTTGGAAAGCAATTTCGATATTGACTTAGAATATGTTGCACTCTGCTAGTTGCATCAAACAAATGAGTTTGAAATGCATTTGAATTTAACGCTTGGACAACTTGTTGAGCTCACTGATACTCTTCACATTTCTTCACAATCGTATGGAAAGAAGACAAAAAAAAAACTTGTTGGAATTTTGTTTGTTTAACGAAATTGGTTTCTCTTTTTCTCCTTTTTTTGCGTTACTTAAGCCCCCTTGGTATACATAATTTATGTTCCAGTTTTCTTTTGCAGAAAAACAACAACAGGTTGTTTGTTCTTTTTCTCTCGTCTACCTTCTTTAAGAAAAAGGGAAGACAAAAACAAAAAGAGCAAACCGAGCAGATTAAAGTTACGTTTAACAGAAGAACGTAAATCTTCTGGAAACACAATTTCAAGACGTTAAGAAAAGGAAAAATCCATTACTGGACACATGCTGTGCCACTGTGTAAACCAAAATCCACATATTGCACGAATATTGAGAGTGTGTGTGGCCTTATCCTTGCAACAAAATGTAGCAACATAAGCAAAAAAAAAACAAGGAAAATATTTTAAATCAAATTGAAAACAAAAAATAAATCTTTTACGAACAAAAAAAAAAAATAAGAATTTATTGGAATCAAATATTAAACACATGGTCAGACAGACAGATAGTCAGACAGTCTGAAAAATAAAAATAGTTTTTATAAACTGGCGACGATGATCATCAATAACATCCATCTCTCTATGTTATCCCTGATAAATCTGGTAATAAATTTTCCCTTTTTTCTTCTCGTACAATAAAAATGCCGCACAACTATTTTGATGACTTTCGATTTGCTATTTCCAAAGAGAAAAAAAATCTTTAAAGTGTTCGATATACAAAGGCCAAATGAGACCCCTATAAGGGGTAAGCTTTACAGGACATTTACATTTATTATTACCAAAAAGTTCAAGGAATTTCTCTAAATCAGGGAGTTTATTGATCAGGAAAAACAATTTCCTTCATCTCCATTTTTAAGGTTCGAAAGTTCGGTTTGATCGAACATTATTGTGTTGTATATATGCAGCCAAATGAGACCCCTATATGGATTTGCATTAGAGGACTTAGTGCCTTACATTCAGCATCACCACAAAGTTCAAGGAATTTCTCTGAACCAGTGAGATTTTTGAAAAGGAAATACAATTTCTTTCATCTCCATTTTTAAGGTTCGAAAGAGGTTCGATCGAACATTACCGTGTTGTACATATGCGGCCAAATGAGAGCCCTATATGGGGTTTGCTTAAGAGGACTTAATGCCTTACATTCAGCATCACCAAAAAGTTAAAGAAATTTCTCTGAACCGGGGAGACTTTTGATCAGGAAAACCAATTTCTTTCAGCTCCATTTTTAAGAAAGAGGTTTGATCGAACATTATGTTGTACATATCTGGTTTGATCAAACTTCTTTCTCATTATTATGGTTCAAGATTCGTAGAATTGTTAATCCTATTTTCGGGTTTGAAAGTAAATTAAAAGTCGTTGTAGACTAGTAGATTGACTAAAACTCCAGCTTAGATATCTCAAACACACAACACAAATACGAAAAAAAATTCTTTTAGCGACTTCCTCTCATCTAGAATCAAACGAAAGATGATAAAAATATTTCTTAGCTTGAAATACACTCATAAGAAAGCCTTCATGCCACCACATATCTAAGATTGTCTAAGAATACCAGTTGCGCCAAAGGGATAACATGTTAGGTTAGGTTAGGTCGAAGTGGTAGCTCTGATATCAAAGAGCTCACTTGAGCACGCATAGCGGCCCGTTGTGATGCCACGAGTGAACGCAGTCTCTGTACTGACCAAGTTCCACCAAAATCAGGGAAGAGAAGGAAGTTGGTCAGCGCAGGGGCTGCCCAAAGGCATAACAAGACGGTCAACAATTATTCTCTTGTAGGTTCCTAGATACAGAGATATTGACTGCAACAGCATAGCTGACGTATTTTCAGAGGCCAATAGAGCAGGAAATTTGAATTAATTCACATGTGAGATTGACATTTGAAGTCGTAGGTAATGTGTTGGTTTTTTAGACGAGAGCCCATGGTTCCAAATCAAGCTCAGCCAAAAACCCTTAAGAGTAAAGTAAGATTGCCATGAAAATTATCTCAAAATCTGTCATTTGGAGTTGACGGTAAACTCTTAGTCGCTCTAGGTTTAGGTTTAGGTCGGAGTGGTAGCTCTGATATCACAAAGTTCACTTGAGCACGCATAGTGGCCCGTTGTGACATCACGGGTGAACGCAGTCCCTGTACTGACCAAGTGCCACCATAATCAGGGAAGAGGAAGAAGTTGGTCAGCGCAAGGACTGTTAGTCCCTCTACTCATTGATAAAATGAACACATACAACGAACAAAGAAGCCAGGTTGTTGTCTTAACTAAATGCAGTATTGGATCACTTTTTATACATTTCGGTGGATATTTCTTCATTAATTTGATTAACGTTGGTTTTCATCAAATGATTCAACGTTCGGGGACTATTTGCATAAGTCTAATGGCTTTAGGTCTCTCTCTCTTGATGATGCTGTTCATCAACTTAAGTTGCCAATTTGCAATGATATTTTAGGGCGATTCAGATGAAAGAAAAACCTGGGGTGCACTAAGACGATTTGAGTATTAAAGGCAACTTAAGTCCACTAACATGCTTCTTTAGGGGATACTCTGCGTTACACGCACACCACAACTGCAAAGGCGTGCTTGACAATAATGCATTCAGGACATGTAGTGAAGACAACGTCTAAAAAAATTTATAAGCTCGAGATCTCTATGTATATGGAAGACACTAACGTAGCTAATCTTCGAGAAGTGGACTGAAACAAGCAATAATATCTTGTACGAGATACAGATTTCCTTTAGAAAGTACGGTCGGTACATTGCACAACAAGCCTACTTGATGGCTTACATGTATACTGATAGGCATGAAACCTTACACCCTATGGTTGGTCTGCTCTTATCTAACCTATCTATCGCTCTGCACTGACGTCGATAGTCGGAACGATCACGGCCGGTAACATTGTCGGGGTTATGATCGCGAGTAGAGAAAATTGGACCTCAGTGGCGAATTACGTCGAGAGCATTCTAAGAATGAAGAAGAGGGATCTTGAGGCTGCGGAACATGTGGGCACGCCGGAATAGATGAAACTGACATACGTGTCAAGCGTAATTCGAAGCAGGGACCTGGACGAAAGGAATAGTGGAGACACTTAGATGTCTCTTCAATTTTCGATACGCAATCCGGACGCATATATGAACACGCAGGGGCCAAAGGGACTCCACTCCGAAGTAATAACACCGTGGTTCCGGAGTAAGCACAACGAGTCCACGAGACGAGGGGGGGATTTAGTGGGTGAGGGCCCCACACACTGAGGATGTGACGATTGGTGCGGTTAGGTACATTTACCCCTCCTCGGCGTGAAAAAAAAATTCTATCTAACCACATACCTATCCTCGATTTTTGGTTATGCTAATACGTTAGGTTCTTGTCTTTACTATTTATATTCGAATTTATCTTTACATTCATGTAGGCTTTTAAGACGTTGACATTTGATGGCATCGCACAACAAGCTTACTAAGCTGGCTTACATGTATACTAATAGGCATGAAACCTTGCACCCTATGGTTGGTCTCTTCTTATTTAGCAAACCATCTAACTACCCTTAAGCTACTTTTGATTATGCTAACATGTTCGGTTCTTGTCTTTACTATTTCAATACGAATTTATCTTTACATTCATGCAGGTTTTTAAGACGTTGGCATTTGATGACATCGCACAACAAGCTTAGTTGATGGCTTACATGTATACTGAAAGGCATGAGACCCTATGAACCCTATGGTTGGTCTCTTCTTAATTAACCAACCATCTAACTACCATTAAGCTACTTTTGATAATGCTAACACGTTTGGTTTTTGTCTTTACTATTTCAATACGAATTTATCTTTACATTCATGCAGGTTTTTAGCGCATTGGCATTTGATAGCGATTATGATCCTGTTTAAACAAGGCGAATAACGAACGTTTACTTTGAAGTTTTTTTCATTTCTTCTCTTTTTTATTGTAATTTTTCTTTTTGGATTTCATTTATTATTTATTTATTTCTCTTGTAATGACAACTCTCGACCATTTCATTTGATTTATGATGGTTGTTTGTGGATTTGTAGCCGTGTGTTCCTCAATAAGAAAAGCCAAACAGATCTAGTTTTTCGTTAAGGCCAGCCTACAACGCTTATCAATACCATGCTCCATGGCTGTTGTTGGTTTTCTTTTTTTTTCTTCTTCTTAGCAAGTTTTCCAAGCCGATTTAACATCTGCTTGCAAGGATTTCTTTTTTTCCAGGTTTTTATTTCTTTTATTTTGAAATTTAAAAATAAAACGCTGATAATGAAATTCCAAAATCTTTTTCTTCTTTTTGCTTTCATTGCAGTTGTTTACAAAGGCTTTAAAGCGGCTTAAAAAAAAACCAACGAATTTTTTACCAGCTATTGACAGATAAAAAATAAGAAGAAAACGTTAAACAACCTAAGCAAACATGTCAACTCGTTGGCTATTGAAAACAAACACCTGCTGCTGCTTACAGCCACTGCACAAACGCTCACACAGAGTTGCTGTACTACCATCACGTACAGTAGCAACAGTATTATCAAGGGCCTTAACATCATTATCACTCTCGTGTACATTACTGCTTCTAACACTATTAACCTCCATACCCTTGCAAACACAAGCCTCGGCCTTGGGGGTTCACTTTGAAAGATCACCCGAATCGGCAGTGGCCCCTAAAGGCGATGAGGTAGTGTTTGAATGTGAAATGAATTTAAAACCCGATCGTTTGGAATGGAAGTTTAGACACTCGAGTAATCGTAGTTCTGATGGCAGCAAATTTAAATATTTAACACAAGAGGTAACATCCCCTTATAATCCTTAACCTTTAACCATGCTTGCTAATGCAGATCCCTATCTATTTTCCCCCCCGTTACAGAATGGCTATAATATCACCAATGAGGATCGCATTTCCATGCTAAGGGTTTTTGTGCAACCAGAAACGTTAGGCGATTATCAGTGTGTGGCATGGTATGGCTCAGCGGCCATAGCCTCCTTAACGGCCCGTCTTACTTTGGTCTCAATTTCGATAGACAATGCCAATGGCTACTCGCGTAATGGAAAAATATTTAATGTAGCCCCTAAGAATTGTGTGGTCCTGAGATGTGGTACGGTAACCTCAAATCCAGCGGCCATTTGGAGTTTTTATCGTGATGGTGAAAAGCTAACCCAAAACGATATCATACCCACCAATGGCGCTTTAATATTAAATACCGTAACCACCAAAGATTCTGGCAATTATACCTGCTCTGCCATGAATCCCATTACCAGTGCAGAGGTAAAACTGCCTCAACGTTTGGATTTGCGTATAGAGTACAGTGATCGTAATCCTCCCTATTTTCTTATACCACCTGTTACCCAAGTAACAGCACGACCCGGTGACACTGTGGTCTTAGAATGCCCTGGTGTAGGCTCACCGCCCCCCGCGGCCGTATGGAGTTCCCCCAACATAGCCAACATCAATAATAATAATCGTACGCGCTTATTGGCCTATGGCCTACAAATTACGGATGTTTCTGTGGAGGATCAAGGCTCCTATGTTTGTCGTTTGGATAATGGCATTGCGCCGGCCTTGGTGCACATAATAAAATTTACCGTCTTGGAGAAACCCACCATTTTGCGTGGCCCTGCCAGTTCTTTAACGAATGAAAGTGATACCTTGGAATTGGAATGTTCGGCAACGGGTAATCCTTATCCGGATATTTTTTGGCTTATCAATGGCGTGGACACTTCCATGGATAAGGAAATGTTACACGATGGCCGTCGTTTGGTTATCCAACATGTACAGAAAAGACATGCCGGCATAGTGCAGTGTTTTGCCAAAAATGAAGTGGGTGAGGTAAGTTATTTCTCGCCTTTCCTTAATCATCACAAATAAAGTATAAAACCTTTCCAATCTTCTCTTTTTCAGACCAGTGAAGCCAATCTGTTGAAGGTTAATCCCAAACAAATCCATGGCTCTTCAACGCCTTTGGGTAATGTACCCACCAAAGTCTACGAGCATGTGGGCAATCATAAAACGAAAGGCAAAAGTAAGAAACAACCCAAAGGTAAGTTTAAACATTTTCTTTACTAAAGTATTGTTAAAATAGGTTTAAAGCCCGAGTCTAGGCTGAAGCACTTAGTAAGCCCTGTACTGTAATCGTGTATTTTCCTGAGCATCTGTCCGCTTTAAGCCGCCCTATATATTCAGGTACTAAGAGAATTACAAGAGTGTCAGGAATTTTCTTTTTGAAAGATAGTTTCGGTTTTTTTTCTTGTGACTCCTAAATAGGTCGCATCCATCTAAAGCTCATGATAAGATTGCTTATCTCATTTGTGTATCTGCAAACGAGGTCTTGAGAGTCTGCTTTGTACTGCATATAACACTGTCTTGTTAATTGGACCCATTCTGCTTGGATCTCCAATCTATTACCTCTGACAACCCATTGGCAAATGGGCTATTGAAAGGGAGTAGGAGCGCTGCTAGGTTAGATTGGGATATGGTGCCTTCAATTGAATTTGGCCATCTATTAACGAATATAGAATCGTCTTGATACTGGAGTTCGATAAGTCCAGCGTCTCTCACCAGTGCATTATGGGGCCTTGTGAGTTTTGTTTTTTCTCAAGAAACTGAGAATAGATCCTCTCCGTCTTTTGCAGGATGTGGGAATGTTAGGAGAAGAATATCTAACTGTCCAGTCTAGGAGAAGAATGAATACCCTGAGTAGGAGATTCTTCGAGAGCTCTTTTGGCGTTCATAATGGGATTGAGTTGGCTTAAATGTTCATCTTCACTTAGCTGGTTGATTGATCCGTTTCTGTTAGTTGACCTTAGATTCTAAATCTTTTTATCAGTAACACGGGAAGTCTCCAAGTCCTCCTTATTACAACATATCCTACAATATTCCAGCTGGCATCTATCCCGAAGTCGTTGTCAGTGATCTAAGCTCTTAGTGTTTCGTAAGAAACCCAGTCACCTGCCTCACACTGCGTCAAACACAATCAAATAGTTACAGAGGAGATCTTCAACTCCTCCTCATCATAACATACTTTGCATTAGTCCGGCTAGGACCCACGCCGTCACCTGTCTCATCATTGATAGAAAGTCAATGGACAAGAAAAATTCCAATTCCTATTTTTGTGTTAATTGAACTCGTTGTTGATTGTATGAAGCCGCCGTAGTCTAGTCGGTAGTGTGTTGGCTTATTAGACGAAAAGCCAGGGTTCAAACCCCAGGCCAGACATCAAAACAAAATACAAAACAGTATTTCTTCGGCGACTTTCTCTCAGCAGATTTCTCTGAGAGTAAATAAAATTGCCATGAAAAAGTTTCTCAAAAATCTGTCGTTCGGAGTCGACTTTAAACTGTAGGTCCCACCACTCATGTATAAAATTAACACACACAACATTAGTAGTGTGAGAAACTAGGTCGTAATCCTGGCTGAAGGGTTGTAATGAGTAATTATGTTATGTAAGGTCATTGTTTTAAAATCTGAAGAGTTTTCTTCCAGTTAATTCAGAAAAGAGATCCATACTGCAACAGGCATAGTTTGTTTGTGGTCTTGCAACCGAATCCAATCCAATGCTTGATTTTAGCTCACATCGTGTCAGCTGACGCTTTTAGATTCACGAACTTTCATTTCACCTTTGCTTGGAAGAGAGAGAGAGAGACAAGTACATCATGTTATCGAAAATACTGCTGATCCGACGTTATTTCAATTTCGCCAAGGATGTGAATAAATTAAGTGTAGACTCAAGAGGAGGGTGAAGTTATATAAAAGACTACTACACATTTCTTTTGTTTAATAGAATACAGTTGTTGCTCGCAAATACTAAGAAATTCTGTATTAAGAGGTGAATTCTTAACCAAGACCTCTACTAGGTTAGGTTAGGGTAGAGGACGTGTACTTGTCAATAAAGACAAGTACAGTACCCGGAGGTCGAATTGACCCATTGTACAACGTCCTTACAGAGGGAAGGATAATAGAGGGATAAAAAGGAGAGGATGTAGGAAAGGGGAGAATGGGAAGTGGAGGAATTACACAGATAAGACACAACAAAAAGGGGAGGGCGCGACTACACTGATGAAGCCCTAGAGCCTCTTAACCAGCCTAAGCCACTAATGAATCTATGGAGAGCCTCCATGTCGGCTCTCGACACAGAACTCAAACTCTCAAAGAAGGCCCCGCCAAGAGTCCTCAATCTCAATCTACTAAGGGCTGGGCAGTTACAGAGGAGGTGTTCGATAGTCTCCAACTCCTCCTCATCGCAACATGCCCTGCAATAGTCCGGCTGGGATCTGTTCCAGACCCCCGTCAGCGACCTAATCTCGCAGTACCCCGTGATAAAACCGACAACCAACCTTAAGCTTGCCTTATCCAAGCCCAGCAGCCAAAAAGACCTCTACTAAGATTCCCAATATTAAAGAGTTGAATACGTTAAGTCTGCTTTATGTAAGGAAAGCAGCGAATTTTTTAAGTCTCAACAGATTTGCTTTAACTGCAGGCACGTGAAGATGGCTGTAAGCTTTCAGGACTTTGGCGTATAATCTTTAAAACATTCGGTTTTTTATTTTTAATTTTATTTCACCATTTTATTGGTTTGTTTTGTAAGGTTTCCGTTTTTGTTTTTATTCTTATTGGCTTAATGATTACATAATAATGAGGTTTTCTTAAAAAATTGTTTGTTTGTTTGTTTGTTTGTTTGTTGTTGTTGACTATAATTACAAATGGTTGTTATTATATAAATAAAGATATATTTTGTTTGTATATAATATAAATAGTATGTTAAACATAAGTTTCTAAAAAAGAAAACTTTAATGTTTTCTGAAGATAAGAAAACTCATCTACTAAGAGAGAGGAGGGGGGGGGGGGTGGTTATTCCATTTGTTAATTAATAAAACAACAAAAAGACACTGTTATACTATATAAATAATTGTATAAATATTTAAAATTAATTTGAATTATTATTAATTAAAAAGAAAAATTAAATTTAAACTTAACTAGACCTGCTGCTGTTAAACGAAAACTAAAAATTTTTAAATTAAAAAAAAAATACAATTTTTTTTCTTGTTCAAATCTATAATAAAATATCTCGTCTCATTTAACAGAACAACAGCTATTTATTGTTAATAATTAAAAATAATTTAAATAAAAAAAACTCTGGGTGGTGTATTGTTAAAAGACTTGCAACCTAACCTATAACTCTAAGCTTAGTTGTTTAAATCCCCTTTTTACGAGTCCAAAGGTGAGGTGGCCTTACGCAATTGCTTCTCCTCTTCCTGTAGAATGCGTATTTTCATCTTAAGCTCCTCCACTTGCAAACGATGCACCTCCCGTAAGTGTTTCAACTGATCTTGGGCATGATTTAATTCGATTTTCTTCTTCTCCAGCGATATCTGTTGCTCCTTATAGCGTAGTTCGGCTTCCTTTAGCCTAAAATAATTGATTTTCTCCTCAAAACCATCCGAAGGATTATGGGCCGCCACAACATTGGTCGCATTCGTGGTATTGATGATATTATTGTGGCTGGTAGTAGTGGTGGCTGCTATTGTGGGTGTGGTATTAACTAAATTCGCTGTTAAAGTGGGATTCTGTGTGGTAATGGTGGTTATATTGTTATTATTGTTATTTACACTGTTATTGTGTTGATTCGAATTGGCAGCGGCTGCCGCTGCAGCTGCTTGGTGGGCAGCCGTTGGCAAGGCACTGAAGGTGGTACAGGTAAATGTGGGCGTGGCGGTGGCAAATTGTGTTGTAGCTGTGGGTGCCTGTATTTGCATTTTAACCTGCTGTTGTTGCTGTTGCTGCTGATGTTGCTGTTGTGCTGCAGCTGCTGCTGCTACTGCAGCCGCTGCTGCCTGTTGTTGTTGTTGCTGTTGATGCTGTTGCTGCTGCTGTTGTTGCAATACGGCCAATTGGGCCTGTTGAGCCAATTGTTGCTGCTGTTGTGCCAATTGCTGTTGTTGTTGCTGCAACTGTTGTTGTGCCTGATATTGAGCCAATGTTATCTGTTGGGGCTTAATTTCACTAATAATCTGCTGGTTAAAGCCATTAGCCGTAATGGTAGCCATGGTATGCTGTTGCGGCTGATGGTGTGTAGGTATGGTAATGCGTGTGGGTGAGGGTATAGTAATTTGGGCTCCTAGAAAAGTATAAAACAGTCATCATCATTACAAATAAAATCAATTCGAAAAATCTCTGACAATATTTACCCATACCTGTGGCATCTGATGGATGTTTTATCTGCAATATGATCTCCTCTCTGGGTCGTGTCGTCTTGAATTGCAGCAAGTCATTGAGGGTTAATTTCTCTGCAGATATTTGATCGACACTTATTTGTTGCGTATGTATAGTGGCTGTTTGGGCTACATGTTGCTGCAATTGTTGTTGATGTTGCTGCTGTTGCTGCTGCTGTTGTTGTTGCTGCTGCTGTTGTTGCTGCTGCTGCTGTTGTTGCTGCTGCTGCTGCTGTTGCTGTTCTAAAGGATCTTCATCGATTTCATTAACTCCACCCGATTCCATTTCCATTTCTTCAAACGATTCGGCCGCATCATTTTGCTCTGAATTGTCCGTATTGGTCATATGAAATTCAGGTTCATCTTTGATGACATGATGCTCATCATCTTTCATCATATGATTACCCTCATCATCGGTACTTGAATTTTGGTGCTTTTGTTGTATGCCCCGGAAGGGATATTGTTTGCGGAGCCTTGAAAGAAAAATAAAAAAATTAAATTTTTATATTAAAAATTAAAAAAAGGTTTAGAATTGAGAACAGTGTTCGTGAAGAAGAAGAAAATCTTAGCTTTGGCCTTAATGGACACACTACGGTTATTAGAATAGTAGAAACTTCAATAGTACCTGCCTTGTGTCTCGCACCACTCATGCTGTGTTTGATAGTTTTATCCATGATTGGCTAAACCTACAGCTTAAAGTCGACTCCCAGCGACAAATTTTTGAGAAACTTTCGAATTTTTAATTTACTATGGACCTTTAAATTGAGTACCTGTGCTATTGCTTTAATTATTGATAATAAAACTTTGGCAATAAAACTGGTTTTGAAACCAATTTACCTGAGAAAGAAGGAGGGACTTTCTATTTTCCTTTTTTACCATTTTGGGTTTTAATTTATTAATTATTTAACGTATCCTATTTATTTATTTTCAAAAATAACTGTTATTTCAAAGTAACCTAACTTTCGTAAACATTTACGTCTGGCACTACTATTTTTGTTGTTATTTTACGGGCAATTTTAGTTGCCTTTTATATACAACTGTTAAATGGTATTTTTTTTCTTTTTCTCAATTCTTGATAAATACACTCTTTCCACATTCACTCGTTATTTTCACAATAGAAAGAAAATAAAAACCAAAATACTCTTTTTACAATCACTCGTTATTTCTTTTTTTTTTTTTAATACAAAAGAAATGCTAAAAACAACAAAACAACAATACACTTAAGGAGAGTCAAGTTATGAAGAAAAAAACCCCACATTAAATTTCTCACTCACAACTGTACTGTAGGTTAACAGAATTGTAGGCACACACACATGAATTTAGGTAAGCAAAAACAAAAATATTCAATTCGAACAGAAAAAACTTATAGAGAAATTATTAACAGGAAAGTATGGAAGAAGAGAGTTTAATTATAAAGAAGCACAGCAATAACAACAACAATAATAAAAAGAAAACAATATCAAGAGCATAGTTTTGTAATGGTTTCCATACGATGTACTTAATGAGGGGGTGGTGGGGTTAGTGGTGAAATGTAATTAGTTGTTGTTGGTTAGGTTGTATAGGCACATATTTTCGTAATGAGTTGTATGGAAGCAAGAGAGTGTTTTTTGTTTGTTTGTTATGAGTTGTTTAATTATAAAATTTCAATGGAGCTGATATTTTAAATTGGCTCACTCTCTGCTTTACTACTCAGGTTTATGATTGATAAACAAGTGCCAACACTTGAAAGAGTGTTTTTTCCTGTTTGTTTTGTTTCTTTTAATAGAAAATGAAAACAAACATATTTTCTCCTCTCTCTACTCTCTATAGTTGTGTGGTGTTGCTCTGGGGTGATTGGCAAATAAATTTCATTTGTTAGTTGGTGGCCGCGGGCGCATTATTTAGCCGTTTTAAATAAACAAGTAACAGGTGCATAACATATATTTGAATTGAAAAATAAATAGTTTCTAATTAGTGTGTATATGCATACATATGTATGGGTGTGTTTGTGTAAATAATTTATAAATTTTTTACATTTTAATATGCATTCGTTTGTTCGTACCTTGCATTTAACCAAAATTTCTGTATCTGCTTAAGATTACGCATAGCGCTGACACCTGGCGTTGAATTAAATTCCCGCACAATTTGCTCCCAAGCATCGCGTACCGAATATTTGGATCTTTGTTTTTTGCGAAATTTTATATCAATCACCTCCTCATGTTGATGGAAGAGGGCATATAAAATTTGTTTTTCTTCGTGGGTGAAACGTGGTGTTAACGACATTTGACACTTGCCCGTTGCAGTACCACCGGCTGAATTGACACTTTCATCCACTTTTACGGTAACCGTAACTGCTTGTTGTTGTGTACCATCAGCCGACATAATATTTTTCATAGAAATTGTTTATAGAAAAAACAACAACAACAAAAACAGAAACAATTTTCTTTAAAACATTTACCAAAAAAAGCTCTCTTATAACTCAATATGAATTTTATTTATTGTAATTACTTTATTTTATTTATTTTACTTTTTTTTTTGTTTCGTAAAACACAGCACAATAACAAAAAAATCAATTTTTCCACTCTAATTTTATCTCACTCTTGTATTCTCATTGCCCTGTGTAGCAGCAATACACCACTCGTGGCTGTGTTGTCTAGCTCACTCTTTTACTCTTTCAATAGAGGAGTAAAATAATTACACAAAATCTATACAATGAGACACCACTCGTTCGTTCAATTACTTGTTAATAAAATTTCTTTTATATGTTATTTCCTTTTCGTATTTCTAACAACAAATCAATTATTATTGCTCTCTTTAAACATATTAAATCAATTTTATTTTCCTCAAGTATAACAAGCTACACTTTCATTATCAAATAAAATAAAAGCGCGCAAACCCAATGAATTATTTTACTCTTCAGTGAATTTTTTTACTCCACTCACACGGCCTTTCAATGAGCAACTGATTGTAGTTGCTTTTATATTTGCTTTACCTCAAGTGGAGTTAGTTACTCGTTGTTAAACGAGTCAGCCATTTTTAAGTGTTTATTGTATCGTTGTTTTTGTTCTTCACTTTGCCCGTTGTGTACGAGTGTGCGTTTGTTTGTTTTTTCCGTGTATTCAAATGAGTTTTGTGTCGCTTGCTATTGAGAGCGTACATAGTAAGTTAATGAGTATACCCAGAAAAATAAAGTTACCAGATGTTGTGTTTTATAAATTACACAACATTACCATATATACATATTGAGTGTTGTTGGTATTATAAGTAATATTTGAAGTTATAAAAATTAAATTCAGCTATGACTACTTTTAAACATACATACATATGTACATAATTGATAGTTAGAACCCTTCATGACCTATGTAGCTTCTCACACCACTTATGTTGTGTTTGTAAATTGCATACATGAGTGGCGGCAACTACAGTTTAAAGTCGACTCCCTACGACAGATTTTTGAGAAACTTTTCATGGCAATTTTATTCACTCTCAGAGTTTTTGCAAGAATTCTGCTGAGAGGAAGACGCCGAAGAAATATTTTTCATATTTCGATTTGATCGAGATGTCTGACCTGGGCTTTGAGCCTATTATTCTACGACTGCTTCTACATAATGCGCATCAAATAGCCAGTTTTTTTTCAGTGCAATGACTTGTCGACAATCATTTTTGTTTTCACCGAGCCCCTTACATTACAATTTTGCATCCTGACGTGATCACCGATTGAAAGATCCGTATTGGTATAGAAAATGTGTAACTCTATGGCGTTTTGAATAGTTTTGTTGGGTAGAGATACAAATCTAAATGCAAAATAATGCCACAATGAGCCGCAGAATACTGCCAATTTCTAAGAAATAAGCAGGATAGGGAAATTCGAATTAGCCGCTATGCTATGCAATATTTTCGGCAATGCGTGAATTGCGATAAGCTACTTGCATGAACACTTCTGTTATACTACCAATCTGCTCAAATTTCTCTATGTTTACCTTCGTTTAAAAGATCGTATTATGGTCCGGTAGCCGTAGGTATAGTCTTGTTTCTGGTTCTATATAGACATCAAGTTCCATCCTGCAGCAATTAGTCCCCTCAGGCATCTGTGTCATGAATCCATCGGACCAAGAATCTGATATCAGAGTGACGCAGTTGGTCACGAGTGCTACCTTATCCATTCATTATCGCAATCGTTCTCATGCAATACAATTTGTGGCTCTGCTTGATCTATTCCCCCATTAAGCATTGTTTTCCAAAGTCCTTGTATGTAATTTCCTCATCGCGCCACTTTAGACCATTAGGATTATTTTAATGTAGTACGTCCTATCCACCATATTCCCGAAACATAAGGCTAATAAAGCCAGTGTGTTATTTATAGGAGTGAGGCCCTAGTTAGAACTTTTGAATCAGCATCTGTGGGATTTCCTTAAGATGGAAAACCAATTTGATTACATATTTTTTTTTCACCTTGTACCTCTTTTAAAAAAATGAGTGTGGCAACACCAAACAACCAACTGTATGAGTGTTTCGTTCCTCACTTTAGTTTTTATATCACAGACACCCACCAATAACTGGGAATTCGGCAGGTTTGTGTGCGGAATAAGTAGGATTAGTAGAATCGAGGGAAATTTATTGTAGTTGGGAAATTTAAAATTACCACCGAACGAAAGCAAAGCTGTGTATGCCTGCCTTACTGATGTTTTTCTTGCGTTCAACAACACTGCACATATGAAACATTAACCAACACTGTTTGTGAATGTTGTTTTCGTTAATTTGAATTTATTTTTGTTTATTTCATTGTAATTTTATGGATCAGAATGTATGTTTTTTGAATTTCACTTAATATTTAGGGATTTATTTTTCTACTTTACATGCCCATATCCATCTGCTCGTCCTCCTCCTCTTCGTCATCTTTAGGCACTATATCGGGATAGAATTTCTTTAGGACCTTTTGAACCTCCGGAAATATAGCATCGAACTTTGGAAATTTATCCCTTCTTGGAGGACCTTTTTCCAAACCGGACCATAAACAATGCTTCGAGGTACGAGCATGTTGTGAAAATTCGATTTCAAAGGCTCCCGGACGTGGTTCAACTTTACCAAACTGATTGCGAATCATAACAAATTGCCGTTCGGGTACGTTGGTTTGCAGATATCGAAGAAATTCATCGGCTTTCATGGTAAAGATGGGACACTCCAATGAGTGTTCGATGTAAACGATGGAACGATTCTTATCGAAAACGGCATCGGCTGACCAATCGATTTCTTTGGATTTTTTCTTGCCTAAAGAGAAAGAATTTGAAAATGGGCAGAAGGGATTAAAGAGAGGGAAAGAATTCGAAATTAAAAGAAAATTTCTTACCTTTTTTAGACATTTAGAGGAGGAGTACGGGAGTGGACAGGCTTTTAATTTTAATTTATTTTAGACGGTAATTTATTCAAAAAAGTTTTTCTTTTATTTGTTTGAAGTATAAACGAAAAACTTTTAATAATTTTTCGTTTTTTTTTTTTTTTTTTATTATTTTCAGCCACTATGATACCACCCTCACGACCCAATGTTACTCGCCTTTCGGACGACTCAGTTATGCTGCGCTGGTATGTTACCAAAAACGATGGTTTGCCTATACAATTCTTTAAAGTCCAGTATCGCATGCTGGGTGATGCATCACGTACTATACCAAGGGAGACTTGGCAAACCACCAACGAAGATATACCCTTCAAGAGACGTGATCGTTTGGGCGAAGGCTTTAATAATTTTACCTCTTCGGTAACGGGTTTAAAACCTGATCGTTTCTATCGTTTTCGCATTATAGCCGTGTACTCCAACAATGATAATAAAGAGGGGAATACATCTGCCAAATTTTTCCTAAGAAAAGCTGAGGATTTGGATTTATCGAGTTCGGATTTGCCTGTACCCGAATTGCTAAGAGTAGAGGCTTTAACGGAAACAGCTGTTATGCTGCAATGGTCCTTGCCAAGCGATACTTCAGACTTGGCTCTAGTTGATGGATTTTATGCCTACTATAGGCCAGCCTCTTCGGCTGGTGAGTATCTTAAGGCCACCGTGGATGGCATGCAGACACGTAAATTCAAAATTGATATGCTAGAGCCAGGCACTGCCTATGAATTTAAATTGCAATCGTTTAATGAAATGGCTGCCTCGGAATTTAGCAGCATTGTTCAAGGCAATACTAAAAGTAAGTCTCCAATAAGATCCTTAAGGATTGTCAAAACAATTTAAAAATTTCCTTTTTTTGTTACAGAATCTCCTACTACACCTGCTCCTGCCTTAACAGCTATATTGCCCGCCTCGAAAACCAATGCAGAGGACAATTCCATTTATCCTGTAATAGCAGGGGCTGCTGGTGGCGGTTTATTACTGTTAATAGCCTCCATAACGGTGTGTCTTTGCATGAAGAAACGTAAAAATTCCCAAACAGAAGGTTGTCCTAAAAAATTACATTTTTTTATAGAAAAATCCTATAAAAAATCCTTTTTTTATTTTTGCAGAGGAAAATAAACCCCAACTGGATCATATACAAGCCGACTTTGTAACACCCCAGGTATTGGGCGTTAACAATCACCATAAGAACACCACACATCGTTTAAATGGTGTCTTGCCACGTATGAATATTACGCCAAATCCCTTGGCCCAGGAGGCTGATAAGGTATTTGAAATTAGAATTTAAAAACAAAACAATTTTTTTTACTCACAAGCCTTTATGCTTTAAAGTGTAGTGTATCATCGGCTAAAGAGAATTCCTCTTCTACCTTTTCCTTTTTAAACTTTAGCTGATGATACACTATGTATATTTATACACACACACACACACACACACACACATAATTTATCAATTATTTCCTTTCCTATCTTTCAAGGGGTTGTATGTATGTTGTTGTTATATTTTTGCTTTCAACGGCTGTTATATTCTAATGGTGTTTTGAGTATTATTTACCTCCTGACCATATACTTTTCAAATCCGCTCAAGTATTTTATAATTTTCTTATATGAACTCTCTACAAACGCTATCTGTTTTCAAAATTCTTATATTCGAATTTTCGAACTTAATTTCGAATTCTGTAAATACTTTAAATAGCTTTTAAAATCAATATTGCACTCAGTTTTATAAGAATTAAAGAAATTTATAAAAAAAATTTGATATTTCCTTAATTTTTTTTTAACTTCGAATTTTCGAACTTAAATTCGAATATAGAAAAATGGTCGAAACGGCTTTAAAACTCCTAAATGCATTCGGTTTTAATAAAATAAAGAAACTAAAGTGAAAAATTTTCATTTTTCCTTAATTGTTTTGTAACTTTGAAGTTTCGAACTTAAGTTCGAACTTTTTTAAATACTTAAAAAATATGTAAAAACTAAATGTTCTTTAAGATTATAGAAATCCTATAGAATTTTTAATAAGAAAGCATATTTTTTCGCATTTTTTCTTAAGCTCGAATTTTCGAACATGATTTCGAATACCTAAAATTCTTGTAAATTAGCTATTTTATAAATTATGTACGATCTTAAAAGTATTTTTATTAAAGAATTTAGTTTTGGAAGCATTTTTCTTAACTTCAAAATTTCGAACTTAATTTCGAATTTTCAAAACTCTTGGAAAATATTTCAAAATTTATTATTTAACGTTTTTCTACGATGTTAAGAAGATTCTTATTAAAAATAAATGTGTTTTTAAGGTATTTTTCATGTTTTTGAAATTTCGAACTTAATTTCGAATTTTTGAAATATCTTTGAAATCCTTAAAATTGTGATACCTTTTGTATACTTTATGATTTTAAAACATTTTTCTTAATTTCGAATTTTCGAAATTAATTTCGAAATTTCCAAAAACTTATTTTTCTATTTGTAAATGATTTTAAGTTTATGTAAATAAAACTAGTTAATATGCTTGAAAAAAAAAAATCCTTAAAACCAACAATGCTTTTAGTATTTAGAAAGCTTTACTAAGCCTGTAAATAATTAGAAGCCTTTCCTAAAGTCCTTTTTTCCGTTTTCCTGTTATAAATTTAAGCAAAAAACAATATGAAACTAGCTTAGATATAGAAATATCAGCATAATTTATTTTAGAATCGTAATGTTATGGAACTGCGCTTTATGACCAACACTAGCTCCGTCAACAATCCGAACAACCCCACTAATATTGGCAATCATCACAACGCCAACAATACCACTCTTACCACAACAACCACAACTACTGCAGGCAGCAGTCGTGATAATAGCTGTCACAATAGCTCGGAGAAGCTTACCATTAATAGCGAACAAGAATGTTTAAGCCCCGGACGTCATTATGCAACACCACAGAGGTCCACGTCATCCTGTGAAACCTTAGAGGCTGTTGATGGCATCTCGCTGGCCAATGGCTTAGATCCTAACTCACCTTTATCGAAACCTTTGCCTCCCCTGCCTGGCAAGAATACAACAACAAAGTTAACAAATCATACAACCTCTATGAAAGCCAATAACACTGCGTGTAATAAATTAACAAACACTAACCACAATTTGACTAATTCACAGGGCCATTTAGCTACACAGGGCATACATCATGCCCAGCCGTATTATCAAACACCCAATACGCCTACCTTAATGGCTAAAAGGGGGGATTATCAACAGCCGCCACCAGTGCCACCACATCAAAATAATAATCATGCGGTCAATATGGCGGGTCTTAATCATCATCACCAGCATCATTTGCCTCCGAGTGGCCCCGTTACACCTTGTTTAGATCAACAGCGACGTACTTTGGATAGAGGTGGACGCAATGTAACGCAAAACCACAATGACAGCGCCATGAACCTGGAGGGTTTAAATACACGCATACCCTCGTTGAGAAGAACACGACGCACCTCAGGTGGTAGTACTACGAATAATGGTGGCGTTAATAGTTTAACTACAAATCCCAATGGTGGTCTCGGAATACCCATTGCTGTGGCAGCAGGTAGCCCTAGAGTCCAGAGATCACCAATGCCAGCACGTGCCGCCATGATGAAACAACGTTCCCGTTTGGGCAGTCACAACGACAACATCTCTTCGGGTAGTCTAAACAGTATTGAAGTGTAGTGAGTATGCAAAAGAGGCAGAGAGAGAGAGAGAGACAACGATACAGAGTAAATGGTAAGTAAGTACGAGAGTAAAATTAAGAGAATTTAGTTTAATTATTAATTATTTTTGTTTTATTTTAAGTAAGAGAATAACACACACACACACACTATTAAGTTTTTAATTTTTATTTTATTTTTTAAGAAAAAGAAAAAAAAACAAATAAGTTTTGTTTGTAAATAAGTTTTTAAGGCCGTTTTCAAAATCGTGTTGCACATCCCAGCAATAGACTTGAACCATAATTTTTATTCCCAAATAAGGGGAATAGTCCTACCATGGTGTATCATGTCTATGTATGTTTTTAAATCCTAATTGATAGGGGCCCAGTATTGTCTTCATTCTTTACTTGAATATTTTTTTCAAATATTTTTGAGACTTGTGCCTAAGAAACGAATAGAAAGTTAAACGCTTATACAGCAATACTACACCGAAGCATTTTCATTGTGAGGGAACATGACCGAACTTTAGGTTAGGTTAGATGGTGGACCTCCTCGAAGGAAGAGGTCCCACTTCGGCAAGCATTTAAGCCCATTGTGACTGAACCCTATTTCGCTTTCTCTTCTATCAAAACCTTGCGAATTATTTTTCCCCTTCGCCTTTTGTTTTCTGAAACAATCTGTACAAAGCGGCAACCGTTTGTGATATTTTTGATAAATCTTGCCCTCTTAATAAGGCCTATGAGCATGCATGGAATTTTCATATATGCCAGTGCACTTCTTCAGTGACATTGTGATACAGTTTGTCGAAAGCCAGTGTATGAAACACAGATACAGTGATGAATGCCATTCTGTAGACTCTTCCACAATAACACGCTAGATGGTTATGTGGTCCATGGCAGACTTGTGGGGACGAATGTGTTTCGGTATAGACCGTCAATTAGGCGTACAAGTATACGTGGGATTTTCTTACATGCCAGTGCACTTCTAGGTGACATCGTGATTCAGTTTGTCAAAGGCTTTCTCGCAGTGTATGAAACACAGATACAGTGATGAACGCCATTCTATAGGCTCTTCCACAATAACACGCTAGATTGTTATGTGGTCCATGGCAGACTTGTGGGGACGAATGCGTAGTATATTCTTACATGACAATGCAGTTCAAGGTCTATGAAACACAGATAGAGTGGTGAACGTAGAATGCCGTTTCACGATAACATGTTAGCTGGTGGGAATGGAATCTAGTTTGTTCTTGATTCAAAGATGATGTTACTGTGTCTGACATCCTTTAGCTAATTATATCTGGGCAACCACTTTGTTACTTTGCAAAGCAAAAAAATGCTGCGTTAGTTACTAGATTCTGTGTGCTCGTCCTTTCACGGTATAATTTTAATGACACCTTCAACCAATTCAATTTCTTTGACTATTTGCTGAAAGAATAATACCATAATGGTCTGCTTACACCTCAACCTATCGTTCCTCCTTTTGTGTTTGTTTCTTTAATTTCCTGTACTGTAAACGTGCATACTCCACTAACCCTAGCACTTGAAATATAAAAAAAGTATAACTTAGTAATGTAATGTTAGTGTATTAGTATTAACGGACTTTAAATGTTGACTATTAATTTTTAATTTAATTTAATTTAATTATGTTGTAAATATATTTAAAATAGAATATATTTTCTTAATATTAATTTAAAATAAAAATAAAAAACCATAAGAGCCATTTAATATTTAAAAATACGAGAAGAAATTATTCATTTAAGCTTATCCGTCCTGTATAAATAATATGATTAGAATTTTAATTTAGAATTTAATTTAAATTTTTAATTTAATTTTTAAATTTAAATTAAATTTTTAAGTTACAATTTTAATATCAAGAATTCTTAAATATTTTGAAATTTATTCTTCTGTAAAGCAATATAAAAAATTAATATTTTTTTAAAATTTAAATTTAATTTTTTTTAATAATTTTGCATATAAAAATATATAAGTGGGTTTTTAAATTTAAATTGATTTAATCTTGAAAAGTGTTTTAATTTTATTTGCGCATTCTTTTTTTTTAGTAAAAAAAATTATTGAAAATAAAAATTTTAATTTAAAAATGTTTTTAAAACTAATAATTTAATTAGAGAATATTCTTGAAAATAGAACTTTAAATTTAAAAATATTTTTAAAATTAAAAATTTAAATTTCAAAATATTCTTGAAAATAGAAATTTTAATTTAAAAATATTTTTAAAATCAAAAATTTAAATTTCAAAATATTCTTGAAAATAGAAATTTTAATTTAAAAATATTTTTAAAAATAAAAATTAACAATTTAAAAATATTTTTATTTTAATTTGGTTTTAAAAATATTTTTAAAAACAAAAATTTTGCAATAAAAATGTTTTAAAATAAAAATTTTATTTTAAAAATATTTAAAAATATTCTTGAAAATAAAAATTTAATTCAACTTTAATTCAACAATATTTTTAAAATCAAAAATTTAAATTTTAATTTAATTAAAAAATATTTTAAAAACAATTCTAAATTAAAAAATATCTAAATATCAAAATTTTTAATTTGATTATATTTGTTGGAAATAAAAATTTTAATTTTAGAAATATTTTTAAAAACAAAAATTTAAATTGAAAAATATTTTTATTTTAATTTGGTTTTAAAAATATTTTTAAAAACAAAAATTTTTATTTCAAAATATAAAAAAAAATTTAAATTAAATTTAAAAATATTTTTAAAAATAAAACTTTAAATAGGAAAATATTTTGATTGTAATTTGGTTTTAAAAATATTTTTAAAAACAAAAATTTTGCAATAAAAATATGTTTTAAAATAAAAACGTAAATTTAAAATTTTTAAAAATATTCTTGAAAATAAAAATTTTAATTCAACAATATTTTGAAAATCAAAACTTTAAATTGGAAAACATTCTTGAAAATGAAAATTGTAATTAAAAAATGTTTTTAAAAACAATAATTCTAAATTAAAAATATTTCTAAAAATTAAATTTTTAATTTGAATATACATATTTGTTGAAAATAAAAATTTTAATTTAAAAATATTATTAAAAATAAAAATTTAAATTGAAAAATATTTTGATTGTAATTTGGTTTTAAAAATATTTTTAAAAACAAAAATTTTGCTATAAAAATATGTTTTAAAATAAAAACTTAATTTTAAAAATATTTAAAAATTTTCTTGAAAATAAAACTTTAACGTTAAAATAAAAATTTTAATTCAACAATATTTTGAAAATGAAAATTTTAAGTTGGAAAACATTCTTGAAAATAATAATTTAAAAAAAAATGTTTTTAAAAACATAAAATTCTAAATTAAAAATATTTCTAAAAATTATAATTTTTAAAAATATTTTTAAAAACAAAAATTTTTATTTCAACATATAAAAAAAATTTAATATTCTTGAAAATAAAGATTTTAATTTTAAATTGTTAAAAATAAAAAAATAAATATTGAAATAACTTAAGTTCTTCTCCTAATAACTTTTAAGGAAATTATTTATTTATTTAAATAATATATTTTTTTATTATTTTGTTGCGTTTAGTGTTGAAATTACATTTACAATGCTTCCGGCTTTAAGCACTTAATGGCCTTAAATAACAAAAAATTAATAAATATTATAAGAAACACTAAAAAAAATAAATGAATTTAAGAAGAATTAGAAGATTTAATTTAATAACTTTAATGGTATAAGAAAAATTTAAAACCATTTATTTTAGTCCTCAAGTTCAATAAAAAAAAAGAAAATGACATAATTTTTAAGTGTAAAATAAATTTAATACAATAAAAAAAACAAAAACAAAAATTTAAATTAAAAATAAAACAAAAAATATTAAATAAATAAATAATTAATTAAAATATGAAATCATTGCTTGAGAACAGCTTACCTTCTTCAGTGGAAATCATGATCAGGTCTGTAATTAGCCACATAAGATATATGAGAACTTACCATCACTCATCTAATAAGCTACGGCGCTTTTTAACTACGGGACAACACGCAATACAAATAAGGACATCGTTTAGAACGCCTTAAATACCCTAACGTGCAAGGCTCTATCACAACGATTGGCTACCCCCTTATTTCCGGTTGAAGCAGCTTTCGCTGGGTTGACAATCCTTGTCCGATGATTAATCAGGTTGTTCCGGAGCGTATGTTCTATTGTCATCGGAACGCGGGAACCTACCACCATTATCAGATAATGAAAGGCAGCTACCCATGGTAACTAGAACCATACTGGCTTAGCTGAGATTAGACTGAGCCAACAATCTGAACAGTTACAAGGCAAGGATTATTCCGTGGACCCTGGACCCCTGCCCATCATGCAACCAAGAACCAGATGACACGGCGCGCCTCTTTGGTTGCTCTGCCAAACCGACAACCCTTCGACTAGTAGACTTGTGGCTGAATCCAACACAAGTAGCGGACTTCCTAGGACTATCAATTACCTAACGACGACCACCAACATACACACCTCATAATGTCATCTCTTCAATCAATGAACATATTAAACTTAAATTTTTTTTAATATCCAACAGGGAGACACTTGCGGAGACAGCAGCAGAGCTGTTACAACAACAACAACAACCTCTCCATAATGTAGATCAAGTATCGTAACAAGTACACTTTCGAGATTGATAAACGGTAAGCGGTTATATATTTTTTATAAAATATATTTTCTGTTTTATTTTAACATTTATTTTTTTCTTTTTACATAAAATGTGATTTTGTTTTTAATATTTAATTTTTTTCTTTTTCTGTAAGCGTAAAAAATAATCATGGTTTTATTTTGTTAATTGATCTGGATACTGTACTTTTAATTAGTTGATCGTTTGACATTTTTGGTTTGGCTTTTTAACAATAATTCCTTAAGGCTTTAAATTAAGTTCTAAAAAAAAATCAAGATCAAGATATCTTTATTAAATTCGTTTTGTTTACATACATTTTCATTTCCAGTTGTAATTCTCATTTAGTTTGTGTTAGCATTTCAAGTGTAAATAGTTTTTGAATTTGATTTTATTTTTTTTTTAATTTTTAATTTTTTTTTTAATTTTTTATTTTTATTATTATTTTTTAAATGTATATGAATAGTTTTTTCTTTTTTATTCTTAAAATGTAAATAATTATTTATTTTTAAATTTAATTTTAATAACATTTTTTTCTTATAATTTCTGTACAATTGTTTCCAACGTTTTTGTTGTCTTAAATTTAATTCATTTTTATTATTAATATTTAACAAATACCATTTTTTTAAATTTACATCAATCCCTGTTTTTAACTTGTTTCTTTTTTATTTTATTAAGGTTTTAAAAAATTTTAAAATTATTTTTAAACTAAAAAAAAAAATTAAAGCAGAAGAACTGAATAGCTTAACAGTGGAAACATCCGTCAAATTAAAAAAAATGTATTTCAATATTGTGATCCTCTGCGCCCCATGCAAGGCACATGGGTTTTGGATACTTGGCAAACAATTTCTGCGGAAGGTATAGAGACGTGGAAGAGGAGGAAAGTGGTGTGTGAAGGTGTTTGTCAGTTCTGACAAGGATTTCTAATGACCAATTAAATAAGTAAGTAAAATTTTACATATGTTATGTAGTCTCAGACCTTGCCTAATGCGAATGACATAAAAAAAATCAAATTCATAAAACTTTATTATGAATATAATCGTCAAAAAATTAAAAAAAATTAATAATAAATTTTTTAATGCATTTTTTCTTGAAAAAAAAAAAGAAGTTTAAAAAATAATGCTAGTCTTGCTTTTTTAATTATTTAAATTTTTATTAAATTAATTATTATTTTTAAATTTAAAATTAAAATTATTAAATTAAATTTAATTTTATTATGATTAATAATAATTTATTATGAATAAATAATAAATTTTCTTAAAGCAAATTTTCTTTAAAAAAAGAATAGTTTAAAAAATAATGCTAATGTCGTTTTTTATTTATTTAAATTTTCATTAAATTAATTATTATTTTTAAATTTAAAATTAAAATTATTAAATTTAAAATTATTAAATTAAATTTAATTTTATTATGAATTAATAATTCATTTAATAAAAATGTAAATAAATAAAAAACAACACTAGCATTATTTTTAAACTATTTTTTTTAAAGAAAATTTGCATTAAAAAATTTATTAATTTTTTTAATTTAATTTTTTTAATTTTTAATAAAATTAAATTAAATTTAATAATTTTAAATTTAAAAATTAAAATTAAAAATTAAATTAAATTAAAATTTTAAAAATTAAAATTATTAAATAAATTTGATTTTATTATGAATTAATAATTAATTTAATAAAAATTGAAATAAATAAAAAAAACGCTAGCATTATTTTTTAAACTATTCTTTTAAGAAAATTTGCATTAAAAAAATTACTATTAATTTTTTTAATTTTTAATAAAATTAAATTTAATAATTTTAAATTTAAAAATTAAATTAAATTAAAATTATTAAATTTAATTTGATTTTATTATGAATTAATAATTAATTTAATAAAAATTTAAATAATTAAAAAACAACACTATAATTTGAAATTTAATTTTAATTAAATTAAATTTTATTATTTATTATTATATAATCAAATTTGAAATTATTAAATTAAATTTAATTTTATTAAGTTAAATAAATAAATAAAAAATTAAATGTATTTTAATTTTATTAATTAATAAATAAAATAATTAATTACTTAATTAATAAAATAATTTATTAATTAATAAATAAAATAATTAATTAATTAATAAATAAATTAATTAATAAATAAAATAATTAATTAATTGATAAATAATATAATTAATTAATTGATAAATAATATAATTAATAAAATTAATTTATTAAATTTAATTAAATTATTTCAATAGATTTTTGTAAACAAAAATAATTGCGTTTAAAGAAATTAAATTAACATATGTAATTGGCATAAAATTTAAAAATTATTTTTTATATATTTTTTTTTATTTTTATATATAAACATATAATAAAATAATAACTATAAAACATATGTATCTTAGTAAAATTATTCTTTTTAAAAAAATTTAAAAATATTTTCTTTTAATTTTATTACTTTTTTATATTCCAATTTTTTTTAATACTTAATTCTCTTTATTTTTTTTTTTTATTTGAAATAATTTGTTTTTTTACTTTAAATTATAAATAATTTTTTAAGTAAAAAATATAATTTTTTATGAATTTTTCTTAATTATTATTTTTAATTATTAAACATTTTTCTTTAATTTGTGTTAAAAAAAATAATTAATTTTTATATTTTTTAATTTAATTTTAAATTTATTTAAAAACTATATTAAGTGTACGTTTCCATTTTAGTTGTCATAAATACTTTTGGTGGCTTTTCAGCATTTGGCATCACACATTTGTTCTGCAAAAATCACAAAAGGAAAAAAGAAAAGAAACATCGAAATAAAACACACCACAAAATACAAAATACAAGAATAAAGAAACGAGAAACGAGAAAAAAGAAAGACAAAATGTAAGTTTTTTAAAAAATTTGTAAATTACTTGTAAATTTTATTGATAAGGCTAGCTAATCAGAAAAAGCATGCTAAGCATAGTTATTTTTTACTGCTTAAAGTTTAAATATAAAAAATAATTAATAATTTAGAATTTCTCAATTTTGATAATGAAACTATGCCAGAGCCTAAAACGCTATATGATGGCTTATGTGATAAATATTTACATTAGAATTTATGTTGAATATACTAATATTTTAAGAGAATACATAAATAACTCTATACATACATATAAAATAGTTGGCAACTCGTAAGATTTGCATATCTTGACAACAATGAAAAAGAATTTAGTTAAAAATATTTTTAAGTTAAATTAAGCCTAAGTTTATTAATTGTACACAAACAAATAAGATCTTAGATAGTGTTGGCAACGCAAATTATTTAATTAATACTTTAAAACCATTTAAAAAATACAATGAAATGATTTTAAACTCCTTCTTGATGTTATTAAAGAAGGAATTTAAAGCATGAATTTCTAAATAATAGTTGACAACTCGAATTTTATATTTACAGCTCGATTACAGCTCGGAGCCTTTAGCCTCTACCCTATCAAGACCGTTAGTGCATGACATCGTCACATCCTGCTAGAGGTGGCCCTGCCCTTTACCAGACACTACGGATCTAGACTGGGAAGTCAATAACCACATCCCTCCCGAGGTGATAAAGGATAGCGTTACCTGGGCGAACATTGATCAAGGCCACCCTGAAGGATCCATCGCTGCTACTACTGGCTAGTACAGGTGCTATAGCTGGTTAGTATAGCTGCTATAGCTGGCTAGTACAGCTGCTATAGCTGGCTGCTACTGCTGGTTAGTACAGATGCTATAGCTGGCTAGTACAGCTGCTATAGCTGGCTGCTACTGCTGGCTAGTACAGCTGCTATAGCTGGCTGCTGCTGCTGCTGCTGGCTAGTACAGCTGCTATAGCTGGCTAGTACAGCTGCTATAGCTGGCTAGTACAGCTGCTATAGCTGGCTAGCACAGCTGCTATAGCTGGCTAGCACAGCTGCTATAGCTGGCTGCTACTGCTGGCTAGTACAGCTGCTATAGCTAGCTAGTACAGCTGCTATAGCCGGCTGCTACTGCTGGCTAGTACAGCTGCTAGTACAGCTGCTACTGCTGGCTAGTACAGCTGCTATAGCTGGCTAGTACAGCTGATATAGCTGGCTGCTGCTGCTGGCTAGTACCGCTGCTATAGCTGGCTAGCACAGCTGCTATAGCTGGCTAGTACAGCTGCTATAGCTGGCTGCTACTGCTGGATAGTACAGCTGCTATAGCTGGCTGCTACTGCTGGTTAGTACAGCTGCTATAGCTGGCTGCTGCTGCTGGCTAGTACAGCTGCTATAGCTGGCTGCTACTGCTGGCTAGTACAGCTGCTATAGCTGGCTGCTACTGCTGGCTAGTACAGCTGCTATAGCTGGCTGCTGCTGCTGGCTAGTACGGCTGCTATAGCTGGCTAGTACAGCTGCTATAGCTGGCTAGTACAGCCGCTATAGCTGGCTAGTACAGCCGCTATAGCTGGCTGCTACTGCTGGTTAGTACAGCTGCTACTGCTGGCTAGTACAGCTGCTATAGCTGGCTGCTGCTGCTGGCTAGTACAGCTGCTATAGCTGGCTGCTGCTGCTGGCTAGTACAGCTGCTATAGCTGGCTGCTGCTGCTGGCTAGTACAGCTGCTATAGCTGGCTAGAACAGCTGCTATAGCTGGCTAGTACAGCTGCTATAGCTGGCTGCTACTGCAGGCTAGTACAGCTGCTATAGCTGGCTGCTACTGCTGACTAGTACAGCTGCTATAGCTGGCTGCTACTGCTGACTAGTACAGCTGCTATAGCTGGCTGCTACTGTTGGCTAGTGCAGCTGCTATAGCTGGCTAGTACAGCTGCTACTGTTGGCTAGTGCAGCTGCTATAGCTGGCTAGTACAGCTGCTACTGCTGGCTAGTACAGCTGCTATAGCTGGCTGCTACTGCTGGCTACTACAGCTGCTATAGCTGGCTGCTACTGCTGGCTAGTATAGCTGCTACTGCTGGCTAGTGCAGCTGCTATAGCTGGCTGCTACTGCTGGCTAGTACAGCTGCTATAGCTGGCTAGTATAGTTGCTATAGCTGGCTGCTATAGCTAGCTCGTACAGCTGATATAGCTAGTATATAGTATATATATATATAGTATATAGTATATATAGATATAGTAGAGCTAATATAGCTAGCTAGTACAGCTGATATTGCTGGCTAGGGCAGCTGCTATAGCTGGCTAGTACAGCTGCTTTAGCTGGCTGCTACTGCTGGCTAGTACAGCTGCTATAGCTGGCTAGTACAGTTGCTATAGCTGGCTAGTACAGCTGCTACTGCTGTGGCTAGTGCAGCTGCTATAGCTGGCTAGTGCAGTTGCTATAGCTGGCTAGTACAGCTGCTATAGCTGGCTGCTACTGTTGGCTAGTGCAGCTGCTATAGCTGGCTAGTACAGCTGCTACTGTTGGCTAGTGCAGCTGCTATAGCTGGCTAGTACAGCTGCTACTGCTGGCTAGTACAGCTGCTATAGCTGGCTGCTACTGCTGGCTACTACAGCTGCTATAGCTGGCTGCTACTGCTGGCTAGTACAGCTGCTATAGCTGGCTGCTACTGCTGGCTAGTATAGCTGCTACTGCTGGCTAGTGCAGCTGCTATAGCTGGCTGCTACTGCTGGCTAGTACAGCTGCTATAGCTGGCTAGTATAGTTGCTATAGCTGGCTGCTATAGCTAGCTCGTACAGCTGATATAGCTAGTATATAGTATATATATATATAGTATATAGTATATATAGATATAGTAGAGCTAATATAGCTAGCTAGTACAGCTGATATTGCTGGCTAGGGCAGCTGCTATAGCTGGCTAGTACAGCTGCTTTAGCTGGCTGCTACTGCTGGCTAGTACAGCTGCTATAGCTGGCTAGTACAGTTGCTATAGCTGGCTAGTACAGCTGCTACTGCTGTGGCTAGTGCAGCTGCTATAGCTGGCTAGTGCAGTTGCTATAGCTGGCTAGTGCAGCTGCTATAGCTGGCTAGTACAGCTGCTACTGCTGTGGCTAGTGCAGCTGCTATAGCTGGCTAGTGCAGTTGCTATAGCTGGCTAGTACAGCTGCTACAGCTGGCTGCTACTGCTGGCTAGTGCAGCTGCTATAGCTGGCTGCTACTGCTGGCTAGTACAGCTGCTATAGTTGGCTGCTACTGCTGGCTAGTGCAGCTGCTATAGCTGGCTGCAACTACTGGCTAGTACAGCTGCTATAGCTGGCTAGTACAGCTGCTATAGCTGGCTAGTACAGCTGCTATAGCTGGCTGCTACTGCTGGCTAGTGCAGCTGCTACTGCTGGCTAGTACAGCTGCTATAGCTGGCTAGTACAGCTGCTATAGCTGGCTAGTATTGCCACTATAGCTGGCTAGTACAGCTGCTATAGCTGGCTGCTACTGCTGGCTATTACAGCTGCTATAGCTGGCTGCTACTACTGGCTAGTACAGCTGCTATAGCTGGCTGGTACAGCTGCTAGTACAGCTGCTACAGATGGCTAGTAGAGCTGCTATAGCTGGCTAGTACAGCTGCTATAGCTGGCTGCTACTGCTGGCTAGTATAGCTGCTATAGCTGGCTGCTACTGCTGGCTATTACAGCTGCTATAGCTGGCTAGCACAGCTGCTATAGCTGGCTGCTACTGCTGGCTAGTACAGCTGCTATAGCTGGCTAGTACAGCTGCTATAGCTGGCTAGTACAGCTGCTATAGCTGGCTAGTACAGCTGCTATAGCTGGCTAGTACAGCTGCTATAGCTGGCTAGTACAGCCGCTATAGCTGGCTGCTATAGCTGGCTGCTATTGCTGGTTAGTACAGCTGCTACTGCTGGCTGCTATAGCTGGCTGCTACTGCTGGCTTGTACAGCTGCTATAGCTGGCTAGCACAGCTGCTATAGCTGGCTAGCACAGCTGCTATAGCTGGCTGCTACTGCTGGCTAGTACAGCTGCTATAGGTGGCTAGTACAGCTACTGCTGGCTAGTACAGCTGCTATAGCTGGCTAGTGTAGCTACTATAGCTGGCTAGTACAGCTGCTATAGCTGGCTGCTACTGCTGGCTAGCACAGCTGCTATAGCTGGCTGCTACTGCTGGCTAGTACAGCTGCTATAGCTGGCTAGCACAGCTGCTATAGCTGGCTAGCACAGCTGCTATAGCTGGCTGCTACTGCTGGCTAGTACAGCTGCTATAGCTGGCTGCTACTGCTGGCTAGAACAGCTGCTATAGCTGGCTAGTACAGCTACTGCTGGCTAGTACAGCTGCTATAGCTGGCTAGTACAGCTACTGCAGGCTAGTACAGCTGCTATAGCTGGCTAGTACAGCTACTGCTGGCTAGTACAGCTGCTATAGCTGGCTGCTACTGCTGGCTAGTACAGCTGCTATAGCTGGCTAGTACAGCTGCTATAGATGGCTAGTACAGCCGCTATAGCTGGCTGCTACTGCTGGCTGCTATAGCTGGCTGCTGCTGCTGGCTAGTACAGCTGCTATAGCTGGCTGCTACTGCTGGCTAGTACAGCTGCTAGTACAGCTGCTACTGCTGGCTAGTACAGCTGCTATAGCTGGCTGCTACTGCTGGCTGCTATAGCTGGCTGCTACTGCTGGTTAGTACAGCTGCTATAGCTGGCTGCTGCTGCTGGTTATTACAGATGCTATAGCTGGCTGCTATTGCTGGCTAGTACAGCTGCTATAGCTGGCTGCTGCTGCTGGTTATTACAGATGCTATAGCTGGCTGCTACTGCTGGCTAGTACAGCTGCTATAGCTGGCTGCTACTGCTGGCTAGTACAGCTGCTATAGCTGGCTGCTACTGCTGGCTAGTACAGCTGCTATAGCTGGCTAGTACAGCTGCTATAGCTGGCTAGTACAGCTGCTATAGCTGGCTAGTACAGCTGCTATAGCTGGCTAGTACAGCTGCTATAGCTGGCTAGTACAGCCGCTATAGCTGGCTGCTACTGCTGGCTAGTACAGCTGCTATAGCTGGCTGCTACTGCTGGGTAGTACAGCTGCTATAGCTGGCTGCTACTGCTGGCTAGTACAGCTGCTATAGCTGGCTAGTACAGCTGCTATAGCTGGCTAGTACAGCTGCTATAGCTGGCTAGTACAGCTGCTATAGCTGGCTAGTACAGCTGCTATAGCTGGCTAGTACAGCTGCTATAGCTGGCTAGTACAGCTGCTATAGCTGGCTAGTACAGCTGCTATAGCTGGCTGCTACTGCTGGCTAGTACAGCTGCTATAGCTGGCTGCTACTGTTGGCTAGTACAGTTGCTATAGCTGGCTAGTACAGCTGCTATAGCTGGCTGCTACTGCTGGCTAGTACAGCTGCTATAACTGGCTAGTACAGCTGCTATAGCTGGCTGCTACTGCTGGCTAGTACAGCTGCTATAGCTGGCTGCTACTGCTGGCTAGTACAGCTGCTATAGCTGGCTGCTACTGCTGGGTAGTACAGCTGCTATAGCTGGGTAGCACAGCTACTGCTGGCTAGTACAGCTGCTATAGCTGGCTAGTACAGCTACTGCTGGCTAGTACAGCTGCTATAGCTGGCTGCTACTGCTGGCTAGTACAGCTGCTAGTGCAGCTGCTACTGCTGGCTAGTACAGCTGCTATAGCTGGCTGCTATAGCTGGCTAGTACAGCTGCTATAGCTGGCTGCTATAGCTGGCTAGTACAGCTGCTATAGCTGGCTGCTACTGCTGGCTAGTACAGCTGCTATAGCTGGCTGCTACTGCTGGGTAGTACAGCTGCTATAGCTGGCTGCTACTGCTGGCTAGTACAGCTGCTAGTACAGCTGCTATAGCTGGCTAGTACAGCTGGCTGCTATAGCTGGCTAGTACAGCTGCTACAGCTGGCTAGTACAGCCGCTATAGCTGGCTGCTACTGCTGTCTGCTATAGCTGACTGCTACTGCTGGTTATTACAGCTGCTATAGCTGGCTGCTGCTGCTGGCTAGTACAGCTGCTATAGCTGGCTGCTACTGCTGGCTAGTACAGCTGCTATAGCTGGCTGCTACTGCTGGCTAGTACAGCTGCTATAGCTAGCTGCTACTGCTGGGTAGTACAGCTGCTATAGCTGGCTAGTACAGCTGCTATAGCTGGCTGCTACTGCTGGCTAGTACAGCTGCTATAGCTGGCTGCTACTGCTGGCTAGTACAGCTGCTATAGCTGGCTGCTACTGCTGGGTAGTACAGCTGCTATAGCTGGCTGCTACTGCTGGCTAGTACAGCTGCTAGTACAGCTGCTATAGCTGGCTAGTACAGCTGGCAGCTATAGCTGGCTAGTACAGCTGCTACAGCTGGCTAGTACAGCCGCTATAGCTGGCTGCTACTGCTGGCTGCTATAGCTGGCTGCTACTGCTGGCTGCTACTGCTGGTTAGTACAGCTGCTATAGCTGGCTGCTGCTGCTGGCTAGTACAGCTGCTATAGCTGGCTGCTACTGCTGGTTAGTACAGCTGTTATAGCTGGCTGCTGCTGCTGGCTAGTACAGCTGCTAGTACAGCTGCTATAGCTGGCTAGTACAGCTGCTATAGCTGGCTAGTACAGCTGGCTGCTATAGCTGGCTAGTACAGCTGCTATAGCTGGCTAGTACAGCCGCTATAGCTGGCTGCTACTGCTGGCTGCTATAGCTGGCTGCTACTGCTGGTTATTACAGCTGCTATAGCTGGCTGCTGCTGCTGGCTAGTACAGCTGCTATAGCTGGCTGCTACTGCTGGCTAGTACAGCTGCTATAGCTGGCTGCTACTTCTGGCTAGTACAGCTGCTATAGCTGGCTAGCACAGCTGCTATAGCTGGCTAGCACAGCTGCTATAGCTGGCTGCTACTTCTGGCTAGTACAGCTGCTATAGCTGGCTAGCACAGCTGCTATAGCTGGCTAGCACAGCTACTGCTGGCTAGTACAGCTGCTATAGCTGGCTGCTACTGCTGGCTGCTATAGCTGGCTGCTACTGCTGGTTAGTACAGCTGCTATAGCTGGCTGCTGCTGCTGGCTAGTACAGCTGCTATAGCTGGCTGCTACTGCTGGCTAGTACAGCTGCTATAGCTGGCTGCTACTTCTGGCTAGTACAGCTGCTATAGCTGGCTAGCACAGCTGCTATACCTGGCTAGCACAACTGCTATAGCTGGCTGCTACTGCTGGCTAGTACAGCTGCTATAGCTGGCTAGTACAGCTGGCTAGCACAGCTGCTATAGCTGGCTGCTGCTGCTGGCTAGTACAGCTACTATAGCTGGCTAGTACAGCTGCTATAGCTGGCTGCTACTGCTGGTTAGTACAGCTGCTATAGCTGGCTGCTACTGCTGGCTGTTATAGCTGGCTGCTACTGCTGGCTGCTATAGCTGGCTGCTACTGCCGGCTGCTATAGCTGGCTGCTACTGCTGGCTTGTACAGCTGCTATAGCTGGCTAGCACAGCTGCTACTGCTGGCTAGCACAGCTGCTACTGCTGGCTAGTACAGCTACTGCTGGCTAGTACAGCTGCTATAGCTGGCTAGTGTAGCTACTATAGCTGGCTAGTACAGCTGCTATAGCTGGCTGCTACTGCTGGCTTGTATAGCTGCTATAGCTGGCTAGCACAGCTGCTATAGCTGGCTGCTACTGCTGGCTGCTACTGCTGGCTAGTACAGCTGCTATAGCTGGCTAGTACAGCTGCTATAGCTGGCTGCTGCTGCTGGTTATTACAGCTGCTATAGCTGGCTGCTACTGCTGGCTAGTACAGCTGCTATAGCTGGCTAGTACAGCTGCTATAGCTGGCTAGTACAGCTGCTATAGCTGGCTAGTACAGCTGCTATAGCTGGCTAGTACAGCTGCTATAGCTGGCTGCTACTGCTGGTTATTACAGATGCTATAGCTAGCTGCTACTGCTGGCTAGTACAGCTGCTATAGCTGGCTAGTACAGCTGCTATAGCTGGCTAGTACAGCTGCTATAGCTGGCTAGTACAGCTGCTATAGCTGGCTAGTACAGCTGCTATAGCTGGCTAGTACAGCTGCTATAGCTGGCTAGTACAGCTGCTATAGCTGGCTAGTACAGCTGCTACAGCTGGCTAGTACAGCTGCTATAGCTGGCTGCTACTGCTGGTTATTACAGATGCTATAGCTAGCTGCTACTGCTGGCTAGTACAGCTGCTACTGCTGGCTGCTACTGCTGGCTAGTACAGCTACTGCTGGCTAGTACAGCTGCTATAGCTGGCTAGTGTAGCTACTATAGCTGGCTAGTACAGCTGCTATAGCTGGCTGCTACTGCTGGCTGCTACTGCTGGCTAGTACAGCTGCTATAGCTGGCTAGTACAGCTGCTATAGCTGGCTAGTACAGCTGCTATAGCTGGCTGCTACTGCTGGCTAGTACAGCTGCAATAACTGGCTAGTACAGCTGCTATAGCTGGCTAGTACAGCTGCTATAGCTGGCTAGTACTGCTGCTATAGCTGGCTGCTACTGCTGGCTAGTACAGCTGCTATAGCTGGCTGCTACTGCTGGCTAGTACAGCTGCTATAGCTGGCTAGTACAGCTGCTATAGCTGGCTGCTACTGCTGGCTAGCACAGCTGCTATAGCAGGCTAGCACAGCTGCTATAGCTGGCTGCTGCTGCTGGCTGCTGCTGCTGGCTGCTACTGCTGGCTAGTACAGCTGCTATAGCTGGCTGCTGCTGCTGGCTGCTACTGCTGGCTAGTACAGCTGCTATAGCTGGCTGCTACTGCTGGCTGCTACTGCTGGCTAGCACAGCTGCTATAGCTGCTAGTACAGCTGCTATAGCTGGCTAGCACAGCTGCTACTGCTGGCTAGTACAGCTACTGCTGGCTAGTACAGCTGCTATAGCTGGCTGCTACTGCTGGCTGCTACTGCTGGCTAGCACAGCTGCTACTGCTGGCTTGTACAGCTGCTATAGCTGGCTAGCACAGCTGCTACTGCTGGCTAGTACAGCTACTGCTGGCTAGTACAGCTGCTATAGCTGGCTAGTGTAGCTACTATAGCTGGCTAGTACAGCTGCTATAGCTGGCTGCTACTGCTGGCTAGTACAGCTGCTATAGCTGGCTGCTACTGCTGGCTAGCACAGCTGCTATAGCAGGCTAGCACAGCTGCTATAGCTGGCTGCTGCTGCTGGCTGCTGCTGCTGGCTGCTACTGCTGGCTAGTACAGCTGCTATAGCTGGCTGCTGCTGCTGGCTGCTACTGCTGGCTAGTACAGCTGCTATAGCTGGCTGCTACTGCTGGCTGCTACTGCTGGCTAGCACAGCTGCTATAGCTGCTAGTACAGCTGCTATAGCTGGCTAGCACAGCTGCTACTGCTGGCTAGTACAGCTACTGCTGGCTAGTACAGCTGCTATAGCTGGCTGCTACTGCTGGCTGCTACTGCTGGCTAGCACAGCTGCTACTGCTGGCTTGTACAGCTGCTATAGCTGGCTAGCACAGCTGCTACTGCTGGCTAGTACAGCTACTGCTGGCTAGTACAGCTGCTATAGCTGGCTAGTGTAGCTACTATAGCTGGCTAGTACAGCTGTTATAGCTGGCTGCTACTGCTGGCTAGTACAGCTACTGCTGGCTAGTACAGCTGCTATAGCTGGCTAGCACAGCTGCTACTGCTGGCTAGTACAGCTACTGCTGGCTAGTACAGCTGCTATAGCTGGCTGCTACTGCTGGCTGCTACTGCTGGCTAGCACAGCTGCTACTGCTGGCTTGTACAGCTGCTATAGCTGGCTAGCACAGCTGCTACTGCTGGCTAGTACAGCTACTGCTGGCTAGTACAGCTGCTATAGCTGGCTAGTGTAGCTACTATAGCTGGCTAGTACAGCTGCTATAGCTGGCTGCTACTGCTGGCTAGTACAGCTGCTATAGCTGGCTAGTACAGCTGCTATAGCTGGCTAGTACAGCTGCTATAGCTGGCTAGTACAGCTGCTATAGCTGGCTAGTACAGCTGCTACAGCTGGCTAGTACAGCTGCTATAGCTGGCTGCTACTGCTGGTTATTACAGATGCTATAGCTAGCTGCTACTGCTGGCTAGTACAGCTGCTACTGCTGGCTGCTACTGCTGGCTAGTACAGCTACTGCTGGCTAGTACAGCTGCTATAGCTGGCTAGTGTAGCTACTATAGCTGGCTAGTACAGCTGCTATAGCTGGCTGCTACTGCTGGCTGCTACTGCTGGCTAGTACAGCTGCTATAGCTGGCTAGTACAGCTGCTATAGCTGGCTAGTACAGCTGCTATAGCTGGCTGCTACTGCTGGCTAGTACAGCTGCAATAACTGGCTAGTACAGCTGCTATAGCTGGCTAGTACAGCTGCTATAGCTGGCTAGTACTGCTGCTATAGCTGGCTGCTACTGCTGGCTAGTACAGCTGCTATAGCTGGCTGCTACTGCTGGCTAGTACAGCTGCTATAGCTGGCTAGTACAGCTGCTATAGCTGGCTGCTACTGCTGGCTAGCACAGCTGCTATAGCAGGCTAGCACAGCTGCTATAGCTGGCTGCTGCTGCTGGCTGCTGCTGCTGGCTGCTACTGCTGGCTAGTACAGCTGCTATAGCTGGCTGCTGCTGCTGGCTGCTACTGCTGGCTAGTACAGCTGCTATAGCTGGCTGCTACTGCTGGCTGCTACTGCTGGCTAGCACAGCTGCTATAGCTGGCTAGTACAGCTGCTATAGCTGGCTAGTACAGCTGCTATAGCTGGCTAGTACAGCTGCTATAGCTGGCTGCTACTGCTGGCTGCTACTGCTGGCTAGTACAGCTGCTACTGCTGGCTAGTACAGCTGCTATAGCTGGCTAGTACAGCTGCTATAGCTGGCTGCTACTGCTGGCTAGTACAGCTGCTATAGCTGGCTAGTATAGCTGCTATAGCTGGCTAGTACACCTGTCGAATGTTGTTTAAAATCCAAAAATAAAATTATTCTAATCTACAGCGTTGCCAACTTTACACTAATTACGTAAGAGCAAGTCTAAAAGTGTGATGAAATTATCATAAACGCATGAAAATTAACATGAATAATAAAGAAAATCTTTAAAAATATTGTGTTTCGTTTACTGTGTTAAGCTGTGTTAATAAGAAGCTGAAGAAAAAGAGACAGAGAGATATAGAGAGTAAAATTTGTATGCGAGAGAGTGTTTAAATTAATTTTTTAAAAGAATAGTTAAAAAGAGAGAAAGAGAGTGAATAAAACTAACGAAACGCATAAAATAGAAGCGCAATCTAATTGAACTACTGCTCTGACAACTCAAATACAACTGACTCAGGAGGATCGGATGGCGCTGGCGGTACTCTAAGTACCTTTTGGCCGCGAAAGCATAACGATAACATCCAATTGTGGCGACGGTGATAGCGATGATGCTGCTGTGTAGAGCGGCCAATGGTATTAAGGTTCGTTAAACTATTACCGCCATTATTATTATTACTCGGTAGGCTATCCAAACGCTGGCTATGATGATTCGCATGACCGCTAACATTGCTATTCGACAAACGGGGGCTTATTTGTATCTTGGGCGTACTCTTATTAGCCGACTGATGTATGACAGTGGTACAGCTGGCTTTGCGGCCATTTAAACGTTTCGAAGCGGGTGATTCGTTTCTGGCAAATAAAAATTTAAGAAAGTTATTTAAAATTGCTATTTAGAATGACTTTTCTTTACCTTTTGTTATCTGCAGGATGATTTTCTGTATCGGGTGCGGTATTATAGCCGGCTGAATACATAGAAGCACGTTTAGGAACCCATTCTGGATGACCGCGCAAAGACATAAACACGGCTAAACTTTTAAGTAAAACGGCACGTACCTGAAAAGAAAAGCAAAAAATATATCATTAGTACGTTTTATCGATAACAAAAATTTTCTATAGAAAATATTCCGATAACTAGAATTTTCTATAGAAAATGTTTCGATAACTAGAATTTTCTATAGAAAATGTTTCGATAACTAGAATTTTCTATAGAAAATGTTTCGATAACTAGAATTTTCTATAGAAAATGTTTCGATAACTAGAATTTTCTATAGAAAATGTTTCGATAACTAGAATTTTCTATAGAAAATGTTTCGATAACAAAAATTTTCTATAGAAAATATTCCGATAACTAGAATTTTCTATAGAAAATATTTTGATAAGAGGAATTTTCTATAGAAAATATTTTGATAATAGGAATTTTCTATAGAAAATGTTTCGATAACTAGAATTTTCTATAGAAAATGTTTCGATAACTAGAATTTTCTATAGAAAATGTTTCGATAACTAGAATTTTCTATAGAAAATGTTTCGATAACTAGAATTTTCTATAGAAAATGTTTCGATAACTAGAATTTTCTATAGAAAATGTTTCGATAACAACAATTTTGTATAGAAAATGTTTCGATAACTAGAATTTTTTATAGAGAATGTTTCGATAACTAGAATTTTTTATAGAAAATGTTTCGATAACTAGAATTTTTTTGTTTCGATAACAACAATTTTCTATAGAAAATGTTCCGATAACAATTTTCTATAGAAAATGTTCCGATAACAATTTTCTATAGAAAATGTTCCGATAACAATTTTCTATAGAAAATGTTTCGATAACAACAATTTTCTATAGAAAATGTTTCGATAATAACAATTTTCTATAGAAAATGTTTCGATAATAACAATTTTCTATAGAAAATGTTTCGATAACAATTTTCTATAGAAAATGTTTCGATAACAAGAATTTTTTATAGAAAATGTTTCGATAACAAGAATTTTTTATAGAAAATGTTTCGTAACAACAATTTTGTATAGAAAATGTTTCGATAACAAAAATTACCTATAGAAAATATTTTGATAAGAGGAATTTTCTATAGAAAATGTTTCGATAACTAGAATTTTCTATAGAAAGTGTTTTGATAACAAGAATTTTTTATAGAAAATATTTCGATAACAAGCATTTTCTGTAGTATATGTTTCGATAACTAGAATTTTCTATAGAAAATGTACCGATAGCAAAAATTATCTATAAAAATGTTTCGATAACAAGTATTTTGTACAGAAAATGTTTCGATAACAAGTATTTTATACAGAAAATGTTTCGATAACAACAATTTTCTATAGAAAATGTTTCGAAAATGTTACAATAACTTGTATTTTCTATAGAAAATGTTTCGATAACAAGAATTTTCTATAGAAAACTGTTTCAAAGGAAATGAAAATAGAAAATGCTTGTTATCAAATCATTTTTCAATAGAAAATGTTTTGATAATTACACACAGTTACTAAAGTATACATACGGTTAACAAATTTCAGAAATTTTTTAACCAAGACCGTCTTAAAATCGAGGAAATTTGTCAGACAATTATAAAGATTTTCAGCGAAAACGGAATGGTTAAAAAATTTCTGAAATTTGTTAACCGTATGTATACTTTTGTGGCTTAGTGTATAATTTTCTATAACAATAATTTTCCATCAAATATGTTTCGATAACAATAATTTTCTACAGAAAGATTTTCGATAACTTTATGTTGCCAAATACTTTTTTGTATTTTTGTGTGTTTTCAACTTACCTCCCCATTTAGGAAACAGTAGAGTAAAGCTATAAAAAATCCCTGAAACGTAGTTAGGAAATGTGTCACATAGGACCACAAGGCAAATTTCCAGGGTGTCTCTAAAGTTGGTATTAAATACAAAGCATTTATGGTGCCCAGCAATGGCAACAGAACAATGGCTGCACGTACAGCTTTGCGTGTCTGTTCAATATCACTGGCCTGGCTTTCGCGTAATTTCATGACCAAAACACTGATAATGTTAAGCAAGAAACCAAAGTTTATCTGGAAATAAAAGGAAGCAAAAAAAAAATGAATTATTTTTCCTTTCTATGGAAGCAAAAAGCAGAAAACAACACTTACCGTTATAACAACTATGCGAGGCCCCTCCAATATCCAATAGTATGGTGTTAAATTGTAATAAAACCAACAATCATGATTGCTGGCGGCATAATAAAAGGCTGTACAGGTGGCCCAAATGGCGGTCATTAAAACTGGCATACCCCAGCCCACTAGAAAGAATAGTTTATATGGAAAACGTCCTTGGAAAACAGTGACAGTGACCATATTATGCAGGTACCAACCCTCAATAAACATCCACATAAACATGGCAGTTTTGGCATATTCCAACAATACATACGAGGCCTCACACAAGTATGGCTAAAACCAAGCAAATGCAGTTTAATCAAGTGAATGCAAATCAATTATATGGCAGAGATGGAGGCGAAAGTTTAATTACTTACCGTATTTTCTATGCCCAATAGACTTTTAATGCTGGTGGGGTCGTGATTATCACGACGATAAGCCTGATCCAAATACAAACTCAAACGTATCATCACCTGCAGTACCATGGCAATGAAGAGATTCTTATGGATTTTAGTGCGATTATTACGTAGCGTACGAAAATTACAAAAGATTATTAACGAGATAATTAAAGCCACCAGAGACAAGATAAGGCCAACAATTTCCAAGGTACGCGTACGTTTAGCTATTTCCACTACAAGCTGTGAAAAGAAAGAAAATTTTAAAATCAAGGATGCCTTTGTATGACACTACTTTACCTCCAAATTGGGTACTTTATCCATTAACGTTTTGACTTCTTGCTTGAAACAGGGATTATAATCAGTCCAGCCAATGGGATTTAATGTTTCATTAGGTCTACCCGCCCAATGGCCATTTAATTCACATTTACGATGGGCAAATTCTAGAAAACGATAAAAAAAAATTCAATCAACTTTTTATGAAAGATCACTTTTAATGCCTCATTTTAATTCTTTACATTATTGACCTCAAGGTAAATAATTAAAAAAATATAAAAATTTACAGTAAAACTTCGTTAATTTCAATTAAATAAATTTTTTTTACCTTATGTAAACAATTAAAAAACTTTGAATTTAACAGAAATTGAAAAAAATAAACTTTTCATTTATTTACAATAATTTACATTCTTTACATGAGGTAAACAATTCTTTAACTCTAATTGCACCCCTCAAATAAACTTCAATACACATAATTTTAGAAGAATAACGAATTTTACAATTGTTTACATTGTCTACACATACATTATTTACATTACATTATTTACTTGTGGTAAACAATTAAATAACTCTAATTGCAACTCTCAAATATATATCAATACATATAATTTGAGAAAAAAAAAGAATTTTACAATTGTTTACATTGTTGACATTGCTTACAGGAAGTTAACAGTTCCTTACATTATTTACATGAGGTAAACAATTGAATAACTCTAATTGCAACCCTCAAATATACTATATCAATACACATAATTTGAGAAAAACAAAGAATTTTACAATTGTTTACATTGTTGACATTGTTTATACGAAGTAAACAGTTCCTTACATTATTTACATAAGGTAAACAATTGAATAACTCTAATTGCAACCTTCAAATATATATAAATACACGTAATTTGAGAAAAACAAAGAATTTTACAATTGTTTACATTGTTGACATTGTTTATACGAAGTAAATAGTTGCTTACAATATTTACATGAGGTAAACAATTAAATAACTCTAATTGCAACCCACAAATAAATATTAATACACGTAATTTGAGAAAAACAAAGAATTTTACAATTGTTTACATTGTTGACATTGTTTATATGAAGCAAATAGCTGCTTACAATATTTACATGAGGTAAACAATTGAATAACTCTAATTGCAAACCTCAAATAAATATTAATACACATAATTTAAGAAAAACAAATAATTTTACAATTGTTTACATTGTTTACATGAAGTAAAAAGTTGCTTACAATATTTACACGAGGTAAACAATTGAATATCTTCACTTCTAAACATAATATTATAGAATTTCAAATAAATTTTGGAGAAAATAATGTGTAATTTTAATTGTTTACATTGTTTACATGAGATAAATTGTGTAAACAATTCAAAATCTTGAAGTTAAACCAATGTTTTATAAAAATTACATTTTTTTGGAATTTGTATTATAAGCAGTAATTTACATTATTTACATGAGGTAAACAATTAAATATCTACACTTCCGAAAATAATATTGAAAATGTGAAAGATATTTTTAACTACATGAGGTAAATTATGTAAATAATTGCAAACATTTTATTCTAAACACGATATCGGGAAGTTTCAAAGTAATTTGGAAAGCTCAATGGATTCACGATTATTTACAATGTTTACATATTTTACATCAGGTAAAAAAATGTAAAAACAACGTGATCTTACAAAAAGTTTTTCTCTATGCTTTTAACAGTTTATAAGGAGAAATACTTACTTTTATCATCAACACCATGATGTCCCGACGGACAGCTCATATGCGCCAACACACCAGCTGGGGTTGGAGGCCAACAAAGGAATTTATCCCATACCCAATTACAAAATACACCTGCGTATGAAAAAAACAAGAAGAAAAGAAAAATAAATAATGAATCATCAATTGAGTACAATTAAAATGAAATTTGAAGTTAAATGGTCACCCACCCCCCATCCGCCCCCTTGTTAAATAATGAAATTAAAATACAAAATAATTCTCAACAACAATCATTCCAAATGGGTCAACATTTTTTTTTTTAATTTTTTTTTTTCAATTTAATTTCATTAATGAGTGGGTATCTAAGCAATCGTTAGATTAAATTGAACAGCAAGAACGATTGAAATGAAAATGTTTCAGATTAGAGAGGCCGATTAAATTACCGACTAAAAGCTTGTTGTTAAGAACTGAAATCAAAGGAAAATCCTAGCAAAAGTGTTTAACATTTAATTTCCTTAAAATGTAAAACGTTTTTTCCTTATTGTTTGAAATTTGTAAAGAGAAAATAGAACCAAAGTCTAAAAATATTTTTTGAAATAAAACCTGAGGTCGAAGGATATTTTTAATCACTCTAAGTTAAAAGAGTTAAAATAAAATGCATTTCAATTCAACCATAAACTCTTTTTAGTTTTGTAATTTTCTAAAGATAAAATTCTATTCCATTCTATAAAAAGATTCTCTAAAGAATATATTTAAACAATCAAATTCAATAAATTTTTATAGAAAGTTTTTCGATAACATAAATTTTTTAAAGAAAATTTTTCGATAACATAATTTTTTTTATAGAAAATTTTTCCATAACATAAATTTTTTATAGAAACTTTTCGATAACATAAATTTTTTAAAGAAAATTTTCCATAACATAAATTTTTTATAGAAAATTTTTCGATAACATAAAGTTTTTATAGAAAATTTCTCGATAACATAAAGTTTTTATAGAAACTTTTTCGATAACATAATTTTTTTATAGAAAATTATTCGATAACAAGTTTTTATAGAAAATTTTTCGATAACATAATTTTACATAGAAAATTTTTCAATAACAAGAATTTTTATAGAAAATTTGTCGACCGCATGAATTCTCTATAAAAAAATTTTCGATAACACGAATTTTCAATAAATTTTTTTCGATAACATTACTTTCTTATTGAGAAATCGTCTAGAACACGAATTTTCTATAGAAAGCTATTAGTAACTTTTTAATAACTAACTATATCGATAACGATAATTTATCAATATCATGAATTTTTTTTTAAATTTCAATAACATTAATTTCCTATAGAAAAATTGTCGATAACACGAATTTTCTAAAGAAAGTTACCAAGTTTCTATACAAAATTTAACGATAACAATAATTTATCGATAACACGACTTTTCTATAGAAAATTTATCGATAAAATAAATTTTTATAAACATTTTTTCGATAACTTGAATTTTTATACAAAAATTTTCGATAGCAAAAATTTGTCTACAGCATGAATTTTGCCGACAGCATGAATTTTCTATAGAAAATATGTAGAGAGCAAGAATTTTTTGTAAAAAATTTGTGGACAGCATTAATATTCTATAAAAAAATTTTCGATAACATGTATTTTCAATACAAATTTTTTCGATAACAGATAAAAAGTTATTAGTAAGTTTTTAATGACTAACTTTATCGATAACGATAATTTATCGATAACATGAATTTTCTATAAAAAAAAATTTTCGATAACATTAATTTTCTACAAAACATTTTCGACAACATTAATTTCTTATAGAAAAATTGAACTCGAAAATTCTCGATAACACGAATTTTCTAAAGAAAGTTACTAATAAGTATCTATAGAAAATTTATCGATAACATGAAGTTTCTACAGAAAATGTTTAGATGACATGAAAAAAAAATATTCGATAACAAAAATTTCCTATTGAAAAATTATCGATAACATAATTTTCCACAAAAAAACTTTTCGAAAACAGGAATTTTCTGAAAAATAGAAAATTTTTCGATGACCACAATTTTCTATAAAAAATTTTCGATTGCTTTCGATAATTAAAATTTTTTTTATCGATAATCAAAATATTTGCCTAAAACTGAAATTCGTATTTTTTTTGCTATTCCCGGTTAAACAAATTCTCTGTGTAAACTCGTTCGTATTATAAAGACTCTACTGTAATACAAGCATGTATGTTGGCCTTAATTGCCAATTTATGGAATTGAAAATGAAATTCACTTCCTAACAGATCCCAATAAACGTATCCACAGGGAATCATTGTTGTTTAATTACCCTTGGGTGCCCCCTCTCTGACCAACAGCTTTCTGGGAGGGTATCTTTTTTTTCGATTGTTTACCTTCAATATATTTTCTTCCATCATGTTTCTAAGTGATGTGGCCTTAATTGTTGACTTATGTTAAGTTGTTGTTTTAATGGGTTTTACTCCTTAATTCACACAGTTGTCTCACCCCTTTTGTTTGTTTTGTTTGATACTGTTGGGAACTAAAAAAAGTACCTTTTGCCAGCCTCATTTTACATCTTTATAGGGGGATTTTCCCTTCTAAATTTCTGTGTACGCGTTAAGTGATTTCAAGTGTTTTTCAATTAATTTTCATTTTTCTGCTGCAGTTGGATTTTTTTTAATATTTTCGTAAACGTTTCTCGGTTGTGTTTCCCCAAAAGAGGATGTCAATAATGCAGTGTCTAGAGTAAATTCCAATCTTTTTTAATTTCCTCTGACTGTTCGTTCATTCAAAGTAATTCTGAGATAGTCAAGGCGAGCTCGGTTCTGGTTTCGCAAGTTTCTGGCTTTAATGAGAATTTCTCGGAAATGGAAATACGCGCAAAGCTATAATAAAGGACTTTAATTGAAGGGGTATGTCGTTAAAAGATATTTACGAGTGAACTTAATTAAAAGGAATTTAAAGGATTTTTTAAGTAACTTCAGGTTTACAATAAACGTACGGAGAAACACAAAAATCTTAAGGAAGACGATAACTTGAAGTACGGACATGTTTCCGTTTATTTATCGATAATTAATCTTTTTTAAAGATACCTGACTATTTTCTATAGAAAATTTTTCGATAACTGTCTAATTATCTATATAAATTTTTCGATAACTGACTAAAATTCTATAGAAATTTTTCGATAACTGACTCGTTTTTGATAACTGACTACTTTTCGACAGCCGACTAATTATCTGCAGAAATTTTCTCGATAACTGACTAACTAATTCCACTGAAAATATTTCGATAACTGAATAATTTTTTCTAAAATTTTTTTCGATTACTGATTAAGTTTCTCCAGTTAATTTAATTATTCGATAACTGAAATTTTCTACAGAAAATGTTTGGATAACAACAATTTTATATAGGAAATGTATTGATAACAAAAATTGTATATAGTAAATGTTTCGATAACAAGGATTTTCTTTAGAAAGTGTTGCGATATCAACAAGATTCCATAAAAAATTTTCGATAACTAGAATTTTCTATAGAAATTTTGTCGATAACTGGAATTTTCTATAGAAATTTTGTCGATAACTGGAATTTTCTACAGAAATGTCGTCGATAACTTGAATTTCCTATACAAAATTCCAGTTATTTTCTTTACAAAATTCCAGTTATCGACAATTTTTCTATAGAAAACTATAATTTTCCATAAATAATTTATCGATAATCAGAATTTTGTATAAAAATTTCATCGATAATGGGAAATTTCCATAAACATTTTTTCGATAATTGGAAATTTCTATAAAATTTTTGTCGATAACTTAAATTTTCTATAAAATTTTTGTTGATAACTTGAATTTTCTATAGACATTTCGTTATTTTCGATAGAAATTTTGTCGATAACCGGAATTTTCTATAGAAATTACGTCGATAACTGGAATTTTCTATAGAAATTACGTCGATAGCGCGAACTTTCTATAGAAAATTTGTCAATAACTGGAACTTTCTATAGAAAATTCTAATTATTGTAAAATTTTGTATAGGAAATAGTAGCTATCGACAAATTTTCTATTGAAAACTAGATAACTAGAATTTTCTATACAAAATTTATCGATAATTAGAATTTTGCACGGAAAATTTGTTGATAATTATTATTTTTTATAGAAAACTTTTCGATAACTAAATTTTTTTTAAATTATTTCGATAACTATAATTTTTATAGGAATAATTCCAATAACAAGATATTTATTTCTGAATAAATTACTTTTTTAAAAATATTCTTAAATTTTCATTATTTTTGAAGCTAAATTTAGAACTTTTGATTATCATTTCACTTTTCATATATGTAAGCACATGTGTGTTTGTGTGTGTATGTGTTTTAGTTTCAATTTTTAGTCTTTCGCTCACTCACCTTGTTGATTGTGGGGCTGTGTATAGTTGGCAAATAGTGCTGAGCAATTCTCGTAACTGTGAATATTTATGCTGGGATATGTTATATTGCGTGGTATAGTTGTAGCTGATGTTGCTGTTGTTATGACTGCAGGGGTGGTGGTTGTAGAGGCGGTGGTGGTAATTAAGCTGTTATTTGTTGTTGCAGTTGCAGTTGTATTTAGAAACTCTTTTAAGTGGGTCAGTGTTGTCAATAACACGTTACTGTTGTTGTTGTTGTTGTTGTTATCGTTGTTACTTTCCATAGAAGTGGGTATTGTTGTTGTTGTTGTTGTTGATGTTGTTCCATTGATACTGTTATTGTAGGTGGAATTTGTTTGAAAAATTTCAGAGGTCACTGCTGTTGCTATTTTAGTTGCTAAAGTCGACTTAACTTTTGTCAATGGATTCTCTTCATTATCGCCTTTGGACAACTGATGCGACAAATTGCCAAACGCCTCATCACCCTTATCGTAGGCCTCATGCAAATGTGTGGCATATTGTGATGATGTATCGCTCAACCTCTCATCATCCATGTTCATGTGATCATCGGCAACAGTTTGATTCGGATGAAAGTACATGTAAAGGACTTTGGTAACATTGCTGCGTATCGATGTTATGGTTGCCGTTAAATTGTTCGCTATTGCCTCTGTGGCTGTTGTTGTTGTTACTATTGTTTCGTGTTCATTTTTATTTAAAAGCTCGTTTGTAATCAAATCACTGTCATTACCAACATGATAATCATTGTCATCACTACCACCACCAGCACCTCCATCAGTAGTCTGCCTATGAATGTCTGAATTGGCAGTTCTTTTGTGTAAAAATTTGACAGTCGTTGTAGCTGCCTTTTGCCAAATCTCTTCCAAATTTAATTCACGGTTGCTCATTTGTAACGGTGGTTCTATTGTTGTTGCCGTTGTCGTTGCCGATAGTGATGCTGATGATGTATTGCCATTAGCAGTTGCATTGAGGAGGGTGTCTGTTTTGAATGCCATTGTCATGTTGTCTGCAGCATTTGGACAATTTTAAAGTGAAAAGAGGATTTCGTTCCTTTAATTCGTTGAAATAAAATTGCGCCGAATTGGGAAAACAGGAATTAAAGTGAACTGTAAAGAAAACAAAATAAAAAAATTCTTTAAATTTGGAATATTTTGTAGAAAAATTGTCACATGTTTTCATTTGTTCATAACATATAACAACAATAACTGCCTATTGAATAGAGAAAATGTTTTAATAACAAATAAAATTGAAACTCATAGATTCGTTAGGAAGTCAATTTTTTAGAACAGAATTTTGTAATTCTTCATTCGATAACAATAATTTTCTATACAAAATTTATCGAACACAATTTTCTATACAAAATTTATCGATAACAACAATTTTCTGTACAAAATTTACCGATAACAACAATTTCCTATACAAAATTTATCGATAACAACAATTTTCTGTAAAAATTTACCGATAAAAACAATTTTCTATATAAACTTTATCGATGACAACAATTTTCTACACAAAATTTATCGATAACAACTATTATCTATAGAAAACTGTTCGATAACAACTATTTTTTATAGAAAATTGTTCGATAACAACTATTTTTTATAGAACATTTTTCGATAACAACTATTTTTTATAGAAAATTGTTCGATAACAGCAATTTTCTGTAGAAAATTTTTCTATAACAGCAATTTTCCATAGAAAACTTATCGATAACAGCAATTTTCCATAGAAAACTTATCGATAACAGCAATTTTCCATAGAAAACTTATCGATAACAGCAATTTTCCATAGAAAACTTATCGATAACAGCAATTTTCCATAGAAAACTTATCGATAACTATTTTCAACAGAAAATTTATCGAAAGAAACAATTTTCTGTAGAAAATTTATCGGTAACAAGAACATTCTGTAGAAAATGTATCGATAGTCATAATTTTCTATAAAAAATTATCGATAACAACAATTTTCTATGGAAAATGTATCAATAATAACAGTTTTCTATGGGAAACTCTTCGGTAACAATAATTTTCTATTGAAAATTTATCAATAACAACAATTTTCTATAGAAAATTTATCGATAACAATTTTCTATATAAATTTTTTCGGTAACAACTATTTTCTATAGAAAACTTTTCGATAACAACAATTTGCTACAGAAAATTTTTCGATAACAACCATTTCCCATAGAATATTTTCCGATAACAACCATTTCCTTTAGAATATTTTTCGATTACAACTATTTTCTATAGAAAATTGTTCGATAAGAACCATTTTCTATAAAAAGTCAAGTCATCGACAATTTATAGTGTTAAATTATCGATTAGTACTATGAATTCAATTTAGCGCCTAATTGTAGGCTTCATTTAAGCCTTTAATAGTTTTCGTTATTCAGTTCATTGTAAATTAAATGGTCTTGAAGCAGGTTAAAGTTCTTTTACGTTATGTCCTGCCATATGGTGCTATTATGTAAGTGTAGTTGCAACGTCTATAGCAGTCGTAGCGTGATCAACTTGGAAAATGAAGAAAATGAAAGCGTTGCGTAAGAGTACTGCCGTTAAATTCATTTTATGGAGTGCCATTGATAGTATTGTCAAGTCGTGTTGCACAACTAAATTGTGTCTTTATAACAATTTTGTGTTCTTGACGACCACAACGACGACAACAACAACGACATTTTAAATCTGAAACAGACAATTTATCGAAGTCAGTGTGAGTGAAAAGCAATTGTGGGAATAATTTCTCACACACAATCATAACACAGCTTCTTAAGATTAAATGTTGACTGAATATTTCACAATCACAAATTGAAATTGAAATTTAAGATAAGAAAACTTTTTGTCTGTGCCTGGTATTATTAAATGATTGTAAATTTTCTTTTAATTTATTTTTGCTATTGGCATTGATATCGATTATGAAATTAGTTGAAGGAACAATACTTAAGCTGTCTGGTCTGAATAAAGAAGATTTAAATTAAAAATTTAAAATTTTTTTATGAATTAAAATTTTCTATAGGAAACTCTCATGCAAAACTCGATAACAATAATTTTCTATATAAAATCTTTTGATAACATCAAATTTCTATAAAAAATCTTTCGATAACAACAAATTTCTATAAAAAATCTTTCGATAACAAGAGTTTTCTATAGAAAATCTTTCGATAACAAGAGTTTTCTATAGAAATTCATTCGATAACAAGAATTTTCTATAGAAAATCTTTCGATAACAAAAGTTTTCTACAGAAAATCTTTCGATAACAAGAATTTTCTATAGAAAATCTTTCGATAACAAGAGTTTTGTATAGAAAATCTTTCGAAAACAAGAATTTTCTACAGAAAATCTTTCGATAACAATTTTTTATAAAAAATCTTTCGATAACAAGAATTTTCTATAGAAAATCTATCGATAACAAAAGTTTTCTTTAGAAATTCTTTCGATAACAAGAATTTTCTATACAAAATCTTTCGATAACAAGAATTTTATATACAAAATCTTTCGATAACAAGAATTTTCTATAGAAAATCTTTCAATAGCAATTTTCTATAAAAAAAATCTTTCGATAACAAGAGTTTTCTATAGAAAATCTTTCGATAACAAGAGTTTTCTATAGAAAATCTTTCGATAACAATAGTTTTCTATAGAAAATCTTTCGACAACAATAGTTTTCTATAGAAAATCTTTCGATAACAATAGTTTTCTATAGAAAATCTTTCGATAACAATAGTTTTCTATAGAAAATCTTTCGATAACAAGAGTTTTCTATAGAAATTCATTCGATAACAAGAATTTTCTATAGAAAACCTTTCGATAACAACAATTTTCTACAGAAAATCTTTCGATAACAAGAATTTTCTATAGAAAATCTTTCGATAACAAGAGTTTTGTATAGAAAATCTTTCGAAAACAAGAATTTTCTACAGAAAATCTTTCGATAACAATTTTCTATAAAAAATCTTTCGATAACAAGAATTTTCTATAGAAAATCTATCGATAACAAAAGTTTTCTTTAGAAATTCTTTCGATAACAAGAATTTTCTATACAAAATCTTTCGATAACAAGAATTTTATATACAAAATCTTTCGATAACAAGAATTTTCTATAGAAAATCTTTCAATAGCAATTTTCTATAAAAAAATCTTTCGATAACAAGAGTTTTCTATAGAAAATCTTTCGATAACAAGAGTTTTCTATAGAAAATCTTTCGATAACAATAGTTTTCTATAGAAAATCTTTCGATAACAATAGTTTTCTATAGAAAATCTTTCGATAACAATAGTTTTCTATAGAAAATCTTTCGATAACAATAGTTTTCTGTAGGAAATCTTTCGATAACAAGAGTTTTCTATAGAAAATCTTTCGATAACAAGAGTTCTCTACAGAAAATCTTTCGATAACAAGAGTTTTCTATAGAAAATCTTTTGATAACAAGACTTTTCTATAGAAATTCGTTCGATAACAAGAGTTTTCAATAGGATATCTTACGATAAGAGTTTTCTCTAAAAAAAAGGCTTTCTTAAAAACGGTTTCAACTAATTTCAATTTTTCATTGATATTTTAAGAAACCTCAGAGTAATATTAATGTTTGATGAATAATATATCGATAAAATTAATTTTCAATATACATTTATTTATATAAGAAGAGATGTTCTTTAGGGAACCGTCTTACCTAGAAAACTATTTAAAGCTGCCTTAAGAAATTCTTAATTAAACTTTTCTTTCATGAAAACATATGAGAGAAATTAATAAAAATGAAAATAAAATATGAATAACATATGTACGTTACACCTATACATACATAAGAGTACGTATGGCTTTACAAACATACATACATATTTTTTTATTTATAAACCTTTGTTACATGCATATTGGCCTTGTAAAGAGTTTATGAGGGAGAGAGACAGTCATTCATCGCATAGTTTAATTCAATATTACAGCCAAAGAAAAATGTTAGTGTGTCTAGTATTAAATTGATGCCTTTTCTTAATTCAAATTTTTTTTAAGTATATAGAGATTGTATAAGAGTGTCATTTAAAGTTTCAAAAAAAAAAAAGAGAAAAATGTGTACAAAAATTATTTTTTTGTTAATGTAATCCATAGGGAGCAAAGGGTTTAACCACAACATTTAATTTTTTTTTTTGTAAAGTGCTGTAAGCATTTCATTAATTGGAGAAAAATCAAAGCAAAGTATTGTTAATTATTTTATGCTGCCATGTAGTTAAATGGATTTCTACCCAAATTACTCTTTCTGCTCAAATCACGCTTTGCAGTGTGGTTGAAGAAAACATTTTTTTTTTATTTCTAAATGCTATGGGTGCTGTGCTGTTGCTCCCTTTCGCTGCTTCTTCTTTTTTTTATTAATAAATATTAATATTGTTTTCTTTTTGTGTTTGTTGTTGCTATTTTAGGTTTTAAAAAGACTCATTATTGTTTGTAAGAAAAACTGAAACAATAGCATGACATTGTTGCTACTGTTCGTACTGCTGCTACTACTGCTGCTATTGTGATTAAAAGTACTGCTCATCAGCAACAATATATACAGTATGTGTGCATGTATGTGTATGAGTGAAGAAAGATTATTTAAATGGTTAAGAGAGCCAGAGAGAAGGAATCAACTAATGAATGAATGAATGAACGAAAGAAAGAAGGAAAACAAGAATGAGTGTAACAATAATGATTGTTATTATAGTTGATGCACTTATTTGTACAATGGAAAGACTACCGTTTGTATAATGAGCACAAAAGACAAGTGAGAGAGGGAGAGAGAGTTAAAGTGAAAGTAAGTATTAAGAGATGCAAATAACGGTAACAGTAACAAAGTATGGTAATCATTAAAACAGAGGACTGTTTATGTATTTGTTTTGTAACATTAGAGGTGGGGGGTTCATTCAAACATTAAATGTGTGTTGCTTTCTCATATTAATAATGAATGAACTTTTTTCCTTAGCCACCACTATAAGAGAGCTGCTTAAAGGAATACAGAAGACGGACAATAACAAAAAAGGGAAACAATTAAACTGCCATCCAAGCAAAAAACTGCACGTTTTGCTACGTTTTTTTTTTGTTGTTTTTTTTTATGTAAGAAACAGGGCAATAGCAAGATTTTATTAAAAAAAAATCCAGCTATGCTATTCACAAATTGTTTTTAGAAAAAATGCCTATTTTGCTTACAATGTATTGTTTTATTGATTTCACTTCTTTTCTTTTCTGTTATTTTTTTTTATAAATTTTTTTACAGGCATTGTATGAAAAATAATGAAAGCAAATAAAAACAATAAAAATATTAATAAAGATTATCATGATAATAATGATTTTTCTTACAAAGAATAAAAAAAAAATAAAACCACAACATTTTAATTAAAATAAACAAAAAAAAAAGAGAGAATAATAAATGGAATATTAAATTTGTTTTTATTTCCACAAACAAAATACATACACAAGTTAAACCCTATTTTTAAAGCATATTTAATAACATGTCTCAAGTCAATATTATTTTTAAAATATGTAATTCACAATTTTGTATAATTTTTTCTGCACAAAAATTCATGTTTTCTTTGCCTTATTAAATTGTGTCAACATTTAAGGTTAATAAACCATTTTTCTCTTTCTTTCTTCACTTTACTTTCGTTTTAAAAAGGATTTCTTCAAGCAGAAGTTTTTCAATATGAAACATGACCATCAAAAAAAAAAAAAAAAAAAAGTTCTCTTAAACATGCTTAAGACTGTAGAAGAATTTTAAAGTTTTGAATGTTCATGTGGTCAAACACAAGAAAAGAGCTTCTTTAACTCATGGTGGCAAACAAAAATTCAAAAATAAAGGATTGAATTAAGTTTTACAACAGAAAATGAACAACGAAGTTTTAATCTGGAAAAATTAATTAACATTTGTAAAAATATAAGCAATAGAAAATTTGTTGTTATCGAAAAGTTTTCTATAGAAAAATCATGTTATCGAAAAATATTCCATAGAAAATTCATGTTATCGAAAGATTTTCTATAGTAAATTCATGTTATCGAAAAATATTCTATAGAAAATTCATGTTATCGAAAGATTTTCTATATAAAACTCTTGTTATCGAAAGATTTTCTATAGAAAATTCGTGTCATCGAAAGATTTGCTACAGAAAATTCGTGTTATCGAAAAGTTTTCTATTGAAAATTCATGTTATGGAAAAGTTTTCTATTGAAAATTGATGTTATCGAAAAGTTTTCAACTGAAAATTTATGTTATCGAAAGATTTCCTATAGAAAACTCTTGTTATCGAAAGATTTTCTATAGAAAACTCTTTTTATCGATAAATTTTCTATAGAAAACTCTTGTTATCGAAAGATTTTTTATAGAAAACTCTTGTTATCGAAAGATTTTCTATAGAAAACTCTTTTTATCGAAGGATTTTCTATAGAAAACTCTTTTTATCGAAGGATTTTCTATAGAAAACTCTTTTTATCGAAAGATTTTCTATAGGAAACTCTCGTTATCAAAAGATTTTCTATAGGAAACTCTCGTTATCGAAAGATTTTCTATAGAAAACTCTTGTTATCGAAAGGTTGTCTATAGAAAATTCTTGTTATCGAAAGGTTGTCTATAGAAAATTCTTGTTATCGAAACATTTTCTATAGACAACTCTTGTTATCAAAATGTTTTCTATAGACAACTCTTGTTATCGAAAAATTTTCTATAGAAAATCATTGTTATCGAAAAGTTTTCTATAGAAAATGCATGTTATAGAAAAATATTCTATAGAAATTTCATGTTATCGAAACATTTTGCATAGAGAATTCTATTTTATCGAAATATTTTCTATTGAAAATTCAATGTTGAATATTTTCTGTAGAAAATTCAATGTTATCAAATATTTTTTGTTGTTGTTATCGATCAAAGCTCTACAGAGAATTTGTTATCGAAAAATTTTGTAATTACCGCAGATTTTTTTATAGAAAATTATAGATAAATTTTCTATAGAAAATTGTTGTTATCGATAAATTTTCTATAGAAATCTCTTGTTATCGAAAGATTTTCTATAGAAAACTCTTGTTATCGAAAGATTATCTATAGAAAACTATTGTTATCGAAAGATTTTCTATAGAAAACTCTTGTTATCGAAAGATTTTCTATAGAAAACTCTTGTTATAGAAAGGTTTTCTATAGAAAACTCTTGTTATCGAAAGATTTTCTATAGAAAACTCTTGTTATCGGAAGATTTTCTAGAGAAAACTCTTGTTATCGAAAGATTATCTATAGAAAACTTTTGTTATTGAAACATTTTCTATAGAAAACTCTTGTTATCATAACATGTTCTATAGATAACTCTTGTTATCGAAAAATTTTGTATAGAAAATCATTGTTATTGATACATTTTCTACAGGAAATTTTGTTGTTTTTGATAACAACAAATTTTCCGTAGACAATTATGATTATTGAAATGTATTCATAACAATAATTTTCTATGTTGCTATCGAAACATTTTTTTAACTTTCCATGGAAAAATTCATGTGATTGTGTAACTTAATGTAATAGAACAGAATATTGTTGTTATTGTATGAAAAATCCTTAATTGAAGTATGCCTGCCTCATAAAAATAGTGTTTATTTTGCAAGGCTGGCTTTTTAATCCTTTTATTTGTTTTTAATTATAGAAAACAGTAATTCATTTAAATATTTCATTGGCTTTTTTGCTATTATATGTATATTGAGAGATATTTGATAAAGAATTTTAATAATTAACAGCTTATGAATGCTTAACTCTTTTCATTGGCATTAATTTGAATGAAAAGTCAACCGCAAAATTAACTTACCAGCAAATAAATGGAAATGGAAACCAAATCTCTGACAAACCAAATGAAAATAAAACTGAATGAATGGCAGAATGAATAATAAAAGATATGCGGCAGATCAAAGTTAAACTTTCACCACCATTCCCCCTTCTTTCGGCAATTAATAAAACTTAAAGGGATTTAAATGAGATGAAACTGCACAGCATGAAAAGGCTAATGTTGCCTACATTTGGAGGGCTATTTTCGTTTTGAATTTAACAGCCAAGAGCCAACAGCCGTAATAAAAATTGAAAAAAAATTAAATATTCAATAAACACTTTTAGTTTTATTTATGTATTAAAGACTACTTTAAAGCAAATCTTCATGCGAAAAAATAAAGAAAAAATGAAAAAAAAAAACTACTAAAAATAGTCCTATTTACCCTTAAAGCCACATTCTTCTGCCCCATTACCACAAAAATAAAATGAAAAAAAAAATCATAAAACTTGCGCTGAAAATTGAGAACTGAGAGCCCTTTAGCAATGAAAGAAAAAGCAGTAGCGAGATTTACACAAAAAAAAAAAAAAAAAAAAAAAAAAAAATTTAAATGAAAATGAAAATTTATCCTCAGCGAAAAAATATAAAAACAAGCACAGTGAAATCCTTAGTAAAACTGCAGCTTCTTACAGCTTCCCTTTAACTATTGCTTTTGGTCCCGCTTTAGTAGTTTCCTCTATATTTCAGCACATGACTTTGAGAATGCGTTCGGCTCCGTTCCAATGCAATATTTATTTCTTACTTTTTATTCTGTTTGTACACCCCACTTAAAATGCCAAGAGCTTTAGTTTTTTCCCGCAGTTTTTGTTTATTTTTTTCAATTCGCAATTTGCGTTTCTGACTTTTTCTTTTTTTTTTTGCCCCTAAAACATCAAAAAAAGAGGAAATTTTACTCGCTAACCGTTCTAGCCGGACGACCTGGTTTCATTCTTTTATTATATTTGAGATGAAGGCAAAATGTTCGCTAGGAAATCTTATCGCGAAGAACGGATTGAAATAATAAATAAATCAAAAATTTCCAACAGTCTATTTAAATAACCGATAATATTTTTCTATGAAAATCTTTCCTTTAATAGAAAATCCTCTTTAGCTAAAGAATTTATTTACAATCGAATTGATTAAGAAAATTTTGAATTATGGAAAAATCTTTTAGGTGGAGTTTTTATTATCAAAAATTTATTTACAGAGGATTTTAGTTATCGAAATATTTTAGTTATCGAAAAAATGTTAGTTATCGAACATTTTAGTTATCGAAAAATTTTATTTATCGAAACATTTTAGTTATCGAAATATATTATTTATCGAAATATTTTAGTTATCGAAAAATTTTATTAATCAAGTTTTAGTTATCGAAAAATTTTCTATAAAAAATTATTGTTAATGAAAACTTTTCTATTGAAATTATGGTAGCTATCGAAAAACTTTATTGAAATTATGGTTGCTATGAAAACATTTTCTATAAAAAATATTGTTATCAAAAATTTTTCTATAGAAAATTGTTGTTGTTAGCGAACATTTTACTATAGAAAATTGTTGTTATTATCGAACATTTTTTTATAGAAAATTGTTGTTGTTATCGAACATTTTTCTATAGAAAATTGTTGTTCTTATCGAACATATTTCTCTAGAAAATTGTTGTTATTATCGAACGTTTTACTATAGAAAATTGTTGTTTTTATCGAAAATTTTTCAATAGAAAATTGTTGTTGTTATCGACAATTTTTCTATAGAAAATTGTTGTTGTTATCGATAATTTTTCTATAGAAAATATTGTTGTTATCGAACATTTTTCTATAGAAAATTATTATTATCGAACATTTTTCTATAGATAATTATTGTTATCGAACATTTTTTTATAGATAATTATTGTTATCGAACATTTTTCTATAGAAAATTTTTTAGTTATTGAAAAATTTTAGTCATCGAAATATTTTAGTTATATCGAAACATTTTAACTATCGAAAAATTTAAGTTACCGAAATATATGTATTTTTTATCGAAAAGTTCTAGTTATCGAAAAATTGTATTAGACAAGTTTTAGAAAATTTTCTATAAAAAATTATCGAAAAGCTTTTTACTGAAATTATAGTTGCTATGGAAATATTTTCTACAGAAAATATTGTTGCAATCGAACACTTTTTATAGATAATTATTGTTATCGAAAATTTTTCTATAAAAAATATTGTTGTTATCGAACATTTTTCTATAGAAAATTGTTGTTGTTATCGAACATTTTTACTCCAAAGAGGCGCGCTCAGTGTAGTTGTCGGTGTCATTACGGGGCATTGCATTATGGGTACGCATGCGAGGCGCATTGGTCTTGGATACCTTGCTAACGACTTCTGCAGAAGCTGCAGAGATGAGGAGGAAGAGGAGACTGTCCCTCATCTGCCGGGTACATGCCCGGCTCTTTGCCAAAGGAGAAGGAAGTACTTGGGTACTTACTACATGGACGATCTGGAGGAACTGTCAAGGATTGACATTGGCAGCCTGAATCGCTTCATCAGAAGCTCCGAGTGGTTTCGAGACTAGGGGATAACGGATAACTGTGGTAGCACAATGGGTCCAATGCGGCCTAAGTGAGTCCATCCAGAAATTTTTTTTTATTGGATGGGCAGCCACCTATACCTACTATCGAACATTTTTCTATAGAAAATTGTTGTTGTTATCGAACATTTTTCTATAGAAAATTGTTGTTGTTATCGAACATTTTTCAATAGAAAATTGTTGTTGTTATCGAACATTTTTCTATAGATAATTATTGTTATTGAACATTTTTCTATAGAAAATTATTTTTGTTATCGAACATTTTTCTATAGAAAATTGTTTTTGTTATCGAAAAATTTTCGGTAGAAATTTATACTTGTCGAAAAGTTTTGTTATTGTTATCGAAAAATTTTCTATAGAAATTTCTCAAAAATCTCCGGTCACTATCGTGCCACTATTGGTCTGACCATCACTGTGTACATCCAGTGCATAATTCCTGGGGTTTCTCTAGAATTTCTACAGAAAATTTAGAATTTAAAGTAAAAATTTTTTACATAATTTTATACTTCCATTGTCTTAAATTTCCACAAAATGTTCTTACAAAATTATTTATTACCGTGTGGTTTTTTTTAATATTTTTTGTTTGTTTTTAGGTCGAATTAAAAAAATTCCTGATAAATTTGATGCAAAATTTATTTATTTTTGCACTTGAAGTTATATTTAAAAATTTATTAAAAATTACACTTCGAAGGAAATTGAAATACTCGTACATGTTCTTGGGATTTTACTTTCGAAATGTAAGTGTTTTGTTGCATATGTGGTGGTGTAAGAGTATAACCAAAAATATTTCGACTGCCATTATATATTTGTTTTGGTTGAATTAATTTAAAATTGATTGTTTTTCTAATGCTTCAAAAGGGTATTGTTTGCAGAGGTGGTAAGTTATCGATAATTTGTTTAAAATGAATTATTAAACAAATATTCAAAATTTAATTTCTTTCTTCATTTCCATTTCAATTACTTGTAAGTACTAAGTAAATTACTTACAATTACTTGTAAGTAAAACTCTCAAAAATCTTGAAATTGTTTTGCTACAATTTCACACCATTTAACACTCCTATGGCAACACTCTCTGCTTACAAAACAATTACAATTACTCATACAAACACAATATTTAAAAGCGTTCTATCTCTCTCCTTGCATTAGGTACCAGACTACATGATGCTAGATGTGACAATTTATCGATTTTATGTACCAAAAGCAGCTAAATGACGACTTGACGAAGTTTGTTAAAAAAAATGCTCACATTTTGAATAAAAACTGTTGTATAGAAGTAAACTGTAAAACCTAAAGTGTTTTATTATTAATGAAAACTTTGAACTAGATGTGCATGTCATATGTTGCTATTGAATTAAGGGTTCCAAACAATTTTTCGTTACCGTTGGTGACCTTAGAACCCACCGAAATTGTTTTCTTCAAATGAGCTAAAAAAGTGCTAAATTGCTTAAAAATGGTCTTGTAGGGGGAAATGGAGCTAGTAGCCCTTGGGGTCAAGGCTTCCAAAACAGGTTAATTGTTCTCAAATGATCAAAAAAGTGCTCTGTCATCGACCTAAAATATGCAAGTCGTCGACACAAGAAATGCAAGGCCTCAAACATCGACCAAAAACTGCAGGTCTTCAACAAAAAAAGGCAAGTCATCGTTCAAAAAAAAAAAAAGTCATCGTCCAAAAAAAAAATGCAAAACATCGCCAAAAAAAATGCAAGTTATTGTCCAAAAAATGCAAGTTATTGTCCAAAAAATGCAAGTCATATACCAAAAAATACAAGTCATCCAATCAAAAATGAAAGTCATCAACCAAAAAATGCCCGTCATCGCCTACAAAAATACAAGTCATCAACCAAAATCATGCAAATCATTAACCAAAAAAATGCAAGCCGTCTATCAAAGAAATGCAAAAAATTCGACATTTTGTTGTTTCTTTTATATATAAATGCATATTAACTCAATGAGAATTATTAAAACTTAGATGAAAACAATTACCTTCGTCGCCTATATCTCCGTTTCCAAGTAAAGCTCGAGCGTAAGGTAAACTGTTTTTGAATACTTGATACCATGGCTATCCAGCTCAATAGCTATCAATTTTCCCTACAAGTCAATTTTTATCAGATTTTGACCGATTTATATAGAGAACTTTTTGTCGGCTATATCCCCGGTCCCAATAGTTACCTGACCGTAACGAAAACTGGTATGGAATCCTTGGATAAATAAGCTAACATACCTACTAGGTCTGAAAAATCTCTTTTTTAAAGGATTTTCCAAAACATGTTGACGATTTTGACGATTTTCTTTAGACAATTTGGCGATTTTATTCTAAAAAAACCTGGCAACACTGATGAGATTTGATTGTTATTAAATACACACCATTTAACACAAATCATGTGTTTTTAAAAGAACACAGACAGCCTAATAATAGTAAGAGTATTAGAGAGAGAGAGAGAGAGATATATCAAGGGAAAGAGGAAGACAGAATGCGTAACAGTGTTATTATTGCAGGCACTCACATGTAAATATTCAACTAAGAAAAGTATGCCGCATTTGAAACCAAAATATTTAAAGGATATCACAGAAGTAAACTAAAGTGTTTCTGTGTTTGTGAATGTGCTTTGTATGTCTATGTGTATGTGTATGTAAATAAATGATCACAGATGTTTTATTTGAAATTAAAATATTCATTGTACGTACATATACCCATTGTACGGTAAACCATTTATGGGCTTAAAACCGCTAATCTGGCAAGACTGTTAGAGTCATTTATTTAGTTTTGGTTTACCATTTACGATCTTTTGTGGATCGTTTAGCAAAAGCAGGAGGCCTAAAAATAGTTAAAAGTGCACCACAGAAATGATGATTAAATAGCGACCATTTTGTGAGTAATACTGAGTGAATATGGTAAACAGAATCGTTTTCAAATGCAAGGAATTGAAAGGATTATAGAGAAAGTTGAAAAGCAATTAAATGTTCCACATCCTTCAATGATATAATGGAACGATAAGATGGTCTTATCATAATTGTTCTGGAACATAGCGATATTTTATACAACTGTAGAGCGCAGATAGACGCACCTAATCTGGCTCAAGATGAATAAAGTGTGAATGAGAAGAGTACCTAAACTCGCCTAAATAGTACTCGATATGTGTGAAAAATTGGTAGAAAAATACTTCGATAACTGGAATTTCCTACAGATAACTTTTCGATAACTAGAATTTCCTATAGATATCTTTTCAATAATTAAAATTTTCTGTAGATAACTTTTCGATAACTACATACATACATAATTGGTCATTACAACCCTTCAGTCAGGATTACGACCTAGTTTCTCACACCACTTATGTTGTGTGTGTTAATTTTATACATGAGTGGCTGGACCTACAGTTTAAAGTCGACTCCGAACGACAGATTTTTGAGAAACTTTTCATGGCAATTTTATTTATTCTCAGAGTTTTTGCCAGAAATCTGCTGAGAGGAAGTCGCAGAAGAAATACTTTTTGTATTTTATTTTGATGTCTGGCCTGGGGCTCGAACCCTGGCTTTTCGTCTAACAAGCCAACACACTACCTACTAGACCACGGCGACTTTTCGATAACTACATTTTTCTATAAAAACTTTTTGATTACTAAAATTTTCTATAGCTAGCTTTCAATGCAATCAAAGTTCCATCGTTTACTTTATTTTTGAAATCTCTAAATGGATAACCCTTTAGTTGCATGCAAATAACAATTTTCATATCGTTTTTTCATTCGAAAACTAATTTTAATTAAAATTTTTATATTGTTTGGCAGACAATATGCTGCCATAAATACTTTTTATTACTTTCTAATATCTTTGCTAACGATTACAAAGCCTATTGAATTCAATTAAAAGCATCATGAATTATTTAAAGCCACCTTCATATACGGTTTTATGCTCTCTAACAAGCACCACCTAATACTCCTTTTGACAAACACACGGTAATTAAAAAAAAAAAAAAAAAAAAACTTTTTTTAGCAACTGTCACCAACCGGGTTGCATAAGTCGACAACTTAACTGAAATTAGATTAAAAAATTTGGTTTTTTTTATTTAAAAATAAATTATCTCTTAACACCCCCATGCACCCCTATATACATATGTATATACATACACTCCCACATACATATCAAAAGAGTTCCTTTATGTATTAAGAAAAGTTTCCATTGACTAATACTTTAATGCACCTGAGGGCTTTAGATTTAGAAAATGAAAAAAAAATTATAAAATCACATACTTTTACATACACATACATACATACTACACACACCTATGCATATATGCATGCATAACTGTCAAGCTTACATCTTAACACAGTGCAACACACATGCACAGGCATTTTTTTGTAAAAACCACACTGCTTAACAATATACCATAGCCATAAACCTTCTTAGATTACTAAGCGACAGAAAGAGAGAGAGAGAGTGAGAGGGAGATAAATAAATGTATTTGCACTGTAATACAACACAAACTCACACACACATATACACACTATTTCACTCACCCATAAGCAACTAATAAAATCATAACTTGTTTATAACAACTGTTATACACAACAGTCTTACCGCTTTATAACAGATCCTCTCTTTACTCATAAACTGCTACTCTCTGTTTTAAATATTTCACTGTGTTACACATCCTTACATACATATGTATGTGTGTTCATATGTTCATACATAATAATGTAATTTATACTGTGTGACTATAAATAAATCTCCATCTCTATTTCATAATTCGTTTCTGTTTTTCTGTATAAATAAATGTGGGAGAATGCATTTGGTCGTATATGTGTATGTGTTGCAAACGAGAGAGAGAAAGAGAGACAGTGTGTAAGCATGTGATCCTAAAAGTATTTGCGGTAGTAGAGAAGACACATGAATTTCTAAGGGTTTTGTGCATAAAAGAGAATTTTTAGTTGGCTGCAGTAGTTGCTGTTGTTGTTTTTGTAACTGTGTTGTATAATCACAACCGCATTTAAGGCGCATTAAAGGGAAATTATGAAACATAAAAGAAATTAGAATTTAAATTCGAAATAAATGGAATTGTACAAGCTTATGGAAAATAATTTCTATAGAAAATTTAAAGAATTAAATATATTTCTATTTTCTAAGGAAAATTTTATTTTTTAAAAATTTTCAAAAAAATATTTAAATTATCTATAAATTTCGTCATCATGAAAAATCGACTGGAAAAATCTGTACATTCTACGACAGATATTGTTAAATTTGCATGTTATCGAAAAATTTTCTATAGACATTTTCTATAGGAAATTGTTGTTATCGAAAAGTCATCTACAAAATATTCTAGTTATCGAAAAGTTATCTATAGAAAATTCAAGTTATCGAAAAGTTATCTATAGGAAATTCTAGTTATCGCAAAGCTGTCTATAGAAAATTATAGTTATCGGAAAGTTCTCTATAGAAAATTCTAGTTATCGAAAAGATATCTATAGAAAATTCTAGTTATCGAAAAGTTATCTATAGAAAGTTCTAGTTATCGAAAAGATATCTATAGAAAATTGTAGTTATCGAAAATTTATCTCCAGAAAATTCTAGTTATCGAAAAGTTCTCTTTAGAAAGTACCCATTTTCGAAATATTTTCTATAGAAAATTGTTGTTATCGAAATATTTTCTATAGAAAATTGTTGTTATCGAAATATTTTCTATAGAAAATTGTTGCTATCGAAATATTTTCTATAGAAAATTCTAGTTATCAAAATACTTTCAATAGAAAATTATTGTTATCGAAATATTTTCTACAGAAAATTGTTGGTATCGAAATATTTTCTATAGAAAATTGTTGGTATCGAAATATTTTCTACAGAAAATTGTTGGTATCGAAATATTTTCTATAGAAAATTGTTGGTATCGAAAAGTTATCCAATAAAATTGTTGTTATCGAAAAGTTCTCTATAGAAAATTCTAGTTATCGAAAAATGTTGTATAGAAAATTCCATTTATCGAAATGTTTTCTATACAAAAATCTAGTTATCGAAAATTTTTCTGTACAAAATTCTAGTTATCGAAAACTTGTCTATAGAAAATTCTAGCTTTCGAAAAATTTTCTGCATACAGTTCTTGTTATCGAAAAGCTAGCTACAGAAAATTTTAGTTATCGAAAAATTTTTATAGAAAATTCTAGTTATCGAAAAGTTATTTATAGAAAATTATAGTTATCGAAAAGTTTTTATAGAAAATTCTAGTTATCGAAAAGTTATTTATAGAAAATTTTAGTTATCGAAAAGTTTTTATAGAAATTTTTTTTCGAAAAGTTGTCTATAGGCAATTCTAGTTATCAAAAAGTTATCCATAGCAAATTCCAGTTATCGAAAAATGTATAAAAAATCCTATTTATCAAAGTTTTCTATACAAAATTCTAGTTATCGTAAAATTTTCTGTAGAAAATTCTAGTTATCGAAAATTTATAAAAAATTCTAGTCATCGGAGATTTATATAGCAAATTCTAGTTATCGAAAAATGTTTATAGACAATTATAGTTATCGAAAAGTTATTTACAGAAAATCTTAGTTATCGAAAAGTTATCTACAGTAAATTCTAGCTATCGAAAAGTTATCTATAGGAAATTCTAATTACCGAAAAATCATCGATAGGAAATTCTATTCATCGAAAAGTTATCTATAGCAAATTCCAGTTATCGAAAAATGTTGTATAGAAAATTCTATTTATCGAAAAGTTTTCTATACAAAATTCTAGTTATCGTAAAATTTTCTGTAGAAAATTCTAGTTATCGAAAATTATAAAAAATTCTAGTCTTCGAAGATTATAGCAATTTCTAGTGATCGAAAAATTTTTATAGAGAATTATAGTTATCAGAAAGCTAGTTATAGAAAATTATAGTTATCGAAAAGTTTTTATAGAAAATTTTAGTTATCGAAAAGTTATCTACAGTAAATTCTAGCTATCGAAAAGTTATCTATAGGAAATTCTAATTACCGAAAAATCATCGATAGGAAATTCCAGTTATCGAAAAATTTTCTATATAAAATTCAAGTTATCGAAAAATTTTATAAAGAAAAGTCTGGTTAACGAAGAATTTTTTAAAAGAAATTTATTTGTTGAAGTTATTGAAGTTAAACTTCACTTTGGTCTTGCATGGTTTAAATGTTGTGAAGCTTTTCTGTTTTTGTTTAAGCCTGAAGCATACTTTGTTTGTTTTTTATCCTTTAAACATACATTATAAAGCCTACTGTTGCTTATGCAAACAATAAAATCTTGAGCTGTTTAGTAAGGTTTTTATGCCTAGAACAGATATCGATAACAATTGCTTTAATGCTATAAACCATTTTATTTTAAACAATTCCTATTTATTCAATAATAGAATAGAATAAATGGAAAAATACATGAGAAAATAAAATTCTGATGCTATTTTGCATTGCGTTGCATAAAACAAATCAATGCCATTGACAAATATCAACAGAATTTTTAACAATTTGGGTTTAGAAGGGGAAATATTTATTTTGTATATGATATTCAGTTGTTACTCAAGATACTCAAAATACTTGTCATTTTCAACTGAAGTTTAAATATTGAGTATGACAGGTAAACTGGCACTCTTAACTTGTTTTCTTTGGGAAAACTGTTGCCATAAAACGGAACGAAAATTGTTTGTTTCACAATGAATTTTAAAGAGAATTCTTTGTGAATGATTTCGATATTTTTATGATGTGGTTGAGTGAGCATAAAACAGTGATTATTTCCACTACAGAATTGATATACTTTCGCATTCTTTACACAGTAAGTGAATACATAAAGTGAAGCCCAAGTACAAGTACATGATATGAATGCTCAGTGATATATTTTTCGATTATTTCAAGTCTTTTTTCATTATTTCTGTTGGTTACCGAGAATCTATAGTATTTCTAACAACACGAGAGCAAGTAGAAAAGTCATTCTTAAAATAAGTCATAATGATTTATTATCAAATCCAAATAGAACATACACGACGTAGAATACATACATATTTCAGCACCGAGTCTCTCTTCAATGTTTAATGGAGTGTACAATTGGAAATTGCAAAAAAGTACTCATACACTCACAGTACTTGGAAAAATAAATGGATAAGACACCTTTAAACACCTTGTGATTGCAATGAAGGGGAGAGATTGCCTTGTACTGCAAACAGAGTCACATCGAAGCAACTACTCAAGAAACTCTACAAACAGAAATTCTAAATAAATTGCAACGCATATATTCAATTGCGTTTTAGCGGAAATATAAAATAAAATATAAGGGAAATACAAAAATATATACACACATAAGCTCTTGTTTATGAACATATTTTATTAAATTTCCCATACAATTCTAGAGAAAAATTTATGTCATAACATTTATTACACACTTCCTGATAACAAGAATTTACTTATGGAAAATTTTATATGCCAAATTCGATAACTAAACTATACACCAACTTTCGATAGTAATTTTTATGGAAAATTTATCGATAACAAAATTTTTCTGTATAAATATTTTCGATTACAACAATGTTCTATAGAAAGTTTTTCGATAACAATAATTTTCTATAACAACAGTTTTCGATAACAATATTTTTCTTTAGAAAAATTTTCGATAACAACAATTTTCTTTAGAAAATTTATCGATAACAACAATTTTCTATAGAAAATTTATCGATAACAATAATATTCTATAGAAAGTTTTTCGATAACAATAATTTTCTATAGAAAATTTATCGATAACAATAATTTTCTATAAATAACTTTTCGATAATTACAATTTTCAATAAGAACTTTTCGATATCTAAAATTTTCTATAGCTAGCTTTTCGATAACAAGAACTTTATACAGAGAATTTTTCGATAACTAGAATTTTATATAATTTTCGATGACCAGAATTTTTTATAAATTTTCGATAACTAGAATTTTCTATAGATAAGTCTTCGATAACTAGAATTTTCTACAGACATTTTTTCGATAACTAGAATTTTGTATAGAAAACTTTCGATACCAACAATTTTCTATAGAAAATATTTCAATACGAACAATTTTCTATAGAATGTTTTTCGATTACAACAGTTTTCTATGGAAAGGTTTTCAGTAACTAAAATTTTTTATAGAAAGTTCTTCGATAACAACAGTTTTCTATGGAAAGGTTTTCAATAACTAAAATTTTTTATAGAAAGTTCTTCGATAACAACAATTTTCTATAGAAAGGTTTTCGATAACAATATTTTTCTTTAGAAAAATTTTCGATAACAACAATTTTCTATAGAAAATTTATCGATAACAATAATTTTCTATAGAACATTTATCGGTAACAATTATTTTCTATAGAATGTTTTTCGATAACAATATTTTTCTATAGACAAATATTCGATTGCAATAATTTTCTATAGAAAGTTTTTCGGTAACAATATTTTTCTATAGAAAAATTATTATTATATAAATTTCTGTTCGTTTATTTAAAGTTTTTTATTTGCTGTTTGTCAATTTAAACCTTGAATTTATTATTTTCCAATAACTTTTTAATTGCTTATTGTAATAATAGTAAGCAATTATAATTTATTTATTTTTCGAGGATACTCCTAAAATAATTAATTTTCTATTACAAAATACTGGGTTAATTGTTGCAATTTTGTATTAAAATTTAATAATTTCCCGTTTTTAAAGCGGAAATTGCTTTACAAACGTTTTAAATTAATTTTTGAATGTGTTAAGGATTATTCTCACAAAATAACACGTGCATATTTTAAGGCTAAAATACAAAAGAGTAAACAACCATACATACATGCTCGCACTAATCCAACCACAAAATACGAATAACAGCAAAAATACGTAAAAGTATTTGAAAATTTTGTATCATAAACAGTTGTGGTCTCAGGCATAAAACTCATCTCCTACTTTTTCTCATGTTGACACACTTGTGTGTGTGAATTAGTGTGTGCTCATTTACACTGCATATATGTAATTAACCAAAAAAAAAAAAAAAACAACAATTACCGCTATCAAGGACACAGTGTCCAATCACACACATACACCTATAAAGTTATACTGTAACAACAAATATTGTTGCTGAATTCTATGCAAACAATTTATATTTACCCACACAAACACATAGCAACAGTCATGTGCATTATATCAGCACTCATTCATTTAAATATTTCAAACCTTTAAGCAAACCGCATCACACAATTATAGACGGCACTTAAAAGCTACCAAAAAGTCTACCCGATAACAGATAGTATTTCTCTCAATCACTCTGCTTTCCTTTCTTTCCATCATAGCCTTAATATTAATATTAAAAAAGCAGCAATTACTTACTGTCATTCATTTCCTACATTATAACACAACACACACACACACACAAGTTTCCATATGAACAATAACAATTGCTGTAGTACTCAGAGTTTAATGTTAATCCTCTTCCTCTCTGCTCTCTTTTAACACCACACATGATTGCTCAGCTCAGATAATATTACGCATTTATTGTGAATTTTAATAACAACACTGTTAATGTAAGCAGCACAGTCTTAATGCAGTAACAACACACATATGTGTGCCATCATTATACCGTAATTCTCCTTCTCTCTCATATCCATACTCACCATATTCATGCTGTCATAGTCGCCTATTGTTGTTTAAACCACCATTACAATATAAGCAGAGGATTACTGTGTTCAATTCTTCTTTTTTTTGTCTGTGGCTTTACTTAAACAACCGCTAAACAAAGTGTTTGGAAGAGCGTAAATATGAGTCTTATATGGTAAAGCCTAAGTGAGTGCGTTCGTGTGTGTGTGTGTGTAACTACAGGCATTGATACATGTACTCGTATGTATGTTGTACCATATCTTTTGCTCTTTAAGTATTTTTCTCTTTATTTATCTTTTAATCTTCTGCTCTTTAAGTCTCATTTTTGATGTTACACAACTACTATTACAGCAGTTTGTCGTGTGTGGTTATTGGTTTGCATTTTTTTGTGGTTTTAGTGTAACAGCCATTATACGGTGTATGGTGTACACAATATATTTCTGTTCGTATAAATGCATATGTATGAGATTATGGAGTCCTAATATGTGGTTAAATATGAGAGAACGTAAATAACGGTTGTGTTCCTGATGTTTATAAATTTACGCATGATTATGCAAAATTGTTGTCAAATGTGATGTACATAAAGTGGAGAACAAAATAATAGCAGTACTTTAAAGCATTAAAAGGGTGAAATTTGATTTTTTGAACAAAATTTTTCGATTTCTAGAAACAAGACATCATGATGAACACAATAAATGATAACGGCGTGGAGAATTCGCTACCCAGAAGGACGTTGAGCAGCTTCTGCAGCACCGTCAAGGTAGGAATGGGCCTCTATGAACCTCTTGATATCATGTAACATTTTCGACAAAGCAATTCCTTACCTAGCGACCTCCATAACTTCATCATGTAGAGTATTCTGCGGCAAACGGAAGTGCATGTCAATGTGACCTATTTAACTACTATCATGGTAAGTATTCTGCGACGGACGAAAGTCAAGCTACTGCGCTGGTTCGTCCATGTCGTTCGCATGAGGGGAATGATCCGGCGAGAAGGATATTTGGCATGAACATTAGCGGAAGTCGCCGTAGAGGACGAACTTGCCTAATTTAGAAGGATCAAATCGAGCAAACCCTGCCCTCGATTGATGTGATCAACTTGAGAATGCGCGCAAGAAGACGAGACTCCTAGAAGATTTCTTAAAGCAGGCCGAAATCCAATAAACGTGTTGTTAATGGCCATAATTGACTGAAGGTCAACATATCCCACTCAATAGAGGGGGTACACGCTTTGACTAGAATTATTATTATTTTTTTTGTAATTTCCTTTACTTTTTAATTATCCTGTCAATACTGAAAGGTCAGCTATAGAACAGAAGATAGAGAAGCAGAAGAAATGTTTAATTGTTAACAATTATTTTAAATTGATTTGACTTCTGGTGGCAGTAATTATTGTTCTCTAGCAAATTTATTATCGATATTCATTTTTATTCTGCATTTTTTTTTAATTGTCTTGGCAGTTGTTCGTTTCTTTTTTTTATTCTATTTTTAGTTTCTATTGTGAATTGAAACCCTTTTCTTTGCTGTTTACAATGATAGTTGACAGGAGACTTATTAAAGAGGGCCCTGGCCTGTTTTCAGAGCAACAGACAAGCTATGCAATAACAATTTATAAAGTGTGGTAATTGATTGGTAAATTCTATACAAGAGTAAAATGAAGGGAAGGGTATAAGGATAAGGGTTGCATAGAAAAATCTATTAAATACCCAGTGGGGGGCGATAATATTGTTTAAATGCTGGTGTTGTTCGTAATTGTTAAGAATTTATTTTCTATATTTTTTTATTTTCGATAACTACAATTTTCTATGGAAAATTTTTCGATAACAAGAATTTTCTAATTTTTCTATTGAACGTATGATTAATTTAAATTATTTTCCAAGTAAACATCATACGTAATGTCATACTTTTTTACAAAACACATATACAATTTATTTAACACCCAAAAGTATGCAACAATTTTTTTTTTACAAATTTTTCCATTTATCATCAATTCATTTCAAATTTTTAAATATCATACTGTTTACCATGAAAATTGATGGTTTATTTAGTCAACTATTTCATATCCATTCTACATTACGCCTTAAAATATGCTTTAACAATAGCTAGCTATACATACATGTATGTTTTGTTAAGAGCATTCATTCGTTCATTCATTTATTCATTTCACCCTTAAGTTATAGAATAATTGTAAAATTATACAAGCGTAAACTGAGGTGTTAGTCAAGCATATTAAACATACAATAATTTGAAGCATAAGTTAAGGCTGTAATTACAATTTAATCTAACAGAAAGGGCCTAAAGGTTAAAATATATGTTATGCAACATGCTTTGTGAACAAACAAGTTTCAGAAAAAATCTTAGTAAACAATAAATGTAATGCTAAGAAATTCAAAAAAAAACTTTGAAATTTTGAAGGATATTTTAAGGCAGTAAAAACAAAATATTTAAATAGTAACCATACATTAATTACAATTTATTTTTCCAAATACTTAAAGGAAATCGCAAAAGGTGTATGGCAGTAATGGAAATCACCTCAGATTAAGCAAAGCCTGGAAAAACTGATACAGATTTTCAATTAAGTTGGATACCAACAACGTTTAGATAAACGACGGCTCAAAAAATACTGCATCCAGCGGGACTTAGATGAGGACCATTCAAATGACTAGCGATGTACGTAGCAGGTCCTTTTCCTGTTAGCAATGGCACTAAATTTTTAAATAACATAAAATTAGAATTAGAAAATTAATCGATTGTTTGAATTTTTTATGGAAACTTTATCGATAACAAGAATTTTTAATATAATATTTATCGACACAAAAAGATTTTATAGAATTTTATCGATAACAAAAAAATGTCTAGAAAAAAATTACTATAAAAAATTTATCGATAACAAATAATTTCTATAGAAAATTTATCGATAACAAAAAATCTATACAAAATTTAACTATAACAATAAATAAATAAATAGCGAGGTACTAAATTTTTCGATAACATAAAACTTCTAATCGACATATTGATCATTTCAAAATTATTCGATTGTTTGAATTTTTTATGGAAACTTTGTCGATAACAAGAATTTTTAATGTAATATTTAACGACAACAAAAAGCTTTTATAGAATTTAATCGATAACAAAAACTGTCTATAGAACAAAAATTTTCTATAAAAAATGTATCGATAACAAATGATTTCTATAGAAAATTTATCGATAACAAAAAAATCTATACAAAATTTAACTACAACAATAAATAAATAGTGATGTACTAAATTTTTCGATAACATAAAACTTCTAATCGACATATTGATCATTACAAAATTAATCGATTATTTAAATTTTTTATGGAAACTTTATCGATAACAAGAATTTTTAATGTAATATTTATCGACAACAATAAGCTTTTATAGAATTTTATCGATAACAAAAAATGTCTAGAAAAAAATTTCTATAAAAAATTTATCGATAACAAATAATTTCTTTAAAAAATTTATCGATAACAAAAAATCTATGCAAAATTTAACTATAACAATAAATAAATATTTATCGATAACAAAAAATGTATATGTATATGTGTTGGTTATTTGAAAATCAGAAAATTTTCTATACAAAATTTATCGATAACTTTTTCGATAACATTAAATTTTTTTACATATGTAAGTATATGTCAGTTATTTGAATTTTCTATTTAAAATTTATCGATTATTTTAATTTTCTATACAAAACTTTTCGATAACATTAAATCTTCTATAGAAAATTTGACAATAATATTAAATTTTTGCACGAATATTTTTATAGATAACAAACAATTTCAATAAAAAATTTATTGATTATTTGAATTGTGTACAGAATTATAATTTCAATGATTTCAGTATTCTATTGTTAGACTATATGAATTTTTAGAGGAATAATTTTCCAATGTTGGAATATTTTGTAGAAAATATTTCGATAACAATAGTTGTCAACATAATTAAACTTTCACTTTTTCGCTAAATAGTTGTTATATTTAAGGCAAATCTTCAAAAAAAATAAATAAAACTAAAATTAAAATGTTATTTTAAGGCATTATAAAGCTTCAAAATCTATTCATATTAAGCTCAACTTATTGCACCTTTTACAGTAGCTCTATAAAATTCATTGCATTTTAATATATATGCTAATTTTTCCTCACTATTTAGCCTACTTTTGGCTGTAATACTGTTTAAAAAATCATTGCATATTTTAGGGGGCATACTGCATTAGTTACAGCAAAATACAAGCGAATAGAAATTATAGCATATATTTAGGAGGCTATTTTAAAGTATTTAAAGGTATGTAAAGTTATTATTGAGGTTTACAAATTCAACCAGCTGAATTGCATTAAATTAACTGCCAAAGTAAAATTGCTACAAATATTAACTATTTTCCTTTGTTAAATAAACTTAACTTATTCACTTACCTTATCTTTTTCTATTTTTTTTTTTGCTGGCAGCTAAACTCGATACACTTTTAGCTTCAATTGCTTACAATTATCTGCGATATTTCTGTTGCTGTTCTCAGAGTTTCTTTTCTTTAAGTTTATGCCGGCGGCAAGTCAACAATATGTTGTTTTCATTTCATGAACTGCAAAGAAAAGAAAAGAGAGTGAAAAAACAATGCAGTTTAACAAGTTGCCAAATAAATACTGTAAGGGAAAGAGGAAGGTGAATGTATTGTTAGCAGTTGTGGAATGTAATTTTAAAGTTTTCTTTTTGTAACTATCGCTTGGGGTGAAAATATTATTACAAAAATAACATTAGAGAAATAAAAAGTAATGAAATCATAATTTGTACAATATTTTTTGTTAAATAAATATTGCAAGAAACTTATTTTTATGCAATTCAGCTAGCTGAATAGAGTTATTTTTACCTTAGTTTTGTTTTTAGATACAAAAATGTATTAAATAACTTATTTTTGTGTAATTCAGCTAGCTGAATAGAGTTACTTTTACCTCAGTTTTGTTTTTAGGTACAAAAATGTATTGAATAACTTATTTTTGTGTAATTCAGCTAGATAAATAGACCAACGTTTATTTATATTCTATTGCAAGTAAAAAAATATATAAATTTTCTTATTTTTATCTAATTCAGCTGGCTGAATAGAGCACTTTTTACTTAAATTTTGTTTAAAATTAAAAAAATACATTAAATAACTTATTTAAATGCTATTCAGCTAGATGAATGGCTTTAAATTCACTTGATTTTTAAGTTTAGCTTAAAATTCTGGCCAATAACAGCTAAAAAAAAGTAATTCATTTAACTACTTATAGCTTTGATTTCTTTTGCTTAGAGGTTTAGTTTAATATTTTTACTAAAAACAGTTTTGTTAGGCAATTCAGCTAGCTGAATTACACTAAATTTATGTTTATTGAATTCTTAGTTTAAGAATTAAGTTTTGTTAGGCAATTCAGCTAGCTGAATTACACTAAATTTATGTATATCGAATTCTTTGTTTAAGGAAATAGTAAGAAACTTATTTTAATGTTATTCAGCTAGCTGAATAACTTAAATTTATTTTAAGCTTATGATCTATTGCACTATTTTTATTAAAAGCTATTCAAAAAAGATATTCAGCAAGCAAAATAGCTTTCATTTCATTTAACTGAAATTATAGATTCAATATTTTTCTGAAGTATGGCTTAGAAAAGCTATTTAGCTAGCTAAATAGTTAAAATTCTATCTGAATAACTTAAATTTATTTTAAGCTTAGGATCTATTGCAATATTTTTACTTAAAACTGTTCAAAAAAGATATTCAGCAAGCTGAATAGCTTTCATTTCATTTAACTGAAATCCTAGATTCAATATTTTTCTTAAGTATGGCCTAGAAAAACTATTCAGCTAGCTGAATAATTAAAATTCTATCTGATTTATACTTTTAACTCAATATCTTAACTAATAACAACTTAAGAAGCTATTCAGCTAGCTGAATAACGTACATTTAACTTAATTTATATTTTCACTTTCATACTTTTCCAAAGTACTGCTTAGAAAAGCTATTCAAGCCAGCTGAATTCTAAAACTTATAACAAATAGTTTTAAAAATTCTTATTTCTTTGGAAAATTTCAACATTTTAATATTTATCTATTGGATTTCTCTGGTAGATCTTCAAAAAAAATAATGAGAAAACTTTTTTCTAGAGTGTGTTTACGATTATCATTTATTGTATGCTAAATAGGAAATAAGAAAAGAATGGGAAAACAACTGAAAAAAACTTGTTGACAACTTAAATGAGGTAAAAAAGCAAAAAGCAAAAAAAATATCGAAAGATTTTGAGGAGATGTTTTATTTAACGTTCAAATGTGCACAGAAAATAAAAAAAAAGTTCACATGTAATATTAAATTAAAACGAACAGTAAAAGGTTTATGAAAACTATCGTCATTTTAAAAAGATTGCCTAGTTTTAGGCGAATATATTGTTAGAGGGTTTACTGTTTGATAAATACGGCAAGCCAGTTGCTTTAATTGCAACAACAAGTCATTTGTTGAATAATCTTTAACATTACATGGGTGAATGTATGAGAGAGAGAGAGACGGCGAAACTAAAAACAACAACAATTAATATACACATGACCGAACATGAAAATATACTGTGTATACACCCATTCCGTGCTGCCTACAGTTTTTCCTCTCTCTCTCTCTTTCATTATTTTTTTCTTTATAAAACTTGTTTTCTTTTATTATTTTTCAAAGTTCCGTTCTAATGTCATTTCATTTGTCGTCCATGTGTGACAAAGTATAGTAAACAAAATATACGAAAACGTTAGTTTTCCCTCTTCTCTATCACTCCCTCTCAATCGCTCTCTCCCCCCTCTCTCACTCTCTCTGTGTATATTTCTTTTCCAACTTGCTTATTTATGCATAAGAAATGCAACACAATCTACTAAATGTCATTGTATTGTATAAAGTCCACAGAAAAAAAGCACAAAAAAAAACAACTACGACCCACGTTTCATGCAGGCAGGCACCCATCATTGCATGTGTTACATATTCTCCATATGTACATATGCACTCAATGCTTGCGTTTATATGTACGTATGTATGTATGGACGTGTGTAAGTGTTTGAACAATAGAATTGCAATGTCAGGAAGAGCACTGCTGCTTATCCTTGAGTTGATGATGACGATGCTGACGAGAAAAAATTTGTTTTTTTTTTTATTCTTCTCTCTACTGGCGCAAGTACTTTCACTTTGTTAAAGTATTACACACAGTGAAACACACATGCATATATGCTCTTACACATGCTTAAAGATCCACTCTCATACACAATAATGTTCATAAATAAAGTTTTCCAAAAGAAAGAGAGAGAGACGTTGTTTCATATAGGGGGGGTGTTTAAGCACAAAATGTTTTATTTACGCTCGCCTTTTCATAACCAAGCTACTGTTCGCTCATATCACAATTTTTTTTCTCTACTCTCCTCTACACTATCACAGTGTTACAGCTGCTGCTTCAAATAAAAAATAATGGTTGCGGAGAAACTAAAACAACTACAACAACACAAACACAAATTTCAATACATAATAAATAATCAACCCAAAAACAAAAAATCCAATTTCTCTTTCAATTTCCTTTTAACAGTGGGCTCTCACTAAATCTTAATGAGGATCTCGTCTCTCTTTTCTTCAGCGAACAAGTGTAGTTTAGAGAAAATACACAAACACACTCACTTCTTATTACAATTACGCGCGGGAGTATTCGCTCACTTGTAAACAATGTGTTCAACCAGAACCTTAAGACTCTTTTTATATTTTGTCTTGCTCTCGGTTTACATTCGTTTTATGATCTCTCATGCACGAGAGAGTACTAAAGGTCTTGTTTACATAATTTCCCTTCCATGCACGTAATAGAATTATTCCAGGGATGGCAGTTTCTAATGCTTTTTAAGCTTATTATAAGACTTGTTTTCAACAAGATACTATAATGCCATGGTTAAACAATTCGTTTGCTCTGTAGTTGCCCAGTCAACGTGCAGTTGAATGCCAAGCTTAAGGGTAATCTGCTTAAGCCGCGAGGCTCACTCGGTCCCTTTTCAATCTCTGTGGATATGTGAATAATTAAAATTATTACTTCCAGGTTGTCAATATGTGTAAAGTCACGAATAGTCTCATTACACCCACCCAAAATTTCTGGTATGGTGAGGACGCTGGACTCTTTAGCTCGCTTTATTTGTTCGAAAACTTCACGGGCCAAATGATTACTGTGAGCGCTTGAGTGCTAAACGAATTTTGGCTACTACAACTGAACAAATTCGTGTTAGACAACAGAACAACAAATTCGTGTTAGAGAACAGAAGGGTTACATAGGGCAATTTGCGCTGTCCGCAACACATTATTTTATGGGTTTTCTTCAAGTCGACTAGGCTTAGACTTTTGAAGTTCGATCAGTATGGTGGAACCTTATCGTTGATAGTGCTGGCAAGAATAGTTTAAGCAAATATGGGACTAATCCGTATGACAGAGTCGACTTTATATTGTATGCCTCGCCAATCCTGGAGAAAATTAATACACACAACATAGGTGGTGTCAAAAGCTAGGCCACAATCCTAACTAAAGGGTTGTAAAGCCCAATTTAGTAAACAAAAGATCTTTAGTATTGATGAACATCAACAAAACCCATCTCTGTATATTGGTTGGGTGATAATTATTTTTAATTATTTATTAGGGACTGATGATTGGGGATTAAGTGTTCTTTGGAAATAGTAATTCTTCGGGCAGTTAGCTGGCTCATTCTAATTTTGCATTCTGATGTCTTGGATTAATCGGTAAAGGTCAAATTCAGGGAATTAACCCCAGGTTCTAATGAAGTTTAATTGAAATTAGTATGAAGCTGTCTGTTGGCTAGGTACACAGAATAAGTTTATCCTCTGCTGAGTCCCAGGTCGTAATGGAAACCCAAGGCAATGAGCAAGCAAATGAGATTGAGTGGTGAGTAGCACCCAAGTCGCTGATGGGGCGAGAACCCTTCTGAAGGGTGGGAGCGGATGTCTCGAAAGTATACTCAACGAAGTCGCCGTTGTCTAGTAGGTAGTGTGTTGGCTTATTAGACGTAAAGCCAGGGTTCCAGTCCCAGGCCAGACATCAAGACTAAATACAAAAAGTATTTCTTCGGCGACTTCCTCTCAGCAGATTTCTGGCAAAAACTCTGAGAGTAAAAAAAATTGCCATGAAAAAAGTTTCTCAAAAATCTGTCGTTCGGAGTCGACTTTAAACTGTAGGTCCCACCACTCATTTGTAAAATTAACACACACAACATAAGTGGTGAGAGAAACTAGGACGTTGTACAATGGATAAATTCGACCTCCAGGTACTGTACTTGTCTTAATTGACAAGTACACGTCCTCTAACCTAACCTAACATACTTAACGAAAGGGAAGATAAAGAAATGCAAAAACTCTTCTTTAACAACGTGGATTTGAGGCAATCGGAACTTATTATAGGAAATTATAATAACAGGACGGACCTGAGTCATTTATTAGACTATTAAGGCATAATCTAAGACTTTAAGCTTCCAACTTTGTCATCTTGTTAGCCGGGTAATGAAGATTGAAATTTAAATAAAATTCTTTATTTTTTTTTAAGTAAATTTTTCCTTTTAATAGTTATTTTCCATCTCTGAATTTTTCTTTGCATGCCTAATAATAATTTTAATTTTCTTTTTTAATATTCAAACATTTAGTTACACCAAAAGAAATTCTTAGTAATTGTTAATCACCATTCCTGACTTATTACATGATGCTTATTATGTTAGTTACTCCTGTTATTTTTACTCTTTCTCTTAACAGACTACCAAAGAAAAATACCAAGTGTGTCTAACTGTCTTATTTGGTTTCATAAAATTCAATGAAATTCTTAGTAATTGTTATTAACCATCCCTGCCTTATTGTTATGCTTATTACGGTAGTTACTCACAGCCCTTTTCATATAAACGAGAACAAGAGCATGCATGTGTGTCACACAACACTGTGCTTTAAGCTTTGTTTTGTTTTGTTTTTGTTTTCCCTGAATTTTTGTTTTGTTTGTCTCTTGTCTCATGACTCTTAAGATGTTGTTTTTTCATAATTTCCTTTTTGGCTTATAATGTTGTTGCTGTTGTTGTTACTGTTCCCTTTTCCACTGTTATGGTCTCTCGCTCTCTAAATGACTCTGATGCTGAGCTGTAGTTTGTTGTGTTTGTGTTAATAAATATTACATGCGGGGGAGGTGATGTGTAATTTTTATGTGTGCAAGAATTTATAACCGCAAGTGTTATAAGCATAAAAGTGTGTGTGGGTGTAAGTAGGTTTACACGTATTAAAGAGTAAGTGGCGTATTTATGCGTGTTTAGACGACGTTACTAAACGAGTAATTGTGTTCATATTAGTGTAATACGTGTGTTCAAAGTTTTAATAGCATACCACGTATGCAATGCTTTAATGCACACATGCATACAATAGCAATACAGTTACTGATATTTACATGCATATGTTTGAGCAAATTAAGCTGCATGATATTTTCATATTTGTTGTTAGATTTTAACACACTTATACACACATACATACAAGTATTGTAAACTTTTTTAAATTATAGCTTGGAGAGCACACATTTGGCGTGATATTTTCTCTTATTTATGCAATAAATGAATATGCAAATGTGTGTGTGTGTGTGTGTGACAACATAAGCATATTCCATTTGAATGTGTTAATAAATGCAATATATTGGCATTAAGTTAGCATTACTGTGACAATTTCAAACGAAATAAATTTATTTTCTATGGAAAAACAGGGGGAAATTTTTTTTCTTTTAAATTAAATTTTTATTAAAAAAAAAAGAGAGGAAGCATTAACAGTTATTTATACTCTTTTAATAAGAAAATTTATTTAAGCGACAATATTGTTCGGTAACAGAGAGTAACATACACACCCAGAGTGGGAGAGAGTGGGAGAGAGAGAGTGTGTGTGTGTATGTGTTTAAAGAGTTTTTAATAATATTTGACCATTTAATTATTTCTGTTGCCTACCTTAAGGCTGTTTTTTTTATGTTTTCAAAGTAAATCTCATCATAAAAGGGAAATTGAAGCTTCTTTTTGATATTTTTTAATTGGTTATTACAAGCCTCCAGTCAGGATTACCACCTAATTTCTCAAACCACTTATGTTGTGTGTTAGTGACGGAACCCACAGTTTAAAGTCGATTCCGAACGAAAGATTTTTGAGAAACTTTTCATGGCAATTTTATTTTACTCTCAAGAGTTTTTGCAAGAAATTTGCTGAGAGCTAGACTACGGCGACTTCACTTAACAACAATTATTTGCGATTATTTATGATTTTTCTTTTGTACGACCAATACTTAAAGGATGCATTTTGTTGGAATAAGGAAATTATGTTATAGGTAGGAGGAAAGAAGGTGTAGTGTTTATAGAGACTAGATTGGAATCTCTTTATATTATAAGTGAAGGGAGAACCCTCTGCAGGAAAGTTGTTCTATATACTGATAATAATTCTGGTGTTACTATGGTCTCACCTCTAGGGCAATTTGTTGCGCAGAAACACGAACGCTATTATGCACCGATGCAAGAACTTTGGTACAGTATGTGTTGACAATGACTTATGTGCTGTGCTAATTTTTTAACGTCACGTATATTGTTCACTGTATTACCATTCAGAAACTATGCGATGTGATCCCTACTGTTCTCAGTTCTCAGTTTTTTTCCATTTCAAAACACTTTTAATTCCTTTAAATCCCTGTCCTACATTGCAACGCTTTTTATTTGCAATGTAAAGCAAAATTTATAGCCTACTTTAAGGCTTATTTTATTCACCTTCTTTCGAACAAATCATGCTTGCCTATGGTCCTTTACCATGACGACACGTACCACAATGGCAGCAGCAGCATCATCTTCATCACTGTCATGATTGTCATCATATTTCTTGAGATTCCTTTTGTCTCTACAACTTCTTGACACATTTAGGACATGCTTAATAGAAAAACTACTACTATTTTTGCTTAAGTTTATTTTCTTTAGATTCCTTTTCTTTTGTTTTTTTTGTTCTCTTTCTGCCTCATTAGAGGCGGCATGCAGTCAGCTTTTGTTGCAAGACAAAGTAACTGAAAAAAAGTTGAAGAAAAATTTTATTTTACAATGGAACCCCCATACTTGCTCCTGCTTCTCGTATGCCTTCTCTACAATGAACAAATATTTTCTAATAAAAATAACTATGACAAGTACTTGTCAAAATTTAAAATCATGAAAAACAAAAAAAAAAAAACATGAAAAGCAAACAAGTTGGCAACGCCACAGGGAGAAAAGTTGTTAGGAGGAGATGAAAAATAAAATAAAACTTTTTTAAATTCCTTAAAAAAAAATAGGGATTTAAGAATTTAATTTCTCGATTGGGGTCCTATTTGGCCGCACATATCTTAATACAGGAAAAATTGCATAATTTTTGCTAATGGAGTGCTATTTAACGAGGAGTTCAGGTGTTTGAATGGACATACTTAGGCCACGTAGGACTAGGTTTAGGCTCGATTCGCTAGTTCCGGAACTCCATAGAGTTTCCGATGAAATGAATCGGATTGTAAATATCAGTGTATGCTAGTTGATCCAGATATTCCATATAGTAGGGACCCGGGTGTCTCTTTTTCCCTAGAAATGGTGCCGGGCATGTAATCAGTATGAAGTAGCCGTGGTCTAGTAGGTAGTGTGTTGGCTTATTAGACGAAAAAGCCAGGGTTCTAGCCCCAGGCCAGACATCGAAATAAAATACAAAAAGTATTTCTTCGGCGACTTCCTCTCAGCAGATTTCTGGCAAAAACTCTGAGAGTAAATAAAAAATTGCCATGAAAAGTTTCTCAAAAAAATCTGTCGTTCGAAGTCGACTTTAAACTGTAGGTCCCGCCACTCATGTATAAAATTAACACACACAACATAAGTGGGGTGAGAAACTAGGTCGTAATCCTGACTGAAGGGTTGTAATGACCAATTAAGTAAGTTAAGTATGTAATCAGTAAGGCTCATCCTCCTCATCAACTCTACATCTTCCACTAGGTGTCCAAGACCAATGTGACTGTCTTGCGTGTCTGTAATGCAATGCCCCGCAATAAGCCCGATAACAATGCTGAGATACCATCCAGCCTTGCTCAGATTTTCTGCACCTTTCTGCCCGTGTCCGAAGCCGTCCAACTATTGTTGACGACATCCACGATAGCATTGTCATTTATAAGTTTGCAGGTTCTCAACCTCAAGAATTCATCAGAGAGCTCCATGGTTTTGCCCTGTCTAGTTAGTTCATATGCTCTGCAGTTATTCAAAATGGTCTCCATGTGCTATGGACATAATATCTGCTACCTCGTTGAGATGTCTGCGACAGTTTTTCACCGTATTAAAGTTCATCACAGTAGAATCCAGTGCTCTGATAGATGCCTAGTTACCGCACTGTATGGTAATTTCGCGCTTGGGGACATTTTCGCTCCCGATCATTTTTACTGCAGCCTGTATTTGCCGACACTTCTGTCTAAAAGACTCTGTAGTGATTTGGAAGCCTCATAGACCGGAATATCCTAATGATTCCGAAATATCTCCACACTCAGGGTTCCGTTCAACTTGGAGCCATCGGTACAAAATTTTTACGGAGTCCCACCATTCTTCCAGGTTTCCCTATCCGGAATGGATGTCCTTAACCTCATTGAGTAGCATCGCGGTGTCGTGTACTCATTGCTCCCAAGAGCCCCAAATTGATTTAGTATCTCCGCGTGGCCAGTATACGATTCATAACACTGTGCTGTCGCCCAAAGTCGCCTACTAGTTTTAGCCAATAGTTGGTCAGCTCTTGGATAGAGGATTTCTTTCTCTCGGTATCCGACATTCGGTCTCTTCCAAGATTTAGAATGAGATTCAGTTGACATTAACGCTCGAGTAGTTGAGTCATCCAGTAAAATTTAAATGAAATTTTTTTTGAATGCCGAAAAAGCTTCTTAAAACCTTTACTGGGTTACTTAGGAGAAAATTCTTTATGAAAGAAATTCCCAACATGTTTACACAACAAAATTCCTTCAGAGAAAGAAAAGACAAAATAAAAATAGAAAATAATCTCGTCTATACAGTTGCACAATGACCAGTAGAAGGCAGTAAACACAAGTATGGGCAGGGGGTAGAAAACCCTATCCCCACAATCATAAAAAGAAATTTTTTATTTAAACACAGTGCATGCAGTAGTGCAGTTCAGTTAGTAGTTTAATTTGCATTCACAGATTCAAAGATGCTCAGGATAATATGTGCACAACACATTAGTTTGAGTAAATAAAACATCATATGAGGAGACCCCTCTGCCATGAGGAGACCCTTTGCCCCTCTGACACTGCCCCGCATGCAAGGACAAGGTTGTCAAAAGGTTGCTTTACTACATATCGATTATTTTTTAAGCATTTCTGTGTGGTCATAAAGCCCTTAAATATGCAACAGAAAAAAAAGGAAAATTAAAAGAAATTTTTTTTATTTTGAAATGAAAATTAAACTGAAATTTAATCTTTTAAAATATTTCAAATGAATAAGAAAAATTATCCTGGGCTCTAGTTAAAATTTTAAAAAGAATTTTAAATTAAAAAAAAAAAATATTTAAAGCCTACTTTAAGGGTTTATGTCATTAATTGCCGTATTTATTGTGCAATCTATGCTATACGATTGCCTAAACAAGAGCTGAAAGGTATAATGAGAGGTTTACCCTTTTTCTCCTAAAAGAATTCACAAGATAATCTGGGGTTTTCAAGATGAAAGCGATATTGATTGACCATCAGCCGTACGTGGAATGCTGAACCGATTAGGTAGGGAAAATAAGGTTAAGCCATGATAAGATGCAGGTCTTGTAGGAATTCTCTACAATAAGCAAGCAGCCGACCTTAAGAGGAGGGAAGCTTCCACGTCGCTGATGAGACCAGAGTCCCTGAGCGGAGTGTAAAGTATGCTCAATAACAAGATAAGGAATAAGGATATAAAGACTCTTCTCAAATCAAATTGGTTGAAGGCAATCGAAGCTTCTGTTGAGAAACTGTAATAGATAATGATCTGAGTCATGCATCAGACTATCCGGGAATAACCCTAGGCTGGTAAGCGACCTTTTGACACTGAAGATTCAGCGTACACTTATTCAGAGTGGAAGTTGCCTGGAGTTCAATATGCAGAATTTGACACGAATGAATAATTAGAATGAATGAATATATAAACCAAGATGTATCCTAGCCTTAAAATAGGCAACATATATATATTTTGTATTGTCTAGAGCCTAAAAGTATGCACTAATTTTTAAATTTTTCTCTCACGCTAACTTTCTGTAACAAGCTAGATAATTAAGAAACAAAAGTCATATGCAAACAATTTATGGAGTTTTTCTTTATAAACTTTAAAACATCAGCCTTAAAATAGGCAGCAAAATATTTTTTCTCCTTTTTATTGAAAAAGTTTGAAATTTACTCAAGTTTGAAACAAAAGTTTTCTTCTGTTTTTGAATGTGAATTGCATAATAAAAATTCGAAAAGTAATGTTAATTAAATGCATAACGCCATAAAGTAGGCTTTAAGAATTTGTTGAATTGGACAAGATCGAACATAACCTTGAATATACATACGATTCGTATGTTATTTTGGCATGCCATTTACACAAATTGACTTCCTTAAGCGATTAACAATTCTACTCCCTTTTTGACTTTTAATTCTCCTGTTCTTTCAATTCACTTTTTCACTTTTTCGTTTTCGTTTCCGTTACAGAATAAATAATTTCTCATGTCCATCAGCACGCCACCATTACATTACCATATCCGCCAACAACATGGATACATATTGGAAACAATTTTTCGTTATTTTTTAATCCCGTGAGTGAGTGCAAGTGAGTACAAGTGAGTGAGCGAGTGTATAAACAATTCATCTGGCATTTTACAAACGATAAACGATTAATTTTTCATTTAATCTGCTTTTTCACTTTGCATTCTTCGAGTTTTTTTTCTCCGATGTTAAAGCCCTAAAATATGCAATGAAATGCAAATTGATGGCCAGGTGACTTCCATTTGCTTTTTTTCTTTTGCCATTTTTTAATCAACGTAGTAACGTTTACCAAAACATTGGCGTTTTAATAAATGGCAACCGGAAGTGTATAATTTAACAAGCATATCCGTTTGAAATTTATTCAAATAAAGTGCAGAAACCGTTTGGAACTTTAAGCAAAAGGTTGACTAAGAATTAGAACATCATAGGGCGCCGTAGTCTGTTGGGGAAAGCCTGAATAAATAGTGGGGATCTCAAGGCTTTGTAGAATACAGAGAAATATATGCGAAAGCATTACAAGACAATTATGCCGATGCTGGATATGATATATGCCTCTTTCCACTACACGTCCACCGTAAGGGCTCGGCAACAAATGTTGGGCAGTGTTGTTTATGATTTCTCGGAGAAGTGCGGAAAATCCATTACGGACAGAGGGGAAGGGCAAAATGATGTAAAGCAACACGCAAACGAATCGAAGATGACTCCAAACTAAACACAGTTGCGTGTGGAGGCAACATAGATCATTCAGAGGCAAATATAGATCATTCGATAAGGCTAGCCGGTAGCTGTTCTGATGCCTTTCAGACGGAAGCGTTGGCCATACGAATTGCTGTGATGATTATTAAAATAAGGGCGACCTGAGCACGCAAGTGAGCGTAAACTTGATTCACATTGGCGTTGTGATGGAAAATGATGAATGCAGGACATGCGGTAAAGGCATAGAAACGATGGAGTCTTGCCCCATTTTGGGTATGATACTATACCAGACATAGCTCATTTCAGAGGAGTAGAATGGAAGAAGTTAAGCAAGTTTGTACAAGACACAGACTTTCTAGAGAAAGTCTAGTCGTCTAGTCGGGACGATCACGGCCGCTAACATTGTCGGGGTTATGATCGCGAGTAGAGAAAATTGGACCTCAGTGGCAAATTACGTGTAGAACATTCTAAAACTGAAGAAGAGGGATCTTGAGGCTGCGGAACATGTGAGCACGCCGGCATAGATGAAACTGGCACAGGTGTCAAGCGAAATTCGAATCAGGGACCTGGACGAAAGGAAAAGTGGAGACACTTAGATGTCTCTTCAACTTTCGACACGCAATCCGGACGCGGATATGAACACGCAGGGGCCAAAGGGCCAAAGGGACTCCACTCCGAAGTAATACCACCGTAGTTCCTGAGTGGGCACAACGAGTCCACGAGACGAGGGGGGGATTTAGTGGGTGAGGGCCCCACACACGGAGGATGTAACGACTTCCTCTATGGTGCGGTTAGGTACATTTACCCCTCCTCGGCGTAAAAAAAAGACTTTCTAGAGAAAGTAAGTGGCATGAGACCCTTAGTTTCCTCTCTTTTAGCCTACCTACCTAGTGAGTGCTAAAGGCGTTTCATCAATTGAAGGTGGCCATATTGCTCCTTATTGTAATGACGGGCATAAAAACAATATGGCGGAGGGGGAAGGTGTCCGTGTTACCTAAAATTACAATTTGTTTATTTTTTCCTCCAAAATGTAATTACCAGTCGATGGAAATTTTGTTACAAAACTATTCTACTATGTATGTGGGGCGATGTTATTTTAAATCTATTTTCCTTCTTTTTTCAAATATTTTGCAATATTTCTAATTGATTTATTTGTTTTTATTGTTTTTTTGCTTTTGTTTATTGCCGTGGTTTTGTGGAATAATATTTATTCGCCTGTTTTTTTGTTTTTGAATTCATTATTTACGGCCAACAATACAATGAAACACAACAACAATTTGTTTATAAATTTTAAAAGACAATAAAAACAATAACAACAAAAAAAAGTAAAATTTATTATCTGCTGTTATCTGTCTATTTATCTGGTGTAAGTTTTATAAATGAATTGTTTAAACAAAATGAAAATAAAATGAATTACAATAATTTTGTTTAATTTTTATTTGATTTTTATGGCAATTTTTTATGACGCAAAAGTTTTGCAAATAAAAACATCAAAAGACCGGAGATAAATTACAGTTTTAATTGGAAATTGTGAAAGGGGAAATTAATTCCCCTTAATACTGTACGGGCTTATACTTAATCAAGGTATTAAAGGAGTGCTCTCTTGTGAGCATAGGACTTCCACAAAGCATTTCCATCTTTTACGGTTACATACATATGTACATACGTAATTGGTCATTACAACCCTTCAGTCAGGATTACAACCTAGTTTCTCACACCACTTACATACGTTGTGTGTGTTAAATTTTATACATGAGTGGTGGGACTCCGAACGACAGATTTTTGAGAAACTTTTTCATGGCAATTTTATTTACTCTCAGAGTTTTTGCCAGAAATCTGTTGAGAGGAAGTCGCCGAAGAAATACTTTTTTTGTATTTAGTTTTGATGTCTGGCCTGGGGCTGAAACCCTGGCTTTTACGTCTAATAAGCCAACACACTACCTACTAGACTACGGCGGCTTCTTTCGCTACTAACCATCCTCCAGCGTTTGTGTTGCTTCTGCCTTCCCATCTTCCAGCAAACCCGTAGATGTGGCAGATTGGAGGCTTAGGACCAATGACGGCATCCGAAGTATCATGCCTCATTAACTAGGGCATCGAGAGCCTACAAGATAGTAAAAATCTCTGCCTAAAAGACGCTACAGTCATCATCAGATTTGTAACATATTGAGTTCTAGAATAATAGGGTTGCCATCAGTTATTGCCTAGAAACAACGATCTCTATGAAGACAAGAGAAGATAGAAATGTTCTTATTCTCTCTAACGGCAAGGGCCAGAGGGCTCCCTGGATAAATTATTTCGAAAGGGGAGTGAAAACTCTTCATTTTTATAAATTCGAAAAACGTAATGAAAATGTTATCCTTCTCCAAAGTTTTGAATTTGTATAGTTTTGTAATCAAGCTTTAATCACTTTTTTGTATAAATTCTCTTCTCCCCCATTAAATTTTAGTACCAAAACAAGGTACCTTGGTAAGCACAGTATCCCTTTAATTCTTGATGACATTTTTAACCTAATATTTGTTATCTCTCCCTCCTATTTTTTTTTTTGGTCTTTTATATCTTTTTTACTGTGTTCATCCCATTTAAATTTTATTTGTTTTTGTGTAACTATAGCCTGCCTGGCCAGCATTTTATTTGATATGAATGGGGCTTTTGGAAACGTTTAGGTATACGCCTAAAATCCCTTTATGGTTTGTTTACCTTTTTTCCCAGGAAATTCGGTTTCAATACTCACATTAATTAAATGAAATTGTGTGAAAACAGATACATTCACCACAAACTATTTATAGAAACAAAAAAAAATTGTCGATACTGGTATTAGGGAGGTTCATAAAAATAGTGGAAAAAAATTTGGAAAAAATTAAGAAAATTTTCGATAAATAAATCGGAATAAAAATTCAATAGAAGTAAAGAAGAAGAAGAAGGCGTATTCTAGTACATTTTTTTTCGCCGAGAAGGAGTAAATGTACCTAACCGCACCATAGAGGCAGTCGTCACATCCGCCGTGTGTGGGGCCGTCACCCACTAAATTACCACCCTCGTCTCCTGTGGACTTGTTTGTGCCTACTCCGAAACTACGGTGGTATTACTTCGGAGTGGAGTCCTTTTGGCCCTTTGTCCCCTTCATTTTCATATCCGCGTCCGGATTGCGAATCGAAAGTTGAGGAGTCATCTAAGCGTCTCCACCATTTCTTTCGTCTAGATCATCGTCTCGGTTACGCTTGGCACGTGTGACAGTATCACCTATGAGTGGGAGAGGGCCCCACACAGGGAGTATGTGTACATTCTAGTACATAGAGTCTTGGTTTTTGAAGCGAGAGGCGGTGGTTCAAAACCCAGCTCTGACATCTCGTACAGAACAAAAAATGGAAAAATATTTCTTTGGAGACATTCTTCTGGCAAAAACTCTGAGAGTTGGTAGTGGACCTTATTCATTAGGGTAAAGTACTTGGAGGTTAGTTTAAAAAAAATTATATAACGGGACGGTTAAAAAGAGAAAAGAGAAAGTCCATAGCGCTTTATAGCGCTAAGAATTGGCTGCCCTCCAACTTTTTATTGAAGCAAAGAGTTAAGGTTTTGGTAGTAAGACTCAATACGGTTAAATCGTGACCCAACCTATATTTTGGAAATGCTGAAACATTAGGAACCCAAAGATACTTTCTTTTTTATAATTTTATAATCAGAAGATTTGGTTTTAAGATTTCAATTTGTGACTTTCAGTCTGACGATATGGTGGTTGTCTGTAGGGCCCTTAAGGAATGTACATATACAGTCACACAGATAATTATACGTAGCCCCCTAAAAATAATTTTTTTTAAAAAGTAATGAACTTCTAATCTAAAATTTCTTTACATTACCGTCTGTAACGACACATTTACTTAAATAAAGAAAAAAGATTCCCAAAATCTATGAATTTGTGACTGCAGTTTGCTTAAAACCAATATGGCACCACAGAAAATTATACGTACGACGTACATTTCGTATACAATTTCTCCAAGGGTAGCCCGGTATATAAAAGGTATTGTGGATAAAAATCCTAGGACTACAGCCGCAGAAATACGAAATACCTCGGAAAGTGATCACAGTGTTATTGTGCATTCCGCAACAGTTCGAAGTGTTTTGAGAAAGAACGGTTTACGCAGCCGAGTGCCGAGAACAAGTCAACTGATTTTTGGGCGAATGTAATATTTAGTGACGAGAACAAATATAACTTGTTCGGCTGTGACGAAAAACAAAAAATTTGACGTAAAAATCAGTTGACTTGTCCATATATTACCATTTTGACAAAAATTATTTTTATTGGGGTAGGTATAATTATCTGTGTGACTGTATACCGTCAGTTCCATTATGTTAAATTGTGGAATATGTTATGTTGTGGAATATTTATCAAGGGGTCTGAAGTTAGTCTCTTGTATAGGCTACCTGGACCAGTGGAAAGTTTTCTAGACAAAGGGGTTATTGCGTAATGTCCTTTTGGTAAGCGAGCATATGTACTTGGACTTGGGATTCCGACGAATGACTTCTGCAGAAGCTATGGGTCTAAGGAGGAGACTTTCTTTCACCTCTTGTGCCACTTCTCTTTGGCAGCAAGAGGGCTAACACTCCATGTATAGATAAGAAGAGGACCGAATTACTGTTGTCATTAACCCATTAATGCCCGAATTACTTTTTTTCTAACGGTTACCGTTTTGTTTTTTACACTCAATTCCCTCTCAGAGCATAAAAACTAAGGCAACCTCCGCTGGCAACTTAAGTTGCCACTGGGCACTAATGGGTTAAATCTTATGACCATCCATTGCACAATAGCAATTCTTACGGGCCATTGTCCTTTTGATAGGCATGCACACGGCATTTCGGAAAATTAATTTTCTTATCATAAATGAACCGAAGCTTTAGACCTCTCACTTTCTGACATCCTTGACAGCCAGATTGAACATTGATTGTGGGCCTAAGTGAGACCACGTACTTCAAAGTTAACCTAACATGACTGCATTCTATAACTGCAAGGCATCCCCAGTAGAAAAATCTAATTGACAGCCTAGACCAGTGTTGAAAAATTCAGTACTTTAGTACTTTTTTCAGTACTTTTTCATTCATTATTATTACAAATTTTATGTCTTGCGCCTTTCAGCTATTAATGCATTAGCATTACATGTTCAACGTAATGCTAAAGGTAGCAGTAGGCTTTAGCCCCAGTTAGCCAAACGTCCAAGGAGCGTACATGTGTTTTTAGAACACTGAAAGCAATGAAAACGCTTGCCTAACCCTAATGTAATTTCGGTAAGCATTTGCATTTACTCTTCATATGTTAAAAACGAACGTTGTTACATTGCGTTCCATCGACATTTGACTAAACGGGGCTTTTACGTTTTGTTACGTTCCGAATCAGGTGTTTTTGTTCCTTGTGTAGTCTAGTAGGTAGGGTGCTGGCTTACTAGACGTGAGCCTACGGTTCAAAACCCCCATGTCAGGCATCTCCATCAAAACGAAATATAAAAAAATATATCTCCGGCGACTATCTTCTGTCAAAAACTCTGAGAGTAAACAAAATTGCCACGGTAAAGTTGCTCAAAAATCTGTTGTTCGGAGTTGACTTTAAACAGTAGGTCTGTATTTTTTGTATGTATGTATGTATTTTTTACAAAAGTACCTTGCATTCAAAAAAGTACTCTTTCAGCTACAGTTAAGTACCATTTCAAAATTTCAGTTTTGCAACACTGGCGTAGACCCAACACCATGCACGACCCTATTGTCATGAAACCATTTGCTAAGACATTTTGATCTGTGCTGCTAACAATCTAATCCCAACTGTTATACACTTTTTTGTTTTTTGTTATTGTTATTGTTATTGTTACTTTCAATATTAATTAAAAAAATGTGGTTTTTACTCGGCCTATATTGTCATATTGATTCAATATCAAAAGCTTAAGCTTAAACAACAAAAGCCAGTCAATATCGGTCACAACAGCACACACAGAGAGGCACATGAAATAATAATGCGCAGCAGCACAATTGAAAAGAAGACAAGGCCAGGGAGGCAGACAGGCAGGCTGGCAGGTGAAATCTCTGAATCAATTAAAAACAGAAAAAATAGAGAACTCTAGGGTAAATGATAATATTTATTTGTATAATTACTTGCCACAAATCGACAACAATAACAACAACAGCAACAACAAAATTAAATAAAATAATTACAATTCTAAATAGACAAAATTATACAGAGAAAAAAAAAGAAAAACAAAAAAGAAAGAAAAAGATGGAAGTTTAGAGATGGAAGTGGTCTTCAATACCAGTGACATGGTGGAAACAATTCAACTCTTTGGGGACAGTAAGTAAAGAGGAATCGTTTTCAAATGAATTTTCCAAAGCAAATAAAATCTAAGTGAGAATGGCATGAGGTTAAGGAAAGCGAAGAAGGGTTTGTAGCCTGGAATTGGACATGACACATACATAACTGGGGGGACAAAACAATCCAAAATTAATTTCAATTAAATTTGAAATTGACTAGTCTGCTCTTAGTCTAGCCACTGGCCAATTATTGCAAAGAAAAGTTTACATTTTTATAAAAAAAAAGTGGAATAAACGATAATAGATTCTGGTTAATACGTTGACTGACAAGAACCTCTTTCTCTCTTTTTCTGTTAACAAATCCTGTAATTTTCCTGTATTTCAAACAATTTATAACAATGAAGACTTTAGTTACACTTACGTAAGCTTCATTGAGCTTAATTGAGCCTAAAAGTAGGCCAAGATTTTCGTTGACATATTACGTATGCTATAGTTGACAAATATAAATTGAGTAGAAGCACATCTAGAAAGCAATACATGCATACAATAAGGATTTAAAGCAATATATGTACTTGAAATAGGCTTTAAAAAATTATGTATGTTCTTGTTTAATGTATTGCCTATTTTTAGGCCACTTAAAATCTATAAGATTTATAAATAAAATATAAACAATGTATATAAAGTTTAGGAGACGATTGTAATAGTAATTTACTTTAAAAAAAAGAAATGAGAAAAATATGCTGCCTACTGTTAGGCTGAGAAAAAATATTTGTTTATTATAATTTTTTCTACGTTTATTTACTTATTTTTTTGTTTCAAATTAATAAGTTTCCATTACTTTGTTTCTTACTTAATAGTTTTTCTTTAACTAAAGGAAAATTAATTAAAGTATTGCATACTTTATGGCAGACATTGTAAACCCACACTTATTAGAGTACAATAAAATTCTGTAAAGCCTTTGATTTAAACAAATGTGGGCTTTATTCATAAAACCTTCTTAAATTGTTTTAGAGATTCTTATTTAAAAGGATTCAATATTTACAATTCTAGCTAAAAACCTTAAAAGTATGCCAATAGTTAAGGCGTTGAAAGGAAAATAAATGTGATTTGAACACTATTTTGTTACGTATTTCAAAATTATTGCGAAATACGTAAAGTGGGAACATTTTAGAGGACTTCAAAGTATGGAATTTTTCTGGTTTATGATTTAAAAAATTCTAGTGAGGATTTAATGATGTCTACATTAGGGGATATTGTATAAAGAAGTAAAGAAGAAGAACCGAAAAGATTCCATTGTGGATACAGTCTATAGCCTTCGCGAAGTCAGAATCACATAGTCTTAGTGTGAAGGCTTATATTGCAAAGGCAATACTATGGGTCTCCTATATTAAAATGACAGTTGAGAAACAGTAATCAGGAGAGCGCCCAAAAGCAGAATATAAATGTTATACGATCAGTTATGCTACGGGCCCCATAACAACACAGACGATAAAGAAGCCCTGTGCCAACCAGGCTGAATGCAAGAGTTTTTGCGTTGCCATTGTGTACAGGCTCTGCCGTCGTCAACGCCGAGTCCCTAATTTACAGAAATTATATGAAGAAATCTACAATTAAAGACTAAATAGACAAATTAAACCCACGGCATCAGTCTGAAATCGAGCGGAAGGACCTAATGGAGTAAGAGTTGTGTGACAAAAACCAAGAGGTACGTGAACGTAACACTCATTCTGCGCCTACGATACCGAGCAGTTGATGATCGACTGTGCAAAGAAATCAAGGGAGCAGGCTTCAGATAGTAGCAGGCTATGAAGAAGACTAGAGAAACAGAGGGAAACAATGAAATAACAACCTCTTACAAAACCAAAATCCTTTAATTAGAAGGTTTTTCTGTTTAAAACACTCAGATCGGTGCTTTATTTTTAACATACTTTAAGGTGTTCTTATTTAATAGATTGAACGAAATCCTATTTCGTTTCCGATCTTTTATAAATCCTTTCAAAAAGGAAACCACGAAATTCTATATCCAACCAATTTGAAATTGTTGCCTACTTTAAGGCTAACAAAAAATTTAAATCTTCAAATGGTTTGCCATTTGAAAAAAAATTACCTCAAAAGCATAGTTCGAGCATTACATTACTTTTACATTTATTTTTATGGTTGGCCTTTAAGCAAAGAAATTTAATATTTTGAGGAATTTAAAGTCTACATTAAGGTGCTGTGTATATAAAATGTCACTCAAAAATCTTAGTGTTTATTTTAACACAAAGTTTTGTAGATTTTAAATTTTAAGTAGTATAAATAAATAAGTATAAATAAATAATTCCTTAAAACAGTTTTTAATAAAATAGGAAAAACACCCAAATGTAGGCAACAATTTTTACAAATCTTCATAAAAACATAATGTTTCTCATCAATCAACCGTAAACTATGCAATAAGAAATAAACGATATACTTTAGTGTGTGTTAAATACATGTTTCAATTCTTAAAGTAAAATATCACTGCCTACTTTTAGGGTGCCTAGTAGCAAACATGATACAATACATTTTAACATGTAATTTTATTGCTTTAAAGAATATTTTCTAGCCATTGGCTAAAGAAATGTGTTGAGAATTTATTTTGTACACATATTGTGGCCTTCTTTCTGGGAAATTTGCTTGTAAAATAAATTCTTAAACCACTCAAGCATACTGTCTTACAAGTGTTGAAATAAATTTTTAAAAATTTAGGCAAATAATCTTGGAAAATTTGGTAATAAATACAATTTCTTTAAAGTATGTTTTTCTTTTTTTGGTTAAAAATTATTTTATGAATTAAGTTCCTTAAGAAATGTCTACGCATTTGCTTCTAATACCATAATAAAATATAAGATTATACGCTTAGCAGTCTTGCGAGGCTGTTAGCTGTTAAATATTTTTTATCGGAAGCATTCTAAAGCATTTATTTAAGTAACTAAGATAGAAGTGGCTGTCAAACCATGAGAGATAAACAAACATGAATAGTAGAACAATAACAAATCAACAGCAAAGTTCTGGAAGTTGCCAGATCAAAAATAAATGGAGTATATTATGCAGAGTAAAATATAATATTGTCCGTTACTTATAGAACAGAGTGCGACGTATAAACACTGCTATATAACAGGTTCAAAACCGCCGGTCTTCGGAGATTGTAAACTGTTAAACATCTTTCATCATTTACCAACATTTATGGATCGTTTAAAAATCGGAAACCTCTTACATATTGTTGAAACTGACTACACACAGGGTGACTCCAATGTGATTGCTTTTTGAGCATTGCGTGACCATAATCATAAGGTCGCCATAATCGCTTCCACTGTGCAGGGAATAAGGCAGATTGTAAACAAAATTTAGAGACACTGGAAGCGTTACAGAGGGCAACGAGAAGGTGCTAATATAACGTCCTTAACAATTAAGCCAATCTCAACTCCCTTTATGGGTTATTGTATAATCGGATTTGCTCTCCTTGCCACCTAAAGACCAACTCATACAGCACTGTAGTAATGCTGAGTTTTCAAACAAAAGTTTCTTCTGCCGTGGGACGTCTTTTCTCACTCAGTGATTAGGTTAGGTTAGGTTAGAGGACGTGTACTTGTCAATTAAGATAAGTACAGTACCCGGAGGTCGAATTGACCCATTGTACAACGTCCTAGTTTCTCATGTTTTATACATGAGTGGTGGGACCTACAGTTTAAATTCGACTCCGAACGACAGTTCTTTGGAGAAACTTTTTCATGGCAATTTTATTTACTCTCAGAGTTTTTTTTTGAAAGAAATCTGCTCAGAGGAAGTCGCCGACGAAATACTTTTTGTATTTTGTCTTGATGTCTGGCCTGGGGCTCGAACCCTGCCTTTACGTCCAATAAGCCAACACACTACCTACCAGACTAAGGCGACTTCTAAATACACTCAGGGATTACATCAACAAAAATTATTGTCGTTTATTCATTGCGCTCGAAGAATTCGGTAGTTTCTGTAATAAAGTCATTGCATGTGAAGAAATGTAACTTTTTGGTGCAAGTTATGGTCCAGAAGTCTCATTGGGTAGTATTTATTCAAAAATAAAACCGGAAAGAACCCGAATAATGGCACTATTAAAAACACTAAGCGACTTTTCTTTGCCGGCAATTAAGGATTATGAACTGGACAGCAAGGGATCTACAAACAACTCCACACGACAAATTTTAACCTTATTGAAGAAGTTTCTAAAAAGACGAATCAACAAAATCATCCCATTTGATGACGGTAGGCTTATTTTGTGGAAAAGACCTGGCTTTCGCAGCTAATATCCTAACGTTAAGGTATTTGAAAACCAACATTAGAAAACAAAAACGCAAAATGTGAGAAAAAGTAAAACTTCCGTAAAAGGTAGCCTAACTTTAGGCGTAATATTGTCTACTTTGTAAGATTCACATACCAAATTCCTTCTGAAATCAATACATTGAAACTTTTAGTTTTAAATTTTTTAAAAAAATTTCTTTATTGGGGTGTCAAACTTTAATTGCGTTAAGAATATTGACATTAGTTTTTTAAAATGCCTTAACATAGGCTGTAAAGAATGCTGCCAAGCGTTGTAATTCGTAGAATGTAAGGGATATTGTAGTATTCAATACAAGTAAAGGAAAAACCTTTAATTCGAAAACAATTGTTAATAAAAATTCCTCGAAGGTAAAGCATAATGCCTGTTTAATTTTATTATCCGTTAATAATTAAATGGAAATTTAAATTATAATGAAATATGCTGGAATTTTAAAAGGAAATACGGAAGAAGAAGCCAATAGAAATCAATATTCGTCAGTTAGTTTAAATATTTAAATTGGTAAAGTTATGACAAAATTATATTTGAAGCATATTTTAAGGCTTTCTTCCAAAGCACAAAAGGTAAACAAAGCTTTTATTTTTTTAAATTTTCTACAAATTTAATCAATTTTCTTTACAGAACTAAAGAATATCAAAAAGAAAAGGCTTTAATATAAGAATATGTGAAGTAAAGTCTACTTTTAGGAGTAATACAAAAAACTTAAACAGTGTTTACCAGCAAAGTAATCAAAAGGTATGTCATAATTTTCTTTTATGATAAGAAAACAAGTTTCTTAAAGACCTCTTAACTTTACATTATTAACAAAATAAAAAATCTTTGCCTATTTTAAGGAGTTCTAACATTACATTGCAAGCCTTTTTTGATACACTTATACATGTGCTTAAAAGAAAATCTCTTTTGAAGTGTTAAATTATATTATAAAGTCTTATGAATTCATTCTTAAAGCCAAATTAGGCCAATTTATGTAAACACCTAAAGTAAAGCATACATTGAGGGCTGCATTAAAAAGAAAATGAAATTAATAATGTAACGCTTTTCGAGTAGAAGACAAACATGACCTTTCTGTTAAACATGTGTGATTAGCTGCTTATGTACTTGAAAATTAAGCTTTTAAGACTGCACTTTTCTTAAAAACTAAAGCATATTTTAAGGCATTTTATATTGAAAATGTTAAACAATTTTATTGTTTGTAAATTGCAACGTCCTCTATATGGAATTGCCGGCCTTACGAGCAGCCATGGGGATTATTATAAAGGAAGGTACATTGAAATACTTTCTCATAGATAGACCAGTACAATTTTAGATTACCGCAGACTCTTTAATGAAATATTCCGGGTAACTCCAGATCAAATGTATAAGCCAGATATGACACCTCAGTGTCTTAGTTACAAAATTTCTATTTAAAATCAATTCCTTTAAATATTTTTAATTTATAAAAGCCTACTTTTAGGCTGTTTACTGTTGAACCAAAATCTGTGCTAAAATATTTCTTTGAAAAGCATACTTTAGAGAATATTTCGCAATAATTGCAGACTTTATGCAATTGTTTTCCACTTCGATTTTGTAAAGAAAACATAATTTTTTATTGCCTACTTTAAGGTGGTTTAATCCCTAAAGAACTTTTTGACTTACTTGCACAATGTTTTTGATAATGAAATAAATATTAAATGAAATAAAAGCATTTTGTTGAAATTCAATTTAATAAAGCAGACACTTTTGAAAATTTGTATGTAAATTGTTGCCTACATTAAGGATGTAAATATTTAAAAAGGGAATATTTCAGAAAACATTTTGATTCTCTTAAATCTTTTAAAACCAAATAGTCGTTGAGAAAATTTTACAACACATACGCATATTTACCGTTGATTTTTTAAGTAAATAAAATCTTTTGCATACTTTTAGGTGCAATTTAAAATTAAAAAACACATACGCATATTTACCGTTGATTTTTAAGTAAATAAAATCTTTTGCATACTTTTAGGTGCAATTGAAAATTAAGAAAATGGAATAAACTTTATTTGGTAACTTTTAAGGGCAAAAAACCGGAATATTTTCAAAATGTAAGCATTAAAAATCAACAAAAACAACCACCTAGTGGGTAAAGCTTTCTTTTTCTAATGGATTATGAACACAGTTCATAAAAATAGGTATAATCGCCAGTAACTGTAGCAACTTTAATTGAGTTATTCTCTAGAAATTTTTTTCCAATTTTTGACTTTTTGTTATTGCAGCTTTATTGGCCCTAGAAATATTTCTTTTTCAAATTTCTGCTTTTGTAAAATGAAAAGAAGAAAAATTATCAAAGAATTACACTCATTATGACATTTTATAACTATGAGGCCTAAAAACAGGCAACAACTTAAGTTATAATGAAAGTTTTGCAAAATTTTGCTGCATAACTAAAGGCAGCATTTTTCTTTGTTATGAAATTTTTGCAAAACTACAACAAAATTGCTTTTTAAAGCTTTGATTACATTTAAGCATTTATTGTAGCACTCCTAATAGCAAACCAAGTTCTAGAAGTTGCCAAAAAGAAAGTAAAAGAAGTGCAAACAGAGCCAAATCCAATAAAAAGCGTTTATAAGCTGTTGTTATAGTTTCGAAACCTCCAAATTGCCTTTCATTTGAGGTGTCATCAATTTAGCGAAGGGCTTGCCATTTACAAGCCTTTTACGTTATCGTTTAACAGCCGAAAAACCCGTAATAAAATTAAAACTTCACCACAAAAGTGGTGGTGGTCACTCTGCCAGCATTAAGATGTGATTATAATTGCCTGTGTCGACCTACTGTACATGAAATTGGGATGAATATAAAGAAATTTGAAGACCTGTGCATAGGTATGGATGTAAATAGGCCTGAGCGTCAGTCATCACAATGTGTTGTACAATGTACTGGCGAAAGTATTGACTTCTATTTTATTCTTTGAAACATCATAATGGAACAATAGGTCTCTGGCCGGAGGCGTAGAACTGTGAATAGAGTGATGCGCCAGCCAAACCTAATGTAACCTATCACTTTTCCGTACGTGAACAACATGTGATAAGTTTGTCTGCTAACCATCAAATGAAAACTGAGCTCCCAGCGCTGAAGAAAAGTTTGTTTGAACATTTTGTATTAAAAACTTGTTGTAACGCACTCTATTAACTCCTCAAAGAATAAAATAGAGAAAACAAAGGAGAAGAATGGGGACCAAGATTGGTAGAGAATCCAAAAGGGATTTTGGAAATTTATTTCATCTAGAAAAACTTCTGTTTCGGGTACATTATTCTGTAAAATTGCCAATTTTTCGAAAATGACTCTGGCAAGCTATGGCAGCGTGAAACAGACTTTTTTAGGCTTGCAATTAAAGTTTTCGAAATGTATGGCATGTGGCTTTAACAACACCACCAGTCTTGACTTTATTGCGTGTAAAATTTACAGGAAGAGGAATTTCACTTTTTTGCGACATCAAATCCGTTAAGAGTTTTTCCATGGGACTACGTCAAAAACTAAGTTTATGTCGATAATCTGCAATCCGTTAAGCACTTGAAAACCAATATTCGTATCCTTATCACCTAGATACCGCCGGAAATGTACAGAAACCTATTCTAACATGATGGACTCGTGCAACCAATCCTGCCGACGCCTTTTAAAAGACATTACAACGCGTACAGAATGGCCAACTGCAAGCATTGTAAGGAAACAAAAATTCATCGCAAACTTAGCTTCAAGTGGGTTTTATTTTACATACTTTGAAATAATAAAGATTCGCTTTAAAGAAATTAAATTTATCACTACGTCGCCGTATTCTAGTACGTAGTGTGTTGGCTTATTAGACGTAAAGCCAGGGTTCGAGCCTCAGGCCAGACATAAAAATAAAATACAAAAAATCTTTCTTCGGCGACTTCCTCTCAGCAGATTTCTGGCAAAAACTCTGAGAGTAAATAAAATTGCCATGAAAAGCTTCTCAAAAATCTGTCGTTCGGAATAAACTTTAAACTGTAGGTCTCACCACTCATGTATAAAAAAATTGACACACACAACATAAGTGGTGTGAGAAACTTAGTCGTAATCCTGACTGAAGGGTTTTAATGACCAATTATGTACATATGTATGTAATTTATCACAATTTTCAAGTAACATTTCTTTTTAATTCAATTTTAATTTTTTTTTAGTTGTTAACGGTTTCCTTATTTGATTTTTATGTTTTTTTTTAGTAATTTAATAAAAAAAATTGTATTAAATTTTATTTCGAATAATTAACACTGAATTTAATTTTAATTTATTAATAAATAATATTATTTATTATATATATTAAAAATATATAATAAATTATTTATTAATAAATAATTTAATAATAAATTTTAATTTATTAATAAATTTAATTTATTTTAATTCATTAATAAATTTAATTTATTATTAAATTTAATTTATTTTAATTTATTAATAAATTTAATTTATAATTAAATTTAATTTATTTTAATTTATTAATAAATTTAATTTATTATTAAATTTAATTTATTATTTCTATTGTAATATTTTTAATTTAAAATTATTTGTTAAATTTTGTTATTTTTATTTGTAATGTAAAACCATTTAATAACATTGTTTTTAATTAATTAATATTTTTTATTTTTTATATTTCTTATAATTCTTTTAATGTCAGTTTTAAAATTATTATTATTTCTTTTTATTTTTTCCCAATTTTTCATTTGGTTTAAAATTAAAAAAAGGAAATATAAAAAATAAAATATTTTCCTTCAATGCATGATAAATTTTAAAACGTAAATTTAAAACTTTTACTCCCATATTTATAAAAATTATTTTTAATTTATGAAGGAGGATTTATGAAACAAATTTTCATACAAATTATGATTTATAAACATTTTATAAATTGAAAAAAAATATTATTAGCAGGGGATATAATATTTAGTTTTTTTAAACAAAATAGTTTTAATAAAATAGAATTATTTAAATTAAATTAGTTATTATTTATTTAAAACAATAAATAATTTATAAATAATATTTTACATACCATTTATAAACAATTGTTGCGGTCATGGGTTTTATTTTATTTTATTTTATTTAAATTTATTTAACACGACACAATTGTATTTTAAAAAATAATATATTATTTTTATTTCGTTTGTTTAATTTCTTTGCTTTAAATTTTATGTTTTTAAAAAAATATTTTTAGTTTAAAAAATTTTCTTTCCTTTTTCTTAAAAACAGAAGAAGAATTTTTTATTTTATTTTAATTAAAAACATTTTCAAATATAATTTTATTTCTAATATAACAAATATTTTTTTCTTTTAAATCCTTTCCACTTTATTTCATAAAACCGTTAAAAATTATTTAAAAATTCAAATAAAAAGACCCACAAAACTAAACTAAACGTAATAATGCAAGGCAAGCACAAAAACCAGCGACCGTTACGTTCAATTGACCGTTATAAACTGAATTGTAACAGCAGTATAAAACACGCAACAAGACTAAAAATGAACAGCAAAAGAAAAACAACAACAACACAAATGAACCAAAAATCTAAAACTTTAACGACACGAGAACGAGAAAGCAAACGAAACGAGAAACACACCGTTGGACTCGAGCCAAATTAACGAAAAAACAAAAACAAATATTTAAAACTCTCTAATAAAAATAAACACACACATACTTATACACACACATGCAATGCATACAACACTTGCACTTGCACCTACACTTACACTTTCTACCCCACAGCCTGTCGTATTAAAAACAAATACAAATTCATTTAATGCAACACAGTAACATAGTGAACTCGCTCTCTCTCTCTATCTCCTACTCTCGCTGTTTATCTCTCTGTATGTGTAACACACACTATTTCAAATTCAATGTAATTTATTCTTTTAAGAAGAAAATAAAACTAAAAAGTTAACGGAAGTAATACGATATTGTGAGATTTTAGTTCCGTTACCGGCAAATGTTTAATAACAACTGACAGTTAAAGAAACATGGCATATTAGACAACAACAATAATAATATGAAATGAATATAAACTACAACACCAACAATAACGATAACAACATTATAATGATCATTATTATTGGAACATGCGCTGTAGGAATGATAATAAATGCACGTGACTGAATGTTTTGTAAAGGAATTTTGTTGATAAACAAATGAAAAGAAAATGCAACAACACCAACACCATTATCAACTACAACAACAACGAACAGCAGCTTTTCAATGGAAGAATAAAGGAATTAAGGAGAAATAACAAAATAACAGTTATTAAGGCTTATGACGTATAGAACGTAAACAAATCATTAAAGCTGGAGGTCCACACCACGCGTTTTCGCGTCAAAGCGTTGCGTGCATTTCATACCTTCTTCGCATTCTACGCTTCAAGTTACATGCAACGCTTTTTACGCGCCAATATTTGTTATGATTTAAACAAATTAAAACAAAACAACCTGTAAAATCAGCTGTTTCGTACGCGCGCCGCTTGTGATGCTTACAAAAGTAGAAAGTAGATTTACTTTTCGCGTTTTATGCGTCATGGCATCCTACGCTTTAGTGCGTGTAACTTGCACCAAATATATACATTAATTCTACTTTTTTGACAGCTGCGTAGAATGCGAAAACGCGTAGAATACGTCGTGTGGACCTCCAGCTTAACACTCGCACACACATTGAGCATGGGTGAGTGGGACAGATTGAAAGAGAGTTAGAGAGTAAAGTGGAAGGCATACTTGGAGAGAGAGAGAGCGAGCAATGCAAGAAAAATGTGAGAATTAAAACGAAATGAAAACAAATAAAAGGCGCCAGATTTTTTTAAATCCATATGGCATTAACCCCCAAAGGACCGTGTAAAGGCTTAAGAAAAATAAAATAAAGAAAAACGTTTAAACTAAGAGTTCTTGAGTAATGAAAGGAAATGCCGAGAATAAGATTATATCTGAAGAAAATTTGCTTTTAAATGAATGGAGCAAGTGCTAATAATTGTTCAAACTTCAACAAGGAAAGATAAGCTGGTCTAAGAGACTCGTTTAGCAGTGTCTAAAAGAAATGTGGCCCGAAGATCTGACAGGTTATTGTTATGCCAAAAGAAACCTTGGTTTTAGAAGTCGCCGTAGTCTAACAGGTAGTGTGTTGGCTTATTAGACGTAAAGCCAGTGTTCGAGACCCAGGCCAGACATCAAGACAAAATACAAAAAGTATTTCTTCGGTGACTTCCTTTCAGCAGATTTCTGGCAAAAACTCTGAGAGTAAATAAAATTGCCATGAAAAAGTTTCTCAAAAATCTGTCGCTCGAAGTCGACTTTAAACTGTAGGTCCCACCACTCATGTATAAAATTAACACACACAACATAAGTGGTGTGAGAAACTAGGACGTTGTACAAGGGGCAATTCGACCTCCGGGTGCTGTACTTGTCTTAATTGCCAAGTACACGTCCTCTAACCTAATCTAACCTAACCTAACCTCAGTGCCAATTAAGAAAAAAACGACCGACGTGACCTAGAGAATACGGGCAGATAACTGTTGCAAGCTCTACAGTCGATGCTTTTAGAATGGTGGCAACGATAGCACCGCAAGTGTGAGGTTATCATAATGGACGCGAAAAATGCTTTCAATTCGACGAGCTGTAACGTATTCTTGATAGTAGGTTAGGCTACCACCATTCAAGCACTTGGCTCTTATAAGGTTAAATTGAAGAATTGAAGTATGGGACTGTCTAAGCAAGCTGAATTGGTTAGTTAGGGAAAATGAGGTTCCCAAGGCCCTGCCAGAATTCTCAGCAATGAGCAAGCAAACAAGCTTGCGATGAGGTTAGTTTGCATGCCGCTGATGGAACCAGAACCCTGCTATATTCAAGTTGGATGATTGAAAGTGTAGGTAATGAGAATCAAATAATCTTCTCATGCCAAATTGTATTTGCGCAATCGAGGCTTGTGTTGGAAACTTTTAATAAGGGCAGATCTGAGTCATGCTTTAAACTACCAAGGAATATCCTGAAGTTGGTTGTTAGCGGTCTCTTAACATGGCACTGTAGTAGACTCAGAGAATAATTATTCCGAATAGGAATTATTTCGACCCCAACAGGTAGATCCTAAGGCTATAGGAATGAATCAGCGGAATACATTCTTGAAAGTTGTGAGGCATTAATGCATTTCCACATATGCATGCGCATAAAGTGCTAGGAAGGAAATTGTCATTATTGATGCCGAAGACTATTCTGGAATTTTATAGGGCAATAGTCTGGGAAAAGACGTTATAGTTATAAAGTTTGAGAGGAGTACAATGGATCGTATGGTCACAGTACCAAAGCAACTCTTAGCGAAATAATAATAATAACACTCCTTGGCGTTTGGAGCGTTCTGGTCCTCCGTGGAATTCGGCTAGACTGTCAATGTTGAGGAACAGAAAATCAAGATTATTTAAGAAGTTTGTTAGATCAGGTACTGATATTGATTATGCTCTTTACTCTAGGGCGCGTGCGGATTATCGTAGAATGAATCATTACTGTTATGAGGAATATATGATTAGGGTCAGGTCGAACTTCGCTTGCGATCCTAAGTCGTTTTATGAATTCGTTCGAGCTAAACGTAAATCATCTTTGTTTCCCACTGAGATGTTTTATGGGGACGTATCGTCCTCTAATTACCTTGATATTTCTAATATGTTTGTTGACTTTTTTCAGTCTACTTATAGGCAGTTGGACTCGGGACCTTATCTGAGTAGCGGCTTTTCGTATCCTTATTCAGTGGGAAGTGTCTCTATTTCTAATATATATTCATTTGATGAGGAATCTGTTCTTGAGTCTTTGTCTGGACTGAAACTTACATACTTGCCGGGCCCTGTATTTTGAAAAATTGCGCTGTTGTTTTGAGTGGTCCTTTGACCTTTATATTCAATGGGCTTCTGAGGGCTGGTCATTTTCCATCTATTTGGAAGAGTTCATTTATAATTCCTTTGCATAAGTCAGGTAATAAATCCAATATTTCCAATTACAGGGGTATTGCCAAATTCAGTGCTATTCCCAAGTTAATGGAGAAACTGGTGACGGATTATCTCTCTTTTAATACGAGATCTTTAATATCCCCTTTCCAACATGGTTTTTTGAAAGGTAGGTCGACTGTCACTAATCTTCTTGAATTTACTACGCATATTTTCAGGGGTTTTCTTGCCAGGGCTCGGACTGATGTAATTTATACTGATTTCAGTAAAGCTTTTGATAGGGTTGATCATAGAATTTTGCTTCTTAAACTTTCATTAATCGGTATTCCTGATATTATTCATCGTTGGCTAGACTCCTACCTCTCCCTTAGGACTCAGATGGTATTGTTTAGGAATGTATTGTCTAAGACAGTATATGTTACTTCTGGTGTTCCGCAGGGTAGCCATTTGGGTCCTTTACTGTTCTTATTGTTTCTTAATGATCTTCCTTGTGCTATTTCTGTTTGTAATATTCTGATGTATGCTGACGACGTTAAATTATTTTATACTTTTGATGATGATCATGGTCAGGCTGTTCTTCAGCGAAATATTGATTTGTTTGTAACTTGGTGTAGAATTAATTTAATGGATCTTAACTTGAAGAAATGTAAATGCATGGTTTTCTCTCGCGGGGGCGTAATTTCGTCCACTTATGTGATTAATTCTTGCCCCTTGGAAACTGTGACTACATTTCTTGATTTGGTAGTATTATTGGATATGAAATTGTCTTTTATTGATCATATTAGTATGATGATTGGCAAGGCTCGGGCTGTTCTTGGTTTTGTGAAAAGATGGGCTAGGGAATTCATTGATCCTTATATCACAAGACTGCTATACATTTCGCTTGTTAGACCTATTTTGGAGTATGCGTCTATTATTTGGAATCCATACTATCGTTGTCATAGTGATTCAATAGAGTCTGTGCAGAAGCAGTTTTTATTATTCTGTTTACGTGGCTTAGGATGGGATTATGCCAATGGGTTTCCGTCATATGAGGCTAGATTAGGTTTGATAAAACTTCCAACTTTGGAACGTAGAAGGACTGTTTTAGGGGTTTGTTTTGTTTTTAATCTAATTAAAGGTGATATCGATTCTGAGTTGTTGCTTTATAAGCTGAATTTCAGTATTCCAGCAAGATTTTCACGACACTATCGTCCTCTTTCTTTAGATTTTTATAGAACGAACTATGGATGTAATTTTCCTTTTCGTAGATTATGTAACAATTTTAACATAACACCACGGACGCAAACCTCACTGAAAATTTACTGGAGAATATAGGCACAAACATGGTCAAGGATGTGATAGAAAAGCTAATTAATATATGATACCACAACCTAGTAATTAAAAAATGCAAAATTCTGCATGGAAAACATATCCAGGCCAATAACAACTTTTATCAAAACAATGTAAGGAAATACAAATGAATTCAAAATCAAATCTACTTCAAATTCTTAAACATTTTAGATGTAAACTGCATCCTTTACTTTAATAATAATATAATTTTGCAATTAATACCTTCTGTAATAACAATAATAAATTCTCCTTTACCGCTAAAGGGTTAATTTTCTTCCACTCACACTTCACCTATAATTGCTTATGATTTTTAAGCATACTTTCTTGCCCTGTGCCACATTTCATTACTACCCTACCTTAATAAAAATGTGACTTTGTTTCACACACGCACACTCACATATTTTCACTCTTCGTTTCTTTTTACAAAATGCCGACACTGGCTCTCACACTTTTAACGAAACCAATTAATAACAATAAACGAAGTCATGATGAATAGAATGAATGAAAATGAGAAACAATGGCTACGATGAAGGCTTCAACAAAGTTTATCACAATAAATAATAAATTTTAAATCGGTTACATATAAATACGAGGGAGAGAGAGTAAGAGTAAGAGAGGGAGAGGGAGAGAATGAAGAGTTATTGTTGTGTTTTGTTTTTATTGCCTTTTTTCTCTTTGTTATTATTTATACTGTAATAACAATAGTAATAATACCGGTCAATATGTCAAGTGCAAAAAAACAAGTGTAGATTTATTAAATGACTACACACCACTTAACATGTATAACAGGGTAGAGAGTAATTCAACGACACAATGAGAACAGTAAGAAAGAGTGGGAGGGATAACAAGTGCAATACAGTACAATAACGTCGTATGGGAATTAAAACAATCGTACATTGTTGTTATTGTTTTCAATTCATATGTAAGTATCTCATCAACAACTGAACCACTACATACTTATGTATACATTTGAAAGTTACACTTACTTATCCATACTTTATTCAGACTTTATTTAAAATGTTAAGGTGTTATGCTATATGATCACAGGGACTAAACATATGCCTGAATGCTCTTTAAAAAAACTAAACCAGAGAAGAGCCTGTGCACGCACATAGGCACATGAACTGTTATGTGTACAGCAATACATCCACATTTTAAAGTATGTATGTAAATATATTCTCATTAAAAGAGAAATATTTTACACTATTTCTGTTGACGTACATATGTACTTATTTATAAATATGACATACAAATGTAAAATTTATCGATAACAAAAGTTTCTGTGGAAATAAAATATCGATAACAAATGTTTTATAAAAAAATAAAACAAATACTTTAAAAAATTAGTTATCGATAATAAATTGTTTATATAAATTAGTTGTCGTAAAAACATGTTATCGATAACAGAGTTTCTATGGAAATAAAATATCGATGACAAATGTTTTATAAAAAAAAAATATAAAAAATATTAAAAAAAATTAGTTATCGATAATAAATTGTTTATATAAATTACTTATCGTAAAAACATGTTATCGATAACAGAGTATCTATGGAAATAAATATCGATAACAAATGTTTTATAAAATAAATATAACAAATATTTTAAAATATTAGTTATCGATAATAAATTGTTTATTTAAATCAGTTATCGTAAAAACATGTTATCGATAACAGAGTTTCTATGGAAATAAATATCGATAACAAATTTTTCATAAAAAAAATTTGTCATAAAAAAATTTGTCAATAAAATTTTTTCTAAAAATGCTACATATCGATAACAAATTTGTTATGAAAATTAGTTATCGATGAAAATTATATATTGATAATAAGTTTTCCATTAAATAGGCTTTAGTTAAAAGAAATTTTGATAAAACCAGTTATCTAAAACAAGCTGTCTTTAGGGTAAATTAGTTATCGAAAAGAAATTTTTCAAAAAATTATTTTAATTATCGATAAATAATAAGATCTATTTAAAAAACACTCTTACTAATAACATATTGTCTGTACAAACAAGTTATAAACTAAGAAATTTTCGATAACAATTTTTTTTATAGAAATTTTGCAGTTATCGAAAACAAAATTTTTTTTTCTTCAAAATATCTAAATAAAATAAAGCGATTTAAAATAAAGCTATTAAAATAAAATAAAGCGATTTAAAATATTAGATATCGATAACATATTTTTTTGAAGAAATAATTTATCGATAAAATTAGTTGTAGTGACTAAAGGGTAGTAGTGACCAATTTAGTAAGTATATTAACGATAACAACTGTTTTTATCGATAACAACTTTTTATCGATAACAACTTTTTTAGAAAATTTAACAGAAATTAATTGTTTTTTAAACAATAGTTACCAATATTATGCGATTAAGTAGTCGATAAAGAATAAAAATGGTTATCGAAATAAAATATCTAAAGACAAATTATAGAATTCCAAAACCTGAACCAATCTGTAACATAAACAAAAGAAATTCACAATTAAAAAGGCGAAAAAAATTTGAAAAAATATTTGAACAGCACTTTAAAAGCCTGCCTATAGCACGTATGTACTTGCAAAACCATAAAATATAATATAATATACACCATTTCCATTATAAATTGGAAATTTTTAAAATGGAAACAGAAATATTTTTTTTATAAAAATTAAAAGAAAATCATATTTTAATTAAAATAGAAATTTAATGTGGAAAAAATATGTTTTAAATTCCATTGAGTTTGGAGAGTTCGACATACGTATGTATGTATGTTTAATTATTTACGCTGTTTATTTGTATTTAATTTTCCTGTTTATTTTTGTAGTAAAACTTTAGTGTAATTAAAACCATTTTATATTTAGTCTAATTGTTGTTATTCTGAAATGTTTATTTAAAAACTAAATTTTTCACAATTGCTTTCAAGCAAATTGTTATTAAAAATTTAGCCTATACGAACAAAGTCTCTTGAAATTTATTGGGGAATGAATTTTCAAAAGGAAAATCGTACATAAATTTCTATTTAAAATAAGAAATAAATGTTATCAACAACTCATTTTCTGTAGAAATAATTGTTATCGATAACCTATTTTTTAGTAGGTTTTAGCGATATTTTATTTTTTGTATTGTTATGAATAATTTATGTCTTTTATTATTATTATTCCAATCGATAACTTATTTTCTGTAGAAATAATTGTTATCGATAACCTATTTTTCTCCAGTATTAGCGATAATTTATATTTGTATTGTTATGAATAATTTATGTCTTTTATTGTTATTATTCCTATCGATAACTTATTTTCTGTAGAAATAATATTCATCGATAACTTATTATCTATATAATTGTTATCGATAACTTATTTTCTGTAGAAATTGTTGCAATGGATATTATTTGCTATATACAAATTGTTATCGATAACTTATTTTCTGTAGAAACTGTTGCAATGGATATTATTTGCTATTAAAAATAATGCTAACGATAGAATCTTTTTCCAACGTTATCGATAACTTATTTTCATCATTTGTTGTCGATAACCCATTATCGCTTATTTGTTATCGATTACTTGTTGCAGGTACAATTTTTTGTAGAAATAATTGTTATCGATAACTTATTTTTTTCCAGTATTAGCTATAATTTATTTTTTTATATTGTTATGAATAATTTATGTCTTTAATTGTTATTATTCCTATCGATAACTTATTTTCTGTAGAAATAATTGTTATCGATAACCTATTTTTTTCCAGTATTAGCGATAACTTATGTTTTGTATTATTATTAATAATATATGTCTTTTATTGTTATTATTCCTATCGATAACTTATTTTCTGTAGAAATAATATTCATCGATAACTTATTTTCTATATAATTGTTATCGATAACTTATTTTCTGTAGAAATTGTTGCAATGGATATTATTTGACATATACAAATTGTTATCAATAAATTATTTTCTGTAGAAACTGTTGCAATGGATATTATTTGCCATATATTTGTTATCGATAACTTATTTTCTGTAGAAACTGTTGCAATGGATATTATTTGCTATTAAAAATAATGCTAACGATAGCCTATTTTTTCCAACGTTATCGATAACTTATTTTCATCATTGTTATCGATAACCTATTATAGATTATTTGTCAGGTACAATTTTCTGTAGAAAATGTTGTTATCGATAACTTACTTTCTCTATAACAAATAATTCTTATCGATATGAAACTTAAATTAGTAAGGAACTAAATCATAATATATTTTAAGGCGAATGAAGATAAAGGTATTCTATGCAAACGATAAAATCGATATTATGACATGCTTGCGGGACATTTGGAGCAATTGATTAAAAGAATTTGAAACCAAGCGGGTGTTTGTAAACAAGTGGCATTTACTGGGTAAAGACAATTTCAAAACGGCCCGACTTTTGAATTGAAATTGAAAAGGGAGCAAGCACAAACGGGGAAACGACAGACCGAAATGGAATTGTTACGTCTAATTCTGCAAAGTAAAAGATTAACAGTTTTCACATCGAGTATATTGGAATAATCTTAATATCTCCCTCAGCTCCTCACAGAAGTAAAAGGTATTGATAGTATATCGATAAGCAGACAACAATCATCAGAAATATATTTAAGGATACTAGGATGCAATCCTGACAAATAATTATAATGATATGTCTGTGTTAAGATTAAAATAAACCGTTATTACCATTTACAGATTAGTTCTCTTCGATATTTAAATAGTAGAAGGTGTAACTTATTTGTTATCGATTTTAAAAAATCACATTTAAATTTTTTTTTGCGGTTTTCTATTTTTCTCACAACAACCAACACTTTCAAGTAACGACTTAAACACGGCGAACGTTTCCCATTGACTAACGAATTCATGGAAACTTTTTTTGTAAGAAAGGGTGGCAAATCACATTTTCTATTTTATGCTGCCGTTCTTTAGACTTTTTTTTATGATCTCAGCTGCTTAAAGACTACCAATTGCCGAGTGCAAATAATACTGAAGAATAAAAAACAAAATTTAAGTAAGAAAATTAAAAAATAAACAAAAAGTTAAATTTAAACAAAAAATACAAAAAAATAAATAATTTTGAAGCAAAAGAGCAAATAGAAACAGAAACTGGAAAATAATAAAAAATGAAAATCGACAATAAAAAAACATGTAAATAAAAACAAAAGATATAAAAGTAAATGAACAAAAAAACAAGAAAAAAAACAATTGTGAAAAAAAATTAAATTAAAGCATTAGAATTATAAATAATTGTAGAAAAAGATGATGAAGAACAACAACAACAACAATACAAACGAGGGGAGAAGATATAAAAATAAAAAAATTTTCTTTTTATAACTGCAACAGCAAACAAAAAAATTAAAAAATGAAATGAAAATTATATGAAGATCGTAAAACGAATGTAAACAGAAGATTGTTTAGTAAACAGTAAAGGTTAAAAATAAAAGAACACTAAAAAAACACAAAAGGCGTCACAAAGTCGATAAGACAGCAATAGATAATTTTTTTTTACATTTTTTACACCTAAGAAAATAAGCTATCGTTAACAAATTTTCTATACAACAATTTTCCTGTAGAAAATAAGTTATCGATAACAATTTTCCTGTAGAAAATAAGTTATCGATAACAATTTTCCTGTAGAAAATAAGTTATCGATAACAATTTTCCTATAGAAAATAAGTTATCGATAACAATTTTCCTATAGAAAATAAGTTATCGATAACAATTTTCCTATAGAAAATAAGTTATCGATAACAATTTTCCTATAGAAAATAAGTTATCGATAACAATTTTCCTATAGAAAATAAGTTATCGATAACAATTTTCCTATAGAAAATAAGTTATCGATAACAATTTTCCTATAGAAAATAAGTTATCGATAACAATTTCCCTATAGAAAATAAGTTATCGATAACAATTTCCCTATAGAAAATAAGTTATCGATAACAATTTTCCTATAGAAAATAAGTTATCGATAACAATTTTCATATAGAAAATAAGTTATCGATAACAATTTTCATATAGAAAATAAGTTATCGATAACAATTTTCCTATAAAAAAATAAGTTATCGATAACAACTTTCCTATAAAAAAATAAGTTATCGATAACAATTTTCCTATAAAAAATAAGTTATCGATAACAATTTTCCTATAAAAAATAAGTTATCGATAACAATTTTACTATAGAAAATAAGTTATCGGTAACAATTTTCCTATAGAAAATAAGTTATCGATAACAATTTTCCTATAGAAAATAAGTTATCGATAACAATTTTCCTATAGAAAATAATTTTTCCTATAGAAAATAAGCTATCGATAACAATTTTTCTATAGAAAATAAGCTATCGATAACAATTTTTCTATAAAAGATAATTTTTTTATATTTTTTGATAACTTAGATAACAATTTTTATATTTCTATTGAAAATAAGTTATCGATATAGAATCCTATAGAAAATACGTTATCGATAACAATTTTCTTATGAAAAATAAGTTATCGATAATAATTTTATAATAAAAAATAAGTTATCGATAATAATTTTCCTATAGAAAATAAGTTATCAATTTTCCTTTAGAAAATAAGTTATCGATAAAAATTTTCCTTTAGAAAATAAGTTATCGATAAAAATTATCCTGTAGAAAATAAGTTATGGATAATAATTTTCCTATAGAAAATAAGCTATCGATAACAATTTTCCTATAAAAAATAATTTATCGATAATAATTTTCCTATAGAAAATAAGTTATCAATTTTCCTATAGAAAATAAGTTATCAATTTACCTTTAGAAAATAAGTTATCGATAACAATTTTCCTATAGAAAATAATCGAAAATAACAATTTTCCTATAGAAAATAAGTTATCGATAAGAATTTTTCTACAGAAAACAAATTATCAATAACAATTTTTCTGCATAAAATAAATGATCGATAACAATTCTTCTATACAAAGTAAGTTATCGTTAGAGCAATTTACATATGCTTTATCGCTAACTTTTATTTCACAAAAATTTTGTTATCGATAGTTTTTTCGATAAATATCTTATTAGTGATAAATTTATTTGTTTTCGATAACTTTTATTTAAAAACAAAATTGTTATCGATAACTTTTATTTCACAAAAATTTTGTTATAGACAATTTTTTTCGATAAATATCTTATTAACCATAGGAAACCATTTTTAGAGAATGATCTCTAGAGCCTGATAAAGAAGTTCCAGAGAAGTTTATTCTTATCGATAACTTTTAATTTTTTTTAATTCAATTTTGTTATCGATAACTTTTTCAAAAAAAATATTTCTGATTTATTGTTTAAAAATATTTCTATTTACTTATTTAAAAACCCTTAACTGTCTCGCGTTCCTATCTATTGCCTTTATTTGCTATCACCTTCCACCTCTTAAACGCTTCTCTAAACAAAGTCAATTGAAGTAATTTTTTTCTTGTCTTTTTTTTTCTGTGTTTTTAAAATCATTGACTGTGCATTTCAAAAAATTACTCATGCCTTTAAATTTGTAAGCTGAGATATTTTCTACACGTAATTGAGATATCGTATTACAACAATGAGTTGCAGCAAGCGATTTGTAGTAGAAGCAACATTTTATTTGGTGAATAACAATAACATGGTAATCGATAAATGTAATGAGTGTGTTATTACACAGGGAGATCTCAAAAATTCAGAATCTGAATGATAATTTATAAATTTTAAAGATTTTTAATCCTAATTATCCTTGAATTTGTTTACATTTTAGTAACTTTTCTTATATTTTTTCTACTTAAAACCACTATAAAACCCTCTTTTGAGAATGTAAAGCTTTTTACACCTTTTGGATCCCATTTTAAAGCCCACAAGTAGAACTAAAATAAAACACAAAACCAAAGAAAATTGTCTTCTTTAAATAGAAAATAAAAAGAAATTTCTCTGACAGTCGTCATATACAAAACGAACGAAACTTGAAAAGCTTCTTAAAACGTAAAACAAGCGAAAGTAATGCATGGTATTGGGGTAATACAGACAAACAGCAGGATACTTGAGATGTGTGTTAGAGAGGATGCATCACTTGACTTAATTTTTGAAGACATGCTCTCCACATGGTGGCAAACGTTGTGGGTAAAGGAAATGTATTAAACAGGAAATAATATTGAACTTGACATCGATAACAAAAATACACAAAACTCGACTCGTTTGTGCGATAATAAATGTTCTTGAAATACGTATGTATTTTAACAGCGATAAGAATAAAATCGAAGAAAAGTTAATAAGTCATTTAAATAAATATCGATAAATATTTAAAAAAGTTATCGATAAATATCTAAAGAAGTTATCGATGACTGACTATAGAATTAGAAGAAAATCTTTCTCTAAAAAATTTATAATTGACAAAATAAATCTATTTGGCCTTATTTCAAGCATTACAGAGTGCTCAAGCTATTGTACATGGATTTGGCAAGATTATAAAGAAATTTGAAAAGTCTGAAGCCCATGGCTTCTTTGGGTGAAGCTTAACCGAAGTTTTAAATTTTTCACCACCCTGGCGCATTAATCAAGCTGACATGGATTATATTGGCTGCTGTGGTTTGTGGCTTATTCGGCTACACCTTAAGGAAACCCCACAGAGTTACATCCCAAGATCTCTGCGGCTAGTTCGCATTTCCTCCAAGTAAGACGATCATGCCCCTTTTATTGTTCGTACAGAAACCTAATCTGGCATATGCTGTCGGGTTTTGTGAATAACTCCAGGATCGTTAGGGAATGTCGCCGCTGTCTCGACCTTCTTTCTGAGCGCTTCAGCGTCTCGCTGGTCTGGGTCCCCGGGCACAGTAATGTTCTGTGGAACTGTAGGGCCGACGAGCTCGCCAGAGCTGGTGCACTCCGTCCGAAATCGTCTTTGATTGAGTTAGGCATGCCGCTTGCCTCGTTCAAGTTGGCTATTGTGCGGAAATTCTTTCGAGACGCCAACCTATCCTGGGTCAATGAGGAGTCCTGCTCCATCGCTAGACTCACCTGGCCCTTGATGGATAGTAGGCGTACGAACCAGTTGCTTGGACTTGGTCGTGACATCATATCGACCACAGTGGCCATGCTTACGGGACATTGCGTTATGGGCAGACGGAGAGGATGCGACTCCCATTCAACGACTTCTGCCGCGGGTGCAGATCCACTGAGGAAGAAGAGACCGTGATCCACTTCTTCTGTCAGTGTCCGTCACTTGCTAGGTGCAGGAATAGATTATTTCGCTCTCCGTTTCTTGTCAGCCTGACGGAGCTATCATCTATTGACATCAAGGATATAGCTTCGTTCATCAAACGTTCTGGCTGGTTATCCAGCGTGGGGTAGTCGTGCTTCTGATGGGCAACCCTTGTGCTGACAAACTTCTTTCTCCTCCCTGGTCTTGGTGGAACTTGGTCAGCACAGGGACTGCGTTCACCCGTGTCATCACAACGGACCGCTATGTGCGCTCAAGTGAGCTTTGTGACATGATCAAAGCTACCACTACGACCTATCATATGCTCTGTGCCACGTAGGGTTGATCTTGTTGGAACCACATGACGCTGGTGCCCAGATTATTCAATTTAGGCCAAATAAAGTTGGCTATCATTGAATGGATGGCCTGGCCGACGTTGTTCTCTAGGGAATATGAACCAAAAACATCGCCAACCTAAAGTCTACACAAAACAGTGACTATTTCGGTATGCATTGGGCGCTTTTGGTTCTTATGTGGACTCGGAAATTGTATTTGTTTACGTACTTATTTAGCCGAAAATTGGCCTCACTGCTGAATATGATTTTTTTAATGAAAATTAGGGTCAGCTCCCTATTACTCCTGGGTTACTACTCATGACTAAAATTAACACACGCAATGTGGGTTGTGTGAGAAGCCAGGTTGTAATTCTTACTGAAAGGGTTGTAATGACCAGTGAAGTAAGTAAGATTTAAGGGGTTTATGTCGACAAATCAGCAAGTCTTTAAGTCATGGAAAACAATATTCAAGCCACCATTAATGCCATATGGCCAGATTTATTGGAAAAATTAGTACAAAATTATGCTGACTGGATAAATAAACGATAGACAATCATATTTAACTCCTCAAAATCTTTAAAAATCTCCCTGTATATGAGTTATCTATTGAATCTAAATATCTAAATACCTTGACTTTCAGGCTATTTCTTTAATATTTCTTTTATTTTTAATTTTTTATTTTAGATTTTCTTTAAGAAAAAAAAAGAAAAAAATATACTACCAGTGGTTTTCAAAAAGACCTTCATTACATAGCAGCCTGTGGTCTATGGCACAGGCACTGGCATTGTATTAAAATTAAACCGCCGTTGAAGGAAAATAAACAAAAAAAAATGCAAAAAGAAATTTTTCAATAATTTCCTCGAGATTAAATAATTTAAAAATGAAAAAAAATTTGTGTTAAACAAATAAAAAAAATTTAACTAAATTTATTATATTTTTCTAATATAATCAACGAAAACAAATAATTTGAAATTTATTGTTGGCGATGTTTTGTAAACAATTATGGAAAAAAAAGAGAAAAAAAACTGCAAAATTTTTGTAAATAATTTATAAACAACAGAACGAGAACAATGTAATTTTGTTAATAATTTATGAGAGAAAGAAAAAAAATTAAACAAAAAAAAAAACAACATAAAATATGAATTTTGTTGTCCAAACTTAATAGAAGGTCTCACCGTATTCTCTAACAGAGAAATCAAAATCAATTCATATTCTTCTTGTATTGTACTGCCATCCTTAATCTACATTGGGTATGCCTTTCACAATCCTATTGCCATGATAAACTTCTAGATGTTGTTCGTTGTCAGTAGTACTCCCTTCCGAGTACTTAAATACGCAGCAAGTGTGCCCTTCTGCGCCTTCGCTGCGTAAGCAATAGATACTATTGACTTCTAGGGCATTCATCCGCTTGCCATAGGTCCAATACCCCTTCTATTTAATGCCCTATTTATGAGCCTCCTCTATACCAAGGAAACTGCAACACGCACTACTGACTTGCAGGGCATTCATCCGCTTGCCATAGGTCCTATACCCCTTTTATTTAATGCCACGAAAACTGCAACACGCACTATTGACTTCCAGGACATTCATCCGCTTGCCATAGGTCCAATACCCCTTCTATTTAATGCCCTATTTATGAGCCTCCTCTATACCAAGAAAACTGCAACACGCACTACTGACTTGCAGGGCATTCATCCGCTTGCCATAGGTCCTATACCCCTTTTATTTAATGCCCTATTTATGAGCCTCCTCTCTCCCAAAAAAAAAACTGCAACACACACTATTGACTTCCAGGGCATTCATCCGCTTGCCTTAGGTCCAATACCCCTTCTATTTAATGCCCTATTTATGAGCCTCCTCTATACCAAGAAAACTGCAACACGCACTACTGACTTGCAGGGCATTCATCCGCTTGCCATAGGTCCTATACCCCTTTTATTTAATGCCCTATTTATGAGCCTCCTCTATACCAAGAAAACTGCAACACGCACTACTGACTTGCAGGGCATTCATCCGCTTGCCTTAGGTCCAATACCCCTTCTATTTAATGCCCTATTTATGAGCCTCCTCTATACCAAGGAAACTGCAACACGCACTACTGACTTGCAGGGCATTCATCCGCTTGCCATAGGTCCTATACCCCTTTTATTTAAAGCCCTATTTATGAGCCTCCTCTGTACCAATAAAACTGCAACACGCACTACTGACTTGCAGGGCATTCATCCGCTTGCCATAGGTCCAATACCCCTTCTATTTAATCCCCTATTTATGAGCCAATGAAGAACATTATGAAATGAGCCTCCTCTATACCAAGAAAACTGCAAATAGCCGTATCCTTGGTGCCCAAGAAATCTAGTAGAGCTCTTACTAAATCTACAAAAACTTGTTCAATGGGGGTGCCCTATATGTACCCTTATTGAATGAGGTCGAATACTCCTTCATTTTGAAAAGTTTCTTTTTTTCTCATAAATGATCGCACTGTGCTTGCGCATGGGCTTATTCTCAACCCTTTAACATGCATCACCTACCTACAATCTCAAGACCCTTGAGGGTCTCTTCTCAGAGTTTGTCAACTTCTGGAATCCACATTAATAATGAAAAATTTCCTCTTTATGGACAGCCTCCATACGGATGTCATAGGGCCCAGCTCCTTGCTTTACGATTATAAGAACTCCTGAATGGCATTCACTAAACCTACAAGAGTTGTCTCTAAACATCTGCCCTACCCTACCTATTCACTTTTGTTGAGTGTACTTTTGCTTATAGAAATTGAAATCCTTGTAATTGAAATTCTTTAAGCCTTTAAGTGAATCCAGTTTAAAGCCAATTTGAAGGAAAACAAACGGAATACAAAAAAACCCAACAGAAGATATTGACGTTTATGGGATATTTCTGGAAAATCACATCGTCACACGCTACCTGTCATGTTCAGTATTTTTAATACCACCCCCCCGCCGGGTGTTGTTGCATTCAACCCAACAAAACCGAACCAACCTGCCAGTCAGCCATTCATTCTTACATTCCTGTGCGACATTAGAATTACATTTCAAATGGCTTTACAATACTGAACACAAAAGCAGAGCACACAGAGGACACATTTTCTTGAGCACGTGACTTTAGGCGATTATTGAATTGAGAGAGACGCATTTAAAGACAGCTGCTGCTGTCATTGTGCTGCTATGGCCAATTGTAAGCAACCAAGTCAACAACGAAAACCCACATTTTCTAAAATCAATGGCAATGGCAATGGCAAGCAAAATGAGAATTAAAATGTGATTCAAAATGTGAATGCGAAGGAATGAACAATACTGCTTGCTTGTCTGCCTGCCTGCTAATGCTTATAATAGACAATTGAGTGTAAGGGTTTGAGTTATTCCTAAAGATGCTATGGTTACTCGATTACTTGGATTACAAGTGTTAATAGAAAATGAAGAGAAAATTTGTAATTATTACACCAAAAAAAAAAAAAAAAGAAGGCCTAAGGCTGTAAAAAAAATAGAAAAAATGAAATGAAATTCTTATTGAATTGTGAGCGTAGGATAATAATAAAATCAAGCATAATAAGCTTTATGCAATTGATTATTACTCTTGCAATATTATGGCGAACAAAGCCGCAAATAACCGCACACACTTCCCTATCATGCTTGGATGTGGCCACAATGTAAGCACTACACTTTTAGTCAGGACTACAACCTAGATCCTTAGGAGCTAATTCTTTTTTTGAGAATTTATTGCAATTTTATTGCAATTTTATTAGTTCTTAGAGTTTTTGCCAAAAGACTGGTGAGAGGAAGTCAGCGAAAGAATTTTTTTTTCAAACTTCGCTTGAGCGAGGAAATATCTGAGCCAGAGCTTAAACCATAGGCATTCGTTTACTAAACCAACACACTAACGACTACATCTCGTCAACTTCACGCACTTTAAGGTCATCTAAATTGAATGTAATCCAGATTTCATGCTGTTATCTTGATTGCAATTTTGCTTTGCTTTTGGGAAATACTTCAGAACGAGTCTAAATACAGTCAAAGCCCGGCATAACAAATACTCGCTTTAACGAATTCGGGATATAACGTATGAGCAAATTTCTTACACTGACTACCTTATATAACGAATGTTTTATAATTTTCAAGCTCAGTATTACGAATGATTTAAAAAATGGTAAAAATAAAAAGAATGTAACAAAAGAGAACACAAAAAATGTTCGTTAAAGTACCGTCGGTTTTTATTGTATACAAACACACACGGCTTTTAAACAAGTGGTCATAAAAATTTGCCAATGAAGGCTTTGCTGATACTGGACAATGCTCCAAGTCCTCCTCCTGCTGCGGAACTCGTAAAAAATAAAGAAGATGAGAAAATTTGGGCAATGTACATGCCACCAAAGGTGACTCCTCTTATCCAGTCAATGGACCAAAACGCCATTTGCTTACTCAAATTACACTACAGAAATAGCCTCCTTTCAAAAGTAGTGGCATCTGAAACAGGTGACATCATAAATTTTTTAAAAAGTCTTTCTCTTTATGATGCGTACTGAATGATTGGTCTCGCCTGGAACAATGTTAAGGAGGACGCATTATTTAAATGTTGGAAAAAAATTCTGTTTTTGAAAAATTTTGAGTTTGATGATAAGGACGAGATCTCCCTTTCTGGACCTTTTCAAGGGGATGAAGTACAGTGTATAAGACGTGGAGTCAGACTACTAAGTACAATTTTTCAAAATGTAAGCAGATTTAAGCCTTGTCTTAATATTTTGCAACAATGGAGACTTGAATGATCTTACTTTGGATGGAGACGACGAAAATGAGGATAATATTGAAATTGTTGACCAATTTTCTAATAATGAAACGAAAATAAAGAATACTGAAGTAATAAAATGTTTTGCTAAATGTATACAATGGGGTTCCCAAAATAATATTAATATTTCAAAACAATTAGTACTTCGAGAAATACAGGAAGAAGCTCTTCAAATGAGTCTTCAAGTTACTTGTAAACTATAAATGATTCTATATGATCTATTAATGATTTTTTCCACCAACTTAAATAATTTTTAACACTTTTACTCACTTATTGATTATCAAGCGTTATTTTAAGGACATTTCTATATATGTTTAATAAAATGAGTTGAATGTACGTATCTTTTTTAATAAAATTTTGATAAAAAAAAAAACTTTGCGATATAACGAATTGTTCACTATAACGAAAGGGCCTGACAATATATCGTTCGTTATAGCGAGCAACAGGAGACAACATACTATTTTAAAAGGGCACAATTTCGTGGTATACAGATGGTTCATGAATGGATCTTGAAACATTAGCGGAAGTTTTTAATCTCTGAATAAAATATTCCCAGCCGATGAAAAACTCATGGCTATCTTCCAAGTGAATGACTATACCATCAAAAGATGTGTTCAAATTAACTTGAGTAGAAAGTAGCCATTTTTACATTCAGTTTTAACAATATTTGCACGTTCTTCGATCGTTAAACGATGCAAAACTCATTGTAAACAGTATAGTGTTTTCTATCTGAGTGATTCTCCAGAGAAAGCATCAGGCAATCTTTGCCAAATTGGCAGTTTTGAAATACGAGTTTCATAAGTTTAGATCAAGGCGAATTCATATAAGGTGGGACTAATATTATAATAAGTACAACAATACAAAAACAACAGGGATTTTTTTGTTGAAAAGTGATCATCTTGTCAAAAACAGCTGACTAAAGAATGACGATGGGAAGACAAATGTAAATGATTTTAAAAGAAAAATATACAAACTTCTGACACAATAAGAAAAACCGAAATTGATTATCAAAACAAAATACACAAAAAACAAAAATTTTTTGACATTGTTATTTCCATCAGCTGGTCAATTGCTCCCACCTTCTATGAATTCGCCTTGGTTTAGATTTTTGTTACAATTGCCTGTAAAGTTACTTTGTTCATACTTTATTAGCGTACAGTCTGGCAACTTCTAGAACTTACTTGTTGATTTGTTATTGTTATTCCAAGGCTAATTCATATGAATTCTATGAATTCGCCTTGTGTTATTCTTTTCGTGTTTAATTTTTTGTTATTGTAATTTAATCTGTACATATTTCTTTTGGATTGAAAGCCATTTTTGCTTCTTACTGCCAAAGTAAATGACACTTCGGACTATTTAATAGCTAAGAGACTCTGTACACTGGCAGCTTTGAAACCACAAAATGTGTAATCCAATAGAACAATTGTGTTCATTTCTTTATTTTTGTTTATTTACAAAGAAATTTTCAATTATTTTATGACAACAAATCCTGCCAGCGTTTTGTCATCTCAATAACTTTTTGAAAAACCCTTTCATTTTATATAATTATTGGAAAAATTGTCATCATAAATATTATCTGCGGATATTTTTTCCAAATTGGTAAATTTCGATGAAAAACATTTCCACAAGGAACATGAATTTAAACGTAATTTTATAGAAAATTAAATAAAAAATTGGTGACATATTTCTGGAAGTTACCGAAATAAATATAAAATATTACATAGAAATTTGTAATATTTTTATGACATTTAGTTATTGTATATTAACAAGAAACATTATTATTAATATTCCAATAAAATCAGTCTAAACACTTTTACCATGTGGCCTAAGAAGCAAAATAATGTTGTTTTTTTGATTTATTTTTGAAGCAACAAACTGGAAAGATAAACTCAACTCTCTTGAAGTCGCCGTAGTCTAGTAGGTAGTGTGTTGGCTTATTAGACGTAAAGCCAGGGTTCGAGACATCAAGAAAAAATACAAAAAAGTATTTCTTAGGCGACTTCCTCTCAGCAGATTTCTGGCAAAAACTGTGAGAGTAAATAAAAGTGCCATGAAAAAGTTTCTCAAAAATCTGTCGTTCGGAGTCGACTTTAAACTGTAGGTCCCCCGCCACTCATGTATAAAATTAACACACACAACATAAGTGGTGTGAGAAACTAGGACGTTGTACAATGGGTCAGTCAATTCGACCTCCGGGTACTGTACTTGTCTTAATTGACAAGTACACGTCCTCTAACCTAACCTAACCTAACTCAACTCTCTATTATAATTTAATTTTTAAGAGTTTGTCAACATCTAGAATGTTTACAAGAGTTTGTCAACTTCTGGACTTCACATTAATGCTGAACGATTCCCTCTTTATGGACAACCTGTGGGTTTTTCAATTTCTTTTATAAAAAATAAATAATTGCCGTATTTACACGACGTCAGGCGGTGTGATGTACCAAGTGATTGTCGCGAAATTGTTAAAACTAACCATCTCTTGACGAAATAATACCTAAAGAGAGCAAGCAAAAGAAAAATTGCTGACGGAAATATGGGGGCAAGTTTAGCAAGCAGACTCAAGCGATGAGGAATCTACTTGCTTATGTAGTTATGCAAAAATATCTTTTAGCGATTTCCAACTCCGTTTTAGAACAACAACAAATGAATCATGATTAAGCAAGCCTTTGGCTAAGCTTTACATCGAATAATTGATACAATAAAGCAACCTTTACAGTATAGACATAATGGAGTAAAAGAAAACTTTAGTACTCACCATTAAACATAATGCACCAACACGTCTGCTATTCTTTAAACAACAACCACATTATAGAAGTAAATATACCACTATGCACTTGTTTCCAGGCCTCTTGATTAAACAAAATACGATATTTTTTGCTGAAAATAAAATAATTATTTCATTACAGAGATAAAGGCAACTGTAAATACATATATTAATACTTACCATAATGCATGCGGATGCATCAAAAACCCGCGCTGAAACATAAAAGGGCCTTTTTTACGAACAAAAAAAAAACACTATTTGCTAAAAATAAAAACAACAACTTTATTAAAGAAAAGGAGTCATCCTAACATACAATAATACTCACCACTATTTTTTCGATTGCTTTAAGAAAGCGCACTAAAATAAACACAATTAAACATGCCTCTTTCATCAAACAAAACACGAGACTTTTGACTGAAAATAAAACAACAACTTTATTAAAGAAATGAAGACATTCACACGTACAATAATACTCACCATTATATATTCGATTGCTTTAGAAATACGCGTTAAGAGAACATGCACAAACAAGACCATTTTTACGACAAAAAAAAAAACACTTTTTGCTGTAAATAAAACAACAACTTCTTTAAAGGGACACAGTTATCCAAGTACATATAGATTTATACTCACCACACGCACTAAAATAATTGATTTCATATCGTATTAAACCGTATAAAATAACCGCAAATAATAATTAAAACTAATTTTAAAACACCACAAAATACATTTATTTATTTTAAAAACACAAATTGCTTTAATTAAATTTAGAAACTTACAAAGATTACCTAAAATATATGCACAACTTCACTAGACAAGCGAACGCAACCGATCCCGAATTCTTACTAATTTTTATACTCACCTCTACGCATTTACATGCTTTAAAATCTTTTAAGCTCACACTTGCTCTCTTAATGGCTTTTAAACTCAAAGCAACAAGTAAAAAGTAACGTTAGCAAATATACATACATGCATACATAAATGCACTACATACGTATGTATGTCAACGCATATTGAATATTACACCCCCCACACGCTCTTTCGATAGATTACATTGATGATTTGCTTCTTTTTCGTTAAAATAAAACAACACCAACAATCTATACATACGTATGTGTGTATATACCTTTTAAGAGATTACACCACTAACCATCAATTAACCCTTTCCGGTATTATGACGAGTCTAGCACGTCATCGGTTTTTCATGCCATACCGCACAATGACGAGCTACACTAGTCATGCGACTAAAGTTACTGTTGAATATGATAATTAATTTAGTTTAAAATTTCTAGTGCACTGAATTTGGCAACACTTTTCTTACTTGTTGAAATGTCACATATCACTATCACCGTTGTTTACCGTTAGAATTTCTTGGTACAAGACGTGTGTTTTGAAAAGTACCACGCGCTTGAAGACTATTGCCTATATACCTTATTAAGGTTTTGCTTTGATTTTTTTCTTAATTTTACCGTTTTTGATATTAACAATGTGTAAAAATGGATATTAATTAAGAATATGTAAGAATTATAAAATGAAACAAGTTTTTTTTAATAAAAATTAAATGGTTATTTTATGCAGTTTTTCATTATTAAATCGTACCGGAAGGGGTTAATATTACTTTTATTACTCGCCCTTTAATATTCTCTCTCTCTCTCTCTCTCTCATAATCTTTAAAAAAATAAAAAATACTTTCGTTTTTTCTTCCGGAAACCAATAACAACATAAACCCTTTATAACAAAGAAAACAAAAACAACACCCTTCCACACCACGACGCCATAATTACTCTGAGAGTAAAAATAATATTTGTTCACCTCTTACTTCCCAAGCAATCATGAGATTAAGCAAAACATTGTAATTGTAACAACAAATCATAAGAGCATGATCTAACAGGTTAAATTTGCATTGAAAATAAACGATTTTCATTTATACCGACTGATGCACATACTGAGTTCTTGGACTTGAAAAATTATCAATTATTTGACACAGAATTCATCTATCGGCAGAAATGTGGGAAATGGTCAACAATAGCTAACAATGTGGCAAATAATTTTACAAAAATTTATTACAATTGGTAACAGAAAAAAAATTATTTTCATTAACGGTAAGAACAGAATACCACTCTAAAGAAGAAGAAAATATGGCCGAAAAAGAACTATCAGCCGTAACCGCAAATCTTCTCATTCATTGTTTACATTAGTAAACAAGCAACAACAATATTAAATACTCATCATATAGAGAGAGAAACTAACAGAATACAGACGACAACTACAGACGTTTTTTGTGTCAAAAAATCTTCTTTTCTTATGCTAATAATTTGCACTATAAAACTTACCTACATTCTGTTCGCGATGCTTGTAGTTGTTGAAGAAATGTTATCGTTATTGTTTTTTCTTGTTTTTTTTTTGCATGATTACACCACTGACACTAACCACAAGTAAAACTGGAAATCCATCTGCTTAATTGTAGAGTTTTATGAATTATTGTTATTAAAATTGTTTTTATTTACCATTATACTGTCGTAATTAATTAGAATTCTTCAGAAAATTTTTATATTTTATTAACGATCATTTATTATTTATTAAAAGAAACACTTTTTCACACAAAATTAACACTTTTACACTTTATGGCTTTTAATAGAAAAGCCTTAAAGAACAAGGGTGAGAATGGAGTCTGCAGTATGGTGTGTTCTTTGATGTGTTTATTCATGTGGGAATTCATCTTCTTATGATTTGTTGCTACAATTCCATTGATTTGCTTGCATTGTGAGTCAGAGGTGAACAAATATTATTTTTACTCTGAGAGTAATTATGGCATGAAAATTCGGCAGGGTGTTGTTTTTGTTTTCTTTGTTATAAAGGGCTTACGCAATTGAATGTTGTTATTGGATTTTGTGATAAGAGAAACACACAAGTATGTCTTTTGTGTGGTCTTGTTTAAAAAAAAATGTGTGAGAGCGAGAATGTTAAAGGATAAATATTAATGGTAAGATTTATTGATGGTTAGAGGTGTAATCTCATACGAAATAGAATCAAAGCAGAATTGTCATTCATTGAAAAGAGTATGTGGGGGGGTGTAATATTCAATATGCGTTGACATACATATACGTATGTAATGTATTTATTTATGCATGCATGTATATTTTATTACTTGTTGCTTGGAGTTTTAAAGCAATTAAGAGAGTAAGGGTGAGTTTAAAAGATTTTAAAGCATGTTAATGCGTGGGGGTGAGTATAAAAATTAGTAAGAATTCGGGATCGGTTGCTTTCACTTGTCTAGTGAAGTTGTGCGTATATGTTACGAAATTTTTGTAAGTCTAAATTTAATTAAAGCAAAAAATCATATTATTTGTGCGTTTAAAATAAATAAATGTATTTTGTGGTGTTTTAAAATCAGTTTTAATTATTATTTGTGGTTATTTTATACGGTTTAATACGATATGAAATCAATTATTTTAGTGCGGGTGGTGAGTAAAAATCTATATGTACTTTGATAACGGCGTCTCTTTAAAGAAGTTGTTGTTTTATTTACAGCAAAAAGTGTTTTTTTTTTGTCGTAAAAATGGTCTTGTTTGTGCATTTTCTTTTAACGCGGACTTCTAAAACAATCGAATATATAATGGTGAGTATTATTGTACGTGGGAATGTCTTCATTTCTTTAAGAAAGTTGTTGTTTTATTTTCAGTCAAAAGTTTCGTGTTTTGTCTGAAGAAAGAGGCCTGTTTAATCGTGTTTATTTAAGTGCGGGGTTTTTAAAGCAATTGAAAACATAATGGTTAGTATTTTTTTACATGTAGATGGCCTCATTTCTAATAAATTTTTTGCTTTTATTTTCAGCAGTGGTTTCTTTTCGTAAAAATGGTTAGTGTTTTAGAAAAAAAAAAAAATAAATAAAGCAGAGGATTTGCTTGGCCAAGGTTACAAGTAGTTGGACAGGAAATTAATGCATAATGGTGAGTAATTAGTGATTAACGGTATATTTACTTCAATAACGTAGTTGTTGTTTTATTTTAATGAATATTTTTTTTAATGTTTTCAGAATAAATGTCAGCAAAAATGTTGGTGGATCGTGTTTAATGGTGAGTACAAAATTTTTCTTCTCCATTATGTTCATACCGTAAAGGTTTCTTTAGTTTAAGTTTTATTAACATGTTCACAAAGCAAAGCATAGACAAAGACCTGCTTTGTTATGTTTTTTTTTATAATTTTTGTTTTAAACGGGTAGATTCGTTATTGCTTACGGCTACTAACTAAACTCACCTCATATTATCGTTAGCCTTTTCGCCTCGCTTTTCTACAATGTTGTCTGATGAGAAATTTTGAATTTGCTACCGCTCCATATTAATTTCGAATTTAACATTTCACTGAGTAGCAGGGATTTATTGGAATACGCTTCCTAGGGATGCTTCACATCTTTATCCATACAGTTTGGCCACATAGAGTCTCCAAAATGTGACAACTTATGCAGTGTTTCTTTTCGAAAAGTCATAACCAATCCTTAACTAGGTCAAGTTGTTAATTTAGTGGTCCGGCAACGCTGTACAATATCTTTCATGTGAAAGTTTCCATTTTACGCAGCCGAAGAACGCCTAGGAATAATTTAAACTGATCACAGCGGTGTGGACACCACCTTGTGGCATTAACGGGTAATTATAGTCGGCATAATGGATATATTAAGTATGAAAGATTATAAATAAATTAAAAAAGGCTGCCACCGTTACAGATTGGATCAATATACTGAAAACGGTTTCATTCTTATTGCATTTTGGGAAAGGACTTCCAAACAGTAGCTTTGTTTCTCCAGTTTTTTGTTATTGTCTGCCCTAGTGCCTCTAGAGTCAAGTTTTCGTCGATCATCACTTATCTATTTTCAGGCCCTCCTTTCTCTCTGTCCCTCCTCTTTTTCTCTGCCTTAAGTATCAATCCACGCTTAACTATACCTATCGCTGTGTTTATCATTGTCTTTATATTTATACATACATGCATACATAAATACACTACAAACGTATGTATGTCAACGCATATTGAATATTACACCTCTATCCATTAATTAATATTACTTTTATTACTCACCCTTTAATATTCTCTCTCTCTCATAATCTTCAAAAAATAAAAAAATACTTGGGTTTTTTCACCCGGAAACCAATAACAACATTCAAGTAAGTGCATAAACCCTTTATAACAAAGAAAACAAAAACAACACACTGCCACACCACGGCGCCATAATTACTCTGAGAGTAAAAATAATATTTGTTCACCACTTACTCCAAAATCAATCATAAGATTAAACAAATCAATAGAATTGTAACAACAAATCATAAGAGCATGATCTAACATGTTAAATTTGCATTGAAAATAAACACACGCACATGAATAAACACACAAAAAATACACCACACTGCCTACCTTCCTCCTTACGATTTTCATTTATAACGACTGATGCACATACTGAGCTTGGACTTGAAAAATTATCAATTATTTGAAGCGAATTCATGTATCGGCAGAAATGTGGGAAATGCTCAGCAATAGCAAATAATTTTACAAAAATTTATTATAATTGGTAACAGAAAAAAAATTATTTTTATTAACGGTAAGAACAGAATACCACTCTAAAGAAGAAGAAGAAAATATGGCCGAAAAAGAACTATCAGCCGTAACCGCAAATCTTCTTATTCATTGTTTACATTAGTAAACAAGCAACAACAATATTAAATACTCATCACATAGAGAAAGAACTCTAACAGAATACAGACGACAACTACAGACGTTTTTTGTGTCAAAAAATCTTCTTTTCTTATGCTAATAATTTCCACTAGAAAACTTACCTACATTCTGTTCGCGATGCTTGTAGTTGTTGAAGAAATGTTATTGTTGTTGTTGTTGGTTTTTTGTATTTTTTTTGCATGGTTACACCACTGACACTAACCGCAAGTAAAACCGAAAATCCATCTACTTAATTGTTGTTATTAAAATTGTTTTTATTTACCATTATACTGTCTTAATGAATTAGAATTCTTCAGAAAATGTTTATAATTTATTAATAATCATTTATTATTTATGAAAAGAAACACTTTTTCACACAAAATTAACACTTTTACACTTTATGGCTTTTAATAGAAAAGCCTTAAAGAACAAGAGTGAGAATGGAGTCTGCAGTGTGGTGTGTTCTTTGATGTGTTTATTTTCAATGCTTGATGATATGCTTATGATTTGTTGTTACAATTCCATTGATTTGCTTGCATTTTGAGTCAGAGGTGAACAAATATTATTTTTACTCTGAGAGTAGTTATGGCAGCAAAATTCGGCAGGGTGTTGTTTTTGTTTCTTTTTAATAAAGGGTTTAAGCCGAAAGTCCATACCATGCGTTTTGCATAACATGCGTATACCGAAAAAGTAGAATCAGTGTATTTGATTGTGACAAGTTACAGAAGAAAAAGCATAATATGCATAGACGCATACAAAGTAGGATTACTTTCTACTTTTCTATGCGAATAATGCAGTGTTGGAAAATGTCAGCAGTTTTTTAAACTTGGCATGCCAAATTATATACTATTGTGAATGGTTTCTACAAATATGTGTAAATAGTGCATTACTATTTTCGCATTTTTCTTTATTTGCATTATAAAAATATTAATAAACACATATTTCATAATAAAGTTTATTACTAATTTAAGAGGAAAATACATTAAAATACATTTTTTAACAAATTTCTTTCATGAACAAAATATGTATATGATGATTGTTTATACATATGTATGTATATGATTGTTTTTATGTACTGAGTGTCATCTATTTTGAATTTATTAATTTGTAAACAAGAAAAATGGAGGATAAATTTACTGAAAACACTCGTCTTGTGTTCTTTTGAGGATTTTCGTAGGCCTTAACAGCACAATACAATGTAATTTTTGTGTAAAACTATTAATAATAAAAACAACTAATAACAATTTTTAATTTTTCCTTCCAAGAAATTAAAAAATTTTGGCAACTTTCAGCAGGAAAAATTTTTTATGAGCAGTACGTCTTATTTTGATCTTATTATATTTAGCTTCTTAATTAACTCTTGCTCAAGAAACTATACTCATTGTGACCGAAATTCACCAACATTTCGATTAATATTTAAATATTTAAGAATCTTTAAACTTTTCATTGACGAAATTAAAAAATATTCCAAATTTTCCCCTTTTTAACACAAAATAAATGTTTGTTTACATTTAATTTTTTTACTTTATCTGCCAGTTTTCACTCTGTATATCTGTTGCTTCTAACACATTTGCCTCGCAAAACTTATAACATTTTTTTCTCCCTCTAAATTGACCTGTCCTTTTATGTTATGAGCGTTTTTCAAATGTAAACTCATAAATTTAAATAAACTCATAAATTTGAAATTAATGTCATAAATTCTTTTAAAATTACAATTTCATTTTCTATTTTTTCCAAAAATGTTCTTGTTCGCTTGTTTGTTGTTTACCACAACAGCTGATCAAAACAAAAAACCAGTCGCATAAACGCATTGTGTGTAACTTGCAATAAAATCGGCATAGAAAGCAAGATTCGCAAGGCGCATGAAAAGGATGGTATGGACTTTCGGCTTTACGCAATGGAATGTTGTTATTGTATTTTATGATAAAGAAATATAAGAGAAACACACAAGTATGGCTTTTTTGTGGTGTTGTTTTAAAAAAATGTGTGAGAGCGAGAATGTTAAAGATGGTAAGATTTATTGATGGTTAGAGGTGTAATCTCATACGAAATAGAGTCAAAGCATCACTGTCATTCAATTAAAAGAGTGTGTGGGGGGTGTAATATTCAATATGCGTTGACATACATATACGTACATATGTAATGTATTTATTTATGCATGCGTGTATATTTTATTACTTGTTGCTTGGAGTTTTAAAGCAATTAAGAGAGTAAGGGTGAGTTAAAAAGATTTTAAAGCATGTTGATGCGTGGGGGTGAGTATAAAAATTAGTAAGAATTCGGGATCGGTTGCTTTCACTTGTCTAGTGAAGTTGTGCGTATATTTTAGGAAATTTTTGTAAGTTTCTTAATTTAATTAAGGCAAAAAATCATATTATTTGTGTGTTTAAAATAAATAAATGTATTTTGTGGTGTTTTAAAGTTAGTTTTAATTATTATTTGCGGTTATTTTATACGGTTTAATACGATATCAAATCAATTATTTTAGTGCGGGTGGTGAGTAAAAATCTATATGTACTTGGATAACGGCGTCTCTTTAAAGAAGTTGTTGTTTTATTTACAGCAAAGTAATTTTTTTGTTTTAAAAATGGTTTTGTTTGTGCATTTTCTTTTAACGCGTATTTCTAAAGCAATCGAATATATAATGGTGAGTATTATTGTACGTGGGGATGTCTTCATTTCTTTAATAAAGTTGTTATTTTATTTTCAGTCAATAGTTTTGTTTGATGAAAGAGGGCAGTTTAATCGTGTTTATTTTAGTTCGGCGTTTTTAAAGCAATTGAAAATTGGTGGGTATTATAGTACATGTGGATGGACTCATCTCTAATAAATTTTTTTCTTTTATTTTCAGCAGTGTTTTTTTCGTAAAAATGGTTAGTGTGTTTGAAAAAAAAAAAAGCAGAGGGTTTGCTTGGCCAAGGTTACAAGTAGTTGGACAGGAAATTAATGCATAATGGTGAGTAATTAGTGATTAATGGTATATTTACTTCATTTTATATATTTTATTTTTTTATATTTTATTTTAATGAATATTTTTTTAATGTTTTCAGAATAAATGGCAGCAAAGATGTTGGTGGATCGTGTTTAATGGTGAGTCCAAAATTTTTTTCTCCATTATGTTCATACCGTGAAGGTTTCTTTAGTCTAAGTATTATTAGCATGTTCATAAAGCAAAGCATAGACAAAGACCTGCTTTGTCATGTTTTTTATAATTTTTGTTTTAAACTGGGGTAGATTCGTTATTGCTTACGGCTACTAACTAATCTCACCTCATATTTCCGTTAGCCATTTCGCCTCGCTTTTCTACCATGTTGTCTGACGAGAAATTCTGAATTTGCTACCGTTCCATATTAATTTCGAATTTAACATTTCACTGAGTAGCAGGGATGTATTGGAATACGCTTTGCAGGGATGCTTCGCATCTTCATGTCTACAGTTTGGCCACATAGAGGCTCCAAAATGAGAAAACTTATGCAGATATTTTTTCAGAACAGTCATAACCAGTCATTAACTAGGTCAAGTTGTTAATTTAGTGGTCCGGCTACGCTGTTCAATATCTTTCATGTGAAAGTTTCCATTTACGATTCTTTCAGAATCGTTTCGCAGCCGAAGAACGCCTAGGACATATTAAAACTGATCACAGCAGTGTAGGCACCAATTTTTAGTATTAACGGGTAATTATAGTCGACATAATGGATCTATTAAGTATGAAAGATTATAAATAAATTCAAAAAGGCTGCCACCGTTACAGATTGGGTCAATACACTGAAAACGGTTTCGTTCTTATTGACATTTGGGAGAGGGCTTCCAAACAGTAGCTTTGTTTCTCCAGTTGTTTGCTATTGTCTGCTCTAGTGCCTCTAGAGTCAAGTTTTCGTCGATCATCCCTTCTTATCTATTTTCAGGCCCTCCTTTTTCTCTGTCCTGTTTCTTTTCTCTGCCTTAAGTATCAAACCACGCTTAACTACACCTATCGTTGTGTTTATCATTGTCTTTATATTTATACATACATGCATACATAAATACACTACATACGTATGTATGTCAACGCATATTGAATATTACACCTCTAACCATCAATTAATATTACTTTTATTACTCACCCTTTAATATTCTCTCTCTCTCATAATCTTCAAAAAATAAAAAAATACTTGGGTTTTTTCACCCGGAAACCAATAACAACATTCAAGTAAGTGCATAAACCCTTTATAACAAAGAAAACAAAAACAACACACTGTCACACCACGGCGCCATAATTACTCTGAGTAAAAATAATATTTGTTCACCTCTTACTTCCCAAGCAATCATGAGATTAAGCAACAACAACATTAAGTAACAACAAATCATAAGAGCATGATCTAACAGGTTAAATTTGCATTTAAAATAAACACACGCACATGAATAAACACGTAAAGAATACACAACACTGTCTACCTTCCTCCTTACGATTTTCATTTATACCGACTGATGCACATACTGAGTTCTTGGACTTGAAAAATTATCAATTATTTGACACAGAATTCATGTATCAGCAGAAAGGTGGGAAATGGTCAGCATTAGCTAACAATGTGGCAAATAATTTTACAAAAATTTATTACAATTGGTAACAGAAAAAAAATATGTTCATTAATACCACTCTACCACTCCACACTACCACAGAATACCACTCAAAAGAAAAAGAATAAAATAGGGCCGATAATAAAACTATCAGCCGTAACCGCAAATCTTCTCATTCATTGTTTACAATATTAAATACTCATCATATAGAAAAAAAACTCTAACAGAATAAAGACGACAACTACAGACGTTTTTTTTTTAAATGTCTACTTGTGTGCAAACAAATCTTCTTTTCTTATGCTAATAATTTCCACTAGAAAACTTACCTACATTCTGTTCGCGATGTTTGTAGTTGTTGAAGAAATGTTATTGTTGTTGTTGTTGGTTTTTTTGTATTTTTTTTGCATGGTTACACCACTGACACTAACCGCAAGTAAAACCGAAAATCCATCTACTTAATTGTTGTTATTAAAATTGTTTTTATTTACCATTATACTGTCTTAATGAATTAGAATTCTTCAGAAAATGTTTATAATTTATTAACGATCATTTATTATTTATGAAAAGAAACACTTTTTCACACAAAATTAACACTTTTACACTGTATGGCTTTTAATAGAAAAGCCTTAAAGAACAAGGGTGAGAATGGAGTCTGCAGTGTGGTGTGTTCTTTGATGTGTTTATTAATGTGCGTGTTTTTATTTTCAATGCAAGTGTAACCTGCTTGATCATCTGCTTATGATTTGTTGTTACAATTCCATTGATTTGCTTGCATTTTGAGTCAGAGGTGAACAAATATTATTTTTACTCAGAGTTATTATGGCATCAAAATTCGGCAGGGTGTTGTTTTTGTTTTTTGTTATAAAGGGCTTAAGCAAATGAAAGTTGTTATTGGATTTTATGGTAAAGAAATATAAGAGAAACACACAAGTATGGCTTTTGTGTGGTGTTGTTTTAAAAAAATGTGTGAGAGCGAGAATATTAAAGATGGTAAGATTTATTGATGGTTAGAGGTGTAATCTCATACGAAATAGAGTCAAAGAATCACTGTCATTCATTGAAAAGAGTGCGTGGGGGGGGGTGTAATATTCAATATGCGTTGACATACATATACGTACATATGTAATGTATTTATTTATGCATGCGTGTATATTTTATTACTTGTTGCTTGGAGTTTTAAAGCAATTAAGAGAGTAAGGGTGAGTTTAAAAGATTTTAAAGCATGTTAATGCGTGGGGGTGAGTATAAAAATTAGTAAGAATTCGGGATCGGTTGCGTTCACTTGTCTAGTGAAGTTGTGCGTATATTTTAGGTAATCTTTGTGAGTTTCTAAATTTAATTAAGGCAAAAAATCATATTATTTATGTGTTTAAAATAAATAAATGTATTTTGTGGTGTTTTAAAGTTAGTTTTAATTATTATTTGCGGTTATTTTATACGGTTTAATACGATATGAAATCAATTATTTTAGTGCGTGTGGTGAGTAAAAATCTATATGTAATTGGATAACGGCGTCTCTTTAAAGAAGTTGTTGTTTTATTTACAGCAAAGTGATTTTTTTTTTGTCTTAAAAATGGTCTTGTTTGTGCATTTTCTTTTAACGCGGACTTCTAAAGCAATCGAATATATAATGGTGAGTATTATTGTACGTGGGGATGTCTTCATTTCTTTAATAAAGTTGTTGTTTTATTTTCAGTCAAATGTTTCGTGTTTTGTTTGAAGAAAGAGGCCTGTTTAATCGTGTTTATTTAAGAGCGGGGTTTTTAAAGCAATTGAAAACATAATGGTTAGTATTATTTTACATGTGGATGGCCGCATTTCTAATAAATTTTTTGCTTTTATTTTCAGCAGTTGTTTTTCGTAAAAATGGTTAGTGTTTTTGAAAAAAAAAAAATAATAATAAAAAATAAAACAGAGGGTTTGCTTGGCCAAGGTTACAAGTAATTGGACAGGATATTAATGCATAATGGTGAGTAATTACTTCAATAACGTAGTTGTTGTTTTATTTTAATGAATATTTTTTTAATGTTTTCAGAATAAATGTCAGCAAAAATGTTGGTGGATCGTGTTTAATGGTGAGTACAAAATTTTTCTTCTCCATTATGTTCATACCGTAAAGCTTTCTTTACTTTAAGTATTATTAGCATGTTCACAAAGTAAAGCATAGACAAAGACCTGCTTTATCATGTTTTTTATAATTTTTGTTTTAAACTGGGGTAGATTCGTTATTGCTTACGGCTACTAACTAAACTCACCTCATATTTCCGTTAGCCATTTCGCCTCGCTTTTCTACCATGTTGTCTGACGAGAAATTTTGAATTTGCTACCGTTCCATATTAATTTCGAATTTAACATTTCACTGAGTAGCAGGGATGTATTGGAATACGCTTCCCAGGGATGCTTCGCATCTTCGTCCCTATAGTTTGGACACGTAGGGGCTCCAAAATGTGAAAACTTATGCAGATATTTTTTCAGAATAGTCATAACCAATCATTAACTAGGTCAATGGTCTGGCAACGCTGTACAATATCTTTCATGTGTAAGTTTCCATTTTACGATTGTTTCAGAATCGTTTCGCAGTCAAAGAACGCCTACGAATAATTAAAACTGATCACAGTAGTGTAGGCAACAATTCTTGGCATTAACGGGTAATTATAGTCGGTATAATCGATCTATTAAGTATGAAAGATTATAAATAAATTAAAAAAGGCTGCCACCGTTACAGATTGGGTCAATACACTGAAAATGGTTTCCTTCTTATTGGCTTCCAAACAGTAGCTTTGGTTCTCCAGTTTTTGCAATTGTCTGTCCTAGTGCCTCTAAAGTCAAGTTTTCGTCGATCATAACTTTTTATCTATTTTAAGGTCTTCTTCGATCTTTCCTACATTTCTTCAACTGTTCTTTTCCCTGCCTTAAGTATCAATCCACGCTTTAGCTACACCTATCGCAGTGTTTCTCATTGTTGTTATATTTTCTGCCATCTTGGCCGCTGAAACTATGTCAATATTATCCGAAAAGTCTGCACCCTGGCGTTTTCTTTGCTCTGATAGCGCATACGGCACGCACCTTTACCCTTGTAACTTCTGTTATTGCAATAATCGCCCCTGACTTCATATCTCTAACCGTATGGAGTTGACTCTGTAGGAATACGGCGACATTTATCTTCCAAGTGTGTATGTAAAGAATTTTGTTAAACAAATTCTGGTTTGTTGTTGCTGTAATTCACATATAGGCTGTAAATTATTCTCTCTTTTTTTGGTAATTTAATCAGTTGAAATAAATATTTTTCTTTGAATATTCTTTTTAAAACCATAAATCAAAAAGGAGCAATCAATCCTTTATGTTTTTGTTTCCATTTTATTTAATCTCTTTGGTATTTACAATACCATTTTATATGCAATTTAATAAAACTTTAAATAAAGTTTACGTAAATCTTTCTCTTTTTTTTAAATAAGGCTTTTACTTGTGAGTCATGAATTTAAAAAATCTTTTAGTTTTACACTGATTGTGCATTGCAAACTGTGAATAGCCCTTATAAAGCAATAGAAAGTGTTGTATAATGAATGCCACAAAGTCAATTTGGCTTCCAGAACTTCATTTAAACACACCCACCCATACACTTGTATGCACAGTGTCTCTCTTGTTCTTGTTCCTTTCTTTCTTTATTACAAGAAAAAAAAGTACAAAAACAAATTTTATTATGAAACTGTAAATTGATTATGAAAAAATCTTTAAATACACCATCAAACAGAAAGCAGAAGAAAGTTGTGTTTGAGGCATATGGGGGTTAAATTGTTTTTTTTTCTTATGAAAAAACATGTTATGAAAGCAATACATTTAAAAGGCTGCCTACACGAAACACTGTTTTGTACACATACACACACATACACCTTTAAAGATGTATTTTATAACAAAAGAATTGTTTCTATTACTTGAGCAGAGAATTATGAAATCCTTGGATTTTATGTTTAAAAACAAACTCACCTATCATATGAGAGTATGAGAGGGGCAGTGGCAAGAGAGTAAAGGAATAGCGTTATAAAGTGTGTTCGTTTGGCTACAAGAGCCTTATGTTTACATAATTAACTGCTGTTATAATAATATGTTCGCCTTAGATATGTGCTTTCATAACACAAAGATATTGATGAACGACCATTCAAGATGCTAAAAAACCCCTCTAAGAAATGCCGTCAATTGCAGAAGAAAAATAAGAATTTTTTTATATACTTTTTTATGATAAAACTTTTTTTGAATTAAATTTTAACAACATTTTTATTTTAATGTTCTTTCATTGAAAACGTTTTTGAATTTACTGCCGAAATTATTTATAGTTTTCCTTTCTTTTTTTTAATACCAACACGCGTTTTGTTTTTTATCAATGAATTGTTTAAACTTAAAATAAAAAGAAAATTGTTTTAAAAAAAACAATAAAAATTTAAAATTAAAATTTTGCAAGAAACATACATACATTTTAATTACTAAACACGTACTATACTATAGTACGTATGTTTATTTAAGCACAGACTATAAAAAATATATTTTAAAGAAATGTTTTCTTAGCTGAATTGGTTTTCGAAATAATATAACTTAGCTGAGTTCATTAAATTATTATTATTCATTAATTTAAATCAGTTTTTCCTTAGCTGAATTAGGTTTGCAGACAAACCTTCTAGCTGAATACAGGAAATAGTGGCTGAATGAAGAAAATTATTAGTTTTATTTGAATTTAATCAATTAATAAAACGTTTAAAGAAATTTTTTCTTAGCTGAATTAACTTTTCTCTTTAAATGTCTCTGATGAATTGTCAAACCAATAGCTGAATTACTGAAATTAACATATTTATGCTAAGTTAACTGAATATTAAACCATTTAAACTAATAAATCCTTAGCTGAATTGTATTTTTAGGTAATATAGATTTGCTGAATTATAAAATAGTAGCTGAATTGGGACAATTTTTTAGTTGTGTAGCATTAAAAGTATTTAATAGTAATTTTTCTTTGCTGAATTAGATTTTAAGAAAATAATTTTGCTGAATACAGGAAATAGTAGCTGAATTGGAAAAATATACTGTATGGAAAGAATTATGGTTATTAATAATTAATTTGAATTACGTTTAAAAAATTGTTTCTGTACTATTTACTGTTCTATAGCGTTTGCATTGTTTTAAGGTCACGTTTATTTCTTCTGTCAGTATGTAGTTTCAATTATAGTTTTTCACTTCAACTATTGCCTCTTTTTTCTGTCTCATTTAATACGTAAACTAAAGGAAAACTGTTATGAAAATAAGGAAAAACTTTTATTACCTCCCGTGTAACCATTAATAGCCTACAGAAGGTTAAGAAGAACAGAGAAGAGTCTGAATTATTGAAATGATACACGGAAATATTAAAATCAAATTTATTTTTATTGTAATAGTTGTTGGCAAAGGAAGTGATATATAAAAGAGGAAAAAAATTAAATCTTTTCATATGTTCATTTGATTTCAAACAAGTTTATTTGCTTAGCCTTGAGTATGATATACAATGAATGCATTTTTAGTACTTATAATCAGTACAAGTCTTACGCAAATTATTTATTAGAAATATTCTAAATAAACGGGGTGTTTATTTTTGATTTCGCTGCTGATTTAGATGATGAGTCAATACAGTTTACATGTGTTTGTAGAAGCTGATGGTAGACAAAGAAACACTTTTATTTTCATTTTCGAAGAAAATAAAAATAAAATTTTATTTCATTCTTTATTTTCCAGTTTTTTAAATAATTTTTCAAATATTTATTCTATGTTCAATAGAAAAACAGAAACAATTTCATTCAAACTTTCATTCACATGCCTTGCAACCCATTTTTATTTGTTTGTTTAAAAAGTATTAAGAAACCCTGTGAATATTTTCATTATGTATCACTCTTATGTAAATTCCTTAACAGCATATTGCTTTCATAACACAAGAATCCTTAAGCCACTGGCCATGTGGCCATGTCCCTCCACATCATGTAATACATAAATATCTACCATATTTTCTTTCTCTGTTGCTGCTTCCTTTTCCTTTTAAACACACAAACAATAGCTGTTGTAAACCGGAAACGGATAAAAACAACACAATTTCAATTATTCTTGACTTTATTATCATTGCATGCACTGCTTGGGGCTACTTAAGTTTTGAATTTTCTTTTTCACAAGGCAACATAAACAAGTATTTGATGTGGAAATGCCATTCAGCTAATAAGAAATGCACTTTCAAAAACATTTTTAATTCAGCTATGATTTTGTGTATTCAGCAAAGTTAGTAATTCAAGTAAGAAAAAATTGCACCAAATAGTATGTAAAGAAGGAAGAATTCTTCCAATTCAACCACTATTTCCTGTATTCAGCTAAAAATTTTAGAACAAAACATAATTCAGCTAAGCTAAAATTGATTCAAATTAATAATTAATCGAAGTAATTGTTATTAAACAATATATTTTTCCAATTCAGCTACGATTCGATATATTCAGCAAAGTTAGTTAAGTCAGAAATATAATTCAGGTAAGAAAAAATTCGTTTAAATTTTTTACTTATGAGAGCAATTATTACCACACAATGAGATATTCCAATTCAGCTACAATTTTGTATATTCAGCGAACTTAATTAAGTCCAAAATATAATTCAGCTTGGAAGAAATCATTCCAAATCATTTATTGATTAATTAAATTATTAAGAAATAAATAATTATTTTAATTCAGCTATTATATTATTAATTCAGCTAAGCAAAATTGTGTTTCAACACAATTCAGCTAGTGAAATACTATGTAAGCAGATTTACAAGTCAATGAAATTACTATACAGGCAAATATTTTCTCAATTCAGCCACTCTTTGCTCAATTCAGCAAAGTCGTATTAACTAAATATTTAATTCAGCTAAGAAAAAGTTACTTGATGTGCTTTACTGTTTTATTAAATTACTAGAATATATAGAATTTTTGCAATTCAGCTGCATTATCATCAATTCAGCTAAAGTTTTTTGATTGAAAATGTAATTCAGCTAAGAAAAATATCTATAATCCTACATTTGCCAAAGAGATTCATGTCAATGTCGACATTTTAAAAATTCAGCCGCATTTTTAACTACTTAGCTGAACAAATTTACCTTCAAGCCTTATTTACTCTATTCAGCTACTATTTTAGCAATTCAGCTAAGCAAAAATATGTTAAAACTCTATTCAGTTTGTGAAAAAGTGTCTTAAAAATCCTAATTGGTAATGAAATTGACTGTAAGCCACTATATTTTCTCATTTTAGCTGCCATTTTCACTATACAGCTATTCAGCACAACAATTTTTCATTGACCACGAACTAAAAATAAAAATTTTCTTTATTCTCTTTTAAATAACACTCTCTTGATTTAATAACAATGCAGAACTGTGTTATACTGCAGTATAACAGCAATTTCTTTAACCCCTTATAACATATCTATAACAGGTGGTTGACTCTGCTAAACCGTTTACCCGATTCAACGTAACAGTCTGTTGAGACAAGAGCTTTTTATGGCATTACAGAGTTGAATAGCAGAGTTGAATAGGTTAAGTGTTGAATAGATGTTGAAATAAAGAGTTGAGGTGAAATATATTGAAATACAGTTGGTAACAAAAAATACGAGCCATTAATGGAAGTAAATGACATATTTTAACTTATTTAAGCAATTTTTAAGAAGAATTGGTTAATTAAAGGCTTTTTTCCAATTTTTAGAACTTTTTAATGAATTTTTGAGTTTCAAAGACTTTTATTTATGGTAAAACTAAGAAATTTAGAACATATATTTGTATTAAACACCACTTCTTCCTCTTTAATGGGTATATTACAATACTCCAGTTTTCAGCCTGTATAAGCCTTTAAATGCTTGTCTTTCTCCAAATTCTCACACCAAGTTTAGGAACTTACTTACTTCCTTGGTCATTACAACCCTTTAGTCAGGATTAAAAACTAGTTTCTTACATCACGCATGATGTGTGTGTTATTTGTTTTGAGAAACTTACAATGGTAATTTTCTTCACTCTCCGAGTTTTTGACAGTATACTGCAGAGAGAAGAAGTCGCCGAAAGAAATATTTAGTATTTCATTTCTCCCTCTTTAAGGACGTTGTACAATGGGTCAATTCGACCTCCGGGTACTGTACTTGTCTTAATTGACAAGCACACGCCCTCTAACCTAACCTATCCTTTTTCATTTTTGGAGAGTAATAAGCCAACACACTACCTATTGGACTACAGCGTTTTCGTCGTCGATTCCTATACCTTTACCCGTCAACAAACTCTCTCTTTACGCCATCTTCACTTATACGCAAGACGTGTACTATCTAACGTAGACGTTGTAGTTTGATGCACCCTGCAGTTTCGATATCAGCATAAATCTCTTGAAGTACACTACGATTCATTCGATGCCTATATTTAATGCCATAAAGAAGAGTTTTTCCCTTTCCAATTGACCCAAATTACAATGGACGACTCTAGGCAACGACGCGTGTTTGCTTTTGGGCAAGTTTGCAAATGGCTATAGGTTAGGTTAAGTTAGAGGACGTGTACTTGTCAATTAAGACAAGTACAGTACCCGGAGGTCGAATTGACCCATTGTACAACGTCCTAGTTTCTCACACCACTTATGTTGTGTGTGTTAATTTTTATACATGAGTGGTGGGACCTACAGTTTAAAGTCGACTCCGAACGACAGATTTTTTGAGAAACTTTTCATGGCAATTTTTATTTACTCTCAGAGTTTTTGCCAGAAATCTGCTGAGTGAAATATTTTTTGAATTTGGTTTGGGTTTGGCCTGGGGCTCGAATCCTGGCTTTACGTCTAATAAGCCTACACACTACCTACTAGACCACGGCGACTTCCTGCAAATGGCTATAGCTTCCATCAAAAAATCATCTGCAGAAAGGCCCATTTGTAGATGAATGCCTACGTAAACAAACAAAATTGTTGATTTTAGGCTGGCGGTGTCATGGTTTCATATTTCTTTAAGAAGGCCGTTGGCCAAGCCATCATTGTTAACTACAAGGTTCAGTGATTATCATCTTCTTTTGGCCTGAATTGCATGATGAGAATAGCAAAGACATGTGGTTACAACAGAATAGCGTGTCACACAGCTCACATCACATTGGTTTTCTGGTCCTCTCATATGGAGGTGATGTTAACTGGTCACCGAGATCGTGTGAATCGACCCCGTTAGCCTATTTCCTGTGAGATTTTCTTCTGTCGCATAGGTTAGGTTAGGTTAGGTTAGGTCGGAGTGGTGGTAGCTCTGTTATCACAAAGCTCACTTGAGTAAGCATAGCGGCCCGTTGTGAACCCACGGGTGAACGCAGTCCCTGTACTAACCAAGTTCCACCAAAATCAGGGAAAAGGAAGTTAGTTGGTCAGCGCAAGGGCTGCACTAAAAAGAATACTTTTTTTAAAAATTACCAAATAAAAGTACCTTTTTTAAAACAGTTTTTTTTAACAATTTTTGTTTTAATAATAATAAATAAAATTCATTAGAAATTATTAAAAAAAGAAAGTACTGAATGTTCTTTGAAAAGGTACCAAAAAAAGTACTACATATTTTTTTAGAATTTTTTCTAATGATTTTTGTTTTAATATGACATAATGGATATATTTTTTTATGACAGTACCAATAAAAGTACCAAAAAAGTACCTAGAAAGTACCAACAAATTATCACACATATTACTGTTCTTTTAGTTTTTTTATGTAAAGAACAATATTTGTAAAATTTTTTTCGCCTTAATTATTAAAAAAAATACTAAAAGTTGTTTGAAAAGGTACCAAAAAAGTACAATTTTTTTGAAATTTTTCTAATGATTTTTGTTTTAATGTGACATATTGGATATATTTTTTATGAGAACTGCAAAGGACAGTACCAATAAAAGTACCTAGAAAGTACTAAAAAAAAGTACCAACAAATTATCACACATATTACTGTTCTTTTAGATTTTCTTTAAAGTATAGAATATTTTTGAAATTATTTTTCGCTTTAAAACTATTCGCAACTTATGTTAAAAATTTCTTTGCGTCATTTCAAATTTGACTCATTTTTAAAGAGAATTACAAAGATAAACAATTTGATTTTGTTTTATTTTTTTTTTTCTTTTATAAACAAATTCTCAATCAAATTATTATTAAAAAAAATTTCCAAGAAATTTTGTAAAACAAATTTTACAAAAAATAGTACAAAAAAAACTGTTAAATAACTCCTCCCCCTTTCTGTAAAACAATGAAACGAAAGAGGTCTTTAAGATTCAATTACTGAAACGATTAAAACAGCAATCAAGCCTATAAATAATTACAAAAAAAATGTTGTCAACTTAATAACAGACAGCCACAGGGTACAATTCACTTGAACTAAGTGATAAGGGTGCGATTTCATATGTGAATATACAGATATGTTCGTGTGTGTTCGTATTTAACAGGAACTAAAAGTCAAGTTCTGTTTACATCCTGTTTCTAACGTTTATTGGCCGTTATGACAGTGTGTGTGTGCTCGCTTTACAGAAGAAACACATGCGCAGTTTTGTGGCAATTAAACGTTTTTGTAGCGTAACGAACAGACCAATAGAGGAGAAGTATTTTTTTTTCAATTTTTCTTGCTTTTTTTTAAATTTTATTTCCAAGTGGTTTTTAAGTTTTTTTTTTTTTAATTTAAAAATTTATTTTTAATCAAGTTTAAAAGTTTATCTCCTCATTTGTACCACATTTTTATTCATTATTTATTTCGTTTATTTTTAATATTAAAATTCATTAAAAAAATAAAAAAAAAAAAATTTTTTTTGATTGCGGAAATAGTTAGAAATTTGATTAAATTAGAAGTTTTAGAAAAAAATTAATTGGCGCCAATCTAAGTACCCTATATATGGTATTCATTGCAGACTTATTTCATTCATTGATTTAGAAAATATGGAATACAGTAGAATATCCCTTTGATCAGCTACGAGGCATTATTGTGATGCTTATAAAGGGTGTTTTTTATAGAGGTTAGAACTTTAAGTTGCAATAAAACAACGATGGATTATTCGATTGACATGAATATTATTTATCCGAAAGATAATCTTGTGGCATTACATTTTAAATATGATTTCTGGCATATGACCGCCACGGCTGGCGCGGATGTAGTCCAATCTGGACGTCCAATTTTCGATGACTTTTTCCAACATTTGTGGCCGTATATCGGCAATAATACGGCGAATGTTGTCTTCCAAATGGTCAAGCGTTGGTGGCTTTACCGCATAGACCAATGACTTTACATAGCCCCACAGAAAGTAGTCTAGCGGTGTTAAATCACAAGATCTTGGAGGCCAATTCACAGGTCCAAAAACGTGAAATTAGGCGGTCACCAAACGTGTCTTTCAATAAATCTATTGTGGCACGAGCTGTGTGACATGTTGCGCCGTCTTGTTGAAACCACATCTCCTGGACATCATGGTTATTCAATTCAGGAATGAAAAAGTTAGTAATCATGGCTCTATACCGATCACCATTGACTGTAACGTTCTGGCCACCATCGTTTTTGAAAAAGTACGGACCAATGATTCCACCAGCCCATAAAGCGCACCAAACAGTCAGTTTTTCTGGATGTAACGGTGTTTCCACATACACTTCAGGATTACCTTCACTCCAAATGCGGCAGTTTTGTTTGTTGACGTAGCCATTCAACCAGAAGTGCGCTTCATCGCTAAACAAAATTCGCTTATGAAAATCGGGAACAACGGTAATCTCGTTTTGGGCCCATTCGACGAATCTACGCCTTACTTGATGATCGTTTGGCTTCAAATCTTGCACGAGTTGGATTTTGTAAGCACACAAACCAAAAACCTTCCGCAAAATCTTCCATAAAGTGGATGGACACAGATCCAATTCCTGTGCTCGATGGCGGATGGACTCATTCGGGTCTTCCTCAATGCTACGCTCTACAGCAGCAATAGCTTCTTCTGTACGCACCGTACAGCGTCTCTGGGGATGCGAGTTATCAATAAGAGTAAACGAGGTGCGAAAACGTTCCATGGTTAATCGAATTAACTGCTCTGATGGACGATTTTGTCGACGATAAAATGGACGTAGTGCGCGATACGTTTTCCGTACAGAACCTTTATTTTCGAAATAAAATTGCACTATTTGCAAGCGTTGTTCAGGCGTGAGTGTATTCATGATGAATTGCCAAACCAAACTGAGAATAAATCACTTGACAGCTGTTAAATCGGTCGCCATTTTGAAAAGTAATGCCAACTTAAAGTTCTATACCTCTATAAAAAACACCCTTTAGAAGAAAGCTGATGCTACCCATTTTGTCTTTGCTCTGGGAAGTGAAAAATCGTCGAAAAACTATGTTGTCCGGTAGTATTGCGACAGTTGTTTGGAACTTTACCCCATTAAAAGGCCATCTATACCATCACAACTTTTTTGACCCACGGCAGAACCTTTAAATACTTCACTACAGGAGGAGTTTTAGCGCATCTTATATATAAAAATGAATGTGTGTTTATTTGTTTGTGGGTTTGTTTGTTTGTTTGAAGTCTATAGACGGTTAAACGGCTGGACCGATTTTCTTGAAATTTTAACAGTACCTTCGTGTATGTCTGGAAGGCCACTTTTTATTTTAAAATTTCAAGTAGGCAAGGTGCCACGCCCACATACCCAAAGTATTTAATGTCGCATATCTCATAAACTGCAACAGCTAGAGTCTTCAAATTTTGTATGGACGACTTTGACGTATATATGAACAAAATGGGCGCATTGGCTATAGTGGGCGTGTCACCTGCCATAGTCTACATATATAAGAATGTATCTTTGTTTGTATGTACCTTATATAATCGTAAACTATGCATTTGATCATGTTCTGGATCTTTAGCAAAGTTGTTGCGCATCAGCCGAGGAAGGTTTCTAAGTTGGTATGGCTAATTTCCGGCAGGTGGCGCCACTGGAATTTACTTAAAATCAATTAAATCGTAAACTGTGCATTCTTTAACAAAATTGTTGCACATGAGTCGACGGAGGTTGGTGCGATTAATTTCCGGCAGGTGGCGTCACTGAAAATTATTCAAAATGAATGACAAGCAATTGGTCGACCTACACCTCAAGCACGGAAGAAAAGAGCATTAAGAGCCTTAGAATCAGACGAGCATTGAGACTGGAAAATCTTCGAGTATATGCAGCTGAGACGACCCGTTTGCTTGAGCCACTTGAACAACCAGAAGTGAGATTAGAAACTGATCGAATGCGTACTACTCAGGCCCGTTCATCTGAATCAAAATCAATAAAATGATTCAAAATTAATTGGACATTTGTGTAATGCTTTTCCTTCAAATTTATTTTAGTTGCAGGTGCAACAACACGGGCAGGCTACAGCTAGTTGACTATAATTCCTACTCCACTGTAGCAGATAACACATTTTGCCATAATGCCTTCCTACTTCCACAGACCGTAGCATGTGCAAAACTATATTGTCTGAAGTTACTCTCTTATTTATCCTCATCTCTAACAGCTAGCAACTTGGGCAATTAACAACAAAGTTTGGGCAATTAGAGAAAATATGTTTAGCATTCTCATTTCCATTATTGCAAGTTACCTCATTATTGTGACCATACTTGCCGATAGGTATTCTGAAATAGCCTATCATGTTTCCTTTCAACCCAGTTCTATACGACTGCAATAAGTCTGTATGCCTATAGCCCTTTTGTTGCTGTATCGCAGCAATCTTGCTCTTCGTCCAGGCTCTTCTGTCTTTCTTCCCTTCGTTCCTCAGTTGTCAAAGGACAATCCTAACTCTATCATGTACTCTCCTTTCTTCCATAGCCATTATATTAGCTGATAAAGCTCCAATGGCTTCATCTGAGGCTATACGGAAATCACTGGCAACCCAAAAAGGCACTTAAACGAAATAAAGATTTCAGAGGCCCTTAGAGCAAATGCTATTATCCACCACTGGTACCAACACATTTGCTACATATATTTCTATCGGCTGAGAGGCCTTTAAAGTCACTGTAGTGTAGTAATTAGTGTGTTGGTTTATTAGACAAAGCCTTCGACTCAGACATCTCAAATAAAGCGGCGATTTCCCCTCAGCAGTCTGCTGGCAAAAACTTTAAAAGTAAAAGAAAATTGCCATGAAAAGTTTCTCAAAAATCTGTCGTTCAGAGTCAACGTTAAACTGCAGGTCTCTCCACTCATGAAAAAAATTAACACACAATACGAATGGTAATCCAGACTAAAGGACCAATTAAAAAGGTCCTTCGCCATAATGCGTGATAACGATACTCTACACCTTCGGGTATTCTTTCAAGTCGTTGTTACAAACAGGTAAAGGTCAATCGTTTTAAAATTCTACCCATTGTGCCGACCATACGAAGCGGTTGATAGGAACTTCGATTTCCCGTAAGAAATGTTTAGAAGGCCTTTTTGCTACACACAAAAATTATAAATATTCGTCATCTAGGGCATGCACAGCGAAGTCCTTTGGAAGATATAAAATCAGGTGCCTATTCATGTCCGATGAAGTCGCTGTAGTCTAGTAGGTAGTGTGTTGGCTTATTAGACGCAAAGCCAGGGTTCGAGCCCCAGACCAGACATCTCCAGCACAACGAAATATGAAAAAATATTTCTTCGGCGACTTCCTCTCAGCAGATTTCTGGCAAAAACACTGAGAAAAATAAAAAATTACCATGAAAAGTTTCTCAAAAACAAAATCTGTCGTTCGGAGTCGACTTTAAACTGTAGGTCCCGCCACTCTTGTATAAAATTAACACACACAATATAAGTGGTGAGAGAAGCTAGGTCGTAATACTGGCTGAAGGGTTGTAATCAGCAACTATGTATGTATGTAATGAGACAATTTTAATATAAAAATACCGGTAATTTATAATGTATATTTTTTTAATGTACAGTTTCTTTTGGCGCTCACTGTATTTTAAACAGGAGGCTTCCACGAGCCTCACATTAGGAGCATATTTTGATTTTTTTTTTTTTCGTAAAAAGTACTAAGAAGAAGAAATTTAACTTTTTGCTGACATCAATGGGTCACAAAGCTCATGTGCTGCGATGCCGTATGAATTTTTTTGTGGGGCAACGTTAAAGAGCATGTCTACGTGGGTAATCCACTAGCGTTGAAGCCTTAAAAAATCAATATTTGTCTAGATAGCATAGAAATACATCTAAAATGTGAGAAAAAGCAGTCGAAATTTTCCTCAATAAGATTGAATGACTTCTGCAATCAATCCAGAGGCGATCAATTCAATTGTATTTCGTAGATCATGACCAAAGAAAGGTCCAAGCACTATGATAATATAAAAGTTTAATCGATGGCATAGCTTTGAGTGTGTTTTATTTAGCTTTACTGCTGAAACGAATAAATGGATAATCCTTCCTACACATGCTTTAGAGTACATAATATACTACATGCAGTCATTTTTTCTTCCCTCGGCGTATCCTATTCGTGCTGATCACTGCTTTAGGGTCTCTACTATTAAACAGCGCCTAAGCAAGAGTATAAATAGTACCGCAGATGCCTTTATTTTAATCTTAGAAAAGACATGGAGACAACCTCTAAATTACTGTAATTTTTCACAAAATCTGGTAACGTTTTACAAGAAACTTTGAGTATAGTGAATAGCGTACTAACTCTTAAGACGAAAACCAGTAGTTCAAGCTCCAGCTAAGAGATCTCGAATAAAACGTCTTTGGTGAATATCTACCAGCAATCTGTTGGCAAAAACTCTTAGGATAAATAAAATCTTTATGAAAAGTCTCTCATAAATGTAACGTCCGGAGTCGCCTTCAAACTGTAGGTCCCACCACTCATGTATAAAAAAATTAACACACACAACAGAAGTGGTGTGAGAAACTAGGACTTGTACACGTCAATTTGTATGGGTCAATTCGACCTCCGGATACTGTACTTGTCTTAATTGACAAGTACACGTCCTCTAACCTAACCTAACCTTCATGTCCGATATCTTCAGAACAAAATGGAGCTGAATCGATCATATATGTACTTAGGAAACTGTAAGGAAGTATTTGCTGCCTTGAATCTGAGGAGTAGCCCATGCATCAGTCCTTACAAATTCCATTTTTTTTCTTTCTAGGAAAGTTTTTTTTAATAGATTTTCTTTTAATTTCAATTATTACGTTGGAAGCGCTTTTTTTTTTTTTTTTTTTTTTTTTTTTTTTTTTTTCAGAACGAAAACAATATTTTGCTATTTTAGAAATAAATTTAATTAAAAAGAAATCTAAAAGTCTTATCAATTACTATAAAAATTTCAAATGCTTTTGAAATCTTCTTTAATTTTTTTTTTCTTCAAAAAAAAAAAAAATAAAAAAAAAAATTTAATTATTTCGTCAAAAAAAAAAATATATTTTCATATTTTTGGTAAAGGTTATCATTCTTTTTGACTGACGAAAAACAAAAAATTGGTTGGTTAGTCAATGCCTGAATTTTTTTTTTTCGTATTAAAGTAGATTACTTTGAAAACACATTTTTTTAAAAGGAGAAAAAGAAGAAGAATTTATTACAAAATAAATAAATTTAATTTATTGTAATAAATGTTTTTTACATTTTTAATGATTTCATTGTATTATTATTGTCTTACAACAATTAATCGTTCATTAATTTTAATATGCTCTGTGCAAGTGGCAAGCGAGTAGTTGTTTTGTAAGAAATACAAATGTCCCGGGTATTAAGTTGGACAATTTGTTAAAATCCCATTAAAAAAAATATTTTAAATAAAATAACAACAACAACAACAAATTCTAATTTTTAGAACAGTAAAAACAGAGCAATAAAAATGAAAATACTTTTTAATAGAAATGAAATAAAATTTGTAATGAAATTATTTTTTTTTTTCATTAACAGTTAGAGGTCAAAAAAAAAAATAATAAATGTTAGCCTTTTTACCACTAACTACTCCACTGACTTCATTACCATTTGCTGTATTTTTGCTTCATTTAGTTTCAGTCTGGCAACTTCTAGAACCTTAATTTGTTATCGTTATTTTGTTTCCTTATGTCTTTAGTGGTCTTTCTGTACAACTAATTATGCCTACCACTCACTGGCTATTTACTAGTTACATTACGTTCTATTTTTACTTCATTTTGTTTCGGTCTGTCAACTTCTTTTTGTTATTGTAATTTCTTTGTTCTTTTTCTAAAATAGTAATGGGTGATTTTTTAAGAGCTATAGGAAAATTTTTCAAAAAAAACATAAAATTCAGAAAAATTCATGAAATCTTTATTGAATCGATAGTACGGTCCATATAATTTAATGTTTGAAGATTATTTCATGTAAATGTTGACCGCGACTGCTCCTCAAATGGTCCATCCGCTTAGTCCAATTTTGGCATTCTCTTTCCAACATTTCGGCCGGAACAAATGCTTCAATGTTGTCTTCCAATGCATCAATTGAAGCGGGCTTGTCTGTATAGACATGAGCTTTAACATAGCCCCGCAAAAAATAGTCTAAAGGCGCTAAATCGCACGATCAAAGCGGCCAATTGAACTGTCCCGAACGTGAAATAAAATGTTCACTGAACTCGCCTCTCAATAAGTCCATTGTTACGCGTGCTGTGTGGTATATGTGGCACCGTCTTGTTGAAACCACATGTCATGCAAGTCAAGCTCTTGCATTTTGGGAAAAAAAAGTTGGATATCATCTCACGGTAGCGCTCACCATTCGCAGCATCTTTGAAGAAGTACGGTCCGATGATGCCACCAGCCCGTAAACCGCACCAAACTGTGACTTTTTCTGGATGCATTGGTAGCTTTTGCAATGCTGCTGGCTGATCTCCACTCCAAAATCGACAATTCTGCTTATTTACGTATCCATTGAGCCAAAAATGAACTTCGTCGCTGGAAACAATTTTTCGATAAAGAAGTGGATCTTCGGCCAACTTTCCAATAGCCCATTCACCAAAAATTCTGCGTTGCGGTAGGTCGTTCGGCTTCAATTCTTGCACCAACTGTATTTTGAAAGGCTTCACACCCAAATCCTTCCGCAAAATTTTCCACGTTGTTGAGTAACAGAGGCCCAATCGCTGCGAACGGCGACGAATCGATAATTGATGGTCATCATTAACACTGGCCGATACAGCTGCGATATTTTCTTCAGTTCGCACTCTACGTAAACGTGTTGGTGGTTTAATGTCCAACAATGTAAATTTGGTGCGAAATTTAGTCACAATAGCCCGAATAGCCGCTTCAGTGGGTCGATTAAACCGACCATAAAATGGAAGAAGCGCGCGATGAACTTTCTTAACAGAGAACGCATTTTGATAATAAAATTCAATGATTTGCAAGCGTTGGTCGTTTGTAAGACGATTCATGGTTAAATTATAGACCAAACTGAAGATGTTTGACAGTGAAACAAAACACGAAACGTGCGTGAGCTGTTTAAACCAGTGTTGCCAAAAAGATAATAGCTAAAAAATCACCCGTTATTAAGTCTGTTTTTTTTATTCGTATGCTCCAATGTTTGCTTAAGTAGCATTGAGTCTCAACAAATTAATTGAACATAGTAGCTATTTTCGAGTCATGCTGCCTTGCATCCACCCATTACTTACAAATATGTTCCCTCTGTAGCTTTCCTGTGGGACTGAACTCAACGTACTACAACCATGCAATCTACTGTACTGTACTCAATCTGTTTAGAGTATCCTTAAAATGTCTTTCCAAATTCTGTTGCCCTGACAAATTTCTGGGTGTTGTTCGGTGTTAGGAAGAGTACGCTCTCTGGTTTTTCCTTTTGAGAAGTTTAAACTCCGTTCCAGATTTAAAGTATGAGTTCTAAGGATTCTTTCTCTTCATCATCCCCTACATGTAAACGATTCTTTTTTCTTTTCTTTAATTGGCCATAACAACCCGTTTATCGGATTTCGGCCTGTCGCAGCACATCCTTCCAGGCGCCTCTGCTTCGTGCGCGCCTGCGCCAGTTGGTCACACCAATCGATGACAGGGCTTCCTCGATTTGGGCCTTCCAACGGATGCAAGGTCGTCCTCTTCGCCGACTTCCGCAGATTCCCGCATCAAATACCCGTTTCGCCGGAGCATCCTCCTCCATTCGAACGACATGGCCGAGCCAGCGCAGCCGCTGGATATTAATACGCTGTACAACGTCTATATCGTTGAGGAGCTCATACAGCTCACTGTTGGATCGGATACGGAAATCATCGCCAACTCGCACTGGACCGAAGATCTTACGTAGGACTTTTCTCTCGAACACTCTCAAGGCCGCTGCATCTGTACTTAATAGGGTCCATGCCTCTGCGCCATAAAGAAGCACGGGTAGGATAAGTGTCTTATAGAGTGTTAGTTTTGTCGCGCGAGAGAGGCCTCTGCTACTCAATTGCCTATTGAGACCATAGTAGCACCTGTTGGCAAGAGTGATCCTGCGCTTGATCTCCAGACTGACATCATTTCTGGTGGTAACCAGAATTGTAATTACGAATTGAAATTTTAGCAGTTGAAAGCTTGATTTGATTGGAGAATTAAAATTTGCCTAAGTCTCTTCAATTTCGCCTCTTGCAGTCAGTGCTATAGCATCTCCTTAGTCGTGAGAGACAATGCCCGCCTTAGACAATTCAAAGAAATACACAATTTCTTATGGAATGTTTTCATTCCTTTAATTAACTGCCTTTGATTCTTCACTTTACTTTGTTCCACTTTGTTTCTTATATTAAAGCAGGCTGATGACCTAATGCCATCTTCTTTAATGGCGTTGGAAATAAAATCTCGTTTAAAATTCATTAAAAACGAAATCAATAGAAAGAAAATTATTAAAAAAGACAGCAACAACAGCAACAACAATAAAAAAATTATTAAAAAAATTTCAACAATTTCACAAAACATTGCATTGCATTGAGCAAATGAAACAATTGGCACAGCTTGGCTCAACTGCACTAAATGGGACCGCCACCACAGTAGGAAAATTACACGCATGGCGTGCTTAAAATAAAGACTTTTTTTATTGCAACAATTTAACCCCAAACCGCCCTCGTATATTGTAGACATTTGAATGTATTTCTGTGTTTCACTTCTGTATACATTCATTAGGGCTTTTGTTCTTTTAAAGTAAAAAAATATAGGCTTAGAAGTAGGCTTAACAACTCCCACGCTTTTTTAAAAAAGTCTAAAGACTCGAGGAAGAATGAAAACGAAACAAAAAACGCGCTACCTTGTCTGGGTATTTGCATGAAAGGATACATATGTATGTGTTTAACAGGTTTAAATTACTCCTAGAGTCAGTCTGAAAAATATAGAAAAAAAATGAAAATGAGAAGCTTTTAAAAAATCTGTAACAGTCAGGCTTAAAAACATAGCATAGACCATAAGAAAAGCAAGAATTTAAACAATTTTAAATCACCGCAATCTTCTAAACCACACCACAGTTAAATATCAAAGTGGTTGTAGATTCAATGATTACAAAACCACCGATCTGGCAAGGCTGGCGACTGTTAAAAATTATTCATTTGAAGAGGCATTTATTTCGATAAGTAGGTTAGGTTAGGTTAGAGGACGTGTACTTGTCAATTAAGAAAAGTACAGTACCCGGAGGTCGCATTGACCCATTGTACAACGTCCTAGTTTCTCACACCACTTATGTTGTGTGTGTTAATTTTATACATGAGTGGTGGGACCTACAGTTTAAAGTCGACTCCGAACGACAGATTTTTATTTATTGAGAAACTTTTCATGGCAATTTTTATTTACTCTCAGAGTTTTTTGCCAGAAATCTGTTGAGAGGAAGTCGCCGAAGAAATACTTTTTGTATTTTGTCTATGATGCCTGGCCTGGGGCTCGAACCCAGGCTTTTGCGTCTAATAAGCCAACACACTACCTACTAGACTACGGCGACTTCTTTTCGATAAGTAAGTTGAAGTGGTTCACCGGGCCGCTCAATGGATCCTCGTCAACGGTGCTCCTTTCACACGCTTTACGGTCTTCTCCGACATTCAGGCCGCCATAAGATCTCTGTCGGGTTTTGTGAATAACTCCAGGATCGTTAGGGAATGTCGCCGTTGTCTCGACCTTCTTTCTGAGCACTTCAGCGTCTCGCTGGTCTGGGTCCCCGGGCACAGTAATGTTCTGGGAAACTGTAGGGCGGACATGCTTGCCAGAGCTGATGCACTCCTTCCGGAATCGTCTTGGATTGAGTTAGGCATGCCAATTGCCTCGTTCAAGTTGGCTTTTGGGCGGAAATTCTTTCGAGACGCCAACCTATCCTTTGTCAATGAGGAGTCCTGCTCCATCGCTAGACTCACCTGGCTGGCCCCTGATGGATAGAAGGCGTACCAACAAGTTACATGGACTTGGTCGTAACATCATCACGACCACAGTGGCAATGCTTACGGGCCATCGCGTTATGGGCAGACACGCGGAAAGGATGCGGCTCCCATTCAACGACTTCTGCCGCGGGTGCAGATCCGCTGAGGAAGAAGAGATTGTGATCCACTTCTTCTGTCAGTGTCCGTCACTTGCTAGGTGCAGGAATAGATTATTTGGCTCTCCGTTTCTTGTCAGCTTGACGGAGCTATCATCTATTGACGCCAAGGACATAGCTTCGTTCATCAAACTTTCTGGTTGGTTTTCCAGCGGGGGGTAGTCGTACTTCTGATGCTTGTGCTGACCAAACTTCTTCCTCCTCCCTGGTCTTGGTGGAACTTAGTCAGCACAGGAACTGCGTTCACCCGTGGCACCACAACGGGCTGCTATGCGTGCTCAAGTGAGCTTTGTGACATGATCAAAGCTACCACTACGACCTAACCTAACCAAAGTTGAAGTGGTTGTGAACCCAAGTACAGATCAAATTACAATAGTAAAACTACACAGAAACACCAAAAAGTATATACGACAGGCGGATCTACTGATATTTTGTGGAAACCATTCAAGCGTCTCTGGGGTTGCCTCACGCCTCACGTTGTCATAAATAGAGCGGTTAACAGAAGTCGTGCAGAGTCTATTATGTTCAGATATAAACAATTTGCTGAAACATAAGAATGAAGAAATAATAAGGGTTGGTACAACCAGAGATCCAGAGCACAGGATGGAATTCTTTCACCACTAATGTGGAGTTTAGGTTAGGTTAGGTTAGAGGATGTGTACTTGTCAATAAAGACAAGTACACTACCCGGAGGTCGAATTGACGCATTGGACAACGTCCTTACGGAGGGAAGGGATTAAAAAAGGGGAGGATGTAGGAAAGGGGAGAATGGGAAGTGGAGGAATTACACAGATAAGTCACAACAAAAAGGGGGAGGGCGCGACTACACTAATGAAGCTCTAGCGACTCTCAACCAGCCTAAGCCACTAATAATCTGTGGAGAGCCTTGATGTCGGCTCTCGACACATTATTCAAACTCTCAAAGAAGGCCCTGCCAAGGGTCCTCAACCTCATTCTACCAAGGGCTGGGCAGTTACAGAGGAGGTGTTCGATAGTCTCCAACTCCTCCTCATCACAACATGCCCTGCAATAGTCTGGCTGGGATCTGTTCCAGATTCCCGTCAACGACCTAATCTCGCAGTGCCCTGTGATAAAACCGACAACCAACCTTAAGCTGGTCTTATCCAAGCCCAGCAGCCAACCTGTTCTCCTATTGTCCACAGCAGGCCATAGACATCTAGAGACAAAACAACCCGATCCGTTCCCCCAACGCCTCTGCTCTTCCTCCCTGACCCATCCATTGATGAGGCCATAGAGGTGACAGACCGGGGGGTCAGGACCAACCATTAAATCGCCCCCAGAAAGCGAACCTAACCTAGCGAGGGCATCCGCCGTCTCATTGCACAGTATTCCGCTATAACCCGGAACCCAGCACAGACCGATACCGTGTGGTCCAAAAGTCATCAACGACTCCTTGCACTCGCGAACGACCCGTGATTTGCACCAGACCGACGCAATGGCCCTAAGGGCAGCCTGACTGTCAACGAAGATCATGTAAGATTCCGAAGCTCGGCCGCCAACTATGGCCTCAATAGCCTTCAAGATTGCGAAAATCTCCGCCTGAAAAACGCTGCAGTCATCATTGAACCTGAAGTGGAGTTCAAGACCAAGTTCTCCACAGAAAACCCCAGCACCTGTACAATGTGGAGTTTGGTTGTGGAAGAACTTTTAACGAAACCATCCGAAACAGGCAATGATTGTCAAGAGTTTGCGAAAAAAAGATGCGAAATGAAAATTTGAAGAGATTATCATTCAAAAAGGTCTTGAGGATAAACTTTTCAAAATGGAAGAATATTAGTCTCTTGGGTGAGATAACATTAAGTGAAATAGAAGTCAATTGCCATGTCATAATAGTAGGCAGAAGGCTTACAGGAAAATCCTAAAGTTACATCCCACGAATGGATGTGTACCATAAGGGCCAGATCAATAGTAATCTATGGGGCCTTTGCCTGGGCAGACACAGCATATTTTGAAATATATTAAATGGAACTGGATAAGATAGCAGCGCAATAGCGGCTCTCATCGTAGTGAACTATTATTAACCCTTTGACGGACACCAAAATTTTAGGAGGCCTTCCCGTGGGACACTTGCTGTATCTCCGTTATTTGGCAAGATAAACAATTTATGACGTGTATACACGTCATGTCCCCCCAGAAACCCTTGCTATGACGTCTATAGACGTCAGCGTCCGTTAAAGGGTTAAGTCAATACGATACACTTTAGGGGACTTTGTGACCTAGTGAATCTTGTAGCTGACAACTCCCTCATTAACTGTTCGTTAGACAAAATAATCTGAAAGCTGCATACTCCCCCCTAAAAGACGGATAATTTTGTGGTATAAGGATCGAACAGGAACGTATGTACCTTGCGACAGGGGCGGATGTTTTTGGTCTTAGAATGAAATATTCTGATCTCATGGGAAAACTCGAACATATCTTCCAAATGGAGGTCTATGTCAACGCATGATGTGCTCAATTCAACTTGAGTAGAAGGCGCAAAGGAGGACGGGACCATGGCAATACTATCTGATTGTCAGGCCGACTTTCGATCACTCGGCTCTTATGAGGTTAAATCGAAGACAGTATGGAATTGTCAAAGTGTAAAGTTGAATCAGCTTCAGAGTAGAGGACATACGCGTATCCTCTACTGAGACATATGAGCTTGTAAAGAGGGGAGATACTACGCTGCTGAGAGGGCCGCGATAAGGACGGGACATGGCAATACTATCTGATAGTCAGGCCGACTTTCGATCACTCGGCTTTTGTGAGGTTAAATCGAAGATAGTATGGAATTGTCAGAAACATATGAGCTTGTAAAGAGGGGAGATACTACGCTGCTGAGAGAGCCAGTACCTTTCTATGGAGTGAGAGCAGGTTTTTGGAAAGGTATACTCAACTAAAGGAACGAAACTCCTGTAATATTTATCAGATGCTGGGCAGGAAATTACATACATACGTACATACATACATACATAATTGGTCATTACAACCCTACAGTCAGGATTACGATCTCGTTTCTCACATCACTTATGCTGTGTGTGTTTATTTTATACATGAGTGGCGGGGGACCTACAGTTTAAAGTCGACTCAGAACGACAGATTTTTGAGAAACTTTTCATGGCAATTTTATTTACTCTCAGGGGTTTTGCCAGAAATCTGCTGAGAGATAGTCGCCTGGGCTCGAACCCTGGCTTTTCATCTAATAAGCCAACACACACTACCTACTAGACCACGGCGGGCAGTAAATTATCCTCCTTAAAACCGAGCAGTATCCTGAAGTATGCCAGGATAGAAGTTGGCTCTGGAAGAAGATATTAAAGGCATACCCCCTACATATGCATATTGAGTGCATATGATGACAACAAACTGCAATTTATTTAATTTGCACTACAGATTTGTTCTCTGCTGTTGTGTTTTGTGTGTGTTTTTGCAAAAACTCCCTTTTAATATTTATTTTTCTGCTTGTCTTACCTACTTAAATTCATTACAATTGTAGTGGTGTGTGTGTGATGGGTCATATGATGTGCTCGTGTAAGCAATGCAATGCAATTCCTTTGTTTACATTATACGTACATATATTATTGCTGTTGTTGCTCAAGTGCAACGTCATCAACATCAATATCATCTACTCTTGACAATGGCTGACTATAAGGCAGGCTGCTGGTATTAAGATAAACTGTCAGCTTACATTAGGCATAAGACACACTTATGACTCTCCCACATTTTTATTCAATAGTTACGAGTGGTTTTCTCCCTTTCAAAAACCCTCCTCTCTATTTTAGTCCCACACAAACCGTAAGAAACTAGAAGTTATTGAGTTTCCATTTTTTTTTTTTCGTAAAACATATCCTCTCTCTATGATTCAATTAATTCGGCAACAGTTTATGTTATTATTTGAAAATACAGCAGCACTCCACACCCAAGAAATTTTAAATATCCTCTCTCTCTCTCGCTCTCTCTCTCGGTATTAATATTCCTTTAAACCGGTTCTCTCTCTATGACTTCATTATTTAAAGAATGACAATCGTGTGTTTATTTTCCCATCTCATGCCTACACGATTATAAACAAGAAATTGTAAATTTCCGCTGCCTCCCGACATATATTATTTCCCAATGCTTCCACTCTCGATCTCTCTATGTTGACACTCGTTATTGAATTATTTAACCCTTTGACGGACACCAACATTTTAGGAGGCCTGCCCGTGAGACACTTGCTGTATCTCCAATTCTATGAAGGAAACAATTTATGACGTGTATACACGTCATGTCCCCCCAGGAACCCTTGTTATGACGTCTATAGACGTCAGTGTCCCTCAAAGGGTTAAGGAATACTAAACACATGTTTATTGCATTATGTGTGTGAAGATAAATTCGAATTTTGAAAATTCAAGACGCAATCCACAATTTGCTCTTAACAGAACAAAATTTGCCTTTAACAGAGCACTGTTAGAAGCTAATTCTAGCACAAATACTAGGCCTGTGAGTACCATATCATACTCAAAGGTGGGTTTCAAGGCCGTTTTTTTTTTTTTTTTTTTTTTTTTTTTTTTGTAAAACCAGCACTCAGGGGATGGCCCCTACTCATGCAGTGCATTGTGCAGGTTTAGGGAAATAGGTTATAGGAAGGTGGAAAGAGGGAGTAGTGTTTGTGGACATTTGATTTAAACTTACCAATATCGTAACTGACGGGAAAAACTTCCGCAGAAAGATCATTCCACAAGCGAGCAGTGCGGGAAAAAAATGAATTTTTTTCTGTAATGCATTGTGCGGTTCACTGGACAATCAACCACAAAAGGATGTGCTCTGCGAGAAGTACGAGTACCACGTAAAAATATGTGATTATCGGGAACCAAGCCCCCTATCTGTCGAGAACACCTCCCATTATAGTACCGATAGAACAATGAAACACACGCCACATTGCGACGATGCTGCAACGAATCAATAGAGTTGGATACCCTACTGTCATTAATAAGCACCTTCGCCCTTCTCCTGTACGCGGTCAAGAAGCTTCAATATAATCAGCAATATAGTCACATATAAAGTGATATGGTATTGAGAAAATTGGCTTCCAAAATATCAATTTTTAGCTTGAAAATTCTCTCGAAGATCAGTGGCCATTTTGAAACATATGAGAAATAGTACACCTCACAGACTATGTGCAAATGATAGTCCATAGGGTCCTCTTTCCAACTGTTGTGTTAGTGGGATAGCTGAACTAATTTTGTGAGTTGAGATTTTCAATTCGATTTTTAGCCAAAAATATATGAAAATTCTCTAGAAGATCAGTGGCCCTTAATGAACATATAAGAAATAGTACACCACACAGACTACATGCAAATGATAGTCCAGAGGGTCGTCTTTCCAACCGTGGTAGTGGGATAGCTGAACTAATTTTGTGAGTCGAGATTTTGAATTTAAAAAAAATCGTTTTGTGGCCAAAAATATATGAAAATTCTCTAGAAGATCAGTGGCCCTTAATGAACATATAAGAAATAGTACACCATACAGACTACATGCAAATGATAGTCCAGAGGGTCCTCTTTCCAACCGTGCTAGTGGGTTAGCTGAAATAATTTTGTGAGTCGAGATTTTGAATTTAAAAAAAATCGTTTTGTGGCCAAAAATATATGAAAATTCTCTAGAAGATCAGTGGCCATTTGGGAACATATAAGAAATAGTACACCAAACAGCCTATGTGCAAATGATAGTCCAGAGGGTCGTCTTTCCAACCGTGGTAGTGGGATAGCTGAAATAATTTTGTAAGTCGAGATTTTGAATTTTAAAAAAATCGTTTTGTGGCCAAAAATATCTGAAAATTCTCTAGAATATCAGTGGCCATTATGGAACATATAAGAAATAGTACACGATCGACACTTGTTCAGATCGATACTGTTAAACAGCTAACAGTGCTCTGTTAAAGGCAAATTTCGATCTGTTCACGCCAAATACGGCGCTGCTAAAATTTATGGATTGCGTCTTGGATTTTCAAATTCGAATTTATCTTCACGTACATTAATGCTTTACAAAGTGAATATTTTATTGAGAACAATACACACACACGTATGCCTTACAAAAAGCTCTCTTCAAAATTTTTCCCTCGCTGTACTCGTTTCGATTTACTTCGTCATTTTTTTTTTGAGTCAATTGCTACATTATTCAAAGGATTACTGTACTCCCACTTGTATGCTACACACAAGCAGTAATGTTTAGAGGACAGCAACATCCATTACTAGTGAGCCAAGTGTACTGTTCACCATTTTCAATGCATCTCTCATTACATGCTGCTTTGTTGTATTGCAAACACGATCTCTAATACACGTCGCGACGTCACATATACGAGTTGCATTTCTAACAGATGATGACGATGTGTAATGCTATTCGTTTCGCTTTTACCGTGTCTAATGGGAGAAAAGAGGAGAGCAGCATCTTGTACAAGCAGACAGTCAGGTTTACTCTTAATATTTATGGTTTATATTTCGCTAAGCAAAAAATAAATATATTTGCATATAAAGCTCTTGTTCTTGTTGTTTTTTATTTGTTTGAGTATACAAATAAAAAATGTACTCTTTCTTAGGAATTCCTGTGCTCAGATTACAGTTGAGGTGTAACTAATGAGCAGACTCTACCGGTTTAGTTATTTTTGGGTTCTGTTTCTGTGCGTTTTTTTTTATTTTTATTTTTAATTTTCTTTTTATTTAAATTGTGTAGACATATATATTTTGATTTTTATTGCAATTTTCTTTATGGCAACAAACAGTACAATAAAGGAATGAAATCATAAAGAAAAAAATATAAAAATTGTGATTCAGCAAAAAAATATTTAAAAAAAATTTAAATAAAATCCAGAATCAAAAATATTTTTAAGATAAAAAGTATTGTCTTTCGTAAGAATTTTAACGATTAAGCAAAAAATTTATTCTCAAAATGCTATTCAGCTAAGAAAAAATCAACAGAGAAATATACTTAAGCAGTAAACGTATTAAAACCGCAAAAAAATTTCATATTCAGCTACTTAATACACAATTCAGCAAAACATATTTTATATAAGAAGCTAGTTCGCTAAAAAATAATTACTCCACACTTATGCTTATCCAAGCAAAATACCATACAACACAAAATTTATTTAATTCAATTACATTTTGTTCAATTCAGCAAAAAAAATTTTCTTTTCTTCAATTTATCAAACATTTTTTCCGCAAAATTAAATTCAGCTACCAAAAAATGAACTGAAAAAAGTTTATAGACATTGGATATTGTGTAACCTACTTAATTTCCCATATTCAGCTGCATATTTATCAATTCAGCAAAATATTAAGAATTAAAATGCAATTCAGCTAAGGTCAAATTACTTGGAATGCCTTTTAAGCTTATAAAATTTCATAAAATTAAGCATTTTATTATTCAGCTGCGGATTTGTATCTAAATCCAAGTATTTCTTATTTAAACCACAATTCAGCAAAGGAAAATTAGGTTATAAACGCAATTGAATTAAAGAAAATCACTTTCTGTAGAACAAAGTTGACAAAATACGTCAAAAAATTAACTATTTTCTTTTCAACTACATGTTTGTGTTGTTAAGGTATGAAGTTTGCTATTCAGTTTGTATTCTAGCAATTTAGCTATAATTTTTGCTATTCAGCTACCACTTTTTCTCCTCACCAATAAATTTTTATAATTCAGTTATAAATTTTTCTAGTTCAGCTATAATTATTGCTATTTAACTAAAAAAAAATTCACTTTAGCCACAGCTTTTGCTATTCCGCAATAAATTTTACTTAATCAGCTACAATTTTTGCAATTCAGCAATTAATTTCTCTTATTCAGCCACAATTATTGCTACTCACACTCAATTTTTCGGATATCATTTACAATTTTTGGTCCTCACTTGGTATTCAGCTACAAATTTTGCTATTCAGCTGCCAGTTTTTCTTCTCAGCAATAAATTTTTATAGATATATGTACATACATATGTAAATTTTTCTACTTCGGCTATATTTGTTGCCATTCGGCTAAAAATATTTGCACTTTAGCAACAAATTTTGCTATTACGCAAAAAATTTTCTAATTCAGTTACAATTTTTGCAATTCAGCAATTAAATTCTGTTATTCAATCACAATTATTGCTACTTAATCACAATTTCTAAGGCATCCAACATAATTTATGGTATCCATCCACATTTTTTGGTATTCAGCTACCAATTCAGCTACGCAATTTAACCTTAAATAACACCCAGTATAATGAAAACATATTTTAATTCCCATTCAGTGAATTAATTCCTTTACTTTTCAACTTTAGTCAATTTAAAGTTGTGCTACAAGTTTTTTCCTTTATAATATTCTCACATACTTCTCTGCACACATACGCATGTTACACACTCACGCATCATAGGTATTGGTCAAGCCAGACACACAAAAGTGTAGGTTGCCCTTAACGTATTGTTGGTTGGTTGGTGTTGTTATAATTGTTAAGTAAACTCTTCGTTGACATAATACAGCTTGACTAACAGGCACGCACCCATGCACATACACATACGCAAGCAAGTAAAAAACATAAAAAAATCAAAACATTTGCCAAAACACTGTGTGAAACCCTACATTTATTGTCATAATTTACTCTTAAAATTAAAAACAGCACAACACAGCACTCACAGGCTATAAATAACACACCAACAAAAATCCGAAAACATGAGGAGGAGAGTCAATAAAAACGAAGAGTAGAGTCCAGTAAACATCAAGACGAGTATGAAAAAAAAAACGATTACAATATCACCCAAGGATGTTTGTGAGAACGTGTTTTTGTTATTGTTTGTTATAGGCTTGCATGCATGCTTAATGCATGGCTGTTTGTTTGAAAGTTTTATTTTTTTTCTGTTTGTATTTGTATATGTGTGTGTGTCCTTAAATATGTACGTGAGTTAAACTCCGTGTGTTTATAAAAAAAATTGAGTGATTTATGGCTGATTTGTCTTCTGCAGAGATAAAAACGTAAAACATACTCAATATGTGGGTGACTCTACAAGTGAGTGTATTACACTCGCATATTACAAGAAAAAAAACGAAATGTAACAATTGTAATGAGAAAAACCATTGTTTTGGTTATTATAGAGGAAATTGCAGAAGTTTATATGGTTGTACACTCATTGAAATAAGGTTAGTAAAAAGAACTTACAAAGATGTTGATGATTCCTGACCTTTTGCTGCAGATGTTGTCTTGCTCTCATTTAAATGGTTTACCTACTGACCCACGAATTAGGTGTTTAAATATTGGGAAGTTTATTTTACCAGATGATCCAGTGTTCATTCCACCAAAATAACTTAAACACTTATTTATGTATGTGCCTCAGTTCTGGCTTGTAATTATTTTGACCGACTTCTGAGTGCATTAAAAAGCTCTCAGAATTCAAATATGTTTACTTTTCGAGTACAATACAAGATGATTATAGTCGTCGTGATCAGCTTGCTGAGCAAGATTTTGGCAAAATTATAAATAATTTTGATAGATAGATAGATTGATACTGCAAGCATTACTGTGCTTGTTTGCAATATTGCAACGTACGCGCTAAAAAAAAGCGTTGCCCCTGTTTGTGAAAGTGTGGCAAATAATATGAATTTGTTGATCCCACGGCATTCTCTGTAATTTGGCCTATCCTAAGGCCCAGTACAATGTGTTTTGCATTTTGATTTGCATCTCCAACTTATGCAACAATTTACCATGCCTTGGATATACTGAGTAAGTGCCAGAGCAATGCCAATTTTTCGAATGAAATTTTCTTCAGCAATTTCTCACATGGTGATTACGTTAACAAGCCAAAATGTTCCAAATGAGACTCGAAGAAATCAGTACTGGCTGTAGACAGGGTAATGCATCACAAAAAAAGGGAGTTTTTGGTGCACACTATGATTTCAGATATGTTTTCAAAAGTGATCCTTAAGGGCTATGGTCGTATGATGACAGACGTTTTTTTTGCCTGCAATTGAACGCGGTATGTGGTTTCAACAAGAAGAAGCCAACAGCCAGAGAGCATGATCCATTTGGACTCTATTGCAAGAGTAGATACCAGGAAGAGTAATGTCGCTATGCCCGCAATATTTGAGGATTGTGTGCAGATTTAAAAAATTGGATGCCAAAAGCAACACAGCACTACCAAGTTTGAATTTAATGTATAAGCAGTGCGATAAGAACGATTAATTTCACGTCTTGATGACGTCAATTGGTCACCAAGATTATGCATTAATTTTCTTGGGGGAGTTATGCCAAACCCAAGGTAGGTAGGTAGGTAGAGGTGGCTGCCCATCCAAGAAAAATTTTTCTTGCTGATGGACACACTTGGGCCGCATTGGGCCCATTGTGCTACCACAGTCATCCGTTTTCCTCTAGTCTCGAAACTATTCGGAGCTCCTGATGAAGCGAATTAGTCTGCGAATGTCAATCTCTGACAGTTCCTCCAGATCATCCATGTAGTAAGTACCCAAGTACTTCCTTCTCCTTTGGCATAGAGCCGGGCATATACCCAGCAGGTGAGGGACAGTCTCCTCTTCTTCCTCATCTCTGCAGCTTCTACAGAAGTCGTTAGCAAGGTGTCCAAGTCCAATGCGCCTCGCATGCGTACCCACAATGCAATGCCCCGTAATGACACCGACAACTACACTGAGCGCGCCTCTTTGGAGTTTAAGTAGACTCATTGTGCGCCCCTATGCCAAACCCAAGCTTATGCGTATATTTCTTTATCATTGAAGCAAATATTGCCTAAAATTTGTTATAAAACAGTGGGAAACCAACTCGAAGTGATTTGCTGCTGTAACACATTCATAGGCAGTTATTTAAAGGACATACATACACTGAGCGCCATAAGTGAGTCAACACTTTTGTTCTTAAGTATAAAACAGCTTTGTTCTTAAGTGTAAAAAGCTCCTTCATCATGAATTGTTGTTTTTGTTTTATCATTTTATAAGTAATAAATTTACTTTTCTCGCTATCCTAAGAAAATGAATTATTTCAGTGGTGTTTACTCACTTTTGGCGCTCAGTGTACATAGATTTGTATTGTATTGAATTAAGCCTTAACACAACTGTGCTTTTCATAAGAAATTGTCTCTGCCTCTCTTTGGTTTTAACAAAATCAATCTAAACTTTAAAGAAAATATTTTTATTATGCAGATTTTCTCAACATAAATTCACTTTTTAATTCATTTTTTTTTTCCCCCAAAATAAAAATCTTATCATTCATATTCGTCATTAAATTTTCTATTAAAAAATAATTCTGATTACGTTTTAAATCAGGGTTTTACTTCCGTTTGACCTAGCGTTTTAAACAGCCTTGACATCATAATTAAATTTTTTAAAATGATTTGAAAAAAAATGTTTTTCCTCATTTTCAATAATTGTTAATGAAGATTAAGTGATAATCGTGAAGAAATATGCAACTATAATACATTTTTAAAAGTAAATTTTATTTTGTTTATTATTATTTCATTAAAAAAAAACAATTATTTTGTAAAATGTCAATTTTTGCTTGCAATATTGCATTGAAAACATTACTAACAGTTTGTAACGAGTGTAAAATGCTTTATTATTGCTTTAAAAAAAGAACAGTTATTATAAATAAATCTCCACGCCATTACGAAAAATAAATAAACATGAACCGGTAAATTTCTTAAGAAAAAAACGGTTAAGAGAGTGACTAAGAAGATATTGAGTGCAATGAGTGAGAGTATCAGTGAGGTGGAGTATGGGAATCGTATGCAAACACAATCGATGAGGCATGCATGTAACAATAAAAACAGTTATTTTTTCTTCGAACACTATGTGTGTATAAAACAACAACAACAGCATTAAATAAATGAAATACTCATTGAGTGGTGGTGATAAGAAAAGCAAAAGCATTTAAAAGAAAAGAGCAACAGCCATACGATGAGCGCTAAAAACATATCATGTGTGTATGCACATACAATGTATACGTGAGTGTGTAGGTGTATGAGTGTTGTATGTTATCTTAGTAACAAATAATCATAATAATAATAACAAAAACAATAAATTTTTATGAAAATAATAGAAAAAAAAGATTCAAACACTTCTATGGGTATGATAAACTTTTTGACTTTGTTTTTTTTTTTTTTGTTTTTTCTGTGGTTGTTGTTGTTTTCTTTGCCTTTAACAATGATGTGTGTGGTAAGTAAGCAGCAACAAGCACGGCAGACATAGTAAATGAAAGTAAATTTAAAGAGCAGAGTGGTTAAAAGAGAAATTATAACTTGTAAAGAGTAAAGAGTATATAAAGTTAAAGAGCGTTAGTGTAACCGTTAATTTTTATAAAAAAAAATGAGTAATTGCGCGGGGATTTTTTTAAGAGTAATAGAAGCAAAAAAGGATCGTTTTAAAGGACTGATTTTAAATTATAAACTTTTATGATAAAAATTATTAAATGCTGTTAGCTGTCAACAATAATAAGTCACTGCAAAGCACCTCTTGTGCACCCATTCGCTTAATGCATTCATGCCTCACAGTTTTCGGAGAATGTGTTCCGATAATTCATTCTCAACATCACAGAATGCACATGTTGGGCTGGGCACAACCCCCATTCTAAATATGAATGTGTACTCTGGGTCTACAGTGCATTGTCAAAAGAGTGCTTACAATTTTGTTCCTAGGTTGTCTGATGCATGAATTATTGCAATTTCCCAACAAAGTTTCCTTTGCATCAAAACTACTTGTTTTGAGAGAAGTCATCTTTGACACTCTTTATCTTCCCTTTCGTTGAGTATACTCTTTCAAACATCCGTCCCCACTCCACAGAAGCTTTCTGGCTTCTTAAACGACGTGGAGACTCTTTCCTTTTCGCAAACTCGACTACTTGTTCATTGCCGACCATTTCCACATGGCCAGGCACGCAACTGAGTGTAACTCGGATCCTGAGTTTTTCATCCTGGGGCCAAAAACACTTGTTCCTGCACCAAAACTACTTGATTTGAGAGAAATTTTTGACACTCATCTTCCCTTTCGTTGAGTATACTCTTTTAAATATCTGTCCCCACTCCACAGAAGCGTTCTGGCTTCTTAAACGACGTGGAAACTCTCCTTCTCGAAAACTCGACTACTTGCTCATTGCCGATCATTTCCACATGACCAGGCACGCAACTGAGTCTAACTGGGATCCTGAGTTATTCATCCTGGGAACAAAAAAATCTTGCTCCTGCACCAAAACTACTTGATTTGAGAGAAGTCGTCTTTGACACTCTTTATCTTCCCTTTCGTTTAGTATACTTTTTCAAACATCCGTCCCCACTCCACAGAAGCTTTCTGGCTTCTTAAACGACGTGGAAACTCTCCTTCTAGCAAACTCGACTACTGGCTCATTGCCGATCATTTCCACATCGTCAGGCACGCAACTGAGTGTAACTGGGATCCTGAGTGTTTCATCTTGGGACCAAAGACTCTTGATCCTGCACCAAAACTACTTGATTTGAGAGAAGTCTTCCGACGCGCTTTATCTTCTCTTTCATTGAGTATACTTTTTCAAACATCCGTCCCCAAGCGTTCTGGCTTCTTAAACGACGTGGAAACTCTCCTTCTCGCAAACTCGACTACTTGCTCATTGCCGATCATTTCCACATGACCAGTCACGCAACTGAGTGTAACTGGGATCCTGAGTATTTCATCCTGGGAACAAAAAAATCTTGCTCCTGCCGCAAGACCTATTCTTGACCCATCTTTTCAGCGAATGATTGACAATAGTTTGTTGATATCTGCTTAGATCCGATGTTTCTTATGTTTTTTGCCGATTTCATTGAATTTTTTAACGATTAGTCGACCAGATGGTGATGCATCTTTAATATCAAAGAGAGAGAGAGAGAGAGAAAGAGAGAGAGAGAAAGAGAGAGAGAGAAAGAGAGAGAGAGAGAAAGAGAGAGAGAGAGAGAGAAAAACAAAATGTGACGATAATGTCTCGAATTTTTGCTTATTTTTAAAGGCAGATGACATTTTGCAGATAAAATAATGTGAACCTATGCCAGATTATAAGCTTTTACAGTTTTTTAATTGCAAATAGGGTGCCTAAGGATCGTGGGTTCGATTCCTACCAGAGATGGTCAATGTTACTCAGCTCGTAAATAATTAGAATATAATTTGTAATTGTATACATACATAATTTGTCATTACAACCCTTCAATCAGGATTACGACCTAGTTTCTCACACCACTTATGTTGTGTGTGTGTTAATTTTATACATGAGTGGTGGGACCTAAAGTCCACTCCGAGCGACAGAATTTTTGAGAAACTTTTCATGGCAATCTTTTATTTACTCTCAGAGTTTTTGCCAGAAATCTGCTGAGGGGAAGTCGCCGAAGAAATACTTTTTGTATTTTTGCTTGATGTCTGGCCTGGGGCTCCAACCCTGGCTTTACGTCTAATAAGCCAACACACAACCTACTAGACTACGGCTACTAATTGTATTGTAATTAATAAATAAATAATTGCACATAATTTTTTACTACGTAATGGGATTTTAATAATGTCTTCTTAGAGACAAGTTCCAGAGGTATTACAGTGTTGCCAAATGCAACGTAGATTTAGCAAACGAACTTAAACGAACACCCAATCGTTGAGCACAGTGCACAGTCTTTGCATTACAATGTCTAGGCTCTCATTTAATTAAGAATACGTTAACATATCATCACACTGTGTTTGTTTACATGTTTAGCTCGCTCTGTTATTGCTTTCCTATTTAATAAAACAACAGAGAGTTAATTGTCGTTGTTTACCTAAAAGTTTTATCATATGTTTTCTATTTCTATATTTACTTTTACCTTACCTTACCAAACTCACCTCCATTTCGCTCGTGCACACACACACACACACTTACACACAATCTCTCACTTTCTTTCTCTCGCGGAAATAAAGTTATCACTCTATCACTCTCTAATTATTTTTACTCCTTACTCTCTCAGAAACTCTTTTTTAATGAACTTTAACTTTAAAAATACAAACTCTCTTAGCCATTATTGATGTTGTTTACCATCAGTGTTAAGCGTTATTATTTTTGTTATTGTTTTTATCTATGTTTGCTTACCAGTTGTTTTTATTTTGATTTCTTATTTAGAAAAGAGCGCAACAAATAAACCGGTATGTTGAAGAGAATACAAGAAAAAAAAGATTACTTTTCATACTCTTTTCTGTGGTTTTCATTTTAATTGTACGTACAGGCATGTGTGTACATGTGTCTGTCTGGCTATGTGCTTTAATGTGTGTGTGTCTGATAGTGTTAAAAACATAAAAGTCTTGAATATTTCATTGAATTTTTTCATGTGAAAAGGTTGCAACCATCAGTCTTTAGACGACTGTCGTCTAGCACTTTTCGGTGGGTTTTCGGTTTTAAGAAGAAGAAAAAATACAATTTTAAGAGACTCTCTTTTCGTTTCGTTTCGTTTTTTTTTTTTTTTGTTCGTCTTAAGGAGACGACAACGACGACATCGTCCGTCATCTTTGTATGCAGTTTTCTTAGAGATTTGCTAGAGAGTTTTCTTTTTTATCTCCTCCTGTCTTTTTTTTCATGTGTTTTTTTTTGCACATGTATAGTGTGTTTATGTGGGCCTAAGAGTGTGTGTGTGTGTGTGTGTTATCACATCATCTTTTATATTTACATAAATTTCGTACGTGTGTGTGTGTGTGTGTGACTGGTGTGTTTATGAGTTTTTTTTTTGTACGCCGTTAAAGTGTGTTAGTGAGCAAGTACTAATTCTTATTAGAACCCAAGTGCTTGATGATTCGTTGTTATCCAGGAATTGAGTTGAAGTCATTTAGTTGCGCGCCGTCGTACGTTGGGGACGCACACGACATTCGTGGCTTTTTTGTTTGTAAATATAGCGTGTAATTGTTGTGTTTTTTCTTTAAGTTTTAAAGGACTTTTGTTTATAAAATAAAAAAATAATATTTTAAAAATTATTTTTAACAACTAAAAAAAGAACCTAAAAATTATATTTTTATCATTTAATTATTACAAAAAGGATTGTGTTAAATAATTAACGTGATAAGCCGCTCTGCTTGTTTTGATTCATTCATTGAATTTAAAAAGCGGAAATCGTGATCCAGTTAAATTTGTGGAAAAATAAAATTAAAAAAAATATAATAAAAAAATTTAAAAGAAAAACATAACTTGTGTTGAAAAAGAAGGAATATTTAATAAAGAATCAAATAAAACAAAAAATAAATAAATTGATAATATGAGATATTAAAGCAGCAGGCAAATTGTAGTTTCAAATAAAATGAAATTAAATTAAAAATTAAAATAAATTTAAAAAGGATAACAACATTAAACATCTACAAAAATAAAGGAAGAAAACAGTATAAAAAATTAATTAAAATAAAATAAAAAATAAAAAATAAATAAAATATCAGAAGATAAAATTTTCGGAATTATAGATTGTGAAATTATTTGTTTTTATTTTTTTTTTTAATAATTTCCAAATTAAATATTTTTTTTAAATGTCTAAATCAATTTAATAAAAATAATATATAAATATAGTTTAATAAAAAATAATAAAGTAAACTCGCTTGACAATATAATTTTTTTTTATGTGTTCAAAGTATTAACATTTTCCATAAAACGTTCATAAAATAATAATAAATTCATGAGGTTTCTAAATTTTAAAATATATTTTCTTAAAATTAATTTTTTTTAATTAATTATTTTAATTTTTTTTTTAATTTGTTTAAAAGTGACATTTTTTTAATATAAAAATTAAAAAAAGAAATATCTAACATTTTTAGCAACGAAAAATAAAATAAAAATTAAATTAAATAAAAAATAAATTAAAGAAAAAATTGTCTTGAAGGCAAATTGTAATTTTAAAAAGGTTTACTTTGATTTTTTATAAATTTTTTAAAATTTTTTTTTTTAAAAAGCAATTAAATTTAACAAATTATTTAATTTTAATTAAAAAACCGTTACTTTCAATTTTTCCAAAGTTTAATCCATAAACCTAGCTTCTTAATGAAGAAATTTCCTTTTCTTGCCCGTAGATTTGCAATGAAATTTAAATTTATTGTTTGGTCATCTCAGCTTAGTCCTCGTATCCTTTAGTTTTGACACGTCTCGATCGAACATGAGCTCGTATTTTATGTGATCTAAAAAATATGATTAAAAATTTAAAAAAAGAAATGATTTAATAATTTTATAAATAAAATATAACGCTTTTAAGTATACGATAGAAAATTCTATAAAATAAACCTTCACAGAAAATTAATGAAGGGTTCTTCTAAGCATTAGGCGAAAAACATCTGAGTCAAAGATTACTTGAGGAATTTTTTATTGTAAATTTTTAAAAGAAATTTTCTTTTTGACAAAACGTTTCCATAGATTTAACAGAACTTCAATGTTACTACAACAACTCTAGGGCAATATGCAGTAATTATTACTTACTTAATTGGTCAATACAATCCTTTAGTCAGGATTAAAATTCAGCTCACATCTCACACCATCCATGTTGTGTGTGTTAATTTTTTCCATGAATGGTGAGGGGGGGACCAACAGTTGTAAGGTTAGGTTAGGTTAGTTAAGAGGACGTGTACTTGTCAATTAAGACAAGTACAGTACCCGGAGGTCGAATTGACCCATTGTACAACGTCCTAGTTTCTCACACCACTTATGTTGTGTGTGCTAATTTTATACATGAGTGGTGGGACCTTCAGTTTAAAGTCGACTCCAAACGACAGATTTTTGAGAAACTTTTTCATGGCAATTTTATGTATTTACTCTCAGAGTTTTTGCCAGAAATCTGCTGAGAGGAAGTCGCCGTAAAAATCCTTTCTTTTTTATTTTGTCTTGATGCCTGGCCTGAGGCTCGAACCCAGGCTTTTGCGTCTAATAAGCCAACACACTACCTACTAGACTACGGCAACTTCAAAAACTTTAACAGTTGTAAAGTCTTTTCAGATTTTGCTTTGTTCGAGATGCTTGAGCCAGGGGTTTGAATCAATCCCTCGCGTCTAATAAGCCACACACAATACCTAGTAGACTACACCGCCTGTCCAGTTTTATATTCTCCCTCGTTTTCTGTGATATTGTCTTATCTAGCAGTTGAATATTTTTAATTTTTTTTTTGGAGTTATCTTTCTCTTGTAAATAGTACTTCACGGAATTATTCCTAGCCCGTTTAACATATATCATCGACCTTTCAATGTGATATCATATCAAATTTGCCTTGAGTCTCTTTCAAATTTGCCTTGAGTCTCTTTCAAATTTGTCTCTTGTTGTTAGGGCTAGGAATATGGCTTCAGCATAGCCTTGAGAGTCAATGTTTGCTTTAGACAATGTCATCAAAAGTTTGTCAACTTCTTTAATCCAAATTATTGGTGAAATATGCCCTAATTTATGGGCAATCTCTGAGCATTTTGATTTTTATCACATCTTTTCGTGCGTTTCTTTATGCAAATTGGTTGTACAGGACCTCTGCCATCCATCCGGATGTATAGGGCCTCTACTTAAGATTCAAGATTCGTGCCTAGACCTTACTGATGTGTTTTTTTTTCATTTTTTTTTTCATCACACCCATCACCTGCCATGGCTCTATTCATTTAGAAGGAATGTCGATAGGCTTGTCGTTCTCTTAAATGACTTCTCCATGGGCTGTGAGCAGAGCATGAGGTTTTTATGAAGTCCTAAAGATTCTTGGATTTTCATTTTTGATCGAATGCATCAGAATAAAGTTTCATATCTTTGAATACGCTTTCTAAGTGTATATTTTTTAAAAAATTTTCAGTACTTGCAGCTTTACTCAAATTATCATAAAATTTTAGAACAGGTGTTAAATCTACTTAAAGTTGATTGCTTTGCAAAATTCCTTCAGCCGTTCTTAAATTGCTTTAAAAAAATGTAAAACAAACTCTAATAAAACAATAACCATCTCATGATTTTATTTTTATTCTTTTTTTTTATGAAAACGAATGAAACTTCAATTTTGTCTGCTATTTCTTTCATTTTGTTTAAAATATCGTCGTCGTTGTCGTCGTCATTCAATCGAAATTTTTACAAAAAAAAAGAAAAAACTCAAAAAATCGTTGTGAAAAACTCGCGCGTTGACTTGACAGTAAAACAGAGAAACGGTTTCAAATTTAAACTGCTGACTCTTGAAGAAAATTCGTCTCCTAAAAGAACAAAAAAAAAAGAGAAAAAAAAACGAAACGAAAAAAATTATTTTGTTTTTACAAAAGTGCAGTGAAAAAAAAAATGCAATAAAAAAATTGTACACAATATTATAATTTCATTACAATTCTATTCTATTTTCTCTTCTTATTTCACTTTCAGTTTTGTTTACAAAAAAGTGCTAAAAACAGTGTGTTAACAAAATATTTCAAAAAGTAGAAAAAAAAAATTCACTTTTTTTCTCAAGAAAATAGTGCCAAAAAAGAAAAGGTTTTTGACAACAACAACAAAACTGTGAAAAGGAAAAGAATAAAAAATCAACGCTAAGCGTTTGCTTTTTTTTTTCCTTTTTTTTATTTTTTTTAACCTTTTTTTCGGTTTGGTTTTATACGTACACCCCCACCCACCACCATCCCAGTCCCTACTACGTGAGTAAAACTTAAATAAACAAAACTATGGGTACCGCACTTGAGTCGAGACCCATAGGGAAATTAAGGCGCAACTTGTCTTTAATGTGGAAATTATTGGCAATATTGGTGATCCTGCAAGCAAGTGGAATAAATGCTAAGGTGAGTAGTAGTAAAAGGAACACTTTTGTTGGTCATGGTGATAAAATTTAAAAACAATTTAGTACTAAAATAATTTGGAACAAATATTGTGGAACAGAATTTTTTTAGTACATACATAACTTTTAATGTTTAATTTTTAGTAATAAATTTTATTACATTTTTAGCACTAGATTTAGTGCTAAAATCAAGTGCTTAAATTTGTTAGTACAGGATTTTGTGTGTTTAATTTTTAGATCTTAATTTTAGTACATTTTTAGCACTAGATTTGTAGTGTTAAATTTTAGTACCGTTTTTTAGCACTAGATTCTTAGTGTTTAATTTTTGGTACTAAATTTATTACAATACTTTTTAGCTCTAGAATTTAGTATAAAATTTTTTGTGTTTAATGTTTAGTACAAAATTTTTGTGTTTAATTTTTAGATCTTAATTTTAGTACACAATTTTATAGCACCAGATTTTTGGTGATACAATTTTAGTGATAAATTTTGATACAAAATTTTTTGGCACTTAATTTTTGGTGTTCAATTTTTAGTACTAAATTTAGTAGAATACTTTTTAGCTCTAGATTTTAGTATACAATTTTTTGGTTTTTAATGTTCAGTACTAAATTTTAGTACACAATTTTTTTAGCACCAGAATTTTGGTGATACATTTTTAGTAATAAATTTTGATGCAAAATTTTTTGACACTAAATTTTTGGTGTTAAATTTTTAGTACTAAATTTATTACAATACTTTTTAGCTCTAGATTTTAGTATAAAATTTTTGGTGTTTAATGTTTAGTACTAAATTTTATTACACAATTTTTAGCACTAGATTTGTAGTGTTAAAATTTTAGTACTAAATTTTAGACCATTTTTAGCACTAGATTATTAGCTTTCAATTTTTGGTACTAAATTTTAGTACTAAAAATTTAGTAAATTTTTAAGCAATTTAACATTTAAAACTATTTAAAAATATATAAAAAATTGAGTACTAAAATTTTTAGTACAACAAAATTAAATGCAAAACTTTAGTACAAAAATTTTAAGTAAATATTTTTAGTACACTTTTTTGTAATATAATCGAATTATGTAGTCGTCGCCGTAGTCTAGTAGGTAGTGTGTTGGCTTCGAGCCCCAGGCCAGACATCAAGACAAAATACAAAAAGCAGTTCTTCGGCGACTTCCTCTCAGCAGATTTCTGGCAAAAACTGTGAGAGTAAATAAAATTGCCATGAAAAATTTTCTCAAAAATCTGTCGTTCGGAGTCGACTTTAAACTGTAGGTCCCACCACTCATGTATAAAATTAACACACACAACATAAGTGGTGTGACAAAATAGGACGTTGTACAATGGGTCAATTCGACCTCCGGGTACTGTACTTGTCTTAATTGACAAGTACACGTCCTCTAACCTAACCTAACCATAGAATTATGTAATGAAAATTTAGTACAGAAGTCTCAGATTTTTAGTACAAAAATTTTAGATCAGGACAATTAACTGCAAGAGAACATCTTGTCTAGTGATCTGCAGTCATACTGGTATTTTCCGAACCCTGCCTGACAGAGCCAGTAACTGATGTCTGGTCTAAGTTTTCAAATATTGCCCACGGCCGTCTTAGTATTTGCGGGATATACTTGCCCGCATTTACAATTGGCTTTAGTTTAGCATCCGTAGTCTTGCTCAAAGCTTTTATCATGTTTGTAAAAAGTTTGTGGGTCTATATGCGCCCCCGATTTTGTGTAATCTTGGTCTAGTACAACCTCCCACTAACAAGGGAAGATTTTAAGTATCTCTTGTTATAGAGCTTTGTTGAGAATAATGAGTTCGGCAATGGTTTGGTTTGGATCTCTTGAAGTGCAAAATTTTATGGCGTGGGGAATGTACATATAGCAACAGGTTGTGTCAGGGCTGATTATGGTTTTAAGGTGACCTACAAATGGTTGTCATTTTTACCATAATTTTTTACTTAAAGTGCAGGTTGGGGTTTCGTAAAGATGGCTTAAATGAAAGGAATCATTTTTGAATAACAAAGTGCCATAAATTATTATCTTTGAATTTGTTTTTATAGCATAAGACAGAAGTAAATATAATTTCTTTTTTTTTTCTTTTTAATAAATTAAATAATTTTTAATTATTTTCGTTTAGTTTTTCTACTCAAATGATGACATTGTGTTCTAGTTCTGCTGAAATTTATATACAGAAATACATGCATCCCATATGTATGTATGTACTCGCTATGTACATGCTCGAGCATTTATTGTATAAACATTTAAAAAAATTATTGTTTTTTTTTTTGTTTAAACAATAGATGATGTGTGTGCACAGCTCATATAAATTTAAATAAAACAAGCCAGTAAAAATTTTACATTAAAAATGTTGCAAGAATAGGATGTACAATGAAATGAAATGAGAAAAAAAATTGAATTTAATTTTTTTTTTAAATTTTATTTTTAACGAAATTATTTCAAAAGTAAATAAACATTAGCAACAATTACAAATCAAAGGTGGCCAGATAAAATTTTATTTTTTTTATTCATTTTCATAAGGAATTTGCTTATTATTGCAATTAAAACAATTTTTTTTTTTTTTCGAAAATATCCATCAACACTTACAACTTTGTATGCTTTAATTGTATATTTAACCCCATAAATAATAAAATTAAGTGTAAACACCGGTTATTGTTAAAACAAAACTGTTATACAGTGCAGTGCATCTGTACAATAAAAAAATAAACAAAAATTACTCAAGAAAAAAAAGGAAAAATTCCAAGCAAAAAAATTATAATAATCAGCTTAAATTCCAGTTAATTAAACATTATAATTTAATTTTTTAAATAAATAAAAAATATTTATAAATAAAGGAATAAAAAAACATCACATTTATAGTAAGAAGAGAAAGAAGGCTTCAAGAAGTTTTTAAAAAAGAAAAAAAGCTTAGAAAGCAATATTTATTGCTTGAAAAAATTTTTGATTTTCTAAAAAAGTACTTTTTTTGTGTAAATGTACTTTTTTAAAAAAGGTAGTAAAAATACTACTTTTTAAATAATTCAAAATTAATAAGAAATTACAGCAAAATGTGGAGAATGTAAGAAATACTAAAAATTTTGTTTAAAAAACATAGTAAAAAGGTTGAAGTTGAAATACTACTATTTGAAAAGATACAAAAATCAATTCTAACGTTTAGAATGTATTACAAATTGTGGCCGTAAGAAAAGAAATGTAAAAACGATGTTAAAATTCCAGTTTTTAAAAACGTAGTAAAAATACTACTATTTTCAAAATTTAAGAAATTCCTTAAAAACTTTATAGAATTAAGTGGGAATATGCTGATAAATGTAAGAAAAACAAAACACGCTCAAATTTTTGTATTATAAAAAGGTAGTAGAATGCTACTATCTTAAAAAACCTGATATCTATCTAATATACATTAAGAATAATTTTAAAATAGCAACGATTTGCACAAAAAAGCTAATAAGTGATATAAAATCGGATTTTTTGAAAAGGTAGTAAATTTACTACTATTTTACAAAAACCAAAATTCATACCAAACAACAAGATTTATATCAGAAATTGTAATTAACCATAGGAAATGCTTAAAATTCCTCTGTTTTTAAAAAGGTAGTAGAAATACTACTTTTTAAAAAATATCAAATGTCAATAAAAGCAAAAAAAATATATACTTTGTAGCACAATAATTATTGTCTTGTGGTACTTTATTTAGACTGTGTATGTTTTATTTATAATCGTGCATTTTGTAATTTTGTTTTTTGCTATTATAACATATGTTATCATCATTGACACTATTTTCTATTTATTTAATTAATAAAGAAAATAAAATAAAAAACAATACAAAACCAAATACAAATACGACAACAGCAATATGTGTGTTCAATGGTCAGTCAATACGATTTTTTATAAACCATCATTCAAAAGCCAGAGAGGGAATAAAATCTCCCTCTTTTTTTGTTTTCTTTTTTTTAAATCAAAGAAATTCTCTTCACAACTTGTTACTGTTAAAACAATAATTACAACAGCAACCATTACCAGAGAAAACGAAAATGGAAAAAAAGATTTTTTTTTTATCAAATCGGAAGTGAAGCTGTACAAAGAGGTCACACACATACTTTTTTCATGTTTTTTTTTACTTGCTACACAAATACAAACTCTTCTTATCAAGGAAATTTGACCAACAAAAACAAAAAAGTAGCAAAAAAAAATAATTTATTTAATAAACAATAACAAAAAAGTCTTCATTTTGTAATTCTGATTCCACAAAATTTAGTACTATTTTGCTACAGTTTTTACTACTTTTCTAAAAAATATTTTGTGTTTCATACATTTTATTGGAATTTCTAATATTTATTCAGAAAATACAAAATTCTATATAATTGTCTATTTTAAAAAAGTAGTATTTCTACTACTATTTTAAAATACTTATTATACTAAATATTTTTAAATTTCGAAAGCATTGAAATCCTAAGAAGTTTTTCTTTTCTTCCATTTCTTAGCAATTTTTCACCTAATTGTAAATCTTGTATTATAAATAGTAGTATAATTTACTACCTTTTTCAAAAAATATGGAAATTTGTCAGTTTTTGAAACTCGTTTGTACATTGTAACAGTTTCCCATGTATGTTTACTGTTTTATTGGAATTTTAGATTTTTTAAAATGGTAGTATATTTACTACCTTTTTAAAACATAGAAATTTTTTAGCATTTCATACACTTTATACATTTTTCTATAAACACCATTGTATTTGTTAAAGTTTTGATTGATATTCGCGATTTTTAAAATAGTAGTATTTCTACTACCTTTTTAAAAACAATGAAATTTGAAACATTTATTACATTTCCTTTAGTTTTCTATGGTTTCTCATCTAATTTCCAATGTATTGAAAGCATTTTTGATTTTTTAAATTAGTAGTATATCTACTACCTTTTTAAAATAGTGAAATTTTAATCTTTTCTTAATTAAACTTGCATAAGGGTTCAGTCTCTCATATATTTTTTAATTTTTTTATTAAATTGCTAGTTTTTAAAATAGTAGTATATTTACTACCTTTTTAAAATCTGCAAATTGAATAATTTTTCTACATATTGTTACTTACGTTTATAATTTGCTATACATTCTTGATGTTTGCATTAAGTATTGTGATTTTGAAAATAGTAGTATTTTTACTACATTTTTCAAAATACAATTATTTTCATATTTTTTTATTGCTTTTTAATATTTTCCGAGTTGTTAAGGATTAAAATTTCATTTTTGCTTCAAAAAGTAGAATTTTAACTACTTTTTTTAACATTTTTGTTATATAAATGAGAGTTTTTTTACAGTTTTGAATTTTTTTGAATTTCGCATTTTATTTAATTTTTTCTTAAGATTTTTTGTTATAATTCTTTTCAATTAATTGTCTAGGGTTATCTCGGCTGTCTACATAAGAAAGAATTATTGTATTTATTATAATTATTTCTTTTCTTAAAGAGATAAGACTGTTGAAAAGGCTACAAAAGTTTAAGGAGACCATTATAATTAAAAAAATTATTATTGTTGGTGGCAGAATTGAAAACCATTCCAAAAAAAATATAAAAAAAATTGTATTTTTCATTCATTTTGAAAACTGTTTCTAGCACAGGCTGCTAATTGAATATGATGAAGTCAGTCAGTACGTAAATATTTATGGCGAATTACTAACAAAATAGAGCATAATTTAGCTGATAACACTATCAGGCTAGAAAATGGTGAAGAAAAAAAATAAGAAAAAAACTATTAAAAGTAAATTAAATATAAAAATAGTATAAATTGTTGGCAATATGGCATTAAAGCACATGTGGTTTATATTTTTATTGTATACAAAGTAAGTTTGCATAAGAAAAAATTAAAAAAAAAAATCTGAAAAATTCTTGAAATTTCACTGGGTTATCAGTTTAGTGTGCTGTTGAAACCATCCTCGTCTATCTCTATCTCTCATTTCCTATGCTTTTTTTTTTGTTTGTTTCTTAGTTTCTTTTGAATTTTAAATAATAATGAATAAAAAACATGCGAATCATTCATATGATCTGTTCTGTTCTATTTTAAACAGATAACCTTTCTTTAAATTAAATTTTAAAATGAAATCTTATTTTTTTGTTGCATGGAAATGTGTCAATGCCGCCAAAAACATGTTCGCCTAGAATAAAAAAATCATAAATTTAATCTGTTGCTGTCATTATATTCCATTTTATTTCAATTAAATGTTTTGAAAACAGATACGGATTTGGAAACAAAAATCTTTTTAAAACCGTTTTAATATTCAAAATAATTAAAATGGTTCCTGTTTGAAAATAATTACCAAAAAAATGGAAAGGAAATAGGGTCAATAGCTTTGCCTTTTTAATTAAAAAATAATAATAATTTTAAAAGCTTATCTTTACTACTCTTCTATTACTGTTAATTAATATAGTTTTTTCTAATCAATTATGATCATAAATTTCCGTAAGTTGTAGTTTCAACAAAAATTAAAATTTTTGTTTTTCTTAATCAAACAGCTTTAGATAAGAAAAATTATATATTTTACAATTGAAATAACCTTAACATTTCGTAGATATAAATATTTACACTAAAAACTAACATTTAAAAAAGTAGTATTTCTACTACCTTTTTAAAAAATAGAAATTTTTTGCAAAATATTCAGTTTTATATCAAGCGCTCAGAATTAAACATAAAAATAAAAGTTTTCGAAAAAGGTAATATTTCTACTACCTTTTTAAAAGCATTGCAGTTTTACTATCTGCTTTAAAAATATAAATTTTTAGCATATTTTATCAAGTTTTTATCAATTGCTAAGAATTGAACATGAAAATTAAGTTTTTTTAAAAAAGTAGTATTTCTACTACCTTTTTTTAAAACATTAAATTTTACAGAAATTTTAAATTTACATGTCATTAAATGAGAATTTATCACAAAAATGAAGTTTTTAAAGGTACTATTGCTACTATCTTTTTTTAAAAATGTAGTACTTCTACTACCTTTTAGAAAAAAAAAAATAAAAAACAGTATTTTTCATCAAAATTTCATTAAAAACGTCCCTTTGACACTTTGTAGGTTTAATTATTTCCTTCGAAAAAAGATCAAAAAAAAGAAGACAATACGCATGTGTTTGTTTAACAATTCTTTGCAATCCCATGTTAATTTAAAATTTTTCAAAAACATTAAAAAAATTAATGCCGAGGTTTTTTTTTCTTGATATTTTATAACCCCATATACTATACCCCCATATGTTTGCAATATGTGTTGTTTCCCTAAACAAATATTTCTTCGAGCTTTTTAATCATGCCAAATAAATTCGGCGTTTTTTTTGTTCTTCTTTTGTTTTTCAAAAGAGCACACAAGGCAGTGTAAAATAGGCTGTTATAGTCATCTCAAAGTAAAGTAAAGAAAAACAAGGAAAATGCATTTATAAAGGCCTACAATTGAAAAGGAAATTATACGAAATTGGGTTAAAGATTTTGAGAAAATAAAATGAAATTATTGTATAAAAAAAATTAATGATTCTTTGTCTGTGGTCAAAAATGAGACAACATTTTTTAATACGTTTTTTTTTTACCATAAAAATTGCAAACAAATTTTGACTTTTGACTACTCTTTGCAAATATTTTTCTTACAAACGTTTTTTAAAAGCATTTTTCTTTCATTTTAGCATGAAAACTGAAAAATTTTAATTGAAATTCACTTTTTAAAAAAAGGTAGCAGAAATACTACTTTTTGTAAAGTATTATTTATAGCTCTTTGAATCGATTTGCAATAGTTTTTTTTAATGTTTCCACATTATTTGTAATGTAATGAAAGCAAAATTTAGTTGTCTCAAAAGTAGTATTTTTATAAAAAAAAGTAGTATTTTTATAAAAAAGTAGTATTTTTTATAAAAAAAAAATAGTATTTTTACTACATTTTTCCAAAACAATTTTTTTCATTTTTAAAAAATTACCGTCTAATTTAAGCCTTTGCATAATTTTAAAAAGTGCACATTTTTGAAAAAGTACCAATGAGGCTACTGCAATATAAAGTACCATGAGCCAAAATATTCATTCAAATTTATTTTTTTTTCCTTTATTCCCTTTTTTTGAAAGTACATAATTTACACAGAGAACTGAATTGTAACAAAAAGTACCTTTTATTAGAAAAGTACCAAAAAAAGTACCAAAATTTTAATTACGACAAAATTCTTGCTTTTATTATTACTAAAAACGCTTAACGAAGAAAACCAAATTAAACAAACTACATTCATAAAAAGAACCAAAAAGGTACCATAAAAGTACCAAAGTATAAAGTACCATAAAACGAAATCTTTTTCTTGTGTTAGTTGTTTTTTAAATAGGAAACGGAATTTAAAAATTTTTTTTCTAAAAAGTACCAAAAAAAGTACCGATAAGGTGCCCAAAGTACTTCTTATAGATTTTTAGTTTTTTATTTTTCTTAATTATTGACCATTTTTTTATGTCTTTTTTTGTATTTTTTTAATTTTTGAATTTCCGCAAATTCCAGAAATGTAGTGCATATGGTTGGCAAAATAATTACAATTAATTGCGATTGTTTGATGGCTGCTGTGTATGACTTCTTCTCCTTTTTTGAATTTTTTTTTTGTATGGAGCTGGCCCGTTACTTTGTGTTTTCGTACCACAATGTGATTAATACTCACTCCTCCTATAAAATGGTTTAAAATCTTAAAGAAAAAAATCTTTTTTGTTTTAGTTTTTATGCCTGTAAAACACATGAGGTTTCTCTCATGCATGGCATGCTAATGTGATGGATTGATTAGGGTAAAGCAAGCAAGAATCCCGATTTTTATTTTCAAAATTATTTTGACAGATGTTTTTTTTACTGTTAGTGGGCTAAAGATGGAATATGTTTTTTTGTTGGAATTTATTTTTTCTTGTCAGATTTTGTCTCAACTTCACATTACTGACATACTTCTTTTGGCTTTTATGCTCGGTTTTCTTTGTTCTTTTGTTCTTATTATTGGAATGCGTTGCAATTTTGTTTCATTTTTATCCATTTTTCCCCCTTTTTTTTGTTAAGCGGTTTAAAATATTTTTCATAATGGAAGATGACAACAAACAAAATGACTCAATTTATGTTCATTTTTTTTTTGTAATTTTAAAAGAAAAATTAAAATTTTTTTGAAATTAAAAATATTGTCTTAACGATGAGGCATAGAAATAAAATATTTCTTTAAAATTATGCACTGATGTCATTACCATATTTATGGCATTTTAGTGCCGCTATTTGGGTAATAAAAAAATAGATTTTTTTAAAAACAAAATTTATTGAGAGTCATAAAAAATATGCAATTTTGAAAAAATCAAATAAAAATCTTACAAAACTATTTCAGTTTTTATGTAAAAAAGCATTGCCCAGTCTTATACCACCATTCGTATTAGAGAAACAGACACTTAAAGTTTAAAAAAGGAAATTAAAAACAATGTAAGCAAGGGAAAAATAATAGGGGGTTAAGCGCTCTACCAAATGTATTGGACGTGACGGGACGCCCATATAAAACACAAGCAGATCATGGCCCTAGAAATGGGGTAATTTGTATAAAGAAGAAATTAAAGAAGGCGGATAGAGAAAGAGAGCGAAAGCAAACAAACAAGAAATAGGAACACAAACCTCAGAAAAGCCTGAATATCAACTTCCAACGAAGAGTTGAAATCTTCATTTAACCATTTGACTGCTAAGCGATTCTGGTGAGGACGTTCGAAAACTGCTCGAAAACTTCAATTAATTATTATAATAAAAAAATCAACAAAATTCTAATAACCTATGTAAAGGGTGTTTTTTTATAAAGGTATAGAACTTTTCAAGATGCCATTACTTTTCAAGATGCCGACCGATTTAACAGCTGTGAAGTGATTTATTCTCAGTTTGGTTTGGCAATTCATCATGAATAGACTCACGCCTGAACAACGCTTGCAAAAAGTGCAATTTTATTTCGAAAATAATGGTTCTATGCGGAAAACGTATCGCGCACTACGTCCATTTTATCGTCGACAAAATCGTCCATCAGAGCAGTTAATTCGATTAACCATGGAACGTTTTCGTACCACGTTTACTCTTATTGGTAAGGTAATCCTCAAGTGTATGTGGAAACACCGTTACATCCAGAAAAACTGACTGTTTGGTGCGCTTTATGGGCTGGTGGAATCATTGGTCCGTACTTTTTCAAAAACGATGGTGGCCAGAACGTTACAGTCAATGGTGATCGGTATAGAGCCATGATCACTAACTTTTTCATTCCTGAATTGAATAACCATGATGTCCAGGAGATGTGGTTTCAACAAGACGGCGCAACATGTCACACAGCTCGTGCCACAATAGATTTATTGAAAGACACGTTTGGTGACCGCCTAATTTCACGTTTTGGACCTGTGAATTGGCCTCCAAGATCTTGTGATTTATCACCGCTAGACTACTTTCTGTGGGGCTATGTAAAGTCATTGGTCTATGCGGTAAAGCCACAAACGCTTGACCATATGGAAGACAACATTCGCCGTATTATTGCCCATATACGGCCACAAATGTTGGAAAAAGTCATCGAAAATTGGACGTCCAGATTGGACTACATCCGCGCCAGCCGTGGCCGTCATATGCAAGAAATCATAGTTAAAATGTAATGCCACAAGATTATCTTTCGGATAAATAAAATTCATGTCAATGGAATAATCAATCGTTGTTTTATTGCAACTTAAAGTTCTATACCTCTATAAAAAAACACCCTTTATAAAGAGAAGACCCTATATCTCGTCTTTTAATTTTATTTTTGCTTTTTCACTAAATTTTTACACTGAAATTCGCAGCGCAAATTTTCGTAACAAAACAACGCATAGCAGTCAAACGGTTAATCTCCTTCCCAGTGCATTCAATCTTCTTTTATTATGAGCCGGACATCTTTTAAGAGAGATGTGTGAACATCTTTACTTAATTGCCTATAACAACCGTTTAGTCAGGACTACAACCTAGCTTCTTACACCACCCATGTTGTGTGTGTTTATTTTTAATACATATGTGAGTGGCGGAACCATTCTGAACGACAGATTTTTGATAAACTTTACATGGCAATTTTCTTTTACTCTCAGAGTTTTTGCCAGGGTTTTGAACAAATGGCTCGCTACAGCATCTTCTAACATCTCTTGCTCCTCCTTATCCACACACATATGTACATGCGGAAATCTGGCAAAGATCTCTTTCAGATCACTGTCAGCAACCCGACATTATAATGTGCTGCGTAAATCTGGATGAAAACTACTTTAGACCTTGTCAGAGCTCTGAAACCTCAAAGTGCTCTAAGGAACTCAGTTGCCAATCTCACAGCGAGCCAGTCCTTTAGCCACGAATCTGTATGTTGCTATACATACATAATTGGTCATTACAACCCTTCAGTCAGGATTACGACCTAGTTTCTCACACCACTTATGTTGTGTGTGTTAATTTTATACATGAGTGCCGGGACCTACAGTTTAAAGTCGACTCCGAACGACAGATTTTTGAGAAACTTTTCATGGCAATTTTATTTACTCTCAGAGTTTTTGCCAGAAATCTGCTGAGAGGAAGTCGCCTAATAAATAGTTTTTGTATTTCGTTTTGATGTCTGGCCTGGGGCTCGAACCCTGGCTTTTCGTCTAATAAGCCAACACGCTACCTACTAGACCACGGCGACTTCCTGTATGTTCCTAGCCAGAGGGCAGATCGTTACATCTTTCCAACGCCTCTAACCAGACTTCTTCTCACTCTGGTAATTATTAAAAAGACATTTTGCTTCGGCTTCATTTTTTGAAGATCTCACAATGACAGTTTTGGCTTTTAACCGGGCTAAGTAATTGCTGTTTAGTTCCACTAAGCGACACTGGTATCCAATTCACAATTATGGAATTGAAGCACGTAGATAAAGTATTCAAACCCTTCTGCCTTTTCTTCCTATTCTCGAAATTTTTTTTTAAGTTCAGTTTGTTATCCAGAATAACGTCAAGGCTTTAGAAGAGAATGTAAGATACTAGCGATCCATTTCGGCATTGTGCTGCACTCAGTCTTATATTTTTGCGAAAACAAAAAGTAGTTTCATTCTATTGGGGTACTTCATCTCTCATTTTATGGGCATAGAACTTCAAAGAGATCATATCATGAACTTCTACAGAAATTTCCCTGCAATTAGAATGATAATATCATCGGCATAAGCCCGTACCCTAATACTTTTACTCTAAGGCGAGGATAGAGGAGAAAGAACCCCAAGCGCACATTTTATAAGTTCTTTAAGGGTCGACAGAAATTTATCTGGCATCCAAGTAATCGAACACCCTAATGTTCTATCCTCTAAGGATTGCAAAACGTCAATTACAATCAGAAGTTTGAAAAAGGGCGGGGAAGGAACGCCAAGAAAACATTTTATAAGTTTTTCAAGGGTCGACAGACACTTAACTTTTATCAGAATATCACATAATCGATGTAATTCAACGCCGTAAGTCCAAAAATTACATCCACAGATGGCATTTGCCACCACGTGGCCAAGAGGGAAGAGATAGATCCCCAAAGAGCCAATAATATCATCATATCATCTGCATAAGCCCCTACCCCAACACTCTTATTCAATAGGCCTTTCTGAATGGTATTCACATCCATGAGCATATGAAGAGATGGTGGGAGAAAGGATTTCCCTTAAGAATGAACAAGTAAATAAATATTACACAACTTTCCAAAGTGCCACATTTTTCTATTCAAATATGCTCTGCATTCATTATTTTCTTTATCTTGTGGTTCGCTGGAATATATTGCAAGTTTTTCTTTATTTTCTTAAGCAAATAGAAATTATTTTTAATATATACACACATACCTGCATATTTGTTTAGCTACTACTAATTTTACAACAATAATAACAATAATAATAAGTAGTAAATGTAGTTGAAGATATGGTGCATTCGTACCTAGTGGCTGGCGTACGTACTTACGTACGTACGTAATTGAATGCAATTTATCTCTGATGGTTGATTAAATATTTTAAATTTTTTCGCTCTCTCTATGTATTGCTTTTTTATGATGGTTTGGAAACTTTGTTTTTAAGGTAAATACTTGTAATAGAAAATAAAAAAAAATAATAATAATAATACTTAGAACCGATTATCTAATACGGAAGTATTTCAAATTGTCTTTGCGATATCGTCTCCAATTTCTTTGGTTTTTTTGCTATATTTAGACAAAGAGCATGAAAAAATAGAAGAGTTTAATAAATGATTTATAAGGTAATAAATTAAAAAGAAATATTAAATGGTCTAGTTTAAATTATTTAACAATGACGCTCCCAATTTTTAATTTGACAATCAGAGTTTTCTTTAAAGAGTTTAAAGAGTTTAAAGAGTTTTATTTAATGCCCTGAATTTGTTCAAAAAATTTTAAAAAATTCTTGCTTAATTATAAAACTCTTCAAACTGACTAAAAACTCTTTTAAACTCCCAATTGCACTTTGGAAATCTTCTGCAAAGCTGCTAAAAACTCTTTAAAACTATCAAAAACTCTTTAGAACTCTTCAAACCTGCTAAAAACTCTTTAAAACTCTCAATAACTCTTTGAAACTCCTAATAACTCTATAAAACTCTTCCAAGATGCTACAAACTCTGAAACTCTTAATAACTCTATAAAACTCTTCAAGTTGCTCTTTGAAACTCCCAATAACTCTTTGGAACTTTTCAAAGCTGCTAAGAACTCTTTGTAACTCCCAATTGCAGTTTGGAAATCTTCTTCAAACCTGCTAAAACCCCTTTAAAACTCTCAACAACTCTTTGAAACTCCTAATAACTCTATAAAACTCTTGGAAGCTGCTAAAAACTCTTCCTTATATTCGTTTAAAACTATTCAAACTGACTAAAAACTCTTTTAAACTCCCAATTGCACTTTGGAAATATTTTTCTCAAGAGCTTTTAGAGAGTTTTAAAGAGTTTTTTATTTTTTATTCATTTATATTGCTGTTTAGAATGGTAATTAAAACCAAAAAAAAAAAACACTTCTCAAGAGTTTTAAAGAGGTTTAAAGAGTTTTTAAAGAGTTTTTGGGAATTTTTTAACACAAGATGTGCTCCTCATTTTAATTGACTTTGTTTAATAGAAAATATGATTAAGTTGTAGTCTACATTAAACTACAGTTCCCCCTGCCACTTATGAATAAAATAACACACTTATAACATGAGTGGTGTGAGAATCTAGGTTGTAACACTGACTATAGGGTTGTAAGGACCAGTTTAGTATGTAAGTATGTCGGCTAAGCAATGAGATAATCAAAATAGTCGAACACTTTCTGTTGCATTGCCTGGCTTTTAAGCTCATGAGACCCTAATATTTTAGACGTGCTAATCAACCAGATTTACTAGTTTTATACGGCGAAAGAATTGGTAGAAATGGAGGAAGTGCCCACCATGTAGAGTATCTACTATTGTTGAGGTTATAACAGGCTGATGCGTTATCTCCTGTGAATGCCGTCAATGCAGAGGACAATATATTTGGATGAAAGTCCTTACAGAAAAAAGCAAGACTATTGGCCTTCAGAAACCATACTTAATATCTCAATTCAAATCGCATTCAAGCATTTCTTTACAAAAACAGGGACGCTTTATAATCAAATTCATTGAAAAAAAATTATTTTTGTAAAGAAACATGTATGTTTCCAAATTGATAACAATTGCCATTTGCAGTTGGTATTCTTTTTAAATTTATTTTCTGATTTTCTTAATAAAACATGACCCCATGTGTCAGCCTGTCAACAATATAAATTAAAAATAAATACAATTTTGTTTTTATTTTTCTTTTTCAAATTAATTATAATTAAATAAAAATTTTTTTTACAATAAACATTGGAAATTTCAAAAGCAAAGAGAAAAAAAACTGGGTTACATTTCAAGAATAAATGCCAATCAAAAATTGATAACGATTTGATGAGGAGATGCATTGCTTGAAAAATAAACATATTCATAAAAAGCCAAGACAAGAATCTTTAAAGTGGATTTATTAACCGAAATTGTAGAGAAAGCGATATAAACAAAAATCCCTAAACTCTTGAAAACTCTTCTTTAAACTCCCAACTACTTTTTAGATTTCTTAAAAGCTGCTGAAGGACTCTTTGAAATTCCCAATAGCTCTTTGGAACTCTTCAAAGTGCCAAAAATGTTTGAAACTCCCAATAACTCTTTAGAATTCTTCAAAGCTGCTAAAAACTCTTTGAAACTTCCAATTGCACTTCGGAAATCTTCTGCAAAGCTTAGCAGCTCTTTAAAAACTCTTTAAAACTCTCAATAACTCTCTGAAACTCTTTATAACTCTATTAAAGTCTTCAAAGCTGCTAAAAACTCTTTGAAACTCCCAAATAAGTTTTTAGAACTCTTTAAAGCTGCTAAAAACTCTTTGCAACTCCCAAATGCACTTTGGAAATCTTCTTCAAACTTGCTAAAAACCCTTTAAAACTGTCAATAACTCTTTGAAACTCTTTGGAACTCTTCAAAACTGCCAAAAATGTTTGAAACTCCTAATAACTCTTTAGAATTCTTTGAAGCCGCTAAAAACTCTTTTAAACTCCCAATTGCTCTTGGTGACTCTTTAAAGCTGCTCTTTGAAACTTTCAATTACTCTCTGAAACTCTTCAAAGCTGCTAAAATCTCCTTCAAACTTTCAAAAACTCTTCAAAGCTGCTAAAAAACCTCTTTCAAACTTTCAAAAACTCTTCAAAGCTGCTAAAAACTCTTTGTAACTCCCAATTGCACTTTGGAAATCTTCTTCAAACCTGCTAGAAACCTTTTAAAACTCTCAATAACTCTTTGAAGCTCCCAATAATTCTTTGGAACTCTTTAAAGCTGCTAAAAACTCTTTGAAACTCCTAATAACTCTTTAAAACTCTTCAAACTGGCTAAAAACTCTTTGAAACTCCTAAATAAGTTTTTAGAACTCTTTAAAGCTGCTAAAAACTCTTTGTAACTCCCAATATCTCTTTAAAACTCTTCAAACTGGCTAAAAAGTCTTTTAAACTCCCAATTGCACTTTAGAAATCTTCTGCAAAAATGCTAAAAACACTTTGAAACTTCCAAATAACTCTTGAAAACTGGGAAGAACTCTTTTAGTAAAAGCACTCTTCGAAGCCTCCAAAAACCTAAAAATTTATTTAAAAATTAAAAATTTCCTTCTTTCTACCAAAAATTTTAAATTTTAAGACAAAATCTAAACAATACAAGTTTTTTTATCATTTTTTTCCAATTTTTTTTACTTTATTATTCAAACACACTTCTTGAGCAGTTTAAGGCGACCTTATGTCTCTTAAAAAATTTTTAAATTTAAAGCGATGATACAACCCATCAGCAGCAAACGAGTTTTTAATTTTTTTCCCCCGAACAATTTTTTGTGTTTTATTTTAACTCCGCTTTTAATTAAAACAATTTATTAAAAACCCATCAATAATTTGTTTTTATGCTGCTGTTTTATTTAAATTTTTTATTAATTTTTTCTCTGATGTCTTGTCTCGTCTTGTTTCTGTGTTGTCGCCTCGTTTTGATTTTTTTGTTGAAAATTTGTTCTGCTCTCGAAAATTATGTCATTTCAATAAAAAACTCATTTTTCATAAAATTTATTTCGAAAAGATTTTTTTAAATGAACTCTTGAACACTGGAGTTGGCATGTTATTCATGTTTTTTTTATTGTTTTTTTTTTTGTTCTTTCCTTTTCTTTATGGTATTTGGGGTGTAAGTCTAAATATTTATAAATATTTTGAGTGATTAAAATTTATTGCAGTCAAACTATGACACAATTTTTTTTAGCAATAAAAGAAAAAATGGTTCTTAAAATGCATCATTTTTCTTAAATGACGAATAATTTTTAACAAAAAAACATTAAAAATTTCTAAAAATCCCAAAAACTCTTTGGAACTCTTTCATACTTCCAAAAACTCTTTGAAATTCTCAAGAACTCTTTACATCTCTCAAAAACTCTTTGCAACTCTTTGAAATTCTCAAAAAATCTTTAAAGTATCAAAAACTCTATAAATCTCTCAAAAGCTCTTTGGCACTCCCAAAAGCTCTTTAAAACTCGTAAAAACTCTTTGAAAAGCACAATCATTTGGAACTCCTTAAAACTCCCAAAACCTCGTTCAAACTGCTAAAAACTCGTAAAAACTCTTTAAACTCCTGAAAACTCTTTGAAACTCTCAATAACTCTTGAAAACTGCGAAGAACTCTTTTAGAAAAAGATTTAGAATTCTGCAAGAACTCTTCAAAACCCCTAAAATTTCAAATATTCTTTAAATCCTCTACTATATGATAGGAACTCTTGAAACTTGTTCAAACTCTCTAAAACTCCCACAAACTCTGCAGAATTCTGCTAGAACTATTCAAAGCCCTCAAAAATATAAATATTTTTTGGAAGCTTTATTAATTCTTTGAAACTCTTTAGAATTCTTGAATACTATAATCCCGTGGGTCAAAAACTCGACAAAAATCTTTGAAATTTTAAAAACTCCTTAAAACTCCTAAAAACTCTTTTTAAGAAAACGTCAAGAATTCTCTTATAAATCTTTAAAACTACAAACATTTTGAATCAAAAACTCTTTTCAACGCCTTTATTACTTTTAATTAATAACTGCGTTTCAGATTCCACTTAAAATAATTTAAACGATACTTTTCAATTTACAAAAAAAAAACCATAAATGGGAACTTTAACATGTGTGTGAAGATAGATTTTAAAATCTATCTCTCCTGTTAGCTAACAGAACTCTGTTATGTTATTAACGGAACTAACAGAGCTCTGTTATGTTATTAACAGAAACTCTGTTAAATAATGAATTTAAGACTGGGAAAGAAAAACAGGACAAATTAATTAAAATCCTGGGTAAAATAAGAAAAAAATAGCAAAAATTGATCAAATAAGTCCTTTAGTTAACCACTGTTACAAAATATTGCATAATAAGAACTACAATAAATAGATAATCACACATTTCGGAAAGTCATTGTAATCCGATAAATAAATCAATATTGTGGGAAAACAGGACAACATGGGCGGACAGTGAAAGTTGTTTTTAAAGCATTGTACGTCCCTTTAACTAAATTAATCGCCAGAATCATTAACAGCGGGCGATTTCATAGTAGATTTTGAAATTTTCTGAGATTTCAGATTTTAAAATCCACTGTAAGTCCTTTTGTGGGAAAACAGGACAACATGGGCGGACAGTGAAAGTTGTTTTTAAAGCATTGTACGTCCCTTTAACTAAATCAATCGCCAGAATCATTAACAGCGGGCGTTTTCATAGTAGATTTTGAAATTTTCTGAGATTTCAGATTTTAAAATCCACTCTATGTCCTTTTGCGGGAAAACAGGACAACATGGGCGGACAGTGAAAGTTGTTTTTAAAGCATTGTACGTCCCTTTAACTAAATTAATCGCCAGAATCATTAACAGCGGGCGATTTCATAGTAGATTTTGAAATTTTCTGAGATTTCAGATTTTAAAATCCACTGTAAGTCCTTTTGTGGGAAAACAGGACAACATGGGCGGACAGTGAAAGTTGTTTTTAAAGCATTGTACGTCCCTTTAACTAAATTAATCGCCAGAATCATTAACAGCGGGCGATTTCATAGTAGATTTTGAAATTTTCTGAGATTTCAGATTTTAAAATCCACTGTAAGTCCTTTTGTGGGAAAACAGGACAACATGGGCGGACAGTGAAAGTTGTTTTTAAAGCATTGTACGTCCCTTTAACTAAATTAATCGCCAGAATCATTAACAGCGGGCGATTTCATAGTAGATTTTGAAATTTTCTGAGATTTCAGATTTTAAAATCCACTGTAAGTCCTTTTGTGGGAAAACAGGACAACATGGGCGGACAGTGAAAGTTGTTTTTAAAGCATTGTACGTCCCTTTAACTAAATCAATCGCCAGAATCATTAACAGCGGGCGTTTTCATAGTAGATTTTGAAATTTTCTGAGATTTCAGATTTTAAAATCCACTGTAAGTCCTTTTGTGGGAAAACAGGACAACATGGGCGGACAGTGAAAGTTGTTTTTAAAGCATTGTACGTCCCTTTAACTAAATCAATCGCCAGAATCATTAACAGCGGGCGTTTTCATAGTAGATTTTGAAATTTTCTGAGATTTCAGATTTTAAAATCCACTCTATGTCCTTTTGCGGGAAAACAGGACAACATGGGCGGACAGTGAAAGTTGTTTTTAAAGCATTGTACGTCCCTTTAACTAAATTAATCGCCAGAATCATTAACAGCGGGCGATTTCATAGTAGATTTTGAAATTTTCTGAGATTTCAGATTTTAAAATCCACTGTAAGTCCTTTTGTGGGAAAACAGGACAACATGGGCGGACAGTGAAAGTTGTTTTTAAAGCATTGTACGTCCCTTTAACTAAATTAATCGCCAGAATCATTAACAGCGGGCGATTTCATAGTAGATTTTGAAATTTTCTGAGATTTCAGATTTTAAAATCCACTGTAAGTCCTTTTGTGGGAAAACAGGACAACATGGGCGGACAGTGAAAGTTGTTTTTAAAGCATTGTACGTCCCTTTAACTAAATCAATCGCCAGAATCATTAACAGCGGGCGTTTTCATAGTAGATTTTGAAATTTTCTGAGATTTCAGATTTTAAAATCCACTCTATGTCCTTTTGCGGGAAAACAGGACAACATGGGCGGACAGTGAAAGTTGTTTTTAAAGCATTGTACGTCCCTTTAACTAAATTAATCGCCAGAATCATTAACAGCGGGCGATTTCATAGTAGATTTTGAAATTTTCTGAGATTTCAGATTTTAAAATCCACTGTAAGTCCTTTTGTGGGAAAACAGGACAACATGGGCGGACAGTGAAAGTTGTTTTTAAAGCATTGTACGTCCCTTTAACTAAATTAATCGCCAGAATCATTAACAGCGGGCGATTTCATAGTAGATTTTGAAATTTTCTGAGATTTCAGATTTTAAAATCCACTGTAAGTCCTTTTGTGGGAAAACAGGACAACATGGGCGGACAGTGAAAGTTGTTTTTAAAGCATTGTACGTCCCTTTAACTAAATCAATCGCCAGAATCATTAACAGCGGGCGTTTTCATAGTAGATTTTGAAATTTTCTGAGATTTCAGATTTTAAAATCCACTCTATGTCCTTTTGTGGGAAAACAGGACAACATGGGCGGACAGTGAAAGTTGTTTTTAAAGCATTGTACGTCCCTTTAACTAAATTAATCGCCAGAATCATTAACAGCGGGCGATTTCATAGTAGATTTTGAAATTTTCTGAGATTTCAGATTTTAAAATCCACTGTAAGTCCTTTTGTGGGAAAACAGGACAACATGGGCGGACAGTGAAAGTTGTTTTTAAAGCATTGTACGTCCCTTTAACTAAATCAATCGCCAGAATCATTAACAGCGGGCGTTTTCATAGTAGATTTTGAAATTTTCTGAGATTTCAGATTTTAAAATCCACTCTATGTCCTTTTGCGGGAAAACAGGACAACATGGGCGGACAGTGAAAGTTGTTTTTAAAGCATTGTACGTCCCTTTAACTAAATTAATCGCCAGAATCATTAACAGCGGGCGATTTCATAGTAGATTTTGAAATTATCTGAGATTTCAGATTTTAAAATCCACTGTAAGTCCTTTTGTGGGAAAACAGGACAACATGGGCGGACAGTGAAAGTTGTTTTTAAAGCATTGTACGTCCCTTTAACTAAATCAATCGCCAGAATCATTAACAGCGGGCGTTTTCATAGTAGATTTTGAAATTTTCTGAGATTTCAGATTTTAAAATCCACTCTATGTCCTTTTGTGGGAAAACAGGACAACATGGGCGGACAGTGAAAGTTGTTTTTAAAGCATTGTACGTCCCTTTAACTAAATCAATCGCCAGAATCATTAACAGCGGGCGATTTCATAGTAGATTTTGAAATTATCTGAGATTTCAGATTTTAAAATCCACTGTAAGTCCTTTTGTGGGAAAACAGGACAACATGGGCGGACAGTGAAAGTTGTTTTTAAAGCATTGTACGTCCCTTTAACTAAATTAATCGCCAGAATCATTAACAGCGGGCGATTTCATAGTAGATTTTGAAATTTTCTGAGATTTCAGATTTTAAAATCCACTGTAAGTCCTTTTGTGGGAAAACAGGACAACATGGGCGGACAGTGAAAGTTGTTTTTAAAGCATTGTACGTCCCTTTAACTAAATCAATCGCCAGAATCATTAACAGCGGGCGATTTCATACTAGATTTTGAAATTTTCTGAGATTTCAGATTTTAAAATCCACTGTAAGTCCTTTTGCGGGAAAACAGGACAACATGGGCGGACAGTGAAAGTTGTTTTTAAAGCATTGTACGTCCCTTTAACTAAATCAATCGCCAGAATCATTAACAGCGGGCGATTTCATAGTAGATTTTGAAATTTTCTGAGATTTCAGATTTTAAAATCCACTCTATGTCCTTTTGCGGGAAAACAGGACAACATGGGCGGACAGTGAAAGTTGTTTTTAAAGCATTGTACGTCCCTTTAACTAAATCAATCGCCAGAATCATTAACAGCGGGCGATTTCATACTAGATTTTGAAATTTTCTGAGATTTCAGATTTTAAAATCCACTGTAAGTCCTTTTGCGGGAAAACAGGACAACATGGGCGGACAGTGAAAGTTGTTTTTAAAGCATTGTACGTCCCTTTAACTAAATCAATCGCCAGAATCATTAACAGCGGGCGATTTCATAGTAGATTTTGAAATTTTCTGAGATTTCAGATTTTAAAATCCACTCTATGTCCTTTTGCGGGAAAACAGGACAACATGGGCGGACAGTGAAAGTTGTTTTTAAAGCATTGTACGTCCCTTTAACTAAATCAATCGCCAGAATCATTAACAGCGGGCGATTTCATACTAGATTTTGAAATTTTCTGAGATTTCAGATTTTAAAATCCACTCTATGTCCTTTTGCGGGAAAACAGGACAACATGGGCGGACAGTGAAAGTTGTTTTTAAAGCATTGTACGTCCCTTTAACTAAATCAATCGCCAGAATCATTAACAGCGGGCGATTTCATAGTAGATTTTGAAATTTTCTGAGATTTCAGATTTTAAAATCCACTCTATGTCCTTTTGCGGGAAAACAGGACAACATGGGCGGACAGTGAAAGTTGTTTTTAAAGCATTGTACGTCCCTTTAACTAAATCAATCGCCAGAATCATTAACAGCGGGCGATTTCATACTAGATTTTGAAATTTTCTGAGATTTCAGATTTTAAAATCCACTGTAAGTACTTTTGTGGGAAAACAGGACAACATGGGCGGACAGTGAAAGTTGTTTTTAAAGCATTGTACGTCCCTTTAACTAAATCAATCGCCAGAATCATTAACAGCGGGCGATTTCATACTAGATTTTGAAATTTTCTGAGATTTCAGATTTTAAAATCCACTCTATGTCCTTTTGCGGGAAAACAGGACAACATGGGCGGACAGTGAAAGTTGTTTTTAAAGCATTGTACGTCCCTTTAACTAAATCAATCGCCAGAATCATTAACAGCGGGCGATTTCATACTAGATTTTGAAATTTTCTGAGATTTCAGATTTTAAAATCCACTCTATGTCCTTTTGCGGGAAAACAGGACAACATGGGCGGACAGTGAAAGTTGTTTTTAAAGCATTGTACGTCCCTTTAACTAAATCAATCGCCAGAATCATTAACAGCGGGCGTTTTCATAGTAGATTTTGAAATTTTCTGAGATTTCAGATATTGGATTTTAACACAACAGATTTCAGATTTTAACAGAACAGATTTTAGATTTTAACAGAACAGATGTCAGAGTTGAACAGAACAGATTTCTGATTTAACAGAGAAACAGCATTTTTTAGGGAGGGAACAGTAGATTAATTTGTTGTTAAACAGATTATTATAAACAGTATAAAGCACATTGGTTGGTAGTCGCCGTGGCGTAGTAGGTAGGAATTAGGTTTGTTAGACGTAAGGTCGCGGTTCAAGCCCCAGGTCGGGCGTCAAAAGATTTTTTTTAATTTTTTCTAATAAATGTCAAATTCATATATAAAATTTATCAGTATATATTTAATTAATATTTATATATATGTATTAGAAAAAATTAAAAAAAGAAAAAAACAATCACACAAAAACCCCAACTAGGGATTGAACATCGAATTTTAAATTCAACTTTCAAAAATGTTCTCAAAAATTTTTTATTTTATTAACTACATATAATAATTTTATTAATATAAATAATTACATTAAATAATAATAACTAAAAAGAATAGTTAAATTAAATAATTTAATTAAATAATAAATTAAAAAAGAAAAAAGAGCACAAAAAACACCAACTTGGGATTGAACCTGGGGATAATTGAGAATAAGCAATTGAAATATCGTCAAAAGTCTAGTGTATTCACAACCCTTAACAATAGTTTGGTTTAATCTCTGACCAGAATTTTTCCCTGTTTATTAAATATGTATATAGTATATAAATATGTATTGTATAATATTATATTATATCAATTAATATAATTTATCAGTATATATTTTATATATATACATACATATTTAATAGAGCAAGTTTTCATAGTAGATTTTCTGATTTTATAATCATAAAATTAAATTATTTAACATTAGTTGGCGCAGAGGATTAATAAAATTATTTAGTTTCAATTCTATGTTACAAACAGTTTTTATATTCATAATCATTTAAACTACATTTATTACATATAATAATTTTTTGATAAATATTAAATAAAATGTATAATTCACATTCAATACCATTAATTATTATGTTAATACCATGTCAGTACAAAATTGCATTGTATTTGATTGTGGTACAATGAAAACAACGGGGAAGCCCCAGTTTTGTTTTTACTTTTAAACAGTTACTCAAAAGAAATTACAATGTTTAATTTCCATCACAGCAACAAAAATCAAATATAAAGCATGAAAAGTAGGAGTCGGTGTAGCGTAGTAGGTAGTGTGTTGGATTGGCATACGTAAGGTCACGGGTTCTAACCCCAGGTCGGGCGTTATATAAACGATTATTTCTTTTTTAATTTTTCTAATACAAATTAAATATATAAAATACCTATATACTGATAAATTAAATCAGAAATTAAAGCTTATTAATATGATATTATAAATATATTTATGTGTGTATATGGCGTTTAATAACAAAAAAAAAAAAAAAAAATACAGTATATATGTAAATACATTTTTTATAAAAAAGAAAATAAAGCCTGCCCAGAGATTGAACCGAGCTGTTTGAGATTATTATTAAGAGTTGTGATTAATAAATTTTTGAGAACATTTTTGAAAGTTGAATTTAAAATTCAATTGCTTATTCTCAATCCTGGCCGAGTTCAATCCCTAGTTGGGGTTTTTGTGTGATTGTTTATTTTTTTTTTTAATTTTTTCTATCACGTATATATAAATATTAATATACTGATATGAATATATACTGATAAATTTTATATATGAATTTGACATTTATTAGAAAAAATTAAAAAAAATCTTTTGACGCCCGACCTGGGGCTTGAACCGCAACCTTACGTCTAACAAACCTAATTCCTACCTACTACGCCACGGCGACTACCAACCAATGTGCTTTATACTGTTTATAATAATCTGTTTAACAACAACGTAATCTACTGTTCCCTCCCTAAAAAATGCTGTTTCTCTGTTAAATCAGAAATCTTTTCTGTTCAACTCTGACATCTGTTCTGTTAAAATCTAAAATCTGTTCTGTTAAAATCTGAAATCTGTTGTGTTAAAATCCAATATCTGAAATCTCAGAAAATTTCAAAATCTACTATGAAAACGCCCGCTGTTAATGATTCTGGCGATTGATTTAGTTAAAGGGACGTACAATGCTTTAAAAACAACTTTCACTGTCCGCCCATGTTGTCCTGTTTTCCCGCAAAAGGACTTACAGTGGATTTTAAAATCTGAAATCTCAGAAAATTTCAAAATCTAGTATGAAATCGCCCGCTGTTAATGATTCTGGCGATTGATTTAGTTAAAGGGACGTACAATGCTTTAAAAACAACTTTCACTGTCCGCCCATGTTGTCCTGTTTTCCCACAAAAGGACTTACAGTGGATTTTAAAATCTGAAATCTCAGAAAATTTCAAAATCTAGTATGAAATCGCCCGCTGTTAATGATTCTGGCGATTGATTTAGTTAAAGGGACGTACAATGCTTTAAAAACAACTTTCACTATCCGCCCATGTTGTCCTGTTTTCCCACAAAAGGACTTACAGTGGATTTTAAAATCTGAAATCTCAGAAAATTTCATAATCTAGTATGAAATCGCCCGCTGTTAATGATTCTGGCGATTGATTTAGTTAAAGGGACGTACAATGCTTTAAAAACAACTTTCACTGTCCGCCCATGTTGTCCTGTTTTCCCACAAAAGTACTTACAGTGGATTTTAAAATCTGAAATCTCAGAAAATTTCAAAATCTAGTATGAAATCGCCCGCTGTTAATGATTCTGGCGATTGATTTAGTTAAAGGGACGTACAATGCTTTAAAAACAACTTTCACTGTCCGCCCATGTTGTCCTGTTTTCCCGCAAAAGGACATAGAGTGGATTTTAAAATCTGAAATCTCAGAAAATTTCAAAATCTACTATGAAATCGCCCGCTGTTAATGATTCTGGCGATTGATTTAGTTAAAGGGACGTACAATGCTTTAAAAACAACTTTCACTGTCCGCCCATGTTGTCCTGTTTTCCCGCAAAAGGACTTACAGTGGATTTTAAAATCTGAAATCTCAGAAAATTTCAAAATCTAGTATGAAATCGCCCGCTGTTAATGATTCTGGCGATTGATTTAGTTAAAGGGACGTACAATGCTTTAAAAACAACTTTCACTGTCCGCCCATGTTGTCCTGTTTTCCCGCAAAAGGACATAGAGTGGATTTTAAAATCTGAAATCTCAGAAAATTTCAAAATCTACTATGAAATCGCCCGCTGTTAATGATTCTGGCGATTGATTTAGTTAAAGGGACGTACAATGCTTTAAAAACAACTTTCACTGTCCGCCCATGTTGTCCTGTTTTCCCACAAAAGTACTTACAGTGGATTTTAAAATCTGAAATCTCAGAAAATTTCAAAATCTAGTATGAAATCGCCCGCTGTTAATGATTCTGGCGATTGATTTAGTTAAAGGGACGTACAATGCTTTAAAAACAACTTTCACTGTCCGCCCATGTTGTCCTGTTTTCCCGCAAAAGGACTTACAGTGGATTTTAAAATCTGAAATCTCAGAAAATTTCAAAATCTAGTATGAAATCGCCCGCTGTTAATGATTCTGGCGATTGATTTAGTTAAAGGGACGTACAATGCTTTAAAAACAACTTTCACTGTCCGCCCATGTTGTCCTGTTTTCCCGCAAAAGGACATAGAGTGGATTTTAAAATCTGAAATCTCAGAAAATTTCAAAATCTAGTATGAAATTGCCCGCTGTTAATGATTCTGGCGATTGATTTAGTTAAAGGGACGTACAATGCTTTAAAAACAACTTTCACTGTCCGCCCATGTTGTCCTGTTTTCCCGCAAAAGGACTTACAGTGGATTTTAAAATCTGAAATCTCAGAAAATTTCAAAATCTAGTATGAAATCGCCCGCTGTTAATGATTCTGGCGATTGATTTAGTTAAAGGGACGTACAATGCTTTAAAAACAACTTTCACTGTCCGCCCATGTTGTCCTGTTTTCCCGCAAAAGGACATAGAGTGGATTTTAAAATCTGAAATCTCAGAAAATTTCAAAATCTAGTATGAAATCGCCCGCTGTTAATGATTCTGGCGATTGATTTAGTTAAAGGGACGTACAATGCTTTAAAAACAACTTTCACTGTCCGCCCATGTTGTCCTGTTTTCCCGCAAAAGGACATAGAGTGGATTTTAAAATCTGAAATCTCAGAAAATTTCAAAATCTAGTATTAAATCGCCCGCTGTTAATGATTCTGGCGATTGATTTAGTTAAAGGGACGTACAATGCTTTAAAAACAACTTTCACTGTCCGCCCATGTTGTCCTGTTTTCCCGCAAAAGGACTTACAGTGGATTTTAAAATCTGAAATCTCAGAAAATTTCAAAATCTAGTATGAAATCGCCCGCTGTTAATGATTCTGGCGATTGATTTAGTTAAAGGGACGTACAATGCTTTAAAAACAACTTTCACTGTCCGCCCATGTTGTCCTGTTTTCCCGCAAAAGGACATAGAGTGGATTTTAAAATCTGAAATCTCAGAAAATTTCAAAATCTACTATGAAATCGCCCGCTGTTAATGATTCTGGCGATTGATTTAGTTAAAGGGACGTACAATGCTTTAAAAACAACTTTCACTGTCCGCCCATGTTGTCCTGTTTTCCCACAAAAGGACTTACAGTGGATTTTAAAATCTGAAATCTCAGAAAATTTCAAAATCTACTATGAAATCGCCCGCTGTTAATGATTCTGGCGATTGATTTAGTTAAAGGGACGTACAATGCTTTAAAAACAACTTTCACTGTCCGCCCATGTTGTCCTGTTTTCCCACAAAAGGACTTTCAGTGGATTTTAAAATCTGAAATCTCAGAAAATTTCAAAATCTAGTATGAAATCGCCCGCTGTTAATGATTCTGGCGATTGATTTAGTTAAAGGGACGTACAGTGCTTTAAAAACAACTTTCACTATCCGCCCATGTTGTCCTGTTTTCCCACAAAAGGACTTACAGTGGATTTTAAAATCTGAAATCTCAGAAAATTTCAAAATCTAGTATGAAATCGCCCGCTGTTAATGATTCTGGCGATTGATTTAGTTAAAGGGACGTACAATGCTTTAAAAACAACTTTCACTGTCCGCCCATGTTGTCCTGTTTTCCCGCAAAAGGACATAGAGTGGATTTTAAAATCTGAAATCTCAGAAAATTTCAAAATTTAGTATGAAATCGCCCGCTGTTAATGATTCTGGCGATTGATTTAGTTAAAGGGACGTACAATGCTTTAAAAACAACTTTCACTGTCCGCCCATGTTGTCCTGTTTTCCCGCAAAAGGACATAGAGTGGATTTTAAAATCTGAAATCTCAGAAAATTTCAAAATCTACTATGAAATCGCCCGCTGTTAATGATTCTGGCGATTGATTTAGTTAAAGGGACGTACAATGCTTTAAAAACAACTTTCACTGTCCGCCCATGTTGTCCTGTTTTCCCGCAAAAGGACTTACAGTGGATTTTAAAATCTGAAATCTCAGAAAATTTCAAAATCTAGTATGAAATCGCCCGCTGTTAATGATTCTGGCGATTGATTTAGTTAAAGGGACGTACAATGCTTTAAAAACAACTTTCACTGTCCGCCCATGTTGTCCTGTTTTCCCGCAAAAGGACATAGAGTGGATTTTAAAATCTGAAATCTCAGAAAATTTCAAAATCTAGTATGAAATCGCCCGCTGTTAATGATTCTGGCGATTGATTTAGTTAAAGGGACGTACAATGCTTTAAAAACAACTTTCACTGTCCGCCCATGTTGTCCTGTTTTCCCGCAAAAGGACATAGAGTGGATTTTAAAATCTGAAATCTCAGAAAATTTCAAAATCTAGTATGAAATTGCCCGCTGTTAATGATTCTGGCGATTGATTTAGTTAAAGGGACGTACAATGCTTTAAAAACAACTTTCACTGTCCGCCCATGTTGTCCTGTTTTCCCGCAAAAGGACTTACAGTGGATTTTAAAATCTGAAATCTCAGAAAATTTCAAAATCTAGTATGAAATCGCCCGCTGTTAATGATTCTGGCGATTGATTTAGTTAAAGGGACGTACAATGCTTTAAAAACAACTTTCACTGTCCGCCCATGTTGTCCTGTTTTCCCGCAAAAGGACATAGAGTGGATTTTAAAATCTGAAATCTCAGAAAATTTCAAAATCTAGTATGAAATCGCCCGCTGTTAATGATTCTGGCGATTGATTTAGTTAAAGGGACGTACAATGCTTTAAAAACAACTTTCACTGTCCGCCCATGTTGTCCTGTTTTCCCGCAAAAGGACATAGAGTGGATTTTAAAATCTGAAATCTCAGAAAATTTCAAAATCTAGTATGAAATTGCCCGCTGTTAATGATTCTGGCGATTGATTTAGTTAAAGGGACGTACAATGCTTTAAAAACAACTTTCACTGTCCGCCCATGTTGTCCTGTTTTCCCGCAAAAGGACTTACAGTGGATTTTAAAATCTGAAATCTCAGAAAATTTCAAAATCTAGTATGAAATCGCCCGCTGTTAATGATTCTGGCGATTGATTTAGTTAAAGGGACGTACAATGCTTTAAAAACAACTTTCACTGTCCGCCCATGTTGTCCTGTTTTCCCGCAAAAGGACATAGAGTGGATTTTAAAATCTGAAATCTCAGAAAATTTCAAAATCTACTATGAAATCGCCCGCTGTTAATGATTCTGGCGATTGATTTAGTTAAAGGGACGTACAATGCTTTAAAAACAACTTTCACTGTCCGCCCATGTTGTCCTGTTTTCCCGCAAAAGGACTTACAGTGGATTTTAAAATCTGAAATCTCAGAAAATTTCAAAATCTAGTATGAAATCGCCCGCTGTTAATGATTCTGGCGATTGATTTAGTTAAAGGGACGTACAATGCTTTAAAAACAACTTTCACTGTCCGCCCATGTTGTCCTGTTTTCCCGCAAAAGGACATAGAGTGGATTTTAAAATCTGAAATCTCAGAAAATTTCAAAATCTAGTATGAAATCGCCCGCTGTTAATGATTCTGGCGATTGATTTAGTTAAAGGGACGTACAATGCTTTAAAAACAACTTTCACTGTCCGCCCATGTTGTCCTGTTTTCCCGCAAAAGGACATAGAGTGGATTTTAAAATCTGAAATCTCAGAAAATTTCAAAATCTAGTATGAAATTGCCCGCTGTTAATGATTCTGGCGATTGATTTAGTTAAAGGGACGTACAATGCTTTAAAAACAACTTTCACTGTCCGCCCATGTTGTCCTGTTTTCCCGCAAAAGGACTTACAGTGGATTTTAAAATCTGAAATCTCAGAAAATTTCAAAATCTAGTATGAAATCGCCCGCTGTTAATGATTCTGGCGATTGATTTAGTTAAAGGGACGTACAATGCTTTAAAAACAACTTTCACTGTCCGCCCATGTTGTCCTGTTTTCCCGCAAAAGGACATAGAGTGGATTTTAAAATCTGAAATCTCAGAAAATTTCAAAATCTAGTATGAAATCGCCCGCTGTTAATGATTCTGGCGATTGATTTAGTTAAAGGGACGTACAATGCTTTAAAAACAACTTTCACTGTCCGCCCATGTTGTCCTGTTTTCCCGCAAAAGGACATAGAGTGGATTTTAAAATCTGAAATCTCAGAAAATTTCAAAATCTAGTATGAAATTGCCCGCTGTTAATGATTCTGGCGATTGATTTAGTTAAAGGGACGTACAATGCTTTAAAAACAACTTTCACTGTCCGCCCATGTTGTCCTGTTTTCCCGCAAAAGGACTTACAGTGGATTTTAAAATCTGAAATCTCAGAAAATTTCAAAATCTAGTATGAAATCGCCCGCTGTTAATGATTCTGGCGATTGATTTAGTTAAAGGGACGTACAATGCTTTAAAAACAACTTTCACTGTCCGCCCATGTTGTCCTGTTTTCCCGCAAAAGGACATAGAGTGGATTTTAAAATCAGAAATCTCAGAAAATTTCAAAATCTAGTATGAAATCGCCCGCTGTTAATGATTCTGGCGATTGATTTAGTTAAAGGGACGTACAATGCTTTAAAAACAACTTTCACTGTCCGCCCATGTTGTCCTGTTTTCCCGCAAAAGGACATAGAGTGGATTTTAAAATCTGAAATCTCAGAAAATTTCAAAATCTACTATGAAATCGCCCGCTGTTAATGATTCTGGCGATTGATTTAGTTAAAGGGACGTACAATGCTTTAAAAACAACTTTCACTGTCCGCCCATGTTGTCCTGTTTTCCCGCAAAAGGACATAGAGTGGATTTTAAAATCAGAAATCTCAGAAAATTTCAAAATCTAGTATGAAATCGCCCGCTGTTAATGATTCTGGCGATTGATTTAGTTAAAGGGACGTACAATGCTTTAAAAACAACTTTCACTGTCCGCCCATGTTGTCCTGTTTTCCCGCAAAAGGACATAGAGTGGATTTTAAAATCTGAAATCTCAGAAAATTTCAAAATCTACTATGAAATCGCCCGCTGTTAATGATTCTGGCGATTGATTTAGTTAAAGGGACGTACAATGCTTTAAAAACAACTTTCACTGTCCGCCCATGTTGTCCTGTATTCCCACAACAATGATTTATTTATCGGATTACAATAGCTTTCAGAAATGTGTGATTATCTATTTATTGTAGTTCTTATTATGCAATATTTTGTAACAGTGATTAACTATAGGACTTATTTTTATCAATTTTTGCTTATTTTTCTTACTTTACCCGGTAATTTAATTCATTTTTCCTGTTTTTCTTTCCCAGTCTTAAATTAATTATTTAACAGAGTCCCTGTTAATAACATAACAGAGCTCTGTTAGTTATGTTAATAACATAACAGAGTTCTGTTAGCTAACATGAGAGATAGATTTTAAAATCTATCTTCACACACATTTATATTTTAACAGAACAGATGTCAGAGTTGAACAGAACAGATTTCTGATTTAACAGAGAAACAGCATTTTTTAGGGAGGGAACAGTAGATTACGTTGTTGTTAAACAGATTATTATAAACAGTATAAAGCACACTGGTTAGTAGTCGCCGTGGCGTAGTAGGTAGGAAGTAGGTTTGTTAGACGTCAGGTCGGGGTTCAAGCCCCAGGTCGTTCGTCAAAAAAATTTTTTTTTTAATTTTTTCTAATAAATGTGAAATATATAAAATTTATCAGTATATATTTATATCAGTATATTAATATTTATATATACGTGATAGAAAAAATTAAAAAAAAGAAAAAAACAATCACACAAAAACCCCAACTAGGGATTGAACTCGGCCAGGATTGAGAATAAGCAATTGAATTTTAAATTCAACTTTCAAAAATGTTCTCAAAAATTTATTAATCACAACTCTTAATAATAATCTCAAACAGCTCGGTTCAATCCCTGGGCAGGCTTTATTTTCTTTTTTATAAAAAATATATTTACATATATACTGTATTTTTCTTTTTTTTTGTTATTAAAAGCCATATACATACATATATAAATATATTTATAATATTATATTAATAAGCTTTAATTTCTGATTTAATTTATCAGTATATAGGTATTTTATATATTTAATTTGTATTAGAAAAATTAAAAAAGAAATAATCGTTTATATAAATGCGCCCGACCTGGGGTTAGAACCCGTGACCTTACGTATGGCAATCCAACACACTACCTACTACGCTACACCGACTCCTACTATTCATTCTTTATATTTGGTTTTTGTTGCTGTGATGGAAATTAAACATTGTAATTTCTTTTGAGTAACTGTTTAAAAGTAAAAACAAGACTGGGGCTTCCCCGTTGTTTTCATTGTAGCACAATCAAGTACAATGCAATTTTGTACTGACATGGTATTAACATAATAATTAATGGTATTGAATGTGAATTATACATTTTATTTAATATTTATCAAAAAATTATTATATGTAATAAATGTAGTTTAAATGATTATGAATATAAAAACTGTTTTTGTAACATAGAATTGAAACTAAATATTTTTTTTAATCCTCTGTGCCAACTAATGTTAAATAATTTAATTTTATGATTATAAAATCAGAAAATCTACTATGAAAACTTGCTCTGTCCGCCATGTTGTCCTGTTAATGATTCTGGCGATTAATTTAGTTAAAGGGACGTACAATGCTTTAAAAGCAACTTTCACTGTCCGCCCATGTTGTCCTGTTTTCCCACAAAAGGACTTACAGTGGATTTTAAAATCTGAAATCTCAGAAAATTTCAAAATCTACTATGAAATCGCCCGCTGTTAATGATTCTGGCGATTAATTTAGTTAAAGGGACGTACAATGCTTTAAAAACAACTTTCACTGTCCGCCCATGTTGTCCTGTTTTCCCGCAAAAGGACATAGAGTGGATTTTAAAATCTGAAATCTCAGAAAATTTCAAAATCTACTATGAAAACGCCCGCTGTTAATGATTCTGGCGATTGATTTAGTTAAAGGGACGTACAATGCTTTAAAAACAACTTTCACTGTCCGCCCATGTTGTCCTGTTTTCCCGCAAAAGGACATAGAGTGGATTTTAAAATCTGAAATCTCAGAAAATTTCAAAATCTACTATGAAAACGCCCGCTGTTAATGATTCTGGCGATTGATTTAGTTAAAGGGACGTACAATGCTTTAAAAACAACTTTCACTGTCCGCCCATGTTGTCCTGTTTTCCCACAAAAGGACTTACAGTGGATTTTAAAATCTGAAATCTCAGAAAATTTCAAAATCTACTATGAAATCGCCCGCTGTTAATGATTCTGGCGATTAATTTAGTTAAAGGGACGTACAATGCTTTAAAAACAACTTTCACTGTCCGCCCATGTTGTCCTGTTTTCCCGCAAAAGGACATAGAGTGGATTTTAAAATCTGAAATCTCAGAAAATTTCAAAATCTACTATGAAAACGCCCGCTGTTAATGATTCTGGCGATTGATTTAGTTAAAGGGACGTACAATGCTTTAAAAACAACTTTCACTGTCCGCCCATGTTGTCCTGTTTTCCCACAAAAGGACTTACAGTGGATTTTAAAATCTGAAATCTCAGAAAATTTCAAAATCTACTATGAAATCGCCCGCTGTTAATGATTCTGGCGATTAATTTAGTTAAAGGGACGTACAATGCTTTAAAAACAACTTTCACTGTCCGCCCATGTTGTCCTGTTTTCCCGCAAAAGGACATAGAGTGGATTTTAAAATCTGAAATCTCAGAAAATTTCAAAATCTACTATGAAAACGCCCGCTGTTAATGATTCTGGCGATTGATTTAGTTAAAGGGACGTACAATGCTTTAAAAACAACTTTCACTGTCCGCCCATGTTGTCCTGTTTTCCCACAAAAGGACTTACAGTGGATTTTAAAATCTGAAATCTCAGAAAATTTCAAAATCTACTATGAAATCGCCCGCTGTTAATGATTCTGGCGATTAATTTAGTTAAAGGGACGTACAATGCTTTAAAAACAACTTTCACTGTCCGCCCATGTTGTCCTGTTTTCCCACAAAAGGACTTACAGTGGATTTTAAAATCTGAAATCTCAGAAAATTTCAAAATCTACTATGAAATCGCCCGCTGTTAATGATTCTGGCGATTAATTTAGTTAAAGGGACGTACAATGCTTTAAAAACAACTTTCACTGTCCGCCCATGTTGTCCTGTTTTCCCACAAAAGGACTTACAGTGGATTTTAAAATCTGAAATCTCAGAAAATTTCAAAATCTACTATGAAATCGCCCGCTGTTAATGATTCTGGCGATTAATTTAGTTAAAGGGACGTACAATGCTTTAAAAACAACTTTCACTGTCCGCCCATGTTGTCCTGTTTTCCCGCAAAAGGACATAGAGTGGATTTTAAAAATGTGTGTGAAGATAGATTTTAAAATCTATCTCTCATGTTAGCTAACAGAACTCTGTTATGTTATTAACAGAACTAACAGAGCTCTGTTATGTTATTAACAGGAACTCTGTTAAATAATTAATTTAAGACTGGGAAAGGAAAACAGGAAAAATTAATTAAATTCCTGGGTAAAAAAAGTAAAAAAAGCAAAAATTGATTAAAAATAAGTCCTATAGTTAATCACAGTTACAAAATATTGCATAATAGGGACTACAATAAATAGATAATCACACATTTCGGAAAGCTATTGTAATCCAATAAATAAATCAATATTGTGGGAAAACAGGACAACATGGGCGGACAGTGAAAGTTGTTTTTAAAGCATTGTACGTCCCTTTAACTAAATCAATCGCCAGAATCCTTAACAGCAGGCGTTTTCATACTAGATTTTGAAATTTTCTGAGATTTCAGATTTTAAAATCCACTGTAAGTCCTTTTGTGGGAAAACAGGACAACATGGGCGGACATTAAAAATTGTTTTTAAAGCATTGTACGTCCCTTTAACTAAATCAATCGCCAGAATCCTTAACAGCGGGCGTTTTCACACTAGATTTTGAAATTTTCTGAGATTTCAGATTTTAAAATCCACTGTAAGTCCTTTTGTGGGAAAACAGGACAACATGGGCGGACATTGAAAATTGTTTTTAAAGCATTGTACGTCCCTTTAACTAAATCAATCGCCAGAATCCTTAACAGCAGGCGTTTTCATACTAGATTTTGAAATTTTCTGAGATTTCAGATTTTAAAATCCACTGTAAGTCCTTTTGTGGGAAAACAGGACAACATGGGCGGACAGTGAAAGTTGTTTTTAAAGCATTGTACGTCCCTTTAACTAAATCAATCGCCAGAATCCTTAACAGCGGGCGTTTTCATAGTAGATTTTGAAATTTTCTGAGATTTCAGATCTTAAAATCCAATGTAAGTCCTTTTGCGGGAAAACAGGACAACATGGGCGGACAGTGAAAGTTGTTTTTAAAGCATTGTACGTCCCTTTAACTAAATCAATCGCCAGAATCATTAACAGCGGGCGATTTCATACTAGATTTTGAAATTTTCTGAGATTTCAGATTTTAAAATCCACTGTAAGTCCTTTTGTGGGAAAACAGGACAACATGGGCGGACAGTGAAAGTTGTTTTTAAAGCATTGTACGTCCCTTTAACTAAATCAATCGCCAGAATCCTTAACAGCGGGCGTTTTCATAGTAGATTTTGAAATGTTCTGAGATTTCAGATTTTAAAATCCACTCTATGTCCTTTTGCGGGAAAACAGGACAACATGGGCGGACAGTGAAAATTGTTTTTAAAGCATTGTACGTCCCTTTAACTAAATCAATCGCCAGAATCATTAACAGCGGGCGTTTTCATACTAGATTTTGAAATTTTCTGAGATTTCAGATCTTAAAATCCACTGTAAGTCCTTTTGTGGGAAAACAGGACAACATGGGCGGACAGTGAAAGTTGTTTTTAAAGCATTGTACGTCCCTTTAACTAAATCAATCGCCAGAATCCTTAACAGCAGGCGTTTTCATACTACATTTTGAAATTTTCTGAGATTTCAGATTTTAAAATCCACTGTAAGTCCTTTTGTGGGAAAACAGGACAACATGGGCGGACATTAAAAATTGTTTTTAAAGCATTGTACGTCCCTTTAACTAAATCAATCGCCAGAATCCTTAACAGCGGGCGTTTTCACACTAGATTTTGAAATTTTCTGAGATTTCAGATTTTAAAATCCACTGTAAGTCCTTTTGTGGGAAAACAGGACAACATGGGCGGACATTGAAAATTGTTTTTAAAGCATTGTACGTCCCTTTAACTAAATCAATCGCCAGAATCCTTAACAGCAGGCGTTTTCATACTAGATTTTGAAATTTTCTGAGATTTCAGATTTTAAAATCCACTGTAAGTCCTTTTGTGGGAAAACAGGACAACATGGGCGGACAGTGAAAGTTGTTTTTAAAGCATTGTACGTCCCTTTAACTAAATCAATCGCCAGAATCCTTAACAGCGGGCGTTTTCATAGTAGATTTTGAAATTTTCTGAGATTTCAGATCTTAAAATCCAATGTAAGTCCTTTTGCGGGAAAACAGGACAACATGGGCGGACAGTGAAAGTTGTTTTTAAAGCATTGTACGTCCCTTTAACTAAATCAATCGCCAGAATCATTAACAGCGGGCGATTTCATACTAGATTTTGAAATTTTCTGAGATTTCAGATTTTAAAATCCACTGTAAGTCCTTTTGTGGGAAAACAGGACAACATGGGCGGACAGTGAAAGTTGTTTTTAAAGCATTGTACGTCCCTTTAACTAAATCAATCGCCAGAATCCTTAACAGCGGGCGTTTTCATAGTAGATTTTGAAATGTTCTGAGATTTCAGATTTTAAAATCCACTCTATGTCCTTTTGCGGGAAAACAGGACAACATGGGCGGACAGTGAAAATTGTTTTTAAAGCATTGTACGTCCCTTTAACTAAATCAATCGCCAGAATCATTAACAGCGGGCGTTTTCATACTAGATTTTGAAATTTTCTGAGATTTCAGATCTTAAAATCCACTGTAAGTCCTTTTGTGGGAAAACAGGACAACATGGGCGGACAGTGAAAGTTGTTTTTAAAGCATTGTACGTCCCTTTAACTAAATCAATCGCCAGAATCCTTAACAGCGGGCGTTTTCATAGTAGATTTTGAAATTTTCTGAGATTTCAGATCTTAAAATCCAATGTAAGTCCTTTTGTGGGAAAACAGGACAACATGGGCGGACAGTGAAAGTTGTTTTTAAAGCATTGTACGTCCCTTTAACTAAATCAATCGCCAGAATCCTTAACAGCGGGCGCTTTCATAGTAGATTTTGAAATTTTCTGAGATTTCAGATCTTAAAATCCAATGTAAGTCCTTTTGTGGGAAAACAGGACAACATGGGCGGACAGTGAAAGTTGTTTTTAAAGCATTGTACGTCCCTTTAACTAAATCAATCGCCAGAATCCTTAACAGCGGGCGTTTTCATAGTAGATTTTGAAATTTTCTGAGATTTCAGATTTTAAAATCCACTGTAAGTCCTTTTGCGGGAAAACAGGACAACATGGGCGGACAATGAAAGTTGTTTTTAAAGCATTGTACGTCCCTTTAACTAAATCAATCGCCAGAATCATTAACAGCGGGCGATTTCATACTAGATTTTGAAATTTTCTGAGATTTCAGATTTTAAAATCCACTGTAAGTCCTTTTGTGGGAAAACAGGACAACATGGGCGGACAGTGAAAGTTGTTTTTAAAGCATTGTACGTCCCTTTAACTAAATCAATCGCCAGAATCCTTAACAGCGGGCGTTTTCATAGTAGATTTTGAAATGTTCTGAGATTTCAGATTTTAAAATCCACTCTATGTCCTTTTGCGGGAAAACAGGACAACATGGGCGGACAGTGAAAATTGTTTTTAAAGCATTGTACGTCCCTTTAACTAAATCAATCGCCAGAATCATTAACAGCGGGCGTTTTCACACTAGATTTTGAAATTTTCTGATATTTCAGATTTTAAAATCCACTCTATGTCCTTTTGCGGGAAAACAGGACAACATGGGCGGACAGTGAAAGTTGTTTTTAAAGCATTGTACGTCCCTTTAACTAAATCAATCGCCAGAATCATTAACAGCGGGCGTTTTCATAGTAGATTTTGAAATTTTCTGAGATTTCAGATTTTAAAATCCACTGTAAGTACTTTTGTGGGAAAACAGGACAACATGGGCGGACAGTGAAAGTTGTTTTTAAAGCATTGTACGTCCCTTTAACTAAATCAATCGCCAGAATCATTAACAGCGGGCGATTTCATACTAGATTTTGAAATTTTCTGATATTTCAGATTTTAAAATCCACTCTATGTCCTTTTGTGGGAAAACAGGACAACATGGGCGGACAGTGAAAGTTGTTTTTAAAGCATTGTACGTCCCTTTAACTAAATCAATCGCCAGAATCCTTAACAGCGGGCGTTTTCATACTAGATTTTGAAATTTTCTGAGATTTCAGATTTTAAAATCCACTGTAAGTCCTTTTGTGGGAAAACAGGACAACATGGGCGGACAGTGAAAGTTGTTTTTAAAGCATTGTACGTCCCTTTAACTAAATCAATCGCCAGAATCATTAACAGTGGGCGATTTCATAGTAGATTTTGAAATTTTCTGAGATTTCAGATTTTAAAATCCACTCTATGTCCTTTTGCGGGAAAACAGGACAACATGGGCGGACAGTGAAAGTTGTTTTTAAAGCATTGTACGTCCCTTTAACTAAATCAATCGCCAGAATCATTAACAGCGGGCGATTTCATAGTAGATTTTGAAATTTTCTGAGATTTCAGATTTTAAAATCCACTGTAAGTCCTGTTGTGGGAAAACAGGACAACATGGGCGGACAGTGAAAGTTGTTTTTAAAGCATTGTACGTCCCTTTAACTAAATCAATCGCCAGAATCATTAACAGCGGGCGTTTTCATAGTAGATTTTGAAATTTTCTGATATTTCAGATTTTAAAATCCACTCTATGTCCTTTTGTGGGAAAACAGGACAACATGGGCGGACAGTGAAAGTTGTTTTTAAAGCATTGTACGTCCCTTTAACTAAATCAATCGCCAGAATCATTACCAGCGGGCGTTTTCATACTAGATTTTGAAATTTTCTGAGATTTCAGATTTTAAAATCCACTGTAAGTCCTTTTGTGGGAAAACAGGACAACATGGGCGGACAGTGAAAGTTGTTTTTAAAGCATTGTACGTCCCTTTAACTAAATCAATCGCCAGAATCATTAACAGCGGGCGTTTTCATAGTAGATTTTGAAATTTTCTGAGATTTCAGATTTTAAAATCCACTCTATGTCCTTTTGCGGGAAAACAGGACAACATGGGCGGACAGTGAAAGTTGTTTTTAAAGCATTGTACGTCCCTTTAACTAAATCAATCGCCAGAATCATTAACAGCGGGCGATTTCATACTAGATTTTGAAATTTTCTGATATTTCAGATTTTAAAATCCACTCTATGTCCTTTTGCGGGAAAACAGGACAACATGGGCGGACAGTGAAAGTTGTTTTTAAAGCATTGTACGTCCCTTTAACTAAATCAATCGCCAGAATCATTAACAGCGGGCGTTTTCATAGTAGATTTTGAAATTTTCTGAGATTTCAGATTTTAAAATCCACTCTATGTCCTTTTGTGGGAAAACAGGACAACATGGGCGGACAGTGAAGGTTGTTTTTAAAGCATTGTACGTCCCTTTAACTAAATCAATCGCCAGAATCATTAACAGCGGGCGATTTCATACTAGATTTTGAAATTTTCTGATATTTCAGATTTTAAAATCCACTCTATGTCCTTTTGCGGGAAAACAGGACAACATGGGCGGACAGTGAAAGTTGTTTTTAAAGCATTGTACGTCCCTTTAACTAAATCAATCGCCAGAATCATTAACAGCGGGCGATTTCATACTAGATTTTGAAATTTTCTGATATTTCAGATTTTAAAATCCACTCTATGTCCTTTTGTGGGAAAACAGGACAACATGGGCGGACAGTGAAAGTTGTTTTTAAAGCATTGTACGTCCCTTTAACTAAATCAATCGCCAGAATCATTAACAGCGGGCGATTTCATAGTAGATTTTGAAATTTTCTGAGATTTCAGATTTTAAAATCCACTGTAAGTCCTTTTGTGGGAATACAGGACAACATGGGCGGACAGTGAAAGTTGTTTTTAAAGCATTGTACGTCCCTTTAACTAAATCAATCGCCAGAATCATTAACAGCGGGCGTTTTCATAGTAGATTTTGAAATTTTCTGAGATTTCAGATTTTAAAATCCACTCTATGTCCTTTTGCGGGAAAACAGGACAACATGGGCGGACAGTGAAAGTTGTTTTTAAAGCATTGTACGTCCCTTTAACTAAATCAATCGCCAGAATCATTAACAGCGGGCGATTTCATACTAGATTTTGAAATTTTCTGATATTTCAGATTTTAAAATCCACTCTATGTCCTTTTGCGGGAAAACAGGACAACATGGGCGGACAGTGAAAGTTGTTTTTAAAGCATTGTACGTCCCTTTAACTAAATCAATCGCCAGAATCATTAACAGCGGGCGTTTTCATAGTAGATTTTGAAATTTTCTGAGATTTCAGATTTTAAAATCCACTCTATGTCCTTTTGTGGGAAAACAGGACAACATGGGCGGACAGTGAAGGTTGTTTTTAAAGCATTGTACGTCCCTTTAACTAAATCAATCGCCAGAATCATTAACAGCGGGCGATTTCATACTAGATTTTGAAATTTTCTGATATTTCAGATTTTAAAATCCACTCTATGTCCTTTTGCGGGAAAACAGGACAACATGGGCGGACAGTGAAAGTTGTTTTTAAAGCATTGTACGTCCCTTTAACTAAATCAATCGCCAGAATCATTAACAGCGGGCGATTTCATACTAGATTTTGAAATTTTCTGATATTTCAGATTTTAAAATCCACTCTATGTCCTTTTGTGGGAAAACAGGACAACATGGGCGGACAGTGAAAGTTGTTTTTAAAGCATTGTACGTCCCTTTAACTAAATCAATCGCCAGAATCATTAACAGCGGGCGATTTCATAGTAGATTTTGAAATTTTCTGAGATTTCAGATATTAGGTTTTAACACAACAGATTTCAGATTTTAACAGAACAGATTTTAGATTTTAACAGAACAGATGTCAGAGTTGAATAGAACAGATTTCTGATTTAACAGAGAAACAGCATTTTTTAGGGAGGGAACAGTAGATTACGTTGTTGTTAAACAGATTATTATAAACAGTATAAAGCACATTGGTTGGTAGTCGCCGTGGCGTAGTAGATAGGAAGTAGGTTTGTTAGACGTAAGGTCGCGGTTCAAGCTCCAGGTCGGGCGTCGAAAGAATTTTTTGTTTTTAATTTTTTCTAATAAATATCAAATATATAAAATTCATCAGTATATATTTATATCAGTATATTAATATTTATATATACGTGATAGATAGAATTAAAAAAGAAAAAAACAATCACACAAAAACCCCAACTAGGGATTGAACTCGGCCAGGATTCAGAATAAGCAATTGAATTTTAAATTCAACTTTCAACAATGTTCTCAAAAATTAATAATCTCAAACAGCTCGGTTCAATCCTTGGGCAGGCTTTATTTTCTTTTTTATAAAAAATATATTTACATATATACTGTATTTTTCTTTTTTTTTTTTTGTTATTAAACGCCATATACATACATAAATATATTTATAATATTATATTAATAAGCTTTAATTTCTGATTTAATTTATCAGTATATAGGTATTTTATATATTTAATTTGTATTAGAAAAATTAAAAAAGAAATAATCGTTTATATAATACGCCCGACCTGGGGTTAGAACCCGTGACCTTACGTATGGCAATCCAACACACTACCTACTACGCTACATCGACTCCTACTTTTCATCATTTATATTTGGTTTTTGTTGCTGTGATGGAAATTAAACATTGTAATTTCTTTTGAGTAACTGTTTAAAAGTAAAAACAAAACTGGGGCTTCCCCGTTGTTTTCATTGTACCACAATCAAATACAATGCAATTTTGTGCTGACATGGTGTTAACATAATAATTAATGGTATTGAATGTGAATTATACATTTTATTTAATATTTATCAAAAAATTATTATATGTAATAAATGTAGTTCAAATGATTATGAATATAAAAACTGTTTTTGTAACATAGAATTGAAACTAAATAATTTTTTTTAATCCTCTGTGCCAACTAATGTTAAATAATTTAATTTTATGATTATAAAATCAGAAAATCTACTATGAAAACTTGCTCTATTAAATATGTATATATATAAAATATATACTGATAAATTATATTAATTGATATAATATAATATTATACAATACATATTTATATACTATATACATATTTAATAAACAGGGAAAAATTCTGGTCAGGGATTAAACCAAACCATTGTTAAGGGTTGTGAATACACTAGACTTTTGACGATATTTCAATTGCTTATTCTCAATTATGCCCAGGTTCAATCCCAAGTTGGTGTTTTTTTTGTGATCGTTTTTCTTTTTTAATTTATTTAATTTAACTATTCTTTTTATTATTATTTAATGTAATTATTTATATTAATAAAATTATTATATGTAGTTAATAAAATAAAAAATTTTTGAGAACATTTTTGAAAGTTGAGCTTAAAATTCGATGTTCAATCCCTAGTTGGGGTTTTTATGTGATTGTTTTTTTCTTTTTTAATTTTTTCTAATACATATATATAAATATTAATTAAATATATACTGATAAATTTTATATATTTGACATTTATTAGAAAAAATTAAAAAAAAAATTCTTTTGACGCCCGACCTGGGGCTTGAACCGCGACCTTACGTCTAACAAACCCACTTCCAACCTACTACGCCACGGCGACTACCAACCAATGTGCTTTATACTGTTTATAATAATCTGTTTAACAACAACGTAATCTACTGTTCCCTCCCTAAAAAATGCTGTTTCTCTGTTAAATCAGAAATCTGTTCTATTCAACTCTGACATCTGTTCTGTTAAAATCTAAAATCTGTTCTGTTAAAATCTGAAATCTGTTGTGTTAAAACCTAATATCTGAAATCTCAGAAAATTTCAAAATCTACTATGAAAACGCCCGCTGTTAATGATTCTGGCGATTGATTTAGTTAAAGGGACGTACAATGCTTTAAAAACAACTTTCACTGTCCGCCCATGTTGTCCTGTTTTCCCACAAAAGGACTTACAGTGGATTTTAAAATCTGAAATCTCAGAAAATTTCAAAATCTAGTATGAAAACGCCCGCTGTTAAGGATTCTGGCGATTGATTTAGTTAAAGGGACGTACAATGCTTTAAAAACAACTTTCACTGTCCGCCCATGTTATCCTGTTTTCCCACAAAAGGACTTACAGTGGATTTTAAAATCTGAAATCTCAGAAAATTTCAAAATCTAGTATGAAAACGCCCGCTGTTAAGGATTCTGGCGATTGATTTAGTTAAAGGGACGTACAATGCTTTAAAAACAACTTTCACTGTCCGCCCATGTTGTCCTGTTTTCCCACAAAAGGACTTACAGTGGATTTTAAAATCTGAAATCTCAGAAAATTTCAAAATCTAGTATGAAATCGCCCGCTGTTAATGATTCTGGCGATTGATTTAGTTAAAGGGACGTACAATGCTTTAAAAACAACTTTCACTGTCCGCCCATGTTGTCCTGTTTTCCCGCAAAAGGACATAGAGTGGATTTTAAAATCTGAAATCTCAGAAAATTTCAAAATCTACTATGAAATCGCCCGCTGTTAATGATTCTGGCGATTGATTTAGTTAAAGGGACGTACAATGCTTTAAAAACAACTTTCACTGTCCGCCCATGTTGTCCTGTTTTCCCGCAAAAGGACTTACAGTGGATTTTAAAATCTGAAATCTCAGAAAATTTCAAAATCTACTATGAAATCGCCCGCTGTTAATGATTCTGGCGATTGATTTAGTTAAAGGGACGTACAATGCTTTAAAAACAACTTTCACTGTCCGCCCATGTTGTCCTGTTTTCCCGCAAAAGGACTTACAGTGGATTTTAAAATCTGAAATCTCAGAAAATTTCAAAATCTAGTATGAAATCGCCCGCTGTTAATGATTCTGGCGATTGATTTAGTTAAAGGGACGTACAATGCTTTAAAAACAACTTTCACTGTCCGCCCATGTTGTCCTGTTTTCCCGCAAAAGGACATAGAGTGGATTTTAAAATCTGAAATCTCAGAAAATTTCAAAATCTACTATGAAATCGCCCGCTGTTAATGATTCTGGCGATTGATTTAGTTAAAGGGACGTACAATGCTTTAAAAACAACTTTCACTGTCCGCCCATGTTGTCCTGTTTTCCCGCAAAAGGACTTACAGTGGATTTTAAAATCTGAAATCTCAGAAAATTTCAAAATCTAGTATGAAATCGCCCGCTGTTAATGATTCTGGCGATTGATTTAGTTAAAGGGACGTACAATGCTTTAAAAACAACTTTCACTGTCCGCCCATGTTGTCCTGTTTTCCCGCAAAAGGACTTACAGTGGATTTTAAAATCTGAAATCTCAGAAAATTTCAAAATCTAGTATGAAATCGCCCGCTGTTAATGATTCTGGCGATTGATTTAGTTAAAGGGACGTACAATGCTTTAAAAACAACTTTCACTGTCCGCCCATGTTGTCCTGTTTTCCCGCAAAAGGACTTACAGTGGATTTTAAAATCTGAAATCTCAGAAAATTTCAAAATTTAGAATGAAATCGCCCGCTGTTAATGATTCTGGCGATTGATTTAGTTAAAGGGACGTACAATGCTTTAAAAACAACTTTCACTGTCCGCCCATGTTGTCCTGTTTTCCCGCAAAAGGACTTACAGTGGATTTTAAAATCTGAAATCTCAGAAAATTTCAAAATTTAGAATGAAATCGCCCGCTGTTAATGATTCTGGCGATTGATTTAGTTAAAGGGACGTACAATGCTTTAAAAACAACTTTCACTGTCCGCCCATGTTGTCCTGTTTTCCCGCAAAAGGACTTACAGTGGATTTTAAAATCTGAAATCTCAGAAAATTTCAAAATTTAGAATGAAATCGCCCGCTGTTAATGATTCTGGCGATTGATTTAGTTAAAGGGACGTACAATGCTTTAAAAACAACTTTCACTGTCCGCCCATGTTGTCCTGTTTTCCCGCAAAAGGACTTACAGTGGATTTTTAAATCTGAAATCTCAGAAAATTTCAAAATCTAGTATGAAATCGCCCGCTGTTAATGATTCTGGCGATTGATTTAGTTAAAGGGACGTACAATGCTTTAAAAACAACTTTCACTGTCCGCCCATGTTGTCCTGTTTTCCCGCAAAAGGACTTACAGTGGATTTTAAAATCTGAAATCTCAGAAAATTTCAAAATCTAGTATGAAATCGCCCGCTGTTAATGATTCTGGCGATTGATTTAGTTAAAGGGACGTACAATGCTTTAAAAACAACTTTCACTGTCCGCCCATGTTGTCCTGTTTTCCCGCAAAAGGACTTACAGTGGATTTTAAAATCTGAAATCTCAGAAAATTTCAAAATCTAGTATGAAATCGCCCGCTGTTAATGATTCTGGCGATTGATTTAGTTAAAGGGACGTACAATGCTTTAAAAACAACTTTCACTGTCCGCCCATGTTGTCCTGTTTTCCCGCAAAAGGACATAGAGTGGATTTTAAAATCTGAAATCTCAGAAAATTTCAAAATCTACTATGAAATCGCCCGCTGTTAATGATTCTGGCGATTGATTTAGTTAAAGGGACGTACAATGCTTTAAAAACAACTTTCACTGTCCGCCCATGTTGTCCTGTTTTCCCGCAAAAGGACTTACAGTGGATTTTAAAATCTGAAATCTCAGAAAATTTCAAAATCTAGTATGAAATCGCCCGCTGTTAATGATTCTGGCGATTGATTTAGTTAAAGGGACGTACAATGCTTTAAAAACAACTTTCACTGTCCGCCCATGTTGTCCTGTTTTCCCACAAAAGTACTTACAGTGGATTTTAAAATCTGAAATCTCAGAAAATTTCAAAATCTAGTATGAAATCGCCCGCTGTTAATGATTCTGGCGATTGATTTAGTTAAAGGGACGTACAATGCTTTAAAAACAACTTTCACTGTCCGCCCATGTTGTCCTGTTTTCCCGCAAAAGGACATAGAGTGGATTTTAAAATCTGAAATCTCAGAAAATTTCAAAATCTACTATGAAATCGTCCGCTGTTAATGATTCTGGCGATTGATTTAGTTAAAGGGACGTACAATGCTTTAAAAACAACTTTCACTGTCCGCCCATGTTGTCCTGTTTTCCCGCAAAAGGACTTACAGTGGATTTTAAAATCTGAAATCTCAGAAAATTTCAAAATCTAGTATGAAATCGCCCGCTGTTAATGATTCTGGCGATTGATTTAGTTAAAGGGACGTACAATGCTTTAAAAACAACTTTCACTGTCCGCCCATGTTGTCCTGTTTTCCCGCAAAAGGACATAGAGTGGATTTTAAAATCTGAAATCTCAGAAAATTTCAAAATCTACTATGAAATCTCCCACTGTTAATGATTCTGGCGATTGATTTAGTTAAAGGGACGTACAATGCTTTAAAAACAACTTTCACTGTCCGCCCATGTTGTCCTGTTTTCCCGCAAAAGGACTTACAGTGGATTTTAAAATCTGAAATCTCAGAAAATTTCAAAATCTAGTATGAAATCGCCCGCTGTTAATGATTCTGGCGATTGATTTAGTTAAAGGGACGTACAATGCTTTAAAAACAACTTTCACTGTCCGCCCATGTTGTCCTGTTTTCCCACAAAAGTACTTACAGTGGATTTTAAAATCTGAAATCTCAGAAAATTTCAAAATCTAGTATGAAATCGCCCGCTGTTAATGATTCTGGCGATTGATTTAGTTAAAGGGACGTACAATGCTTTAAAAACAACTTTCACTGTCCGCCCATGTTGTCCTGTTTTCCCGCAAAAGGACATAGAGTGGATTTTAAAATCTGAAATCTCAGAAAATTTCAAAATCTACTATGAAATCGCCCACTGTTAATGATTCTGGCGATTGATTTAGTTAAAGGGACGTACAATGCTTTAAAAACAACTTTCACTGTCCGCCCATGTTGTCCTGTTTTCCCGCAAAAGGACTTACAGTGGATTTTAAAATCTGAAATCTCAGAAAATTTCAAAATCTAGTATGAAATCGCCCGCTGTTAATGATTCTGGCGATTGATTTAGTTAAAGGGACGTACAATGCTTTAAAAACAACTTTCACTGTCCGCCCATGTTGTCCTGTTTTCCCACAAAAGTACTTACAGTGGATTTTAAAATCTGAAATCTCAGAAAATTTCAAAATCTAGTATGAAATCGCCCGCTGTTAATGATTCTGGCGATTGATTTAGTTAAAGGGACGTACAATGCTTTAAAAACAACTTTCACTGTCCGCCCATGTTGTCCTGTTTTCCCGCAAAAGGACATAGAGTGGATTTTAAAATCTGAAATCTCAGAAAATTTCAAAATCTAGTATGAAATCGCCCGCTGTTAATGATTCTGGCGATTGATTTAGTTAAAGGGACGTACAATGCTTTAAAAACAACTTTCACTGTCCGCCCATGTTGTCCTGTTTTCCCACAAAAGTACTTACAGTGGATTTTAAAATCTGAAATCTCAGAAAATTTCAAAATCTACTATGAAATCGCCCGCTGTTAATGATTCTGGCGATTGATTTAGTTAAAGGGACGTACAATGCTTTAAAAACAACTTTCACTGTCCGCCCATGTTGTCCTGTTTTCCCGCAAAAGGACATAGAGTGGATTTTAAAATCTGAAATCTCAGAAAATTTCAAAATCTACTATGAAATCGCCCACTGTTAATGATTCTGGCGATTGATTTAGTTAAAGGGACGTACAATGCTTTAAAAACAACTTTCACTGTCCGCCCATGTTGTCCTGTTTTCCCGCAAAAGGACTTACAGTGGATTTTAAAATCTGAAATCTCAGAAAATTTCAAAATCTAGTATGAAATCGCCCGCTGTTAATGATTCTGGCGATTGATTTAGTTAAAGGGACGTACAATGCTTTAAAAACAACTTTCACTGTCCGCCCATGTTGTCCTGTTTTCCCACAAAAGTACTTACAGTGGATTTTAAAATCTGAAATCTCAGAAAATTTCAAAATCTAGTATGAAATCGCCCGCTGTTAATGATTCTGGCGATTGATTTAGTTAAAGGGACGTACAATGCTTTAAAAACAACTTTCACTGTCCGCCCATGTTGTCCTGTTTTCCCACAAAAGTACTTACAGTGGATTTTAAAATCTGAAATCTCAGAAAATTTCAAAATCTACTATGAAATCGCCCGCTGTTAATGATTCTGGCGATTGATTTAGTTAAAGGGACGTACAATGCTTTAAAAACAACTTTCACTGTCCGCCCATGTTGTCCTGTATTCCCACAATATTGATTTATTTATCGGATTACAATAGCTTTCCGAAATGTGTGATTATCTATTTATTGTAGTTCTTATTATGCAATATTTTGTAACAGTGATCAATTTTTGCTTTTTTTTCTTTTTTTACCCGGGAATTTAATTTATTTTTCCTGTTTTTCTCTCCCAGTCTTAAATTAATTATTTAACAGAGTTCCTGTTAATAACATAACAGAGCTCTGTTAGTTCTGTTAATAACATAACAGAATTCTGTTAGCTAACATGAGAGATAGATTTTAAAATCTATCTTCACACACATATTTTAAAATCTGAAATCTCAGAAAATTTCAAAATCTACTATGAAAACGCCCGCTGTTAATGATTCTGGCGGTTGATTTAGTTAAAGGGACGTACAATGCTTTAAAAACAACTTTCACTGTCCGCCCATGTTGTCCTGTTTTCCCACAAAAGGACTTACAGTGGATTTTAAAATCTGAAATCTCAGAAAATTTCAAAATCTACTATGAAATCGCCCGCTGTTAATGATTCTGGCGATTAATTTAGTTAAAGGGACGTACAATGCTTTAAAAACAACTTTCACTGTCCGCCCATGTTGTCCTGTTTTCCCGCAAAAGGACATAGAGTGGATTTTAAAATCTGAAATCTCAGAAAATTTCAAAATCTACTATGAAAACGCCCGCTGTTAATGATTCTGGCGATTGATTTAGTTAAAGGGACGTACAATGCTTTAAAAACAACTTTCACTGTCCGCCCATGTTGTCCTGTTTTCCCACAAAAGGACTTACAGTGGATTTTAAAATCTGAAATCTCAGATAATTTCAAAATCTACTATGAAATCGCCCGCTGTTAATGATTCTGGCGATTAATTTAGTTAAAGGGACGTACAATGCTTTAAAAACAACTTTCACTGTCCGCCCACGTTGTCCTGTTTTCCCACAAAAGGACTTACAGTGGATTTTAAAATCTGAAATCTCAGAAAATTTCAAAATCTACTATGAAATCGCCCGCTGTTAATGATTCTGGCGATTAATTTAGTTAAAGGGACGTACAATGCTTTAAAAACAACTTTCACTGTCCGCCCATGTTGTCCTGTTTTCCCACAAAAGGACTTACAGTGGATTTTAAAATCTGAAATCTCAGAAAATTTCAAAATCTACTATGAAATCGCCCGCTGTTAATGATTCTGGCGATTAATTTAGTTAAAGGGACGTACAATGCTTTAAAAACAACTTTCACTGTCCGCCCATGTTGTCCTGTTTTCCCGCAAAAGGACATAGAGTGGATTTTAAAATCTGAAATCTCAGAAAATTTCAAAATCTACTATGAAAACGCCCGCTGTTAATGATTCTGGCGATTGATTTAGTTAAAGGGACGTACAATGCTTTAAAAACAACTTTCACTGTCCGCCCATGTTGTCCTGTTTTCCCACAAAAGGACTTACAGTGGATTTTAAAATCTGAAATCTCAGAAAATTTCAAAATCTACTATGAAATCGCCCGCTGTTAATGATTCTGGCGATTAATTTAGTTAAAGGGACGTACAATGCTTTAAAAACAACTTTCACTGTCCGCCCATGTTGTCCTGTTTTCCCGCAAAAGGACATAGAGTGGATTTTAAAATCTGAAATCTCAGAAAATTTCAAAATCTACTATGAAAACGCCCGCTGTTAATGATTCTGGCGATTGATTTAGTTAAAGGGACGTACAATGCTTTAAAAACAACTTTCACTGTCCGCCCATGTTGTCCTGTTTTCCCACAAAAGGACTTACAGTGGATTTTAAAATCTGAAATCTCAGAAAATTTCAAAATCTACTATGAAATCGCCCGCTGTTAATGATTCTGGCGATTAATTTAGTTAAAGGGACGTACAATGCTTTAAAAACAACTTTCACTGTCCGCCCATGTTGTCCTGTTTTCCCACAAAAGGACATAGAGTGGATTTTAAAATCTGAAATCTCAGAAAATTTCAAAATCTACTATGAAAACGCCCGCCGTTAATGATTCTGGCGATTGATTTAGTTAAAGGGACGTACAATGCTTTAAAAACAACTTTCACTGTCCGCCCATGTTGTCCTGTTTTCCCACAAAAGGACTTACAGTGGATTTTAAAATCTGAAATCTCAGAAAATTTCAAAATCTACTATGAAATCGCCCGCTGTTAATGATTCTGGCGATTAATTTAGTTAAAGGGACGTACAATGCTTTAAAAACAACTTTCACTGTCCGCCCATGTTGTCCTGTTTTCCCACAAAAGGACTTACAGTGGATTTTAAAATCTGAAATCTCAGAAAATTTCAAAATCTACTATGAAATCGCCCGCTGTTAATGATTCTGGCGATTAATTTAGTTAAAGGGACGTACAATGCTTTAAAAACAACTTTCACTGTCCGCCCATGTTGTCCTGTTTTCCCGCAAAAGGACATAGAGTGGATTTTAAAATCTGAAATCTCAGAAAATTTCAAAATCTACTATGAAAACGCCCGCTGTTAATGATTCTGGCGATTGATTTAGTTAAAGGGACGTACAATGCTTTAAAAACAACTTTCACTGTCCGCCCATGTTGTCCTGTTTTCCCACAAAAGGACATAGAGTGGATTTTAAAATCTGAAATCTCAGAAAATTTCAAAATCTACTATGAAAACGCCCGCTGTTAATGATTCTGGCGATTGATTTAGTTAAAGGGACGTACAATGCTTTAAAAACAACTTTCACTGTCCGCCCATGTTGTCCTGTTTTCCCACAAAAGGACTTACAGTGGATTTTAAAATCTGAAATCTCAGAAAATTTCAAAATCTACTATGAAATCGCCCGCTGTTAATGATTCTGGCGATTAATTTAGTTAAAGGGACGTACAATGCTTTAAAAACAACTTTCACTGTCCGCCCATGTTGTCCTGTTTTCCCACAAAAGGACTTACAGTGGATTTTAAAATCTGAAATCTCAGAAAATTTCAAAATCTACTATGAAATCGCCCGCTGTTAATGATTCTGGCGATTAATTTAGTTAAAGGGACGTACAATGCTTTAAAAACAACTTTCACTGTCCGCCCATGTTGTCCTGTTTTCCCGCAAAAGGACATAGAGTGGATTTTAAAATCTGAAATCTCAGAAAATTTCAAAATCTACTATGAAAACGCCCGCTGTTAATGATTCTGGCGATTGATTTAGTTAAAGGGACGTACAATGCTTTAAAAACAACTTTCACTGTCCGCCCATGTTGTCCTGTTTTCCCACAAAAGGACTTACAGTGGATTTTAAAATCTGAAATCTCAGAAAATTTCAAAATCTACTATGAAATCGCCCGCTGTTAATGATTCTGGCGATTAATTAATGTATATGTATATGTATATGTATATGTATATGTATATGTATATGTATATGTATATGTATATGTATATGTATATATATGTATATGTATATGTATATGTATATGTATATGTATATGTATATGTATATGTATATGTATATGTATATGTATATGTATATGTATATGTATATGTATATGTATATGTATATGTATATGTATATGTATATGTATATGTATATGTATATGTATATGTATATGTATATGTATATGTATATGTATATGTATATGTATATGTATATGTATATGTATATGTATATGTATATGTATATGTATATGTATATGTATATGTATATGTATATGTATATGTATATGTATATGTATATGTATATGTATATGTATATGTATATGTATATGTATATGTATATGTATATGTATATGTATATGTATATGTATATGTATATGTATATGTATATGTATATGTATATGTATATGTATATGTATATGTATATGTATATGTATATGTATATGTATATGTATATGTATATGTATATGTATATGTATATGTATATGTATATGTATATGTATATGTATATGTATATGTATATGTATATGTATATGTATATGTATATGTATATGTATATGTATATGTATATGTATATGTATATGTATATGTATATGTATATGTATATGTATATGTATATGTATATGTATATGTATATGTATATGTATATGTATATGTATATGTATATGTATATGTATATGTATATGTATATGTATATGTATATGTATATGTATATGTATATGTATATGTATATGTATATGTATATGTATATGTATATGTATATGTATATGTATATGTATATGTATATGTATATGTATATGTATATGTATATGTATATGTATATGTATACATTGCTTTAAAAACAACTTTCACTGTCCGCCCATGTTGTCCTGTTTTCCCACAAAAGGACTTACAGTGGATTTTAAAATCTGAAATCTCAGAAAATTTCAAAATCTACTATGAAATCGCCCGCTGTTAATGATTCTGGCGATTAATTTAGTTAAAGGGACGTACAATGCTTTAAAAACAACTTTCACTGTCCGCCCATGTTGTCCTGTTTTCCCGCAAAAGGACATAGAGTGGATTTTAAAATCTGAAATCTCAGAAAATTTCAAAATCTACTATGAAAACGCCCGCTGTTAATGATTCTGGCGATTGATTTAGTTAAAGGGACGTACAATGCTTTAAAAACAACTTTCACTGTCCGCCCATGTTGTCCTGTTTTCCCACAAAAGGACTTACAGTGGATTTTAAAATCTGAAATCTCAGAAAATTTCAAAATCTACTATGAAATCGCCCGCTGTTAATGATTCTGGCGATTAATTTAGTTAAAGGGACGTACAATGCTTTAAAAACAACTTTCACTGTCCGCCCATGTTGTCCTGTTTTCCCACAAAAGGACTTACAGTGGATTTTAAAATCTGAAATCTCAGAAAATTTCAAAATCTAGTGTGAAAATGCCCGCTGTTAATGATTCTGGCGATTGATTTAGTTAAAGGGACGTACATTGCTTTAAAAACAACTTTCACTGTCCGCCCATGTTGTCCTGTTTTCCCACAAAAGGACTTACAGTGGATTTTAAAATCTGAAATCTCAGAAAATTTCAAAATCTACTATGAAATCGCCCGCTGTTAATGATTCTGGCGATTAATTTAGTTAAAGGGACGTACAATGCTTTAAAAACAACTTTCACTGTCCGCCCATGTTGTCCTGTTTTCCCACAAAAGGACTTACAGTGGATTTTAAAATCTGAAATCTCAGAAAATTTCAAAATCTAGTGTGAAAATGCCCGCTGTTAATGATTCTGGCGATTGATTTAGTTAAAGGGACGTACATTGCTTTAAAAACAACTTTCACTGTCCGCCCATGTTGTCCTGTTTTCCCACAAAAGGAATTACAGTGGATTTTAAAATCTGAAATCTCAGAAAATTTCAAAATCTAGTATGAAATCGCCCGCTGTTAATGATTCTGGCGATTGATTTAGTTAAAGGGACGTACAATGCTTTAAAAACAACTTTCACTGTCCGCCCATGTTGTCCTGTTTTCCCACAAAAGGACTTACAGTGGATTTTAAAATCTGAAATCTCAGAAAATTTCAAAATCTAGTATGAAATCGCCAGCTGTTAATGATTCTGGCGATTGATTTAGTTAAAGGGACGTACAATGCTTTAAAAACAACTTTCACTGTCCGCCCATGTTGTCCTGTTTTCCCACAAAAGGACTTACAGTGGATTTTAAAATCTGAAATCTCAGAAAATTTCAAAATCTACTATGAAATCGCCCGCTGTTAATGATTCTGGCGATTGATTTAGTTAAAGGGACGTACAATGCTTTAAAAACAACTTTCACTGTCCGCCCATGTTGTCCTGTTTTCCCACAAAAGGACTTACAGTGGATTTTAAAATCTGAAATCTCAGAAAATTTCAAAATCTAGTGTGAAAATGCCCGCTGTTAATGATTCTGGCGATTGATTTAGTTAAAGGGACGTACATTGCTTTAAAAACAATTTTCCCTGTCCGCCCATGTTGTCCTATTTTCCCGCAAAAGGACATAGAGTGGATTTTAAAATCTGAAATCTCAGAAAATTTCAAAATCTAGTGTGAAAATGCCCGCTGTTAATGATTCTGGCGATTGATTTAGTTAAAGGGACGTACATTGCTTTAAAAACAATTTTCACTGTCCGCCCATGTTGTCCTATTTTCCCGCAAAAGGACATAGAGTGGATTTTAAAATCTAAAATCTCAGAAAATTTCAAAATCTACTATGAAAACGCCCGCTGTTAATGATTCTGGCGATTGGGTTAGTTAAAGGGACGTACAATGCTTTAAAAACAACTTTCACTGTCCGCCCATGTTGTCCTGTTTTCCCGCAAAAGGACATAGAGTGGATTTTAAAATCTGAAATCTCAAAAATTTCAAAATCTAGTATGAAATCGCCCGCTGTTAATGATTCTGGCGATTGATTTAGTTAAAGGGACGTACAATGCTTTAAAAACAACTTTCACTGTCCGCCCATGTTGCCCTGTTTTCCCACAAAAGGACTTACAGTGGATTTTAAAATCTAAAATCTCAGAAAATTTCAAAATCTACTATGAAAACGCCCGCTGTTAATGATTCTGGCGATTGGGTTAGTTAAAGGGACGTACAATGCTTTAAAAACAACTTTCACTATCCGCCCATGTTGTCCTGTTTTCCCGCAAAAGGACATAGATTGGATTTTAAAATCTGAAATCTCAGAAAATTTCAAAATCTAGTATGAAATCGCCCGCTGTTAATGATTCTGGCGATTGATTTAGTTAAAGGGACGTACAATGCTTTAAAAACAACTTTCACTGTCCGCCCATGTTGTCCTGTTTTCCCACAAAAGGACTTACAGTGGATTTTAAAATCTGAAATCTCAGAAAATTTCAAAATCTACTATGAAATCGCCCGCTGTTAATGATACTGGCGATTGATTTAGTTAAAGGGACGTACAATGCTTTAAAAACAACTTTCACTGTCCGCCCATGTTGTCCTGTTTTCCCACAAAAGGACTTACAGTGGATTTTAAAATCTGAAATCTCAGAAAATTTCAAAATCTACTATGAAATCGCCCGCTGTTAATGATTCTGGCGATTGATTTAGTTAAAGGGACGTACAATGCTTTAAAAACAACTTTCACTGTCCGCCCATGTTGTCCTGTTTTCCCACAAAAGGACTTACAGTGGATTTTAAAATCTGAATTCTCAGAAAATTTCAAAATCTACTATGAAATCGCCCGCTGTTAATGATTCTGGCGATTGATTTAGTTAAAGGGACGTACAATGCTTTAAAAACAACTTTCACTGTCCGCCCATGTTGTCCTGTTTTCCCACAAAAGGACTTACAGTGGATTTTAAAATCTGAAATCTCAGAAAATTTCAAAATCTAGTATGAAATCGCCCGCTGTTAATGATTCTGGCGATTGATTTAGTTAAAGGGACGTACAATGCTTTAAAAACAACTTTCACTGTCCGCCCATGTTGTCCTGTTTTCCCACAAAAGGACTTACAGTGGATTTTAAAATCTGAAATCTCAGAAAATTTCAAAATCTACTATGAAAACGCCCGCTGTTAATGATTCTGGCGATTGATTTAGTTAAAGGGACGTACAATGCTTTAAAAACAACTTTCACTGTCCGCCCATGTTGTCCTGTTTTCCCACAAAAGGACTTACAGTGGATTTTAAAATCTGAAATCTCAGAAAATTTCAAAATCTACTATGAAATCGCCCGCTGTTAATGATTCTGGCGATTAATTTAGTTAAAGGGACGTACAATGCTTTAAAAACAACTTTCACTGTCCGCCCATGTTGTCCTGTTTTCCCACAATATTGATTTATTTATCGGATTACAATGACTTTCCGAAATGTGTGATTATCTATTTATTGTAGTTCTTATTATGCAATATTTTGTAACAGTGGTTAACTAAAGGACTTATTTGATCAATTTTTGCTATTTTTTCTTATTTTACCCAGGATTTTAATTAATTTGTCCTGTTTTTCTTTCCCAGTCTTAAATTCATTATTTAACAGAGTTTCTGTTAATAACATAACAGAGCTCTGTTAGTTCCGTTAATAACATAACAGAGTTCTGTTAGCTAACAGGAGAGATAGATTTTAAAATCTATCTTCACACACATAACTTTAACTCCCATTTCTCATTTAATTGAAATTGACAGCAGCACTAATTTCTTGAATGCAATTGTTGCACATAAAAATTATTAAAATTGTAAACAAAATAAAAAGAATTGGACAGTTTAAAGAATATTTAAATGAAAAAAAGGCTCGCGAGCAGTATTGAAAATTTTATTTAACATACTAGGAAAAAAAATTTTATTGCTGGATTATTCATCATTCATTGTATTCATTTTTAAACTTTACAGTAAAAGTATGTGATAAAATAATGCAAACAAAAAATTTTCCATTAATTTATTCCTTATAAAATGTTTATTGGGTTATGGAATATCCATTAATTCAGTACTAATATATCGAAGATTATAATCTCCTCGAATTTTTTTTTAATGAAAAATTTTTTCTTTTTTTAATAAATTTTAGAAAGTTTTTTAATTCTTTCAATATGTTTGCTGGGTTATGCAATACTTTTCAATCAATTTTCTGCCAATTTATTAGAGGTAATAAAGCCTCGAAATTTATTTTTTAAATAAATATGTATCACATACCTATGTATTTTTTATTTTTTTCCAATAAGTTTGCTGGGTTATTGAACATTATTCCTTTTTTTAATTTAAAAAATATAATTTTTATTGTTATTAAAATTATGAATACGATTTTTGTATGAAATTTAAGATAAAATGTTTCCTAAAAGGTTTGCTGGGTTATTGAATTTATTAATTTACTGCCAATAAATATTATTCCTTTTTGAATTTAAAAGATATAATTTTTATTGTCATTAAAATATTGAATACGATTTTTGTATTAAATTTAAAAAAATGTTTCCTAAAATGTTTGCTGGGTTATTGAATTTATTAATTTACTGCCATAAAAAGTTTTTAACGTGAAAAAGCTTTGTTTTTATAAAAAAAAACGATTTCCAAACGAATTTGAGAAATTAATTTTTGATTTTGCTTAAAATGTTTGCTGGGTTTTTTTATTTTATTAATTCACTACCAAAAAACAAATTTTTATTAATGGATAATATTTTTTTGTTTTTGTTTTTTAATTTTGAAATGGCTTACAAAACAAATTTTAGTGACAAGTATTTTTGTTTTCGTACAAAATGTTTGCTGGTTTAATAGTTTTATTAATCTAAATCTTAATTTTTTTTCTTTTTCTTACCATGACATGTAATTTAGTTAAAACTTAGCTTTCTAAACTAATTGGAAGAAAAAAATTTTTTGGTTTCTGCATAAAATGTTTGCTGGGTTTTAATATATTTTTGGAAATTAATTGATTATTTTTAGTATTATTATACTTCAGTATTGTTAAATTACAGTTATAGTTTTAAACTAATAAAGAAAAGTATATATTTGTTCTCCTAAAATGTTTGCTGGGTTATTAATTATTCATTAATTCCCCGGTAATTTTTGTTGGAAGAAAAGTTATTTATTTTTTTTTTTAATTTTGATTTAAATTGAAATACCCGTCTCAAGTGCTACAATTGTCATGCAGACCACAAAGAAAATCTGTAAATACCCCTGATTCTTAATTCCAGCTTCCAATCGGTGAAAAGAAGTGCAACGAAGCCAGCTGAGAAGTTCCAAAAAAGACATCTCAAACCAGGTATAAAAACTGCCTCGGCAGCTGTCTATATTTAGTCGGTAGTTCCTTGGAAAAGATTTCTCTTTGGCAATGGGAAAAAAGGCGTTTGAAATACCGCGTGACCGATCGAACGTTTTGCTCAGAAGGCAAGTGAAATCAAGCTAAGAGCAGTATGAAGCGAACTACTCCTGACTTCTGTAACAACCAAAAACACATTTCGCTTTGCCTTATTCAAGATCCCACTACTGACAGCTTTGCTATAATAACCGGCCTAAGCAATTGCTGTATATATCTTTAGAATGACGCAGGCCTTCACTTGTGAATTATGGAGTTGTGGCACGGGAATAAAAAATTCGAAACCTTCTTCATGGTATCCTCGACAAATTTCTTTTACTTCAGCCATTTGTCCAGAAAAACGTTGAGAGTTTTGACTTCACATTGGGTTAAAAATTATTCGTTGGTTTAATTAATTTTTTAATTGTTTGCTGGGTTATGAATTATTTTAATAATTCATTATAATTCTCATTTTTATTATCTTTTAAAATAAAACTGAGTTTTAAAAAAAAATTATATTTTTTTTGTTGCACAAAATGTTTGCTGGGTTACTGATTATTCACTAATTTATGGTAAATTTTTTTGAAATATTTCTTTTTTTGTGTTGAATTTTCAAAATGACAAATTAATTTTTAATTAAAAGTGACTGCTTTTTAGTAAAACAACACCACAAAGTTGTTGTTTTTTCAAAAAATATTGTTTTCGTAAATTAATTTTGACAAAAATTTTTACATCATTTTTATTTTTGAAATGAGAAATAAACATGATTTTTTTTTAACATTTTGCTTTTAAAGTTTTTTTGTTTTTTATGTTCAAATTCTAAGAATGAAATTGTAAAATTATACATAAAAATTTGTTTTTATAAAACAATAACAACTAAAAAGTTTAAAATGCATTATTATTTCTTGTTTTTTTATTTTTATTTTTATTGTTATTGTTATAGTTTGGCCAAAGGCCAATATACTCGCATTCGACTAGTACACGTCGTTGTGTCGTATACTTGTATTCGATACTGGTACTGGGATACTATTTGTTGTTTGTACTCGCACTTGCACTCACACTCGCACTGCAAACACACATTTTCCGTACGTTTCTAATGAAAAGTGTTAAAATAACATTAACAATATCACCCCATTTGTTGATGTTGTTGTTGTTGTGATTTTAGCATAATAACAAAAACAAAAGCAACAAAAAAAAAAAAATACAAACAAATAATCGACGTACAAAGTTTCATGATCACATCAATCCTCCGTATGTAATACATTTAAAAATAAAATTTTAAACGCATTACGTCGTCAGACAAGCAGCACCAGCAGCGACTATTTTGCCATAAAAATCAAAATAGGAAAGGAAAGGAAATTCAACACAAACAGAAGAGAGACTAATCGTAGAAGAATTGAAGTAATTGATGATTAATCTTTGAAAAATTGTGGGAAATTTAAATATAAAAAATACAAATCCGTTAGAGTTTTAGTTTGTTTTTATACTGCAGGCCTATTAAAAGAGTTTTCTTTATATAAAAATAGCTGCAGGTGGCCATTAGAAAATTTTATAGAAAAATTTTTTTTCAAAATCTAAAGAAAGAAAAAGAAACATTTTTTAAAATTGCTTAATTAGTTAATTTTAAGAATAGTACTTTTTAATACATTTTAGTACATTTTTGGTGCCTTTTTTGGTAATTTTTTTAAGTTTTATTTTTAGTTTTTTTACGGAAAATTTAACAATTTTGTAATTATTTTATAAAAGTCCTTTTTTTGGTACTTTTTGGTACATTTTTTGTACATTTCTTTTCTTTTTTTTTGAAAAAAGTTTTGTGGAAAATTTATCAATTTTGTGCTTATTCCAAAAAAGTACTTTTTGTAAAGTTTTAAATTTAACACGTTGACTGACGCGTCAATTTTCAGAAAACTTGCCAAAAAACGACAATTTGATTTTTTCACATTACTGTGTTCGAGATAATTCGTAGTTTGGCGCCCTAGAAGTGAACGTAATCTACGAGTTATCTCGTAGTCGGCAGTCAACATGTTAAACAAAACTGTGTTTTAACTTTTGGTACTCTTTTTATATTGGAAAAAGGTTTCTTTTTCAGTTTTTATGAAAAATTTAACAATTTGGTACACATTCCAAAAAAGTACTTTTTGGTACTTTTTGTTAAGTTTTAGATTTAAACAAAAATGTGTTCTAGGCAAGTATTTTTCTCAATTTGTTTTTAAATATGAATTGGTACTTTTTTTAATTTAATTTTTTTATGGAAAATATCAACAATTTGGTGCTTATTCCAAAAAAGCCTTTTTTGGTACTTATTTTTATAAATTTTTGGTGCCTTTTTGATACTCTTTTTATTTTGAATAAAGTTTTAGTTCTATTACTTATGAAAAATTTAACAATTTTGTACTCATTCCAAAAAAGTACTTTTTAAGTAATTTTTGTAGTTTTAAATTAAACAAAAATGTGTATTAACTTTTGGTACTATTTTTGTATTGGAAAAAGGTTTCTTTTTCAATTTTAATGAAAAATTTAACAATTCGGTAGACATTCCAAAAAAGTACTTTTTTGGTACTTTCAAATTTAAACAAAAAAGTGTTTTAACAGTTTGTACTTTTTTATAAAGATTGGAAAAAGTTTTATTTTTCAATTGTTATGAAAACTATAACAATTTTGTACTCATTTCAAAAAAGTACTTTTTTGGTACTTTTTGTAAAGTTTTAAATTTAAACAAAAATATGTTCTAGGCAAGTATTTTTCACAATTATTTTTTAATAATAATTCTTTAGCAATATTTTTAATTGTTTTCTTGTCTTTTGCTCGCTTTTATCTTGAATGCTTTTAAATTCTATAGGCTATTATGTCATTGGGGTTCTGTCTGATATCGTTCTTTCCCCCCTTTTGCAAAATTATGCGTACGTACCATTTATTTATATTTTATCTAATGTATGGTACATATACAAATAACGTACGTTGGCATTTTGTTTATTTTATAATTTTTTTTCGTTTTTTTTTTTGATAAACTGTTTTAGGCCTTTCCAAGCAAGTTATGTAGTATTTTGCTTTACGCACAATATGTTTCATTTGTTTTGTTTCTCTATTTTTTTTTGTTGGTTTTTTCGCCGGTAACTGGCACATTTGGGCAAATTTTTACGATAAGATATGATATGATATACATTTTTGCTGTTGTTTTATTATTTACTATTACAGTTAGTTTTCATAATAGATAAAAGCAATATTAGTGTAGAATTTTTAAAGTTGAGTCAATAAAATTTACGTCAACAACACAAATAAATGAATGACATGGAATTTAACTTTTGCCATTCATTCAAATAAAATAATTTAAATAATATGTATGCTTGACAACCATGTTAAATTAAAGACAAAAAAAAACAAATTGCAAAAAACATTTTATTCAACTTCTTTCAATTAAATTTATTAAGTTTTTGGTTTAGTTTGGTATTGAAAGAAGGTACTTTATGGTACTTTTTTAGGTGGCAAAGTTTTTGGAGTACTTAAGTTATTAGTGTTTAGAAAGTTGTTTACATAATTGAAATGTATGACAAATTTATATATATATTACATCAGGTACTTTTATTGGTACGAAAGTCTGCCTTTGGTACCAAAAGTACCTTCTGAACTAGATTTAATTACAGAAAAAATTTCAAAACATCTTCTAAACTCCTTTTAAAATAATTTATATATTTTTTTGATTGTTAAATTTTTTGGTACTTTTAAAAAATTTGGTACAATTTTGGTACCAAAATTTTTGTAACTTTTTAGATATTTTTCTTTAGAAAATGTATAAAGAATTTCATATATTGAATCAGGTACTTTGTTTGGTAACAAAAGTACTTTTTTTGGTATCTTCTTTTGTTTGAAAACTTTTTAATCAAGACAAATTGAGAAAAATATCTGTTTTTTATGTGGTACTTTTTACGGACTAAGGTACTTTTTCGGTAACAAAAGTACTTTATTAGTTTTCAACTTTTTTTGAACTCAAATTTTTCCTTATAAGACAGTTTAAAAAGTGTATTTTTTTAAATTGGTACTCGGGCGGAGTAACAATAGTACTTTTTTGTTATTAAAAGCTCAGTCCTTTTTGGACTGAGGTACTTCTCTTTGACACTAAAAGTACTTTTGGTTTTATCTTTTTATGGGTTGAAAGCTGTGTAATTGAATACAAACTTTCCTTAGAGAACAGTTTTAAGAAAGAAGTGTAAATTTTGCATTTGGTACCTTTTTGTACTGCGCTTCTTTTTTTGGTACAAAAAGTACTTTTGGTTCTAAACTTTTATGGGATGAAAATTTTGCAATCAAGTAAATCTTTTCTGTTTTGACTTTGGTACTTTTTTAATTCGGGTATTTTTTTTGGTACCAAGAAACCTTTTTTTATTTTTCCTCTTTGTATTTTAAATGCTGTACAAATCAGCCCCGTTAAACAAAATTATTTTTGTATGTGGTACTTTTTTTTCTGTATCCGAGATACTTTTTGGTAAATATCTTTTATATCCATTTTTTTGTGTGTTGAAACATTTTAAAATACATGTATTTTAATCCTTTTATATTCAATTAATGTCTTTAAGAAAATTTTCATTTATTTTTATCTAAACTTGGTTAACAGTTTTATGAATTACATAGTTTATCTAAATTAGTTTTTGATAAAAATTAATTTTAATTAATTAAACAAAATTGCGCTGTACGTCAATACCACCCAATAATTTGATTGAAAACTTTAAATTTTATTTTTAACCACCATTCTTCATGTATAAGTATAGATAGAGTTAAGCACGTTTTATTTTCAATTTTAAAAGATTACAATTTCTTTTTTGCCCTTTTTAAAACAATTTTATTAATTATTTATTTCCCTTTTATTTTTATTTCCAGGTATGTTTCAATATTTAATGCAATTACATCCCCCCTTTTTAAGTAATAAGTGAGTATTTTGCAACATTTTCTTGTTACAAAAACGATATTATACGCATTGGTTTACAAAAAAATTCGGAAATAGCTATTAATAAAAATAGTACTTTTCTGCTACTATTTTCTAAAATTCCCAAAACCACTTAGATATTGTTTCTAAATCATAAATAGGCCTTTTAAACAATATTTTCAACTAAAATCGATTTAACAAAAAAGGTAGTACATTCTACTACTTTTTGAAATAGTACCCAAAATGAAATTATAAGGTATGAAACTTGCAGAAATCAATTTTAACGGAAAATTAAATAAAATTTCTAAAAAATGCCTTTTTTAAAAAAGTACTTTTCTACTACTATTTTCCGAACTTCTTCAAACTGCTTTAAATTTGTTTGTATATCTAAAATAAATCAATTGAACATATTTTTAATTAAAATTTATCAGGAAACCTTGTTTAGTAGAAAAAGTAGCAGAATTTAATACTTTTTGAAATATTACTTAAATGGAAAATTATTCATTTACATAAGTCTAGAACTTCATTTTAATGAAAATGAAATAAAATTTCCAAGAACCTTAGTTTTTTTCAAAAGTACTTTGCTACTACTATTTTTGAAATGTTAAGAAAAATGTGCAAAAATGTTAAAAACTTTCAAAACAGCATTATAAGCACATTTTGCATCAAATTTTGATAGCAAAAATCATACATATCCTTTTTTAAAAAAGTACTTTTCTACTACTATTTTTGAAATGTTGAGAAAAGTGTGCAAAAATGTTAAAAACTTTCAAAACAGCATTATAAGCACATTTTCCTAAAAAAAAATATAGCAAAAGTCATAGATATCCTTTTTTAAAAAACACTTTTCTACTACTATTTTTCAATAGCAATAAAAAGTGCCTAAAACAGTTAAAAACAGTTTCCTTAAATGTTTGTTGTTGTTTTTTAAAAAAGTACTTTTCTACTACTATTTTTGAACTTTTTAAGAAAAGTGTGCAAAAATGTTAAAAACTTTCAAAACAGCATTATAGGCACATTTTCCTAAAAAAAATTATAGCAAAAGTCATAGATATCCTTTTTTAAAAAGTACTTTTCTACTACTATTTTCCAATAGCAATAAAAAGTGCCCAAAATAGTTAAAAACTTTCTAAAGGGCATTAAATGGACATTTTCTTTAAATTTTTATTGGCGAAGATCATGGACATACTGTTTTTAAAAAAAGTACTTTTCTACTACTATTATTAAAATGTTGAAAAAAGTGTGTAAAAATGTTAAAGCTTTCAAAACAGCATTATAAGCAGATTTTCCTACAAATTTTTATAGCAAAAGTCATAGATATCCTGTTTATAAAAAAGTACTTTTCTACTACTATTTTCCAATAGCAATAAAAAGTGCCTGAAACAGTTAAAAACAGTTTCCTTAAATGTTTGTTAGCCAAGATCATGGATATACTCCTTTCAAAAAAAGTACTTTTCTACTACTATTTTTAAAATGTTGAAAAAAGTGTGCAAAAATGTTAAAAACTTTAAAAACGGCATTATAAGCACATTTTGCTACAAATTTTTATAGCAAAAGTCATAAATATCCTTTTTTTAAAAAAGTTCTTTTCTACTACTATTTTTGAAATGTTGGAAAAAGTGTGTAAAAATGTTAAAAACTTTAAGTAAAGCACTAAAAACACATTTTCCTTCAAATTTTGTTAGCCAAAGTCTCAGACATACACATGTACATCCATACAAAGATTATTACCTGACTGAGTATGTTCTGAAGTTTCTTAAAATAGTGCTGCCATCACAAGCAATTTAATTTTAAGCAAATTAAATATGCAAATATTTATTTGAACTGGTTGTGAATATTGAGATGATTTTAAAACAATATTAAGAGTCATTTTTGCTAATTATTATGGAAAATTTTAAGTTTTTTCTTTAAATTTTAGAAAAAAAAAATTGTTAAAAATTTATTTTTTGCTTTAATTAATCCACTTTCCCCATTTTCTTCTTACATATTGCAATTTCCAATAAATTATCAAAAAAATAATTTACATTTAATGGCCCTATAAAATTGTCAATTAACTCTGATGCCTATTTTACGTACATACACCATCCATCCCCTTCCTCTCTTAAAACATTTTCAAACTACATTTTGAATTTTTTTTTTTTTTAAAAAAAGGCGTCAATGTTGAATATAAATTTGTTTTCTTCTCCATGAATATTTATTTTTAATTTTTTTTTTCTAACGTTTTTCATTTTTTTTTTTTGAGTAATTCATGTTGCATCCACATTACCCACCACACCGAATAATATTTCATTTAAAATAATGAGGTGTTACTAATTGTCTGTTTAGACTGTTTTGTGTGTGTATGTGTGTGTGTGTGTGTGTGTCTTTAAAACCATAGCACAGTTAGCTCCTAACGGCGTTGGTGTGTATTCATTCAGCGTTGATTTTTTCTCTGTCGAATTTCTGGTTTTTTATGTAAATTTTTAAAATAAATAAAATTTATTTGAATAAACACACCATAGTTTTGGATTTTAAGACAATTTTAGCGGCTTCTTTCATTAAGAAAACAGAAAAAAAAGCAGAAGAGAAAACAAAAAATAATAAATAAATTAAAAAATCAATGATAAAAACTTAAATTAAAAAATTAAACATAAATTATTACCAAAACAAACCAGAATTAAGCGAATTTTTTTCTTCTAGTTAAGGTCACGTTGTATTGGTAAAAACTTATGTTTCCTTTAAAAATAATTTTTTTTTTGCTTGAAATTACTTTTCATGAAAAGGTACTTTTTGTACAAAAAGGTACTTTTCTTCCAAAAGGCCACGTTTTTACAGAAGTGTACTTTTCTTACACAAAGGTACTTTTATTCCAAAAGGCCGCGTTTTTACAGAAGTGTACTTTTCTTACAAAAAGGTACTTTTTTACAAAAGTCCACGTTTTTACAGAAGTATACTTTTCTTACAAAAAGGTACTTTTTTACAAAAGGCCACGTTTTTACAGAAGTGTTCTTCTCTTACAAAAAGGTGCTTTTCTTCTAAAAGGCCACGTTTTTACAGAAGTGTACTTTTCTTACACAATGGTACTTTTTTCTACAAAATCGTACCTTTTTTTAAAGCAGCGTAATTTTTCCATAAAGGCATAGTTTTGTATTTTATATACAAAAGAGTACTTTTTCACAAAGTAATACTTTTTTCTTACTAAAAGGTACTTTTTTACATTTTACAGAAAGTTAGTTTTCTTACAAGAAGGTACTCTTTTGCAAACGATACTTTTTTCATAAATAACTTACTTTTTTCAAAAAGAGTACTTTTTTTTAAAGTTGAGAAGGTACTTTTTTTACAAAGGATACTTTTTCAAAAAGAGTACTTTTTTTGAAGGTACTTTTTTACATTTTACAGAAAGATAGTTTTCTTACGAGAAGGTACTTTTTTTCATAAAAACGGACTTTTTTCAAAAAGAGTACTTTTTTTTATAAAGGCGTACTTTTTTACAAAACGGTAGTTTCTTTATAAGGAGGTATTTTTTACAAGAAGGTACTTTTTGCCCCATTTATATATGCATATCCAGATCTGTTCTAGGTCCAAAGATGAGTTGTGCTGAATTCGATAGATGGCATGGGTTATATTGGCTTTAAAAGTTACTTGCCAGACAACATGCGGCAATTGTTGTAATATGGCTTACTTTCTTGTCAGGTTGGCATATTATTCCCTCTGGGCAATTTTCGAGCCTATCGGAAGACCACCAGTCTCTGAGTGAAATTTAGAGGGAGATTTCGCATTAGAATTCCATGCATAGACGGCTAGTCTTCCGACATAAACTATGTAACCCTACATAGACAGTTCTAAACTTGAGAATAAGATTTGATTTTCAACTAAAAGCCTAATCCTCACTATTTTATTGATTTTTAGACCGAGGTAATGTCATTTGGTAAAAAAGTATGGCCATTTCGGTTTTTTCGTTTACTACAGCTTGCAAGTGATATAATATGTTGCTTTAACACACGAAAACATAATATTTAAAATGCATATTTTGGCATATTTGTAAAATATGCTTTTTTATTGATTTTTGATAGCTTGGAAGTATAATATTGAACGTTTTTCTTTTGCCACCTAACTAACAATAAAATCATAAAATTTTAAAAAGCATATTTCGGCATATTTTAGCATATAAATAAAAAATATTTGTTTTTTGATATATTTTTAAAGCTTAGAAGTAATGCATGGTGCTGTTTTGTCTTTTAAATTTTTTAAAATAAATAAATCATGATATTTTAAAACGCATATTTCGTCATAATCTAGCATATTTGTTAAAATTTATCTTCTTCATGATTTATTAGGCTTTGGAGTTATAGTATGTTACTCTTTTCTTGATTAACTTTTTTTAAAACGCAAAAATATTACAATTTAAAAAAGCATATTTTGGCATATTATAGCATATTTGTAAAAAATTTTAAATCATGAAAAAGGACTTATTATTCCTTGGAGTTATAGTATGTTACTTGATTGACATTTTTTAAAACACAAAAATATTACAATTTAAGAAAGCATATTTCAGCATATTTTAGACTATTGATAAAAAATATGATCAGTTTGATTTTTTTCGGTTAATTCGACTTGGAAATGATAAATCTCGTTACAAAACATGAAAATCATTAAATTTTAAAACTGCATATTTAGGAGCTTTATAGCATATTATTCTATATTTGTAAAATATGAGTTTTTCACGATTTTTTGGGGCGTGACAGCAGAATATTGTACTTTTTCTTTAACAACTGTCTTGGAATACCAAAGTAAAGAAAATTTTAAAAAGCATATTTTGGCATATTTTCAAAAAATTTATTAAAATATGTATAACTTTTCGTGATTTTTTAAGGTCTGGAAAATATGTTTTTTTTTCACCGCCAACTGTATTAGAATACTTAAATCATTTATTGAATGAAGTTAAAAAATTAATTTTAGATTCACGTGTTTTTATAAAGACAGAAATAAAAATAATAAACAACTCAAACCCAATAGACAAATAAATAGACAAAAACATAAAAACAGATTATTTGACTAATTATTTGAACTTCTTTATATGGCCACAAAACAATCAACTTCAAACCAAACACGGAATCAAACACGAATATTGCTACCGTAAGCCAAAGAAATGATATTCAAAACAAAACAAAAATATGAACACACATCAAAAATAGTTTTTAAAGTTGAGGAGGAGACAAGAAAACAAAAAAAAAATTGAATTTAATTTGAATTTTAAATCAACATTTTTTTTATAGTTTTTTGATGGCTTTAACGAGACCCTTAGTAGGGTACACTGTCTGAAACACTTAAAATAACAATTAATTATGCGAACAATGTTTAAACAACGCAACCTGAAGCGACTATTAAACACTAAACAGATAGACTCTATAAATAATAAAAAAAAAATCACATTTTTTCTAGCAACAACAACAATTTCTCTTTTTTTTTTTTTTTGTTTTAATGAATATTTCAAGTTCATTAACAACCCTATTCGTATAAAAAAAACTGCCTTTTTGGCACTTGAAACGAAAAACTTTTTTTTGTAAACGCCCAGTTAATAGAGAAAAATATTTAAAAATAGTAGCAGCAAAGCAACAAAAACAATTAAAATGATTGGGTATCGTTTTAAATTATTTTTTGCTATCTCTACACATACCAGAGCATCTAATTTGTGGCCAACAGTTTAAATTACCAGCTAAAAAGTTTCAGTTTACAATTGCAGAGGGTTTTTGTTTTTTTTTTTTTTTTTTAATTAATATTGCCAAAGCAAAGTTAGAAAATACTGAACAAACTGAGAAAGGTCAATAACAAAATTTAATAGCTGTGTTTATTATTAATACAAAAATATACAATTTCTTTAATATTTAACTGTCTTTTAAGGTCAGTCACATATATTTCTGGGGTCAAAAGTTCCTTCCGAAATCGTAAAAAATCTTTAAAAGTTTTGTCATTGTTGAAAACATTAATTTTAACAATTATTTTTCTTATTTAGTGTTCAAATTCGGTTTAATAAAGTAAAATTTTAAAAAGCATATTTTAGCATATTTGCATATTTTGCAAATTTTTTATATTAGTGCACATTTTATTGCTGTATGAATTAATTTCAACTTGTTTTCTATTTAAAAATCAAGTTTTACAAATTGTAACTAAAATTTAAAGGCATATTTTTTAGCATATTTCAGCATATTTTTCAAATATGGCATATTTCGTCAAATTTTATTGCTGTATAAATTAATTTTAACTTGTTATACTTATATGGAGTTCTAATTTCATTAAATAGACTATAATTTTAAAGAGCATATTTGCATATTTTTCGAAATTTGCAGATTTCGACACATTTAAATGCTATACAAGTTAATTATAATTTACGTTACTTATTTGGAGTACAAATTTTACAAATAGTGTCAAAAATGTAAAGTAACATTTTGGCATATATGTGCATATGTGCATATTTTCTATTATTGGCCATTTAAGCATTAATTTAAACGATTTTAGTGTTACATTTAAGCATATCTGGTTTATACTGCAAGATATGTATTTTAATAGCTTTTTTTCGTGTTATTTTCGAATATTTATTTGATTTGCCACTAATTTTGAAGCTTATTTCGGCATATTCTCCATTTTTTTTCTTACTTTTCGTTTTAAAAAGTTCTTTTCAATGATTTTTATTTAAATTTAGTTGCAATTGATAGATTTTTAAATTGCATATTTTGGCATATTTTGGAATATTTTTGCATATTTTCTAATTTTGCTTATTTTTTGAAATATTTCATTAATTTAAAGCTTTCGATGGATAACAAGGTTATTATTTTCAACTTATTTGTTGAATTTAAATTGCATATTTTTTATATTTTTTTTTTATTATTACTTGAGAGAACATAATCTTTTGTTTTCACCTTAGATTTTAATTGAATTTTTTTCGTTCTCGTATATGTTTTTTATATTTTTGTAAGTGAAACCAGTTTAAATTATTTGCATAAGACAGAGAGAGAATACAAAACAAAGGCTAAAAGGTTAAACACGAACACACACATAAAGTAATTACAACCACTATTTGTAACTTCATCAGTTGGCAAGCAAGCGAGCAAGCAAGCGAGCAACCACAAACGCCAGCTTCCCCACCATTGATTAGAATAATTTAACACCCGAGAGTTTTTGTAACCAGCTCCCCCCTCCTTCCATCCCTTCATGTTATTGTTTGTTAGAAAAATATGAAACCTGAGTTCAATTAAACAAAAAACTCTATTTACATGAACCTTTTTTTTAATAGCGCACAGCACAGGAGCTGATGATGGCTGGAGAAAAGGTGAAGAAGGAAGGGGGTGTTAAGGGATTGTAACACACATACTCGTACATTTCGGAATATTATCTTGTTCTAGTTAAACACACTCAAAACAAAAGCTAGAATGTAAAGCCAAGCCAAGTGTTTTTCTCTTTCATTGTTTTTGTTTTTTTTTCGTTTTTGTGGTAAAAGTAATTGGTAATAGAATGTCGAAAGTACAGGGATTTTTTTCTCAACCGTGTTTTGAATTTCTCGTTGCCAGCATTTATTGGTTTTCCAACGAAAACTGACACATTCACTCGCAAGCGAATAGAAACTAAAAAAACAAATTCTGTCTATAAAAATTTACTTGTAATTTCAGTCAAATGTTTAAATGAAGGCACACACACATAAGCAATTATTTAAAAGACCATAAGCATGTTTACACTGTGAAATGTAAATTGCCTAGCAATTCAATTTTAAAGATTTAAATTTCTCTCATTTTGCGTTTATTTCCACGTATGTATTAATATTTCAAGTAAATTTATCCTCTTTATAAATTGCCAAAAATACACTATTATAAGCATTTCCTTAAAAAATGTACGAAATTAGACAGTAACAAGAAAAGTACTTTTCTACTACTATTTTTTAAATACTCTAAAACTAATTAAAAATTGTTTGTAAGCCTTAAATATATCTTTTAAACAAATTTTTGATAAAAATTTTCCGCAAAAATCAATTTACTACAAAAGTAGTAGATTTTAGTACGTTTTTAAAATATTGGTCAACCACTAAATTATTAATTTCTGTTGTTCTACAAGTTAATCTCTATTAAAATTTCCAAAAAGATGCCTTTTTTAAAAAGTACTTTTCTACTACTATTTTTTAAACTTTATAAAACTAATTAAAATTTGTTTATAAGCCTTAAATATACCTTTTAAACAAAATTTTTGATAATTTTTTTCGCTAAAATCGTTTCTACAAAAAAGTAGTAGATTTTAGTACGTTTTAAAAATAGTGGTCAACCACCAAATTGTTAATTTCTGTTGTTCTCCAAGTTAATCTCTATAAAATTACAACAAAATTTCCAAAAAGCTACCTTTTTAAAAAAGTACTTTTCTACTACTATTTTCCAAACTTTATAAAGCTACGTAAAAATTCTTTGTAAGCTTTAAGTACACTTTCTAAACAAACTTTTGCTAAAAAAAATTTCATTAAAACCGTTTTTACAAAAAAGTAGTAAATTACAGTACGTTTTTAAAATAGTGGTTAACTTTCAATGATTTCTGTTGTCCTATAAGTTAATTTTAATAAAAATTAAACAAAATTTCCAAAAAGCTACCTTTTTTAAAAAAGTACTTTTCTACTACTATTTTTCAAACACTCTAAAACTAATTAAAATTTGTTTAAAAGCATTAAATATATCTTTTAAACGAATTTCTTTATCAAAAACCTTTTTAGAAAAAAGTAGTAGATTTTATTACGTTTTTAAAATACCGGTTAATTTACGATTTCTGATTTAATTTTAATAAAAAAAAGTAAACAAAATTTCCAAGAAACTACCTTTTAAAAAAAGTACTTTTATACTACTATTTTTCAAACACGCTAAATCTAATTGAAAATTGAGTGAAATACTTAAACATGCTTTTTAAATACATTTTCAATTTAAATTTTACACCAAAAGTGATTTAGTACGAAAAGTAGTAGATTTTACTACCTTTTTCAGAAATGGTTTATAATCCAATTATTGATTTTCGTGCTTTTATAAATCAGTTTTAAGGAAAAATTAAATAAAATTGTAAGTAAATAACCTTTTTTAAAAAAGTACTTTTCTACTACTATTTTCTTAATGTTCTACAAATATCTTAAGTACATCTTTTGAAAAGATTTCATTTACATGCGTTAAAATACCAATTTTTTCTTAATAAATGTCAACTGAATTAAAAACTTCAACTTGTCTGTTTTGAGACATTTTGTTCATTTTCATTTTCTATACTTTTTTTGCCGCCAATTCTATCGGTGTTTGAATCTTTTTGTTTTTTTTTGTTGTTTTCTTTGCCGAATGCGGTTAGAAAAATGAATTTCCATAGAAAATTTTAGTCACGTTCATTTGATTTAACAGTGTAGCTGATTTGTTTTAATTATTGCATTAATAATTACATTTTTTAATTTATTTTTAAATATGTTGTTTAAATATATTTTCTATTTGAAATGACGTAATTGTAGCTGAAATTAAAAGAGCAGGTGGAGGGGGTATACCATTTAAATATGGCCTATATTTTGTATGTAAATTAGTTAGATACTTATTTATATTATTTTATAACTAAAATTGTATTTGAAAACAGTGAACATAAGGCTGATTAATAAGAAAAAAAAATATGATGAAAGGTACTAAAATCTACTACTTTTTCAAATAAAATCGCTTCTAGGCCAGTATTTTAAGCAAAAGTTTATAAGATTTATTTAATTAGGTGCTATAGAAGATTTGATGAAGTTTGCTGAAATTATTAAAAATAGTAGTAGAAAAAGTACTTTTTTGAAAAACTTGGTTTTTACCATCTTTATTTCATTTTGGCTTTATATAATTTAAAAATATTAATATGGGAAATTTTTCTATAAATTCTTTCTTATAAATGGTAGTAAAATCTACTACTTTCTTTATAAAATTGTGCCAAAGCAAATATTTTAAATAACAAAAATATTTATTTTAAATAGCTAAGCAATATAATTGCTTTTAAACACTTTGCTACACTTTTGAAAAATAGTAGTAGGTAAAGTACTTTTTTCAAAATTTGGTTTTAACCATCCTTATTTAGTTTTGCCTTTAGATAATTTGAAAATATTAAGAAAATAGATTTTTTAATTATTTTTTCTTCTAAAAGGTAGTAAAATCTACTACTTTTTTTTTATAAAATTGTGCCAAAACAAATATTTTAAATAACAAAAATATTTACTTCAAATAGTTAAGCAATATAATTGCTTTTAAACACTTTGCTACACTTTTGGAAAATAGTAGTAGAAAAAGTACTTTATAGAAAAAGTTGGTTTTTACCATCTTTATTTAGTTTTTCCTTTAAATAATTTAAAAATATTAAGAAGATAGATTTTTGTAATGAATTTTGTCTTCTATAAGGTAGTAAAATCTACTACCTTTTTATATAATCGCGCCAAAGCAAATATTTCAAATAACAAACATATTAATTATAAATAACTGAGCAATATAATGACTTTTAAATACTTTGCTACGCTTTTTAAAAATAGTAGTAGGTAAAGTACTTTTTTTTGAAGAATGCATTTATAAAGATTTGTATTGTTTTTATTTTTCTTATGTTTGAAAAGTATAATAACTAATAATTTTGTATGTACATAACTACTGTTTTAAAAAAGTACTAAATTCTACTACTTTTTTCTAAATAGGGTTTTTGGTACAAATATTATATGAAAAATAAGATTATAATCATGATTTTAGTTGAAAAATAAATTTTTAATAGTTTTTGTGGCGTTTGGAAAATAGTAGTAGAAAAGTACTTTTTTGAAAAAATTATTTTGGAAGAATATTGGTTCTATTTTTATACCATTTGAGTTAAATTATTGTTAAAATGGATATTTTTACATATGAGGACAATTTTAAAAAGTAGTAAATTCTACTACTTTCTTTCGAATCAAATTTTTGGTAAAAATATTATTATTATTATTATATTAAAAATAATATTTTAGTTTAAAAATAAATGTTTAGTAATTTTTGGGACATTTGGTAAATAGTAGTTTTTTTCAAAAAAGTACTAAATTTGTTTTTTAAATTCTTTTAAAGTTATTACTTAAGACACTTGACTGTTGTAATAATTTGTGTTGATAAGGAACCATATTTTTATTTTTTCTTTGTAACTGTGTTAACCATTTATGGCAGTAAAAAATCGTATTGAAATTAAGCTGTGTAAGGTTGTTTAAACTGAGTAATTTAATAACAAAATTTATATTCACCAAAGATAACCGGGCGCTATTAAAAGAAAACGAAAAAAAACATTTTTTAATCTAATGACTTTTGCTTTTAACTATTAAAACAGAGTGTGATACACAACAATATTACGTCAGCTCTTAGGCAATGAGGCAATAATTGAAATCAAATAAAAATAGAATAAAAAATATAAACTGAACACTTGTAAAGAAATTTAAAACCAAATTTTTTTTATGTCACTTAAGATATGAACTTTAATAAGTTCTAGCCAACCAGCCAGCCAGATAGCTAGCCTTCCCCTTAACCTTCATCATGCCTTGGTTATTGAAATACAATTTCAATATGTATGTTTTTTCTGGCTGCTTAAGTCTTTTTTATTTTTTCTTCTAAAAACTATAAATAAATAATTCATAGCATAACGTTGTAGCAAGTAAATATTAATAATGGGCTTTTAACGCCTTTCCAGCTCAGCACAAACAAAATAAAAAAAAATAAACGACTACAACACACCGAAAAAATCATCGAAAACTTTGACAAACTCATCAGAAAATCAAAACATGTAGGCAAAAATACATAATTTTATCAAGTTAATAAATTGGCAATTAAAATGGCAGAAATGTGTAAACGAAGAGGGGGGATGATTATAATGCGTGCCTATCATTATTTCAAACTCATACATTAAGCAACAATGTTGACACAATAATTTCATCGAAAAATATGTATAAACACAGAATGCCAAACAAATTATATCCAAAAGCAATAATAAAAAGCAAATAGAATTTTTCAAAAACTTATGTAAACAATGTATTTTTAATAAGGAAATGCATTAAAAATGTTTTTCGAAACTTTTTGAAAATAGTAGTAGGAAAAGTACTTTTTTAAAACACACCCAATATTGCTTTTATACATAAAAAGTGTTGAATTTGTATAAAAACAAATGATTCTAAGTAAATAATTGCTAAAGAAATGTTTTAAGTACATTTTGAAAATAGTAGTAGAAAAAGTACTTTTTTTAAAGGGCACTCAAAATTGATAAAATATATATATATATATATATAAATATATAATAGCTTATTTTTATATAAAAAAATAAAATATTCCAAGAAAATTATCATTTCAAAAAACCATTTTTAAAGGTTTTTAAAATGGTAGTAGAAAAAGTACTTTTATTAAAGGCACCCACAATTACTAAAATATATAAAAAGCTTTGAAGTCATATAAAAATAAAATATTTTAAGCAAATCTTCACTTAAAAAAAAACATTTTAATTGTTTTTAAAATAGTAGCAGAAAAAGTACTTTTTCCAAAACAACCAAATGTATCAGATAACATAAAAATCCTTAAATTTATATCAAAATAAAATATGCCAAGACAGTTTTCATTTAAAAACCATTTTTAATTATTTTTTTTAAATAGTAGTAGAAAAACCAATTTTTCGAAACAACCAAATACTGCGAAATACATTAAAAAAACTTAAATTTATATAAAAGTAAAATATTCCAAGAAAACTTTAATTTCTAAAACCATTTTGAGTTGTTTTTAAAATAGTAGTAGAAAAGTACTTTTTTTATAGGCAGACTAAATTTGTACTTTTTGTATTTTAGCTTTGTTTTCCAATAAAAATAAACATTTTTATGCATATATTCAGCTAATAAACCACTTTTTAAAATAGTAGTAGAAATACTACTTTTTTCAAGGAGAACCCATAGATACTGAAATGCATACGAAACCTTGTACTCACATGAAAAGAGAATATACCAAGTAAATTTTGATTTAAAAATCATTTGTTAATAGTAGTAGAAAAAGTACTTTTTCCAAAGAGAGACCCCCTAAACACAAACATGCATAAAAAACCTTGATTTCATATAAAAATAAACATACTCCAAGCAAATTTTTACGTAATAAACCGCTTTTTAAGAGATTTTAAAATAGTAGTGAAAAATTTTTTTTTTATATTAAGTTTTGTTGCTTTTGAATACAGTTACACCAAAATCTTTGGAAATTTCTTTTTATCAATATTTTTACAGTTAAAAAAATAGTAGTAGAAAAAGTACTTTTTGAAAAAATGTTATTTTAAGAAAAGTTTTGGGTTTAGATGCAACTAAAGCATAATTAAGCAAATATTTTGTGTTTAGTACTATTTTTTTAATTTTAAAAATAGTAGTAGAAAAAGTACCTTTTGCAAAAATGGTACTTTTAACAAATTTCATTGCTTTTGCATATAGTTAAACCATGATATGTGAGAATATGTTGTTATAATTTTTTTTTTTTAATTAAAAATAGTAGTAGAAAAAGTATTTAAAAAAAGTTACCTTTATTAGACAAAAAGAATCATATGTTCTGGAACATGTGATTTAGTTTTGTATTTATTTTTTTTTTCGGTTTGAGTCGATTTAGTCTTTTATTTTGAGTTTAATGGCCTTTTTGATGAGCTGTTTTATAAATTATTATTAAAATTAATTAAAAATTTGCTGACATTAAGAAAATTTTATGTTTAAGACTACATAAACCAAATATCATATTTTATAAATTATTAATTTTAAAAACAAAATGAAAAGAAGCAATAAATTTAAAAATTTGCAATATTTTTATGACATTTTTTGCCAATGACTCTTAACGACAATGTATGTATAATGCTGAGATGATGTCATTGCCAGTCAAACAGTCAATACTTTTAAAACTTTAAAACTTTTATTATATAGTTTACATGCTTATAAAAGGCAAACAACAACAACAATAATAATAATAAAAAAAGAAGACATAAACCCATACAATTGCTTGCAAAAAAAAACAAAAAAAAATTTGCATTAGACCTTAAACGAGACAGCTAAAGAGCCAGCCAAGTTTCAGCTCATTAAGACTGCAATACAAGTACAATACATATGCAAGTATTTTTTCTTTTTTTTTTTTTTTTGAGTAGAGTCGTCATTAAGGCGTCAATGATCATATGCGGCTGGCTGGCTGGCTGGTTGACAGTCAAACAAACAATACGATTAATCGTTAAAAATTGCAACAAAACATTGTGTTTCTTGTGTTTGTTTCTGCAACATATTTAACAGAAATAAAGGAAAATGAGGTTGAGTTGTAGAATCTAAAGAAAGACTTTAAGAGACACATTCATATTTTTCTTTTAAAACAAATTTTCAATTTTTTTCTTCTTTTTGTCTTGAAAAGTTGAAGAAACACTAAGAAAACCCATCAATAATACAAAGCCATTAAAGAAATCAGCATTGTTGTATGCTGTGTGTAGGAGTTACAACAACAACAACAACAAAAACAATAACATTAACGCTTAACCATGTAATGTAAACAATGAAATTAAAAACACACTCTCCCTCTCTCATTTACAAACAATTTATTTGTTTTTTTATGCTATGCTTACTATACTCTCACTTTGTAATGCACACACTCTCTCGCTCTCCCTCTTCACTGCTGTGCTTGTATGAACTTAATGTAAATAAATTCGAAAACAATTAATTCCCATATACATACATGCATACGTACTCATGCAAATGACCACACGAACTAAAGGGCCGACAATCATACCGACTAGCATTATGGGAGATCAACAGAGAGCCTAAAGAACCAATACACACACATACATAAACAATTGATGCACTCAAAATATCAATCAAAATGAAAACAAATCACACACATACATGTAAATACGCACACAAACTCGAAGATTTATTATTTCATGCAATGCTCGTACATGCTTAAAAACATGCCCTTTTTTCAAAGTACATTTGTGATTCTCATTGATGGCACTAGACATGGCATTAGAGATGGTAGCATGCAGAAAAAGAATTAATTGTTTTGATAGAAAATAATGCAGCAGATATTTATGGTTTTTAGTAGAGGGGGCTGGTTGATAATTTTTCTTTTTTTAAAAATTTCCTCAAAGTTTTGTTTAATTTTCTTTAACCCTTTGACGGACACTAGACGTCTATAGACGTCATAACAAGGGTTTCTGAGGGGACATGACGTGTATACACGTCATAAATTGTTTCCTTGCCAAATAACGGAGATACAGCAAGTGTCCCACGAGAAGGCCTCCTAAAATTTTGGTGTCCGTCAAAGGGTTAAAAGGAAAAAACCTTCAAACGAGTACCGATTTGTGATTGCCGATTAGGAGGGAAATAAGGGGTAAATTCCTCTCCTTATCTAACACTTTCTGAGGGGAAGACTATAATCTGTTTAACAGCTTGGTTAAGCTAAGCCCACGGAGGACAAAAATACCTTATTTTCCTGTGTTGATCGGCCCACGGTTTTCTGTAGGAATGCATTGTCAAAGTTTTGTCTTCCCAATAATGTGTTTTCTACTGTTGTTACTCGTGTGTTACTTAATGCGTTATCCAAGAGCGTTTGGGATGGCTTGGATTGGAAGAATATTCCTAATGCTGCACGTTTTTAATTAAATGGAATGGTTTTTAAAAATAGTAGTAAAATCGTACTTTTTTCACAAACGTTCTTCTTGCATTACAATTAAGAATTTTCTTATAAAATATATAAAAAAGGAGCTGTATGATTTGAAACAAAATTATTATTTTACATTTTTAAAAATAGTAGTATAAAAGTACTTTTTTCAAAAACGTTTTTTTTACATTACATTTAAGAATTTTAAATAAAAATGTTCGAAAATTAACTCTATCAAGCAAAATAATTCATAATTTTGACTTTTTAAAATAGTAGTAGAAAAGTGCTTTTTTCAAAAACGTTTTTTTTGTACATTACATTTAAGAATTTTAAATAAATATGTTCGCAAATTAACTCTATCAAGCAAAATAATTTATAATTTTGTCTTTTTAAAATAGTAGTAGAAAATTAATTTTTTAAGAATACTTTTTTTGCATTGCAAATAAAAATTTTCTTTTAAAATATACATGAAGTAACTTTATAAATCGCAACAAGTTATAATTTTGGGTTTTTAAAAATAGTAGTAGAAAAATACTTCTTATATTACATTACAAGTATGTTATAATTTTGACTTTTTTTTAAATAGTAGTAGAAAAGTACTTTTTCAAAAACATTTTGTTTGCAAAATTTTTTTCAAAATATGCAGAAAGTAACTTCACGATGCGTAATAAACTGTAATTTTTGCTTTTTTAAAATAGTAGTAGAAAAGTGCTTTTTCAAAACGTTTTTTCTGTACATTACAATTAGGAATTTTCATTAAAAATATACGAAAAATAACCGTTTCAAGAAAAATTAGATCTAATTTGGCTGTTTTTAAATAGTAATAAAAAAGTACTTTTTTTCAAAGAACAACTTTTTACAGGCGAAATAAGAAATTTGCATAAAATAAATATTATTTAACGTTGCTATTAATTTAATTTAATTTTTAAAATAAATAAAAAAAACATACAAATAAACACAATAATTATAACAAACAAAAGAATGTTAATTAACAACTAGACTTTACATTGTCTATGGCAGGCAGGCAACAGATATCATAGAAAACCAAAATCTTCTAAAAAAACGTACTTGAAATTGAACATTAAACAAACATTTTTAATATTTTTTGTTGTTGTATTTGTTGCTAAAAATAAAATGAAAGATCAACAGAAAAAAAGTCAAGTGGACGCCACAGCGTATAATTAATAGTAATTAAACAGATAAGGTGAACAAAAAACTAAATATTTGAAGAAATCATAGAAAAAAACAACAACAACAAATAACAACAAATAATGTATGTTTACCAAAAATATGAGCAATGCAATTAGTTGTAGAAGATTAACGAAAAAACCAGTTTTTAAAACAATAGTACTTTTCTACTACTATTTTTAAAAACACAAAATTTTTAGGTTTATTTCCCTTTATAGAGTAACTTTTCATGTATTTTTGATAAATATTCTTATTTTAATACGTTTTTGAAAAAGTACTTTTTTCTTCTACTATTTTCACAAAACCCAGAATTTTAATTTATTTCTCTTAGAGTTATTTTTCGTATAATTGTGAAGAAAATTTTTAATTATAATGTAAAAAATACGTTTCTGAAGAAAATACTTTTCTACTACTATTTTTAAAATCACAAAATTATAGTTTATTTCACTTTATACAGTTAATTTTCGGAAATCTTTTTGATAAAATTGATTATTTTGAATGTAAAAATACATTCTTGAAAAAGTAATTTTCTACTACTATTTTTAAAGACCCACAATTTTAATTTATTTCGCTTCTTAAACATATTTTCCGAATATTTTTAAAGAAAATTCTTTATTATAGTGCACAAAAACGTTTTTAAGAAAGGTACTTTTTTAGTACTCTTTTTAAAAGCACAAAATGATGGTTTATTTCACTTTATAGAGTTAATTTCCGAAAATCTTTTTAATAAATTTGATTATTTGAATGTAAAATTACGTTTTCGAAAAAGTACTTTTCTACTACTATTTTTACAAAACCCACAATTTTAATATATTCCGCTTTTTAGACGTATTTTCCGAATATTTTTAAAGAAAATTCTTAATTATAGTGTACAAAAAACATTTTTAAGAAAGGTACTTTTCTACTACTATTTTTAAAAACGCAAAATATTAATTTATTTCACTTTTGAGAAGTTATTTTTCGTATATTTTTGAATAAATTCTTAATTGTATTAAAAAAACCTTTTTAATAAAAGTACTTTTCTACTACTATTTTTTAAAAACCACAATTTTAATTATTTAGCTTCTTAGACGTATTTTCCGATTATTGTTAAAGGAAATTCTTAATTGTAGCGTACAAAAAACATTTTTAAGGAAAGGTACTTTTCTACTACTATTTTTAAAAGCACAAAATTTTAATTTATTTCACTTCTGTGAAGTTATTTTTCGTAAATTTTTGAGAAAAATTCTTAATTGTATTAAAAAACACTTTAATAAAAGTACTTTGCTACTACTATTTTTTAAAACCCACAATTTTAATTTATTAAGCTTCTTAGAGTTATTTTTCGTATAATTTGAAAGAAAATTCGGACTTGTAATGTAAGAAAAACGTTTTTCAAGAAAGTACTTTTCTACTACTATTTTCAAAATCTTATAATTTCCAGGAATTTTTTTTATTGTTCAGAATCTTTTGTTAAAAACATGGATTTTCCGTTTTGTTTTAACTAAATTTATTATTATTAAACATTTTTTATGTAAATAATTGGTGTCATACTTATTCTGTTTGCGGTGACTGTGTGTTGCATTTAAAATAGTTTTTCAGTTGAATTTCTAACACTTTTCAAAATGCATATTTTTTTAATGTTTTTTTTATTTCGTTCTATATCTAGTGCATCTTTTTAAATATAAAAAGAAAAATTATTTGTTTTTGTTTCTGTTTGCTTAAACATACTCTTATAAGTTTCAAGTACATGTATGGCATCATAAAAAAATTCCTGATATTAAACAGTACGCTAAAAATGTACAGCAACGCTTGGAATGTTACAATTAAAAATTCTTACAAAGGCAAGCAAGTTTTATTTATTTCTGCAACATTTCTTAAAGAACGATTTCTTTGTTGCCTAAGTGTGTTTTAACTTTTGTTAAACACTGTTTACAACACTTATTATGTACATATAATACCATATAGAATGCAGTATAGAATAGAATTTTATTTGGTTTTTTTTTCTCGTATTCTATCTACATATTGTTGTTTATTAAGTTCAATTGTTTTTAGTTGTGCAACAATTTCTAATGCTGCTGCTGCAGCTGCTGCTACTGGCGGTGCCGGGGCCGGTGCTGCTGTGTAGCTGTTGCAAATTTTTCTGTTGTTGCCCATAACTTTGATGATAATGATAATGATGGCAACAACAAACAAAAAGTAGAAGAAATAGAAAAAAATTTGCATTTCATTTTGATTTTTGTAAATCAGTGTTGTTGGCTACGTATGAGTGTGTCAATTGAATCTAATGAGATTTCCAGCTGATCTTGGAATTTTTAAATAGACAACCAAGATGAAGAAAGAAAAAAACTAATGAATAATAAGAGACAGTAGTAGCGTTGAATGTAAAGGTTTCCTCTGCAGCCAAACACAAATAGAAAAAAACGTTGTAGAAATAATAATATTGCATGTCACATGGTAGAATTTTAAACTGCTACCTATCATTTTCTGTAGTTGAAAAAAATGTATAAAAGTACTTTTTCTACTACTATTTTTAAAAACTTAAAATTTAGTTAATATTCGTCAAAATGATACCATATTTTTTGCTTAATAAACATGAAACTAAAGAAAAATTTTAATTTTTCAAAAAAGTACTTTTCTACTACTATTTTCATAAACATCAACATTTTGATTTAACATTCCACTCAAAGTAGTTTTGCTTTATAAACGTAAAAGAAAGGGAAATTTGAGAATTTTCAGAAAGTACTTTTTCTACTACTATTTTTTAAAACTTAAAATTTAGTTTTTGTTTTTCAAATTATGGTATATTTTGCCTAATATATATGAAAGTAAACAAAAAATTTAATTTTTAAAAACTACTTTTTCTACTACTATTTTTAAAAGCTTACAATTTAGTCATTATTCCTCAAAATATGTATGATATTTTTTGCTTAATAAATATGAAACTAAAGAAAAATTTAAATTTTTGAAAAAAGTACTTTTCTACTACTATTTTCATAAACATCAAAAATTTTATTTAACCTTCAATTGAAGGTAATTTCACTTTCTAAACATAAAATTAAAAGAAATTTATGAATTTTGAAAAAGTACTTTTTCTACTACTATTTTTTAAAACTTAAAATTTATTATTTGTTTTTCAAATTATGATATATTTTGCCTAATACATATGAAAGTAAACAAAAAATTTAATTTTTAAAAACTACTTTTTCTACTACTATTTTTAGAAATTTCTATTTTAGGTTTTATTCTTCAATTTATAACATTTTGTGTTTAGCAAACATGAAAATATAGGAAATTTGTATACTTTTTCTACTACTACTATTTTTAAAGGCTTTAAAATTTGGTTTTGCTTACCAAATTCTTTCCAGTTGTGTTTAATAAACTTGTAGGCATAGGAAAATATTAATTTTTTTTAAAGAAAGGTAGTTTTTTACTACTATTAAAAAAAAACTTGAATCTTACAGGAGATTTTTTTATAATTTTCTAAAATAGTACTTTTTCTGCTACTATTTTTAAAACCATTGAAACTTAATAGTGTTATGATATTTGACGAATATTCTTTATAGGAAACTAGGAATAAATGGTTTTGAATGATTTTAAAAAAGTAGTATTTTACTACTATTTTTTTACTACTATTTTTACTACTATTTTTTACTACTAATTTTTTGCTCAAATTTTTTTAAATCACTAATTCTTTGAGTTTAACATGCTATGTTATGGAATATTTAAAACTTATGTGAATATGGCGTGTAATTTTAGCTTCTTTTTCATTTACTGAAAGATTAAATCTCTTTTTGTTTGTGTTCATAAAGGTCAAAATCATTAAATTCCTGTGTAACATAAAACTTATAATGCCTGGTTAAACCAACAGTTGCTGTATACTTTAATCAATTTTATATTTAAAGAAACAAAAAAAATCAAAGTCTTTAGGCTGAAAATCAATTTATATGTCAAAAACGTTTTATGTTTTATTTAAATAAAGTTCAATTCGTCAGCAATTTTTAATGCTTAAATAACTTCAGGTTATGAAAAATCATGGTAAACATACATACATACATTGCAGTGTAGAAAATTATGAAAAAACACCCACAAAAAATTTTTTAAAAATTTTGAATTTTTTATATGAATTATAAGGGGAAAAAACTTTGTTTTCATAAGAAATATCTCAAGAAATCATTATTGGCTTAAGAATAATTGCTTGTATTAGTTTGTTTAGCTTTTATGACCGACATTTGTAATTTATTTTTATGAAAACAAAACACAAAAAATACCAGAGAAAATTATTTAAGAAAATCACAACGAAAATATTTCATATTTCAAATGTGTTATGTTTTTTTTTATCCCCCATTTAATATTATTGTTGGCTCTGGCTGGCTGTTGCTGGCTGTGAATATGTATGTGACTGTGGGGCTATGGACCATATCTGTAATCTGTAAAGTGCCGCATATTAAATTGCTTTTAGAAAATAATTGTTTAGAATTTATGTGGCGTGGCAAAGAGAAATGCTGGCACATAAAATTATTAAAACTAATTAAAATGAATATATGTATTTTCATATTTTTCTTTAACATCAATTATATTATTTCATCAAAAAAAAAATTTCATTACAACCTATAACCTTCTCAAAAAAAAAAAAAAAAAAAAAAACCCCATACTTTAAACATCTCATTTATTTCCAATCACTTTTTTATAAATTCGTTTAAACTTCAATTATTTATGGCATAACGTTTAATCATCATTAAATTCCATTCAAATATGACATTTAAAAAATGCATTTTAAAGCAAAAACTCCATTAAAAATATTCAATTTTGTATAGAATTTCAAATTGTATAAGAAATTTGTGTGTTGGAAGGAACATGGCTCTCATAATTATACACAGAATTCATACACAATAATTTATGATTTTCAAACATGTTTAATGATGCAAATGAGCTAAAAACAATATTTAGGCTCCATTCAAGCAATGTAATCATTGCAGGAAATATTGCCTAAGCACATGATTTTTATAAAATTGTTAAGAAGGGAAATCTAATTCTCAAAAACCAATTTCTGCTACTATTTTACAATAGCATTTATAAAAAATATTTATTTAACATCTTTTTAAAAATCTTTTTAAAAATTATTTCCTGTTTACTAAGCAAAGTATTGTATAAAAGAATGAACGAAACCATATTTCAAATTTTTTTTAAAATAGTAGTAGCAAAGTACTTTTTTAAAACTCGTATATTTTATTTACTTTTCTGTTTCCTAAGCCAAAAATAATATAAAATAGCGATTAAAAGTATATTAAAAAGTTTTTAAAAATAGTAGTAGAAAAACTACTTTCTTACAATTCTCCTATTTCCCTTGTTTTAATGTTTATTAAGCAAAATTGACCATAAATTGAAGAACAAAACATAATTTTGAAGTTTTTAAAAATAGTAGTAGAAAAAGTATTTTTTCAAAATTCTTACATTTTCCTTACTTTAAAGTTTAGTAAGCAAAATATACCATAAAATGACGAACAAAACTCAATTTTGAAACTTTTGAAAATAAATAAATAGTAGTAGAAAAAGTACTTTTTCAAAATTCAAACATAAATCTCTCATACTTTAACTTTTTTTATTAAGCAAAATATGCCATAAAATGACGAACGAAATATAATTTTGAAGTTTTTCAAAATAGTAGTAGAAAAAGTATTTTTTCATAAATCTTACATTTTCCTTACTTTAAAGTTTAGTAAGCGAAATACACCATAAAATGACGAACAAAACTCAATTTTGAAACTTTTAAAAATAGTAGTAGAAAAAGTACTTTTTCGAAATTCATAAATCTCTCGTACTTCTTTTTTATTAAGCAAAATTGACCATAAATTGAAGAACAAAACATAATTTTAGAGTTTTTAAAAATTAGTAGTAGAGTAGGTAGGTAGGTAGGTTGGAGTGGTAGCTTTGCTACCAAAAGCTCATTTGAGCATGCATAGCAGCCCGTTGTGACGCCACAGTAGAAAAAAATTCAGTTCCTTTATACTTCTTAAACTAAAAATCCCATAAATAAAGAAACTAAACTGAGTTTTATACAATTTAGAAATAGTAGTAAAAAAAGTACTTTTTTAAAATCATTGAAAATCGTTCAATTTCATTATTCCTAAAGAGAAAATTCAATAAATTTAAAAAATAAACTAATTTAATGACAATTTAAAAATAGTAGTAGAAAAGTACTTTTTCAAAAAAGTTCAAAAAAATGTTTTTTATGTTTCCTTAGCCAAAAATACTTGAAATAAGGGGGAACTAAACTTTATTTTAAACAATTTAAAAATAGTAGTAAATAAAGTACTTTATTTGAGTTACAAAAAAATCCTAAATTTTTATGATTCTTAGAAAAAGGAAATGCATTTAAAAATAGTACTAGAAATAATGTTTAATATTTGTTGATTTTCAGGCTTAGCCTTTGAAGCATTTTGTTTATCATTTTTACAGACTTAAGAAGTCCTTAGCTTTTCCTTCTTGTTTTGTGTTTTGTTCTTAAGTCGCTTATTATTGTTTAAATAGCATTTCGTAAGCCTTACAAAATATGTGACTGACTGTATACATATACAGCAGCATGGCAAATACAAAAAACCTCCGCAGGTAAAACAAAACGAATGTGTGTCGCATTAAAATGTTAGATGGAGAGAGAGCAAGCAAAGGACGGGCATAAGGCAGCAGCGTATTTAAAGAAGATTTTATTAGGTTGATGCCTTTATGAAGTGCCTTTCAGAGCAAAAGCTACTAACAATGGGTATTATTTTTAGCAGGACTCTACTAAAACGAGGATGAGAACAATCAAGCAGGATAATGAGGACAATGTTGGTTACTTTTTTTGTTTCTGTGTCGCTTGTTTCTGTTGTTGTAGGCCACAAAACTTTTAAGTGGCATTTTAATGGCGAAAAAGTCATGAAATTAAAATGGATTCTTCTGTGGTTCTATGTGTTGTTTATGGGAGGGATATGGAAAGGAATTTAATTTTAAAATTAAAATTCTTTCAAAATTTTTTAAAAAGAATTTGTTTTTGAAAATTAAGGTTAGAATTTGAAGAAAATATGGACACAGTATAGTTGCCTTCCGTTTCTTTGTTTTTCTGCTGATCTAAGGAAATCTTTTCATTGATAAAAATTTAAACGCAGACTTGGAGGAGACAACATAGATTTATTTTACAACCAAAACAACAACAACAACAACAACAGTAATAAAATAATATTTTTTTTTTTTCAAAAACAAATTATTATTCTTAACGAAATCATTTGCCAGAGATCATCTATCTGCGGTTTTTATAGATCAAGTGTAGGCGTAATTGCAACAATTCCAAAGCGTTGCACAAAATACAATAGAATACATGCAACCACAGAGGAGGAGGCTATAAAGGAAGACAGATAATGCTATACACTCTATAATGTATGCATGCATGATGATGACAAAGACCAGAGCAGAGATTTTTTCAATCAAAAACTATTTAGATCAGCGGAGCAAGTGCAAAATAATTTACACGATCAAAATAAAGAAAAAAAAAATAATAATAAAAAAAAACAAAACATTTAGCAGATGGCAACGTCTTGAAATTAAGAAAAAAAAATGCAAAAAAATGCAAAAAAAAAATTCTAAAAACTAAATATTTAGTAGAGCAAACATTGTCCTTGTGGTGGTTGTTGTCATTGTTATGATTTGATCATAAATCTGTACCAAGTAGAAAAAAAAACAATTTTTTTTTTTCTTAAATTTGTCATGCAAAAACCTCAGAATTCAAACTGCCAGTCTTAATTAAAATCTTAAATCACAGGGATGGTTGTTGTAGTGAAATGAACATTTTTTAGTCTCTAGAAAAGGGGTGTGTTTTCATGGAATTAAATAAATTTAAGGGCAATAAATTATAAAAATTATTAAAAAAATACAAGATTTTGTCACAAATTCTATTGTTTACATTATTTACTTTGGCTAAATTTTATTTTTTGTAAGTTTAAATGCAAATTCGTTATTTTTTTTTAACAAAACTCCATTTTAAAACTAATAAATTCAATTGTTTACATTATTTACATTACGTAAACAATTCCAAAACATGTAGTTTTATGTCAATACCTTTTTAATTTTCTTAAAAATACAACAATTTTTATTGTTTACATTGTTTACATATGGTAAACATTGTTAACTACATGTAAATGGAGTAAAGTACTGCATGTAATGCAAACACAAAAGTAACCTAGTAATTTTTTTCAAAACAAAATTATTTTTTAAGCTCATAATTTCAATTGTTTACATTATTTACATTACGTAAACAATTCCAAAACATGTAGTTTTATGTCAAAAACTTTTTAATTTTCTTAAAAACACAAAAATTTTTATTGTTTACATCGTTTACATACGGTAAACATCGTTTACATGTAGTAAGCAATGTAAATGGAGTAATGTTCTCCACGTAAATTTCTCTAATGCAAATATAAAAGTAACCTAGTAATTTTTTTCCAAACAAAATTATTTTTTAAGCTCATAATTTCAATTGTTTACATTATTTACTTTAGGTAAACAATTCAAAAACAAACAGTACAGATTTTGTTACAGATGTTATGAATAAAGTTTAAATTTCTCACTCAAGCTGGCATTTTCTATTGTTCATTTACTTCATTTTAAAACTAATAATTTCAATTGTTTACATTATTTACATTACGTAAACAGTTTTAAAACGTGTTGTTTTATGTCAATACCTTTTTAATTTTCTTAAAAATACAACAATTTGTATTGTTTACATTGTTTACATATGGTAAACATTGTTAACTACATGTAAACATTGTTTAAATGGTGTAAAGTACTGCACGTAAATTTCTCTAATGCAAACATAAAAGTAACCTAGTAATTTTTTTGCAAAAAAATTCTTTTTTAGGCTCATAATTTCAATTGTTTACATTATTTACTTTAGGTCAACAATTCAAAAACAAACAGTACGGATTTTGTTACAGATGTTATGAATAAAGTTTAAATTTCTCACTCAAGCTGGCAATTTCTATTGTTCATTTACTTCATTTTAAAACTAATAAAATCAATTGTTTACATCATTTACATTACGTAAACAATTTCAAAACTTGCAGTTTTATGTCAATACCCTTTTAATTTTCTTAAAAACACAAAAATTTTTATTGTTTACATTGTTTACATATGGTAAACATTGTTAACTACATGTAAACATTGTTTAAATGGAGTAAAGTACTTCACGTAAATTTCTCTAATGCAAATATAAAAGTAACCTAGTAATTTTTTTCCAAACAAAATTATTTTTTAAGCTCATAATTTCAATTGTTTACATTATTTACTTTAGGTAAACAATTCAAAAACAAACAGTACAGATTTTGTTACAGATGTTATGAATAAAGTTTAAATTTCTCACTCAAGCTGGCAATTTCCATTGTTCATTTACTTCATTTTAAAACTAATAATTTCAATTGTTTACATCATTTACATTACGTAAACAATTCCAAAACATGTAGTTTTATGTTAAAAACTTTTTAATTTTCTTAAAAACACAAAAATTTTTATTGCTTATATTGTTTACATTGTTTACATATGGTAAACATCGTTTACATGTAGTAAACAATGTAAATGGAGTAAAGTACTGTACATAAATTTCTCTAATGCAAACATAAAAGTAACCTAGTAATTTTTTTCCAAACAAAATTCTTTTTAGGCTTATAAATTCAATTGTTTACATTATTTAATTTAGGTAAACAATTCAAAACCAAACAGTTTTCATTTAGTTTAGAAAAACGTTTATTGGTGTTCTTATAAAAAACATATATTTACATATTTTACCATTTTTACATTAGGCAAACAATGTAAATGCAATGAAATATCTTAAGTAATGCCTAAGGTTCCTTGTAAATTATTTTAACATAATTCCTTTTTCAACTAATCATTTCAATTGTTTGCATTATTTACATTAGATAAACAATACTAAAATATAATCCTAAAATTTCTATTGTGCAAAAACGCTTAACTCATATTTACCTTCCCTATTGTTTGTAAACTATGTATATTATTAGTTATTTACATCGTTAACTTAGGGTAAACAATTAAAAATATCTACATTTTTTACATATATATATCTACATAGTTTTACATTGTTGACATGCAGTAAATTATGCAATTTTACATAGTTTACCTTATGCCAATAATGCATTTTCTTATTTCAGACTGAATGTAGGAACTTTAGCGTATAATTTTACATTGTTTACATACAGTAAATTATGTAACTTCACATTTCAGACTGAATGTAGGAACTTTACTCTATAATTTTACATTGTTTACATGCAATTTCACATAGTTTACCTTATGTAAACCATGAATTTCTATATTCCGGACTGAACTTAAATTGAATTGCTTTGCTTTTATAATTTTAAATTGCTTGCATACAGTAAATTATGTAATTACACATAGTTTACCTTATGTAAACAATGTATTTTTCACTATTTCACTTAATTTTTTGCCTTAGAAAGCTGTGTCAATTGTTTATATTATTTACATTAAGGAAACAATTAAGTAAAATAAATGATAGAGAATCGCCGTAGTCTAGTAGGTAGTGTGTTGGCTTATTAAACGTGAAGCCAGGGTTCGAGCCTCAGGCCAGACATCAAAACAAAATACAAAAAAAGTATTTCTTTGGTGACTTCCTCTCAGCAGATTTCTGGCAAAAACTCTGAGAGTAAATAAAAATTGCCATGAAAAGTATCTCAAAAATCCGACGTTCGGAGTCGACTTTAAACTGTAGGTCCCACCACTCATGATAAAAAATTTACACACACACAACGTAAGTGGTGTGAGAAACTAGGTCGTAATCCCGACTGAAGGGTTGTAATGACCAATTTTGTTTATGTATGTAAATGATCGTGTACATTTCATATTTTTTTTATTTTCATATTCCCAAAAAAAGTATTTTTAAATCCCAAAGGAAACATAAACTTTCTTTCTTTTATTTCTCTTTAAAAACTGAGTACTTTTGTTAAATCTTTTGAGTAGCAAATAATCCCTCTTATAACAGACTCTCTCTCTTTAATCTTTCTTTCGCCAGCTAAACTTACCACTCCTTTAAAAAAAAGTGCACATACATAAATCATATAAATCAGCAATAACAACAACTGCAAAGATGACAAATAAGAGACTTTGATTTAACAACTTTATAAGACAAACTCTTTACAACACTAATGTCATCATAATACAACAATAAAAATAAAATTTATTGGCTAAGCAATAATGATGGATGGCGATAAAAACATTGTAAACAATGAACCCTTAGCCTGTACAGAATAATAAAAAAAACATGTTTTTTTATTCTGTGTTTAAAGCATTTTGTGAAATGAGCCCTGCTCCCTAGAGTTTAGCTCTCATTTTAATCTGTTATCAATGATGTTTTAATAAGAACATTACCATTACACCCAAGAGAGTCTTTAACATATGCATGTGTTAAACCCCCCACTCTGCTAGAGATGAGTTAATAATGTAAACAATACTAATTGAAATGTTATTCTCCAACAACTTTCTCTCTCAATCTCTTCCATGTGGTGAAGATAAAAACTGATTACGCTCTGTAATTAATATTGAAAAATCATAATGTATTCGTATTACAGCAGAATGCTGTTATTGTTGTTATTCTTGTCAGGGTGGTAATAAACTCAGAGAGTCGCTTTTAATGAGAGCATAACATATTAATTATAATGTTAATTATAATGATCATAATCATAATCATTATCATTTTATGACTCTATGCTTATAATGTTGTTTAGTAAACAGTTATTTAGAAGTTACTGTGTAAGGTTGTTTTCATTGGTGCGCTCATTGTTTTGTTATTGTTATTGTTGTTGTTGTCTTGTGGTGGTGTATTAATTCTGTTGGTATTTTAATTTTGTAGGCTGACTTTTCTATGTACAAGAAGTGTTTTTTATGGCACACTTTGTGGTGAAAATTATAAAAAAAACCAAAACAAACATTAACAAAAATTTGTTATTAATTTAATATTTAATACAGTGTGAAACATAAATATATAACGCTAGAATGTGTTTGAAAACAACAACAACAACAAAAACAAGTGGAAAGCCTAGGAAAGATATTCAAATGAAAACCCAAGTTTTTTTTTTTTCAAACAATTTTGAGGGAAATAGGCCTTTATCTAAGAGAACATTTGTATTTTACAAGTGAACCCCAAAATTATGGCTTGGCAGCATAGTATGGAATAATTTTAAGGTATTTTTATATAAAAAAGAAACCAAAAAGGACTAAAAAGGCCCTGTTTTTTTTGTAGAGCGAAAGCAAAAAAATTACAATTTAACAAATTTTCATTGAAAAAATCATGCAAAATGGTTTCCATTTATATTTTTAAATAAAAAAATTTATGAAATTTCGCTTTTGAAAAAAAGTAGTAGAAAAAGTACTTTTTCTAAAATTGTACAATTTTTAAAAATTATATTATAGAGGTTTTAAAAATGTAGTCGTTCGTATTTTGAAATAAAAATTTTTAATATATTATTTCTTAAAAAAGGTAGTAGAAAAAGTACTTTGTAAAAAACCTAATTCATGAAATTTTCTTCTAGAAAATTAGGTAAAATGTTTCTTTTTAGTTTTAAAACAAAACTTGATTTAAAAATTATTCTTTTAAAAAAGGTAGTAGAAAAAGTACTTTCTATACAACTATAAAATTTCACAATATTTGGTCATTAGATTTAAGAAAATAAATATAAATGCCTTGTAATTAAGGAAATAGTCGATATTTTCATTTTTTTAAAAAGGTAGCAGAAAAGTACTTTTTTTAATAATTCGAATTTAAGAAATTTTCTTTGTGGAAATTATATTAAAAATGTTTTTTTATTGCTTTAAAACAAAAATTTTTTAAAAAATAATTTTTTTAAAAAGGTAGCAGAAAAAGTACTTTCGCTAAAACTGCACATTCTTTAAATTTTTGTCATAAGGTTTACAAAAGAATATGTATATAAATAGCTTATATGATCGAATTTTAGTTACAATAAAAAGGTAGTAGAAAAAGTACCTTTTCAAAAATTGAAATTTTAGAAATTTTCTTTCAGGAAATTAGGTAAAATGTTTCTTTTTATGGTTTTAAAATAAAAAATGTTTTAAAATTTAGCTTTTTTAAAAAGGTAGTAGAAAAAATACTTTTTTTAAAATACCAAAAATTTGAATTTCTTTTGTACTAAAATTTTTAAAAAGATATTTATACACTTGAATTAAAAAAAATATGTAAAATTTTATTTTTTAACAAAAAGTAGTAAGAAAAAGAGTAGAATAAGTATTATTTTTAAAACATTTTAAATAAATTTCTGTTATGTTTGGTATTCTTAACTTTTCTTGTAGTTTTCTAATTTTAATGCCTTTCTTTGTGCCTTTTTTGCAAACATTTTTTTGTTTCATGCCATAAAAATTAGAGCATTAAGGGCATATGCTTGTTTATGTATTTAAAGCAAATAAAAGAAACATTTTAACACAATAATAAAGAAGTCAAAGTCTATAAAAGAAATCTTCAACACTTAAGAGCCACTAAAAACAGAAATAAAAAAACAAAACGAAAAAACTTAAGGGGGCAAAATTTTAGCCGGCTGTTGTGTGTAGCAGCTTTCCTTTCTTTTGTTTTTCTCTCCTTTTACTCGGTTGATGATAAAGACAATCACAGCGTTTGTTTCATATTTTCCACATCATTTCGGTGAAGAAATAGCGAACAACTCTATAGTTTTGCATGCGAAGCACGTTTTAGCAATTTCTCATAAAACAAACGACCATTATATCGCTTACAAAAGCACAAGAAAAAAAACATACCACGACGCCAGGCAAAAATAAAAAAAAAAAATAAAATACACAAGAAAAGGAGCAAAAAAAAATGTGTAAAGAAAAGAGTAGCAAAAGCAGCATTAGAAAGCTGTGTGTGGAATGCTTTGTGTGTCTGTAACACCGTATGCATGTGGGTGGGTGATGTATGATGATGATGGTGGGTTTAAGGGTAAAGGGTCTTAAACTTTTCATGTCTTTAACTCAAGCATACAAGAAGAGTTCTTTTCTCGTCGCCACTGACAGCAACACGTACATTTTGTGGTGGGTATTTTTTTTATTTCCTTAAGAAAAGAAAACAATTTTTTTTGTGTTACATTTTAACACTTTATTTGCAGCATTTTTTTCTCTGTTGTTGCCACCAACAATTTGTGGAGCAAATTTTTTTTCCGTTGAACACAACTTTGCCTGTAAATAGAGCTTATTTTCTGTATGAAAAGTCAAAGAATCTCACGAAAAAAAAATTCCTGTCTTGTTAATAATGGTTACAATAACAACATCTCCACTCCCCTGAAATGTGTCTTTCAACATAAGAAGTGAGGAAAAAAAGCAGTGAAGAGTTGCAAGGATATTATTGTGAGACAATCATTATTATGGCTTGCCTGATGATGAAAAAAATCAACACTTTGATAGAGTGTGATAATTTCCTGCAACAAAATTTATATTTATTAAGAAAAGTTTCTAAAAACCATGGGAAGAAGACTTTACACAAAAAAAGAATGTAAAAATATTTTTTCTTTTTTTGAAAAAAGTAGTAAAAAAGGTGCTTTTTTTAAAATTTAAATAAATGTCAAAATATTGTTTATATTTAATAAAAAAATGTTTTTCAACTGAAAAATGTAAAGAAAATGTCTAAATAAGAAGTTAAAAAAAGTAGTAGAAAAAGTACTTTTTACAAAATAGCAACAAATATGAAAACTTTGCCAACTTTTGTTTGATGAGTATGTATATAGCGAAAAAGGAAAAAAATATGTTACATATTACTTTTTAAAAAAAGTAGTAGAAAAAGTACTTTTTTTCTAAAAAACAATAAATGTACAAATTTCCTTTATGTTAAATTAATTAATATTTAAAAACAAAGAAATATAAAAAATGTGTAAAATAAACATTTTTAAAAAGGTAGTAGAAAAAGTACTTTTTATGAAACATGTATAATTTAACGAATTACTTTAAAATTTTCATAAGTTTAACATACACAAGCTTATAAAAGGCTTAAAATTAGTTTAAAGTAATTTTTTAAAAAAGTAGTAGAAAAAGTACCTTTTAAAAAAAGCAAGAAATATTCAAATTTTAGATGGTTTTTGATTAGAAAGTATTAATAAATGGAAAAAAATGGAAAATAGTATTTAAAATATTATTTTTTAAAATAGTAGTAGGAAAAGTACTTTTTTTAAAACAGGAGCAAATGTTGGATATTTAAGCTAGTTTTGATGAAAGTTTATTAAAAACTGTAAAATAATTGAAGTGAAATGTTTAAATGAATACTTTTCATAAAAAAGTAGTAAGAAAAAGTAGTAAAAAGGTAGTAAAAAAATTTTAAGGGTGAATAAAAAAATTGTTGATTTAATAGATTATGGAAAGCAGAAATTAATTTATAATATTAAATAGAAAAGAAGTGAAACTTTTCTCTCTTCAATTTGCTTAATATGATTATAAGTTTGCTGATTGGGTTTACTTCCCTTTAGTTTTCTTATAATATTTCTGTCAGGTATTTAAATGTTTATAATTTACTATTATTACATTTTAATTCTTGCTTCCGTTTTTTTTTTTATTTCCCATTATTACACCTGACATTCGTGCTGTGATAGCCGAGAAGATTTACTTGTTCTCCCATTAACTTTCAACATGTAACACTAGTGTCTACGGGGGAGACATCAACTACGACGACACCACACCACACCACACTACACTATACAGCATAGCAGCCAGTCAGGCTGTTATCTATCTTCTCTATTAAGTTGACAAGTTATAGAATAAAGGAAAAGAGATGAAAATTTGTGTTTCTTTCTTTCGTTTTTTTTTTTGTTGTTGTCAAATGTGTCACGTTGTTAATAATTTGGCGACATGATAAAGTTAGAGAGGGATTTTTAGTCTTAAGTTGTGGTAATAATAGAGCGGGTAAATGTATCAACACTTTGTAATTTTTTTCGTTTTTTTTCTCGGCCATTTATCTGCATTAGTGGTAACAATTTGTAAGCAATATAAAAAGGAAATTTTCTGTAAAGAATTATTATAAGAAAAATGTCTTAAAAGGCAAATTTTTGTAAAAAAAATTAAAAAAAAATTCTTTAAATATTTAATAGGCGGCACCCTCCCCTATTTCTATTCAAAAAATATTTTTCCTATTGAAATCTAAAAATTTTGTTTGTTACAACCTTTTTCACTGAAACGCTTAAAAATTTATTTTTTTTTCTTAAAGAATGTGTAACGAATTTAATTGCCTTAAATTTTATTGTTTGATTACATTTACACAAGCTTAATTAACGTGATTTTTTTCACAACAAATTGATATTTATGACAGAGAATTTATTAAAATTTATCCCAAGTATGAAAAATTTGAAAATAATAATTTTTTTCTTCTTTTTATTTGCAGGTATGAATACAACAAAAAACTATAATTTGTTTAAAAAATAATCCACTAAACTGTAAGTCATTAAAGTCTAGAAAAATTACATTTTTTGAATAAAGTAGTAAAAAAAACTACTTTTTTTAAAATGATATTTATAATAAATAATATTCATTGAAATGTTTACATAACCAAAACTATGCTTAAAAGTTCTAAAAATACTACTTTTTATAAAAAAGTAGTAAAAAATGTACCATTTCCAATAAGTTAAAACGAATAATTTTGAACAAATATTTCATCCTTATGCTTTTTTAATCAAAAACACATTAAAATTTTATAAAATTCCCAAGTAAAAAATAGTACTTTTCACTTTTTAAAATAGTAGTAAAAAAGTAAATTTTTTATATAACAACAATTGGTAAAATGTTTGCTGTTTTACATTAAAAAGTACTTATAAGCTGAGAGATTTAAAAAAAGCTTATAAGAATACCACTTTTGAAAATAGTAGTAAAAAAGTACTTTTCCTAAAATATTAATAACCACTAAAATTTGTATAGTGTTTTGTTAATAGATATAAAATAAAAGCTGGAAAAATTGAGAAAATTTTAATTAAAAGGCAGTTTTATAAATAGTAGTAGAAAGGTACTTTTTCTTAAATAGCATCAAATAGCAAAATTTCTCCTGTTCTATGTTAATAGATCCATATTAGCTCAAAAATATAAGAAAAATTATTAAAAACACTACTTTTTAAAATAGTACTGACAAAGTACTTTTTAAATAGTAGTAAATACTAACATTTGTATAGTTTTCAATTAATAGATATTCACAAGCTGAAAAAGAAGAGGAAACTTGTCTTAAAGGCACTTCTTAAAATAGTAGTAGAAAAGTACTTCTTTGGATAGCAACAAATAGAAAGATTTCTCCTGTTCTACGTTAATAAATCCATATTAGCTGAAAAATATAAGAAACATTTATAAAAAAAACCTACTTTTTAAAATAGTAGTAAAAAGTACGGTTTCGAAAATAGTAGTAAATACTAAAATTTGTATAGTTATCAATTAATAGATATTTACAAGCTGAAAAAGTAGAGGAAACTTGTCTTAAAGGCACTTCTTAAAATAGTAGTACAAAAGTAATTTTTTAAAATAACAACAAATAGCAAAATGTCTCCTGTTCTACGTTAATAAATCCATATTAGCTGAAAAATATAAGAAAACTGTAAAAAACACTACTTTTTAAAATAGTAGTAACAAAGTACTTTTTTTAAATAGTAGTAAATACTAAAATTTGTATAGTATTCAGTTAATAGATATTTATAACCTGAGAAGGTAGAGGAAACTTGTTTTAAAGGCCTTCTTAAAATAGTAGCAGAAAAGTACTTTTTTTAAATAGCAACAAATAGCAACATTTCTCCTGTTCTATGTTAATAGATACATACTAGCTGAAAAATATGAGAAACATTTATAAAAATACTACTTTTTGAAGAGTAGTAGAAAAGTACTTTTTTAAATAACAAATTTCTCCTGTTCTACGTTGATAAATCCATATTAGCTGAAAAATATAAAAAAAATGTATAAAAACACTACTTTTTAAAATAGTAGTAAAAAGTACTTTTTTAAATAGTAGTAAATACTAAAATTTGTATAGTTTTCAATTAATAGATATCTACAAGCTGAAAAAATAGAGGAAATTTGTTTTAAAGGCACTTCTTAAAATAGTAGTAGAAAAGTACTTTTTTAAGTAGCAACAAATAGCAAAATTTCTCCTCTTCTATGTTAATAAAACCATATTAGCTGAAAAATATAAGAAAAACTTATAAGAATACTACTTTTTAAAATAGTAGTAAAAAGTACTTTTTCGAAAAACCAATAAATAGTACATTTGTTGCAGTTCCACGATAATGAGTTCTTTAAAGGTGAAAAAATTAGACAAATTTGTAAAAACACAGGTTTTTAAAATAGTAGTAGAAAATAACTTTTCTGAAAAATACCAACAAATAATAAATTTATGTTATAGGCTGGAAAAGAGATGAAACTCTTGTGAGGGGCAATTTTTAAAATAGTAGTAGAAAACTACTTATAGTTACAAATGTGAACACTCTTGCAGTTTTTCTTTTACTAGATTCTCTTATAAAGAACATTTTTTAAAATATTAGTAGAAAAGTACTTTTTAAAAATAGTAACAAAATCTTTGCACTTTTTCATTAATATATTTATACTTATAAATCAGATAAAGTAGAGGAAATCTAAGTAAAGCACGCAATATAAAATAGTAGTAGAAATGCAAAATACTACTCTTTTAAGTGGCAGACAATATTTTTGCTTTTAATTTGTAATGCTTTTGGTTTTTTTCTTCCATATTTTGCGTTTTTCTTTTTATGTTTGACTTTATCACCCAACCATTAACAGATTAACAGTCAGGCTCATTTGATTTCAAACAAAAGCTGTCTTTTATGTTTTAATCTCAGCTTTAAAAAAAAATTTGAATAAAAAATAAGTTTTTGGTTTGTGAATTAAATCCTCTTAAAAAGTGAGAGCCGATGACACACATATGGTCGGTCTGGTCGGTCTGGTCTGTCTGTTATAAACTCACACTTGAATGCATATTATTTAAGCGTTTTACGCACTTTTCCAAAGGCCTTTAAAAACAAAAACAAAGACATGACATGCATTTCAAATTGATAACAAAAACAAAACGAAGAGAACAAAAATTAGTGCATCGATAACAATATTTGAAACAAAATTAATCAAAATTCATTTAATACCCAAAGGGAACTGATTGGAATAGAAGTAATTTAAGCGGGATGGAGGGGTGGGGTGTAAAGGGTGTGTAAAGTATAACAATTTGTTAATGGGGTCACAACCAATAATTATTTAATGTTGTACAATGCAATGATAATAGACCTTAGACAACAACAACAACAGAAACAATTTCAAAATTCCCTTAATTCCCCTTGAACTCAACACTAATTCTGTGTGACACAATGCGCGTCTGACAGCCTATAAATTTAGCTGTAAATGTAAACAAATTTTTTAAGATAAGATTTTAATTTTTTTTTTTTTTTGTTTAAAATATTAGTGACGTTTTGTATTTTATTTCATTTGTTTACAAAGTCACGAGATTTACAAAAAATTTCTTAATAAAAATAAACAAATGAATGCCTGCCCGCATTCGTATTTGCAAGTTCTACTGTGTTGCCGTATGACTAAATTCTGTAATAATTTCCGTTTGTGTAATATTTATGTGTGTATGTATGTGACTTAATTAAATAGTTTTTAAACAAATGATATAATATAATATTATTAATAAAACAAACGAGTAATATTTCTTCTTGTAAAATAAGTGCATTGAAAAAACAAAACAAACAAGAAAAATTATTCGTTTTTTTCTTTTGTAAAATTCTTGGCTAAGCAACAAATTTCTAAGGAAAAATATCATATAAATAAACATAAAACAGTGGAATCTCTATAAACGTACAGATTTTTTAATAATGTAAAAAATTTCCAAAAAAAAACATTGTTTTTAAAAAGTAGTATTTTTACTACCTTTTTTAAATGTGATTTATTTCAACTTATAAAAAAGTAGAATTTCTTTAAATACATTTCTTTTAATTTCCAGAAAATGAAATTTTAATAAAAATAGGATTTTAAAAAGTAGTATATATACTACCTTTTTTAAAATAGATTTATTTTAAATTAAAAACTAAAATTTCTTTAATACACTGCCTTTTAACGAATTTCCAAGAAAATTTTTTACAAAACTAGGACTTTAAAAAAGTAGTATTTCTACTACCTTTTTTAAATGTGATCTGTTTCAACTTAAAAAAGTAGAATTTCTTTAAATACATTTCTTTTATTTAATTTTCAAGAAAAAATTTAACAAAATTAGGATTTTTAAAAAAGTAGTATTTCTACTACCTTTTTTAAATGTGAGTTGTTTCAACTTGAAAAAGTAAAATTTCTTTAAAAACACTTTTATTTAATTTTGAAGAAAAAATTTAACAGAATAGGGACTTTAAAAAAGTAGTATCTCTACTACCTTTTTTAAATGTGATTTTTTTTCAACTTAAAAAAGATATATTTCTTTAAAAACACTTATTTTATTTAATTTTCAGCAAAAAATTTAACAAAATTATGAATTTAAAATAGTAGTATTTCTACTACCTTTTTTAAATGTGAATTATTTCAACTTTACTTTAACTCTTTCATGACCAATGTTGCCTATAGGCAACATTGTACATTTTTGTTCATAAATTCCGTAATTTTTAATTTTTTTAAAAGATTTTTTTTGCAAACAAGCTTGGTTAAAAACACGTAAAACCAGAATACGTAGGACTCTGAATTTAATATCACTTCATATTTAGGCAATGACTAACAAACACATGTTCTTAAAAAAATTTTAGCTCTGTCCCAAAAAATTCGGGCATGAAAGGGTTAACTACACTGCTTTTAACGTATTTTCAAAATATAATTTAAAAAATTGGGTTTTAAAAAAATAGTATTTCTACTACCTTTTTTAAGAAAGTAGTAATTTTACTACCTTTTTTTAAAGAAAGTAGTATTCTTACTACCTTTTTAAATAGCATTCTTACCACTTTTTTTAAAACTGATTTATTTTGAAGTAAAAAAGTAGAATTCAATTAAATACACTTCTTTTAACGAATTTCCAACAAGTTAAAAAAAATTTAACTCTTTAAAAAATAGTAGTTCTACTACATTTTTTAAATGCGATTTGTTTTAACTTAAAAAGGTATAATTTCTTTAAACAGACTTATTTAAACAAATCTCCAAGGAAACCTTTAAAAAATTTTAATTTTTTAAGATAATAGTATATTTACTATCTTTTAAAAAGGACTTTATTTTCGATTTTAAACAAATGGCAAGCTTACAAAAAAAAACTTAGTATATACTACCTTTTTTTCTACTACCTATTGAAAAGCTCTTTCTTACCGCCTTATAAAAGGAGAATTCTGTGTAAAGCACTAAACTTTTAACTCATTTAATAAATTTCATTTAAATTTAATGAAACTGTATCTGTTAAAAAAATAGTAAAAAATACTACTTTTTATATAGGCTCCATTTTTTACATTTTGAATACAATTTTCATATCTCCAAAGTTTTGCTATTTGAACTAAGAAGTTTCAAAAGTACATTTTCTACTACTCTTTTCAAAAGTAAACAACTTTTCTTTATTTAAATGGAGATTATGATGTATATGACTCCTATGCTTTAAGAATTCTTAAATAAATTTAAAAAAATATGATATTTTGAACTAAATTTAAAAAAGTACTCTTTCTACTACTTTTTTCAAAGCTATTATTTTATACATTCTCTTTCTATTATTTGCAATTTATGATTAGTTACCATTAAAAATTCATAATAGTGCAACTTTTACTTTCTTTAAAAAGTACTTTTTCTAATACTATTTTAAAAGTGTAATTGTATATACAAATTTATTTCTTATTAGCATTTTATAATCATTTACCACTAAAAATTGAGTGTATTACAATATTTGCTTTCTTTTTTAAAAAAAGTACTTTTTCTACTACTTTTTTAAAGTTTGATTATATATATAATTTTTTATTATTTTTAGTTTTTAATTAGTTACTAATTTAAAACTTTTAAAATTTTGGGTTCTACTCGGTTTTAAAAAAAGTACTTTCTTACTACTTTTTAAATTTTTTGAAGTTTTTAAAAGTTTTAAAAGATTTGAAGGTTATTATGGACTTTACAAAAGTCTTTCTTAAAAATATTACAGAAAATATTGAAATATTCATTGGTTTTTAAAAAGTACTTTTTCTGAAAAAAGTAGTAGAAATACTTTTATTTTAAACTAGAATTGTTTCTAACTAATTTATGCAAATATATGTTGGAACTTATCTATGTTTTTAACAACGCTAACAATTTAAATTTTTTAAATAGTAGTAAAAAATACTACTTTTTTTCAAAATCAATTTTTTCAAATGTTTTTGTTTTTGACAATGTTATACAAATATGTCTTGGAATGGTTTTTAAAAACTAAAAATTGCAATTTTTAAAAAGGTAGTAGAAATACTACCTTTTTTCAATTTCAATTCAACCTTTAATTCTGTAAGTAATTACACTATTAAACTTTAATTTCTTTAATTTTAATTGCAATCTCGCGCTATTACCTTAACTAAAAACAATAATTTTTATTGTTTTAATTTCATTTAAAAGGTATCTTGTGTTGCAAGCATTAGGTTGCATGCCACAATAAAACTTTTACTAGGCTAGACCAAAACAACAACAAAAAAAAATTCCAATGAAACCTAATGAAATCTAAAAACAGAAAAATTTTTGAGGGAAAAGGAGAAGGGGGAGAGTAAATATGATTTTAAATACAGGGTTTTGAAAATATTTGAATGCAAAGTGAACAAGCAAAGCAAGTTCAGCTTCGAAGAGAGAGAGAGAGAGAGAGAGAAGAGAACAAAATGTTATTGACTTTAGAGAAATCATAGACAATATTTATTTTTGTCAAGGGAGGAGGAGGAGGAGGAGGAGTAAAGTTTAAAAACCTCTATTAGTTGTGTGCCAGTAGCATAGAAATGAAATTTTGGCAAAAATGTTTCCGTTTTTTTCGTTTTGTTTTTTTTGCTAAGGAAGTCTACGTGAAGCCACAGGTGGGTTAACCACATGTAACAACAATCTGACAGACAGCTTAAATGTTTGTGGCATGCGTTCTTACGGAGTATTTAACACCATAACTCAGGGTATATAATGGTTTAGAAAGGAAAAAATTTCATAATTAGTGGTTTACTAATAAAGAACTGAATTCAAAAAAAAAAAAAAGAAAACAAAACCCAAAATATTGATTTTAAAATTGCTTTTCTTTAAATTAAACAATTTTTTGAAAAAAAAATGTGAAATATTTTTACAAAAAAACCCAAACACCTGTTCTCTATGTGATACACACAATTAGTCTGTCAATGCCAAAAAGAAAAAAAAAGAAATTTTCTTTCTTATTTTCTTTAATTGTCATGTGAAAAACTATCGTTCTTATCATCTCATCATCAAAATACTTTGAGATATCACACCCACCCGTGAAAGTGAACACAGGGGAGGAGTGTATTTTTCTCACACACAATGGTTGTTAAATATTTACAAATGATTTTATTTATTTACACCTTAAAACAAAATACATACAACATTTGACAAGAAATTCAAACAATTAAGCCGAAAATCTTATTTTAACGCCTTCTTTAGCCAAAAAAAAATAAATAATAAAACACAAACCCAAATGAGCCATAATGTCTATAAAACTTAAAATAATCACCTAAATTGACCTTCAAATGGCGGCGAATTCAAAATATTAATAAATATATTTTTGAAAAAAGTAGTAGAAAAAGTACTTTTTTGAAAGAACCTGAAACTAATTTAATTTCAATAAATTTTTCAACGAAAATTAATGATTAAACGATAACTAATCATTTTCCACTGAAAAATATACTTTAAAAAAAGGTAGTAGAAAAAGTACTTTTTTGAAAGAACCTGAAACTAACTTAATTTTAATAAATTTTTCAACAAAACTCAATGATTAAACGATTATTAGTTATTTTCCACAAAAAATATACTTTAAAAAAAAGTGGTAGAAAAAGTACTATTTTAAAAATGAATACAAAATTTGCAAAAAATTTGTGCAAAATTTTTAAAAATTATATAAAAATTAATCCTTTTGAAATAAAATTTTATATTGTAAATCTTATAACCGCGAAACGAAACTTTTTTAAAAAGGGAGTAGAAAAGTACTTTTTCTAAAAAGCTGCAAAATAACTTAGTTTCAATAAATCTTGATAAAAAAATGAATAATTAATCATTTGTTATTAAAAATTAGGCATTTTTAAAAAAGTAGTAGAAAAAGTACTTTTTTAAAAATGCATATAAAAAGGTGTGTTTACACGCAATTTTGGGAAAAAATGATAGAAATTGATTGCAATGAAATAAAATTTTATATTGTAAGCTTTTTCAACTGAAAAATACATTTTTTTAAAAAAGGAGTAGAAAAGTACTTTTTGAAAAACCTTGCAAAATTCCTTGCATTAATTAAATCCCTAAACAATTAACAAATATAGTAAGCAATGAATCATTTGCTATTGAAAATTAGGCATTTTTAAAAAAGTAGTAGAAAAAGTACTTTTTTAAAAATGCATACAAATAGGTATGTTTACACGCAATCTTGAAAAAAAATTATAAAAATTAGTTACAATGAAATAAAATTTTGTATTGTAAGTCTTTTAAGCAGAAAATGAAAGTTTATAAAAAAAGTAGTAAAAAAGTACTTTTTTTAAAAAAAAAGCCTTTTTGAAGCAAGTAAATTATTTGTAATGTTGCAAATATTTAAAAATCGTAATCTATCATAGAAATACTCATTTCGAAAAAGGTAGTAAAAAAAGTACTTTTTAAAAAACGTTTAGCGTAAGTACATTTGTGAACAATTTAATTAAAAAAATTGTTAAAACGTAATCAGTTAAAAATAAAATTTTATGTTATAGGCCTTTTATAACAGAAAATCTTACTTTTTAAAAAAGTAGTAGAAAAAGTACTTTTTCAAAAATGCATACAAATCTGTACATTTACACACAATTTTACGAAATATGAAAGACTTAGTCACTTTATATAAAAATATATATTCTAATCATTAAGAAAACTCGAAAAAAGTACTAAAAAAGTACTAAAAAAGTACCATTTCGTAGGGCATGTTTGATGGACTTCTTTTCCAAAACTAATAAGAAAACTCACTACCAGGCTGCTGTAAACTTGATAAAAAAAAATTTCTCCCGAAGGGCTTAGGGTAGGTAGGTGAAAACGGCTGTCCACCCAAGAAGGTTGAATGGATACATTTAGGCCACATGGGGCATACATTGTGATACCATAGCTCTCCATTATCTCCTAGTGCCGGAACTACTCGAAGCTTTTGATTACGCGACTCAGACGGCCAATGTCAATACGTGGCAATTCCTCCGGGTCTTCCCCACAGTAGGCACCTTTTCCTTCTCCGCTATAGTGAAGGACATGTACCCACTAGGTAAACATCAGTGTTCTCTTCTTGCTAAGCTCTGTAGCTTTTGCGGAAATCATTTGTAAGGTATACAACACCAATGCGCCTCAAATTCGTGCCCATAATGCAATGCAATGCCCTTTAATGACCTCGACAGCTATACAGCTCGCATACGTGCCCACAATCCAATACCATATAATGACTCCAACAACCAAACTGAGCACGCTACTACTACTTTGGAGTTTAAGTAGACTTAACCTGCGCCCTTCTAATGCGGTTTTGTTCAGATTTCCTGAATGCTGTTCTGCCAGGTGTCTGAAGCCGCTTAGCTACAGTTGACGAAATCAATGACCGCTTTGTGAATTATAAGCTTGCAGGCCCTTAAAGGGATCCACAAGGTTGAAAATTAGTCTGAGAGTTTGATGATAGCAGCATGCCCTGGCCACTATCCACTCTGCAGATATCTGGAATGTCACTGTGTCCTGGTGTTGCCATATGAATGGACATCATTCTGCTTACATCGTTCTCCTTGCAGAAATGTCTGCGGCAGTTATACACCGTGGAGTGGAGTTCATCACTTTGCAGTTCAGTGCTTCGATAAAAGCCTGGATACTCCCGTTTGGAATATGGTTATATCCCTTCTGTAGCCCGTATTGCCAACACTTTCGCCTGAAAGATGCTAATGTCGCACGGCAACAATGTAGGCCGGGCTGTTCTCCGAATGGATTAATCTGTCTCTGTGTCTTCCTGACTATGATAATGTGTTTCAGATCGGCCTAAAGGCCAAATATTATTTGCTGTGGAACTGATAAGGGAAATGCAGTATTCTTAGCTGTTTCCTGGTTACCCAAATATCCCTGAAAAACTGCTAATCAAGCAATCAATCCACACGTGAACATAGGTTATAGCGCTTGCCTCTGTTAGGCTCAACAGTACCCATGGTTAGTGGCCAGATGACATGCTTTTGTACCCTTGTTTATTATAAGTTGGCATTCGTTTGTAAATTATACAGTCTGGACACCTTAATCTATATTCACCACTCTCAGCCAACCAATCCACACGTGAACATAGGTTTTAGCGCTTGCCTCTTTTAGGCTCAACAGTACCTATAATTATTGGCCAGATGACATGCTTTTGTATTTTTTTTTTTTTATTATAATTTGGCATTCGTTTATAAATTATACAGTCTGGACACCTTAATCTATATTCACCACGTTCAGCCAAAACATCAACCACTGTTAAATATATTTAAACTGTAATGCTTTAACGAAAGCTTACCCTATGTTAACATTTAACAGAATACTGTAAAGTTAACATTATTGGATTGGAAAAGAGTGCAGTACTCAGCGGGATTTTTTTTTAGTTTTTTTTCCTTTTTTTTTAAATTTTCAATATTTTTAACATTTTAACACTACACGCGGGGTAAAAAAAATTAATTTTAATTTTTTTTTGTTTTATTTCTCACAGCAAATTCAAAACGATTTAATTTTCGATGACACATTCGATATCGATCAATTCGATGATGCTGCATCCACAAATAAATTACGCAGTGGTCGTGATTTGGATGAGAAAGCCTTTATCGAAGACGAACTACAGCCGGTAGGCGAAAGCAACAGCGAGACGTCCAGTAATGGCGGCAGCTGGTTAATGCAAAGCGTTAAACGTGTACGCCGTGAATTGGGTCGGCTATTCGGTAGCGAAGAGAAAAAAGCTATTGCAGGCAAAAAACATGTTAAGAGTAGCGTTAAGGCCGAGAGGCAACGTAAACGTCAGGCTAAACAGGCGGAAAAAGAAAAACGCAAAGCCATGGCTGCCAATGTGGCACGTAATAATAAAGCCAAGAATCGTTTAAATAAACGCCAGTCTTATGATGATGTTGAAGGTTCGGGCGATGATACCGGCGATGTTGAAGGATTTGGTGAAAAGGATTTGTGTAAGTATCATAAAATCATGGAGTCTTTTTGGCAATTAAAAAAATATTTCTTCTTTTTCTTCTTCTTCTTCTTATTAAAGGGCAAACTTTGTTTACCGTTAATGAGCCCTGGCAAGAAACCTATAGGCTGGGCAAGGGCCACACTGAATTCCAAGAGTTAGAGCAACAAATTATAGCTGCCTTTCAAGATTTCGCCAGCCAGGTATATGGTGACGATGAGGATGAGGTCTTGTATCCAATGCTTATGCGTGTAGAGTAAGTCGAATGAGAAATTTTTTTTTTTTTTTTTTTGTTTCAAAATTTTAAATGAAATTATTTTCTTACACAACAGACAAACCACTGATGTTTATAAAATCCATTGTATTGTACAAATTGGATTGCCTGAGAAATGGAGCAATTTTGGCGATGAAATGCATCAGTATGTCTCCAAATACAGACGTTTTGGCGATATTGGTGCTGATGTTGACAGCAGTTTCTATTTCAGACGTGTTAGAGGTAAGTAATGCCCCTGCAAAGGGGTTTCAAACTTTACAAGAGACTAGAAGGACTTGACTTTTCTTAGAAAAAAAAAAGAAAAAATTTTTTTTTCAAAGATCTCTTTGGCATAGGCTATCCCTCTCTCAAGTAGTTTCGAAATTAGTGGGTTAGAAAAAAAAAAAACAAAATCGAAAACGACATTTTTTACATTTTTGTTGTTTTTTTTATAAATATTTTCTTAAAAAACACATGTAAAAACACACCTATTCAACACACATACAATGTATTTCCACTCTCTATTGTAACAATAAAATCACACGCTACAAATCAATACCATACCATACCAACAAACCATACCCCACCATACCTTGGTTGCCATACAACACATTAGAATTGCGCGATCATGAAACGGTGGATGTCACAGCCAATGCTGGCGAACAGCATCATCATGGTGAAGGTGGTGGTGTTGTAGGCTCTCATGGTGCGGTTACTACCGGTGAGCATCAGAATCCATCAGAGTTTGGCATTTGTGATGAAGAGGGCTTTTTCCGTTGCCGCAATGGCCAAACGATTGAATGTCCCTTCCGCTGTGACGATAAGGCCGACTGTGACGATGACAGTGATGAAGATCCTGAAATGTGTGAACGTTTCAATAACGAAATCATTGATGAGGATGAAGACAATGGAGATGATGATGACTACAAAGATCCCGAACATGGAGCATATTCGCCGCCACATGCTGGTACCAATGAAGTTACCGAAAGTCCCTCGTATGGCGAAGAAAGACCAGAAGGCGAAGGAGAAGATGATTCACACAACAATAACTATGATCCCTATGCCTATGAAAAGGAACAAGAAATGGAACGTGAACGTGAACGTGAAAGACAACGTCACCTTGAACTTGAGCAAGAACGCAATCGCCTTTATGAGGAACAATTGGCACGCGAAGGAGCCGACCGTGAGCGACAATATCAAGAGCAATTGGCCCGTGAAGAAGAGGAACGTAAACGCCAATATGATTTGGAACAGCAGGAAAGAGAACGTGAAGAAGAACGTGAAAGAGCCGATAGAGAACGTGAAGAGGCCGAACGTGAAAGAGCCGAAAAAGAACGTGAACCTGAACGTCAACCTGAACGTCAACCCTCTAGTATCGATTATGATGATAATAGGGACGAATACGATTGTCAAAGCAATCCCAATGGTTACTTTAGATGCTCCAGTGGCGAAGTGGTACCCTGTGAATATGTATGCGATGGCATAGCTCATTGTGCAGATGTCAGTGATGAAGAAGACTGTCGTACAGGTACTTTAAAGGCACACACTCACTCTCAATTACCAACAGCAAAACTATCAAAAAACATAAACAAACCAGAAAATAAACGCTTAAACAATTACTAAAAACATGCACTTTTCACATCACCTTGCCATGCTACTACACACAATATTTTATAAGGCTTTAAGCAGCAGCATTCAAAATCTCTTTACTAATGCCATAAAATTCTGATTTAAAGCGCTGAAATCGTTACTAATTCTTACGGAATGTACAAAACTCTTTACAAAACTCATTAACTACATCGTTTTCATAATAAACCCTTAAAGCTTTTAAAGCTTAAAAAGCTTTATAGGCTTACGAAGCTTTTTAAAGCCTCTTGTAAATGTAAACTGTAAAAAAAACGCACCTCATATTGTCTATAACACTAGAAATCATGTTTATTTAGCAGTTTCCATGAAAGCTTTTAAAAGCTTTCTTAAAAAAAACGAAAACTTTTTTCATAATTCATTTAAAATTTTTTTTTTATAATCATTAGCTTTTATTAAACGTTTAAATCATTCTTTTTAGCTTAAAAGCTTTCAAAAACAAATACCATAGAAGCTTTCAAAAGCTTTTATTGCAAAAAAACGAAAGCTTTCTTCCATTATTCATTAAAAGAAATGTCTTGGCAATAAATAGTTTCTATTAAAACGCTTTCTAAAACAAACACCATAGAAGCTTTTAAAAGCTTTTATTACCAAAAAAAAGAAAGCTTTTCTTCCATTATTTATTAAAAAATGTCTTAGCAATACATAGTTTCTATTAAAACGCTTTCAAGTTTAAGTTTTCATCGTTTATTTTTAGGAAAAAAGCTCTTATTTTGATAAAAGATTTATGAATTTACTAACCCCAATCTCCATAGAAATTTTATTTCCATTTTTAAAAATACTCTCATCATTTAAAAGAGAAAAGCTTTTGTTGGAAAAGCTTTTTTTCATAAAAAGCTTTCTAGATTTACTAACCCAATGCAATATATACGACCGATATTTTTACGATACTAAAACTGGTTTGATTAGATTTAAGTTATGTTAAGTTTTATGATTTTATAAAAGAAAAAGCTTTTCTCATAAGATTTTTAAGTAACTGCCTCTCTATATGTATGTGTGTCCTTCCATTATCTCTCGCTCTCTCTCACCTGCTCTGTGTTTAAATGTTAAAACAGTCCTTTGAAAAAAGCTTTATTTATCAAAATTACCTCTCATATGTACATGTAAAACCCTATTCTTAACTCCCTTTAAAGCTCTGTGGAACGTTCTTATCTCTCCCTTTATTATTCTTATTTTTTTTGTCAATGTTTTTGTGTTTGTAAGTAAATTTGTCCTGCGCTAAAATGTTCTCCTCCGGCTTTGGCTTCACATATTTTTTTTCGGAATTCGCGATTTTTTTAGTGGATTTTTTTTCTTATTAAATTTCACTTTTCCCCCCTCCTCCAAACTTCGTTTAGACACAGTCACTGAGGTAGTACCAAACAGCACCCACGATGTATTTGAAGGTTCTGGCGAAGATTACGTTCCAATTACCGAAACCAGTCCCGTTTATTCCAGTTCACCCGATGCAGTTGGTTGTCGTGGAGATGCTACCTTTACATGCCCTGAAAGTGGTAAAGTTATTTGCGATGAACAATTGTGCGATGATATTGAACAGTGTCCTGATGGTGAAGACGAAATGGGCTGTACTGAGGATAATGAATATCCAGCTGGTACTGTGTTTATGTTTATTTCCCTCTTTATTCTCACTGTCTTTCTATATTTGTGTGTGTTTATGTGGAATATATGTATATTCCATATCCATTTATTGTTAGTGTGTGTGTATTTGTCCCTTTTTAGAAGCGATCATTATGTCCCTCCTGCTCTCTTATTTAATAAGAGAATCATGCATTCAGTGTTTGTTTGAATCATTAAAAAAAACTCCAAAACTGTTTAGAAACGATTTTATTAGAAAATTTAAACAATTAGAAATATTTTTTATTCGAATAAAAAAACCGGTTTTTATTTGTAACCGATTAAAATCCATAATATTCAAAAGAAAAACTTAAATTTTTATATTTATGATTTAAAATAAGGTTTTCAAAAGTTTCGTATTTTATTCGATTACAAACCGGGTTTTATTCGCTGAAAACCAGGAATTTTATTTAATCGAATATAAAAATAATTCCAATTTATATAATTCTTAACAAAACATTTAACTAAATTCCATCATCCTATTGATGTACTCTTTTTATTCGATTAATAAAACCGGTTATTAAATGAATAAAACTCGAATAAATATTCGAATAAAATAAAGTTCAAAAAAAAAAAATATATTTTAGTTTATGGTGATGTATTTCAAATTTATTTAAGTACCAGTTTATTAAAGTCCAGGCTTTATTCGATTAAAACAACAATTCTTTAACGGATAAACATTAGTAACCGGTTTTTAAAAATTTTTTTTATTTTATTTTTTAATGTTTCTTACTTTTAGAGAAAAAATAAATGCAATTTAGTTTACTTTTAGGAGTACCCGGTTTGTAACCGGTTATTTTTATTCGATACTTTTGTAGTTTATTATTTTTTACAGGAAAATAACCATAGATTAGATATTTTTGATTATTGTAATCGGTTTTGTAGAACCGATTATTTTTAATCATAACCGGTTATTTTTATTCAATTGGTTGTTTGTTGTTTTTTTTTGTATTCGATTTGAAAGAAAATAACAACCGATTTTTAAAACTGATTGCTTGTTTAAGTTACCATAAAATAGTTCACTTAGATGAATAACCAATTTTTTAAAACCGATTACTTATTTAAGTAGCCATACTTTCAGAACAATTTATTTTTATTCGACTAATTTATTTTATTTTGTTATTTATAAGATTTGAAGTTAAATAACCATAAATGAGTTCATTTATATGAGTAATCGATTTTAAAAAACCAAGTAACCATACTTTTAGAACCGGTTACTTTTTTTCGATTACTTTTTTCCGTTACTTTTTATACGATTTGAAGGAAAATAACAGAAAAATTAGTTCATTTACATATAAGTAAAAGGTTTTTTTAAAACCGATTACATTTTTAAGTAACCACAAATCATTTGTATAGAAAAAAACCATTAACTTTTAGTAAATATTTTAGCATTTGTTTAAACAATCTCACCGTGTTACTAAAACAAAAAAAAATTGAATCTCAATGCATATGTATAATACTCCCCCATATATCACATCACTATTTAACATGTGTTTTTTGTAATTCATTTGTTTGTGTTGTTAATTTCTTATTGTTGTACGAATATTAATAATTTTGTTTTTTTTATAATTTTTTTTGTTGTTGTTGAATTATTGGTTGGATTATGCAGAAACCAAATGCGAAGATTACGAATTCAAATGTGATAACCGTTGTTTGCCACGCGAATATCTATGCAATGGTCACCAAGAATGTTACGACAAGACGGATGAGCTTAATTGTCCCGATAAAGGTGAGCTTTTTATAAAAAATTTTTGATTTCTTTATTATGAAAACACTGTCTAATACGGGTTCATTACCTTTGTTAGACAGTGTAAGTATATTTTTAAGTTTATTTTAAGTTTTTCATGTTTTTCTATAATTTGCAAAAGAATTTTTATTTATTCGAGTAAAATTTTTTTCTTAAGTTCTCTTATCAGTTTGATCTTAAAGGCAAAATACACTTGAAAGTGTCGGGGATATTTTCTAAAAAAAAAAAATTTTTTATAAAAAACAGATCCGTTTTAGTTTTAAGTGTTAGGAAGCATTGGAAATACGTATAGAAAAAAACACGTTCAAATAAAATCTATAGTTTGCAATTAATTTAAATTCATAATGACCCTGAAAAAAAGCGCACAATTTATTTTGAACGCTCTGACTACATTACAGAAAATTTTTTGATATAAACCAAGCAAAAGTTTTTGCGAAAAAAAACAAAAATATTTTTTAAAATTATTTTTAATTTTAAATTTTAGAAAATTATTTAACAAATCATGCGAAACTTAAAAGTATTTTAATTTTTTTTTCTTTTTCAAATAAAAAATTTCACTGGGTTACATACATAGATTTTAGCTCTTAAGGTCATATTGTGTAATAATCTATGCATTTGACTTGCTTTGCAACTTCTGTTACAAATTGTCTGTTATTGTTGTTGGTGTTATTGCCGGTTTTTTTTTTGTATTTGTTGTGTGTGTGGGGGTGTTAACCCAACAAGAGATTAGTATTTAATAAATTCTGCACACAAAAATTATGTTTTACCCAAAAGTTTTGACACATACTTCCTCCAAAACAAGACCAAAAAAAAAGACAACGAAAGGATTTGTAGGAGTTGTTAGTTTTCTATAAACGCACACATATGTACACACATATACTGGGTTTCTTTAACAGTAAAAGCAAAATGTTTTAATTAAAATTTTATTTATAACAACAAAAACCAAAACTTCTAATTCTAACGTATTCGATTACAAGGAATTTAATTTAAAGTTTAAATTTTCGCAACAAATGGGGAAAAACCAGCAGATAACACATAAATACAGAGAATTTATTTCTATAAATAATGGTTTTTAAAATAAAAAGAAAACAATAAAAGCAAAACAAAAAGTTATTCGAATAAAAAACCGGGTTTTTATTCGCTGCCTATTGGGTGCTTAATGAACGACTTTTAAAAAATTATGTATGCTTTCAGAAATAATAATATTTAAAAAGAAACAAAGAAATTATTCGAATAAAAAAATTATAAAAACAAACCGGATTTTATTCGCTATTAATGCCTTTTAGAATAAAAAATAATGAAATCGTATCTTATGAGAAAATAATAGTTTTAAAAAAATAGCATACGAAAAGAACCGATTCTTATTCGGTTAACAACCGGATTTTAATCGAATAAATTTTGTTTAAGATTGACATATCTATGTATGTATTTTCATTGAATTTAACGCCATAAAATGATTTTTAAAATTTATTTAAGAATGAAATTGAAAAGTTTATACACTTTTAATCGTTTGAAATTATTCGAATAATTTTTTATTCGATGCCTTGTTTTTACTGAAATATGAATCTGGTTTGGTTTTTATATACATATATGGATACAAGGACCATAAATTTTAGACATTTACTCGCGAATAAAAATTTTTTTCGCTTTTGATTTTCGTGTTTACATAGTAAAAACTTCTTTAAAATTGTTTTTATAATTGTAATCTTTTAAAATAATTCGAATAATTATTTATTCGTTGCCGAGTTTTTCCTGGAATATTAATCTAGTTTAATTTTTGTATATATGGACACACAAGGAATGTACATTTTAGACTTTATTCGCTAAAACTGAAACGAATAAAAATTTTATTCGCTTCTGATTTTTGTAAAATTAGAAAAATTTTCCTTTAGAATCTATTTGGGGATTAAATTTAAGGATTTTTACACTTTTATTCGTTATTATTCGAATAATTTTTTATTCGTTGCTGAATTTTTGTCTAAATATCAATTTGTTGAGATTTTAATGCTTATAGATATCATAAATTTTAATTACTTGTTACGATTTCTTAAAGTTCTACACAATTAAATTTTTTTATGGATTTTTTAATAACAAACAAAATCAATAAATTTTGTTCCTGTTATAAGTATTAATAGAACAAAAAAAAATATGTTTAAAGAAAATATTATTTTTTGGAATTTTTCCTTTAATGCGTTTCCGTAAAAGGGGCATGTGTGTGTGTGTGTGTGTTTTCCTTAACACAAAAGACCTATTAAGTGTTTATATTTTTACGAGTTTAACAAAACAATTTTGTTAAATTTTCTTGTAATTTTTTTATAGCACAACAACAACAACATTCTCCTTCTTTCCTATTTCTTCATGGCATTTATGCTGGTTTATTAATGTTTTTTACATACACTTATGTATGTACCAAAAAAAAAAAACAAATGCTCTGCTGCAAAGTGTTTTTAACCTTATGAATATGCTTCTTTGCTTTAGGTTTTCCTTTTTTTCCTTTTTTCTATATTGTATTGTGCATTCAGGGAGTCATGTTTTCTAAAGTAAGTGGTACTTCTGTAACAGTTTTCTTTTTTTTATAATTTTCTTTGCTTGCTAAAGTGACAACAAAAAGTGCAAAAAAAAATCTCCTGTACAAAAATTTAATCAACAACCGAGTTTAGAGGATGTTTTTTTATCTTGTTATGTGTACAACAACAAAAAAGGATAAACAAATTGCATAGAAAAAATTCTTTTTTTATTTTTTTTCTTAAAAAAAAATATTTTGAGTTGTTTAAAAAGTATTTGATTTAAAATCTTGGATTTTTTTTTTGTTGGAATAAAAAAAAACTTTTTGGGTGTTTTTTTGTTTGTTTTAAATGTTGCGCTTAATTTACTTTTTCATTTTACACGAGACCATCACTAATAAACTGACAACATAAACTTACGCAGAGCTGAACAAAAAAAAATGGCATGATTTTATGCAAAATCAAGAAATCGCACTAAAAAGCAATAACTTGTACTGTTTTTAAGGTTTTCCAACCCTGACATAATTCAGCAAAACTGTAAACACTTATTGTTATGAGTTCCAAGCATTCCAACCCATACACAAACACATACACGACGGCCGCACATGCTTTAAAACACACCACACTTACCCCATGCTATAGTTGTAAATTTACAGCTTTCACTCAACCCCATTACTCTTAATCTCTATCACTCATACTCTTACTCTTACTATACTCTTCCATCACTTGGTTATTGTTATTCATGAATCTCCTTTTGGGAGCTGTTTTCATCTCGTTTTTTGGTTTTTTTTGTTGTTGTTTTTTCGTTAAGGATTTGTTTACAAATTACTAACGGATGTTGATGGTTGGTTCTTGCAATGAAAACACACACAACAACACCAGTAACAAAAGTGGTAATAACAATAACAAAAAGAGGAAAAGCAACAAAAAAAAAAATAACGATACATACTACTACAATAACATCACATCATAAATGTGTGAATGACTGAACTCGAGTTGAGAGAATTGTTGAACATGGTAATTTTTATGATTACCACGATTTCTCACATACATACATACGTACATGCACACATTCAGAGAGCGAAAAAGAGCGTAAATGATTTGTTTTCTGTTGTTTTACTTTGTTTTTTTCAAACGGATTCTATGTATGGTGTACAGCTTAAATGGCAATATGCAAATCTTTATATGTATGTATGTCTGCATGCCACCAACATCTATGGATATGTATGTGGTTTATTAATTAGATCCTTTAGTTTTTTTGTTTTTGTTTTTGTTTCTCATCTACAAAAATACAATTTCGTTTAAAAATATAACGATTTATAAAAAGGAAATTTACATTTTTGATTAAAAAATTGTGGTTAAAAAAAATAAAAGAACAAAATAGGGAAGTAAAAAACTAAGTAAATTGTAATAAAATTTAACAAGAAATTGGTAAAAAAAGGATCGAGAAATATAAAAAAAATCAACAAAAATAAAAACAAAATTTCTTAATTCAATAAGTTTTAGAAAAAACGTGTATTCTACCTCTACTTTACATTTTTAAAGTAAACCCAAACGAATAATTGTCACTAAATATTCGAATAAATTTTTTTTGTTCATATAAACTACCGTCAACTTTCAGTTAATCAACGAATACTCGTTATTTAAAACACGATTAAATTTTTATTCGTTAAATTTTTATTGAGTATTCTACATACATACATACGTACTATGTACATCTACAATTCGTCATTACAACCCTTCAGTCAGGATTACAACCTAGCTTCTCACACCACTTATCTTGTGTGTGTTAATTTTTATACATGAGTGGTGGGACCTACAGTTTAAAGCCGATTATGAACGATAGATTTTTTGAGAAACTTTTCATGGCAATTTTATTTACTCTCAGAGTTTTTGCCAGAAATCTGTTGAGAAGAAGTCGCCGAAGAAGTATTTTTTCATGGTCTCAGGTCTAATATCCCAAAACACACACACTTTCTACTAAACCACGGCGACTTTAAATATTCTAAATAAACCGTTAGATTATTTGTATATCAAAATCAATATGAATTTTTCATATTTTAAACGAATAATCGCTAAAAATTATTCGAATAAATTTTTATTCGTTTAAGATTTTTCTTTAAAAATCAATATAAAGAATAAATTTTTCAGTTTTAATAATTTATCAGCACCCTTTATAACAAATTTTTACGATTAATCATCTTCTATTATTCGAATAATTTTTATTCGATAATATAGGTTTTCAAAACCATTTTCAAACGTATTCATTTTGCAACACAGTTTCCAAATAATTCTAACGATTAATCATAAAAAATTATTGGAATAACTTTTTATTCGATTTTTTTTATACAATAAGCTTTAATATGCAAAAATTTACTCCCAATTTTCTAAATTTTAAAACGAATAATCTTTAAAAATTATTCGAATAACATTTTATTCGTTGAATATCTTCATCTAAATTCGCTGCAAGTAAAACAAATTGGTTAGAGAAATTCTAAATTCTTTGAAATTCAATCTAAACAAACAAATTTTATTCTAAAATAATTTTATACAACAATTTTCCTGTAATTAAAACGAATAATTGTTAAAAATTATTCCAATACTCTTTTATTTGGTACATTTAATTTTCAAAATATACTGGAAGCAACACAAATTGTGTTTGAGGAAATTTTCCTACAATTTGTCTTAAAATTGTAGCAAATAATCGTTACAAGTTATTCTTCGAATGAAATTGTTTTTCTTTTAAATTTTGAACACATAGTACAGTAATACAGTAATATTATTAAAAACAAGTTTGTAATCGGTTTATAAACGGTTTTTGTAAATAAATATTCGATAACTTTGCAAATTTTCTACAAATTCTTTACTTTTTTCAATATTTCCTTCATATTGGTTGTAACCACGTGCTTCAAACCTGTTTTGTTTACATTTAAAACTAAACACAACTTGTTAATGTTGCTGCAACATTTGCTTATAAACATTTGTGTTTAATAATCAAATACAGTTCGTGGTTTTGTTCATTCGTGTTGTGTTTACGAATTTTGTTTTGGTTTTTTTTTTTGTCTTTTGTTGGTGGTTTTTGGTTGTTCGTGGTCTTCGCCAATTGTTATGATTGTTGTTGTTGTAGTAGCAATAGTAAGTGATGGTGGTGGTGTTGGTAAAATGTTACTGTTATAATTGTTATTGGCTTCGCATGGTTGTTATTGTTCTTGTTAATTTATTGTCACCATTGCCAACAAACAATTTGTGGTTTTCGATTTCAAGATTCACAATTTTTTTCTTTTGTTTTTAATTCTTCTTCTTGCTTTTGTTTTTATTATTTTTCAATGAATTTTTTGGTTTTTTTATGTGTGTTTTCTCTTATTGTCTATGAGAACGTTGAAAACAACAACAAGGTCTTTAAGCATCTCTTTGACTTTTAATGCATACACTTACATTTTTTAATGCATTGCAATGCATGTATGCATGTGTGTGTGTGTTCATTTGCATTTGAAACTTTTCCTTCATTTTTAGCTATTGGCGTTCGCGTATTTTTAACGTTACTCACTCTCCAGCTCTCTCTCTCTCTTTCGCTCTCTTTTAACTTATGCGGGTGTGCTTGTGTATGTGTACGCGTGTATCTGCCTCTGTAATGCATTAGATTTTCTGGATCAAAATGCTTAGACGACTACCAATACCGCTGCTTGTTTTCATAGGCAAACACATGCATACGCTTTAATTGTAAGGCCCGACGGCAGCGCACAGTGTGTAATTTTTAGTATTTTTCTGTTATTGTGTGTCTTGTTTTGTTTTCGTTTGTTTGTTTGTTTTCTTTTTTATTAATTTTCGTTTTGCCTTTTTAACGTTCGTTTTTCCATTCAGTTGAACTTCAGACGTTAAACTGTGCAAAAGCTTTTCAATTTTAAACGCGGGTGGTGAAAACAGTTGAAACAGTTTCTTTTACTAGCTGTTGCTGAAGTTTTTGAATTTAAACAAAAAATATTATTTGAAATTGAAAATTAAAAAAAAAATATTTTAAAGAAAAGTTCTTGGAGATAACGACACTTAAGAATTTTACAAAAAATATATTTTTAAAAAAATCGAATTAAAAGTGAGCCAAAACAGGATTTAGAAAAGAAATCTCAATGGATACGTTGAAAATGAATTTAAAATTTAAATAAAATGCAGCATTTAAAAAATTCAAAGTGAAAAAAAGGGTTTTATATTTTGGAAAATAATTCTAAAATAAATTGTAATTAATATAAATCCTTAAATATTAATTTTTTTATAATCAATAATGAATGAAAATTGGAGAAAAAAATCGCAAATAAATATAAAAATATTAAATTTATAATTACAAAACATTTGTATAAACATGGAATCTTCTTCAAAAAAAAATGCAATAATTTGATGATTTTAATAATATTTTTTTTGTTGATTATTATTTACCAAAAAAAAAAAAAATTAAAGAGTTAAAAAATATTTAAAAATTATTTTCAGAATATTTAAAAATAATAGAAAGGATAAAAATAATTATTTAAATTTTTATTAAACTTTTTAATAAAATTCTTTTCTTTAATTTTTCTTTTTTTGAATTTGTAATCTTTAAATATAAATTACAAACTTTAATTTTTAAATTTCATAATTTAATTTTTAATATTATAATGAAAGTTATACACAGAAAAAATTGTGAAACGAATTTTATTTACTGATTTCCTTTAGAAAATAGTAAAATAATAGAAAAAATAGAAAAAAACTTCAAATTTTTCTTAATAACTTTGTAAAAAAATGAGAAATTTTTAATTTCAAAACTAATTTTTTAACTTTTTTATTTTGTTTAAAAAACAAAATCAGAAAATATAAACTTATTTAAAATTTTTTTGTTTTTAACTGTTGTCAGATATTCTGGATATTTTATGTTTTTCTTTTTTTGTAATTTTTTATAGAAAAAATCAAACAAAATTACAATCCAGAATATCCTTAAAAATTAAAATTCAATCAAAATATAAAAAAAAATTATGAAAAATATTAACATTTTTTTTTTAATTTTCAAAAAAAATTCTATTTATTTTTTTAAATTTTTTCTTCATACACAATTACCAAAAGTTTCTAAATTTTAGAATCTAGTTAACTTCTCTTAACTTTTTATGACAAAAAAAAAAATTATTTTTTTTTATAGTTTTTTTAATTATTTTTTTTCGAAAATTCGAAATTAATTTGTAATTCAAAGTCTTGTTATGACAAGAAATTACGATTTTTATTGCTTACTTTAATATTTACCACGTAAATCGATTTTCGAATATTTAAATCTGGCCTAAGAAGTAAAATTTTTTATAATTTTATTATTGTTTTAAAGTGTAATATTGATATTGATTTTTAGCAATGTTCGAAATTTCGAAGCTAATTTCGAAAATGAGATAAAAATGGCAATTTGTAATTCTAAATCTAATTATGATAATAAAATAAATTTTTTGTTGTTTTCTTCAATATTTACCATGTAAATCGGCTTTCTCACATTGAAATCTGGCTCCAAAATTAAAATGTTTTATATTTTTATTATTGTTTTGATGAGTAATATTCAAATTTCTTAGTTTTATGTAATGTTCGAAAATTCGAACTTAATTTCGAAAATGAAAAAAGATTGCCAATTTGTAATTCTAGCTCTTATTTAACAATAAAATAAAATTTTTGTTGTTTTTCTTCAATATTTACCTTGTAAATCAGTTTTCGAACATTGAAATCTAGCCGCAATATTAAAAATTTTTATATTTTTATTATTGTTTTGAAGCGTAATATTGATATTTGCCACTTTTTGGCAATGTTCGAAAATTCGAACTTAATTTCGAAAATGAGGAAAATTTGCCAATATGTTACCTAAGTCATCAATATTGCAATAAAATAAAAGTTTTTTTGATTTTCCTTAATATTCATCTTAGAAAACTATTTTCGAACATTATAAATCGCAGTCCATAATTTTTGTTTTTGTTTTTATTTTTAAAAGCAATTTTCCCTTCTTATAACAAACGTTTAAAGGCGTATTCTAGGAATTTTTTGGGATGGTTGGGATATATTGCTATTTACATGTAATTAACTCAATTGTTTTGTGTCAATCTTAAGTGCTTCTTGCCACTTTATGTTGCAATTACAAAATGGTTCAATAAATTGCTTGTTTTTCTCTTTTTTTGTTCTCCTTTTTGTTTAGATCATTGTCAAGAACAGCTAGCTACTATGCGATGCAGTTCAAATGTTCTCTACATTTTTGAATTATAGTTTCACGATCTATTTTTATTTCTATTACTATTGGAATGCGTTGGTGTGTTGCATGCCGTTGCTATTGCTGTTGCTATTGCTATTGCTGCAAGCAACTTCACTGATTTATGCGTTATTTATTAGGTGTGTATAGGCTTTAGACATAAATATAGCGGTGGATCTGTGTGTTGTTGTTGTTGTTGTTGTCGTCTCATTAATGTATGCAATCCGCTATCAATAAGTTTTTGATTGCTAGGGATTATCCACTATTTTTGCCCCCCATTTCATCTGTCATCTTCCAGCCTATGATGCCGCCTCTCCCTTTTGTTTTTCTAGCTGCTGCTCTCATTTCGATGAAGATTTACAATGATGCGCCATATGCCCCATAAATTTGTAACTGTAGGTACATACATACGTATGTATGTATTAAAAAGTAAAACACCTCTTGTGTTTGTGGTAAAAAAAAAATCATGAACCATTTCTAAGGTTTCTGGAAAGGAGAGTTTGTCATAAAAAAACAATAATAAAAACGCATAATTCAAATCAAAATTATTTTTCTCTCTCTCTCGCTATTATAGATTTGAACTAATTACAGCTGTCATAGAGAAAGACAGACAAACAAGAAAGAAAGAAAAAAATGCTAACAAGTCTATGAAAGCAAATGGTTTTGAAATGAAAAATTTTCTTATCGAAAGGGGATTAACACCTCGAATTAGTGTTTGACACTTGGAAATATTTCATCTTTTTAAAAAAAAGAAACTCCAATTGTTAAGGAAATTCTAACACACTGTTTTTAAAACTGCTCAAGAAAAATTTAAATTTTTACAAAATTTCATTAAAGTGGAAGTGGAAGTTGATTTCTTTCACGCTGTCATTTAAATCTACTTTTTAATTGGCCTCAAATAGTTCTAAAGAGTTTATAGAAGATTAAAGGGAGGCCATAATTTAAATGATTTTATATTTACAGGCCAAAAGGAAATTGTAAATTTGATGGGAAAAGTTCAACAAAAAAAAAATTCTTTTTCACAGTTCGAAAATGCTTAAAAATGGCCAAAAACCAATTAAAACGTAATTTTTTTGTGTTATTGCAATAATAATAACCAAAGTTAAATAATGGCATATTTTTTATGTTCGAAATTAAGTTCGAATTTTCGAACATAAGAAAAATTATTAAAATTTTAAGCCTTTGCTCAAAACAATAACAAATATAAAAAATTTTAATTTTTAGACCAATTTTTCTATGTTCGAAATTCGTATTTCATGGTAAATATGAAAGGAATTCGTAAATTTTTTATTTTATTGTCATAATGAGATCAAGCATAATAATTTGGTATATTTCTTGCATTTTCGAAATTAACTTCGAATTTTCGAACATTAGAAAAAAAGGTTATAATTTGAAACTACTGTACAAAGTAATAATAAAAATATATAAATTTTAATTTTTGGAGCCAGTTTACTATGTTCGAAAATCGTTATTTGGGATAAAAACTTATGAAAACATTTAAATTTTTATGGAACTGCTATACTCAGGTCTTGGATAACATATAGGAATTGTTTTCTTATGTTCGAAAAGGAAATAAATTTTCGAACATTCTTGAAAATTGAGTTTTTAACCAAATAATGTTATTTTTGTTATATAACTATATTTCGAAACAACTAAACAATTTTAAAAGCTTTTTCAATGTTTGAATTTACGAAAATAGTAACAGTTTTGTACAAAAATATGTAAAAATAATTTTTTTCATATTTTGTTTACATTTAGCCACATGTTAGAAGTAATTTTGTGAGAGATGAAATAGGAGTAAACAAACTACAAAAAAATTTTAAAATTTTGCTGACTCTATTATATTAAAACAAGAATGTTAACGATCATTATTATCATCAACACATTATAGACTTAACATAATACCCAACACAGCTATGCTAGCTAACGAGTCATGTTAAGGAATTTATTTTTCCAAAATTCTGTTGAAATTTATTTGATTATTAAAATGATACTTAAGAAGGAGAAGACGAACGAACGATTACATACCAAAGAAAACTGTGTCATTTATGGTATATTTTAATGAAAAAAATTCTTTAAAAAATATATTTTTTTTTTTTTTTGAAAATATATCTTCTTTGTCTTTAGAAAAGAAAAAAACACAAGCAACACTTTTTATTCTTAAAAACAAAAAGACTGACTCGTTACACTGTCTGTCAGAGTTATAATTATGATGTGTTATAATAGTATTTAACCACACAGTTAGTTGTGTGTATGTATGTAGAGAAAGAAGTCAAGTCAAGCCTCGTTAAATTTTATTTCATTTATTTATTTTTAATGAATTTTTAACCATATTTTCGCTCATTGAAATTGAGCATAATAAATATTTATAAATAAAAGACGAAAAAATTGTTTACAAACATTGGCTATACATTATGGGGTTTTCTAAAGGTAACAGCAGCTCTTTTATTTTTCTGTTCAAAATCTTTTTATTTTTCATATTCTATGGGAACTTATCCAGCCATTACAATTCAAAGAATTTTTTTTATAAAACAAAAGACGTGTTTTTAAAACGTTTTTAAAATTGTATCATATAAATATTTGTTAAGGGTATTCACTTCACTTTGTCAGTATAAATTTTTTTATTACTTCTTGCATTAATTTACAAGAAATAATTTTTTTAATCACAAATTTCTTAAATTTCTTAAATTTTCAAAATTTTGCACAAGTTTTTGTTAGTTTTTAAAAAGGTAGAAATTGTAAAAAAGTAGCAGAAATTTTTAAATCCAACATTTGAAATTAGAAATCTTTTTAAGTGGAAAACTTCATCAGTTTTTGTAATTTTAAACATTTAAAAAATATAAAAAGTTAGTAAAAATTGAAAAATGTAGTAGAAATTGAAAACTCTTCATTTAATTTAAAAAAAAAATAACATTTGGCATGTAATTATGTAAAAAAACAAAAAAAAAATTCACATTTTTAAAAAAGTAGTAGAAATTGGACAAAAGTAGTAAACAATTTTTAACTCAAAAATTTCTTTAGAAATGTTTTTTAACAGAAACTTTAAGTAATATATGAAGTCGCCGTGGTCTAGTAGGTAGTGTGTTGGCTTATTAGACGAAAAGCCAGGGTTCGAGCCCCAGGCCAGACATCAAAATAAAATACAAAAAGTATTTTTTCGGCGACTTCCTCTCAGCAGATTTCTGGCAAAAACTCTGAGAGTAAATAAAATTGCCATGAAAAGTTTCTCAAAAATCTGTCGTTCGGAGTCGACTTTAAACTGTAGGTCCCGCCACTCATGTATAAAATTAACACACACAACATAAGTGGTGTGAGAAACTAGGTCGTAATCCTGACTGAAGGGTTGTAATGACCAATTATGTATGTATGTATGTTTAAGTAATATACCCCAAAAATGGCAAATTCTATATGTTTAACAAAAGTAGTAGAAATGGAAAAATAGTAGTAAAAATACATACCACTTATTTCAAACTAGTTATAGAAATACGATTGAACAAAAGTATTTAAAAACAATGCTTAAAACAAATTAAGCTGAGGAAAAAAATTTCTACTACTTTTTTTTACAAAATACTACTCTTTTTGATATCTTTAAAAATATTTTTTAAATAAAATATGTGCTCAAAATTAATTTGGCAAGGTTTGGAAGTTGAAAAAGAATGTTTTTAAAATAGTAGTAAAAATACTACTTTTTAAAAAAGATTAAAAACCCAAAAATTTGCTATAGATTATAGGAGTAATGATATTTTATTAAATTTTTAAGGATTTCAAAACAAGAAAATAGTTGGAAAAAAATAGTAGTAGAAATACTACCTTTTTAAAAATGTTGTAAAACCCATAATGTTGCTGTAGATTATAGGAATATTGATATTTTATTTAATTTTAGGCTTTCTAAAGCAAATAAACTAATTAAGAAATAGTAGTAAAAATACTACCTTTTTTAAAAATGATCAAAAAAAGCATAGTCTTTTTAAAACAAGAAAATATGTAAACAAAGAGTTTTAGAAATACTACTTTTTTATAGTTTTAAATAGTAATCTACAGCATAATTTTACTGTTTTACTAATAAATTTATTTTTAAAATAACACTTCATTAATTTTTTAGTATTGAAACATAAAATATGGTTTTAAGTCACATTTGAATTCCTTTCTGATTCATTTGTAAATTTAATGGATTAAATTGTTAAATTTTCAACAGTTTTATTCACTTGATGCGCACGAATTGTTTTAATTTATTTTATAATGTTTTATGAGGCCATGAGATTGTAATATTAAGAAAACTATTAAACAATATTTATTAAAAACATTTCTTTTCATGTCTTTTGTTGAAACAGAATTATTGTATTTGAAAAACTGCCAATTTACAATAAATTTTTCTTTATAAATATACATACATATGTATGACGCGTATCAAGTGAATTGAAATGAATATCGAACGATCACTTAAAAGATTTTCAATTGAAAATAAATTGTGTTTCCCTTTAATTGTAATATTACATCAGTTCTTTAATTTGTTTTAATTGGTGGCAAATATTTGCAACTATTTTTAGCTACTTTTATTCCAAAGAAATAAATTTTCATAATTTGTTTCTAGTTTCAGTTATAAAAATAAAGCTTTAAACAAAATAAATGTTTTTCAAAATTTTACTACCTTTTTTAAATATCTACTACTTTTTTCTACTACTATTTTTATTTGTTTTTTCTTAGCCTTTAAAGTACAATTTATTTGTATTTAATGTTTTTGTAATATTTAAACCTGAAATTGTGATTTTTGAAATCTACTACCATTTTTTACAAATTCCTCTGCTCTTTTAAATCTACTACTTATTTTGAAATGTTTTTAAATTCCCAAAACTTATAAAATTGGGCTTATAATTTGCATTAAAAAGGATTTCAAAGCAAAATTACGTATTTTGTTTTTCTACTACTTTTTTAAATTTCTACTACTTTTTAAAATATGTTTAAATTTCTGTACGTTTTCTGCATAATTACATGCTAGATATCATAATTTTGTTATTTTTGGTTAACTTTCTGAAATAATTTTTTATTTTTTAGGTGTTTCTACATTTCAAATTTCTACTACTTTTTTATATTTCTACTACTTTTTTTAAAGTTTTTTTATGATTTAATGTTTTCGGTTTTTTTGGTGTTTAGTTAGAAGTATTTGAATAAATTTTTAAATTATTTTACTTTTTTAAAATCTACTACTTTTTTGTGATATCTAGTACCTTTTTTAAGAATAATTGAATTATTTTAGAACTTTTGTAATTTTAGCGCATAGTTTGCTGTAATAGAACATATTTTTGTCTCTTCTTTGCACTACATTTTTTAAATTTTAGTACTTTTTTTAATTTCTACTACCTTTTTTAAAAATTATTGAATTTTTAATATTTTCGTTATTTTAAAGCACATTTAGCAATATTAGAACATATTTTTGCCTTTTTTGAATTATAAAAATCTACTACTTTTTTAAAAATTTCTACTACTTTTTTAATTTTTTTTATATATTTGTTGCCTATTGTCAATCTTTTACTATGACGTAACCAGTTTTCTAAGAATTATACAGTTTTGTCGATTTACTACTATTTTTAATTTCTACTACGTTTTAAAAATTTTTTAATTTTTCAAATTTTTTAAACTTTTAACCCAGTTCGCTCACCTTAATGACCATTACTATGAGTTTTCGCATATATTTTAAGCTAATTTTTGTTTGTTTTTTTTTTGTTTTCTTTGCACTGCTTGTAAATCGTAGGTGTCTATTTATTTGTACTGTGTTGCATTGCTGGAGGGTATCAATTGTTACAGATACATTTTGTTTTTCCAGTTATTGACGCCAAAATCTCAGTAAGAAAAAAACTTTTAAAATGAAATGCATTTACAGCAAAATTTGCTCTCTAATGTAATGTGTGTGTTTGTTTTTGGCATACATTTAAGGCGGTGTTGTTATTGTTGTTGTTGCTGTTGTTGTAGCCATTGCTGGTTTCAATTTAAATTAAATTGTTTATTCATAAATACAAAATTCAAACCATGTTTCTTTTGCTACATTTCACGTTGTTGTTGTTGGTTTTTTTTCTATAAATTTTTGCATAGATTTTCATTAGACACGAGGAGTAGTTTTTTTCTGTTTCTATTTCTGTTTCTGTTTTGTTTGACTGGCTGTTATTGAATGGGTTTAAATTGAACTTGAACTTGTGCCTAGAAACGTTTGGGGGCTCTCCAAAACACAGTCAACTGCAGCTGCAGTTGTAACTGCATTTGCAGCCACAGCGGCAATACTAGTGTAACTCTGACTGTGTAATAAAATCATGAGCGAGATAATACACACCGAAATGCACCATAATATCATTGAGATAACAGTGAATGCCCTGTAATAAAGACCATGTAGTAGAAGATTAATCACACTGCGGAAAATGTCCACTTTTTCGAGCTTCTTTTGTGCAAAATCCATTCTTTATTTGCATGTGTTTGGTGTACTGTGCATATGCATATGGCACTCTCTAATCACTTGTCTATTTTATCTCTTGTATAATTGTTCAATTGGCAAGAATGTGTGAGATTGTTTAACTGAAAAAAGGTGTCTTGTTATAGGCAGTGGGGGAGCACACAATAAAAATTGAAAGTGTATGTTCTCTGTTGTTGTTTATTTAATTGCTTTTGAAAAATTATTGCAGCAATACGTAATACTCTTGTAATATAAAAAAATATTTAAATTTTCTGGGAAAAATTTATAGAAATCAAATAATTTTGCATTAAAAATTTACAAAAATCATATAATTTTACACTGCATTAAAAATTATAATGAATTTTGCAAATTTTGAAAAAGGTAGTAAAAATACTACTATTTATAAAATTCAATATAAATGTTTTAAATTACATAAACAAAGTTGCACAATGTTTATTGAAGCTAGTTACATAAAAAATTTATATTAATAAAGAAATTTAAAAAGGTAGTAGATTTACTACTATTTAAATCGTGCATATGAGCCAACAATTTAAAAGTATTTAGCTAAAAATTGTTAGATTTAGTAATATTTATTTATTTGTTTGCTTTACATTAAAAATGCTTTTACAAGTTTTTTAAAAAAGTAGTATTTTTACTACTATTTTTCAATTTCAATTGGAATGTTCCAAACTGAGTAAAAAAAGACGTAAGATGTGTATATAAGCGCAGTTTTAATTAAAATTTTATATTTTTTAAAGAAATTTAGAAAGGTAGTAGATTTACTACTATTTTAATTTTTGATGTTAGTTAACAAATTAAAGTATTTTTAACTAAAACTTGTTACAAGTAATCAAAATTAAAACTGGATTTCAGTTTATATGAGTTTTAACATTTTATTAAGAAAGTAGTATTTTTACTACTAATTTTAATATTCATTTCAAATGTTTGAAATTGATCAAATGTACTTGAGAAATGTTTAAATAAATCATTTTTAAAGATAAAAAGATAGTAAATATTTAGGCTTTCTTTTAAAGATATTAGTGCATTTTGTAAAAAAAGTAGTAGATTTTTAATACCGTTTTTTCAAAGTTTTATGAAATATATTGTTAAAAATAAGACTTATATTTTACTTAAATGGCTTTGAAACATAAATAAGACTTATTTTAAATAAACTATAGCATTTTGTAAAAAAGTAGCAGATTTTTCAATACCTTTTTTTAAAATTTTGTGAAACATTTTGTTACAAATAAGAGTTATATTATACTTAAATGACTTTTGAAGTCATTTTGGAGTTAGCTTATGGGCATTATAAAGTTTTATAAAAAAGTAGTAGATTTTTTAAGATTTTTTTTTTTCGAAAGAAATTCTTTAGATTTGTGTGGTTTGACAGTTTTATTGATTTGAAAAGGCTTAATAAGCTTTTTTGGAAGTAAAATATACTTTTTTGAAAAAAGGTAGTAGGAAAAGTATTTTTTTTTCTTTTTTGAAAACGTATGGGAATTATTTGTTTATTTTTTTCATATTTTTCTACGAAAAGAATTTCAATAACAAAAATTATTTTTAAATCTTAACTTGACCTCAATAATGTTCTAATGATGGATGATGTCTTTAATAAAGCGCCTGTTAAACAATAAACAATTGTGAGGCAAAAAATATTAAAAAAATGTTCAAAAACATGTTCAAAAAATAGAAAATAAAATGAAATCAAATAAAAGGCGTTTAAAATTGTAATAAAAATTTCATTAAACAACAAAACACTTGATGAGGCATTAATAAAAAAAAGTGTCATCAAGTCTGCTGGTAATGCTTATGCTGATGCTCATGCTCATGCTGATGCTGATGATAATGAGCAACAGCAACAGCCATAAAATAATGCTTAAAACCCCTAAAGTATGCTTTGTTTGATTTTTTTCTTTTATGGAACGCCTTCTTTTTGTAAATATAAAAGAAAAATCATAAAATTATCAATTTGCCCTCAAAATGCAAAAGAAATTGTAAAGAAATGTTTGGAAAAAAAAAGAATTTTTTTTTTAAATTTATAAATACAGTGTCCTTGATTTTGTATTGACTTTATATGACCACACAACACAGGCAACAACAACAACAACAACAACATCTTTGCAATAGAAGTGCCATAAAATGGTCACATTAAGTCATAAATTTTAACGGAAATGATACAAAGCATTTCCGGTTGTTGTGGTTATTCGAATTTAAATGAGAAAAAAAAGAATTTTTTTTCTATAAACGTTCTTGACTGTCCATAGCTTATAAGCTACAGCCCAAGAGAGCTGGACATTTTGTTTAATATTACAAGGAAAATAGTTGTAAACGAGATGATGCTTAAGGATTTCCGTTTCTATTCGTTTTTTTTTTCGTCATACAAACCAAAGAAAGCAAAACAAACCCTTAAATGCCAGTGTTATATGGTGTTAATAATAACGACTTGTAAATACCACAATAAGACCACATGTGGAGCCTTTTACCAAAAAGAATAACGAAAAACGACAAAATTCTCTCACACAATATTCTCTCACACAATTTTTTTAAATGCTGCATTTTGTGCTTAAAATAAAAAAACATTCTTTAAAACAACTAAGATTTCTAGTTTCAAATAAATTTATTCTTTTGAAATTTAAAAACCAAAAATTTTAAAAGAGGAACACAACTTTAGCTGGTAATTCGTCAATAAAGCTTCCACAACAATGGGGTGTTTACACCCCCTGGTATTACTGCTAATGGCAGTTGGTCTACAAATAACAATAATTGAATCTAGAGGTTACTATTCTTATGGTAAGTTCAAAGTTTTTAAAAATATTTCTCAAAAATATATAATTTTTACATAGAAAAAAGTGAAATTTTAAAAAAGTAGTATTTCTACTACTATTTTTAAATATAAAGTAAAATGAGTGAAACATTAAAAATAAATAATAAAATTGTAATAATAAAAGAAAATCCTTATTAAACAATGATTTTTAAAACAGTAGTATTTTTACTACCTTTTTAACATGCTCTTTTCTTTTCTTGACTACTATTTTTAAATACAATTTTTTGTAATAAAACTTGTGAAACAACATTAAAAAAGTGATATTTTAGAATGATTTTTAAAAAAAGTAGTATTTTTACTACCTTTTTTAAATACTCCTCTCTGCAGAAATTGATGAAATTAGTTGAAATTTAATAAAATATCTATATTTTAGAGATTTTTATATAAATTTTGATATTATTAGGACAGCTTTTAAAAAATAGTATTTTTACTACCTTTTTTTAAATGCTCTTTTCTATTTTTAAACACAATTTTTTATAGCAAAACTTATGAAACAACATGAAAACAGTAATAATATTATTTAAGAATGATTTTTAAAAAAGTAGTATTTTTACTACCTTTTTAAATACTCTTTTCTATGCAGAAATTGACGAAATTAATTGAAATTTAATAAAATATCTATATTTTAGGGTTTTGTATATAAATTTTGATATTATTAGGACAGTTTTTGAAAAAGTAGTATTTTTACTACCTTTTTTAAATACTTTTTCCTTTGCAGAAATTGTTCAATTTAATTGAATTTTAATAAAACAACATCAGTTTAACGGTTTGCTTACAAATTTTGATATTGTGGGAAAGGTTTTTGAAAAAGTAGTATTTTTGCTACTATTTTCAATAGGTTTCAGCACACAAAAGCTAACAAAATTAAAAAAAAGAATTATTGAAAGCAGAAGGTTTAAAATCTAAAATAGCTGGACCATTAATTTTGAACTTATTTTCTCAATTGTTATTATCTATTGTTAGAAAAATAGTAGTAAATTTCTAGTACTATTTTCAAAATGTTAGAACTGTTAAGAAATATTATTTGTTATTAAAAGTTTTTTTGTTGTATTATTTCATGAAGGCTTTAATTTTTAGTTTTTGATCATCTATTGCTTTAAAAATAGTAATAAATTTTTACTACTTTTTTAAAAAATTTAATATTTTCTTTTTAAATGTATCATTTTGTTGTTGTATGCAAAGGAACAATTTTTTACTTTAGAAAATTGTATTCTTTTGCTGTTAAAGAAAATAGTAGTAGAAATCTAGTACTATTTTTAAAAAGTTAAATTTTTTTTAAATTGTATGAATTTAAACAAATTTATTTATGTTTATGTAAAAGAAATAGTAGTAAATTTTTACTATTTTCAGAATAAAAAAAATTCTTAGATTTATTGATTTTTAACTGCCTATTTAATTTGCTTTGTAACACAGAATGCCATCCAGACAGTTTACGTTTTATTGGATGTTTTGATTTTTTCTTTTTAACGTTAAAAATAAATTCAATGTTTTATTGTAAATATTTATCTTATAGTTCATTGCTTGTGGTGGGATTCAATATAAATTTCCAATTGTTTAGACTCTTAGCAAAACAAAAACATAATTTTTTTATTTATTATTTTAAAATTATAAACAATAAAAGCGACTTAAAAGAATTCCCCAGAGTTTACCCGCACTTGTAAAGTCAACACTTTCTATGTAAGCAACATCTGTAGGCTCAGCTTTAAGTGTTTCGTTTGAGTGTGTGTGGGAGTTCTTATCTGTACCATGATGAGATTTGCATGTAAACAAGAAGTTGTTTTTTTTTTTAGATTGTGCTAATTAGTTGGCCTTTGTTGTAATTAATAACAAAATGACAATTACCCCAAATACTTAAATAAAGAAATTAAAAAAAAGAAAAAAAACCAAATTGGTTTGAAAATATTTGTCATACTTTTCTGATTTCATCACACCCTCAGTATCTTATTTTATTATTATTTTTTATTATAATTTTTTATTGATAACAATACAAGTCCAACTTTTTTTTGGGGTCACTCATAAGTGACCCTATTTTTTCAATTTAAATTTGAAACCAGAAACAGCTGCATGTGATTTCATTTTTATCAGAGCTGTGGTAAGCTTTATTGAAAAGAATACAGAAATTTGAAAAAAAATTGAAAATATCTACACAGATAATTGAGTTTTTAAAACTTTTGAAATTATGTTCTTATGTTAAGAAATTTTTAAAAAATAGTAGTAGAATCTACTACTAAATTCTTGTAGATTAATATTACAAAATATGCTCTCAAATCTTCTCTGCTTCATATAAGTTTAAAAAAATTTCAGTAAAACTTTAAAATTCATCTCAAAAAAATAGTAGTAAATTCAGTACCTTTTTCAAAAAAAATAAAATTTTACTTCAAAGTTTATGATTGCATAAAAATCTACTTAAAACCTGTTAACCTGCTGTTAAGCTTAAAAAATCTATCAAAATAAAACAGTAGTAAAATCTACTACTATTTTTTGAAGCGAAAAAATTTTACAATAATTATTAAAATACATAATTTTACCCAATAATCTTTTAAATTTTGTGATATTGCAATAAACTTACTCTTGAAAATAGTAGTAGAATGTACTACTCTTTTTAAAATACATAAAGCCTACAAATATTCTTAAAATATACTTTTACTTAAAATTTCGTAAATTCTTTGAAAACTTATACCAAAAAATAGTAGTGAAAACTCGTACTATTTTCAAAAGTCATACAGAATCTTTTGAAAAGTCCTGTAGCATGAAAATATGTTAAAAAGTAACTTAAATTTGTATAATTTGGAACTGAAAAATAGTAGTAAATTGTATTACCTTTTTGAAAAGAGCAACAAAATTATTGAAAGCTTTTATTAGGCTTTCTTACTATATTTAAAACGCCAAACAATGCATTTCAAAGTATGTTTTTAAAATAAAAAATAGTAGTAAAATCTACTACTATTTTCATAAAGTAAAAAAATTAAATAACTTATTTATTTCGTATTGTTTGTTGGTGAAGCTTTAAAGTGCTGAAATTTAAAGATTTCCAGTCATAAAAAAATAGTACTTTAATCTACTACTATTTTCAAAAATAAAAACATTTTTATAGAAAAACCCTATTTAAAGATAATTTTTTATTTGTTAAGCCATAACTTGATAGAATTTGTATTTTCTTAGCGAAAAAATAGTACTAAAATCTACTACTATTTTTTCAAAAAAGAATTTTCTTTTTGATTTTTATCACGAACCTCCTTAAGATTCTATTTGAAAAACAAATGTCATCATACTTATACCATTGACACCAATATTATAAATATTTATTTAACTTCATGTTAAGTTCATGGATGATATCATATATCATGGCAGTATGTACATACATATGTAAATTGAATATTCAATGCAATAATTTATTTTTATTGTATTGCAAAAATTCTTGGCACATTCAAGTAATCAAACTAGACAAAAGAGCCCAGCAATTGAAGCTGTCACAAATCAAAGAGGGAAAATACATATAATCGATAAGATCTCTATGATCTACAGAATTTGTAATAAAAAGCAGATGTTGATGATGGTGAGGTAAGGGACAGAGACAAGGGCATTCTAGTAAATCTCCATACAACTTTTGATTGATCGAAAAAATTTGTAACACATTTTAGTTTGAAATTGCAATCGCCGTCGCTATCATAGAATTTTGTTTTTTCCTTTTGCTTCTTAATTGAAATTTAATTGTGCAACTTAGTAACAGACAGACTGTGCTTAAACGAGAGCAGTTTTGTTTTTTTTTTTTGTATACAAATAAACTAGAGAGGAAAGACAAAAAGTCATTCATGATTAAAATTTATGGCCCCGCAAAGTATTTTATTTTTATTTCGCAAGAATCAATTGCTATTAGCTGGAAAGCATGTAAAGAAATGAAGTAAATGGTCAATAGAAAATATTGAAAACTTTTTTTATTGATTTTATTTATAAATAGTTTAAGAATTTTTACATTTAATGTAGTACATAAACATTTACTTACATAAATAAACAATCAAACATTAAAAGTTTTTCCAATAATTTTTTTTGTCTATAAATTTCCACTTTGCCTTCTATATTGCTTAGCGCCATTTAATGCTACCAGTCTCTGTGGCAGCTGTGCATTGCAAACGTTTAATTGTTTATGCGTTAACATTCTTTCAACGCTGCCAGTGAAGCAATAATGCGGTCTATTGATTTGTAATTTATTACAAAAATATTCTCTTTTTTTTTTTGGAAAAAATAATCGTTTGTTTTATATATTTATTTTTGTTTTCAATAATAAAAATTAAGTGGAAATATTTTAAACAAAATGAAAATGATTACAAATGTAAGAAATACAAATTTTTTATATTTAACATACTTATTTCAATTTTAGAAAAAAAAAATAGTAGTAGATTTTACTACCTTTTTTTTAATTAAAAAACTTAATTTGAATCAATTATTTACATACTATAACTCTATAAGAATTTTTAAAAACTTCAGTACGACTTTTGTAAATAGTAGTAGATTTTACTACTATTTTTTGAGATTTTACTACTTTTTTCAATTAAAAATCTTATTTTGAATCAATTATTTACATACTATAACTCTACAAAACTTTTTAAAAACTTTAGTATGACTTTTGTAAATAGTAGTAGATTTTACTACAATTTTTTTAATTTGAAAATATACCTGTTTGACATTCTGAATGTAATATGAAAGCCTAATAAAAAATTCCTTCAATTTTGTTGGTTTTTTTTTCAAAAGGTTATAGATTTTACTACTATTTTTAAGGTGGAAACTACTCCAATTTAAGTTACTAGTGAACATATTTTCATACTCTAAGACTTTTTAAATGATTCTGTATGGCTTTTATAAATAGTAATAGATTCTACTAAAATTTTTTAATATCAAAATATACAATACAGTAGGACCTTGATTATCCGTGATTCCATTATCCGGCAACATCAATTATACGGGATTTAAAAAGAAAATTTTTTGCTTCGGCTTAATTTTATTTTGGATCGACTTAAATTATTCTGTATCGCTTAACCGTGATTACCTCTATATTATCCGTGATAATAAGCAAAAAATTGTTCCTATTATTTTGGACAAAGAAGCGAAAAAGGGGAATTCCCTCTTTAATATACGAAGAGTCAGAAGCATACATGTAAACCTGTTTAGTTTAATTGAGAAATTTGAGAAGTGTGGTTTTTTTATATTTTTGAAATATGTAGGTATATAAAATCCTTGAATTATTTAGTTTTTATATAAATATGTACTAATAAAAATACATATCTATTTAAAAACCAGCCAAAATTGGTACTCAATTAACCGGGAAAATCGATTATCCGGAATGCTTCCGCTCCCGACCATCATGGATAATCAAGGTCCTACTGTAATAGTAGATTCTAATACGATTTTTTAATATCAAAATATATGTTATAAAGCAAGATTTGACATACTAAGTGCTTTAATAAAATCAAATAAAATATTTTGATACATTATCTTAATTTTTTTGAATCATTTTACTACTATTTTCCGGGTCGAAAATTTACAAATTAAGTTATTTCATGCAATATTTTCGTGCTGGAATAAATTTTAGAAAAGTTTGGACGAATTTTAAAAATAGTAGTAGATTTTACTACTATTTTTAAAAATAGTAGTAAAATCTGCTACTATACTATACTATAGTAGTAGATTTTACTACTACTAGTAGTAGATTTTACTACTATTTGTAAACAGTAATAGATTTTACTACTATTTTTAAGCAGAAAAAAATTGATTTTAACACAGTTCTTAAGTTACTAGGTAGAGTAATAAAAAGTATTAAAAGTTTCCGATAGTCCTATTTACGTTTTTCAAAAGGTAGTAGATTTCACTACTATTTTTGAAAGAGAAATTTTGAAATTGAAACTTATCATTAACAAATTTTGCCAGTATAAAACTATTTTGAGATGTTTATAAAAGATTTTAAAGTTTATTCAAAACGTAGTAAATTTTACTACTATTTGACATTACTATTGCTGGAATTTTTAATACGAATTTGAATATTGCAATACTGTCTTAATGCTATTTCTTAAGCGAATAGAAAAACAATGTTTACTAAAGGTTTACCATATTTCCAATAAACTTTTCAAAAAGGTAGTAGATTTTACTACTATTTTTACTACTATTTTTCTAAAATATTTTTCGAAGTGCAATAAAAAATTTTAATGTTTTCTAATCTAAGGCAATACTTTTTTCGCCTGGTTTAGAATTCTGTTTCCATTTAAGGTTTAAAGGCCTTTGGATAATGATCTTAATCTTGGCTTAAAACTTCTGTTTGATACTTTCGTATAAAATTACTTCGCTGTGTTTAGTTGAAATAAAACAATATAAAACCCTGATTTCCCACAAGGATTTCAATTGTTTAAAATGTGTTTAAAGCCGTTGTAATATTTAAAAAACTTAACGGTTTTTATTTTTTAATGCTTTAAAACTGAAGGTATTGAAACAAGTACTTCCGATTTTTTCTAGATTCTTCTATTTTTTTTTTATTTATTTTTTTTTTATTTTAATAAAAAACAATTTTCACTTGACAACAATAGTGAAGTGAAGGTTCGTCCGCCAGATTTCAGAAATATGAGATTAATTTCAATAAATTTTTGCTTTTTATTTCTTCTAGTTCTGCCATTTAAAAATCCATTTTTTTCATTGTCAATTGTGACTGAAAAAAAAAAACAAAATGTTTTTGGCGGGCATTAATTTTAATTGTTGCATATTAAGACACTGCTTATGCATATGGAGAACATTAGAGAAATAGTGTCATCTGAGTAGTAGCAGCACAATACAACACTGGTAATTTGAATGACGGAAATTCTTTCATTATTTTGTATAATTTTGGGCTTCTCAGAATAGAAAATACGTTGCATTTTTACAATTTGAGGATAAACGTTGAAGAAAAGACGTTGCATTTTTGCAATTTGAGGATAAATGTAATCAAATATTCAGCATTTTTACAATTTGAGGGTAAATGTTGCAGAAAACATGTTGCATTTTTACAATTTGAGGATAAATGTTTAAGAAAATACGTTACATTTTTACAATTTGAGGATAAATGTAATCGAATATTTTGAATTTTTACAATTTGAGGGTAAATGTTGCAGAAAACATGTTGCATTTTTACAATTTGAGGATAAATGTAATCAAATATTCAGCATTTTTACAATTTGAGGGTAAATGTTGCAGAAAACATGTTGCATTTTTACAATTTGAGGATAAATGTTTAAGAAAATACGTTGCATTTTTACAATTTGAGGATAAATGTAATCGAATATTTTGAATTTTTACAATTTGAGGGTAAATGTTGCAGAAAACATGTTGCATTTTTACAATTTGAGGATAAATGTAATCAAATATTTAGGATTTTTACAATTTGAGGGTAAACGTTGAAGAAAATATGATGCATTTTTACAATTTGAGGATAAATGTAAGAAAATACGCTGCATTTTTACAATTTGAGGATAAATGTTTAAGAAAATACGTTGCATTTTTACAATTTGAGGATAAATGTAATCGAATATTTTGGGTTTTTACAATTTGAGGGTAAATGTTGCAGAAAACATGTTGCATTTTTGCAATTTGAGGGTAAACGTTAAAGAAAATACGCTGCATTATTACGGTTTGAGGATAAACGTTGAAGAAAATACGTTGCATTTTTACAATTTGAGGATAAATTGTGTTGTTTTAACAAACAAAAACCAGCCGTTTCTCTAGGCCTTAGTGTTTCTTACGTTTTTATGAATAATGAAAATAAATTAATCTGATGACAAAATATTTAAGATCAGTGCTTACATCAGCAGAAAAACAGAGTACGTTGTAGAACATTGTTGCCTTTTTTTCTGTTTTTTTTTTCTTCCTTTTTTATTTCTTCTTAATACTCAGCAATTTGTTTAGATTGCAAATTAACTAAAACAGCTCATCTAACTATATGCAACAGCAGCAACAACAACAGCAGCAACAACAACGCACAGCCTTTAAACATAAAACTTAAAGATCATTTAAAAAAGATTGAGAGTCACAACATGCCACCAGGCATCTTACATCGAATGAAGAAAAGATTGAAGGCAATTGCAATTGCATAGCCAGATAGAGAGAGAGAGAGAGAGAGAGAGAGAGAGAGTCAATTGCAGCAATAGGAAATATAATGATCAGGCAAGCATGACTTCGTCATCATTTTATAACAACAACACTGTGCATACAAAGAAAGTTTATGAGAAGATCAAAATCAGTTTTAGAACAGACTTTATTGTTGTTGCTATTACTGCTGCTGCTATTGCTATTGTTTTAAGGAACAGACAAAAGCTTCTTTCAAAGCTGTAAGCCTACATGCTTTATTCGTTTTCTTCCATAGTTTTCATGAAAGAAGTTGTAAACATGATGTAGTTTATTAGAGGTTACTGCTAATGTTCTTAATTTGTTGTAGCCCCATATGCATGCAGTTGTTGTAATTTAATTCTAATTTAAAAGTCACTAGCGAAACGACTTTGAAAAAAAAATTTTTTTTTGAAAAAGATTCTTTTTTTCCTTTGCTTTGCTAAATATTTTTACAACAATTTTTAAAATAATCATGCCATTCATCATAATTTTCCTATAAATTATAATAAAGAACATGCTTCTAAACACTCAAGGAAAAAAATTCATTAAAAGAACGCAGTAAGGATTGCTTTTAGGAACGGTTTTCAAGCATAAAATATAAGAAAATTACGAATTTTTCAAAAATCCTTGGCTGAATTAAGGATAAAGCTGTTGAATTTCCAATAATTTAACAGAAAACCACTTTAGCGCCTGTTGCCAAACCTAAAAGTCTTTGCTGAATAACCTTTCCAACAGTTTAAGGCATAAAAATGCCTCGAAAACTAAGTAAAACCTTTAAAACTAAACATATCAGTAAAAACCTTAGCTGAATTGCTTTTAAAGCAGCTGAATACTTGTAAAAACTTCAAGAGATTTTAATTTAGGGTTTAAATGGCCCTTCTACGATTTATTTTACTTTGCTGAATAATATTTCTCGTAGCTGAATACACAAAATTAGATTGAAATGCATTGCATTTGGCAAAAATCTTTGCTGAATAGTAGTTTTAATAGCTGAATACACAAATTCAATGGGAAAATGGATTTAGGAACACACATTTTATTCCTTTAAAGATTTTCTTTACAAAATGTTTGCTGAATATAATTTCTATTGGCTGAATAAAAAAACTAAGGTTAGAAATAAAACAATTATAATGTATTTTAATTGCTGAATTCTATTTTTTATACATGAATATTAAAAATTAGTAAGAAAATGAGTTTATTGAGATGTATTCCATGTAACTTCAGGGATTTCTTTGATAAAATCTTTGCTGAATAGGATATTCACTAGCTGAATACATAAACTTAGTGCAGATATAGAATTATTAGGCTTTATTTTATAAAATATAAAGATTTCTTTCAAAATTGTTTTGCTAAATAAGACTTTTATTAGCTGAATTTGCATTCTAAGATGCATTTTCTGTAATTTAAAAGTTTCTTTGGCAAATTCCTAGCTGAATATAATTTTAAATAGCTGAATAGATAACTTAAAAGTGGAACTAGAACCAAAAGACAATATTTTATTTAATTAAGAGTTTTTTAATAAAATATTTAGCTGTATATGATTTTAAATAGCTGAATAGATAACTTAAAGGTGGAACTAGAACTATAAGACAAGATTTTATTTAATTTAAGAGTTTTTTTTAAATATTTAGCTGAATAAGACTTTTACTAGCTGAATAAGCATTTAAAAAACCGCAACCAAATCACAAAGAGGCATTTTTTTACTTTGAGCAATAAATTGCTTGCTGAATAACATTTTTGCAAGCTGAATTGATAAATTATGAACGGAAATGAGTCTACAAAGATTTATTCTACGTAATTTGAAAGTTTCTTTGAATAATTCTTAGCTGAATTGTATTTTTAAAAGCTGAATAAAATCATTTGCTGAATTTTGTTTACATGAAACAATTTTAAGATTTTATACCTTCAAACAACTGAAATTAAAACGCGCTTTAATAGCTTAGTTATTATTTAATTTCTTGTTGTATTAAGAGCATTTAATTCTTTATTAACTCATGTCGTTTTCTTAAAACAAAGTATCATGTAACACGGAATACATATAATGAAGTCAAGGATGTCATTGTCGTAAACAATGACGTTTTTTTTCTTCTTCTTTATGACACTATTTTAATACAACATATTTTTTCTCCATATTGTAGTTGTTGTTGTTGTTGTTGTTGTTGCTGTGATTTTGCGTTCTTTAGTTATGTAAGGTGAAATTGTTGGCAAATTTTTTTGCTAAAAAAAATTTATTTTTAAACTAGATTAAGAAGATGTATCTGCGCCTCTCTGTTTATCTGCATTGTATTAATTTTTCTTTTTTATTTTTTGTTTAATTTCAGGTGAGTGTTTCATTTCCTATTTACCTAGTAAAATTAATTACAAATATTGAGTAAGTAACTCCATTTTGATAAATATTTGTATAACCATTCTCTAAAGACAATTAGTAGTCAATTCCAACTGTATTGCTAAAGACAAGAATTGTCAGACCCTGTCAATCATATTTTTTTTTTAAGTTTTATTTGAATATTTATTACTTTCCCCCCTGGCTTCTATTACTCATAGACGTTTTTGAATTTTAATTGCAAAATAATTAAAATGATTTCATTTTAATTAAATCCATAACAATGAACAATCAACACACCCTCGTTTCTACGATTGCCACACGTTTTGTCATCTGCACATGCATACATAAGTCATAAGCCTTCACATTGCCTCAAATTGAGTTCCATCTTTGCAATTTTCTTTATACACAGCAGTGTAGAGTGTAATCGATGGCATTTTGTTATGATAATCTAAATAATTGCAAACAATTAAAACAAACAAACAAACAAACAAAAAAAAACGAGCTATTAAATCATCCCATCAATGGTGTCATGCATGATTAAGACAAAAAGTACTTGAAAAATCTATAAAAAATAATTTTATGTACTAAAAATGCAAGGGTTTGAAAATCAATAATTTTTTAGAGATTTTACATAAGAAAACCTTAGCTGAATTAGTTTTATCATTAGCTGAATAGTAATTTTATAACCCTTACTCATAGTCTACATCAGTAACAAGTTATCTACATAAAAATATCTTTGCTGAATTAGAAATTTCCTTAGCTGAATTATATTTAACTTAAGTAATATAAAATATTATAAATTTAAAAGCTTTGAAATATGGAAAATATTCAACAAAAATATTAATTATTATGATAACTAGTTTTGTTAAAGTTTTGTTAAAATTAACCAAAAATTTCTTTAAAAACCTTAGCTGAATTAGATTTTTGCTCAGCTGAATAATGATATTATAGCCTCATCTTATAAAACCCATCCAGATCTTTCAATTTACATTAAAAAATCTTTGCTGAATTAGATATTTCCTTAGCTTAATTACATTTTTCTAAAGAAAATTAAAAGAAAAACCACAAAAATCTTGAAGTATTAAAATATGTTTAATAACTAACAGAATTTCTTTAAAAATAAAACATTTCCTTGAGTCTATCATAAGTTTTTTAACAAAACCTCAAATTTTTTAGCTGAATTAGATTTTTGCTTAGCTGAATAACAATTTTTTAGCTTATTCTCATAAAACCCATCCAGATCTCTCAATTTACATTAAAAACTCTTTGCTGAATTAGATATTTCCTTAGCTGAATTACATTTTCCGAAAGAAAATTAAAAGAAAAAAGAGAAAAATTTTATAGTATTAAAAAATCCTTAATAACTAACAGAATTTCTTTAAAAATAAAAGACTTTCTGGAAGTCTATCATATGTTTTTCAACAAAACCTCAAAAATCCTTAGCTGAATTAGATTTTTGCTTAGCTGAATAACGATTTTATAACCTATACTCATAAAACACATAAAAACTATCGACTTACATTAAAAAAATCTTTGCTGAATTAGATTTTTCCTTTGCTGAATGGCATTTTCCATAAGTAAACTCAAGAAAAAAAATGTGAAAATCTTAAAATATAAAAATCTTTTATAATCAAGACAATTCCTTTAGAGAATTTATGTAAATTTTTATTTTTTGTTGAAAATCACAAAAAACCTAATATTATTGCAATTCAGCTGGTTTGTCAGCTATTCAGCAAGAAAAAATTAACGACAAAATGTGTTTTGGCTAGGAAAATTACTGAAAAACATATTATTTTGCCAATTTAGCTGATTTCTGAGCTATTCAGCAAGGAAAAATGTAAGAAATTTCAAATAAATTAGATTAGCCTGCAATTCTATTTCATTCTATTTGCATTCTATTCAGCTGAAAAAAATCCTTCCAACACAAGATTTATTTCAAGAAAACCATCCCTTTTAACCCATGATTTTTATGATCTTTTTTGCGGAGGAAAATTAATGAGAAATTTGTTTTGTAGATGAATTTTTCAAAAATCTTTACATTTATGTAAGCAAAGCTTAACCCATTAATGCCCGAATTATTTTTTTGTCTAACGGTTACCGTTTTGTTTTTACATTCAATTTCCTCTCAGATCATAAAAACTAAAGCAACCTGGCAACTTAAGTTGCCACTGGGCACTAATGGGTTAATTATGTATGTCTTAAAAGATTATATGGACTGTAGTTATTTAAAACCGTATAGAATTTTCCTTATTCAGATACTTTAAATTGTATTCAGCTAAAGATTTTATGATTATAAAATGATTAGAAATTTTTTTATTGCAGATTTTTTTAAAAATTCTTATATTTTTGCTATTCAGCACCTATTAAAGTTATTCAGCTGGGTTAAATTTTGTCTTAAATGATTATTTAGATTGTTAGTTTTTACTGCCGTACAGAATTTTCCTTATTCAGCTAATTTAAATCGAATTCAGCTAAAGATTTAAGCTTAAAACCTTGAAACTGTCAAGGAAGTGCAACATTTTTGGAGATTTAAAAATTTTTTTTCGACACTTTTGTTGACAAAAATAACCGCCAAAACAAAATATCTGATTTCGTTTTGAATTTTTTTTTTTTTTTTCAAAAAACTGCAAAAATTATTTTGTATATCAAGTTCGTTTGCGTGAAAGAAAAAAATTGAAAAAAAATTGAAAAAAATCAGACTTCAAAATAGAAACACAATTTATGTCAAAGTAAACCAGCTAAATGCTGAAGCACCAACAACAACAAGAACAACAACAACGAACGAACGACTCGTGTGCATACTTCAAACTCATTCATAGTCTATTAACATGTCAAGTGTGCTCTCTATGGTGGCGGCATTCTAAGAGAGTGTCACTATGGCAACATGATTTATTTTAAGGCAAAGAAAAGAAAAAAAAAGCAATTCAAACTAAACGTTTTAAACAGAGACACTCAACTACCAACTAAACACACTGGCTGCTGCAGTGTGTGTGATAAATTTAGTGAATGTGGAAGAAGAGATGAGCACCAGAATTAGAGGAAATGGTCACAATGGCTACTCTAATGTAAACGATTATTATGTCCAAAACTCTTTACAAAAAGAATTCATTTTTTTCTGTGTTTGTTGTTTGTTTTGTTGTTGTTACAAACAAAAATTTGATGCCTCTAATTGTATCTCTGCGGATTTTTTTTATTTTGTTGTTGTTGTTGCTGTGATTATTTGTAGGCTTTTTGTAAAGTTTTAACACCTACAGTTCAGTTGTTTCCAAGTCTCAGCATTTTTTCTGTTTGTTTTTGAATATTTTTTTATACGGTTTTCTCACAGTAGTTGGTGTCATATTAGCCAAGAGCAAACTGAAGTTTATGGCGAAAAAAATTGAAAAAAAGAAAAACAAAAAATGTGATCATAAAGATGGTAAAACAACATGAAAAGGGTATTGAATATCACAAAACATGTTTAGTGCTTTAGACACATGCACTCGTTTTTTGTGACAAAACGAAAGAAAGAAAGTTTAATAACCAATAATTACGAGTTCACAGCTTAAAGCATTAAAGGTTTTAAAGAAAATATGGAAAAGCTACACCCAAAATCCAATTTATTTATGCAAAAATGTAATTCAGCAAAGGAAAATGTCTATTCAGCGGAGACATTTTTACATAGAAGTATTAAAAATAAACTCATTTACTACAACAGCTTAATAAAATCGCAATTCAGCTATTGAAAACAATATTCAGCTGGATAATGTAAACCTAAACTACCTTCAGCTTTGGAAATTATTGCCTAGAATAGTTTAAAATATGTACAACATGTAATTCAGCTCTTAAAAAACCCTATTCAGCTATGAAAAATCGTATTCAGCTAGATGAACTCAATGGAAACATTATTCAGCAAAGAAATAATTGCATACAATAATTAAAAGTGGATGTAGCATGTAATTCAGCTTTTAAAAATCCCTATTCAGCTATGAAAAATCGTATTCAGCTAGTTAATCTCAATGGAAACATTATTCAGCAAAGAAATATTTTCATACAATAATTAAAAGCAGGTGCAGCATGTCATTCAGCTTTTAAAAATCCCTATTCAGCTATAAAAAATCTTATTCAGCTAGTTGAACTCAATGGAAACATTATTCAGCAAAGAAATAATTGCATACAATAATAAAAAGTAGATGTAGCATGTAATTCAGCCCTTAAAAATTTTTATTCAGCTATGAAAAATCGCATTCAGCTAGTTAATCTCAATGGAAACATTATTCAGCAAAGAAATAATTGCATACAATAATTAAAAGTGGGTGTAGCATGTAATTCAGCTTTTATAAAACCCTATTCAGCTATAAAAAAGCGTATTCAGCTAGATAAAGTAATAATGAATCACATTTCCGTGTAAAACATTAGCAAAATCGATGTTCAGCTAATTAATAATTGTCCATAACGGCTTAAATATTTTTATTCAGCTATTAAAAATCATATTCAGCCAGTTGATATTTATGAAAACATTATTCAGCTAAGAATTGATTGCTTGTAATGGTTCAAAATAATAATCGAAAGTAATTCAATTAATTATAAAAATTCTTATTCAGCTGTGAAAAATTATATTCAGCAGGGTAAACTTAAATTAAACATTATTCAGCTAGGAAATGATTGCTAGTAATGATTCAAAATAATGATAGAAAGTAATTTAGCTCATAGAAATTTTTATTCAGCTGTGAAAAATTATATTCAGCTAGCTAATCGCAATGAAAACATTATTCAGCTAAGAAATGATTGCTAAAAATTATTGAAAATAATGATCGAACGTCATTCAGCTAATAAAAATTTTTTTTTTCAGTTATGAAAAACCGTATTCAGCTCGTTATATCAATAATTTGGCAAACAAAAGGGGAAAGGGTTACATTTTCTAGGCTGAATTGATGAAATGGTAGCTGAATTGTAAACATTTTTGATTTTGTTTGTATTTTTTCCGTTGTACCATATTTTGAGAAAATTTTTCCACAGCTGAATTGCATTTAACACTAAGTTTCCTTAGCTGAATTGCTGAAACAGTAGCTGAATTGTAAACATTTTTGATTTTGTTTTTATATTTTCCGTTGTGCTACATTTTGAGAATGTTTTTGCACAGCTGAATTGCATTTAACACTAAGTTTCCTTAGCTGAATTGCTGAAACAGTAGCTGAATTGTAAAAATTTTTGGTTTTCTTTTGATTTTTTCCGTTATACTACATTTTGAGAATGTTTTTGCTCAGCTGAATTGAATTTAAAAGCAACTTTCTTTAGCTGAATTGCTGAAACGGTAGATGAATTGTAAAAATTTTTAGGTTTCTTTTGATTTTTTCCGTTATACTATATTTTGAGAATGTTTTTGCTCAGCTGAATTGAATTTAAAAGCAAGTTTCTTTAGCTGAATTGTGAAAAATGTATGTTATGTTGGATTTTGTCTTTTTGTTGAATGTTTTCTTTTAGCTGAATTGTGTTTAACAACAACTTTCTTTAGCTGAATAGCTTAAACAAGAGCTGAATTAAAAAAAAATAATTGCTTTTATGCTTTTACTTTCTTATTATTTTGACTCCTAAATATTTAATAATAATTATAATTCTAACTTACAGTCATGGGACAAGGCTACTACTTGTTTCCTTAAATGTAAGGCGGCTCTAGCGTTACTATTTGTTTAAACCATTGTAGTCCTGGGCATTTTATTCCGGACTGTTTTATTTTCGGGCAGTTTCGGTAGTTGTTGAAACATGAAAATACAATGCTTTGTTGAATTTGTTTTGAAACCCTTTTTATTTTTCATACCCCTCCCTACCCCTTCCATTTGCAACAGATTTCCACTTGAAATTCTTGGTTCTTAGACAGTTTTCCATGCTTGCTATGCCAGAGACGATGTCTTAAAAAATTCTTAATGTAATCAAGTTTGTTTGTTTGTACGTATGGCTGGTATGGCTATATAATATTACCTGCTTTTGAATTAAAGATTATTTTCTTTTGATTGTTGCTTATTTGAGAGTTTTTCTTGCTTTTCTTTCGGCATTTTTCCGTGAAAGTATTGTGTGAATGCAAGACCTACGGAAATAATACTTTAAAGCCTTTAGATGTGAGATGAAATGGGTATGGGTTTTGCAAGTGGAAAATTGAAGGACTTTAAAGCATTTTTCTTCTGCTGAATATGTTCTGAAGTATGTTAGGAAGTGTTACAATTATGAAAATAAAGAAATTTCTTTAATTCAGCTACAAAAACTTGAATTCAGCTGCTTTAGTTTAAAGAAAATTTAAATTATCATGTCATTTCGTTAAGCTTTGATTTCTGCATATTATCCTCCGCATATTTGTTGAGTTTTGCCTTTTTTCTGCAGAACAAAACAAAAAAAATTGCAAAAAAAAATCCGATTCTAAAAGCCAAAGTTGCATGCAACAAAACAACACAAAAATATGCTGTGCGATTAAGTCACGTATTTAATCAACACATTACAAGCAACAAACCAGCTAAATAAACAGGAACAGAAACAGCAACAATAACAAAACAAATCTAATTCAGTCATACAATACGTTTCTTTCAAATATCTTTTGGTGACACCTTATCAGGCGAGGCAAAGAAAACAAGCAAAATAATACAATTTCGTGCCGCATCAGCATAAGTTTTTTTTTTTCCTCACCAACTGCATTAGCCCAGGCAGAAGGTGTCAGTAGCATTATTATTTTTTTTTATTCAAAAAAATGTTGTTTAGCATGTCATTGTGATTTTCGCATATAAGTTATCCCATTACCATCTTGTCTTTTTTGCCTAATTTACGCCTTCAGCTATTTCTTCTTCTCATTTCTTTTTGCTGCTGTCTCTGCTAATGTACAAAATTCCAATTCAAGTGTCATATTTCTGATTAAGATAATGCAAAATAGCTGCTGAATATCATACGTTATTAATGGGCTTTTAAATTATCATATCACATCACATCACATCCCAGCTGTGATTTCCAGTTAACCTTTTAAAAAGGAAGGTTTTTATACACCCATACGCTAAAATCAGCTTAAAAGTGTTAAAATTTCTTACAATAAATACAATATCATACGTTTTTAAGCTATTACTGGCCATTAACTGTAATTCAGCTCAGCTAAAAATACTTTAAACATTTAAAATTCGTTTTAAAAAACATATTTCCTAAAATTTTTATTCATTCAGCTACATTAAATGTAATTCAGCAAAGCTAAAACTTTATTAAAAGTTTTAAGAACAATACAGACAACATATTCTCAAATAATTTTACCTATTCAGCTACATTTTTAGCTATTCAGCTAAGCAAATAACCCATTAAAACCACTAAATTTCTTAAAAATACCAGGAATACCTTATAACACCACAATTTAAAGCTATTCAGCTACGTTAAAAGTAATTCAGCAAAGCCAAAAATTACTCTGAACACTGAAAGTTTGGTTTAAAAAACATACTTTGTTAATATATTCCCAATTCAGCTGCCATAAAAGTAATTCAGCTAAAGTAAAAAGTATTAAAAGCTTTACATTTATTATAAAGAATATACTTTTCAAATATTTCATCAATTCAGCTACTTTTAAAGCAATTCAGCTAAGCTAAAATTTAACAGAACTTCTCAAATTATTATAAATAACTTGAACTCAATGCTACGCCGAGGTTTTAAGCTATTCAGCTACATTAAAAGTAATTCAGCAGAAACAAAAATATTTGAAACATTGAAAATTCATTTCAACAATAATTTAGCCCAAGAGTTATGTTAATTCAGCTGCTTTAAAAGTAATTCAGCTAAGCAGAACGCTACTAAAAATAGTGAAAATGTTTTAAAATCCCATTCCAGCTAAAAATTTTACCTATTCAGCTACATATTTAACTATTCAGCTGAGCAAATATTAAAAAAAAAAAATGCAAATTTAAAGCTATTTAGCTACGTTAAAAGTAATTCAGCAAAATGAAAAATACAATAAACCATAAAAACTCTTTTTAAAAACCATATTTCCTAAAAGTTTTAACTATTCAGCACAGTTAAGAGTCACTCAGCTAAACTAAATATACAGCAAAAGTGTTAAAAAAATGTATTTCCTTACCTTCTTATCTATTCAGCAACAGTAAAAGTAATTCAGCAAGGTTTAAAAGAATTATATGCGGTAAAAATATTGTCAACACCATAAAATAGTAAAGTTTAATGCAATTCAGCTGCATCAAAAGCTATTCAGCTAAGCTCTACTGCTTAAATTGATGAATACATTATAAAAAACACAATTCAGTGAAGTCTTAAGCTATTCAGCTATAAGAAAAGTTATTCAGCTCAGCTAAAAAGCCATAGAATTTGTTAAAATGCCTTAAAAAACTTTATTTCTGGAAAATTTTGGCTATTCAGCTACATTTTAAGTAATTCAGCAAAGCTGTAAAGTATTAAAAAGTTAAATTTGTTAAAAGTATTATGAAAACCTAAAGATTAAACTAATTCAGCTGTATTAAAAGCTATTCAGCAAGATTTTATTATATAAATTTCATAATTTGTGTTTAAAAAGCTTACTAGATGAAATTTTTAAGCAATTCAGCTAAATTAGTGGAGTTAGGGAATCAAATTTTTATCTCTCTGCTGCCTATTGCATGTAATATTTCCTAAAATGTTATGTTTTAAGCTTTTCTTGGTAGCTGAATTAAATTTTTTCTTAGCTGAATTGCTTAAATTGTAGCTGAATTAAAAAAATTGTTACGGGAGCTAAGCCAGCCATTCAGCTTGAAGTATTTAAATGAATTTTGATTACCACACTCTGCTTTAAAATGCATTTCAAACAAGTATTTCTAACATTCATTACATTTTTGATCAATACAGTTGACCATTCATTGATTGCTTGGTATCGTTATCAATTCAGCAATTAATTCATTTAAAATGTTCAAAATAAAATCATTATTATTTTATTTTATTTTTTTTTTTTTTTAATTATAAATTACTTTACAAATTACTTGTTAACCGAATATAAATATTTATGAAAACAAAAAAAAATTGCCTCAAACTTTCACGTGCTCTAGAAACTGTTTAAATGAGTAACGAATGAATGATGGAAATATCTCATGAAGTCATACCAAATGTCAGACTCTATCAAATCATCGATATTATTCAGCGTTCAATGTTTGTCGCAATGACAGGCAATACAATTTGAAAAATACTCGTGTTTTTTTGCTCATTTCGTAGGCAATAATTCATTTACAATACGCAACATGTGTATGACAAAAAAAAGAAGCAGCAATGACAACACAACAACAGAAACAATTAAAAATTAAAACAAAACTGATACCGCTTGTCAATATTTATTTAATCAAAGGCTCGAGACAATTTAAAAATTATGAAAACAGTGGTTTGGACACAATACAGGGTGGCTGATATATAATGCAACAAAGTAAAGCGTTATATTTTTTTAATTTCTGTATTTTAATTTTATTGTTCAAAAGCAAAAAATTTTGGAAATAACATCAAATTTTAGAATCAGTTTAGATTTGTTCGAATTGGCCACCTTTGGTACGAATTATGGCCTTCAAACGGCCGACAAAGCCATCACAGGCTGCACGCAAGTGGCTCTGCGGTATTTTGTCCCATTCCCGGCGAAGCGCCATCTTGAGATGATCAACACTTTGGTAGTTTTTAGTGAGAACCTTACTCTCCCTAATGCCCCAGGCGCAAAAGTCCAACGGATTGAGATCCGGAGATTTTGGTGGCCATTGTGGGGTAGAAATGAAGCAAGGAATCTCCTTTTTAAGCCATTCTTGGTTGACGCGTACTGAGTGCGGTGGTGCTGAGTCCTGTTGGAATGTCCATAGTCTGTGGCCGAAATGTTTGTCTGCCCAGGGCTTCTATACTGTCTTTAAGACATTTTCCCGATAATATTCGGCATTTATTTTGACCCCACGGTCGATGAATACGAGCGGGGAGCTGGCCACTTTCGTGCAAGCGAAGTAACTCCTTGGCTCTTTCCAGTCTAAGTTTTTTTTTGTCCATATGTGATCTCTTGCACTTTTTGGAACTTCAATGGCTTTAGTCCAAGCTCTTTTTTCAATATGTATTGCATCCGTTCTCGCGATATGTTCAGCTCACGAGCACTTTTTCTATCACTGCGGCGTGGATTTCGATCAAATCTGGCCTTCACTTTTCGGATCATTTCTGGTGTTGTTACCGTTTTTTTTTCGTCCACTTTTTGGACGCGATGCAACATTGCCAGTATCAAGGTAACGAGCAATGGTACGAGAAACAAAAGATTTATTCACATTCAAAATCCTGGAGAGCTCTAACGATAGCCACCTTTGGTTTTCCAGCCAAATATAAAGCAATCACACTATCACGCTTGAATTACATCACGAATAACTTTTTTTTCTGAATGCAATAGATCAAAATGCTTTTGTAAAGTTGTAAATAATAAAATGAACAGTCACTGGAATAAATCTGTCAGCTGTCAGACGAGCGGTTTACAAATGATAACAACCTGAAGTTGGTTGCAATATATATCAGCCACCCTGTATGTTGATTCTAGAATAAGAAGAAAACTCAGCTGAATAGATGCTCAATGCTCCATTGGCTTCTATACTAAGAGTTTCATAGCTTTGCATAGTATGTGTAACGTAATGAAACAAACTATCCGTTTGGAAAAGTTGTCCAGATTGACGATATTCAGTTCCATAGCGTTAAAACTGAATGCAATCTCTCTAGGCTCCTGAAAGCAAACTGCCCGCCCGATGTTAACATCGGATATAACCAGCTCAGAGAGGCCATACACATACTTATGGCCACCGGATACTTAGGACATCAAACCGTCTAATATTATGAAAACAAATCAATCGAACTATAACATAGTCAATCTCACTCAGATTTGTATGATTGATGTCATATCCAGCCAGATTCATACTTCTTGATGATCTTGATCATGTCACATTAATAACATGAAGGCTCAAACCTATCCACCTTAATGGATACCAGGTCAGCTAAGTTAATCATTTTAAATGCCTAACGAATTTATAGGACCTACCTTCGTCGAAAGACGCCAGATCAGCTAAGATAAAGAGAGAGTCAAGCACAACTGATTCTAAATTTCTTAAAGTCTATTGGCAACAATAGGAGCCAGGTCAGCTTAGATGTTCTCCTTATATACATAGGCTTCTTATATACATAGGAAGCAAGCCTTCTCTGTGTCTCGTAGATCTCAGAAAATTTTTGATCGTCATGCTCTTCCACGTTATTCCAAATGCTGCAAAAAATCGTGCTGCTAAGAACCCACATTTCACGCATGAAATTTTATCAGACAATCTTCCTAATCTGTAATCACCACTCTATGAATTCGGAAAAAAATCCAGTGATAACTTGTGATTATAGAGCACACAGATCTGTAACCTCATAGCACAAGTAAATTTCCTTGCCAGTCTTGCAAGCCTACAGTTCCTGGCTCGGAATCAACTTCAAAGCTTAGAGAATAGAAATATACACCAACCATGTGATCAACGTTCATGAGTTAGTGTACGTGCCTTAGCTATTCTACTTTTGAGGCAGTTAGGTTAACAGTTGCATTCTGTCCTAACTTCCTAACTTTTGTTCCAAGCTAGCTATTTTCGTTAGTTTTAAGTGAGGAGAAATGGACACAGATCATGTAAAAAAAATGATCATAACTAAGTAACAGCTTAGCTCAACAACCAACTGCTAGGTTTACCTTATTGCTCTTGTAAGATTCCACCATGCAAGGGGAACTTTAGCATATCTCGTCATGTTTAGCGAGACATTCAAAGTGGTCTGATATCTAGTAAACAGGATGGATATCATGTAAACACCACCCATTCTAGGAAGAAGATACCCCAGAGGTTTTCTAATTTGTGATATTTTAATGTCGTCCTTAAGTTGGAAACATGGTGGCTGATGGTCTAGCTGAGGTAGCTGCCATTCACTGATATTGAAAGTATGATTGATAGCATGATTGAATGTATGATTGATAGCATGATTGATAGCATGATTGATATTCATTTCTCCTTTTTGAAACCAGAAACCAAGACTCTGGCAGTCATCCATTTGTCAGAAGATAAATCTTCAGCTGGATTATTAGTTTTGTGAGCAGTACTTTGATGTCTTACGTATTTTACTAATTTTAGATCCTTAACTTACTCAGATGAATTATTTTTTTTTTGTTAAGTTTGTTTTCTATTTTTATTCTGAATTATATTTATTTTACCACTCGCTGGACTACAGTTTTCCCTGTTATCCTTTTGTTTTCATTTTCATAAAATATTTTCATTATGCATCAACTGTATCAGTACTTGCAGTTGCAGTAGCAGCAACAGTAGCACGCATATGATGCATTTTTTCGAGATGCCATTAATACCGGCCAAGATAGTGAGATGGTATGGACCATTAGACACGCACACTTACTGTTTCAGACTTTTTTCAGTACATAGCCTGCAGTATGTACAGTGAACAACAGCCAAAGCTATTAAGCCTCAATGGCATTAATGAAATAATTTGTTGTTGGTATTGTTGTATTGCCTTCTGTATAAAATAAAACGAACGCTGTCCGCCAGTCCAGTTGCCGCTGATTATTCATTTAATGTTTAACAGCAATTGGCCATCATAAGACGCGCGTTGGCATTTTCAGTTCGTTTTAAATGCGTAAGCATTGATTCGTTCTTATTGGCAATTGTTGTAAAAAAAATGAAAAGATTTTTCAATTTTTTTTTTTTTAATTTTTGAAAATTTATTTCGAATTGTTGAAAAACATGCAGTTCTGTACTCAGTGGGTCAATCAATGTATAACCCATTGCCGCTGTGTGCGGAGAACACAAAAAATCATTGCGATTTTATTAATTGAAATTCTTTATAAAACCATTAGAAATGATTTTTTTTTTTTGAAATTTACAACAAATCCAGTCACGTTTACACAATTCTTTTTTAATGATTTCAAACCCAAACAATTTTGATTTTGATTTTGATTTGCTTACAAATTATTGGCGCGAATTTGAAGGAGTGTAGCCGCGCAACATGACACCTTAAAAAACAAGTGACATGTTGTACAGAAAAACGGGTTTGTAGCAGAGACTGTTCTCTTGAGAATATTTGAAATTCCTGACGTGAATTCCTACAACCAACAGACTAAATGACGACTTTTGAAGTCGCCGTAGTCTAGTAGGTAGTGTGTGGGCTTATTAGACGTAAAGCCAGGGTTCGAGCTCCAGGCCAGACATCAAGACAAAATACACAAAGTATTTCTTCGGCGACTTCCTCTCAGCAGATTTCTGGCAAAAACTCTGAGAGTAAATAAAATTGCCATGAAAAAGTTTCTCAAAAATCTGTCGTTCGGAGTCGACTTTAAACTGTAGGTCCCACCACTCATGTATAAAATTAACACACACAACATAAGTGGTGTGAGAAACTAGGACATTGTACAATGGGTCAATTCGACCTCCGGGTACTGTACTTGTCTTGATTGACAAGTACACGTCCTCTAACCTAACCTAACCTAACCTTCGTAAACCAGAAGTTAACAACCAAGGAGTTGTTTTAGCCTCTCGCCTTTACATTCAACTGAATTACATACATACATATAATCTGAGCTGAATTTTTACAGCCAACAGCTCAAGGACTTTCCAAAGTGCCTCTGCTTGAATTGAATTCCTAAAGCTATCCGTTGAAAGGCTGTCTAAAGTCCACTGTACATAAATAAGTTGATCGACCTGAATCAGCCTTAATTTCGTTAAAACATATACGAGTTTCAACTCAAATTCATTCTATACACTATTAAACCAAAATTAACGCAATCAAAATACTAAGTCGCCCTAGTCTATTAGGTAATGATTGTTGTCTTATTAGAAGCTAACTCGTGATCCAAAGCCTCAGCTCAGATAGCTTGAACAACACGAAATACATATAAAAAAATATTTCTTTCGGCGACTTCTTCACTCTGAAAGCTTCTGGCAAAATATTTAAGAGTACGTACCAGAGGTCCGAAATGAGTATTCAAACGATGAGTAAATTCGGATCATACTTATAATTTCTGATACTTATACGCATTCATACTTATTTTAATGTCATACTCATACTACTCAGATTCAAAGTTGGAAATACTCATGGTACTCATGCTTAACAATACCGCATGATGTTATTGATTTCAACTCTCCATGACTCATCGTATACACGAATCACAAAATAAGTATGAATCGCGTACGAACACTACGATACTCGCAATGAAGGTTGTGTGTTTGCTCTGCTTGCTGTCTTTGTCTTTCTTCTCTCTTTGTAAATGCAACAACAACTAAGGCTGAAAATTTTAACGAATGATTCGAATCACTCGTATCATTTATGAGTGTGATAAGCATTGTTCTAAATTTATGAATCCGAATGAGTAGGCGTATGAATCAAACATACATTGTTCGAATGTTACGAGTTTAATGTCAACGTTGTACTCATACTCATTGCAACTTGTACTTATAAATCAATGTTGTACTGAGTACGAATGAATCAGGGTAGTTGGATTTCAGTACTGTTTCATGAGTACTTATGAGTAGCGAAAAAGCGATTCATTGCTGATCTCTGGTACGTACATAAAATTGCCAATAAAAGTTTTTAAAAAACTTTGTCGTTCGAAGGCGACTTTAGAAAATGTATGTTCCGCCACTGGAGAATAAAATTAGCACTAGACACCTAGGGTGGTGATGTGAGAAGCTAGATTGTAATTCTGGCTTAAAGATTATAATGACAGTGGCAAAGTAAGTGAGTGAGTATCCTCCTCCACGTTTTTCATTTCGAAAGGCTACACATATTGCTGGCATATAAACCACGCTCTAATGCTGAGACAATATATTCTATTGACTTAAGAGATATTGCCGTAATGCTAAGGTAGTTTTTTTAGCCTTGTGGTCAATAGATAGACAGTTGAAGATCACTGGAAGTGTCTTCGGGATAATTTTTCACAGCAGGGATCAATAGAGCAGATCATTTTAGGACACCTGGATTAACAGTTACTGAAAAGAATTAGTAGGGTAGTTTAATGGCTTACTTCACTAGAGCACTGAATTCAAACATCAGTTCTGTAGCTACCTAAAGCTCTGAGCCTTCTCAAAGCTGAGTGTTTCGGAGTCGATTTGAACTAGTAGGTTGTGTCTCTATTGTATTCATTTAAAAAATTATTTCTTCATTTGTGGAATGTTTAATAAAACTGTCATGTTTTATTTTACAACACCACTATTTTTTTTTTATTAAATTTTATTTGTTTTTATACACGTAAATTAAATTACAGTAACAAGATAACAGCGATTTTAATAATAATTTATTAAGCGATTTTCTAGATTTGAATTTTTAGATGGTAAAGATGGGGAAGTATAGCTAAGATAAATACTCTAAATTTGAGTGTAATAACAAAGGAATCTATTTCTTGAGTTTTTCTATTCAAAATAACAATGATTACAGGCTGGAGATGTTACTTTTCACTCAATTTATAACTTATTTGTTTTTAGTTTGGTAACTTCGAGAATCTTATTGTTGCTATGTAAAGGTCCGCCAAATAACTTTTTTTTTTTTTTTTTGAAAATGCTTTAAAAAAACAACTACTGAATATTTTCTCAAATTTCTTTTTTTATTTGAAAGTACACTCCTTCCGGTTAATAATGGAAAATAATTTCATTCAAATGGCTGCCTCGGCTGGCCATGTAGTAGCCTACACGATCGATTCAATTTTTAAAAACATTATCTATCAATGGCTTCACTAATATTGTCCTTTAAAGCGTCAATTGTCTCTGGCTTGTCGGCGTAACACTTACATATCCTTGACGGCACCACCCCACAAATAATAGTCCAACGATGTCAAATCGCCGCTCCGAGGTGGCCAAACGACATCAGCTCTGCGGCTGATAATGCAATCTTCAAAAACAGGGCGCAAAACAGCGCGTGTAGTTTCGGCTGTGTGGCACGTAGCGCCGTCCTATTGAAACCAAATGTTGCCAATATCTTCCTCTTCAATTTTTGTGAACAAAAATTCGTTCAACATGGCCCGATAACGATCGCCATTGACTGTAACGGCCACTCGTTGCTCATTTTCGAAGAAAAATGGCCCAATTATGCCTCTGGACCAAAATCCGCACCAAACAGTGACTCGCGTTTGGGTGCGTCGGCTTTTCAATGTATGCGTGCGGGTTTTCAGGGCCCCAAATGCGACAATTTTGCTTGTTTACATACCCATCAAGATCAAAATGAGCTTCATCTGAAAAGATGATTTTTTTTTTGCTAAAATCGGCATCTTCTGTATTTCGATCGCAGGCCTACTTAGCGAAGCGAAAACGCATTGGATGGTCAATTGGCTTCAACTCCTGAACAAATTGGACTTTGTATGGCGTCGTACCAAGGTCTTTATGCAAAATTCGTCTAAATAATGTCTCCGAAATGTTCTATTGTTGAGAACGACGGTGTTTTGATGTTGATGGCGCTTCACGCACACTTTCTGCCACAGCAGCAATATTCTCGGGTGTACGCACTGTTTTTGGTTTTTCACGCTTTGGTTTCTCGATGAGGATGCCAGTTTCTTTCAATTTTTTCACAAGATAACGAACATACGGAGCTGACGGTGCTCCTCTTCTTCCAAAATCCGTACGCAATTTTCGCACACACATTCTGCAACATTACCATGATTTTCAAAGTAATGTCGCAATATTTCCCAACGTTGTTCAAGCGTATACACAACCATACTCGTTCAGCGGAAGGATAAAACTAATTATCTGTCAAATCAGACATGAGTTAAGTGTTACCATTCACGAAATAAGCACTAGTTGGAAAAAAAACGTTAAATGGCGGACCCGATAAAATCTGAGATTAAAGTAAACATAACAGCCAGAATAACTCATAACACAGTATGGATACAGATAAAAAAACCCTTTTTCCTCCGAGCCTTTTCACTAAGCTGAAAGCTAATAGTGTTTTCACACCGAGTGGTTTTAACGCAAAAGTTGGTTTTAACGTTAAAACCAAAAATAAAACCTGATTTTACCATACAAAATTATTGTGTTAAAACCAAAATAAAACCTTTTTTGAATTGATTTTAAGTTGGTTTTATGAAATACAACTTTGTTTTGATGTACTAAATGTACTAAATCAGAGCTACCAGCTCTGAAAACCTGAAAACAGCTGATAAAAACAAAAACAAATGTAAATAAATAAATAAATAAATAAATGTAAATAATCATTTATTTTGTATTAAAAAAGGAAAAATTTGGAATATTTTTAATTTCTTCAATGAAAATTTTAAAAATTTGTAAATATTTAATTATTAATCGAAATGTGTGTTGTTTCTGGTCACAATGAATATAGTTTCTTGTGCGAAAGGTAAGTCAGAAGCTAAATATATCAAGATGAAATAAGGCATATTGCTCATAAAATTTTTTTCTCGCATCATAAATGTCATGAATTTAAAACCAATTTTAATAAAACTTGCAGTGTGAACGCAAAATCAGCTGTTTATGGTTTTAATGCTAAAATCAGGTTTTAAATTTTGGTGTGAAAACACTATAAAATGTCATTTCATTTAAATCTATTTTTAAATTGTTATTCCAAGTACATCAACCATATCATCTGTCCAAACAAAAGGCAAAGCCTTGTCATACGAGTGTATGACCTCCCTAACAGACTTCTGTTTTGCTTAGTTTTCACAATAAATGGTTTTTCACACCTAAATGTCCTTTTAATCACTTCCATTTCATTTGGTTTGGTAACTTCGAGAATATTATTGTTTCTATGTAGTTTTGTTATTGTAATTTGAACTGGTTTTTTTTTTAATGAACGTTTAACCATTGGGTTAGCTTCCCTTATCTTGCACATTGCTTACCATTTACCTGCTGCTGCTGCTGTTGCTTTCAATTATTGTAATTTGTAAGCCATTTTATGTCATATTTTGTTAGTTGTTAACAATTTGGTTTTTTGCATAAAATTACGCTAAAATATCTTTTTTGCATTTTGCCAAACCCCCCTCCTCCCCGCCTTCTTGTTTTTGGTTAAACAATCGAGAGTTTAAGCCCAATTAACAAACACTGGTCAAAAGCACGGGCTACAATTTAACGCCTTTATTTTTCAAATTGTTTTAAAACTAAACTAATCAACATCGACTACGACTACATACACCCAAATGGAAAATGTTTGTAATTCATAAGCAAAAATCAAGGCGTATGTCATTCACCACACTTATTTATTCGCTATTCACTTCACTTCACTTCACTTCACTTATTTTTGTTTCTTTAGCTGTGTGCTGGTGGGTGTCTCAGTTGAACGATATCATGCAACAATCGCATGCGTTATAATGATTTGAAGGAAAAAGGAAAATAATATGATTGTCGCGAGTTTAAATACCTATTTGAATTGCTTTTCTTTGATTAACAAACGATACATCAAATACTGACTTTAATATGATAAAACAAGGGTAGACAAAGAAATAAAAAAAAAATCCAAACACTACAGGAATGCCACAGGCAGCATTTAAGCATTCATTTCGACAAAAACCGACTAAAAACCAGCCTCTTTTCTCGGAGAATTTTACCATATCAGTTGCTTAGGGGGGTGGCTCCTACTTTTACTATTTCGCTCCACGACCTTTACCTCTTACTGCCCCTCTTACGGAGAATTTGACCATATCAGCTGCTTAGAGGTGGCTCCTACTTTTACTATTTTGCTCCAAGGCCTTTTCCTCTTGCTGCCCGTCTTTCAGATAAATTATCTTATTTTCAGTAGCTTCCCAAAAACAATTGCCACACATTTCCAGTTTTTCTCCTCTTCAATCAGCTTCTCCGTGATGTTTTCTAGCGTTAGAGATCCAGTTCTAAGTTCTATCGCCACTTGTTCGCTCTGCCACCAATTGCCCTGAAACAACGTATACTCTGCGGCGCCTTACTCATAAATATGGTACAGTGAACTACGTTACATTTCTTTCACTGTCCCGTCGATCGTGTCCCTTCATTTTCTTATATGTACCTCTAGTTAACGTGCAGCCCTTGCGCTGACCAACTTCTTCCTTTTCCCTGATTTTGGTGGAACTTGGTTAGTACAGGGACTGCGTTCACCCGTGGCATCACAACGGGCCGCTATGCATGCTCAAGTGAGCATTGTGATAACAGAGCTACCACTCCGACCTAACCTCACCTAACCTATAGTTAACGGAGTTCAGTTCAAAACTAGCTGTAATGGGTACCAAACTAAACAATCCTTTCTTTAATCCACGCATAAGTATACCCATGGTTGAGGTTAGGTTGAATTTAACATATAAATTCCACAGCTTATCTATGGCTTCCTCTGCAGAAGGGGGACCTGTTTGTCCTCCAGGTTGAGTTGGCTGGATTTTATTCTAGAGAGGACGAGGAAGGCCATTTCTCTCTCTCTATCTTTCATCTGGGCATTGCCCCCATGAGACATTAACCAATAGGGAAGTATGTCCGCCATGCTGGAAAAGAAGTTGCAACTGTGAGAAGTGGCTGAAGGCTGTCTAGCACTTACACTCACACATGCGACAGTACGTGGTGTTTGTCCTAATGACATACATACATACATAATTAGTCATTACAACCCTTCAGTCAGGATTACGACCTAGTTTCTCACACCACTTATGTTGTGTGTGTAAATTTTATACATGAGTGGCGGGACCTACAGTTTAAAGTCGACTCCGAACGACAGATTTTTGAGAAACTTTTCATGGCAATTTTATTTACTCTCAGAATTTTTGCCAGATATCTGCTGAGAGGAAGTCGCCGAGGAATACTTTTTATATTTTATTTTGATGTCTGGCCTGGGGCTCGAGCCGTGGCCTTACTACCTACTAGACCACTTCGACTTCTTGTCCTAACGACACAATGCCTAATAGGGAGGAATGCCCGTCAATTAATGACACTTTTTGCAGAAGTTACGACTTGGAGGAGAAGTAAGTGAGAGTTTGTCACTTAAACTTAAACTGTCACTCACGTGAGTGCCTACGAGAGTGTGTGGCCTTTGTCCTAACGTGATAATGACTAATAGTTACGATTTCTGTAGAAGTTACGACTTGGAGGAGAAGTAAGTGAGAGTCTATCACTTAAACTGTCACTCACGTGAATGCCTGCCAGAGTGTGTGCCCTTTGTCTTAACGACCCAATGCTTAATAGGGGGACATGTTCGTCGATTAATGACGCTTTTTGCAGAAGTTACGACTTGGAGGAGAAGTAAGTGAGAGTCTGTCACTTAAACTTAAACTGTCACTCACGTGAGTGCCTACGGGAGTGTGTGGCCTTTGTCCTAACGACACAATGTCTAATAGGGTGCTATGTCCGTCGATTAATGACGCTTTTTGCAGAAGTTACGACTTGGACGAGAAGTAAGTGAGAGTCTATCACTTAAACTGTCACTCACGTGAGTGCCTACGGGAGTGTGTGGTCTTTGTCCTAACGACCGAATGCCTAATAGGGAGTTATGTCCGTAGAGTAATGGCGGATTTTGCAGAAGTTACGACTTGGAGGAGAAGTAAGTGAGAGTCTGTCACTATAACTTAAACTGTCACTCACGTGAATGCCTACGAGAGTGTGCTGTATTTGTCCTAGCGACCCAATGCCTAATAGGGAGTTATGTCCGTAGAGTAATGGCGGATTTTGCAAAAGTTACGACTTGAAAGAGAAGTAAGTGAGAGTCTGTCATTCACGCGAATGCCAGCGAGAGTTTGAGGTCTTTGTCCTAACAGGATAATGATTACAATTTGGGGGAGAAATAAGTGAGAGTCTATCACTTAAACTTAAACTGTCGCTCACGTGAGTGCCTACGGGAGTGTTGTATTTGTCCTAACGAAAAAATTACTAATAGTTACGATTTGGGAGAAAAGCAAGTGAGAGTCTGTCCTCTGAAATTATCACAGCCATATCCTGATGGAACTGTCTGCAGTTCGTACAGACAATACTGCACGGCCAAAAAAAACAGTTTGGATCGCTTGGGTCCTAACACTCTTTCTAATGGTGTATGCCAGCGCCTTTTTATTTAAATGGACTGGGGGACTTGAGTGATAATACTACCTTCTTATGTGTGCCTATCTTAACCGAATACCCTTGAGTTGAAAAAACTCTATTGCTGGTACACCCTTCTGCTTAAGCATACACACACAACAAATGGATTCAATAACCCAATGTGAGTGAAGACAAAAAAACATTTTTTTTTTAAATGGAATGCGTTTTAAAGACTTTTCAATTGAACGCATTTATGCAACAACAATTGCAATAAAAACAAAAAACAATAAGAATCACAATGCGTTACAATTTATCATGTCAAGTGAGATGAAATTTTTAAGATAAAAAAACGCACACAAAACCATGGCATTTTTGAAAGCCAAGACAAGACATTGCCAAGCACCACAGCAACAAGAATGCCAGCAAATTTTATTGGAAAATTATTAAAGTCAAGCTGTGGTTGCTATTGTTGTTGTTATTGTTATTGCATAGAGCTGATGATATTATTGATGACAACAATTTTCTGCATGATTTATTAAAATATGATCCCGAGTTAAAGATTACAAAACAATTGAACAGCAAATCAAAGAAAATATTCTCAGAATTTGTCATCGTTTAAATCGTTTAAATTGCATACAAAAACTAGAAGAAAAAAAATTAAGCAGCTTAACGCTTAAATCACATCAATTATTGACACTCTTACGCTCACGTTTTTCCAATCAACAAAAAATTCGATTGCATATGCTCGCTCTTCTCATGCTCATGCATGCATGTTGATCATCATTACAATGTGATCATCATACTGTGATCATGTTTTTAAAGATTAAAATAAAGGAAATTTGCATAAAAATCTACAAAAAAAGAAAAAGAAAACAATTTTAATGGCCTTTTTGAAGGAAAAATCATGTTTTAGCCAAAAGGGTTGGTTCGGTTCGTTGGCTTTTGAAAAAAAAAAAACGATTTTTTAAAATCATTTTTTTTTTAATTTTTTTAATGAAATGAAATGATTCAAACAAACATATGTAAAAACGTGAGTAATATTTTAACATTAAATATAAGCTAAAGATTAATTTCAAATAATGCTTTGAAAAATTGCTTGTTTTTTGAGAATTTTTTAAAAAACTTGTACATATTTTCTAACACCTGCAGTGAGACTCTTAGAATTTTAATGAAAAACTATAAAAACATTCTCATTTTTATGCAATCAAATGATTAATCATAAGATCCACAACAAAATAAATTTTAAAATTAAAAAAAATTAATAATGGATTGCAAAAAAACGCCATTTTTAAAAAAGCGTTTTTTCAAAAAAGCCTCATAACGACAAATTTCTATCAACTTTTATTTATGAACGGAAGTATTTGTGAGTTCAAATACAAAGAATAATAAATTTCTGCCACAGAAACGGAAAAAATCGCCATTTTCAAAAAAGCGTTTTTTCAAAAAAGCGTTTTAAAGACAAATTTCTATTAATTTTTAATTTATGAACGGATGCATTTGTGAGTTGAAATAAAAATAATTATAAATTTCTGCCACAAAAACGGCAAAAATCGCATTTTTCAAAAAAGCGTTTTTTAAAACACTCACAAATCTGCAAGTTTTTAACAATATTTATTTAATTGGAGCCATCATCCTATCATCTGATATTAAGAAATAACTCTAAAATTAGCAAAAGAAAGAAAAACTTGCTATTTTCGAAAAAGCGTTTTTTCGGAAGTGCCTTAAATCTACATATTTTAATAATTTGTACTTAAATGGATTATGTGCCATTTGATATAAATAAAAACATAAAATTTCGCAATCAAAATATAGAAAAACGCTATTTTCAAAAAGCGTTAAAAACAAATTAAACGGTTTTTTTTTTGGAAGTGCCCCCTAAATCTACAAATTTTTAATAATTTCTACTTAAATGGATTATGTGCCATTCGATATAAACAATAACACAAAATATTTTAATCAAAATATAGAAAAACGCTATTTTAAAAAAGCGTTAAAAACATAAAAATTAGCAAAGGTTTTTATTTTCACAACAGAATTTATTAACTAACATAACATAATAATGAAAAATTCTAACACAAAGATTATTAAAAACGCTCCTTTGAATAAAGCGTTTTTGATTATTCCATTATTGAAATGGAATTATCTGTCAGTTGATATAAACGAAGGTTGAAGGTTCTGGCCTCATCAACAGCGTGGAATTTACCCTCTTACATGCTGATCTGCATATACTTTACCAAGATTTTCTATATAACCTGCCAATCTGACATAGCTTTCCATTCTAATCTTGGGTCAACTTCATAGGCTCCGAGATTTTGGATGAAGGCCTGACTGTCCGATAGTATTGCTATAAACTTTCGCTTCAAAGTTTGTTTCTCTATGTGTTCGGAATATTTCACACTGAAACCGAATTTACCACTACTGCCGCATTTTACATGCCCTTGACTTATTTGTATACTCTAGAATCGCTCCTCTCTTAAAACTGCATGGTGCCTCCAAATTGCTTCACTCAGTCTTATTACACTTCCTTCGTAGAGTTTACTGCTACTATCTAGGAGGCAGTTAAACTAGGAACTGATTCGCCATTCGATTCTTCATGTAACGATCCCATTGAGGTACCATACGTTCGTAGGGATTTGATGTCAATTATATGCCATCTGTATACTATAGAATCGTCGCTCTTTTAAAACAGTGTGGAGTCTCCAAATTGCTCCACTCACTCCAATTATGCTATGTTCAGATATGCACTTTTATTGAGTCAATATTCGGTTTATTGAGTACAATATTTTAAGTGTTCAGACATAATAATGTACGCAGTTTAGCTGCTTATTCAATAATCACTTGAAAGCTGTTTTTTTCTCGTTGCTGACATTTGAATTGCCAAATATCAACAGAAAGCGTTTGGATAATTGTAATATGCTCACTAAACATACTTATGACAGTGAGTGCTGCATTTTAAGTTTTTCTCAATATTATAACAATTTGCGTATTTATTGCGCAATAATTAATTGACATTTTATATGAAATATTGAGCTCAATAATGGCGTTTATTGCGATTTAGGCAATAAAGGTGCATATCTGAAGAACGTATTACACTGCCTTAGTAGAACTTATTGCTACTGTCGGGAAGACAGTTACAGAAGGAACTGCACCGCTATTCGATTCTTAAGGTTATAATAACATTTATGTCTGGTTTCCCATCCACATAACGATAGTCTGTAGGGCTTTGATGCTCACTACCATTATGTTTTTTAATTTAAAGCTCTTAAACTGTTTGTTAAAGAAATTTGTCAACCATCACATCACTTCTATATATGTTTGATGGGTTTTAAACAAATCAAGATTATTTGTTTTTGAGATTAATTTTATATTATAGTACGCCCCCCTAAAATATGCTTTATGCTATCAAAACATATTCATTTAAAAGCTTTACTTTAAAATAAAACCTTAAATATGCACACAATTTATGATAAAAAAAAAGAGAAAAAAAATGTTTATGTATGTAATATAGTAATCACATGACCATAACGATAGATAAATAAATAAATAAACAACAAAACAAAACTACAAAAAAACAACAATAAAAACAATAGCTAAAGTTATTGATAAAAATATGAAATTATTTTGAATTTTTATGGTTATCCGCTCTTGATCAACAGCAACAATAACACATACACACACACATACGCAATATAATATTTGACCACCACCGAACACTTAAAACGAAACGAGAAAAAAACGACCGAAAAAAAAATTGTAAACGAACCCTTTTCAATGGCTTTCGGACAGAGAAAAAAACACGACACTCACACACTACTACTACAAAGGCTCTTTAATAATATTTTTTTATATGATATTTATGGCTATTGAATCAAATTGGTCATACCACACATGCATACATAAATAAATATGCATATAAATATATACATATGCATAGTGTTGTTGTTTTTGTTTTTATTGTAATATTTAAATATAAAATTTTGATTGATGACTCTTTTTGGACGTTATCTTACACATTCAAGTTGATATTTTACTTCGTGTGTCTTCCCATTTTACTCCCTCTTTCTACTCTCTCTCTCCCTTATGCTCTTTTATAACATAAAAACACACGAATTTTTTTTTGAGGGGTAACTACCGTGTTCGTTGCTGTGTAAAACTGAGTAGCCAAAACCTGTGTGTAGCTTTACGAAATGACTGACCAACAATTTGTTTGTTATTGTTTTTGTTTTTTTTTCTGTTTCTTTTTTTGTGTTGTATGTTATGTTACGAGTGTAATATTTTAATTGTTTATAAGATAAAAATCTCTTATTTACTCCTCCCTCACTCTCTCTCTCTGTCGCTCTTCCTCTCTGTTAAAACATAAAGAACCGTAAATCATTAAACTGTTATTGGTTTTGTTTTTGATGATTTTTATATGAAAATAAATAACAATTTATGGATTTAAATAATAAAAAAATAAATATTTTTCTTTATTTATAAATATGTATTGTTTTAAATAAAAACTTATTTTAATTTCTCTTTATTTTTTTCTCTCTCTTTGTAGGTATGTAAAATTTTTTGAATTTAAAAACAAAATTTTTTTAAAACAACTAAACAGGGTAAGCGTATCTCTCAATAATTAAAAATTTAAAATTTTATAAAGGCTCTCAGGGCTCGGCTATCTTACTCTTTTTCGTGCTTTCATTGTGTGTTTTTAAAATTTATAAATCCTTGCTTATAATACAAACCACGGAAGTTGTTATTTTTGTTTAGCTGCCATTGTGTGTGTGTGTGTGTGCGTATATGTTTTGTTTACTTTTCTCCACAAAAACTTGTAATCAAAACACACACACACACACTTGGTGTAAGCAAGCAAGCAAGCAAAGCAAGTGTAAGCTCGCTTGTATGCTGTTTTTACAAAAGTTTTGTTGCTTTCTTTTGCCGTTACGTTTCTTTTTTTTTTTTTGGTGACTTTTCTGCTTCAACATTGCAGAGCGACATTTAAAAGACACACGACATGGTGCCAGACACCAAAAGTTACCACCATCACCACAACCAGCGTCGTGTGTGTTGAGAACTAATAAGAGTATGAGTATTATTTTTTTGCTTTTAAGCTTTTGTTTTAACAAAAAAAAAAACGACAAAAGACCCTGAACAGTTACTTGTCAACATTTAGCAGTAGACAAAAATCAACAAAAAAAACACTCAAAAAACAGCAATAACAACAAGTTAAAAACATGAAAAGAAAAGCGAAAAAAAAAAGTTAAACCTCGGGCTCATTAAACAAAGACATCCGTATCCTAAAGCTAGGAGACACTCGAACACACATACACTCTTGAAAAACAATAATAGATGATGAAAATTAACTCTTTAACAAACTCTCTTATTAAAAACACAAAACTGGCAGAGAGAAACAATGGAAATAAAATTTGTTAACTAAGCCAAGGCTGCTAAACATGCATATGTACATATTTAGAAATTACAAAATCAAGATAAATTTCTTTTTTTTAATTTTTTTTTTTTTTTTGTTAAAAATAATTTTTTTGTTAAATATAATTTTTTTTTTCATTATTTCTTATAAATATTTTCTCAAAATTAATTCATATATATTTCGTTTTTTTTTTTTGTCTTTTTCCTTATTGCTCTAAAATTTATATTTTTTTATTTTCTAATTTATTTTTTTTATTTATCTATTTTTAATTTTCCATTTTCATAAAATTTCTATTTAAAAATGTTACTTTTTCTAACACACATGACTCCTAAATGGGTTAATGTTATCCTGCTGTAGTAAAAACGGAAACTTAACAGCATTTTAAAATGCTCTTTCAACACACTGTCCTCTTCTAGGCGAGTGTGTGTGATTGTGTGTAACTAAATTCCTGCTTTAGCTATAAAACAATAATAAAACCAGTGATAAACAATAATTTGTTGACCAACACACTGCACACTGCATGTTGTCGTCGTCATCGTCGTCGTTGTCATCATACAAACATGCATAAACATGCCTTGCACACATGCCTGGCATTCACTACACACAGGGATACACTTTTTCCCGATGAATGTGAAATGTAACAAGTTTAAACACTATACTTTTGCATTTTTTTTGCCCTTATTCGGTCTCTTTTCCGTACATACATATGTATGTATGTACGTATGATGATAGAAATGAATGTTGGCTTTGTGTAAATAAGAAAACCACAAACCCTTTGCCATGTTATTGTTGTTGTAGTTGTAGCTGTTCGGCTCGTCTTCCTTTAGTCACATAGAGTCATAGAGTAACATGGCAGTTTTATTGTAGGAATTCTTTTGTACAACAAAAAGAAAAATAAAACAAGAAATGTAACGGAAAGCGTTACTAGTATTGTAGGGAGAGTGAGTACATTAGAACAAAAAAAGAACTCATCGTAAAAGAGAACTTTTTAAATTCCTTAGTTTGTGTGTGTGCTGGTATCCAGCATAGGTAAGAAGAGTGTTTATTTATTTAGCACAAGTGTGTAAGCATGTATGCAAGTGTGTAAGGGCATGCTTGTTGCTTGATTATTTTGTTCGGTTTTTTTCTTTGTAATTCGTGTAGTACTTGTCGTCGACTATGTAAACGTCATCGTTTTTTATTTACAATTTTTCTGCTGCTTATGCTAGTACTGGTAGTCGTATTCTCTCTCTCTCTCTCTTTCTTTTGGTTGTGTAGTGCTTTGTTGTGATTGATGTTTTATTGTTGTCATACATTTTAAAGGTAAACACACAAGCACAACCTCTAAGCAAAGGTATTTTTTTTTGTTGATTTTTATTGTTGCTCCTTATGTATGTATGTAGCCTTTAGAATTAAGAGTTTAGTTATGTAAGAATGAGCGTTAGAGCGAGAGCAGGAAAGTGGGAAAACAGTGTGTATTTTAATGTTTACAAAGTTTAATCGATGTCAAATCGAATTAGTTTTGTGGTTGTTCAAGTATGTACATATGTATGCAAGTATGTATGTAAGTGTAATTGTTCAAGTAAGAGAAAGTATTTGTTGTTCGGTTTTAAAGCTTGAACAGAGAGTGTTGTGTTTATTTATTTTTAAAGCAAGAGAGAAAGACATTAAAATATGTGTGTGAGGCCTAAAAGTAGACTTTGGAATTTTTTTTTTTTAAAACAAGTCTCTGCAATAAATTTAAAGGAGGGAAATGTTTATACTTTTAAGTTTTAAAATGTTTTCTTTTTGTTTTCTTTTTGCTTTATTTTTCTAACAAAAACTGTAAAACTTTTCTAATAAAATTTATGGCCATTTGCCAAATAAAAAAACAAGGAACTTACATATATCGACAAACAAAATCAACAAGTCAATAATAAACTCCAACTAAACACTGGCAATGATTTTCAAATCATAATAAAAATGAAAGAAAAATGAAAAATAATAGAAGAAAAATGTTAAGGCCATGCAATAGGAATGAATACCTAACAAAAGAAAACACTTGTAATATTTTATTTTGAATATATTATAACCCTTAACCACCCCCCCCCCCCCTTCCCCTCGTTTAATGGCAATAACATTCAACGCTTTTTCATAATTTCAAATTAAAACCTTCTGTTTTTATTCCATTTCATTTCATTTTTTTCTTGTTGTTGTTGTTGTTGTTGTTGGAATATCACCAATAAATAAATTTATTTAATTCGTCATTAAATTAACTTTTATAGACATTTTTTTCTTTATTTTCAACTCTAATGTAAATGTAACCATGACTATAAAAAAAAAGAAAAAAGTTGAAAAACAAAAAAAAAACACAGAAACAGAAACATGCAATCGTAATGATGACATGCTACCCACCCTAAATGCCCTACCTACCACCTCTACGATTAACAGCCAACGAAAGAGTTTTTGACACAATCTAAAAAACCACAAATAAAAACAACAACAACAACAAATACGTACTAATAAATAGTTCAGGCAGACAGACAGTCAGGCTGTTAGAACATTACAACATATTGTACAAGAATTTTCATTTCCGTTAACAATTACCGTTGCTAAACCTTAAACAAACTTTGTACAGAAACGCACACATAATTTGCATATTTTTAAGGTCTATTTTAAGGCTTATTTTTTGTTATTAACAGTTATCAATGGAAGCATGTATAAAGATAAAAAGTAGTAGATTTTAAATTTCATAACTAATATATAAAACGGCATTCTATTCTACTACCATAAAGCCTATATTAAAAAAAAAACAATACAATTCTTTCATTTAAAAAAGTAGTAGATTTACTACCTTTTTAAAAATGACAAAATTATTGAAAATATCTTCATAATTCTTCAAAATTTCCATCAAATAACGTAAAATATTGAAAATCAACATAAAATGATTGGAGGAAATAGACCTAAAAAATAGTACATAGTAGATTTGCACTCTTTTCAAATTCTCCAAATTTCTTTTAAATCTCTTGTTTTATTTACTTCAAAAAATAGTAGTAGATTTAATACCTTTTGAAATATCTCAAAATTTCTATTAAATAACATAATATTGCTAATTAATACCAAATTATTAAAGAAATCATGTTTTATTCACTTCGGAAAAAAGTAGTAGATCTACTACCTTTTTTTAAATTATCAAACTTTCATTAAAATAATATAAAATTATGTAAAAGAATATAAAAATACGTGGAAAATTAGATTTTGTTCCCTTTGAAAAAAAGTAGTAGATCTACTACCTTTTTTTTAACTCTCGAAGATTCATTAAAATAATATAAAATCATGCGAAAGAACATAAAAATACTTAAGAAATTAGTTTTTATTCACTTTGAAAAAAGTAGTAGATTAACTACTTTTTTAATTATTAAAATTTTCTTTTACGTTAAAATTTTCTAACAAAAATTTGTTAGAAAATAAAATTTTGTTTAAAAAAACTTGAATGAAAAACGTTATTTTAAGTATTTAGAAAATATGTTGCCTACTTTAAGGAGGGTGAGATTGTTTAACAAATGATTAGTTTAGATTTTCGTAAAGTCTCTTAATAGCATCTTTTAATATGCTAAAACCTGTCTGATGAATTTGCTTAACCATAGAAGAAAAAATAAATTCAAAAGTATTGCTTGTACTTCAAAACATTTAACTTTACTTTTTTGCTGCCTACATTAAGGGGAAATAATTTCTGAAGATTTTAATTGACAGTCTAAATAATTTCCTTTATATTTCTAACACATGTCTAATTAATATCCCCTGGGGATAGAGAAACTAAAAACAGAGATGTTTAAATATGGAATTTTTGAAAAAATCCTTAAGTTAGGCAATAGTTTTCCATTTTTCATTTCATTCTTCATATTTATGCACCTAAATAAGCAGTATAAGTTCTCATCAGACTTGCATAATTTAGATGTTAGATGTTAAGTTTTTAGATTTGTAATTTCCTTTTTTAGAAGCCTAAATGTATACTTTAATATTTTTATATACAGAATTGAATGTTATTTCTATTGATTTTTTTTTATTATTCGTTCTAAAGGTTGAAGTCCTTTGAATGTGTTTCAATAATGACAGAATAAATAATAATTTAACCGCAGAGAGAAGAATATACGCCAATTTACACCTTAAGTAAACAATTTAACATGCAAAATGAAAATTTATTATTAAAAAAAAGAAAAACTTTTTTGGTTTAGCTTTTTTGCTGTTTTTTTGCTTTCTTTTCTGAATAAATACAATGAAAATTTAATGCAATTTAGGCTGTAAAAGAGGGAAAAACATTGAAAAAAACGAAAATAATTTAAAAGGAAAATCAAATGAACAATTGTTAGCTAAGTAAGGATTGTTAAGCTCATTAATAAGCCAAAACAAAATTTTTAAATTATATGTGAGGGTTACTGGTGGTAAACAATATACTTAAAAATATAGAAATTAAGGACATTTTACAATGGAAAAAATATTCAATATTCTCTGTTGTTGGGATCCCTAAAAATATGCTTTTATTCGTGTTTATTTTAATGCATGCTAATGTCTCTGTGTGTTTTTGTTTGTATGCTCTCTGTGCTCTTGATATCTCTCATGTTGACATTCATGTTAACTTGTCATATAGTTTTCCTATTGAGATTTTATTTTTTCCCCCTTGATTATATTGCTCTTATTGCCGCTGTGTTGTGGTGTGTGATTTGCCTACTTAAGTTGTTGCATATGCTTAGGCTGTAGGCAAACGAGATAGTAGAGAAGGAGAACTAACTAACATTTCGTTATTATTGCACTTTATTTGGGTGTCAGAGTGTATGTGTGTGTGTGTGCGCAGTAGATGAAGTGATTTTTAAATGAGGCATTTGTTGTCTAACAACTTGACACGTTTTTTGCCAACAAAAAGTCAGTCAATCAAGTATTATAGGAATATAAATTACACGCTTTTTAAAGCATATTTTAAGGCTTTAAATATTATGTAAAACCAATATTTTTTAAACAGAATTAATAGAAATCATTATAAACTCGAGATTAATTGAAATAAATCTTAATATAAGTTTATTTTTGGCTTAAAACTATTGCCTAGCTTTAGGTGTTCGAGTAAATGAGAAAATATAAAATTTCAAAGCATATTTATAGGCATAAAAATTATATGAAAAACATTTTTCGTGAATAATAGAAACCTTAGTGGACCAAAACACTGTATAAGTGCACTTGCTACTAGAAACTATTGCCTAGTCTTAGGCTTTCTTCAGTAGAGGACTTAAAAAATTAAATAAAACCTGCTTAGCTCTAGTTTTCCATTTTAAAAATACAACAGTTTTCTTTTAAAGTAGTTTTCAACTACTTTTTCGCTCATATTGGGCACTGTCTTGGTAATAAGTTCACGAAGGTAAATTTTTCAAATGCTCCAACGTTAGGGGATTATCCTGTAGACACGGCCTTTGATGTAACCCCACAAAAAAGTCGCACTGTAGCAAATCGCTTCATCTTAGTGGCCAATTAACTTCGACAAAACTTGAAATTACTTTTTCTGAAAACTTCTTATTCAATAAAGCCAGAATAGGTCACGTTGTATGGCTAGTAATATACCGTTTACTTTATAATCATAATCACGATCTATATTCGTGAGTGCTAGACCTTTCTGTAAGTAAATAGCACTTTAAATGTAAGGCCTTCTTAAAAGATGGAAGGTTTTGAAACCGATAATATTCTCCCTTGAAAAAATATAGAAATCGAGCAAATTTTCTAAGAAACAAATTGTTTACTGGCGAAACACTGACGATAATAACAAGATTTATAGATTAATTGCCTACTTTCAGGCTAAAGTGATAGGAATTGTATTCTACTGCATAATAAAATAAAATATTGTATTTAAAATGAAGGGCATATCCACTAAAAGACAATAGCTTTAAACTATTGAACCAGACAGTGAAGGTATACTTTTCAGCTTGTTTTAAATTGTGCCCTTTCGCTTTAAAAATCTGTATTTTGAGTGAAAATAAGTGTACATGTACAGAATTTTGTAAAAAAGCATTAAAAACTTGCACAAATCTTAATGTTTTATCACAACAAATAAGAAAACAAATAATTAATGCTTTAAAAAGTAAGAAAAATACAAATTTTACTATTTTCCTTACAAATTCCCCCCTAAAGTAGGCAACGATTCTTTATTAATTTTTATTACAAACAAAAATTCCCCTGCTTGCGCGATTTCTTTACACATAATGGTTTAAATTTGTGTGTGTACATGTGTGTGAACGTGGGTGTATTGCTGTAAAATTACTTTGCCATTGAGAGCATAAATTGAATTTATTACTGCCATATACACAGAGAGTATAACTGCTATCCGCAAATACTTCACGCAAAACAAAAACAATAAAAAAGCAGCAGCAGCAGCAACAGCAGCAGCAGGAAATCTGGTTCTAACACACTACACCACTTCTTGTAAAGTGATGTAAATAAACAATGCAAACAAACAAACAAACACACAGTAAAACCCAGAAGAGAACATGACCTGGAGAGAGAGAGAGAATGTAAGAGAGTAAGAGTAATAATAGTAGAGGAAATATTATTGTGTGTTGTGTTTACATTGACCTTTTTATTCTGGGCTCCTGTTCGAAAGTCCTTCAAGAGAGATGACACTTCCGTTACTTTACAGTTTTAGAGCACAAACATAAGAGATATTTATAGCATGAAAAATCAAAACAAAAACGAAATACATAAACAACAACAGTTTACGTATAACACTTTACAATGAATGCTCTTATAAGCAGAGAGATAGACAGAGAGAGAGAGAGAGAGGGTTATTACTCTAAGTAAGTAAAGTAAACTTAAGTAGAAATGTAGTTGAGTGTGTAAGCACATGTATGATTGTGTTACTGTAAAGAAATTCAAGAGTCTGTTTACTCTTAAACTCTTTGAAAAAAAAATGAAAAGAAAAAATAGGCAAACATAACGTGTATGTGTTTGTAAAAGACAGAGAGAGTGTGAGACAGTCTTTAAGACATTTACCAGAGAAATTTTGACACACTTGAAACTGGAACTAGTAGTGGGCACGCAGCAGTATTTAAAAGCATACTTTTAGGCTTAAGAAATAAACAAAATTTCTAGGAAAATATTGACCATTAATTATGATGTGAACAGTGAAGTTTTAAAATCATTTAAAAAGCAAATGAAGAAATTCAGATTTTTTTTTTTCATAAAAACTTATTGATGTTTTTTTGTGGGTTTTTGTTCTTTATTTTTTGATTTTAAAAATCATAAACATGTTCTTTTTTATATAATAAAAGGTGGGCCAACAGTAATTAAAAATGTTTTTGCAATTTTATAACATGTAGTTGAGGTTAAAGGATGCGCTTATTTTTCATTACAGTCACGATATTGTTTTTTAGCTTTCATTTACTAGGGATAATCACAGTAACCACTGCTAATAAGCAATACAAAAATATTTTAAAATAAAAAAATTAAAATAATAATCAAATACGTAATGAAAACTGTCTTAAACAAATTTATCCATTAAGTTTTCATCCCCAAAGTATGCTTCAAATTTTGTACCCCCTAAATATATGCTGTAATTTGTTTGCTGGAATTATCTTACAATTTAAATAACCTGTCAATTTGATAGTACTTTTATTATAACCATAAAATGTCAAACTTTAATGTCATTATATTTTATTATTGTTATTGTACTTATTAATTGCGTGTTATAGCCGTAGTTGTTGTCTACAAAAAAATACCTGGAAATTGCATGTTTCTTCTGTGAAAAATCAAAAGAATCAAATCAAATTATTCTTCCAATGTTTCAAAAAAAAAAAAAAAACTTCAACATTGTTCTATTACTGCAAAGCAAAAAAAAAAATAAATTGCATATTTTCAGGCTTAAGCAAAATTTTTTAAATTTAAAAATAAGTTTAGAAAATCGGTTTTTTTTTTCTTTTATATTAATTTTACTTTTTACGTATTAAAGTTCAGCTTTAAACTGTATGAGACGTATTTTTTTTAAAAAACCTAAATGTATGCAACATTTTTTTATTGTTTTTCTTTGTCTTGATGACAAAGATTATATCCTAGCTTTATTTTTCTTAAACAAGAAAATATTTCTTGTGTATTGTCCTCACAGTCGCTGTAGTCTAGAGACAAGATCACGCGATTCAAATATCAGCTCAGACATTTCAAACAAATCGAAGTAGGAAAAAGTATTTCTTTCTTCCCCTGAAAATGTTCATGAAAGGTTTCTCCAATTTGTCACCGTTTGGACTGGACATTAAGCTATAGGTCCCCCACTACTTATGCCATGAGTGGTATGAGAACCAAGATTGTAATCCTGACTAAAGGGTTATAATGACCAAGTTACGTAAATAAAAGCAACTATTGTGTAATAATATTTAAATAAAAGCTTAACCTTTAAGCAAAATCCTAAAAGTAGGCAATATTTTCCCCCATTTTTTCACTTTTGTTTTGTTTTTTGTGGTCATACGGTTATTAAAAATGATATTTAAATGAAAATCATTGATTGCGTGTGAATAATTACTCTTATTTATTAGTTAATACCGATTAAGAGATAAAAATAACTTAAAGGGTTAAAGTTAAATGGCATTTGTATTGACAATGAAGCTCATTAATGTAATTTAAAGCATAGTTTCAGGTTTCATGTAAGAGTAGGCGATAAATTAGGGTCTAAAACAGTTATTAGCCTATCAAAATTCTCAATTCATATGAAATAAAATTGAAAAATGTTGACTAGTGTAAAATTCTTTTGAAAATCCTTAAACTTTTTGTTTTATAAACACTTTGTTGTAAATTTTTGTATTTAAAAATATTTTTAAAATCTTTAATGTATAGTTATTAAAGCTTCAAAGGCATTTTCTTAATATTTTAAAACTTTACTTATAATTCTTAAATTTTGAAAAATATTTCAAAAATTTTTTAAGACAATTCTGTGAACTAAAATAAAAAAATTTTCTTATTTAACAAACAATGTTAAATTATTGATTTTATGGACTTTAAAGCCTGCTAGATATGCTTTAAAAATCCTCGATAATTCTTAAAATATCTTCACTATTTCCCAAGTTATGAGCAGTTTTCTAAACCAACCCATAATTAATATTACTCATACGCCTTCTTTGAAAAAACAATTTTTTAATATTTAATTCAAATTCCTGTATTTCAAAGCCAAGAAAGTGTAAAATAAGATCTTTCAATACTATATTTAAAATCTTTTAAAAGAAATTGTTCACTCCATTAAAAATTTTTCTTTGCCTTGAACACTGAAAAATTCTTATCACTTAAGCCAAGTGTTATTAACACCTTTTTTTTCTTTTCTAGATATTTTCTCAGTATCTTATTGTGCTTTTAATAGCAAAATTTCTTAACAATTTTGCATTAAGATGTAATATAATTATGGCTTAAGTAGTGCAAAAATTACTTAAACAAGCTTTTCTTCCTCCTTAGCTCTCTCTTAACATAATGTGTTTAGGGGGGGAGGGAGAGAAAATATTCATCAGGGATTTAAAGCATAATATCTTATCTCTCCTTCTCTCTTATTGAATTTAATAAAATTATTTTGCTTTTGATTTTAGCTTTATTGAAGGTTTCAATAAAAATTAAAGAAAAAACTAAAGCATATTTCAGGGGATATTTTTTATAAAATTTAAAATTATTTAGAATTGACTGTATAATGGGTTGGCCTTTATATTAATAGGTTCCCTGTTACTTGTATTGTCCTTTATGACTCTATTTTAATTTCCAAAAATCATTTGCAACCAATTGCGCTGTATCTTTTAAGGACAATGTTTTAATTTTTAGAAAACATTGTGTTGCATACTTTTGGATACTCATTTTCCTTTTTCCGAAAACTCTCTTATTGCTTTTGCTGTTTTCCTAATGCTTGTGAGAAATTTCAAAATGTCGCCACTTTCTAGTTGTGAAAAATTATTGCCTAATTTCCGGCAAATTAAATGCAATGCATTTAACGGCCACCATTCGCTGTAATGTTTTGCCTTTCAATGTAGGAAATATTTGCTTGCCTTTAGCCAGTCGATATGGTTGGTTCAACCAAACAATTACCCGCACTTGTAACTTTAGGCAGAGAGTAAAGTGTGTTTTAAATATAGAAAGAAAGAGTGAGAGAGAGAGAGAGCGACAAAGAAAAAGGGTGGATGAAAGAGAAGCAAAAGTCAGATTAACATCATTAGTTTAGCATCTACGCATAGCAGGTGTTGTTTAATAATGCTGAAATCCTGTTTACTCACACGTCTATGCTTAAAAGTTAACAATACACAGACATTTAGAAATTTCACGGCATATGTTTAGGCGGTTAACGAGAAGGCTTAACATGATAATCAGGCAAAAACAAATAACTATAGCTAAGGCGTGAGAGAACACAAATTGATATTTTTGTGAGAATATTTTTTAAACTTTGTTTAAAGAAAAAATAATTTTCAAAGCATATTTTTAGGGGAGAAAAAAATTTAAATTTTTATTGCATAATATTAAAATAAAGGCATAGGTGTTATAAAATTCAAAATAAAATTAAAATATAATTAATTCGTAAGATTTTCGTATTACTTATTAATACAAATTCATTGCCTACATTCAGGATAAGCAAGCAATTATATTATGGAGCATGTGGGGTTAAATACTTAACACGATGGATTGGTTATTGATTAATAACATACTATATTATAATATAAATAAGTTCTAAATACTACTTTTATGGAGAAATAAATTTAAAAGCCTACTTTTAGGCAAACAAAAAATTCTAAACTTTTAAAATAAAACCTATTGAATTAAAATAAGCTTATTTAGCGGTACAAACATTGCTTAATATTTTAAATAAAAGGTTATTGCTCCTTAATCACAAACTGTAAATATTGATACAAAAAAACTAAAGCATTCTTTTAGGCTTTGGTAATAAATGTACATACAGATAGATTTTTATCTTTAGCAATGATTTTTTTGTGGAACTTCAATTACAACTTTTTTATTCTCTTTTAAACTTTTTCATATTAACAGGGCGGGGTTTAAAGGTAGAACAAAATACAAAATATCTTTGCATACTTTTAGGCTGGATTGAGGGGGGGGGTTCAATTATATATTTACTATATTAATTATTATATTTCTTAAGAAGTTAACTTCATTTAGCTTTGTTTTCATTACTTAAACAAAATAACAAACTATTGCCTTACCTACCTTATGACAATCATTAAAAGAAAAGAAAAAAAGGCCAGTAAAAGAAATATCAAGTCAATGTTTATAAACTTTGCCATATAATGGCTTGAATGTAAATATTTTGGTTTTGGTATTCGTTAAGCAAACCATGATTTTAAAGCGCATTGCAGATATCATTGAGACATTTATAGGGTTATTGTGGGTAAAAGTTTTCAATTTAATTTTTTTTTTGTGACCGCCTTACAAATGACAACAGGAACAAATATAAAGTTTTTCTTTAGAGTTCTTCTTCCATTTCTTTAAAAAGAAATCATTAAATTTGCATGTTTTCGTTGAATGCAAATGAAGTTTTATGGCCAGCAAACACAGCACACAGAAGAAATCAACATTTTCTTTGCAGTTGTCAGAGCAACTTTCTTTAAATTGAACATTTTTTTTCTAAATGAAGGCGTATGATTGATATTAATTAATGGATAATTAAAGAAAAACTGCATTTTTCAGGCAGTAATTATTGAACAAATTTTTTAATTAAAAAATCTTAAAAGAAAACCAAGTTAATGTAGATTTAAAGTCAAGGAAAAAATTTTCAAAAATTTCAATTTTTAATAAGGAAAAAAATCTTTGAAAAAATCAAATTCTCTCTCACGGAAGTCCAGCACGACCTAAAATTACTTTTGCAGCCTATTTACGCCAAAAAATAATGATATAAATGATCATCCAACACAATGTGAAGCAGATCGCAAAAGAAATTCTGTTTACCGCAACCGCTTAACCGTACCATCCCTTTCAATTGTTTTCCAAATAGAAAGATTCAGGTCGAAATCCTTTATCGAACTATAACTTCCCTGCATTCCAAATGAAATTAAGTAACTTCCAGTAGAACCAAATCTAACGCATACTGGATCCAATTGATCTCCTAATCAGCAAAAGTTGTACAATATTTTCCTCGTCGTTTTGCCCAGCTCTCGATCACATCTAACGTACGTTACCTATGATATCTCTGGTACTATTATCGCGATACAAAATCTTCTATTTGACTTGACTTCTGCCCTATTTAATTGGATCGTCAATTTTTTATTAATTTCATAACCAGAATCGCTGGAGTACATTTTTATACATGTCACCGAATCGATTAAAGTAATTGCGATCTGTGGCGACATCATGAAACATGTGTCCCGAAGCGTCAGAGCGCCTTACCTATACAAAAATCTACAGCCAACAGCGATTCTGGAGTAAATTTTTATACATGCCACCAAATCGATTGAAGTAATTGCGATCTGCGGCGACATCATGAAACATATGTCTCTAGGTCTCAGAGCGCCTTTTCTATACAAAAATCTACACCCAGTAGGTCGACTTGCTTAAGGTCTCGAATACGGAAAGCAGAGCCAGAGTTGTACAAGAGAAAACATCAAAATTAAGACAATGCCAGGGAAAAACTAAATTGGACTTGGCCTGTTTGGCCTGTATTTGACATCGTTTGACTATTGTTTGGTGATTGCAAAATTGTTTTAACCCATTAAAGCCCGAATTATTTTTTTCTAACGGTTACCGTTTTGTTTTTTACACTCAATTTTCTCTCAGAGCATAAAAACTAAGGCAACCTTTGCTGGCAACTTAAGTTGCCCCTGGGCACTAATGGGTTAATGACAGAAAAATATTGACTAATTGGGAGGCAGAAAACTCCAAATGTTTCGTAGCCGTCTACAGCAGAATCTTTAGATTTCTTTCAAGGACGGTCATGGGACACAGCATATGTCAGAGAGAAAGAGATAATATCTGTTGGCTCCGAAATTCAGATCAAGGAAGTTGTTAGGGTTTCTTACTTTAGAGTTTCATCTCGACTCTTTTTTCAGAGCAATAAGGCATTACCTTGAAAAAGCTTAGTCGTAGTCTAGTAGGTAGTGTGTTTGGGGGTTATTAGATACGAGACCGTGGTTCAAACCCCAGCTCAGACATCCCGAGAAAAGGTTAGATTATGTTAGGTTAGAGGACGTGTCCTTGTCAATTAAGACAAGTACAGTACCTGGAGGGCGAATTGACCCATCGTACAACAACATGCTAGTTTCTCGCACCACTTGTGTTGTGTGTGTTAATTTTATACATGAGTAGGTGGGACTTACAGTTTAAAGTTGACTCCGCGAACGACAGATTTTTTGAGAAACTTTTTCATGGCAATTTTTATTTACTCTCAGAGTTTTTTTGCAGAAATCTGCTGAGAGGAAGTCGCCGAAGAAATACTTTTTGTATTTTGTCTTGATGTTTGGCCTGGGGCTCTCGAACCCTGGATTTACGTCTAATAAGCCAATACACTACCTACTAGAGTACGGTGACTTCTCCCGAGCGAAACAAAATCTGAAAAATAAAAATTTGTGGCAAAAACTCTGAGAGTAAATAAAATTCCGGAGAAAAGTTTTTCAAAAATCTAACATTCGGAGACGACATTAAACTACCCGTTCCAACACTCGTGTATAAAATTAATACATACTGCAGGTGAGCAGCTAGGTTGTGAGCCTGACTACAGGGTTGTAATAACTAATTAAGGTTCTCTACTCTACTAATTGAAAAGATATTTTAAAAATTTAAATGGTTATTGAAGAAAGACAATTTAGAGTGAGTTTAGTAAGCATAACTAATTTATTTTGCCTTTTTAAAGCAATTTTTATAAAATCTTGTAAGGAAAATTATAAAAAAATTTCTTTTTCTATTTTAAGACGATTTTTTCTTCCTCCATGTTGTTTACCCCTAAAACGTAAAATCTCATTACATGCCAACAACATGTTAAAGTTTTATTGTAAATTTTTTTTCAATATTTTTCTTTTCGACATTCAACAAATCTTCGTTTTTTTTCTTCGTTCAAATAAAGGAGAAGAGTAAAGCAAACATTTGTTTGCTAAAGAAATCCTTAAAACCAACACTATAATCCTTTTAACGAAAAGGGTGGGAGTGTTGTAAAGAACAGAAAAAAAAGAAAGAAAAACCTTTACAAGGTTGTTTCTTTATTTGTTATGAGGATTACATTCAAAATTTATTCTTTTTTTTTGTTGTATTCTTCAGTTTCCTGCCAAATTAGGAACAAATACTTTCTTTAACTTGTTGAATTCCAATGCTTAACATTTCTTTTTGGCCCAGAGAGAGAGAGAGAGAACAACAAAAACAGTAAAGAACAGAAAAGATCAAAAGGCTAAAAAGAATTTTTTGTGCCAAAGTGCCAACAATTAATAAAAAAGCAACAGGATGCAATTTCAAACCCTTAAGCCCATGAAACATAATAAATAAACAGAAAATTTATTAAGAATTCTAAGCGAAAACTTTCCAAGTGTTAGATAACGTCCTAGTGAAATACTAATAAGAAATGAAAAGTATCTTAAAAGAGTACGGGTTAAATTAACACCAAATTAAGTTTAATTAACTTCAGGAAAACTGTCAAATGTTCGGAGGAAATACAAAAAAAAAATTGAAGCATACTTGAAGGATATTTCTTAATATGAAAGAAAGTCTTATTATTCTCATTAATTTGTTCACGTATACATATGTTTTTAAGTTGATTTGCTTAAAAATAATTTTTATTTAAACAATTTGAAGTGCAATTTAAGGGGTATTACTCCAGTATGTATAAGCTTAAAAATTTAAAGCCTATATTAAGGGGCTTAAATATTTGTCAACATTTTTTCATAAAAAATTTTAGTCTTTTTAAGCTACTATCCTTGAACGGTAAAATAATCCTTATTTGGTACAATTCAATCAAAAATTACAGAAAAACAGAAGATAAGAACCTTCAACTCTTCGTGGCCTTAGCCGGACACTAAAACGTCATGTGTTGAAAGATTCACAACTCCTGTGTCGAAGTCACTCAAGCAGATGCCCAGTCTATTGGCATGCCTTCTAATGAGGCCGGGATCTGTGATAATCGCAATTATACAAAAGACAGACAGTGTGTGTTTTTCTGTTCCACATCAGTCCAGCAGAGTTTAGAAATATTGCACATACACACTCTTATTAAGCTGAGCATTTCTGTAAAGTCACAGGAGACTATCCAGCCTAACTAAGGCAATCGGAACATGTTGGAGATTGAACCTTTTATAAAACATTTCGATCACTTTTTCTGACTATCTAAATGTTGGTTTTCAAATGCTTCAACGTAAGAGAATTAGCCGCTTGGACACAGCCTTTCACGTAGCCCCCACGGAGTCCAATTGCATGATCTTGATTGTGGAATTACTCTCTTACTACATTTGCAGTTCAAAAAGGTCGTTTATAATACGACGTGAAATAACGGTAGCAGTTACTTTTGAAAGGAGCGGAAGGTTTTTTTTTTGTATTTTTTTAATCTCTTTACGGATTTAAATATTTTTTTCTTACGCAGACGTATGATTAATAATAATTTTCAGAGGACTCTAAGAAAATTATTCATAATTGCTTTTGAAAACTTATATTATAGGCTTTCATGACGTACATATACAACAATTTGTTTAGTTAGTAATTTTGTTAAAGAAAATTTCTAAGAAAAATTTTTTTCTTACGCAGGCGTATGATTAATATTAATTTCTGGATAGTTTCGAAAAAGTCCTCATAACTTTGTTAATTTTGTAAATATTTTAAAAATTTAAATTGCTTTTGAAAGCCTATATTCCTAGCTTTCATATCATATATAACAATTTATTTAGTGAATAATTTTGTTAAACAGAATTCCAAGGCAAAAACAAAAATTTTATTTATTTTTTTATTTGATTTATTATGATCTAAATAGCACAACAAGATATTAAATCTTATAAGTGACAGTGTTATGTTTATAATTAATAAGATATAAAAAATTAGCATTAATTATATATAAAAAATTAGAAAATAACAAACTTATTATATGTACATAAATATTAAATTTAATTATAAAGAAAAGTATAATACAAATCGATAATAATGTAAATCGATAATAATATAAATCGATAATAATACAAATCGATAATAATACAAATCGATAATAATACAAATCGATAATAATACAAATCGATAATAATACAAATCGATAATAATACAAATCGATAATAATACAAATCGATAATAATACAAATCGATAATAATACAAATCGATAATAATACAAATCGATAATAATACAAATCGATAATAATACAAATCGATAATAATACAAATCGATAATAATACAAATCGATAATAATACAAATCGATAATAATACAAATCGATAATAATACAAATCGATAATAATACAAATCGATAATAATGCAAATCGATAATAATACAAATCGATAATAATACAAATCGATAATAATACAAATCGATAATAATACAAATCGATAATAATACAAATCGATAATAATACAAATCGATAATAATACAAATCGATAATAATACAAATCGATAATAATACAAATCGATAATAATACAAATCGATAATAATACAAATCGATAATAATACAAATCGATAATAATACAAATCGATAATAATACAAATCGATAATAATACAAATCGATAATAATACAAATCGATAATAATACAAATCGATAATAATACAAATCGATAATAATGCAAATCGATAATAATGCAAATCGATAATAATGCAAATCGATAATAATGCAAATCGATAATAATGCAAATCGATAATAATGCAAATCGATAATAATGCAAATCGATAATAATGCAAATCGATAATAATGCAAATCGATAATAATGCAAATCGATAATAATGCAAATCGATAATAATGCAAATCGATAATAATGCAAATCGATAATAATGCAAATCGATAATAATGCAAATCGATAATAATGCAAATCGATAATAATGCAAATCGATAATAATGCAAATCGATAATAATGCAAATCGATAATAATGCAAATCGATAATAATGCAAATCGATAATAATGCAAATCGATAATAATGCAAATCGATAATAATGCAAATCGATAATAATGCAAATCGATAATAATGCAAATCGATAATAATACAAATCGATAATAATACAAATCGATAATAATGCAAATCGATAATAATGCAAATCGATAATAATGCAAATCGATAATAATGCAAATCGATTATAATGCAAATCGAGAGCTGCTACAATACTAGTAGAGCTGCTACAATACTAGTAGAGCTGCTACTATACTAGTGAGCTGCTACAATACTAGTAGAGCTGCTACAATACTAGTAGAGCTGCTACTATACTAGCCAGCTAGCTGGTAGTAGAGCTGCTACTATACTAGCCAGCTAGCTGGTAGTAGAGCTGCTACTATACTAGCCAGCTAGCTGGTAGTAGAGCTGCTACTATACTAGTAGAGCTGCTACTATACTAGCCAGCTAGCTGGTAGTATACTAGCTATATTAGCTAGCTAGCGACCTATACTATTATAATACAAATCGATTATAATAATAATGATGACGACGATGATGATTGATGATGATTAACGATGATGATGATGATTAACGATGATGATGATTAATGATGATGATGATGATGATGATGATGATGATGATGATGATGATTGACGATGATGATGATGATTAACGATGATGATGATTAACGATGATGATGATTAACGATGATGATGATTAACGATGATGATGATTAACGATGATGATGATTAATGATGATGGTGTTTAATGATGATGATGATGATGATTACCCGTTTGACTGCTAAGCGATTCTGGTGAGAATGTTCGAAAACTTCTCGAAAACTACAATTAATTATTATAATAAAAAATCTACAAAATTCTAATAACCTAGTTATAAAGAGAAGATCCTATATCTTGTCTTTTAATTTTATTTTTGCTTTTTGACTAAATTTTTGCACTGAAATTCGCAGCGCAAATGCGATTTTCGTAACAAATGAATCCGGCGCTTTTGCGCCGCTTAGCAGTCAAACGGTTAATGATGATGATGATGATTAATGATGATGATGATGATTAAAGATGATAATGATGATTAATGATGATGATGATGATGATTAATGGTGATGATGATGATGATTAATGATGATGATGATGATTAATGATGATGATTAATGATGATGATGATGATTAACCGTTTGACTGCTAAGCGATTCTGGCGAGAATGTTCGAAAACTTCTCGAAAACTACAATTAATTATTATAATAAAAAATCTACAAAATTCTAATAACCTAGTTATAAAGAGAAGATCCTATATCTTGTCTTTTAATTTTATTTTTGCTTTTTGACTAAATTTTTGCACTGAAATTCGCAGCGCAAATGCGATTTTCGTAACAAATGAATCCGGCGCTTTTGCGCCGCTTAGCAGTCAAACGGTTAATGATGATGATGATGATTAATGATGATGATGATGATGATGATGATGATTAATGATGATGATGATTAAAGATGATAATGATGATTAATGATGATAATGATGATTAAAGATGATAATGATGAATAATGATGATGATGATGATTAATGATGATGGTGATGATTAATGATGATGATGATGATGATGATTAATGATGATGATGATGATTAATGATGATGATGATGATGATGATGATGATTAATGATGATGATTATGATTAATGATGATGATGATGAGAATTAATGATGATGATGATGATGATTAATGATGATGATGATGATGATTAATGATGATGATGATTAATGATGATGATGATTAAAGATGATGATGATGATGATAATGATGATGATTAACGATTATTGTCTTCCACATTCTGGCTTTGTTTGATTTATCTTAAGAAACGCATGAAACCATGGATTTTGTGTATCACAGTGTACGAGGATTAGTGTTTCTTTCATTTGTTCAAAGAAATTAACATAGGGTGGCTGGGTAGGCTTTTATTAAATCATCTCGATGTTGCAGTCTTCTGATCATTTGCTGTGTATGCTACGTAAACGTTCAAGCATACTTTGGTGCACCTCGTTTATGGGTATAAAATTATCGAATATAGCCCGTGTTTCAGACTTATTTAGCAATCTTTATTTGTTTGTGCAATTTCCTCTAAGAGATTCTTAAATAGCTAAAGTAATAGAGAAAACGTTAGACATTAAATTCTATAGGGAATTAGTTCCACTATAACTTACATTTACTATAGCATCCATCCAATATGCCAACATAATTTGATTCTGTACTACATATAGAAATCCATAAAATGATTGAAAAGCATTGAAGTCTTTTTGGAAGGTGTCTTCTGTTTACATGTTGATGTGGTTGTGGTTCAGCTAGAAATTTGCCACTCCCCAATTTATCCGGACTAGTGCGGTACAGTCAAAGGAACTACCCGAAACTGAGAGAGTAATCCAGCATCTGATACCGAGGAACGACGGTTTCCAGAGCCCAACGGAGTGCCCTTCAGCTTGCGCTTACGTTTATTAAAACTAATGGGCAATTGAATCACGACGATCACGACAATTTGGCGTATTAGCTATACTATCACGGTACTATAAACATATAAAAAGAAACAATATATACGAGTACATATATTATTATGCTGCATTGTTATCTTATTTATACTTACATCTCCGAATAAATAATCCATTTCGTCGGCATACCCATTCCGTATTGTCAAAACCAAAACCAATTGGATTTCAATATATGGGGGGTACGATGATTTCTGGATGATTCTGGTTTAGCTTGTGTGGCATGTTCGTCGACCACCTGTAGCAATGACATAGTATGTATACAAATATTATAAATTTTTAATTCTAAAGAATATTTCATAAGGAAAACAAAAATTTAGAGCACAAAAACGAAACACACTCAAATTTATGCGGTTTAAATTAAAACCAAATTAAGTTTAATTAACTTCAGGCAAACTGTTAAACGTTAGGAGGAAACACAAAAAAAAATTGAAGCATACTTGAAGGATATTTCCTAATATGAAAGAAAGTCTTATTATTCTCATTAATTTGTTCACGTATACATATGTTTTTAAGTTGATTTGCTTAAAAATAATTTTTTTATTTAAAGTATAATTTAAGGGGTGTTAAATTTTACTCAAGTGTGTATTTATAGGCTTAAAAATTAAAAGCCTATGTTAAGGAGCTTAAATACATACATATTTGTCAAAATTTTTCATAAAAAAATTTTAGTCCTTTTTAAGGTACTATCCTTGAACGGTAAAATAATCCTTATTTTGCACAATTCAGTCAAAAATGACAGACAAATAGGAGATAAGAACACCTTCAACTCTTCGTGGCCTTAGCCAGACACTAAAACGTCATGTGTTGAAAGATTCGCAACTCCTGCAGATGTCACTCAAGGAGATGCCCAGTCTATTGGCATGCCTTCTAATGAGGCCGGGAGCTGTGATAATCGCAATTATACAAAAGATAGACAGTGTGTGTTTTTATCAACATCAGTCCAGCAGAGTTTAGAAATATTGCACATACACGCTCTTATTAAGCTGAACATTTCTGTAAAGTCACAGGAGACTATCCAGTCTAAGTAAGGCAATCGGAACATGTTGGAGATTGAACCTTTTATAAAACATTTTGATCACTTTTTCTGAATATCTAAATGTTGGTTTTCAAATGCATCAACGTAAGAGAATTAGACGCTTGGACATAGCCTTTGACGTAGCCCCCACGGAGTCCAATCGCATGCTCTTGATTGTGGAATTACTCTCTTACTACATTTGCAGTTCAAAAAGGTCGTTTATAATACGGCGTGAAAATAATGGCAACAATTACTTTTGAAAGGAGCGGAAGGTTTTTTTTTGTATTTTTTTAATCTCTTTACGGATTTAAATACTTTTTTCTTACTCAGACGTATGATTAATAATAATTCCAGAGGACTAAGAAAATTATTCATAACTTGGATAGTTTTTAAAACATTTTAAGAATTTAAATTGCTTTTGAAAACTTATATTATAGGCTTTCATATCATATATAACAATTTATTTAGTGAACAATTTTGTTAAAGAAAATTTCTAAGAAAATTGTTTTTCTTACGCAGGCGTATGATTAATATTAATTTCTGGATAGTTTTGAAAAAGTCCTCATAACTTTGTTAATTTTGTATATATTCTAAAAATTTAAATTGCTTTTGAAAGCCTATATTCCTAGCTTTCATATCATATATAACAATTTATTTAGTGAACAATTTTGTTAAACAGAAATCCAAGGCAAAAACAAAAATTAAAAAAATATGTCGTTTTTTTCTTTCTTACAGAATGCAAACCCAATCAATTCCAATGTCGTTCTGGTGACTGTATTGATGGCAGCAAACGCTGTAATCGTGTACCCGATTGTCCCGATGGTGATGATGAGGATGAAAGATGCCGTAAGTATTTAAAAAGGATTTTCGTTATAACATTTATTGTTTTATTACGTAGGAATTGTAAATAATTGAGGCTTTTTTTAAGCTTTAGCTTTAAGCAAAACTTGTTTAGTGTATGATATATACATATAAATATTTTAAAAACTAACTTATAGATTTACATGATTATGTATTTGTAAAGTATTTTACAATGTAAATATTAAGTCTTTAGTACAAATTATTTTTATTATAAATTATAATCGTAAAAAATCTAAAATTTATTTCCTAATGCTGTCATAAACTAACTTTGGCTAACATTAATATCTTAAACGGATTTATTAAAAACAAAATCAACTACTAACCTAATGCTGCCTTTATATATGCATGCCTTTGTATGGAACTGGGGTTCAAAACGTAAACGTAAACCAAAAAATTTTTTAACCAACTAACCGCACAACTTTTTTATGAAAAACAAACAAAGCGGCCGAGTGTAGTGATATTGAATACCAGTGTAGAGATGGTATAAATTGTATCAGTGAGGCCAAAATCTGTGATGGTAAAATCGATTGCCTGGATGGCGATGATGAAGAGCACTGTGATAGCAGTAAGTATGAAAGATTTTTTTAAAAAGGCTGGTTTATATTGAAAAGAAAAAATCTTGTAAAAAATCATGTTTCACTAATCTTTCAAACCTTGTGTGTATTTTCTTGTTTTTCCTTATCTTTTTAACCCTCAATTGTAATGTAAAAAAATTAACCCCTTTATCTAGTTGTACCCAAAGTAAAATTTTTTTGCCCAAAAGGCAAATTTACATGCCGTGATTATACTTGCATTTCCATCACCCATCGTTGTGATGGTCATACGGATTGTCCACACGATCGTTCGGATGAGGAAGGATGTCGTATGTTTGTGTTGCAAATTTTTTTTTAATTATGCTCTTTATACTCTCTCTCTCTCTCTCTCTAAATTGAATTTTAAAAAATTAAAAAAAAAATATTTTTTTTTGCAAAAATAGCCTGCTTACATGATAAATGGCAATGTGATGATGGCACTTGCTTATCAAAAAGTTTAAGATGTAACGGTAATATAGATTGTCCTGAGGATATATCAGATGAAAGGCATTGTGATGGTGAGCTTACAGACAAAAAAATTTTTGGAAAAACTTATTATTTAACCCTTAAAAGAAACAAACAAAAAATTGGTTTTAAAGCCCCCTATAGCGTATGAGTAATATTAATTAAGGGGTTTGCTTACAAAACTAGGCATAACTTGAGTAATTTTTGCCCTATTCAGAATATTTTAAAAGCTTTTGATTAACAACATTTCAGGTGTTTAAAGGGTAAACAAACATTTTTTAATTACAGTTTGGAAATAAGGAAAATTTCATTAAGAAAAATATTTTTTGGAAAAAAATTTTTTAATTTTTCATTTTACTTCATTTTTATTTTATTTCATTTAAAATTTTCTCCCAATCTTAGTTTTCCTCTTCTTTTTTGTTGTTTTTTAAAACACAATAAAACTATTTTTTTTAATTACAAGTGCCGTCATTTATAATATTTCTAGCATTTTGATTTTTTTTTTTTTTAATTTACAATGAATGTAAAATTCAACTCGCTCATTATTATGCCAACAGTGTAGCTCTAGTTGCACCCGTTTAAAACAGCATTTCATTAATAAAATTCCAACACTTCATAGAACAACAAAAAGGGAATTTATAGTAAAATTAGCAATGATTTGTGTTGAGAATTATAATGAAATACCAGTTCATTCATAAATAAATACGCCACTCACTTTGAAATTCAGGCAGGCAATTGTTCAAAACGTGTTTAAATTAATTGAAAAAAGAAAAACAAATAAAAGCTAAAAATAGCATTTAATGTTTAAAAATTAAATCAGCAATAAAGAATTGCATGTTCCATTCCACTTTGTTCCTACGAAACGCTACTTGTCAAATCATTTAAAATCAAATGATCTTGGTTTTCTAAATGCCGTAGCTGTTCTCCCCAATTCTCAGTTCTAAAATACCCTTTCTCCCTACAAACAATGGGTGGTAATAGGTTTATAACTCTCTACACCGAATATATAAAAATTTTTTGTTAGACTTTGGAACGAGGCAAAGTAACGGACCCACCGTTCAAGGACAGGTCCCTCTGTAAGCTTTTTTTCGTTGATTTCAATAGCTTAACATAGCCTACTGTCAGGTAGTAATCAGTCAGGAACCACATAGAACCCAAATTACTCTGTTGGTTATTACCCATTCCCTAAAAATTTAAAATTAAGGTGTTTCATTCAATAACGTTCCAAAAGAAAATTTATACAAACACTTTTTTAAATCCTACAAATCAATTAGAATACAATACTGAGTTGCTACTTCAAATTTTAAAAATATATTGTTCCATTCCATTCCGTTTCTTTATATATATACCTAGTTCTTCAATTATTTTATTGGCAGTAAATCCTTTCAAGTATTTTGTTTAATTCCATTACGTTTCTTTCATAAAAAAATTGAATATTTTTTGATATTTTTCAATAGATTCTTACCTTTAATTTTTTTATTTGTTCCATTCCGTTTGAGCTGAAATGTAAATAAAAAATTAAAATTAGTCTCAGGTATTTAACTATCATAAATAATTTATAATTCTACAATTTCAATTCATATATCTAAGCAAATTAATACATTTCTTTGTTCCAATTCAATAAATCAATGCGATAAATTATTAATGAAACGAATATGCTAATAAGGCCCACGTGGTTGTACTGCATCATTCAAGATTGCAAGCGGTGTGTTTGGTATTAAAAATAGCTTCCATTAACAAAGATGCTTTAAATGCTCATTCAAAGTTGTAAAGATTTCTCAAGCAATGAATACGAATATTAAGAATCCAGAACGGAAATGATAACATGCGCCATAAATTAATATGAAATTTTGTTTCATTCCATTTTGTTCCTTAATTAAAATATTTTATGGTTTTTAATTTTGCTCCTACATTAAAAGAAACCTACTGACTTCAAGTAATTTTTTCTTAATTTCCAAAAATTTTTTAATTTAGTTTCATCCCATTTTGTTTCTTAGTTTGAATACGAATTAGTTTTTTTTTAAGAAAATACACATGTTTTTGGTTGTTAATACTTATCATACATAAATTATCTTGAAAGTCATTGATTCATTCCATTTTTCTGTTTAATTTAAAGCCATTCGTTAGTTTTATACATTTTGTTTTATTCCATTTTATTCCTATTATTGTAATTCGATCAAATACTCTTTTTTATTTTGTTTGAGACTATTTCCTTTTCCTTTTATCAAACCAATTCCTTTTTGGCAACAGAAAAATATTCTCAACAATTTGTTTCATTCCACTTTGTTTCATTTCACTTAATTCCATTTCGTTCCATGTTATAACAAATCAAGATTTTAGTCTTTTTTGATATTCAAAGATTTTTGGATATGCTCAATTCTTATTAAATTAAATGACATGGTCCAATTCCATTTTGTTCCTTTTTAAAGGAAAATTATTATTAGTATCTCTCTTAAATTTTGGATGAATTTTTGAACTCACTTTATTATTAAATAAATTTTTTGATAAAGAAATTTTATGATTTTGAAAAATCGTGTTCCATTCCATTTCGTTCCGGGATATAAGAAATCAGGTTTTCAGTTATTTTATTGATAGAACAGTCATTTTGAAAATATTTCAATTTTGTTTAGACATTTTGTTTCATTCCATTTCGTTCCTATTACAGAAAAATTTAATTTTTCTATAATTTTTTCTATTTAATTTTTATTATATAATGAATTCATATAACTTCATTTGTTTCATACCATTTTGTTTATGTTTTAAAAAAGAAATTTTATTGTTTTCCTAAATTTGTATGTATATAAACTTTGTAAAAATATTTTCCTTGTTAATGTATTTTTATTTGGTTTCTCTTTAAATTTACTTTGCATGCTTCTAAATTAACCACCCTATTATTGTTAACCCATAACACTTATGTTCCTTAACTGTAACTCTCCTGTGCCCACCTAAAAGGCGGTGATGACAGTGAGGGTGCTGACTATTGTAAACATTTTGAATTTCGGTGTAATAATGGTCAATGTATACCCTATCGTGAGGTATGCGATAACATCTATGATTGTGATGATTATTCCGATGAAAGTGATTGTGGTAAGTTTTTTTTTTCTTCTTCTTTTCTTTGTCTATGTATGGTGTTTACCTAGATGGTGGTGGCTAATCCTCAACTTTTTCTAAGCTTCTCTTATGGCTTTTGCATATTTGCTGTCTGCAATAATTTTCTTTTTTTTACTTTTTCGTCTCTGTTGCAAGTTTCTCTACTATTTTGTCTCTATGTACCGTGTTAATAAGAGTTTTTGATAATTTTTTCATAACAATTCTGTATTCAAAATTAATTTTTTCTTTTTTTTATATATTTTCTATACGTTTTTGAAAATGTGTGGTTATGGTTAAAACTTAACCTTAAAAAAAACAAACAAACAAAAATTCTGTTTCTTTTGTAAACTGCACACTGTAAAAAATTTTGAAAATCGAAATTTTTATGAATTGGATCCCACTTCTTCTCTACCGCCCCCCAAACCATTAACAACACTGCACTATACAACAAAAAAAAATTTTCGATAAAAAACAATAAAATTGGCTGCCTAATGTAACATGCATGTCTGATTTTATAACAAATTTTTAACCCTCAAAACAACCTAAAAAAACATTTGGATTTGCATGCGGGTTTTATGGTAAACGGGCGCAAAAACAAAAAAACTGAAAAAATTAAAACAGATTTGCACGATTTTAATCAAAATATCTTCGATGAGGATGAAATCATTAGAGAATATGCATCACATCACAAACGTCCTTCCACCTCGGCCCCACCTACCAGCTACTACCACTCACGTCCCTATGGTTCCAGCCACAGGCCAGGTGGTGGTGGTGGTTCTTTACATGAATTGGATATGCGCGATTATTATTATTATCATCCGGGCATCTACAACAAAGCCAATCAACAAAATCCCTGCTCTGAAAGACAATATCGTTGTGGCAATAACGTGTGTATACCCTTGCATTTACGTTGTGATGGTTTCTATCACTGTAATGACATGACCGATGAGATGAATTGTGATCAATATCGTGCTGATCTTGCAGAGCAGAAGATAAGACCCGCTACCGAATCGCCAGCACCGGCTAATATTATAAAATTAAATAGCACAGCCATGATCCCAAGGAATACCAGGCCTACCACCACCACCTCTACTACAACATCTACCACCTCGACCACCACAACTACAACAACCCCAGCAGCTCCCAGTAGGTTTTAAAACAAACACTTATAAAACCGAAACCCGAAAAGCAAGGTTTTACAACAAAACAAATCATGTCATCCATTGCCTTTTTCTCCTCTCGCTCCTCGCCAACCCCCTTTTCTCTTTTTGCTCATCTCACGAAGATTCATTTTTTTTTTAATAAATTTGTTTGCATGTTTAAAAATTAAAAAAAGAAACAAATTTATTTAAAAAAAAACATTAACCCAAAAAGGCACATGTACATACATACACACACTAATCATTTAACAAAATTTTGTAAAAAAAAGTAATACAGTCAGTGTAAAAAATAGCACACTGTATTTAATATTTATTTTTTTTATTATTTTTTAATTCCCCTAACAAAGTTATGAAATTTACAAACAATTGGCTAAAGAAAGAAAATTAATCAAGAAAATTTTTTTACAGTGTAAGAAAATTTTTTTTGTTCAGTGTACAAAAAAATTTAAAATTTTTGCAGTTATTTTTTTAATTAAGAAGCTCATGTTGACGAAAAAAAATAAGAAAAGAAACTTTTTGTAAAATATTTCCAAAAAGTACCAAAATTTTACAAAAAAATATCAAAAAAGTACCAGAAAGCTAGCAAAAATCTCACAGAAAAAATGGCATAAAAATAGCACAAAAATAACAAAAATTTAATAAAATAAATATAATTGGCAAGTATCCTACATTTTATATACAAAAAATTGAAGGAAAATGCCAGAAAAGTACTTTAAATATAGTATATCTGTACGACCTTTATGCTAAGCAAAACGCGCTGTAAACATTTAAGATTTTTAGAACTCTAAAAATAGCAAAAAAATTAAAAAAAAATGCCAAAGTAGCAGAAAATAAACGATGCTAAAAATAGTACCACAAACAAAAAATTCCAAGAAACTATGCGGAAATCATATTTTGTGCAGAGAGACCTTTCAAAATTCTAAAAATTTTAGAACTCCAATAAAATTATAGCAAACAAAGGAGTGCTTTAGTAAGCAAGCAAAATGATAGTACCAGAAAAGCAGATAAAAAGTACTTTCCATGCCACACAGCAACCCTTTTCTACATAAAAGGCCTACAATTCAAAAAAATCCAATAGAAAACAAATGAAAGAAAATACTATTTTATGCACAGAGGACTATAAAAGCTTTAAGAATGGAAAACCTAAAAAAAGTACCATAATAAGTAATAGAAAAAAGTACCAAAAAGGAACTTTCAGCGAAATAGCCAACCGTGTCATGTAAAAAGGTCGTAGATACAATTTAAAACCTCCAATAAAAAAAAGTACCAAAAGAAAAAAATAAATAAAAGTACCAAAAAAATAACCGGAAAAGTACTTTCAGCAATACAGCAACCGTGTCATGTAAAAAGGTCGTAGATACAATTTAAAACTTCCAATAAAAAAATGTACCAATGGAAAACACAAATAAAACCATCAATAAAAAGGTACAAAAGTGGTTTTTTCTCCCTACGTACCAGTTTCAGGTCCTACACTGTACGAAATTATGGATCCAAATTGAATTAAAAAAGTTTTTTTCTATTTGTGTTAAATGTCGAGGGGGGTCTATTGGAAACCTACACTGTAAATATTTTATTTTGTGTGTAAAGTTGTTGTGTTTTATTAATTTTTTTTAAATTAATTTTTGTATATAATTTTTAGTCAATTGTTTTTGTTGTTTTGTTAACTTTGTTGTTAATTTTCTAATTTTTTTTTAAATTTATTTTTGAAACACATTTCTGTTCATCACTTGACCAAAAAAAACACTTTTTTTCTTTCTTTTTTCATTTTCATTGCATTGTACATACACTGAAAAAAATTATGTATTTTTTTATGCAACATTTATCACCAAACAAATCTTTGCTACATATATGCATACATTACTTACATCATAAATTTGAATTTTTATTTCGAAAAAATCACACAATAAAACCCAAAAAAAACCTTCTTTCAAAATTATTTGATTTAAACAAAACAAAAACCCGAACACATTAAAGCCAAAAAGTCTTGCTTAAGCATGGAATTCATGTGTGAAAATGGCGAATGTATACCGTTGGAAAGCGTATGCGATGGTACAGCCGATTGTAAGCGCATGGATGATGAAAGTTATGGTCTGTGTCATTGCAGCAGTGATAAGGTAAGTCCATTAGCAATACAAAGAAAATGCCACCAAAACACTTACATATACACACACCACACAATTGTACACTTAAACAAAATTTATTACAAAATTAAACACACAAAATTTTTTTCACAACACTTTTGAAATCAAACAAAAAAAAACAAATCAATATTTTATTAAAAAAAAAAACTTAAAACGAAATTCAGTTCAAATGTATACGTGGCGGTGGCTGTATACCAAAAACTCAAGTTTGTGATGGCAAACCCCAGTGTCGTGATGGCAGTGATGAAGTTAGTTGTAGTAAGTATTTGACAAATTATTTTCCTTTCATACATTTTCTTTTTAAATTTCATTTATAAAATATTTCTGTATTGTTTCAAAAAATATGCATGTTTTCATAGATTTTTAAAGTAAAAATTTTGAATGTTTTTATTTAAAAAAATTGCATGAACGTAGTGAATGAATGCTCGTTTTCAAAGCATGTTCTGTTTGCCAATTTTAATATTTAAACAAATAATTAAATTAACACTTGAATTAATTTTATAAAAAAAAAATTATAAAAAACTTTAGCAGTTTCTGTAGTTTAATTTATTATTATTGTTGTTGTAGATAAAAAAATATTAGAAATACTATTTATTTTTACTTGTTATTATGTATTTAGTTAAATGTTGTTTGTAAAATTAGAATATTTCTCCTCAGTGTATTTTTGTATAATAATTTATTAGAAAAATATTATTAAAAAATTTATATTTTGTTTTATTTTGATATAATTTAAGATATTTTTTTTAGTTATTAAAACCGTTTAAACCGTTTTTATGTTTTATTTTTTATATTTTTTTTTATTTATTAAAACTTTTTATTTATTAAAACTTTTTTTATTTATTAATACTTTTTTATTAATTTAATTATTAATATTTTTTTATTAGTATTTATATTTTATATTTTTTTATTTAGTTTTTAATTTATTTTATTTTTTGTTTTTTATTTTTTAATTTATTTTATTTTTTTATTTATTTTTTAATTTATTTTATTTTTGTATTTATTTTTTATAATTTATTTTATTTTTTATATATTATTCCAGTATGTTAGAAAAGTGTATGTATTTTAAATTTATTATTTACAATTTGTTTTCTTATATTTTTATGCATTAAAATTATTTTTTATTTTATTTTTTTATTTTTAATTTTCTTTATTTTATATTTATTTTTATTATATTTTAATTTATTTTTTTAATTTGTTTAATTTATTATTTACATAATATATATTTTTATTTATTATATTTTTATACATTAAAATTATTTTTTCTTTTTTTATTTATTTTTTTATTTATTTTTTTATTTTTTTTATTATATTTTAATTTATTTTTTTATTTATTTTAATTTATTATTTATATAATATTAGAAATTTACTTCCACTGTAGTATCAAAACTCTTGATCGCCAGTACAGAGATCTTTAGTATTGAATACAGTGATGAAATATCTCTGTTTCTGTATCTGATCTTTAGTGTTGAATACAGTGAAGAATAATCTCTGTATCTTTTTAACAGATTTTTAGGGAAAATATTTTTTCATCGTCCTTTTATTTAAAAAAAATTATTCATAATGAAAAATATTCTTTTCGTAGCTCTTTTATAGCAAAAAACAAAAATTAAAACTTATAATAATTTTTCAATATTTTCAAATTTATAATAACATCCGTCCTCCTCTTGTTTAAAATTTTTCTAAAATTTAAAATAAAAAAAATTATGTTATTTTCTTATCAAAAATACAAAATTATCACATTTCGAGCAAAATAATCTTCAAAATTCTTCTACTTTTATAATTTAAAGCAAAATTACTTTCATTCATTCAGATTTTCCATTAAAAAAAATTCATTATTTTCAACTCATTTACCCTCAAAGTTCCCTAAGCATTTAAAAACGAAAATTTACGAAAATACTTTTCTCCATATGCTTCCGCAATTGATATTTAGTATTTCTAGATATTTTTAAAGAAAAGTTTAATTTTTAAATTCAGCTTCATGTTTAAATAATGCTAATGCTCTTCACTTTCAATTACATGCTTAAGGTTTTAAGAGATCTTCATTAAAATTTTCGAATTTTTAAATTCAAAAGGCATCAAGTCTTCCAAATAATTAATTTACAAACACCCAAATTCTTATTACAATAATGGTAACAAGGCTTTACACCTGTACGGGTGGTGCAAATTCTTTTTTCTACTTTCTTCATCACAGGCCCATAACATATTATTTCCACCATATATCGTCTACCGCAACCCAATGCTTTAATAAGACTCCAAGTCATTCTACAGCAAGTGACTATCTTCTCCACCTGCAAATTCCAAGTATAGGCTGGCCTTCCGATACTTTGACTTTTCTGTGGGCTCCTTTCTGAGGCCAATTTCACTATAACACGAGTATGCTCATTATAGTATGCTCAATCCATTTAAATAATGCTGAATCTATTGCATAATTTTCTTTGCAATTACTTTCTTTTTAATTACTAAAAGTACTTTTTAGTGCTAAAAGTACTTTTGACAATCCAATGCGCTTGAAATTGCTTAGCAGGCAGGGGTCTCACAAGTTTTTTTAAAAATTTTTAAGGAAATTTTTTAGTTCTCAAAGTACTTTTATTTTTAAGTACTAGAAGTACTTTTTAGTATATATACGATAAAGTACTAATACTATAAAGTACTTTTTTAGTACTAAAAGTACTGTTTTAGTATTAAAAGCACTTTTTAGTACTAGAAGTAATTTTTAAAACTATTTTAGTACTAAAAATACTATTTACTAAACGTAAAATATTTTTAGCACTGAAAGTACTTTTTAGTACTAGAAGTACTTTTTAGTACTATAGGAATTTTTTAGTACTAAAAGTCCTTTTTTAAAACAATAAATTTTGTTTCATTTTTTGTTCTTTTCTTTTCTGAAAATTTTTCATTTTACGCATGTTTTTATGTGTTCTTTATTTTCTCTTAGAAGCACGAAATTTTATGTTTAATGTTTTTAGTTTTTGTGTAGAAAAATTATTTAAACCATACATACATATAATTTTTTCTCCCGTTTTATAAAAAAAAACTCCACTAAAATTTTTCTTTTTTCTTTGCTTTTTTAAAAACAAAACATTTCTTTATTTTCATGTTTCATTTAAAAAAAAAAAACAAAATAAAAAACATTCTCTGCTTCATTCATACTACTCTACTACATCAACTACTACTACTACTTCAACCCTTTATATAAATGCATCATCTTTATCAAAAAAAATAAAAAAAAATTCAAAATTTTATTGAAAAAAAAAACCAAAAAACTTGAATCAGACTTCAATGCAAATTTTAATAAAACGCGCAATTTGGCTGAGTGTTTAAGTTTTCAATTTCAATGCGCCGATGGCATCTGCATAGCCGGCTATAAATTATGCAATGGCATCACCGATTGTCTAGACGGTTCCGATGAAATCAATTGTCCCCTCAATTATGACGATGCAAATTATGGTAAAAGTACAAAACGAAAATTAATCTTCCTTTTTAACGGCTAAAACCACAGAAAACTAACCTTAAAAAACAAAAGCAAATGAGTCTCACAAATTATCGTTAAGCACTTGAATTTTAACCGACTACTACTACCCCCTGTTAATTTTTTTTAAGGAAAAAAACGTACTAAAAACAATTTTTTTTTTTTAATTTTAAATTAAAAAATTATTTCATTGAAGATTTATTTTTAAAAAAATTTAAAATTTAATTTTTTTTTATTTTTTCTTGCATACCCCCCATATACACACATTTACACAACCATTCAACATCAAAAAATCATCATAAAAATCATCATCATCATCCTCAACGCTATGGTTGGATTATCTATCCAATTAAAGAAGATTTCGTACCTGAGGAGCCATCGAGTGAATGTGATATTTATGAGTTCGAATGTGATTATTCAAGTTGTATACCCATTGAGAAAAAATGTGATGGTTATCCCGATTGTGATGATGAAACGGATGAAATCGATTGTCCGCCTTTTACAGGTAATGATGAAGGCAATGTAGTCAACATCAAAACAAAAAAACATCACTTTTCCCCGGTGGCTGTTGTACCCCCTATTTAAATCCAAAGCACCTCACGTTTAAAGTTTAGTGTTTCAACACGTTTTCACTCTCTTTCTCTCTCTCTCTTTTTTGTCACAGATAATTGTAATGATAATGAGTTTGAATGTGATGAGAGTTTTTGTATTTTACGTGATCAACAATGTAATGGCGTACCGAATTGTAATGATGGCACCGATGAAAAAATTTGCACATTCTGTCGGGAGGGGGCCTATCTGTAAGGAAATAAAAGTTTCTTTACCCAAAATCCCTAAAGAAATAAGATGAAATTTGCTTTTAGAATTCGAAAAAAAAAAATTTGACAAAAACTACGACAAATTGCCCTTAAAAAGTACTTTCTAAAAAATTCCCTTTTTCATTATATTTCCTTTATGGAAATTATAAAAAACATAAAATACCACAAAAGTACTTTTTGGAAAAGGTGCCGAAAAAAGTACTTCCTAAAAAATTTCCCATTAAAAAATTTTCTTAATAGAAATTTCCAGCAAAAGAAATAATTTTATTATTAAATATCATTAAAGTACTTTTTGTAAAAGGTACCAAAAATAGGTACATTCGGGAAAACGACCCAAAAAATGCTTCCTGGAGACTTCTTATGATCAAAATATGGTTTTTAATCAAAGAAATATTTGTTTTTAATACAAAATATCGTAAAAGTACTTTCTGTATAAAAATTATTAAAAAAAAGTACCTTCCTTTAAGTACCAAAAAATACTTGCTGAAAATACTAAACTACGAATTAGAGTTTTCTAGAAAAGTACTTTTTGAAAAAAATTTAATTTCTTTAAAGAAAAAAAATATCAAAAAGTACCAAAAATGTACTTTTTACTTCATCTGTTATGTTTAATAGTTTTTTTTTTTGTTTAATTTTCTTAATTTAAAGCAAATTTCATATTATTTTTACTTTTTCCTTACAAAAGTTGTTAAAAAAAAATAGTACTAAATTTATCCCCTTTTTTTGTTTTCAACATGTTCTCTCTCATGTTTATGACCGACACCATCATCATCAACATTTTTCATCATCAACGAAAACCGATCATCCAACAACAATAACAAACATACATACAACATACACATCATCATAATCTTCACCATAAAATTATACCCACCACTCTACTATCTTACAATCACTCTATTTGCCGCCTCTATCGTAACTGTTTATGTAGTTGCAATACGGGCGAATGTATTTTAGATAATTTACATTGCAACGGTCATAATGATTGTGCCGATGGTAGTGATGAGCACAATTGTGGTAAGTTTTCCCCAAAATTGTTCCCATTTTTAAAAACCTAGTGTAAATATGTAAAAATAAAGGTTTGAGTCTGCACTAAACTATTAGAATTGTTAGTAAATTATGTAGTTACAGTGTAGAGCGTTTTTGTAGAGCGTATTTAGCGTTACTAATTTTGCTTTAAAATCCATTTTTGTTTTTTTTTTGCCAATTTTTCCCCAATTTTTTACTCCATTTTTTTTTTAATTTTTTATGTTTTTTTATGTTTGTTTCTGTCGTAAAATTTAAAATTTAAAATAAAAAAAGATGAATGTCCCCCTCTTTCTATGAAATGCAATGACACATGTGTCGATTGGAAATTAAGATGTGATGGCAACGTTGATTGTTATGATGGCTCCGATGAACAGGACTGCAATGGTAAAATTCTACTATCTCCCACTCTCAGCTCTCTAACCCAGTATCTTTTTTACCAACGTTTCACTTGTTAAACGTGTTTAGTTAGTGTACTAAAAAATCCTTGATATTAATTAAACTTTTGGGTGGAGTTTGGCTAGAATCATGCGCCTGTTATGGCATTTAAGCGAAATTCAAAATTTACAGAAATTTTCAGACCTTAAATTACCAAAAAAAAAAAAAAAAAATCCATTCATTTCCCTAAACCTTGACATTCCTTACCTTAAACTCCTAATTTCTTAAAAAAAAAATTAAATCTGAACTTATTAAAAGGATCTCAAACAGCACCATATTTTTTTAACCATAAGTACCTAACTATAATGATACATTTCCAGAAAGTACCAACAAAGTACATTTTAAAAAGGTACCAAAAACTACTTATTACAAAGTACTTTTCTAAAATATGCCAAATAAATTCTGTTTTAACGTACATATATAGAGATATGTATTTTACAATCTTATACGGAAAAAGTACTTTTGCAAAAGTTACCAAAAAGTACTTTTTTATAAAGTGCCAAAGAAGTAGGCTTCTAATAAATAGCAAAAAAAAAGTACTTAGTATATAAAAATATTCAGTCATGAGAAATTACTTTTCTAAGGACTAAAAAAGTACTTTTTGTAAAATAAAAGAAATTACAGGCTTTCTCTTAGAAATTCGAAAGAATATTTAGTTGTGCCTTTATGAAATTATAATTTGAAATAAATTCCTACACAAAACTTTTAAATTCGGAATTCTAAATACAAGTTGAGCTTTTTTTAAAAAGTACCATAAAAGTACTTTTTGAAAAAATTTAGATTATCAGACTTCTAAACTAGATTTACTTAAATAACTATTCTAAACAGGAAATAAACTTTTTTTAAAAGTACCAAAAAAGTATTTTTTACAAACAGAAACAGTTTGTTTAAAAAAAGTATCAAAAAGTACTTTTCGAAAAATTTTGACTTAACAAATTTATAAACTAGTTAGTTAACCATTCAAAAGAAGAAATAAACTTGTTCTAAAAAGTACCAAAAAGTACTTTCTAAAAAAAGGATCGGTTTGTTTTAAAAAAGTAACAAAAAAATACTTTTTGTATATATCCTAACAAATTTCTAAACTAGGTTTACTTAACCCATTAATGCCCGAATTACTTTCTTTTCAAACGGTTACCGTTTTGTGTTTTACACTCAATTATTACACTCTGAGAATAAAAACTAAGGCAACCTCTGCTGGCAACTTAAGTTGCCACTGGGCACTAATGGGTTAATTAACCATTCTAAACAGGAAATTAGCGATTTAAAAAAGTACCAAAAAAAATACTTTTTACAAAAATTTTTGTATATAAAGGAATTGGAAAGCGGCAAATGACTTCTGCAGGAGCTATGGGTATGAGGAGGAGAGAACTGTCTTTCGCCTCATGTGTTCATGTGCTGCTCTTGCCCTACTCTTTTTATGAGAATACGCAGGTTTTTTTTATATGCTCTCACTTTCTGAAATCCTTGATTGAGCTCTCTTAATATAAAGATTGTTGCTCCAATAAATAGCAAGATTTATTTTGGACTCGGACTGATGTCCTCTGGGGAATGTTTGATCCCCGTGTTGAATATTGACTGTGATACACAACGGGCCTAAATGCTGGTCTTTTCCTTGAAAAGGAATCCACCACCTTATCTAGCTTTGAAGTCGCCGTAGTCTAGTAGGTAGTGTTGTGTTGGCTTATTAGACGCAAAAGCCTGGGTTCGAGCTCCAGGCCAGGCATCAAAGACAAAATACAAAAAGTATTTTTTCGGCGACTTCCTCTCAGTAGATTTCTGGCAAAAACTCTGAGAGTAAATAAAAATTGCCATGAAAAGTTTCTCAATAAATAAAAATCTATCGTTCGGAGTCGACTTTAAACTGTAGGTCCCACCACTCATGTATAAAATTAACACACACAACATAAGTGGTGTGAGAAACTAGGACGTTGTACAATGGGTCAATTCGACCTCCGGGTACTGTACTTGTCTTAATTAACAAGTACACGTCCTCTAACCTAACCTAACCTAAGCTATCTAGCTTAAGTTATGTACACTGAAATTTTTTCTTAAAAAAAAAACAAAGGAAATATGTTTAAAAAGGTACCAAAATGTAAAAAAAAGAAACTGTAGAGCTTATAAATTTAGAAAAAAAAATTAATAAAAAAAACCATCCATTATCCTACAATCTAATCATCCTCTAAAATCTATAGAAAAAAAAAACCTGATTCTTTTTCCTTTTATACTAAACTTCCCATTACTTTTTTTATACACTTTTTCTGTTTCACTTTATTGTTTTAATTCTCAATTTTTATTTTTTCATTGTTTCGTTTTTTTTTATCATTTTTATTGTCATTAAAACAACACACAATCAAAAAATATTATTATTATCCACCTCCGAAATACATCCATATACATATGTATGTTACAAATTAGGCCACGATAACAAGGATAAGGTTAATATAATATTTGATAATGAAACGTGTCATGCGGATCAATGGAAATGTGATAATTTTGAATGTATTGATAAGAAATTACTTTGTAATGGCCACTATGATTGTCATGATCATAGCGATGAATCTAACAAACACTGTACAACTACGGGTAAATGTTATTAGAAATTTATTGTCTTGTTTATTAAGTATCCTCTTGTTTATTATAAGAAAAATTAATGTTTTTAAGCGTTTAAAATAACCCCAAAAAAAAACACCTGAAATTTTGTTAAAAATTTTATGAAAAAAAAAAAGAAAATTTTAATGTTTTTCCAAAAATGCAATTCATTTTCCCAAAAAATTGAAAATATTTTTAAAAAAAACCTTTCATTAAAAAAAAAAACATTTTACAAAAACCAAAAACAAATCATAAATGCTAACAAAAACAAAAAATTTTTTCTTTCTCTCTCTTTCTCTCTTTCATACTATATATAAACCCCGCTTAACTGTAACACATTAACTCTCTATCTCTCTGTGCTCTCTCTGTGTGTGTGTATATAATACGTGTATACTGATTGATCATGCCACACCACAAACCATATGCTTAAACATACGCTCCCTAAAACATTACTGCACACCAAACACCGAACACCGAACACCAATCAACACCAATCAATCAACCAACCAACCATTCGATAATGTGTGTACACACTACTGTATGACAAACAAAATAACACCAAAAAAATAAAATGTAGTCACCACCGTTCTAACACCGGATGACTGTAGTAGCAATCAATTCTTCTGTGACGATGATTGTCATCCCATATCGATACGTTGTAATGGCGAATATGACTGTGCTGATCGTAGCGATGAAGAGCATTGTTCTCGTCCTACACGCCGTCCACCCACCTATCCTTGTCCCCAGCATACATGCCCCAATGGCCAGTGTTATAGTGAGAATGAACGTTGTGATGGCATTTCACAATGTGAAGATGGTAGCGATGAAACTGGATGTAAGTTACACTGTATTTCCAAAAAAAAAAAAAAAAAAAAAAAAAAAAAAAAAAAAAAAAATCCTAACCTTAAAAAAACCTACAAAAAAAAAACACAAAGCTTTACTAACTAACACAATCATTTTTAAATAATTTTATACTTGTATACTTATCGATAAATAAGCACCAACATATATTGTCTTAATATTTACACAAAAAGCACTTGAGCCTAAAAAACAAAATAAAAAAAATCGTGAAATCCTAAAGCTTAAGAGCTTTTAAAGTAGCGCACCTTACACAGAAACTATATAAATTAAAAAATTTTAATAAATTCAATTAGCAAAGCCTTAAAAAGAGCTTTCAAAGCATTCAATAAAATACAAAATTAACAATAAAATCCGACCAGAACTTGACAAGAACTTTTAAAGCTTTCAAAAAAGGCCTAAAACTTTAAACTTTTAAAATAAAAGATGTTTGAAAAATATAGAGTATGCCGAAAGCTTTGCCTGGAGACTTATAAAACTAAAAAAAATATTAAACTAATATTATATAGTAAAAGCTCTTAGCTCCAACCTTAGGTTGGAGCCAAAAGTTGTGACCAATTAACATCATTAATCCAATAATGCCCGAATTAATTTTTTTTTTCTAACGGTAACCGTTTTGTTTTTTACACCCAATTTCCTCTCGGAGCATAAAAACTAAGGCAACCTCTGCTGGCCCAACTTAAGTTGCCACTGGGCACTAATGGGTTAAAACATAAAATTACTCTTTTTGGAAACTATTCATGCAATAATGCCAAAATTAGTCGTATTATATGGCTCATGGCACTGTCTAATTGAAACTGCATATCGTCCAATTCGTAATCTTTGATTGCAAGATCAAAAAAATTCGATTCTCATACGATCATAGAGTCTTGAATTGACTTAACTTCTGTTTTTTTAATTTAACTTTCTAAAATTAAATTCATTTGCTGAGAATGCCATGGACATGTCGACATTTATTCGAACTATCTGCCATTCTTTAATTCATTAGTCAGGATTATAACCTAGCTTCTCGCGCCATTTATGTAGACTCCAAACGACAGCTTTCAGAGAAACTTTTCATGGCAATTTTATTCTACATTCACTGGTTTTGCTTGAAAGGCTTTTGAGGGGAAGTCGCCTAAAAATTTTTTTTTTACATTTCGTTTTGTTGCTATCTGAGCTGGGGTTTTAACTACGGCCTAACGTCTAATAAGCCAACACACATCCTACCGTAGTCTAGTAGTAGTGACTCTCTTTCTCTAACAGAAGAGATATTTTCAGCAGCAGTGCGTTACTTAATAATTTTGTCAATTCCTTGCACAGTGGGTTAATACCCTATAAGGCTCAAAAAAATGGTCACTTTTGCTTCACCTCTTTGGTAGTCAATTTCAAAGCTGTTTGTCTGATGTACGCACGTGGTTGTTAAGCTCTACTGGCGTTTACATGGAAAATAGTTGCAGATTTTTCTTCATCAGGGACTTTCATTTTCTACTGTCCTCCATTAAAGACTTTTTAGTCTCTGTTTTATAGCAGAAGGACATTGAAATTTCTGAAGATCTCCCTTCCACTTTATTTTCAATCTAATAGGGATTTACCCAAGACGATAAACACGTATAAAAAAAAGTAAGCGAGTGTCGGATAATCGATACACAACAAGGGTAGAAAATTGGGGTTCACCCTTGAACTTTTGTTGGAAAACATTTAGAAACTGTTTTGAAAGACAGACAAGCATTATTTTTCCCGGTGAATGCCAAAAGCTAACAACTAGTCTAGTAAACTACTTGGCACAATGAGCAAACCTGAAACAGATGTATGTTATAAACATGGCTGCCTTCCAAAATGTTAGTTGCTTTGTGTTTGAACAAAGTATGGTGTTTCATAATGCCGCTGTACAAAATATATACAATGTATTCTATTTCAAAACGTCGTCAATGTGTATTTTTAACGCAGCCAAAAAGCAATCAGGCATCGGATTTATAGTTGATGCATTGTTTCGTTACTTTGCATATCTACATAGTTTATATACAGCAGTAGAACTGCATACAAACTTTGTATTGACACATTTTGGAAGGCAGCACATCGCCGGATAGCTGATAGTCTTCTGCCTTGCATTTTGAACTTTAAACGTGTGAGAAAGGCCTCTATGTGTTACAAAAAGCTCTCAAAGGCTAAAAACGATTTTGAACTTTTCAAAATTGCTTCTTGTTTTTGTACACGTTAGTAAAAAAAAAAACTAATTTATGCGGCTTTTTCTTGCAAGCTTTTGAGAGCTCATCGAATAAACTTTTGCACAATAGCATTACAAAATTTAAAAGATTTCACGATTTTTTTTTCTTGTCCCAATCCTTTAATCACTGTATTTATCACAAAGTTTAGTTTTTTTTCTGTTTTTTTAATTTCAAAAGCACTCTTAATTACATGTCTCACGTAAACTAAAAAGCTTTAAACACCCACAACAACTCTATGCTGCAAAAATATTTATTTTTCCAACTTTTTCTTTTTCAAACTATTTTTCTTTATTTTTTTCTCTCTTTCTATTAAAATTTAATTTACCCACACAATGCTTTAAAAAAAACTACACAAACTATTAATTAAAATTAATTTAAAAAAAATAATAATAATATGCCAGGTTTATCCTGTAAGGACGATGAATATTTCTGTTCTGATCGTAAATATTGCATCAATGCAACGCAACTGTGTGATGGATTCTATGATTGTAAAGATTTTTCAGATGAACAAAATTGCATTGGTTAATATCTACATATGTATACCGTTATATCTATTTCTATACCTAGACAACAGAGTTACCCTCTTTGTAGCATATTATTTTTTTTTTATAAATACCTAGTAAATTAAGTTTTTATTTTATTTCAATAATTTTAAAGAAAATTTTAGATTTTTAAACCTTATTTTATATTTTTTTTCTTTGAATTTCTTATACCTCTAAGGCATGTTTATGTGTAATTTAGCCGTTATACCAGCACTGTATTTTTCAATGTAAATTTAGTTCTAGAATTTCAAAAAAAAGCTTTTCAAAAAGTCTCTTTGAAAACCTTTTTAAAAACATTTTTAAATTAAATTTTTTTTATTTTTTTTTTAACTCGATTTATTACAGTTGTTTTAAAAGCTTTTTAAAGAAATTGTTTTTTGAAATTTTCTAAAAATTATTTTAAGTTTTTAAAAAAGCTCTTTTTAAAAAGAATTTATAATTGCAATCAAAAACATGCTTAATAGAGTTTTAAAGTTTTAAAAAGCTTTTGAAAAGATTTCAAGGTTTTTCAAGAGTTTTTAAAAGGATTTTTGAAACAATTTTAAAATCTCTTTAAAAACGATATTATAAGAAATTTATTTAGAAAGGCTTTTTTAAAGTTTTTTAAGAAAGATTTTTAAAGAAATTGTTTGAAATTTTCTACAAATTATTTTAAAAAGTTTTTAAAAAAGCTCTTTTTAAAAAGACTTTATAATTGCAATCAAAAACATGCTTAATAGAGTTTTAAGGTTTCAAAAAGCTTTTGAAAAGTTTTTTAAAAGGTTTTTTGAAACAATTTTAAAAGCTTTTTAAAAACAATTTTAAAAATGATTTTTTAAAGGTTTTTAGAAAGGCTTTTTTAAAGTTTTTAAAAAGATTTTTGAAAACTTTTTTAAAATAATTCTTTAAAGGTTTTTGGAAACAATTTTAAAAGCTTTTTAAAAACGATTTTAAAAAGGTTTTTAGAAAGGTTTTTTTAAAGTTTTTAAAAAGATTTTTGAAAGCTTTTTTAAAACAATTTTTTAAAAATAATTTCTAAGGCTTTTTGAAATGATTTTTTAAAACGCTTTTTTAAAGGTTTTTTGAAACAATTTGAAAAGCTTTTTAAAAACAACTTTTAAAGGCTATTTTTTAGAGGCATTTTTAAAGTTTTTAAAAAGCTTTTTTAAAACCATGTTTAATATTTATAATTAGTTTTTGAAGCTTTTTAAAATGATTTGTAAAGCTTTTTTAAAATGAGCTTTAATTTTTTTTTTAAACGGTTTTCTAAAGTTTTTCAAACACAATTTTTTAAAAACGAATTTTTAACCCTTTCCCGACGGATGTCATATACACACAGTTACTAAAGTATACATACGGTTAAAAAATTGCCGAAATTTTTTAACTAATCCGTTTTTGTTGAAAATCTTTATAGTTTACTTGATGTTAAGACGGTCTTTTGCATTGGTTAAAAACATTTCTGAAATTGAACTGAATTGTGGCCCTGCACAGGCCCACAAAGGTATGCATCCGATTTACAAATTTCACAAATTTCTGAACCAATGCAAAAGACCGTCTTAATATCGAAGAAAGATGTCAGACAATTATAAATATTTTCAACGAAAACGGATTAGTTAAAAAATTTCTGAAATTTGTGGTTGAGTGTACATATATGTATACGGCAATCGCATGGTGGTACATAACGGCGCAGCTGTAATACGGCGGTGTAAATACGGCTGTTATTTATTGCTCCATACAGGCTGATGCCGCAAATATACGGCAGTCATTTATTTCTTCACTTGCATTTTCGCGAACGATGACGACGATATATCGAACTCTCTGATGAATTCTCGACATTGAGCTTTCGGGCATCACAGCGGCAGATGTCGCGTAAAAATACGGCAGTTATTTAGTGATCTACAGCGACAATCATTTATTTGTACATAACGACGATGTATGGTCACAACAATTGAACTCTCTGATGAATTCCCAGCATTGGCCATTGCTTTGAGAACCTGCAAGCTTATAATTGACAATGCGATCGTCGACTTTAGTCAACAATATGTGCACGGCTTCTGCAACTCTACTTAAACTCCAAAGAAGCAAGCTCAGTATTGTTGGCGGACTTATTACGGCGCATTGTGCACGCATGTGCGAAGCACATTGTTCTTGTACACATCGCAACTGATTGCAGAGATGAGAAGAAGGATAGGATGCGTCTTCACCTACTGTGTTCATGCCCAGCACTATGTCCAAGGAACAAGAGAAATAATCTGTGTGTCTACTATATATATGGAAGATCTGCATGAACTGTCATGTTCCGATTAATACGAAACTAAGGGATAAATCGAATGGTATCAGAATGACCCCCCTATGTGGCATACGTGCGTCTATCCACTGTACCCACCTACCATGCATGGTCAGTCGTAAAGCCGTCGGGAAAGGGTTGAAGCTTTTTAAGCAGATTTTTAAAAAATAATTTAAAAACCCATTTTTTAAAGCTTTTAAAACCCGTTTTTTAAAACATTTTTAAAACGTTTTCAATAAAATATTCTAAAAGCGTTTTTAAAACATCATTAAAAGCTTTTTAAATACTTTTTTTAAAAAATTTTTTAAAAGATTATTTCAAAAGCTTCTAAAGGCTTTTCAAAAGCTTCTAAAGGCTTTTCAAAAGCTTTCAAAAATATGTATATATTTTTAAGCTTCTTAAAGAGCCCCCCTTTATTAATTCAATTTCAATCATTTCTTTTAACTTAAGGCTGCCCCTCCGATGAATTCCGCTGTGCCAATGGTGATTGCGTTGCTGGTTATGCCCATTGCAATGGACAATATGAATGTGCCGACCGTTCTGATGAAGAAGACTGTGGTGATACTTTCCCATCATATCCCAGCAACCGTTGCTCGCCTAGCCAATACCGTTGCGACAGTGGTCAGTGTGTTAGTCTAATGGCCAGATGTAATGGTTACACAGACTGTTTGGACAGTTCTGATGAGAAATATTGCAGTAAGTAGCTTTCAAAAGCATTATTTTAATTATAAAAAATTTAAAAAAAGCTTTTTATGAAACCATTAAAAAATATGAGATTTTTACAATAGTTTAGAGCTTTCGAAAAGCTCAGAAGAAAAAGCTTTCCACTGGTTATTAGTTACCACGGAGAGGCATTTAATAAAGCCTTAAAATCCTCTCTACTTAAGTCTTATACAATTTCCCTATTTCCCGTTTTATAAAAACTAAACAAAAAGTACCTTAAAAAGTACTTTTTTTTAGCACAAAACAAGCTTTTAATTTAAAATATTTCTAAATTCCAAACTCCAAAAATAAGGATTCAATGTAAAGGAATCCTTTTATGGATTCGAAGGTAAAGCTATAATCACCACTACCATGACTACTGCTACAAAATCACCCGCAGTGGGTATATCGAAAGCCTGTGGTCCCAATATGTTTCGCTGTGAAAACGGGCCCTGTATACCCGAAAATCTACATTGTAATGGTAATTTTGATTGTCCCTACGATACAAGCGATGAATTAGATTGTCCAGAGATGGATAATGCAATTGATAGTAAGTTTCTATTTGCAAATATAGCACCGGAAAGCTTAATATGCACTTAAGGTGTTTAGAAAAAAGGGTAGCACTGGTACTAAAAAAAATAGGATCTAGAATAAAAACCAAAGTGTTACAAGCAAGCACTTGAATGGGATTCAGTTCCATGAAAGGTGGCACCAGTACTACTAAAACTGATAAATTTTTGTAATTTGTTTTTTTTTTTATTAAATTTTAACACAAAAGTACTAATGTCCCTAATAAGGTACTAATGTTTTTAAAATTCAAAAACCTCCATAAAAAACTAAAAACACTTCCGTCACCAAAAATGAAGCACAGAAACTAATTTAAAATTTTAAAGATCCTTGTTTTTTTAACCTTTTTGAAAAAAGTATTTTTTCGAAAAGGTATTTTTTGGAAAAGGTACTTTTTTCAAAAAGATACTTTTTTAAATAGGTACTTAAAAGATACTTTTCAAAAAGATACGTTTTTTTCAAAAAAGTATTTTTTCGAAAAGGTACTTTTGCAAAAAAGTATTTTTTCGAAAAGGTACTTTTGCAAACAGGTATTTTTTCGAAAAGGTACTTTGTCAAAAAGGTACTTTTTTAAATAGGTATTTAAAAATACTTTTTTAAAAAGGTACTTTTTTAAAATGGACCTTTTTAAAAAAGTACTTTTTTTTAAAAATTAGTTTAAAAAACAAATTATTTTTAAAACCTTTTCCTAAAACTAGTTTTTCAAAGTGGATAACGAATAACTTTTACGCCGGTATTAATTTTGTCATGTTTTTTTTTAATTCTTATTCCTCAAGCAGGGCAAGGAAAATCCCTGCAATTTGTCGTGTGGTGGTACTAAATCTATTGATAATTTACTAAAAATTCTTAAAATATGTACATTTTTTAATACAATTACTAAGAAAAATTTCTTATTTTTTTAACCCTTTTAGGCAGTGCACCTCCAACAGCCTCTCCCCAATTGAACTTGAAGACGTATCCCGATAATCAAATCATCAAAGAAAGTAAGTAAAAAAATTTAAATTACATTTTTATTTTTACATTTCAATTACAACAAGAAGAAGAAAAAATATTTAAAGTAGAATTTGCAATTTAAAAATGATAATGTAGAGTTTTGATAAAAAAAAAAGAAAATAATTTAAACGGCTCAGTCGTTTTATATCAATATATGCTCCACACACTACTGGTTAGGCTGAGTAAATAAAAAAAAAATATTGAAAAACATCTGCGACTGTAGAGCTTCACTGACTGTGCTTTTGAGGGAAAAAAAATCTAAAGACCTATAAACAGAAAGTTTTTTTAACAAATTTATTTTATAAATTATATAATTTTTGTATTTATTTTTTTAACCTAACAAAATTTTTAAAAATCGTGGAAAGATACCATACTGCTGTGCTAATACGATCAATTGTATTGCCCCCCCCCCCCAATATATAGAAGGTATCCCATAAAGCTTCTCCCAGCCATGTTGTGCTGACAGACATCATTAAGTTTTGTAGTGTCAGTAAGGGGATAACTCCTTACCAAGTATTTCATACGCACACAGATGTCTCCCCCTAATATACCTTAACGTATACATTTTCCATGCTTTTCAAATTACGCTACAGATGATCACTATTCTGAAACAAGTGTTTTAAATTGGACGATCAAAAGGCGAGTTCTAGATAGTCTGGCAACTTCTAGATATCCTGATGCAAATCTTTTCATTATAATTACAAAAAAAAAAATTTAGATTATATAAATCCTCTTTGACTGGAGAAAAGTCTCCGTCTCATTCTACTCTCCCCTTGACCGAGAGTTCTAGATAGTCTGGCAACTTCTAGATATCCTGTTTAACAAATCTTTTTATTCTAATTATCCAAGAAAAAATTTAGATTATCTAAAACCCCTTTGACTGGAGAAAAGTCTCCCGTTCACTCTACTCTCCCCTTTACGCAAAATGCGCTTTTAAACTTCAGCTACTATAACACAGCAAGGTTCTGTGTCTATTAGCGGCATGAAAGTTCCTGTCCTTGCTGCTCATCTACTGGTTAATTACCATGAATTTCCACATGATGTGGATTACAAGCGAGAGTGACGCTATTTCCCCTAGTTAGCTTTCCATACAATCCAATATTATCGTTGAGTGAACCTCATGCCTGACTGTCACATAATATTGCAATGTCTCGTCCGTTGTTCTTCTTCCTGTACACATCTTTCGAGGGAATAGAATTCAGGGTATCGCACTCTACTACCGTACACCTTGCTGTACAATCTCTCCTCTACCAATACGTACATATATCATGGAATAGCCCCTCCCCGAAAAGAATAGGGAAACCTTCTCGAATTACTCTTTTCAGTTTAATTACTCAGTCTCGTTATGAAGCATTTCTCAAATTCCTAGAGATTAATGGTTTTGCCCATGTGACAGTTCATAAGAGGGGGGTGTTAGTCACCCGATTTGTCAGATCACGTTGATTTCTTATAAATTTCCCACCAGACTTGTTTCCCATTATCCCAAGCATAGTCTCGATAGCTCTGGTCCTCTCTACCACATGCAACGAGCTAAAATTCAAGAGAGTCTCCAGTGACGGTCTCTGCACCTTATCCCACTGCTCAACCAGAAGTCGAATATTCTAGAATAATGACTATAAAAGAATCTCACTTTGTGCATATCTTATCAGAGTATACGCTCAGCCACAAAAGTATACATACGGTTAACATATTTCAGAAATTTTTTAACCAATCCGTTTTCGTTGAAAATATTTATAATTGTCTGACATCTTTCTTCGATTTTAAGACGGTCTTTTGCTTTGGTTCAGAAATTTGTGAAATTTGTAAATCGGATGCATACCTTTGTGGGCCTGTGCACAATTCAGTTCAATTTCAGAAATTTTTTAACCAATGCAAAAGACCGTCTTAACATCAATGAAACTATAAAGATTTTAAACGAAAACGGATTAGTTAAAAAATTTCTGAAATTTGTTATCCGTATGTATAATTTAGTAACTGTGTGTACATATTTAGTGGGCATAAGCACGTATTTCCAGCCACTAAAGCGGAAATTAGATCCGAAACTAGGTTCTTGTCTAAGCTAAACATTACATCAAATGGATAAGACTGTAATCGACATTTAAAATCAGAGCAAATATTACAAAAAAAAAAATTTTGAGTAGAAAAAATCCATTAAGAGGAGCTTATCCCACCAATTCCTAGACCTAAACCTCTACAGTGGAGTATATATACATCTTAACAAAATCTAATATTTTAAATATTTTTTTTTAACAAAATTTATTATTTTTTAAATTCCTTAATAAACCGTAAATTTGCTTCCCTAACTTTTTTTAATTCAAACCAAAAAAAAAACGTAACCAATGCATAACCCATTAAAAATCCACAATAAAAATCATTACAAAAAAAATAACTAAAAATGTGCAGGATATATCAGGGAGGGTAAGTGTTCTCAAAACATATCCTTGATACAAAAAAAAAAATAAATAAAATTATACAACAACAACAACAAAATATATATACAAACACTGTAAACAAACACTGGCAAAAGAAATCAAATAAAAAAAACAAATTGCCTCTCAATAGATTGGAAAATCAAGTTACAAGCTATTTAAGCTTTTTTTAGTTCAGACACAAACCTGTATTCTAGAACATCTGAAAAACAATGTTTTAGAGGCAGTTTGTTTACAACGTGATGATTTACCAGCATAATTCTCAATATGTTTGCAGCACGATTATATGGATATGTATATACAAATATTTTGATTTATAAAGAGGGGACCGACCCGACCCCCTTTTCAAAAAAAAAAAAATTCCAAAAATTTTGCAAGTTTCTTTTTTATTTTATTTTTTTAATCATGAAAAATGTATAGAAAATCAAGCAATTACATATAAGCACTGGTCTCAAAATAATTAAATATAATGCCTGCTGCACTCCTTTTAATTTTGGAGTTTTTCTTTAAAACTCTCCCAGGAAATATTCTCTAAAATTCCTCCATAAAGTGTACATAAAAAATGAAGTAAAAGACATTGTTTTTTTTTTGCTACAGATATATGTACATGCAAATTTAATTAATTTCTTTTGATTTTATAAATTCCCGGAATCAAATTGATCATTTCCCCACAAATTCTACAAATTCCCAAAATCAATTGAATATTTCCCTACAAGTATTATTAGCCATTCGTATATAAACTAAAATAAAACAAGATATAATTTAAAGACAATAAAACAGGGTTTTAAACAGGGTTGCCAAATCACAAAAAAAATATTTTTTTGTTTCTCTAAAATTCCCAAAATCATATCAAATATGTTCCATTCAGTATTTTGTACAGCACATTGCCATAAAATATTATTAATTTACTTTAAATTAACAAAAAGAAGTTATCCCCGTATGTAGGGAAATTTTAGAAATTCCCAAAAAATTCCTAATAAATCTCCTTAGGATATCAAAAAGAATTACAAAAAAAATAGCAAAATAACTTCTAAAAATCTTAAAATAATCAAAAAACAAAGACTGCATGCCTTTCTAATAATTAAAATCAAAATTTACCTTTCTAAGGTAGTAAAAAAAATTCCCCAAAATTCCCAAAATTTTATTTGTAAATCTCCTAAAAAAAACACGTGTAAAATCCTACAAAAATATGTTTTTTGCAACAAAAAAAAACCACACGTTCATATTCCTTACAATTTAAACAAAATTTCCAACAAATTTTTAAAATTCCCACAGAAACAAATTTAAAATCCTTTTAATAAAAATTTGAAAATTTAGTCCTAAAACACCACAAAGAAATTTTATTCCACAAGAAAAAGAACAACAAAAAATATTTCTAAAGATTAAAACTACATTTCCAAACCATGTTAAACCATTTCCCAACGAAATGTTTTTGAATTCCCAAAATTTTATTTAAAAAATCCCATAAAAACTTTACATATTTTACTTTGAAAACTTACAAAATAACATTTTAATCCATAAAAATAAAAGCTGTAACATGTGCCTGATTATCTAAACAAGATTTCCAAACAATTTTTAAAAAATCCCAAAAAGATTTTTAAAATTCCCAAAAACTATTTTTTCAATTTTCAACATTTAATCCATAAAAATAAAAGCAATAACATGTGGCTGATTATCTAAACAAGATTTCCAAACAATTTTTAAAAATACCCAACAAGATTTTTAAAATTCCCAACAAGATTTTTAAAATTCCCAAAATCTTTTTTTAAATTTTCTACCAAAAAACTTAAAAAAATCTACCTTCGAAGCATATTGTAAAATTGCTTAAATAAATTAGCTATGATTAAAGAGCGAATACCAATAAATATTTTAAAATTCCCAAAAAAGTTGTTTTAAAATCACCATAAACAAATTTTTTTTTTATTTGTAAAAATTCCCAAAAACTATGTTAGAAAAGTGTTATTGTAAATATCTTTGAAATCCTAATATTTTAAAAATCTAGTAGGAAAAAACGATTCCCAAATTTAGTTTTAAAATTCCCCACAAAAAAATTAAAGCCTTAGGTAGGCTTGTAAAGGAGATTATGCTGCTTAAGGCATGTTTTTCTTTCTTTAAGTAAATATATTACCAACACCCTGTAAATACATACACCGTGTATACACCTTACGTACATATGTATCTGATCTATAATCGTATAATTATTTAACACACTGCATATATGTATGCTACTCAAGGAATGTTTTTTAAAATTTCTTTTTAAGAATTTTCTTTTTTTTTTGAAAATTTTTTTATAAAATAATTTATTTTCCCTTTCCCCCTGTGTTAAATAGGCCGTGAAGTTATTTTCCGTTGTCGTGATGAGGGCATGTTACGTGCCAAGGTTAGATGGACTAGACCTAATGGTCGTGCTTTGCCCGTGGGTGCTCGTGATAAGGATGGTCGTTTGGAAATACCCAATATTCGTATGGAAGATTCCGGTACATATATTTGTGAAGCTGTTGGCTATCCCCGCCATGTGGCTGGACAACAAGTCTCAGTACAATTGACCGTTGAGAAGTGTAAGTATGATCATTAATGGAAGATCATGTATGTATGTATTCTTTTCTGTAATATTTTCTTAATGGCAAGCAGCTTGGGGCTCAAATAGATATCATATGCATTCGAATAAAATCAAATATGGCACTGTGCCTCACATAGATTTGGAATTTTTTGGCTTAGGTAACGTTGTTAACAATATACAAACAAAACTAGAAAAAGAAAAATTCCCAAAATTTAATATGAAAATCTCCTCAATTTTGTATATTTTTTTCCCCGTCAAAATAATTTCTTTTCTTAAATGCTTGCTTAACCTTACATTTTGTATGGAAACAACAAAAATGGTAATTGATTCTGCCCCTTAAGCCAACAAGTTTTGATTTTCCTGCTTTATTTATTCGATATTTAATAATCCTTTTTCTCTGTCTCTCTCTATCTCCCTCTCTCTCTCACTTCCTTCGTTTAGTCAATGAGGAGCGCATACCCTCTTCAGCTTGTGCAAATACCCAGGCTACCTGTTTGAATGGTGAATGTATTGACAAGTCTCAGATTTGTGATGGTATACCCCACTGTTCGGATGGTTCCGATGAGCATAGCTGTTCGCATGGCCGCAAGTGTCATCCCAATCAGTTTATGTGCCGTAATACCAAGTGTGTGGATCGTGTATGGCGTTGTGACGGTGAGGATGATTGTTTTGATCATTCCGATGAGGAAAGTTGTGATCCAGAGCCCAGTGGCGCACCCTGTCGTTATGATGAATTCCAATGCCGAAGTGGTCATTGTATACCAAAATCCTTCCAGTGTGATGACACCAATGATTGTCACGATGGCTCTGATGAAATCGGTTGCAGTAAGTACATCTTTCTAGAACTTCTCCTCACATTTCCTAACCTTTTGCTCTCACTCCTCTCTCTCCCTCTCTCTTGTGCTTTTTAGTGGCTCCCGATAAGATAAGAGATCCTGCACCATCAGCCGTTTTGCCAGAGGGTGCACCTTTGAATTTAACTTGTGTGGGTGTTGGTACTCCCACTCCAGTTGTTGTGTGGCGTTTGAATTGGGGTCATGTACCCGAGAAGTGTGTCTCGAAGAGTTTCGGCGGCACTGGTACTCTATACTGCCCGGATATGCAAGTCAGCGATAGTGGTGCCTATTCTTGTGAAATTATCAACACTAAAGGCAGTAAATTTGCCACCGATACTATGGTTACTGTGACACCAAATATTCGTCCTGGTGTTTGCCCCGCTGGCTTCTTTAATATGTTGGCTCGCCGCCCTGAGGAGTGTATCAATTGTTTCTGTTTTGGCGTTACCAAATCCTGTAAATCAGCTGAACTCTTTAACTATGCCATCCAGCCACCCATTACTTCTCACCGCGTTGTCGATGTGGAACTTAGCCCCTTCAGCAATATTGTAATTAATGAGGCTCCCACCTCGGGTATCATGAGCATGAGACATGGTGTTCAATTCCGTGCCACAGATGTTCTATATGGTAGCCGTAGTGCACCTTATTTGGCTTTACCCTCGGACTATATGGGCAAGCAATTGAAATCCTATGGAGGCTTTATTAAATACGATGTCACTTACATGGGAACGGGTAGGCCCACCACAACACCGGATGTCATTGTTACCGGCAATGGTTTAACTTTGACTTATCGTTCACGCGTACAGCCTCAAGCCAATATAATCAATCACATGGACATCCAATTTACTCCCGGACAATGGAAGAGGCCTGATGGTCGTATTGCCACCCGTGAGGAAATCATGATGGTGCTTGCTAATGTGGACAATGTTTTGATACGCTTGAGTTACATCGAGGCCACCGAAAGACAAGTGGAGTTGACAAATATTTTGATGAATTCAGCTGGTGAACATGATCAGGGCTTGGGTCAAGCCTCATTGATAGAACAGTGCTCCTGCCCTGTAGGCTATACCGGTGACTCATGTGAATCTTGTGCTCCTGGTTATGTAAGACAACCTGGCGGTGCTTGGTTAGGTCGTTGTGTACCCTTCACACCCGAACCTTGTGCTGTAGGCACCTATGGCGATCCTCGCAGGGGCATACCCTGTCGTGAGTGTCCTTGCCCTCAAACTGGAGCAAATAATTTCGCTACTGGCTGTTCTTTGTCTCCCGACAATGAGGTTACCTGTAACTGCAATGAAGGTTATGCCGGCAGACGTTGTGAATACTGTGCTGACGGTTATACCGGTCATCCATTGACGCCAGGCGGCCGTTGTTTCCCCATACCGGAATCTACCTGCAATGCTGAAGGCACTTATACTGCCAATCCTGATAATACCTGTACCTGCAAAGACTTGGTTACCGGACCACGTTGTGATACCTGCAAAAATGACTCTTTCCATTTGAATGCCTTCACCTACACCGGCTGTATTGAGTGTTTCTGTAGTGGCTTGCCCACCACCTGTGGTAGCAGCTCTTGGTACCGTGACCAGATTTCTTCCACCTTTGGACGTTCCAGTGCTCCTCATGGCTTTGGATTGATATCACACTACAACACCGACAAGCCTGTAAATATCCATTTCGTTCAAAGCGGCCATACGTTAGCATTTAGTGAACCCAGGACATCGGAGCCTTTGTATTGGCAATTGCCTGCTCACTTCTTGGGCAATAAAATCACAGCCTATGGTGGCAAACTGAACTACACTCTGAGTTATACTGCCATGCCCGGTGGTTTAATGTCACGCAGTACATCACCCGATGTGGTCATCAAGTCAGGCGAAGATTTAACCATCATCCATTATCGCAGAAGCGGCGTAAGCCCCAGTTCCAGCAATTCGTATTCAATTCCGATAATCGAAAGTGCCTGGCATCGTTCGGATGGCCAGCCTGTTAATAGGCAACATTTGTTGATGGCCTTGTCCAAGATCGATGCCATTTACATTAAGGCCACCTACACCACAAGCACTAAGGATGGCTCCTTGACCCAAGTTACCATGGATATAGCCACGCCCACTAATTTGGGTACGGCACGCGCTGTCGAAGTGGAACAATGTCGCTGTCCTGAGGGCTATAAGGGCTTATCGTGTGAACGTTGTGCTCCTGGCTATAAACGTAATCCCGAAGCTGGCCTATATTTGGGCATTTGTGAACCTTGCGAATGTAATGGTCACTCTACGCAATGCAATGAAGAAACTGGCGTTTGTGTTAACTGCGCTGACAATACCGCCGGTGAGTTCTGTGAACGTTGTGCCCCTGGCTATAGCGGTGATGCTACCAATGGTACACCCTACGATTGTACACAAGATGGCGGCACCGCTCTTCCTCCTCCGCCCGGCAATCAAACTTGCCAATATTGCAATCCAGATGGTACTCGCAACTGTGACGGAGGCTACTGCTACTGCAAGGCCAATGTCCAGGGCACATATTGCGATCAATGCAGACCCGGTACTTATGGTCTCTCCTCTGACAATCCCGATGGCTGTAACGAATGCTACTGCTCTCAGAAATCGACAACGTGCCGCACCGCCAATCTGTATCGTCAATTTATACCCGTTGACTTCTTAGGCAATCCACCACTCTTAACCGACGAAGAGGGCTTAATTGCTGACACCTCAAACTTGAGTTTCGATATTGAAGCAAACGAATACACCTACACTTATACCTCGTATACCCCCAAATACTGGAGCCTACGAGGCTCTGTATTGGGTAACCAATTGTACTCTTACGGTGGTACGTTATCCTACAAACTGAATGTCGAGTCCTATGGCCACTATGAACCCGGCAATGATGTTATACTCATTGGCCAGACCCAAAAGTTGTTATGGTCCCGCCCTAGCAGTGAACAAGAAAATCCTGAATACAGAATACGTTTGCATGAAAGCGAAAATTGGCAATTCATGGACCGTGGCTACATGGGAAAAGCTACACGCGTTCAATTTATGAACGTGTTGTCCAATTTGGAACACATTCTAATACGTGCCACACCCAAGATACCCACTACCCATACGGCTATTGGTGATGTTATATTGGAAAGTGCTGTCGAAACACCATTTGCGGATGCTCAACTTGCCACCGAAATTGAAGTGTGTTCCTGTCCACCTGGCTATACGGGCACTTCATGCGAATCTTGTTCGCCCATGCATTATCGTGATGGCAGTGGTAATTGCCTGCCCTGTCCCTGTCAAGATGATTCCACCAGCTCGTGCAATTTGGATGAGCATGGCTATGTCCATTGTAAATGTAGATCTGGCTATACCGGTGATCGTTGCCAAAATTATGGTAAGTTTTTCTAATCATGACTAGAGAGACACACTTAAGAGATCGAAACAAATCAGAACAAATCAAATCATTTTCCCCCCGCCTTGTTACAAAGAAAATAAGAAGAAGAAGATGACGAGCAGTATATATTGGCATGTTTCATTATCATTCAATTCTGTTCTATTCCATATTTTGTTCCATACCATACTGTTCTGTTTGGCTTGATAGAGCATGAAGATCTTGATTTTTTTCCACTTTTTTTTGTTTTTTTTTTTTTTTCATAACCATCTGTACTTGGAAATTTCTCTTAAATAGTAAAAGCAATCCTCGTATCTTTTTACAAATTTAAATAAAGCCAAGTTTTGCCGTTCCGAAGAACTTTTGAAATAATTTTTTTCATGGCAATTTGTTTAAAAAATATATATAGCAGCCCTTGTACTCTTGTTGCTGATAAAGCTTAGAGAATTTATTTTAATTGTACAATCAGCTTGTCAAACCAGCTGTATTTGTAAATGTACAAACTTTTTATTGAATGTTAAATTTTACCATAACAAGTGACTCCCATCCATTAGATACAAGAATTGTCGTTAAAAAGCTTCATTTGATGAAGCGTAAAAGCGATTTGATGAAGTTTATTCAAATTTTAATTTTTCTGTGATTTATACAAAATTTGAATGGAGTATGGACATCATAGTCTTCTAAAAACACTTTGTCATAGCGCGTTTCATGCAAAGAATATTGCTGTATAGGTACATATAAGTGTTTTGATCAAATTTGTACAAGTTTTCTTATCATCAAACAATAGCCAGTATTTTTGTACAAAAACTAAAAACAATTTTATAGAAAATTTTCAAACAGGCCTCAAACACAATTTAGAAATAGTTATACAAGCTGTTTGTATCAAAATTTCTAGAGTTTGACAAATAGTTTCAAACAATAGCGAGTTCTCGAAGTGGTTTTTCACAAAAAATATAAACAATTTTATAGAAAATTTTCAAACAGGCCTCAAATACAATTTAGAAATAGTTATACAAGCTGTTTGAATCAAAATTTATAGAGTTTGACAAATAGTTTCAAACAATAGCCAGTTCTTGAAGTGTTTTTTTACAAAAAATAAAAACAATTTTTATAGAAAATTTTCAAACAGGCCTCAAACACAATTTAGAAATAGTTATACAAGCTGTTTGTATCAAAATGTATAGAGTTTGACAAATAGTTTGTACAAATATTATTTGAATCTTTTGGTTAAACACAATTTTTATAGACCATGTACGCTGAAAACGTATATAGAAATTATTGTGCAATAAATTTGATCAGTTTGCACAAATATTTATCAAAATTTATAGACCATGAACGCTGAAAACGTATATAGAAATTATTGTGCAATAAATTTGATCAGTTTGCACAAATATTTATCAAAATACTTTCTTTGTATCACATTTCTGATAATTTAGCTGTTTTGTCAACAACACTTTGTGACAAACAGTTTGTGCAAAAGGTTTGACAAACAGTTTGTTCAAATGATTTGTCAAACAGTTTGTGCAAACGTTTTATCAAACCTTTTGTACAAACATTTTATCCAACCATTTCTGCAAAAGGTTTGACAAACCATTTGTGCAAACGTTTTATCAAACCATTTGTGGAAACATTTTATCCAACCATTTGTGCAAATGATTTGTCAAACAGTTTGTTCAAATGATTTGTCAAATAGTTTGTGCAAACGTTTTGTCAAACAGTTTGTGCAAACATTTTATCCAACCATTTGTGCAAAAAGTTTGCCAAACAGTTTATGCAAACGAATTTTTCAAATGATTTGTGCAAATTATTAGAATTTTTTTTCGAATTTTGACAAAAACCCCCTTTTTATGTAAGTTTGTAACCAAAAATTCTGTGCAAAATTTTACATTTTTTTAACAATAACTTCTTTATTTATTTTTTCTTTTTCCAAAAAACCAACAAAAAAAACACAAAACAAAACAAACAAATTATTAACAAAAAACCAAAAAAAAATTGTTTGAAAAAAAATTTTTTTTTTGATAAAATTTAGTGTCCCCGGTTAGAGAAACACCACCGGAAATGATATGCGATATAAGCCGTGGATTCTGTTGTAGTGGATTTCAATTTAATATTGAACCCAATCAAAGCATATCCTACAATGAAACATTACTACTGTATCGGGGTCGTCAGTACGTAGGCAATGTTACCAAGTTACGTTATGGCTGTAACATACGAGGTTCGGAAATTTAAATTTTCACAAAAAAAACCACCTAAACACTCACACCACCACCACACAACATAAAAAACACTTAATGTGTGTGTATAGTATGTGTGAGTGAGTGTAAAAGTGTGTGTTTTTTATTTACTGTGGTATTTTCATAATTCTTTTTTTTTACTTTTTTTCTGTAAAATTATTCCAATTAATAAATAAATAGAAAAAAAAGTAGTAGAAAACAACAACAAAAAATGTGGGTTTTGTTTAGTTTTACAACAACACTTATTAAATCAAATATTTTATTTATTTTATTGTAATATTCTAATGCTACTTACTAGTCTAGTACTTGTACTACTACTTACTACTATGTACTACTACTGCTACTACTACTTGTACTTGTACTACAAAACTTGTTGTGTTTTTGTAAATTGGTAGTGAAAAATTATACTCAACTCAACTCAATTATACTCAATATTCAATACTCAACTCAAATTCAAATTTAAATTTCCAAAAAAAAATAAAATAAAAGTAGTTTTGTTTTCTGTTTTTGTTTTTCTCATCAAATTAGATAGACTCTGTCTGTGTGCAAAAAAAAATTGAAAATCCTCTTGTTTTTTATGTCTCTCCTCCTCCTATACTCAAACCAAAATTTTTGTAAAATAATTCTTAGTACGTACTCTACTACTACTCTACAAATGTGAAATGCAACTCTGTGTTTTAGCAAAACATTTTGTAAAAAAAAAAAAAAATTAAACAAACAAACAATTTCATTTAGAGAATGTGGGTTATTTAAACAAACAAAAAATATATGAAAAATTCTTAAAAAAATAAAATTAGTTTAACCAGATCTCTGTGTTTTATGTTCTACTGTGCATCATTTATAAGCCATAAGCTAATTTCTATAATAATTAGTTATCGAAAAAAATAAATCAACAACAACTACAACAATAAATTATAATTATTAACTCTATCCCTTTTATGTACAAAATTCAAAATTATAAAAAAAAAATAAAATTCAAAATTATTTAAAAACTAAAAAATATCAGCAGCTTAGAATTCCAAAAAAACTAACATTCTTGATGTATAACTTAAAAATGCGGATTAATAAATGACAGACGTATATAGATAGCTTAAACAAGATGGCCATTCAGTCAGGATTATGGACATAGTTTCTCACACCACTTATGTTGTGTGTGTTAATTTTATACATGAGTGGCGGGACCCTACAGTTTAAAGTCGACTGCGAACGACAGAGATCCTTGAGAAACTGCTTTTTTATATTCGTTTTGATGTCTGACCTGGGAATTTAACCGTTGCCTAATGTCTAATAAGCCAACGCACTACCTACTAGACTACGGCGACTATAAGATGGCTGTTATTAACTGTTAAAATTCGAAAGTCCCTGCTGGTAGACCCAAAATATGTCGTATACAAATAGCAAATACTTAAACGAAATGTTCGCCTTTGGTCGGACGGGCTAATCATCAATAGATTCACGTAACCTGTCAATTGGAAAATTGGCGACAGCACAAACCAATGTTTGTGTATCTTTTGTGGCAAACCATGTTCTGTAAAACAGTTCACACTTTGTTGTCTATCAGGTTCAAATCAGGACTGTCAACAAAGGCCATTCTTTGTGCACTGAAGCTATAGGCATGGACCTCAAATTCGCCACTACGAATCTCCTGGTGTCCGAACCAGAAGTTACTTGTTGGAATTCTACATACATATGTGGGATACCCTTTTTGGCGTATTATTTCAGTACATCTGTGTGGCATTGAGTTGATTAAATTGCGACACTGCTAATGGACTAATGTTATTCCATTCTGCCTGGATAGGCTGGCGAAGTGCTTTTTTGCTGCTAGGTTTTTGGCTGTAACTGCTGGTTTTACGATCCCCCAACGATTTACAATAGGGTTCAGATCGGGACTTTGAGGTGGCCAATGAAGAACCCTTATTTGTATGCTTCGGGTCGTTATCATGCTGAAATATCCACGCTAGTGGTTATTCGTCCTCATAATTTTTAGCCAAATTGTTCTGTAGGATGTTTTTATACATTTCCGCAGTCATTTTCCCATCGATTCTTACCAGTGCACCAACGCCGGATGAGGTAAAACAACCCCAAACCATTGCTGACGAACCTACATGCCTTACGGTTTTTTTTTTTTGTGTACTTTGGGTCTAATTGTGTATTGATAGGATGCCTTACTCAAGGTCTGTCATCGTTTCCAAAGGTATTAAACTTGGGGTCATCACTCCATACGACAAATTTCCAAAATTTTTCGTCTTTATGGAGGTGGGTTTTGGCAAACCGCATGCATGAATAACTTAATTGTATGTCCACAAGTGTACATACATATGTAGTACATACATAAGTACATAAAAAAGTGATCATTACAAACCTTCACCTTAGGATTATGACCTAGCTTCTCGCAACACTTATTTTGCGTGTGTCAATTCTATACACGAGTGACGGGACCCACAGTTCAAAGTCGACTCCGAAGGCCTGATTATTGAGAAATTCTTCACGGCAAATATATCCACTCTCAGAGTTTTTGCCAGAAATCTGCTGAGAGGAAGTCGCCGTAGAAATATTTTTTCGTATTTCGTTTCATTGGAGATGCCTGACCTAGGGTTTAACCGTAGCTTCACTTCTAATAAACCACTAAAACTGCCCACTAGACTAAGACGATTCTAAAACCAAATATCCAGGCTCCTGGGTAGTAACAATAACAATCTGTAGTTAAAAATAGTTATGCAGCCTTTATTCAAAAAATATATATGTTTGGATGGCGTGTTTCCAATTACGATAAGTTGGACCCGCGCAAGGTATTTGATTTATCTATAGCAGCCTATATGTGGGAAGCATTCACACTGTAAAATGTTTAATACACGTACATATCGTTAGTATAATTCGCAAAGACGCTAAGTCCACTTTTTTCCAAAATTGAGATTTTAATGCAAAACCATAACACTATACCAAATACATATTTTACGACAAAAAAAATGTCAGTATATAGTTTAAAGTTGTTGTAATTTTGTGGTTTGCAAAAACGCTAAGTCCACAAAACTACGAAAAATATTAACAGCACGTGCTAACTCCACGATTATTAATTATTAATTATTCTTAATTTTTGATCTAGGTCATTTAAAGAGAGCTATTTTGTAAAAATAATTGCGTCTAAAAAGTTTACAAATTTTAAAAACTGAAGAGCCGCAATGTTTTCTGTGTCTCCTGTAAAATTTGAAAAAAGGGACTTAACACATTTGCGAATTAGACTAACGATATGTCTCTCGTGGTCGTTGCTTACCCCCACCCCCCACCCCCAAAAAAAGAGTGAGAATTAATAAAAAGAATTCTAAAAAAGAGTAATAATTAATTACAAATTCAAAGTTATTAAATATGATATCAAAGACACAAACCATATTTAAAACAGAATACAATTGTTTTTAAATTTCCCGTTTTTAAGTTATACAAACATTTAAACATATATGGAAATTATTTTTTATATAAAAAATAATTTAATTTAATAATTAAAAAAAATTAAAAATTTAAATTTAAAACAAAAATTCTAAATAAAATAAAAAAAAAATTAATAAAATAATTTTTAAAAATTAATAAAAAATAAATTTTTTTGAATGCATAAAAATATATAAAAAATGTTTTTAGTATAAAAACCTGATTTTTTAGTTTTTAAATAATTTTAAAATAAGAATAAAAAAACATTATTAAAAAAAAAAGAATTTAATTAAACAAAATTTAAAAAAAAAGATTTACTAACTCCTGTTTTTTTTCTGTGTATAAAACTATATTTTTTTTTCTTTTGGTAGTATTTGTTTTTGTAGTAATTTTTTTTTTCAATATTTTTAAATCATTATCCTCCGCCCCCCCCCCCTGACCCCATCAAAATGAAAAAATCTCTTTTATTACCACCATCTACAAACATACATTGTCACTAACCCTAGATGTTGTATTGAAAAGAAAAAACGAAAAAACAAAAAATATTTCTTTTAATTTAAAATCAATTTTCTAATAAATCTGTTGTTTTCTATTAAAAAAAAAATTTAAAATTATACAGGAGGCTATGAAGGAGAGACATTACCAACAACTGTACGTCCCACACCCGAACCCGAGTATCGTACACAAATCACTGTATCGATAGCACAACCCGAAATTACAATCATACCAGTGGGTGGATCCATTGAATTGTCTTGTAGCGGTCGTATGGCATGGAATGGCGTAAGTATTGCGAATAAGAAGAAAAATAAACTTAATTTTGGGAAAAAATTAAATTTAAAAATTAATTTTTTTTTATTTTCTTAATTACCAGAGCCCTGTTTTTGTTAGCTGGTATAAACTCAACGATGAACTGCCTTCTGGCTGGGAGCAAAGCAATGGTGTTTTGAGTCTCTATAATTTGCAAATCCATGACTCTGGCGTGTACATATGCCAGGCTAAAAACAATGAAACCCATCATGTATTTGAGGATAGTGTTACCATCACAATCACTGGTAAGTTAAGTTGCGTGAAAACCGTTTAAAGTTAGTCAAGAAAAACCTAAAAGCTAAGCTTGTTATTATTTTTAAATGCTGCTCTGTTTTTTACAAAAACAAAAAACAGGATATGCCAAGGAAATGTTGGCTAAATATGGTAAAAAGAAAATTTAAATCTTTAATTTAAATCTTTAATTTAACAAGAAAACCCTTGAAATAATTAACATTTTCCCAACAAATTATTAAAAAAAATCAAATTGTCTTCCTTATTTTCACTTGTTTAGAAGACTCCAGACGCACACCCGCCCAGATTGACAACTTGCCACCTTATGTTACCTTTGAAGAATACGAACCCAATGAAATAAATTGCGAAGTTAGCGGCAATCCTACGCCCACTGTTACTTGGACACGCATTGATGGCCGCATGTCAAGCGAAGCTCATGTAGATGGTTCACGCTTGAAATTCGACATGCCACGTAAATCTGATGAAGGCAATTACAGATGCCAGGCCAGTAATGGTGTTGGCTATGAGGAGAAGAATACACAAATCTATGTAAGACCTGCAGCACCTCAACCCACACCACCACCACGTGAATTGGTATACATTGAGCCGCCATCGTTCTCGGGTGAGAGTGGCCAATTTGTGCGTTTGACTTGTCAACCCACCACTCCGGTTATACTGAAATACGAATGGACTAAGGATGGCTATCCGTTGTATCGTCAACACAATTTGATTATCAATGATAATAGGCTGGAGATAAGTGATGCCTCACCCCGAGATACGGGTGTTTACACCTGTATTGGTGTCGATCGTAGAGGACAACGCAACTATACCTCCGATGCTCAGGTTGTAATTGAGGATAGCAGGCCCATACCTGGCGGTAGTATAAGACCACCAACTGGCAGGTAAGCAGCTAGAAAAAGAAATTAGCTTTGAAAAACCTCCTTTATTTTTCTTCCTATTCCTATTTCTTTTCAACAGCATTCCTCCCACCATACAACGTTTACCCGAAGAGAATCATGTTATCCAAGGACATGACTTTACAATCACTTGTGAGGCATCGGGTTCACCTTATCCCACCATCAGATGGATGAAAGTACACGAATCGTTAGGCGATAATGTCCATCAGACTGGCAGTGTATTGCGCATTATGAATGCACGTCCCGATAATCGCGGCATTTACGTATGTACTGCTGAAAATGAAGCTGGCAATGATCAGGGCAACACTTTCATAGACATTGAACGTAAGTTTGTTTTTGCTGAGGACTCCATTCTTAATCGTTTTACAGTTTTAAAAAAGCATTTAAGTGGTTGTTAAAGTAAATCCTTTGAAATTTGAAATTTTAACGTTTAAATATCTTTCGTCTTCTTGATCTTTTTTCTTTATCTCCTCATTGATCTCTTTTTGTGGCGTATGCGCGCCTCCAATGAATCATTGATTGTATTTTTCTTTGTTTGTTTTTGAAATATTTTTGAAAAAAAATTTTTTCGACCCCCTTTAAGTTTACAAAAAAGGAGTCGGTAATAAGAATGTTCCGAACAATTTCCTAGTTTTACTACTAATTTGTACAACCATGATTATATCATTGATTGCAGCTCGTGAACGTCCCATTGTTGATATCGATCCCAAAGAACCACAAGTTATAACTGTTGGCGGTCAAGCCATATTGTATTGTTCGGCTACGGGCATTCCCCAACCAAGAGTACAATGGTTGCGCGTTAATGGCCAGCCTTTGTCGCGCCGACACCAGATTCAACAAAATGAACCCGGTTACATAATGTAAGTTGCACCATTCCCTTCCCAATGATGCTGCTCTTCAAAGCAATTTCCTTCATTTTGTTTTCATTTTTTTTTTAAATTAGAATCAATGACGCTTTATTAGAGGATGCTGGTGATTACAAGTGTGTGGCCGAGAATGAAGTGGGAAATGCTACTGCTGTAACCAACATACGTGTAAATGAGGGCCCTGTGATTGTACTCGAACCTAGCCAAGAGGTGTTAAGCGTTACCGAAGGTGATGAGGTCAAGATTACTTGTACCGCCAGTGGTTTCCCCAATCCGACTGTACGCTGGGTACAGGAAGAAGACAGACCTCTTAGAGTATTCAACGCAGAAGAAGAGCATTACAATCAAGCCTTTTTGGAATTCTATCGCGTTAGCATGCAAGACGGCAAGGCCTATAAATGTATAGCCAGCAATGAAGCCGGTACCGATGAGCGTTACATTGTTTTGGATGTTAAGCCTAGACGTGGCGATGCTCCCGACGATAGCGATGTGGACAGATCACCTTACCCACCATCCATTACTCGTCCCACATATTTGCCACCCCAACAACCTCAACCCTACCCCGAAAACATTTACCAAAGCAAACCCGGCGACAATGTTACCCTCCACTGTGATTTGTGTAAGTTTTTGTTTTAGAAGAACAAATATTCCTTTGCAGCGCAGTTTTGAAAGTTTTATTTCACTTCTTTAGCCTCTGCCTATAAAACATCTTGGGCTCGTGACGATGGCCGCCCCTTGCCTCCCAACTCTTATTTCGAACGCAACAGTTTGTTCATCTATCGCATGCAAGAGAACAATGCCGGTAAATATCGTTGCACCGCTTATGATAGTCGCGGCAAAATTTTAACCTATCATTTGGTGGAATTGGAGTATCTGCCCATACCACATATCACCTTCAATCCACGAATGCCTATACGTGTGAATGCCAACGAAAATATTGATATTGCATGTGATGTAGATGGTGACCAACCCATTATTGTGTCGTGGCATACCGACAATAATCGTCCTTTGCCACCGTAAGTTAAACTTTACTTTATCTTAAGTACTGTTTTTAATCGTCTTCTTCTAACACTTTCTTCTTTAGTTCCGCCTCCATTGAGGGTAAATACTTGCGTTTCAGTGCCATTACACCCGCTGCAGCTGGTCGCTACTATTGTTCTGCCTCGAATCGTTATGGCAATACCACCGAAATGGCTGAAGTTATTGTAAATCGTGGTCATATTTACGAACAGGCACCTCCAGCCAAAAACTATCAATTGAATGAAGGTGAATCTGTCCAGATAGCCTGCGATATAGCACCACACCAAGTACCTCTTAGAGGTGATGTCTATGTAAGTATTGCAATGTTAACTTAAGTTCCTTAATCTCTTTATGACGTTAGTTTGAACTGAAAACACACATGTTACCTATCTGTTAGAGAATTTTAAACTTGAGTCACAATGTTCTTTCAACTCCTGTAGAAAAAAGAGCCTAAACAACCTGTATTATAGTAAAGAAATGTTAAAAAAGTAGTAACAGCGTCATGTTAAATTAAATTGTGCTTTTAAAAAGTGTAAACAAGATTAACATTTATGGTGCACTGAAATAAACAAAACGGTGTGTAACAGCATTACAATGTAAACAACACCAACATAAAGAGATTATTAATGTAAACAAAGTACATAACAGTTCCTGTTACACTCAAGTTTTATTTGAAAAACTGTAAACAGCTTAAACTACTACTACTATATGAAAAAGTAAACAAAATAATAGTCCAGAACAAAAATAGGATTAGAAATACAGAGAATTGACTCCAGTTATAACAGTGCTGTGTTACAATACACGCAAAAACAATAACAGTGCCAAACATAGTAACACTTTAGTTTACAGAACAAAAATTGGAAATACAGCAAAGAATTGTTCATGTATGTTACAATACATACATGCAGTGTAGCATAAAAATCCAGAGCAAAAACAATAACAGTGCCAAACATAGAACAGTAATAGATTACTGCCATGTTAAAAGATTAATGTAGTCTAGAGAGCGTATAAGCAATACCAATACCAATATGTTATGTGAACGAAGTAGTAATTGTGATACGCATATTATAATTCAAGCACAAACACAGAGTATATAATAGCAACAAGTGTTCGTATTTATATAAGGTTTACAAAAGCAAAAATATAACAAAAACAATGTTTAGTGCTTGGTAATGTAAACATTACGATTAAGGCACTGCTGTGTGGTGGTGTAGCAAAGAGACTTAAAAATGTCATGAGACAACAAAACAAAAACATTGTTCGTATTCGTAAACAACACTGTTCGTATTTTATGTCTCGTTTACATTAAAGCAAAGCAAGTTACAGTGTAGAGTATTGAGTATGTATTTCATAATACATCGTATGTTCTGAGCAGAGAATATTCTAAAGAAAACCGTTTGCATTGTATGTGCCATATACATACACTAAAGGATAGAAACTACTATTACAGTACAGTTTAGTGTTTCATAAATAAAATGTTCTCAATATTCTGAGAACAGAGTTATAGAGGATAATAGTGTTGTAAAACATACATAACACTGTTTAACAGTTTGTAATGTAAAGGAAAGTAAAGTAAACAATGTAAATAGAAGGAACTGTTAAAGAACATTGCTTTGGAATTTAAAAACAGTACTGTACTGCCATGGTAGACAATCTAATAAAAAAAGAACACATGTGCTGTTAATGCTGTAATAAAACATGGCAATTACATGTGCTTATTCACATCGTGGGGATACAAACTATATAACATGACCGAATAAAAAAAACCTAACCATCTTTCTTAACTTTTTACAGTTCCTGATATATGTATTTTAATCCAAATTCTAAACATTTTTTATAGCTTTTTGATGGATTTTTCTTAATTTTAAATGGTAAACCTTCATATTTCATAAACTTTCTCTTTGTCTTACATTTTTTATAGTACACTTGGACACGTGAAGATGGTAGCCGTCTACCACCCAATTCCCAAGTACGCAATAACGAATTGTACATCTTTAATGTACGCAAACAGGATGAGGGACGTTATATTTGCGAGGCCACTGCCAATGGCGTACGTATGAAGTCAACGTATGCTGAATTGTATGTCAAGCGTGAGTATCAAGATAAATCGGCCAGAATATCAAGAAATAGATACAATAGATACAATAATAATAGACGTTATTAAAACCAAAAAAAGTAAACCAAAGAAAAAATTGAATGAATATGAAGAAAAATATAATAATGAACAAAACTTTTAAGGAAATTTTTAATTTTTAAGAGAACAAAAATATTTAAAACAAAAACAAAAGAAATATACATATATAATTGGCATGTTTTTTTTCTTCTTCTCTCAATACAATTTAATTTAAAAATTTTTAAATTCCAAAGAAAAAATAGTTGATTTTATTTACAATTTTTTTTTTCGAAATAAACCACCACTGATTTTACTTATTTTTTTTATATATAAAAAACAACAACAACAACATTTACATCCATATTTGTATAATAATATTTTATATATAAAAATATACTATAAATAATACATATATTTATAAACATTAAAAAAAATATTAAAAAAACAACCAAAAACTTGTAAATAGTTTAACACCATCTAAAACAACAGCAACAATAAACAACAACTACATTTTTATTATTATTATTACATATAATTAATATTATTGTAAATTAACATATTTGTTGTATATTTTAAAAAGTTTTTACATTTGAAAATTATTGAAATTCAATTTTTTTTTAATTTAATGTACCCAGAAACAAAAACGGTGGCGGGTTTGAGTTCATTTTTCCTTAGTTTTTTTTTTTAATTAATAATACTGCATGCCAAATACTATTTAATTAAAACAAAAATCCATATTTTTTTAATTTTATTTTTAAGTAATAATTTTTTTTAACAATTTTTAAATAAACCGCCTTAAGAAAAAAGATTATATAAATATGGCTGCCATTTAAAACATAATTTCTTTTTGTGTCCTTTTTTTTATTGTTTAAGTAAATTTAAAAATCGAAAAAACAATTATTAATAAATACATTTGATTTATTAACAATATTTTTGTATAAACCAAACCAAAATAACCATGTTTTTAATTTTTTTTATTTTTATTTTAATTTTATTCAAATTTAAAAAAAACAAATCTGGTGACGGTTGTTTTTTTTTTTTTTTGTAAATTGTCCCTCTTCCCTTAGAAGCATATTTCATGTACATGTTGTTATTACAAAATTTTGGTTAAGGAGTTTTTCCCGTAAATTTAAGAAATTGTTTTTATTTATCATTTTTGTTTTTTTAATTCTTTTTTTAAAAAATTTTTTTTAAATTTAATTTTTCAAAATTTCATAAAATAAAATTAATTTGCTTAAAAGCTTAGGTGTTGTTTCATTCTGCTGTAACAATTATGCTTCCACGTTGTTTCATTACCAGTAGTGGCGTTTTTCCTTTTCTTTTGCATTATCCTTCTCTGTTATCATTTCCCTTTTAATTTGTCTTTTTCGAATAACAATGTTCTCTTCATGCTTTATCACTTACTTTTTCATTCATTTCTTTCTTTTTTTCCCATTGTGTTTGTAAGCTAAGCGTTTTGAAATGATCATATGTATGCTGGTCTTACACTTCTGTTTCAATGTCGTTTTCTTCTCTTTCCCGGTTCCTCTATGCTTTTCTTTTCCTTTAAGCAGTAGCCTCTTATTCATATTCCATATACGTTTCACCATTTCCTTTTTCCTACTTCTTTGCTTCAGCATCACGTCATTTCATAGCATCTCTATATCACTTTTTGATCTTCTAAAAAATAGGATTTTTTCCTAATCATGCTCTCTTGTCATTTCCTTCATTGTTTTTTTTTTTCTTATCTGCTTCTTCATTTCCTTTTCAACTGTTATTGCTTCCTCTGCAATTTTTACGCTTCTATTGCTACTCATAAAACAGAATACTTTTTCAAGAAGAAGAGAACTAAAGGCTACGAAATGCCGTTTTTCGTAAAGGTGACGTAGTTTCTCTCATTTACATTTCATCTCCTATAATATTTTCTCCGAAGTTTTTCAAATGAAGAGCTTTAAGCCATTACATCTGGAGAAATGCTTAATCGCTTGCTTACAATTCAAAATAGTCCTTTGTGTTCGTTGACTACAGGGCTTCAATTGTCATTAAGCAGTCAACAACAAAATTAATTGACTGCACTTATCCTCGCCTGGAAAACCATATAACATTTAGGTTAACGGAATAATATCGTTATTTCTTGTTATATTATGTAGGAATCCTGTTAATCAGTTACAGATTCTTCTGTGTAGCAGAACTAGTCTCTACGCCTAGCTGCGTCTGGTTTCCAATTCCATAGGATTGCCGATACATTATGAGAAATTAAATTTTTTTTTGATTTTACTACCGAAAAAAGTCGTTTTCTTCCATTCGATATTAGTTTTTGCGTATTTAAAATTTTTTAAAAATTGGTAAAAAAAATATTTGTGCTCCTGATTTTTCAATTAATTTTTTTAATTTTGTTTTTATTTTTTGTTTCAATAAATTCTTTGTAAATATCCTTGTAAGTAAATAATATTGAAATAATATCGTTAACATTTGCACAACAAAAAAACTTTAAACAATTCAATCATAAACACTTAATAAATTGTTTAAACAATTCACTTAACATTCAGCACCTTTGTAAATACATACAAAAAAATTTAATTGTATATATTTTACTACTGACAATAAGTTAAATCAGTCAATTAAAAACAATTTTAACTTCATTTATTTACTTTTTTTTCTGATAATAAATTATTAAAAACAAATTTCTTTATATATTTAATGCATTTTTCTTAATATTTATATAACTTTATGAAATAATTTTAATTTTTTAACTAAAATAATTTTTCTGCTTTTCTTCTTTTTTTATATGATTTTTTTCTCCTCCAAAAAAATAAAAAATATAAATGGTTCTATATTCTTACACTTTTTTAAAAAAAAATTAATTTTTAATTATTTGCTAAAATTCTTAACAAACAAAATAAAAACAAAACGACATTAATTTATTTTCCAACATACATAATTTTGTTATAAAAATAATTTTTCTTTTTTCAAATCATCATATTAACTAAAAAACAAAAACAAAAAATCATTAAAAATTAAAAACAAAAAATAAACATTTTAAAACGAATTAAAGGAGGTCACAGCATAAATGATATACCTTGCATGGTTCTCTATATCTGTACAGGTGTGTTTAAATTATAATTATTTTAAATTTAAATGTTCTTTTCTCATTTTCTTTTATATACATACATACAAACATATTATTTATATTAAAATTTTTTTATATATTTTACGTATTTATTATTTAGTGAGAAACCTCATTTTGTTTATTTTTTTAGTGTATTTATTATATTAAATTATCTTTTTTTGATTTGATTATTTTATTGTATATTTTTAGCCATTTACACGCGTAGAAATTAGTTAATTAATCAAAACCAAAACGTATTTAGAGCACCAGAATAATTTTCTGTTGTAGTTACGTTTTAAACAAAATTCAAAAAACAAAACCCGTTAAAATAATTTTTTTTTCAAATATTTCATTTTAATTTATGTTTGTTTTCTTGTCCTTTTTCAACCCTTATGTTTTAATAATTTTGTGTGTTGTTTTTGTTAACATTTATTTATAAAAAAAACACAATTTTTCATTTTGCAAACCCAAAACCTTAGAAAAAATACAGTATTAATTTAAAAATTGAGCATATATATCCCTTAAAAAAAAGAAAAATCATTTAGTTATAGTAATACACCCTGTTAAACATTCGATAACAGCCCTGTGTTAGTAAACAAACCGCAATTACAGTGTAGAAATGTAAACAAAGTAATAACGGCTTCATATTAAAGTAAGAAATGTACTGTAAAGTGTGGTAAACAAAACAAAAGAAAACAACATTGGTGTAGTAAAGTAAACAAAGTAATAACAGTCCCAGTCGTTTAGAAAATCAATATCAAAGGATTTGTAATGTAAAAATAGTGAAAGCAGTCCCTATAGTAGTATTTTTGTTAATATAAACATTATGTTAAGCCTTTTTTTACTTGCATACTTGCAATATGGTTCCTCTTACGGTAGAGATTGATGGGTAATAAAACAAAATCGAGTGAAAACGAATATTATAAAATCAATATTCAAATATTTTTATTGTAATCAACCCCCCTGTAGCAGCATTTCGTTAATATAAGAAATGTAAACTACATGTACACCAGAGTTAACAACTTAAAAACAGCCCTTGTGGTAGTGCTACATACGTCCGTGTTAAACCTGCAGTATGGTTTGTTTATAGTAGAGATTAATAAGTAGCAAAACAAACCCTAATAAAAATAAATTTCGTAATTCCGAAGGCCTAAGCAATTTAAAGGGATTTCTAATGTAAACAAAATAGTAACAAGTTTGAGTTATAATGGGTGATTTTTTAAGAGCTATAGGAAAAATTTTCAAAAAAAACACATAAAATTCAGAAAAATGCATGAAATCTTTATTTGAATCGATAGTAAGTCCATATAATTTAATGTTTAAAGATTATTTCATGCAAATGTTGCCCACGACTGCGCCTCAAATGGTCCATCCGCTTAGTCCAATTTTGGCATACTCTTTCAAACATTTCGGCCGATATCTCACGAATAAATGCTTCAATGTTGTCTTCCAATGCGTCAATTGAAGCGCGCTTGTCTGTATAGACGTGGGCTTTAATATAGCCCCACAAAAAATAGTCTAAAGGCGTTAAATCGCACGATCTAGGCGGATAATTGACCGGTCCCGAACGTGAAATAAAATGTTCACTGAACTCGGCTCTCAATAACTGCGTGCTGTGTGACATGTGGCACCATCTTGTTGAAACCACATGTCATGCAAGTCAAGCTCTTGCATTTTGGGCAAAAAAAAAAAGTTGGGTATCATCTCACGAATAGCCGCTTCAGTGAGTCGATTAAACTGACCATAAAATGGAAGAAGCGCGCGATGAACTTTCTTAACAGAGCACGCATTTTGATAATAAAATTCCATGATTTGCAAGCGTTGTTCGTTTGTAAGACGATTCATGGTTAAATTATAGACCAAACTGAAGATGTTTGACAGTGTAACAAAACACGAAACGTGTGTGAGCTGTTTAAACCAGTGTTGCCAAAAAGATAATAGCTAAAAAATCACCCGTTACAAGTATATTAGTTGTAGTATTGAACATACAGAGAAAATAGTGCAGCAAAATATAAGTCCTGTTAGTGTAGCTGCTATTAAAACAAAGCAAAACAGAGTTTTACAGAATTGATATGAAGTTTAAACACAAACAAATTTTAGTTCGGCAGGTATATTTGAAATGGGGAGTGGCAAAAATATTAAAAATACAAATTTAGCAGCTGCAGGGAGTTAGCGACCAGTTCTTGATTGATTGCAAATGAATTTTTCACACAGAAGCATTGAAATAAAACAATGTAGTGATTAGTAACGTTGTGTTGATAACAGTACTGTTCTAACACAGAGTGTGTAGGGAATAGTAGTACAGCAAAAACTAAAATCTGTTCGTGTTTCTGTACTGTTTACAGAAATACAAGAAAGTATTACAAAAACAATGTTAAGCATATGATAATATCGTCTTTATTTAAGAACACTGCTGTAGTGTATCATATAGAGCACAGAGAATAACAGTACAGGAAAACAAAAACACTGCTCGTATACGAGTAATGTTTACATTAAAGCAACGTATGGCAATGTTAATGTTTAAAAATAAACTCTATGTTCTGAAAATATTACTGCTGACACATTAACAGTGAAACAAAACAGAACCAGTATTTGGTAATATTACAGAGAACATAAATATTGTATTCTAAACAGCATAGAGAGAATAACAGTCCTGTAAAATACAAAAACCACAAACACAATGCTGTAATAAAAGCAAAGCAATAAAATGTCCTTGTTAACGTTGTATGTTAAACAAAACAAAAACGGATATGTAAACTAAATAACATGCCTGTGTGTACGTGTTAATATTGTTTGAAAAGGCACTCTGTTAATGTTTTGAAAGTGTTAAGCCTATGAAAAGCAGACAATTTTCAGGAAAATTTATATAAAAAAGCAAGAAATTGAAATAAAAACGTGTGACAATAATTAAATAAAATTAAAATAAATCAATTAATATTAATTGATTTCTTTGCAATTTGTCTCTGTTTAAGCAAAAAAAATTAAATTTTTTTTATTAAAAGTTACATACTAAAGTATTTGAAAGAAAATTTCTAAATTTTTTATAAATTTTAACGTTTTTATTTCAATATTTCCTGATTATATGTTTGCCTGTTTTCCGTTGAGCATATAATCTAAGCATTTTAGCCCTTTTTAGCAGCATTTTTATAAGTTTTAGTTTAAAAAAAAAGAAATTTTAGCACTTTTTTTTTGTTTCTTAAAGAAAAAAAAAACATAATTTTTTAATATTAATTTCTTTTTTATTTTCTTATACTACCCCACCCAACCCCATGTTATTAAACAAAAAACGCTTTAAAAATTTTTAAACAAAACACCCTGTGCCCTTTTTCTTATTGCTATAAATCTTGCTCTCAAGACTATAAGCCTTTGAAAACGTTAAAAACAATACAACCAGCAGCAGCGGCTACAGCTACAGCACAGGCCAGTCGTACCTCTTATGCCTGCCAGCCCAGTGATTTCAAATGTGTTTCCCATCCACATACCTGCATAGCCCAACATATGGTGTGCGATGGCATACACGATTGCACCGATCATTCGGATGAATTCAATTGCACGCGTGAGCAAGTCACTTATAAACGTTGGAAGAAACACTACAATCAGCCCTTAAATCCTTTGAATGCTTTGAATGGCCGTACTAAACGTAAATACCAACAAATGTTACACAAACCTTGGAAACAAAATCGTACAAACAACGTACTCGCCGTCGTACATGGCAGAAGAAATAGCGGTTGGTTTCAAAAAAGACTTAAGTCTTTCTAAATGTTTAATTTAATTTGATTGTGGCAAATTTAATTTCGTTTTTTTTTTGGAGTATTATTTGTTAAATTTTATTTCTATTTCTATTTGTTTTAATTTTATATTTAGTGTTACACCCAAAAAGTAGGTTTGGCCACGAAAATATTTTCAAAAATTTAATGGTAGTTAAGCATAATTTATTAAAGAAATGGTCCACCACCATCACCACCAAAAAGAAAAAACAAACACTTTTATGGCATTAATTTAAAAAAGCACCAAGCAAGAGAGCAAAAGTGCATCAAACAAAATATCAAAAACACCAACAAAAACAAAAACAAAAATAGAAATAAATTCAAAAACACCGCTTAAATTAGTTTACGAATGAATGCATTATTTTACACTTCTGCCACACCATAGTATTACAAAGCTGTGCAAAGCATTACAAACTCTGCTGTTAAAAAGAGAAAGATTATTAGAGAGAGAACACTTTGTTTTGTTTTAGAGATTACACTGTAACGATTACCATCATCCACCCACCCCAACCAACCAATCCAATTCACTTATTGAGCGATAAATTACTCATTTTTAAACAAAATATATAAGATTTTAAGGGAAGAATACGTTTGATAATCACCAACAAAAACCTCATTTCTTCTAAATAACGCCCGTTCGTTATTTAAGATCATAGAAATTTCCGATACCAGACTAGGAAATATACAAGAAAAGGGGAGTGCCAAAAATATTAAAAATACAAATTTAGCAGCTGCAGGGAGTTAGCGACCAGTTTTTGATTGATTACAAAGGAATTTTTTACAATGAAGCAAAGAGAAGAAGAAAATTTCTGACAAGAAAGTACGAAAAATAAAATTTATTTAAAAAAGAAAGAAAAAAACACGTTTCTAGAAACAAACAGAGGAGGTAAAGACAAAAAGGGGCGTGGCATAAAAATATATTTTAGAAAAAACATAGCTTTCTCTGAGGGAATATTATAAATCGTAAGAGGTAAAAGAAACGTGTCAAGTATACATCAAAAATTCTGTTTCTCCAAAGGAATACCTAATCTTTACTGATTCCTAAGGAATTTTCAATACTGTAAGCTAATAAGTCTTTAAGTCTATCCGGTAGGTCGTTCTTCAATATTTGATGAGCTTACATTTTGGGTACCTCAAAATGTGTCCCAATTATGTGGTCTTTTGATTCTTTATAGTGGCAACTTTATAACGCCACTGTAATGAATGAATTTAACCCATTAATGCCCGAATTACTTTTTTTCTAGCGGTTACCGTTTTGTTTTTTACACTCAATTTCCTCTCAGAGCATAAAAACTAAGGCAACCTCGGCTGGCAACTTAAGTTGCCACTTGGCACTAATGGGTTAAGCAAGCAACTCTGTTAGAAGCTGGAATATTATCAACGCCAGTACCACCACTGCACACATATTGGTTGGGTTGCTCAACGAAAGACCCTATGAGTTAAAATAATAATGAGCCACATGACCACATCTACACAATTATCAAAGCAATCCCTGCATTAGACTATTATCAGATATCGTACTGTGCCACTTAACCATTCTACCAACAGAAACCGACTCGCAGATAGATAAATTCAAATAACAACAACTATTCCGCTGTCCAAATGAAGACTCGTAAATATCCAATAGTAACAGATCTGATTTGGCCTTTGGTCCTAGTCAGTGCTACGTACGTAATTGAATAGAATGTAACCATGGGAACAAAAAGCCTACGATTCCATCAATATTCGCCTTTCGTAATTTACGCATCTATTCTCCAAAGAAGAAAGACCCATCTAATCGTTAAACCGGATAGAGTTTCCCGATGCCTACCTAATGTGCAACTCTGAAAGAGTGTTAACAACAGTTAACAACAGTTCAGGCCAGTTAATGGACCAATAAAGTCTGCAAGTGATGTCGCCGTAGTCTAGTAGGTAGTGTGTTGCCTTATTAGACGTAAAGCCAGGATTCGAGCCCCAGGCCAGACATCAAGACAAAATACAAAAATAATTTCTTCGCCGACTTCCTCTCAGCAGATTTCTGAGAGTAAATAAAATTGCCTTGCCATGAAAAAGTTTCTCAAAAATCTGTCGTTCGAAGTCGACTTTTAAACTGTAGGTCCCCCACCACTCATGTATAAAATTAACACACACAATATAAGTGGTGTGAGAAACTAGGACGTTGTACAATGGGTCAATTCGACATTCGGTTACTGTACTTGTCTTAATTGACAAGTACACGATAGCAAAACTTTGTTAGATGCGACGAGTTAGGGAAAATTGTCTTAGACCATCTACAATTCCACATCAGAACACATACTTGGAACTTATGTTCCCACTAAGCAGGAACTTATTTTTACTGATAATAAAGAACATCTAAAGATTTATAAGATCAACAGGATTCGAAGAGACTTTAGAAAGATACCTATTATCGATTGAGGCGCAGTAGAATAGATCATATGGAGGCAGCACTTTTACATTCCAATATGTGTTCCCACTAAGCAGAAACTTATTTTTACTGAAAGTAAAGAATATCCAGAGATTTATAGGAGCAACAGGATTTGAAGAGACCTTGGAAAGATATCATATATCGATTAAGGCGCAGTAGAATATATCATATAGAGGCAGTACTCTGGCACTTTTACATCACTCAAGGGACTCCAGCCACTGCACCTCTATCAGTGTTGGATTTCAAAAGAATTTCTAAAAGGACTTCAGGCTTGTATGTCAAATTCGTTAAATATGAGAATAAAAGAAGGATTTTTCTTAAAGAATGTTTGATTTTAATTAACATTTCTTTACCATCTACTCAACGAAACTGAGTAACGGAAGAAAAGGGACTACTTTGTTGGTGATTATTGCAATGTGAAGTAAACAAGAAACAATATGGCCACCACAAACGACATAATCAATATACCCGATACGTTATGAACGATATTTAACAACAATATGGCAACAATAAGTTTTTACAGCTTTTTTTACATTTTAGTTTAAAATTATGAATTTTTTTTAAGATTACTTTTGTTGTTCTTCTTTTAGTAAGTAATGAAAACATTTTGTAAAAAAAACCAAACATTATTTTGTACATAAAAAATAGAAAAAAAAATTCATTAAAAATCACCACAATGACAAAACACCCTGGCTTTTTGTGTATGTGTATGTACGTAAAATTGTATAAATTGCATGCTTAATTTAATTTAATTAAATTTAATTACTAATACATATTTGACATTATAATTTAGAAAGTGTGGTAAATAATTAAACAAAAAAAATTTGTTTCCAAAACCAAAATTTTGTAAATAACTTGTGACAAAAAAAAAGAAAAAAATTCTCACGGATTTGGTGTTTAAATTTGAAACTGGTAAACAATTTGAAAATGGTATTTGGTTTACATTACATACATAGCTTTATTAAAAATAGAAAAAACAAAATTTATAAAAAATCGTAATCTATATGTGTGTGTTATATAATCTTTAAAAAAAATTAGTTTTAAAAACGAAGTTGTCTTTTTTTTTAGAAAAATCATTTGTTTTGTTTGTCTTTTTTTAATTTTTGAAAAAAAAATATTCGTTTTTTTTTTGAAATTTTAAAAATTCGTTAAAAATCTTATGCTAACCTTACATATTTATGTTTATTTTTATATTTTTTTCACCCTTCAATCAAAAAAAAATCTCGCACTTAAAAAAATTTTTCTCAAAAAAAAAATCTGAAAAAATCGAATCAAATCACCCGAACGTTTATGTGCTCTCATATGTCTATGTGTGTGTGTGTGTAATGCTGCTCATCTCTCAAATAAAATTTTCGATCATTTTACAACCACCACCACACCACTACTACTACTACTACTGAACTCTTAACGTAAACACTCAACACTGTGCTACAAAATTTGTTATACGCTCCTCTTAAAAATGTCTTCAAAACAAAATCTTTCGATTTTCATAAACAAAAAAAAAAAATTCCAAATTTTTCCAAAAAAAAAAAAATTCAAAAAATAAAAATCCAGTGGGTGTAAGACCTTTGGCCCCTACCTATTATCCTCCTCCAATAATGTCCACCACTCCTCGTATGCGCGATACCATGTTAAGAGTCGACCAGCAACAGTCAAAACTACGTGTAGGTGAGTCAACCGAAGTGGAATGTTATTCCTCCGACAACAGTTATACCGATGTGGTATGGGAAAGAGCCGATGGTGAGCCTTTGCCTCCCCATTTGCAGGTAAATTTTCTAAAACTTTCACATTCTTCTTCAGATTCTTAAATTTACCTCCTATTTATCTCTTCCCTTTCCCTTTTAGCAAATCGGCAATCGTTTGATTATCAATCACGTTACGCCCCATGATGCTGGCCGTTATGTCTGCAAGTGTAAAACCGATGAGGGTGATTTGTATACCACCAGTTATGAATTGGACATTGAGGCCAGTCCTCATGAAACCAAACATCCGAGAATTGTTCATGCCGATGTGGGTACACGTGCTAAGCTGTACTGTAATGCTGAGAACAGCCACAATTCGCCCAGTTATAGATGGTCACGCCAGTACGGTCAAATGCAAATGGGTACAGATATTTTGAATGTAAGTATAGGGGTTCCGTCCATTAAATTCGGGAAAAATAAAATATTTTTTCTCTTTCCAGGATCAACTCAATCTCGCTGATGTTCAGGCCAATGATGCTGGCACTTATGTGTGCACTGCAACCACGCCAGATGGTGAATCCATAGATTATCCCACCATACTTGTAGTTACCGGAGCCATACCACATTTCCATCAGGATCCCATCAGTTATATGGCTTATCCCACTCTGCGTGATTCCTATATAAAGTTTAACTTCGATATCACCTTCCGCCCAGAGAAACCCAATGGTTTGCTGTTGTTCAATGGCCAAAAGAAGGGTAATGGAGATTATATTTCCTTGTCGTTGAATGAACGTTATCCGGAATTCCGTTATGATTTCGATGGCAAATCGATGGTTATAAGATCCGAGCAACCGGTTACATTAAATGAATGGCATACGATAAGAGTGAATCGTTTCAGACGTGATGGTTACATGCAAGTGGATGAACAACATCCAGTTGCCTTCCCCACCTTGTCACCTTCATCATCCTTGGATTTGGTAGATGATTTGTATTTGGGTGGTGTACCCACATGGGATATATTGCCTCAGAATGCTGTGGATCAACAAGTAGGCTTTATTGGCTGCATTAGTCGTTTGACATTGCAGGGCTCGATCATAGAATTGATGAAAGATGCCAAATTAAAGGAGGGCATAACAGCGTGTAAACCTTGCCAAGACAACCCATGCAATAATGGCGGTATTTGCCTAGAGAGTCAAACCGAAATGGCCTACACCTGCATATGCCAACAGGGCTGGACTGGACGCAATTGTGCTGTGGCGGGAACTCAATGTACTCCCGGCATTTGTGGCACCGGACGTTGTGAAAATACCGAAACTGGTATGGAATGTTTGTGCCCCTTGAACAAAACAGGCGATAGATGCCAATACATTGAGCATTTGAATGAGAATAATTTGGGTTTCAAGAAGAATAGTTTCGCCGCTTATGGGTAAGTTACAGCGGCTTATGAACATTGAAAATCAAAACAATAATTAATGTTTGCCTTTCAGAACTCCAAGAGCTTCAAAATTGAATATTAAATTCCAAGTAAGGCCCAATAGCTTGGAAGATGCTGTTCTATTATATGCTGCCGAATCCAAACTGCCTAGTGGTGACTTTGTGGCCGTTGTGTTGCGCAACAAACATGTAGAATTGATTATCAATACCGGTGCCCGCTTGAAACCAGTGGTGGTACGTTCTCTGAATCCTTTGCCTCTGAACAAATGGACTGAAATCGAAATAGCCAGACGTTTTGGTGAAGGCATTTTGAGAGTGGGCATTGAACCCGAACAAAAAGCCAAGGCTGCTGGTGCCGCACGTACCTTGTACATTAAGACTCCCTTGTATATAGGCGGTTATGATCATGAGAGAATCACCTTGAATCGTGATGTAAATGTTACACAAGGTTTTGATGGTTGTGTGTCCAATGTAAGACCAGTGAAGCAAGCTAGAGATTTGACCTAATCTCAGTAATTTTTCTTAAATTTTCAGTTGTACGAGGGCCAGCGACAAATTAATTTAATAGCCGATATCGATGATGCTGCCAACATACAAAATTGTGGCGAAATTAATGAAATCGAACAAAACGAAACGTTTGACCATGAGGAACAAACCAATAACGAAAATGACTTTGCCACCTTAGACGCCTGTGCCAGTGATCCTTGTGAAAATGGCGGTACATGTTACGTGGTGGAAGAGGAAGCTGTCTGCAGCTGTAGTGTAGGTTTTGCCGGCAAACACTGTGAAGATCGTAAGTTTTGTAAAAGAAAACAGGATGGCTTCAATGATTTCCTCATATTCTTTTTGTATTTAAAGATATAACCTTGAAGTTTGATGCCAATTTCCATGGCAATGGCTATTTGGAATTGAATCGTTCACAGTTTGATGAAAACATTGAACAGAAATACTCCTTTGCCGCGATGGTTTTCTCCACCAGCGATCCTAATGGCTTGTTGCTATGGTGGGGCCAACAGAAGGGTGAAACCTACAATGGTCAAGACTTTATGGCCTTGGCTATAGTCGATGGTATTGTAGAGTTTGCCTTCCGTTTGAATGGTGAAGAGGCCGTCTTGCGTAATCCTGACAAGCGTGTAGATGATGGTCGTCGCCATATTGTTTTGATTAAGCGTACCGATAACACTGCCATTTTGGAATTGGATCATGTCTTGTATGCCGATGAGACTAGGCCCACAGGCAAGAATACCATGACCTTGCCAGGACATGTCTTTATAGGTAAGCATTACAAGTAAAAGGCGACTTTGAAAACATCCTTAAAACCCCATTTTTGTTTCATACGCAGGTGGCGCTCCCGACTTAGATAGTTTCACTGGTGGCCGTTATAAGAATTACTTTAACGGCTGTGTGAGAGTGGTAGAAGGCGAAAGTAGTGGTATCATAGAACTAGGCAAAGTAGCTGTAAGCGGCCTTAATGTCGATACTTGTCCAGAGTAAGTTTTCTTTCTCCAAGTAATTTTTTATATATTTCCTTAAGGCAAATAAAATTTACTTGTTTCATGCTGCTTAGAGCTTGGAATCCTTCGAGTTTAGTTTATCATGAATTAGATTATAATGATTTTCGTTTTGATCCCAGCATGTTTGATGCTTTCGATCAACCACCACCGGTACATATATTATATCCTAGACCCACACCACCTGCTTTACATAACTATAAAAGCGGTGGCCAACATTTGTTACTCACTAATCCCATTATTGGTTTAGTTGTGGTAACAACACTGAGAAAAAAATGTTTAAAATTCTATACAAAAATCAAATTAAAATTATAAAAATAACCAAAAAAAAAAGATATTTTATACTAAAATTCTAGTTGTAGCAGAAATTTAGCTCAGATTATTTAAATAAGAATTTCATCTAGTCAATTACAATGTAAACTATTATATAAAAAGTTAGGAAAAAGAAAAGAAAATACTGTATTATATTAACTATAGTTATTAATAAAAATCAACATCACCATATCATTAGATCAAATTATAAACATAAGAAACATAGATACATACTAACTAGCAAAGCTTAAGTAAAAATATTATTTAAATAACTCGTAAGGAAATAAAAAATACAAACATATATATTTTTAAACAGCTTCGTTACTATATAACTAGGTATACTTTAAATATAAGAAAATAGTTATTCCTTTCTTGAATGCAAAATTTTAATTTAATTTCTTGTTTAAAACAATTAAATAGTATCAATTTTTGTTTTTTTTTTTTGTTATATGGCAGCTCTATACTTTCTTATTTTAACTCCATTAACAAATCTTTTTATTTGTCATTTCAAGGCTAATTTCAATTTAATTTTTTTATAAAGTGTCCGCCAAATAACTTTTTTTTTGAAAATGCTTTAAAAAAACTACTGAAAGTGTAACGGCCACTCTTTGGTCATTTTCGAAGAAAAATGTCCCAATTATGCCTCTGGACCAAAATCCGCACCAAACAGTGACTCGTTTTGGGTGCGTCGGCTTTTCAATGTATGCGTGCGAGTTTTCTGTGCCCCAAATGCGACATTTTTGCTTGTTTACATAACCGCCAAGATCAAAATGAGCTTCATCTGAAAAGATGATTTTTTTTTGCCAAAATCGGCATCTTCTGGTGTAGGCTACTGCATGGCCAGCCGAGGCAGCCATTTGAATGAAATTATTTTCCATTATTAACCGGAAGGATTGTACTTTCAAATAAAAAAAAGAAATTTGAGAAAATATCCAGTAGTCTTTTTTAAAGCATTTCCAAAAAAAAAGCTATTTGGCGGACCCTTTATGAAACAATTAAAATTATAATTTAAATTTATTTTGATATGGCAACTCTTTAGTATCATATTATGGCGTCAGCAACATTTCTGTTTCTTACAACACAAGCACAAGTAATTGAAAGAATGCATTAAAATGTAGACAAAGCAACATTAATATATGCACTGCATATGCCCATGCATACGTAAAGAGAAAAAAATAAGGTTCTCATGCATACATGCATACATATATAACGGTCTAGCTTCTCAGGCCACTCGTAGGTGATGAGACTGAACGAAAATTGTAAACAAAAGAATGTGTGTGAAGATGAATTTAAATTTGAAAATCCAAAACGCAATCCTTAATTTTACAGCGCCAGAACAAAATTTGCCATTAACAGAGCACTGTTAGCTGTTTAACAGTATCCATTTGAATAAGTTCTCTTGTTTAGGAGCTAATTTTAGGATATACACAGAAGGTCTATGAGTACCATACCATACTCTAAAGAAGGTTCCAAGGCCTCTTAATATAATCAGCAATATAGTCACATATAAAGTGACATGGTATTGAGAAAATTGCTTGAAAATTCTCTAGAAGATCTGTACCCATTTTGGAACATATGAGGAATAGTACACGTACCCGGCTATATAGAAATGGTAGTCCAGAAGCTCCTTACTGCCACTGTTAAACAGTGCTCCGTTAATAGTACATTTTTCCCTGTTAAAGGCAAAAAGTGGCGCTGCTAAAAGCGAGGGTTTGCGTCTTTGGTTTCGAATTTGTCTTCACACACATAACAAAAGAGTTTCTATACAGAAAGCAACATTGATGCAGCAGCAATATGTTCGTAAGCCCAGAGTACAAATTCAGACTCTCCTTATCATCAAACAGAATTTTCTGTTAGCTTGGAAACATAAGTTGATCAAAAACAAACGTTTTGCTGGATGAAGCAAAACAGGATTGCTTGTGCCTAAACAAAGAGAAAATAATGGAAGGCTCTCCTTAACATCCAGAGAATTTCCTTTTAGCTTGGAAACAAATTGAGAACACATACATATACAAGCATTGAAAATGTAAAGAAAAAGAGATCGTATTACGCCCGCCGTGTATACCAACATACAAATGGGGAGAAAAAAAATGTTCTCATGATGATAAAGAGAATTGGGCAATTCACACAACTTTGTATCGTGTATGTTGTATTGAATACACTTTTTGTTTGTGAACGCTCAATGTTATGTTGTATTATGTATTTCGTATTCCAAACGCCAAAAACGATAAGAAGAAGAATACCAGTATTTATAATTTAATTTTCGAGCAGCAAAATGAAAAATATTGCGGAAAAAATTAAATTAAATAATATATAAAAATATAATATATATATATTGAAATGTTAATTGTTGACTCAAGTTGCATAGAAAATATTTTGTTTTTTTATTCTTCTTCTTGATTACTGTCATTTACATCAACTGATAGCACGAAACCAATACTATGTTTAAAAACATATGAAAAAAATGTGTATAAGTGTATCGGATTTTTATATGTTTTTGATTTTATTTATCAACAACAAGCATACACTGTTGTATTTTCGCCCAACAATACACGCCATACAACGATATAAGGGCTTGTGTGAATTGCCCAAATAATTTGTTAGTATAAAAACATTAAGAAATGAAAAACAAAATTGTAAACAAAACATTTTCTGTAAGCAGAGAGAGAATATAATAGAGAAAATGTCCTTCACAAGCATGGGATTTTTACCTTTGTAAGAGAAAATGAATGGGAACTTTACTTATGAAAACAGAAGTCCTGTTTCCATTTGCAAACATAGATGAAAAATGTAAACAAAACCAAACAACTTTCTGTATAAAACGTCTTTCGAAATATTACCTACTGTATAATGGAAAGTTTTCAAGAAATGGCAACTTATATTGTATGTTCGTTCGTCACCTATTCTGTTACTAGTTTTATTTATTTTATATTTTAAAAAAAGAGTATAAAAAATTTTTCTGAGACGTTGCCGACTAATTCGATTTTCTTCTTTCTCTTACTTTTATTTTTAAGATTCTAATTTTAATATTTTATTAAAAAAAATTAATTTGAAAATACAAAAGTATACTATTAATTATTATAAAAATTATAAAAAACAAAAAAATTTATAATTATTGAATAGAAAACTAGAAATAAAATATATAAAGAAATATAATATGTAAAGCGCTGTGAATGAAATCAATAATTGATATTATAGCATAATGTATGATATAAAGTAAAAAAAAAAAAAAAAAAAAAAAAACCCAAAATTAAATTGATCTGTTAATATTAAAAAAATTATTAAAATATTATTCCTTTTAAGTTTCTTTTTTTTAATATTTTCTATATTTTTTTCGTTTAATTTTTAAATTTCTTAAATTTTTTTTATTTCATTTCTTCTTTTCTTTTTCTTAGAGCGGATGAAGATAACGATGGCACCGAACCTCCAGTCGTTTAATAGTTTTCTTTCCTTAGTTTTTAATTTATGAAATTTTTTAAAGGAAATTTTCTTAAATCAAACCCCTTAAATGCACTAAAACAGACGACAAAGTAAAAAATGGCAAAAACAAACCACAAAAAAATTTCAAATTTATTTTTTATCACAAAAACAAATAAAAATCCTTTAAATTAGTTTTTTATATAAACAACAAACAAAAACAATTTTAAATTTAAGCCAAAACTAACATTAAAAACAAATCAATTAATTTACTTTTTTTTTTAAGAAACAAGAAAAAAAAGTAAATACCAAATGTGTCATATATATTTTAAAAATAAGCATTAAATATAAAAAAACGATTAAAAATAAAACTGAAAAAAATCTGGCCACACTTAAATTACAAAAAAAAACAAGAAAGAAAGCATTTTGAAATGCCTTAAAAAACTTATAAAATATGCATGCATAATTAAAAAAAAATAATTTTATAAAAATAATAATTATGTACAGGCAGCCTCTTTTGAAGAACAAGTTTTTGTTTACTTTTTATTTAGTTTTTTTATTTTAAAAATATTTTATATACAACTGCCTGCTAACGTTTTCTTTTTATACTCACTCACTGTGTAATATTTAATATTATAAAAAATATATTTTGTTTTGTAACAATTCCATTATTTGCTTAAATGTGTTCTTTTTTTGTAATAAATAATACATTAATATACAATATAAAATATATATTTTTTTAATTTTAATTAAAAGCCAATTTATATTTACTAATTTTTAACTTAAAAAATTAAACAATTTTTTTTTAATATCACAAAACGAAGAAAAAAAATTTTTGATTAAATGTTTATAAGAAAACATGTATAAAATTGTGTAATAACAAAAAGAAAAAATAATATTAAATATTAATAAAATATGATTGTAAAAAGTTGTTAAGTGAGAAAAAAAAAATTAATAATAAAAAAAGCCAAATTATTAAAAAAAAATTGTAAAAATGTCTATTATTTTGTAAAGCCAAGAAAAAAAAGTTGAAAAATGTTAATAATTTCACTTTTTCACTTGACTTAGCATTGCAAAATAAATACAAAAAATTATTGGAATGGTGGTGGAATGGTAAGTAGATAAGGTTTCCAAAAAGATATTATTTCTTTAAAAAATATTAAAAAAAAAAACAATAATAAAATGAAAAAATATAATGAAAGTTGCCGGGTCAAACATCCCCAACAAAACGAAATATGAAGAAATATTTTTTCGGGGATTTCCACTCAATAGATTTCTATAAAAAAAACTCTGAGTAAAATAAAACCGTCAAAAAATTATTAAAAAAAAACCTGCTGCCAAAAAAAAATGTTTCAAACCATTCCTTTACTGTAGTGAGGTTTTTCGTTTAAGAAAATTGTGTTTCCTTTTAGAGACAGCATTACAAAAATTATTTTATTCGTTATTCTAAATACTGTTTGAAATTAATTCGTGTTCAAAACACAATAGTTCTTAATCTACATGTTAGAACTATAAGATATGGCATCCCTATAATTCAACATTACAGTTTCACAATACTTTTATTTCTATGCCCCCTGCTTAAGTGCTCGAACACGAAAACACTTAGCGTGTAAACGTAGGCTGCCTTCCAAAATGTGTCAATACAAAGTTTGTATGCAGTTCTACTGCTGTATATAAACTATGTAGATATGCAAAGTAACCAAACAATGCATCATCTATAAAATCGATACCTGATTGCTTTTTGACTGCGTTAAAAATACACATTGACGACGTCTTGTATTCTATACATTGTATATATTTTGTACAGCGGCATTATGAAACACGATACTTTGTTCAAACACAAAGCAAATAACATTTTGGAAGGCAGCCGTAATGTAAACAAAACAACTTAAGTCCCGGTTAGACAATAATCCACGAAATGTAACTGAACGTACGTTCCTTTTTATAATACGAAAGGCAATGAGAGCGATTACCGAACCGAACCGTAATGTAATATAATATCGAATGTACATTCCATTACGTTCCGTGGATGTTTCGCTAAACGAGGCTTTATATGGTCTACAGCAATGCATATAAACAAAGAGAAAGTATGAAAGCTTTCTGTAGCGTAAAGACAAATTCCTTTTAGCAAGTAAACATTAAGCAATAAATACCTTTCTACGGCCAACACAAATTCAATTAAATTAGAGAAAAAGAGAAATGTCCTATGTCTCAATAGCATATAAGAAATATCAGTTACCGCCTATAAAATTTGTTAAAGAAACCAACACAACTCTCTAACAACGTATGTATATGAACAGAGAACAAAGACAACTCTCCTTAAGAACAAATTTAAACGGCAACACACACACTTTAGCTAAACACCTTTCTAGCGAATATGCAAACCATAAAAATTCCCTGTATAATTAAGAGAAGAAGGAAGAAAAAAGAACAGCATTCCTTATGTATGATAAAAACACTGTAGAAAGCAACGAATAACTCCTTGGCAGAAAGTCTTGAAATTTAAATCACGCTAACATTACTGTAGTATTGGTTTATACAGCAGAATTACTATTTTTTTTCTTATATGATATACAAGGCAAGTTTGTTTACTGCAAATCATAACAGTTTTCTCTCTCTCTGTCTCTTTTTCTAATTACATTTGTAGTTCATTTGTTTTTCTAAATTGTTTGTGTTGTTTACAATAAATGTTTTTAAGACTCACCTCTTAATAATTTCTCTCAAGCTGTCACTCTCTCTTTCTCTTTGTTGCTTTGTTGTAAGTAACTCTCAGTTGATGGATCCTGTACTCGTACCCGTACCCGAATATGCATGTGTAAATATGTACACAACTAATCATCATGCTTGGACATGCATGCATGTGCTTTGAAAAACTCTTTTACTTTTATTTTCTATTCAAAGCCATGAACTTAAAACACATCACTTATTTTTCTTTTTTATATTTATAGTAATATATTATTGTACTCCTCTATGGGAGAATTCCAATTTTATTACTTAACATAAAACATTTTCTCATTCAATCCTTTTTTGCTTTTATTTTTATATTCGAGCTTTCCAATTTTATTACTCTGGACTTAAAACATTTTTTTTATTGAATATTTTTTTTTGTTGCTTTTATTTTCACTTTCCAAGCAATGGACTAACAAAACATTACGTACGTACGATCTTCACATTTTTTTAACCGTTATACCGTACCGTTACTTATGTACATCAGCCATTATAAAATTTTTTTACGACTTTTATTTTAAATGCAAACCACAAATTTTATTTCAATACTATAATACTTAAGCCGTTAATACTTAAAACCGTTAACATTAAATTTAAATAAATTTATTATTTATGTTTTGCCACAATAAATTATTTACAAAATTCTAATATTTTTTAACCTTTGATTTATTACTTTAAATTCATTGCTTCTGCTCAAACAGCACAAACTCAACTGATGCCGGCTTATGGTTTTTCTAAAGCAAATGCATTACTAATATCAATTATAAGATGGCGATTATAAGACAAAAACAACAAAAACAGCAAGTCTAAATGAAATTGAATTCATTTACTCTTCATTTGCTCTTAATAAGTACAAGTAATGTGAAACAAAAGCCGTTAGTTTTGTTTTAAGGCAAACAATTCCCGAAATGGAAAGCAATTTTGAGAAAAACTTATTAATGACACCAACAACAAGGATGATTACAAACGATAACAACAACACAAGCAACAATTTGTAATGAAGTTAAGTACATAATGATTGTGTTTCATTTCCCTTTTACTCTTCCAGCTTAAAATAATTACATGATGAGAGAAGAGAGTTTCATGAAAACTTGACGAGATGATGTATACAGGCATTGTTATTGTAAATGAAAAGAACAACAAGTAAGGAATACCATGTATCAAAACACCACAATATCGTTTTTGTTGTTTTTTTAATAGAGTCGAAAAACAATGTAAAGAGCAAGGTCCGTGAATTTTACATTGCATAGAGCAACAAATCCTTAAAAACAAATAACAACACAAGCAACAATTTGTAATGAAGTTAAGTACATAATGATTGTGTTTCATTTCCCTTTTGCTCTTCCAGCATAAAATAATGATGAGAGAAGAGAGTTTCATTAAAACTTCACGAGATGATTTATACAGGCATTGTTATTGTAAATGAAAAGAACAACAAGTAAAGAACACAATGTATCAACATCGATTTTGTTGTTTTTTTAATAGAGTCAACAAATAATGTAAAGAGAGCAACAAACCCTTAATTCTACTAGTTTCAAATATGTACCTACATAACAACAACATATAACATGCGATAGTACATTTGTAGGAAACCGATTTCATATGCTAAAGCAGTACTCTGTTAAAATTTTATTACCGCAGCAAAGTTAACAGCAGATTTGTTTCTTTAGCTTTATGTTAAAGGTACAGCATACCATTGCTTGATAACACTGTGGAAACATGTTAACACAACAGATTAAGGGAATCAACAGTGAACAGTGTAAAAGCTAAACAAAATGTTATTTTCTTATGGCAGTGAATGGGTGATTAACATAAACAGAAAACCTTTACATTTCTGTGGAATCTAATAAAGAACTGTTATTTAGTGAAACATTTCAGAAAACTTGAATGTAAACAAATTAACAGAGTATTGCCATTGGCTAAACAGTACAATTCTTAAGTATTGCTTAAATTTTTTATTTTAAATAGATTTTCAAGCAGTAAAATAATAAAACACTTGAATTCGATTGGATTTTTAATAAATTATTTTATAATTTGTTAAAAAAAAAACAACTTTCATACGCAATGTATTGGAATTTGTGTATGACAAAGAACAAAGACAAAAACTCTCCTTAAGTAAAAAATTTAAATGACACACACGTTAACAGCGCAAACGAAACACTTTTTATCGAATATACAAACCAATAAAATTCCCTTTATTACAGACAGTAAAAAACCTCTAACCAAAAATATACGAAAACCAAAGTTGTAAACATGACTACTTCCGACTATAAGGCAAGTACCAATACAATAATATTAAGAGAGAAAGGAAAAAGGGCAGCAATCCTTATAATAAATACATTGTAGAAAACAATGAGCTCCGTGGTAGAAAGTTGCCAAGCATCAAGTGTCTCAACTTAAATTGTCTTCGTTCTTTTTTCTCAATTTTGTTGTTGCTGTTATTGAAAAATTATTTCTTTTAATCTTAACTAAGCAACATTATACTTATGTTACATTGTAAAGGAATATTATGTGAAAATAATTACATTACTCCTCCACCGCAACACTAATAAATTTAAATTAATATTTTCATGCTGTTCAACAGAAATTTAAAATTTGCAGAGCAGCCGAAAATGTAATGCGGACCCCTACACGTAACGATTAGTTATACAACTTAACTTACGTTGTACTTGATTAAGTCGTACAACCAATTGTAAAGTTGGAGAGCTAGTTGGTCAACGGTCGATCGACGGTTGAGACTAAAAAATTTTGTTGTAGTGTCCGCACATATACACAAAAATAAAATAAATTGTATGTAAATATCAAAAAATATTTAAAATCTTAAAAGAAGTTTTAAAAGATGTTTGAACAAGAATTTATTCAATTAAAACCCTTTACGCAGGCCTTTTGATTAAACACTCATGTAAAATTCTTTTTTTTTTGAAAATATTTAACAGGCATGTGTAAAAGTATATACTACCATTACTTTGAAATCATTCACAACATTACTATAACATTGGTTTGTACAGCAAAATTATTATTTTTATCTTATAATTTGTTTACTGCAAACCATAACAGTTTTCTCTCTCTCTCTCTCTTTTTCTAATTACATTTGTAGTTCATTTGTTTTATTAAATTATATATATAAATTATATTTACAACAAATAATTTTAAAACTCACCGGTTAAAAATTGCTGCCACACTTCCAGTCTCTCTCTCTCTTGCTTTGTTGTAATTAACTCTCAGTTATTGGATCTCGTACTCTTACTCGTTCCCGTACATGAATGTGTAAATATGTGTACAACTATAGAACATGCATGTGCATGCCTGAATTTACTTTGAAAACACTTCTTCACATTTATTTTATATTAAAGGCCATGTGCTTAAAACACATCACTTTTTTTTAATATGTATATTCCGATAATATATTATTATACTCCTCTATGGGAGCTTTCCAATTTTATTACTCTTAACGGAAATATATTATTGTACTCCTCTATGGGAGCTTTCCAATTTTATTCTTCTAAACATAAAACACTTTTTCATTAAAACCTTTTTTGCTTTTATTTCCACTTTCAAGGCAGTGGACTAACAAAACATCGCGTATGATCTCCCCTACGGGACTATTCCAATTTTATTACTCTTAACATAAAAAATTTTCCCATTAAAACCTTTTTTTATTGCTTTATTTTCACTTTCAAAGCATTGAACTAACGAAACATTACGTACGTACGATCTTCACATTTTATTAACCGTTATACCGTACCGTTACTTATGTACACCAGCCATTTTAAAATTTTTTACGACTTTTATTTAAAATACAAACCACAATTTTTTTTTCAGTAAATTTATATTTAAATCGTTAATATTAAAATCGTTAACAATAAATTTAAATAAATTTATTACTTATGTTTTACCACAATAAATTATTTACAAAATTATATGTAATATTTTATAAACTTTATTACTTAAAAATTTGTCGCCTTAAATGCTTATGCCTTCTCGAATAGTAAAACACAACTAATGTCTGTTTTGCGATTTTTCTAAAGCAAATGCATTAATAAAAGCAAGTCCTTAATAAGTGAAAGTGAAACAAATTCCGTTAGTTTTGTTTTAAGGCAAAAAAGTTCACGATATGTAAAGAAATTTCAAGCAAACTTAACATTAATAACACCAATAACAATATGATGATTAAAAACAATAACAACAACACAAGCAACAAGTTATAATGAAGTTAAGTACATAACGATTGTGTTTCATTTTCCTTTTGCTCTTCCAGCATAAAATAATTACATGATGAGAGCAGAGAGTTTCATAAAAACTTCACGAGATGATTTATAATTGCATTGTTATTGTAAATGAAAGAACAAGTAAAGAACATCATGTATTCCATTCAAACATCTCAGTCTCGTTTTTGTTGTTTTTTTAATAGAATCGACAAACAATATAAAGAGAAGGGTTCGTGAATTTTACATTGCATAGGGCAACAATTGTCTTCTTGTACTAGTTTCAAATACCGATACAACAACAATCTATAATAGACGAAAGAACAAGTTTGTAGGCAAGCGAGTGGTGTCATATAACCAAAAAAAAAATGCATATGACATACACCTGCAAATAACCAGGGAGTATAAAGTAAACAAACTTAAATTATAATCTGGCTTTAAGCAACAGGATTTCCTTTTCTATTACAAAGTAGCCTTAAACAACAACTCAACAAAAAAGCTTTTGAACGAGACACACACCGTCCAAATCACGATGTACAGTACATGGATTTATGCTAATACAGTACCATTTCGAATAACGATACTTTGGTGAGTTTCGATTTTATTCACCACACCGAATAAATTCACCACATTAGAAACTCACCACACTTCAATTTTATTCACCACATCGGGTAAATTCACCACATTTTGTAAAAACTCACCACACCTACAGATTAAGCAATAAAATAATGGAACACTAAAATTCGATTCGATTTTTTATAAATTATTTTTATTTATAAGTTTTTTTATGTTTTTTTCATATTATTTAATAACTTGATCTCTCGAGTTCTACATAAAATACTTGCTTAAACTAATACACGCAGAAAAAAAATAGTCCATATTATATTAAATTTAATAAATGCAATGAAATTTGTATACATAATTTAAAAGGGGAAACTTAATTAAAGTTCTAATAAGGCCATAAAAGTAAAGGAGCTTTTTACAAAAAATTTAGATATGAATTGTATGATTGATTATGTGTTTCAACTACTTGGAAGACTTTTTACTTTCCCGCACAATAAAAAACAAACACAGCCCTCTTTCCCCTTAAATTACTTAACATACTATAAGGCAACTTCTCGTCATCTTGTACTTCTTATGCAATATGTATGTACGTATTTATGTATGTATGTAAATATAATACCTTCTCCTTATTGTAGTATTTACTTCATGGTAGGCATAGCTACAGCGGCTTGGGTATGAGTAACATCAGTTTCGCGCCATAATTGGGTAACAGTCTTGGTTTGAGTATAGAATTTAACACCTTGTTTGCCATAGAAATGATGGTCACCACGGAAGGAGCCACGTGTACCGGTGAAGGAGAACATGGGCAAGGGCACAGGGATGGGTACATTGACACCAACTTGGCCAACATCGATTTCGTTAACGAATTTACGGGCTGTAGCGCCATTGGTGGTGAAAATAGCAGTACCATTACCATAGGGATTGGCATTAATCAATTGGATGGCTTCATCCAAGGTATCGGCCTTAAGGATAACCAAGACAGGGCCAAAGATTTCTTCCTTGTAACAATCCATTTCGGGGGTAACATCAGTCAAGATGGTGGGTCCAACAAAGTAGCCTTTATCGAAACCTTCAACTTTCTGTTTGCGACCATCCAAAATGAGTTTAGCGCCCTGTTTAACACCAGATTCAACCAAATCAAGAATTCGTTGCTTAGCTTGGGCGGAGATAACAGGACCGACATCAGTGCCTGGGAGATGGCCGGCATTGACCTTCAATTTCTTGGCACGTTCAACCAATTCGGGAATCCATTTTTGGGCTTCACCAACAAACACAGCAGTGGACAAGGCCATGCAACGTTGGCCAGCAGCACCGAAAGCGGCACCAGCCAATTGATTCAATGTGTTTTCCTTGTTGGCATCAGACATGATAACACCATGATTCTTAGCACCCATATTGCTTTGGACACGCTTGCCATTTTTGCCGGCACGTTCGTAAATGTACTTGCCAGCCTGATCAGAACCGACAAAGGAAACAGCCTTGATTTCAGGAGCATCACAGATAAAGTTGACAGCATCGTGTTGGCCATGGATAACATTCACAACACCAGGGGGACAGCCGGCTTCATTAAGCAATTCCATTAACATCATGGTGGCGCCAGGGACACGTTCAGAAGGCTTCATTAGCATGGTATTACCACAGGTGATGGCAACAGGGAACATCCACAAGGGAATCATAGCGGGGAAATTGAAGGGAGCAATGCCGGCGGTAACACCCAAAGGCAAAACCAACGAATAAGTATCCATATCACGGGCTACATTGGCCACAGTCTCGCCCATTTGCAAGGAGGGTATACTGCAGCAGTGTTCAACCACCTCTACAGAGAGCGATCGATATTCAAAGTTTAATTAAAGTTCGCAGTAAAAAAAAATGAATCAAACTTACGCAAGCCACGCAAAACATCACCCTCCGCATCTGCCAAAGTTTTACCCTGTTCCTTGGTAATGCTCTTGGCCAATTCACCCATGTTGGATTTGATCAAGGCCTGCAATTTGAACATAACCTGTTGGCGGGACAAGATAGAGGTGTTGCTCCACGATTTGAAGGCTTTCTTGTTGGATTCCAAAGCAGTTTGCATCTCATCTTTAGTGCACTTGGGTACACGGCTAACGACCTCATTGGTGGCTGGATCGTGTAAATCAATCCATTCGCTGGTCTTTGATTCAACAAATTTGCCATCAATGAACATTTTTGTGGTGGCAGCCGAGGAGGCATAACCACGCTTGGCCATAAAACGGGCCTGAAATTAAAGAAAACAAAAAAAATTAATTAAATAAGCGATACAAATAAACAATTTATTTAATTTAAAACATAACATTGCGGCCTGCATTAATATTTAAAAGGTTTCTGGAATTTGGATTTTAAACCGTAGGAATTCATTAAAATTCTATAACACATGACCCTCGTAATATTTAAAAAACAACTATGTGTTCTTTTGCGTGCATTAACATACGAAATTTCATTTCATTGCCATAACGTTTCCTTCTCCACATGAAATTACATGAGCGTAAAAGAGCAAAAGAACTGTTTACACTCTCTCTCTTGAGTTTGCATATGCTTTTTATGTTTCATTCCAGTACTCTTTCGCAAAAAAAAAAACAGAAAATATTCCACTGGCACGTAACTGTGTGCTTGACATAATTGTTGTTTGTTTTTATTTATTTATCTATTCTCCCCTTACACACATCCCCACTCACCAATATGTTTGATCATATTCAAAACAAGAGCGCGTGTAGGCTGCCGCGTAGTTGGCAAGTAGTTGTTGTTATTGTTTTTCATTAAAACTGAAAGACGCAAATGAGACAAACCCATCACATTCAATTAATTCCAGAGTATTCGTTTCCTAAGGGGAGCTCAAGCAAATGTACGATTGATTACTGTGTTGTTGTAGTAAATAGGAATAGGAAAAGCAGTCGTAATTTCTATGTGAAATCAAGGCCATATGAGTAGTATGGTTTCATAAAACGTAAATTTTTTCTTCCGCGAGTTATTACTACATTCGTACGATTTCTTGAAGATAAAGAAAAAAATAAAGTCATACGAGAATTATTACGTGAGTACAGAAGCACCCATTTGGGAACGGAAATTTTCTTAATGTGAATTCACATTAAGCAAATATTTGACGAAAAGACGTTGACCCCACTTTTTGTAAAGAAGAAAAAAGCATCATTGGAACATATTTTCAATATTTAATGCCGTCTGTCCGCAACAATTTCTTGTAAGTCTACACTAATATTTGCTTAATATGAAAGTAAGTTAGGTTAAGACAGGCGGCAGACCTAGCTTGAAGTTAAAGGTCCCTCACATTCCAGTTTTTAGGCCCATTGTGATACTTAATTGGTAACTACAGCTCTTTAATCTGCATTATAACCTTGTTTCGTGATCTACAGTTTATCATCGACTTCGAAGGATAGATTTAAGAAACTTTTTAAGGCAATTTTATTTATTTTCAGAGTTTTTGCCAGAAGGCTTGAACCATGGGCTCTCAGTTCAATCCGGGGTCAAACATTTCCTAAAGGAAACCAACCTGACTACAGAATAAATCTTGCTATTTCAGCAATCTTTAAAAACCTACACCTCTTAATGGAAAGATAATAGTTTCTACCTCCTCCTTACTCTCGCAGCTCAGACCCATCTTGCAAAAGTCATTCAATGAATCGTCAAGTCCATCTGCATGACTTCCGATAAGACTGCGGCCATTGAGAATCAAAATTGTGGAATGGATGGCCATGATGCAATTTAAAAGCAGAAGTGACTTGGACATCTCCTTTTCTATACTAAACCAGGAGAGTATAGCAATACTTCACGTATCTTCCTGCAACCAATAAGCCTGCGTATAAACCAAGCAGAGAAACTCTAGTCTAACTGCAGCAATCGTAATACCTAAGCCCTACAAAATGTTGGAGAGAGTTTCCTTTGAATGATCTGAAATTTCCCTGAGAAATCCTTAACATTTATGTAGAAAAACGTACGTCTAAGAGTCCATGCAAATCGAAAGATTTTCAGGAAAAATTCCAATGACTAACAAGCATTGTGTCTCTTTCAAATGCTCACTTTGATATCCTTTTGGAAAACCCTGCGGTGATCAGGCAGGCAATCTTTGCGAAACTTTAAATATAAACTTTAATTGCGCAATTACGACCTTAATTGAGTTCAATTTGTAGTACAAAAGTTCAAATGAAATTTTATAATGAAAGGGCAAGAATCTCTTTTACAAATCAAGTTTCTAAAACTAAAAACAAAAGAAAAAAGACTTCAGACAGGAAATGCGGTCATGCTTTGGCATAAATGGCTACATTAAAGCTGCAGATACTGAAGAAGAGGTCTTATCATTTACAAAAAGCCTATATAATCAGTTCTTCAGTAACAGTATTTTTATAATTGATCCACCAATCTTTTCAATTAAAACACGAGATCCGACAAGAGGTCTTAACTATAAGTCTTATCACTTACGAAGCCTACAAATATGCGAATCATTATAATTGACCCATAAAAACATTTTAATTAATACACGGGTTTTTTTTAGATTAAAAAAAATATTTTACAAATTTGCTTGTCATGTTTGGGGGTTTGCTAAACGAACTATTCCATACTGATAAAATTATTTGTTTATTTATTTCTTTTTTATATTGGACTTGCAGATATAGACGGGCGGGCTTCATATTAATTAAGATTTAATGGCTCCCTTCTTCATAAAAAATTAAATCAAGATAACTGATGCAATTTTCTACTTGATTACGAAGCCGTGAAAATTTTTAATTCAAGGTTATCTGTGTTCTTTGACTGAGTTATTTTTGAAGATGGCAACAGATGTTTGAAGATACAAACACGCACATAATCTTTAAAGAAATGTTGTATTTTTAGAACAGGAGAATCGAGCCTCCATTGCAAATAAAAGTTTAAAATTTAGGAAATCTGAAGACTATCCATCTACTACCTAATTAGGATACATATGTGATCCATAGGTCCACCTAGAAAGTTTATGAGGAGTTTCATTCTTATTCTCCGCAAATTTCCATATACATACGAATTAAGGAACCAATATTCCGGACAAAACCTATCATATTCGACAGACATTTATGACAAGAAGACTGAAGACTATCTATCTACTACCTAATTAGGATACATACGTGATCCATAGGTCCGCCTAGAAAGTTTATGAGGAGTTTCATTCTGATATCTCGAAAAGTTCAATATACATACGAATTAAGGAACCAGTATTCCGGGCAAAACCTATCATATTCGACAGACATTTATGACAAAATCAAGAGTTAACCTCCAACTGATAATATTAAACTTTAAAGTCCAAGTTTTTTGTTCAAAATTTTGGACAAATCTTTGCAGCATTGAAAGAAATCGCTAAGTTCATCACTTATGCTGTCTACAGTCCTTAAAAGTGACTAGAAATCAACAGGTAGTTATAGAAACTTGAAATGTCCAGAGTTTAACGTTAATATCGCCATGATGGCACTTCTAAGGATTCTCGAAACATGGGTAAATATAATGCTTCTACAAACCTTACATCTGAATATAGATATAATCGCACGTGAGTACTTATTCGAAGCAATGTATTTAAACACGACTTTCGCTTTAATTAAAAGCCGAAGACTATTTCAACTCTTGTCGTTTTATAGATCATAAGACGAAAATTAAAAATGTAACAACATCTTAGGTTCATGTTCTTTCCACATAAACCGAAGACACCATTAAATACTTTACAAATGAGTACGAATTTGAAGCCATGCATTTAGATATAATTTTCCCTTTGGTAAAGAGTCCAAGACTATCCGAACTCTTACCATTCTATGCATCACGAGGCAGTCGCTTATGATTGTAACAGAATTAAATGTTTCCTAAGGGACTAAAGCATAGTCAGGCAAGAAACTAGTGGCCGAGTCACTTGAATTCCTTAGTAGGGCTTTTATTCGATTTCACAATACCACTTCTACTTCTATCTAATTGATTAGTGATTAAGAAGAACCACAATAAGCAATAATAATACAGCTAAAATCCATCAAATTCACCCATAAGTCAAACAGTTGACACAGCTTAAAAACTGAAAAAGAATTCCGAGACTTTTATAGTTAAAAAATAGGTCCAGGCAATAGTTTCTCAAGAGATTTAATAGGTCTCTTAGAAATAGTAACCGAAATTCAATTAGATGCCAGGGTGGAGTAGTTGCACCTGGGTAGCTGACTTAGTAGGGAGTTTTTAGTACTCTATTCCATTCATAGCCGTTTATGGCTTCAGTAACTATCAATTGGGCATTTAATATTGACAATCGGTCAATGCCAGGCAAAAAGACCTCCTTGATCATAGTAAAACTGTGAAAATATCTGCGATTATGTTGAAGGGAGAACACAATTTGGTGATTTGGATATTGTCTGGCCAACAACATCTGTTGCTTGGCAGACAAAATCTTGGTCTCTTCTTGTACGTGTGATACACGCCTGTCACTCTGACATCTACGATCGCAGCTTATAATAATTTGCCGGAGTATCACAAAAGAAGGACTCTGACGTGCGATGAATGTGGAACTCTCATGCTGCAAAATTTTTTCCTAAAACTTTAAATGTAAGTTTCTTGATCAATTCCTTAATTGTTGGTCGAACATATTTGTTTGATAAGAAATTAACAGGATCATTGATTTTAGAAGTGAAACGATCCCTTAGAACCGTAAGTATAAATTCAGGTTTTTCTCGGATTCTTGGGGAGGCAACTGGGTGTTACTATGTAAATTAATACTGAATATTATCAAACTGTGATTCGAAAAGGAGCATACATACAAAATTGGTCCTCACAACCCTTCAGTCAGGATTAAAACCTAGCTTCTTAATTTTATACATGAGTGGCGGGACCTGCAGTTTAAAGTCGACTTCGAACGACGGATTTTTTGAGAAACTTTTCATGGCAATTTTATTTATTCTCAGAATTTTTGACAGAAATCTGTTGAGGGGAAGTTGCCGAAGAAATATGTTTTCATATTTCGTTTTGTTGGACATGTCTGACCTGAGGTTTTCACCGTGGCCTCATGTCAACACAACCTACTAGACAATGACGACTTTATGCGAAAGAAACACTCTTCAGAAATCCTCATGTCACTAGTTGTCGACCTGTCCATGTTGGAGAGTGTAATCTACGCTGTTCCTCGAACATCTCTGAATACTGAAGAGTTGAATTTCTTACTCTATCTCTCTTCTATGTGCATAATAAACAGACATTACTTAGCAAATTTTCCACTAATTTTTCTATATTCTGTGGAAACTTTCCTAATAAAAAGTGTTAACTAATCTTGTATACCAACAACCAAAAAAAAATATTTATTTTTATTTACCTTTAAAAAATCTTCATATGAGACTTTTAATAATAAATATTGTTTATTATATAATGCTGATAAGAGATATAATTAAAACAAAACCCCTAAAAAAAGAGAAACCAATGAAAGGCAGTTTATTTAAATGATAATGGGGGTGTTGCCATGTGGCCTAAGCACGATATCACAAGTTTTTTTGATTATTTTTTACATTTTTTGATAACATTAAACAAAAATAAAATAGAAAAATGAACGTGTTTACTTAAAATTTAAATTATCAGCAGCCTATTAATAATTTATAATAAAAATAATACGTCACTAGCTAATAAATAAAAATTTATAGGAAAAAACAACAACAAAATATATAAAAATGGCCTGATAATTTTTTTTCTTTGCATTTTATTAAAATAATAAAATTTAAAACATTAGGGGGCCAAAGCCAAAGCACTTGAAAAGAAATTAAAACAAATTTTATGATAAGCATTGAAAACGACATAAAATATTGTATTTTTCCCCTATAAATAAATAAAGATTAAGAAATAAAAACAGAAACCAAAAAAAGTTACATAATTCCAAAACTTTTTAGCAACACTGGCCGGCCTTCCTTAACACACCCCCTCACTTTTCTACTCATTCCTTTTAACACCATTGTTTTTATTTATAAACACTTGTTATGCCTTCCCGTAGATAAAATTTTTTTTATAGTTTAATTTATAACTGTTTTTATTTATTATTTTAATTTTTCTTTAGAATTTCTCACCTCAGCACCAAGTAAACGAACTAAAGACATTTTTTTTAATTAAATTTATTTTATTTTTAAAAAACACTAAAATGAGAGCAAGTACTAAACCAACCGGTGGTTCCACTAGAACTAAAATGTGTTGTCAGCTTTTTACTTGCCACTACAACTTGCCAAAAGGGGCTGTGGTGTGATTTTAAATATTTTAGTTTTCTTTTTTGCCCTACCTTTTGCATGGAATCACTTAAAAAACAACGACAACAACTATTAAGAGAGACAAAAAAAAGATTTCCAAAATGCTTTGTGTTTGTATACGAAACGGTATATGAAACATATTGTATTGGCCTCCCAATGGAAGGCAGCCAGAAACGCGAGATTGTTTGTTTATTTTCGTAAAAACACAGAAACAGAGAGAGAGAGAAAGAGAGAAAGCGCATATGTTATAATTTGCCAACATCACGACTAGAAACTGGTTATTGTTTCTGCGTTGAAAATTATTTAATATTTCTTATACAATTCGATTAAATTCAATAGTATTATGCCGGCATATAATTATAACAGGTTTTAAATAAATTTAAAACAATTTTTTACTCAATGAATTAGTATAATGAACTAGCTGGCATATTTAAAAATAAATTAACACAAATTTAACACGTTTTTAAAATGTATTAAAACTTAAGTTATTTTATTAAAAAAAAACGTAAAAAAAGGGTAAAATATTCGACAATTATTTGCACTGTCATAGGAATATTTCATATAGAATTATGTATCTCCTTCTCCACATCTCCCTCTTTCACATCTAATGTTGTGCTTGATCTTGAAAAAATGTATTGTGTATAGGTTTACATAGGCTTGCTTCTAAACATAATAAAAATGTGTTTGTTTTGCTGATTCTATCATTTTGAAACATATAATATCATAGGGACACTTGAAATTGATACACACGCTTTTAGAACACTTGTATGTGTATTTGTTTTTCACATAATAAGCGAAGGAAAAAGCATACTTTATTACGGCGTATGAAAACATCAGAGAGTAAGTGTTGCCATTGTCTAACGTACAGATTATTAGATTTTTATAAAAACAGTGCGTCATATTTAAATATTTTGTAATTGAATATGTTACTTGCAAATATAACAAAAATTATGCAGGAAAGAGAGATGATAAAAGATGTTTTTGCACGGCCGAAGTGCTTCTTAAAATCCGTTAAAAGTCACCCGAGTTGCATGAAGCTATATATAACTCTATAAACACACTCAAAGCACCAAGAGCTGCGCAACAATTTCGCAATTGTTGTCTTATCCAAGCAACAAATCTAAATTTCCCATGACTTCTAGAAATTGAGGAGGACATCATATCAACTTATATTGTAGGAATTTACAATGTCTGCCCAGACTAGCCTTTTTCGACGAAAAACAAAATGCAAGTTATCGACTAAAAACATGCAAGTTATCAGCCAAAAAAAAATGCAAATCATGGACCAAAAAAATGCAAATCACCGACCAATAAGTCAACGATCTAAAAAGTGCATGCCATCGTCCAAAAAATGCAAGTCATATATCAAAACAATGCAAGTAATCAATCTAAAAATTCAATTCATCAAAAATGCAACTCATCAATCAAAAAATGCAAGTCATAGACCCAAAAATGCAAGTCATCGACCAAAACAATGCAAGTCATCATCCAAAAAATGAAAGTTATCAACCAAAAAAATGCAAATGCATCGACCAAAAAAAAAATGCAAGTCATCTGCCATAGAAATGCAACTTGCAAAAAATACGACATTTTGTTATTTCTTTTATATACATATAAATGAATATTAACTCAATGAGAATTATTAAAATTTGTAAGTTCATTCATAAAGCACTTTTTTGTCCATATAAAAAAAGTTAGATTCGTCACTTATATCTTCGGTCCCAAGTAAAGCCCGACCGTAAGGATACCTGTTTTGGAATCCTTGATACCAATGCTATCTAGCCCAGTAGGTCCTCTTCCCCTACAAGTCCATTTTTGTCCCCATTTATACAGAGCACTTTTTTTACTCATTTGAAGAAAACAATTAGCTTTATCATCTATATCTCCGGTCTTAAATAACGCCTGGACAGTAAGGAAACCTGTTTTGGAATCCTTGATACCAGGACTATCCTGGTATCATAGGTCCACTTCCCCCTTAGGTCCATATTTACTCGATTTAGCCCCATTTATATAAAATACTTTTATTTTGCTCATTTGAAGAAAACAACTAGCTTCGTCGCCTATATCTTCGGTCCCAAGTAATGCTCGACCTTAAGGAAGCTCACACACATTATACTGGACGGTTCTATAATGTAAGAAGATGATTGAAAACTACACCAGGCAAGGTTTGGTACGCATTATGTGGATACCTACCAATCGAAATGAGGAAACGGTTTCTGTCATGACTTAAACTTGTGTAACTGAATGCCTTTTAGTGCATTAGAGGCTAGCTAGATAGCTAAAAAAATGGGCGGAAAAGTTCATTGACTATTGTGGTACAACGTCACACTAGAAAGAAGTGCAAAGAAATTTTGAGACGATCCCCATTGAAGGGAAAGTATAAGGATATTGAGACTTTTTATAGGACAATCCGCCTTACACGTATACCTGAACCAGATGGATACGGAAGATAAGAATGAATGCAAAACATGTGGTGAAGCTAACACAGCTATGGAACACTTTTCATGTTGCTGCTTAGCTATCGTAAGTTTGAGATCGAAACGTTTTGGGATATATGCTCTACCAGACATACATAACATCTCAAGGAAGAAGGTAGAGAAGTTTGTACGAAAAACAAGATTTTTATAGAAAGTATGATTGCTGAGCTCGATTGATGGATGTATGCCGAAAGACATGAGGTACTTGGTTGGTCTCGTCTCCTGTAACCTGGTGGGTTCTACTGTTTTTCGATTCGAATGTTTTACAGCATTAGATTTTAATGAATTTTCTTTCGAATTGAAATCGAAATTTTTAATCAATTAGCCTCTCTTCAATAGTATAACAACCCTGTTTACTTGATTGTCTTGCTAACCAACGGTAATATTTATGACAGCCAATGTTGCCAATGTGAAGTGTAATGTTTACATATGGCAAAATAAATACCGGCTAGAGAAATACACCACACCGACAGTTTGCCCACCACTAAGAAATGAAAACATATGAGAGATTTAAGAGAACAAATTTTCCATAAATATGTGAGTTTGAGTATAACTGAAGGTACTACAGGTCCTTTCTATTGATTTTTAACCAGTGTTTACCAAATTTTTGACAAACGGACAAATGTCAAAGGTACTAAACACACACACACACATGTTAGCAAAAAAAAAATAAGAATAAAAACATAGAGAAAAAAATATCCTAAAGAGTAGACACGAATTTGTATTAAAAATAAGAAAAAAAATATAAAAATAAAATAGCGAAAAAAAACAAAGAATAATTTTGATAAATAAAAATAGTAAATGGGGAAAATATTAGAAGATTGAATAAATAAATGAAAAGGTTTTGTTTTTTTTCATTGTTAAAAGAAAGTGAATTGAAATAAAAAAAGAAAACTTGGAAAATAAGAATTATTTGTTGAAAACAACGTATTTTGAAGAAGATTTTTTTAAAACTTTTTTTTGAATTTAAAACTTTTTCACATTTAAAGTGAAGGCTTAGAAAATTTTGAAAACAAATGAAAGATATTTTAATAAGGAAGTATTAAGACGGACTTTTATGATTTTCGTTTTATGGATTTGAAAATGTTTTAAAATAATTTTCAAGGATATTTGCAACCTACCCCACTTTTTCCAAGTGTATATAAGAGCGTACATATGTGAGTGTATGTGTATATGTGTGACAGAGTGTATTTTCATTAGAACAAAATAAATAATCAACGTCATTTCCATATACAATATTTACTCACGCACATCAAAGACATCGTCTTCTATCCGTTGGATCCGTTTCAAAGCAATCAACCCAGAAGCCCGATTTTAATTAAACATTACGTGCCCTGAAGGAGTTCATTTTTTTCATTGTTTTGTGCTGTTTTCTACAAAATTTAAATATTAAATCAATATTAAAAAATTAAAAAAAAAGGCAAAGGATTCTCCATTTGCAAAACATACGTTGCTAAGGGCAACCAATTTTTAAAACGTTGTATCCTACTTTAACATACCTACACAACCAGCCATAAGCATATGTTAAGGAATCTGCAGTAGAATTGGAAAAATTCACATCATTTGGCTTTAAAGGAAGTGAATACAAAAACGATTATGTATAAGACCATAAGGCACGGTGAGAATAGTTTACAGTACACCATACTACCACAGAATGATGATTTTCGCTTGGAAGGCAAAATAAAATCCAATGCCTGCCACAAGAAAACGAAGGCAAAAAAGCCTAAAAGACGTTCATTCTTTGCCTATTTGGGTTTATTGTTCGTTTGCACTGTCATAATAGGGGCTGTATTGGTGCCTTTTCTAGTATCGGCTGAATGTTTGCCCAATCCTACGGAATGGTTTTTGAAAACGAAAAATGCCTTTAGCCATAAAGCCTCAGCAGCGGCAAGTGTTAAGGAAAATGTACCCACTCACCTAGCATCATCGGCCACTAACAATCTCTTGCTTAATAAAGGTAATCTGGCTTTGAATGTAGGCAAACCGGTTAAAATCATTAATAAAGATGGTGTGGAAAAGTTTATTTTGAAAGTCAACAAGACCTTAACCACAGTCACGCCTCTTAAGGCCACACTCAATGGCTTAACGGAAGTAAATGCCACTACTTTAACGCCTGTAAATCAGGAGAATGAAAAAATCACCATAACCCATTTAAATCTAGACGATAAGTTAGCAGCCGCTAAAACTATCACAACTACCCAGCAGCCGCCTAATGCCGTAGATGTATCCTTAACAACAACCGTTAAGTCTATTATGCCGCCCACTACTTTAAGTGATATATTATTACCGTCATCAATGGCCACTGCAATATCCGGTTTAGCCGTACCAATACGTCCCTTATCGTCATCGTCACAACCAAATGTGCCCCGTGCATCATTGCAGTCAAATTTAAATCAAAATCCCAATACGAATACGATTAATTCTTCTTCTACCCAGCCCACCATTACCACACGTATTATGCAGGTGCCTCTCTTAAAGTCGACCGCCAAAAAGCCTGCCATACCGCCGGTCTTAGTTAAAAATCTATCACCTATACAACCTACTCCCGATACTAGTAATCTTAATGATATCTTACCCTCCAACAAACAGGGCAAGGATGTGAACTTTGTAAACAAGGAAAATGAAAATTCCGATTGGATACATACCCACTGGCCCTATATTGATCCATCCACATATTTTCAATGGAATGTAAGTTTAAAATGCTGTATGTTTTCCTTGAATTTTGTTTTTAATTTCTTTTCATACTTTTTTTAGGGATACAAAACTGAGGATAGCGTTTTATTGCCTGCCCTTTTGGGATTCGCTTTAATTGGTGTCATACTCATTATCACCGTATGTTTGGTGGCACGCAACAAGAGAACAATTGTTACATCTGTTAGGAAACGTAATCGCAATGTAAGTACCGCAACATTTTTCATACTTCTAAAGACTGAAAAAGTGATAAAGATAAACGATATCGAAGACTTCCCTGATCCTTAGTCAAGGCAGGTCTATTGTTATTTCAAAAATCCATAAACGAAAGTGCAAACTTTAAGCTCTTCTGATTGTCTGTGCCTAGTGAAACGTTGTAGAAGCTGCAATCTGCTTTAAACCGTACTGAGCGACTCGGGGAAACTACGTGCAAACTAAAGCGCTTCTGATGATCTCAATCTAGCGAAATAATCACGCTAAATATCTGGCAACAAAACACCAACGTTATGGGAGTTGAAGATGTTTTAAAGAGCTCTTCAAAGTTCTCTGAGTCAGGCCAAATATGGTTGGAAGTTCCTAAACATTATCCGCTGAATGTCGAACCAAACCAAAATCCAGAGAATAGTTTTGATTCTACTTTTAGGCACTTATAGAATGCAAACATAAAGCTCTTTTGGTTGTCTCCACTTGGTAAAACATTGTGGGAGTTGTAATGGTTCTGGAGTACTGCAAAGCAACTCGCCCAAATTCTAACAACCAGCAACTCTGGTTAAAAGATTCTCAAACCCAGATTATACTTTGCAAACCAAGGCTAAGAATCAATTTGTGTTCAATAATTGGGAATGCAAAGAAAATAAGAGTCTCTGTCTCCTCAAACGCTAGTCCCTCCTAGACGAACTAAATCTAAGACTCAGTTTTCGTTCTACAATTGGACATCCTCCCAAATCCTAGTCTCTTCTTAACAAATTAAAGCTTAGACTGAGTTTATGTCCCACAACTGGACATTCAAAGAAAATTTGAGCCTCTGTCTCCTAAACCCTAATCTCTGCCTGGTGAGCTAATGCTAAGACTGAGTTTCTTTCTACAATTGAACATTTAAAGAAAATTTAATTTTCTGTCTTCCAAATACTAGACGCTTCTTGGCAAACCAAATCTAAGATTCCAATCAGCAATCCACAGAAAAATTGGGTTTCTTTTTCTTCCGTGTTCCAAAAATTGGAAAATACATTCGTTCTTGGCTTCAACATAGTTTTTGCAGCATAGTTGGGAATAAGATTTCCAATTGAAGAGCGAAAACTCCTGACTTTTTCTTCATCAACCTCGATATTCACTGGCAGCATCTAGTTGCTTACAGTGCAATTCTCTAATCAATCTTCTGTCAATATAACATATGCAGTGAGAACATGAAGGGTTTAGGGCCCTAGTTGAGGAAAGCCTTAATCCGTCTTAAGCACTGTTAAGTGATTTTTGTGTGTGTGGTACAGTATAAAGGGTAATCTTGTCCAAGAATAATTGGAGAAGAATAGGAATAGAATGGTACTGTTTTAAGTACCGCGGAATTGCAGTGCAATCGGCAAAGGAAGGAGTGACGAAGAGCACAGGGATGACGTATCGATCGCGCTGATCGGTCAGGTTATAGGAGAGAGGAAGGTATTTCATGGCGAAACTGGGGAGATTGTAGAATCTCTAGGTTTTTATTGCCCAGGTTGAAGTGTTCAAGAATGAATTGGGCCTTGGGACAAAAAGGACCACTATTTGGAACAGATTCGTAGTAATGTAGGAATTGGAGTCTGTCAAGAGTATCCTGAGTCTCTGTCCAGCAGTACAGGAGGTTTTTTCTAGGACCTTATTGCGTTAGCCTTTGTTGGAGTGCAGAGGGGTTTCTTTAAGAGCCATATTGCTATAGCCTTTGTTAGAATTGATAATATTGAGAGTGTCATCCCTGTTAATAGCTGGCTAGCTCTGTTTTCCTCTCTAATATCGTGTCTGACCCCTTGCCTCTTTATTTTTGGTTTTGATTAGCAACTATTATGTTTCGTTTTCACACTCTCATGGAGATAACTACAATGGCCCGGTTTTGGTAGTTGAGTGGAAGTGCCTCATGTATCTTCTGAACCAAACGTACTAGTTAAGAGCTTGAGAGTTCAAACTAGAGCTGTGATATCTTTAAAACAATATTTCTTTAACAGTCTTCCTCTCAAAAGTCTTCTTTCAAAAGTGAATTGATGGACGTTAAACTGTAGGTGCCTTCACTTTTGGCTTAAAACTGACACACGCCACATGGATAATGTTAGAAATCATAATGTAGTCCTGACTAAAGGGTTCTAATGGGTTCGTGTAATGAATTTCTAGTTACTACAACTTAAACCTCGTGGCACAAGGTGAATTGAAGTGTTTTTGGAATATTTTAAATGGTGTAGCAATACCGCGTGCCATATTGGCTTTGAAATAAGAACCAACAATGCTAGGTATGCATTGCTAAGGTTTTAATTGAGTATTTTATAGGTTTAAATAAAAAATATTACAAGAAATTCTTTCATTTATATTTCTCCATTAAAATCAATTTGTTTTTAATTTAAAAAGGAATATAACGTTACATTTAATATAATTTTTTAAAATTTTTGCTGTTTTAACGGTATTATTTAACGTATGCTAAGTGTAGATACTACGTGTGCAGTGTATCTACTACGTTTTTTTAACAACCAAGTGTTTTGTTTTGCTTTCACTTGCTGTGTTTGTGTCAATTTTGTTTATCTCTTGCTCTTAACAAAAAAAATTGAATTCACGTTGACAAATGTATGTGTGAGTGTGTGTGCGTACGTATGTGCTTATGTGTCAAACAGCTACAGAGAGCAAGAGAAAGAAAGAGAGAGGAAATTTTGGATTTTATTGGCAAATTTTGCTCTTAATTTTGTACTTGCATTTGACAAACGTCGTTTGTGCTGCGTGGCATTTTTTTTCTGGCATTTTACTATACAATTTGACGTGTAAAAAAAATAATCTTAAAACCCCCCGAGTAAAATTTTTGTTAAAGACAAGCAGCAAGAAAAAAAATATCGTTTTTAAATACTACAAATCAGTAGTGAACGTGAACAAGAACGGTTAAAGGAGGTGGTGCAAATGGTAGCAGGTTGAAATATAATAAAATATAAACAAATTTAATAATAAAAAAAGAAAGAAAAAACAACGTTAAAAAAATCGAGTGTATATAGCAGAAGAAAAATAATAGAAAAGCTTTTCAACATTTTGTGGAGCCGTAGTTGTTGTTGTTGCTACTGATTGTACACTACAGAGGCTGTTAAGTGGTTTTGGAGTGGAGTGCAAAGTGTGGAGCGGAGTAAGGCACACGGAAAAGAAAGAAACAAGAAGAAGAAGAAGAAGAAAATAGAAAAGAAAAATGGCCATTAAACCTGGTATGGGACGCAAGACGTCGTCCAAAAATCCACCAATTTTAAGTCATGAATTCGTTATACAAAATCATGCCGATATTATTTCCTGCGTAGCCATGGTTTTCGTATTGGGCTTAATGGATGAATCCACGGCACCATTTGCCAGTGCTTTCATATCTTTGCATCACAATGTGTCGGGTGAAGAGCCAACACGTGAACAGCCTTATGGTAAACCGTATACCTATATGGCTGGCATTAAGGATTACTGTGCCGTCTTCTTCTACACCATTACCTGTATCATTATGCATGCCATTATCCAGGAATTCGTTTTGGATAAAATCTCCAAGAAGTTGCATTTATCGAAATTCAAATTGTCTTTGTTCAATGAAAGCGGCCAACTGATTACCTTCTATGTGATGTCATTCTTGTGGGGTGCCAATATAATCCTGAAGGAAGGCTACTTTAGCAGGTTTTCATTGTTGTGGGACGACTTCCCCAATCATCCCATGACTTTCTTGCATAAATTCTATTTTATCATACAGTTGGCCTACTATTTGCACATGTTGCCTGAATTGTATTTCCAGAAGGTGAGAAGAGAAGAACAACAACCCAAGATTATCCATTCGATATGCGGTTTTTCGGTTATCTGCTTGGCCTATAGCTTTGGTTTCCAACGTATTGCTTTGGTCTTGTTGACTCTACACTATTTGAGTGAAATCGTTGCTCATATCTTCCAAATGATTGGTGTTTTCGATAAGGATGAGAAATTGGCCAGTGCACGTATTGTTAACTCGGCGGTATTTGTCTTTGTACGTTTCACCACCATGGTTATTGGCGTTTTGACTTTGTATTATGGCGTTGTGGCAACCACTTCCAGTAAATTGAGAGGCTTTTTGGCTTTGGTTTCATTGATGGCCTTGCAGGGCTATTTGATCTTCTCCTTTATCACCGAACAATTGAGAGCCAAACGTGAAGCTAAACAATTGGCTAAATTGCAATCGTCAGCATCGCAAAAGAAGAAGACACCCAAGGAGAAGACAAAACGCAAAAGGGAATCTGATTTGCCTGAGGCTGATCAATCGCCCAATGCTCCTATTAACCATAAGGTTAAGGTTAAATAAAACAATCCACTATACTTAAGGCAAAAAGAAAAAAACAACACAAATTTCTAATAAAAGTTTTGAGGTTATATAAGATTACTAACACAACCGTATAGAAATGAGGAGTAATACCTTAAAGAAGACTTGTTTAGCCTTTACTTTGAAGAAGAAACACACAAAAAATATAACAACTCTTTTGAGAAGAAGGATAAACTAGGAAAAGGAGACTCAAGTTCAATTTTTTTTCTTCAAAATAAAGTGTTTTCCTTAAATTGTTGATTTAAATTGATTTTTTTGGATATTTTATTGAAGTTATCCTTTATCTTAGTTGTTGTTGTTATCAAAGAGTTGTTTATTTTAATTTTTTTTTACTTTTTAAAAAAGCATTTAAAACATCATTTCTTTTTTAATTTTTTTTTAAGTTTTAAACGAATTGATTTCTTTTTATTATTATTATTATTTTTTATTCTTTATATTGTTTTCTTTTTTATAAAACTTTGTTATTCTATGTTTTATTTTTTTTATACATAAAACTTCTTAAACATTCTCATACAACCGACATCATAAACTAGGCTTCCGTTTATTTTTTTTATTAAAACAAAACAAAAATAAAAGTTTACACAACAAAAAACACAAAAAACTAAAGTTTAAATATATATTTTTTTACTAAAACATAAAAAAACTATAATTTTTCTTCTTTAATTATAAGTTTTCTACTACAAAAAAAAAAAGAAAAAGAAGAATTGTTTAAAAACTAACCTAAAATATTACGTTAAAAAGATTTCAAACTTTCTTGCTCTCTGTCATATGAATTCCTTTACTTTACATTCCAAGTGTAACTTGGTTTAAGTAATAAAAACAAAAACAAAACATGACAAAATTTCTAAAATAAAACAAAACAAAAAAGAAAAGGATTTATTTCTTACTTTTAAAATAAATAGTACATAATAATAAAAAACGAAACATAAAAATGAAACACAATATTTAAAAATAAAAACTATTTTTTTATATAAAAACCAGTAAACAAAAAAAAAAGAAAACTTAATCTTGAGTTTTTAATTTAGTCTCCTTACTATCGATAGGTAAGTTTTAATATTAATTAAGTCAGCCCTGCTACCAGCAAAGCAAATGTATTTTTAGAAAGTCTTCAAGGTTAGAAAATTTAAATAAGCACAGCTTTTATTAATCTAAAACTAGTTTTTTTTCTATTACGTATGCATATATGTAGTTCAAAGCGAAGATGGCTGTAATATGTATCTCTAGGCTTAGATTGCATAATTAAGACGTATTGAATAACAATTTAAGAGCTTGATGTTTTAAGAAACAAAGAGTCTATTTTAAGTGAGAGTGTTTGCAATGGCAAACGAATTTTTAAATGTATGCCCTGGTAGTCTAGTGCGTAGTGTACTAGACTATTAGCGTGAAAATCGTGGATTCGATTTCCATCAGAAATTCTGATCTATTACACTACACCGAGCATAAGGTCGCAGTTACTCAGGATGTATATAATTAAATATAATGGACCTTATAAAGGGTCCGCCAAATAACTTTATTTTTTTGAAAATGCTTAAAAAAACTACACTGAATATTTTCTCAAATTTCTTTTTTATTTGAAAGTACAATCCTTCCAGTTAATAATGGAAAATAATTTCATTCAAATGGCTGCTTCGGCTGGCCATGCAGTAGCCTGCACCAGAAAATGCCGATTTTGGCAAAAAAAAAAATCATCTTTTCAGATGAAGCTCATTTTGATCTTGGCGGGTATGTAAACAAGCAAAATTGTCGCATTTGGGGCACAGAAAACCCAACCCGCACGCATACATTGAAAAGCCGACGCACCCAAAACGAGTCACTGTTTGGTGCGGATTTTGGTCCCGAGGCATAATTGGGCAATTTTTCTTCGAAAATGAACAAGGAATGGCCGTTACACTCAATGGCGATCATTATCGGGCCATGTTGAACGAATTTTTGTTCACAAAAATTGAAGAGGAGGATATTGGCAACATTTGGTTTCAACACGACGGCGCTACGTGCCACACAGCCGAAGCTATACTCGATGTTTTGCACCCTGTTTTTGAAGATCGCATTATCAGCCGCAGAATAGCTGATGATGACACCGTTGGACTATTATTTGTGGGGTGGTGCCGTCAAAGATAAGTGTTACGCCGACAAGTCAGAGACAACGCTTTAAAGAACAATATTCGTGAAGTCATTGGTGAAATACAGCTACACACAATCGATAATGTGCTTAAAAATTGGGCCGGTCGTGTAGGCTACTGCATATGGCCAGCCGAGACAGCCATTTGAATGAAATTATTTTCCATTATTAACCGGAAGGATTGTACTTTCAAATAAAAAAAGAAATTTGAGAAAATATTCAGTGTAGTTTTTTGTTTAAGCATTTTCAAAAAAAAAAGTTTTTTGGTGGACCCTTTACATTCAAAATGTTTTAGACCACACCATTCACGTTGAAATAATTTGAGAAAATTGTGGACAACGACATAAGATGTGGGTTAGTGTAGGCAACACAAATACAATGTGAACTGATCTACTGAGACAACTCTTGCATATTTAGTGAGGGCCATTCAAAAATCCTTGGGCGCAAAGCAGGTGACTATTTGCACTTCTTATCAGTAGAAGCCGCATTTTGTAACTCTAGGTCCTAGATAGGGCATTAAATAGAAGAAGTATAGACCCTATAGGTTAGGTTAGGTTAGCGTGGTAGCTTTAATTTACCAAAAAGCTCACTTGGTGAACGCAGCCTCTGTATTTACCAAGATCCAAGGAGGGGGAAGTCGAATTTTGTAACCCTAGGTCCTAGATAGGGCATTAAATAGAAGAAGTAAAGACCCTATAATACACGGATGGATGACAGAGGTACTATACACATGTTCTGCGAAAACCAAAGCGGAAGACGAAATGATAATAATCGGTGTAACAGCGTTCTTAAAATATGAAATTCTTGCACCAGTAATGTGAAGCTTGGCTGTGAATGAACTCTGAGTGAAATTTGTCAGATCATAAAGCCACATATATATTGTTCTGATGGCAAGAAGCAAATTTCAAAAAACTCTTTACTAGTCTTGCGGTCTTGAGACGGTTGTAATAACAGCTTTCTGTTGTTTATCCCGTGGAAGAAATCTCTTCTAGAATAGCTGATGCTAAATTGGTAATTTTTGGCCCAGTGGTACTACTCGTTCGATCCGGAAAATAGTTCCATTTTAGTGTGGTTAAAGATAAATCTGAGCAAATCTATAGTAATACTTCTCAAATAAAGAAGGTAACTTCTCAAATTGAATAATATTCGAGACCTTGGTAAGGTAATATCATAGAAAATCGAGCCACATATCTAGGAATAACTGCAAACTGACATGAAAGGCTCATACACAGAGCACAAAAGAAAGCCAAGCATACTCTAAAGATATGCAGAAGGCTTGTAGGAAAATTTTTGGTGTGCGATACAACAATTATATACTGGATGTATACCATGATAGTCAGTTCACTTGTGACCTATAGGGGGTCATACTTCAGATGGAGTTTGATAAAGTACAGAGACTGGCATGTTTTGGTAAAATCAGGGTAATAAGAATCTGTCGTACAGCAGTTTGAAGACTACATAGTCTTTTAAGAGAGGGAATAAGCGTTAGTCTAAGAGTAGGTTAAAGTCAGATAGTAAGACAAGAGCGAGTATGTTCGGTTCTAGAGTGAAATATTTGGAACCCAAGGTCAACGTATACGCCATCCATAAATGCGTTTCGTATGAAATTGACTCGGCCAAGCTGAATTAGCTAATCAGGGAAAACAGAGTTACCTTCTGCTCAATCTTAGGTCATGTAGGAATTCACAGGCAGATGATGTTGTAAGAAAGAGACTTCATATACCACCGATACGGTCAGATATTTTCTTTGAAGTGAGAAAACAAGTTGGACAGAGGCGGAGGTTCTTTACAATCCAAATGGGATTGAGACAATCCAAACTAAATTTGGATAATTACAATGGCAAAAGATTTGAAGCATTCATCAAACTATCCAGAAATATCCAGAGGATAATAACCAGCCTTTTGACCAGGCACTGTGGACTCAAAGAACATTTGTTCAGGATTTGAATCGGCTCAAGCCTAATATGTTGATTCTATGACAAGGAGAATGTGCGGCATTAAAGCACCGCAGAAGAAACAATTTGAATGTGTATCAAATACTAGACAGTGAGTTACCCTAACTAACATCGAACAATCTGTTAGGGTAACAGGATTGTAAGAGAGATTTTTTGGGATACTTTATACTTAAATAATGCATAATTGGTCATTACAATCCTTCAGTCAGGATTACGACCTAGCTACTCACATCGCTTATGTTGTGTGTTAATTTTATACATGAGCGGCGGGATCTTCAGTTGAAAGCCGACTCCGAACGATAGATTTTTTGAGAAACTTTTCATTTCAATTGTATTTACTCTTAGAGTTTTTCCCAGAAATCTGTTGAGAGGAAGTCGCATAAGAAATAATTTTTTTCATATTTCGTTTTGATGTCTGACCTGGGGTTTTGAACCGCGGCCTTGCGTCTAATAAGCCAACAAACTACCTTAGTAGTCTAGTGGCTGTGGCGACTTTACATTTACAATCGTTTAATCAGGACTACAACCAAAATTCTCATACTACCCATGTTGTGAGCATTGTTTTTGCCCATGAGTGGCGAAAATATCGTACTCCGAAACAGATTTTTCGTGGCAGTTTTTTTTTTGCCAGAAGACTCCAATTAGTGGATTATCGGGTTCCGGAAAGTTCCAAGTTGACATCACCACCCACCCCCCAAACATTATTTCGTTTAGTTATTCTTAAATTGTAATAAACTAAATGAGAATTACTTTTTTGCTTTCTGCTTTTTTGTATGAACGACGATATAATTAAGTAAACAAACGTGACAAACGTCTCACACATACTTGGTGTGTGTAAAGCTAGATACGACAAGACCAACAATGTTAATATTAACAGAGCAGTGTTATGTGAACAAAAATAAACTCTGCTGTATGTACAGGGATTCAAGGCTTAACTAAATTGATGCCAAATGCAAATTCTATTTTGAATATACATATCCATGTCGGGATCATTCGGCCTGAAGTTTTTACAAGTGGTTTCATTATCTCATCTTTACTTTTGCCAATGTATGTAGGTTTTATGAGACAATTTGTTTGCTCTCCGTGAGGGAACGTCGTCTATCTGATGTAGGATTTCAATTGAATTTTCCGTGGTGCCAGCTTTTTCAAGTAAGTCGGCCTTGTTGTTATCCAAATAAATGTCTCGCTATCTCCAACAGGTACAACCGGCATTCTTGGACAATCTTAGGTGTGGTGTACACACTCTCTAGGGATCTGGTGGTCGCTATACGTACGTAATTGGTTATTACAACCCTTCAGTCAGGATTACGACCTAGTTTCTCACACCACTTATGTTCTGTGTGTTATTTTTATACATGTGTGATGGGACCTACAGTTTAAAGTCGACTCCGAACGACAGATTTTTGAGAAACTTTTCATGGCAATTTTATTTACTCTCAGAGTTTTTGCCAGAAATCTGCTGAGAGGAAGTCGCCGAAGAAATATTTTTTGTATTTTATTTTGATGTCTGGCCTGGGGCTCGAACCCTGGCTTTACGTCTAATAAGCCAACACACTACCTACTAGACTACGGCGACTTTAATGGGTCTACTGCACGCCTCTACTTATTCCTCCATGAGTAATTGATCAGACGGACACTTGAAGTTGATTCGCCAGCCGGACAATGGCGTTTATCATCTTTATTTACAGCCTAGGCAGGATGAATTTTGAATAACTAGAAATCTGAATTATTGTTGTTATTATATTTGGGGGAGTTACTGAGAAAGAAAGAAACTGGTTGGATTTGAGCAAACATAGACCAATACACTTGCGAGATAAGTTACTTTCGGACTTTTCGCAAAAGTAATCTTGAATCATCATTGGCTATGGCAAGAGCACTGGCTGTTGCTTCTCTAGTAGGGAGATACGTATTTATAAGTAGAGGATGATTTGTGAATGAGTTTCACAACAGGTTTTATGTTATGACCCTTTAAACTATCCAATCTGCTGAGAAGAGGAGATTTATTAAAAACACTGTGTGCACAGAATTTAATGAATTGTATTCAGAATTTAACAATTTTCTTTAAATAATTGAGCTTCTGACTGAATATAAATTATTTAAAAAAAATATTTAAAATTTCTATTTAATCCCATGGCATAAATTATAATAATCAATCGATTAAACCGATTTTAAGCTTTCTCATGGCAATTTTATTTACTCACAGAGTTTTTGTCAAAAGTCTGCTGAGAGGAAGTCGCCGAAGCAATTTTATTTTCATATTTTCGTTATGATGTCTGACCTGGGGTTTGAACTGCAAACTCACGTCTAGACTACGGCAACTATGGGATACCCTATATAGATATTAATTTTTCAAGGACGCTTGAGTTTGACGGGATAGACATTGAAAAAATCATATTTTCTGAGATTTATGTTATAGGCTTCGAAACCTATCTTTTCGATTCAAATTCGTATAAAATATATATTCTTTTAGATTTTTAATATAAAAAATATGTTGTTTTAATGTTTTACTTGCTTTTATAGGATCTGGAAGAGACCGGCGCTGAAGATAACACCACCTTATTAACCAATACCAATTTATCAGATGAGGATTAAAATTCTAGAAAGAAAAGAACAGAAAAAACGATAAGTAAACAAGAATAATTCAAAAACTTTTCTTATTTTATTAATTAAGTTTCGTCAAACCCATACCAATTCAAATAATAATTTTTCAAAACCCAAGAACTTTAAAACATAAAAGGTAAGGAAGGAATTAATGAATGAAAATCCACTTAACTTGAGCAAAATTAAATAGAAAACACATAAAATACATACATATGTATGTACGTATATCAAATGAAAGTTGCGAAGACAACAAAAATATTTAATTTAAAGTATTTAACACAGTATAAAACAATAATTTTTAAAAAATTATTTTAAAACTTAAAAAAAAAGAAAAAATAATTGAAAATTGGCTGTTTAAGAAACAAAAACTGAAGAAATTATTATTTTTTTTACTTTAACCAGCCCTGAGGTAAAAGTGTTAGTTTATTATTACAAAATAAAAGAAATAATAATTTATAAAAATATAAAATTTAATTAAAAAAAAACGCTTATTTATTAAATAAAACAAAACAAAAAAACCAGCTCATATTAAGCAAAAAATGAAAAAGACACTTAAGCAGCATTATTTATTAAAAAAAAAAACCAAAACATTTTTAGTAATTAAGCGTATTTAAAAAAAAATCAAGTATTACAACAAAAACTTTTTCAATAATTTTTCCGTTTTTTTTAAAAAACCTTAAGTATTATTAATTAAATTAACTAGGCTAAAGGACACTCAAACATTTTCTTATTTCAAGTATGATTTTCTAAAGAAAAAAGACAAAAAAAATTGTCTACAAATTATAAACAAAAAAATTAATTAAAATTCTTTTTAAAGATTCTTTTGGGAAATAACTTCTCAGCATAAAAGTTTTACAAAGTCTCCGGAGAGATTGAGTTCGAACCTAGTCAAAGTTTCCGATGTTATAGTCTTCAAAGACTGATCTTCAGTTTCTAGTGTTACAGTCTTCAACAACTGATCTTCAGTTTCTGGTATTACAGTCTTCAAAGACTGATCTTCAGTCTCTGATATTAGCGTCTTCAAAGACTAATCTCCAGTTTCTGGTATTACAGTCTTCAACAACTGATCTTCAGTCTCTGATATTACCGTCTTCAAAAACTGATCTTCAGTCTCTGATATTAGCGTCTTCAAAAACTAATCCCACACTGATGCAAAATGATATCCGGTGTGGGAACTCTTGCTTGCTACGTCAAAGCCTTCTATCCTGGCCTCACAGCAAAGACAGATCTTCAGTTGCTTGTATAATAGCCTTCAAAGACTGATCTTCACTTTCTGGTATTACAGTCTTCAAAGACAGATCTTCAGTTGCTGGTATTACAGTCTTCAACAACTGATTTTCAGTTTCTGGTATTACAGTCTTCAAAGACTGATCTTCAGTCTCTGATATTAGCGTCTTCAAAGACTGATCCCACACTGATGCTTGGTACGTCAAAGCCTTATATCCTGGCCTCACAGCAAAGACAGATCTTCGTTTTCTGTTATTACAGTCTTCAAAGACTGATTTTCAGTTTCTGGTGTTACAATCTTCAACAACTGATCTTCAGTTTCTGGTATTACAGTCTTAAAAAACTGATCTTCAGTCTCTGATATTAGCGTCTTCAAAGACTGATCCCACACTGATGCAAAATGATATCCGATGTGGAAAGTCGTGCTTGGTACTTCAAAGCCTTCTGTTCTGGCCTCACAGCAAAGACAGATCTTCAGCTTCTGATATTACAGTCTCCAAAGACTGATCTTCAGTTTCCGGTATTATAGTCTTCAAAGACTGATCTTCAGTTTCTGGTATTACAGTCTTCAAAGAATGATCTTCAGTTGCTGGTATAATAGTCTTCAACAACTGATCTTCAATTTCTAGTATTACAGTCTTCAAAGACTGGTCTTCAGTTTCTGGTATTACAGTCTTCAAAAACTGATCTTCAGTCAATGATCTCTGATATTACCGCCTTCAAAGACTGATCCCACAGTGAAATGATATCCCGTGTGGAAACTCTTACTTGCTACGTCAAAGCCTTCTATCCTGACCTCACAGCCTTCACAGATGGCTACAATTTGGTACCTTGTTGGGGAGTTGCAGTTTTCTCTCAATCTGCCAACTTTGTAGCATCAATTTGATTACCACAAACCTCTAGTATTTTTCTGTAAGCATATCAAATGCTTAGGGATCGCGATTTTTAAGGAAAAATTACAAATTTTTCTGATAGTTAAGCAGCTATAAAGGCTCTAAAGTTGTCTTGTAGCAATTCGACCGTAATTACTTGATATAAGGAAGAGATGAAGCCTATCTGTAAAATGTGTATATACACAGAGCCTTTTGTGGCTCTCAAGAGAATGAGAGATAGAACTCTCATCTATGTATGTACACTCAGCCACAAAAGTATACATACGATTAACAAATTTCACAAATTTCTGAACCAATGCAAAAGACCGTCTTAAAATCGAGGAAAGTTGTCAGACAATTATACAGATTTTCAACGCAAAAGGATTGGTTAAAAAAATTCTGATATTTGTTAACCGTATGTATACTTTTGTGGCTGAGTGTACATACATAGATGATAGTTCTATCTCTCATTTTCTTGAGGTCACATATTGCAGTGGCATGAATTTCTGTCTGCAAATTATGAGATAGAAACCCATTGGAATAACTTTTCTAGATCTAGCCGATTAACTGTTGTCTTTGTTCCACCAGTTTCTATTTTGTATCTACCGGTATACCATACCCGAAGCCCAGCACGAAATTGATAGAAAAGGTACTCCAGCACTCAAAGCATTGACAATTATCGGAAAGTTTCTGATAAGAACTATGCTTGAAGAGGCCGTAATCATTGAATTTTCAATGCAAAAATACCATTTAATCCCAAGGCACTAGAAAGAGTTTCCTTTTCAATTTTAATTCAAATTTCTGGAATTAGGAAATCGGCCACATGCTGTGCTACTGCATTTCCTTGTATTATAGAACTATAAATCCAAGACATAACCTCATTGTTAGTAGGTCAAAAGATATACAGTTTACACTGCTTTTCTAGGAATTATCCTAAGTTAGGCTCTTGTAGGCAGACACTTTAGCCCAAGTGTTTACATTTACAGCCTTATTATGAGATGGTCACCCACCATTCGTTGTATAAAAGTATGAATCAAAACCTCCTACCTAAGAACTAGGTTAGGTTGGGTTAGAGGACGTGCACTTGTCAATTTAGACAAGTACAGTACCAGGAGGTCGATTTAACCCATTGTACATAACGTCCTTAAGAAGGAGGGACAAAAGAGGGGATAGGAAAAAGGAGCGGAAGTAGGAAGGGAGAATGGGAAGCGAAGGAACCACCAAAATGGGAGAACGCTCCTACGTTGATGAAGACCTAGCACCTAAAAGCTCAGTTTGAGAGAAAATTTTTAACAAAAATTTATAATTTGTGGACATTTTTTTATTTTAATTATTTCACTTTTTAATTATGTTTTTAACACAATTTTTTTTTATACAATTCCGCAGAAGAAAACCAAAAAAAAAATAAAAAGACTGTTTCTTAAATAATTGTTATAAAAAATGTAAAAGAAAAATTTTCTAGAAAATTTTATGTTTACAAATCAAATATAAAACAAAATTGGCCACATTTATTAAATAATTTTTATATTTATTTAAAGAAAAAAAATTTTTTTTAATATAAAACAAAAAACAAGAAAACAAAATAAAAACCAACACCCTTAAAGGCTTACAATCACTTGAAGAAGTAAAAACAAACACCCACTTAAATATTTAAGAAATTTATAGAAAAGAAAAAAAAACAAATAAATTTAATTTTTAAATTTAAAAATCAATATTAAATTATTATTAAGAAAAGCATAAAGTTTGTTTAAATTCAAATACAATAAATTTATTTTTTTAATTTTTTTTGATTTTTTTTTAAAGAAACAATGTTTGTAGAAGCAGGAAAACCAGTGTTGGACAGTGTAAAAACAAAAATGTTAGTATTTTTCCACTTAAAAAAACATGTAAAAAGAAATGAAAAGAATGAATAGAAACAAAATGAGTAGAACACATCCTTAAAGGATTTTAATGGTTTAAAAAACAAAACAAAAAACAAACAAATGAATTGTAGTTTCCTTTTACAAATTAAATCCATGAACAAAAAAACTAAAAAGAAATCAGAGAAAATTTAACTATTTTTGTAAAAGTGTGTGATTGTTAGTAGTGAAACAAAAAAAATATAAACGTAGTTAGTGTTGTGAAGAAATAATAAAAAAAAAACACAAAAATTAATTTAAAGAGTAAAATTCATAAATGTAAAGTATTAGTTTGAAAAATAGTTCAAAAACAAACACTCTCGGAACAGCATCAGAAATTCTTACTTTAAGAACAAATTATTTAAAAACAAACGAACTCCATTATTATTAACGTGCTTAAGCTGTTTAATAAGCGGTTTTGAAATTATCAGACCTAACAAGGGGAACAGCAACAGTTGTCTTGCCTTTACAACATTTTTTATAGCCAAATTTAAATGAAGAATGAGCCGAATGTGTATTGTTGAACTCTGCTACGATCAAATCATTTTGAGAATCTGATAAACGCTTACAGCCGTCCGACTTCCGCAGATGCTAGGTACATATCGACGACTCCATTCTATAACGTTCTAAGTGTACTTAGAATGTTTTTAATGTTTTGCATTTTTAAATTCTACGTCCTCAGTATTTATACTGTCAAAATTTGGTTAAGATGCGCCGATTCGTTCCGAAGTTATAGGGAAAAATCTACAAGAATACACATATAGCCGTATGTCGCGTGAAAACTTTGAGTACTCATAACTCAAAACACACTTTTTCGACTTAGAATGTTATAGAACGGAGGCGTCAATATGTCAACCTACCAAGAGACAACGTCTGTAGAAATCTTTTCATGTTAATCATTAAGGCTGAGCAATCAAAGAGAAATTGAGTAATAGTCTTAATCTTTTCCTTGCCATCGCAGCCTTGTAACCAGTAACCAACTTTATCACCATGCTCCTCGATTTACGAACTCCCCCGGGATCTCTTTAAAAACACTTTTCATGACACAACATATGTACGTGTACCAACGTATGTACCTTTTGTGCTGTTGAATGCGTTTTCCAACGTCAATTATCGGCACACAACTCATAGAGCCTCACGGTTTATGGGATGCAAACAAACATTCTCCGCTGACGCAGATTACATAGAACCCTTCTTACAAATTTTCAAATTTTCTTTGATTTTGGCCATCGCATGGAATGTAACCTAGTTTTGATGAAACAACAGTTTCTTTTTCTTCCGGAGATGCCTTATTTCCTTAGTTTTATTACATAAACGCTGCTGTAAGTTGACATAACGCATGTCGGAGTTCTCAATGTCATCCATTATTGTTGAAGAACGAACACATCTCTAGGTTTCTACTGGCGTACCGTTCTGCGGTCTATGATTCAATATCTAGATCACCAACGGTGAGGAGCATAATATGGCGTTTAAAAGGGCATCTTGAAAATCTTGACAACTTTAATCACTTGCGATTGAAACTGAACGAATTTGAGTTTGAAGACGCATGACTTGACCTCAAGATGACATAAATATAGCCAAAACCAATGCCATGAAATTTAACACGAGGAAAACCAACAACATCACATAGCAACAGCTAGATATTGAAAATTGTTATTCATTTTAATAACTGGAGACCCTTTAGATTTAGGTCGGAGTGGTAGCTCTAATATCACAAATCCCACTTGAGCACGCATAGCGTCCCGTTGTGATGCCACGGGTGAAGGCAGTCCCTGTACTGACCAAGTTCCACCACAATCAGGGAAAAGGAGGAAGTTGGTCAGCGCAAGGGCTGCACATCAAAAGTACTGGGGACCCTTAGTACAATAATGAACTGCAGTGCTTTATAGTGCATATTTTTAAGAATTGTGTAAAGTTACTTGCGTTGTACGGAAGCGAATCATGGAAGGTATTTGGTTGTGACCTTAGCTCTGTTGTACCGATAGCTGCAACAAATCTGATGAATTTTTTGGTCAAACACTATCAACAATACACAACTCTGTGCACAAATCGGGCAAGACTCCAATTAAAATCGAAGAACTGGATATGGTGCGGAAATTTTCTTCCCAGACCACTGTCCGACACAGCTAGAAGTGCAATTAGCTGGAACTACCAGGGCAACCGTTGGAGGGTATGACCAAGTAGCATCTGCTGCACACATATATAATGCCTATCTAGCACTCAACCGTTTCTTTAGCAAATTTTCTGTTAATATATTCAAAGTGATAGGCATTTCGACTAGACCATATACCTTAAGGTGATATCGACCATACCATTCTGTGAAATTCGATAAGAGTTTCTAGTGTAAATACCCTAATTAACTAACTACTACGGTGTGCGTCAGTCAATTCGAATCGATTCGAATAATTATATTAACGGAGCCCATCTGGGCTATAACATTTGTCTTTTCTAGAAAGCAGGTTGGTGGACTCAAAAGGCCCAGTACATGTTTTATATGAAACTGACTTCAAGGCTTGATGTAATTTTGTCTCACATATGCCCAGAAAGAGCATTGCATATTTCGGCTTACATATCTTGATGGTTCTGGAAGTTCTGTGTTTCTTTTATTGATTTAAACTGCAGAACCAAAATTTAATATCTTTTGATTTAAATTTCTATAATTCTAAGTGGTATTTAAGAGTTGGAGAGCTATTGTATATACAATAAGATCCCGCTTAACGCTATTTCAGTATTACGGGGTAATATTGGGATTCCCCTAAATCTCATACTATATTGATACTTGTTGTATATGTGTGCAAATGAAACGGCCATGCACCAACCAAAAGCGGTGCACTATATAGAGACAGTGTATACTACAGTAGGACCTTGATTATCCGTGATGGTCGGGACCGGAAGCAATCCTGGATAATCTATTTTCCCGTTTAATTGAGTACCAATTTTGGCTAGTTTTTTAATAGATATTTTTATTAATTAATAAATGAATATGTATATATTTATATAAAAACTAAATAATTCAAGGATTTTATATACATACACGTTTAAAAAATATAAAAAAACCGCACTTCTCAAATTTCTAAATTAAACTAAACAGATTTACATGTATGCTTCTGACTCATCGTATACTAAAGAGGGAATTCCCCTTTTTCGCTTGTTTGTCCAAAATAATAGAAAAAATTTTTTTTGCTTATAATCATGAATAATAGAAGTCGCCGTGGTCTAGTAGGTAGTGTGTTGGCTTATTAGACGCAAAAGCCTGGGTTCGAGCCCCAGGCCAGGCATCAAAGACAAAATACAAAAAGTATTTTTTCGGCGACTTCCTCTCAGTAGATTTCTGGCAAAAACTCTGAGAGTAAATAAAAATTGCCATGAAAAGTTTCTCAATAAATAAAAATCTGTCGTTCGGAGTCGACTTTAAACTGTAGGTCCCACCACTCATGTATAAAATTAACACACACAACATAAGTGATGTGAGAAACTAGGACGTTGTACAATGGGTCAATTCGACATCCGGGTACTGTACTAGTCTTAATTGACAAATACACGTCCTCTAACCTAACCTAACCTAATCACGGATAATAGAGGTAATCACGGTTAAACGATGCAGAAAAATTTAAGTCGATCCAAAATAAAATTAAGTCGATGCAAAAATTTTCGTTTTCCATCCCGGATAATTGATGTTGCCGGATAATCGAATCACGGATAATCAAGGTCCTACTGTATGTATCTTTTTCAACACTCTTTTGTTAGTCTGTCCAGAATAAAACAGTACGAACGCCGTTTCATTTAAATCTGTTTCGTTTAGCGCTGGAACTTATTAAAAGGTATCCCTCGCGTTAAGCGCGGGCTTACTGTAATGGAGTTTGTTTAAAACTTATTCTAAATATTAATTTCTTTTTTATATTTTTTTTGTTCAAATTGTATAAATAATTTGCTTAATTTATGTTTCCTAATTAAACAATTGCATTTATTTAATTAAAGATAAGTTTTTCTTATATACAATACATACATACATTACTATTTATATATACAATAAATTATTAATCACAATAATTTCTTTTTTTATATACAATTTATAAACAAAAAAGCTTTGTAAGCCATGAATGAATCTTTTTTTTTAAGAAATAAAACAAAAACCAAATAAAAAAAAGATAAGCAAAAATGTCCAATAAAAATGAATTGCTTCAAATATTATTATTAAAAAAAATAGCACAAATTATAAACAAAAAATCAAGAAAAATAAAACAAATCTTTACAATATTTAATAAAAAAAAAATATAATAAAAATATATTTAAATTAAATTAGTAACTACTTTTTAGTTTAAGCTTAAGCGTACAAATATATACAAAAACAAAAAAAAAAAAACAAAAAAAATATTTAAAAGAGAAAGCTTAAAATCGGTTTAATCGATTGATTATTATAATTTATGCCATGGGATTAAATAGAAATTTTAAATATTTCTTTTTTTTAATAATTTATATTCAGTCAGAAGCTCAATTATTTAAACAAAATTGTTAAATTCTGAATACAATTCATTAAATTCTGTGCATACAGTGTTTTTAAAAAATCTCCTCTTCTCAGCAGATTGGATAGATTAAAGGGATACCCCATGATTAACAAATCTACTCGGAAGCCATATGGCCTGAAATTCTTTCACAAATCATCCTCTACTTATAAATACAGTGATGGAGTTATAATTAGAAACGATGTTTCTGGAACAGAGTTCTCTGAAGTGACGAATCTAAGTTTAATTTGTCCCAATCTGATGGGAAAACGTATGTAACACATCCTCTAAACAAAGCCTTTGATCCCAGGTATACAGTGAAAACTGTAAAACAAATTAACAAACATACATGTTGCTAAGTCGTTACTAATTATAAGGCCACCACTATATGTATTACACATTCGTATTGTTTTTCAAACATTCTTGATTGTAGAATTGTAAATGCCTTAAACAACGCTATAAAATCTTTTTTAAAAATCTTTTGATAAAAATCAGCGTCGACTTTTATCTTTGACTGCATCTCGTAACCTGCGCAAAAAGCGAAGAAGGGAATATAATAAACAGGCTTTGAAATGATATATACATCTTTATTACGTTTAACGAATCGTAGACGAATCTCAATACTTTTGTAATCGATTAAAGAAATTCGTCTACGATTCCACAGTTTAAGAGTTATCGTTACAATTAAATATTTAATAGCCCTTTAAAGACTATCAGCCTTATTATGGTTGTCGTATCGTAGACTAATTTCAATAATTTCGTAATATTAGACATGAGACCACGGTTCAAACCCCCAGGTCAGACATCTTGATCAAAACAAAATATGATAAAAATATTTCTTTGGCAACTTTCAGCAGATTTTTGGCAAAAACTCTGAGAGTAAATAAAAATTGCCATGAACAGTCTCTACAAAAAGCAGTCGTTTGAAATCGACTTTAAACCGGAGGTGAGAAAGTAGGTCGTAATCTTGACCGAAGGGTTGTAATGACCGATTGTGTATGTGTATTAAGGCTGAAAATTTTTAAATACTTAACAGTAGTGTGTATGCAATTTCGGGAAACTAAAATGTAATCCCCGATTATAAGGAATTGTTTTTTTTTAATTTTTTCAAAAATTGAATTTTAAAAACAAAGACTTGGCGTGTGCTTTGCTGTATAAATTAATTTACACCATAGACAAATATACAAAACTAAATAAAGATAATCATTTTCAGAAAGCATTTAAAATACTGTATGAATGATAGACTTTTTGGTCAATACGTCATGCCCTAAAATTATTTCTCGGAATAATCAACTCCAGAAAACTACGAACAGAGAGATGCCTCAAGTGATTTGTTATCAATTTGGGGAGACCACAGGGACTGTGCTTTAAGCGGTTTGTTAACTATTTCGCAAGAAATTCAGTTTAAGAAATGATCAAGGACCTTGTTTGCAGCAACTTGTACCCAATTTCGAATGTAATTGAGCACGGGAAGAGGAAAGGACCGTGCTTCAAGCGATTTGTTAACAATTCTAAAGAAATTCAGCATAGGAAGTGGTTAAGAACTGGGCTTCAATTGTTTTGATATCAGTTTTGAAAGAAATTAAGCTTAGGAAGTGGTTAAGAACCGTGCTTTAAGTGATTTCTATTCATTTTCGAGAAAAAAAAATAGTATAAGAAGTGTTCAAGGATCAGACAAATCCATCCTATAAACATCGGATACATTACAAAGACTAATTTGCAGTCGAAATCTCAAGACAAAAGAAATTTAACGAGTCAAACGACTATATCACTAGACGCAGAATCAGGATCTATTCTGATCTATTCTTTGTATTTTGAAGAGAGGCATCTTTTGATAAAGGTGTGTAGTACCACATGCGTTGTTTTTAGATGGTCACAAGGTTTCAAAATTATATAGAAGTATGGGTCCAGCGCATGCGCCTACTTATACCTCCATGAGTAATTGATCAGACGGACACTTGAAGTTGATTCCCCAGCCGGACAATGGTGTGCATCATCTTTATTTTACAGCCTAGTTAGGATGAATTTTGAATAACTAGAAATCGGAATTATTGCTGTTATTATATTTGGGGAAGTTACTGAGAAAGAAAAAAACTGATTGGATTTGAGCAAACATAGACGAATACACTTGCGAGTTAAGTTACTTGCGGACTTGTGGCAAAAGTAATCTTGAACGGCCTAATCAGCTAATGGCAAGAGTACTGGCTGTTACTTCTGTAATAGTGAGATAGGTACAGTGGTGGCCTTATAATTAGTAACGACTTAGCAACATGTATGTTTGTTAATTTGTTTTACAGTTTTCACTGTGTACCTGGGTTCAAAGGCTTTGTTTAGAGGATGTGTTACATACGTTTTTCCATCAGATTGGGACAAACTAAACTTAGATTCGTCACTGCAGAGAACTCTGTTCCAGAAACATCGTTTCTAATTATAAGGCCACCACTGTACGTATAACATAGAAATTATTGGGAAAAAAGATAAAAAATTAGAAGGGAAAAAAATCTACCTAACGTTGCATGTAGACTTTGTTCTTTTACTGTATATGAGAAGATGTAGTTTTCTATATTAAAACAACAATTTTACACAGTTTTATTATACAAGATTTTTAAACATTCTTTTCAAATTATTGAATTTTTAATTTTATTGATAAGATAATGGCTTGTGTTGTTTTTTAATTTTTATTTTAAAACACAGTTTCTTCTAATATTAAAGCTAATTTGCCTGAAAACTAAAAAATCCATTACTATATTCATTTTTATACTTCAGATAAACACTTTAAAACATAAATATTTAAAAGAAAAAAAAACCAAACAAACTATACATATATCAAAAGGAATAAATTATATACATATAAAGAAAACATATTTAAAAAAAACAAAAACAAAAAAGGAAAAGGAAAAACTATATATAAAAATGCTTGTTATAAAATGTCTACATATATACACAAATCAGAAGAAAATAAAAAAAAAAAACATAAATACGAAAAGAAATAATAAGAAATTGTTACAAGAAATTTATCTAAAACACTTACAACATAACATGCATATAAACGGAAAGCTCATTTAACTTTATTTAGCTGCTTTTTATATAAAACAGAAATCCTTTAAAAAACAAAAACTAAAACAATATTTAAAAAAAAATGAAAATTGTTTAGTAAAAAAGAAGAAATTGAATGAAAATAAGAAACTAATAAATTGTAAGTTTTCAAAATAAGTATTTATATACATGTGTATTTAATCGTATATTTATAATTTTAGCTTTTAAGCCAGGCCGTAAACAAAAAAAATAAAACACGTTAATAGATCGTCATTCGTATTCCTATATAAAACAAACAAAAACAAAAACTTATTATGATATTTATTAAAAATAATATAAAAAAAGCAAAAATATAAAAAATCAACACCCAAAATAATAAAGAAAACAACAAAAAATAGAAAATAATTGCAAATTTTGCTTGCAAATTTCAAAAGAAACTTTAAAATTAAAAATAAAAACAAACAACCGCCTAAATAAATATTATTAAGAAAATATTATGTCATAAAAACAAAAGCAAAACAAGAAAAACAAATAAAGAAACTAAAAACAGAAAAACAAATCAAATTAAAAAAAAACCCAACATTTATTTAAACAACTGCTGCTGTTCGTTTAGTCATACATATTTACTTTCCTATATTTTACACTTTATTTGTTTGTTAATCTTTGTTTATATCACACTTATTATATAGTTTGTTAGTTTATTTTTTCGATGCTATATGATCACGATGTTGCTTAACAAATTGTTGGAAATTTTGTTCTTCAACAAAATCTTCATTGAATGTGGCTGCTTCCTCCTCTTGGCCCTCTTCGTCTTCGGAACTTTCATTGCCAGGATGTTTTAAATAAACATCTGAAAGTTCACGACCCGCAGAGACCTGAAAATTTACCATTGCAAAACAAAACAAAAATTGTTTTAAATTCCATTTAATTTAATTATTTAAAAAATATGAGTGGAATGAAATCAAATGCTGATTTTGATGAAATATTTCATGAGATATACATATATTAGCGGCACTCTTCTGGGTAACATTAACTGTATAGGGTATCCTGCTTCTTCTTTATGGCCTATCACATGACTTAAATCTCTTCTTATTGCATTTAACCAACAAAAGTTTAGATTGTCTGAAACCCTTTTAGCCTCTCCATTTTCACTTTCGCCCTCTGATCCATTCATTCGCATTCCCAAGACTACAATTCCTCTTGAGGAATTTCCCATTATCCTAATCGTAGTCTCCCAAACCTCTTGTCCTCACTACCACTTCCAACAGGCTTAAATAAAAAGGCTTCTGCGCCACTATAGGCCAGGGGGTTACTCTCTATTGCGATGCGAAAAGAAAATGGTACGTAATCGAATAATTGGTACTCTTTAGTGCGCTTTCGTATTTTACTTACGCATTCCCTTGCGCAAATCTGGCATAATTTTCAACTAATTTTGCGAAAGTTTTGCGTAAGCGATACAGAGCACCAAATTGTACTATTAATGCATTTAACTTATGCATCGCACTTGCTTTCGCATGGCAATAGAGAGTAACCTCCCAGTTTTCATCGTATAACAGTCCCTGTATCTAATCCAATTCCATCTGATTTGTTTTCAATTCTGCATACCCAATTTAAATGAAACATTACATTCCTTACCTCAAGTTAGGGTAAAGGTTAGAAAATGTAGGAAAGGGTAATAACATTGGTGTTCCATAAAATGAGTATAGAAATCGTTTGCACTGTCATACTCGAATAAAACAAAACAGTAATAAGAAGCAGTAGTTAAGCAAGACAACTTAATCAAGCTCAAACAAAAATCAAATCCCCAGAAACCAATGAAGCCTATCGAAGACAGGGTGTTATTAAGTATTGCGATTCAAAGAGAAATCCATTCAAAAATAATACCTAGTCAACTGTCAGAGTTAATTCTCAGTAAATTTGACGGGCTAGTGTCAAATAAAAATATTCTTCATAAACCAACATTGAACCTCGCCAGATCGACTTGTCCTATGAACAGATTTTACAAAATAACGTATGGCAGACCATAAAGTAATGATCAATCATAATCCCAATGAGGATTTGTAATGATGAAAAAGCTGATAAATCTGCCCTGTCATAGCTTTGAAAGTTCCTAATTCGAAATCTAAGTTATCAGTAATTACCATTCTCATTACTATATTTTACTATTTACTGAACTAGAGCCCACCTGGGAATTTATTAAAGCCCACTTTATCACTCATAAGCATGATGAAATAAAACAATTTTGTATTTACCTCTTCTACGTAACCGGTTAACATAACCTCACTGCCAGTACCTTTACTTTTAGCAATCTTATCCAATTTCTGTTCTGTTTTCTTTGCCTGTTCTGCCAACTTTTCTTCACGTAATTTATTATATTCAGCCTTATAATCTCTGGAATTTCAAAATACATTTTTTACGACATTGCAGTTACAGATTAACAAAGGCTTCCTTACGTTTCATATTCTTTAGCGCCTTCAGCCACCAGGGCAAATAAACGATCAAAACCTACGCCTGTTTTTGAAGATATACCACATGCTTTTAAGTCCCTATAAAATTCATCCAATGTTAAAGACATGGTGCGTGTTAAATTGCTAATATAGTTCTGTTCGTTTTCTAAAGCCTCTTGGAAAGCTTCAAAATCTGTCATCCATTCAATGGCAAAATCATGATCTTGCATGTCAATCTAAAAGGTAAACAAAATATTTATTAATGCCTGCTTTGTATTATAAAATTCCCACCTACCTTGTTCATGGCCACTATAAAAGGTAATCTAGCTTTATACAGTATGGAACAGGCATATAGCATATTGGACATAAAGGTGGTAGGACTCACAGACCTTACCACATCCATAACATATACAACTAACGTGGGAAACATAGTGGCTAAGGCCTCTGTTATTATGGTACCCGAAGCGGACCAGGTAAACACTTCTATTTGTCCTGGTGTATCTATAATACACCATTTGTGTCCCTGTTGTCCAGCTCTTCGTATAAGTTCGACAACTTTTTCAAATTTTGTGGCAAATAAATTCAAAGAGGTTACAATACCACCATTGGGACCCAATTTATATTGTTTCATTACCTCCTTATAATTGACAGTATCTCTAATGTCAATATTGCAATGATAAGGGGTCTCCCGACAAGCTGGATCCAGATTAATAACATAAGGTTTATAATGTTCAAAAGAGGTCTGTGTTAGCTTTTGGACAAATGTGGTTTTGCCGGAGCCCGCCATACCCAAAACAATTATGCATGTGGGTGTAGATTGTGGACCATTTTCAACTGCCAAAGGTGACTTAACGGGATCGGAGGCCATTGTCTTTTGTTAATTTAATTATATTCACTTATTTTATAAAGAATTTGAGATTTTTTTAACTTTAAAAATTAAAAACAAAAAACTGCGTGCTTGTTTTATCTTTAAGAAATAGCAGTGCTGCCAAATGTTTAAGAAAAATGTAAACAAATTTAAAGTGCTGCCAGCAACTAAATCGTCAAACGTAAAAAATTTCAAGGTTTTCATATATGTAAGTTTCCATATATAAGTTAATTATGGATTTATAAAGGGAAATTAACAGGTATTTTTCGATTTTCAACTAAAAAGCTTGCAAATTAAAGTAAGTTGCAATTAATTAAGATAAAAAATTAAATTTTAATCATATTTCTGTATGTTTAGTTAAGAATTGTAAAGGCTGCCAAACTACATAATTTCTTTAAGAATGGCTTTGAGGGGAATTCTTTTTAACGGTTTTTTAAAAATATCCCTTAAAGATATTTATTATGGTGTTTCATTTCCTCATTTTCACTCTCTTTTAACTGCCATCTTTCAAAGTTAAACAATCATTTTCCATAAACCATGTCTTCTTCTGAAGATTTCGATGATCCTCAACCATCTACTTCCACACAAAAACCTAAACGTTCTTATACAAAATGTACACTTCCTTTGGAAAAAAGCCGACGTGCCATAGCCTCCTCGCTGGCTAAAGTTGTAAATAACATGGTTTATACAGAATTGCAGGATAAATGTAAAGAACTGTTGCAAATGGATGATATTGCAGAGACGGAGGCACGTATATTGTATATTTTGCAGCAAATTGATGAAGATCGTGAGGAACAGGAACAACTTAAAATTGCAAATAGAAGACGTAGAGCTAAGAAGTAATTATGATAAATAAAATAAGTTTGTAAAGTTTCTGATATTTAAAATAAGTGTAGATTTTGAGGTTAGAAAAGTTAAAAAATATATTTAGTTTTATAAGAAATATACATAATTGTATAATGTGTAATATTAAAAATAAATCTTTATCTCAAAAACAACGAAAATAACGTTTTTATTCTTATAAGTCCTTAATGAAATAATCAGTTCTACCAGCAAACATATCCATAGTCTAGGACATCATAGAGCAATAGCAGACGAGGTTATCCAAAATTTTCTATGCTTTTACGAGAGTTCATTGTATGACATACTTTCGGCTGAGTACTTTCCTTCATAGATAACGACCAGACCAAACGTTTAAGGGGTTTCTCTGCATGTTAGTCAATGCAAATGATTTTCACCGATCAAAAAGGTCATATCCATGATATACAACATATTCATGTTCTCCTGACCGTCTACTCTGCGTAATCATTTTCAACTCAGCCAATCTACGCTTAAAGCAAGGCAAATAGAATAACAAGCAAATTGTCCAAGTATGGAATAGCTGAAATTAGGCATCTGATTACTGCCTGAGTGGTTCTGCAACCAGGCTAGCTTTAATGCAGAATAACACTGACCAACATATTCATCAATCTGACATTTTATATATATGCCAGGAAAGACAGACTACAGCCCTTTGGCATCCATTCTAGAACATAAGTTATTTGAATCCAAACGTTTACGACTTTAAATCAATTCGGCTTATTGTAGGCTGTGACAAGTCAAGGATCAATCAAAATAGAATTTTACGATCTACACCAATTTCGTATTCAATATGATCGGAAATTGCTTTGCGAATGAAGCGGACCAGATCTGTTATAGGGCTCACAATCTTTGATACGTCATAGGTGTGCTATTGCCTCTCCAGTCGTTTGATAATGAGGCTCAAATTCGTTGACTGCATGATGTCACGTGCAATATTTTGGAAAATTAGCTGGACCAACATGGATGAGAAGACTGATTGTCTAATTTTTTTAAATCAATGGCCATTCATTGCATTTACGCAGTTCTTACTGGTCACTGCCCTATTGAATGCTGATTGACTTGGCATTCCCTAGAATGATTTATGCAGAGATAGTTGATTTGGGTACACTTTCGATATCAAAAACACTGTTATCTGCAACAGCAAGATTTATTTTGGAGTTGGTATGGTTTCCTACAGGCAAAGTTTGAGCAATATGTAGGAGTTCTTGAATTTTTTTGATTAACATTAAAAGTTTTATTTGTTTTAATTTAATTTCAAAAATTTATTTCACTTTAATTAATTAATAACTAAATATACATTTAATGTATATATTTCTTTAATTATTAATATTATTATCAATTTTTGCTTTTGTTTTTTTTTAATATATATATATAGGGGGTATTATAAATATAAAGGAATAAAATATAATGTAATAAATACGTGTGTTGTGTGTTTGTTGCTTGTAATTATTATATTTAGGCAATTATTAATACATAAAAAATAACAAAAAAAAAACTATTAATTCATTAAGATTAAGATAAGATTTCTTTTAACAGTTTTTATTTCTATAAAAAAATTTTTAAAATTAACGGCTATACTTCTTGTAAAATTGTTAAACATTTTCTATAGAAAAAAAATATATTTTTAAATTCTATATTTTAATAAAATTGTGTTTTTTGTAGAAAAAAATTACTTTGCTAAACTTCTCACTTTTTAGTTTAAAATAATCAATAAAAACTTTGATAATTTTTAAAAAAATATTACATTTAAGAATAATAGAACTTAAAAAAATTGTTTAAAATAAAATGGATTGCCAATACAATTTATACACTGTTTGCGAAAAAAAAATGTAATACTTTTTGTTTTTATTTTAAATTAAACCAAAAAATTTAAAAATTTACGGAATTCTAAGAGGATAATGGATGGCAACATTTATGGATTATGCCAAGTATAGGATTGATTATTTTCTTATACGTTTTTTAACTAAACGTAGGTGTAGCAGTTTATAGTTTTAAGATTTTGTTCATTAAATATTAAATGCCTCTTTTCACAAAAGGAAAATAAAATTGTTTAACATAAGTAAGCTTGTTTAACAATGATTTCTTTCATAAAATTTGTTAAACTAACCTTTTGTTAAACAATATTTTTTTCTTTTAACACAGGCATGGAGACTTTACATAGATTTCAAAGCAAGATTTTTTTGTTCTAAAAGTACAAGAAGCAGTTATTCATTTAGTATGTAATTAGCATGTGAAGCTTTAGTTTTAGACTTTTTTAGTTTTTTTTTTTTAATAATTTTGGCTTATGAAGTATAAATTTATATTTTGTTTTTGTTTATAACTATATTATCCCTTCTTTTTACATCAAGTTTAAAACATGAAACAGACAAGAAAAGATCTGAAATAAAGAAAGAATACAATTACAAATTATGTTACAATTACGCTCGGTGTAAAGAGGCACACCAGTGTCTCTCTCCTTCAACCTAATAGTCCAGCATGCTAACCACCAGACTACTGGAGCACCTTACGGTTGAAATTTCTATCTTTTACTCACCTTTTCTCCTGTTTTATAAAAAACAGTTTTATAGAGCGCTTTCTTCCTGTACATCTGACACCGTTAAACGGTGATCCCTATGCTAGGCAATCGATAAACGATCCATAATAGAACCTTCCAATAGGAATTCTTGACTGCTCCATAATATATCATGTAACTGTTGCGTTTCGCCGGCATTATTACTAAATGGAAAGAACGATGATATTTCATGTAGAACGTTAGCCATGCCACCTTCTGTGCTGTTGGCGCCCGCTAACGATAAGGCACCTCCCGCTCCCGCCAATGGTAAAGACGCACGACGACGTCGTTCAACACCATCAATAAAATCTGGTGCGGAATCTGTTGATCTACGTTCCTCTGCTGCGGGCATTTGCTCACCCGTCATATCGTAATAAATATCGGGTAGATCATCGTATTCTTGAAGTTCCAAACATCGTTGTAGTTTTGATATATTGCTAAGCAAAAGTCTATGTTGTAATTCGATTTGTGGAAAACCACCCCTTTTGATTTCTAAAATAGGCATGAAGCGATAATAGCATTGCTCCCAAATGGCCAGAGAAGACATATGATGATCGGGTTGTAAATATCTATCTTTGGGTATGGAGGATTTGGCTATAAAATTCTGCTGGCAAGCCATCGTAGATCTCTGCTGCTGTTGTTGGTTGACGGTTAGTAATGGTTTGCCCAGACCTGGCAACATAATAGCACCAGCCGGTATGGCTATAGAACGTCTACAGGGTATTTCTTGTTTTTGTTTCTGATAGAAGGGATTAATGAAAAACAATTTATCTTTCTCCAGAAACTGTTCCGACCAATCCCAAACGGGCCGTAATATTAAGCTGTTATCCTTTAAAGCTTTAAGCCTGTCAGCATAAGTATCAAATTGAAAAGTATCGAATATAGGCATAAAACATGAATCCCATAGTGTAGTCAAATAGGTTTGAGAAAATTCAAATTCATCGGGATATTGTTGCAGCAATTGCCAAACACCGTCTAAGAACAGCAGAAACACTGGACTTTCCTCTTGCACAATATTGGCATCACTAGGAACACGTACATGGGCCAGACGTTTTTGAAATGGATGCTCCAAAGCTATCCATTCTTTCTGTATAAGCGATTGGAAGCCATCTATGGTACGATAAAAAGGATCTAAAATTATTTGCGTTAGGGAGGATACTATACAGCACAAATCGCGTCCATTAGATTCCTGGAGAACACAAGTACAGCCGTCCCTTAGTTTTTCCGCTGCTTCGCAGGCATAACGCAAACACAGGGACGAATAGAACAACCAATTCGATTTCTCAAATAGCGTCAGAAATTTAGAGTCTTCTATGACAAAGTGTTGGGCCGATTCGGGACAACAAAGCCTTCTCAGCTTTTGATAGGCCTTTAAGACATCTTGTATGGAAGGCAAACGATCTGTAAGCTGAAGCAATTGCAATTTCTTTTGATCATTGGCGCATCTTACAGTTTCGAGCATAGTATTTTCCACCACCGAATTGGTTGTCTGCCCAGAGGGTTTCAACTCAGCTAAACGCACTAAGGCTGCATTACCATACCCATACACCCAAAAAGCAGCTCTTGAATCATAATATGCACGACACCAACTAAGAAATTTTTCCGTATTACAATCCTTGGGTATGACAAAATGAGGCGGCAAAGTGTAGCGTGCTGTAATGCGGTTCTCTTTGACAGCGGCTATGGAATCAGAGCTGATCACTTGCCAATTCGAGGAACCACATCTAATTAACTCGCGGGCCCAGTCATTTTTAGTTACATACATACTGACCGCTGATTTCGATAAAGTGTTGTAATAGGGCTCCTTGTAGCAATAGGCAAAACTCAAATCGTGCCGTGTGGGAAAGGCAAAACGTGCCAAGGCAGAGGCTATTTTTTTGCCCCAATCACAGCCACCTTTGGAATATTGAAAACCAAATTTTAAAAGGCGAAAATTTTTGCAAATAATATGCAAAGCAGCTATTCTACCACTCATTAGCTTTTGTTGAGCATCTAATTTCTTACGCCGGCGTCCAGCACTGCCCGGTAAGGCACTTACCGCTCTGCCAGTCTCTGCCACCTGATATACATGATCAATATTATTCAGTGTGACGTCATAGCGTGTCAACAAAAGGTTTTCTTGGCCCAAATTAGCTGCACCACGCTGCAAAGGCACAAATGCCAATTTGAAGTTGGTTACACTTAGCAAACCGAATAAGGCTTCTTTGGTGCTTTTAGCACTTGTCATTTCCAAATTTGTATCCATGGGCGAAATAGCTGTATAAAGGTAAGCTGGAGCTGAGCACACCATCAATTCGTTAGGCAAAAGACGGGGTTGAGCCAACAACACATCACGCATATCACTGGGCAGGCACCATTCATCATCGCCAGCCAAAGAGGATACATCACCAGCTGGCGGAGCCACATAACTGGTAAAGGTATTACGTTTACGATGATCAGACATGGTGGCTGACATTATTATTTATTACGGTTAATGTTGCCGTTGTTATTGCTGTTATGTTATAAACTTTTTTACTATAGTTTTTGCTGTTGTTTTATAGGTTTTATTATTGGTTGTCCCTCGTCATGAAATGGTTACCCGCACACGTACTCACTCACTCACTCACGAACTCGTACACACAAACACCAGAGTAACACAAATTGAGGTGCCACCAACTACTAATAATAACGATAATAAATGTGATCAGCATAAATAATTAATTTTTATATCCGGTAAATTTAGTTAGAAACTAAATAAACAACAAAATAAAAAAACAATTACAACAAATAAATGCAAACGCCCTTAATTTTTTTCTTTTAAACTCTTTAAACTGAACTCATGTTGTTGTTATTATTAAACACATAAAAAGCATAATAAAAAAGTGGTCTACCTCAAAAGAAAAGATAATTATTTTTCTTACTGTTTCACAAAAAAAAAAAATTTGTTGATAATAAAAGTTCAACGAAAAGAAGAAGAATAATTTTACACAGTATTATTTACTTTTCTTATAAACTCTCGGCCATTTTTTTGTAACGGTGTTTGTGTGTTCTAATATTTCTTTTTGCTTAATTCAATCTAAAAAAGCAATTTTCCACTTGTACTGTTTTATTTAATTGATTTTAACAATTTCTTTAAATTATATTTAATAATTTTTACAAAATTTTTCTTTTTTGTTCGTCTTTGTTACTGTGACTAAATGATTTACTTTATATTATTTTTTATTCCTATTGCTGTCAAAAAACCAAAAAAAAAACAAAAAATCATGTATTTTTGTTGTTTTACATTTTGTGGTGACACTTCGTGTGTGGTGAATAACATAAAAGCTAATACAGAAATGTTATATATTTTAGAAATAATAGTTATGGTGAATGCCAGATTCTTGAAATTACAAAAACTTATTGTAGTTAATATCATAAAAAGAAAATTTAGAAAATTGTAAGGTATAGACAGAGAAACGAAAAAGAAAGAAAGACAGAGAAGGAAACGGAGCTATATCATTAGCCAGCTAACGCCTTGGATGAAAATCCGAGTGTCCTGGCAAAGTCTTTGGCTCTGAAAGCCACGATACATAGGTGTTCAACAGAAAGAAGGAGTACTACTCGTCAGAACCACTTGGTTCTAGAATTCTAGACATAATTTTTTCTGATCACCTGACCTATAGCTGCGGAGAAGTGTTCCAGACTGGCTTTAACCGACCGTTTTGCCAGGTTCGTTCAATTCGTCCCGTTTTTTCTTACCAGTTCATCTACAGGTTCATTATATACTACGTCACCATGCCCTTGAATCTTGAGGGACTTTTTAAGTAAACATAGTCGCCAGTTAGAGCCTTAAATGTAGCTTGACTATCCACATAGATAAACTACCGTATTCTTATAGGCAATTCTGTCTTAAAACAGCTCTCATCACAGCGTAGAATACATTTCATTCATCAGGGAGCTTATAGGGCAGCTTAATGATATCTCCGCTAAGTAGATGCTCAGACCACTTCTTCCTGTCAACAAAAACTATTGTGGGCAGCTTTTTTAAGTTACATAACCATAACCATACAGTACGTGAAACACTATCTTTATGCTAAATCCTGCATTATGACATGTTCAAAGTCTCCTAACCTAGCAAGTACTCATTCAATTAACCTCAAAAAGTTCTTTGCTGACTGTAAAAACAGTTTGCAACAATTTTTTCACTAGAAGTAATTCTACAATTATACACAACGAGAAGGCTTCATGATAAGTCCTCTTGATGGTACCCGGTATGCCCAAAAAGATACATCCTTACACCTTAAACAGCAACGTACACCAGCACGTCGTATTCTTTATATAATGCAGCTTTACGAGGGAATCTATGGACGAAGGCCGTATCTCCTAATTATTGCACCTCCGACTACATAGTTGAACAATGACGAAACTAATAAAATTTGAATAAAATGATTTAAAAAGGAAGAAAGAGAATGGAAGAAGAAAGATAACTCTCAATCAAAACTACCACTATTCATAATTTTTCATTAATTTAGTTTTAAAAAATCGCTTATTTGCGATTTTCAAATATTCACGCTAGATCGTCACCTTGTTATTCAACGTATTTGTATAGAAAAATATAACTCTGTCTATAGATGCTATTGTGGTGAAATCAAAGTCGCTTCGTACACATAACGCCGTTAAATGTGAATGACATACGTCACATTCGAAAAAAAAACATCTGATAACAAATGTCAAACATCTAGTGGTAAACAAAAATATTTTTATTGAGCAACGCTTTTTTTCGCTCTAAAAATATTGAAAATTAAAAGAATTTTTGTGTTTTTATGCCAAACGTGCGAATAATATAAGTGTTACATATTCTTATTGGTGTAGGCATAGTGTTTACCATGGGTTTTCCACGTATAATAAGTAAAAATAATAAAATCTATACCAAATTGGGTGCGTTTTGTCTATCTGGCGACGGCCAGCAATTTTGGATTGTTTGTCATACCTGCCAAGAGGAATTGCAGACACAGGACAAATTTTGGAAGCACATACAAGACGAACATAATTTTATGCATGGGCCCAAGCAAGTGAGTTGGTATTTTGTTTATTGTTTACTACTGTCTGTTTAGCAATGCAATGGTAGAGAGAGAGTGTGTTGACGTGCTGTGCTGGCTGTGTTGTGTGCGGGGGGCTAAGAGGGCCACCCAGCCAGTCAGCGGCTGGTATGAGTTGTATTGAATAAAACGCGCCAATTTTATTTTTTCTGTTATTTTACGTTCACAGGAACAAGGTCGTACAGCGGCACAGGCTTATATGGAAGCGGCGGAAGCTGCAGCCATGACGCCATTGCCTCTATACCGTAAAGTTAGTGAAAATGACCAACAGCGTGATGATGTTGTATCGACAGAAGATGAAGATTTGCAAAAAGAACCAAAAGACTATACGGAGATGAGGGCGCACGATGATCAGCAACAGACGGCGGCAGTGGCCATAGACATTAAGTTGGAACCCTCTTCGTTAAGTCAACAGTCAGCGGTGCAGGCACAACAACAGCAACAACACCAACAACAACAACAGCAGCATCAACAACAACAACAGCAACAAGAACAATTACAACAACAGCAACAACAGACACAACAAATTGAAATAACAACACCTTTAATGTATCAAATACCGCAAGTACACCCACCAGTCAGTGCATATGCCGCCTTAGTTCAAGCACCAGCCATAAACACACTGAATATGTCAGTGGCCGCTGCTGCTGCGGCCGTAGCCTCCAATCAGGTGCCATCGTCAATGGCAAATCTATTGCCGCAAGAGCTGCAATACAAACAGGAACTGCAGTACAAGCAGGAGGTGCAACAACACAAAGAATCAGCCAACAATAGTACCACGGCCAGTGCCAGCAGTGCTATGTCCTCGGATGATGGCGAGCGCTTCTACATCTGTGACTTTGAGAACTGTGGTCTCAAATTTAAATATCAATCACGCCTCGAACTGCATCGTAGTGTTCATAGTAAGGTAAGACGTTTCGCCTGCGAAATATGTGGTGCCAGTTTCAAACAGTCCTGCAATCTGTCGACGCATCGCAAAAAGAAACATGCCCTTAAGGGCACTACTAAAGCCACCCTAGTACCGCCACAGAGTTTTTGAAATCCATTTATAAATTTCTTACAGTTACCCTTCTATTTTTGAATGAAATCACTAAAAACAACAACAGCAAAAACAAAAATAAACCACACAGAAAACAAATAAGAATTACAAAAGAAATTCAAGTAATCTATACAAAAACAAAACAAAAAAAAGGAAAAAAAACAGAAAAACAACAAGAACAACAACAACAGTACAGTGACTTCTTCTCTAACCCGCCCTAGAAATACTATAATTAATGAAATTATAAACAAATTTTAAAAACAACAACAAAAAAACGTATCTTTTCCGAAAATATTGAAAACAATTAAAGGGATCAGTTTTACATTAAGAAAGTATACAAAAAGAGACCGAAATTTAATTGAAAAGAAAGATTTTTTTGAAAAAATAAGTGTATTCTGTTGAATGGCATGAAATTTTAAAGTTTCTTAATAACATTACCTTGTAATTTTATATTGTTTGTATGTTTGTTTATCCTTTCTTTCCATCTCTTTTCCTTTTCCAATTTCGCTATCTCCTTTATCTCCTTTAGGGCATATTACATGAGACAGAAGTAGACGTCCTCAAATCTTGTATGCCGTAAACGGAATTGGAGTAGCAGCAGACAGTCTTGCCCTGCTATCCTTAAGTACGTACATCTAAGAGAGTACATCTAATCAAGAATGATAAGAAGTTTAACAATGTTAGCTTAAACTACATTGACCTTGGTCGCTGTTTTCGACCGTAAAGCTCATATCATCTTTGTTGCAATTTTAGTTGTACGCCAGTGTTTCTTTGTTCGTTGAACAGAATAGCAAAGTCCTTAATCGCTCTTTGTTTAAGTAGAAAAATAATGTTTTTTTCCATTTTCGAATACATTTTTCAATATTCGGCATAAACAGCAAAGACAAGCATTTTCAAATGATCGGCAAGTTATTCTTTTGTTTTTGAAGGACTAGTGATTTCAGACGATCGAACAGTTTATATGAAAAACGCTTAATTACTCAAGTATTAAGTTTTCGATTTTCTGAAATCGTTCGTCTTGCAAATGCTGGAGTTACTTGACAAATACTTAAGCACTTCAATATCTTGGATTTGCATTCATACAAATTTTTAAACGCTTGAAACAGGAGGAATCAGGAGGACTCAGAAAAATATGTCGTTCGAAGTTGATTATTAAACTATAGGTCACGCCACTCATGGATAAAATTAACACACACAACATGGTCAGTGTGAAAAAAATTTTTTCATCAAATATTTGCTTAATGTGATCTTTTAAATTAGAAAATCGAAATAAAGCCACATTGTAAGCCAAGTAAACGTTTAGAAAAAACAAATTTTATCCAACAAATAATTGCTTGACTTCTGACCTAATCTTGACAATCTACTTTCTAAACAAATATTTGTTTAATGTGACTGCATGCTAAAAGAAAATTCAAATGAAGAAAATCGCAAGTAAATTCACACAGAATTTTTTTTTGATGCCAAGTAAATGTATAGAAAAAAATATTTTTTTTGCTAAATATTTGTCTAATGTGAGAATAACATAAGTGATGTAAGAAAATGTTCATTTAAATTGAGATTTTTAAAATAAAACTTTTCAAATAAATTTTTTAAACTTTTGGTCTCCTTTATTGTTTTCAATATCTTGATTTTAACCCTTAACTGTGCTAAACTTTCCTAAACGTACAATATTTATTCTCAAACCTCTGTTGTAATACTAAATTCAAGGCTCAAGTGTTTTTCAACTACTGTTTTCTTACATAAATTTTTTTTATTTTATTTTTAAACACAATTTTATTTAATATTTAAGTCGAAACGTTCATATAATTTAGTATTTCTTTTCATTTGTTTGTTTTTTTATAACTTATTTCGTTGTATAGATTTTAAAAGAACGTCAAACAAATTAAAGAAATTAAGAAAACAAAACAAAAAATTAAAAATTTTAAAATTTTAATATTAAAATTCAATTTTAAACTTAAAAACCTTTAACATTTTTTATATAAATTTTTTTATATAAAAATTTAATTTTATTTCTTTTTTTATCAACTTTTTTTGGTATATTTTAAATGTAGTTTTAATTTCCTTTTTTAATTTTAAACAAATTTGTTTAAATAGTAAAAATCTTTTGTCTTTTTGTTTTTGTTTTAATTATTTTGTTTTTCTTTTAATTTTTATTTAATAAACTTGATAGTGTAGTTTTTAAGTTATAAATAAAATTGTAATTTTTTTTCTTTTTCTTTAAAAACCTATTTTAAGTATAAAATTAAATTAAAAAAAAAATGAAATTAAAAAAATAGAAACAACCACAAATTAAGAAAATTTTCTAATAAATTTCTAAGAGTGTATATTTTTCTATACACCAATAATTAATATATTATTTTAAATTTTAAGCTAAAGAAAAAAAAAACAAAAACAAATTAAACTTAAACTTTCTAAATCGTTTTTAAACAAAAATTTTGTTTTCTGTTTTAAAAAGTAAAAAAAAAAATGTAATTTTTCTTTTTTTTATTATTTTTAGCTGTAATTACTGTGCAATTAATAATAAAAATGAAACAAAATTCTATAATAATAAAATAAAAACAAGAAAATGAAAACAAATTAAAGATTTTAAATAAATAAAATGAAAAAAAAATAATAGTTAAAAAAAGAATTATGTTTTCAAAATGGTATCATAAGATCATCGCCAGAATTAAATAATAAAATTCCGTACAAACTCTAGGAAACTGGCAACCATATTGGTTGTAGTCCGTAAAGGACTTTCATATATTTTCATACAATTTTTTTTATAACAATTCACTTATGTTCTACAGATTTGCTATAATTCCATACTGCAAACTGTACTATACTGTACATACAACTCGTCGAAAATTAATGTCAAATCCTTCTAAGGATAATTGATTAAAAAAAGGATAAATTTCGTGGTTCGAATCTTCGCTAAACCGTTATTTTTTTATATTGATTTTCACAAAAAGAGGGCGTTAATTTTGAAAAAGAATATTAAGTGACCACAGTTTGAAAATTAAGTGGTTAAGTCGTTTGGTTTTGCAGTATTGAGACTCTTTTGGAGTCACACAAAACAGTAACCGAATTTTCTACAACATACGGTGATAAATTACTCGTATTTGGACTCACACAAAACAGTAACCGAATTTGCTACTACATAAGGGGATAAATTACTTGTGTTTGGACTCACACTAAACAGTAACGGAATTTGCTACTATATAAGGGGATAAATTACTCGTATTTGGACTCACACAAAAGAGTAACCGAATTTGCTGCTACATAAGGGGATAAATTACTCGTATTTGGATTCACAAAACAGTAACCGAATTTGCTACTATATAAGGGTATACATTACTCGTATTTGGACTCACACAAAACAGTAACCGAATTTGCTACTACATAACGGGATAAATTACTCGTATTTGGACTCACACAAAACAGTAAACGAATTTGCTACTACATAAGGGGATAAATTACTCGTATTTGGAATCACACAAAACAGTAACCGAATTTGCTACTACATAAGGGGATAAATTACTCGTATTTGGAATCACACAAAACAGTAACCGAATTTGCTACTACATAACGGGATAAATTACTCGTATTTGGAATCACACAAAACAGTAACCGAATTTGCTACTACATAAAGGGGATAAATTACTCGTATTTGGACTCACACAAAACAGTAAACAAATTTGCTACTACATAAGGGGATAAATTACTCGTATTTGGACTCACACAAAACAGTAAACAAATTTGCTACTACATAAGGGGATAAATTACTCGTATTTGGACTCACACAAAACAGTAACCGAATTTGCTACTACATAAGGGGGATAAATTACTCGTATTTGGACTCACACAAAACAGTAACCGAATTTGCTACCACATAAGGGGGATAAATTACTCGTATTTGGACTCACACAAAACAGTAACCGAATTTGCTACCACATAAGGGGATAAATTACTCGTATTTGGACTCACACAAAACAGTAACCGAATTTGCTACTACATTAGGGGATAAATTACTCGTATTTGGACTCACACAAAACAGTAACCGAATTTGCTACTACATTAGGGGATAAATTACTCGTATTTGGACTCACACAAAACAGTAACCGAATTTGCTACTACATAAGGGGATAAATTACTCGTATTTGGACTCACACAAAACAGTAACCGAATTTGCTACTACATAACGGGATAAATTACTCGTATTTGGAATCACACAAAACAGTAACCGAATTTGCTTCTACATTAGGGGATAAATTACTCGTATTTGGACTCACACAAAACAGTAACCGAATTTGCTACTACATAAGGGGATAAATTACTCGTATTTGGACTCACACAAAACAGTAATCGAATTTGCTACTACATAAGGGGATAAATTACTCGTATTTGGACTCACACAAAACAGTAACCGAATTTGTTACTACATACGGGGATAAATTACTCGTACACACAAAACAGTAACCGAATTTGCTACCACATAAGGGGATAAATTACTCGTATTTGGACTCACACAAAACCGTAACCGATTTTTCTACAACATAATGGGATAAATTACTCGTATTTGGAATCACACAAAACAGTAACCGAATTTGCTTCTACATTAGGGGATAAATTACTCGTATTTGGACTCACACAAAACAGTAACCGAATTTGCTACTACATAAGGGGATAAATTACTCGTATTTGGACTCACACAAAACAGTAATCGAATTTGCTACTACATAAGGGGATAAATTACTCGTATTTTGACTCACACGAAACAGTAACCGAATTTGCAACTACGTAAGGGGATAAATTACTCGTATTTGGACTCACACAAAACAGTAACCGAATTTGTTACTACATACGGGGATAAATTACTCGTACACACAAAACAGTAACCGAATTTGCTACCACATAAGGGGATAAATTACTCGTATTTGGACTCACACAAAACCGTAACCGATTTTTCTACAACATAATGGGATAAATTACTCGTATTTGGAATCACACAAAACAGTAACCGAATTTGCTTCTACATTAGGGGATAAATTACTCGTATTTGGACTCACACAAAACAGTAACCGAATTTGCTACTACATAAGGGGATAAATTACTCGTATTTGGACTCACACAAAACAGTAATCGAATTTGCTACTACATAAGGGGATAAATTACTCGTATTTGGACTCACACAAAACAGTAACCAAATTTGCTAGTACATAAGGGGATAAATTACTCGTATTTGGACTCACACAAAACAGTAATCGAATTTGCTACTACATAAGGGGATAAATTACTCGTATTTGGACTCACACAACACAGTAACCGAATTTGCTACTACATAAGGGGATAAATTACTCGTACACACAAAACAGTAACCGAATTTGCTACCACATAAGGGGATAAATTACTCGTATTTGGACTCACACAAAACCGTAACCGATTTTTCTACAACATAATGGGATAAATTACTCGTATTTGGAATCACACAAAACAGTAACCGAATTTGCTTCTACATTAGGGGATAAATTACTCGTATTTGGACTCACACAAAACAGTAACCGAATTTGCTACTACATAAGGGGATAAATTACTCGTATTTGGACTCACACAAAACAGTAATCGAATTTGCTACTACATAAGGGGATAAATTACTCGTATTTTGACTCACACGAAACAGTAACCGAATTTGCAACTACGTAAGGGGATAAATTACTCGTATTTGGACTCACACAAAACAGTAACCGAATTTGTTACTACATACGGGGATAAATTACTCGTACACACAAAACAGTAACCGAATTTGCTACCACATAAGGGGATAAATTACTCGTATTTGGACTCACACAAAACCGTAACCGATTTTTCTACAACATAATGGGATAAATTACTCGTATTTGGAATCACACAAAACAGTAACCGAATTTGCTTCTACATTAGGGGATAAATTACTCGTATTTGGACTCACACAAAACAGTAACCGAATTTGCTACTACATAAGGGGATAAATTACTCGTATTTGGACTCACACAAAACAGTAATCGAATTTGCTACTACATAAGGGGATAAATTACTCGTATTTGGACTCACACAAAACAGTAACCAAATTTGCTAGTACATAAGGGGATAAATTACTCGTATTTGGACTCACACAAAACAGTAATCGAATTTGCTACTACATAAGGGGATAAATTACTCGTATTTGGACTCACACAACACAGTAACCGAATTTGCTACTACATAAGGGGATAAATTACTCGTATTTGGACTCCTACATATTTGCGGTGAGTAGACAGGAGCTTGAACAATTACTTTTTTATGACTTAGCCATATACATGTGCAAAGAAGATTTCCCTAAGCGGAAAGCATTAAAAATTTAGCTCTTCTTTGACCGAAAAAGAACTTGTGAATCATGCATGCTATTTGGGATGAGTCTTCATATTTAATTGTTGTTGTAACAGCTATCCGTTGTTCACAGGAAAAAACTCTCAAGGTGAGTTGGGAATTTTTGGCCGAGTGATACTTGTGTCGTTTCGTAAGCTTGTTGATGCCGTCTTAAGGCTACTTGTATGAGCTAGAGAATCATCAGAATGAGGTCAGAGAAATTTTTATGGGAAAAAGGACGTCTTAACACTATTAACAACCATCGAAGTCTTCGTTGAAGATTCCTCCGTACAAAGACTACAGTAGAAGTTGTCCTAAAAGTTCGAATCGATGATTATTCGCCATCCTAGCTATTGTTTGTCTTCTCCTGAGATCAGAGAAATTTTAATGAAAAAAAAAACAACATCGTAAGGCCTTTGACACCCTGCAAAGACATATCGCATGAGCCTTCTTTTTGACGGCTACTGTGGGAGCTGTATCGGTTTTTGGGGCCAATGCTTATTCACCAACTTAGCCAATGTCTTAAATCTTCTAAAATTAAGGACATTTATTGAGGAAAACGATACCGTTTGGCCGTGAAAGCCACGCAAAGTTCACTATAATGGGCAGGGAAATTTATAGGGAAAATTTGGCATGGAAATTAAGTGACAGAATAGTGCCTATTAGCAAATATGGGTTTTCGAGGATAATCTTCCATTCATATTTCTAAAACCACTTCTGCAATATACTACGAAGGTAAACTAACTAACGCAGAGTCATATAGTCTCCTTCTACTACTTTTGAAGATTACAATTCACTGCTTGTACATATCGACGCCTCCGTTCTATAACATTCTAAGTCGAAAAAGTCGAAGTGCTTTGAGTTACGAGCTCTCAAAGTTTTCACGAGACATACGACTATATTTGTATTCTAAGTAGATTTTTCCCTATAACTTCGGAACGGATCCGTGCATCTTAACCAAATTTTGACAGCATTTAAGTTAGGGAATGTAGAATTTAAAAATGCAAGAACATTAAAAACGTTCTAAGTACACTTAGAACGTTATAGAATGGAGGCGTCGATATGTACATACGTACATTTAATAAATCAGGCTGTGTTCAGTAATGACATGAACAATTGCTCTACATATACCTTAGGCTTCAGCCCTCATTTCTAATTATCAGGGTATTCATATCCAACCAGATATCAGATCTAAGGACCAGATGTAAGATCTTTCGAATCGAAAATAAATTTGCTTCTCGTCTAAGGGCTTGTGATTAGCATTTGCTTTACAAAACCCTATTTCCAATCAGTTTTTAAATATTTTAAGAATAAAATCATTCATCTTCGATAATAATTCGTTTCTTTAGCCATTGTAATGCAATTTTTTTGTTTTATATTACAAAATACTACATTAAGTAAGTAAAGTAAGTCTCTTTTTACCACATACCATCATTGTTATTATTGTATTTCGTCTATTCTTTTGTTATTTAACACACATTTCCTTTTCCGCTAGTTACCGGATATAACATGACAATCTTATGAGAATATAAAAAGAGAAAACTCTGTGTGAATATGATCATATTTCTGTTGAGGGTAGTAGTGTTGGATAGGAATGTTTTTAACAAGTTGACAACTTTGTTTTCTTAGCACAAACGTTGACAGCATTGCAATGTAAAGGAGTAAATGAATGTCATGAAAGTAGGGAGGATTTTTTTGTGTGAGTGTAGTTGTATTGTTTTTTGTAGTTAAAAAATTCTTGCATTGCTTGTAATCAGCAAATAGCCTTTGATATAACTTTTAACTGTGAGCTCTTTTGACCACTGTTAGTGGGGTTTTAGAAACTTTAAAAACAATTATTAATCATACGCCATGATGTCTCTTTATGAATGAAATTTATCGTTGAAGAAATTTATTTGTGTAGAAACCAGCATTGGAAGGAAGCCTGTTGCTCTAGCATCCTATCAATAATTGCATTTTAAATGAATGTAGGTGCAAAGCAAAATGCGAAATTCACTATAATAAGCCGTAAAATAGATCCGATTCCTAAAAAAGTCATACAATCGACAAATTCGAATTATCCACAACACTAACAGAAACAATATTTTCACATTGCAATCGTGAACGGTGCTAGATTATGAGAATTTCTTGCTTAGTAGGTTGTATATGCCGACTATAACAACTCCATAATGTTCGGAAAGTGACCACGTTTAAATCTGCAATTCTGTGATGCAAAACTTTCTCTAAATAAATAACACTTCAGACAAAAGTTAACAGCTGAAAACGTTACCGAACGAATGGTTTTGAAACCACTCAGTGGATAACCCGATAACCCAGTTCTTAACTGGTGAGGGATGTTTTTTAAAAAATGTACACGTATGAAGAAGCCTCTATATGCCCAAACTGTGTAGATGAATGTGTAGAGCATCTCTGATTCAGAGCATTTCTAGATTCCGATTGTTCTTTCTAGCTTCCCAGTAAAATGTTAAGTTCAGAAATAAAATAGAACGAATGCAGTCAGCACCTAGTATAACGAAGGTAATCTTGAAACTCCGATGATTGGACAGAGAAAATGCAAGTGAGGTACTATAACACTAAAGCTAACTAGCTCTTTGAAAAATAATACTTAACAACAGTGCCGCAAGGGAAAAGGTGACTGACAGAAATAGGAGGTGAGTTTAGTAAGTACAAGAAAGCTATGGAAAATCATAAGTGTTTATATTGGTAACCAATATAAAAATAATAATTTAAAAAAAAAAAAACAGAATTAAGTAAATCATTTGCATTGATTTACTCTTTAAACATGGAAATAATCCTTATAATAAGGCAGTGTGAACATTATGGCATAATAAAACTTTAATACTCACCACTAAGTACATTTGCTGTTTTTTTCACCTGAAAACGTGTTAAAAATATTCATTAAAATAAAACAACAACTGTTAGCCAATAAAATTACTCACCACGATGCACTTGTTTCCGGCGTAACTGCTGTTAACCTTGAACAAGCAAAACCGATTTTACTTTTTTCTAACACACACACACACACTATAAAATTTACTGGAATGAAACAAAAACTTTATTAAAGAGAAGTAGGCAAACACATAATACATTAATACTCACCACTACACATACACATGTTTGCTTTGAAGCTCTGCATTGATATAATGTGGTTAAAAACGACCACTTATACGAACACAACAAAACATTATTTTCTAAAATAAAAGGCCTTTGAATTTAACAAAACTGAAATCAAAATAAAACTTTATTAGAGATATGAAGGAAGACAACTACACACAAATTAATACTTACCACTATGCATCCGGTTGAATGAAATGAAAACCCACACTAAAACACCGTATTATTACGGCATTACATTACATTTTTATTACATTTTTTTTAACAAAAAAAAAAACACTATTTACTGAAAATAAAAAAAAAACATCTTTATTAAATAAATTACATTCTTAGGTACAATAATACTCACCACTATATATTCGATTGCTTTAAAAACGCGCACTAATAAACATGATTAAACAGGCCACTTCATCAAAAAAAAACGACACTTTTAGCTGAAAATAAAACAACAACTTTATTAAAAAGATGAAGACAACTACACATACATTAATACTCACCACTAGGCTTTCAATTGCTTAAGAAATTCGCGTTAAAACAAAATGGCCATTTTTACGATTAAAAAAAAAACACGCACACGGAAAAACCCCGAATAATTCATTAAACCGTAGTAAATAACCGCAAATATTAATTAAAACTAATTTTAAAACACCGCACAACACATTTAATTACTTTAAACACACAAACAATATGCTTTTTTGCTTTAATTTAATTTAGAAACTTAGAAAGATTACCTAAAATATACGCACAACTCCACTAGACAAGCGAACGCAACCGATCCCGAATTCCTACTAATTTTTATACTCACCCCTACGCTTTTAATTGTTTCAGAAAACCCATGCAACAAGTAATAATCTCGACAAACATACATGTATATGTACATAGAAACATGCATAAACGCACTACACACGTATGTCAACACACTCAAATAATATCACCCAACAAGCTCTTTCCTTGGCTTGTGTTATGACAAAATAAAACACCAACTCTTTATATGTATGTGTATGCACTTTATAGAAGAGATTTCACCTCTAACCATCAATTAATACCACCTCTAATACTCACCTTTCAATATTCTCGCTCTCATAAAAATCGTCTTTCAAACAACTTCACAACAATACTTGCGTTTTTTCTCCCACTAACCGACAACAACAACTGTTACGGCTGTTTGTTTCATTTTCGGCTTTACGGCTGTTGTTCATTTTTCATTTCATTTTCTTCTTCTTTTGAAGTTGCTGTGGTATTCTGTTCTTACTCTTACAGTCTTTTAATGTTTTAATTTTTTTCAATAGAAAGTTTTGTTGCCAATCGTAATAAATTTGTTGTTAAATTATTAGCCACATTGTTAGCTATTTTTGACGATTTCCCATCTTTTATCTTTAACTTGTTAAATCATGTTCTTATGTTCTGTTGTTGCAACAACTTTGATCTGCTTAACCTTATGCTTGCATTGAGAGTAAAAGAGGTGAACAAATATTATTTTTACTCAGAGAGCAAAATTAGGCAGGGTGTTGTTTTTGTTTTCATTGTTATAAAGGGTTTATGCAATTGAATGTTGTTGTTGGTTTTCGGAAGAAACACGGAAGGAAGTCTTTCTTTTGTGTTTGTTCTTAAAGAAATTTGTGAGAGCGAAAATATGAAAAGGTGAGTATTAAAGGTAAGATTAATTGATGGTTAGAGGTGAAATCTCTTCTATAAAGTGCATACACATACATATAGAGTTGCTGTCTTATTTAGTCGAAACAGAAGCAAAGGAAAGAGCTTGTTGGGTGGTATTAAGGCGAATTCATAGAATTCATATGAATTCGCCTTAATACCACCCAACAAGCTCTTTCCTTTGCTTCTGTTTCGAATTCATATGAATTCGCCTTGGGTGGTATTATTTGATTGTGTTGACATACGTGTGTAGTGCGTTTATTTATGCGTGTTTCTATGTACAAATGTTTGTTAAGGTTATTACTTGTTGTATAGGCTTTCTGAAGCAATTAAACGCGTAGGTGTGAGTATAAAAATTAGTAAGAATTCGGGATCGGTTGCGTTCGCTTGTCTTGTGATGTTTTAAAATTAGTTTTAATTAATATTTGCGGTTAGTTACAGCGGTATAATGAATTATTGCCGGTTTTTCCGTGTGCGTGTTTTTTTATCGTAAAAATGGCCATTTTGTTTTAACGTGAATTTCTTAAGCAATTGAAAGTCTAGTGGTGAGTATTAATGTATGTGTAGTTGTCTTCATCTCTTTAATAAAGTTGTTGTTTTATTTTCAGCAAAAAGTGTTGCTTTTTTTTGTGGTCTGTTGAAGCATGTTTATTAGTGCGGCTTTTTAAAGCAACCCAATATATAGTGGTGGGTATTATTGTACCTAAGAATGTCTTCTTTTATTAAATAACGCTGTTTTTTATTTTCAGTAAATAGTGTTTTTTTTTTGTTCGTAAAAATATTGTTGCTTAATACGTGTAATTTAGTGTGGGTTTTTCATTCAACCGGATGCATAGTGGTAAGTATTAATTTGTGTGTAGTTGTCTTCATAACTCTAATAAATTTTTATTTTGATTTCAGTTTTGTTAAATTCAAAGGCCTTTTATTTGAGAAAATAATGTTTTGTTGTGTTCGTAGAAGTGGTCGTATTTAATCATATTATATCAATGCAGAGCTTCAAAGCAAGCATGTGTATGTGTAGTGGTGAGTATTAATGTATTATGTGTTTGCCTACTTCTCTTTAACTCTTCTTACTTCTCTTTTTGTTTCATTTCAGTAAATTTTATAGTGTGTGTGTGTATGTGCGTGTGTGCTAGAAAAAGTAAAACAGATTTTGTTTGAGCAACGTTACCAGCAGTTAAGCCGGAGACAAGTGGATCGAGGTGAGTAATTAGTGGCTAACATTTATTGCCCTATTTTAATTAATATTTTTAACATGTTTTCAGGTTAAATACCCTTCAGTTATATTATCTACCTTAAAAGCCTTTTTTTCCATGACTTTATTTAACTTTTTCCCATTCTTTCACTGCAAACAAAAAAATTGAAAAGAAACGTCCTTTCATTTCGAAAAAACCAAATATTTTTTGAGAACAAAAAGGGAAGAAAAGAAAATAATTCTCTTGATTTAATTAAATTATTTGTAAACGTTAGAAAAAGGTTTTCAATAAAAAAACTTCAATCAATTCTAGTTTACCTTCCTAACGTTTTTGTCTCTCAAACCTCATCTGCAACTATATTGCTTACTGACCGATGGAGAAATCAACTTCATGGTTGAAGAAAACTTTTTCGATATAAACATCGGATACTTGCTCTAGCACCCTATCTAAGGCATTGTAAAATATCAGACGGCTTTGATTGTTACATGAACTATATGTGTGGATGGAGGCGCAAAGCATAATGCAAAATACTCTATATTAAAACATATAGTAGGCCCAATTGCTAAGAAAGTAATAGAATCGACTAATTTAAACTGTCCGCTACACTAACAGAAGCGATATTTTCGGCAATGACAACCTGGCATTCGTGCTCGGTACCAGCCTCTACAAATTGAGAATTCCTTGTATAGGTTGATTATGCCGACCATAATGATCACGTTTGAATCTGCAGTTTTGTGATTAGCTTTAATTATTTTGAGTTCTGCGGTTAGTGACCGATTCTCAACCAATTGTAAACCTTCGCTAAACAAATAACGGTTCAGACAAACAGCTGCAAGTGTTTTGCCGGGACCATTAAATGGATAACACGATATAATCTCTTGTATGACCTAGCTCTTAACTGGTGATGGCTGTTTTTGAAGATATCTGAAAAGATTTGGACCTAACGAAGTCTCTACATACATAGCTAAACTATGTAGATGCAGAAGCAGAGCATCTTTGATCCACTTTCTTTAGATTTATGGTAGATAGTCCCTGACAGTTTCCCAGTAAAATGTTTGGTTCAGGAATAAAACAGAATGAGTGCAGTGAACGTATGGTTAAGGTCATACTGAAACTCTGGTGGTTGGACAGCCAAAGGCATGTAAGGTAAAATAGTATTAAAGCTAACTACATCTTCGGCAAGTAGTTTTTACAAAATAGGGAAACAAAATAGGAGGTGAGTTTAGTAAGTACAAGAAAGCTATGGAAAATCGTGTGTTTATGTTGGTAACCAATATAAAAATAATATTTTTTTTGTTAAAAAACAGAATTAAGTAAATCATTTGCATTGATTTACTCTTTAAACATGGAAATAATGCTTATAATAAAGCAGTGTGAACATTATGGCATAATAAAACTTTAATACTCACCACTAAGTACATTTGCTGTTTTTCACCTGAAAACGTGTTAAAAATATTCATTAAAATAAAACAACAACTGTTAGCCACTAAAATTACTCACCACGATGCACTTGTTTCCGGCGTAACTGCTGGTAACGTTGCTCAAACAAAATCTGTTTTAATTTTTCTAACACACACACACACACACACTATAAAATTTACTGAAATAAAACAAAAACTTTATTAAAGAGAAGTAGGCAAATACATAATACGTTAATACTAACCACTACACATACACATGTTTGCTTTGAAGTTCTGCATTGATATAATATGATTAAATACGACCACTTCTACGAACACAACAAAACATTATTTTATCAAATAAAAGGCCTTTGAATTTAACAAAACTGAAATCAAAATAAAAATTTATTAGAAATATGAAGGAAGACAACTGCACTCAGATTAATACTTACCACTATGCATCGGGTTGAATGGAAAACCCACACTAAAACACCGTATTATTACGGTATTACATTACATTTTTATTACATTTTTTTTTTGAACAAAAAAACACTATTTACTGAAAATAAAAAAACATCTTTATTAAATAGAAGATTACATTTTTAGGTACAATCATACTCACCACTATATATTCGATTGCTTTAAAAACCCGCACTAATAAACATGCTTCAACAGGCCACTTCATCAAAAAAAAAACGACACTTTTTGCTGAAAATAAAACAACAACTTTATTAAAGAGTTGAAGCCAACTACACATACATTAATACTCACCACTAGGCTTTCAATTGCTTAAGAAATTCGCTTTAAAACAAAATGGCCATTTTTACGAAAAAAAAACACGCACACGGAAAAACCCCGAATAATTCCTTAAACCGTAGTAAATTACCGCATATATTAATTAAAACTAATTTTAAAACACCGCACAACACATTTAATTACTTTAAACACACAAACAATATGCTTTTTTGCTTTAATTTAGTTTAGAAACTTAGAAAGATTACCTAAAATATACGCACAACTTTACTAGACAAGCGAACGCAACCGATCCCGAATTCCTACTAATTTTTATACTCACCCCTACGCATTTAATTGCTTCAGAAAACCCATGCAACAAGTAATAACCTTGACAAACATACATACATATGTACATAGAAACGCACTACACACGTATATCAACACACACAAATAATACCACCCAACAAGCTCTTTCCTTTGCTTCTGTTTCGACAAAATAAAACAACAACTCTTCATAGAAGAGATTTCACCTCTGACCATCAATTAATACCACCTCTAATACTCACCTTTCAATATTCTCGCTCTCATAAAAATTGTCTTTAAAATAACTTTACAACAATACTTGCGTTTTTTCTCCCACTAACCAACAACAACATTCAGTTGCATAAACCCTTTATAACAGAGAAAACAAAAACAATAACACCCTGCCTCTCCACGATACCATAATTACTCTCTGAATAAAAAGAATATTTTTTCAACTTGTGCTCCCAATGCAGGCATAACATTAAGCAAATCAATGTAATCAATGTAATTGTAACAACAAAACATAAGAACATGATCTAACAGGTTAAAGATGAAATATTGGAAATCTTCAAAAATAGCTAACAATGTGGCTAATAATTTAACAACAAATTTATTACGATTGGCAACAAAACTTTCTATTGAAAAAAACATCTTTTCATTAACATTAAAAGACTATAAAATTAAGAACAGAATACCACTGCAACTTCAAAAGAAGAAGAAGAAAATATCGCCGATAATGAAACAAACAGCCGTAACAGCAAATCTTCCCATTTCATTGTTTGCATTAGTAAACAAACAACAACAATATTAAATACACATCATATAGGGAAAATACTCTTAACGGAATAAAGACGACAACTACAGACGTTTTTTTAAATGCTTACTTGTGTGCCAAAAAAACTTCTTTCCTTATGCTAATAATTTCTACTAGAAAACTTACCTCCATTCTGTTCGCGAAGCTTGTAGTTGTTGAAGAAATGTTATTGTTGTTGTTTTTTTTTACATGGTTACACCTCTGACTCTATCATCTGCTTAATTTTAGAGTTTTGTGAATTTTTGTGATTAAAATTGTTTTTATTTACCATTATACTGTCGTAATTAATTAGAATTCTTCAGAAAATCTTTATAATTTATTAACAATCATTTATTATTTATCAAAAGAAACACTTTTTCACACAAAATTAACACTTTTATACTGTATGACTTTTAAAAGAAAAGCCTTAAAGAACAAGGCTGAGAATGGAGTCTGCAGTGTGGTGTGTTCTTTGATCTATTTATTCATGTGCGTGTGTTTATTACCAATGCAGTTGTACCCCGTTAGACCATGTTCTTTTGATTTGTTGTTACAATGACATTGATTTGCTTAACCTTATGCTTTCATTGAGAGTAAAAGAGGGGAATAAGCATTATTTTTTACTCAGAGAGCAAAATTAGGCAGGGTGTTGTTTTTGTTTTCTTTGTTATAAAGGGTTTATGCAATTGAGTGTTGTTGTTGGTTTTCAATCACATGCTTTGTTAATAGCTTGTGAGGAGGGGGGGGGGTGTAATATTCAATATGCTTTGACATACATACGTATGTAGTGCATTTATGTATGCACGCATGTGCATTCGCAACGACTATTACTTGTTGCTGGGAGTTGCTAAGAGAGTAAGGCTGAGTATAAAAGATTTTGAAGTATGTAATTGAGTAGGGGTGAGTATAAAAATTAGTAGAAATTCGGGATCGGTTGCGTTCGCTTGTCTAGTGAAGTTGTGCGTATATTTTAGGTAATCTTTGTGAGTTTCTAAATTAAATTAAAGCAAAAAAGCATATTGTTTGTGTGTTTAAAATAATTAAAAGTATTGTGCGGTGTTTTAAAATTAGTTTTAATTAATATTTGCGGTTATTTACTACGGTTTAATGAATTATTCGGGGTTTTTCCGTGTGCGTGTTTTTTTTATCGTAAAAATGGCCATTTTGTTTTAACGCGAATTTCTTAAGCAATTGAATGCCTAGTGGTGAGTATTAATGTATGTGTAGTTGTCTTCATCTCTTTAATAAAGTTGTTGTTTTATTTTCAGCAAAAAGTGTCGTTTTTTTTTTGATGAAATGGCCTGTTTTATTAGTGCGGGTTTTAAAGCAATCGAATATATTGTGGTGAGTATTATTGTACCTAAGAATGTCTTCTTCTATTTAATAAAGTTTTTTTTTTTATTTTATAGCGTGTGTGTGTGTTAGAAAAAAGTAAAATCGGGTTTGCTTGGTCAAGGTTAACAGCAGTTACGCCGGAAACAAGTGGTGAGTATTAAAGTTTTATTATGCCATAATGTTCACACTGCTTTATTATAAGGATTATTTTCATGTTTAAAGAGTAAATCAATGCAAATAATTTACTTAATTATTTTATTATTATTAATTAAATTAATTAAAAATTATTAAACCTGAAAACATGTTAAAAATATTCATTAAAATAGAACAATAACTGTTAGCCACTAATTACTCACCTCGATCCAATTGTTTCCGGCTTAACTTCTGGTAACGATGTTCAAACAAAATCTGTTTTACTTTTTCTAACACACACACACACACACACTATAAAATTTACTGAAATAAAACAAAAACTTTATTAAAGAGATGTAGAGGCAAACACATAATACGTTAATACTCACCACTACACATACACATGTTTGCTTTGAAGCTCTGCATTGATATAATATGATTACATACGACCACTTATACGAACACAATAAAACATTATTTTCTCAAATAAAAGGCCTTTGAATTTAACAAAACTGAAATCAAAATAAAAATTTATTAGAGTTATGAAGGAAGACAACTACACACAGATTAATACTTACCACTATGCATCCGGTTGAATGAAAAACCCATACTAAAACACCGTATTATTACGGTGTGACATTTCATTTTTATTACATTCTTACGAACAAAAAAAAACACTAATTACTGAAAATAAAAAAAAAACAACTTTGTTAAATAAAAGAAGACATTCTTAGGTACAATAATACTCACCACTATATATTCGATTGCTTTAAAAACCCGCACTAATAAACATGATTAAACAGGCCACTTCATCATAAAAAAAACGACACTTTTTGCTGAAAATAAAACAACAACTTTATTAAAGAGATGAAGTCAACTACACGTACATTAATACTCACCACTAGGCTTTCAATTGCTTAAGAAATTCGCGTTAAAACAAAATGGCCATTTTTACGATAAAAACACGTGCACGGAAAAACCGGCAATAATTCATTATACCGCAGTAAATTACCGCAAATATTAATTCATTTTTATACTCACACCTACGCGTTTAATTGCTTCAGAAAGCCTATGCAACAAGTAATAACCTTAACAAACATAGCATAAATAAACGCACTACACACGTATGTCAACACAATCAAATAATACCACCCAACAAACTCTTTCCTTTGCTTCTATTTCGTCAAAATAAGACAACAACTCTTTTATATGTATGTGTATGCACTTTATAGAAGAGATTTCACCTCTAACCATCAATTAATCTTACCTTTAATACTCACCTTTTCATATTTTCGCTCTCACAAATTTCTTTAAAAACAAACACAACACAAAAGAAATACTTCCGTTTTTCTTCCGAAAACCAACAACAACATTCAAAATTGCATAAACCCTTTATAACAAAGTAAACAAAAACAACACCCTGCCTAATTTTGATACCATAATTGCTCTCTGAGTAAAAATAATGTTTGTTCACCTCTTTTACTCTCAATGCAAGCATAACGTTAAGCAAATCAATGTAATTGTACAACAAAACGTAAGAACATGATCTAACAGGTTAAAGATGAACATCAAATTTATTACGATTGGCAACAAAACTTTCTATTGAAAAAAAAAATATCTTTTCATTAACATTAACATTAAACAGCCGTAACAGTAAATCTTCCCATTTCATTGTTTGCATTAGTAAACAAACAACAACAATATTAAATACTCATCATAGAGAGAAAAAACTCTACTAGAATAAAGACGACAACTACAGACGTTTTTTTAAATGTTTACTTGTGTGTAAAAAAATCTTCTTTCCTTATGCTGATAATTTCTACTAGAAAACTTACCTACATTCTGTTCGTGATGCTTGTAGTTGTTGAAGAAATGTTATTGTTGTTGTTTTTTTGCATGGTTACACCTCTGACATAATATACTCTGCTTAATTTTAAAGTTTTGTGAATTTTTGTGATTAAAATTGTTTTTATTTATAATTATACTGTCGTAATTAATTACAATTGTTTAGAATATTTTCATAATTTGTTAACAATCATTTATTATTTATCAAAAGAAACACTTTTTCACACAAAATTAACACTTTTATACTGTATGGCCTTTATAAAAAATTAAAGAAAAAGGGTGAGTATGTGAGTCTGCAGTGTGGTGTGTTCTTTGATCTGTTTATTCATGTTCGTGTGGTTATTACCAATCAGTTGTACCCCATTAGATCATGTTCTTATGATTTGTTGTTACAATGACATTGATTTGCTTAACTTTATGCTTGCATTGAGAGTAAAAGAGGTGAACAAACATTATTTTTACTCAGAGAGCAAAATTAGGCAGGCTGTTGTTTTTGTTTTCTTTGTTATAAAGGGTTTATGCAATTGATTGTTGTTATTGTTTTTCGGAAGAAACACGGAAGTATTTCCTTTGTGTGGTGTTTGTTGTTAAAGAAATTTGTGAGAGCGAAAATATGAAAAGGTGAGTATTATTTGATGGTTAGAGGTGTAATCTCTTTTGTAAGGCTTGTATATACACGTATACGTACATATATAGTGGTGTTGGTATATTTCAACGAAATAGAATCAAAGCATCATTCTCATGCTTTGAAAAGAGCTTGTGAGGGGGGGGGTGTAACATTCAATATGCGTTGACATACATACGTATGTAGTGCATTTATGTATGCATGCATGTGTATTTGCTACGATTATTACTTGTTGCTTGGTGTTGCTAAGAGAGTAAGGCGGAGTATAAAAGATTTTGAAGTATGTAAATGAGTAGGGGTGAGTATAAAAATTAGTAGGAATTCGGGATCGGTTGCGTTCGCTTGTCTAGTGTAGTTGTGCGTATATTTTAGGTAATCTTTCTAAGTTTCTAAATTAAATAAAAGCAAAAAAGCATATTATTTGTGTGTTTAAGGTAATTAAATGTGTTGTGCGATGTTTTAAAATTAGTTTTAATTAATATTTGCGGTTATTTACTACGGTTTAATGAATTATTCGGGGTTTTTCCGTGTGCGTGTTTTCTTTTTTCGTAAAAATGGCCATTTTGTTTTAACGCGAATTTCTTAAGCAATTGAAAGTCTAGTGGTGAGTATTAATGTATGTGTAGTTGTCTTCATCTTTTTAATAAAGTTGTTGTTTTATTTTCAGCAAAAAGTGTCGTTTTTTTTTTGATGAAATGGCCTGTTTAATCATGTTTATTAGTGCGCGTTTTTAAAGCAATCGAATATATAGTGGTGAGTATTATTGTACCTAAAAATGTAATTTATTTAATACAGATGTTTTTTTTTATTTTCAGTAAATAGTGTTTTTTTTTTGTTAAAAAAAAAATGTAATAAAAATGTAATGTAATACCGTAATAATACGGTGTTTTAGTGTGGGTTTTCCATACAACCCGATGCATAGTGGTAAGTATTAATCTGTGTGCAGTTGTCTTCCTTCATATCTCTAATAAAGTTTTATTTTTATTTTAGGTTTGTTAAATTCAAAGGCCTTTTATTTTAGAAAATAATGTTTTGTTGTGTTCGTATAAGTGGTCGTATTTAATCATATTATATCAATGCAGAGCTTCAAAGCAAACATGTGTATATGTAGTGGTGAGTATTAATGTATTATGTGTTTGCCTACATCTGTTTAATAAAGTTTTTGTTTCATTTCAGTAAATTTTATAGTGTGTGTGTGTGTTAGAAAAAAGTACAACAGGTTTTGCTTGTTCAAGGTTAACAGCAGCTACGCCGGAAACAAGTGGTGAGTATTAAAGTTTTATTATGCCATAATTTTCACACTGCTTTATTATAAGGATTATTTTCATGTTTAAAGAGTAAATCAATGCAAATGATTTACTTAATTATTTTATTATTATTAATTAAATTAATTAAAAATTATTATTTTTATATTGGTTACCAACGTAAACACTTACGATTTTCCATTTTCTAAAAACTACTTCCCGAAGTTCTAGTTAGCTTTAATGCAATTTTAGCCATATGTTCACTGCATTCATTATATTTTGTTCCTGAACTTAACATCTCACTGGGAAACTGTTAGGGACTATCTACCATAAATCTAAAGAAAGTGGATCAAAGATGCTCTGCTTCTGCATCTACACAGTTTAGCTATGTATGTAGAGACTTCGTTAGGTCCAAATCTGTGCAGATAACTTCAAAAGACAGCAACCTGCAGAGAGCTGGGTCATACAAGAGATTATATTCGGTAATCCATTTAATGGTCCCAGTAAAACACTGTCAGCTGTTTGTCTGAAGTGTTATTTATTTAGCGAAGGTTTACAATTAATTGAGAGAATGCTAATCACATAGCTGCAGATTTAAATGTGATCACTTCTCGAACATTACGTGGTGGTTATGGTTCGACATAATTAACCTACTAAGCAAGGCATTCTCAGGGTTATAAAGAAATTTGCAGAGGCTGACCCCGTGCATGAATGCCAGGTTCTCATTGCCGAAAATATCGCTTCTGTTAGTGTTGCGGACAGTTTAAATTAGTCGATTCTATTACTTTCTTAGCAATTGGGCCTACTATATGCCTTAATATAGAGTATTTTGCATTATGCTTTGCGCCTCCATCCACACATATAGTTCATGTAACAATCAAAGCCGTCTGATATTTTACAATGCCGTAGATAGGGTGCTAGAGCAAGTATCTGATGTTTTTATCGAAAAAGTTTTCTTCAACCATGAAGTTGATTTCTTCATCGGTCGTTACGCAGATGAGTTTTGAAAGACAAAAACGTTAGGAAGGTAAACCAGGATTGATTAAATTTTTGTTTTTTTTTTATTGAAAACCTTCTTCAAACGTTTACAAATAATTTAATTAAATCAAGAGAATTATTTTCTTTTCTTCCCTTTCAATTTTTTAAATTTTCAAATTTTTTTGTTTAAATAAAGTCATGGACAAAAAAAGGCTTCTAAGGTAGATTATATAACTGAAGGGTTATTTAAAAAATAAAAGACTTAAAAGGTAAAATGAAAGCTAAAAAATGACCTTTTGTTCTTGTTAAAAAAAAAAACATTTCCTTTAAAAGTCTTTAAGTAAGCTTTTCACTGAACGTTCTTAGACTTTTGATTAATTTTTGTTGCCATTATTTGCATTCGAAAAAGGTGAATTTCTAGACCAATAAATTTAAACCCAAATCCAAGTCGAAACTAAATTGAAAACTCAATTTTAAGCAATAAATCTTTGCTAAAGAAATTATCCTTTTAAAATAAAATATTACATCCTTATAAAAGCCTTCTTCCTCTTTTATTTTAAGAAGAAAAGGATTTAATTTCAAGCACTTTTCGTATAAAAATTCAAATGCAAATTTCTTTACCTTATTTTTCTCTCATTAATAAACTGTATTGATGCCAAGAGTTTTGTCCTCTTTTGGCTTTTATTTACAGAACCTTTCTGTCGTTGCTATCAAAAAAAAAAATATAAAACCCGTTAAGCTTTTTAAATGGTTGGTACAAAGGCGTTCTTCGTGGCATACACTAAATTATACGTTTTACTTGGGGTAGATAAATTACAATCTATTCTCTATTGTTTTCGTTCATTGGTTTTTGGGGCGAATGTTTTGAGCTTACCTCATAACACTGGGTTAAAAAAGTTAACGTATGACTAAATACAGGTATTCTTGTATAGAAAAAGTTTAATTTTGTCTGCAGTTAAGCGAAATTATTCATAATTTTTCATTGTTCCCTTATACATTATTATAGAAATCTTTAGGTGGCTTAATTTTTGTTACTCACTGTAATTTATGCAAGTCTTTAAAAACCCCATACACCTTTGAAATTTTTTTTATAGGTGAACTACCTTCACTTGAGCTTTTATAAATAGAAATTTATGGAATTTTTTTATGGAAGTCTTTGTAGTTTCAATGCTTTGTCTGTTTAATGGACATTCAAATTTTATAGATTTCTCCATACTTTCTATGCTTTCCTCGGTGTTCCAAGGTATTTTGATTGTTTGCCATGAATGCACAAAAGAAAAGAATATTGGCATGAATAGTATTGTATTTAAATGATTTAATTGCGCCAAAAAGCAGGGAAAATATTCGACCAAGAGGTGTCAACACATCACCCAGTTGAAATAAAATCTGAATTCGAATCATATTTAACCAAAGTTTTATAAAATAAAAAGAAATCCGGCTTTGTAAAGTTAAATTCAGTGCCTAGAACCTGCTAGGCACACAACTATTTCCCTCTGGGATGCATTGATGCCCCATAGGTTCCAAGAAAGTGCCTCCATGATTCATTCTCATCGTTACATAATCTACAGGTTGGGCTCAAGACAGCCCCCATTCTGAATAAGTGTCCTTAGAGTGTACAGTGTCCTGTCAAAAGACCGACAATCAACTTCTGGTTATTCCTGGATAGTCTAATGCATGACCCAAATTTACTCTTATTGCAGTTTCTCAACAAAAGTTTTTATTGCCTAAAATCCAATTGGTTTGGGAAGAGTCTTTCCCTCACCATATACTCCGTTTCGTTGTGCATACCTTATAAAAAAAATAATCGATCTTACTCCACAGAAGGAGTCTGGTCCCATCAGCGGTGTTGAAACTCCCTTCCCCCTTAGCTCGTCTGCTTGCTGATTGCCGAGAATTTCAATGTGATCTGGGCCCCAGCAGAGGTTAACCTTATTCTGCCTGCTTGGTTGATTCAGTCTCTCCAGTCAGTCCCATACTATCTACGATTTAACCTTATAAGAGCCTAGCCAAGTGCTTGAATGACGGCTTGATTGTTAGATAATATTGCTATGTTCCGTCCTTTGTATCTCCTACCCAAGTTGAATTGAGCACATATTTCGATGACATAAACTTGAAGGTCGGATAAATTCATTCTGGAACCAAAGTCTCCTTCCTCTGTTCTATCACAATCCTTCCTTCCGTTCTTATCACAATCTCAGACCTCATTTTAGAGCATATGTAGCTTTCAGGTTCTTCCATTCATTTTTGTTACCAAGTCTCGTTGATAAGCACTTTCGCAAAATCATGAAGTCTACTGGTTCGGTTCAGGACACAGTTAAGACAGCCAATCGATTCCTAGACCCCAAAATCTTTTAAATGAATTCCATGTTAGACTTGTCTGCCATCAACCTAACTAACCATAGACACAAAAGTTTTGGTCTTCGTTGGCATGTGCAGCGGAGTTAAAGCCAACAGAGCTTCCAACTTCGCTGTAGGGCAGGTTCTCATTCGTTCTATCTGCCTAAGCAACTGCTTCATTGGGTACTATTGGTTTGAACATCAAGGTGTACGGCCAGTACTTAATTTCAGGGTTGTATTCTCAGGATTTCTGGATAGTTATGGCAAGTCTAGCCTTTTCTAAGATGCTCTCTATATGAGCTCTTCAGGTTACTTTAGTAACAAGTGATGTTGCCAGATACTTTGCCTCTATTTTCTATGATATTGTCCCACCCAAGAGTCATATATTTTTCCATTTGTGGTTTACCCTTAGGCCCACGGTAATACACTAATGAATTATAGCCTCAAGTCCTCCTTGCATTATGTCACAGAGAGGCTATTCAAATTTTCTCTTAGCCGTCAGGACCACTACATACATACATACATAATTGGCCATTACAACCCTTCAGTCAGGATTACGGCCTAGCTTCTCACACCACTCATGTTGTGTGTGTTAATTTTATACATGAGTAGCAGGGACCTGCATTTTTGAGAAACTTTTCATGGCAATTTTATTTACTCTCAGAGTTTTTGCCAGAAATCTGCTGAGAAGTCGCCGAAGAAATATTTTTTCATATTTCGTTCTGATGCCTGACCTGGGGATTGAACCGTGGCCTTGCGTCTAATAAGTCAACACACTACCTACTAGTCTACGGTGACTTCAGGACCACTATCATCTGCATATCCGCCTCAGATAGTTTTGTCGCTATTTTATCCACAACCCGGCTGCACTTTAGCGGTGATAAGGGTCCATTCTGTGGTCATTCCCTAGTTGCGTGAACTCTTATTATCTCATTTCCTGCGTAGGTTTCCGCACGTCGTGTATATAACACTTCTACAATCCATCAATCTTTTAGCCATCAATACTACTATCATATGCCTATCCCTGGCAGTTGATGCCCGCCTCAGTTTTGTTGCGAGTTTATCCACAACCAGGCACTACATTAGCGGTGAAAGGGGTCTTCCCTGTGGTCCCTAGTTGTGTGGACTCTTATTATCTCATTTCCTGCGTATGTTTCCGCACGTCGGGTGTATAGGACTTCTGCAATTCATCTATCCTTTAGCCATCAAGACTACTGTCATATGCATATCCCTGACAGTTTTTTCGGGAGTTTATCCACAACCAGGCACTACATTAGCGGTGAAAGGGGTCTACCCTGCGGTCCCTAGCTGTGTGGACTCTTATTATCTCATTTCCTGTGTATGTTTCCGCAGATCGTGAGTATAGAACCTCTGCAATCTATCTGGATATCATAACTCTTCTTCCAACAGTTGAAATAACTTGACCCCTGCATGACCTGACTTATTGTGGGTTAAAATTTCTCCGTGACTAGAACTACAACACCGTCAGAATTTCAAGTTGTCTCAACATGAGATTGAGCACAAGTAACCTCTAGATTGGGGACGAAACCTTCCCTTCCGGTGTCCCGTGGGAATGTCTAATGGTGCTCCTTTAAATTCGTTCATGATTAAATTTCTATTCTTTGCTGTTTATTTATGGGCATGTCCTTTTGAAAAATAAATAACAGAGAGTGGCGTTTTAGAGTAGAGTTTTAGTGTAGCCATTAAATCCACAATAGTTGTAGTAATTTGTACATGATATGGAGCAAGCAATGGCAAGAAAAAATTACAGTGGAGCCTAGAAAAAACCTTCAAAAAATATTTTTAACTTAAAAACACATTTTTTTTGTCACAATGTTTTATACGTAAAACGTTTGAAACTACATTTTTTAATTTGAATTTTTTTTAATAATATTTACTATTTAGAGGTTCCACTGTAGTTGATTAAAATATTTTTTTTCCAAATTCATTTTGTTTCTAAAGCATTTAAAACTATATTTTTTAATTTGAATTTTATAATGATATTTACTATTTAGAGGTTCCACTGTAATTGATTGTATGTGTCATAATAATATGTTTCATTTATGGTTGAAAACACATCATTGAAGCAATACAATGAAATTCCATTTTTGAATCATTTCATATACTAATGGACACATGCTGTATACAGCAATAATTATACATACAGAGATACGATACAGTGGAAACATGATAGAAAAAATATTGGAAATATTCACTTCGAAACCTTATAAAGTCTGGAAATATTTATTTTTATTCTTTTATTTTTACTAATTTTTCTCTTCTGCTAACGTACCTCTTTATAAGTACATTGAACTCTCCTATAAAGTATCCACTGTTTGTTAGTTGAACAATAGCAAGCCATTTTCGAAAACCCACACACATGTTGTATGCCAATGTATAGTTCATACATAAAAGCAACCAGGATATGTCAATGACATCAATGTCCACATTATGGTTTGGATTTTTCATACACTGTGTTCCTCTTTATTTTTTTTCTTCTTTTTTCTAAATAATGCCACGAGTTCTGTTTATATATGCTGTTGAAAAAACCCAACACAATATTAGAAAAGCTTTGGTATAAATTGAAAAATATACACAGCTTTTAAAGGGCGATGAAAGAATAAACCAAATGACCCATATTTGTATGGAGTTATGTTGTCATGTCAAAGGACACCAAAACAGGCGGCGATAAAATTTATTCGTTTTTTTTTTTTTTCGAAAAATTTTGAATTGTTTGTGAGTAGAAATCAATTTTAATATTCAATGGAGTATTTAAATGGGGTTTTTCTTATTAAATGTATGTAAAGGGTTAGCCATTACTAGGTTTCAAAAGTTAAGTTCAAAAAACAATCATAAAGTTATGATTTTCCAGGCAGAGACAGCGCTACAGTGCTTGATTTTCAAGACAAATCCGGCGACCCATCAAATACTGCAGTGTTCAGTCTTATAGGCTGTCTGAGTTTCATCAGAACCCTTAATAAATATACCACAGACCACCCTGCCGCATTTCATCTTTGAGCCATCAGTGTAAACTTCAAGGTTTCCATTGGGAATCTTCGGATCTATAGACCAGAAGTCCCTACTTGGATTTCTAAAATCAAATGTTCCGTTCAGGAAATTTTAAGGAATTATATAATCGACTCTAGGTAGGTTAGGTCGGTAGCCTAAACCTAAAATAATCGACCCTAATGTGCCTACGTCTTTCCAGATTTTTTTTTTTTTTTGGCGAGTGAGGTAGAGTTTAAAATGCCTTCGCTCTTACAGTGACCGTCGTCAGCTGCGTCGAGTGGGGCTTGCACTAAAACAATCCCTCCTCCTCTTCTGGAGATACTCCCTTCCCGGGACGGCTATCTGCATTACTTCGGCAAAGAGTCCAGAACGACGTCCTGTTAAGGACCGTTATCTACCCTCCCACGTCTGGGTACGCCATATTTGAAGACAGCCTCATGCTATTAGCTCGTCTTCTCATGTATCATTCTGTCGTACTGTATTAAGGTCGACCTTCTTCCTGCGGAGTACACATTCCACGTATCTTTTTACAGCGTTCCACTTCGTCTCGCTTTCGAGCATTGCGTCAACAATGTTGTCGGGTGTGAATTCGCCAATCTGTTCCATCAACACATTCTTCTCGTCTTGCCATTTGATATGTCTGGCTATTCTAGAACGTGTTTCCAGAATAGCGGCATGACATCCATAGTTCACATTGGGCCAGGATTTGTATTGAGTCTTACTGCCACCAACTTAGCCCCCTGCCTTAATAGGAGGTCAGAGGGAAGCCAATAGAGTATAGCAAATAACAACTTGGTTGGGGTGAATCAGATTAGCTGACTGTCTGCGTACTCTGTCTATCAGCTGGCAGTGGTATTGGTGTTTGCCTAATGTCCCCCAGACATTTACAAAATTGCAATAAAAAGTTTCTCAAAAATCTATCGCTTGGCGGTCCTGCCACTCTTGATTAAAATTAACACATCCAGTATGGGTGGTGTGAGAATCCAGGTTGTAATTTCATACTTACGGGCCATTGCGTTATGGACAGAAACGCGGAAAGGATGCGGCTCCCATTCAACGACTTCTGCCGCGGGTGCAGATCCGCTGAGGAAGAAAGACAATGATTCACTTCTTCTGTCAGTGTCCGCCACTTGCTAGGTGCAGGAATAGATTATTTGGCTCTCCGTTTCTTGTCAGCTTGACGGAGCTATCCTCTATTGACATCAAGAATATAGCTTCGTTCATCAAACTTTCTGGCTGGTTTTCCAGCGTGGAGTAGTCGTGCTTCTGACGAGCAGCCCTTGTGCTGACCAACTTCTTCCTCCTCCCTGGTCTTGGAGGACGGCGTTCACCCGTGGCTTCACAACGGGTGTCACAACAAGCTTTGTGACATGATCAAAGCTACCACTACGACCTAACCTAACCTAACCTCGGTTTTAATTTTGGCTAAAGATTACCTTGAAAAGTTTATCAAATTTGCTGCTCGGAGTCGACGTTAAGCTTGTAGGTCCTGCTACCCTTGCAGTAAATAAACACATGAACTGTGGGTGGGTGGCGTGAGAAGCTGACTAAAGGGTTGTAATGACTTACTTAAGTAAATAAGTACGCCAAAGGCCACGTGTATGCGGATAATATCCTTACATTGAAGCATTTGAAAGCCATTTTTTCCTTAGCTTATCGTGCAGGCATCGCTCCAAACTTTGAAACAAAATTTTGGTAGAAAACTACTTCAAAATCCCGAAACGAGCATTAAATGACTTTGTGTTTCGTACATAATAGCAAAGCCCGAATCTGTGTTGACACAAGGGGCCGATATGCGGGCTCAACTGGGCTTTGGTTATCAAAGCTACCACTTCTATTTAACCTAACCTAGCAGAGGCCAAGGCTCAAGGCTTTTTAAGTGTCTGATTTAACTTTGCTTTTGAAATCTTTCCCCACAGAATATTTTCTAATTCGCACAATTCACTTGAAATTCTCTATTCAAAGTGGCCCTTGAACTTTTGTTACTTTTAACTCTGTTTGGTATTCATTTCTTATGCAAAATATCCCTTTTTGGACAGCCCGCTTGCTATTAAATTGAAATGCTATTCATGGCATTGTCTAGTATGGGGGGGGGGCATGAATTACAGCCACTCGTTCGTGTTGTATGGTATTTGCGATGATTCTGTTTTAATTGTTTCATTAATTATTAAATAATCCCGCTGTAAGTACATTGAGAATTATGGTCTTTTGCTGATGATGATTTGAAATTATTTTTTAATGGCGCAATAATTTGCCAACAGCACTATTGTCGCTGTCTATTTGCAATGAATTTTTAATTGATATATTAACAGGGATTAAGTGATACGCAATAAATGAGCATTTTTAATTATTTAAGGATTAAAAAACAACAACAAATAATTAATAATAATTCTGTAAATTAAATTTCCTAGAAACACCAAAAAACAATCGCAACAAACAGGAATTTTTTCATTTGAAATAAATTTTAATTTCGTTGTAAATCATGCTGTCTTTTCCCCTTTGCAGCACTTTTGAAATTCTCATAAAATTCTCGGAAATATGGTTAAAACAGTTTAGTGTTGTGCTTGACACAAATAAAACCCGAAAAAAATTTGTTGCATATTTTGGGGCGGTGGGAATTCATTGCGCGCACACACACACACAGCTTAAGGGAAAATGTTAAATTAAAACCACCTTAAAACTGTGGCCATAAATCAGGGTATATAACATGCAGTTTTAATACTTATGAGGTTTTAATTAGAAACTACATTAAATACGTTAGCTTGGGATGTAACGAGGGTTTTTGGTAAACATTTAAAAACTTAAAATAAACACACATATGTTGTATACACTGTAGCTAGAAATGTAATCGTTAATTAAGAATTTTATTGTTTGAAAATTTAAAAAAAATTAAAGCATACTTTATGGTGTTGAAATTACTAGCAGTATATACAATTTAAAACAAACCATTTTTTGTTTTATTAAATCTTTTAAAGCAAAATTATATTTTAAAAATTTAAAGCATATTTTAAGGGTTAAGAAAAAAATGTTTTCCTCACACTACAAAACGTTGGTTTTCTTTTTATTTTCTTTTTATTTTGTTTGTTAATACAACAGCAACACATGAAAAGTTGCATAAACTACAAACCCAAAGCATATAAAGAAATAAACAGAACGTGTTCATATTCTAGAATTAAAGAACATGAAAGAAAATAAATAATAATTACAGCATACTTTAGGGTAAGCTTTAGAAAACATATGCCATTAAAGACTAGTTAAACAAAAACTTCTAAATTAAGCACTAGTAAAGTAAATATAGAATTTTTTCTTTAAAAATTTAAAGCATACTTTAAGGTAAAAAATTAAAGCATATATTTAGAGGGAGAAAAATGGAGTATTTAAATTTCGAAATGAAAATATGGTTGATATAAAATAGGAGTTTATTTTAAACAAAATTTAAAGCATAGTTTTTAGGTTGAATAAAATTAAAGTATACTTTAAGAAAATAAAATAAGCAGAATAAAATTTTTGTACAAATATCTTAGAATTGTAGGGAAAATCTTGGGGAAAACAAATCAAATCAAAGTGAAAATAGAGTTCAAAGTATACTTTTGGTGTAAGCAGCTGGTGATCAAGTTACAGTTATTAATGCACGAAGCGAATTGGCAGCGAAAAAGGCACATCTACCTCTGGGTTGAATTCGCGCTAGGCTGCATGAAATGTAAAACCGTGCAATGCTGTATTTGTTTTCAAATATTACCTATATTTTCTAATGTTTCCATTACCACAATCTGCAAGACTCCTTTCCCGTACTGCTTTTTGAATTCCTTCGGGAAAGCCCAGAATGAAATTATGAATTTTACTCAGCCATTCTTTGAAGTCAGTTTCATGCTATAAGCATTTTTCTGCAATCTTTTTTCTCAACGCTCCATCTGAGTTCTCCTTTCAGCATTATGGATTCTGTTCAAGTCCCTGGTGACTGATTTATCAACATTACTATCCGAAAAAATATAAATGTTTTCATTAGAACTCAAGTCATTCTTGTCCCTACGTCCTGAGGTCTTGCTTAAGATAGTCGTCGATATCTTCCTTTATCGCACAAGCTTGGTTCTGGTTCCTGTTTCAATTTTGGTCCCTTCATTCCACTTGAGGCAAATAAAAGTTAAATCCAAACAGAATTTTTTTAACATATTTTTAGGGCAGCAAATAATTTTCCACAATAAATGTAAATGAAAAATTACTTGACAATTGTTAAAAAAAATATTTTAACTTGAACTCAAACTTCAATTTATTATTGCCAACACATTTCTCATGTCTCTGAACTTTTTTAACTACAAAGAAAAATTTTTACTTGCTGAACAATACCGAAAGAATGAATAAAAATTAAAGCATATTTCAATGGGCCATAAAATAGAAATATTTCTTGTCTATTAACAAAAAAGGAATAACAAGAAATATGCCAGACTGCATAATTTGGCTATAAAACGTTTTAATTTATACAAAAAGTTGTAAGTGACAAGAATTAATTTCAACAAATTAAAGCATATTTTTAGGTTTCAATGGCAATAAATTACTTTTAAAATATTTACAACAAATAAAACAGTTATTTAATAAAAGACTTTAATTGCACAAGGAAATTAGTTTATGGTTTAATAACGAATTAGCATTTTGAATTTTGTGTTTGAGGGCGCCTATTTATTGTAATTCATAAACGTAATACAATTACTCATGCGAAAATATTGGTTGTAATAGAACTATCTGAATTTAGAATAAAGGACATGGACCAGTATACGAATCAGCTTGTGTGGCTTGGCCCACAAGGCTCCTCCTAACAAATGGAAATTGGTTGCATAATGTGCAAAATATAGTTTTGCCTAAGTGCGTACCTCATATGGACTTCCTCAATCGACACTTACAAAATAAAAATTTTAAAGCCTATTTTAAGGATTTTTTCTTAAAAAAAACATTTTGTCTCTTACACATTACACAATAGCAAGATCTAAAAGTAAAGCATATTTTAAGGGTTTTGTCTGAAAAAACAAAAATACAACAAAGTGACGGAAAAGATTTCTAAGAAGAAAATCTTAAAATAAACATAAATAAACTTGACATTGTTCTCTAGAGACAATATAAGAAGACAAGAAGACAAAGTCAAAGGTCATGTTAAACGCCATGAGCGAGAATATAAAAATATTTTAAAGTCAAGGTAACACATTCCGTTTTTAGTAATTTAAGGCTAAGAATTATTTTTAGACTTTAGAAAGTAAAAAGGGGACATAAATGTTACAGCAAATTTTTAACAACTAATGCATACATTGCGGCTTTTAGAGAACAAATAGTAAAACAGCATACTTTTAGGTTTATCTCTTAGAGATATTTGTTGTATGCAGTTACTAACATAGAAGGCATTGTTAATTGTTTTTTGGCTTCGGACACACAACAAACAGAAAAAAAATCTGGCATATTTTAAGGCATAAACAAAATAGTAGAGTACATAGTGATGAGAGAAATATGCATAGAAAATAGTCATGAGAAGATACATACTTAAGAATGCAATAAAAAAAAAAACTAAAATTTGAACAACTAGCAGAAGAACTAAAGCTTGGTTTTAGGTGCTGTATTTATGCACGGGCATATTCAATGCAAATAAGGCATATTTCTAGGCACGTGCACCATGAACTCTTTTGCCGGAAAATCTTTTTTCCTCCTGGTAATAAATCTAACAAAACCTTATGCTTTTGCAAAAGGAACACAAAAATTGTCAGAAATATTGTAGCATACTTTTAGACATGTAAACAGTAAGTGAATACGACAAGAAGGAACAGCTGTATGCCTTGTATAGCATGCTTTTAGGAAAACGAATATATAGTGAGATATACTTACAGGCGCTTGAAAGAAGAAAGATTACAAACGACGCTTTTGAATCAATTTAAGACTTAAAGCATGTGGAAGACAATTGAAAAATAAATGCTACTTAAACATAAGTCTACTTTAAGGCTGTTGTGTGAGGATTTAATTGGAACAAATAGGCCCTACCCTTTTATCTAATTAAATGGCGTATAAATAAATGTCATAAATTGAGGTACTTTGTCCCTCTCCGTAAAAACTATTGAATTAGTTTTGTAAAGGTTGTCCTTAAGTTCAAGTACATTCCTCCAATTGCATAGAACGCTAAGATTGTCGTATAGTTTCTGCGGACATATATTCGACTCTGGAATGGGAATGTAGTCAACATAAGCCATGTGTACGTTGCCCGAGTATCCAGACCTAGTAAGAAGCTTGTTGAGCGCAAGGTTCCAAACAGAGAGAGGGGAGAGAACTCCACCTTACGTAGTTTCCATATTTTCCGGCCTCTGGTATTGTGCGTCTTCAAAGGAGGAGGTAACCAGTCGAGATTTATGAAGGCGAACATGAAATGCTTTCTTAACCGTTCTGCCCTTAGTGTATTCGTGTAGAGGAGTAGACAAGAAAGACAGATTGAGTTCCGAATATGAAGCTTAAGAACTCCTACCGGCGTCTCTAATTGAAAGGCACTAAAGACCATTGTTTAGTAGGTAATGCATCTTCCGTTTCGGCAATAAACTCCAGCTTAACGCTCTTGCATCACAAAGGAATGTAAGTGCGGGCAAGATAGTGGCATTTTGAATGCCAGAAGATATGATTTTTTCAGGTCCAAGGGATAATAATACAACCGCTTGATAGGGAATTTGACCTGTTGAAGGGAGATTACCAATGTGAGTGAGTGATCAAGAAGTAAATTAATTGCGGTAAACCAAGTATTATCAGCTTTCTGAATACAATTCATGGATCTATTACAGGCTTTTAGTGTTTGGTGGAGACGGTTGGCTTCATACAAGAGTCCTAGCATTCAGCTTTTAACGTTTAGCTACGTGTCATATCCCTTTTTTCTTTTGTCCTAATTTCAATAATTTTATTTTCAAATGCAACAAATGTGGCAAATGAATTCTAAAAGCCAACAAACATTTAACCTTCCATTATTTAAACCCATATTTTAAGGGCAAATTAATTTATGACTTGACTTGAGTGTAAAACAGAATACTCAGCTAAGGCAAAATAGCTCTATTGCTTCATAAATAACAAGCTATTAAAGTTTAACCACAAAGTAAACGTAGCAAAAAAAAAATGTTGCATAAGCAGTTTTTCTATTGTAGCATAGTCTGTTTTATTCGAGACGCCTAAAAGTATGTGGCGAAAAATCCATTAACAATTTTGCACAGCCAAACGCGAATCCGATGTAAACATTTTCTCTGCACAAAACATAACGTTGTGGAAATTAATGTCCAACCATTAGTTCAAGATATCTTAATACAATGGATAAACAGTCGTACTAGACGTTTTATAAATTTGCCTCTTAGAATAAACAGTGATTTATAAAAGTCTACTTGTAGGCTTTAGTTCTTTCTCTTGATGTTTCCTTTGCTCTCTATTTTACTGTGTGTCTTGCATGTGTTTTGTTTGGGGGTAATGAAGCATTATAAAGTAAAGTATAAGTAAATAGTACATCTGACCAACCCTCCAACTAAACAAGACCATAAAGCCTATTGTTTTCTTTATATTTGCTTTTGTTGTATTTACATTATATTGTAATAGAATTTTTTCTCTAATTTATAAATATTTTCTCTGTACATTTACGAATTTTGCTGAGTCTATATTAAGGATTCCTATAATAAAATTATTTTGCATATTTTAAGGATGCTTCAACATATTTCTTTTGTTTTCAGTTTATTAATAAAGTTTCTATTAAAGATTAATGCAATAAATTATTTTAGCTTCAACTGCTTGTTTAGTTAAGTCTGTAACAACCATAATTAATTATATTTTCTACACCTTATAGTAGGCTTTACCTATAATAAGTAATTAAGACACCTAAAAGTAGGTGTATTTTTACCAAACATGTCCTCCAGGAAAACTATTTTGGAATCTTTGATACCATGGCTATCCAGCCCACTAGCTCCATTTCCTCCAGAAGTCCTTTTTTATCCTATTTTAACCTATTTACGGGGAGCACTTTTTTTGCTCATTTTAAAAAAACCATTAGCTTCGTTGGCTATAACTTTGGTCCCAAGGGTGACTCGATCATAGAGAAAACTATTTTAGAAACTTTAATCCAGCCTACTACGTCCGAAAACCACTCTTTTTAAAATTTGATCGAATTTTACCCGGTTTAAGCAGAGCACTTTTCCGCCCGCAGAATACAAAATAAAACTTTCATAACTAACATCAACCAAAGGCCCCCAAAGTTCCCTATTGTTTCATTGGGAACTGCAGGAATTCGACCTTGCGGAATGCCTCCATTAACTGCCCTAGCCTTAGAAACGCTAATGACCCTTCTGGTGTTGATTAAGTCAAGTAAGAAATTTTACGAAGTCGCCGTAGTCTAGTAAGTAGTGTATTGGCTTAGTAGACGTAAAAGCCAGGGCTCGAGCCCCAGGCCACAAATCAAGACAAAAATACAAAAAGTATTTCTTCGGCGACTTCCTATCAGCAGATTTCTGGCAAAAACTCTGAGAGTAAATAAAATTGCCATGAAAAAGTTTCTCAAAAATCTGTCGTTCGGAGTCGACTTTAAACTGTACGTCCCACCACTCATGATAAAAAATTAACACACACAACATATGTGGTGTGAGAAACTAGGACGTTATACAATGGGTCAATTCGACCTCCGGGAACTGTACTTGTCTTAATTGACAAGTACACGTCCTCGAACCTAACCTAAGAAATTTTACAATTTCTATGAAATGTGGGCGAAAATAATTCTTGTTAGGAGAATAATTATTAAATTTTTCAGAGACATAAAAAATAAAATAAAAAAAACTCTCAACTGTATTATTTTTAATGGCTTTGATTAATTTAATTAAAAAAAAATAAATATTTATTGGTGAGTCTCTTATTTTTTCTTGCAACAAGTTTGTTAAAAAGTCATTCAATTAAAAAGCCATTCAATTTATATTTTTATTGCCTATTTACAGGCTGCACATTTTCTTTTTCTGCTTTTTTTGGTAGCATGAATTAAATACAATATTTCATTTAAATTTTTGGGTTTTATTTTCACTTTTTTTCGTGTACTTTTATCTGAACAAAAAGGAGAAATTGTAACCCCATGTAAGTACCCATATATGGCAGTTATAAATATTTATTAACTTTTTTTCCAATTTATTGAATTGACTTTTACCAACGAAATTGTTTCGCAACGTTCAATTGATGGAATTATTTATTCTTTTGCATTCATATTCATATACAGCGATTTTGTGGATTTTTGATCAGCACACATCCCCGCCCCCACACGTACTTTTTTAACTCTTTTTAGCTGTTGATGACAATTACGGATTTTGTTTATGGAATTCTTAAACAATTCGTATAAATTCCACGGAGTACAGAGGGGTATTGGGGAAGAATATTTTTAAATTGTTTCTATTTATTCTATTGAAGGGATTATCTGTTTAAAGCTAAAATTTGTTCCATGACAGCTGAGACCATACGTATAAAAAATATCGATTTCGCATAAAATTGTGTAAACGCTTGCAGTTTCAATTAATTGTGAAAGAAAGTTAGGTTATGTTCAATAAGAAGTTGAATTGATTTTCCCTTAAAATAGGCTTCATTATTTTTAAAATTCATTTCATCCCTTTTCACACTGAGAGTTTGGGCGCAAAATAAACCTTTCCAACGGGTAATGGTGAAGCCAACCTTACTTGACAGTTCTCATGCCTGTTGGACTTAGTGTAGATAGATGAATAGTGTGCACATATAGTCAGCACACAGCAAATATTTTATCATTGTATGCAACAAGGTTTTAAGTAAGGCTTTGGGAATTTATATCTGCCATCACATATTGGCCCTAACGGTTTATGTTGGCGCAAATACCAGTTTTACTGCAGACTGCTAAACAGTGTGCGCAGGCATTCAGCTGTCCTGATCAACAATAGCACCCGCTCTACCCCAATTAAAGTATTCTTTGCTAGGCTCAATTGGCTTCCTTCTGGCCTTCTATTGAAGTATAGGGTCCTGGCCGAAATTGAACTATGGACATGCTGTCGTACTGGGAAGACATGCATTAGTTCCGGTCGACTAATGTGGTCCAAATTGCTTCACTCACTCTTATATTTAGTCGCGTTGTAAAGCATTTTCTAAAATTATAGAGTTTACTGGTTCTGTCCATTGAACCCAGGCAACCTACATGGAGGAAGCTGTCAGCCATTCGATTTGTCAGACAATGTTGCCTTCTTATGGATCTTATGTTAGACTTGTCTCCCAATAGCCTAACAATAGTTTCCTTAGTTCGGGTCACGACCATGTGTAATGGGGACTTAAATCTACCTGAGTTTCCAGTGTTACTATAGAGCAGGTTCTCATTGCCTTGGTTATACCAACGTATGCCAGTCTGTATATCTTATTCAACTTCATCTGAACTATTTTCAAGATTGTCTGTTAAAATTTACATCTTGCCGTCAGTACTATATCGAAAGCAAAGCCCATGTAGTCGAAATCCTTTCCGAACAGTTTCATCAAGAGTTCATCTACAACCAAGATACTCATTAATGGTGAAAGAACCCAACCCAACTGAACTTAAATAATTGGAAAGCATCTGGAATAATAGATCTGAGATTGCATACTTTACAGCCCTAAGGTATGCTAGCGTTTCTTATAAATTGTTTATTTGAAAAATTTATATAAAGTTTTTGAGAAGAAAACTTGCCTTAAAATAGGCAATACAATTTGTATTATTTTTTTAAATGCTTTTTCCATTGTTTTCTGACATGACTCATTTCAATTAATTTAAAAATAATTTTTTTGTGATTAAATTTCTTTTCAATTTTGTTGATTTCTAGTCACCTTAAGGTATGCTATTGTTTTTTTTATTATTGTTAAAAGAATATATTGAAATAATTAAATTAAATTTTGTTTTGTTTTCACATGTTGTATGTGCTGCTTCAATTTTAATTTTCAAGTTAATACTTAAAGTTTTTCAATTTTACTTAGTTTGTGTTTAATAGCCTAATAGTATACTTTAGTTTTTTTTCTTGCTTTTGTTTCTAAATTTCTATTAAGAACATATAGAAGTTTAAAAAGTTTATTTATTTCTATTTTAAAAATGTTGTTGTTTTTCAAGTATTTGTCTTGAAAACCGCACACACAACAATACTTCTATTTCTCAAATCAATTTATTTGTTTTAAAGCAAAAAAAAAAACTGTAAAAACTGTTTTAAGTTTATATTGAATTGAAATCAATTGTTTAGTTTATGGGTTTTTACAAATAACCCAGCAAATGTTGTAGTGTGCTTGATTTAAAAGAATTTCGCTTTATTTTAATATTTTTTAAAGAAAAAAATTCATGGGGTTTTAATGTAAACGTAGCATGTGGTGTGTATACGGTTTATTTCAATGAAAAAGTTTTCCGTTTTCTTTTTTTTGTAGTCAAACAATTCATATGAATTTTTTTTTTTGCAAATTCATGTCAATATTGCTGCATATAACAAGGGGCTATGAAAACCAAAATGTCATGAAATTGTTTAAAAATAATAAAATCGTTTCAATACGTTTAAAAAAGAAATCAATTGTTACAGCACTATTGGCATGGCCTGCAGATTTCTGGGATTAATTTGTTGTCGTTTTGAAGGCTTTGGCTTCCATGAAGACTTTCCCTTTAAAAAACTAGTTTCAATTGACAAAATTTAACTTAATAAGTATTTACAAGCTTCGCTTAAGTCGATGTAACTAGTTTTTGGATACGTATTATCGCCGGCACCAATGGTCGGTACTCATTCTAAAGGAGGGAAAAAAAGGGAAACTACACATCCAAAATCCTTTATGAGAATTAGTCGTATCACTTACGTTAAAAATACTTAACAATGCTGTGAGCAAATATATAAGATATGAGGCATTAAAAAGATTGCCCCTGAATCCTAAATAAGACGTGTATAGTGCGGATAGATATGCCGCTGCAGCGCTTGTTAGCTTAGAAAAGCCATTCAGGAGTTTTTGGAAGCCAAAGAGATGCCTTTGATAAAACTCTTCTCGAGGCCATAATAGGGCATTGAATGGAAAGCTTATAAACCCCCTAATATCTTAACAGACGAGCAAGACCCTTTACTTACTATCTGCATAAACGAATGCAGAGAACGTAATGATTAGGGTCGGTACAACCAGAGGTTTCCCTCTGATTTAAGCAATTGAGTATCAAAACCATATGAACTATTGTTATAACAATGGGAGACAAGTCTGACACAAGGTTAGGAAGTATCTTAATTGACCAATTGAGTGGCTGACAGTTTTCTCCTGGACAGAACGTTTAAGATAAGTTTGAGGATATTTACTGTCACGACAACAAATACAAATTCCTCTCCACCCAAGGCAAAGCCCAAAGAGATAACGGCTAAGTTATGCGAAGATGAGCGTACACCAGGTTCCATTATAGACCTCAGGAGAGTCCTAAGGGATGTTCTATAGTTTCTCCTCCTCATCGTAACGTACTCTTTAATACTTCAGCTGGCAAATATATTCCAAATTCCTATCAGGAATCTAAACTCAGTAACCAGCCTCACGTTGGATTTATCCAAGCCCAACAGAAAGTCTGTTCTACCATTGCCTGTAGATGGCCAAAGTCTCCTGGAAACATAATATTCCATTCTACTCACCCACCTTTATTTTCTTCTCCCTGAACCATTATCCGATAAGTCCATATACCTGGCAGATGGGAGGATTATCACTAACCGCTAAGTAGCTCACAGAATGTTAAGCCAATCTAGTTTAAGCGACCGGGTATAACACCACAGCAATTAACCCAGCAGAAGCAGATCAGGTCCAATGCTTCTGATGTAAAATAAGCACGAATAAGTTATAATTTATCCCAGAACCAATTGGCTTCAAAGTAAACGGATTGCCCTATTTAACTTACATACCTAACCTGACTGTCAACTGAAATCTCATTAGATTCTCCATTTGAAGTGGCTAAGTCAGCTACATCCTTAAGAGCCTTTCAAATAGCAAACATTTCGTATTGAAAAATGCCACAATTTTTTAAATAAATTTTTCTTACCTAAATGTATACTTTATTTATTAAATATTCTTCTTTGCTATTTAGTTCATTAAATATTGTTAGACCCATTTTTATTATTCAAATTTATAATATATTTTGTATACTTGTTTCATTTCATATGATTTTTTTATATTTTCCTTTTACCTGTACATAAATGAACACATAGCCCTTATTACCTAAAAGTATACTTTACTTTTTTGATTGTTTTTTTTTTGCCAAATTTCCATCTCATAGTTTTTTGATATTTGATACATCGATACGTAATTTCCTTGTTTTATTTGCTTTTGTATTCACACCATAAAAGAGAAGCTGGTGATTAGATTAAATTGATTTATCAATCCTAAAGAGAGGAGGCAATAACGGTAGATAGATATTGATTGAAGTATGATGAAAAGAATTAAGCTACACAAGGATATTTGAGGTATGCTTTAAGGCATAATGATTTAAGAGTGGAATAGAGAAATAGAAAAATGAAGAGACTGTTGAAATTTTATTTAATGTTTGAAAGACACATGACACATGTCTGTTGAAATGAGCTATTAAGAGTCAGAAAATTCAAAATAATGATGGTATTGGATAGCCAATTCAATTCAGAATTTCTGAGTTCTAACACTATTTTTTCCGGGGATATGATCTGTTCCCTTAATGTTGGCCTTGCACACAAACAAATTTATACACATAGTATTGTAAAGGTTTATCAATTTCCAAGTTTTAGCCATCTCTGGCTTCGTTCTCCAATATTTCGTTGTTGGCCAGATCTTCTATATTTTGTCGTTAACCAAAGGAGCTGTCAGTATTAATGACTGCTTGTTAGAAATCGTCGCGATACTATCATTTGGTGACATAGGATGCCGGTTGTTAATCAATAAAAAGGCTTTATTTCATATATAAAAAAATTGAAGCATATTTCCAGGCGTATGCAAGAAACAAACCTTCTTAAAGGCATAAAGAAATTATTGTGGGAAAAAATGTAAATAAATAATTTCTTATCAACACTTTGTGTGCATATCTCAGATATTTGTTTGAATGTTGTAGCATTATTACAATAGGAATATAACCCTAAAAATATGCAAAAATTTTTATTTAAATTTTATAAAATTTTATATCTCGACATGGCTTAACACGACAACCCTCACCTTTTATAAATAGAAAAGCAAAAGCTTGGAAAAAAGGTCATGCCAGCACCATATTTTCTTACAATACATATACACGCTTTTATTCCCCATATGGTATGCTATAAAATATGCAAAAAACAATTTTTGTTTTTTACCTCCAACCATTTGCTTTGTTTCAGTTTCTTTCCATTTTTGTGTTGTATTTTTTCCCGCTATTTTGATAACAAACACAGACTTTAATTACATTCCAGCGCATAAAAGCGAAAAAAACTGAAATGAAATGAAATGTCACATACTGTAGGGAGGGTTGAAAATGCTAGAGGGGAAATACTACAAAAAATACACAATAACTTGTAAAGCCTATTTAATAACAGAGGCTTAAGACATAAGAACATATTTCTTTCTTTGTTTAGGTTTGCAAAGAATTATAATGAAAACTAAGAAAAGGGTTGAAAGGGTGTTTTCAGAAAGCCTAAAAGTAGGTTACAATTTTTAATTTCTATTTTCTAAAATGTGTTTACAAATATTTCCTCATATTTTCTTACGAAATTAAATATTAAATAAAAGAATTTTATTTAAAAAGTAGATTGGCGGGTGGGGTTATAAGCCTTAAGCTATGCTTTAATATTTATAAATATAAAAATTGTGTTTTATTTTATATTTCCTAATTACATATTTTTAAATATTTATAACAAAAGAAAGAGAAACAATTTTTGCTCTGTCATTTTTTAGACATTAATTGTCTCCTGAAAGTATACTTTATTATAAAAAATATTTTTCATTTCATTTCTTTAAATACCACACAGCCTTATTTGCATACAAAGAATGTTTTTTCTCGTTTTCGTATTTTTTTGTTTCGTTGTCTACTCCTTCATATTTCATTGTTGGCACCACAATCTTAAGTGTCAAGATCTCAGTTAGCTTAACAATGATATGCAGAAATTCCAGCACAGCCCCACCACCTGATACTTGCAAGTGGACGTGTCTGTTTCATAGCACAAGTCTGGGGAATGTATTATAGAGAGAAAGAACGGAAGACAAGTACTTAAATTACACTATTCAATTTGTTATAAGTATTAGACTTTGTTTAGATAAAACGTAAATTGAAAATAAATTACCATTTTTTCATTGCATACCTTAGGGGTTGCCAGCCACAAAAACAAACCGTAAAGCATAGTATAATTTAAGCAAAACCCAAGGGATTTGCTTGAATTAATATTTATAAAATTATTAAGAGTTATTTAAAAGCAATTGGATTGTAAGTGTAGGTATTAAATAAAGTCATTTGCATATTTTTAGGCATTTTGGAGGAATACATTGATTAAAATTATTTTGTTTACATAAAAATGATATTTTTCTTTAAATTAAATATTTATTGCGTAAGGAAATAATTATTTTGTATAATTAATTCCTATTTGTCTCCTTCAGCAGCCTTCACAAAAGTTAAAAGTGCTCAGGTACCAAAAATAATGACTGATTAAAAGTAATATAATTTTAATGAACGAAAACACTTGTCTCTCTCTCTCTCTCTCTCTCTGCCCATAAAAGCTTGTAGTGATCGTAGAATCTGAGAGACATTAAAAGGTTAAGATCATCATAATAAATACCCGGTTACTAGCCGATTTCATCTGCTAGATTCACAGTCTGAATACCATAATTTTTTACTTTCTAGTACAAAGAACAAATCTGCGCTTTGTGATGTTAAATTCCACAACATTTTCACTTACAGAAGGCAATAGAACACTTAGCGATGACTCCATGAGTTCACATGTTGTGGGAAGAAATTTTGGCCCTAATAAGGAGCACAATATCATCACCTTATGTGATCGCCAGTGCTATTAAGTCGAAAAACGATTTAATAAGTAACAAATTTTTTTCCGAAATTGAAAAGAACACACCAACCTGCTTCATACCAGTTGTTAAAATCTTTAGGGCTCCTAAGACTATGCTACATTTTTCAAATATTTTATTGATTTTGGTTTATTGTTGTCTTGTTTAACATTTTTGGCAGTTTTATTTTATTTGTGAAGATTTGTTTGAAATATTTTCTATTTCAAATCTTTCTCCTTAAAATATGCACAATATTTTGTGTTTGTATTATTTAAATATTAAAACTTCAATTCAACGTTTGCATTAAATATTTTATATTCATAAAGCCTGCAAATATGCTTTGTTTTTTCCGCATTTTATGTAATTAATTTTATTTGTTTTCAGTTCAATATTTTCTGATTTTTATGGAACAACAATTTAAATAAATTTCCGTTAATAGTTGATTGCATTGATTTGTTTTTGAATACTAGATTTTGCACCTAAATATAGGCATAATAAAATGTTTCTGTGTGTTGTTGTTTAAATATTACAACACTTTCAATTCAGTTTTATAATTGAGTGCACGGTAATATTGTTTTATTTTTATTAAGCCTGAAAATATGCTATATTTTAGAAATATTTTGTATAATAAATATTGTTTTTGTTTTGGCCATTGATTGAATTTAATATTTTATTTCTCTTTATCATGAATAATTGATTGAAATATTTTATTTTTGAATTTTAATGGCTCCACCTAAATGTAGGCATTATAAAATTTTTGATGGATTTATCAACATTTGTGTACTTTTTTTCCACTCATTTAAAATTCAATGCAATTTTATAATTAAATATTCATAAAGATTTTTATATTGATGGCTCCTAAAAATATGCTTTATTATTCAAAAAGTTGATTTAATTAACTTTTCTTATTTTCTCCACTATTGTTTTAAATATTTTATTTCATTTCATCATAAATAATTCATTGAAAAATGTATATGCATTTGAAAATACTAATTAAGTGTAATTTTGCTCCTAAAAATAGACTGCTTAGTTGTTTTTATATACTTTGTTTATATGTTTTGTATTGTAAATAAATAATACCCCAAGTATTTATAAGTTTTTTAAAATGTTAATTTCTTCTTTTGTTGCTTTTAATGGATTGTCATGCCTAGAAATATGTTGCAGTTTTTTATTGATTAGAGTTTTCTTCAATTACCTTCTTTAGAAGCATATGGCTTCTACCCTTCATTTCTATCTTTCACGGTTTACTGCTGATATTTGTTGTTCTTCCTATGTTGCTGTCTCTTAGCTTTTGAAGTATTGTGAATCTCCAGGTACTCTGTAAGAGGGGTTTCCACTTATGTCTACTGTGTGCAACCACATTCCATTAAAATAAAATAAATTACAAAATGTCCTGTTTACGCAATATCCCTCAACCTAAATTTGGACAGTTCCGTCATGTACTTAAAGCATGAAGTCCTCAATAAGTGCAAGTGCTGGTTAGTGACACATTTTGATTTCTTCGGTTACACAGACGGTTTCTTCCTCCAGCAACGAGTGGTCCCTTCTGTAGAAATAACGCCAGGTGCAACCCAAATGTCTATGTCCATAGAAGTGCTTAGGCCGCCAGTTTACCTAGTTTACCTGATTGCTTTAAAATTTGCCAGCTGCTTCTATCGAAAGTGAAGTGGATGATTTCATCCTCTGGGAACAATCAATAACGACGGTAGATTGTCCTTCAATGTCGTCTAGAAACTCGAAGTTGCATTATTTTGTTGCTACTATACGCCAGACTGCATTCGATAGCGAATTACCGGTTCAACTATTGTCTTATAAAGTCAGAATGTGTTGAATGGCTTAAAGCCGCCCCCTTTTACCTGTTTTAGGTTTAGAGAGCCACATGAATTTTCTGACTCTCTTTAGAGGATTTACGGTCCCGCTAAGAGTTTGGAATCGAGAATCGATTATATTTAGCTGTAGAGAAGAAATCGAGTTCAATTTACACCCAGTCTTGGTGGAGTGATTTTTGGAGCTTGAGGTTGGTCCTGTGCGATTGGACGAATGTATGTTACATGCATTTATAATCAAATCTATTGAAATACGACATGAAAAAACCTTTCATTCTTTTAGTGTCTTCTACAGTTCAAAAGTTATCTTTTCCTTTATTTTTATTTTATTTACTTTCATGTCTAAAACTAGGCTACATTTTTTCTGATGTTACTGATTATTTCCATAGTTTACTTGTATTTGTTTTTCCTTTTCAAATAAACTTTGTTAAAAACACAAAATAAAAAAATGCAAATAATAAAATTTTTATAGCCTACATTTAGGTGCAATTGCTTGGCTTGGCACTGCCAAAGATAAAGGGTTTTGTTCTACATAATTTGTTGCATACACTAATGGTTTTAATTTCTATTTACAACGAAATGTTGTTTAAACAACTTTTAAGCATGCAATCAATGTTTAGAAAGAAAAACAAACATTAATATTTTTTAACAGCCATGGTCTGAAATGCTTTTTAACCTGGTTTTTGAAAAATGAATTAATTTTTTATAAACATTGATTATTTTACAGTACTTTTCACACTAATTTTAAAGGAAAATAAAAAAATAATTAAAAACTAAAGCATGCTTTAGGGGGTCTGCAAATAAACATACCTATCATTTACCAGGTGGCTTACAATTTAAGAGAGTTTCTTAGGTGAATTACTCTTAATTCGATTTATTTTATGTTATGTACTCTCTAAATAAAGAGAGTGCCAATTCCAGTGCTCTTAAAATTTGTTGGAAAGTGTTCTCTTATTTTTACAACATAAAGGTTTAGTTATAGTGGCATTTTAGGCGCACAAGAAATTCTCTTTTAACAATTTTATTTGTCTGAAATGCAGGCATAGAAAACGAGAGGTTTTTGTTTAATTTGGCAACTTGATTTTGGTGTGCAAGATTTCGTTTTTTTAAAACTCAATTAAAAAGAGGTTTAGAAATGAAAAAGTAAAGGGTTATCCATTTATCGGTTTCAAAGCTAAAGTTAAGTCAAATACAAACCAGCCAGGCCTGCTTTGTTTATGGGCAACAGTGCGTCCAACTAGACATTATCTAGAGTTCCTAAGCGAAAACGTATATATTTTAAATTGGAATCAAAATTCCTCAGATCTATCTGGTTTTTATTCTGTATTTTATTCTTTATTTCATAATATAACTTATACGCCACCGCTTGCTTGAAATAGTCTTAATTATACGCTTTATTAAAGACAAAAAGAAGAAAATAAAGTCGCAAGAAATTTAAAAAAGAAATTTAAACTTTTCAACTTTTTAAATGGCTTTGTTGCTCAAAAAAAAAAACAAAAAAAAAACACATTTCATCTCATTGTGACATTCATTCATTTGCCCATTTGCTCAATGAGTGTCTAACAGTCAAACTGGCATTTATACACGCATTTTTTCTGCTCTTCATGGCTGTTGAGCTTTTTAGTGAAATGACACACAAGTCTCTCGTAGAATCCACACCAAAAAAAGATAATAATTTTAGGGTGGAGTGTTGAATTCAGCACGTGGAATTGAGGTCTCCAGAGACATGAAATTATGACTCGTACAAAAAAATTATTTTTACAAAGGAAAAGTTTGTTGTTACAGTCTTTTTTGTTTTAATTTTCGTTTCTATAAATGGATTATTAGATTTAAAATGGCGAAAGTTTCTTGAAATTGTTCTTAAAATAACTTTTTAAAAAAAGTTTTTCTTATCCATAAAAAGATTAATTTTTTCTTAAAATTTGAATTTTTCCATAAATTTTTATTTTAATTATTGTTATGGAAAAGTTTTCTATCGAAAATTATTGTTATCGAAAAGTTTTCTAAAGAAAATTATTGTTATCGAAAAGTTTTCTATGGAAAATTGTTGTTATCGATAAGTTTTCTATAGAAAAATATTGCTATCGATAAGTTTTCTATAGAAAATTATTGTTATCGAAAAGTTTTCTATAGAAAATTATTGTTATCGAAAAGTTTTCTAAAGAAAATTATTGTTATCGAAAAGTTTTCTATAGAAAATTGTTGTTATCGACAAGTTTTTAATAGAAAATTATTGCTGTCGAAAAGTTTTCAATAGAAAATTATTGTTATCGAAAAGTTTTCTATGAAAAGTTATTGTTATCGATAAGTTTTCCATAGAAAAATATTGTTATCAAAAAGTTTTCTATAGAAAATTATTGTTATCGAAACATTTTCTATTGAAAATTATTGTTATCGAAAAGTTTTGAATGGAAAATTATTGTTATCGAAAAGTTTTCTATAGAAAATTGTTGTTATCGAAAAGTTTTTAATAGAAAATTATTGCTGTCGAAAAGTTTTCAATAGAAAATTATTGCTGTCGAAAAGTTTTCAATAGAAAATTATTGCTGTCGACAAGTTATCGACAGAAAATTATTTTTATCGAATTGTTTTCTATGGAAAATTATTGTTATCGAAACTTTTTCTATAGAAATTTATTGTTATCGCAATGTTTTCTATGGAAAATTATTGTTATCGTAAAGTTTTCTATAGAAAATTATTATTATCGAAAAGTTTTCTTAATTTTCTAGGTATGCCTGTTAAACTAACTCTCTGTTAAACTCGAAATATAAATAAATACAATTTATTTTGAATCAAGATTTTCAACGCTGATAATAGTTTTACATTTTAATTGAAATTTTATTAACAGATTTTGAATAATCTACAAAAGTCGAAATGCAAAACTAAGCAACATTTTATTCTAACACAGAGTCACGCACTTAAACCGCATGAATATTTATAAATAGAAGCGCCATTTACAACATGATAAAAATCTATAATTTCTAGAGCCTTAAAGTAGACAATATATAACGAAATTATTTTCTCTATCCTATATTAAGATATAATATATTTAAACTCAAACTTTTAGCCTAAAAATAGGCAACATATTTGCATAAAAGAGTCACACTTAAAAGTAAGGGTTACGCATTGATTATTATCCAGCATTTTACAATTTTCTTTTACTTTTGGAGACTAAAAATAATTTTAGATTTTGAACACTATTTGAATATGAGACTTGGTCAACATTTCATTTACATTTTAATTACCGTAAACTATTAAGTTTATAGTTAAGCCTAGAAGTAGTAAATTTTTTTTGAATAAGGAGTCACGCACATAAACTAATTTTAAATCATAATAATAGCCTTACCTGTATTATTTTCATACATAAATTGAACATATTTTCATCTTTTCAATTTTTTTACTATATTAAAAAACTTTCAACAATGTTTGCCTAAAAATATTCAACGTTAAAAAGTAAATTAAACTCCTCCCCGCTTTAATAACTCAGTCGTTTAATTGCTTATCAATGTTTATGAGAATTTTTTGGAAAATTTGAACAGAACTCGGTAGCAGTCTCTACAGTGGAGAAATTAGCGCCAAAAATATTTTAATTTTTTTGGCCTCAAACTGGCTAAGGCATTACGCTGTATAGTTGTCGGAAAATTGTTTTTTAAAGAAAATTATTGTTATCGAAAAATTTTCTTAAGAAAATTATTGTTATCGAGAAGTTTTCTGTAGAAAATTATTATTATCGAGAAGTTTCCTACAGAAAATTATTGTAATCGAGATGTTTCTAAAAATTGTTATCGAAAATTTTTTTTATAGAAAATTATTATTATCGGGAAGTTTTCTACAGAAAATTACTGTTATCTAAAAGTTCTTATCGTAAAGTTTTCTTTAGGAAATTATTGTTATCGAAAAGTTTTCTACAGAAAATTATTGTTATCGAAGAATTTTCTATAGAAAACTATTGCTATCGAGAAGTTTTCTATAGAAAATCATTTTTATCGAAAAGTTTTCTCCAGAAAATTATTATTATCGAGAAGTCTTCTATAGAAAATTATTGTTATCGAAAATTGTGACCTGAGTGGTAATCCGTAATAATTTCTGTATAAAAACTTTCTTTGATGGGTTGGTCTACTCAGCGGGGTCAGATGTCATAGATAGGTTATATATTACTTGACCTCGGTACAGAATCTTATACACTATCGTCTTAATTACTAAGGAAGAAGACAGCACAAGAGTAACATTTCCTATTTGTTTTGAAACATCTTTTATTTTTCTTATATTATAACACCTAAAAGTAGACTTCATTGCATTGTAGTTGACCACTTTGTGTTAATTTTTGTTGTTATTGTTCTTTTAATCTTGCGATGAACACTTGAAAGTATGCTTAATTTTCTGTGTGTTAATTTTATTATGGCTTATTATGCCTGCAAATTTCTTTTATGATAACTTAGAATTGCATTCCCTTTTTATTTTTAATAAACACCTAAAAGTTGGCTTTAGTTTTTATTATATTGTTTTTTTTTTTGCATTGAAAAAGGTTTCGAGAGCAAATGATTTGTAAATAACAAAGAGATAAAAATTTTGGTATTAAATTTTAGTCTTTTTTGTTTGTTTGATTTTCTTTTGACCACATTTAACATTTATTTGGTCGGTTGTTATCTTTCCTTCTAGAGTGGATAGTAGTGAAGGGTGGTGGTGGCTAGTGTTGGTTTTTTGGGTTTCCTGTAAATTTAAAAAAAACCCATTTGCCATTATCTGGGAGCTGTCAACAAGGGTCAAATGACATACATTTAAAGCAATACATTATGTTTAAAATGTAAGTTTTGGGGAGAGGGGGAGTAAGAGATGGTAATAAAAATTCAAAACGGAATTGTTTTCTTTTGACATTAAAAACAATTTAAAAAGTGATATCATTTGAATGATGTTATCAAGCGGCCATAGATTTTTTCTCTCTCTTTCTCTTTGTGTTTTATAATTCTTACAGCCAAAGATTTCGTACATGAGTTCTACTTCGTTTTGTTTTGCTTTGTTTTGTTTTTTTGCAAATAAGAAGTCCTTCTCTGGGTTTATTTTTATAAAATCCTTAAATACCAACCAATACAGACTCCCTTAGTCGTCTATGAAAGCCAATATTTGTGTTTGTCTGGCTTTATTTCAAGGCAAGCGAGTTTTACTTTTCAAAAAAATCCTCCAGGCAGACCCAATTCCAATGCCAATTTGTAAAGATTGCTGGATATTTTTATACTCAATTTATTTAGTCAAGTATGAAAATTTCAAAATAAATTAGTTTTCCCCCTTCGAAATGTTGTTGTTTTCGGTGTTGTTGTTTGCTTTTTTCTGTTTGCATTGAATATAAAACACTAGCAGGCATTAAAAATAAGAGAAATGTAAGAATTTAATATCCCAGACCCATTTAAAGACAAAATACTCTAGGGTATTTTGGGGTTAAAATGCTTTAATATAAGTCTACATATTACACATTTAATCTTAAAGAAAAATATGCCAAATAACAACACCAAGAAGAAGAAAAAAAATATTGAAAACAAAAACCAGCTTTTATTTCTCTTCTCAACCCTAAAAGTATGCTATAAAAAAGTAAGAAATTGAAGACAAAGCAAAAACGAAATAAAACAATTCAAAAAACCAAAGCAGTTAAATAAGTTTCTTACTTTAAATAATGGTTTTCCATAAATTAAGATTAAAATTAAAACATGTGTATACTTTTAGGCTGGTTTAAAAAACAAAAAAAAAACAAAATAGGGGCTCTATAGAACATTATTGTTATAAAAACATTTTGTATAGCACATTAATATTGTTATCGAAAAATTTTCTTTCGCAAATTGTCGTTATCGAAACATTTTCTATAGAAAATTATTGTTATCGAAACATTTTTATAGAATATTTTTTGTTATTGAAACATTTTTTATAGAAAATTATTGTTATCGAAACATTTTCTAAAGAAAATTATTGTTATCGAAATATTTTCTAAAGAAAATTGTTGTTATCGAAACATTTTCTTTGGAAAATTCTAGTTATTGGAACATTTTCTATAGAAAATTATTGTTATCGAAATATATTTCATATATTATTTGTTGTTATCGAAGCATTTTTTAAAGAAAATTATTGTTATCGAAAAATTTTCTAAAGAAATTTAATGTTATCGAAACATTTTCTAAAAAAACTATTGTTATCGAAACATTTAAAAAAAATTATTGTTATCGAAACATTTTCTAAAAAAAATTATTGTTATCGAAACATTTTCTAAAGAAAATTATTGTTATCGTAATATTTTCTATTGTTGTTATTTTCGCAATATTATTCGTCTGCAATATTATTCGTTCGTAAATCCAAGTGATTTTTTTGTGTAGGAATCAAAAATCTTGCAAAGATCGCTATTGTCATGTGACATGACGAATTTATATTCTCTAAAACTTCTGCCATCGACACCACACCACTACTAGGGGCTCATAGGTATTATAAATACGAGTAGAGATCAGCTCCGGTCTTACTTACTGATCTTATTTTTCTCCCTAACTTCATGCCTGTTCCGTAATAAGCTCTTTAGTTCACATGTATTACGCATCCTTTTGTATAGGATTGGATCTATATAATATTAAACAATTTTTCCTTAAAATATGCTTTAAATATTGAGCAATTCTGCTCTTTTTCTATGTTATTTATTTTACAGTCTGCCTTTAACTAAATTGTGTCTATTTATACAGTGAACATAAATGTTAATGTGTTATAACGAAGCAAAATCATGTATGCAAATTAATAAGTGTCTTTATAACAGTCATTAGCATTAAAAGCCAAAAACCACAGTCTTCCCTTTGCCCAAAAAAAAAAAAGAAATTTTTTTTATCATAATGAGCGAAAATGTAGATAAAATTGATATATGGTTATGACTTTGAATACAGCATATTTGTGGCAATAGAACAGTGTTTTAAAAGTTACTATTTTAACAAGAAAATAAAAAAATTATGGCATAATTTTAGGCTTTAAAGAAATTTAAACTTTATTTGGTAAACCACAATTATGTGCTCTTTAATACATGCTATGGTTTGTCTCATAATAAAAGCCTTTCTTTCACTTTTTAACGTCATTTTTGGTGTCAAAGTTCTTTTAATGTTTTTGCAAAATAAATGGCCATAAAGTCCTTGACTGTGAAATAATTTAAAATATTTTTTTGCACTTTCTCACAATAACGTGGTTATTCATTGGAAAAAAAATTTGGCTGTTGATGTCTAAATTATTAAGATTGATGGCTACGTAATTGTGTTAAAGACTGCTAATCCACTATTTCAATTACGAACAGGCTAAAATAAACGCTAAAAAATCGAAATATTCAAAGAATTCCAGAAATGTTTTGACAAGTGTCACGACGGTTACATAAGAGTAAATCTAATGACACCTAGACCTTAAAAACATGCATTGAAACTCCAATACAGAACTTTTAACTGAAAAATCTTAAATTTAGTTAATTTTGTATTTTACAGAAAACTTCCTCAATAATAATACTTACTTTTAGGAATTTTTAATAAGATTTTTTTTAAATTTTTGCTGTTCTTGCGAACTATTCATTTCAATTATAAATTTAATTAAAATTGTTTTAATTTATTGCTCTTATTTGCTTCTGTATTATGCTACAAAATGTACAAAAATGTTGCCTGCTTTTAGGCAGTTTTTGTAGCTTTGGTTTGTTTGGTATCTGTTTCTTTCTAATTCTAATTTATTTAAAATTATTTTTGTTTATTTCATATTTTTTGTTTGTTTTATTAGGTGAGCAATTTTAATTGCCTACTTTTAGACTAATTTTAAACACAGTCTAAATATTAAAATTTCCTGTGAAATATTTGCAAAATTTTAATTATAATGATTTCAATTTAATTTAACATTTTTGCTGATAATCTGTGCCTGCAAATTTTTCTATTAAATTTAAATTTGTTTTAAATTTCCAAAAGAGCAGCAAACTTTAGCCTGCATTGACAAGAATTGAAATATTTTTATTTAAATCCATGACTAGTCGTTAATAGAACAAAAATGAAGTCATTCTTAATATTTTCTTACATGCAAAAAACCCAACCGTATTACAACCAAACATTTTTAAAATCATTGCATACTTTTCGGCAACATTTTTATACAATTACCTTTTTGCAAAAAAATTGTTCATTTAACAGTTCATTTGAGTGTCTAACTTAATTAAAATGATTTTTAAATACGAACATAATTTATTTCTTTCCATTTTTTATTATAACAAGTGACAAATTTTTATTAAAAATTTGCTTGCCTGCTTTTAGGAAAAATCATATTTATTATCACAGAATATTTTCTTTTGTTTTTTTTTGAAATTTAATTAAAATGACTTAATTTATAGCATACTTTTGTGGTTATTTGAATTTGTTAAAAAAAAATTATAAAATATTGCCTAATTTTAGGCTTCGAAAACATTTTTATGCTTCGTAAATATTTAACAATTTATTTCACATTTAAACTACATAAATTAAAATTATTTGTATTTATTTATTTCATATTTTGCTTCTTGTTAGAATAGGTGAAAATAATATTTGTTGCCTGCTTCCAGGCTATTTAGATTTGCTTTTGCAATTTCTTATTTTTCATTTCTAAAATTTGATTGCAAAAATTTTTTTATTTAAGGATTTTTAATTGGATTTTATATTATGACAAATGAACAGTATAAAAATCTAATCTAGGCGGACCGCTATTGAAGGGTATGTTTCCACTGAGACTGCCGATTAATAAAACAATGCTCGCTATTGCAGTAATTCTTATTTCAAAGTACGGACTTTTTTCAAGTGTTGTACACTGACTTGTGAAGACAACGATTGCTCTCTCCTCTTATAACCAGCAATAGGAGCTGCCAGTCGAACTGAGTAGGGCCTTCTTATACAACGTCCAGACTATACCCAAGCTCACTGAGGCAATTGGAACAAATATGTCCTACAATATGTCGGCAATTTTAAGCTCCGTCCTGGAACACATATAAAGTTACGACGATGTCGAGGTAACTTCCCTAGGGGGATTACTTTAGCCTAGTTGCCAAGTGAATCAGCAAATTTTTAGGGAGAATTTGATCATATAACCAGCAGTGTGCGGTTTTCAATCACCTCTGTCTGGAGTATACAGCAGGCGACTTTTGAGAAAGTCTAAACCCATAGCCTCAGTCAAGCATTTTTGTGTATTCGTTAATGCCAGGCATAGCCGGGAATATGCGGGTTGTTATATTATTAGAATTTTTTTATGTAAGAGAACATTTACAGCATTTCATTTCTTTTTCAATAAAATAAAAATTTCATATACAA